>OY743092.1:27500-4827500 GCA_963555665.1 Dircenna loreta | reverse complement strand
TGGATAATAGTCTTTCTGTGCTACTGCATCATGTGTACATAATATAGCCTGCAGCATATAATTCACATTATATAATCTTAGAATTATAAATTTAATGATTTGTGCTTGATAATTACAAACCTGAAAATGAGGTTTTTGTAGGAGACCTAACAGCTCTTCATACTCTTTGGAGAATGTTACTACGTCAACAAACATTTCTAATACTTCTAAAGTGACTTGCATTGCATTTGACAGTAAGGGATAGAACTTATCATCCTTGCATTGAGTTGCAACAATCTTATTGTGCACTTGGACTAGAGCATGAAGCTGCTTTGACTGAAGGAGTTCATTGAGGAAAGCAACATCTTCACCACCAGATTGTACATCTTTTAATGAGGACAGTAAGCGGGTAAGAGCTAAAATAACAAATAATTCTTACTGCTTCTTGTCATTAAAAGACAAATTATATTATTGTTTTTTAATAAATATATCAGACCATATATTAATATATTCATCAACTCACCAGGGTCCCAGTTCTCAGTTGAGCCATCCATATTTTGGAATTACAATAAATAACCAAACTCAGTAGTGTTGTTTACACCGCGTGAAACATGATAACAATGATTTACTAAATATTTAATCACTTATATAATATAACAGTTATTTGGTTTAATCAGTATTTCTTATATTTTAGGATGGAATATTTTTCTTCGCTTTTCAGGTTACCTATTAATAAAATTAAGCCCTTGTAAATCTTTATTTAAAATCCAATGCCCATATAAAAAAAAATATGCATTTTGTGCACTAATTTATAACCTGGCAGCAATGGGCATTGGGCAATGTTCAATCCAAATCTAAATATGCTATAGCAATATAGCTTATGTCATATAGGTATACAACATCATGCACTCTGTGGTATTTGCTATCTTTAAAAAGACTATTAAGTACTCTGTGGTATATATCTGCCTTCTAATGACAGGAACAGTCAATACTCGTTGGCAGATAATACTCTCATTTTATATTCTGTGGTGTATGGTTCATACAGTACATAAACCAATTCAAAATTGATACTTCACTTTTACATCAAGAGATTCTTCTTATAAAGCTCTGATAAAAATAAATTGAATATGTTGTTAAACACTTGTTTTCAATAAAAACGTGTTACTGAAACCAAACTGATACCTTATAAAAAGTTATATTTTCACCTGTTATATTTTGCCTAAATTATTTATTCTCATTATAATGTACACATATATTTGCTTTTTATATGAGCTTATAAATTAATATATAAGTTTTATTATAACAGAAATAAAAGTGACTGAAATATGGAAGTAAAAAAAAACACTTTTATTCAAAAAACCTATTAAAATATTAATAATTAGTTATTTATTTTAAATTAATGTTTACTACGATTGTTTATTATTAGAAATAAGGTTTATTACGTACATTTGCATTACTTTAAATCTACTTCTTTTTTCTTGTAAGTATATTTTGAGATCGCATAAAGCTTTTGTTGCGCAGGTGTACAGGTTTTAGAAAGAGACAAAAGTCTTGTTTAGACCGGCAGACAAATTTGTTGGATATTGGTTTTAAATCTTATAAAGGTAAGCAAATAACAATCAATATGTCTTATATGTTGAGAAATATTTTCAATGCATTTGTATAATGTGAATATAGCAAAACAAAGTGTAAATTAAATGTAAAACCTTGTATGGCTTATTGTGTATGTCATAATAATGGCGCTAGTGACGATCGATCGGCAAGTGGCAACTTGGCCAGTTTTTAGCTATAGAGAAATGCGCTTATTATAGAATAATAGAATCAATTTATTAACTACAATTCTGACACCTAATTAAAAAAAATGAGATAAAACTGTGTTTCTGTGTTTTAAAATATAAATTTATTGAATAGTTTGGTGCGGAATTTGTAAGGAGACAAGCAATATACAAATTACTATTGGATTCTTTTTGGTATGTCACGAGAATCAATTCACATAATATATTTGGCTTTATAGAATAATTAACAAATTATATTAATTCTTTAATAAATGCTATTTTTAGCGCATGTAAGTAGTATATTAATTAAAAAACATATTGCGCATTTAACGGCGAACTATTTTTAGTTATTGAATATATTGTTATTTGCTTTTCATGTCAGCCTACTTTTTCGTAATAGAAATCGTCATAAGGATCTTTGGGTTTTTTTTTAAAGGCTTGCTACATAGCCAAGATGTGCATGATGTCATAATTTAATTATATTTGCAGCAGACAATAGACACATGTTATGAATATAAATGTGATATTGAATGTAAATATTGTTACCTATTTTATATAAACATCATTCACATTTGTGATGTACAGGGAGCTGTATTAGTTTATTGTCAAATTAAACTATATAAGTCCAATTCCACTAGTATGTTTTAGTAATATTCTGTTTACTGAGATGCCATTTACATCATTATATTTTTTAAGGACCGTTACAGTGCTGATATAAATATATATTTTTCAGAGTTGCAAAGCCAATAAATATTTTAGGCATGTTTCTTGAAGATTGTTTATTAGACTATGTCTTTAAATTACTAATATTAAACTGGTTAATATATTAAAAATAATTTTTATTATGTATTTATTCATATAATATAATTTATTATGTCTTGAAAATTAAGAGTATAAAAGAATGCATTTTGCACAACATATATGTAGGAAATCTAATAGGCTTTTTATATTATCAAAATAAATAAGTCAGATATACATATATCTGATTTTCATGTTAAATTTTTTTATTTTCAATGATATGTATCATGGACTATGTATGTTCTTCTACAATGGTTAACTTATGTAGCTTAAACTTCGATAACCTTTTTTTTTGTATATAATATGATCTTATGGGTATTATCCAGATTTCATATATTTTGCTTCAAAAGATAAATGATTGCAAAAATGATAATAATATATGCATTGTGTTTGGTTATCTATTTTTCTTAAGATTTTAAGTTATCTATTACATAAAATATTTAAAGAATACTTGAATTGTCAAAACTTGCTAAATTGCATTTTATTGATTTTGGTGTAGTTATTATTTATTATATGATGACATGTGTTACAATAACAACACAATAATATCTTTTTTTTCAATTTTAAACCTATTTTTATTTGAAAGGAAACTTTTCAAATAGTTATTGATTTATAATAAAATATAATTTCCTAATTACAGCTAAACAGACACTGAATTGATTTTATGTTATAATGTACTGTTTATTTTCTTAGTCTGTTCTTTATTAAGTTCATGTGAAAGAAAATGTGCATGTGCCTGCATGCAGGCTGACTCAAATTGTTGTCCACTTTGCCTGCTGGAATTTATCATTATAATTATACTTATAAATTTCTTAGCTAATAATAACATACATACAATTTTTAAAGAACACAGCTATATCAAATTCTATTTTGTTTGCCTTGATGGACTTGTTAGTATTTGTAGGAGGATAAACGAAAAGTCATTCTGCCCAAAAAATGCATTGTTGTTTCTCTTTATATATAAGTGAAGGAGAGGTAAAGTGATTCAAATTTCACTTCTTATATTAAAAAAAATAGAGAAAATATTTCATACCTGGAATTTTTTCTCTACCATGCCCAGAACAACCATCACATGTATTCTGTACTGTCCAAGCTTAATTACCTCAAATCAATGGCTTCAATTTTACAAATTTCAACACCAGTTGAAGGAAATTAATTTTCTAAACTACTAATTGCTTAATGTAGTGTGGTCATCTTTACTCTACTTTGAGTTAATATCATTGCAAAATTGCCTGAATGCTTTTACATCATTTTGCATCATGAAAGTTGTGGAATCTTCTTCCACTTAGAATTTCCCTGGTGCACATAAGTTGCTCTACAAGTCTGCCAATGTATCTGCAACTTCCCTTATGTTGCAGCAGCCCATGGTTAACGGTACTACTTACCAACAGGTGGAGCATGTGTTACAACCAAAATAAAATATTCAATTATATTTTTATTGTAACTCCTGCTAGTAAGTTGTAGTCGTGGCCAGACAGATGCATCTGCAATATTAAGGTTTTAACAACTATTTTTTTATATTAAGGGTTTAACAACTATTGAAAATAGCTTTTAGCTAGGAGTGCTAATTAATACGTTATACTGGTTTCTGTATTTTTGTTGGTGAGATGTTGTAGCTCTTATAGGAGTCTTATTCTGCTTATCAACTGCTGGCTATATCTGTTATTTCCTGATCCTCAAATTGATTCTGTGCATGTACATTTTTTTTTTATAATATTGAAAAGGAAAACTAAGAAATTCATATTTGAAAATATACTAGTTATACTAATATATTGTTTTGTTTCAATACCCTATATATATAATTGTGATAATGCTCAAATTGATACACCACGTGATTTTATTTTATTATATGAATTATTGATTGGATTTTTTCTTTTTGTTAGAAAGTGTAAGAAATGCTTAATGCCGGACTCGAGGGGTAAGCCTGCTAATGATTGCTCTGCATCAGATGAAGCATCGAAGTTGGATTTGTATCTCCAGAGACAGCTTGAAGAGGATGTAGCAAGGTATTAATTGTTGTCAATTGAGTTAAAAATTGCCATTTTAATGTTAGAGTGGAACTTGAAATAGCTGTATAGTCAAATAGATCTTTATTTTAAGGAAACTTAATAATTATATAATGTATTGTCGATCTGGTAAGAATAGGAACCCAGATAATGTGTCTAATGTTAAAAAAAAATCATCATCATTAACAGTAAAAAATATCTTAATGTATATAATCTCACTAATGACTTTGTATAATTTGTAAGATTTTTTTATAACCAAATAATAAAAAAAATCTTACAAATTATACATGCATGTTTCTGCTTTTCTATTTGTAATTTAATAAATTATTTAAGTCTATGGCAAATGTCATTCTTTTAAAACGGCCTACAGGTTCATGCATAGCTACTAATCTATTCTACACTGCCTGCCATCTTGCCTGAACGTTAACTAATGTATTTTCATTATGGCTACCCTAAATTCTATCTGGACTGTTTGCTTATTTGCAGGATATTTGATGAATCCATTTATTCTGATCTAGAAGTGGTTTGCGGCAAACTAAAAATACTAACTCATTCTTGTATACTCAAAGCACGCACAAACAAATTTTACAATAAGCTTGATGCTATTTTGCATGTCAATATAGGAAGAGATACTTTTGATGAAATATATTCATTTATAAGGTAATTGAATATTTTTTGCATCGTCTAATAGCAAACCAAATATTGATGTAAAATACTTAAAGTAATATATTTTTTTCAGCGATGCGTATACTGAATGCGATATCAAAAACCAAGAAAATGAAATACTAATTTTTCTTAAAAGAAACCACTTTGCTAAAAGTAATTTATTTGATTCTAATAAAATAAAAGAAGAGATAGAAGATATTGATGTATATTTAACCCCAAACACCAGTCCTTGTCCAGAAAAAATACTACAACAAATTTCTTGTCTTAGTCCAAGTACAGAACTAACAAAAGAGTATTACGCATTAGTACCCATAGACGGAAATTTGCTAGAACAAGAGCTTTTTGAACAGGACGCGTTATCCAATGCTTTTCACACTATTATAAAAGGACAAGAAAACGATTCTAACAAAGTTTCACAACGTAACAAACCCACTACTTTATCTTTGGTATCTAGTCATACACCTAAAACCATTAAACATTCCATAAATTGTGATATATATAATAAACTTGTTCACGAACATCAAAACTTAGGAAACGGGAAAGAGGTAGACAATAAAACTAACAATAATAATAATTGTCAAAAAGCCAATAATTCAAATCGATTCGAATCTAAACCAATTCAGACAAATTCAAACGACTCAATTTTGAGTGACAAATATTTTGACCCTGCTTTCTCTCCTGATAGCTTAATAACCGACGACCCCAGTTCTTCTTCAGACTATTTATCTGCCGCATATGCTTGTTCTCCTGCTGTAGGCGGTTCAGGTGGTTTGCGTCAATCTCATGTTGAGGATTATATCAGTAAAATGGAGAATATTTTCACTTCTTCTGATTCTGGATTAGAAAACACTGGTATGCTGGAGAGCCTGAGCAGCCATAAAGATATAACTTTAACAGATTTATCCCTGACTGAAAGTACACTTCACGACTTTATTACTGACGAAACAAACAATTCAAACGGATCCTTATCAAGTCCAATATCTGACAAAAACCAAGTTGGTAAGTTGAAAATTTTCTCCCCTCGCACTGATACAGCATCATTGGGTGGCACTTCAGATGATTGGAATGGTCAACGAATTAATATGCAAACTAAATCAGTAGATTTTACACATTCTAACTCTTCTAAAGAAGAAAAACAAAGGCAGAATGAAGAAATTGTAATTTTAGAGTCATCTTCGGTGTCATCCGAGACTGGATCATGGGAGTCAGTTTTTCCACCGAAAATAGCAGATAAAGATATGTGTGAAAAATTTATAAATACTGAACGCAACCACATCGACCAGAATGTCGTGTCAGGACATAATAACCCATCATCCTTGACAGATATTCTGAAGAATGAAAAATCTTTAAAAACAACTCCGTGCTTTATTGATGCCGCTAATCTAGTAGATGAAGAACAGGAACATCAGGTTTCTGACGATTTACTAGGTCCTCGAGAGAGTGAGGGTGAAAATCCTTTATCAGATCATAATCCTTTACCTAGTCAACCAGTACCTTGTTCTAAAGTGAATAAACTTGATCATAGCCCAGGTGATTGGTCGGAAAGTATTGAAAATGAAGATTCATTAGAACAAGGTGATAATAAAGATTCCGATTCAATTCAAAAAGACTTATCCCCAACAATTTTTGAAATGACACCTATAGCGGAAGATTCCTTAGTTGTAAATGCCTTCCAACGTAACACTAGTGTTAAAATAGACAAAGAATCATATGACGCAAATGCTTTGTCGAGCTGTGAAACCGAAAAGGCTGTTTCTTTATCTTCAAGTACAGTTTATATGGGTACTACACCTCACAATTCAATCATGTCGTTAAAAACTTCGTCTATCAAGCAATACGAATCTGAAGAAAGTGAAAGCGACACCATTCATATGAGTAAAGAAAGTCTAACAAATTTTAGACAAAATAGGTATAATGAATCATCCCCTATAGTTTCAGGCGGTGCGTCAATTGAAGATGTTCGATCTCCAAAGCTAGGAGCTCAAAGCAGTAGTCCATTAATACGAAGAAAAATTGAAAATACGCCGATTGTGACTGGAGCATGCTATTCCACTAAAGACAATAATGAACTTCTACCAAAATCACCAAAACCTAATAGTGCGTCTGCCTGGGTAGTTGATATGTCATTGAATCCTAATATAAATGAATCAAATATTAATTCGCATAACTTAAATTCAAAAAAACCTAACGACAGAGTTTGTGAAAACTTAAAAAGTGAATCAAAAGCAAGTAGTAGTGACAGTTGTAATAAAAGTAGGTGTTCTGTTGACTCCGATAGTAGTGAAAAATCTGGCCATAAATTTTACATAGATTTATCAACTTTACCTGACCCTTTACCTCCAGAAAAGCCGAGTGTTATAGATAACAATACTGAAAAAAAGAATATATTTTCTATGTTTATAGATTTAGGAGAAAAATCTACTCTCAAAGAAATGCCTTCCCGTTTATCTTCATCTCTAAATAATCAAAAGCAGGCTAATGATAACAAAACATCTATGAAGATTTGCAAGAATCAGAAAACCGTAACCAGTGAAAAAAGCTTGGATGCTATTCCTAAAACTAATGATCAAAGTATCAGTACAACCGCTTTTGAACGATATGAATTCTTGTGCAACGATCCTAACATAAGTATTTCCGAAATAATAGCTATTCCTGAGGCTCCTTGTGTAAAAGTTAACGAAGAAGTCAACGAAATGGTGAGCGTTAAAAATGATAAAGTTGTCCGGCGGATGAATGGAGATAAAACTTTAAATACATACGTCATTCACGAGGAGTCCGCTTTTGAGCCTTCTGATTTATTTGTCAAATTATCTGATTTGGATAAACCAATTCAAAAATCAGAAATTTTTGAAAGAGATACTTTCGAAACTAGAATGACTAGATCGATTCCAGACAACAAATGGACAGAAAAAAATATTGGAGGATCATCTAGGTCTAGCGAGGTTATTAGTTCTTTTCACTCAGAGAACGCGCTAAGTTTAAACAGGCTATTTCCTCATTTAAAAAACGAGTTCAGTAAGAGTATGCCAATATCTCTCTCAGTGAGAACACGATCTCCTTTGAGGCCTGGAGCGTCATCGAGCGTCGGTGAGATTGACGAACAGGTGTCTGACGTATCTGAAATAAGTAGCGTACAAAGCAGCATGTGCCGTTCTGTAGTAGGTAAGATATTCATCGTTGATTTGCAGCCAAATAAATCTTGTAAGCTATATTCACGATATTATGTTCGCAGAAAACAGTACAACGGAGGAAACTAGTCAAACCTCAAGTCTAATAGGTAACTGTCAGTCTCGGTTGGGGCAAGATTTACTTCGAATGTTTTTGGAGGAGATAGCACCAGATGTAGTCGTTGAAGTTTCGGGAAAGCGTATAAAGGCACACAAATGTATTTTATCTTCAAGGTATTTACTGATTGCAAAATTGTTATATGTTTAAATAGTACCATTTGTTGTATGTTGTAAATATTTTATTTTTTTCAGATGTCAATATTTTGCCGGTATTTTGAGTGGTGGTTGGGTGGAAAGTGCTGGAAACGTGATAATTTTACCACCGTAAGTTTATTATGTCCTTCTTCTTTCAAATAATTAAAACAGAAAATAACTTAGTTTGAATTTATAACAGATGTATGTTGTCACTGTTCGGTTTAAAAAATATATGTATCCTAAAGAGTGTTCTATATTTTAGATTTTCTTTTAACGTGGTACATTTTGCTCTGTGCCATATATACTCCGGTTTGTCGACTATTCCCGATTCTATAAGTATCGTGGAACTAGCGACGATTGCGGATATGCTTGGATTGGAAGGACTGAAAGAGGCAATAATGTTTACTTTAAAAGCTAAATATTGCCATCACTTTCATAGGGTAATTATTAAAGTTTAAAATTTCATTTACTGGAATTAATCATTGATGGTTAATGCAACCTTTACTTTCTTCCAGCCTTGTCAAGTTTGTACGGCAGGAGTACTCGAGTGCTTCCCATTATCTTCTGTTTATGGCTTAGATGACTTATACCGCAAATGTCTTAGATGGATCACGAGATATTTTTCAAAGGTGTGGCCTACTAAAGCTTTTGCAACATTACCTAAAGAGCTCCTTGAAAAATGTTATCAGGAGCACATTGTGAATCTGTCATTGGAGAATTTTATTGACACCGTATATGGATGTGGCACTACAGGTATGTAAATATATAAAAGAATGTTAATAATAAACACTCAACACTTCTCATAAACTTGAGAATGCATGATTATCATTTAAATTCAATAAATTCCAGTTGCATCACTCCAAAACAGTCGTTGGGCTGAGAGTGTAGCTCGGATGTGTAGGCGTCTGGTGAATGCCTCAGCTCATTTTGCGGCTCCCAGACTACCGGATGTGTTGGAACTGATCTCATTCGCTCCTGATGCCCCACAGACAGCCAAGCAAGCATTAGACGATTGTCTAGCTGCTGCCATAGAATGGGCTCCACCAGACGAAACTTGTCGCGCTTACTCCTATCTCTCTAACCTCGTCAAACAGATCAGAAATCAACACTTGGCTAAACCAGATCTTCTAGCCAACGGAAATCAAATGAAGGTGCCAGAGTCTAGTAACCTTCTGTACATTCATGCGAGTAGTTGGAGGTTGCAATGTGAAGTAGCCCTTGTTCGGGCAGCCCCCAGAGTTGTTGGTACGCAAGCTTTCAAAGATTTGCCTTCTGATCTTCGTAAACGTCTTCGAGAACTGGGTTGTATTATGTATGGGCCGCAAGCCATACCACCTACAACATCTCCTCTTCAAGACAGGAAATGCAAAAGCACATATCACAGTAAACCCAATAAACCTATCAATTCTTCGACCACTCGAAGTTTAGATATGGAAAAGGTTCGGAACTCTTTTGTTCCATATAAACCTAAACCGATCACAATGATGGGATCGAAAGACAACATAAAAAGCAACAGTGAGCTACGCGACTTCAAAAAAATGGCTAAACCCACTGTTCCTAAAGTACGAACAACAAAAGCGCAAGAAGAGAGAGCGAAATTCAATCAGTCCAAAACAGTTACATCTCAAGACCGCTCGTTGAACAAATCCGGTACACGACTTCATCCATTTGAAAACACAAAGCCGAGGTACTTGCAGCCTCGAATCAAAGATAATGAAAAGAAGTCGCCTCAAAAGAAGCTAGTTAATAAAATAGTTTCATCCAGTGAGTCATCAAGGAACTCGAGTCCTATCCAGGCTCGTAACCTGCGGTCTAGTCGTCTCGCGACAACGCAGGTCTGTGAACACAGAACCCACATATCCCAAGATAGTCTAGCGACGTCTTCTCGACCTCGCACTGCGGAACCCTCCACCGATTCTCTCAGTGAGTCACAGAACAGCAACAAATACGCAACGTATACTAAAACAAAACACACCAAACAGGGGTCCGTTGAATGTAAGTGTTCTGATTTTTTCTTTTTGAATTATTTTATATTTTTTATTGTGAAAAAAACTAGGAAAATACTGTCCCCTGTACTTACTGTACCTGCCTCCCGATTTGAGGGGTGACGAAAAGGGGGAGGAGGGAGGGTGGAGCCCTATCTCCTGACATCCTCGATACCATGAGGAAACTTATAGTTTTGGAGTTATAATTATTTCAAGTTTTACAAATTTAACCTAAAATTTAAGTCACTATAACTTCTGTGACGTCTCTGGCGCCTCAGTAAGGGCAGTGCCTACACCTTTACGAACATATATTCGGAGATTCATTTAATAATTTTATTTACAGCAGTTATTTCTGCAAAATGTCAAGGCCTTTCTCCATCATCGTTGCTGAACTCATCTGTCAGAACTAAGATACCGGTGTATTTAAATCAAAATGCGGCAGCAATCAACAGTAAACGATTAAACTCGAGTAAGAATTCAAGACCGAACTCTGCTAGCGTAGTACCAGCACCCTCAAAGGACAAGCGAAAAACTTGCGAAAGGAAGGTCTCCGGCTCTCTAATGAATGCTACGAAATCAAGTTCAGCTAAAATGGTACCAAAGATAACAAAAGAATCACAACCACAGACAACCAAGCCATGCAAACACACAAAATCTTCAACAAAACATGCAAACAGGCGGGAAGATCAGGAACGACAGGAAATACCGCTAATGGAACGTTCTGGTACGTTTTTGAAAGATGAACCCACATTTGGCGATAAGACAACTGATATTGATATAGACTACTAGCTTAAAGCAAAATAATTTTAATAAATCTTCGTATAAAAACTTACACCTTATAATAAGGCCTATTTCACACAGACTTGGTGGGAAGTCGTACGAAGATGGAGCATGCAGAAACATCAACACAAGTAAATTGAAAATGTCACTTATTTACCTGTGATTTTTTCCTCGGCAAGGTACAGATATAAAAAAAAGGAATATATAAAAATATATTTCTACTTATCCTGTTACTGATAATAGCTCACACGTCGGTATCATACCAAAACCTCCGCTTCCGGGTATGTGTGAAAAAGGTCTGTCCATAGCTTATATTATAAGAGCTTTCTATTTTCAAAGGTTTTATTCTGGCAAAATATTCTTAATTGGTTAATCTAGATCTCTATAATTATGTACATCATTTATTAAAGTGTATTCAATATAATATAATTGTAAAATATATGGCATTCATACTGAAGTTGGGCAACTTTCAAGCAATCTGTTTGTAGTCTGACGACCGAAAGTCTTAAATCTTCTCGAATTCGAATTATTCATATTTCTATGAATATGATACTTATATCATTGAAATAAATAAGGGGCGGCCCCTTAAGGAATTTTTATTCTTAATTCAATTTGTTTCTGTATATGTTTGAAGAATATATGTGCAATATCACAATTTAAATGTGATTCCTTATTTAAGACAAGTCATAAATTCATGTAAATATTGTTTGTACGTTTGAGACGTGATATCTAGCATTTTTAGTTGTAACATTATTAATAAGCAGAATATTACTTTGGAAACATTTTTATTGTTACATCAGATATCTGAGCTTCTATTTCTGCTCTATTAAAAATATATAATTTTTAAAGGGTTTTATGTGTAATTAAGTGTAAAATATTTTAAATATTACAATCATTTGTTATTAAAATATGTTTTAACAAAATAAAAAAAAATGTATTTTAACGCTCCCCCTTCAGTGTCGGGGGTTAAAAAGAAAATGTTACTTAAATGCTTGAAAAAAAAACAGAAGAAAACAACTTTTGTATAATAAAAGTCAGTACTTAAAAATCGTTAATGACCGTTTTTAAAAAAAATTATAAGACTAAAACAACCCCATCTTATATCGGTGCTAGATCAGGCTTTTCTTAAGTAGAGTAGACAAATTCCTTATCTCTACTGCTTTGATAAAAAAAAATGTATTAAAATATAATTTACAATTAATCAATAGGTACTTATAACATGTTTTATTTTTAAGACACAATCTAAATCATTTATTATTATCTCGATGTCTACTAGTCTATGATATATTTTGTCTCTACATAGAGTATTATTATTTCTTAGATTTTAGAAAACTTGGTGTAATTATAGTAACGTGATAAACCTACAGCTTATGCAAATTCCTGCTGATATTAACGTTTGTAGTGAATATATTTCCAGTACCTATATTGTGGAGATTAATTAAATATTCGTATTAATATCTAAAACAATATTAAAATAGATAATGGCATAACTTAGTGCTTGAAACTTTTCTCATAACATCACAAGAGATAAAATACGTGTACATATTATAAATAGGATTTTATTTGTATAAGTTGTTTATTGTAGTAAAAGTATTTATTGGATAACGCTTGAATATATTGAGCAAATATGTTAAATCCTTTCAATACATGATCTCAATGATGCTTTCAGTATTCGATTATTTTCTTTTCAGGTTTGCATCAGCCATAGTTCGTAAGAGATTAAGTAGGCCATCATTTTTATTTACTTTATTTTTAAAAAATATTTTTTATTAATTGTATGATGTTAATACTTAAAAATTTTCGATTTATTTTAAGATATGTATTACGCTGTATCATTATAAACCTTTCTATTGTTCTAGAAGTAGAAAGATTACCACCGTTACATTAATTGGTCTGTTTTAAAAAATAATTTTAATTCACTCGACATTTTAAATACGTCCTTAATTTCTATGACTTTTTTACTTTCGAAATAACAAATACAAAATAAACCAGATATTAAAATGAATTCAGCAATAACGAACATATTGAAATGAGAAAAGTGTTTGTAAAACATCTGTATTAAAATGGTTATTCTCTTTACATTTCAATTTTGTTATAAATATGAAGAAATATTCCGCATAGTAAATGAAAGAATCCTTCATTTTATCCACGCTTATAAAAGAGGAAGATCGCACTGTAATTTGTGGAATTATTAATAAAAAACAGGTAGGTATAGTCTTCTCGAAGATTCTTGGGGACAAGTATACTGTCGTAGATTTCGGAAGAACTTAAACCACTACAGGCGCATGACCTTCCACTTTTCCAATTAACGATTCCTCTGAGACACAATACAAGTATATGGGAAGCTTTTTAAATCCACCCATTTTTTTAACAAAATTGTGTAATCGCTCTTTAGTACTAGAATGACTTCTTTTCTTGTATATCATATTTGTTAGATAAAAAATAATGAGATCAACACAAACTTTTTTTTCAAAGCTTAATAAGTATAAATTTGTATTACAAATATTATCCTTGGATTTTTATTAGTATTAGAGTTTATTATGTGAATATAAAAATTGTTAGTTTTAATATTGTTTAAAATTTTACTAAGTATTTTATTTTAAATATTTAAAATATAGTATTGTGCATTTAAACTGGTATTTTTTTAACCTTGTCACCCTGTTTTACCCTTGTGGCAGTGGTAAGTATGCCTATCTCATATACCAAGACTTTTTTTGTACCTACATAATACCATGGACATGCCAATGTCACCTAATGTCAGAACAAGGTTTGTAAAATAAAACTTCTACCGGATAAATAGTAGAAAAATCTGAATAACACACCTAGGATTTCATATTAAAATCTTGTAATTCGTATCTAATCACTTTCTATGGTACGTACTAAGACCCGGTAGAGACGAAGCTTCTTAGCATTCCATAAATTCACCGTGCGGGTGTCGGCCCATCGCGTTGCAGGGAGAGGAGTGCAAACAGCTCCTGGGTCTTATGACCCAGGTGTAGGTTAAAATGCGCATTAACACTCACCTTAACTTTATATGATTCTGAATCGTCCTTTGTCAAATTGTACAATCCCTTACTGCATCAAGATTACAGGCCAAATTTTTAATTATGAATAGGATAAGCTTCAAAAATATACATATTTATCAGCTCGGTGAATGTAGCTTTGAGGTGATATTTTTAAGTAATGTTTTTTTTTTTACTTATTTTCACTTTTAATCAAGAAAGCTATTAAATACTTAGTAACATCAACCCGACACAGGAAAGTAGTAAATTGAGATGTTTTATGTCAAAATACTGACAAAGAAGCATTCGGGTAACCTGATCATAGCAGTCATCGTCTCTTATTAAAATATACAATCCTAAAGAAGCTTGTGTATTGCTGAGCTAGTGTATGTAACTGAAGGGGAACACTAAGAAGATATTTGGAAAATCCATCCCGAAAGGGGTGAAAATCTTTTATATGAAAGTTCTATACCATTGAAGTTAGTGACTTGAAAATGTGGATTTTAGTTGTTTACTACAAATTAATGAATACATATTAAGATAGAAAGCTGGAAACTAAATCTTTAAAATATAAGGGGTTAAAATTAAATAAAGATTTTTGAAGTTATAGACGTGAATAATACTATGTGTACTCCATATATACGGGACGGGAAACTTTATTAGGACATGTAAATTCATGAAAAAATAAAATAACGCCGCACTCTCTCATAAAGGGTTCCAATTTGATTTCGTTAACGCTGACGCTACGCTTCTAATTTCAAAACTGAAAAGCTAATATATAATATAATAATAAAGGGACAGAAAACACAAAATCCACATTCATAATCCTAGGAGGTACATAATGACTTTGTTTAATTTTCCAATTTTTAGACTGAATAAAACATTTGAATAATAAAATTACACGACAAGTTGGATTCCCAAAGGGAAAGTAATATGCATATATTACAAGAAACAATAGTATGTTAGTGTCCATAGTAAAGTATCTTTGCTAAGGAGCTTCAACTAATTATTAATTATTTTCTTACACAGCAGTGTTACTCGATCTCGGTTAAATAATTGTGTCCTACTAAAAAAGGTTTTTCTCTTGTTTGTTGGTCTCCTCTCCGTGTACAAAATATTTATGTTATTTTAAAATTTAAGGTGTAAGTAATAATACACTGTTAAATAATTCCAAATAAATTAAGTCATTTATTTCGGAAAACGATACAATATAGCATAATAGATTAATATAACAATAAAGAAATGGCATATTCCCGATACATCATTTTCCGTAAGATAGTTCATTTGACACCACCAAAAAAAAAAGAATATTATTACCACAAGAGGCGCTTATAATACTATAATATTTTTTTCAAAAGCTATTTTTCTCACTGGTAGCTCTTTTTCTTCACACGTGGCATATTATGCAATTTCATATGGAAAAAAATAATGCAATTCTATATGGTAAAAATATACAATAAAAATCCTAACCGTCATTAAAACCGACACTATCCATATATAAATTACAAGGGAACTAAGGCGATAAGAAAGGATATATATCCTCAAACCATATAAGAACTAGATAACAAATAATAAACAATTTGAAGGCCAAAGGGATAAAAAAAAACTATCAGATCTCATTACTTCAGAGTTGGTATAAAAAAGTATAAAACAAATAATTTAGTTTTAAAAGTAATAACAAATTATAAATAATGTACACTTTTTAAGATTTTTTTTTTAATTGAAATAAAAAGTATACGCCTCTGATGGGACATTTTTTTTGCGAATCATAAATTACTTCATAGTCAGTGAACGGTAGAGATGTCTAAAAAGAACAGGCCAATTAAAAAAAAATACAATCCTAATGTAATCAGACGGCGAGGCAGACTAAATTTAATTCTATTAAAAACTGCGCTTTAAATCCTAGATATTATTTATATCGTCGACAATCGCTTTGTAACTATTCTAATATATAGCTAACATAGAAAACGGTAATGTTTCTACATTTATTTGCGCCGGATGCAAAGTTATCTACTCGTATTATTATCAAAATGACATGGAATATATAGTACATAGTTGATGGCAGTGCTCTTCAAATGAACGTCACGATATTTATTTCGTAGAATAATCGCGTTAGACAATTTCATTATCCCTGTAAAATAATAATCTGACTCACGGTTGTCATGTCATATTAAATTTAATATCATCAAAATCATCAATAATGTTTCAAATGTTTTATTTTTGTCATGGATAGATATTGTGTTAGAAAATTTACAAATATATATATATATATGCTAAGTGCTATATTAAGGTTAGGTTGGAATTATTTACTATTCCCAGATTCCTAACTTCGTCGTATAGGGTTGTTATCATAACCTCTTTGTTTAATACATTCCTTGAGAGTCAGAGGATCAATTATTATTTCATGAGGATAAAGATAAGCTACGTTTTAATTATTCCACGACGTGTACCTTAATTTGGAATAAAATACAATAGAAATGAACCAATGAATCAATTCGAAAATTAAAAATATTTTTTCTTTATTTGTTTGAAAATCTACCAGTTTTATATGTTTCTTTTGGGAACCCAGGCCTTATAAAGATTAGTTGGTTGAAACTTAACTGATTACAAACAAAAATAATAAATAAAAATAATAATTTAAACAAAATAATGACTTTTAATAATGGATTTAATGAATGATTCTAAACATGGATCATTTTCGATTCCAATCAATGTTACAAATATTATAATATTTATTTACTCATTCGACGATCGGTCCGTAACGCTATGGGTTTAAATTTAAACAAGAAACAGTTAAACATCAGAAAGAATAGAAAAGAAAATAGAACAGATAGGAACAAGGAATTAATTAATATCTATATAAAATAAGGCAGAGCTTCAATATCCTTAACTTCCTTTCAATAAGCTTTAACGAACCGAGTGTCTCAACATTAACATAATATTAACGATTATTTATTATTATGAATTCGAATGATATTGTCAAATATAAATATAACCAGCAGGCTTCAATTTTAATAGAATCCAATACGTACCTAACGCATTTAACAGTTACCAATCGCTTACATAAATTATCTTTACTTTTTATTGACAACTCAACCTCTAGAGTCCGGGCCAAGGTAAATAATACAAGAGTTTAAAAAGTTTTGATCACGTACTATTGTTTTGCTGTTTTTAATGTTCTTTTACGATATCTCTATTTTCAGAACGTAAAAGACTACGTATGAACATTTGTATCGAAATGTCAGCAGTTGAAAATTCATTTTGTTCAGTATTTCACTTAACCGAGGCCCGGTCTCCGAGAGTTCAAGACGGCGATGGACGTCGCACTCGTTTGAGATGTAAAATTTGAAACTGGGTAAATTGAGTAAATTAGAATATTACTATTATTATGGCAGTTTAATTAAGCTGTATTTTTTGTTAATACTTAAAAATACTATTGTTGTCAGAGATCGTCTCGAGTCGTTCTTAAAAATGTTTCAATGTATGTACATTTAAAATTGTAGTATCCCGTTTTAACGCCTACAGACACAAATTGTTTAGTTAAAAATATCTAAGCTTTTTGTTTTTTTTTGATTTCTACGCGATCTTAATATTATTTACTATTATAACACAATTGTCCTAAAGCAAGCGCAAATGATGTTATTCCCACAGCCTAGTTACGATTGGATCTTAAACGATTGCGACAGTGCCACGACACTATTGTACAGACATAAGTTGCTTAAAACTTTACATATAGTCTTAAATACATGAAAAATTTACACGTTTACACAATATATGAAGAATTCACTTTATAAATATAATAGATACATTAATAGGGTGTTCGTAATGTCAATACGCAGTTGTCTGTCTGTATGCGACATTCTCGCAAACTACAAGAATACATTAAATGTTTTTTTTTTTTAAGTATACCAAACTTAAGATTAAGGAAAAGATGAAGACACAGAACGAAAACTTTAAACAATCCTTTTTCTATAAAGATACACAGGCAGGGGGTTACCGGGGGGGGTTCGGGACGCCTAAATACAAACAAACTGACGGGTTTGATCAGTTCAGCTACAGTGTCACTCGCTAGTAAGAGAAACATTAAGCTGCCTTGTGTGAGGATGTGTCGGGGTGTGTGGTGTTCACATGAGGAACTTGCCGATGATGATGCCGATGACCGCCATGGCGATGGCTGTGGCGACCCAGGCCAGTAGCTGCTCCTGGTCCGCCTTCTTCGGGCTGTAAGAGTGCCCGCGCGGGCGACCCTCGCCCTGTTGCATACGCAGCATTTCTTCCTGGAACCACCATTCTATTGCTTACATTTTTTTTACCATGCTACCATTTTGTTACTTAAAATATATATATATTTTTTTCTATTTAAAAAAATATTTTGTCGATGCTCCCATTATTTTTTAAAACGCGCTATCCAGAGACTCCTTGTAGATTTTTTAATTACTATATATGGTATTATATCTTTCTTTTATCTTTTGAAAAATAAAACTAAACATTGAGAGATAAGAAATTTAAAAAGGAAATTGCGCGGAGTTCAATGAATGTATAAATAAATGTTATAATATTCGTATTTATGTGATTGTCGATATTGCGTTGACATGGTTTAAGTTCTGTTCGCAAGTATCAAGATCGGTTGATAATTCATTCGTGGAAAAAGGTAAACATCCTATACGCCCTGTTAAACCAACACAAACAATTGAAAATTGTGGTATTTAGACTGCCATCATCAATTTTTGCCATTGTTGGTTTTTAAGAATATTTATCAAAACGTATAGCAAAATATCCAAATAAAATACGTCTATATTTTTAATATTATATTCGTTTGGTTTTGAAATATTGACGTTGTGCCAATAATAAGAAAACATCAGCGCTAAATAATATTATCTTTCAGTATATTTGTATGTAAAAAATATAGTTTAAAATATATATTTTTTGTACATATTCAGTGGTTTTTTTATTTGTTATGCTTTCAGCTTTTTTTTGTTCAGTTTTCCATGTTACTATTTTTATTATTATGTACTTGATTTGTATTTTTTTTTGAATAGTCTGAGAGTTAAGTTTTTTTTGGGGGTTTGCTTGGAATATAAAAACGATTTTGTATTCCTACAGTAAGATCTATCAAACGTGATGAAATTATAAATAGTATGAAATGGTCGAAGACCGACTAATACAGTATAATTTCATACTCGTGGTGTTGAAAATAGTATGTAATTAAATATATATCGTTCTTGTATTGGTCACTGTGTAGTTTATAGCCTTGAATAGAGTTACAATGGCTCAATAATGGTTGCATTTTAACTCACTCAATTCATAGATACGTCGAGTTCTATTCAATACAAAATTTAAATTAGTTTGACATTTACAGTCTCGTATAGTATTATTTCGCATATAGTGCTAGCTGCTAAAAAAAATCAAAATCAAAAATATCTTTATTCAAGTAGGCATTTACATGCACTTTTGAATCGTCAATTACATTACATTAAATTAAAAAAAAATGTCAGTATAGTATGTCAGTATGTCAGTCCGTGAGTAAGCTACCACCAGCTCGGAATGCGGATCTGCTGAGAAGAGCTGGCCAGAAACTCAACAGTTGCTCTTTTTAAAAACAATTTAACAATGTTTGATGTATACATTAGAAAACAATCAAATACGTTAACTAGCTTTTGCCAGCGACTTTGCCTATTCCTCTTTAGTTCCAAAGTAGTAAACCTAACCTATAATGATATAAAATGTATAAAAAGACAGATTATTTTTACATTCATTGCAATTGCCAGAAATTAACTCCGACCAAGTACGAGTGGACACAGAGGAATACGTTATAGTATAGGAAAATTAATTCATAGCTCTCAATCTAACAAACGCTTTAAGAATTAATATCATACATATTAAAAACCTTTATATCTTTTTACAAAAAATCATTTTCTTACGCTGGTTGTAAATGTGTGTAAGATATAAATAAAACAAAATTAAACAAACAAATCAAACTGGTACTTAAATGTCTGGTCAAATAAAAACATATTTATTACATTACTAGATAACCCATTTATATGTTTTGTGTTTTTAGTGTAAATGCATCCCGCATCTTTGATCGACGTTATTTAATCAATAAACGTTTACAAAAAAATAATTCTATCGAAAATCTCTTGTGTGACGATTCAACGGTCAGCAGTAACTTTTCAAAAATATTTTTTTACAGATTCAGCCTCGTTAAGAATTTCATATATGTATAGATAAGTCAATTATATGTATAGATATGTCAATTATATGTACAGATATGTCATATAGCTTGTTAATTTAATCATGGCATTTCAGCGTGCGATCAATTCACGATGACGTCAGACAGGCATATCATCATTTACATTACTCGCGTCCATCTCTATGTGTATTAAATTAATATTATAATCGTATTATTTTTTATATCTATTATATACTTTAACGTTATGACATATAATAATATGTAGTTATACAACAAACATGTCTGTGCAAGTCATTAAGTAAAAAGAAAAATAATGTATATATATATATATATATATATATATATATATATATATATAAATATGTTATACAACCACAAAATGTGAAAATGTAAATACAAACACATTATGTTAGTAATGTAGAAAGTTTAACACATTTTTTATCTTTCACAATAACCATAACTTTTATATGTCTTTACGTTTGTAAATCGTATAAAAGTTATGATTAGAAGATAAAAAAAAAAAAGATTTATTAATTATTTGTTTCTTTTGAAATTTCATAATAACCATCGCAACGGCAGCATTACATAAGTCGCCAGGCAAGACACGTTAGCTAAAGTACCGCAGAGCAATTTAACATAGAAATAATACAATAAACAAAAATACGATTTTCCATTAAAAAAAATCTATGACGTATAACTTCATAATAATAAAAGTAACTTCTGCTTATATCTTCTCAATTACGATCAAAACTTTCAGTAGCATTACTTATAGGAAATATAAGTAATCAAAAAATGTTTTCTTTCACTGACAAGTTCAGTGGAATAATTAGTCTTGATGAGCTTTCGTAGTCAAGATTGAACCATCACCAGAATGGTACAAATACACTTACTCGTACATAATAATGGTACATATATTCTTTAAATAAACATAGTAAAAAAACCAGTTTCATTCGCTTGCACAATTTAATAAAATATAGTTTATATACATATATACTCTAAAAATAAAGTTTTTCACATTTTGTAAGTCGAATTTCAGTAAAAAATTTAATTGAAAATCATATTATCTAACCGTTTAAACGGTTTTCATTTTCAACAGACAAACAACAGAATTATTTTATATATATATATATATAATAGATAGTGTACAGTATATTTTAATGAGCGTATTTATAATTTAAGCTGCTAGGGGAACTGCGCCGCAGTAATTACCTTTCAGAATCAACTATACGTTTTGTAATTACGACTGAAATAAACTATTTTTTTTTTAGCTTAGATTCATTGTATCAGATTCCTAGTTAATGGCGCCTATGACCGACTTATAGATTGGATTTTTACGAAACTAACTGAAGATTCAATCTCGGATTGTAGATCGGTTTTTAATTTCGGATTTCAAGTGTTTACATATTATTGAGGTACCTCGATTTAGACGTCTTTGAAATTACTGCATTTCATATTTGTCTCTAGTTGCTATAGCAACCGCGAACCAATTGTAACCACTCTCTTAAGCTTTAAAACTTATCACATTTTTACGGTAACACCGTTTTTTTATATCATTTTAATTTCCACTGAATATGTTATTATGAATATTGTTTTAAATTATGTTTTGTACTTTTTGTATTATTCATATATTTGGTTTTTTTTAATGGTATTGTTTGGTATCGTTCATGCAAATAGCGTTTCGACGACATAAACTATTTATAACGCCACCACATAATATAGCCACTAACAATGAACATGGACAGAGTCGGAGGTCGGGATCATGCAACGTTTTGAGGATTTCACCTACACATAATATTAACCATAAATATATTTTTTAAATAATTATACAAGCTTATATCAACACCATGCTTGGACTCTGTTAAGGGAGGTACAAAAATAACACATAAAAAATAAAATTCTATACCTGTTTTGCGACAAATCAATAAGTTATGAAGAGTGATTCATAAATATTAAACTTATTGAAATGACTGTATTATATTTTGGATCCAAACTTACATCAAACGTAAGCAAGTCGCAAAACGTCGACCGACTCGTCAATTCTCCGACCGGTGAAAAAAATTATGAAAAATTATAACCCCAAAGAAATTAACTCACTTTTAATCGGAGATTTTCGTGTCTCAGTTTGCTTTCTTCCTCCCTCAAATGAATAACTTCATTTCTCGCCTTTTGGAAATCGATTTCGAGATTGTCAGATTTTTGGAAAGCATTCTGGAAATATAAATAATAAATATGGAGATACGGACGGTACATCGCTACGGTAACGATACAGAGATGCAAATAAAAAACAAACATGCACAACGTACAGGCAACATTTACATACTATGTGACCAGATATCGTTATTATCACGAAACTTGTGTTTACCAGTTGTTTACTCGTTGTTTACGTATCTGAATCGTAGATATGTAAACAACAGCACTGATTGTGTCCTAGTTTACGTTTATTTAATATATAGTTTATGTATTTTTTCACGGATTTAGTTTTGTGATTTTATATTAACAGCATGATTCATAAGAAGAATTATTATTTGTTTTGTTTATGGCGCGATATGATTATTATAGATGATGTTTAATCTATATAATAACTATTTCTAAGTGAATAATGAAATCTTTGGTACCGTTGATTGCGCCACCAGTGCATCTTCATCCCGCCGGTTGGCTTCATTCTGGATAAGACTTTCTACAGCGTCCTGGAATGTATTAATATGCCAAACATCCACTTACTTTAATTAAAGCCTATTCCTAGTGTTATCCGAACAGGTAAAAAACCAAAAATCATCACAAACTTCAAATCCAGGAAGGTTTGGTGAACACAAACAAACACATAATTACAAAATGGCGAGTTCTTTTATTGGTACGTAATTTGTTCAATGGTATCATGGGGATATGATGTGAAATTTGAAAACGAAATTTTTTTTTTATCGAGCAACTGAAACTCGAAAAAGCTCTTAGGAACTACGATAATTTATAATAATTCTTCCTATACTTTGGTAGAAGTCTTTTGTTTTATATTTTTATCGATATTACCTTTGTCGCGGGTTTTGATTCGTCAGCCACGGCCACCCTCTTTTTGGTCACCTCGTTAGCAGCGGCGGTGTCTCCGGCATCCTTTAACAATTAAAAATTAAATGATAAAGATACATATATAATATGAAATCAAATTTGGAGGTACTTAAACTATATACATATTTTAGAATTTCACTAAACTAATCAAACTGCTGTTTATATTAAAATGTTATATTATAGTACAGTTTCTCTACAAAAATAGATTTTTATTTCCTTAGAAAAAAATAGGTTTTGTTTTCTTTAAAAAAAAAAATAGCTTTTGTTAAGTAAAGGTTATACTAAGTTCTCTCAAGCATTAGAAAATCTCACTCGTAATAATCGATGGATGAGCAACTTAAAGGTAATATGGAATTAACAATCCAGAGTCTTATATATTTTTTTATCGACAACATACTCACATTAGAGTTTTTCGGCTGTGGTGTTTCAAAGACACACTTCAATTTATAATCCATAAGTTGTTTGGGGCTTATTTCCTTCCACTGTAAAAAAAATATTGAAAGTAATAAAAAATAATAAACGAATTTTACAAAAACCGTCTGATATCAAGGAACCTACGACTTGATCGATATTAATTTTGCCCTCTGGTGCAATGACGCTCTGCACCATGAACTTGTGTTTGTTTTTTTCGTTGGAATCCACATGAACAGGTTGAGGAGTTACTAAAAATATAATATATCATTAAATATTTCTTTAATAGTATTTTTATTTATAGCTAAATTATAATAAATAATAAAGTAACTCACTAGCTATGTCCACTTTAGCTTTTGGATCCAATAGTCCGGAATTGGGCCGCACACAATATTTCTTTGGCGCTGTTGTCTTGATTTTAAATAAGACAGTATTTTCGGTGGGGTTCGTCAACCTCATGTAGGTAGTGTAACCCATGTCGAAGAAGCCTGAATAATCAACTAGAATAACGAATTATTCACAATAAATAAAACAAACAGGTGAAAATTTCAATTATATGGTTAATAAGGGTATTGTAAAGTAATTTTATATGTTAATTTATTTATATTAAGAATATCATAAATGGAAATCAAAACCAAAAAGTTCGTCCTCTTAAAATAGTACACAAATATATTCTTTGCGTGTAAAACTATTGCCTAATAAAATGAAACAGAATACGAATGGTGTATTTTATATTTTGTTATCAATTCTTTCTACATACGCGGTGAAGTTACGTCTGAATTGATTTATTATATATTTTCTTTCAAATAGTGTTTGGTTGTATTTTGTTTTTATTTAAGTAATATATAATAATGGTGAATGTGTGTGTGTGCGTGTACATACAGTGTTACTAAACCTCTTGTTAGATGATTGATTTAAATATACTATTTGGTGTTTATTGGTTTGACACATACCAGTTTAATAATTAACCCGGACATACTCATTCTCTAAAACTAATGGACTCTTATAACAATAAAAATAACGACTAAAATGGCGTTCAGAAATGATCAAAACTTCATGCAATTTCCTGATGTGTGATAAAAGTTTATTAATTTTTACTAAGTATACAATTACAGTAATACAAAGAAATTTCTTTATCTCAAAACAATTATTTTGCGATAAATTCATTCAATGAGAATTATTATTATTATGATACTATTAAATGGAAACTTCTATCAATTACTCTTATTTCAATCTATAAAATACATTGAAGACGAAGGATAGAGATTTCAAACGATAATGCAAAATGGTTGTCCATTTTAGTATTGTTGGATGTCTCATTAAACTAACATTTAGTACATTTTATATAGCCAATTGAGTAATATTGACCAATTACTTATTTAAAAAACCAATAACATCTTAATACAATATCCTAATTACTGTCCAAATTGAAATCTTATCAAGTTGTTATCATTATTGATTTACAATACACCAACATTTTTAATTAAAAGTGTACTGAAATGATGTATAATTATATTGACTACACTTGTACATAGAAACATAACAAATTTAAAAATCTTTGTTATTTTCTTAACAATAACATAACATTATGAAATAATGGATTATTATGTATTTGTGTGTGTGTGTGTGTTACATTAGTGATCAGTTTATTAATGTCAGCACTAAAAATGATAATTCAAATAATAAGATTATTAATACATTTATTTAATTTATCTTTCCCATTACTAGTCAGTTTATTTACATAGACAATGTTACAATCAACAGTTCTTTGCAGGCATGTCAAATCTACTGCTTTTAAAGATACCTATTAAATAATATATATTAATTTAATAAAGGAATAAAAAACTGATATCTTCGAAAATTATATGAAAGGTACCAGAAGCTGTAGCTCCCAAAGAATTGTGATTTTGAGCATATATCAAAATACACATAAATAAACATTTTGCATAAAAGATAATGTTTGGTAATGTTTAATATAATGTATGAGTTGTATATATAATGGTATGCCAAGAACTAAATTAATTCTTAAGATAATTCTTAAATAGTGAACAACTTCTCTATTTTGAAAGATACTCAATAACAAAATTACAAAACACCATATTGATTATCTGGTTAGATATTTTCTGAAAATCAACTCTGAGATGAGCTATCTAAAACTATAATAAGATATTATATTAATAAATAAATAAAATATTTTATGTATGCAAACAACAACCAATAATAAAAAAAATTGTCAGATAGGTAAGTATTGTAAATTAAGTTTACTGGTCAATTTAAACATGAAAACTTCTTTGTTTTCTAAATTACATGGCTATTTATATTGATTGACATTCAAAGAACCTAAAGCAAGAAATGTTAATAATAATTAATTTATATATGAAAATTATAAACAAAAAAATATTTAAGTTGCTTTTTCCATATTCAAAAAAACATCAAGGAGACAGGTGTTAATATCCAGTAACATTAAATTAAATATTTATTATGTACTGTAATGACTTTCTGAATGCATTTGCATTGTGTATTATAAAATCTAAACTGTATTGTACCTAAAACTAGACAAGGCTGTATTGTACTGTATATAGTCAGTAACAAAGTAAAACAAGAACTTTTAGGACACACTCATAAGTAGAGAAATTTTGCTAGCTTTCACTATAGGTAGTTAAAACTAATATAGATAGTTCTATATTATATATATGTAACCAGCATAAAATGCACATATAGTAATCTAGATGCACAGTACAAAGCTATTTGTCTGATTAATGCACCATTAAAATATAAACATGCTGAGTATTTGATATTATAGGTTGTTTCTACAATAGCCAAAAACTAAAAATATAACCTAATATTATATTTATAATGTTATCAATATTTTTAATTATTTTCCTAATGCATTTGCAATAAGTATTATTAAAACTAGCAAAAGGTAGTTGTAATGGACTCACTGGTTTAGTGAGGGAATAAGGTAAAAACATGATAATTTTGCAGATAAATATGTATAGAACTGTCACATATTATTTTTCAAAGTCAAATAATTATAACTGATTATTTTTTTACTACAACTACATTGTGTATGATAATAACTAATTAATAAGATTGTAGTTATTACATCCAGTGTATGTAATTAACAAACCACTGATGGTATGAAGTAAAACAAAAATTTTAAGGACACACTTTGAACCTATCATGATGTTACATATTTTTTGAGGGTACAATTTAATGTAACTATGTAACTACTGTGAAAAACACTATATTATTAATACCATTGTTCAAACAAACATAATTGTACCAAATAATGCACAACCGCACCCTTACAAAATGCCGATATCTGGAAATAGAAACTCCATTTGTCAGCAGCTAACACGACCTAGTCGGCCAAGTTGTAATGCAGCGATTGCAGTATCATATCAAAAATGAGAAAATCACTCACCTTTAAATTTCAGTTCATTTTGCGGCTCTATAATTAACACTTGGTTAGGCATCTTGTATTATATAGTGCAATTCCTTTGCAAAATCACAAATTCAAGTTAAAGACAATTATGTCGGCGGAAGCTAACGATGAATGACGAATTCGACTGTGAGCATTGCGCATGCGTTTTCTTTAATTTTGTAAGTACTTTCAGTGCTGCCAACATAAATTTATGAAAATAAATAAGTAGTAATGAAAATTTGTGTGCTCAGCTTTATTTATTTATATAGTGTAATAGGTGAAAAAGTGTAAATGTGTAAATCGTAAAAAACATATAATAAAACAAATATATCAAAATTGTAAGAAAAATTCGTTGTATAATCGTTATGTTGTTCAAAGACTTTTTCTTATGGCTTTATTATGTTTGACTAAATTTAAAAATCTAATTACAAAGGTAGGAATGAGAAAAATATATTTTTCCTGTTTATATTTTTTATAATAATAAAAAATATTAATTATAAGTGTATTTATGTTTTGTTATAAATTTAATGATATAAAATTGTTTGCATCTCTTAAAAATAGATAAAGCAATAAACATCGATAATGATGATACTGTTGCAAATCGAATATACTCCCAAATCCCAATTAATGTCTGTAAATAAACGTCTGTAGCATTTTCAACGCTGATAGACGTAAAATATAAATGCTTATCTCGTTTAGGGTAACCAAATTTGTAAAATATGTTTAGTTTCTTATCTTTTAAATTCAGGTCCAAGCATAGTATCATAGAACGTCACTAGTGCGGTCAGACAAAATAAAACTAAAAAGTACTTCGTACATTCAAAGTGTGTCTTCGCAAATTACATATATTATAAACATAATTAAATGATATACTGATAGAATTCATATATCATCCAACGAGAACTCATCAATCAATAACTGAAACTTATCGATTTTAGTGCACTGAACCAGCTGCTAAATAATTATTATCTTTTTTTTATTCGGCCCATGATAACCTGTCAATGAGCAAAAAAAATTTCGTCTTGCAATTTTAATTCTGTCTCTTCTCATAAATTAAAACAAAATTAAAATTTTTATCTACTAGTTTTACGAATCAAAATTATTTTCGTTAGGTAACTCAAAAGTCAAACTGTTCCCTTCATAGTTTATACTATACATACCTAAGTAATGTATACAAAAACAAGAATCACTTTATAAAATCAAAAGGTTAGATGTAACGTATGAAATAATTTAGGATTTTTTCGTATTATAATCTTTTTTTTGTACAAAAGTAGTATACTATATGGTACATAGTAGAGGAACATGTGTATCTGTATCCAATGAACTAAATGTCATTCTATAGTCCATAATAATAACATTATAAAATTGATTAAGCAGTTGAGTAACATAGGTTCCATTGGCTGTATAAGAATTCCTTCAACCTGTAAATTGAATGTAAATGTTAAAAGCCGTTCTGGTCTATACATTTTTAATGGACAAAATTTTAAAATGACAAATAGAATATTAGTAAACATATTAATTCTTAGTAGGTAATTAACAGTAAACCATTTCTTGTTGAAGTTTTAACAAATATTTGTTTAAGTTGGTGACAATTTTGATTGTTCGGTGATTGCATAACATGCCTGTGAAAGTTTTTGATTAAATATGAATTATTCAAGTCTAAATATATTACTCAATACATGTTTTAAAATCGATCGAAACCTTACACAAAATCTATCTCACATATGGCATAAAGGTTATATTTTGAGTAACTGCTATAAATCTGGTTATATTCCAATAAAGGCCTCTCTCCACACTTCACATGTAACAAATCAACCACACAAGGATGGTGTTGATGTCCTTTTGTCGCCGCAAGAGGTTAGTGAACCAGAAACGTTATTATTCTTATTAATTAATATTTGGCTCGCTTAATCGTAATTGTGGACAAAATATTTATTAGTCTAGATCATTTTTAATTCAAATCTCTATTCTTAGTTTTAGCCAAATATTAAGGTAAATATCTTGAAACACACATTTATATATTTTAGTTCATATACATAATATATTCAATTGTACTAAGTAGTTTGATTGGTAATCTTAAATAATAAACTTTTATCTGAAGAAAATGACTTCTCAATGAAATTAGATGTCTGTCAATGTTACAATCAATATTTTTATATATACAAAGATAATAAAATAAGTCCCTTTTTCCTAACAATGTATTTTAAAAAGAATCATTTTTATATTTAAAACTCTGAATGGGTTTGGTCGACAAGGTGGTACAGAACAGTTTGTGTATTGTTTCTTAAACATTCCTCAACCTGTTTGCATAACAATAACAGGAACTTTAAATAACAACATATTACTTTCAGGTGTCTGTAATTCTTCGTAAAAATGAATTCAACAAAGACTTCACATATGGTTCTGTTAAGTCATATGATTCCAACCAGTTGCAATCTAATAACCCCATTGAAGACACCAGGAGTGAGGGACAGTGCAAGATGTTACCAGGTATAAAAATGATTTATACCATACACTTCTGGTTTTTTATTACCACCACCATATTTTATATTAACTGTTCATGATTATCTGGATTGCTAGCTGCAATTAAATCCTTTAGTTGGGAATGAGGGTATTTAGAATTACCACAACCAAACATTTTAAATAAAATTTAACTGTTCAATGTAGTAGTAATAATATTAGTATAAATAATAGTAATTTTAATAGTAGTCAAGATATTTCATGATTATTGTTGCAGTTCTTATTTAAATGTTTAATGAAATGTGTATTGTAGATTACTGATGTTTTGATTGTTTTCACATTTAATAATGTAATATAGTAAACTGATTATTTTTTATATGGACACTAATTGCTGTGTCTGATACATACACAGAACGTAATTCTATTTAACTGATTTGGATGAAATTTGGTATGGTTACCGTTCCAGTCCACATATGTAACATATTTTATTATTTTACTGGCTTGTGTTTATTTAAAAAAAAAAGGAAAAAATTGTATATGCTATAATTAATTAAAGATGTACATATCCTTTTCATAAAAAAAAAATCAGTCATTGTATTGTATAAGTATATAAATAATATACAAGTTATATAATATATATATATAATCAATTCGTTTAAAACACTTTTTTGTTAAGGAATGAAATACAATTAGTATTCCTTATTTACATTTACACCTGTGCTGGTTTGTTAGGTTCTTTGTTAGATTCTGTTGGAAAAAAAATATCAACCAAATATGGCTATGGTATTAACTCTAGATATACATGATTAACAATATTAATTCTTGTAAAATAGACAAGAGAGTATGTTAACTAAGGCTTACGAACTATAACTAACTTATACACAGACACAAAAATACTTACCTTGGTATCTGTGTTTCAGAGACTAATATTATTTTAATTATAGCTTAATATATTTTTTTGATATAAATATATATTATCTTTATTGCATTTACAAAAAAAGAGAAAAATATCTAAAAGATAAATAATATTAACAAACACAAATTACGTCATAGAAGAGAAGGCTGGTAAAGAATGGATGGAAATTGCTAGAAACAAAGATAAATGGTTTGAGGAGGCTTTTACCCTAAAATGAAACATACATTAACAAAATAAAGAATTAATCTAATAAATAATATAGACTGAGTACAATTGAAATGTAAACATTATGTATGGAAATATAGCTATAATACTAGTATTAATAATAAACACAAAAGAGTTGCGAAGGCGGCAGTTAATGTGAGTGCATGATAGCACAAAAAACAAAATAATTAGAATAATACTACTATATCTTCAATACAACTACTACTCATATAGAGTAAGACATATTTTAATACATACATAAGTAATACATTAATACAATATATAAATAATAATATTAGAAAACACAACATTCAATATTAGTAATTGATAATTAATGAATATACAAACTACTTAAAAATATATAATAATTATTTTCCAAAAACAGCAATATTGATAATTATGTTTAAGGATTTAAAATAAGGTTAAAATTGGTTTATTTATTTATACATTAGACACTGAGTGCAATAGCTGGATGCCCAAAACCCTTCCTCTCCATATCTCCCTCGTTATCCTTTCCCATTCCTCTTGTGTAGCACAGCATTTACAAATCTTCATATTTGGACATGTTTATGGGGTGATGGCACCACTTAAAATCTAGTTTACCGCCTGCTCGTTTGTCATCTAAAATTATTTGTAAAAATACACACTAAACCTTTAAAAAGTTTATCTAGTGGGACGAAATAATAAGTATGCTCTTTGCTCATATAAAACCAACCACTGGTATAGAAATTAAGTATCATAAAAGACAAAACCTGTTATTAGCAAGTTTTGTCCTTGAAACATTTTGTGTGTTCAATAATCATTAATTCATCGTTATATCGTTACAGGTTTTCTTGTTGGTGTTTTCGACGGTCATGGAGGTCCCGCATGTGCGCAAGTTATATCTAAGCGGTTATTTAAATACATAGCGGCTTCACTTTTGCCTCTTGAAACATTACAAAAGTATATAAGACAGGAACAACGCGAACTATTGGTAGAAACATATAATGATAGAGTGAGTGCTGCTGTTACTTGAATTTAATTAAAAGAAGCTTTACAGTTGTTATAATGGATTTTATTGTACATTTTCAGGCTGAAATTGTACAAGATCTTAAACTTATATATGATAAGAGTTTTAATGAATATTTAAAGAAACTAATAAGCAGCAACACTAACAATGTCGATGTCAATGCTTCACTAGAAAAGGGAATTCTACAGCTGGATGAGGACTTATCACAAGAAGTATTGGAACCATTTAAAGAGAACCGTACTATAAATAATAAGACACTGTCGGTAGCTTTGTCCGGTGCTGTGGTTTGTGTATCATATATAGATGGGCCTCATTTGTACGTCGCTAACGTTGGTGACTGCAACGCCGTTGTGGGAACAATTAACGAAGATAATGAATGGATAGCTAAAAAGATAACAAAGGAACACAATACAGAAAATTATGACGAGCTTAAGAGAATATGGAGTGAGCATCCAGAGGAAGAACGAAAAACAGTGATTAGGAGAGACCGGCTCTTAGGTGAATTAGCCCCACTACGCAGCATGGGTGACTACAGATATAAGTGGAAACCGGAAATATTATCTGACATTGTGGTGCCTTTGATTGGCCAGAAAGCGATACCAGCTAATTATAACACGCCACCATACCTTACTGCGAAACCAGATCTTTATTATCATAGATTAACATCGAAAGATAAATTTATGATACTCGCCTCGGATGGCCTGTGGGATATGTTGACTCCGCTGCAGGCTGTGAAGCTTGTTGGTGAGCACATGAAAGGGAAAGTATTTTTCAATCCCCTAAAACTTCCAAAGAAGAACATACAGCTGGGTGATATAAATGAGCTTCTGTTGCATAGAAAAGAAAGTTTGAAGAGTAAACCTAAAGATAGAAATGCAGCTACTCATCTCATAAGGCATGCTATTGGTGGTACAGAGTATGGTGTGGATCATTCGAGATTGGCTCATTTGCTGAGTTTGTCTGCAGATGTCTGTCGGATGTTCAGGGATGACATGACTGTCACTGTCGTTTACTTTGACTCTGAGTATCTCAGACAATGCCCGGCCTAAATTATTAATCAAATGAACTTTTGTGCATCATCTGCAGTGCCTTGGAAATGTGTGCAAGCTCCACATATATCCAGAGATTGTTTATGTTCCTGAAGAGATTGAGTGACGTTTTGAAATTATATTTTTTATTTAAGTGTGACAAGTTTAATTTATTGAAATTATCTCTAGTGGTCGCTTTAGTTATTTATTGGTAATGTGTGTTATATATCAGAAATGTGTCAGTGTGTTAAATATAAGAATGTGTTTTCAATTAAAATTATATGTGTAAAAAGTAGTTTGTCAGTATATTATCCTGTAATAAAGTTTCAAACTGTATTGTTGTCAGTAATTGCTAATCAAGGTGATCTAAAATGTTTTTAATATAATTATTGTTTTGTATAAAATATTTTGTAAATCTGTATTTAATATTGACTTCATAATTTTATAAACTTGACTTCATTGAGCAATTATAAAAAATAGGCATTAGTAAACAGAAGTAATAGTGTACTTAATTTTTATAAATATAAATTCTTATAAATATTATTCTGAGATTAAGGATATATATATATATATATATATATATATATATATATATACATTTTTCTGATTATAAATAATGTTCGGGAATCCCTATTTATTAGCGTTTAGGTCCGCGGCGGTCAAAAGGTTAAATGTTGCAAGACATGTTACTGTTATTACATTGAAATGTTGATTTAAAAATAGCCATATTCTATATCCCAGAATGAACTTGAACATATCAATAACATATATATGTGAAGATATATATATTTGCAATGGCACATATAATTAATGAAATAAAATACAACAAAATATGTTTTGAGGTGAGAATAAGCTAAGATTTATTATATTTGTTTAAAATTTATTAAATAAAATAACATTCTCACATACACAGAATTCTCAAAATTAAAAAGTTAGTAAACGTAACTGTGTTTTTGTTTTTATTTTGTATATCTCAAATGTAGGTTCCATAATTTTAATAAGAAATTCTAATTTTCTTCACTATTTTCCCACATCATTTGCGTTATCTTCATTAGATTTTACATATTGTGTAAAATTATCTTCGTGTCTAAGAACCTGTAAATTCGAAGAATTGTATTTTAATTTCTCATGGAATGGTAATGAGAATACATGTGTGATTACGAGCTTGTTGCGTTGAAAGGTCTAAGTCAGTTTTGTTTCCTATAGACATACATTGTCTTTTGAAACGTCAGACTTTAGTTGCACGACAAGTCACGTCAAACTCTAGTTGCACGTCACGTCACGTCAAACTCTAGTTGCTCGTCACGTCACGTCAAACAGTTCCAAAGGGTAGGTCTATGGATAGTCCTTTTATATATATATATATATATATATTTACAATTTGATCAATTATTGGATCACAGTCACAAATTCACAATTAATATGTGAGAACATATTAAAGAAACAATGAACAAATGAACTAACCACGAATTTATTAATTCTGTATTGCTCTCACATATATGGACCGTCTTCTTCTTAACAGTTTTGTTTTAGTGTTTTTAAAATATCTTATTTCCTTACCGTTCAAAGCTAAATATAGATACGCAAGTTAGGTTTGTCTATCCATCTTCTTACCTATGCTTAGCGATCCACTTTTCACGCTTCCTCGTAATGTGCGTGGTGTGTGCACAAATGTAATGTGTGTTTTGAGCTACCTAATGCAACCTGGTTCGATAAATTAAGCATTCCATATATAATATTCTATCGGGGTAGCGACATTTATTACGCTTCTGTCGAAAAAACCTAACCAATTTTTCTAACTTTGCAGTATATATAAACATTAAAAAGATACTAATGAACGTAGTTGAAAATATCTATAAACATTTATGTATCTATGAAATGAATGATATTTTTTATCTATGTTACGGTCAATTGATTCTGAGATCGATTAATAGTGACAAAAGCTAAGTCTCATTTATTTAATGCAAGAAATATTAATTATTTATCTAAAAAGAACTATTTAAAGTTGTTTTAACAAATAGTAATAAAATAACTGGAATAATCCTGTAGCTGTCCTCAAACTAATGATTTTTTTTAATAATTTAATATAGCTCTTATTACGATTGTTCTTTTAAAAAAAACGGAAAATTTACACTTATATAATTTATAGACAAGTCCCTTTTTTGAATACCGTGCCGGTTTTGTGTGTGTCTCTTGTCACACCCAATTCTTTAACGCTCTGTCTCTGTTCTTCTTTTATTATATCATCGGCTCCGGTTTAGGTCCATTATCTCTATAACCTCCTCCACCTTCACCACCATGTCGCCACTTCACATGTCACCCAAATTAGTTCAGTAGTACTCCGTTAATTTGAATACATAAATATATAAAAGAAGTTTTCCGAGTTTAAGTCTTACAGAAATATTTTAAGAACTCTGATTTTAGATTTAAATTGTAAGGAGTATTAAGACTTCAGAGTTTTAGACTAAATATTTCTTTTTTATAGACTAGACATAGAACAGCCTCTAAATAGAATGAGAATTTTAGATAAACGTCAAATATTTGAAAGAGCGACGAGGATAGCATCAGAGGTAACAAGTTCGAGCCCTGTGCGTTGGTGAATCTTTCATTCTACATTTATTTAGTAGGTATTTATTACCAAATTTCAAAGGCACCAATAGAGAGTCATTTGTGTGGTATGTCAAACACTGCCATCTAGTGGCCATATTGATTACCAAAAATCTTAAACTTAGAACAGTAACTATTAAGACAAACTAATGTCTGACAGTTTTTTGATTCTGGAAGTGTTAATAATATTTAAAGCTGTTATACGTATTTATCAGAAAATATTTTATGTTACGTATATAAAGCAAGAAGACCAAATTCAAAGGTAACATAACATTTCAAAATGTAATAAGATTGGAGGAGATAAATAAATATATAATAAAACGCAATTGATTTCAACCTCTTTATTAGTAATCAATTATATTAAAAGTGAATAGTTCCATAATATGTAGTAAAGTAGGCGAATAGTAATTATTATTTACAGTGAGATAACATAGAGTTTACTACTTAGTTTAGAGTATTGATTGAAATTTAAAGCAGCGAACTGAAGAAAAATATTAGTAGTAGTCTAAGTTTAAATCTAATTATCTCTTATTATAGGCAATTAAACATTATTTTGTTAATAGAAAATCATCGTTTCTAATAATTTAATTCGTTTGATAACAATAAATATTTTTTAATATGACACTTTTTTTTTTAATTATTCATTCATATTTATAGAGCTGACCTGCAGAAGTACATCTTGGTAGCTGAGAACGGTAAATGCTTGATAGTTTTTAAACGAAATAATGTTTATATTACCTACAATAGATAACACACAACAATTATTATCATTGTAATACTACACATTTAAAAATTACTGCTTAAGTGACTTGTAACGTGTACACTAACATTTAACTACATCTAACTTTTATGATAAAGACAACATTCTTCTGAATATTGGTGATTAACGGACTAAAAGAGACATAGCCGAGATGGTCCATCTCTCACAACATTGAAGCCTATTGGTATACATAACTTTTATTTCTATAATTTAACAAACTAAATTCAATCTATATAACATCGCTGTATGATATTTTGTGTAATTGCGTCTAGATTGTAAAAAAAAAAAATTATTGCTATTAATTTTATCGTTTTTCTCCAAATCAAATATATTTTTTTGCCAATATCTAACAGTTGTCAGTTTACTCTTCGTACATCGATGCTGTATAGATATCAATCTTATTTTAAATTTAACGGTAAGTATTTTGATTAGAATTTAATATTCAGTTCGCTGCCACAGGGAAAGTGGATTTGATTGGTAAAGTTCTCAAAAGTTTCAATAAATTGAGTCTACTGTTAACTGAATTCTACAATATCTGTTTGTCAACTGTCCGCTGAAGTTTTCTTTTTGGTTTATTTACCGGCAACTTGGTTTAAATTTAAATATTTATTAGAAAAGTTTATAAAGTATCTTAGGCTATGCAGGCACTGCAAGTAACAAAGCGTGTTGATACTACAAGAGAAATTGAAAACCGACGAGAATGTCTTATGAAAAATGTAATGCAATCAAAGATTTTTAATTATAAATCAGACTAGAAAAATAGCATTCCGGTTCTCTTCTATGTCAAAGCTCACGCAAGATCGAGCACTTATACCTAGATGAAATACACAGCCCTAAGAATCTCCTACTCTAGTTCATAACGGATTGTATCTTATTGCCTACAAAGTACAAACATTGCCGACAAATTGACTCGCGAAACTACAAATACGATCAACGGTTTACCGTTTATGGCATTAGAAAGCGAACATGTAAACAAAGGCACAAAAGATGACCAATATGCATCGTTGCACAAAGCGAGTTAAAGATTTTTAAGGTATCACAATATATATATATGCCAAATCGCTGACAAGAGGAAAAATATACTCAGATGAGTGGATATTAAATTGAGGGCAGGTACTTTTTAAAAAATAGTAATTAAATTTTGCCAATTATCAGACACGACAATAAACAGACTTTGTATAGTGGAAAGCAACAATTTCGCATCTCTATACCCAAATGTCTTACCAATTTACCATTCGACGAAAAATATAGCTGACATTGTAACTCAAGTAAGCAATTAGCAATGTACCTACGTTTTGATACATCATTTAACCTCAAAGCAATTTCCTATACTAGGTTATACGTTTAAAAAAAAACTTTAACATTAAATCAATAACACGGTAATTAAAGTAAGTTAGTAATCAATTTGTGATTAATGTTGTCATGAAAAGGAACATGAATTTAAAATACTACAGAGATACGAACGTTTCAGGAAATTGGTAGAGGTATATAAGGTAATACGAAGATAAAATTGCTCCACGCTATTTCTTCACAATTAGAAACAGTCAACATTATATTAAAACATTAAAAAAATATTAATATGTATCATAAATGCAATTGTTGTATGATTATAACAACATCATTTTACATTATTTATATTTTTTAAACATTTGTATTAGTTATTTTTTTTTAAATTTACTTCCAACAATATTCAAAGACGCAAGACGTACTCAATTAACATTTAATAACTTAAAACTAATATTGTTTTTTTTTATTATTAAAACGAATTTATTAAGTTTGAAAATTTGTTTAAACGGATATATTTTAAAATAGCCTACTCCAGTAAGTATTGATGCTAAGCACGCCGTGTTATTTAATTATTTAGTACCTAGAAGGGCTGTAAAAACCCAAAACTATTACACCTCTTTATTTATTTAAATTTATATTGTCCCAAAATATAAATAACGTTTATATTACCCATAATGGGGGCGTAAATCTTAAAAACCTAATTTTAATTAATTACTCAACAATTAACAATATTTTTATCGTTAGATTGTAATAAAGTATTCATAGATTTGGATAGATTTCGTTTTTCTATTATTAAATATCTTGACGTCAACAGTTTTGTGGATTTGTGCGTGTGGAATGCGGGCTCGAATGTATATTCATTATTTTTAACGCTATTGCAAAAAGATTTCAATTGCTGTGTGAATTTATACTAGCTGAGTTTTTTTAAATACTCAGATTCATCTGTAATTACTTGCATCTGTAGTGAATACAGTATGTATGTGTGTGTACTACATGCTATGTCTTTTTGATTCGGCTCTCCAGTCGATATAATCTCTTGGGACCTTTTTCTCTTGAGTATATGATGTGCTGCCGATAGACTTTTCGAGTTAGCTATGTCACCGGTCCGGTCATTATGTAACGGTTACTATTGGCTCTGCAGCCAACGCTCTCACACGGATTTACCTCATTATGGAAAGCCATAGAATATATATATATATAAATTTGTTGTACATACTTATATATGTAAGTTATTTGCCATAACGAAATTTAGAAGCGAGTATTTTATTACGCTCGTGTGACGTGATTGAAATGCCCTAAATCAAACATCACACAGTACTTTATATATAAAAAAAAACATTTATTTACGCCATTTTCTCGGATTCCACAATCGGTTACGATACTTTTGCGTAACATCCCTAAATACTAATTATTTAAAACTGAATACATCAGCACTATTTTCATTAAAAATTTTGCTAAGGATGGGAAATTATTAACATTAATTGCGTTTGAAAATGTTATAACCAGACTGGCTCATATTCGTAGACGTAATGTCGGAGAGGTTTTTGAAAAAGTTCTTGGCGAAAAGCCCAAATGCATTTTCCTGTAATTGTAACCTTAATGAGATTATAATAAGGATTGGCAATTATATATTTTTTTTATTTAATAAATGTGATTGCAGACTATTATTAAGACATAAAATGTTATCATCTTCGCAGTGATAAGTTAAACAGACAATGAACTAAACCAAACTAAAAAACATAAAGGTTAATATTGGCGAATAATAACAAAGTTATATATATAGGCAAATATAAAACAACATTTTAAATAGGTATATATGAGAATTTAGCTTTCAGAAAATGAGAAATCCGGCGAGAGGATGACCGTCGATTAATCGCCTCCGAGAGACAGAGCCTGCACAATGCGAGGGTCAGCCTTGCTGCCCTCACGGAACTCCTCCAGGGTGAGACGATCGTCATGGTTCTTATCCATCTGATCAAATATCTTGTCGACGCGCTTCTGTGGGGTGTTCTCGTCCTCCGGCTGAGGAGTTTGACCCTGGAAATATTAAAGTATTCTAATTACACACTCTTTTATATTGCTTTGATTATTTGTTATTCTATTGTCTATTAAAATTAAAGCCATACATGTTTATAAATAATATTTATAATATTCACAAACAAAAAAATACTAGGTATATGCAATTTACTCATCAGGTAAAAATTGGTAAAATAAAAAGTTCTTTAAAAAAAAAAAATGAGATACTATGTCAAAAACATTTCGTACCACCATCTGGTAGATCGCGTCCACTATGTTATACATTTCGTCCCTTGTAATATATCCGTCGTTATCCACGTCGTACAGACGGAATGCCCCTGGAAACATTTTTATTATAGAATTCTAATCGTCTGTTTATTAATAACGGCTCAAAGCGGATGCTTCTGCTTTATTTCAGGTATTTAATTACCTAAATTTGACATATTTGTGGAGCGGATATTAATATTTTCACCAATTGTTCGCAAATTTTAATTAAAAAACTTTTCGTATTCACAATAATGTTATATTTTTAATGACAAATGTATAATCAAATTTAGAAATAATAGTCGACAGCGAAATTTCTAATTTTATCTTTTTTCTTTTATCTCTTAACCGAGCGTAGATCTTCAACCTTTTGCGTCATAATTTTAAATTTAACAATACTGCTATGTTGGGGAAATTTCACTTAATATTAAAATAACTTACAGTGTAACTTTTCATCAAGATTTCCCCGTGACGTCACCGATAAAGCCCGAATAAACTCCTCAAACTCGATCGACCCATCCTAAAAAAATATATATTACTATTTATACAATGTTTTACATTTACTAAAATGTGTCATATTATAAAATACACAGATTTTATAAGATAATTATGCTAATATTGCAAAAAGATATATAATTATGTTAATATATTAAGTTATATAAAAATATCAAAACATCAATAAATAGTAAGTCATATAGTACCTAAGTTAATATTTTATGTAATAACGAAACTGCCAGCTGCCAATTTCGTAAATAACTATCAGATATGGTGAATTAAAAAAAATATATAGCTAATTTAAAATGAAATATATTTTTGAGCGGATTTTATTGAGTTATTTACTATACTAAGTAATTGGTAGAAATATGTACTCAATAAGAAAAATATTTATTATGAATGTAAAAAGATAAAATGTCTGATGGTCTGTCCGTCTGTTTATTAAACAGATTTTGATACAAAATCACTGATCGAAATATTATTGAATATTAATAGTTTTTACCTGTACAGCGCGTAAAAAGCCGCTGGGAAAAGGTATCATCACCGAAATATATTTATTTGCTCATTTATTTAACTCATTACTTACCAAGTGACATTTTACGATATATAAATGTAAGAAGCATAAAAATGTAATTTATTTGCGACATTTTACGAAATATATGTACCTATGTAAGAAATAAATAAACATATAAATGTAATTTATACTCACATTGTTTTCATCGAAGACTCGAAATACTAGTGAAGCAAATTTACTCGGGTCACCTTGAGGAAAAAATTGCTTGTAGATCTTAATGAAGCCCTAGAAGTAAACACAACTGTATATATTGATTATATTTACATATAAAATAGCGTTTATATTCCGAATACTTGCAATATAGTAAATGAAACATATATCATTTATGTTTTCTTAGATGGTTCTGATTGTAGTCAAAGGTGTTTAATGTATTGTAACTGGGGTATTGAGGTTACCTTTGAAGGTATTAATTGTCTGTTAAGTACTCACTTGTTCGGTCAGGAGGCCGTTGGGGCAATCTTTCAGAAAGCCTTTGTGCCTATAATAAAGAATAATCAATAATAATATAACGGTAAATTTCTTAATAAAATTATAACCATATTTAAGACATACCATAGCCGTATTTCTTTCTCGGTAACTGTAACAAACAAATTATTTATTTAATGAAGATTACGTGACGATGGTTCTCTTAAAATTATGTAAACATTTTCGATGATATATGAGGCTTAATGAGCCGAGATTATTTATTATATAATATATAATTTAATCAATATATAAATTTGAATATTTTGGAAAACTTAATATATTCTTATAACTATTTATATCTATCAACCCGGTTTATTTTTGGGGTCATTTCGTTTTATTAATATATCTAAAGAAAAGTTATTTAACGACCTTTTACGAAATATATTTATCATTTGAGCTTTACACTGTATAGAAAAAAACTACAGACAAAACCAATATAATATTATGAGTCCACAGACACACTGGCAGACATCTATGTCTTGGATTATGATATTAATATAATAAATGTGAAAGTTTTGATACTCGTAATATTAAATATTATTTATTACTCTTAAGCGGTTATAAGGTTTTGGCCAAATTCTGCTTGCAGTCAGATATTATAAGCGAGAAACGCTAGGAGCAAACGGAATTTTTATAGTTTTAAAAATATATTATTCTGGAGTAAGTCACCAATTATATTTGAAGTAAAATAATCAACATTGTTTTTTTTATGCTCTAGCTGGTAGTTACCATACGTTTTTAAAATATGTTAATATATTAAGTTACATTTCATTTACTTTAAGATATCTAATTTTAGCGGACAGTATTTCGAGAAAAATAATTTCAGTATTTAAGCTATCCAAGTTTCTTTTATGCAAACGAAATAGTCCCTCGTAATTTAGCTTTTAAATATGAAAAATATATATTCAAAATACGTTGGAGAAAATTATACATTTTAATTATACGTTTCTTTTTTACTAATTAATTATACATTAATTTTAATTGCAAAATAGATTGGATAGTTTTAGAAATAGTTTTTATAATTAAAATAATTCATGTACTGTCACTGTATTTCAAAATACGTAAGTGTCAATAAATTAAAAGATTTACAATAGGTTTATATAAATCATTTTAATTTAATTTAAAATAATAAAGAGTCGAACATAAATCATTGTACTCAACTGCTCGTTTATTTTGATATTCGGGTAGAAAGATTTATTACTTTCACAATATTTTATGAAATTTATCTTATTTAATAAAAAATAATAAAAATAGCAAGTAATTCTTTTAAATGGGTTATTTAAAAAAATCTTGTTATTGTCACAATACAGTTCTGAAGAAAAAAATATTAACAATTCAATTATATTTTTGATAATTCGAGATTTAAACAACGGTCGAGATTTAAACAAAAAAACTCGTTTTACTGTCGAAGTTTAAATAAAAAAAAAGTAGCTGAGTCTTTAGAAAACATTAATTAATTATGTATCCGAGTAAACATACACTAGAAATAATTTTTTATTGATTTAAATTATGGTACCTGTGGTATATTATTCTATTATTGTAATTGCGCATTTGAACGGTATATGGACTGTCAGTCAATCATAATTTAGTTGGAAATTGAGGCCTGACTAAACTTCGGAGCACTCAGAGCGGAGCAGCGTTAAGTCGGCGGTTACCAACCAGTTTCACCACAGTGCTATCCAATTCATCTTAATTGCAGTATGCAGCCCAGTTATCAAAGTATTCAATAAATTACACTTCATTAAAAATATACTAAATAAATTATTGAAAATATAATAGTTAATACTTAAAAAATATATATATTGATATACACTATATGATTAAAAAAATAGGAATAAAGCAGTTAATGTTAAAAATAAATTATTGAAAATAGAAAAGGTTATATATAAATAATATTGAATATTTGATATGGACTAGTTAATATCGAAAAAAATTAATAATTGAAAAGACTAGTCAACATTTTAAAAAATAACTCAATCATGGAAAATGGACAAGTTAATATTAAATATGTAAATAATTGCAAATATACTTTAAAAAAAAAAATAATTAATTAAAATTACATTAGTTACAATAAAATAAAATAAAATAAGTAAATTAATAATACTTTAGTTAATTTTATATATCAAATTAATAATTAAAAAAAATCAATTTAATATAAAAATAATAATATAAAATGTAAGCCACATCAATAAATGTCATTCATTTTATAAGTTAAATATTCCTCGTATGCCTAAATCAACGTAACAGCAGCCATGATGGTTTGATCATCAGCATTTAGATAATGTCCGCGTCCGAATTATAAATTTAAATATATGAATGCATAATTATCAAAGCTGCGGTTATAATAAGAGCGAATAGCGTATATTTATTTTATTTTACACTATTTTCACGCCACTTTAATCTTGTAAAACAATTAACACGAGACCTACGAATATTTAATATTATATTATAAAATTTGTTGGGATATAATTTACAAATATTTAATTTTATTTAATAATATTTGAAATTAAAACAAAAGGGATAGGTAATATCTTTTTATCTATATCTCAGTTTATATTGTGTAAGTGTTAAAGAATAATATATGGAAATGTTATATTCCTTCAATAATATGCCCGTAGCTTAAATATAAGCGGAAGTATGATTGAATTAGAAACGGCTGCTTTATGTAAAATTGTTAAATATCGAATCTAGTCCCGGGGGGAAAGTTTTTATATATAGTCTTCACTAAAGTTTGTCTCACATTCGCATTGAGACCCTCGGAGTGTATTTTTAGACATGTTTTTATTAATGGTTCGTAGTTGTGCATAAACCGTTATATAGTAAACTCTAGATTTATATTTTTTAAATGTTATTTAATACTTTTTTAGGTTGCGAGTATTATTGTGTCACTGGAGATTGTCGAAGGAGGCTATGACTATCAGAGACCAGGCGCGCGATTGGAGTTGCCAAATCATAAACATGGACCGGGCGTTCAGAGCTTTGCGGGAGGAATACTGAATGAATATAAAAATTTGGATGAAAATAAGATATCCTATTCATTGCCCTACCGAGATCATGATTTTTTACAACAGCATGGAAATGGAGAGAATGCAAATTATTATACAAACTCGTTTAATACATCTCCTTACCAACATGGAAATTTAAAAAGCTATCAAGATTTTACCGGCTTCCGTCCGATTCTGAGCAGGCCGAATACTAATATTGGCACTAGTGTTACAATTCAAAGCTCTGATCCGAAAAGATTCATTGTAAATAGACCTAACACAGTGTACGGATCTCCAAAAATAGCCCAAAGTCAAACTCTATCACATCAACAATTACCAATAGAGGGATATCTGCAGAACAGTGGACTTCAAGAATTTAATGTAAACAATTTGCAACAGACTCTACATGGATTTCAACCTAATTTAATGAACGCTTATCCTAATGTACCCTCACATTTAGACTTGCAAAATAGCTTACCCACGAATGTGAATGTGGGACCCCAGCTTGGTGTACATTTGAGAAACCAACCTGTATTGTTTAATTCTCAAAGTATACCGAATGTATTGGAGACACACGATCAAAATATACAGCCCATTGCACCAGTTCTCAACCTCCACAACGATTTTTCGTCTCAAAAACCATACACCCCACAAGTAAATGTAGACATCAATACTTCATTAAATAATCTTAATAATGTAGCACAACCAATCGGAGGTCAAAACTCTGTACCACCGGTGATAACAAAGCACATTTACTTCCATGCCCCTCCTCCAGATATTGAAGAACCTTCAGTTCAGCCCACCCCCCCCAAAAAATCCTATAAGATCATATTCATAAAAGTGCCGAGCCAAGAGTCTAAAAATATACAAAAATTACAGGCGGCTTATAATAAATTGGGAGCTATTGAAGATAAAACATTGATTTATGTGTTATCAAACAATTCGAAGGATTCTTCGCAACTCGTCCCAGCATACAAACCATCGGAGCATGAAGTATTGTTCGTAAAATATAACGGTGATCAGAGTATCGGTTCTGATGACCGTCTCATAGAACAAAGTGAGGGTACATATCATAAGCGATGAGAGGTACTGTAAAAGTTATATTTTTTATTATTATTTAAAGTAATTTACTAAAGTAAGAAAAGCACAGCGAACTATTTTATAAGATGTAAAAGATGTATTGTAAGATAAAATAATAGATAAACTTTGTGTAAAATAAGACGCGTCTTGATATTTTTATTCATGATTAAATAGTAAAATAAAAGCATTTAACTTGTTTACAAAACGTAAATATTAAATTATATTAGAATCTTGAAATGTATTTTAATTTATTTACAATCTTGTGCATGTAAAGGTTTATTTTATAATAGTATTTTACTGTTTAAACTATATCAACAAAAAGATAAACGTTAGAAAGTCAAATGCAAAGGCAGACCTCTTAGTTAAATGTGTTTCGTGACGATGCTTAAGTAGTTGAAGACAAATAAGTGTTAATTTAATATAAATTACGTTATAATATACATTTAGTATATATTTTTTTTATTATTGATGCAGTATTTTTGTATTAAAATAATATTAATTCTAAATATTTCTTCTTATTTTCTTGAATTTGAGGTACCAATACAGACTAAATACAGTACGAATAATTATTCAAATTCCTTTCTAAGATCCCGAGCGGGAAGTGATAATTTTGAAACTCAGGACAGCTAGTTTAAATTAACAAGGTATTATGAAATACTATACTAGTAGCTAGCTAAAGGACACGATGATATCCAGTGAACATCGTGTCACCAAAGCTTTTTTATTATTGTGCTACAAGAATGAGAGATTTTTTTTTCAAATATTCTACGACTTATAGATATAGAATTACCAAAAGACAATATGATAACTTATATATTTACTGAAATGAAACTACTCAGTCCATCTCTTGAATAGTCAACAATGTAGGCTTAGCCTCACAAAGCGCTATGCACGAAAGTCTATCAAAATGTACGTGACATGCGATGAAGTGTTCTCGGGAATTCAAACACACACATTTGCATATCAAGATGATATAAAGATGCTGTGCCGTGCAGTCGAGTAATGTAGTCATCTAGCATTTTGACATGAAATGTTTTAAAAGATAAGATCCCAAATTTTTGTGATTACAAAAAGGAAAGAAATTGTGACGAAAATTTATCGAAATGTATACACAGCTATAATTTACGAAATACGGACTATTTTTCAAGAATAATGGGAATTACCTTATTTTACGGCTGTTACATTTTTGACACTGATGAGTTTTTGACCTTTGCCCCACAATCTACATACCCGCATACCAGAGCTCTTGAATATAAATACCCAAATATTTAAACTAATATGAAATAATGATTATAAATTCTACAAAAGTAGTAGTTGTATGTTTTGTTTGCACAAAAAATACGTGGATATGTATAAGTTTATTTACAAATGCTATTGTTTGAAAAATAAAAGGTTTTCTTGTAAAAAATAGTTCAGCCATCTTCGATCACCACACGATGCGAGGCTGTTGTGACTGCGTGTGCTTACTTAAGCTATTAGTTTTATTTAAATGGATATATCCGCATCCACGAGAGCGATGTCGCGGGTAAAACTTAGTTGTTACGTACGTCAATACGTTATATATATTTATTTTTAAACACTTGCATCTAATGTCGTTTTTGTTTTACAATTCAAATGAAAGCGGTTTTTACGTCAAATTAATGTACTATAACAAATTCACTTCATCCCTGTAAACTTAAACTGTTTTCGTAGCCTTACTCTGTGTTTAATCTAATCACTTAACTTTTTATTTCATGGACCTGTCATTAAACTCTTGCTTACGACCAATCTTGAGACGTTTATTTTTAAATGAAAGCACGAAACATTAAAGATATAAAGTTTTAATGCTCAGTTTTATTGTCTTGGTGTTTAGTTCGAACGGGTTTCTTGTAAAAATACTAAGACTTCCAAATGCTGAAAAACACAATTTCAAGATGAAAATTAAAATATATATATTTTGGATGTATTCTTGATTGATTTATTTCAATATAAATAATAAAAGAAACTATTCCACGTAATTTTTGTATTCCCTCAGTGAAGTACATTCATAGCTCAATAATAAATGACGTGAGATAAAATCTTTACAATTACAATTTAAACCAATACTGTTAACCGAGAAATTTATCGTTTCCGCGCTTAACTTAAGTGTGGAAACGATAAATTGTGATAAAGATGCTGAGGAAGATTTGTGCAACCAGATTCGTGAATCTAAATACTGACATAAAGCAATTAATTTGACAGACTGTTAATATTCAAAGTATAATAAAAAGTATAAATTATATAAAGTTTTTTTCGTTTTTTAAACCATTTCCGTTAGACTTTTAAAGAATAACTTTGATAAATTCTTCAGTTGCGTAGGAAGCTGTGCCTCCCAAAAATGCCGCTAATAAGTGAAAGCTGCCTCCAAAGTTTCAATTTGCCAAGATGGGTTTATTATGTAGAGTCCTGGTGCAAATGGTGATGAAAACGAAATTACCTGTATGCAATGTTCAAAATGAAAAAGTAACCACAGAATAATATTGTTAAGTTTATAAGAAGCAGAAAAATCGATGATTTTAGAAGATTTAGTGCTAATAGATTTTATACAAATTTGAAACTTTATAATCAATAATAAAAAGATATATGTTAACTCGCTTGTAACATTTAAGGTTTTTGTTATTATTTAATATTTACCAATATTATATACATAATTTTACCTTACCAAATTTTTTACAAGGTCGTTACAGCCGTTTTTGATCCATACAATGTAATGTTCACTGTATGATGTGATTCATGAAACAAATAATTGTTTAACCGTCACAAAAATTTACAGACAAACAGACATGTTCGATTTAAAGTAACCTACAGATTTATATAGCAGTATAATTTTTTTTTGTTCCACTAAATCAGTTATACAACTTTGGTACAAGTTGGGATTGAAACGACGAGAAAGATTTTTTGAAATATTAGCTACAACTCCTGAAAAACAAAATGGCATTTTTGGTAACAAAATGGCGAAATTAACTGTTCCTAAACTAGCCAGAGGTATTTCCGTTTTTCTGCGTGTTAATTCAGAATTCAATTAAAACAGTGACATTTCGATTTCTAACTTAATTTCAACAATTTGTAAACAAACATTTTTATGTAGCGGATACGTTATTTGGTAACAGATATTTATATAAATAAGGAGATTGATTCAATAATAAACACAGGTTTAAAATATCTAATATTTTTACCTAATTTTCATGAAGAAATGTATAGAATAAATAATAGAAATGCATTAAAACATAACCGCAGTTCAATAAATTCAAAATTATAGAGTTATAAATGTAAATAGCTTTGTTCGTGAAATGTTTAATAGAATTCAATTTCAGATATTCACAATAACAGTTCATATTAAATAAAACAACATAAGCACTCAATCCATTATATACACCGTTCTATTGTTATTTACTTTAACGAACTAAAGTGGACATTTTAATATTACCAAAATTTTAACAATCAATGTTCCTGGCATTTCCAAATATTTATTCAATTTATTATTTGGATGCAATGATCCGTAAGTTACTTTTCATAATGTATATATATGTTTTTATTTACGTTTCATTATCTATGCTTAATATAATAAACGAAATAAGCTGTTTAAGATTATGTATAACGAGCTCTGGGATAAAATGTGTTGATATATACAGACAAATAATTCGTTCTAGAAGATTCTACATAAGCCATAATACATAACCATTAGGTATATTAAAGAAACTCCTTTCTCAGAAGAAATATATAAATATATAGCTATTCATATCTGTGGAAGAACGAGGGCAATGTTGGCAATAAACACTTGGATACAATTGTGCTCTAACTAAATGTTTATATTAGAGATTTATTATCCCTGAAGAATACTAGTTCTGTTTCTAAGTAATTTGTAAAACTCATATAGTTTTATCGTCGTTAGATTAAAAAAGTAACAGTCCAACAATGAAGCTATTTAATAAATGTCACAGCTGTTTATGATCTCAGATTGACTGCTTATATTTACTATTAATAATATTTTACGTATAAATATAATGAAATTCGTAAAGGAATTGCGAGAATCATATATAATAAATATATACAATCTCACAATAGCTCTCTCTGATTCATATACAGCTGTATATATATATATATATATATATATATATATGAATGTTAAAGCCTAAAGCACAATGACGGAATAATGATAGCATGGTAATATTCTGATTGTTGCTGTAAGTATAGCACGGCACTTGACGTGATGACACTAACGAGGAAGGAACGAAGTAATAATAAAAGCAAATATTGATCCAGTAAGACATTTTTTGAGCAATTATTTAACTATCATCATTAAATTCTAGTAAAATAACTAATATGCCGCACCTATGTGTGTGTGTGTGTGTGTGTGGGTGTGTGTGTTTGTCCCCAACCAAAAATATTCCCAAAATAATCAATCAGTACGTGATAACAGTGTGATGTCAGGTCAGATGCAGACCATGGCCTAGTTTGTTCACCCTTTGTAGACTACAAATATAAATTCAAATTGTTTAATCAGTTTCACTTATCTATTAATAACTTGCTATATTATTACCTTAGTTAAATAAAAGATTCAATCAACATCAAACATCAAATATCTGATGAAAGATTATCAGTTTTTCCGATTTCTAAAGAGATTCAATCAAACAATAAAAGTCAATTTGACTGCCATTATGGATGGAGTCGGCATTCCTGTTAATAAATTTATTTGCCGGCTTAACGTTTGTTTGTTCCATTTTCATGTATGGCACCAGTCCCAATAAGCTTTTAGACAAATAGCTCAACAGAGGTAGGTATGTCAAAATCATAATTAAAGTAAATATTATTTTCTACATTTAAACTAAGTATACATGAATTAAATAATTTGTTCCAATAATATATGTATATTTTTTTTCACTTATCTTCCTTCAGTAGTTGTTTTTCCATTAGGTGATGAAATAAGCTTTAAATGTTAATTGTTATATGTTCAAGAATATACAGTTAAAGATACAGTTGTTAAAAGTTACAGATGTACACTCCTTATAATCTAAACATTTAATAAAATCCATTTAATAATAGCTGAATTATCCTTATTCTATGATTAATTGAGCTAATCACATTAAAGAGGTTCCTTATTTTTTCTTATAAAAGATATCCTTATAATTTTAGAGGTCTGAATGTGGAACGCCATGGTTTGTCACAAGCTTCCACAAGTTTCCTTTGAAGCTGACGTCGACATGATGAAAGAAGAGTGACGTAATTTTGCATGCATTTTTCCACAAAAAAAATCTAAACGCTTTTTTGCATGAAGGCGCTTTGTATTCAATCGCTTAACCTTTGTACTTTCAACGTTACAAACGAAAAAAACTTAACGGAACCGCTTTTTTTCAAATAATTTGTATGTGTTAGGTATAACGTTACAGAAATCAATTATCGAAAATGAAAGGTTAAATTTTCGTAGTTTTCAGAAGCTCTTTAAGTTATAAGTAAGTTATAATTACTTTTTTTACTACCTTTGAATTTTTTAACAAACTGTTTATTACGATTAAGCAATCACTAGCTTAATTTTTCACAGTAATTAAATTGGTAAACTTGTAAATAATCAATATATTTGAATTATTTAAAAGTTCGTAAATGATATCATTTATGTACGGAATTATATATTTGAAATTTTACAGCACATTTGTTCCACTAAAATGCTACATTTATTTTATTTCATCACATAAAATAGCAATAGTCTGTATACATGGTGTTTAGAATATTGTTTACAATTATATTAATACATTCCAAAGCTCAAACAATAACACGCAGCAAACTGAGGAAATAATGTGACATATTTCATCTTGCATCTTGACTACAATGAAGATATAGCCCTTGATGATAAAATGTAACTTTATTGTATTTGAATTGAACATACCTGCCGTGTTTATTTTTATATTATGGCTAAAATCATAATTATTTCACTTACGTCCTATAACCTTTAAAAAATATTATGTACAAAAACAACATTTTATGAACGGAATACATACATTTTAATATCTAAATATTAAACTTAGCCTGCAGTAAGTATTGTAACATTTGAATTTACGAAACCCAGAATTGAACTTCTTTAGAAATACGATCAAAAGTTATTGTTATTGGTATAATGTATTTTCGTTCATTAAACCACTATGGTTTTAAATAACCGAAGGTTGCTGAGGCCCGTCACTTAATGAATGAAGCTCTCAATCAGTCTTCACTTTTGTTTTTAAGGTTCTGTAATATTTAAATATTGCTATTCGAAAGAGGTTGAATACTTACACCACTAAATAGAAAGTTAGTAGAGCAAAAATTTGCCTGATTTAACTTTACATATATCTTTGTTGTAATCGTAAAATAATATTGGTAAAACAAAGCAAGTTTATGATTTTCAGTGCAAGGCGCGAGTGGGGCTTAGGAGACAGATACACGTGTCGTAAAAACTTTGTTCCGACACTTCTGAAACATATAGCTTTTATGGATTTTTATCTTTAATGGCAGCAGAGAAAGTTGCGGAGAGTTCTCTCTCTAAGATTATCGTTTGTATTGAAAATACAAATAATATACATAAGATAAAAAGATGATTGCAATTTGAAATTTACTGTATTTGAATACAATACATTCTATATAATACTTTTCCAACTTTCTCCGTGATCAATTGTCTTTAATTGATTTACTTTTATTTATTACATGTTACTAATTACTATTTATTATATGTTAATAATATTAAAAATATTCGGTTGCCCTTTATTCAAATTAATGACGGACTGCGGAAAACATCGCACGTGCACTGAAAGTGCAACGCCAAAACGGCTAATGGAAGGTAACGAGGTACGTCCTCTGCGAAATAAAATATTATTCATACTTCTGTGCGGTTTTAACTAACAAAGAATAATATACGAACACAAAATTAACTCAAACCTTACATTATGGTTTATTTGCTGAGTTACCATTATTAAATTATGCACAAGTCGACTATTTAAGATAACATTAATTTGTAAACCTAATATGTAAAGGCCACACGTGTCATATATATTTTTAAATTAGTTAATGTATATGACGTGAATGTAATATATTTCATTCACTGATGTTATCTTTATAATATAAAAATATTGTGTAACTTTTGTAACATTTGTATTTTATTCTTAGCTTGAAATATAATGTTAAATATTTCATAACAAGTACTGTGTGTGACAAATAATTCAGCTAAGAGGCAAACGGTCTCTAGAATATCTATGTAGTAGATTTATATTTTATTTACACAATAAAGAATCATTAAATTCAGAAAGCATTAATTATATTTCTTACGTATTTTTATAAGTTTAGCGAACGTATATAAAAATTTGAGAATTTCACAAAAGAGAGAATTTAAAATGAAAGAAGGTTTTTTAAACGTAATCGTAAACAAATATTTGTAGTTCTTTTATTACGTTTTTTTTATTAATATTTGTTAAAGCAATCTTGAAAAAAGATTTCGAATAATTTTAGGAATTAATCTTTTTGATGGCATATCTAACAATAAAAAGTAAAAGATTTTCGTATTTGAGTAAATCAGTTGTTTTGATTTTTGTTTGATTGCAGATTAAGGTTAAGATAAACCTTAAACCTTAAACTTTAAAAGAAAAATATAATATTTGTCACTAAGATATTTATCAATACTTCTTTATGTTTCCAATAAATTATACATACATAAAGTAGACACTAACAGGACATTAAATGTACGTACACAATAGCGTGGATGATTATTTGGTTGCTCTCTAAATATATACTAATATATAAAGAAGAAGAGTTTGTTTGTTGGTTTGAACGCGCTTATCTCAGGAACTACTGGACCGATTTGAAAAATTCTTTCAGTATAAGATAGTCCATTTATCGAGGAGTGCTATAGACTATATAATATCATGCTGAGATAAATAAGGGAGGAGCAGCAATGAAAAATATTTATATTTTATTGTGAATTATTTATTTATTATCCGACAGTCAAAATTATCTGTTAGTTCTATATTATACTAATATTATAGCGATAGATACAAGGACTATTGACTGGATTGAGTAAGTATCTAATAGACGGCGTTTTTTTAAAATTTATAATAGATTTTCAGATTTTCTCAGCACTTCTTTTTAATATAAACTTTAACTATGAAAAATCTCCTATTTTTATCTTTAATTATACTAATATTATAAAGAGGTAAAGTTTGTATCTTTATACTTTATAAGTCAATTTAGCGGAGGTAATTTTCAAAGTAAGCTATCTGATTCTAAAAATGCTTTAGCATTGATAAAAGCATTTTTATAAATAACTTTCATTTTGGATCTAGTTTATGTTTTATTATTCCCTTGTAATATTAATAGGGTTTTACGTATGAAACAATTTTGAAATAATGCTGACCAAAAAAAGCTCGAGCGAAGGAGTTTCTTACGAGTCTTGTGTTCTGAAGGTCGCGCGGACGGAGTCGCGGGTAACAATTAGTAAACTTAATTACAATTAAAAAAAATATACTCAAATTCAAGGGTTGTTTTCTTTTATCCCAATATATATTTTTACCTTTTAAATAAATGAGAATAATAAAGATGAGGCTTAATTGTGCTAACCCGTTAATGAGGTTCACTGTTCTTTTAAAAGATTACATAACTTCTGAATAAGGACTCCATGGTGTTTACAAACTGAAGCTGTTTTGATGAAGAGTCAGTGAAGTAAGTTTTACATGCATTTTAATTTCAGTTCATCAAAAAAATCTATGCGCTATTTTGGCATGAAAGCGCTTTGAATTCAATCGCTTGACCTTTGTACTTTCAAAACTATACACGAAAAACTTGACGAAACCGCTTCTGCTTGTAAAAGAACTGAATGTTTTTTTTGAATTAACGTTACAGAATTATTTGTTCAGAACCATTTTCAGGTTTAAAAAACCTAACCAGTGGTTTTCGTGATAATTATACTGTGAGATTAATTTATGTTCGTTAGGTTATTTTATTTTATTATTATGTTTAAATAATTGTTATTAATAATAAATCGACAGTCGTGATTACAGTCGGGCTAATTTATGAAAGTGTCAAATCATAAAAGTTTAAATATTAAAAAAAAAAATTGTCCTTATAATCTGACATCTAACAGTTTATTTATAGTTTTATTTAATGTATTATCATTAAAGATATCTTTTATAAAATGTTATTAACTGTCTTAGTGAGAATTGTATAGAATAACATTTACTATTTATAAAGAAGATAGTCCTTATTGGTAAAACATAGCATGATTTCAGTGGTTTTTAAAATTGAAAGTCATACGATTGTTACTATTAAACTGTCTATTAATTTTATTTATATTATAACTACGAAGATTAAGTAAACAAATATATTATCTGATGTTATAGCTTAGTTAAAACGTTTACAAAGTTTAGTTCAACAAAATCAAGCTCATCATTTGCGGTAGGTCCGATTGGGGCTTAAAAGAAAGATGGCTTTTATGGACTTTTATCTTTAAGGGCTGGAAGGAAGAATTCGAGGAGTCGACTTTACAAACTTGTTAATTCAAAGTAAGTTATTACTCCATTAGAACTTCATTTCAATATTTATTATGAATTACTCTATAAGTTTATATAAATTCTCTATAACTGATTCATAGTTATTTATTAGTATATATACTCGTATCTTTCACTTACAATATTTGATTTATGAAAGAAGTTTATATTGATTATTTAATGATATCTTACTAGAATGACGTTATAACATTTGTCTATTAGGAATGTTGGCTAATTTTAAAATATCAGGCATTGAGCTTGCGTTTTCTTACTTATAGGATTGTACAAATAAAAAGTTGTAGGCACGTATTAGAAAGCTAAATAATATTTAAATATTTGGGATGTTATTAAACGTTATTATTGCTCATAATTTTTCAGTTTTTATATAACTTGGTAAAACTATTTAATATTGTTACTGGAAATAATAGTTTTAACAGAAATGCACTGCGCCATATATCGTATCCAACTGATATTACGCCAAAATGGTAATGGAATATAATCAGGTACGTCTTCTGTAAAATAAAATATAAATAATACCTATGTGAAGTTCTAACTTACAATGAATAATAAATGTATCACAAAATCACCTTTTATCTTACATTCGAAAACATATTAAGTATCCAATTTACTGATTTATTATTTGTAAATTACAAGGTGAATTTTTAAGATAAAACGAATTTGTAAAATGTAAATGCTACACCTGTCATCTTTATTATATAAATGAGCTCAGGTTAATATATAATATGACGTTTTTAATTCTCTGATGTTATAATTATCAGTGTAATAAAGTGTAACTTTTGTAACATTTATGAATTATTTTAGTTGAAACTTAATGTTAAATATTTTATAACAAGGATCACTCGTCAATAATACAGAAAAGACGAAAAAGGTAAAAAATATCCAATTTATTTGCTAGATTTATATTTATACAATAAAGAATTATGAAAGTCACGAAGCATAAATTCACTTCTCCAGCATCACGGATTTAAATAAATTTTAGCGTATATATTGAATAGTAAGAATTTCACAAAGAGAAAATTTTAAATGAATCGAGGATTTTTAACCATAAACATATATTTGTAAGCCTTTTTATGAGATGGATTTATTATAAAATAAATTAAAACAAGATTTAAAAGAGGTTGAATATAACTTGTGAAATAAATATCACACTAAAAAAAGTAAAACGGTTGTTTGTTTTGGGTTAAGGTGTTTGTTTACATTTTTCGTTCGAATAAAGAGTTTTTTTTTAATAAATCATTTTTTACTTTTAATAATTAAATTTATGCACTGACATTACCAAAAGACGTATATTGTTGTATATTGATGTTTGTTTGTTCGCTCCTTTTATTATTTTTATAAATTTGGTATAATATCTTTGTAATACGCATATGTAAGTATGTAGTTCTTAAAATTGAATTTTTTATACTTCCAGTATTAACGCCAGTAAACATACAGTTTAAAATGTCGTATGTGTGTTTATGAGTCTTTTATCCTCGACCAATAAACTTACAAAGATGCTTCGCGTGTGATAACAATGCGATTACAGGTCACCTGCAGTCTCCCGTCGAATGCAGACCAATGGGGTTATCAGCTTTTTTTTATTTGTAAAATAATTATACAAATAAAATAAATTTAAATGCTATTGTGTGAGCACTTCTGTTAATATATTTAAATTGCTGGATTCATGTTTATTTGTTACGTTCTCATGGTATGGTTTTGTTTGGTAGGTGCCGTGGTAGTGCCACAATACTTGATTGACAAATAACTCAAAACTTTGGTAGATAGTACTTAGATATAATGAGGGCTGGTGTTACTTTCAAGTTCTCAAGCACTTTAATATTAATATTGTAGAAGAGAATAAGAATTCATAATCTGGATAGGTTTAAAAAATTGGTTACGTATACATCATGATCAAAGCTAGAAGACGTCCACTGCTGGATAAAGGCCTCCCCCAAAGATCTTCATGACGATCGGTCCTGCGCAGCCGTCATCCATCTCGTGCTGGCGACCTTGAACAGATCCTCGGACCATCTTGCAGGTCTAGCCACGCTCCGTCTTCCGATCGCTGGTTCCCGCTCGAGAACAAATAATTATCCTCCATCTAACTAGTGTAGTTTTTTTTCCTTTACACGATCAGTTAATAAGGTTTTTTTTCTGTTTGGGATAAAAGTGTTACAGTTGTATTCACTTAATAATCTTAACATTTATATAAATTAATTTAATAACAGAATAAGTATATAATAATTATAAGTACCTAAGGCTGTTTGTTTTCGTTACTACTGCAACCAACTTAATTTTAGAGTTCTGTCCCGTACCACGAGTTAATGTTGACGTTACGAAACGTTGATAGTTTTCAAGCATGTATGAAACGAGTTCTTGGTTGCGGTTGGTTATAATTTGGTGATAACTGGTTAAACCCCTAGATACTGAATGTCGAACATCATGGTTTGTTAAAAGCCTCCACGGGTTTGAGTTTAACGTGAACATTGTGTAGAAAGCGAGTGACGTAAGTTTTACTTGAATTTCCAACAAAACAGTTCTAAACGCATTTTTGACATGAAAGCGCTTTGAATTCATTCTCTAGAACTTTCCTTTGCACTTACATAGTTATATACGAAAAAACTTGACGAACCCGCTTATATATTTTTGTTTTTTTTTTTAAGTTATAACGTTAGAGATTCTATTTTCTGATGATTATTTCGCTAACAGATTAATTCATGTTTATTATTAATAACAAACATCATATTTTGATGGTTTCGTTTTTTTTTATTATTTTGTTTTATTATTATCTTTAATTAATTATAATAAGTTCTTATTACCATACAATGCTAGTATATAGCAGTTTATTTATAGTTTTACTTTATATATATTATTGAAAATATATATATTTTACAATAAATAATACCTGTATATAATATCTTTGTAATACGGATATGTATGTAGTTATTAAATTTTCCATTTTTTACTTTTAATTTACATAAATGTTACATTTGTTACATTTTATATTTGATTTTATTTAGTCTTTATTTATTTATGCAATAAAATGTATATATTTTTATATTAAATTTTACGTCTTTCTATGAGATAGTAAATAAAGCTTTTGAGTATATATATATAAGTAACGAAAGTTAGTTTATTAATTTTAATATCACTGTGGTTCCATAATTTAAAAATATAAAGTATTTTTTTTATTGAATTCATTTGAACTCTGATAATTTTTCCTGAACCTGACGTAACTTTTATAGCAATTGTGTTTACGAAAGTTAGAATTGAGATGTTTCAGAAATTAGAGCAAAGATTGAAGTTATTGTTAAAATGTATTTTTGTCCACTAAAGTACAAAAGGTTTTGAACAGAAGAACAGGTTGCTGAGGCACGTTGGACAATGAATGAAGCTCTCAATCAGTCTTCACTTTTCTTTCTGTAATATTTCAACTGCTATTCGAAACAAGTTGAATACTTATACCACTAAATAGAAAGTTAGTAGAGCAAAAATTACGCAAAATGCACTTGTTTTTAAATATAATGTCAAAAAAGGGTGGCTAATAAACATTTTACATTTTTTTACGTGATGTTATAATTGTAAAACTATATTGACGAAGTTAAGTCTTACAGAAATAAGTTTATGATTTTCAGTGCAAGGCGCGAGTGGGGCTTAGGAGACATATACACGTATCGTAAAAACTTTGTCCCGACACTTCTGAAACATGAAGCTTTTATGGATTTTTATCTTTGATCTCGACCTTCCTGGTCGAGGGAAAGTGGAAGGAGTCCACTCTACACATGTACTCCTCCGTGTATTTAGATTATATTACATAGTATATTATTACTTTATTTGAATATTATTTATGAATACAATGAATTAAAGTATTTTTTTATATATATTTATTTTCCTGTATGCAGATTACATAACGATAATGCTTTAAAATTGATTTGCTGTTTTTTTTTTACAATATCTTTCATTTTTAATATTATATTAATGACAGAAGTTAATGTTGATTATCCAATGATATCTTAATAGAACAATGTTTTATCTCATAGCAATGTTAAGTATTCAAAATATATATTTTAAAATGTCAGGCGTTGAACTTGCATTTACTTAATAATATGTTTATGTAATTAAAAAGTTGTAGGCGCAAGGTTTCAGCTTTATTGAATTGCCGGAAAGTTAAATAATTTATTTTAATATTTAGGTTTTATATAATGAGAATTATAGTATTTTATAATACTTAGAAGCATAATTTAACATTGTTACAGGAAATTATATTTTTTAATAAAATGAGCTGCGCAACAAATCTCACGTGTGCAACTGAAAGTGCAACGCAAAAACGGCTAATGGAAGGTAACGAGGTACGTCCTCTGCGAAATAAAATATAATTCATACTTCTGTGCGGCGTTAACTAACAAAGAATAATATACGAACACAAAACTAACTCAAACCTTACATTATGGTTTATTTGCTACAAACTGTGAAAGTATGATAAGTATTCAATTTGCTGAATTACAATTAGTAAATTATGCACAAGCCGGCTATTTAAGGTAACATTAATTTGTAAACCTAATATGTAAAGGCCACACGTGTCATATATATTTTAAAATTAGTTAATGTATATGACGTGAATATGATATATTATCTCGTATAATAATAACAATGAGTTAATGTTGTAACATTTATTTTTTAATTTTAACTTTAAATATAATGTTAAATATTTCATAACGAGTATTGTGGACGACAAATAATTCAGCAAAGGGGCAAACGGTCACTAGAATATCCATCTTATTTTGCTAGGTTCATATTCATACAATAAAGAATCATGAAATTCAGGAAGCATAAATTCTATCCTTCACGGATTTAAATAAATATAGCGTACATATCGAATTGTAAGGATTTCACAAAGAGAGAATTTCAACGTATGGGGACTTTTAAACGTAAACTTATACTAGTAAGCCTTTTTATTGTACGGTTTTTGTAAATATATGTTAAAAAAAAAAAAAGGTTCTGTAATATTTCAAATCCTATTCGAAAGAGGTTGAATACTTACACCACTAAATAGTAAATATTCTAAATTTAATAATTAGCTTTACAAATATATTATATGATGTTTTAATCGTAAAACTTTACCGACAAAGTCAAGCCTAACAGAAATTATTATTTGCAATGCAAGGTCCGGTTTAGGAAAATAATAAACGTATCGGAGAACATTATTCTTTCAGTTTGTTTTAATTATTTTTTTTATATTGAATTGTACCAAGTGTAGCGGGAATTCAATTCCATAAGTCACTAATTCCTTTTCCATGAATGGCTATTACTTATGTAATTGATAAATTAATGTATTTTTTTTTAATATTTCTTTACAAAGGTACTCTATGATAATATGTTAAAGATAATTGACATTAATAATTGATTTGTTTCAATTCATTAGTTTTTCTATCATTTTTAATATTTTTCTCGATTCTCGAATATTAATGTTCAAAAACAAAATGTTATAATTTCTCATTTAATTATATGACTTTACTATTTAATATGCATATGCAACGTTTCTACTACATTGCCAGAATAACTATTGCGTTTGCCAATTATAAAAATTGTAATATTTTTTATTACTTAGAAACAGCTTTTCAGATTGTTAGAGTCTAAAAGTTTTTAATGAAGCTCTTGGTAACACATCGCATTCAACTGTAAGCACTACGCCAAAAAATTTAATAAAAACATTGCGTTCGAGAGAGTAAAAATTACAGACGTAAATGTCTTTACTTTAAAAAAATAAATAAAAGGTGACATCTTTAATGGTATTACCAAAAAAAAAAAAAATTGTATTTTAGTATTTTCTTAAGAAAAGTGTTTTTTTTTTAATAAAGAAGTCTGTTTCACCAGGATAGTAGGTGTTAGACGGTAAGAGTCATGATTTTGTTACAATAAACCACCAGACGTGCTATGGTTGTAGAAGACACCGTTACAACAGAATGGCTAGACCGAGCGTAGAGATAGAGATAGAGAGTTCCTACGAGAATTAAAGATTAATCGTACTTAGATGTTAACTAACAAAGAATATAAATATTTAACACAAAACTGCCTACCTTGCATTTTAAATTTTATCTACAAGCTGTGAAAGCATATTAGCTATTCGATTCAGGTTAAATTTAGTAAATTATGCACATGTAAGAGCACCTGTCATCTGCAATATAAAATGAGTCCTAGTTAATGTACAGTATGACGTATTTCAGTCGCTGGTGTTATAATTATATATTGTGTCACTTTGGTAACATATATTATTAGAATGAAATATAATTTTAATAATATAACATAATAAGTATGACACGCAAATAATAGAGCAAAGAGGCGAGAGGTTTTTAGAATATCTTTTTTATTTGCTAGGTTTTTATTTACACAACAAACAATCATAAAATATTGAATTGTAAGAATTCCACAAAGAAAGCATTTTAATTGTAACAAGGTTTTGAAACGTAAACACATTTTTGTAAGCCTATTTATTAGCCGGATTTTGTAAATATATTTCACAAAAAAATTGAAAGAGATAAAAAATCACTTTATAAATAAATTATTCGATTATATATTTAGTAATTTCACAGTTGTCCTATATGGGTAAAAATGTTTTGAATTTTTGTTTTATTATAAATTGAGGTAACTTTTTAAATAATTAATAAGTTTTATAAGGCAATGATTTTTTTGTTAATATATTTTTTAATAAATATTTAATTTATCAACAAGAATTATCATATGATTTAAAATAATAAAACTTACAATGACCCATAATTCAAAGCTCTAACAATAACTGACCTATATCCAACGGCCATAAATGATAATTAATCAACCTCTTTAGTAATATACGGTCTGTTATGTTCATATCAGTAATAAATCATCATCAGTGAATCATCTAACAACCACAAATAGAGGTGAATTTCATTTTATTTACGAACAAATACGAAAGCTCTACATTCTATTATTTACAATTGCTTATCTGTAGTTATAATAGTCACAGAGTAATAAGTTCAGTGTCCTATTTTTTATTCCAAAATTAATGTTTGACAAAAGTAATCTCTAGTATAAGTCACAGAGTAATAACTTTAGAATTATATTTTATAGCGAAATTCTGTGTCAATAATCTAGATCTAAGAATGTTAAACATAGCACTTAAATGTTACATACCTTAAATGTATGTAACTGGTTATAAATAGTTGGGATGACGGTGCCTTCTCAATATCTTGAGGTTTCGTGTAAACCGACGTGAGACGTGCCATAGTTATTAAATATCAGACGAAACTTTGATCGACTCGTTACTTGTCTCAAGTGTCGAAATTTGGTGCTGTTTTAATTAACTATTGTTTGAAGGGATATATAATATATATATATATATAATATATATATATATATATTGTTATATATGTTTTTTATTTCATAGCCATTTTGTTTACAGAATCAAAATATAATTAAAGTGAAATATATTCTTCAAAATTATTCTCATCAACCTTACTCTTTCACTTTGTAAGAAAAATAAACTATTTCAATCAGGAAAGACCATTTTACTTTAAGCAGAAGTTTTAATCGATCAGAGGTTAATGGATCCCTCTTGTAATGACTACGCCTGAAATTCAGCCTTTTTATTGAGACATTTTGAATAATTAATTTGTTATAAGTGAGTTATAGTATGTTTCTTGTAAACATAACGAAATATATTTCAGAATGAAATATTAAAAATAATTCTGATCATATTTGAAACGTAGTGTAAAATAATTGTACAAATATTTCGAGGCACGGTTTAATCGTAAATTCAATGACATTTGTAACAAAATGAAATTAATATATATAATACTGTGTTTTTTTGGAAAGAGTACTCAGATAAATTATTAAGTGCCCTTGGTAAAAGAACAACATTATGAGGAAATATTTTATATTTGAAATTTCTTATTTCTTATATAACTATTATGCAACTTTGAAAAATATCTGAAATTGTTACGTGACTTAATATGATATTAATTTTAAAATATTATTTCTAAAACTAAAACAATAATTACAATAATTTCAAAGTTGTAAATTATATAAATCAAATTAAATCATAATCAGAAAACAGGCCTCATATCCCAGGAGTATGTATGTATGTATGGCTGTGTGTATGTGGGTTGCATAGATTTATATATATTTTAAAAATTATAAGAGATATAACGACTGGGGACGCAACACTGCTCGTACTCGTATATCGTGGATACGTCTTCAGATTTGAAATCAATTTGTGTTTAAAATTTGTGTATTTTAATAAGGCATTCAAAAAATATTCATTCAATATTACTAGATAGGTAAGGGCAATAAAATAAGTTATTGAAATAGCTGACCTTATTTCAATAACTTACCCTTACTCTGACTCTACTTATTTCAAATTTGTATTTATAAGGAAATTGAACTCATTTAAACATAATTTATATAATGTACCGTAAGAGCTTGTGCTTATATTATATATAATTTAAAAGATTATCCTCTTACTTATTTTAAGAAATACGTATTTGTATTTTGACTATTAATTATATTATGACGTCATCATTTCTTAGTGACAAAGTTAATGACACGTCCATTTAATGACTACAGTTATATTTGCATATTTCATGCTGACATACCTACGTTTGAAATTCATTTAATCAATGATGACAGATAATTTTCCAGTATTTTATTATTTTAACATATTATACTAATATTATGAAATAAAATGAAAATATTTTATTTAATGTTATAGATTCAGTGATTTCTATCTAAATATATATAAATATTTTAACGACTGTATTTGCACGCTCAAAACCACTAGAATATTTGAATCTTAATTTTGTTTCTTGAACCTTTTTACCACATTCTTGAAAATAAATAATATTATTTATTATTATTATTATAACGTTTAGTTTTGGTATTTATCAAAGCTGGCAGTGGATTACATTACAAGAATCCCAAAAATATGTTTGGATAGATTTGTGAGTTTTAAGAAGTCTTCCGTTACATTATTTCCGAAAAATATTGTTATATCTATATTATTTGTAAATTAATTTTGAGTATTTTTATTTTAGTTCATTATCTAGCAGATGGTTTTTAATTATTTATAATATTTATGGATTTTATGGTCGGAATATCAAACCTCAAATACTTTAATGGTGGCGTGTGCGACGCCATTGTGTAGCTTTGTTGTGGAACGGTACTAATATGTTTATCTTTCCCGATGATACCATTAAACATCCTTACCTAATATTTTGTGTTTGGTAACAATGAAAACAATACAGTGCTTACTTTTCCGTGACAATGCCAGTTGTTTTATTCGGTTTAGTTGGTATACAGTGGCGTGTCGTATTGCCAGTATGTCTTTACGTTCAGTAACTTTTAAACATGTAAGTAAATATTATTTATCAGGAACATTTACTAGAAGTAAAGATAGTAATAAATAGAAATATATTTTCAGATTATCACAGTATATATAACATTTCTACTAGGAGCTGGAAGTGTGCCGATAAATAATGGGTTTAGTTTAAAATTTAATCCATTATCTCCGAAGGAAGATGTTAAATTAAAAACGTTTGGTGCTGTTTTTGCTAAAGTTCCACAAGAAGCGCCTTCAGTGGTCACCCAAGAAATTGTTCCAGATGCAATCTTACCGGCAGCCACAGACTATGACACGGGATGTACGAATCAAATTGCTAAAATATTTCCATCAAAAGCATTTTATGAAGATAATGTTTCTAAATCCTGGGATAAAATGAATTTTCTTAACGTACCCATTGTGGATCAGCCCTTTGATAATTACAAAATATTAGTGGCAACTGCGCCCAAACATATAAGAATCAGTGGAGATGAAGAAGCACAGCCATTGGTTATTTATATAATCTTTCATGATGACGGCGATGGCTCTAAGACCATACAAATGCCGACAATCTATTTTGTAAATAAAGTAGATGGCAAAGAAGACTTGAAACGAAAGGAGAAGGCAGATCCCATTTTCGTTATCGACAGTAATCGCACGGTAACAGGACTTAAGAGCACGGAGGTCTCGAAGTTTATTAAATTTAGAAATAAATTTAGGAATCATTTCAAATATACAGTAGTTCCGTGAATCAAGACAGAAATAACAATAGATTATTATATATAAAATCTGCCTATATCTATACACATTCCATTATTACCAAAAGCTGCATATTATTTGAAGGAGGATATTTTTTTCGTTTTCCTAATATGTATAACACTCGTGGGAGCTCAGCCTGGCTCATTCCCATCTCTTGTTATTAATTCCGTTTTTCCTAACATGTTGGAATGAGATGAGATCGGCTATAGGCGAATTGGTTATTATATAAATACTATAATAAGAGCAATTATTTAATATAGCTAATAAGATAAGTTTTGTATTTTTTATGTATATTCAATAATGATGCAATATATTTTATTTTCATATTGTTTAAGTTTAATAAAATGAAATGTACTAATATCATTACAAGATAATAGAATATTGATATAGAATTCAGATGACGTTGTTCTCATTCAATTTCACGAATCCAATACTATATTATAATACACTAAATTCACTACAAGGCTTTGGTTTGTTTGATATATAACAAGCAAATATGTTGAATCTAAAATGGTAGCAAGTTTCACTGCTATTGAAATCCGATATCCGCCGATATCCGCTGAAACCAGAAGAGCTATCGTGTCGGATTACAGATTGAATTATACTTCTTAATATTTCCTGAGTTGATTTTATTAAATTTAATTATTAATCCAATTTTTTTAATCTGTTTATTTGCTTCACAATTTCAGTATTTTAAAACTTGATTCATTTAGTTATATATGGATTTAATACAAAAATATTCATTTTCATTATCTTAAAACTTGATTCATTTAGTTATATCTAGATTTAATACAATTTTTTTATTCATTTTCCGTATCTTTTGTAATGATTTTCATACTTATTGTTTTATAATATACTTATTTTATTTACGTTTCTAGTATTTCCAATAACGGAATTCCATTGGTTTATCAGCCATTTATGGCTATGGACGGAAATTAAATGCTATATTTCTAACAAATATTCGGTTTGCAGGAATTACGTTGTCGTTTCAATTTATTGTTTTTTATTTATCTGAAAAAAAAACTAAAATATAAATAGAAGGTAACTCTGCCATACATATTATAAATATAACTATTGTAATAATTATATAGTTTAATTATGTCATCAATTAACAAAGTATTTGTGATATTTTAATTTCATTTCAACTATAACGTTGTGGTGAGGAATTCGATTTAATAAAGCATTGTACATATAGCGTTTCAATTTACTTCGAATAACACGTTCATTGAAATCAAATAATTTTGAAAAAAATTATTGACCTTATCATGGAATTAAGTATAGTGTACATTGCATTAAAATTAAACATTTTTCGTGAAGGAGGGATGTTGATAAAAAATTTTGAAAAAAAATTGATGATTTAAAATAGTTTTAAGTCAATATAGAGAATATAATTAAATTCTAGAAAATAATATAACAAGAATCTTGAAATAATTGGTGAAGAAGATATAAAATAAGGAAATTATAGAAAAAATAAGAATTCTTATTATTATTTATAAATGATTAACTTGAATTGAGTCTGAATAAACGTAGTCCCGGATAAAGTCTAATGACCTTTAATTAGATAAATTCGTAAGAAAAACGTCAACACCAATATCCGGAGTAAAGTCACGGTCTCTGAATAATTAAAAACAAATATAAAGAGCACGCGAGCTAGTTGTATTAAGATCCCCTTACAACATTCTCAATGAAGCAACTATAAATATTTAAGATGTGTAACTAATACAATTTGACCTTTCGTTTATTTTAATATCTTCTTCAACATAAACGTACCTTTTTACGTGGTAATGTCAATAATTTGATTTACATCTAAAATTATACGAGACACGTTGAATTTCAAAATGAATGAAAATCTTTAAGTAGATAAATATCTAATAATAAATACCTAATTATCATAAATTATTCGAATTTAAATAATTAATTATTGTTTTGAATATTTAAAAAGAAACATTAACCTCTTTGAGGCTGTCTGCGGCATCTGTGTATAAATAGTTGTACGAGCATTTTACTCCGAGAGCCATGTCAGGGTCGATAGTAATTAACTATGCCAATTATAATATTCCATGTACTTAGCGTTTGGAAATTTATTATCATATTAAATACCAGCCAGAATCATAAATATTGAATAGTTTTTATTATGTAATGTTATGTTGTTTGCCAACTTTTGCATCACCGTATAAAAAACTTCAATAAGGAAAATATGATTCATTTGATAATGAAATGAAATTTTGGCGGATGTAACGGGAGAAGCGTGGGATACAGAAAGATAGGCACTATAATATTTTTTTTTATGTAACAGTTGATGCGGATGTTGTTTGTGACTCCAATATCTTATTTTTCTTGTTTCCTTAATGCTATCCTATCCTGGTTAATTAAGAGATGGGAACGCTATGAATAATAATATTATTGGAAGAATGCTTCCTAATTTATTTTGATCTCCAAAACCCTTTAAGTAGTCATCTATAATTTCTTGATGGACATTATAAATATGCAAATTATTAAATTTAATAGTTCGTAAGTATACGAGGGTAAAGTAGATTAAAAAGCAGTCATCATCATCATCACAGCCAGAAGCCGTCCACTGCTGGTCAAAGGCCTCCTCCAAAAATCTCCACGAGGATCGGTCCCGTGCAGTCATCCATTTCATTAAAGAGCAGTGGTCAGAGGACATTAATCTATATATCAGTTTAACCCATTTCCGTGAACTTGTTAGATAAATTTTTGATCATTTGACAATGATTGTGTTATTCTTAAAAAGTACTAAATATGTTTTTTTCGAGAATTGGGGAACATTTAAACGTTTACTGTTGTATTGCTTTCTCTGGGATAGTAAGTCATCGTTGCAACTATACATTGAAATTTAGACCCTTATTATAGACAATGGATCTAACCTTTAAACTTATTATATATATATTTAATTGATATAAAAAAAAACCTTTGACTTTGACTTTTGTGACTTGTTAAATCCGACTCCCTAATGAAGGTCAAACAAATAACTCTCTCTAACCTCTCCTTTATTATTGAGTTTGTATTTCGAAATCATTTTCGCTCATACAGTTTGCCAAATTGTAATTTGAAAACCTAATAGATTAGTTGATGTGTTACAGAATGAATTAACTTTTAGATTGATAAATAACGTCAAAAAACAATATATATAAAAATATATTTCTATATTCGTATAATGCTTATATTGTTGACGCTGTAATAGTAGACTATTAGGAAGTTACATTGCTTGAACATTTAATTACAGATTACGATAACAGTATCTGCATTAATTTAATGGCTTCATCACAGAAGGCATCGCCCGAACAAAGTTTTCAAATTATGAAATGACGTAACAGCTAAATGACTTTCGTTTTAAGGCTTTCGTTGTTACGCACTGTACTGAAATCATGAAAGATCATTAACACATAAATAAATAAAATATAATTTTATACATTTTATTACAGACACGTCAAAACATTATTTTATTTTGACATTTTTTTTTTTTTTTTTTATGTAATTTTAATCGTTGACTTCATTTCATTACAGAAACAGATTAAAAAAATATTTTATTTTGCCATTTTGGTTATTTTATTTTATATGATTTTAATCTTTGACTTCAATATTTATATTAAGCTCAATGGTTTATTCCTAGTACCTCATATACATATATGTAGGTCAAAACATAATTCAAGAACTTTAGTTATGAAAAACCTTTGCCAACTATTGTATGAAGTGAACCTAACTTTGTTATTTTCTGTGGCCTTTGTCTGAAAATCGTTTATATCTATAAATTTATTATATTTTTACATTTACTTAATGATTTTATAATTTACTGTAAGTTTATTATCTAGATAAGACTCAAGCAATCTGAACTGATTTCTGATTCAGTTGGAATATTTCTCAATACAATATATATTACTGTCAGAATAATTATTTAAATATAAAAACTTCAGAATTAATTCATCATGGAATTATTGCAATAAAATATATATAATATATGTAACTGATCTTTTGTTTATTTGTTTTTTTTTAAAACAATTGCAGCCTTGCATTTATTATTAGTTTTAAAGCATTCAAAAAGGAAATGCAACATAATTACAATTTAAATAGATATATAATACTTTTGAAAATAAAGTATGAAATGAATGTCAAGGCCCGAAATTCTGGCATTGATGGAGGCTTAAAGACGTACGTTGAGTAATGTATTGGCAGCTAATGCATTATTTTCTGTATAACACTATTGCGTATTTTGGCATCGGTGTTGGAAATTACCTCCTGAATAACTAAGAACCATACATATTTTCTAATTTTAATATCCAATGACGGTTAAATTATATTAGGCTTTATATTAGGCTTTATATAATTATGTTGCCGTTTCAACCGCTATTCTATAAAACCTGTTGACTTTTATACAAATTCATACATACATATAAATATATTAGACTTTGATTTTAATATAGTCAAAACGATTTTCTCTGTTTTCCCGATAAAAATATCACCCTATATGTAGACTTTGATAGTAAGCTAACGCCAGAACAGATTTCCTCAAGATAATTTATGTTTTGATATTGTTACTTTATTATACATATTATATATTAATAAATATGTTAGATTTGTAAACGAAATATATACTTTAGCTGCACTGTTGCGGAGATTCGTACAGTTACCTAATTGTGTTTAAATAATCTAATCAATAATTCTATGATGTTTAAAAAAGAATAAACCTAAGTTAGGATATTTCAATCAATTCAATTCAGTTATCTCAACTGGTTGCTAGTTGTGTTGGGAAGAACAGACAATGGATTAAACTAACAGCGAACACGAGATCTATCTCTAAATCTATTTAGATATTTGAAGACTAAGTTAATTTTGAAAGTTGAGAGCTGGAAATCATAATATAATAGTATTTACTATTTATGGTATTAGAGTATTATTTTTATTATGGAATATTAATTTATACTTACTTTAAAGTGTGATTCTAATGTGTCAAATGAGTATTTACATCTAACTGCCTTCCTAGTAGCTGATAGTTCAATTGAATGAGCGACGGAGGACGGTTTGCTAGAGGTCGCGTGTTTGAATTTCTGTCCGTATCAAATATTTTTTCATTCTATCTGTATTTAAAATTTAAATAAGCTTAACATGCTTTTTATTTTTATTTCTATAAAAAGAGTTATGATATACAGCCTTGTTTTTAATGCCTCATACTTTTAGTAGAAATATATTCCGGGAATTAAATAAAGGTTGTTAAATAGCTTGGTTGGTTTTTAGTTTGGAGTCTTGTATTGAAATAAATATTTTATAAAGCGTGAAATCGTATATAGAGTTATTTCAACTTATTTATGAACATGTTTTAATTAATATTTGTTGTTTGTTTAAATGATATTACAAATATATTAAATATTTATTGTAATATATGATCAACGCTATTTATTTTAAGAAATCAAACTGACATTCTAAAGTGTTACCATATTTTAATTTCCGAGACAATGCCAGTAATATTAAATATATATGTAACTTACGGTTAATATGTCATCACTTTCTCTACTGTGTGTAACAAATAGTTCGATGACACAATATATACTTGTATGCCAAATGAGTCATACATAATCCGAATAAAAAAAATATTTATTTTAATTTTCAAATAATTCCTTCCTATCTTTCATTCCTTTTTAATTTTTATTATCACCTTAGGAAATAAACATGAAAAGAATGAATGAAATAACACTTGATGAAAGAATGAATGAATATTTATTTCCAGAAATGATCTGGAAAATAAGAAATCGGGATAGCTTCGTAAGAACGAACTTTATCGTAACATTTTTCGTCAAATTTGAAATCATCCAAAGTCAATGATGAATGAAATCAATGATGTGCCGTGTAATGAGAAACAATAAAGTATTTTTCAATTCCATCATCAAGCTTTGTTTTATTTATATAAACGGAAAACAGTCATCATAATAAAGAAATTCTAGGTTGAATTTGTTTAGACCAGGCTCAGATCCAGACGCGTTTGGAACTCTCACTGTATTAATTTTAAGTTGGAGTATTCTTACAAAAGGGTTTATTTCGATAAGTATGGTATCAAAATAGGCTCCTGACACTTCCATTTTACATGACTACAAAAGTGATCACAGTATTGATTCAAAGTGCAAAAGATATATAATATAAATAAATAAAAATATATTTCTGTCAATAATCATCGCTAATGTTATTATAATTATGGCTCTTTGAGAATCCATTTTTTTAATGATTTACGAACATAATGCATGAAAGAGTAATTTGCAGCGAATTCCATTATTCAATTTACATTAATATTAGTCCATTTTCATACTAAATGCTGAGATATTGCAAGCGATAAAATGTATATGACGTCTGCTCTAAGCGAGTGTTTAAGTGAATGGTAAATTACGAAACATCTTACAAAGGTTGAACCTAATATCTAGTCCGCAAATCCAGATAGAGCATCTACTGGATTGCGTCAAAGTACTTCAAAATCAGAGTTGTGTAAATTGCTGATAATTATAAATTTATATTCTTATATCAACTGTATTTGGAATTATTTATCGAAGAAAGACGAAGTCGTTACTAACGACTTCGTCTACACACGTTGAAGATTTTTTTTTAATATCATCTGTTAATACTATTTTATTATTATTAAATATATTTTTTAGGAACAATTATTCAGACCAGTAATGTAATATATATTTTTTTATTATTTGTTTTAAAAAAACAATATTGAGAAAGATGATAATAAGATATGCTTTTTACTGATTTTATTTAAGATAATTACGACAAAATCAATATTAATTATATTATATTAAAAAGATTCAAATGAATGGTTATTGAATGAACGGTTTGAGAACGAATGAACTCTTGCGCATCATGTTCAAAGTGAACGGCAGAATGTAATAAAATATATCACTGTATAACATCATTGCCGCTCTGGTTACAATTACTTTAAATTCTAACAACTTACGAGCACATTATCTCTCGTAACTTAATTTTCAGTAATTTTTAAATAATGGCTTCCGCATCGGTTATTCAAGTAATCTCTTTATATTATTAGTTTACAAATATATTTGTTATTTTGCTTGAATTCTTGATAATAGTTGCAGAATATAGACTATTTCTCTGTAAAATATATCATCATGGATCAGGAAAGTTAATATAAAACATATATATATATATATATATATATATATATATATATATATATATGTGCTACTTTTGCTAACTTGTTCATTACTTACAACTTACGTACTTAAGTCGATTAATTGTGGAATTAATATTCTATAATGCTAAAGTTTATAAATATACCTCAATATTATTGAAGATGAATATAATATCTTAATACCTATCAATAATTCGATGTGACAGTATTAGTATGATTTGTTATCAAATCTAAAACGTGTAATAGTTTATGTTCTTACATAAATTGTACAATCCGAAAGTAAATTACTGACATTAAAATATTTATGCCTAAAAGAGTCGGTAAGATGGATGCGCTTATTTAAATAAGTGAAAGGTATATCTTTGAACTGTAACATATCTTTATTGTAAGATTATTTACAATGTGTAGAGAATTGGATATGTCAAATTATATTAAAACTATGATACGGCATTTGAGAGTAAGATTAATTTTAAGTAGTTTTAAAATATCGTAGTATTGGGAAAGTTAAATAAATAAATCATAATAAAATCTGAGATACCTAATTTAGGGATTTCATTTGAAATGTAAATATAATTTCATGGACGGAAAAGTATAGAGGGCTTCGGTTATGAATGTAAAAAAAATATGTCAGCGGTTGCAAGTAAATGTAATATTAAGATCAGTTAAATGTAATTAATTTATGACAGTTATTTAAAGATAATTCTTTAAGTTATAGAAAGTACTTGCATTAAATAACCTAGAAAGAGAACGAACGAAGAATTATAGATTATACTATAGAAGTTACATCTCTTCAAAAAAGTTATATAACACGAGATGGTAGCAAAGATTAAAAAAACAGAGAATCAATCATGTGATATGATGTGATGTGATGTGACGTTATATTCCGTGGACTACGTAAAATTTGACTCTACACAACCGCTTTATCTAAGATCATAGCTAGCGTATTACTTATTCAGCAATATAGAAATTTGTGAGCCACCCCATTATGGAAAAGCCACCCTATCATTTATAGAAAGGTGGAATGGTGAAGATATATTGATTTTTATTTTATATGCGATCACACACACAGCTGCAATAATAGGTAACCCCTATTACTTTAGATGTGTGGGTGATCAAAGTTACGCCATTCGGCTTTGTGATCGTATCAGCGCTACTCCGGTCAGACTTGATGACGTCATTTCACTTCAGCATCTACACGTGGATAAGACAAAATATTATTCTCGCTATTGTGAATGAAAGGCACAAACATATGTAAGATATATTATTCCATATTTTGTTACGTATCATATCACTTTGATTTCCGAATGTCGCTTCAGTTTATTAAGTTCTTTATTATATAATATACTTAAACGCTTTCTAACTGGTTAAACTTGAAAGCTAACGTTTAAAGTTAATATTTCAAGTTAAACGTTGAAATTGCAGCTAATGCAATGCAATAAAAATACTTCGTCATCTTTTGTAGAAAGGAAGGGAGATATACAAAAATATGACTGATTGAAGATCTGTAACCTTGATATTGTTTTATAACACTTCAAATGTTGGCGTTATATTTATATATATATATCTGTTTGATTATTAGTTCTAATAATTAATTATACGATAGTATTAACGAGGCCTAGGGCGATCAAATTAGGTCGTCATTATATTAATAGTTTGAAAATATTAAAATTGTATCTAACCTAAATAACAATGAAGTTATAAAACATTCTAACGTTTTCATACAACTTACGGATGTTTCATTGAGTAACAACGTGAAACAGTGCAGATCTAAAGAAATGGTCTGAATCCAAATTTGTGCTAATTTGATAATTTGTATACTGACCGTAAGAGTTGTTCGTACTCAAATCTATATGGTATTACGACATTGTAGGTAGAATAATGGACAGTTTATCTTCGCGTGGGCGGTATACAATAAATTATTCAGTAGCCTCAGTTTATTTTCATGTTTCTAGATTTAGTTTCGCGAGGGTGAGTTACTGGTGTTAAGCTGATTAATTCGAATCAAATCAATACTTTTATATTTAATGAACAGTATTCTTATGTATATTTTTTAAACACTAATATTTGTAAAATTTATAATATTCACGTTACTTATTATATATGTGTTAATTCAGTGAATTATTAAAGTTAAGTAGATTTTTTTTAATTATTTTTTTGTACAAAATTTGTTATACCGATTGAAATATTTTATCTAAAGTGTATTATTTACATAAATAAAAATTATAACGTGTAAAATATTGTATTATATTTAAGTTTAAATTACGTTATTAATTTGTTTTATTGTTTTTTAAGATTTTGGGAACCGTCAATATTTATGATGCGACGTCCAAAGCTATATACATAAAATAAATGACAATTGAATTATTTATCTTGAAATGTTCAAGTCGAAAGTCGGAAATAACATTCTAATGCAAATTAATTCCGAGCAAAGAATAACGATTGATTTGGTCATGACGATGACATATTGGAACTTCGCCAAATATAGACTTATATTAAAAATATTATATAAGGCAATTAGTATCAAATAATATACAGTTTGTTTTAAGATTGCGCAAACAACATCCGAATCAAGAAATACGAACTACATTCTTTTATATAATTTGCCTTGAATTTAAAAATACACAGCATGGTTGTATGAAAGTGAATTATGACACGTTATTTGGAATGCGGAATAAGAGAAATTACACTACATATGTGTATATAATATTCCATGCATTTTTTGGTCACTTGTTATGTCAAAACTTATAAATAGGGTTAGTGTGGTCGTTTCTGAGAGCGAAAGTGGATTCGCTACATTCGGTTATTTTTTGGCCGCCATCGGTAACTCTAGTTAAGACTGCCGTTCACTCGACGTCACTGAAACTCGTATTTTTGTTTGCGTAACGTGGCCGGTGAATGAACATTAAAAATCAAGGACTTAGAAGAATTTTATAATTATATGTAACATTTTATATTTTTTTAGTTAATATCTATTTTCATTGTTAACTTTTCACTCAGTGAAAAATTAAAATATTTTATAATATTAATGATAAACAAAATCACTGAATTTTGAGAAATAATATAACTTCCAGACGATATCATCGAGATCTTTTTTATAACAAGTTTGTATATACTTTTTAGTAGGTATATATGTGTTTTTATACAAATTATTAAATAAAATATACAGTATTATTTATATATTCTTGTTAGGTAATATAAACACGATAAAGTTTCTTAAATAAGTACAATTTAAATCGTTAAACAATAAAGCCTTGTATTGTTATTTTACACAAGCAATCTAGACCGAAACTAAGCAAGGCTTGTTCTAAAAAATTGTCTATTCGTAAAAAAATATAATTTTAACATTCGTAAAAAAATATAATTTTAACATTTTAACTACACCCAGACTATAAAAAATACTTTAATTTTTAAACTATTATTTTTCAAGTCTAGATCTCGGACTCTTTTCCCAGCACAGTTGGAGTTAGGGCAACATGATTTCTTTGGTATGATTTTTCAATATTAATTAAAATGTCCATCCATTAATATATAATACGTGAATTCAAATTCATAACATATAAAAAAATATAAATTAGAGGTTTTAAAATTGAACAAATCTTTACTGGCACAAGTGATTAATTAAAATGCTAAACAGCCCGACAGTCTGATAGTTAAGTTATAATAAGACATTTTAAATTCAAACTAAAACATAAAGAACTGGCCGTTTAAAAATTAGAACATCAAATTCATGAGCTCTGTTACCTAACATTGATATCTGCATTGTTAAAATTCAACATGTGTAGTTTGCAAATTTACTTGTGAAGTGGAAGTAAAGAACCCACAAACGCCACAGTCTGGTTTGATAGTTCATTGGTTTTATCTTATTTGTTGACAAGTTTGAATAATATATAATTACATTTGAAGAAAGAGGAGATAAAGAAGAATATTATATTGTAACAGTTTTCAATAATAATTGATAATATATTCTTTTAAACAATGTTACATTGTGTATATGAAAATTATTATTTTGAAAGTTATCAAAGTTGAGCCTACATTTTGTTTACTGTTATTTATTTATTTATTTACACGCCAAGCTTATAATAAAATATCTTGGATTTGTACTCCATGACAAATTATATTGGATCAGAAAGAGCACATGAGAATTTTAACCACATGGAGAAAAATATAAGGTCTGGAATCCTTGTACTTACTTTGGCCGGCAATTATGCATTCAATAGTAATTCATTTATAAAGTTCAATGCTAATGATGGAACTTTAAAGTGAATATCATATATATAATGACTGTTTTACTATGGAAATATGAACGGTAAGATCAACAACTTTGGGCTCGTTGGAATTGGAAGTATTTTGGTCTTGGAAGGCGTTGGTGGGAGTCAATCTTAACAAACATTTATCTTTATAACGCAACCTATACTCTAAAATCATGTATATATATATGTATTTATATATATAAATATTAAAATGTCTCAATATATACGTTAAATTTCAATAGTATTAGAGTGTCCCAGTTATATCTTTTGTTCCATCTGTGAACATAGATTACTACTTACAGACTATTTTGAAGTGGGTGAAGCTGGAGGCTTTAAAGTTTCCACGTTAAAGATAGGAAACCCTGACCTAAATACAGGTTTAATAAAGGGCCTCAAGTATCGCGAAAATCCGCATCGGCCTCTATATAGATCTGTGCAGAAATTGCAGAGAACTCGAGTTTTAAATCAATATTTTTTTCGATTATCTACGTATAAATTTATAGCTTTATAGTTGTAAAGAGTCTTTATAGTTATAAATATACATTTATATTTCTACATTTTCTATAACTTATATTAAAAATATAGTAATATAAATGTAGTTAAAAATCTCTTTACAGTGAATGTCAGCAGATAAAATCTTTTAATAGATCTTGATTTTACAATATTACAGAAAGTTAATAAATATTATTATGTAAGAATTAATTGTGTTTAAACATTTTTGTAAATATATATATAAAAAAATTACATTTTACAAATTAAAATAATAAAAAAAAAAAACAATAATATATGAATGATCAAAAATTTGGTGAAAAATACAATATCAGAATCGTTATTGTAAGCAGTTAAATATAAAATATGAATATTGAAATTCAGTACCTATGAAAAAATAATGTACAGTTCATGAAAATTTAAAAACAGACATGATATAAATTTTTAAAATGCGTCGAGGAATGTTCTTCCAAAATGTATAAATATCAAAAAGTATTTGTCCATTTGTCCTTATATTATTCTAAAAATAAAAATAATAGTAAATTTGAGTACGCCATTTTTGTAAAAATTTCAAATATACACTTCAAAATAATATTGTCAATAGTGAATGAATGGAATACCGTTGAAAGGTTTCAAACGGATAGCTTTTGTCGTACCAAGTCTGCTGGCTTGGCTGTCACAGACGTCTTTACTTGTTCAATAAGCAAGGAATAGTCATAACTCTTCATTTTAACTTATTTTGCGCTAAAATATTTTAAATATTAGAATAAGTTCACAATCTATATTGAAATAATATATGGATTTCCGTACATATTTCTATCAGTTGCCGTTCACTTAAATATAACAATAAAACGAATACAATAATAAAAGCAAGTGATAGTATAAGATGGAAGATTCGAATTAAAGCGTTCAGTGATTGGTGAATGTTTTAGAAAGGTCAGGCCAAGGTTCACTGGAGTTTATTTCGATTAGGCAATTAGCTGTACAGTTACCACGTAAGCTAAAAATATCAGCGAGGGTCAAGTACTTTTACGTGGGTAGATACTTGCTTTTGATATTTCCAATAAAAAAAATCTTATTACCATTTTTTTTTTAATTCAACTAATGAATGTAGTAATACATATTAGGAAATATGATGTCCTTAACATACCTTAGGTATTTTATCTGTGTGCTTTTTGTACCAACACAAGACGTCGTGATGACCACATCATACTTAATTGAACTGATTTTGATTTTGAGATGATAGCTCTTTGTCTAAGCTTATAAAGGCTACTTTATGAGACGAATTTGTATTAATTTTAAATATAATTGTAATATGTTACTTAATGTTATTTTCCTTATCGCTGTAGAGTGTTTGAGCTGATGTTGCTACCATAAATTGTAGGAGATTATATTAAGATATGTAATACATATATATTAAAAAAATAAGTATACAAATTTCCTACGGCTACTTTATATCCAAAACTATCATCATAAATCAGCTGTGTATATCATTTCGAAAGTAAACAGTAATAAATTATTCAAATAAAGAGTGGTCCATCTTCATTGTAGCCTTTTAAGTGGTAAGTAATTGTAGCGCGCCACAACAGTATTTGATACTTTTAATTAAAACTAACTTTATTCGCCCCTTATCATGTTACGCTGTGTGAGTATAAATCAATTATTCAATTAGAAGTTAACCTATAGTATGGTAAATCTTCATTAATTTCAATTAATTTTGATACTTGAAACATCAGTAATTTTTTTATCTCCATAGATTCTAAACTGAGATATTATATAATAAGGTTTAAATATTAAGTTGTTTTTATGTGCACGGTATTTCAAACATATATTTTCGGAGCCTTCAGTGTTTTTGTATATTTGTTTATTAGCTTTTGCTAAACTATCTATAGCTTTTACTGTGCATCGATAATGTACAACCCTATCGTTATTTCTGTAACAGCTCTATTATGATTGGCATTGTCTGACAAAGTAGAGTTTAATCTGGTTCCTTTTAATGGATAATCCGTGTACATTTTGCTTTAGTTAGCTATTTAAAGAGAGTATTGATCATAATTTAAATTGACATCAACAAACTTGTTCTTATATTTAGTGGGAATTTCCTAAGACAATAATAGAAAATAAACTTATTTTATTCTAGAAACAACTAGAAAATATTAATCTAAGAACTTTTAAATCACTCTTAATGCCGCCATTTTGAATATTTAGTATCAACTAAAAGTTATTTATATACGAAGGGGTAAATAAATAATATACCTTTGGAGACAATAATTACTTTCAACCTCAAAATTATTATATATAAAAATATCTGTTATAGCTTTCATCAGGAAAATTACGTATTACGTAATTAGTAATAAGCAAATAATAATAATACCAAAACCTTATAAAAAAATACTTATAATAATATTAACATACTGGCATATTACCGTTAATATTTTCTCAAAAGATATGTCAAAAGTATTTAACCCGTGAAATAAAGTTGCTCTTCATTAACCCCTCGTAAGTAATTAAAACTTCCCATGTAAAACCATTTCATCTCATTTCTATGATATTTCATATTATATAACACAATTAATTTCTTTGATAACATGTACAAAGGTATTTTATAACATGTTAACTGTGTCATAAATCTATATTTATATTATTAACATCGATAAAATAAATGAATTATATTTATAATATCGATAAGAGAATGTCCGGAGACGATAAAAAAATGTCAAAAGACAACTCCATATTAAATATATATCAAAAAATAAATAGGTATGGGTCGAAACGAAAGAGTTAAACTGCTGAAAAAGCAACATGCTTTCAAATTAATTCAGAGATAGAGAGAGATAGGATTCAATAAAAAGTATTTCTAAATCAATAATTAGCGATGGCTCCAGTTTTCCTCCTTTGTAAATACAAGATCAAGTTCAGCGGTTATATCAACCAAACTTTTACAACTCAAGTTAAAGTAAGCTCTCCCAAGTTACTTTCGTATTCATATATTCATGTGAGTATTAATATTCATAATAATATTAATTAATTAATAGATAAAAAATGCATTTAATTCGAATCCAAAAATGTAATCATTATTACAGAATCTTAAAATATATAAAAAGTACATTTTGAAATAATATTATGAATATTGAACGAATTAATGAAAATTCTTTCATTTCAATGTTTTCATTTTATTTATTTTTTTTATTTTTTTAAACCTAACAGGGCTAAATATAATTATAGACGATTTTGAACTTAATTAGGCAATATTTAATTAAAAACTTCAATGTCCTGTACAAAATATTAATTTTTGTTTAAAATTCTTTGTAATACATATAAAAGTACATGTTGTGACTCACTGTCTAATTAAAGCCTAGAAAGCCTAGAAAGCTGAAAATTTTGCGTACATGCTACCTTTATGATTTATCAACTATGAAAATGGGATTTTTCATATTTCGTCCCAAAAGAGTTAAAAACTCTTTAGACAACCAATTTCTGACAAGATCAAAGAGTATTTTTTTTATTTTCACTAATTTTTGAATTATATAAATTTTTTTTTTAGTAAACACAATGAAAATAAGTTTTTTGATTATAAATTAATATACAAGTATTTCTGGGAAATTAAAATTAGTAGTAATAAAGGAATAACAATTATTGTAACCGGACTCGGATAAATCCACAATCAAGAGCTCAAATATTATACAAACCTATAGCACAGAAATGCATATAAATTATGCAATGCCACGCCAAAGACACATTCCTCTAATAACACTAAATAATAAACAAGGTTAATAATTTTTAACTCTATAAACAAGGTTATTCAAATTTGTATAATTATTATATCTTGGGATGTAACCGAGTGACCTTGCCTCTTCGAGACGACTGTCATTCTTCATAACGTACGTCTGTTTCATTTCGACAACGCAATATCGACCTTCCTCAAATTCATGATAAATTGTTATTCCAATAGAGACCTTAACGATTTTTACACAGAGGTATTTCTAAACCTTCCAATTAATTTGGATTTACTATTAAAGGTTTTTTAAAACATCTCGTTAGCTTCATCCCATACACATATTGCTTCATTAAATCACAAAGAAAAATATTTAATAAATATGCGTTAAGAATCTATAGATAAGCCGGAAGCCCTATGGCTATTCTTAAATATACGATCGAATATTGACTGAAATATTGCTTTAAAATTTGATGCGGATGGCGGTTTTTTTAATCTTGAATCCCGTCTCATGACATCAAATCTATATCAAATTAAGTAAGTAGACACATTCACTCACACACACATACATACACATTCACTCACACACACATGCATACACATTCGCTCTCTCATACATACATACACACACACACACACACATCACAGCTGATCGAAGCTATAGCTTACTTGCTAATACTTAAATTTCGTCTCAGTATTTATTTTATATAATAAAAGTACATTTTTTGATTATAATTATGGTATTTTATAATCGATTAAAATATACATATATTTTATCAATATAATTTAATTTTGATAATTTATTCCCAAGGTAGTAAGCGCCTCTTAATATTCATATATTTTATCTCATTAAAATTATTTGCATACGCTAAATGCGACTGGAGAACCTCTAAAAACGAATCTGGGATGTTTGACCTTATTTAAAAATAATAAATATGAAAACAATTTAAACCAATTTGTATATCTATTTTAATATATTTAATCTATTTTAATAATTTAAAATTTATATTCGTATAATCAAAAAACAAATTTAGTTGGTAATTTGAGACAAACTAATTTAATTGAAGTTAGACAAACTAAATGCTTAAAAGGATTTTCATGTAGTGCAACACCGCGCTTCTGAAATTTAAAAATAAAAATAGCAGTTCATTTAACGCGTGTCATCTAACAATTTTTTTAAATATAAATACAATTTTAAAATTAAATTTATGAAAGAAGATAATTTTAGAACAAGTCATATTCACCAGAAAGTATATATGTTAGCTTTGTTTTGGTTTGAATATTTTTTTAACATTAGCTCTTCGTCTACTTAGTGGCTGTTTGTAAGCGAAATTATAATTATAACCGAGCATCTGCTATGCTTTGACGAGGCCACAAAGAAGAGTTTTTCACGCAAAATACTTTGATTATGAAATAACTATTGTTAAATTATCGTTTAGCTCTCATTTGTATATTTAAAAATAAGCCAATTGCATTCAAGTACTATCGAGACTAATTATTAGTAATGAGACACTTACTACGATAAGAACTGAATGAAAAACGTGACATCGTAATATATTACTAGAGATTCTTGCTATACATAAGTTTAAAAAAATATATCAACATTAACAATTTTGTACAATTGTCTAGAAATGTATTATGAAAACAATATATATAGCTAAAGTTATTTGTATGAACGTATGTGTTGGAACAGTATAAAGGAAATGTAATTAAAATAAATGGTACAAGTATTGATATTTGTTTTGAAATTCAAGAGAATATATAATATATAATTTGCAAAAAATATTATGGTTTATAATAATAAAATTCATTAAGAAAGCAGCAAATTTAATAAATGATATCGACATTGCAGTTGTGAAAAGAATATCAAACTGCAAGCGCTGTGGTTACACACCAATTATATCTAATAATATCAGAAGGTAAAGGACGCTGGTACATTCTCTACAATCGAAAGAAGACCGATTTAAAAAAGAGGTATCGATGTTTCAACAGCATGGTTTATTAGTGAATGTATACGAGCCAATTTAGGCCGTATGGTTCTTCGCGTGATATTAACGCAGCGAGCGCGCGGGTGTTGGTCGCTAAGGCAGCGTGTCGAATGCGGCTGAGCAGGCCATGGGCGACGACGAAAAGAAAGGAGCGTATACATGTTAAATGATGACGATGGTTGCATGTTACCAAGTGAAATGTTCGTAGGGTTGGACTGTTCTGACGAGATGAGCATTTTGGTATTTAAGAGCGGGTCAGCGTAACGAATGTCATCAGTTAACACAAGCTCACTCAGACAGGAACATCTCCTAAAGTGCACTTTTTACCAGTGACATAAAACATATTGCTTCTGAGAAGCCTTCTTCATACGAGAGACAAAAGCACCACGCTAAATATGCGCGCATTCGTGGTAAGTTTGATTGTCGGTTCAATAGTCAATATTTTAAATTTTTAATCAATTTTTCTTGGCACATGCGACTTTTATTCGATATTTTTGTATTCAATTATTTCAAGTTACAAGTGAATAAAATAAAGTGAAGTGCAGTGAATATATGAAGTGAAACATGGACTGTAGTAAAATTCTGTGGAGTACATTTAAGTAGTGAATAGATATGTTTTTATATATTTTTTTTGGAGCTATTACAAGAAATCGATCAATATATAAATACTATCTTTTAATTAACAGTAGATGTTTTAATGACAAAATTACTATAATAGTTTTAATGTATTACGATAAATCAGCTTACACGACTTAATAATTATAATCAGTTCTCTTTATAAACAACAGATATCAAAATTACATATTCTTATGACAAGTTTAATATTTAACTAATCGATATATATTCCGCGCATGGTCCAGTTAACTCTTTCGTAACGTCTTACGTTTCATTTGAATGTTGTACTATTTTAGAAACCCAGTGGATTTTTTAATATTTTTTATTATGTTATAAATTTTTGTGAATTGTTAAAATTTTAAAACAGTGCTAAGCGATTTTTTAATCATTTATGTACATTTTTCTACTATTTATGTTTCCATGTCCATTCTAGTCTTCATCTTCAATTAATAATTTATTTTTATTTTTTTAAAGGTACTCGCCTGTGTGGCTATGGCCTATGGCCGTCCTGAACCTCCAGTTGGATATAGCTACCCAGCTCCAGGCCAAATCGCTGTTCCTTCTGGCAGCTATGGAATTCCATCTGTAGGAATTAGTGGTGGTCACTCCAGTGGACTTTCCATTGGCAGTCTGTCTGAGGGTCACTCTTCCTCGGGAATATCTTTCGGCGGTGGTCACTCTTCTAGTGGAATTTCTCTCGGCGGTGGTCACTCTTCCGGTGGAATTTCTCTCGGCGGTGGAAGCATTGGAGGTGGATTCAGTAGTGGTATTGGAGGTGGATTCAGTAGTGGTATTGGCGGAGGATTCAGCAGTGGATTTTCCGGTGACTCTGGTTTCGGTGGAAGCGTGGGTGGTGGAATCTCTAATGCAGTTGTGCAGAAGCATATCTACGTACACGTGCCCCCACCAGAACCTGAAGAACAGAGGATTCCTCGTATCACTCCAGTAGCCCCACCCCAGAAACACTACAAGATCATCTTTATCAAGGCCCCGGCTCCACCTGCTCCTGTTGCTCCCATCATCCCCGTTCAACAGCAAAACGAAGAGAAGACTCTCGTATACGTGCTAGTTAAGAAACCTGAAGAACAACCTGACATTGTCATTCCCACAGCAGCTCCCACCCAGCCCTCCAAACCTGAAGTATACTTCATCAAATACCAAACCCAAAAGGAATCTGATGGTGGAATCAGTGGTGGTATTGGCGGAGGTGTCATTGGTGGTGGCGGATCTCTAGGTGGTTCAATCGGTGGTGCTGATATTGGCGCTATCTCTGGCGGATCAGTAATTGACGGTTCCCTGCTCAGCGGGTCTGCTGGCCATTCTGGAGTAGAAATCTCTTCTGGCTTTGGTGCTAGCGGTGGTGATGAGAGCAGTTCAGCTAGCGGGCATGCCACGAGCTCCCAATACGGACCTCCTGGTCACGTTGCAGGACCCCTTCACTAATACTAAATCAAACCATTTCGTTATCATTAGGTGGTAGAATAATTCAAACTGTTATCTTATCGTATTTTGCTGTGCGAAAAAATATATATGAAAAAAAGAATTGATCATTGTAATGATACAAGTTTTCGGTTTATCACAATATAAAATTTGTAAATCTCATCCTATAGCCCGCGGTAGAACTTCCTGTACATAGTCACCCCCGTTCTTCCGCTGGCTGACATTTTAAGAGTATCAGAATTATTGTAACATCCCATTAACGAATATTATAACTTGTTATTAGTGCACCGTGTTAATATTGTTCAAATGAAAGTATTTTACTGCGACTGTTATGTTTATGTATTATAAATAGCTTTTTATTTTTTTATAATAAAATCTAATATGCAATATATTGTATTTCATAATTCCTAATTCAACATATGTTACTCGAATTTTTTTGTTGCTTTAACTGAAAGTAGTTGTGAAAGGTTGTTCTTGTGTGATTCGTGGCCGGCCAGGGGCTCCTTTCTCGTCCCCGATAGGATCGATTAAAAATATATATTACGTACACAAAGATACTGGTACTGATTGTTATGTAACTAACTTGGAGTTGGAGTTATTAAAAGAGAGAAAGGAATATGGCGAGAGGTAAAATTACAAGTGAGTTAATCCAATGTGGATGTGGACGAACATGAAAGAAGTTAAAATGTAGTAGTTTTATTAAAATGGCCAAAATATCAGTACAAAAGCAATATTAGTGTTCCAACACAGTCTGGATACTGTTAACTGCTTACTTAGATTACTAAGTAAGAAACGGCATTACCTAAGCCGGCAAACCTAAGAAACGGCATTATTAAATGCCGTTTCTTAGGTTTTATTTAATTACAGATTTAAAAAAATATATATATTGTATAAATATTTAGCTCTGCTATTTAGAAATCCAATGGATATATCATTAGCAATTCATTGTAGGTACGAGAAATTGTTCTACGTTTATTATATTATAGCGCCAGTAGCCGGGAAAGATGACTTAAAATGGTGACTGAGCGGGGAGATGAAAAATGCAGTGTCACAATAAATGAGCACCGACGGACTTGAGCGGACTAGAACCATCGACAGAAGAAATACAGCAACTAGATAACTTAACTGAAGCAGCATTACAAACTAATATAGAGTATAGAAAACTAAAAAGGAATATTGTACCCTTCTTCCCGAAAAACGTAATTTTCCCCAGAGACAGAAAAAAGCAATATTGATCGCTAACTCACATAGCACATTTTTTTATTCGTGATGAAGTATTTATTAATGAGTAAAGCTGCAAAATTAATTAATGTTTATCCTTAGAACACCATACCTGACTAATTCCTGCGTAATATTTATTATTTTGAGGTGACGAGTAGTAAAAATTCCGTACGAAATTCCCTTTTCAAACATTTATACCGCATATTTGAGGTGGTGACCTGGTATGAGTTGATATTCCGTTACTATTACTATTACACAATAGGAATAGTAACGGAATATCAACGGATATAACGGATATAACGGAATATCAACGGATATAACGGATATTCCGTTACTATTACTATTGTGTAATAGTAATAGTAACGGAATATCAACTCATACCATCGATTATGAAAAAGTGTGCTAAATTTACATAAAATTTAGTTATTAAGAATAATCATAACTTATATTAATATTATGTGGTTCGTTCTTTGAGAATAAATTTAAGATACAGTCAAATAGCAGCTTATGTAAGCTTAAGCTTTATCTTACTTTCGAAATATCTTAATTTACATCGACGTAAGACTATTAATATGAAAAATATTAAATAGTTATCTTATCCAAAAATATAATATTTAAACGACTTATTTTCATTCTGTAGTTTGTAAATAAATTTAATGATAAGATAAGATGGTTGCCGTTTAATTGATTATATTTTAAAATGTCTAACATTATAACGAGCTAGTCACCTTTCACAATCCAGACTTATGAAATGGCAAATTGGAATATAACAGAAATATAATTCAATAACTTTAAAAGGCTTCTGCATGACGTCTTCCAAGCCGATGGTCGCATTTAAAAACTTACTTAGGAACATTGCCAATAAGCACAGAATTTTTGTCAAGCCAAAGATTGGCACGAAAAGTCAAATATGTGTTATTTTCTGTCTACCTAATTCTGGTAATGGTATTACAGGAAACTTAAGAATTTTATTTACATAGATGTCTGCAACAACACGTGTCCGGAATGTTGATTACATACGTGACCTGAAAATTAATTGCAGGATTGAATCGAAAGTCATTCGGAAAGTGGGTAGAGCCACCCATTTTTATTACTCTTTAACGGTAAAGAAAAGAAATATTTAAGATTAATGGAAAGTGGTGACTATTATGTAACTTCTGTACAGTTACCATAATTCAAAAATATGTTATTTTTAATCTTTTTCTTTTCTAAGTTTACTGTTTTCTATGATTAATAATATAATTTCTAAGTTCAAGAATCTTTTATTTATCTAAATATGAATAATATTTTGTTATGCTTTTATAAATTATCAATACATATAAATAAGATGTAAGTATATATCTATGATTTCCAAGCAATTAAATATTTGAATGTAAAAGCTAGTGCCTAATAAATATTTGTTATTATTAATATATATGTAGTTTTTTACTATAAATAATGATTCCGAGAAATTATTGTATCTACTCTTGTGTAGGAGAGGCCAGGTTATAGTTGGAGAGATTCTGCCATAAAGATAATGCCTGCGCTTCAAAAATAAATATACTGTTTTATTTTATTACTGTTTTTGTAATTTCAAGCATCCAATGTCGTCTGTCAGGGCAGAATTTATTACTTCAGATTTATTTGAGCGACATATTAGCTTACAATCGGAATTTCTAGGTAATTTATTATAATAATATATCTGTTGAAAATACTGTGACTGAGAGTTCACCAAAACTAAATGTATGTTAATTTATTATATACAATAAATAGTGTCAAAGTATTGAAGGATATGTTGAAATCACTTGTTTGTTTGTTTAACCCTGAAAGTACTGTTTTAAGCTAACTGTAGCCCAATTTGAATTGTAAATGAATACTTAAGACCTACATTTCTAATAATTTATTTCGTTAGAAACACTAAGGGATACTAAAAGCTATTCATGCAATTTTTGTATTTTTTTGCTTTATATGCGTATTTCAATTTATATCCGATATATTTATTTTTATAGAGATACGATCTGTGGAGGAGATAACCCAATGTCTAAGTTAAAGCAATTTAATTAAACGTAAATACTCGTAATACTAAAGAGAGTTACTTATTTTTATATATAAAGGGAGATTTATATAAAATTACTAGCTGTTGCCAGCAACTTTTTCTGTCCCCTTTCCCTTCTCCCAGAGATTCAAATTATAAAACAATTGCCATCACTTAAAATGTATACAAAGCCATACGATATTTTAGTTTTGTTGTAATATCCCAAAGCAATTTCGTATATGCCAGTGAAAATGAAAAAAAAACAGGTTTTGATTGAAATCGTTATGTATGTGCCTTAGATAATACAATACAACATTTTGATATTAAATTACATTTCCACTTCCCATCAAGTGGAATGTAGTCAAGCGTCAACTTAGTTTAAGTGCAAAAAAAATAAATATTAAAGTATTTTTCCCTCAGTATATGCTTATTTTCCAGGTAGAAAGCTACTTTATACATTTTCTTTTATTATAAGCACCAAATGAAATTTCATTAAAATCCATCCAACAGTTTCATTGTTATTATATTACTTATCAGTTTTTTTTGTTTTCATATGAAAATGAGAGCATTTTCGGTCACAAAACGTACCCTAAACGTCGACAAAGGGCAACATCCCATAACCATACGAAGTGTTTCCAAAATCTATTGTTAAAATTGTCAACTAACTTCCATTTAACCAAAATAATATTATTTAGTATTTTCTAAAGTTTTCACGAGTATAATATTTTTGATCCACATTTTTAACTTGAAATTTACCCCAATGTTTCGAATGTTAAAATAGTTATATTTAAATAAATATTATTTTTTTCAACTTATTTAAGCAAGATGTTATTTGGTAGGAATCATTTTATCTTTTATTTTACTTATAAAAATAATAAAATATGTGACACGGTAAGGTGAAAAAGTTTTATGTCCAATAGTAAGGGTTACAAGTCGCGGGATATCGTAAAATATGGTATCTCCAGCAGATGTATTGAGATCTAGAGCACGTAGGGTTGGGCAAGTTTATGATTATAATATTTTACCAGTATTATATGTAATATCCAATGTTGTAATATATTACTTAAATAATACATAGTCTTTAGGTAACCATATTTTTGATAATTTATTGGAGGGTTGTACTTTACATTTATATTAAATTATTTATAAAAAATCTCTACATTTAGATTTCTATCAATTAAAACGTTATATATTTTTATTTCATTAATTTAACACTAAAAGTAACTGGCAATAAAATAAGGACAGTTATATTTAGTTTTATGTTTAGTGTATTTGTAAAAAGTACAATATTAAATTAAAAACACGTTGATTATACTATTTTTTTTTTAAATATAGTATGTCCATATTTAAAGATTACGTCATTAACTAATATAAAATGTTTTCACTAGCTAATATCAAAATAACTGTGTAGTTTCAAACAAACAAAACTAACTTCTAAAATAACATTCTATAACATGTTTGTTTGTTTATAACGGGGCTGTTACCTAACCTAACCCCTAGTGTACATATTGTGTCCACAGAAGGTACATAGAAAAAATGAGCAAAATTTCAAAATTGCTTGCCACACTATATTGCTGGGTTATAAATTGCAGGCTTTTGTTTTATTTTTATGTAGGATTCATTTAGGTAAAGTGTATTGCTTTTAAGTTGCAGAAAGATATTAAAATTGATATATCTAGTAAATATTAATATTTTACGGAGTAGCGACAGATGAATGTAATTATTATTTGTGAAGACGATTTGACTGACTTATGTAACGTGAGGTCAATATCGCTGAGGTTTGAAATTTAATTTTTTTAGCGAAGGTGTGAAGGTGTTTTAATTTTTTTTCCAAAAGGGATTGAACAGGGGATAAAAGTTTCTATATAATTGGATTTGCGAATTAAGAAATCACTTATTCGATTTATAATTTATGTTGAAGTCTTAATTAATTAATTTATGATCGTAATTGAATTCCTTTGATTTTTATCGAGTGAGTCTTACTCTTAAGTGTAAGAAAGTGGCCATTTGTAATAAAAGACATTATAAGTCTTTAATATAATGCTGATATAACGACAAGATATATTTTTATATCTTGATACAATAAGAGTACCTCCGTTTAAATTTAGTTCAGCTACTACTTCAGTGAAAATTGGATCTATCTAAATGAACGTAGTATATAGTTTAGTTCCAGACTTTAAATTAGTTATTTATAATTAAACTTTAATTACTTTTTATTGCCGCTGTCGCTGAATAAACTTAGCTTTATATTTTAGAAAGGTAATCTATGAAATTACAAAAGTAGAAATATTTATAAAATATTTTTTAAAATGTCCTAATAGTATTTTGTATGGTAATTTTAAACAGGATATTAAATTTATTCAAGTTTATTATTATAAATAGTAATAAATTACTCGCAAAAAAATCAAAAGCTAAATTCTCTGTTACACTCCAAATATAATAAAATATTGTAGAGCTGAAAAAGCTGAATCTGTCAGCGTTATTTAAATAGCAAACCATTTGAAATATCTGGTTTGCAGCGAATATTTGAAAATAGCACCAAAAACTGTATACTGTCTGAAGTAACTTTTGAAATACTCGTCAAAATATCAGAATACAATTAGCTTATTGACTTTTGTGTCATTTAATTTATTTGATGGATTAAACCGTTCCGCTCTTTGCCAATTGAGCTACCGTGTCTCTACCTGACTTGCTTAGAATTCTAAATTCAATTCTACATGATTAGATCGTCTTTTATTCTATGTTTATTTACTATTATAAAACGCTTTACTTTAAAAATAATATCAAAAAATTATTCGAATGAAATACATTTTCTCAAAAAAGTATAATAAAATAATAGTTAAAATGCAATTTTATCCTCATTAATGAAAGAGGGTTTCTTTTTTGTCAAATCAGCATCTCAAAACATAATAGCTTTTCAATGAATAGTTGCCAAAATTATTATTTCCTGGACATTCTTCATATTTGTTTTGTTGTTATATATTTTTATCAGTAATAATTAAGGCATTTATCTTCTCCTAACTTGAAATGGCGTGATTAAGCATTTTCATTTAGATCTTTAACTTCATAAATAAATATTGATGCATTTACAACTTTTATTGTAATGTTAATATTTAATAGATTTATTAAGATCATCTCAACCTTAAATATAACAACCCTGATAGATAATATTTAAGGTAACAAAAAATCTATCTTCTAAGTATTTTAGCTTAGAAAATTTTAGATAAAATAATATTTATAATATTAGTAGAGTAGAGTTTTTATTATACTGGCAATAAAAAGAATAAAATATTGCACACAATAACACATAGTAATAATTATTCATTTATATTTTCTCAAAGTTCCAGGAACAATAATGATTTAAGCTCACTGCATTGCACTAAGAAGTTCCGACGAGATAGAAGAAAAGTTTCTTAAGCAGGGTCGACTACTATGCATGTACTGATGCAGAACTTTTACAATGTTAGAGAAATTGCTATTCTAACTGCTTTGAGCTTAAACTGAGTAATGTTTGTTCGGGAAATTTTAGACACATTTTATATAATTAAACATATATATATATATATATATATATATATATATATATATATATTCTTCACAAATATTAATTTGATATTTCCGTTAAAATGGTCACGTTTCTTATACACTTATAGATGACACTTATAAATGACACTTATAAATGATACACTTGTCACGCTTGTGCACAAACTTTTTTCCTTTTCCACAGTTTTTATCTCAGTTAGTGCTTGTTAAAAAGGAATAACCATCCAGTTTGTACATCTTCAGGCTCTTTTAATAGAATAGAAGTATTTTTACATATTGAGATAAAATACTTAGATATAAGTATATTTTATTTAATCTGTATTTTCATTATTGCATCAGAGATATTTATGTACGGAAAGCAGGTGCCAATACAGCTCCATTCAATTATTCTATCCACGTGTATCTGTTTCTAAAAATAGCATAGTCGAGAACTGACGACACTTCTTCGCTGGTTGATAATAAAGGTAGCTTCAACAGCTTTTTACATAGATTTATAGGAAGTGTAAAATTTTATAGACTATATATCTACAGCTGTAAATAAATAACTTGTTACCATGTATATATATGTTCTTATTTCCAATAACAAACGTCTTGTAATGCTAGCGGTCTCATTCCTTATGACAGGAATGATTATGAGTTCGTTACTATAAGCTTATTCAAACAAACTCAAGTTTTCTGCGTTTTTCATAGCACAAAGAATATCTGCATTGATGCCATGGAAAAAGTAAAAAACTCCTAAACTAGGCTAGAAATAATAGAAGTATGAATATGATAGGCTACTGGGTTCTTAGTGTATTTATATTTTAGAAATCATATTGAAAGTTTCTAGGTCATAATCGAAGGTATTTTTAGATCCTCTATTCGATTCACAAGTACCTAAATAAAAAGTGGAATAGATTTTATCGTTTTTCCAAATTATCATAAAAAATTACGTCCTATGAATACCTTTTTTGCCAAGTATTTCAAACTAATTGATAATAAAAATGAAACAAATATGATACTTTAATCCGCAAAAGTTTTTTCAGTAACGTATTTATGGCCTTTTAATTTTCCGGCATAAGTATAAATGTCAAGTTATAATATTATTTCAGGAAAAAATATTATTTGAAACTTAAAGTTTAAGAAAGAAATCAATTATATTATTGAAAATGGAGTTGATGGCAGTTTGCCAATATAAAGCGAGTCACTTCAAAATAAAAGGCAAAACGAAGCCAAGCAATTAGAGCAAGGAAATACGACAGGATATTAAATATTCTAACATATGTACGTACATATGTGTGTGTAAAAGTTCCGTTTTAAATGGTGTCGCCTTGTTCGAGGTCACACTCCAAGATTGATGACTTTGGCTTTTGTCTTGCGATATCAGAACACCCTTCCAAATCGAATTTATATACCACAGCTTGTGGGAGTTTTTTTTACTAAAATAAATTGATTATTTGATTTTTTCTTAAGAAATAAATAAATGAATGATTGAATGAATGTTCTCATCTTAAGTAACTAATAATTTTGAAATTCGATTACGTTTTAAATGATCGAATTTCGAAAAAATGTATGTTTACTAATTAAGGAATATTTTATTAAATAATCTAACTTATAGTTGATGGTGAAGTTACTTTGAAACTGCAATTACAAAATATCTACAACCAGTAAAACATTCGATGTCTTCTGGAGGGAATTTCATAGCGCGAACTGAGATTATCTGTCTTGTCAGGAGTTCCTAAACTTGGTAATAACTTATAACAGTTTGCATTACCTAAGTATGATTTATTTATTGAAGCACTATCAAGAAATCTTCTTCACCAAGTATTGGTTCCAAAATATCTACAACTTATTCGATAAACTATAGAAATATCTTATTAAAATCAGGCGTTGAATTATCATTATTTTCTGAATCTTATCTGAAGATAATATGATTAATATTGCATTATTAGATAAAGAAATTATTAAAGCTTTTTATATCCAGGTAATATTTTATTTAAGACCTTTTTAATAATACCAATGTTACGAATTTGAAGTTTATTAGTTTCTGTATATTTAGGTTTGACAGTTTTCGTACGAATCAGCAGTGACAGATGGTCAAGCAGTCACCACAGACCTCAAATGTTTCTTTGGGTCATTGAACTTTAACATTCCTGAGATAATGTTATTTTGGATACATTTATCTTTACTAACCAAAATTACTATCTTAATTTTTTTTCAATCCTCACTTTTGGTTATATTTATTATTATTGTATCTCATTTTGTATTTTTATACGGTTTAAGATATTTCATTTGCCGCAATAGCTTTGAAAGAGTTCATGATATTTTTTTTCAATAAGCTAAATGTGAATATATATATCGTTAAATATATTCTACGTCTATTAGGAAATAAGATCTTTTATATATTATTTTAATATTAAAAATGAAAGACGTTTACGTAAAAAGTATGAAAACAAAGTGCAAACATTCACCCCAAAAATAACTTCTAATATATAAAATACAAGCCATTTATTTAGACCTTGAAAACTTACTACACATATATATGTTATATTACCTTTCAAGGTAAAACTAAAGTTAACGTTAGTAAGAAGTTTCACACAACGCGGGAGCACTACATCGGTACTGCGACGCAAACGACCGGGAGTTTATGAGATTTGTAGTTATGATAAACAAACATACAAACAAGTTATTATTTCAAACATATTATTTATATATAAATTATTTTCAATCTCTAAATATATTTATTTATTTCTGCAGAATTCACTAATAGTGATTACTTGAGTAAGACAATAATTTACACAAATTACTGATAAATTCCTCAACAGCGCCGCAATTATCGTCAGTTTGTAGCAATCGGGTCACTAATTATCATATAAGTGCCAAAATAAACAGTGCAACTATATCAGTTTACCTCTACTTTAAATAGTGTATAAGAGCTGACCAAAAAGTTTTGGTGTGTCTTTTTTTTTCAATGAAAGTTATTAAAAAATAACTTTCATTGAAAAAAACAGTTGTCAGTTTTTTTTCAATGAAAGTTATTACAGAATACAGTGCAAAAGTTGGCAATAGTCGAACATTAGCCAAACAAAATACTAAAATTGTGAAAGATGCTGGCTCGAAGTTTTAAGTCGTTAGTATTTAATGAACATTTATTATTTACTTGTGTTTTCAATTAAGTTATTTTTCTTTTTACAAAAGTCCTGATATCTTCATAATATATATACATCTACAAACAGACATTTGATATTTATTTTAATAATCCGCTTCTTTCCAAATAATTGCTCTTAAATATGATTTTTACTGCAAAATATAATGTTCACGTTTTATTACATTTTAATTGGTTTGTTTGAAAAATAAGGCAGATTCACTCATTCGAAAACCAAGACTAAGAACAGGAGAAAGCTGAAACAAATTATATTATTTTTAAACTAGTCAGACATTGCGTTTATTACTTGATGAGAATACTTTATTGGTATGACTAACATATATAATTAAGTATTGATGTATTTCAATAAAAAAAGTATCTTAAGATCTTAAAAAAAAATAAGCAATAGTAGAAAAAAAATCTTATAATTGATATTTATTTATAAGTTGATAAACGAGATTAGAAAAAAAATATTATTTCATTAAAAATATACACGTCAAAACTTTAATTTTATTATTTACTTTTCGAAAAATATTAATAATACAGTTGAACCTAAATAAAATCAAACTCTAGACAAGTTCTGTAAACAGTTATGAAATTATCTTTTAAATGGATTAAATCTAAACATCCGAAATACTATTACAATTAAAAGAGTCGTCACAACAACTAATGGTGAAGACCCTGAAGGTAGCTTTCACCAAACTTAACCGACATACATCCCTGTTACAGATAGAGAACTCCAAGGCTAGCCAGAGCGGCGCCAAGGAACAAACTTCCTAACTAAATTCCTCCATAAAGCCAACTTCGCCACTTATTTGCAAAGATCCCGCAATTACACCGAATACGCTATCGAATTAACGCCATTTATAGAGCAGTAAATTTTTATTATACAATCCACTTCAATGTATTAGTTAGTAATTAATAACGTTGTATGACCATTGTATGATTGGAGCCGATAGTTTGATCTTTTCAGGAGCTTATGGATTACCATTTCTTCTAGATCTTCTCTTATACTTAACTATGCATAGTAAGGTATAATTTTTATATATATATACATATATATATATATATATATATATATATATATAATAGCAACTTATAGTAATTGACCTGTCATTAAAGTTATGGATCATTTTCATATATTTTTTGACATTATGAAAGAAATGAAAAACAATAACTATGATTTTATTTTAGTCGCGTATAATATATTAATTTTATATAAAAATAAGATAAACTGTACATACACCAAAAATAAGTTATTCTTATATATAGAATCACATTTTTTTTTAAATCAAATCGGTAATCGAAATCCTTAAAAGGATTTTTTACAATAAAAACTTTCACCAAGAAGTATTAACTATTATTTATGTTACGCTTTTAAAGTCGACGAAGGAAGGTGTGGCCGTAATTGTACATATTATTGTCGTCGGCACGCAAAGGCATTTTATGAATCAGGCTATTTTCATTATTACATTAATTACTTGACAAAGCAAAATCATAAATTATTCCGAGGTGGAGGGTCTTGAGAGCTATTGTTCTGTGGATAGACCCGCGCGGTTACGACCGATGCAATCGTATTTCACGGAAGTTAATATTTTGTTATTATTATTTGTTAGTTTAATAACGATTCCAACAACAACCAATCAATATACAATATGATGTCATCTTAACTATATGATAAGTCATCAACTATTATATCTTTAACTTATAAACCCACAAAGGTATATTATATTTCTTTGCAATAAGATTGTACAATGCCGTAGAGCTTATCGCATTATCGTACTTGCTAAGTACTCTACTTGATTGTATTTATATAGGGCATACTCTATTTTATTGTAAATGCATTAAGCTAAGCTTTGTTTCATACAACTTAATATAAACAAAAATATAACTGTTCAAGCATCGATTTTCACTTATGCCACTTGGTATAAAGGAGGCTTTAGTCAGTTCAAATGCGCAATTATCCAATCCCCACTCTGCGTTTATAAATGCTACGCAAACGTTATTTTCCCAAGAGATCTATACCTTACCTTGTCTACAAGTAGGTGATGAACAAGGACAGCTATTTTATAAGAGGACGCGTAATTTATTAGGCACTGCGTATTATTTTTTAACATTTTTGGGACACGCCATTATAGCATATTTGCTATAATAACGTATATAATATTTCAAACATCCTGTATATAATATTTCAAACATCCGGTAATTTTAATAATACTGCTATGGATAATACGAATTATATAAAGGACGCTTAGGAAGTAATATCTAATGCCTGAAATATCACACTTTTATAAAAGAACAATACTTTAGTATTTTTCAATCGTCTGATAACTCTTAACTGCGGAACAATTTTTATACTTTGACAGATAATCAGAAATAAAAATGCCATTACAAATTTATTCCGCGGTTTAAGCTTATCGGAGTATTGAAATTCGGGGATAAATAAAAGGCTACTCACAGTATGTCGCGTTCGTCAAGCGGTCAATGGTGTCTTGCTTTAGTTTTGAGTTTTTCTTGCCCATTTTCCCGATTGAACTCCTAGCACCAGCAGAAGCTTACGACAAATTCAAATGTTGTTTTTTGTCGTCACTTTCCAGTGACGTGTTACATATTACTCAGACTTCCTTTGTACCTGCAAATATATATATTTAATAACAACTAAATATTATTAATATATATGTATTTTGCCTTATTATTATGTTACTTGGAAAGACGTAATATTTCTTAGCTAACATCTTTCAGCGTTTATAAAAACATATATTTATATTAACTTATAAGTTTCAATAAGCTTTTAGGTTCTAAATTCATAACAACATTTTAGTTTTATTTTCTATAAAAAATGGATGAATATTAAATATTATAGCGGGAATAGTTTTACAGTCATTTTCCTCCTTTTCGTATAGTATATGTTTCTCATACCCGCCGTCCCGGTCGATATAAATTATAGCTCCCGTCCCTGTATAACGCAGGACGAAGGCAAATTGTAAACGAAATACTTATTTTGGCATTTCTTCAGCGAAAACAAGCCATTTATAAGTTGGTCATAAATCAACAGTCCTGTATCGTAACTTTATTCCATTTTATTTTTTGTACGATATTGAAATGTTTCGTTATTTTTTTTTAAACTCAATTTTTATTATAAATTTTTCTTCTGAATCTTTAAATAATGTTTGTAAATTTATACTTAAAAACTATATTGATAGCTTATTAATTATGCAATTATGAAATTTAAGTTACCGTATGTTATTATTGTAATTTAGTAGCTTTCAAACCATAACCATAAAATTCGTATATAGTCCAAAGTATTATATAAAATAACAAACGATCTTGAACCTTTTGACTTAATCTGTACGACTTTTTACGATTAATTGGAGTCCTTTGAAACACGGAATACATTTATACCTACTAAATATAAAAGAAGTATTTTAAAAGGACATAGATTTTTTCGGTACACTTATCATAAATATAAAATAACTGTACGGTTTATAATAATCGTAATATCACCATTAAAATTCAGATCTGATAGTTATCAAAGCCAAAAAGCAATGTTTTCAATAGAAATTTCATTATATTCGAAATATAAACAAAAAATCCTATTTTAATTTGACGTTTGATTTATATTTCAATTTTATTGGCCTCCCATAAATAATAACCCTGGAGCTACTAATAAACAATAATGGCCGGTTAAATTTTCTATTAGCGGTATTGTATTTATATCAAATAAAAGTCACAATTACAATATTATCGTGTATTACCTTATTTACTATATATCCTATCCCCCTGGGTAAAATTCACAGGCGCTCTCCATCACCTTTAATAATAATATTATAATACTTCGCCACGATATACTTTCAGTCTATGCGTGTCGAGTATCTGAAACGAGGAAAATTTTACTCTGTTTACTGTTATAAAAAACAGACAAATTATATTTATTTGTGATTCGCATTGCATTTTTTTTTCACATTAGTATACTTACTAGCTTAAGGTTTGTCAGTTTTATTTTATATTGTTGGTATGAATATATATTACGATTTCGAATTTTAATTATATTCTTGTAAAGCTATATTTAATGAAATAATATTTTCGCTCAGCAGACGCAAAACACTTTTAGTTATTCATTGAAGCAATGAAGTTGAAAGATATTTACGTGGCATAGTTGGAAGGTAAGTAAAATCTGAAGAAAAATATAGCTGCGGATGGAATAAATTATTCTAACTGTAAAGCTTTATAAGGCTATAATTCATAATAACAAGTTTTTGAAAATTATATTTTAATATACAGATATTTTTAGAACGATCTGATAAAAAATATAATTTCCCCCAATTCCATAAACATTACCAAATAAGGAAACAAAACAACATAATTACTATTTACTATAACATTTACGTTACATGACATAACATTAAATATGTAGAGCCACATTAGCCCGAATTTCCTTTTGAACTTTTCAATTTGTGTCACCGTTGGTCGTTACTGCCCATGCTTACGATGTAGGCCAGTGGTCCGGGCGGTAGGGAATGATAAATTATCCTATTATATAGCTAAAGCCGGAAATTTATTAAAATATATGAATAACAAAAACATATTTTTTTGTTTGTTAATAAAATAGTACTTATATACTTTGAAAATATTTTTAAATATGCGGTAGCTCAGTTGGCAAGCGAGTTGTCCCAAAAATCGGTTTCGAATTCCTTCTTGTATCGGTTTATTTTTCATTGTATATTTATATAAATTACTCATATAACTCGCGTTGCATACAATGTTTCAATGAAGAAGCCGTTTTGCATTGCCTACCCTGTAAATAGATAGTTCAAATTAATATGGAAGTAAGCTATTCAAGTGCCGTAGGGATCTACGTCAATGGTTTTCATATTGTTGCAAATAGTAATAAACCGCGTATATGATATGTGAATGTGCCAGCGTTGTAGCTTTCTCCCTTATTTCTATCAGAATTTATTTGCTACATTCAAATTACAGAACATTTATATTGTTTGAAAAATAAATAAATTTATCGTCTTATATGTTTCACTAATGTTGCCAGTAACATGGCGTTAAATATCAAACCTTTTACATTCGTTTGGACAGCTCACCCGCCTTTTCCTTGTTGGGATTTTATGGTGTTTGTGTAACTCTCCGTAAATAAACAGAGGAGAATGAAAAGTTTTTATTGTATAAATATATTATTTAGCTTTTTTAAATTTACATTTTAGTTACATTTAGAAGCATTCTTCCTCTGTTTTTTATAACACGGCAACTTTGAACTACAACTATTATAAATCAAAAAGACCAGATAAGGATTTAAAGTAGGCTGACAGTAAAAATATTCCAAGAATTCCAAGACGTCCTGAATATTCCTTGGCTCTCTAAAGTTGAGATATATCAAATAATTTATTAGCGAACTTTCTTAGCATTTAAATAGAGTATCAGTTTTTCAAATAGGCAGAAATGTTTGTATGAAAGAGACATTTTGTTTTTTTTGTGGAAAGGGTTAAAAAAATTAGTTTAGTTTTGATTTGATATTATTCTACAGAAACTAAATATATATATAAATTAACGTATCATCAATGAAAATTTGGTCTATTTGAATTATATTAGTTTTAGCTCAAAGTTGCCATATATATAATTATATTTATTTGAATTAGTTCGGAAGAAGCATATATTTGTTGAATGCAGCCTATATATATAATATATTATATGGTAATAAAATGTACATTAAAATTTGCATTATTTTAACGACGAAAAGTAATATTATCGCATTACCAGAGTTTGCCTAAAGTACATCATAATATAAGTTGGTGAAGTTTGAGGACGGTTTTCCTTGTGTTTTAATATATTTTATACAAAATAAAGTTATATAGGACATGCTACACCCAAATACTGAAAATAATTATATAACATTGATTATATCTTTTTATATGAAGATCAATATAATTAGTGGAGTAGAGATGAACGTAATACCGGAAGTATCTATGTAGATTACACACACACAAACACACACACACACACACACACATACACACACACGCATGCGCATAACTACGAGTAGCTGGTTGCGTTAAGCTATCCACATAAAAAAAACATACATACATAACTGCATATACCACGAGCAAATTAAAAAGAAAATATGCTGTTACTGTCTCATTGTGAAGCACCTTCCGGGTTACAATGAGTCTGGCTTTTTTTCTTTACCGTTTAAATGCAATTTAGGAAAGCGTACGTGAAGTGGACACTTAAATTAACAAATTTTAGTTTTTAGTTTTATGTACTACTGTAACTTTTTATTGAAGATAAATTAACTTATTTTTTTAAAATAATATGCAGAAGTTTTTAATATTAAATGTCATTATTAATATTCGTGCCATGAAATTCTAAACCTATTTATATGTTTTTTCCATTTCGGAGCTACGAAATCAAGAGAATGGAATATATATAATTATTTTAGAGTTTGTCAAAGTTTTGCTAATATAGGTTATAAATGGTCCGGCCTCAAATATTAATTATAGACTAGAGATACATATCTTTATATCCAATAAAATTAAAATAAAAATAATTTAGAGGATTTCAGTTAATTCACGTAAAATTGGAGCTTTTTCTAAAATAGTAAAAAGATACAGAAGTATTACGATTATATTGTATTTCTTATAAATAGATATCAATCTATAAAACTGCCTACGTGACTAACAGAAGGTCAATATTAAAGTTGAAACAGACGTCATCAATGGATCTTGACACTGAAATAGTTATAATGACGTCACAAACCTAAGGTTCGACCTAGCGCTTAAGTTTAGTGCTCAAGTTATACACGTTTGTTTTTGTTTCCTGCAAATTATCTGAAATATAGTAACGGAATATTTAATTAGATCTGAACGAAACAAAAATGAGTATTAATTGCAAGATTAAGAATATTTAATTAAGAATGATTTAATATATTTTTGGTGTTAAACAAAGATACATTTAAATAATCTTATCTACCAAGGCCCAGAGGAAACGTGACAAATTGCAAGTTTATAGGCTTTTTAGTTTTCGGTGATGAATCAGAGTGAAATTTGGATTTGTATTTAAAAGGACAAGTGAGATATAATAAGTTTGATATCTTTAAACTTGAATTGTGACTTAGGTATCAAAAAAGGCTAACTTAATTACCTAATTAATATCGAAAAGAGTTAAATGACTAACATTATTTTGTAAATATAATGTAACATATGATATGATATAATATATGTAATTTATGTGTAACATTAGACAATGAAATAAATTCTAAAAATGTAGAGGTCTACTTTACTTACCTTAGATTTAAGATTCTTTTATATAAAATAAAGCGGTTGTAAAATTGTTTTTCATTTCAAAAGACTTGATATTGTTATATGAAATGCAAAGAATTCCGTGAAATATGAGATTGTACTGCGAAATAAAACAAAAGGAGGATTTAGGCGTTGGTGGAGGGAAAAATTACCGGAAGTGGTATTTTTAACTAATGAGGACATATTGACGTAAAGGAGACATACGTTCAAGGGACATCGTAGTAGATATTACAATGATTGATAAAAATAAAGCTTACTTTAATGAAGCTGTATTAACAATACGGTTAAGTATAATGTTCATATATTAATAACAACGTATTTAATAACATATTATACATTTATTTATTAGTATATATTTAGCAGTGACACATTATAAATTCAAAAAATAAAATTAAACTTTCAACGAAATTTCGTCTTCAAAAGTTTTAAAATCCTTTATGGGCTTGAGTGTACGCATATGTAATAAAGTTTCACAAAATATCTTAGACCTTCCTTTTCATGCTTTTAATTGTACTATTAAAGGTATATTGTTAAATGAAGCTTATTATACCGTACAAGAGTTATTAGTCGATGGTATTTCCATCAACTAAAAGCTTAGGTTGTTGTTAGGTTGGTTGCTTTGGTTGTTGACTCATTAGCAGGGTTTATATTTAAATGTTTACATCAAACATTGTTAAATTAATTTAAAAAGAGCCACTGTTCAGTTTCGAGCCAGCTCTTCTCAGCAGAGCAGCATTCCCAGCTGGTGGTAGCTTACAGACTGACTACACTGACATTTTTCTAATGTAATAATTGACAATTTAAAAGTGTGTGTAATTGCCTACTTGAATGAAGATATTTTGAATTTTATTAGAATTATTATATTTTCTTAAGTTTTGTTAAGGAATGAAACGATATAATTAAATTTATCAAACCAAACGAACCTTCATAGAGTTTCATGATCAATAAATAGGTTTTATATATCCTAACATATAAAACCTATTTATTGCCAAAGCCCAAATCTACTCATAGCTATGGCATAATTACGAGTATATAATATATGTAAATAATTATAGGTTATGTAGTATGTATAATTTTATGGGTTATAGTACAAATTAAAAAAATAATATATTTTTAATAATGAAACCGCTTTTGTACCTATTTGTATTTAAAATTAATACTTTCTGTATCCTGGATTGAAATAACGTCTTAAATAGCCAGCAAGGAGACTAGTGCGTCCTATTTTCCTATATTGTAGATATCGTTGTATTAAAAAGTAATTATATTTTAATAGATCATGGAATAATACCACACAAAAATGAATTATTCACGAAGCAGACTCTATAATAACTCGATTTGAATATTGTTTCAATTGCCAATTAGCTGTATCCAATAACCAATTGCCATCAACTTGAAATAGATTCCATAAAATGCATATTTTCAAATTTATATATAAATAACTCAACAATCGAAATAACACAGTTGCTGTGAAACTGTACTGTCTTTATTAACAACTGTAAAATAATCAACATTATGAATTTTGTATCAAATTCTGATTTAAAATAATATTACTTAAAAAAAGGAAATGTTTTTTAAAGCAACATACATGCTTTAAGGAATAAAAATAACACATAGGCTCAATAAAGAACTCGCGCGCTATCTGTTGTAAAATTATTGTACTAATTTAAAAGTCATAATATACAGACAACTCATCAAGGTTTCGTTTTATAACGGATGAACGCATGATGGACGAACAAACAAACAACCTTTATACATTACAATAGTATATATAGATATTATATTTCACATGTATCTCTGTCCTAATCCTATATAAGTTTGCCCTAGAATTATTTATTACGTAAGTCGTACTTAGGAGAACTATGGAGGTATAATATTATCTATACGAATGGCTGTCGTGATAAGGGATGAGCTCAGACAACAATAAGAGTTCAGGAATAAGAAGGGTTTTTTCTTTACTACGAAGTATAAGAAAATTAACAAACACGCTCTCATTTAATCATTTTATGTTAAAACATTTCATTGTAAATCTTTCCAAAATATAAACATTTGTTACGTAGCTTTAGAAACGACGGAGCCTCCATTTATAAAGTTAACCGTAACAAATGTGTGCAGACTTAAAGCCCAAAAAATTTTCATATAAAATATCGAAAATTTTTATATAATATTATAATGAAATACAAAAATATGATAAACCTTTAAACCTAAAAATGTTAATTCTATTTGTATAAGTTCTTATTTTCATAGCTATATCTTGTATCTAATGTGTTTAAAATAACTTATGTGTTTAAAAGTTGTTCAAATTGACACGCACACATACATGTACTACATATTATTATAAATATGTTACGTTGGTGTGAGTGAATATATATTTTTAATATATATTAGTTTAGTTTCCGTTTCTTTTGTATTCAAAGAGCATGCGGTAAATGCTATTTAACTGTCATCTTAAGCCAGTAGCGTTTTGCAAAACAATTGAATCGTGACTGAATTGCGGTCAACAACTGTATTGATTTCATAACTGAAGTTTTTAGTTTATCAGCGTTTAGGTTTTTATTGAAATCTGGTTTTAGCTAGTTTATTATACAGGCTAAATGAAACTTTTGTAATTTGTTTCGTTAGAAATTTTGATACTTTATAATATTTTTCGTGTTATTTGTTCGAGAAAACAACAGTTTGAATTATAATATTTTTTTGGATTTGTAATGCTTAATGAAACTTTTGTAATATGTTTATTTATGACAGTTTGAAACCTATTAGTTCTTGTAAAAAAAAACAGTTTGCAATAAGGCAGCCATTTTTTCAAAAGTAATTTAATTCTATTATGTCAAAATCCTCATACATTAAAAGAATGTACTAAATATTAATGAAGCCGTAACTTAATAAAAAAAATGTACTAAAAATAGTAGGTAATTGTCAGTACAATAGAAAAATCGATGACGACATATGTCTGTCGACATTGACTCACAGTGGGTAACCATTTTTAATTTGACATATGAATATTAAATATTTTTAAAACAGTATTGATTTGTTTATATTATACTTTTTGATATTTTGGTTATCTTAAGAATTTTATATTAATTAAAATCTGTCTTTCTCATTTAAATTGTTTAGATTATAAAACAAACATGATTATGAAGAACAAAAGAAAAATTACGGAACAAAGTATGTTTTTTTTATTAAAGTTATTGGTTAAAAATGTATAGGAAAAAGTAACACAATATAATTAACAGATACACCTAAAAATCATAGCAACAAACAAACACATACGTAAATAAACTTCTACTAAACTCTTTATCATTTAATACTTTCCATACTAGAAAAGCTGACAAATAATAAGCCGCCATTTTATTTCTCATAATTTTGTAGCTTTGCTATCTTTTACTTAAAATACTTTTTGAAATAAATGTGTATGAGATTTGTTATTACACTTTTTAAATATAAAATATTCAACTCGAAATTAATTAACAAGGGCTAAAAGAAGACATCTTTTATTTACTTTAAATAGTTTTAAACCTAAAATATATTTATAATTATTAAATAAGGAAAATAACAAAACTTTTAAGTATAAAGTAAAGTATTATTCGTATTATTTTTATGTATTATTATTATTTATAATGTAATTGAAGACATCATGAATCAGTTCTAAGCTCTGTATCTTGAATATTCAGTTTATAATAAAAATATAAAATATATAAAATGCTATTAACATTGAAAACAAAATTGAATTTCCTATCGCATTACACAAGTTACGAAAATCGACTGAAATGTCATAGGTCTGAGACGTTTATAATCTCGTATGTTTTTACTACTTAAATTCTGAAATGTCATAAACGTTTTATTATCTCGTATGTTTTTATAATTACCGACTTACCTGCCCTTAATACTATGGTTTTACGTATAATGGTTTTCAATCTTTCATTGAATGTGCAATATCCTTGTACAAGTAATTTGTCCTGAAGGTAAATGTAAGCCAGTTTCTTGGTAAGTTCACTGCTTTCCAATATCGACAATACCAACGTTTGTACCCACATTATATATACATATATTTGCTACGTATTTGCAGTATACTTCGGCCTGGCGACAAACAAATCTTATTTTCATTTCAGTTTAATAAGCTTTTTACATTTTAAATGCTTAGAGTTTATTCCGACTTACATTTCACGTACGAAATAAGTATCTATTTATTCTCACAAAAAAAAATATATGCATATATATAATAATAAATTAAAATAAAAATCATTTCCTGCTTCATAATTAACAATAATTATGAAATATCATTGAAAATTTTGTTTTACAAAATGCATAATAGCTTTGAACAGGTGTAATGTTCTCATGACCTCTTGGATCATAATTACGGACGGGTCAATTATAGTGTATTTTACCCTAATATTATATTAGACTAGCTGTTATCCGCGACATCGTCTACTTCAACTACAGAAGAAGTTTAAGCTATACATATAACTGAAAAAAACTTTCTATTTCTTAATATATTGGTCGTATTTGTATGTCTTATGACATATTTGGTATTTCCACTGATTAGAACATTACTACATTACATACTAAAATACTTCTATGTTATAGTTTTTATTAATATACCTCAATAATCTTACTTCGTCACTATTTTATTAATTCTATATGTGTCAAGATTATATGTAAAACTCTATAATAAATCGAACTATACGTTAAATATTGCAGTTTAAGTGAGACAATTTGCCGCAGTGAAAAGTATTTTATATGTTGACATATGAAGTGACAACGCAGTAAATTTCGACATAATGCGACTGTTGTGTTTTATTGTAATTACTGCCTCAGTTTTTCATGTTTTTCCTTTAAAATGATAAAATTTTCGACGGTTAATACCTACCAGAAAGGGTTCTTGCCCGATATTTCTGGATGCCTGGAACTCAACACATTAATTTCGGAAAGCCTTAAAGATGCCAGAACGAGCTAAAGACAAGTTACGTTGTGTTGGATAGACTTGGAGAACGCCTTTGGGTCGACGACATGAACTGATGATGTTCGCGTTGAGATGGTATAACTTTCCTACTTTAGTTGTCGACATGATTGCATCATACTATTCAAAATTATTTTTTTCTTTAACTTCTAGCGGAGACCATTCCCGACCGCTAAGCTATATATAGCTATAAGCTGGAGTCACGACTTCAATTCCATAAACAATTCATGATAGGTGCTCAAACAAATAAAGTAGGGTTAGGATCTAGCGGGAAAGTTCGGGATATAGACTTAATAAAATTCTTTATTCGGCAAGATGAAAACGATCAGTATCGAGTGCACGCGATGAATCTAGAAATTCAAAATGAGTGGGTGACCATAGGCGACTTTTGTATTCCATTAGCTTTGAGGTGGCGCACCTTACTTCATGATTGGTCTCCAGCTTTATTAAAATTCTATCTAAATGACTTCCAAATGACTTTCTGAATGAATGTCTGACATTCCAAATGACTCTCCCAGATCAAATTAATTTAAATTAATTTAATGAAAAGTCTTGCAATATCTGCGGGGAGGCAGTAAGAACGGCTAAACACTTGTTCGTAGGGTGTAGGGTGCTATTGGAAAAAGGTCAATACTCGCGGCGCCATGATAAAGTATTAGAAATCATACGTGAAGCGGTTAGCTTTTCAGTAGCTAGAGTGCAAAAGGCTATACAACCACCAAAAGATTCATAGAGTTCATTAAAGAAGCCTCGTCTAAAAAAACAAAACAAAAGCCTCACTCTATCTTGGAGGCGGCTCGCGATTGGACTATAATGATGGATAAGTATGAGAAACAGTATAGAATTCCTGAGGATATTGTTGTCTCGTCATCCAGAGCGGACATGTTCCTATACTCTAGACAGTTAAAGCGCGTGATACTTGTGGAGCTTACTGTTCCGTGGGAAACTAACATCCCCAAAGATCACACAATTAAACTAAACAAGTATTACGAACTGACCAGATATAGGTGTACAGCTAATTTGTACGCGGTAGAAGTTGGAGCGAGAGGTATAACAGTGAATTTTCTCTAAAACCTACTTAAAGATCTTGGCCTCTCCAGAACTATCATCAGTTCATTTCTAGAACGTACTTCAAAGGCGGCATTGGTAGGTTCATTGCAAATTTGGTTAGGTAGGGAGAGGAGGTGACCGTGAATGCGCATTTTAAAGGGGCCCCTTAAACCTACACTTGGGTCGCAAGTCCCAGGAGCTGTTTGCACTCCTCTCCCTGCAACGCGATGGGCCGGCACCCGCACGGTGAATCCATGGAATGCTAAGAAGCTTCGTCTCTGTTGACTCGAGTCGTAAGCTATAACCATATTTTATGAAAATCAATCTTATACATTTTACAAGATCATATTGTTTAGAGGTGTGTTTTATATACGGTCAAGTAGCTATTTTATATAGAAATATGTTATGACTTGACCTTATTACTATTATATTTCATGTATATATATCATATTTTGAAAAACCTATGATTAAAATAAATAAATTTATAGTTAAATAATCTAAAAATTAAATATCTAGGAGAAAACCGCGTTTCCTAGCATAATTAAGAACGTCAAGTTGAAGAAAATTAATGATTCTTCTAAAAATAATATGAAGTTATTAAACCAATCTGAAAAGAGATATTTTATGTAGATTATTTTGCTAAAAACTTTATATTTTGTGGTCATAAAATTCAAGAGCACGAGTACTTCAATATCTTGTTAAAGAAATTTACATTTTTTTGTTTCATTAGAAAATATATTACGTTTCGTTCTCTATAAACCGGAATGTATAAACAATTTTGTGAAATGGAACATTAATTTCAAACGAAAATAATCTTTTATTTTTAATTAATGTTTGTTAAAAATAACAAAAATGAATTACAGCGTACGTTTCAAAACCATATTAATGTGTTAATTTAAATTTGAGATTTTTTTAACTATTTCAACTAAATTATTAAATGGTGTCTACATTTAATTTTTTTTAGAGATTATTATTTCGTATTGAATAGTAATAAACAAAGATACCTAAGTAATAAAGATGGCGGAACATGTCCACCGCAACGCTTGCATTATTGAGTGGGCTCGCAACGGTAAAATGTCAGGGCGGAAGAACTGCAGGTACTTACAATAGTGGATGGAAAACTTAATATTAGAACAAGTTGGAACTACCGAGCTCAGGGTTCGATTATTGCCACTAATGTCTGGAACGTGGAACGCCCTTCATAGTACATACATAGTCGCGTGTAGCAGCAGTGAATAATGTAATGAAAAACTTAGACAGAATGTAATATCGAAATAGAAAGAACGCGGAAATTTTAACAAGCTGATTCAATATGCTTAAAGTAAAATAGGCTAATATATATATATATATACATATACCGAATATATATATATACCGAATTTTGAACAAATAGTTTCAAATCTATTCAGGGTTCTTTGTAATCTCGAAGCATGGCGGACTCGGAGTAAACATTTGGTTCACCAAAGTTTAAATACATAAATTACATAAGTACAATTGTGTGGTGTATAGAATTTATAAAATCAATATCCTCAGATTGTCCTTCGTTATATCCAGTATTTTTTGTCTAACGGGCATGTTTAATAATTTAGTTTTAATTGTTTATAATTGAGTCTTAATGAAAGCCGATGCATATATAAAAGCCTTATATTCTTGATACCTTCTCAGTTAATTCTAAAAGGAAATTATAATATTTTGTTTAAAACAAACGTATATACTAATTTAAAAAAACAAAATAAATTAAACCTCACTGAAGCTTTCGAATGCGAGCTCAAAATAAAGTAATTAGTAAAATTCAGACTAAAAATTGTTTTTTTTTTTATTATTTTTGAACTATTCTTAGCTGAACAGATTTAAACCTGTTGCCAGTTTTCGTTATTTCGATGTTTCTACGGGTGAATAATGTATAAGGCTGTGCTTGTAAATAACATTTGAGAACGCTAACATCGGTATTACGAACCGCTTGTATTTCGAAATCTCATCGATCCACTTTGCATCGAATCATTTTTACATTGAATATTGCTTAAGTAAAATATACACTAAGGGAGCTACACGACACATTTACATATTCTGATTACATACATCGTATATTCGTGTATGACTCCGTTTAAGTGCTTCGATAACGAAAATAGCTTTTAAACCTACAGGGAATATAAATATATACGCATACTTTAATAGGAATATGTATTTAGTTATTATATGTATATCAATAAATAATAATAATATTATGAGAATAACCGTAAACTTTCTGTTTACTTATTTAGAAGCCTAAATTGTTTAAAGGAAGTCAGATTTTAACGAAAAAAGTTGCCCTCATCAAAGATATAACGTTCCAAAAATTAATTGCCATAGATTATAAAAGAACGGGGTAAAATCTCAGAGGGTTTGTTATTTTAAGATATATTATAGTTTCATTATTTAAAACTTGAAGTTCCTTAAATTAATAATAAGAATAAACTTATATTTAATGTATTGTTGATATAATCCTGTAATATTAGAATCATAATTCAAAGTAAATAAAAATCAACAAACCATAAAGAATACTTGACTTGACATCAAAACCAAATTAATCTCATGCAATAATGAAGCGGAAATTATTTTCCATGAATTGTTTCTTTTGTTGTACATACAAAGAATTTGAGTAAGGTTGAGTATACAGCTATTATCTATATGAATAAGAACAATAATTTAATAAAAAGAGTCTTCATTAAGTTATCTATTATGAACCAAATATGTTTGAAAATATTAATTTGTGTTGTTTTTTTTTTCCATACAAAAATTCTTTTAAAAGTAATTTCAATTATCTGATCATATTTTCCGCAAGCCAGAATAAAAAATGGACGTACGTTACTCATATTAAAAAGTATTATTTGAGGATTAAATTTTTGGTGTAAAAACCCTTTAAAAATTCAATTTAACAGGAAATGCCCATATAATTATTTCACAACCAATCAAAAATCACGGCAATATTAAAATGTCAAGTGAATCGAGTTTTAAATGAAATTGAATGAAATTATATTGAAAAAAAATATATACCATTTATGATATAACTTAGTTGATTCAAATGTGCAAAATATTAATTAAATTTTACCTTAATATAGCTTACTTTAAATAAACTTAGACACAAAAAACTATACTTCAATTTTATTACATACGAGCTAAAGTATCAAAATGTTTTACAATCACAAAAATAAATATTCATTTACAAATATTTGGCACGATACAGACGAACCCGGGACCTTCCAACACAAATAACACTTGCAATGCTAAACCCAGGCAACTCTTATTCTTCTATGAAGTTACATTATAAATTAAAAAAAAAATCGTGGTATGCTTTTAAAAAGAAATCTAATTAAAATGTTTCAAAACGAAAAAAAATTCGTTTACATCCTCTGAATAAACGACGGAGCATTGAATACCAAGAAGTTTTACATACAAACATTTTCTCTGGAAGTATAAAAGAGATCTCATATAATATAATGAAAAAGTTTATCTTATTTGAGAGCAATGCTCATTCAACACACGACATATCACGTCAGTTACTATTTATAAAACACGTTCGTATCTTAAATCTTTTCATGTAAGGTTATGTTAAATCGAATGTGTAATCTTTCAGCTCTACAGCTTTCAGTACTGTCAGTTTGTGTTCAAGCATATATTATTTACAAAAATATTATATATAGTAATAAGTAATTTTATAAAGTTTAATTATTGAACTAATGTAATAAATTACCAATTAAAATGTATAATATAAAAAAGAGAAACAGAAGGGAATACGTAGGATTCATAGAACTGTTTTCAGGAGTCCAAATATAATTATTCTACTAGAATTCTTATAATTATCTCGTTTTTAATAACAAATGCTGTTTTCCAACTTTAACTAAACGTTTGGTGAAGCGAATTTAAAAGCAAAGTAGGTATTTTATATGTTGCATTTACTAATTTTGATGGTGTTTTATGTAAAGACTTAATATTTTATTCGTGTAATCAATTTATAATATCATCAACCATTTCATATATACGAAATAATAATATTTTTATATATTTTTTTAAAAAGATATAAAAATATTTTATTTCGTAGATACTTAACAATTTCAAAATACTATTTATTTTGTTGTAACAAACTGACAAGTAAAAAATACCCTGAGACAAGAAACCTAAAACAACCAACTGTGATCAATCTAAGACGCCTGACAACTAACAGATTTACAATAGATCCAAGGAAAAAAGGAACAGAACCATTTCATACAACTATTTTATATATATATATATATATATATATATATATATATATGATAGTATAATGTTTTTACTTGGCACTTATGCAGTGAAAAATAATGCAATATATAATTCCATAAAAATGTCCCGAGATACAAATTTTATAAAATTTCATTTATTAGCAAATAATATAAAAAGAACAAAAATCAATACAAATAAATAATAAATAAAAATTGGTTCATTTAGAAACATTAGTTATTTTAAAAAATCATACTTATACGAATATTGTAAGCCAGAAAAATTATATAGGAAGTGTTAGGTTTGCGAAATACTGATAATGTACTGAACGATTCTTGTCATCGAGAATAAATTTGAAACGATAATAGCATGTATGGGATAAAAAAAATACCCAGCAGTGAATATTAAATGAAGTGCTATAATTTATTTCATTTTCATTAATAGCTGTTTTAAGATAATATATAGATTTGTCGAGAAGGAAAATATTTTTAATAATCTGTTTAATATTTCATATTACATAAATAATAAATATTATTTTGAGGGGTTATCGTTTTATTCGAATTCATGTACGACTTCAATTGTTATTTAATTCAATTTTAGACCAACTTTCAACCAATTCACACCAACGTCGCCAATAGATTGGCTGTTAACATGTAAATCGAAGAAAATGTTCATGTAATGCGCGCTTTTATGTCTTGTTTGCGTACTTCTATGTATAATCGAAATAAATAATTATTTGATAGTCAGACAATATATCTTTTAGTTGAAAATATCAAACGTATCATATAATTCTTTAGAACATAGCTGATTGTATAGGATAGTTTTACTTAGATAAAAGCGCTGTCTCTGAGTGCTTGAAATGAACTAGCGTCTGTTTACTTCACTTCGATAACCAATTGATTTTACGAAGTTCCTACTTGGACGAATGTTTGCTCTACTACAGATAATACTGACTCCTTTTCAAAGTTAGTATTTAAAAAGATGTGTATAAGACCCATAAAATTCCAGACGTATAAGAAAGAGTCCGAATCAGATACAGAAAAATCTTTTCTAAAGTTCTATTTTGTAAAAACTTTTTTATTTAGGTCTTCAGACGGATATAAATAATGGTCTTTAGTAATAGCGTCAAAAATATTGGATATTTTTATTTTTAACTTTCTATAAACCTATAATAAAAAAGCTAACTATATTACTATATCTGGAAATGGAACAATGGAGGAATGACGACCGCGTTTACTCATGAACTAAAAAAAATACCGTGCTTCCTTTTTATCTGAGGAAGCGATAAGTTATTTATAATGAAAAGGTATTGAATTCTTCTTGAAGTTTAAAACTTGCAATTCAGCAATCTGCATCCAAACCTGCCCGCAATGTTGGTTAGCTGTTAGAGGGCGAAATTGTGGCTTTTCAAAATTCTCACTTCATGTGGCACACCTTAATATAAGTATGTGGCACACCACAATATATCTCTTCTTTATCCCAATGAAAGCAATACCCATTCGAGAATTAATCGCGATTGAACGCTCAATGAGAGCAATAATATTGATTGTACCGGCCGGCCCCTTAATAACTTCAAAACGCCTAGAGCTATATCATAATATTTCGTTATAAAAGTACTTATACACAACTTAAACTATTATATTAAACCACTCCGCTTCTTTGTTCTTAATTATTATGGGGTCAAAGGTCAAAGGGGAAGCCGAAACAAAGCATTACTTCGCCCTCGAATATAATAGGCTCATTGTTTTTTATATCATTACGAGGTTTATCTATGCACTAATCTATATAATTTATGTTAAAAAGTCCCCTAAGGGGTCGAGTCGCAGAAAACAATCTCAGCTGAATCATTGTCAGTGACATTTTTTTTAAGGGGGTTGATCCACCGCTCGCATCCCCTCAGTTTATATGTTAATTCAAAACTTTTTCATTGTTTCCATGACGTCATTGAGGAATGAAACGAGTACAGCTTAAGCCTGTAATTTTACATAAAAAAAGAGAAGGAACAAAGGGCTTATGTTAAATCTATCAGATTATTGTTTTATGTCGATATATGTCCCTATATAATCAGCAAAGGAGATGTTTGATATTTACGCATGTTGATTCAGCTGCGGACGTTAATTGTCTAGCGCTAACTTTAGCACGGGTTAAGCATTTCTTGCCTCCAATAAAACACTTACGTAAGATAAATTTATATTTGACATGTATGTAAAATGACACATTCCTTATTGCTTATTAAGCTATATGGATCTATCTTTATTATATCGATTCAAAAGAGTCTATACTCATCTATCCAATAAAAAAAACGTCGTTAATATTTGGAAAATTAAATAACTTTCTCTGTAAACGTATAATTTTATCAATATATGAGGTCAACCAACTCTGACACGATAGGGCTGTCAGATAATCGATTATATTGGTTTTTTTTATCGTTTTGTAGCCGTCATTACCGGCGTCTGAAATCTTTAAAAAATACTAAATATTTATGAATGTTGCAATACTATTCCGTCCTTACTGAATAGGGGAGGTCAGACGTGCGACGCGACGGCACAGAGTTGCCTGTAAAAAATATTAACATTACTAAGACGTTGGAGATAAATAAGATTTTCTAAGATATTAGATAATAAGCTTGATATGAAATAAGCTCCTAATTTAATAGTATTTCAGTATTTCAAATAATTTTACTTAACAATTTTTATGAAATATTTACTTTTAAAATAATATTTGGGCGATAAGTAAAACAACATATTTGTACTCTCATAGAATATATAATAAATAACTAATAGAAATTTTACTGAATAGAAATAAATCCAAAAAATATTTCGATAGATAGTTTTAAGTGAATGTAAAAAAAAGTAGTATTAAATCTATACATATAATAAAATAGTAACAGGGCAAATCTTTAGATTAAAAATTCACTGAAAATAGTAATTTCTATTTGTTCGATGCAAACAGGAACTGAAAACTATAGTTTTTGTCATATAATTTCACGCATCACAGGAAAATCACTGATAGGATTTGGTAGCTCGGTATGGTTATAGATTAAAGGCTCGGTCAGCATGTAGGATACTTTTTACTCCGGAAAGTGATCTTCTTTTCACGGTTGATAATAAATCCATACTATTCTTACCTTTTTGTAATTATATCCAAGCCACTTTTTCCGGTGATATTAAGATCATATTCCGGAATATAAAATATCGGACATATATTAAATAATCATAATTGGCTTATAATTTGAGATGTACACGGAATTGCTAGCAGCAGTTAGTTAAAAAAATTATTAATTTTTACAAACACACTAATTTAGAGTAAAAAAATATATTTTATTTTGATGTCCACCTCGTGTAAGCTGTTGTCCCCACGGATTTAATTCTTAGATAAGTATAGGATGCGTGTTATACAAATAAAATCAATAATACAACGCGTACATTTACTAAACATTACTTAAAGAAAACGGGATTAGATTTTTATTTTTACTGTAAATTTATGTATGTACAATTTTTTATAAATCTCACATATTTTTTTATGAACATCATATTTAAATGCTAACTAAACAATTACTTTACAGGAATATCTATCATGGCATGTCTTTATACATGTCATACATACAGTTACTTAAGTTCAAAATAATATATATATTTTGTAAGTTAGGTGTTCATAAGAGTTACCACTTTTATCAATAAATAAATGCTTCAATCAAATTTAGATTACACTGTATATGTCTAAACATTCAGAGTATAATATATATTCGCTTACTTTGGAAATTATTTTATTTTATTCGTGGGCTCTATTTATTTCGTTTCAAGCAGCTAGTAAAACTTTTCGAACTCCTTTTAATATGCGAAAGTAATATCAAAACGTTAGCAAACTGCTTCAGGAAGCTGTATCTATAAAGCACCTCGTTATTTGTCTCTTTTTGTATATGTTTGAAAACTTTAACACTTTTCAAATTCTTCGTAACTTAGGAATGGTCTCACTAGATTAAATTAAAGTTGTAACTTTGAGTATTATTTGTTTTGACGTATAATATCAGATAATATTATTCAGGTTAGATTTATTATTATGAAACTACATATATTTTGTCCGTGATATTTTATTTTGATATGATAACATTTTTTATAGTTTAATAATGATACCGGTAAGTTTAATAAAGAATATTTTCAAGACAATATATAAAACTTATAGGTGGCAATATTCTTTTGAATTGACGAGGTCTGACGAAAATAATATTAAAGTTTTCCTTATTCAACAACTCGATGTCAACTCGGAATCAATTCACTGTGATGGCTTACAGCTATCCAATTCCATAAAAATATTTCACCGGAATAACAATAAAAAAATTCTCGTTCCCTTTATCAAAGATTTAGCCGGTAATAAGTTTTCAAATTAGAATCTTGAAAGTTAAGGAACATTTCATTCCTACATTTAGTTCAGGTAATTTTTATAATTTATCTTGATTTATGAATTAGATTTCGCCCTTTAGGGAACTAAAATTTAAAGCCTGTATTAAAAATAGCTCTACATTTATGAATAAGTAAGTTTAAAAAAGAAAGATCTAAAGGTTGTGTCAGAGATAATTGTTAAGAAAGTAATTATCTGAAAAATGATAATATTCTTCATTTAATTCTCATAATGTAATTTAATGTGATTGTAATTGGTCATCATTATTTTATTTATTTTAATATACTTAGACATTTATGCCTAACTAGCCGTTGCCAGCGACTTCGTCAACTGCTTCACTCGTGCTTCCACTCAAAGATAGTAAACCATATAATATGTCATAAAATTTATACTAACCCAGAAGTGTTTTTAGTAAAAGTTGTATCAATATGTAATTTTTGCTAAAAACACTTTGACAGACAAGTAGTCAATGGCCAGCTGTAGTCGTATCACTGAATTTCCTATAAAAGCTGAATCGATCGGGTAAACACCCTCTCTTGAGAAAACCATATGCCCATATCCCGCCCCTCCCTAGTTCATGAAAATTTTACTCAATGGTTTATAAAACTACACTATTTATTTCAATTATAACTCCACCAAGGAGTGCATATATCGAAAAGGAAAATATTTGTGTACCAGAGTTAAAAAGTCATTACATAATTTAATCTATAAAAATAAACTAATCTGTAAAATAAACACACCAATAATATAAACACGAAATGTTTGTATGTATCTATCGATGTTTTTTTGTAGAGGCTTGAAGTAATCTAGATTAAGTAAAATTCTATCTCTTTTTGCAGACAATTCACGTTAAATTCTGGAAACGCCTTACCTCAATATCTACCTGGATCTGCGACTATCTATCTATATGCAAAGGTTCTTAAGAAGCTTCAGAGTCTAAATGTGAATAAAACTACTGGTCCGGACAGAATAGAATATAACAGAATAAATCTCCCTTTAAATTGTGAAGGCTTTTGATACGGTATGGCATAATAGTCTGCTAACCAAGCTTCAATCGTATGGCTTATCATATGACTTCTATTTGCCTGACGCCTGACTACTTGGTTTTCGGATTTTCTGAAGAACTGGTCAATACGAATAGTACTTAAAGGTATAACTTGTTAAAGTTGAAAAGTTAGTCTTTAGTTATGTAACAAAATAAATATGGTTTTTGAAAATAATCAATGATGTCACATGACTTATTATTTGAGTTGGTGGGGGGGAGAATGGTAAAAAAAGGGAGAAGGAAAAAGGAGAATCATTTGGAGATCTCACCACATGTCTGAATTTCAGCTAATTAAAACTCATGTCTTTACATATAATTTCTTTCTGTTTATCCACTTTCAGAATTGTGCCATGCTTAGGTGTAGTTTTTAATTATTTGAATTTGTTAAAAAGATAAATAAACGCTTTCTATATTCAGGTAACTTTTATCAATGTTCTAGATTTCAGCCGTCTGTGTCCAATAGGAGTGTTTTTGCAAAGTCAAGAAAAAAAAAGATACTCGCAAATATAGCGTATATCTAATTAATGACTAAATAAAAAAATATGTCAAGCAAGTAACTGTTAAATAATTCCTCATAATACTCCTTATTGCTACAAAATGTTGATTATCTGTAAGTATATACATATTTTCTATACAGAAGCCGTCTTGACTCATATTTCTTGCTTTCATAACGACTTGGTTACTTTTGAACCGGGTACGTGTCATTGAACTTTATTCAATCTCCATAACAAAAGTTTTCGTGTTGCTGAAGACATCGTTTCAAGCACTTACAGGTGTTAGTGTTCTCATATTCAAAATATTTATTGTATTGATAATTCTATTTTAAATATTATCGAAGTTGTATTTTATATAACAGTTATAAATCCACCCTATTTATTATTTAAAGATTATGTTTCCCAAAGAACATTATTAGATTTGATTTATAGTGTATTTCCCAAGAGAAGCCCAAGTCGTGTTGAGATTATTAACCAGTAAATATACCAAATATTTAGATGAAAATTATTACTCTTTCAGTTTTACCCACCTTTCATAGCAACTCGTACTTCTCAATAATGAGCCTGTTTTGCCATATTATAAAAATATAATTAATTTTATTTTAACCCTAGTTTTTCATCTGTTTCTCGCAACGACAGATTAATAAAAGAAAACCATTACTTCATCAAATAGAAGAAAATCAAAGAATAATTAAATGCAAGTTACGGAAAAACAGATATTGTAATTATAAAATTATTAATAGAAAAAAAATAGGAAGCAAAAACAAAAGAGTTAAAAAAATCCAACACCCTATTTATAAATACAATAATATATATATATAAGTTAACATTACAAAATATTTTTCTATTTTTAAGCGAATTACTTCAAAATCAGCTCCAATATTGTAATAGAGCTTCCGCGAAAACAAAATGTAACCAGAAATAAATGAAAGTATCCCCCACAGGTTGTTTAAAAGCTCTACCAATTTCAATTAAAAATGTAAAGAGTTTGTCACACTAACACCTGCTCACCTTTTAGTAACCATGAATTATATATTACTGACACGAGTCTACAAACTTCGACAGATTATGTGGTACAGTATAAAAAGTATACTCAGAGAACATTAATTAATATTTTATGATAATATTATCGCTTCGACTGTACTAAGGGCACAATAAGAATAAAAATAGAGCCTACTTCGAAATATGTGATCATATTAGGTTATATGCAATTTAAATAAGTGACTTCTTACTAATGGAGTATTTAAACCTATAAAGAATAATAAGGACACGCCCCACAAAAACGGACATTTCTATCATTTATATTAATTTGATAATTTCTTCTGTTTTTTCACTTAAATCAATATTTTAAGAACTGATCAAAACTTATACAACAATTGGACGTTAATTTAAAAAAATATAATTTAATTAAACATCTCGTCAGTTAAAAAAATCTCTATTATTCTCACAATCGAACATTTGATCACAATGGCTGTGCCAAGTCTCGACAATGACCTAATTCCTCTGTTCTTTCCAAAGGTTTTCCAAAGGTTATTTATTAGTAAGTCAACATATATCAGGTTGTTTACTGTTAAACTGTTACATAATTACAAACATGTCACAACGTGTCACATGTTTAATCAACCGGATGATGGAAACTGGTACTTTATAAGCTAACAAAACCGATAAAAAAAAATAAAGCAAATATATCCATTTTTCATTATGATTACAAATTTTAAATTTCCTTTTTTATATCATTTAGTTAATATTAAGGTGAGATATTTGTGGGCACGGAGAAGGAAAAAATTACCTGTTATTATCCGTAACGAAATCCCGGGGGAAATTTTAATTTACGATGAAATACTTTTGGTTTTAAAACTTAAAAAAGGATCTTATTTATTATTTTATATTTTTAAATATGGCATTCGGAATGTAATAGTCAGATATAGCAACACTTATATGTACGGTGACTTAGGACCAAGGAATATGTACGGGAACGTCACAACTGATTAAGATTGCTGCTACCTGACTGGGTAAATTACATTAATTTTTAAAGGTAAGTAGAGTATAGCTGTAGTCATTCAGCTGAAGCTCCTATACGGTCTGGCTCGTATATCGACGTGACGTAACTATTACAGCTACGTCTTTTTTAGTGAGTTTTGTTTACTGGAAACCCAAAACTCTTCTCCTTCTCCTTACCTCTCCCAGTGCTGGTCTCCTATATCACTCCCCATTCCAGGAAGGTTCGAATGAAGGATATGCAAACTTTTTGGATTCCTTTAGTGTATCGAATATGTAGCCAATGTCAAGTTTCATATTCTTGATAAATCACCATCACTCACTCTCATGCTCTCACTCTCACACTCCCACCAGAAAGAGACCAAATATTTTAAAAAATGAAAATAAAGCAAACAAATAATATATATAGCTCTAGTATAGAGATCATAAAAACTCCTGAACTAAATAAGCCTGCACAGAATATACATATTCACGCCATAAATATTATTTGCCACTCATCGAACCTGGATCTGACACTGTAAATACATCAACTGAGTCGCACCGTTCTTGCTATTAAAGTTAAAGTTACAATGGCCAAACTAATTTAGTGTCACCTAGATAGTGAACAAACAATGGAATTGATTGCGACTACAATGAATGGGTATGGCGTGTTGTGAATCCAACGGGTATCGCTATTTAGGAGTCTCTAATTCTGAAATATGAACGCTAACATCACGCAATCAAATTGGACAAAGTCGCAATACTGTTGTTCGTGTTGAGTCAATTTATGAGCGTGCCAGTTTTGGGTCGATAGTAAAGTAGCTAAAAGGTGGCAAAGTCCCTTACTAGAGCCCTGGGAAACGAAATTGTGGAGAAAAGGGTTCTTGTTTATTTACATTTAACTTCCTTATTACACCCAAAGAACATATTGTAAACTTTTGGAGTATATACGTATACCAAAATATATTGATTTAAACAAATATCACGTTTATGTATCACGCTCAAATTTCCATCACGTTTTGTACTTTTTTGGAAATATATTAATTCATATTAAACGAAAAATTCTGGGAATTAAATAGATTCCCAAATTATGATCTATTAAATATTAAAATATTTGGAAAAAAAATCTAACAAAATTATGTTATCGTAAACATAGCTTTTACAATTACATAATGTAATAATTCTAAATTGTAACGTTCGTTTAACAGCTTGAGATCGCCATCTTATATATGAAATTAATATCAGAAAATAGAGTTACATTATAAAGCATTGCTTTTGCAGTGTTGAGGCTAATCTTATTCACAGATCAAATCCTCTTCTCGTGTGGAAAAGAAGAAAAACATCTTTGAAAAGAGCTTGTTCTGGAAAACGTCATGAGATTAGACATGAAAAATTCACTCAAGGAACTTTATCAATACTTTGAATTAATTATCTTTCTATTATAAATTTCTTTCATCTACTTTATATAAACCATACTCACCGTGTTCCATAAGAAATGCTATAATTCAAATATATATGAACTTTATTCACCATTAAGAAAAAAATACATCAATTGCACTTAGCCAGACTTTTAATGCGACTTCCGAATATTAAACCCGGCCACGATTTAATGCTTTTAATATAAAATAATATCTTGAATAACCCTGAGAAAAAACAACACAAAAATGGTTATAATTGTAATTTATGTGAAACCAAAGTGCATTTTAAAAGCACATAAAACTTTATTAAGGTAAATAACGAAGTCAATCCTTCATTTAATTTATTTTTGAGGTTATTTTTAATTGCTAACTGAATCTTTTTCACCCGGTGCCTTCCAGTAGATAGGGTATTCCATTTATTTTAGCGCAACCTTTACATAAATTACTACATAATTTGCTTTAATAAATTGACAAAGCAAGTTAAAAATTATTAAAATATTTATATTTATAGCGTTGGAGATTGTTTTATTAAATATTATATTTTAAAAATTGTACTATAATGTGAACAAGAAAATTTTTGCTTTATATCATTTCTATCTATTGATTTCAGGTTAAAAAAAAATGTCGGAAAACATGGTGGCTCAGAGAAAGTGTTTTTATTAATTTCTCGTTGACGCTATCTAGTATTTGAGTTTATGAGGGAATCAGCTATTTGATATTAAATATAAGTTTAAAAATAACCGCATTTTTGTATGATTATACTTTATATAATGTATGTTAGTTCTGAGGCTTTAGTTTTAATATAATAACAAGAGTTCAATGACACAGAAGATACTAAGAAAGCATTGACAAAAATAAAAGTTACTTCTTTTTTCGGGATACAGTCAACCAAACCTTTATTAATTAATTCTACTTGCGCTACATGAACCACGAAAACAAATGCCCTGTCACAAATAATCTATAGTCCGTTATATTATTTTATATTTCTCTTATTGTTCAATAATATGTAGAACTAAATGAAGTAGGCAAAAAGTTTTAATATGTGAAATCTTTTTTTACTTTATAACAAAATTAAAAAAAAAAATTCAAGCTTTAAAAAATATTATTATTGTTTCTCACTGGTTGCTAATATAATGATTTTCTTATATTTTCTTATTCGTTCAAGAATATTGTAATAAACTAACAGATAATTGCGTTACTTGAAATAAACAAGAAGAAAAATATTATAAAAATAAGAGTGTAAAATAGAAAATATATAAACAAAAAAACCAATACAGTTAAAAGCTAGTTGAAGCACTTTAGAGGTAAAATTTTAAGTAAAAAATTCAATTCAGTCTGGTCGCCTATTACAGGTAAAGTTTATGCCGTTTATGAAAAAGTAGAGCAAGATGCTTCTACAGCATCGTTATTGCTGAAGGATTCGAAAATTTTACACAAGATTGAAAAGAATTAAATTCGCAAATAGCTCGATATTTTACGAACTTTTAACATATTGAATCGGAGTAAATACCAACTTAAATCAACAAATATATTCAACTTTACGTAATGTTCTAATTTACAGCTAATGAATAATTGAAGAGTATAATATATTATAAGTATTTAGTTGGTAGAGTATTCAGACGCAGCTCGTATAAGAGTTAGCTCGACCTGGGTGGTACCTTCTCACAGAAGATTGGCGACAAAGATCAATACTAGATCTCGTACAGGGAGTCAGAGCCATATGCGTAAACACCCTTTCCCTCCCTGCCTTCTTCTCCGTTCTATATTCCTAAATCTTTAACTACTCAATTTCATTTTAATGTATTTCAACGTTAAGTATTTTTTAGATATTGTGTGTGTTGGCCATTCCACCACTTACCCTGAGGGTGACCGAATTTTTTGCCACTCAATAAAAGAAACAACAATCTGACCTCCACTGATAAAAGTAGCCGCAGTTAAATCAAATAAATGAAAAAAATAAATGAGGTCCAAATGGATAACCCACAAAGCTCTCCATGATAACAAGGTTTCATTAAAACCGTCTAGCAAGATAATGTCGATTATTTAACGTATAGTGTTGCGTTCCGACCGATCTATTCCCATTTCTCTCTTCTTTTTGCTCTAATGATAGAGCTCTGTTGAGCGAATAGGGTTCCGGGATTAAATAAAGAGAATCAGCACATTTTTTTCATATTTTTTCTTTCTTAAAAAATAACAGCCACTTTTAGTACAAGCAACACAAAAATACTCCTGAACTTATTTTATTAACATTATATTTGTTAAAATAAATATTAAATGTCTATAAAATATGTACACATATAAAATAAAATTGAATGAATAACGATAAGAGATATTTAAATCTCCAGCCGTTTTGACTAATTTTTCATGTCAGAATTCCATTACATATATTTGATATTTTCTTCATTTATTAATACGTTTAAAAAATAAAGAATATGAAGACGCAAGCTATTCATGAAAATTTAATTAAAATAACATTTAAAAGCGCATTAGCAGTGTTGCATAATATCCGTTCAGTTAACTTTAAAGCCGTTGACATTCTTTGAATGCTAAAACTTTGAAAGAGTTCGAGCCTCGAGCCATGCAGCGCTCAAGACTTTCAATCCGCCATACTGTATTTGTTCTTCTGTACGAACGCTTTGTTCATGGTCAGTGCTGAGCAAAAAGTACCAATTACTTTTGAAGGGTCATGTAAATATACCATTTATATCAAGTTGCAAGATTTATAACAGACCGAGCAATAAAGAACGATCTTGCATCTCCCTTTTAAAGTTCATAAATACTTATTTCAGGTACTTGAGTATATGACTCATAGCAAAAAATATTGGCACTATTAAGGGTCAAAGTTATTTGTGGTATATACACAGCACGTTTTTTTTTTAAATAAACTATATTTTTTTATACTGAATAAAATATGTATAAAATGGTTTCGAGATTGGAATAAAGGTAGGTTTTACTGCTTTAGGAAGGATCAAAAGGTCGTCCGGTAAATGAAAAAGGAGCAAGTCTCTGGGCCAGTTTGTTTTAGACGCCAACAAGAGTTTTATAGTTTTAGTTTAGTTTTCAAGAGCGAATAGGCTTTTACTAAGTTGATGCGCTTTACCACCTACGACTACATTTCCACTTCCCAGTAGGTTGAATATAATCAAGCGTCAACTTAGGTTAAGTGTAAAAAAAGGACGTATTTTATTCTAACCTTATTGTTGTATAAACAAAATGTATAGCTCTATTGTATAAAACTACATTTAAATACTATATAACGAAATAAAAATGACTTTACACTATTCCAGACTGACCCGATAAATCAAAAACTGAATAGTAAATTTGTGAATTAAATAAATGCTTGTTGTTGTCAAAGCAAAAAATTACGAGAGGAGAGAATTTGAGGAGATCTTGATACTTTAATATACGGTAGTAAGAAATACTGTAGTATCAATATCATATTTTTGCCAAGCAAGACTGCCTAACCCAGGTTTTTTGGTAACTTTTTAAATGCAGGTAAACTGAATGATATATCAACAATTGAGCTTTAACACTGACATTTGTGGTAACTAATAAAATAAAACCCTTATTTATAATAAAGGGAAATCATTTATGGATCGTGAAGTTTGTAAATTAAAAAAAACATATATACGCTTTGTAAAATTAAAATCAATCTAGTATAAATATTCATTTGTGGTGTAAGTGGATAGTAAATCCATGACTATACATAAAAATTGTCGATTAGATTTAATAATTGTTTTGGCAGTAGTACAAAATATCGCGGATATACAAATTCAATAAAAATGCCGATAAATCTCACAACTCATCAGTCATATAGGTTGTGGTATATTGAACAAGAATAATTAAAACTAAAATCAAAGAATTATTAAATGGAGGCAATATTAAAGAGGCTGACTCAAACTATGACCTATGACAGCTATGACGGGAATTTTAGTCTAAAAAAAGAATGGCGGGAGTATATTATAAAGATTCATTGATATGCGAGCACTGAATGCAGTATTAAAGGTAGATAAATATCCACTGCCTAGTATTGAAATACACTTATCTAAATTGGACGGTTAAAAATATTTCACGTGTGTTGTTAAAATCCAAAGGTACAAAGTGCTTTCATTTGTCAAGAGGGTTATTATGGATATTTGCGAGCTTCAGCTTGGCCAATTAGCCAACAGTCTTCCTGCGCGTAATAAATGAATTGATTAATTCCATTAAAAAGTCATGTGAAAGTGCTCATGATAAGTCTTGCGAACATTTATAAATTTGCTATCTTACTACCCTTTATAGATATTATCTCTGAAATTAAAATAAATTTGAACTAAATAGATTAACATGTGGCTTATATTTTAAGGGCAGTTTTCCAATTTCCCGTTCCTGAAGTGTTCACGAATACAGCCAGCTTATATGATTATATAGTTATTTTAGAAATTTTATTATAACTTTACACAAATTGCACGTATTGTCACCGACTTATAAAAAAAAATGGGTCACGGATCTAGGAAGGAAGGGCAATTTGGCAGTTTTAACGAATTAAAAAACATTTTATGTTGTAAGCCCGTATTGGCATTGTATGATCCGGCTACAAAGAGAAATTTAAAATGGTGTAACCGGTATATTGTTAGAAATAGTTAGACGAAACTTAAAGTTACATATTAACCGTGTATCTTCTATTCAAGAAAATGTATACATATATATCACAGCTACGAGCTCGAAACGCTTGCGATTGTAGATTCTTTACGAAAATGTCACATTTATATAAAGGTAAATATTTATATAAAGGTAAATGTAAAAATTGTTACAGATTGTACCGAACGTCAACCAAACGTGATATGATTTGGCCAATCGCTAGATGGTGGGTCATGATACAAGGTTAGGATTTAAGTGTAGAATGTGGGTAGAGAGATCGAATGAAAAACATTGACTCGCTTAGGAACCCGTTGTGAATACAAACCGTTTAAATGGTTTAAATGGTTGTTTGGTTCTACCTGGTTTTATGCCAGGATAATAGTTAAACATTTTTTTCATTTAACACATCTTTTACAACAGTGTGGTTATAAAACATTCATATGCAATTAAAAAGAATAATTGTTTAAACAAATATTTACGAGACACAATAATATTATAATAATAGTGAAAGAATTTATTCCTTTTAAGGTTAGAGAGCTCCAAGTTTCGACAATCGATTTTGAGTACGTAAGCCATTGAAATCGTGCCAAATATGCAACGTGCACTAAGACCAGGGGGGCCAAATATATTGTAAGTAATCTGTTAGGCGTGGGTGGTATGGGCGGCACCTTCACTCCACGACATACACGAAACAACCATAAAGGTCTTAGAGATTTCAAATAAGTTTTATAACTTAGATAAGTTTTATTTTCCGTATATGTCATACTACTATTTTTTTTATTATTAATCCAACACAGTTATTATTTAATTATAGGTAACAAATTTGTTTTATATTTTATTAATAGTAAAGATAGCAAAAATAAAAATGATTTATAAATATTGGTATTTAAGAAATGCAAATTCAGGATTTTTTTTAAAGTTGCAATATAAGTAATGAGGCAAAAAAATAATTTGATAACAACTTCGTTTTAAAACGACCAAGTCGTAATATGAAATTCTGGAATAAAATAAGAGTTCGGAAATGTATATTATATAAATAAATAGGTCAAAATTAATCTCGAATATTTTTATACTCAATAAGGATTACCTTGCTGTTTTATTAAAAAAAAAATATAGCACACAAAATAAAATCGTACAATACTATCAGTATTGAATTTTCATTTTTAGAGATAAAAATGTTTATATAAATTTAAATGAACCACCTATTTGAATGTGAATGAGGTCACTCAAACATTCATTTAATTATATTCATTCATCATCTTTATAGTCGTTTTTTTATATTTATCTGATTAATAACTTATCAATGCACTTGAACGAGAACCTTGAATAATTTATAGTTGAAAAGCTTAAACTATATTAGCATTAAAATATTCACATATCTTGCATATTAATCCTTCCATGCGAAGGTCAGAACGACACCCTCGATAATGTTGCATGCCACACTTTGAAGCTTTGAGACTTTAACGAATTCCATTATTTAATTTTCTAACACAACAAACACCTGGATACACCTTGTACAAACTAGATGAAAACTAATATTAGTAATACACTTGTGTTCACTCCCTGTGCTGCCACCGACGGACAAAGTGGAAAGTTTTATTATTTACAATAAACCTTCATGACATTAGAAATTTAATGATAGGTACTAATGGTATTTCTGTTAAATCCTTTACAATATCTATACATATTTACCTCACGTTATAAATCACCCAAATGTACATTATCTAAGATTTGAATCAAATATGAATTATTGATTTATTAACCTCAATAATCTCAAACATTTTAGACTAAAGCTTAGAATGAGAAATAATACAATGAAAACTTTCGGAAACGTTAGAAAAGTTTCAATGTAACATAGTTTATGTAGAACCTAAAAAAACAATAATAATCATACAATTTCAAACAATAAGAGATAAAAAGAATCCTGTAAATAATATTTTATTCTAAGCAACACTCGTGGTTCAAGACCCATGTCAGACTCATGTTAAAACGTCACGTTTTTCTTTACTTTTCCTTCGAGTGCCCAAAGGTATTTATATATATATATATACGTATATGTGTACAGGATTTTAAAACCCTAAACTACGGTTTATTGTTACGGTAAGGTGATATTATGATGACATTTTTTTTAACTCTTGTTAAAAAAAAAATATGCTGAAAATTCGATAATTTTCGAAAAAATATCTACTGACCATGTAATCTTTTTAAACTATGTACACGTCCTTATTTAGTTAAAGCGAGGGTGGTTTAAGAAAAAAAAAAATTACATATATTAACATAACCACAGGCAAAACAATAATCTGTGGATTTCAATTTGTCCACGTTGACTTCAGTTACTTTCAGAGCATCTATTTTTAAAAATAAAATAATTTTAATATTATTAACTCTTCTAATTTGGGCTTAAAATATGTTTTTTACGATTCTATTTTAAATATAAACGAAAATTATTTTCGTTTTTTAATCTTACCAACGATTAATATATACTTAAGTTCTAGTACTTTTTTTAGTTATACAGGAAAGTATAGTACCTCCTACATTAAAATGTTAAATTTGAATTATTTTCATAGTGTTATCTATTCGCAAAAAAAGGAAGCCAAATATTTTTGAACAGATTTTTCAAGGATCCATATGAAGTACCAAGGCTTCATAAATTAGTAGCTGACATTTATGTCACAAGCAGCTAGGCTTAAATGAAAAGTTGTATGTGGCAGCAAATTGTTCAGACATTTTGACGCGAACAGGAACTGAATGTTCTTGTTTTGTGAAAAGGTAAAAAGGTGCCCTCGATTTGTGCTTCTGATGGACATAAAGCTGTATTAACATTCTGGAAGACATATAGGGTTTGAATTTTTTTAAAAGCCAAGAACTAAACCAAGAAATGAAACTATGTATGTTAAAAATAAAATCTATGATAACGTTATTTAATCTGTCACCAGCACGTTCTTATTGGATTATTAGTTTCTTATAAATTAATAAAAACAAAAGAGGATTTACTAACAACTGGCTATAGACATGTTTGTTAAACCATTTGATAAAGAAGAAAAAACAATACATTTTGTAACAAGAGATATAATAATGTTCCTATTTGTTTCAAATGAATGCATACTTAATGTAGTAAGAGCCATGACAATTCTGGGACTACAATGCCAGTCTCGTAATTTATTACGTTAGAACGGACATCAGATATTTTTCGGTAAGTATTTTCTTTGTCCTTGAGCACGTCGACCTCGCAGTTTGAAAGCATTTCAAATATATTTCAGTCTGAACGACGCTGGTAAAGAATCCATAATCAAGACCGAGGTAAAGTGCGAATGAATGTAGCCGGTGGACAAATTGATAACGTCGATTGTAACGGCAATACAATGCATATAAAATCATCAATCTTTGCAAAATGTACATATTATATATTTATATAAAAAAAAACATTTACATATTCCATAGTATCAACTACTATCTTATAGTTACAGCGACCTTTTAAACTTTACTGAAAAGGAGGAATGTGAACTGATATCTGTATATCACTGAAACTAAACATAAAAGGAATTCCTTCCCTTAAAAGATAAACTCCCAGGGTGATAAGGGATTTACTACGTATAGTTTTTGTCCTGTTTCCTACAAGATACAAATCTGTTATAAATTTTATATATATATGTATAATTCTGTTAAATGAATAAAAAAAAAAAACCTTTTTATATTTTTTATGGTAACGAATATTTTAATTGTTTTAAATAAATACAGAAAAAAATTGATACAGGCAGGACTCGAGCTTCCGGCTATACTATATACTATTAGCATTATTAAGCAAAGGAATTGAACCATTTTAAGAAAAAAAAAATCAGTCTATTAATTTTTTACATGTTTAAAAACGTAATTAAGATAAATTATACCATTAATGCTTCTTAAATATAAGTGTCATACTGAGCTATCGTATCAATAGATGAATTCAATGAATACTGCTGGATAGCATTTGAATTCAGTCCACTTTAACGTAGACATTCGTTCATTAGATCTCCCAAACTAGATGTGTCCATTCATAGTGACGTGTTGTCGGTTGCATCACCAAATTCCTGATGATTAATTTGTTATTGGGGAACTATAACACGAATGCTCAAACTGGTTTGCTAATGAGCTTATAATCCCGAAAACTTTGTTATTTGCTTAATAAATTCAGTAATTTTGGGTATTCAGACGCTTCTGAATATTTCATAATAAATATTTAATACGTCCGTCTTTTCATTTCTCTGGCTTATTATCGTCTTTTAATTTTATATAACTCACTTATAGCTTAGTGCAATGTTAAAGATAAAACTCAACGCCATATTGGATTTAGTGAAACGTCATTCTATAAATTTTATAAATGCATTGTATAAATAAAATCTACTCTTATCGCTAACAAATATGAACAAACTTAAGAAATATATATTTCTTGCATTGAAAAATAAATAATCAAAAGTTATAGATTTATTAAATACATTATTCAAAATATTATAAACACCATCGAGATATAATAACATTTTTTTTTTATAATGCATTTACACAGAGTAATAAAAATAAACAAATTTAAATATGAATAGTTTTAATCGGTCGTGTTAGTGCAATTAAGTTAGTAGCAGCCAAAATGCTGCCCACATTTTCTTTGCAATGTTTATCTAACATTCTTACACTGAAAAATGAGCCAGAAAAAGAAGCCAATTCTCGTATCACGTGTGTGACAAAGCAATTAAAAATAAGAGTTTCGACTGGAAAAAGTAACATTGTATTTTCTTACATATAAAAATAAAGCAAAATGTATTTAATTTTTTTTTGTTCAACCACAATTTCGAGTCGTTCGATAATTGACAACAGAAATCAAAACAACAGTTTAATTTTTGTGTTTTTCTTTGTTTGATGTTTTGTGATTGCACGCACGCAAAATTCACGCAAAATTCAATGTGCATTTTTTAGTGAAGTTTGGTACGGTTATAGGTTATTTTATTGCCTAGGTTTGCCAACATAAAGGGTACATTTTACAACGATTATTTTTAACTTTACGTACAAACGCAAAAAGTGTTTAAGAATATACTAATAAATACAATAAAACTACTGGACGGTCATGTGGGTTGGTTTTGGCATATTATTTTAATAAAAATACAGCCTTTTACCCGAGAAAATTATTTCATTTCCACGGGGAAGGATTGGCTTTGGTTTAGAGTATAATAAACTAAAGTAATATGGATTTGTCTACATTATCTTTTAGATACTAGCTCTTGCCGGCGATTTTGTCTACTTTTATAGCCCTAGAGTCTAAAGGATACAAATTTTCATCCCATCCTAATATCATTTGCGAGTGCTCCGGTAGATATTAGCGTTTCTGTAAATAATGCTTCCATAATGGCCAATAAGTCTCTTACCATAACTTCTACTGGTTGCTCTTAGCTCCAGGAGAGCAGGCATTTTAAGATTGTTTAATATAAAAAGTTACATTTTCTTAAGGAAATGTTATAGTTATATCATTATTGTATTATATAAACGTACGAATATGATTAGTCATCGATATTATCATAGACGTAGATAACATACTCTTCTCAGTATGAAAATGATTGAACTTGAATAATAATGAAACGTGATTGGCTGTTATTTGTTCAATTATTCGTTTTATTCAATTAATATAACAAATGTAACGCAGAGACAATAACCAAACCTCGTAAGACGCTAATGCGATCTTATATACGAAGAGTGACAAGTTTCACTAAGAGAGAATATAAGTCGCCAAAAAATATAAAGGTAAAGGTAAAGTAGTATATAATATGATAAGCTGTTCAGTGACTTTGACAGATTACAGTTTTTGTTAGCTGACTCAATTCCCGCGACTAAATTACCGAACGAAACTATGCGAAAAAACGAATACATTCAGAGACTAGTTAGTTATTTTTGCCACATATTTGGAATTGTTAGTTTTTACGACATTTTTAGACTTGTTAGTTTTTACGACAATTTTAAACTTGTTAGTTTTTACTGCCACATAAATAGACTAGCTAATATTTTAACTGTATATTCGTGTTTTTTGTTATTTTTATATTTGATACGGGTCTTAAAAATTGTGTCGTTTTTAATCTTTTATTGCGGGCCTTTAAGCTGTACAGTAACGTACTGTCTTATTTATATACCTATCTTATCTTTTGACCACAAAGAGGATTAAAGTTCTAGCGTTTTGCAAAATAAGTTACATCCATAAATGCATCTCTATATGTTGGAGGTCGGAATGGAGTCAGCACTACGTGGAATATTCAGAAATGACGGAATCTAACCATTTATTTTTCTATTTCCGGTAAGAGTATTCGATATTGTTTTAATTCCAAACCATATAAAGTTATATATATACTCGTATATCCATATCTAGTTTTGAAATTTAAATAATCTTTAAAGGTATAATAACTGTTATTAATTTTTTTTAATTAGTTAAAATGGTCATGATAATCTTTAATTATACACATATCGTTATATAATCTCATATTTTTGATACTCTGAATAAATTTCGTGAACCTTTCCCAATATCAATGTAGAGACACAATGAGCTTTAATAGTGTTGCCTGAATCAAAAACTATCGTCCTTTCAATTTCCGTAAAGATAAGCCCAAAGGGTTCAGAACATGACACGGCTGACGTCCTATGACCCCTATCCTACTTTGAATGAATTCTTCAAACCTACGTCTTCCAAACTGTCTCGTTAAATTTTGTAATTCCACTTCAAATTGGCACTTCAAAATAACAGACAAAGTAATATATTTTTGTCTTTTTGGTCGAGAACTGGCAGAGTTTTGTATTATTATTTAAAGATTAAAATTAATATAAGAAATTTTTGTTTTTAAAATATATATATCCATTTAACCAGCTTTGGTCATATCAATTGTATCGGATTTGACCGGACGGACTAGTTTCGAACCCATTCAGGGTTCTTACTCATAAGCTCGGAGCAATGCGGACTCGTGGCGTAAACTTTCAAATTACTTTTAGTAATCCTAACTAATATTATAATTCGGAACGTGAGTCTGTTTGTTTGTTATTTAAGACAACATAAAATGTTGTACATAGTCACCATAGATATATTTAATTTCAAAAAAGAGAATTCTTTTCGAGGTAAAGAAAAACATTTCAATTAAAATTGTATTTTCAAATTACTTTTAAGATGTAAATACTTTATGCTACTTATAATAAGAGGATACGTTGACTAAACATAAAGAAATTTGCTAAATTATTTGTAACTATCGTGTATGATTAATATGATTCCAGAAATAATGATTAACATTATTTCTGGAATAAACTATTAATTTAATCTAATTTATTCGATATTCTGACATTTATTGTATATTATTACGTTGCATGAGTCTTATAACGCAGAAAACATTTAAATTTGACACAGAGTACTATATTATTTAAAATCAATAACATCCACAACAACGACTGATATTTATAAATAATAATTATAAAGAATATAATAATTATAAGCAATATTATTTAGTGTAAACTTCCGATACTTTTGTTTGTCAGAACTTACAACGTGTTCCACCCTCTATACGTTGCATTACTCTATGTAAAAAGAATAATGTAGTTAATCTTAAAAGAAAAAGATGTTGTCAAAAACCTAACCAAAATTATTGTGAAAACTACAAAGTTGCTGTAAGTCAGCTCTGTTGAAATAAATTAAAAACTACAAACACGTTGTGCAACGTTCATTTATAAAAGACAATGTAAGAAATAAATACATATATACACAGGACTAAATATTGCCAGCGACTTTGTCTGCTCCCAAAATTATAATAAGCTATCTTCTCACTTACAATTTATACTAATATTTTTTTGTAATTATTATATTCAATATTTTCAATATATTCAATATTTCAATATTCAGTATTTATGTTTTAGTGAAAAAATAATAAAAAAATTAGGTCATACTTATAGATTTTTTTATCTGGACATCCACGACCAATTGACAAACGACAAAAAACGATGCGTGCGCAGACAACATTTTAAAAACTGTAAAAATAATTTCCATTGCTTAAATCTAAACCCTTCATTTTCGTTAAATAAACTAAGCAAGAATAATTAGTCTTAAAATTTAAAATTTTATTTTGTGTTGATTCAGTTTGTTGTAAATCAAGTTAAATATTAATTAATCATATTTTTTTACATATTTAAATAAAAAACAAATATAAAATTACAATGAAAAAAAACATTCTTCATTAAAAGATGTTAAAAATCACCAAGCCCTTTAAGACAAAAAATCATACAAAAATAAATACAACAAAAGCCATAGAGCTTCGTAATTTCGTGAACTTTTAATTCGTATTTATGTAAATACGAATTAAAAGTCCACGAAATTACGATTAACTTTGAACGATATCCATAAAATATTTAAAATCATATTGGACGCCGCCCATGTGCGGTTTTAGCTCGTGTCAATATGTCAAGAAAAATTGATAATATTTATTGAGATGTCACACATTTAATATGAATTACTCACGATTAAGTAATATTATAATTGTTAGTAATTTTGTACCTATACTTCAAATTATCGCAAGTAATGCGATGGGTTCTTAGGAGGTCGCTAGGAGTCAAATCATAGTTTTATTTATTGTATGGACCATACAAAATTGATAATAAAATAAAATTAATTTAACGGTAAAATAACCCACGTATTTATAACGTTTGAAAGGCAAAAACATGGCACCTAGGAACTATGTTACAATTCAGGCGAATACCTTTAATACGAAGTTTTGAATAATTGAAATCTTTGCCATTCCTCAGAGGGTTTAACAAGGTTACTACAAGCATTTAATATAATTATTATGATAATTTTATCACCATGATAATTCTATAAATTTATCATTTATTCTTCTAGCGGAATAGGTACGCTGGTAATTATAGGTTTAACAATAATTCTAGCTTGTATTATATCGACATACTCTAGACGCCACTGTAGATCCAACATTGTATAGGTTTCATTACAAGATGAAGCCTATCTAGCAGTTAGGATAAGCGTCTTCGGAATTAATTGAATTAAGATATAGCTTCAAATGTATATTAAAATAGATTCATTTAGAATTAAAAGTGTTAGTATTTTTGTATATAGACTACAAATTCTTAGGCTGTTTTTAGGAGTCCAGTCATAGTTTTTTGAAAATAAATCTAGCTCAGAATTTCAACACAAAAATGTTGGTTTCATAATATTCCTCTTAACGCTGCTTGCGGTAAGAGTTGTACAAAACGTCTAAATCAAAAGCATTATGCTCCCCTTCCGTGTTTGTTGTCTCTATTTTTCTCTCTCTCTGTCTCTCTCTCTCTCTCTCACTATTATATACGAGTGTGTGCGTGTGTACCTGTATATATGCTAGGATCCAGCAAACGAATTTTAGCTTTTCGGTTGTATCATTATTATTCTATATTAGTATTTCTATTTATTTTCATGGTTAGTAATATTAACTCATAATTGCTAAATATTCTTCAACTCCGAAACTAATTTGTCTGAATTCCTTTTATATGTTTAATTATACTTTTTAATGTACGATTCATGTTTTTTATAGTCGCTGTAAATTAATCATAGAACTCTCAAAGTATATTGTTATTCAAACTGGTACTCAAAAGCCTTTATAAAATACAGCATCTCGTATAAATATGACATGGGTGGTGACACTATGATCTGCGCCTGGAGAGTTCATTGGACGAGAAGCAAAACGAGTTATTTCGGAAAAATATACGACATGTCACGCTTGCCTGCAGCTGGCTAAATGATTTATTAGTTACTTACTTCGTCTCTTTGAACCTTTCTAGTGACAACCCAAAACAAACCATCTGAAAATATACACGTACGCACACATACACATATACACACATATACACATACGCACACACTGAAACAAACAAACACACGCACAAACTCCTTTATCCTCATCTCAAAGACTTCAAAGCAAAAGCACGCTTATAGAAGAGTAGATATTATAAAAACATAAATAAAATTTATGAATAACTTAAAAGAGTTTTTATACAGTTTCAGTGCTGGTTCGTCATAAACTTATTTATGCAACTAAAGTCTGAGAACAATAAGTCTGTGTGTCTATTTGAAATACAAAACTGATCAAAACAAACATATGAATAAACTAAATTAGTAGAGTCAGAAGTTCACTAACAACGTATAAGCTAATTAAATGTAATTCACTCAGAATATATTTAAATAAAAGAAGTTGTTTCATTCAAAATAAAGTTTTTTCTACAAATTGTCCAAAAGTATGTTGTGGAGTCCCAAAAATGGTAGCGGTATTACGTGACTAACTTAGAAGTGGTAGTGCCAAAGCCGTCAAATTAAAGTCCTTAATAATATAAAAAAACGTGAAAAAACTTGCTATTTGGGGTAGATGACCGGCAGGTCGTCAATATGTATATAAATTTAGTTAATTTTAGACTGGATGAATATAACATTGAAACAATAAATGGTAATGTAAATATTTTTGCATGTACCATTAACTAGCTTTACCAGCTGATTTGCAAGCTATTTATAGATAGATTAAAAAAACAGTTATTTCGAAAGGTTGTTTCAAATTTATCATTATATCCCTCGGGAAGAGCACTTTTTTCTGGATAGAAGATATGTGGTACCCTATTTCCTTTTCCTTACCCCTGTCAACAAGTGTGGAAAATGTCTTGATAATCGCCAAAGAAAATAAGACGTGAAAGTGTAACAAACAAAAAAGTCCACATTCCTAAATATAATATAAGTTTGCAGCTAGAATGTTTTAAAAATATTTAAAATAAGTTGTAAATAGATGATATTGTGTATTTTTGATAAAATTCTAAAACTACTCTTAACACCTCTTCCTAAAATCTTCAGACATACTATTAGTATTTCTAATAATAAAATAGGCATAAATAAAGTATTTTCAACTATCCTTCCTGTAATCCTAGATAAAAACAATTTATAAATTTTATAATTTAGTTCCTCAGTTCAAAATTTGTCTCTTATTAGAACTCATACGATAAGCTTTCTGTGCTTTTAATAGAATAAAACAACTCATGAATATATAATAAAATATAAATAGGATCTTATACATATTAAAATTTGGAGAGACGTCAAATGTATTACATACTTATAAAGAACGTCTGCTAACGAAGGAATCATAATTAGAAGCATTCATAAAAGTCTACATAGGTAGAAACGATCCCAAATTATCGGGATAAGGATAGCCTTATCCCAATAATTTGGGATCGTTGCAATATGCCAGCCTTATTGCAAGAGATTTGGCAAAAGCTTTTTGAACCGACCGCCAGCCTGGCGTCCAGCCTCTTGGAAGGAAGATTATAAGTAAGATTTCTACCGTTTTAAGGATAAGTGGCGTAGTGTGGTATCATCTATATATCTAATAAATTTGTATATGAGATCTCTACGGAATATAATATGACATCCTGAAGATTATTGTATATCTAAAATGGAAAAATCATTTCTTGGATCTGGGTACTAGTTAAATATAATTTGATAATATTATCTTATTATATTGAAAATATTGACATGGTTGGAATTGGAATGGATAAAGTATTGGAGTGTGTCAATAGTTGAATATGTAGGTGTATGTATGTATGTTGTGCATTCACGTGTGTGTAAAAACTACAAAAAATATATGTGTGCTATATATAAAGAATCCAATCCGTTAAGCTATAGTTAAATATCTTTTAAAATTAAATTGATTTATTCTAGTTTTATGATTTTAAAAAGACTGCGCATTTCTAACGTTTAAATTTAAATATTCTTAAACATATTTCGATATGTAAAAGTAAGTTTTTCAGAATGCAAATCAATTTTATTTCGCAGAAGGATTTTCTATTTCAAAGAAGGGTTAAAAATATAGTTGTTGTACATTTTTAATAAAAGTAATACGATGCAAGATCGAAACCTTTCGGTATGCTCCATTTATTACATTTACGATACCTTTAAGGAACTTTGATATGATAGCGAATTATTAATATAATATTCCTGTCTTTACTCATGTAAGAGTAATTCTTTAATAAGTATGAACACTCTTTGTTTAAAAAAAAAAAACTCAAGCACTAATCCCGTCTTATGTAAAACACCCTTCACAAAGACGGTGTACTTTAATCAATGTTTAACCAAGACAAAAGCTATAAGGTCTTGATAAATCATTAACCCACACCAGCCCCCTGACCCTCGGAAGTTAAGTTACGATCCGTGTAATTAGGCTGGTGGGGGACAACGCCTTATTGCCCAATATCCCATCTGCGGGGAGGAATTTTCTATAACAGACATTGTTGATATTAATGTACGTTGATGGTTGTAACTTTAGTAAATCAACGAACAAACTAATTAGTATTAATTATAGGCGTAATATATTGAAATTTGTAGGTTAAATTATAAAACTTTTATACAAATGTTTTTTACCTTTGAAATTCTAGTATCTTAAATATTTTTCAAATATAAAAACGCATATAACTTAAATATGTAGGTGATTATATATAGAATGCTAAATTCATCGAAGTGGGTAGCGATACGGTAGCTCAATTCGTAAAGCGACGGACGGTTTCTCAGAGGTCGTGGATTCGAATCCTGCCCATATCTATTAATTTAACAACTTATATTGTAATAAATTAAAAATAAAATTACAAGGTTATAAATATAAAAAATAAAAATATAATATGATATAATATAAATATTATAGAAATTGTTAAACAACGTAAATTTTTTGATAAAAATATAATTTTGATAAAAATATAATTGGTTTTGTTCTTACAAACTCTACTTGCAAAGGAACTAGCTTCTACGCTATTTAAAGGAATAGTCCTATATTGAAAGTTTTCGTCATTGCGTAAGATAATAAAAAAATCAATGATAGATTAAATGTTATCCCTAATAGCTTTTTCTGGCCATCCTTAAATGGGAGACACAATTCGAAGGGACAATTTAAGAATTATAAACATATACTTCATGTATATAACTCAATATACTTTATACATTTTATATAAAACATTATACAAACAATATATACCACCATATATACTAAGAAATGTCTTGAGGGAATATGTCAAACGACAGTCTCCAAGTTATATTAATTAAAAAAAAATAAAAGTAAAAGCATATACTTTTAGCGACAATTTAACAAATTATTAAAATACAAACCATATAGATTTGTTTATTAATTACAGCGTATAGAATTATGTCTTAAAATGAGCACAAGAACTAATATTTTAAAATTATTTAACTGTATCCTGCTAGGCTTTCTGTTATTACTCTACTTTACTCTTACTCCAGAAGGGGAGACTTTTGGTAATAATGAGGTGATTCGTATGCGGTTTGTTTTCGGAGGTCCCCTTGGAAATGCTCCGCCCACGCTCAGACAGTTTGTTATTCCAGCCTTTGGATAAAGCTTCTTATACAAAGATATTTAAGCCGTTAAGATATTAAGGATATTGAAATATAATACAATTTAAATAGAATTAAATTCAATCCACGACCTTATCTAGTCAAATCTCTAAACTTCAAATCTTTAAATTTCAAATGTCCAAATTTCAGTTCTCTAAGCTTTGACGGACACGTTATTGATTTCTTCAAAAAAAAATCGCAAATTTCCAATTAACCCGTCAGTTTTACCAACTTATTGACATCTGACGTCAAAACTGTATGGAAAACGATCCCTTTTCCAATTTGCCGTTACATTCTCAAAGAAATTTTAGTTGAGGATTGCTCAATTCGGGATATTTTGTTTGTTAAAAACTAATATTACGAGTATAAGTTTATATTGCAGCTAAAGTCTTTTTAAAAACTCGCTCAAATAAATCAATAAAAAGTAATATGACTTTTAAAATTAGGTTATGCGTTGTTTTTTTGATCGTTATATCTGATTTGGTTTGTTTATAGAATCCATATTCCTTTTTTAAAATTATTTAAACAGTCTCTCTAAAAGCGAACTTAAATCATGACAAAATATTCGTATGGTAAACATTTATTTGTTGATCGTGTATAGTCGTGTAGAAAAAAATCGTAAAGAACTGTCCATAATGTACTAGAATTATTATTTTACCCCAAACTGTTTGTGGTGTCACGCTTTTTACCCATATATATTACTCATGAGGTTTCTTAACTTTTTAATAATTGTAATTAACCAACCAAAGCGGAAGTGAGAGACGGTCTTATGATTTCAGCAAACTATACGTGTATGTATGCGCTAGTATTTATTTCATTATATTTCTTTTAACTACTTTTCATAATTTTACATATGAGTTATCTTTAATATTTTCATTGTCCTTTGACAATGAAGATATTAAACTAAATGTGTCGACACTTTTGTCGTCACACTTAGTTTAATATTTTTAAACGTGCCGTGTTGGTTTTGATAGGGTTTTTGGTCAGCTGTAGAATATTTACAGATAAGTATTAATATATATGGTACAAATACCTACATCTATATAATAACGATATTTTCTTTGTTATTTTTTATGATTAAACTAAACGTTCTCGAATTTTAGATCGTTATATAAGTCATAATAAGTTTTCATATAATGTTGTTTATATTCAACCAAAGTATAAAACTAAATGTAGAGTCAGAACCAACTAAATATCCAGAGCGTGGGCAAAAACAGTCTAGCAACTGTAACATTAAAACCACAAGGACTTAGATAAGATTTGAGATAGTTTACGAGTTTTCAAAGCGTTCTCTTAACTTTACCCCGCTAATAACATAAATAAATGTGCATTTTCAACCGCGCCGCTGTTTTCCTCCCAAAGGCTCCATACAGAATTAAAGCATTCACGAAATTTACAATTTGTAAGGCCTCAATTAAGAGGTAAAGCTGCATTCACTTTAACAAACATAATTAAGTGAAAATAATTGCAAGTTTTGTTTTTTTTATGCTAACTTTGAAAATGTATTATAATTCAAATTTAAGTGAGGTTATTAAGCTGTTTTTGTTGAGGAATGTACCTAATCTCAAAACGATTCCGAGAAAAATCAAATCGATGATTGAATTTTAATAACAAATGATAAACTTAATGTTATTTTTGATTATAAATATTAACTATTGCTTTTGCTTGGCTATTAAATAAATAATATAATGAATGTTTGTTAAGTCACTTAATTGTTTCAAAACGCTTTAAGTTTATTAGTGTAAAGTCAACCTTACGCCACTTCGCCGTACCCACTACGACGTTACTGTGAAAGCACTCTTAAATCAGAAGGGTTCTCTGAATTATGTGTTTACTAGCTTAGCGTCCATTCTCTACACCAAAAAAAATATTCTATATATTTGTAGAATTATTGACAGACTAAATATTTCTACTCATTATAGCCTGTTATTTAATAATAATTAATAATTATTATTATTTGTCGCATTCGTAAAGTTACATATTTTAAGATTTCGTTCAATTTAATATAAATGTGCTAAGAGGATAATCCAATATATTTCCTTTCCCACGATCAATTTCATTTTTCGTAAACCTTTGTAGGGGCATGAAAAAGTAAAAAAAGCAATTAATACTTATCCCATTGTTTATGGAATTATAACTAAGGATACTTGGAGATAAGATTCCTCTTTCTCAAATATTTCGAAATGAAATATGTATAAAATTTAACTGCTGAAAAATAATTAAAAAATATATATTTGGCAGCACTGTCAAGACTTATGATTGGCTGTCCATCACGTCATAATCCAATCAGAGAGGTTATCGGGGTTTAACAGCAAATTCGTTATTTAAAAACCAAATATGCAAATAGTAGTGTTATAAGTTAAAAATGCGCCTGTTTGTGGCATCGTAGTTCTCAAACGGATAAGTTTATTTTGATCTGGATTTTAGTTGAAAAGTTATTTGCTATGATAAAAAAAAACAAAAGTTTGAAGATCATCAGTTTCTTTCTAAATAATAAAGATATAAAAGCTTCTAAAGGTCTTATTGATTTGAAATTTTCTATCCTCAAACTGAAATAATAAGAGAAAATCTTCATGTAATAATATTTGTGAAATACAACTATTGTCAGAATACGAGTTATAAAATGGCAGGGAGCGTGACGCAATTTCGTATTTGAATAGACTGTGGAGCGTAGAGTATTTACTGGCTATAAATAACTAGTGAACACCTAGTAATAAATATAGTTTGAGATATTTATTTATGTATTGAAAAAATCACCGACACAAAAAAGACGTATTGAAAAGAATAATTAAAAAATATTACGAATATTTTACATATTTATTTTAATTTATAAGAAATATTGAATTTAAGAATATTAGCAGAACATTTTGATCTAATAATCTGAATCTGAAAACTAAACAACAATCTGTTATGTTGGTATTACGTTATTCAATTGAAGAACAGTCATGCAACCGAAGATTTAAAAATAACAAAAGAAATATCTTTACATAGGGAATAACCGACATGAATTACCTCTCTATACTTTGGGAATATGAAATCGAATTCCAATTGTACCCTTCGGTTAGCAAGACTACAGTAAATTAGTTTGAGAATTTACAATCATATTATTGAACTAAACTCATTTATACGTGTATACAAAATGACCTTGCTTTGATTGGATATCCTCTGAAACATATCATGAATAATATTATCATTAATTTGTGGAAGAGAGGATTATTAATAATGTTTATTTTATTTATTTATTTTTTTATATTTTGTTAAGATAAACTGTTTTAAAATAATCCAGAAGTTGCAAATTCCAGTTCTGTGTTAGTGAATGTCTTATTCCAGGTATATTTATTATAAAAAATAAATATACTTAACAAAAATAGACATACCAACCTACGACTGAATATCCATTTACCATCAGGTGGAATGTAGTCAAGCATCAACTTGGTTAAATGTAAAAAAATATACTTAAGATTACAACAATAAAAAATAATAAAATAAAATTATATCGTTATCAATAGGGTTAAGGAAATAAAATAATATGAAACGTTGTTTTTTGAACGATAATTTGGTTTAATTCAACCCTTATTTGAAAATATTTTAAGGAACGAATACATTTTCAATTTCATGATGTAAAATGTATACAAATTATCATAGCTATAGAGTAAGTAAGTAAAATTACAAAAAAAAAAGTATAATGCAGCGCCATCTAGTCGTAGAGGTATTAATATTCAGAATCAATACCTAAAAGTTAAAGATCAGCCTGCAACGCCATCTAGTCATAATTTCAGCAAAACAATCTTTTTTTTTTGAAGTTATGGCTTCATTCACAATGATGTATGGAAGATTCTGCCAATTTCAAGTTACAAACAACCTTTTTAGTCATAACATAAAAAAATATTACATAACCTCTTATATAATTGTCAAATTTATGAAGTATCTAAAATCTGAAAGTAATATGAAAAACAATATTTGAATTGATCCAGCAAAATAATTTATATTGCAAGAATGTAAGGTATTTAAAATGTTACCTAGTTATTTTCTTTGCATACTAATTATTATAACATTAGTAAGGACAGATAGAAATTTGACCTATATTTTCAAAAAGTAGGATAAAACAGAAAAAAATATCTCTCCTCTATATAAATGTTATAAACTTTAAACCAGACCTCACTTAGTTCAGTTGATATTCTCTTAACATTGGAAGCAATATAATGATATATTTGTAAATCCACCAATATAAATACTTTACATACAAACAATAAAGAAGTCTCGATAATGTTACATACACATTCATACAATATATGGACGATGCAATATCTGTTCCAAATATTTCAATTGCCCGCTAGCAGCATCTCAATATCAGTACACCTATATTACAATTGTTCACACCACAGATACGAGATAAATTCAGAAAGAATTAAGTTTAAATGTCTGTATAAGGTTTATTTATATATTGCTGATATATTTTGTTATCTGTAAACATTATTTGTATAGACTTTTCTTGTTAGTATTTCATATTACAGGACCTTAAAATCACCAAATTCTTTACATAATAAAAAAAACCCCCCGCAGAGTCTTTTGCTGAAATTTAAATGTAATAAATGTACAATAAATTATAGGATTACTTTGCTACGATGAACGAAATGGCTGTTATATCTTGCAATATGAGAAAAATTTTAATATTCAAAGAAAAGGTTAATGCAAAATACAAATAACATTTCTAAGTTATGTTTATTTTTGCCAACACTTCCAAGTTAAGTTTGCATATGGAGCTCATAATTTACTATTCTCCGGAGGACGGCGTTGTTTTACCGTATATTTTCATTAGTGGGAAAGTTTCTAGTTATTCATACTAACACAATAATATAGTATCTTTCCTGCATATTATTTATTTTAAATACACCAGCTTCATCTGTTACATCCTTCCCCAAACAGTTAGCATAAAAATAATCACGTTCAGAGTAAATAAATTAATGGTGACAAACGTAAAATTATCTTAGTCTTCGAAATTCATCTTTTGTATAATGTTAGGAAAAAGTATAATTCAAAACATGTAAAGGTTCGTCCGTTTAATCCTCTTGTTAGTAAAAGGTTTTTTCGTTCACCGTACTTTTTAATCCACGATTATTAACTTTACAAGTGAGCGTATTAAAACCCGAGTCAATTATCACCTCCTTCTATATAATACGGTACATTTTAAGTCTTAAAAAATATATGGATCTGTAGACTTACTATAAACTATAATAGTACCTAATATTAAAATACTAATATTAATTACTTTTGGATTCATCTTAAAAGGTATATTACTTTAATAATGTTTCGATAAGAAGTTTAGATGACGTCATCATAAATCATTCATTCTTTTAATATAACATTAACTCGTACCATGAAGTGTGTTTTGACATTTAAAATATTTACAGAAAGTATTAATTTTTTACGTTAGTAACTAGGAATAAATAATATTATTTAGTTCTTCTTCTATTGTTTAGAACTTCTTTAAAGTATGATAGTTTTTAAAAGTTCGTGGTAGACGCGCTGACTGATGGCTAAATAATGGCATGATGTGAAAGCCGAAAGCCGTCCTAAATGGCAAGTCATTAGGGAATATAATCTGATTACAATTGTGTTAAAATGTGTTTATCAACATCCAATATCATATTAAATTTACAATATCAAGCTTTTAAAACACATCTTACATACAAAAGTATGAATGCTAATTTCGTAATATTGCGAATATCTCGTTGAATATCAATATTATTGTAGTAGATTCATCAGGAAAATCTTTTGTGACTCTTCTGCTGTTTCAAGAGATAGTGGATGACTTCGACCACTTACCACTGGACTAACACGCTCGGTTGTCATCGTTTATATATATAAAATAATGACAATATATGTTATAATTTGTGTTTGCTTGTACATATTATTAAAGTTTGTAATAAATTCTTCATTTCCTACATGGTGTTAAGAACATATATATACGTACTAAACGTAACGACCGCAAAAATCCCCAATCCGTATACAGTTAGCCGTCAAACGTTGCATTCAAATAAAAAGATCGCCATTCAATCCGTAGGTTTTATTTGAAGGCTAGAATTCCAACTCAACGACTTACTTCTTCAAATAGAATTTAATTAACGGAGCTACTACTTTTATCATTTTGTAAATAAACAGACACTTCTATCACATTTTGTATAAATGAACTTTCTTGTAACTAGTTTGAATAGAGTTTATAAAATTAAATACATTTCTTGACGTGAAACAGGAATCCCGGAAGTTTTTAATGAATTGACAGTTCACTTCGAATTAATTGTAGTTTTTAATATGTTTTGTTGAGAAAAAATAAACTTTGTTATGTCTGTGAGTTAAATTAATATTTTATTTAGTTGTCCCCGTGACTTATAATATTTTATTTATTTTTCCTTACTATTTGAGTTAGATAAATCCATTACCTTTTATGGATCTATTTTTTATTATTTATATCCCTCTGATATGTATATATATATATATATATCTACATATATAAGTACATATATTATTACGTTATAGTATGTAGTTGATGATGAAGGTGAATGACTATATATAATCTAAGTACTTATAAAATAACTGAGTCAGAGGGATATAAATAATAAAAAATAGATCCATAAAAGGTAATGGATTTATCTAACTCAAATAGTAAGGATATACGTGATACACGTGATACGTAATATACGTGAGCACTGATAGTCAGAAGATAAACTTAAGTCTGGGTTGATTTTCCCAAATTTATGGTTAGTAAATAAATTCATCTGTCATTTTTAAAATTCAGTTGTATCAAAAACAACTATTTGACAATTATTTTTCATTTTATCTATATAAAAGTCTTGATATAATTAAAAATAAACCAAGAAAACCTTTGAAAACCTTTGAAAGAAAAAGATGGAAAACTTGTTACATTTTATATGTGTTAATTCTACATTATAAACTGTTTTCTTATAAACTTTTAAGGAAAAATAAAAAATATTTCCGTATTGTTTACCGAACCACCTTTGCCCTTAGCCAATACACTCCAAGACTAGAATAGATTGACATTTGATCGTCGTACTAAATATTGTTATATAACTTCATAAAAATACTTGCATTTCTTTTTAATAATATTTAAAACAACTTGTACATAATAGAATATTTACTGAGATTTCACATTACGTTCAAAGCTATCAGAACAGTTTGGAAAATTTCAAGGGTGATGTATCGTTAAACGTGTATTAAATAAACAAACAATTTTATGAAACACAAGCGTTTAATTTTATTTTATTCAGGGTATGTCAAGTGTTTGAACCAGTGACAGCTGTGAAGATATATTTCCAACGAAATATCTTTTTCATTACCAACCAGCCTCTACCCCTCAAAAAATATTCCGTATTAATCAAGAATGATATTTGATAATAAATTTGAATAAAGAAAAATATAAAACGAATTAGAAACCGAATTTACGTCTTCACTTGGAACATTAATCGCGAAATTCGACCTTCCCTGCGAATTCGTGCAAAAATGATAGCCACTTTATTAGGGCACTACGGCCGCGCCTACGGGCTACGAGATTCGTAACACTTCAAACAGGTAAGTCATTCCACGGTTTAATGTTAATCAAAGATAGATAAGATATAAAAGACAAAGATAAGATATATATTATAAAATAAGACAAATATATATCTTATTTTCCGAAAAATATTTAAATTTAATTTGACATTTCAGTAAAGGCTTCAACAAAATATATTTTTATTATTAAAATAACTCCCTGAGTTTAGAATTCGATTTGAAATTCATTGGGAATTCCATAATAGAAAGCGCAATTTATAATAAAGGCTCTCATAGACTTCAGTCTTTGTAATGGCAAGTTTAAATATCACTGTGGCATCGAAAAAACGAGTGGGGTGGTTTGTGAGCAAAACTTTGTATCAAGATAAATAAAAAACTCAATTCGCCTATAATTGTATTGATATGATGTTAAAAAATATCTAAGTAATGTAAGATTAGTCTCTATTATATGCATCAGCAGTTCCTAAAAGTAAAAATGATTCACCAACAATGGAAGCGTTTAAAAACATGTTTTTATCGTAATATAGAATTTCAATTGAACTTTAGGAGCATTTATAACTGTATAATTGCAAGTATAACTGGTGTTAAATAGGTGTCGGCTGACCTCTCGTACAGTAATCCAATCCACAAACAATCTGATTAATTGATTTTTAAAATCCATATACCGAACCTTACACCCATATATTTTTATCTGATTACAATTTTATATGTTTTTTGTTTATTTTTTATTTTAAATAAATATATATATTTACTAGCTATAAATACTAGCTATACGTGGAAGTAGGTTTTTTTTCCCTGAAAATGTTATATACGAAATGTATTTACGAGGTTTTTTGTTGAGAAAAGTCAGCGGGGTACGTTGCTCCGACGGCATACGAAAGTAGTGCGGTAACCTATTTGGTGAAATTGTATTTTTAAACATCTACAAGTTAGCTTTTAAATTCTTATTCGAGATTTATCTACGTTCGCGGAGACGGCCAATGTTAGTAAAATATTTTCTAATAAACAATTAAATTATAAGTTTTCATATTTAAATATATTTATTGTTATCATTGAAAACACTATCATAATATATTTGAATAAACGAAAAACGCAAGCATTGTATTATAATACATAAAGATAAAATGATTTAGTTGAGAATGGTTAAAAATTTAATTTGGTTCTAATTAAGGTAAACATTTCAATTACGATCGCACAGCAGTCCGTTACAAATAAAAACAAAACTATAACAAAACAGACAAACCAACAAAAAATAAGTTATATAACAAATAATCAGTGAACGCATAAGAAATAGAATAATTGTAATTATCGTCTTACCGCCTTGTTGTAGAGTGAGCAGCAAACAATAAAGGGATTTTTGTAACAAGAGCCAGAGATAAAAATATGTCCAGAAAAGACTGAGCAAAGTCGCGCGTCCAGCGGGCGAGTTGTCGCGACACTTCGGCGTTTGTGCGCCGAGGGTGCGATCTTACAAACACGGGACAGGTCCGCACGCGCGGGCGGCTCGGGTAGGAATCGCGTCACCCTCGGTCCCTCTAGCAGGGTTACGTAACGCGGAGTAGCGCAGCGCGGTCCGGGCCCCGCTCCCCGCTTTTAGGGAAAAGATGAATGAGTTAAGTTTCCTAACGGACGTTAGTCCATGGATCGCGTTCAGTTTCGGATCGCCCCGCGGTTATATAAAACATTACACATGCGCGTCTATGACGTCGCACTATGACGACGCGGCATGCTTTTTTGACGCCGGCGCCGATAACCTCACAATTTATTTATCTTATTGGACTGCATAAATTGCTATTATATAGAACATATATCATATATTTTATGTTTATTATTAAGTTTTATCAACAAGTGTTATAGTTAAGACTATTGCTATTACTTTTTGCGATTCTTTAATTAGATTTATTTTACAATGGTATAAAATATTTTTCTTTAATACATATGGAAAACAGCTTAATGTAATTTTTACCGCAGTTATCAGTGGTTATTGGAATAGATATTTTCGTTGGAAATAATTGTGAGAAGCACCAACATTTTTACACATTTATTATATTATTTTTTATTAATTTTCAAAATGTAACACGGGGAATATGATTTTTTATATATTTCTACTTACTTTATAAATTTGTATGTATATCTTTGTCACGCATAAAACGTAACAATTTCAAACCTGCACATGGGATGATTATCTTTTATTTTTTAAATCTCTACAGAATTAAATAGTTTGATAAAGAAGGATATCATAGTCAAAAAATGTGCCTATCATAATATTTATATATTTTTAAAAATGTAGTAACGAGTCACGGTCAACAGTATGTGAATATAAATTGCAAACGTAAATATGAATTACGGACGTAAAGATATTACCAAGTATTCTATAATTAGTGAAGGCATATTTCAATGAAAAGACGAAAAAATCAAATAAAGAAAATCATTGAAGACATATTTATATAATTTTTATTTATACTAAGTTATATTTTCTTCATTTTCGGTTTGTTTGAATTTAATAGAATATGTCAGAATTTCTATTCGCGGAGTTAAAGGGTATGCCGCAGAGAAACCTGCATATCACAGTATGAAATTTGTCAGCGTCTGCATATTTTAAAAAGAGGTTCTTATTTATTCTATATAGAGCACAGCCAAGACATTTTTATACGAATTTGGTGAAGCAAAATATAACGTACGAAAATATTGTCTGGCTCCTACTCTACAGGTAAAAAAGGCAAACACGTTAATGCAAAAAAACATAAATCTGATCACTAAAATATTACATGATATTTCATTTAAAAATATAGCTTTAAATAAAATAATATTTTATTAAAATTTTAAAGGAAGAAAATTCACGTGTCGTCTTTTGATGTTGGATATAACGGATATATTTATTCCGTTGAGCCGTGCTGTGACTGAAACAAAACTTATCTATCTATACTATTATAATATACAGGCGTCTGTTCATTTGCATTTTTTTTTTGCACAGTGACAAAATATATGACGTTGCATTTCAATTTAAATACCGTAACTCTATTTTAAACGATTTTGTGATTCAAAATATATATATTTTTTTAATTTTATTGACTTTATTACTGAAAAATGATCTCATCTAAATTGTAATTAATAAATTGAGCTAAGCGGAGATTATAAAATTAATTATATAAAACATTTAAAAGAGCAAAGTTTATAAACCGACACCAACACGACTACGTATTTTTCTTAGTCATTTTAATAATACAAGTAGTAACGCAAAGCTTCCCAGATTACTTAGTACGTTTTAAATATTAAACCATTTTATGAGATTACATATTATAATAAACTATTAATTTCGGCTGGTTTATATATCACTAATAATATTATGTGTATATTTCATTTACATGGTGGACTTCAGCCCCTTCTCCCCTCGCAATACGCCATCTATCATGAAATCAAATACATTTCTTTCGAAATACAGATCTAGTTTTATTGTAATTAGAGATGAGAACAGTTCCCGAGAAAAAACATTCTCGTTGAAAGCTTTTACCCGGAGCAAAAAGCATCCTAAATATTGATTCCAAAATAAGCTATCATAACATCACAATTCGATAAAATACGTTCAATCTAGTTTTTTCACGATTAGCCATTGAAGCTATAGATAAAAAGAAAAACTTAAAAAAAGCATGCAACTATTTTCAATAAGTATTTAATAAAAATATTCTATTTCTTTTCTGTTTATTTTATTTAAGTTTATATTACAAGTATGATTGAATTGTTTATGTACAATTTGATAATATAGTATTTTTACTTCGTGAATCTATTATTGTTTGAATCTTTTATGTACAATTGAAAAAATAGATTGATAACAAAGTATTTGTTTGTCGCAAATGAGAAAAGTTGTTTTATTTATGGCATGGTGTTTCTCGTTAATTAGATGGCTGTCGCCACTGTTTATCGGGTTGACGGATTATTCAAACAATGAATACTGCAACGTGACGTTAATTGTTTCAAACATATATACGTACATTGACGTATTTCAAACCAATTAGTAGATTTGCCGAATTTCAGCTCCAATGATTATCTGGAACACAGCTTAGGTATATCTTAGATATGTGTATTTCAAAAGTTCAATGGACAAATCGATTAAAGAAAATCACGCTTCATTTAACACCTCCATTTAAATTACGGTGTATTTAAAAGAACTCTTTTAATGCTTAAAATTTCAAGCTTAATTTTCATTTAATGTATGAATTATATAACTGTTAACAAATAAGAATAATCAAATGGTGAAGCTTAGTTTTTTTATGTTGAACAGCTAGTTACCAAATACGTGTAAATGTAGTTTTTCCTTTCATTTCATTTCAATTTCATTTCATTTCATTTCATTTCAATTAGAAAATGCCTTAATGATAAAATAATTTTCAACGAACAAATTAATGTTAAATACCTAGCTTATAAATTTAAATATATACTTAGATATTAAAAGTGCTCTAATATGTAGGTTCCATTCTGAGAATCTAGCTATTGTAATCGGTGCAAATGCGGATTCAGATTCCGAAATAGGCTATTTTCACCGTTTATGAACTGAGGATGGAGAAAATGAGGTCCGTTGAAAACTTTATATATACCGATATATATTTGTATACAATTCGGATATACCGATCTGTATGTCTGTATATCTGTAAATACGTATGTATGTGTATATCTGAATTCGTCCCCCACTTCATATTTCGAGAGGGGGCCTTGCACAAAGACGCAATTTTCGTCACATTGACCTTAAACTATATACATTCGCTAGTGCCATTTGTTACATGGGATCGCTTGTGGGCAAAAGCGGACAATTGATTATCTTTCTGCATTTTTTTTTTATTTTTCTAAAACATATAAAAAATCTATAATAGAGGTAGTGTGTCTGTCCCAACGAATTATAAAAATAACACACACACTTAATGTTTATGTATGTTTTTGTTTCGGCCAACACGGGCAGAAATAAAATTACTTCTGTGAAAAAAAATCATGTCGCTATATGATATCCGATCAAACTCAAATTTGGTATTTTAATTATATTTAAGTATATTTTCTTGGTATTGCATATGGGTAAAATAAACAAAAAACTGTCTTTTACGATTTTTTTTTTCCAAAAATTGTAGCTCCTTTAATATTGAAGATAGAGGCATAGTGAATGTCGATTTGTTAAAATAAAGCGTCCTTTTTTTTTCCAAGAAGTTTTTTGATACGATACAATTTTAAAGTAACAAAACAATATTAATAATAATGATAAATACAGTACCAAAGTAAAAAAAGCAAAATAAGTTACAGCTGAATATTTCATCGAAGTAAGATTATCCGAAAAGTAACTGTTAAAAAAATCGATATAAAAGTACTTATGACTTAGAAATTCGTGAATTCTTTTTTAAGATGGAGCATGTTGATTTCTTTAAGTATCTCACATCAAACATTCGTTTGGAGCAATCTAAGTTTTATCGATTTTTTTGCGAAAAGCGGAATGTGCTTCCTCTGGGAAACCCACAGACAACCCACACTCACACCACTCACACATTGAAATATTTGTCGATATCAAATGTAGAATGTCATGGCCAGGTAACACACACATTGAAAAGAAATAAATTAATCTACCTTTATTAAGAAATGGTATTACAAATAAATCAAAGGTGCTGGATGTACATATAAGATTTAAAACGTCAAGGACGCTAACTGTCATCTCTCTATCTCTTCAGGAACTCTGACCTAAATACTTCTCGGATGGTACTCTCTTATCTTCATCGATGCTGCCATTCCATGCCAGAGCTGTCCAACTACATTATAAAATAATCTTGATATTTTAAAAAACTAAAAAGTGTTAAAAATATTTAAATTATAGATTGTATTTAATAAGGTTGTATTTGAAAAGCTAAAGCGCTGTTGGTGTGAATAAAGATAAGTTTGAAAATATTTATTAGATTTTTTTTATATAAAGTTCTTGGAACGTAAAGGAAATATTCCATTCAGACACTATTCCTTAAAATAGTTTATTTCTAGGTAATGCAGTTTAATGTACTTCTAATTTTTACAATATATCGCTGTTATGAATTGAAAATGACGCAGTAAACTTTAAAGTATTTAAAACATTTACTTTATGTACTTTATATATTATACGTCTAATTTAAAATATTTACTTTATGTACTATATATACTATACGTCTAATTTAAAATATTTACTTTATGTACTATACACTATACGTCTAAGTAAAAGAAAAAAAAAACAATAATCATCCCGCCATATATTGAAACCTCTTTTTATACTCTTTATATTAAAAAAAAATAAGATTTATTTTTGATATCACATTTTAAACTGAGCTAACTTATTATGTACTCTAATTTTTATACTTTCTTCAAACCACCCGTGTCTGATATCGTCTTTACTTTTTTCATAAACAACATATATGAATAACATATTTGTACTATTGATGAAGACTGTGTCAAGATCGTTAATATTTAGAACGACACGATGGGATTTACGTTTTGATGAACAGAAAAAACATTCATCAACATCAGTGTAAATGCCCTGAAAAAATATCGACATAAGCGAATTTTATGATTAAAAATATTTACCAGTATTTAATAAAAGTAAATAATAATATAGTTTTTATTCATAAAATAGAATCATATACGTTTTATTCAAATATTTTTCGATAAATGTAGAACAAAGCTCACGCACTCGACCACTGAAAATCCCCACTGAAATGAGATTAACAATTCAGAATATGAGAAAACAAACTGAAACATTTATTACAATGTATACAAACTATATCCTTATACATAATATTTTCAAACTAATAATAAAGCAATAATATTTTAAAATATATCAGTATTAATATAGAAAATTGTTATTTACGTTGAAGCCTTCAGTATCTGAATATTACAAAATATCACGTAACTTTATTAATTAACATTGTTAAATTTAAACTGGTAACTTCTATATTTAACTAACTGGATTTCGTGTAATTAAAACTTAATAAGTATTTAAACTAATAATTTAAAACATTTCTCAAAATGGTATAAGAAACTTTGACACATCGTAGGGCCCAAAAACTAAGAAACTGATATAATATAAATATAATATATATATATATATTAAAATTTGAAGTTATTTCGAAATCTAATCAACATTGCAAGTTAATGTTATTAAATATCATTACATATATTCAGAATGTATCACTTTTCATTTATCTACGTAAGTTAAAATAACTTTTATAATTCTTACAATTTTTTTTAAATAACATAAAAAAAATTTTTTGAAGTGTATGTTATACAATAAGGAAAGAAAAAAATATATTATGCCTAGTATATACTTGACGAACAACTCTAGTCCATTGTCACAATATAAGAGCTTATTATATATCCTTGACTTAAGTAGATAAAGGTCAAAATATATTAATCTTTCCTAAAATAATAACTGTTCTTGGTTTTCGACCCTAAAATAGGTTGTGAATTATTTTGATGTTACTTTGAACAATACCTCAATAATTCTAATATATTAAGATGTTCAAGTTGTAAATATTACTTAATTATAACTAAGAACTCTACATATTTGGGTTGTTTATCGTTGTAATATTACGTTTTTAATTTACTGCCGTTTGTTTAATTTACAGATAAGTTGCACGATTTTTTTTAAGATATTTTATTTATTTATTTGGTTATGTACACATGTTGATAATAAATATTTAATGTATATTACATTTTGTACATCGGATATCTTGTCTCTTCCAGCTACCCGAAGTTTAAAAATCCATTCATGGAGTCTGTAGGTCTTAAAGTACATAAAACAGAAAATAATAACAACGATGACAACTTTGAACCTTAATCTAATCTAATGTCTAATGGCCTTCAGTCTTGGTAGAAAAATATATAAATACCCGTAATTTCCAAACCACATATTTGTTTTATATTAGTAACTTGTCTAGACGGAGCATTCGTATACGTTTCAAACTTTTAGACTATGAGAGTCAACTGAAGTAAGCAATCGCTTTGTTATGAAATAACAGTAATATTATAACAGAAATAAATTAAATCTATAAAGTGTGCATAAATTACGAGAACGAAAAAAACCCACTAACAATTTTCTAAGGAAATATTGAGTATCTTCCATCACTTAACACACACCTGTACTCTCACATACACAGAAACACACAAACACACAAACGTGTCACGTGACGTAAGGCGCACGTAGAACAATGTAAGTTACGCATTATTGTATGCGGCCTCTTTCCTTTGTTTCATCTCAAGCACAACTTTCTATCTAGGGAAGTTGAAAACAAAGATGTCATTTATTAAATATTAATCGAATCACGTGCGAGTGGTAGCTTGCTTGTGCTAGGGGAAAAGTAACAAGGAGGGCGTCGATTTGAATCTATAGATATCTATAGAATAATCTATAGATATCTATACAATGGTTTTCTATTATAGAAAATATTTGTCCGGGTCAGAAACTGTGCTTGGCATGGCGATGTGCTGTCCCTCTCTCTTGCCATTGGATGGAATATCGTTATTGAAAAGTGCACTAGTTTCTGAACGATCTATTTTTATTAAACGAATATCAATTATATTCTATTAAAATTGTTATTATTATTTTTTAATTCACAATTATCCCAAATAAAATAAATTATCAACTTATTTATAAAACAAGGCTAATATTTATAATTTAATTCATCATCTTGCGTAAATAACACGTTTTAATTTTGCACATTAAAATAATTTTAAGAAAATACAGAAAATTTCAGTTCGCGACTAAAATTTCAAAAAAGTTGAAACACCTCGACAAATATTCATAAAGTTTTGCATAGTTATAAAATGTAAAGAAAAATTTTACTGTATTTCTAACTTCACTTTTATTTAATACGAGCAAAAAAACATTCATCGAAAGAAAATCGAAGAAACCGTTGTACGTCTTAAAATAACCTGATAAATGACAGGCTTTTAAAAAAATATTCCTAGAAAATGTAGGCATCAATAATTCAAAGAGAGCTTAGAACACAACAACGTACAAAATATAGCGCTAGAGAATGAACCGACATCTATAGAGCCATTCATAAATTATTACTCAAGTTCTTGTTCAGCGCCATCTAGTAGGTGTAATATGTAAAAAGTCGCCACACCATAAAATCCTATTCATCCGCAATTTGTTTGAAGGGATGATTCAACCCTTCTGCAGATGGCTCTAAATTTAATTTATGTGTTAATTTAAAAATACCCACAAATATGTTAAAATTATATTATAGTCTAAAAACGAATAATACTTTGTGACATTGTAGATTGATATTTTTAAAATTATTGTCTGAACAGAATAAAAACATAATATTAATTACTTCATTAAATATATGTTAATTTATGTATATTTGTAAAATGTACTTTTGATTAATCAAACAGTCAGTTTTGGTATTATATTTTTAATATTTATTTTTTACATCATAATTTAGTTGTTTTTTTTTTGTCAAATTATAACAAAACTTTGGAAAATTTACTAAGAAAAAACTTAAGCCACAGAAGGATGCCATTGGAGGAGGCAGACATTGAATTATTTTCTACAAAAAAATATAGAACGGTTCGTTTACTGTAGGAAATAAATATGGAAGTTTAAAAAAGAATCTACTCTATTTAATATCCATATATCTTACAAAAAAATAATACATATATGTTTTTATTTAGTCTCTCTCTCGTGAGCTTAGATTAAAAAATATAAGCTCATTAAATCTTATGTCGCATAAAATTACTAGATCTTAAAACGTCCAAAGAACAACAATTATTAAAACAATCTTATCTTACCCAGAGAGATACTCGCAAAAATAAAACAAATTCTTCGTATACATACATTTATTATTCTAGAATACATAGACATAGAATTCCGTAAAGGTAATAAATATAATTTGGCGTTCAGGGGCTCCAAGGTCGACGGACATATCAAAAAGAAGTAGATCTAAAATATTGACTCTTGTCCAATTTGCAGTACAAATTATTTGCCCGTGAGGTCATTCCATGAAAAATTACAATAATATATATACCTCAGAGTTTTTAATAAAAACGTACATTTAAATAAATAATTATAAACGTAATAATAAATACAGGATATCTTATATCTATACGCTTATATCAAGAATATTTAAATGGGTACCATTCGGCCTTTAAAGGACCAAATACTTTTTGCTGCATTTGTTAATTAAAAATATATATTCGGTGATAAAATTTCACAAGTTAAATTACATATATAAGTGAGCGTTCGCTCCAGTCTCTAAAATTACCGAAAATTCGTTATCATTTTATATTATATGATATTTATATTCGATAAGTATAAATTTTGTAAGGAAGTTTCTATTTTAAGAAACTAATATAAATATATTTGTAAACGTAACAGTATAAAAATATGTTAATATTTGTGCTTTGGCCGAAATATATGTTGTAATATTTTTTTTTTTACAAATCATAAATACTGCTTTTGCAGGCCTGTAAGTACCCATTTGTGAGTAAATAGACACAAATAATTAACTTCTATTATATAATCTAATAGGAAATAAAATTATGGATTGTATTGGATTATATTGTATATAGATCACTGTCAACTCTTAAAACATTTTGAGTGAGTTACTGATTCTCTGCATAGCATATGCGCATACGCATGCACGTACGCAGTATACATGCATGCATAGGCATTTTTCAGGCAAGTTACACTAATCTATATAGAAAATAAGCCTAGATAAATGGCAACAACAAGCAGAGCCAAGGACAGATATTTTTTTTACATTGCAGAATGGTGTGATTGAAGTTTTTTATGATTTAGACATTATTTAGTGTTATTTTTAACCTCCCAGCCACACCAAACTTCAAGATAAAACTATAATTATCTTAATACAGTACCAATACAGTGTTTAATAAATACATAGTAATTTTAAAGGAATACCAACATTTTTTTTCCTTTAAATCAATATAATAAAATTGTTAAATAAATGACTGACATGTAAAAGTTTGAGATGACATCTGATCTCAGGATCTCGGTTGAGATAAATGATGTGATGTCCCTCGTGTCAACTCATGTTGTACAACTATCCAATACACGAAGCGTACACGTCTAAAGTATTTCGAAAAATTGCCTTTAAAATGTCTCTTATACATATTCATAAGTGCTGAGATGATAAAATATAAACAAGATATCAGAACATTTATAAAAGGAACTACAACATTCTACATAAAATAAGAAGATGGAATTTTGATGACCCTCATTATTTTAAACTACGTATTCTATGTAAAACTGAACTGGTGAGGGTTCCAAATGGATGCCAAAAAGATAGTAAAAGAAAGGTCAAGAATACAGAAAAGTTCTGTCTAATCTACTCGTATTGCTTTTGTATACTTCGCTGTGAAATTCTTTTTTTGAATTTCATTTATCTTAATATTACTTATATATAATGAAGGTTTTTTTTTTTGCTCTTCAATTCCTTACAAAACTATTTATATTAGATCTACTATTATGAGACACACTTAGTGTTCGTTCATATTACATTATCTTAATACTATATACATATATATTATCTATTAAAATAAATATATATATATATATATATATATATATTAATTATCTTTATCTTATGCTTAAGAAAATTATATAATTTGAAATAATAAAAATACAAACATTAAAAGTATAATGTTAAAATACAAAAAATCAAAAACTAAATGTTGATATACGAAATATATTTATATAATATATTTTAAGAAAAAGTCGATTAAAGTAAGCTTAAATATTAATTATTTATCTAATTATGAATTAAGAGGTATCCTTGGGACTTACATTTAGAATTACAATCTTAGTCTAGAAATACATCATAACTAAAAGTTATATTTTTTTTACTTTATATTTTTTTATAACAAAATTTCAAAATGTGCAACTCATAGAACCATGTTGAATAGTTCATTTATGATTCGAAGCATTAATTAAATAGTTGATTATCTTTTAAGTACTGAATCAACATCTTATACCCTAAATATTAAATCCATTAGATACTTAAATTGGGATACATTTTGATGACAAGAGACATTTTACTGGCAATTACTAACAGACAGAACCATTACGCTCTTACAGGGACAGCTATCAGGTCATTTACATAACAAATAATTAAATTATATATTTAAAATATAAAACAAAGTATTCAGGCTGGTCTTTAAGTATTAAATATATTTATAAAACCAATAAGTGACTCAAAGCCGTTACATCGGGGTTATTTATTCTAAAAGCTACAATGTTCCTTATGTTCCATTTTATATATATGCCATTCTCACTTATATATAAAATGTTACAATCAGTTGAATATTAATATAAAGATAAAAGTGATGAATTTTAATTTAATTTGATAGCGAGGATGACTCGTCATCAGATGATAATTCGAAAGAATCGTCGTCCATTTCATCCGTTGACTTCCAATCGTCGTCCTGTAAATATAAATAAATTAGTTAGCATATAATTATATATGATTGTGTATAATTATATCTATATATATTTATATGTAATTATGTATGAATATATTTCAAACTACCGGTGTATCCCCATTATCAGTACCGATGAAGACATCCAGCTCGGCGTAGCAGCGTATCTCCAGCATCGGATTCTCGTACATTGATCTTGGCTTGGAGAGTATCTGCAAAATATAATCATATCACCAATAATAAATAAATAATATTTATTATTAGTAATAATTATATCCTAACCATATTGTCCAACGCTTTGCCAAGTATGTCAATGCAGTCTTCAGCATCTTCCTCATCAGAAGAGTCTTTCTCCATCTCTGACTCATCTTCGGATGTCTCCAGGTTTACTAAAAATAAACTTACTTATATATTTGTGTATTTATTATCAATTTTCCCTGTAACATGGTGTTGGTACCTACATTCAGCTTTTTCATCAAGACTCTCGTTATACATAGTCAGTTTGTAGAGCGCCTCAACTTCACTCCATTCTTCTGCGATAAGAAAAATAATTAAAAAAACTTAACAGAGTATAGTTTTTATGATTCCAGTTCCATTTGGACTTACTAAAATAATACTGGCTGAAATTCACCAGTCCATCGTCTTCGTCCGATTCCGGTACGTTCAGGAATGTCTCACTCATGTCGTTAGCCATGATAGGGAGCTTAAATTAAGTAAACATTCCTATAGAATTTTTTTTTGAAATATTAACTAATAAATCGCCATTCCAAATATTAAATAATAGTAAGTATCTCCAAAATAATATCAATGGTTATTGAGTTGAGCTTGAGTTAAAAGATATATCTTTAATTATATCATCCCAAAAAAAAAACCGCAACTATAACGCTATTAACATATGTAAACAAAAATAAAATCGCACTTGGACAACAAAAAAACTGCTTTGCAAACTATTTACTTAATTATATATAGTTTATTAGTGCGTAAAATCGCAAAAGCTATATCTTTATATATATATACATATATATATATATATGTATGTATATATTTATATATATATATTCCCTAGACGTAACGCAATCATAAGAATGATAATATTATTGTTTACAGTGATACTTACTTTTTCGTTCGTATGTTTCGTTCGCCAAGATTTGTACCAAAAACTCTTATAACACCAATTTAAATAATAACAGCACAACACGTGATGCGAGTGCAAACACTGAAAGTAGAATACCTAGGTTTTGTCCGGGCCGAGCTAGAACCAGATTTCCTGCGCATGCCTGAAAGGTGGGTGTAAGGCCTTTGGAGCACTGGTTTGGGGGGGGTGGGTTAAAATAGGTGTGGGCAGATATGGAAAGTGGGCTGGTGGGGTGGGTTGCAATTATGCTCTATAGGAAATCTGTGAACCCCTAAGAATATATATGTATATATGAATTATACATATTCTAATGACAATGGATTAAATTCAACAAAAATGTTATTTAAATTGACATACACTTAAATGCCTTTAATAATCTGAGTAGATAATATTACTTTTACAAGACTTGTATTAAAATTAAATTATATAGGTATATCACATACTTGCTAAATGATTCAAATAATAAATAATATATCTTCTAATCAAATGGCTTAATTATATTAATCTAAATCAACCCAATATAGCCAATATGTATCCACCAAACCGCAGTAAACCGGCGTGGTGGGTAATTCTCCGCACCCTTTCTATAATTGGGAAGAGAGTTCCCAGCTGTGTATAGACTGGTATTTTATAAATACAACTTTATCATTACATATTTATTTATTTTACAAAAATAAAAAAAAATGATTATTTTTCTATTGTCATGAAATATGTTATTTATCATATATATGTCCGTCAGTATGTGTATCATTAATTTTCTGTTTGTAGTCGACATTTATAATAAAACTTAATACTTATACAATTTTCATAAATTGAATAATTTTAATAAAGTCTAAAATACTTTAGAAATAAATAATTCTAAGTATTTTTATTGTCCGTTGATTTGTAAGCTAAAATTTGACAACTATGAACAAAAGGTATGGCCTTTTAGTTCGAAATGCAGGTCCGGTAGGCTAGTTATTTTCGGCATTCGTAAAGGCTTTGCCCGGGACAGGGATTATGTTCGCCATTGCAAAACCCCACCCCCCATCACATGAAGTGGGTGGAAAGTGAGTGCATTGAGTGCAACTCTACCACCCTTTTCGAGGAAATAGGCGGAGGCGGTGGTTTAAAATTACGTTATATCTATAAACCATTCATTACATATGAAGCTCTACATCATAATATTTGTATCCACTAATTAATATTTTAGAATCAGAATCAGGAACTCACTCAATTATAAGTGAGTTGAGTATTAACTCAAGTAATCAAATCATTATTATAATTGTCATATTAAAAACCAACAATGTTGATACATTCATTATATATATATATATATATATATATATATATATATATATATATATATATATTACTGTTTTTAAAAAGAATCAAGCCTTGTATTTGAATTCATTATTTAACCCATGGTTAAAAAAATCGATTTGAAACTGGCGATTTTATAGATAAATAAGTAATTCTTTTTTTTTTCTATATTATAAACTATAACATTCAGTGAATATTTTATTCAGCCACCCCAAACTATATTTGGAATAGCATTTAATATATATCATAGAAAATATGAAATATATTCTAGACCTATATTATATGACAATCAGCAAAAAGCCCCATCAGTAGTCACTTGTCGTCGTCACGTCGTTTTCTTGGGCTCCTGTTCAATAAATAGTTGGTGCCTACCACAAACCAGCTTCCTCGGCGATTAATAAGCTTCAACAATACACGTTTTTTATTATTTTTTAAATCAAAATAACCCCTGTAAATTATGTCAAATAAATTAATTTTTCATAAACTAATAAAAATGGATATTTTACGTTACATCACTCAATTTTATTTAACCGGTACATAAGACAATTAATTTCTTCTTACATGTATATAGTAAGACGCTATAGGTCTTGTGAAACACTTAACTGAAAAACCTAAATGTTTATAATGTACTTTTCTGTGTTTTTTTTTATATACTGAAAATTTGAATATCTTTTGATTATTTATTACAAATGAGGTGAAGTCAAGTGTTACAAATAATCCGAAAAATGGTTACGAATTATCTATGTATTTATTATATATAATTTTAATTTATACCAACATGCATTTCATTCTCTAAAATGTCTACAACCTACTTTTACAGCGTCATGCCTATAAAAACAAAGATATCAAACTCTCTACTACTTAAATGTCACTCATGATCTCATTAATAAACTTGAAAGCTTGTAAAATCTCTTTGTACGCTTTATTATCGTATTAAAGAAATTTCGTAGATCCCTCAAGCGGCCCTCAATTCAACTTCGTAGAGGACTCACATTTTACCTCTTCTTTACCTTTTCCAACCCTATAATAATCTTCTACATCTCTCTGTTAATTTTTTTTGTTTTTTTTACTATTTTTTATTTTTATTAATGCCCAGTGTACACATACTCGTATACTGTCATTAATATTTTACTTTCCTTTCCAGGACTGCTGGAAGTGTTTACAGAACAGTAAATATTTTTTAAAATGATATTCCTAAGATCTGTGTTATGTACTGAGTGAACCCTACATTTTAAAATATTACTTCCATGTGTCCTGCGCGTGCGCATTCATAGGGCATTCATAGGGCATTGTTTTTTAACAATTACAATTATTTGTATGTCTTTCAAATATATTCATTTTAATAAATAAGTTGGTAAAACAAAATAAAAACCACATTTATACATTTATTAATATTAGTTTATTATTAGGATTGATAACATAGCTTAATGGAAATGAATTGTAATCATATAAATAATTATTACTTGAATACACAAATTTCAAGTGAAATAATCCTTAAAAAACAATTCAAATCAATAACAATCATAATACACAGTCTTACAACATAGCAAAATGTAATTCCTAAACACAAAAAGTTTTATAAATCAATATAACAAACTCCTTAAATGTATGTTAAATCTAATTAATCCTAGCGAATAAATATATCTTAATCATAAACAAAATGGGTACCAAAATTAAACTTGATTTATAACTTATTCAAATATGTACCCCCTCATTTCGCTGAATTCATTCTTTCAAGCTTTAACCCTATTCTACTGATGTTAAATTTACCTAGACAGGCTCATGTGGTCCGTTCTGATCAGCGTATTCAACAAACTGGTGTCAACTGTCTATCATCTGTGGTCTTAACTATCATACAGACTTTTTTTTTTCCAGCCAATCCGGCAGACCAATAACAAATTAGACGTAACATTAATAAATGGTAAATAAATTATATAATTAACTAACTTAATTAGTCTCCACTATCACGTATGACACGACGTTTTTTTTTCAAACCTTCTCAACTGACCAATGAAGAATACGACTTAAAAATCGTTAAAATATAAGTAAATTATAAAAAAGAAATCTGAAGAACTTATCAACTTAAACGCGAAGTAGGTACCCACTTGCGAGCATATAGACATTTAACATAGAGATATTAATTAGACCTACAAGAATCTTAAACCTATACACAAACACGAATACAAACAGAGGAGTAAACACCAAAGAGCGTCCTTGAAGACGATATAACGAGATGAGATTCTTAATACATTGTCATGCTAAAGTATCGACCTGTTTGTCTGTGCATCGTTACATCCGTCATCAAGGAAAAGCCTTAATATAGAGAGACACAGAGCGAAGCAGGCCGGGGGTGCAGACAAACTAAATTACCTACCGCAGACAATAATACATACTGGTACATCGACACATTATATTAACACCTTATATCTATTTGCAGGTAGAAAGTAATGGGTTGGGTTAGGGTCAAAAAGTAAATATAATATAATAAAGTGTAACCAGCAAAATATTGCATTAAAATTAATGTTAATAAAAAAAAATCATATAAAATAAATACAAACAGGCAAATAACAAAAGAAGCGTAAATTATTGAAATTTAAATAAAAAAGCTATTTGGAAGGAGATAGATTAAAATAAGGGGAAAGGTAAAAGGGATTAAAAAAAGATGGAAAAGTAGGAAAACTGGCTCTCCTTTTACTCTGTACATGGTGTTACACCGATTTTGGTACAGACTTATTCAGGAGGGTGGTACTTCCCCAGTCGAGAAAAGCATCTCTCCCACCTTCAATGATCTTCACCCATCCGCGACAAATAACCAATCCCCATCTCTTGATACATTCCTTCCGCTATCAGTACTTCTAACCAACATTTCCCTTTACTACCCCAACGAACATTCCTCGTTCCCCGCGTATTAAAAACAATAAAACAAGTATTTAAATAAACTTATCGAAAGTCGATCCCGATATAATCCCATACGAAATAATTATCTTTTTTTGTATGTGTTTTTGTTTCTATAACTTTAGCAGTAAAAATGTAATTTTAATATTATTGTATCCAATGCGTATAATAGTTTGAAAAAAATCAAACGCGTCATTGTGTCTTCTGTGTTGACGCTTTTGTGTTTGTGTTTGTCTGTATGTTTGTGTGTGTATATGTAGATGAGTTTGTGTGTGTGTATGTACGTATGTTCGTTTGTATTTTTAAATTACATTGTTTTTTAATTATTTAACTTAAATTATTAAAACAGCCATTCATTTTTTGAAAGAGTATTTTGACGCAGAGTTTTTACAATATACAATATATTGCTTTTAACAATGTATTTTAAAAATCTAGGACACTATGAATTTCGTATATTGTGAATCTCGTTCAATTATATATCTAAAATTTAATTATATTTAACATTATTAAAATTATTACGACCAACAAAGTTTCAACTACAATTGCTTTCGCTCTCACAGATCTTTAATATTAAGAATCATTGCTGTCATAGATTCAAAATATAGAGTTGTTAAAATCTGGCCGCCATTTTAACGTACACTAGACAGATTACCAGGTGTCAATATATTTAATAATTCATACGATCCGAACCTATTAATATTTAGAATTTTTACTATTAATAAGAATGTGAATTCGTAATCCAAACATTTGTATTGCCTTTAGAATACAAAAACTTTTATTTCTCCATGCCACAGTTATATGAATTGACAACGAAAATAAACGACATTTTGGAAAAAAATCCAGTCATCACGCGGGTATCTGTAGGGTGTTTAAAGCGGTTAAAGACCTCTATGTACGCAGTTATTTAAAAGAAAATGAACTAACGTGGTTGTCCTACCTTGCATTGCAGTGGGAGATTTTTAACCTAAGTGTGAGCAATTTGTGTGTGTGTGTGTATTCGTAACGATATCCTTATCATAGCTAAGATTAAATTATGATGTTACAATTTATTTAATCTATAATAATAGTTAGTAAGTCAGTCAAAGTCTGTATAATTTCGATATGCGGACTCTGACTTACTTAATAACTAACCAATCTCAAACCTCACTTTAATCAAACTGATTTAAGCAATGGCATGGAGATTGAAGAACTTTGTGCGTAATTGTTCTTTCTGGACTATAAGATGGTAGTTTTCAAGACAATATTATGTACAAATGAATTGTCTCGTTCAAACTATTGTAACTTAACCGAAGCTATACTAATGCACTTTCTATAATAACGACAGTGACTTAATGTTAAAATGAAAGGCAGTTTGGTGACGCAGAACCACTACTAGATTCCTGTCTCTCACTACATATATCTATAATCTAAATATATCAATTAGCAACGCAGCGATAGTGTGACCTCTCATATACACAATAACAAACAACTTACATTACAAAAAACAGTGTTAGTAAATGTAGTACCTTTATCTATAACAATATATACATAAAATATATAGAATCCCGACAATTTCCATTTACCATTCCACAACTAATCTAGCTGGCTAATCTCTATATCTAAAACTAATCCCTACTATTCTACTCTTCAATGTACGATCCAAAGAACTCAATTGTTATATAAATACATGGTAAATTTTTCCCACCCCCAGATTCTCATCCACCAGTAAATAAGTCAGATGTTTTGACAGTTATTCCGTAGTTAAAAGTTATCTGTGGTTAGAAAATTCCCATGAACAAAAAAAACTATCAAAATAAATGACTTAAAATGAATATTGTGACAAAGCGAAATAAAAAAGAATCTAAAACAATGAAAATATTATAAAAGTACTGTAATTTACTTGTTATATATCGTAGAAACTACCCTTATCCTATAAGAATAACACCGATGAATGAGAGTGAACAATAAAAAGACAACAGATTAAAAAATATTGCCAAGAAAATCAATTTAGAGTTGGGGCTTGTGCCATGGCATCACGAAGAAAGTGTTACGTGTAGGGGACGATGACACGCCAAAGACCGTCCAGCTGAATTACCAAGTATTAAAATAAGATAATTTAAGAATATAATAATGAAGGAAGCAATGGAAATAGATTTAAGTCTAACCTAGCATTAACATTATATTAAAAATATTTCTATCCAAAAACTAGCCAACAACGAACCAAGATGGAAGTGAAAACGTGAATTTGTTACAACGAATTTTTTAAAAAAAGTAACTAAAGACATCTTCACTCTGAACGAACGAAGAGAAATAAACGAAAATCAATAATAGCTTACGATCCTACCTAATACTATGTCAACTAGAGCACTCTGCGAATATGAAACTTATATCTAATAATTCTTTATTCGGACTTTTACGCCTATATTTTATAATCATATTTACTTGCTAATTTTCCCTCAAAACTATTTAATTATTCTATACAGGCTGCAGTTGGCTCACTTACTTAGTTAACGTTACATTTTTAAATATTAATATTGGAAAGGTTGTCACCAACGTATCCGTGATCACCTTCGAAACATATTATTGCTTTAGTTGCATACGAAACGACAAAATACTAAACAAACTGTTACTCATCAGAGTGCGTTACAAACTTTTTAAAATAATAGATAGTTTATATTTTTGGTAATCATTGTTTTTTTTATCAAGTGGCCTATATATTAAAGGTATATCCATTGCAACTAAAGTAATATTATATTACAATAACACATAATATCTATTACAATATGGAGTCTAAATACCCCAGATGTACTTATTCTAATTCTGAGTTTTGAATTTCAAGTAACCGCAATTAAAACAAAAGTAATCACAAATTATATAAACGAAGGAATTGACAGTTATAATTTGAAAGAAATCTTGCGGTCACTTCGCTTAGAATATAGTTAAAGAAGTGACTGAACATCATACATACAATATTACCGAGGACATAGTGAATAAAAGTAATTTGCGACTACGGAGTAATAATATAAGTAATTATCTGACCCAATATTTATTAATTATTGTTACTTTTTTTGATATTTTTTTCGTTATTTTTAATAACTAAAACAATTACTTTGCACTTTTAACATCGGGCGCTTAGTTAGATTAACCTACAAAGATGTTTGATTGTTAGATAAATTGATTATTTAATAAAATTTAAGTTATTAATCCGTAGCCATGATTCAGTTGAAATTTTTGTTACAGAACAAACATAACACAACAAAAATATTTTTTTCGTTATTTTCTAATCCAATTATTCAATACAAGAGCAATTCTTTCGAAACATTTAAAAGTTTTTTTTTTTTAATCAATGTCATTATTCAAGACTAATGGAAATATAAATAAATGTTTTAAGTATTGAGGTCGGTTGTTGTATCATTACACATTTTAATTCGATATTTGTATGAATGTATAAAAAATACTGATCTGTACTTAAACGACTCATATAAAATGACAACAGATATTATTGCGATAAAGATCAAGCTGTTTTTTTTTTTTCGTTTTTTCATATTTTTTTGTATTTTTTTTACCTATTTTTTTTATTTGTTAAAAAATATATAATTTTAACAACTATACTTAACGGGAAGCATCAACAATTTATTTTTGTTTGTTTTTTAAAAATTTTGTATTTTTTTTCTGTAATTTTAATTTTTATATATTTTTTTTTTACTTTTACTTTTATTTTTCTCCTATTGTTTTTTTTATTATTTTTTGTTGTTTTTTATTTTTTTTTATTATTTAATTTTAGCTTTAATAAATTCTGAATAACGATTCGGAAATTAGATTGTAAGCAATATCTTTGGTACTTCCACTTATTATTAATCCAAAAAGTTCTTTCGGGATAGGTGATTTTCCTGCCTTGTGAACTGTGATCATTCTGTATGTAGATCTGTAAAAGATAATATAATTAATGCATGTAATGGAGAAACCAAGTTCATCTGAATATACATATATTTGAATTTTAAATTAAAAAAAAATGCTTTGAAAAGAATATTAATTTAAAAATAGAATGCAACCTCAACGGATTTCGACAACATAGACGATTTATTTTTATCTTGAACTTACCTTTTTAAGAATATGTAGCTCTTTCTTAATAAATTTGTTCAAAATCGTACAAGCTGCGTCACCTTCTACATGTCAACAGTTTAGTTCCAGAATTGATTGTGGTTATCAAATCTACAAAGAAAATTGTGAACATTAAAATGGGATTGCTTAGTATCTTTTTGCGTAGTATCCCTTTAGATTTTCACATATTTAGGTCGCGTAGCAAAATACTTACAAAGCCGTGAAAGGCAACGATTCTCCATCACTGGTAATGACGACATCTTCACATAATGTCTTAAATTTCTTGAATCCTGAAAAAAAAAACAAAATGAAAAACTGTTTCAGTAAAACACAGATAAGTATATCTTTCTTTCAAGTAGTTATGACATATTGTTATGTTGCGCGTGCTCATATTCGATAGCTAACTAAAACGGCCGATCTGCGCCCATCTTGCTCAAGCTCTAAATCAATCGCAAAATAATCAAATTGAGGATGTGGATCTGTTACATCTTGCGCATCCAAAATCAATCGCAAAGTATCTAATAAAAACGGCGGATCTTCCTACATTGCGCATGTCCGTAGTCGGTCGTAGAGTAATACAAAATGGCAGGTCATCCTATACATGCGCATGCCCAAGATCGGGTTCAGAATAATCCAAAATGGTACATCAACCAACATTATACGCATGCCCGAGATCGATCGCAGAATATTCAAAATGGAGGATTTACCCTCATAATGCGCATGACCGAAATAGTTATATTGATCGATATCAAACTAAAATGGCCGATCTGCGCCCATCTTGCTCAAGTCCTAAATCAATCGCAAAATAATCAAAATGTAGGTGGAGATCTGTGACATCTTGCGCATCCAAAATCGATTGCAAAATACTAAAAATGGCGGATCTTCCTACATTGCGTATGTTCGAAGTCGGTCGTAGAGTAATCCAAAATGGCAGGTCGTCCTATATACTATGCCTGCCTAAGATGGGTTTCCGAATTCTCGTAATACAAAATGGCGCAGTATCCAACATTATACGCATGCCCGAGATCGATCGTAGAATGTTCAAAATGGCCGATTTACCCTCACAATGCGCATGACCGAAATAGATTGCGGAATAATCAATATGGCCGCCCTAACTACATCTTGCGTAATCGATCAAAATGGTGTATCATTTAGATGCAACAAAATGGCGGATCTAACTATCACTTAATCCTTGTCGCAAAAGATGGCATTACGAACATAATGTCGGAAGCGTACGAATCTCAGAATCTAGCCAAAAATAATAAATCATGGCTATGGTGATGAACCAAAATGGCGATGTTACCCTATTGCGCTTTCCCGTAAGCGGAAGTTGAAGCCGCCTACACGCATGCGCATTATATCGATCAATAATTAGATGTGCTGAATTTTGCAGACATTAAATAATTTAAATTCTATATGTAGAACTACTTTTATCCGTGATTTCGCAAAACCGAATATTATTTTGTTGCTTTACTAAACACATCGCTTACTTATAAATTATTATAATTCGTCGCAAAAGTGGTCAAACTTAAATAAGCTAGATCTTGTATAATTTGTATAAGTACGCTACCATTCGCAAAGTAATGTAGGATAAAGTCGCGGTGCAGTTATTTTAGTTGACAAACAAAGTACTTAATATGTAGTAAAAAAAAATGAATAAGTCTTACCATTTCCCAATCGTTGTTCAACCGCTTATAACAAATTCAACACTTATTATACATTACATAAAAATTAACACTAATAATTCGGAAAATTAAGAACATCTAAATTAGTTCCCGAATTTCACAATATACGTCTTCATAGTGTCAGTGCTGAAGACACAATGCCTAGATTCAGCCCGGACAGAGCTAGACCCAGGCAACTTGCGCATGCCTGAATTGCGGGAGGTACCAACCCTTGTCAGGGTGGAAGCCGGATCGGATAATAAAACGTGGGTTTGGGGTGGTCGGTGGGTATGAATATCCAACCTACGTTGTGCATGTATGCACTCGATACATTTGTGTGAGTACCACCCCCCTTCTAGATATTTCTCAGTATAACTATTTTGGTTTTGCACTTATATTATTTAGTAATAAAGGTGCATTACTAAAAGGCGATCCAGACTTTGCTTTTTAGCCATACTTGTCAGACTTACATATATCTGCTTATTTGAGATCTGTTGTCTATTTGACTGAATAAAAAATTCAAAGTTAAATCTATTATAATCTATATGTATAATGTGTTACGTAGAAATTTCATTTTAATACCTAACTGATTACCATAAATAAAATATTTCCGATCAACGACTTCCTTATTTATAATTCTTGACAAGTCTTATGACATTTGGTACCATAGGTTTTATGAAAAATGATCAATTTAATTAAATTCTTTCGATATGGCTTTTATCCCTGGCAAAACCGCACAAATACCTTTATACATAATTAAAGAAACATTATCAAACTTTGACGTTTCGCGGTCATTCCAGTGTTACCAGGTTTAAGCATCTCAAAGTTCCTTGAATTGAAGGAATATATATATATATATATATATATATATATATATATATATATATATATATACTAAGTACATCGGTACCATCATTTGAACTATTGTCATTCAGCCTATATTTTGTTGCAAAGTAATCCATTCCTCACTTTTTAAATAATAACAGAATAATTTCGAAAGCTGAATTATGAGTAAAAGTGTCATCATCTTCATAATTCTCTAGTTTCCTTTAACCTACCTGTAACTGTCATTTCATGTAAGATTAGGTTCCTGAAACTTACTTTGATATATGAAAATATTATTAACTCAAAATCTATATTAATATAATAAACATGGGAAGTATGTTTGTTTAATCTTACTAATATTTTACCATTCGATATTCTATTTAGCCATAGCCATAGCCATGGCCTTTAAAAGGCTTTTAATAACATTTGAAATTACATAAAAAAAGTATGCAGCAAAATATGCTATAAATATAAAGCTCCATATTCCCGGGTTCGATCAATAGTTCTGAACTCCTGTTTCAAACGTCCTTCATGCTTAGGTACACGTGGACGGAGTTGCTTTATAAAAAACGAACTTGAACTGCAATTTTTCTATGGAATGACAAAATATAGTGTATATGCCAGATCATCGTTGTCAGCAGCAGATAAGAAATATGAATATATGTATAAATCGTACTTTTTGTAGTAATACAATATGTATTTTTTACATACACATAACATAACATAGTTTGTGTGAGATAAAATAAGTGAACTTGAGAAATAAAAATATATTTTTCATAATTACCCCAGCGCTATTCTATTCTTCCTAAATTAAAGCTTAAATTCCTTAGATGGCAACATTGCATTTTCTTAGAGAATGTATATAAAGGTTAAATTATTATGAATGCCGAGTTTTAGAGATTCGATTTTAAATAATAGACTTTTTATCGTACCTCATATCTCTAATAGTAAAATATAGTGATCGTTTATATAAAAGTGACTGTATATTAATTTTTTGATTATCTGTTTGTTGCTCGTGCGTCCCGCAAAGGAATACACTAAACACATTTGGGCTTTAATTATAATACATATGAACAATAAAAATGCGGTATTGATTAAATTTTAATTTTATGGTGTTGTTTTGTTATATAATACCTATATAGAAAAATATATTATACCCCTGAATATACAGAATTTTTCACAAAAACGAATTTTTCATCCTTTTACTAACAGGTGACCTGATAATACTTATTCTGGCCATAAATACTGTTACACATAAAAATATTTTTTTTTAACTGCAAATAACATTTATTACTTTTACAGTATGTTAGTTTAGTACATAAATATAAAACAATTAAAAATATATAAAGCTTATTCAAAGTGGTCTCCATTGGCTGCAATACAGTCCTTTAAACGTTGAGGCCAGTTATCAATAGAAGCAGCAAGCATAAGAAAATTCTTCACTGCCAATCGTATAGATTGTTTTAGGGACTCCAAATTATCATGGCGGTTAGAGCAAGCTGTACTCTCTAAAATTGACCATAAATCATAATCCAGCGGATTAAGATTGGAACTAGACGACGGCCAGTCTTCAGCTCTGATGAAGTCCGAAACGTTCGCTTCCTACCAAGACTGCGTGGAGCGAGCTATATGACCCGGCGCCGAGTCTTGCTGGAAGGACCATACTTGATTATTGAACATGGTGATGTTAAGAGGCTTAACTACCTTCTCAAGAATGGTATCTTGATATACTTGTGTCCATGTTTTGATACGAAATGTAGATTGTTTTCGAGCAATCACTGTGGGGAAGTGGAAGAACTCACTTCGGGACTGCTCGAAAACTATCAACGTTTCGTGACATCAAAACTCGTACTAGAGGTACTGGAAACCAGTTATATCTACAGTTTCTCAAACCATCCGTGGACGGTGTAAAATCTTGGCGGTGACTTGCAAAGAAATGGTAAGGGAGGAGACGAAATTAGGACGGACGATGCAAGTACTAATTTAGTACTTGTGAATACTTAAACTAAAATTTTAAACTTTTGTAGTTAGTCTAAAATATCGGTCAAAAAAGGTATGAATGAGAACGGGTCTCTTTCACACCTTCTTTTTATATTCATTCTTCTTATTATATTCGTCTATTTCATCATCGGTTAAGTAAACTCCGACTTATCACGTACATACAAGATTCTGTAAACATATTTATTTGTTCAATTCTATATGAAGCGACAGGAATATCGATGCTTGCTTTGACTAGTTCCAGACGAACTGTATCAAATGAGATAATCGAGTTTGCATGTTTGACAAGTTCATATCGACGCATGTATATTTTGACCCTATATAAAACGGAGAAGTGTTTTTTTGAAAGTCTTGTACTTTTTTTTTTATTAATAGTTAACAAGTCTTTTTCAATAAATTCATTGCTATGCTTAAAAAACCATGTCGCGAGCAAAAAAAGAATGTGTGAAATATTATTATAATAAAAATCATGTTCGAATCTATGACTGAAAAATATATTCAGACAAGAAAGTCAATGGCATATTTTCCAGACCTGGAAAAGTACTTCTTTTCCAGGTATGGAATAGGTCAGCTCAAATAACTGCATCAAAACTTTTAATAGCAACTTCTAAACAAGACGATGATGGACTTCGTGCTTCGTATATCTTTAAGTTAATTTTTCAAGAGTCTTATCCAATCCACATACTATAGATAATAATTATTTATAATAATTATAACTACCGTGCTCCAGAAGCCAGCACCAGGTTTAATCCAAAAAAAAAATTTTAGGCAATAGTTCTGTAAAAAGACGACTTAAACTTGAATACCATAATCCCAATGTCAATAAAACAGACCTTTGGCAACTACATATCATCTCGTCAAAGTCCTATCTAAAGATGAGAAGAAAAACGTCTTAATTATTGCTTTGTTCCAAAAAAAATCCACTTCAGCATCTGCTCTCAATTCAGAAGAGAAGACTACTCAGTGAAATCCTATTAATAAGATAACATGAATTATTTGAAGAGCTTAGCCTTGTTATGTTTATTTTAAGCTGGTAGTGTAAATACTCATTACATCCAGATATTTTTATTTGTGCAGAATATTGTCTATAAATTATAAAAATCGCAATAGAAAAATCGGATGATGCCAGAGGATGCTATACGCAAATAAATTATATTAACAACTAAATGAATAACATAAAAATGTAGCGCCGCACCGCATGTTGGTATGTGGTCCATCCACCCACAATGGACATTGAGCTTTTAGCAATCCACAGCAGCCATCTTACAAATATTATAGCGTTACTGCTCACTGACCGCACAGCACTTCCATTATCAAAATAATTGTCATTCATAAATAGAATGAAGGTATGCATATTTGAGATAAATAAGTTTGTATGTATGTATTCAACAAGCGGATACTATTTATTTGAATAACTTAACTATATTTACTAAATATGCAATAATTTTAACTTGGATTCTTTTATAATGCATTATATTTGTCTTCATATAGAACAGATAACAATACTTTTATAAGTTATAACAAAATGTTTTTGACGAATTTATAAAATAAATAAAGGATTTGTTTGTTAAAGAATTGAAAATATTTAACAAATTTGTTGATACAAAGCATTTAAAAGTATAATATTATCGTACTATCTAAGAATTAACAAACAAGCAAACATGCATATTTTTCAAAGCTACTTCATCAATTGTATAATATATTATTTGTTAATAATGATTATACAACTTCTTTGATAGATTTTATTTCGTAATCGATTTGTACTATGCACTTTACGGTATTACGAAATTACTCAATTATATTTTACCTATTGCATAACATACCTACCTACCTACCTACCTACCTACCTATCGGAAAAAGATTCAAAATCTAAGAGACAAACTATCACATATATATTTACCCGGCTGTGTTCACGTGAATTGTTCGAAATCTTCCGGACAGGTTTCGAAAACATTCGGTTCTTCCTCATGACAATGAGGACAGTTACGTATATGGACTAACGATAATATACATATATATAATTATAATTTAAATATAAGAGACTAACTTTTTATTAGTGCTAATTACGTCCGATATCCAATTTAGGTCATGTATCAATTGTAAATCCAAGCTATTCATACAGGAGCTGTAAAATAAAATCAAAGAGACAACCAAAAATACATTCGCATTTGACATAAGACACGACTCATATAACACACAAGATATGAAATAAACATATTTCAGGTAATATTAAGAGACTCGTCTCCTAATCCTGGTTCGAAATCCTGGTTGCCGCCTTATTGGTGTTTCATAGGATTCATTAATTTATTTAAGCTTTTTGATCTTGTAGCCCCTTCAGTTCTCATCACCGTATCACAGATAACTGATCTTATTTCTCAGATAGATGTCATCAGATATTATGCGCATTGTTACCCAGTTAACACTTATATTAATGATACAAAATTGCTGTCGAGCACTGGACTGACTAATATATGACTCCCATTTGACTCAGCACAACTTTTAATAAGCTGATATGGATAGAACTAGGGTTTTTTATAATTATTTATTTATGACATTAATAGATATTTACAGAATGCAGAATTGACAGAATGCAGTATTTTATTCAATTCGTTATAAAAGTCAGATTTAATTTTAGATACCTAGGCATTTTTAATAAGAATACTAATAAATATATATATATATATATATATATATATATATATATATATATATATATATATATTAATTTTATTTCAATACGAAATAATCATACATTTACCCGCGACTTACAGATATCAAACTCCTACTGTCAAACTCCCTGTTGAAACTCCTTTCATTCCAGGATGGAGTAGCGGTAAGCTTTGGATATCAACAGGTATGTTACCGTATCTTTCCCACAATTTATATTTTGCTTAGCATATATTATTATAGAAATAACTTTTCGTAAATATTCTTTTGTTTCAAACTTTCTTTACTTTAGCATCAGAAATTTTCAGGGAGTAATTGGATATTAAAAAAAACACAGATTTGTACATCAACACATTTATTTCAGCGACAGTTCACTTAAGCAAAATCAATCCTTAATTTAAAATAAAATCTTATAATAATAATAATACTCATTAACAATAATTACAAAACAAGAATTAAATAAACTTATGATACATTTGTATGGTCCGACTTAAATACAACACAGTTAAATATAAAATGCCTTAAAATAATTAAAATTAAAACATTATGTTTCTATCATGGCAAATCTAGTCAATCAATTTCTTAAAATATATGATAGTGTTCTACAAATGTCGGTAGGAGTAACATAATTTATATGGAAATAGAGTTATTTTATTGATTTGTTATTTTATTGATAGGAAGCACTATATTGCACAATAATTTTATTTGTCTGTAACCAATTCTAAATTTAAAATAGATAATCCTTACAACCTATTTAAAACATATCAATAAAAAAACGTCTCCGAAAGAAAATAGTAATTGGAAAAAAAAACTTAAGATTCAAATTAACATAACAAATGAATGTTGTAGCGAAGTGAAATATCATCATAATAAATATGATTTAAACACTAAAACATCAATAATATATTCACATCAACTAACTATAAAATATAAAAATCGAAAAAATGAAACGCCAAATTGAGCGCAGCACTCCTTAATACACCGGATGTAAAAAACTCAGTATAATTAAAGTCATCTTAGTTACCTTCGTTTACATTCTATTTCTTATTCCAACTTAGGGCTGTATGCCAGTACAAAATATACTCTCCTATAGCATCGCTACTAGTCTATTTCATATCACTTCATCTCAGCAGCCCATGGCCTTCGAGTAGTAAACTAGGTCATGACCAAAAATCGGCATATAATTGACAATTCTTAAGTATTTCAATGCATTGAGCACAATATAGTTTTATAGTTTATTTTGCAATTTTGATTAAATAATATTAAATTACAAAAATTTTTTTTTTACATTATTCTGAAACTCATAAAACAATTTTAAACGAATACGTACAGAATTAAGATGAAAAGACTATATAGTAGGTACAGTACAGACTATAGATGCAAATTAGCTGGTCAGACCAGAAATTGGCAAGAGTGAGTCACTTGCGTATTATATGAGACACAAGGTAAACAGACCCACCAGTGGCGCAAATTCAGATCCACCTACTGCCTTTGCAAAGAACATTTAAGACTTATTATTAATATATAATGGGAAAACTACACATCGAAAATTAGCTGGTCAGACCAGAAATTGGCAAGAGTGAGTCACTTGCGTATTATATGAGACACAAGGTAAACAGACCCACCAGTCGCGCAAATTCAAATCCACCTAATGTCTTTGCAAAGAACATTTAAGACTTTTTATTAATATATAATGGAAATAACTACACATCGAAAGCTGGTCAGACCAGAAATTGGCAAGAGTGAGTCACTTGCGTATTATATGAGACACAAGGTAAACAGACCCACCAGTCGCGCAAATTCAAATCCACCTAATGCCTTTGCAAAGAACATTTAAGACTTGTTATTAATATATAATGGGAATAACTACACATCGAAAATTAGCTGGTCAGACCAGAAATTAGCAAGAGTGAGTCACTTGTGTATTATATGAGACACAAGGTAAACAGACCCACCGCTCGCGCAAAATCAAATCTGTCAAATGTCTAGGCAAAGTATATATGACTAATGATATATATATATATATATATATTGGGAATAACAACATTTTAACCACTACTCTAACATCAACACGAATAATGTAACATGATATATCATAACACAATACTTATATTATAATATACTACATCCAACACCCATCTTTCTTCTGTAGTGTTAACTAATTATTCAGAAAATGTTAACTGCAATCTAAAGTTTACATATTATTAAAAAAAATAATAATAACAAAGTATGAAATATTGAGTTAAATATTAAAAAAATATATAAAGTTTAAAGAATTATCCAGAGGATAATTATTATTATTTAAAGCTCGTTCAGAAAAAATGCAGCCTGATATAAATTGTGCCCATTTTACCGTTCAGATGAACTTATTAGTTAGTATGTTTGAAGTAAAGTCGTATAACTGCGAGATTGTTTTATAAATATATAATAAAAATTGTATGCTGTTTAATATATACATTGCCTACTTGTGCGTTAAGTTTAAAGAACACTAAATTCATCATGAATTTATAATTTTATCATTGATAGTTAAAATACCCAAGTGGTGTATATAGACCACTATTAAGACAAGACAAAATTCCTTGCGTTATTAATACTTTTAAGGATCTAGAAAAAACCTCATTGAAGTCCCTTAAACATCATGTATACAAAGTTATATTACGAATATGAAGTACATATATATATATATATATATTATATAGATTGAAAATAGCTTAAACAATTATCAAAATTGTAAAGATAATTAAAGCTTTTGTTCAAAGTTCTAGATGTTACGGTACATTAAAATCATTATCAGTTTGGGATATTTGGGGCATTACAATACCAAATTGTAAATATTTACATCCCTGTAATTCGAGTACACAAAATACGCTATGTACGTCAACATTAGCGATAAAAATGTTTAAGTTACATATAGAGAAAGCTAATGAGATATATATATATATATATTAATATATAAAATCCTTACATCAGTTTTAGAAGCCCCTACACCCTTTTTTTTAATAGATCCCATAAAAGGATATAAAATCCTGGTCCAACAATCAATCCGAAGACACGGTGTAAGACACTTCATTCGTACCTTACACATGAAGCTCAGTACCAACAGTTGTTAGTTGTTAGTTAGTAACAACTGTTGGGACTGAGTTTTGTGAAGAACATTCTTATAAACTTACAAACTGTCTTACTTACCTCCTAAGTCAGAACTTAGCCTTTAAGAAGCGCAAGTTATCAACTTTGAAACTTGTATATATATCTCTACTTACATATTTGGTAGATCGGTTGTATAGTTTTCAACATTTTTTTTTTATATATAGTGAGTATTTTTTTAATAATTATTGTGCGTATAAGTTTAATTTTAATAGATATGAATATTATTTACTACATACTTGTGATGACAATTTTACAGATAGTCTATCACCAATTTAGAATGATACATAATAAAAGATCGTTATTCTTAAATTATTAAACATATGTAAAATGTTCAAGTTTCGCTTTCGAATGGAATACATTTTATTATTTTTAAGTTGAAAGTAATGTTAAAAAAATGTTTATAACATGTCTGCGGTAAGGGATCCGATTTATGGAAACAGAATTTATCGTCTAAATACAAAGTTCATGAAAAAATATAACCCCTCCTCCATACTACTCGCGAAGTTAAACGATTTTAGTCTAATACGATAGTGTAGATAAGTTTTTCGGCTTATCTCGGCAAACTCTACCTCGCTCCAACAACTTCCATAGTAGTTCGCCGAGGAACTTCACGAGTAGTGTGGAGGAGACATATAAACAATTTTCAATTATCAGCAATCAGTATACATTATTAAAGATAATTTATGAACTATATTTTCTATGACGAATAATTTGTTACATGGTTATTATCAAATAATTTATGTTATTGACTTTTTTATAACTGACGATTACCAAATATACAATACAAGCCATTCCTTCCTGTCATCGCATCTGGCAATGGCTTTACAGTTACTTCGATTAAATACATATTGAAATAACAATACATATCTCGAGTTGTCAGTTTCAATAACCGATCTGCAATTGTGGATTGAGTTTATAGCAAGCCTAGGTGGATTTCAATCTCAGTCGTACGATAAATTATTTATTCAATCATGTAACAAATATTCATTAGTTTAATTAGCTTTACGACACAAATGCATTACTTAAAAACTAAAAATATATATCCACCAATCATTTTTCATGAGGGGGTAGTTGTCAAATTCTCCTTATACATATTATTTATACTTTTATTATTATGTATTGCAAATTTTATATGAAAGAAGCTTCGGAGATACGACGCAACGAACTATAAAAAGCATAATACACTATATTTTATTTATTTCTACGATACAAGGTAGAGAGATACGGAACTAGAATAATTTTCTATCTTAGAAGTCTGTAGACAAAATATCTCTCTCATTGGCTACATTAGTAGTCCTAGGAATAAAATGAACAATTCCTGTGAAACAATTTTCTCAATTGACTTATTTATCGATTGTTGTGATCGTCCGTGTGCCGTTAAACGTGGTTTGGACGACCGTCAATTCCGGGATCCGTGTTAGCGGGGGCAAATTTTAGTCCACAATTCACAAACACATGTCATATCCGTGTCATATCAGTGTCATAGCACAAACTTTATAGTGTCATTTGAGAGTCATATCTATTTACATGTTAATTCATTTATTTATCTACACACTGCACAATGGTAACTGTCATACTTTTCTTTTATTAGTCCATATTCACTTTTCCTGTGTATATTATCTTAGACTGTATAATGATATTTATAATGAACTGTCTACTTATTGGTATACTTATAATACGTTATACATTCTATTATATATAACTATAACATATTATAATATATATATATATATATTATAATACGTTATATTATATCCAGAACTATTAAATTTAAAAGTTATATAGTACACATATCATTTCTTGTAAAAATAATAATAATATGTCCGAACGATAATTTAATTTCATAATAAACGAATGCATCTTTCACATCGTCGATAAGAAAACATGAAAACTTTTCAGATCTTTAAATATTGCATCGAATAAAACTGATTGAACAAGATATAACATGTATACGGCATCTTTGTTAGATATTTTACAATAAATAGAAATGAAAATCAGCATTTAACAGCTCTAAAAGTATATAACATATATACAATTATATTTAATTATTATTTAAGATGAACAATACATTCATTCATAACAAGCATTGAGATATATTACAAAAGCGATCGATATTTTACAGTTCGTTTCAGAACTAGCCTAGGCCGGGAATTCTGAGAATTAATTAAGACCTTCACCATACGGCCTAATAAAACACCGTGTCAATATTTTAGGCGAAAACAAATACTAAATCTCATTCACTCTAAAAAATTTGATAGATTAGAAGCTCAAAATTATTAAAAAGGCCCCGTTAAAGTCTTAATGGGAAATTAACGATTTCATTATTATAAATATCTATAAAATTCTTTAGATGTTATAATTTTTAAAATTTTGTTAAAATATCACCTAGAACCCTGTTGTCCGAAACGAAGAAAAAAATCTATCAATGTATACAAAAAAACACTGCAATCAAAACACCTGAAAAATACCACTTACAGAAAAATAATGCGTTGTTTTTTCAGCGTATATATAAAGCACCATTCACACTAGATGTTATAGAAGTTTCACTGTCTTTTATGAGCAGTACTGATCTATTCAATAAATAGATCGTTAGGGTTTATACACTGTTTATAAACCTTCCTATATATCGGGTTTAATCATTGCTGCACACTTCTAGAAGCTTCTGCGTCCTGGAGGGTGCTATTGAAGGCCTCCGTCTTCACGAAGTCTACTGTTTTGTAAGCACACTCATCTGAGGCAGACTTACCGTGCACGAGAGACGTAGCACCGTCCGCCGACTGTTGGTAATTTTACTAAATATATTTTTTTTACTGGCCAGTGTATTGTACTTAAAATTAATCTTACTTTAAAGAGAACAATACAAAAAATCTTTGTATATACAATAAATCTCATAGCCAGATAGCATTTTATTTCAGAGATATTATTCTGGTTAGAGTAGAGAAGAGAAAGAGAGTAGAGAAGAGATAAAGGGAACATCATACATAATAAAACACCAAAAATATAAATTCGAGTATAAAATATCAATAAGGAGTAATTGGCGCGGTTGTATTACTGTACCGGCGGTCGTGGGTTCGACTCTCAGACAAGAAAAACATTGTAATGAGATCTTATATTTTTCTAATGTTCTTTATGTTTTCCATGTATGTATGTATATACGAAAAAATAATAGTTTATGTATGTGTACCAATTGTCCAGTGCTCATAGTACAAGCCTTGCTCTGTATGTGGCTAGATAATGTTGGGAAAATGTGTAAATATAAAACAACTATAGCTTTAGATAAATATGAAGCGGGATTTCAAAAACTTTAATAATACGGTCACAAAGAACATCCAGAATCGCAACAACAATTTATGAATCGCACAAAGAAGTAGAACTGGGAATCGAACCCACAACCCTTTGGCTCGTTGGCTCATTAATCAGGGCCACCAACCATTAGACTAACTCAACGTCAATTATTGAATTTCATATAATATATATTTTGTAAGCATACCTTAAATGACGAACTAGGTTCTGGAAGATCGAGATCCAAATACTGCAGTTTCGCGGGTTTGATCTCGTCACAGCTTTTGCTGCATTGAGGCTTCTATAGACAAACATACATTTTAATATATTGAAGTATATTTATTTTACGTTTACTTAGTATATTTAATATATGGCTTACGGGTCCAGTGCTAACGTTTCCCAAACTATGAATGGAGTGTCGCGGCTTCAGTGCTCGGTCCACAGCTGGTGGAATCGGTGCTATGTTGCAGTAGTGCATCGACTGCCATCATATTATATTATATTTAAATCTTAATTATCTATACGCTTTTTAAATATAAATGATATATAAATTTAGTATTTACCCGGTTACAAATAAATGTCATCGGAGTTTGATTGGAAGCTCATGAATAAGAACTCTGAATAAGTTAAAAACTAGTCCGGCAAATTCCGATACATTTTATGAATATGTGATAAATATGTATATGTCACCATGGCTCACATAAGTGTAAAGAAAAAAAATAAAAAAATAGCAAAAAAAAAATAATCACATGTCCCATAGAGGCATCATCTTCATCATCAGTTCGCACGTGACTGATGAGAGATCTGCCGGGAGAGGAGGGAGCACCTTGAGACATGCGACGAGTCAATCGCACCCAAGGGAAGGGCGACTATAAAGAAGGAAATAAAAAAAACCATAATTAAAAAAAAAAACAAAAAATTAAATAAAAAGCCAGCGTACATAGAACTCATGTATATCAACATTTTCCTGAAACTGTGTTCCCATGCATTCTCTAAGGTGGACTACCTCTTTGTTCCTAGGGAAGGTCTTCGGCGGGCGAGGTGGAATCGGCGGTCCTAATCAAATTAATATTACATTATTATACTTTCAATATATAACCAATATACATATGTATAATAGATTATATATTACCATCAGAATTAAAGCCATCTTGCACGGAGAGCCTTTTAAAGGACTTGGCACACAACAGAGTCGAATCTCCTGAAATTTATAAACCATTACCTCCTGAACACGAAAGGTGGTCCCACATTCTTTGGATACCCTTCAATGCTCACTTACCCATGGACAGAGAAGCATCAAGTGATCGGCACTCCTCCTCACTCAGTTCAGATTCATCTTCAGAACCTTGAGGTTGGTTAATAGTAATTTTTGGTTGAATAACATTTACTGTGTAGCTTTTTGTAACTCTAACCTCAGTGGCCCTGCTGACCAATATGTTCTTGGGATCAAAAGTAAAAGCTGTTTGGGTGTCCTACAAAAAAAACTTACGTCTTTGTACTGTTCTAATATCAAAAAATATAAGTAGGTTAACATTTCAAGTGCTTGTTTTTTTATCAGTGGTAGTCAAACGTGCATAGGTCCAAGACAAGACAGGCGCTTATCTAGTTGCAAACTTTTTCATCGATCTTAGCAATAAAAATGGCTACGAAATTCACTAAAGATAAATGGTCACAATAATTGAGATCCAATAAGTGACCAGGATTGGAACAGGACTGGAACAGCTTTAGATAGAGGATTAGATATATAGGTTTAAAGTGTAAAATGTTATACGTCTCACCGAGTAGTATAATATGGAAGCGGATATTGAAGGTTTTTTAACGTTGTAGTACTTAAGAGTTGGTTGGGGAGTTTTATGAAAGAAAAATAAAAAAAAACACATTTGATTCAAATAAATAAAAATAAATAAAAGAATCCCTAAAAGGGTAATTTTTATGGAAAGTTTTTTGTTTAAAAAAAATAAATTCCCGTTTCTTGTATTGAAAAATGTGTTTTTTCTTTGTAAGACGACAAAAATTTTAACACAACTTATTTAGACAGAAAAAAAAATCTAAAATCCAAGAAACAGCACGGCTGAAGCTGCCTTAAGCTCACCTTATTACCTTTACTGTACCATGCCTTTACATTACGATTTACCACAAATTATTTTGATATATAAAAATAAGAATATATTATTTATTATGTCCAATTTGATGTCGCCTCCGTAGAAATGTATCCTTTGACGTTGAAGTTTAATGATTAATTAGTTACATGCGTGGGTTGAAAATTGTGAAAAGCTTATGACATCCCACGCGAAAAAATGATTTAAGGAATACAAAAATACGAAAATCATTAAAAATACGAAAATCATCATTAATTGTTAACATTTATTTATTAATACCCCATGTGTGGGATGATAAAATAAATGTATATAATATTAATTTATAGAGTAGTGATGAATATGAAAATATTTTATCTGGGATTTTTACGCAACTACAGCCAAACTCGAACAAAAAATCAACAAAATATTTTGTATAAAACTTTTTTTTAACTAATTCGCAATAGCAGTAAATTTAAAAAAATATTATTAATGTCGTTTTTTTGAAAATTTATATTATTATATTTTTAGCTAACTAACATATAATAAGCTTATGATAAAAAATATAATGTATGTTAATTATATTTTATCTTGTTTTAACATACTCTAAATAATTATTTAATTAAAAGTTTTGTTATAAATATTCTTAGTAATATATTGTTTTTTTTTGTATGTATGTTTACTTGGTTTGCTGTTACTCAGTAACGGAAGAACAGTAAGTAACAATTTTAATGTTAAATAATAAGATTTAAAAAGCAGGGTAGACTTCGTGGATTCACCCAAGCATTCAAACTGTTACCAGTACAGGACTAATTAAGAGTGTACGAAAAAATAAAAAAAATATATAAGTAAGTTAGTTATTGCTCATTCTTACGTATCTCGACTAACTTATTTTCTGTACAAAGTAAGTTTCTCCTACTGCTTTTAATTTCAATAACTATATATATTTACATTTATGTAAGATATTCGTATGTTTTAATTAATATGCTCACAGATTAATAAATTACAACTTTCAATCAAATCAACAAAAAAAAACGTTAAAAAATATGCTATTCTTACGAAATGAGGTATAAGAAAAAAAATACTATATCACGTTTCCGAGCTATCGCGTGTCTATAAAAATGAAGGACAGCATTACTTAAGAGTAAGATGACTTCAAAGGGCAATGTGATAATGTGAATGTGATACCTGGAATCTGGCTCGATAATCCAAGGCATGCATTATAAAGGCATCAATTTACTAATTATGATGACCTTTCATAAACGTAAAAGGATACTTTGATTTCACTGCAGAGAGGATTTCAAAGAAATTTTTAGATTTTGAATTTATAACATTTAATATCTATTTGTGAATAGAAATATAGCAATGATGATATTACAGTAAATTGATATGGTGTTTCAGTTCTTGCTCATACCATGTGTGCCTATCCATAACCGAACCCGTTCATAGTAGGACATATATGCAAAATATACTATGGAATGTACTTTTTTAATTAAAATATGTTTAAGAACCGCATCAAGATTATTTTATAAATATGCCATGACCAAAAGAGTTTAGTAAACACAAGATTTCTGTCTACTCTTTCCAATCTTAATACATACATATATTAAAGGCCGCTTCGATAAATAGATTGTTCAACCGTCCACAATTTTCAATGGAAATTTAATATTTAAATACTTCATCAATTTTTAAATTAATTTGAAAAAAGTTTTACAACCACTGATATAAAAATCCAGCAGAATTTATATTATTTGCTGCTTTCATCCATATCTAGATAACAGTAATATTTAATAAATTAAATAACCTGTGATCGAACTCCAGTAATACATTCAGATATTGGTATATATGGGCCAGTGGCGGCAAGAGTGGGGTAACTACGAGTTGATGTCATGGGACTTGGATACTGCCTCTCAGGGGGTGACTTCTTTAAAGCTGACTTCAACTTAACCTTGCCCCGGGAGGATGGAGACTTGCAATTTTTAAATGTTACGGTGTGCGTCCGTTTCCTCGCACCCCCTGTTACATTGGAATCATTTATTACTTTTGTTCCAATATTTTCTAGGTCATTTAGTGTTGTTGTGTTTTGATATATTCCTAGAACATGAATAGATTTCTTAGAATGTAGTCAGATTTTAATTAAAATAATAAAAAAGCAATAATACAGATTGCAAAATTACAGAAAGTACATTTAGGCAAAAATAAAATTATTGCATTGCTTTTATTTCCAAAACTTTTTAGATGATGTATCATCATTTTTTTTTAATTAAGCAACAAACACATCATGAAAAACATCTACATGACATTTATTTGGACTATATTAACATTTCGCAATGCAATAAAACACATGAAGCATATTAGAGAATACATAAGCAATTTGATTAAACTATGAACTTACAAAAACATCAGATTGCATAATAAATGTTTAGTTATTTGCTAACATTAATACATAAAATAGAATTGCAGGTGCAAAAGTGTTAAAACTAACAAACAGACAATTAATCTTAAAGAGTTTTTTACAAATGATATATGAAACTTTATTTACATATGGTTACAATTGGACTTTAGGACTTGATCAGTATAAAGTAATATACAATGTTCAGTTGTATATTATCTTCTAACTTGTAACCTAAGGAGATGAATGTCAGCAAAAGCTGGTTAGAAATACATCTTACATTTGCCTTACAATGTGCTCTTAAATGTAGTATTATCATAATAATTATTCTATCAACCTAAACGTTAACAGTTTTGAATGCAATATTTTTGGCATGTGTATCAATTTGGCTATATCATTGTATCCTTTATAAATTCAAATCCAGATGTGAATAAAATTATTCAGATATGATGTGGAAAATAAGAAGATAATGTTAATGACTCTTTATAAGAAATATAAAAGTAACTTACCAGTAGTCGTATTTTTTGAGTTGTCTGAAGACTTCAAGCCACACACTCGGCAAATGGTATCCACCCACTTCCCCATTTCTTCTTCAGAGTCGGCCTCTAAGTGGTAAGTCCTGATATTAGTCTGGATTGTGAACACACAACCTCGAAGTTTTCGATTTAGTGAACCGTTGTTGTCTCTTTCCATATGCAATCCAGCATCAACCTATTAAATATACTAAACATTAAAATGATATAATCACCGACATTCATTTGGTTTACTAATATATCTACAGGTGATAAATAATATTAAGCTAAGCTAACATGTTACACTTTATTGTTGCATCAAAAATATACTCATTCTCTTTTAGTTTATTACCTGATCACAGCAGTCCAAGTCGATGGATCCTTTCAACCTCCTGCAGTGACGGTCGGAATAGTAGTCAAGAAAATATTGTCCTGGAAGCTCGCCTGACTGTCGCAAGGCAAACCACCTTCTACGCCATTTCTGAGACAAATAGGATATGTCTAAGAACTTATTATTTCAATTTGTAGTTTTAGATTTTATTACTGTCATAATGCTATAGTAAAATCTTTGAATATGACCGAAATTAACCAACCAAGTACAAAATAAAGTCAGTCAACAAACTCGAACAAAAAGCGGAATATAAAATTTACTTACAGTTCTCCATATGCGCTTTGAGGGTGGTGATTTAGTAAGCCATCCTTCAAACACGATATTTTTGGACATTATATGCCTTATTGAAAGTTTATCCTCAATATATTATGAGTCAATATTTTTTGAGTCCAGCACTGATAACGCACACACGCAAACTGCTCCGCTTGCGAATCCAGACTGAGCGGTGTTCTCATAGATAATAAATGGCAGGTATCGACTATCGGCTCTGAGGCTATATTAAATTAAGCGTAGGCGTTCTATTAATTCATTGATTTAATTGCTATAGGTATAATATGTATTTTTTATATGAAATATGTGAAAAAAATATTAAATACCAATATCTTTTATAATGTACTTTGTGTTATAAATATATATATAGTGTACCCAAAATAAGTTATTGTAATTTTTAAATAATTACTAATTTTATTAGACAAAAACAATATCATTTTTACTCATTAAATAAACTTGTGCTGCCATTGCTTTGCATTACTTCAGTAGTATGTTTTATTTAGTGACTACTGACTAGTGTCATATGAAGTTAAGAGGGACAAGTGTGTTGCCATGCCAGAGCTCAAGAATGTTTGATTTATTTGTGCTTTTTATCAAAACTATTTATATTTCAGTTTTAAAATTAATTGTATATATTATTCAAAACGATGAAATAATACCAGTTAGTAATATAATAATCTATGTATTTAATTTCAGAATACAATATTTTTTTAAATAATGGCAATAACTTTGACATCTAAATTTTCAGTCACCAAAATTATTATTATATTACTAAATTTTCAGCTCTTGCTTTCAATAAATATAATTTAAAATATTTCTTAAAATGCATCATCCAGCTTTTCCCCAAAGCAATGTTTCTAAATTTAGCGGATACCATGCCGATAAGTAAATATTTTCAATATTATTATCCGTTTCCTATTCCATCAACATATATAGATATGTTAAAGGGAATATTGATAATTCATCATAATATATCAATTAAATTCAGGATATCTGCCGATTGGATAAATGTAGCAGCACAACCTGCTTAGGTAACTCATAGCAAATTAAATATAGCAAGGCTCGGGTGTCTTTATCATCAAGTTTCCTGTATTGCTGTGCTGCTATTATTTACTAAATGACTTATTTTCCAATGCGGGTCCAACCAGTAAAATTTACTCCGACCTCACAGCTCGGAATCTATTTTTTTGTTTTAAGTTTTTATTTATATAAACATTTTTGTTAAGATACGCTCTAGACGAGGTATCGCCAACAGTTTTAACCAGCGAGTGCTTAACTCCCAACCGACCGCCATGTTTAACTCAGCAGTCAATTGGCAAGTTCCTACAACCTCTAACACGAGAATTAAATGAAGTACAGCCCAGGTTTGAAATAAAAGTATAATCGTATTATTTGGTATTATGTTAACTTTAAAAATAAAATATTGAATAGACCTACAATTGATGAATTGCCCGATGAAGTCATAGATAACATGGTGCAAAGGGATAAAGCATTCTGGGTTGACAAACCTGGTGTCAATGCATATACACTCCATGATGCCTATTATAATTATGGCATGACTACTGAAAAAGTTTTACCTTGTGAGTATTACTTATATTGCAATAAAAATTACCTGATTATGGAATCTGCTCGTCATCTTCAGAAGTCGTCCTTTTGAAGCCTTAAACTATGTAATCTCTTACCATAGGCAATCTAGGGATACAATTATCAAATTCTAAAAGAATGCTGATGATTTAATATGTAACTAATTCATATATATATATATATATATATATATATATATATATATATCTTTCCTGGTAACAGCACATCAAGACGTTTTTCCTCGCTCATATCAGTATGACCTTGATTGTGTTAAATACAGACGTCTCCACGCCTGTGATGGATTAAAAGAAGAGGGAGTTGATAGGAAGGTGCATTCATTATTTTCTACCCTAGCTGAATATCAACTATCTATACTATATACTAGATCCCACATCAAATGTATTATCAGGTTTCATTTATTCGATCGTCACACGATGTGGTAGCTCAATTGAAAAACGGAACGGTTTCCCAGAGGTTGCAGGTTCGAATCCCTGTCCGTATAAGTTTATTTTTCATTCTATGCTTATAATAAATAAGCTTAACATGGCTATACATGTTTATAGATTATTCAAAACTTAATATTTGTATCAGAAACCCTTGGAAGATTATTGTAAAGTTTGCACCAAGGGGGCCACCGTAAAAGTAACACATGCATTTGGATCAGACTCAACCCAGAAACGTTGGAGATATTATCCAGATGTGACAACTGTTCTACCACCTGCTCAAATACGAGAAAGGATGGAGCAGTAAGCACTTAAGCTTAGCATAAATTCATTAACTTAGCATTAATAAATGGCAACTGACATTATACTTCAAGCAGTTTATATATACCTAACTAGAGCCAATCGAAATTAGGTACAATTGTATTTCATATTTTAAAATTCTATTATATATATATATATATATATATATATATATATATATATAAATTTATCTATTAAAAAAAGAAACAGTATTTTGTTGTGTTAGTTTCTATTAATATTTATAATACCTAAACCTTGAAATAATATTATAAAAATTATAATTCAAGGGAATACTACACATATTTTATCTAAAATAACGTTTGTATATACTAATTTTATTTTGTACAATCATATAAGAATACAATCAATTCTGTCGTTTCGATTCCTACACTAACCGCATCACTATTTAATATTTTTGGCATGTGTCAAAAGTATGGAAATATTCTTATGCGAACATCTGATTGTAGATAAATACTTTCTTATACATTCAGATTTTTTTTTTTATTTTAGAGTTGGACTACCATTCAAAAATGAAGCCTGTAACTGGTATAACAAACATTACCCGTCTCAAAAATTTAAAGGCATTATGCGAAAATTTTCTAAGTAATTACAATTTTGTCATAAACATGCAAGTTAATGTTAAAAAATATTAATAAAAATTATGCTAATATTATTCTGTGTTTCGTATTTTTTCCTCCTTAAATAAATCCGATGTACCCAGTATCCGGGTATTAGATAACCGGGTATTAGAGGAGGTACCTTTAATATGTAACGCCCATATTGCATCAGCACAGTCGACGTTGGTTTGAACATCGAACTATGATGGTATTATTTAATACACCAGATTTTAAAAAATAAGTCTAAATGAGAAATTAAAAGATTTTTTTTTTACTATATGATCCATACTCTATGTACATAATATATGCTATTATTAAAACAAATGAAGAGAAATTAATTTTATTATTATATAATAATAGTGCTTTATTTTGCAAAACATCTCTCTCTGATAAATATATCTTAACTAATAATAAACAGTCTGGCTGTATCTTGGCATTGAAAAGTACTAAGAAGAATTTAATTGGTTCTTAGCGTTACAGAAATGTCAGCTTATAAAGGCAGGCCATATTTCATCTTTTTCCACTTAATATAATAAACTGTTGAATAGGCGAAGTATCGATTATAATTTTATTTTAGTAAGAAGTCAGCAATCGTACCTTTATGGATATTCAGAAGGCTGACAATTCTTTTTAAATAATTATTCTTTTGTTTGTCTATGACAGTTTAAATTTCAGGTATGTCTATTTATATAAATTAAAAAAATATAATAAAAAATTTAGGTCCCATCCCCATATTTAATAACTATGACGAAGCAGGATGACGGGCTTTTCCTCCTCGAGGTTCTTGTTGATAAAATTGTTTTTGTTAAGAGCCCCTGTTTTTCTGACAAAGATTTTAGAACCTGCGTCAATATAGAATGTCAATCAGTTGAACCGCTAGAAATTTGTGATGATGAACCTGGTGCATGCTTAGCAAAAAGCAATGGACCCTTTATTAAATCGTTTAACAATGGCAAATCTTGTCTCTTTTCTCTGAAACATGGTGAGATCTCCAGTGCCATGAGTAAGTTTCCCATAAAAGTAACTGTCTATAAATCGTTGCCATGCGGTTGTCTACCTACAAAAATTATCATGGGAGAGTGTACAATAGATATGACAAAGGAGTTTGTCGAAGCGCGCAAAACCTTTTTGGAAGATCCCACCAGTGTCAGCTACCAAGCTCTCAAAGATTCATTTCGCATTGTTGGTCCGGATGGTGCGGAAACTGGAGAAATAGTTATGTTTCTACGCATATCCTGTTTTGGTAATATGATTATAACAAGATTTCAAGGACCTGGTGGTCCACCAAATTTTGGGGCTGGGCAAAGTTCTATGATTGTGGATAGATCATGCAATCCTAGAAAAGATTTTCAAAGCATGCAAGACCCATGTGCTTGCGGCGCTGCCCGTGGTTTGGGTGGTGGCACAGGTATGGGTGGTGGCACAGGGATGGGTGGTGGTCAACCTTGTACTCACGGCGGTGGTGGTGTTTGCCCACCAGGTATTCCAAAAGATTCTTATAATTTAAATATTAATAACAAACACCATATTTTTTTTGTGAAATACCTTTAACTTTTCCTTTTTTCTTTTATTTTATAGCCAAAGATCCATACAACAGCATGCCTTGCCAGGACCCTGATGATCCTTGTTATTGTTCTGGTCCTAAAGCGCCTCCCAAACAACAGATGGCGTGCCGGAACACTGATCAATACTGTTTACATGTTCCAAAAGGTTAGAAAAATACTGTAACTTTTCCAAGTTACATTAGTTTAAGTATTCAGATCTCGAAATTCCTTTAAATTAATGATATAGTAGTATGTCAAATGTATATATGTAAATTAAAACGTAAATGTATGTATATATATGTAATATAAAAGGATTGAATCCAAGAATGCCTTTTTAATGGCCAGGTCGCAGTAAGCAATTCGAAGAAATAGGCACTAACCTTGGTGGCAACGAGCTTAAGATAAAAGTTCCTGCCAGTGCCTCTATTATTAAGAAGATCAGTCAGACCCATTGCGCCATGCAATGTCCTTACACAAAAGGAGCTGATGGCGGTCCCTGTGAGCCTCCATGTGGAAAAAATCAAATTAGCCTGGCTTTACCAAGTGAAGCTATTTGTTGTCGTGGCGCACAACCAGCTGGCACTCAATTCACTTGCACTACGGAAGGTTGTGTCCAATCTTCAAAACATGTACAGCAAATTGCTCTGGCACGTGGTGATAATAAACAGGCTTCCGCAGCAGAGCTAAACAACCAAGACGTATTTGTGCTTAAAGTTGCTAAAACAGCATTGCAAGGAGACAGGAAGAGCAAACTAGAATTAGAGCTCGTTACCCCTAAAGGACCTGATAAAAAACAACCTATAGAGAAAATGAACACATGTCTTCAATCCGATCTTGACTGCGAGTGTTTTGTAAAACGACTGAAAAAAACTAAGCCAAAGAAAAAACTTTAAATATGTTATTTTCGGGGACGTTTAACAATAAAATTCAAATTATCCTTGCATTTTGCTTGATTTAAATTAACTATTAATCACATAATCAGCCTCAATAGGGAATATGCATTATAATTATCAATTCAATAAATAAGTATTTATTCTTTCATACACTGATTGTAGGTACATACTTAAAAATAAAATAAAACCAATAACTTTCCAGCCATAACGATGTATTATATATATTGTATTATGTAATCTAAATATAAATTCTAAAAATAATTTATTTAGCAGCAGTATTCGTTATATAATAATTAGATAAAATGCAAATAGCTTATAATAATTTTGTGTATAATCATACATGCATATTCCCCATTGTGCAGATTGCTGTCCAACGGGGAACAAGGTAGTGTTCCAATTACCTTCGGACACCTGTGAGCAGGGCCACAAACAGCGAGCTCACTTTAAATTCACCTCGGACGGGGTTGGTGACTTATCTAGAGAAGAACCAGGGCAGTTCAAACCTACCACTGCGGCAGATTATCAAGGAGTTGTATACGATTTTCCGAAACAAGTTATTAAAATGAAAATAGGTAGAACTATTGAAATGCCTGGAAAAAAATCAAAACTTGAATATCAGTTTGTAACACCTGTTTTTACTCAAGAAAGAGTTGTTCCAGTGAAAGACACGCGTACCGCACAGTGTGTTGCCACTTGTCCCAATTGCTGTTCTAGGAGACCCTGTTAATTTACAAAAACTTTGTAATATAATATTGTTGTATTCATTATACTGTTTATAATATATTTTTAATGTTGAATTAGTTTTATTTTTTAACTATTCTATTCATAAATCACCAAACGATAATTCATAAATAATAAATTATCCACTTACCGTAGGTACCCTGCCAAGTTTGCCGTATTACCAAGAATTGACGAATGAACAAAAGATTAATATCAAAACATGGAGAAGTCTAAAAACGAACATTTCAAAAACATCGCCATACTTATCTCGAAGCAGTGATGTAAATTGTTGGAAAATAATTAATAGGCATTATCAATTACCATTAGTATATAGTGATAAATATATTTCTTCGAATTCAACTTCAAATACTTCAATGGCTATGGAAGAATCTAATGAGCGTTCTACTTCTTTCTATAACAGAGAACACATCGTATGGGAATCCTACCTATCTGCTAATGGTTTATCAATGCGTAATGCTAAAATGTATGGTACTGGTTCATATGGATCAAGAGCAACTCCTGTGTATATGACGTTGTCTGATAACCTTAGTCGGCGTCGATCCTCCGCTACACAAGCTACTGCTTCAATTAACAAATGTTTTCAAGTAACTAATAAATGGCCGAAAAATGTACCCAGCTCTATAGCTACACCATCCGATTTTCGTTCCACGTGCACTATGTCAACCTTTTCTTATACACCGAATCACAGACGTATGCCAGAGACTATACGATTTCCTAGAGTATATTTTTTTGGCAAAAAGAAAGAAGAAAAAACCACGAAGGGGATGGGACCCAAAATAAGACATCAAAAAACAAGCCAAACTTCAAGTACTGCCATCAGGAGTGATGGATCAAAATCAACCTTAAAGACTTCTTCAAATACCACCAATACAGCATCGAAAGCAAGGACCACGCTGCCTCCAAGGCCATCTAGAACTGCAGCAACCTCAGCAGGTACTAATAAGACAGTCTCTATAAAGGACGATAGATCGCAAAAACCATGTCCAGCACTTGGAACAACTAAAGGAGACATGACGGCGACTGTTTCACATATAAGAATAGGACCCAAGGAAACGTGTCCGGTGCACGGAAATGAACCCTGCCAAGGACCTAAGTGTATCTTGGCATCGTCTGGAGCAGAACAGGGGCCGGTAAAGGTAACATCGATAAATAACCCGAGAAGAGGTGTTTTTGAGGTAGTAATCCGTAGGCTTACCGGCGCCCCTTTAGCAAAGAATGAATTAATGTTAGAATGGACCCCACCTCCATCTCGAGGACCGCCGTGTGGTGTCCCATGCCCTTCAGTTTGTTTGCCGCCAGGTCCTCAACGGTCATCAAAATGTAAATTAATAGTCTGTCGACCGTCGCCTTGTCGACCAAAGTGTCCTAAGAAAAAGCGCTGTGGACGGTCTCCATGTGGACCTGTGTCCTGTGCAAGATGCTGCGCCAAATCTTGTTTCCCATGTAAGCCGTGCCCTCCACCAAGCTGTAAGCCATGCTCACGCTGTACTCTAAAATGTGGAAGACCATGCTCACCACCTTGCCCAGTGCCTTGCGGTAGAACACCTTGTAGTCCTTGCAAAAGTTCTCCATGCCTACGTCCTTGTCCAATAGGATATAAGAGGCCTCGTAGATCACGAAGTCAACCCAGAATTAAAAGTCACAGAAAAAGAATATCCCCATGCAGTAACAGCTCAAAGGCATGTCCGGTAGTTAGATGCCGTAGCGTGTCTGGACCGTGTATACCCTGCTGCAATATACCTCCATTCTGCTTACCAAGAAAATGCTGTTCAGTATTACCATGTAAGCCACCGAAATGCATTAGCAGCTGTTCTTCATGTTGCCCTTGAAAGATATTATAACAGCGACTTGAAACTTATATTATTTATTTACAATGCAAGACTCTGTTACCAATAACACTACCCTAGAAATAAATGACAGAAAACTAACCTGGTTTCCCTTAACTTTACAAAAATATTCGTAATCAAACTTTTTCATAATGTAAGTACCTAATAAAAACATATTTTGACGCGTTATCCAAAATCATTAAATCGAAAAAAAAATATTATTTTAAAAGATTTTAGATAGAAAATCAATAGGTACCAATGTTTTTCTTAACAATTTATTTTGTAACAATGTGAAAATTGCAATATACTCTAAAATATAGCTTTTATTATATTTATGGTTAGTAAGTATATAACCTCTAAATAATATTAATTATGTTTTTTAGCAGAATTCGATTTTAAAAAGTTTCTATATTATTTGCTGCTAGCTTGACAATATTTCACATTCGGATATGTTAAATCATAACTTTGACATTAAAGATCAAATATGTAACCATTTAAGGGAAATAAATTGTTCGTTCATTCAACAAAATACTAAATCACAAATAGTGATAAAACATTATTTTTTATTTATAAAGATGGCTAACGCAAAAGGAACTCAGGTTCAGGGTAAACCGAAGAGTTCAACCAAATCTGGAGCGTGTCCATGGCTCTGTAACCTCGTGCCAACGAACGTACCCGGGCCCGGCGCTGCTCAAAAGGTTTTACATCCTGGAAAAGATGTTTTTGTTTTAAAGGTGCAATTTATAAATTTCACCATAATTAATTACTACCATAAATTAAATTGTAATAATTATTGGACTTATATATATGTTCCAGGTAGCTAAAGTGGGACCCAATGGCGATAGACGTTGCAAGATGGAGCTGGAACTGGTGACACCGAAGGGTCCTGAGAAAAGTGTACCCTTCCGTTTCGACACCAGGGACGCGCAGTGCGACCCAGACCCACCCCCCTGTGTGTGCTGTGCCAAACCTAAAAAGAAAAGAAAGTAGAAAAATTCAACTATGAAGCTTAACTAAATGTTAAGTCCACAAAAAACACACCTATTTTATCTTGTACACTAATGACAAAAAAGTAATATTCTTTTGTGCCCACGTGCCCATTTCTCAGTGCCCATTGTACCCATTTCATTATCCAATCTACAGCGCACTACTTGACTACAAGATAGCGAATACGAGTCCCCACTAATCAGATGGAAGCACTAGCTCACGCAATGCGATATTGGTACCTACCCTAGTTGAATAGCGCTCAGTGAACTGGATAATAAAATAGCTGCTTACCTCATAGACAGGAATTACATTTGATACGATAAAGAATAATATGTATTTTTACTTAATAAACTCTTTACTCGTCCTTGGTGAAAACTAGCGTGATATAAAACACTGAAATAGACATCGGAATTGCAAATTTTACTGCAATTTATTCTTTTGTGATACGGAAAGGTTTGTATATAATATGAGCAGGACAATTAAGTTTTGTCATATAATGAACATATAGAATAGATAACCCGTTAAAAAACCTAAAAACTATACAAAAATCTATGTAGTATTAGATTTAGAGAATAATAAGATTTTGATGAGTTTTGAGACTAAGAAAATGGTTCTAAAGTATATATCTTCACATCAATTCAGTTATATAGACAGTAAACTATAATAAATCTTAATTTTAATATACAATAGGGATAATTCAAATAGTGATATTTAACTAATTATCGAAAAAAGGGATGATATTGAAACAGTAAATAGGACAAAACTATTTTCGCATTGATATTGTAGTCTTTCGTATTATTTGAAAATAAATAAAATGATATAGAGATTGTTTTAGATTTTAAATATTTTAATATAACATTTTATAAAAAAACAACTTTGTTTCTTATTATGATATATGAGAACTCAAAATGAAGTTACTGCTTATAGAATTTAGAAGTATTAGGTACATAATACGTATATTTTTCGAAATGTCATAGATTAAATATAAGATCTGAATCAGTGTGCAAGTAATTGAAATATGATATTTATGAGATTACTTTTAACGTGTAAATCCGTGATATTTCACCGGTTCCACCTTATATCAGAATATCTGTCTTATCAGAACTAGATATACAATTAAAGGACCTCTTTTTATATTTAAAATAAGATATTATCAACAAATTAAGGAATAACAATTAATTTATAATTTAATTCGAGCACGAAACAATAAATATCTTTAGGACTTCTAAATAAAACCTTATTACTCGCACCTACTACAAAACTAAAAGTCTATGAGTTCATTGACAGAATTACATTTTTGGTAAAGGGTTTAAATTTTAATCTCAAAATTTTCGTATGGAATATTAAATTTTATCATCAAAATGGGCAAACTCGAGGGGAAACCGTACGAAGAGATCGGGGCTATATTTAATGGAAATGAGGTAAAAAAATACATTTAAATATAGTATACTTATTAATTTAATGATTAAGTGAAACCTGAAAGGCACTCCTTTATTAAATTATAAAAATACTTTTATAAATGTCATCGTGTTATAATATAAATTATCACAAGATATATTTGTTATAAAATCTTAGTCAAATCTATGTCATTAACATTTATATTATATGCTAGTTACAAAGAATAGGTTTACTTACAAGGTTGCGATTTTAAAATTATAAATTCCTCTTGTAATTCATATATATTAATTGGTAAAATTTATATAACTACTTTATTTACACATATACATACCTTTATGAAATTTTATCGTATCAATACTACTAAATAAGAGATATATATCTTTTAGGTAAAAATAAGAATACCGAAGAGCACTTCAAAGCCTCCGAAATTAACTGCATCTCAGCTAAAACTACAAAATCAGTGCACCTGTGACGACGATCAGTCTGTTTGTTCGGAAACCTGCGGGCTGCCCGGGGAGAAAGATGGAGGACCTGCAAATAGACTCAATTTCCAGGTCTTTGTCTCCAATTAATACTTCTTATTCATGTGATGACAAATAAAACTATTATTTTATATATATGTACGGTTATTACCTTTTTATAGAAAAATATATTAAATTTCAATATTATAAACTTTGGCAATCATATTACATACACATGGATCACTGGAATGTCTTTAAAAAAAGCCGATAACATTTAAATGGTCATCCCAATTCCTCGAATGGTTTGTTGTAATTGATTTTTAACAATCATTCTTTTAACTCGTTATCAGATCCCAGACGATATTTGCGAGGCGCTGACAAATAGGACCCCCCTCAACTCTGAGTTGATTTATAGTAAGAAGGAGGCTCACGATGACCTCTGCAATTCCTGCAACATCACGCCTAACGACGCACCGAAAGGGGTGATGGCCCAAAAATTGCTCCATCCAGATAAAGACGTATTCCTACTTAAAATCGGCAAACAGACTGATGAGCCCAATCGGACTGGTAATATTGAGGTAAATGCTACTAATATTTTTAAAATATTTAACCTTTCATTTTTTTTTCAATGAATGAATAATATTTCTCATGTTCAGGTTGAGCTAGTAACACCTAGAGCTCCTGCTAAATTTAAGCCGGCAACTCACTCCTGCAAGCAGATCCAATGTGAGCAGGAAGACTTACCATGCTGTATGCCTTGCCGCACCTGCCGTGGCGCGTTTCCCAAAAAACAAAAAGGCAGACGTCCCAAGTGTTGTATGTAAATTAAATAAAACGTCAAATAAACAAACGTCAATTCTCAAAGTAACTTATAACATTAGGTATTATTAAATCATGTTACCTACAAGTAAGGAAATTGTTAACAAATAATAAATTAAATAAACAACCCGTTTTTTTTATGCGCCTGCTTGTATATTTAAATCGGGTATATGATTATTTTATTATAATCTGTATAATTATTAAACTGTACTAAATAAACATGTGCCCGTTTTCACAATTTCCAACAGATTATATTTGAAAATGAAAAGAAGTAAGATAAACTTTAACACGTGCCAGTATTCTTTTTAAAATGAATGGATCGTGAAAACAATGTTACATCTAAGGTAACACAATACAATGGCTTTATCTTATAGCATCTGTGGCATTGATCTCGTATGACACCTCATAGAAAGATGTATTCAAATAGAATAATATGGAAAATTTAGACACATTACAGTACTTTGGGTAAGTAAGTAAGTAAGTATCATATTATTCTAAAGCTAGGTCAACTAGGGTACTAGTATCGTATTATGTTAAGGCTACTAGTGAGCTAGTGCTTCCTTCTGATTGGTGGAGACTGTTAATCTACCAGTGGGCTGTATAATATATTATATGTTGAAATAGGCCCATAGTGAAACAAAGCTTTTTACTTCTACTTATAATTTTTTATCCGAATACAAACTTTAGACAGTGAATTCTTATAATATTTTAGTTAGCTCGCAATACAAAAATATATTTCCAATAGTCAAAACAAATGCGAGATGAACATTTAGTATTTGAAGATTAAAACTTATTATAAATATAAAAATAATAGCAGATATTTACTTGAAAAGAAACATTTTCAACTAAAACAAACAATTTCTTTTCTTCAATAATATCACAAATTGCGTTAGTATGGTGTTATTTCAGCTGAATAATAGTTTATAATATGCAATATAGTTTGTGAAAATAATGAAGCAGATGCGAACTACGAGTATAAATAATACAGTGTCACGATATTTAGTCAGTTGCAAAATACATCTTACGTACACATAATAATAAATTAGCTTAGGTTAGTATTAATATGATGTAATAAAAAATATACACTTGAGGTACTTGAATATTTTTTTAAATCACGATATTGTCTATAAAGTATTAAAACGTAGTACCTACGACTAAAAATAATCAGAAAATGACGGACGGACGGTATCCCAGAGATCACAGGTTCGAGCCTGCCTGTGTTAATGAATTTTTCATTTCATATAATTAAAAAAAAGTGTAATATGGCTAACATGATTATAGAATATTTCAAACATAAAAAATCTATCTGAATATACCAGATCTGTAAATATTTTATTAACTTAAAATACTTTTTATATCAAATAAGATCAGAATTTCATAAAATGTAATAAACATTGTTACATAGAAAGTTATATCCTCTATTTATATCCGTATTATTATTAATAACTATTTTTGTTAATGAAGGGTTTCTAATGCTATGCGTCCTTGCTTTAGAAAAGAGGTCTTACTTCATAAATATCAAATAACAAATAAACTAAGAAAGCAATCCACGTTTCATAAAAAAATTTAAAAATAATGTAAGAAAAGTTGTTTTGAAATGAAGTTAATCAGCTTATAAAAATAATTAATCATTAGAGAATATAATTGACTAAATACATCGTTACAGTATATTTTTCGTATTTAATTTAGATAAATGTAGAGAGTTATAAATATTCGGAAATTAATAAAAAACGTAAGAAACTCCTCTTCTAAGGCTTCATACCGCTCAAGGTAACGATTTAATGAGACTTTTTTTTGTTTGTATTCAAAATATTACCCAAATATCATTTTCATTTATATTATTATGATATGCCATGTCATACCGAGGGCGCTGGAAGAGCCAGCGACAAAGGTGGTAACCAATCCCCACCTCTTCGAAACTTGACAGATAATCCGCCATCACGCATTCCTAAAAAGACTTTGACGCCGGTAAATTCTAAGACTTTTCACAAATCATTTATAATATGTTAAATTACCATATTGATAAAACCCAAAATTAATTCAGATAATGGCAGGGTGATGATGATCTGAGGTGTAATGTACCTTATTATATTTTGTATTCCTTATACGCCTAAGCTTTCAATTTTAGATTTAAAAATGAAATTCAATCATTTACAAGGATGCATTTTAAAGATAAAATTTCAAAGCTCTATAGAAACGAACACGTGCCAGGCCCTGTCCTTTAAATGACCTTCCCTTGGTGCAAATCAATACAGCATCCCCTCACCTAGTGTACCTGGAAACTGTTCCTAGAAATAGCTCCAATGAGGACAACCGGGCAACACCCCACAATCACGCCACTTTGCTAGAAAGAGAAGACCGAAAATTATTTATATGTAAAGTTGTATAAGTTTATCTCTCTCTAATTTCCAGAACTTTCTGTAAGTGCAGTTATTGATTTTGACATCCTATTTAATTCCCCCCATTCCCACATCTCGGTGCATCTCCCTTATCGACTACCTCGGCTGGGTATGGGGAGGAGGGATGGGGGAGGGTGGTATGGCCTCGCACCGTCCTCCAGTCCACGTCCACCTCTGATGCACCGACACGTGCCACCCCACGAATCAATATCCGGGCGCGCTAGCTGCAATTTATTTATATTATTTCACGATTCATTTCATGTAATGAATTTGCCAATTCTCTTTTTTTATAAAAAAAAAGTCTGTTATGATTAACTATATATATATATGCTGTTATGTTATGTATATATTGATTGTGCATACAAAGAAAAAAACAAATTCACAAAATAAAGGAATCATAATATATCTTAAAACATTCAAACCTACATTGCTAACTTACAATATTCAAAGATGGTTCCTACAGATGAAAAATAATAAAAAATCAATAATGAATTTGAATTTTCTGAGTTATTTCATCTTAGTTTCAAATTAATCCAGATAGTTCAAAGCAATCACGTATTTTTCTTGGTTACCTTTTAATGAGCTGCCTAAGCGTTTGGTTTCAACAAGTGTGTTGCATATAGCATAATGCCGTCCTTTACACAATGTATGAACCACAAGAATAGAATAAGATGTAGGTACTTAAAAATTTAAAAATATGTCAATCCAAGAAATTGCTGAAAAGAAAAGGGTATCTGAAATAGTTTTTATATAAAAAAACCGTTATTAATTATGTTCCTTTTTTATTTGGTAATAATAACTGCAATTATCACAATTATTGTATCGTTATCATATGTTTTTTATTGTCAGTATTTAGGAATATATTTCCGCAGTACCTTCATCCTACTCTTATAGTGTATGAATTGCCCATTGTTTCATTGACGATCATACAATAAAATTTTAACGAACAACCACTCCCTACCTCTATTACAATATTCTTAGACTAAATAATTTTGTACCATTTCGTTGTTAGGTATTAACAAACATATTAGTACATATGTATTTTGAATACTTTTATTCACAAAATTATAGAAACAGTAAATTGAACATACGTACGAAATACCTTTTATTTAATGAAAATAAACCGACACCGAGAGGGATTCGAACCCGCGAGCTCTTGGAAACCGTTTTTCTTCATTCTATATAAATCTATGTTATTTGATAATATATTTTTGTTTTGTTAAATAATATAGATTTAGATTTTTTACATTTAGTTCATTTTACCCCACATAAATAATATTTAATATTCTGAATTTTACCATAATTGTATTCGGGAATATTCTTTACTGAAAAAATATTCTTTGAGTTCAAATTTAAAATTCAGTGATTCAGTACATTGTGTTTCAGTACTCGACACAGTCACCTTGGGTTCTCGAAATAAAACTGAATTATCTAATATTTTTAAGGATCCAACTCTTAAAACCGTTTTAATGATATATTGATTGCTTTTAATATTAAATATAACGACTTAACAACCTTAACCATTAATAATATATATTTAAAAAATCAGTCCACAGCCTTCATAATACGTCATATCATGAAGAACCACGACGCCAGGCATTTTAAAAACTAAAGGTAGCCGCTCTGAATCCTTTTAATTGTGTCAAAAAACGACCGTTGTGTTTTTTTTATTTTGTTGTACGAAAATCGTTACTTCATAGATATATACATATTTGATGTAATTTAGTAATCGTCTACTAGATCATCAGACAGCATTATTTAATAATTAAAATAATTGTATATATGTCTCCTAGATTATAATTAAAAACAGAAGTTCTAGAAAATCCACTGAACTATAATTCCCCTGACATCTTTGTTTGAGAACTTAAGCACTAATGGATGTTAAGAAAGGATGTTGGACGAACCGGACATCCAATATTGACATCCTGTTTCAATCTATTTTCTATTTTGTGCCTATAAATAAAATTCATATATAGTAGTAATAGTAAATAAATAAATCGGGAATAGATTATTGTGCGAAATAAAAAGCGTCAGTAAATTTCAGAAATAATTTTATAATTTTTCTAAATTATATTGCGAATATAAATGATTTCAATAATTTTTAGCATACGTGGCCATATTTTCTATTTTGCGAATATAACATTTGAAGCAAGCTTGATAATCTATAAAAGATCTGAAACAAAAATAGAATATTTTAAAAAATGTAAGTGTATATTAATTACAAAAATGTGGAACTTTTTAATAAGTAGTGGTTATGACCTTGAATAAAGGTATAGGCCCACTACGTAAATAAATCGTACTTACCAAATAAAGTCAGCGCATGGTATAGATCATTTTCTTGTCAGTGCAACGGTGTTAATTTACCATGTGGCAGCAACTCGATACTATAATACGACTAATTTCAGTTTGCGGATGATGTAATGGCGGTTTAAATTTCAAAACGCTCTCTTTGTTAGAAAATAATACCTTGCTATTTTATATATTTAATAAATATTTGAGGAATTAGGGTATACATTAAAGATTCATTTTTTTTCTACGTTAATTTAATAAAGGCACTTATGTAACACTGTTGAGAGACGAACCTAGACCACCGCTCTCTTTCCACCACTGAACTGCTTGGTCTCTGAATATTGTTGCCAGGGTTTTACCACATTCCTTTAAACGCATCTTTCAAATAATATGCAGAATTACGTGATGTAGGTTACTTAATGTATATCTATCAATGCGAAACTTGTATCAGAGTTTGATAAAAAACTGTAAAGCATTAATTTATACCCCAAAATGGCAATACCATAATATTGATTATTACAATAATGATCAACCTGTAGTTATTTGCAATACTTAAATATAAGAAAAAAATGTTAATTCCTTTATCTATGAAATCAATAATTCGAGCTAAATTTAATTTTTTCTACTTGTAAATATTAATGATACAAAACATAACTTTGCGGCCTCGCAATCGCTGTGAAAGCATTCGAAAATAGTCCCCAAGACCATATTTACATGAATACTTAAATATAAGAAAAAAAATGTTAATTCCTTTATCTATGAAATCAATAATTCGAGCTAAATGTATTTTTTTCTATTTGTGAACATTAATGATACAAAACATAACTTTGCGGCCTCGCAATCGCTGTGAAAGCATTCGAAATTTGATTTTAGTTACAGCCATCTCGCGTTTAATGTAAATATCAATAAAAACTTACATCGCATTCAGCCCTTATTAGGTTCGTACAGAAGTCCTCCCTTACATTCTTGAATGCGAAGGATTAATAATTACTGTTAGTCATAATAGATGGCAGTGTTTTCAAAAAATGTATCACACCATCTATTGTTATTCCTTTTGCAGCAAGATATGGCCATTTATTATTGTTTTTAAATGCTTCAAATTTCATTCAACAATAAGATAATTTGCTGAGCGGTCGTATCTCATAGTCCCATAGAGTATTTTTATTATTATTCATTATTATGAATAATAATAAAAATGATAATGAAACTACATACATTGTTATATCAATTTAGGACACAGAAAATTTAATTTAATTCAAAACTATAAAATATTAAACTAAGATAAATATTTTAATTATTTCCAACTCGACAGATAATTTAGTTTAATGTTCACTTATTAACATAATTAAATGAAATGTTATAGTTTTTCATGAACATCACATGACTTTATATAATATATTAAATTATATGTACTTCTAACATCAAAAAAGTATTTTTACGAATGTTTCACATCTAAACAATTATTTTAAAGGTATTTAGGTCGTGTATCTCCTACACCTACCTCCTGATTGCTGATTGCTGAGTTATCATGCATACAGATCAGTATATAATATGAGTTTTTAACTCAAAAATGGCGAGATAGAAATTATTTAACTGCTAAAAGGTCGACTTGGAAAGCGGCGATTTTTATGAATTGTTTTCTTAGACTTTTTTATTTATTAAAATGTACAAAAACCTACCAACAATCTGTTATATTCTTTTGATTCACGCAATGTTTTTTTACAACATAGATTCACGTAGATATAAAGTCGAGTATAATTTTACTGTTCCTTTCGTAGCTACTTAACCGCCAAATATTATTTTGATAGATAACCAACAAGGATACTTACTTTGAAGGTTTGATTAATGTATTCACAAGTCAAACAAAACAAACAATAGATTTAAAGTGATTTATTTATTTGAGTGAGTTGTTTATTTTATAATGGATTTTATTGATAAGTTTGTGGAATTCCAAGTAAAATTTCATTATATTTATATACTACTTTACGGAGTCTACTTTTGACTTATAGGTTATAAATATACTATTAACATCCTCGCAGAGAAATAACATTATGGCCGAGTTACAAATTCTAAGTAACACGATATACTGATGTGGCTGATTCCAGTGTACATCACTGTATATATATATGTATATAATATTGTCAATGAATGTATATTCATATTTGCTATTGCAGTATCTAAGACCACGCTCGTATCTCATGGCTACTGTCTATAGGTTGGAAGAGATGCTCTTTAGCAATAAGGCGACCCTAGGTATTATTTATTTGGGTTGTATTGTATTAAAGAACATTATATCATATAAGAATTTTATTACATTATTTATCTAGACCATCATATAGAATTTGTTTTTTTTTTGCGTCATTATTCAAACAGACATATCTAAAAGTTCTACTTCTAATGGCCGCATTTCATTATAATCTAAACCATGCGATTTGACCTTAAAAAATATCTGATAGGCGTGCACCAATCAGAGAGAAGCACTAGGTCACTAGCAGCCGTTTCACAATGCGATCCTATTTACGCCACTTGAGATAGAATGGCTCAGATCGTATAATAAAATAGGAACGCAAGGCAAATTTGGTCAAGGTCTGTATTATCTATCGGTATCCTATGTACGTTCTGATATTTACAAGATACCAAGGTCGGCCACGTGGGATCATTGACTAAGAAGTATTTATTAATATCAGATCTAATTATATAACTTCCAATAGATTAAATACTTGTCCGGTTATGTAAGTACGTAAAAGTTTTTTTTATTTTTGTATCTTTTAAAAAAGATAAAGATACAAAACAATAATATTTTCATACATAATATAACTGGCAAAGTAATATCTGTAATGGTAGGTGATATTCATTGGTATATGTCATATTTTGACGTTTTGATTTTTTAAAAAGACATGAAATCAAAATAGTGTTTCGTTTTAAAAGTATGTATATTATTATGAAAAACTACGTCATGCTTTTTTATTAAATTTGCATAAATAAAATTTACTTAAAACATTCATCAAATGTAAAATATTATTATTATTAATAAATTATATACTACTGTAATATAATTCTCAATATTGTTTTTAAAACAACAAACACTTATAAGAAAATGGCTTAATCATTATCACAAAAATATCGTCAGTTACAAATGGGTACTTTATCAGAATTAGGCAGAATTCGTCATAACATGGAAAGCGACCAGTGACGTCATGATAATAGTTTTTCCACCCCCGCAATACTCTCACCCTAGTAACGAATAAATTCTCCTGTAAGCAGGTTACGGGTTGCGTCATCTGAATAAACGCGCTGAAGTCTATCAACGCTCGCCAATGCGCGAATCATTGTGAATATGATTTACGTATATTTTCTACAATCCATTTTGATAAAGAAATGTTATTGCTGAATTATCCAAGATATATGTGTCAGTTAACGTCATTAGTTAAGTATTTAATTAATTTATTTAATAAATATATTAATATTTATCATTTATTTCAATGTTATAATATTAAATTAGAAACATTGTATTACTGAATTGTAAGCTGTGCAAAATATAACTACTATACCTATAATAGTGTTCAAATATAACAATTGTGATTAATTCAAGTATATTTATAACTAGAATAATAATATTTATACGGAAACTAACGTTTGCGTGAATGTGTGGTTTAGTGCTCTACTCTATATTACAAAGGATTTATTTGTAAACGTAACTAAATTTAATGATTAAATATTATTACATGATTATGCATTAGAAAATATATATTATTTCTGACTATTGCATGTTCGGTATTAAATCATGGCTTCCTACTCTACATTTCCTAGAATAAATTTGTAGGCATGAGTGTAGGATTTTTACGATAAAAGGGTAAAAAAATTGTTCTACAATACATACAAACCCGAATGAATTCGTGAAAGGGAGCCTACGACTGGCTTCCCTCCGAAGTGGAACCTAAACGATTAAAATTCGAAAAAGCCAAGTTTTTTGCAACTCCCGGAACGTTACAATACAATTTGTTGTCAAGTTAAAAACGACCAAAGCTTCACAAATATATATAATAGTATTATAGCGCGTCGCTCGTCGCTCGCATATGCACCGCGACGCTGCGTCATGCTCCCCCCCCCACTCCTTTTATGACGCAAGAATCCGCCTCGCTTACTTGTACGTCGCGTATTTCGTATCTATACTCGCTTTGGCTGCCATCGCTCATTCCGATTTTAACCAGCGCGTTGGCTGGTTCCGCGTCTCTCGCTATTTATAAAAACACGTGGCTCCGTTAGTTCAAACTATAACCTCATCGTGTTTAACCGTTTCTGTATCTGGCGGCAAAAATAAGGTATGTTTTCTAGTATTAATTAATTACTTTTATCGTAGCGTAGATTTGATCGTAGCTATTTAGTTCACATTAGGATATTATGTTAATTTGAAGTGCAAAATTCATAAAGTTTATAATGAAGCAAAAAATTGTAATTTTTCAAGCTGAAGAAATTACACTATGAAATGTAATTAATTAATACACAGCGAATTATTTAAAAAATATACCGGAGCTGTCCCATTGAAAATTACAATAATATTATTACATACAATTATGATATATAAAACATACAAAAATGTAATTCTACCGCATGCCTTATGTATTCCTTGAAGTATTTTTAACAAATTTAAATCTACGTACGATTTACGACGAAACAAACCGACCGGTTCTGAGGAATCGGCAACAATATGGTAAAAAGTTTTGCACATTACGACCAAATAACAATAGTATTTAACAATACTTGAAAGCTGAAAGGTTTTAAAAATATAGTTTCCTTTGTCTAAATATATTTGAAATTCAAAACAATTTAATAAGGAGGGGAAAAACTATACAAATTGTAAAAAGTAAAGAATCGAGCCGCGAGTTTTATCTCGTGTTATTTTAAAATTAATAATTAAATTTACCTACAATTATAACAGATGTTATTTGTAACACGTCAATAAATAACAACTTAGCCATCTTATCTTGAATTATATATTTTTAAAGTTTTTAGCATTAATAAATGAATATTCTTTTGTAGAACACAATAGCCGAGGTCATTGACATCGTGCTTCGTTTAATATACACCTTCTAACTAAACCATGTTTTCATTGATCGACTTCATACGACTGTACTTTGACGCTTTAACTATTTGGGTCAGCCTGTAATTTGTCAAACCTAAGCCATCGTTAACTCAATAAAAACTAGTATAGTAAGGAGTAACAGTAAACTTTTTGCACGTTAGATTTTTTGCACGTAAATTTTTTGCACAAGTTTTTGTTCTGCGAAAGTCACAAGCTATAGTAATAGTTAACCGTTCGTTCGTTCGTTTTATTGAACAGATGCAGAACTATGTGTTATTATTAGTTTATAATCTTGAATTGCGGATTGTAACTTGAAATTCATATGAAATAGGGAAAACCTAATGAAATAATTAAATTATTAATTAATTAGGTTATTTATGAATATACATATCTACCTATGGGTATTGATAAGTTACGTTAAATAAATTATTGACTGGTTTTTTTAGGTCTATGTTCAGCACTGCATGGCGATTGGTTGACGATGAGATGAACCACTAAGGGTTTTATCGGAATCAGCCGGTCGGTCAGTTTATTCGGGTTCTTAATAAATTATATTTAATGATAATTTTATCGGCCCGTAAATGATGTGTAAATAAATAATAAATGAATATAAAATAAACAGCAATGTGGAACAAATGTGCATTACCACGATTGTTCGGAAATGCGATATGGATATTTAGAATTATGATATTAATATTTTTTGTTATATGAAGAATACATTATCAGCATTTAGAGTTGGAATTAATTATCGTATGGCATGCTAGGACTAATGTCAATCGACAAAATATGTCGATAATGTTTTTGCGTCCAACACTATTTTGACGTAAACTGTAAATACCACGTGTTGCATTGCTGGCATTTATTGTACTCGTAAACGCGTCACATGTTTATTTTATTAATACATATTATGTAAGGAATTTTTTTACCATAGTTTTAAATTTAGGTTTTATATTTTACACTGTAGCTTTTATTTTAAAGGCATAAAATGTTTTATAATAAAAACGTAACTATGTAGTGACGGAATAAGAGGCTAATGCTTTGTAGAACTGACTGCTAAGTCAAAGGTCGTGGGTTCGATACCCACTCGGAATAATTCTTGGTCTGATCCACAGCATATTGTTCTGAATCTTGTATTATAATTCGTAAAGACTTATCGTTTTTGATAAAAAAATAATATTACACTATTCTTATCCATAATAAAGTATTGGATTGGGAACTGAGATTTCAAGAAGTAGTACTACCGAGAACAAATACTCATTCAAAATCTTAGTTACAGAAAATTTATTAATGATGAAATGACACGTTGAAATCTCACCACCGTCTTCGGACATGCATTATTTATGTCACTCCAAAAATATAAGTTAACTGAAATACGAGCGTGACCTATATATCTCGATAACTGGAGTATGAATAGATGTTGTACCTGGATATAATACTAAAATAACAAGTGTATTTCCTCTTATAATACTGAAGAAATGAAATATTATTTTTGTTTGTAGTATAAAAGTCATGTGTAAGTAATTCTCATCCATATTTCACACGTTGGATCAGTTACAAAATGGGTTACGTAACCTTATATGATCACTAATTAGTGTACCTGTTCAGTTACAAACAGAACGGATATTGTACTCTTTATATATATTTGATATATTTGAATTTTAAACAATATGTATTGCTTTAAATTTAAATATAATTTACATATTGATTTAAAAAAATAAATTCTTAAATATCAAATTAGGACGACTAAATCTTCTTTAAGGTTATAAACAAAATAAATATTAAAATAACTTATACATAATATAAGTATTTAATATTGTTTAGATACATTTGCATTAATGAAAAGTTTAAAATATTTGCACATTTATTTAAAAAGTACAATTGTCCTTAAAAGATTTCTAATTTTAAAGATATGCAAAAGACTTCAGCATATTATAATACGAATTCATGATTTTCATGTCATTTTTAATTAAAAAATAATAATATTATATGTATATCACTCATGATATTAACTGCAATATTACTCATTCTTTATCTACATATTTATTCCTGGTTACACTGTCATGGCCAGTGGGACTAACAGCAGAGACAAACAAAAAACAAAACATATATATATATATGTATGTAAAGAAAATTAGAAGATCAAAATCATGAACATAATAGTAATCTTTGAAAATCAATTCTCCTTAGCAAAGTGTGATTTTACACGGCTATAAAATATAATATTTATATTATTATTTATCGACTGGAATTATAAATACATTTTAGCATTCTTTGTTTAAGATAAAGTAATACTATTGTTTTGAATGTTTAAAGTTAGAATCTTGTAAAACTTATAAATGTAAGATCATTGTAGAATATCACTAGTGGCGTGGTTCGTGGTTCCTTTAAGCGTTTGTAAATTTGGAACTATCAAAGAAATAGTGTTAGGTATTCCAGTTATCGCTTTATTTGAATTATATATTTTTTTTCGAATATCTATTAACCTGAATAGTGTTATTACAAAAATAAATAAAAAGTAAAGAGTATCCATGGAGTTTCTTGACGTTTCTTCTATATAAATATTCCTTTTTTGCCATGCCTCTAGAATCTGACGTTTCATATGTATAAAGTATTCATGCTTAAAAAAAAATGTTGACTTTAACCATGATATCCAGTTCAATAAATTTAAATTACGACAAATAAATACATAGATTTTATTTTATATTATTTATTGTATATTTTACCATATTATTATATAAACGACTTTAAAGATTCAGTTAAAGAATTCATTTCATATAAATAATTATGTTTATTAAGTACATATCATAAATAGGCCTTGTAAAGTGTAAAATGATCTTGATATTATTGACATATTATTGATATATTCTACGACATAAATATTGTTATATAAAAAAATATTTTGAAAGTACTACAGTAAATATTATAGTATATATATATAATATTATAATATATATATATATATATATTATATATATACATATATATTATATACAGTACGTCACTTACATGTCATAATAGTGTCAGACAAACAAATTTTGTAATCATATTACCTACTATCAGGAGCCTTGTCCTATTCTAGTGTGTACTAAGCTTTATTTATAATTTGCAACATATTCTGATTACCTAGTGATTATTTTTCACACGAACATTATTTAAACATCTTACAGCTTATGAATATTATATTATATTTTTTAATTAGTTCTTCAGGAGTTTCATTATCTCATATATCTAGTTTTATTGAGGCATTGTATATTAAAAATGAAAACTAAAAGGCTGTATGTAGATACATATATTATATGTAGATACATACTGACTTAAGACTTTTCTTTATTTAGATTCTGATTCATAGTAATACATACATAATATTTTTATATTTATAATATTAAGTATACTTTGAATTAATTATATGATCGAACTAATTTAAGTTCAAGGTGTAGTTCTTGAATGTTTCTTAATTTCACGTTTATTTACATTTTCAGTAAAATATAGGTCATGTGTTGTATATTTTTGAGATTTGTAAATATCAAATTCATGTACACTTAAACTAGAGATGCTATACAGTTCTCGGTTTTAATTACAAAAAAAAATCAAATATAAAAATCTCAAAATGTTCAAAAACACAACGCTTAATTACAAAAATATTCAATAATAGAACTCTTACCTAATTACAAAAATATTCAATAATAGTACTCGCAATTACGAAAAGAGTCAAAAATAGAACTCTATTACAAAAAAAATCAAAAGCCGCAACGCGGAACTTTTGACAAAAAAAAAATCACACAAATATAGCAATATAGCAATTACAAACTCCCGCCAACAGTATATACGACTAAACATAAAATTGTTCATATTTCTTGACATGACTTGACTTTGAAAATGTCATACTTATCTTAATAATTAGCATATTTTATAATCTGGTCACATATATATTAGCTCAAGATGGTGATGTAAATTTTAATAATACGCAGTTCAAAAATGGTGTCATCTTTATCACCTATGAAGCGATAAATTAATTCGAAATTTATTTGAATCTTCAGACATTGTAAAAAGAAAGCAAAACTTCTAATTTCTATAAATATAAACGGGTGTAAGTTGGCTGAATTACAAAAAAATAATGCGTATTATAATTCTTTGACATAAGTCAGCTTCATGTGACAGCCGCCATTGCTTATATCATGCTCATATTTCCGTAACCAGTGTAAAGCGAGATGTGAAGCCATAAATTAAATTAAAAAAAAAAACCAGTGTAAAAGTATTTGTTTTAATTATTTCTGTATACAGTTTAGAAATTCTCTGAACTGAAATAATTATATTTAACTATGCCTATTTTTCAGTATTATTAGTATTATAAAAAGCTGGTTAAGTTATCTTTCTTTTTTTAACCGCAGCTGTTTCGATATCAGAATCAATCTTTGAGTATCGTTTTACCACTGATTGCGGTATGACCGCAAAATGCCAGTGAAACTCGAAACTCAACACACTGCGTATCTTAAAAGTTAAAAGGGGTTTATTTCTTTGAAATTAGCTATTCACATTGATAATAATTAAAAAATAAATTATAAATTTAAATGAGATTGCTGTGAAATAATTAATATCTAATTAAAAGTGTTTAAAATTATTCCATTAAATAAAACAGTTAGTATAGGAATTTTCTTCAAAAGAATTACAACACTTCATACATATAAAAATTATAATACTATATTTATCCTAGAACAGTCAACATGGCCCGTAGGTACAAAGTACATAGTACACTGTATATTTACGATCACATTATATAAAATTACGTTCTCATATCGAGCGGCTCAACTTATATACTTATATATAACTTTGTAATTATTATAAATTTTGTACAAAAAAAATAGTAAAAAGGTAACAATAAAACTCAAACAATAAACTATTATAATATAAAATTCATTCATTCATGCTGTCTGTGCTCTTTGGCACCAGATAAGTGTGTATTTACCACTTAACAAATGCTTTAACATGATATATATGACTTGGCGTATAATATGTCTGTTCATTGTCCTTAAATAATTCTTATCAGTATTGAGTGCTGTACCTTTTTGATAAGACACACATATAAGATACTTCTTATTTAATGAATTAAAGAATGTATTTATTATGATGTTATTATTTATTCTTGCTGTCTTTATTAATTTAATAGATAGATGTGTTTATGCTTTCCCTTGTTTTCAATGTCAATTCTTATCAGCACTACGCTTGGTAGAGTTAGATAACACTGACATATAATAGCAATAATTATTACAATTTCCTTTTTAAGAATATAAGTACATATCTATTTTATTCCATCGTAACTTAAAATTGTCTAAGATAATTATTTTTTGAATACTACCTGCGTTAATATGAAAACAATATACTTACTGAAAAATTTAGCCTTAAAACAAAATTATTAAACAGAAACGTTGTGGGATTGTATAAAATATGTAATACGCTATTTTGACAATTCGGCCATTTTGGACTTTAGAGCGACACTAATTATGCATAACGGTATTGTTATTTGAACTTAAGGTGTGTTCCAAATTTAAGCTCAAAATTGAGAAGTGCAAATTATTCAATCAAAAGTTGACTCAACATAGATTATGAGTTAAATAAAAGCTTGATTTAAATCATATCTTTCACCTCCTGGAACCGCCGCCAATACCACTTATCGTTTTGCTGACATGTAGACATTTTGATTGTTGGGTCCCAAAAAGATGTGAATAAATTATAAAACTGCGAACAAAAACATTTTCTTTGTAGTTTCTTTATATTTTTTACCTTTGTTTGACAAATTCTGATACGCGAAGTTATAATATAATGTAACTATATTCCATTTATGAACCCTGAATTCTCTTTAAACCTTTTTAATATTTAAAAATATATATCAATTTGAGTAAAAGCAAACAATAAAAAAATATATATTAAATGTAAGACTGACTCTGACTGTTTTTCAAGGTCTTTTCATGAATGAAATCAATATTATTCAAGCTATCAGACATGTAGACAATATATTCAGTTAGTTTAAATAAAAATAGCCGCCATTTTTATGGCATTTTTTATTTCTGAACGTTACTGAGCAACGGACATTTTGTATATCCATGTCATACTGTTTTCTGATTTGTAAAAATAATTAATTAATTCAATTACTTTAACATACATCTTACATATGTTAAAGCGATTGAATTATATGATGAACATAATTTACTTGGTTCGTCTCACTTGTGACTAGCACCGTGTTGGGACAACTGCGAAAATTTCGTCCTACCATGGGATAAATGACAGCCATATTTTAGCGCCACAAATTCCATTACCGTCAAGATCTCAGTCGTGTCGTGTCTTGTAATTTCAATAGCTGAGAAATGAAATATATCAGTGTCAAATATATAAATAAAAAATAGTTTTAAAAATGTTTTTTACAAATATCATGTCATAATATAACCTTCACACATAATGCTTTAATTTTTCATTTAGCGTGCTAATTGAGTGTCACTTCCAGGATTATACTTTAGGATTACATTTATGATTTCTTATATCACCAGAGATTATAAGCAGATTAGTTTTATTTGATACTTTAGTTTTGTTTATCGATTTATTTTATTTTTTGTTTCTTAGCAATTGTTTTTTAATAAAATGACTGAACATCTATCATATCATATAAACATCTATCATATTATTTAATCATATTACTCAATTCTTTTATCGACAAAAATGGATTGTATATGTAACATGCTTCTTGATAACGGTTGATAAAGTATGATTATTTTAATCTCTTAAATTTCAGTATATTTAAATTTTAAGTAAAACTTGTATCTGGAAAACTATTATCCCAAAGATTATACATTTAAGATATAACAAGACCAAGATGCAACAAAAAAAAGTATTATGAACTGAAGAGAAATACCTAGGCTTATAATTAATATGTATCTGTAGAAGTGGGAGAGAAAGGTATAAATAACATCGAATTCTCTCTATAACTTACTTAAAGATCTTTCTAGAAGTATCACCAGCCGATTTCTGGACACTGGAGTGGCAACACCAATAAAGTGCCTCTAAACAGTTTCTTTCCGTTTTTTCACATGATCATATGAGGGAATATACTTCAAATTTATTAATTTCATTTATTTTATTTCATCATAGAACATACGAAATCGAATTAAATCTGTGATTAAATTATTATTTAACGTACAATTTGTCTGATTACGAAAATATGTAAATGACCCATTATCTCACTGTTTTTTTGTTTTTATTAATATTAATATATTTAACAAGTTTGAAACCATTTAAATAATTTAAATCGACTCCAAGTATGATATAAAATATATTAAAATATCAGATTTATTGATATTTTTGCTGATTTATGATTACACTTTAAAACCTGGTTTTCCTTCTATTTAAACTTTTAAATATTTTTTTATTAAGTAGAAAACGAATATATAAATACAACTCTCCTGTGTATATTTCTGTGTTCACGTGTTTGGCTACTGACCAGTAAGGATTGACCACAGACTGTTGACCACGTTAAGTCGCATACTCGAGGATGACGTCACCAGGATGATGGATCTAGATCCATTTCAAGTTATGGTACTTACGACACATCAAAACTAAAAAACCACAAATCCTGGGTATTACACGGTTTTTTTGTTTTTCACTTCAAAATACTTATTTTATGAATAGTTATTTATAGAATAAATCTTTAATGTTTACTCAAGATATTTATCCAGATGGTATCAAAATCCCTTCAATAGTTTCAGATTTAAACGAGTTCAAACGAACGGAAAAACACAAAAAAATATATATTAATTATCACATTCTAAAATATCAAAATCGCTCCAGCTTGTAAATTTCAAAATTTATTTATTTATTTGATAGTTAAAAGAGACAAAAAAAACGTACCAAACAAGAATTCTATATCAAATTCTAAAGTATTAAAATCTCTCAAATAGTTTCAGCTGGAGAGTTTAAAAAAGAGAAAAATATTGCAAAAATTTAATGCTCCATCCAATTCTAAGAGTAGCTCTATAAGAATTTATAAGCAAATTTAATGTATAGATTTAAAAAAAACCACCCACGTCGTCACGTTCCAGTCAAGAATCCGTTAGGGAGTCCTTTGTACCCATTTGAATACGAATAAGCTATCTGAAACGGTACATTGCCGTTACAACCCATCATTATATACAATAATAGCTTTATCATAGGCATATTTATATAATGTTATCAATACAACCAGTAGAACTATTAAATAACATCTTTTGTATAGACTATGAGAGAATATTGAAATTACGATATCGAGACATTGTATTCTAAGAATTAGCCTTTATTCCAGTTACCTGTATGTAAATAAGTATAATAAAATCTATATGTTATAATATACCAAACGCAATTTAAATATATGATTTACGGATCAAGACTTACCAATTTTGATATATAAAATTAATCATGAACACGGGCAGGACTTGTACTTTGAACTCTTATATATTTTGTTCCACGTTGTTTTAAATTTTGTATTTATTAACAATGTTAATAACATGACTGACATAAAACCATTTAAAACAAGTTTATTCAATGTAACACTTTTAGAAATACTTAGTTATATTATAATTAGTTTATTCAGAATAACTTAAATAAACGCTCTCTTGATTATTAAACTGTAAATAAACCATGAACTATGAATAAATATTTTAAAGAACAAACTACAATTAATTAACATACATTATTTTTGTTTGTAGATTGTTTTATGTATATCGCAAAAGTTGTGATATTAATTAATATTTTTAATTATATAGTATAAAATAACCTACAGAACAGACAGAAGTTGCCTACAGAAGTTTGGAACATACATTCGGAACTGATTCATTTGGAAACCGCTTTAAAATTAATAGTAAAATGGCCAAATTCAGTGTAGTTTATTGTGTTCAATCTAAAACCAAAAAACCCAACGGTCTTTAATAGATATATAGTCCTCCATCTCAATATAAATAAGTTACTGCTGAAAATTTGATTATGTATTTGGTTCGTTGTTAAAATTTTAAAAGCACATTGAAATTGGTCTAAATTATATGTAAATGATTTTCCTTATTGAGGTATCCACATAATAATCTATGTTATTTTGTTACAGATTTTCATTAGAATTTGGAACAAAGAAGAATTATCAAAATGGTCAATGTAAGTATATAATATTTATTAAATGATCTGAAATATTTGTGTTTTTTGCGACTACAGTCTGGGGCAGTAGTACCAAGTGTTTTCATTGTAATTGATACCGGGTTTGGTTCCCGGCGGAACAAAAAGATATATACTATAAAATACCTGTCTTGGTTCAATTTTTTTGATCTATCACTATCATGACCCGCTAAAAATAGAGAAGAAGCATGATGGATGAAATTCTTCAACTTTTACGTAATTGGAAAGGAAGAATTTGCCCAGCAATGGTATATGATTAGGCTAATTCAATATTAAGTATTGAAGTACGCTTATAAATAATTTATTAATATTAATTTCATTTGTTTCAAAACAGGAGTCAAACGGCTTGCCTCCTCCTCAGGAGATGGAGACATTCCTACCACAAGATGAAAAGAAAGAAAAAGTTGTGAACAAGTGAGTAAAGATATTTATTAAACATAATATAAAGTAATATTCATCTTATTATGTGTTTTTATAACAAGGAAAAGCCATAAAAATAGATTTAGTAATAATAATCTATAGAGTACTGATAGATACAAACTTTAATAGGCTTCTTGTTAATGTATGGCCTCATTCCCGTTGACTGAAAACTCACCCTACAGTGTGTTACAGTAGCTTCTGTAAATGGATTTAAATTACAATATGGACAATGCTGAAAAATTCTCATCAGTATACGTTAATGCATTCATGACAATTAGCGGTATTTATTTAATTAACTCTACTTACTTACCAAATTTAATTTGCGTTTAAATTTACAGACAAAAATAACATTCAGGCTTCAGTATCAGTTCAATAAGCTTTTGATTTAAATACCTTACATTGTTCAAAAATTAAAAAAAATACGAAACGACACTGAACTCCATATTTTTATAGATAATAATAAAACTTATTAGAATTGAATTCAAAAATTATTAGAATTAGAATTGAATTCAATAATAATTATTATTAAAATTATTTTTTTTATTTATTTTTATTTTTTTAGATATAACTTGAGCAAAGATGTCGAGGAAGGAGATTTTGATCCATTCACGGAAAGAAAGTTGGATAACCCGACTTCGTAAGTATACAAATTTATTTTTTACCAACAATACATACAAGATATTACAATTATTTTGTTTGAAATGCAACGCGAAATAATATATATAGCGTAACAAATGCGAACGTCTTAAATGTACATAAGAATTATTGTTTAAAACGAAATAACTTACATGAATAAACTTGACATTCATCAAAACTGAACGAGGAATATTAGTAAATTGATTGATTTATAGTCTAATTACTGACATATTCTTATTTTTTGATATACATTATCCTTACTGTTTATGCTGTGGGTTTGTTATAAATATATATATATAAATAGTGAGGATAATTTAATGATTTTTGCTTGAATATTATATCGTTCATCCCAATTATTTGGGACAATACGTAAATCTCACACACTCTTCTTTTTGATTAAATAAAAATATATAAAAATAATGTTCCTACAAATGTAACGTGCCTATGCGATTAGTCAAACATAGTTTGATAATTTTCTGTTTAGTATGTGCTTATACAGAATATATTAATTTTGAATATATTATTTCAGGAATATGGACACACTAACTCACTTACTGAAGGCGTCACTGGGTACTGGAATTCTCGCTATGCCCAAAGCGTTTCAGTGCTCCGGAATCGTAGCCGGCATCTTCTTAACGATTTTAGTCGCCGTTGTTTGCACTCACTGCTCGTATGTCCTTGTAAGTGATCTATATTTATAACAAGATATTATATGTAATTCACGTTTATTATTAAAAATTGCAAAGCGATTTTATATTTATTGTAAAGTGTGTGATAAAAAAGGATATTTTTAGATTATATAAATGTAGCCAAGCGAATGCGATCGCATATTACAGATACAATTATATCTAATATACTATTTAATGATTATAATTGACTTGCGTTAGAATAATATATAAATAATAACTGACTTACAATGAACCCAGTTATATCGGTTAAAGAAAAACTACTAAAGGGTAGGTTAATTATATAAATAAGTTGATGATTAATTGCGAAGTTTAAAGATACTTTTAAAAGCAAGGTTGTCAACAATCGATTTATATTCTTTCTTATCTAGTTATTGTTTATTTACAGATAAAATGCGCTCACGTTTTGTACAACAAGACCCGGCGCACCACAATGAGCTTCCCAGAGGTCGCGGAGGCCGCGCTCGGTAATGGCCCGGAGTGGGGCAGAAAATGGGCAAATACATTTAGGTTAATACATATTATAAGATATTATTTTATAATAAAAAAAACTTTAAAAATCAATGCAATAATTAAAGCCAAAAAATCGTAAAAATACATAATTTTAATATAAAATCGTGGAATGACTACGATTAATATATTTGTAGATTTCGATAACCATTACTTACTTTTTTAGACATTTTCTAGTTTTTATTATCTTTCACATCAGATATATTAAATTATATGTAACTTTAAATCATTAATTTTTCTATTTAATTGCTACAAGTTAAACTCTGTTAACGGAAGGTATGAAAACTAATAACATTTATCCGTCAGTTGATCCTTTAAATAATATTGCGACACCCATGTGTGTTTATTTTGATTCCTATTAAAATAAAAATATACGTACGTACGTAATTAAAAATAAATAATAGATAAGTGAAAATTAAAACAATATTTTTGATTCAATATTCTCGTTCATCTGACATTTTGTTTTGTTACTATTGATTCATTTTCATTGTCATTAAAATATAAGCCCAGTTCCTACACAACATTCCAAACTGAATATTTTGACATATATTTATTTTATTTACAGAATCTTTATCCTCGTCAGTCTGTTCGTGACGTATTTTGGCACTTGCTCTGTGTATGCAGTTATAATCGCAGAAAATTTGAAAAAGGTATTATGCTGCAAAACTTATAAAATTTGTTTAATAAATAAAGCAACTCTTGTACGAATGCGTATAATAAGCCCCAAGGTTCCTGAAAGAATACAAAATATATTAAAAAAAAACATTTAACGTAACGTTAATATATCTTTGAGGTTACTGATAATGTTCAAAATCCTAAAAATTATTTGTTGAATTTATTCCTTCGAACTATTCCAAATATTCAATATTTCTAGTAATGGAAATAATTGCCAACAAAATACAAAATCAAGACGAGAACAACGCAGACTTGATACTGACCTTTTCAATAAAATATAAGGGTGTATATGTAAGGCTAGACAAATATCTAATAGAAGCTGTAAACATATATAAATCTACTAAAAGACGATTAGAATATTAGAGTACACGTTAATTATTTGAAACTAAGTGTAATTGTGTAATAACAACTATATAGTTATTGAAATATTTTGTGATTGTTATTCCCAAACAAAAAATGAGATAAAACAGTAATATTTAACTCGATTATTCAATAAAGATCAACTTGATTGTAAAGGTCAAATGATAATTACCCCGACCTCGAGTGTGGGTATTTTATTTACAATAATATTGTCATACGCACTGTTTATATTACTTTGTCTTTATAATAGGTGTTATTTGTTCATAAATTAAGTAATGCCGACTGCACTTATAAACGCTAAGTTTAAGCATAATGTGATATTTACGTAAAATAGTAGATACATGATATAACAAGACGTAAAAAGTCTCTGTGAAAGTGTTCTTACTAAACCCAGGGGCCTCATATGATTTTATAAAAAATATCTGATTTACTGTAATTATATATAGCATTTATAAAATTAACACGATTATTTATTTTTCAAGTATTTATTTGAAATAATGTTTCTTTCTTATTTCGATTTAAATATATATAACACACTGGAAATATATATGCATTATATTGTATGCTATAACTGATATATACTTACATTTTCAGGTGGTTCATTTCTACTGGGAAGACACCAAGGAGCACTTTGAAATACGGATATTCATCCTCTTTCTTCTGCCGCTACTTATTTTCATGGCTTGGATCAAAAATCTAAAATACTTGGCCCCCGTGTCAATGATTGCAAATCTGTTCATGGCGCTAGGCCTCGGGATAACATTTTATTTCCTGGTCGGCACTGCACCATTGGACTTTGGAAAAGTCTCACTTATTAAGCATCCAAGCGAATGGCCCCAATTATTCTCTCTGACGATCTTTGCCATGGAAGCCATCGGTGTCGTAATGCCTTTAGAAAATGCTATGAAAACTCCACGTTCAATGCTTGGTTTCTGTGGTGTGTTAAACAAAGGAATGTCTGGTGTAACTCTGGTATACATACTTCTTGGGTTCCTGGGTTACCTGAGATACGGAGACGACGTGGCTGACTCGATCACCCTTAACTTAGAACCACACCCTGATGATACCAAAATCCACGAGGTGTAAGTATTATCACTATTGTCTCGTTTTTTTTTTATAAAATTAACTTAAAACACGAGGAAACTCATTTCCTAATGTTTAATACAACATAAAAAAAAATAGTATCTTCTTTACGATCATCAACAATTTATCCATAATTTAATATTATTTTTTTCAGACTTGCCCAAACAGTGAAAGTATCAATTGCAATCGCCGTGTACTGCACATTTGGACTTCAGTTCTTTGTTTGTGTGGAAATTATGTGGAACTGCATCAAGGATAAATTCACCCAGCGGCCAGACCTTGCGGATTATATAATGCGTACTATATTGGTGACAGTGTGCGTGCTGCTGGCCGTGGCCGTGCCCACTATAGCGCCCTTTATGGGAGTTATTGGAGCCTTCTGTTTCTCAATCCTTGGACTCATTGCCCCTGCTTTCATCGAAATCATCACCTTCTGGGATATCGGTTTTGGACCTTACAAGTTTCTCGTGTGGAAAAATTTACTAGTTCTAATTTTTGGCTTATTCGCACTCATATTTGGAACTATCGACGCCATCAAGAGTATAATTGCAGTATACAGCGCACACTAGCAGGACTCAAGTTCCTGTTAAACTAATGCGTGATTGTTTGTCGGGCTTTTAAAGTTAGTTTTAAGGTTTAGACCAAGTGCGACATATTGATCTTATGACATGTTACAACGTTTTAAGTGGTGCTGTTATTTTTTTTTTATCAATCATACAACATTTATAAGCGTTGTAATTATGTCTTATATTTATCGCTGATCCGCTTCTAACTTATGAGTGTATTGGTTTGATAGATTTCGATTGCATTCCCACATAGCGTGCTGAGTTAATGAAAGCTTGGAGTTTTGAGTTTTAGATTGTTTTTTTCTCGTTTACGATCAACGTTAAAATTTATATTGTATTAGCTATAACACAATTGATTTTAAATAAGGCTTTAAATAATAATTGAACTGTAAAGACCCGTGTTTGTAAATTGAAATATGTGTTTGGATAAATATAATAAAAAATGTTTCCGTTAACGGAAGCATAAGCATTGGTTGACAGAGTTGTCATGTCTGGATGAAAGAAATGGCATTAAAATATTAAACAAAATTCAATTCAGGTACAGGTTTGTTAGTTTTAATAAAGTTGTGTTTAACTCATACAAACTTGATGAAACGAAGCTCTCTTAGTCAGGGCCATGGCTATATGCTTGCTCAAATTTCAGTGTAGTTTTAATGGCCGTCTAAACCAGTTTGCTTATGAAATTGTGGACACAGCCTAATACTTTAAGATCCTATATGTTGAAAATCTTATACCAGTACAAATAATATTTACGGCAGTGTACGATGGATTTATGAATTATACGAAATGTCCTAAAATATGTATTGTTAAATTTTAAAAATATATTCACAATGTACTTAATGCCGTGGAATTTTATAGATAGATTATTTTTGCATTTAATTTAATTATTCTTTAAATGATTTGATACTCTTGTATCAATCAGATTGAAACACGTTATATATATACATACATACACGATATATCATAACGGGGCCTTGTTTACAGTAGTCTTATATAACGATTTTCTACTGCTAATGGTAAGTTAAATATTTAGTAGAATTATTGACTTGTTTTCATTAAGTGTAGATAAAAATTAAGATAATTTATATGTAAATTGAAAAACAAATGATAACTATGAAGTCGTAGTTTATAAGAAATTGCTGAGTAATCATCTCCAATGATATACACTCCCGTTGTAGCAGAGTCGATAATTTTTTCTACTTGCATTTATTGTTTTTCAATTTATATATATAATAAATATATTGTTATAAAATATTATTTTCAGGTTACTATGTTGCCTTGCGTATATTAGTTTAAGTGCATATTTTCTAAACGAACTATAAACATGTAGTATTATTTATATTAAAGTTCCTATAATCTATTTTTTATTGGAATAATATATATATATGTGATTTTATATTGCGGCACTTTCATATTAAAATATTGTCAAAATCTATACAATTATAATGTTTTACAAATACAGAACAATTCCACATGTTAAGTATTTTTATTTAATTTACATTATAATCATATTTTTTTAATACTTTTCTCAATCAATTCATGAAATTTAATCTTCGAAAAAGGTAAATAAAAAAGCCTTTAATGGAATCCACAATTTATTTTAAACAGTACACAGCTTTCACATTGAAAAAGCTCACGAAACTCTTAGCCGTTATGGTTTAAATCTGTAAAAAAATAAAACTAAGAAAAAATATAAAAATAGAAAGTGAGATTGGGATAAAGCTTTTTCATACCTAACATCGTATATTTATAATAAACACACAGCTACATAAGAATACATGTGGTAACTTAATAAATAATAATACAGAACTCCGAGCTCAATAATTAATGGTTCAAATATTAAAATTAAAATGAGTCTTCAAAGAATCAACCAAAACCGCACAGAAATATGAAAATATATATAGTAGAATGAATTGATACAATAAAAATAGTTCAAATTCAATTAGAAAAAGCCAAGACTTAGTAAGTTATTTAGTTACAAATTCCATATTTAATCAGTTTCATTTATAATAATGTTAGTTAAAAATAATATTTTTCCTGAGAAAGTTGGATCAAATTTAACATTTTTATAATCTTAATAAATCAATGTATTTTATATTGATATTAAATATGCTGAAGTATTTCGAAATTAATTCATATATAGTTGAGAATTTATCAACAAAAATTTAATTAAAATCAAAATATTGAATGATTTAAGATCTGGTTTATAACTACTATATAAGTTTCTATATGATACAAATACGAAGTGCTTTAAAACAGTAGGTTATATTCATATTTACGAATGCAAATTGTTTTTTAAAGAACGAAATATTAAAAAATATGAAATAAACATAATATAGATAGGGAAAATACTGTCTCTGTACAAAGAAGTTTTAGGCCGCAATGCTAAAAAAAATCAGCAATCATTTATATCTAGCACCTTCGACTAACTATCTATGAAAAAGTACCACTATATAATTTTGATACTTTTAAAATCTTTGTCATAAACGTATGTACATCTTTAACTTAACTAATAAATAGTTAAATATGTATTTACAGATAGATCAACTATGACGTGAACTCGAATTATCTAAAACTCCGTCTATTACGAACAATTATTCTGAGATTGACGTTTCATAAATGTCAAAAATTCTAATGTCACTGGAATTTGTAATAAAAAAAATAACTCAGTCTATACGAATAACTAACATTTCATAAACAGTTATTGCTTTCAACTTCTAATGAACTTTTAAGATACTTACAATTTTTCTATCGAACACTTATTTAGTTTTATTATCTATGACGCTACTAGTACCATTACATCAGTAACGTGGATGTTTGTGAAGCCCGTCCAGCGCTTTAAAAACCAATACAGCAGACGCAATATGTCCCAAATACTTGTACTACACTTGTACGTAAGTAATAATAGATTTATATTGTACCGTCAAAAATAATATGAATTTCTCTATCTTAAGGAAGGCGTAAGAAATGTACATATCAACACATACTCCCATTTCTAAACTAATGTTTGGTTACGAAAAAATAATATGTCAATTAATAAGAAAATACACAGAGACTTACAAACTATTGACATTAAAAGTGTATTTTATATACAATAATTTGTGTGAATCAAACAGATGTGATCTTTAAATTATAATTACATATATTTATATAATTAGCTTTAAAAGCCGGGGTTCAATTCTCATATACAGCAAATAATATAATATACTTACCGCTAATTTAATAATAATAATAATGAAAGTGTTAAAACTGTTTCCATTGCTTGTTCCGGTCTTTTTATAATATTAAACAAACACTTTGAGCATATAATCTATATAATCGTCTTTATTATTGTTAGGGTCATCTTATTACCATTGTAATAATGTAATCTAATTATAAGACATAAGATGTAAATCTATAGGCAAATATACCATTTGACACTGGCTGAAAATAACTCAACACAAGCAAAGGCAATATAAAAATAATGCGGTATACGTCCTTTTTGGTGACATTTAAGACGGTACAAAAAGGACTCATTTTCCCGCGCAATTGGCAATGGACGCTAACCGCGGTGACAAATGGAGAAATAAAGGAATTGTGATTTTTAATGATTTATTAAGGAAATGCTGCTATTGTACAATCATTGTCTTACTGATAAGAGGATATGGAATAAAATTATATGAAAGTAGAGAAATGTTGTTTGAATTGTTGACTTTCGTCAACAGTTCAGAAGTGGGATCACGAAAGGATATACAAAACTTCCTTCCACGCCTATAAAGTGTAAGTAATTGTGCAATTTATTATCATTATGACTTATTAATAAATCTTTAACGTTATAAACGAAATAATATTTTTTTTTTCTTTATAATTTTGGATTAATGTTTTTCTTATTTCTGCTGGATGACAGGATGAATGCGTATGTTGTATTCACATTATTCACGTGTGTGGGTATATTAACGAAGGTATAGTCGTAATGAATTTAATAATTAATACCTATAGGTATTTTTTTACATTTCGTTTATGAAAGGTTTTCACACCATATTGACTTGGCTGCACAGTACTGAGGAATTTGTCTCTTATTAAACAAAAAGCAGTACCTTTTTTTTCAATTATTAATGAATTTCAAAATAATACTAGCAATATACAGTTAATCTCGTGTCTCTTATAAGTCCAATTAATTATATTTACACAAAGTTATATTTATACAATTCGTAGTGTGACAGCGATATAAATTAAACTACATATTATATTTTATCATTCTATATATCTATAATTGAATTTAGACTACAAAAGCTATTTTATTCCTATATTCCTGGTATTTGCACCAAGTTAAATTAAAACTTATATATAGTCTAAAAGTCTTAATGAAAAAAAAATAACATGTCACTTAGTGAATAAATATATTTTTTAACCTCTAGATATACATGTCAGTAACTATTGTGATTGAAATTAATCTAACTGGTATTCTTATTTCTGAGTTCTAGAATCGAGGATAGAAAAAGTCGTTCAAGGAGTTGCTGACTTACAAGACTCAAGAACAAGGGTTAGTGATAAGTCAAACCCAAGGCGAAGAGTCAATGACAGGTGACTGCCGAAGTGAAAAGTTAATTATATGTAAATCAAGAGGTTTATGAAACATGATACCCGTTAAGGGTATATGACAAGAGACACCCGATTTTAAGGGTATATGACGGGAGATACCCAAGGTTAAGGGTACATGACAGTAGATACCTGAATTTAAGGGTATGTGACAAGAGATACTCGATTTTGAGTGTATATGACGGAAGATACCCGAGATTAAGGGTATTTGACGGGAGATACCCAAGGTTAAGGGTACATGACAGTAGATACCTGAAGTTAAGGGTATGTGACAAGAGATACCCGATTGTGAGGGTATATGACTGGAGATACCCGAGGTTAAGGGTATATGACAGGAGATACCCGACGTTAAGGGTAGATGACTGGAGATACCCGAAGTTAAGGGTAGATGACTGGAGATACCTGAGGTTAAGGGTATATGACTGGAGATACCCGAGGTTAAGGGTATATGACAGGAGATACCCGAGTTTAAGGGTAGATGACTGGAGATACCCGAAATTAAGGGTAGATGACTGGAGATACCCGAAATTAAGGGTAGATGACTGGAGATACCTGAGGTTAAGGGTATATGACTGGAGATACCCAAAGTTAAGGGTAGATGACTGGAGATACCTGAGGTTAAGGGTATATGACTGGAGATACCCGAGGTTAAGGGTATATAACAGGAGATACCCGAGGTTAAGGGTATATGACAGGAGATATCCGACGTTAAGGATATATGACAGGAGATACCCGACGTTAAGGGTCTATGACAGGAAATACTCGATTTTAAGGGTATATGACAGTTGACAAAGGCAAAGGTTCTGGATCAGCGACGCCTTAAGTCGCGGAAGTACTACTACAGGTGAAGAGCTAATTTTGGATGACAAGAAAATATGCAAGGCAAAGCTCATCAACCACGACAACATTTAAGACAGAGGCGTAGAGATCTAAGCAATTCTTCAGTTCCACGTAAGTCGATTAAAGCTCATTCAAAGTCCAAACGAGTAAAGATAAATATAAATAGTACTAACGCTATTCTCGATAACTTACTTTTATAACAAAAAAATGGCTAATGGCTAACTTAAAATATTAACGTCATTTTCAATTGCGATCCTAGTTCTAAAGAACAGACAATTGTAACATGATAAATAATGTTAAAAATGCACAGAAATGTAGGATTAGAATGAGAAATAATAAGTCACTTATATTTATAAAAAAATTGCGGTATAGCAAAATCTTGGTATCAAGGATTACCCACAGTATTGTATGATTAGGCAGAATTAAAACATCGTAGACTTTTGCCACGCTGTAAACTTCGCTGGGTTGTTAACGGCATTGTTAAGTAAGTGCTTTTTTTTTTTACAGTACATCACTAGTTCATTAGATTTATTTGCAAAAAAATAAAAAAATAAGTAATAGATAAACTGTACACGGCTTATCACATGAAAGATAACCGCGCCGTCAGAAAAGGGACACACGACGCCTGATTCTTAGCCTGACCACATTGAAATATTTCAAGTCCAATAAAGTAAAAACTATTGTATAACAAACGCTTTTCTGTAAAGTCGCTTTACGGACGACAATTTTACGCGATAACGTAAAAAGAAAACATTAATGCAAAACTGCAAGATTCTATGAATTGAATGATTATCACCGAATTATTTTGTATTGTACAAACTAGGAGTTCATTGAAAATTAAAATATTTCGATAAATTAATATTTATTTACGTTATTTATTTTTTTTAATTAATATAAATATAAATTTATCTTAAGTTACAAAGATTAATAGCGAGTAATAGTGTTCTGTTAATAATTTATCAATAATTTTTATACACGATTGATATTTAAGACAATCTGCGTTATTCTGTCAAGGATAGAACGATGATGCGTTGTTATATTAAACAATGGAACCAATATTAACTTTTCACTTTACTTTATATACAGTAGACACACACACACAGTTCAGGTGTTCGTCGGCCGCAGCGGCTGATGAAATGGAAGAGGTATAAACGCGTCTCAAGCCCTACGCTTGGTCCGATAGTGCTTCTCTATCGATTGTTTCGTTCTCGGTAATGATAGCTATGAATTTTGCATTTTTTTTCCAGATCATAAACTATTCGTTACAATTATTATTATTTTATGAGTATTAAAAGCAAACGTTGTTATATTACAACTCAGATTTCTTTGTAGTTCAAGAAATGGAAATGCAAGACAGACAAAGTAGATAACACGATTACATGTAACTTAAAAATATGTTAATCAAGTATAGGGAATGCGTCTCTACTAGTCCTAGATAGTTAGTTTATCCTCGTGCTACGGAAATGACAATTGAGCGTAGAGTTTCCAAATCCGTTGTTTATGGACATTACCGAATGTCTTACTCAGAGAGGAGCCAAGTAAGACATGTGGTTCACGAGGTAGGATGAATATACGGTATAGTGTTTGATTGCGGCGTTAATAAATCGTCGTATTGGTGAAGAAAAATAAACTGATGAAAGAAGGATATGCGTTGAATATCGAGCGTTGAAGCCCAAAACAAAGCTAAAAGAATCAGTATCCACTTCCGTGTATCGAGGATCAATTAGAGTTGTTTATAGGCAGTGACTTATTTGTGTGTAGGTTAATCATGAAAGAAAAGTCTGATTTAACGGACAAAGTTCATGACACCAGTCTGATAGTCTGAATGTCATAGAATGCTATTTGGACTCATTAGTGTGCAATCAGTCTTTCAAAGAACCAATGCAATACACTCTTACTTGTATGGATTATGTTTTGGTCCCATGTAAGGGTTTTGATATGGAGTTGGAAAGACTAAATGAGGTACTTGATATAATAAAGAAAAAAGGTGCTTACTATAAACATGAGTGTAAGAAAGTTCTTCATTGATGTGATAAAGTTTCTGGGCTTGGAACTGGGTTCAAATGGAAAATAACGTGGTTAGAACCTATAGAAAAAAAAAAGTGTGAAAGAGCGAAGGTGGGGCCGTCCAATCAATATGACCTCCGATAATTATTTTTTTCTTCTTTTTTAAAGGCCTCTCAGGATATTTTTTTTTTAGGAAGTTTATTGGGGACTACTAGTCTTTAAGGCACACTCTTACTTTCTGATTGATTGATAGGCATTCTTACGGTCGTTTCTCAGTACATATTTGGTGGCATCTTGTTTGTACGTCACAATTTGGATACATATGTAAAAGGGATAGTGACAGACACGCTATAAATACAAGAGATAAAAGTGGATTCTCAACGCGGAAATATCGTCTTCAAAAAGTTAAAGAATCCTTTATGGGTTTGAGTGTGCGCATATATAGTAAGGTTCCACAGGATATCTTGGACCTTCCTTTTCTTGCTTTTAAATGTAAAATTGAAAGTATACTGTTGAAAGAAGGCTTGCTATGGCATACAGGAGTTTTTGGTTGATCGTATTTCGGTCGACTAAAAGGTTGGGTTGTGGAGCTTTGCTTGTTGACTCGTTTGAGGGATGTTCTAATGTATACATCAAACATTGTTAAATTGTTTTTAAAAGGGGGAGCAACTGTTGAGTTTCTGGCCAGCTCTTCTCAGCAGAGCCGCATTCCAAGCTGGTGGTAGCTTCGTCACGGACTGACGTACTCGCATACTATACTGACATTTTTTTTAATGTAATGTAATGTAATTGACGATTCAAAGGTGCATGTAAATGTCTACTTGAGTAGGGATATTTTTGGTTTTGATTGTGATTGTGATTGGTTAGAAGAATTAAAAACAGATACAATTGGCAGTGGGGAGAGGAAGGGTAATGCGTAGCACGATGTTAACACGGATTGACCAGCGATGAGTCAAATAACGGGTTTATATCATAAATTTTAATAGACAACGGGAGAAGTAATGTCACACATTCTGTTATCTGCAATCTTTTTGGAATATCAAATTCTTGATATTCTGTTAATGGAATCTGAAAACAAATTGTTAACCACAATGAAATTAGCGATCGATAAAATTTGTGGAATAGGTGTTGGTGTGTTGGATGATGTCAGTGGCGGTGTATTGAAGGTGTGGTCGATATATACAATAACTGTAAGCCAAAAAAATGGCATTTTATATAAAGGAGGAGGGAAAGATGTAAGGTGGGCTGTGTTAATCAAGGCACAATGGCAAATTCATGACGTTAAAAGACTGTTATAAAATAAAAATTAGAACAAATAAGAAACCTGTTCGTTTCAACACATGAGACAATAAAAAAACCGATGTTTGAGATGTTTGGAATGTGTTCACCACCAGGTGGTGAATAGTGAAGGTGGACTCGATCCAATAAAAAAAACAAATTACTATACACATTATTTGACCACCTAGGCCCTTTTGTCAAAATAAATCTGGAAGTTGTTACCTCTTTGTCCTTATTGACGGCTTCCCAAATTTCATAATACATACATACACCTGTTAAAAATGTAAAATCGCTTATATTACTAAAATAAAAAAAAATTAAAACCGTTGAACATTTAAAGATTTTATCACAGTATAAAACAAAACAAATATTAAACGTCTTAGCAACAAAAAGAGCAAAAGGTAAGGAGAACGGTTTAATAAAACCTTAACCGAGGCGTAACTACATCAAATTACGATATAGCATAATAAGCTTGGAATGAGCCTTAGAGGAATATACAATTAACTTTCAACACTACAATAAGAAAACAACTTAAAGATCTCTATCACAACTTGATAAAAAAAAATTTTCAAAAATTATAAAACTCAGGTAAAATTAAGTAGAATAATTAATATTGAATATCGGCAGATTGTTTAAAAACAATTAAGGAAGATGCTTTCAAACGTATCGAAACATAATATCAAAAATATTTTTAACGCTACAATAAACTTTAAAAAACCCAATAGACAAAAAAAAAGAGTTAGTGCAAATCCAAAAGCAAGTGCAAATCGCAAAAATTGGTAGTTTAATATACCTTATTAAATATTAATATGCCTTATTTAATACTTTTATATGATACATTTTTGAGAACTATATGATGATTTTTTTTTAATACTCTTATATGATAAATTGTTGAGGACAACAAGACAGATTCTTTAAATACTTTTATATGATAAAATGTTGAGGACTATGTGATGGACTTTGTTAAATACTCTTATATGATAAATTGTTGAGGACTATATGATGGACTTTGTTAAATACTCTTATATGATAAATTGTTGAGGACTATATGATGGACTTTGTTAAATACTCTTATATGATAAATTGTTGAGGACTATATGATGATTTTTTTTAAATACTTTTATATGATAAATTGTTGAGGACTACGTGATGGACTTTGTTAAATACTCTTATATGATAAATTGTTGAGGACTATATGATGATTTTTTTTAAATGCTCTTATATGATAAATTGTTGAGGACTATATGATGGACTTTGTTAAATACTCTTATATGATAAATTGTTGAGGACTATATGATGGACTTTGTTAAATACTCTTATATGATAAATTGTTGAGGACTATATGATGATTTTTTTTAAATACTTTTATATGATAAATTGTTGAGGACTATGTGATGGACTTTGTTAAATACTCTTATATGATAAATTGTTGAGGACTATATGATGATTTTTTTTTAAATGCTCTTATATGATAAATTGTTGAGGACTATATGATGGATTGTTTGAATTCTCCTATATAGTAATTGCTGTTGTGACTTTCGTAGTTAAGAAGGAACAGTACTCATAAACTGGGCTTAATCGTGGATGAGCTTTGATCGAGACTTTGTGACTACTTGAAATAATGATTTCATAAATGATGAAAATGACCAGAACAATGAGGTATTAACCTCACGAATAACGATAGTGATAATGTAGCTAAATAATATAATTTCTTGGGCTTTTTCTATTTTTTGTAATTGTTTAAAGTTAATTAAATATGATGTGACTTACTTTTAATAACACTATCTACAGTACACTACTAACAGTACACTTGCTTGTAACTCAATATAAAGTGGAAATTATTATTTTTTTTGCATACCTTATTGTAATTTGAACACGGATATTGATTTGTAAAAATATATTTTTGTCTTTATGTGGGCGATTGATTATTCTCACATTTTTTTGGGTGTTATTTAAACGGTTAGCAAAGTATTGGTATATTTGTGAGCAGAAATATGTAATTGGTAAGCTAAAATTGAAAATTGATAGTTGGACATAAAATTGATAGTAGAAATGTTTTCTCTACTAACCGAACGTATAATCTTGCTGACCAAGTAATTATTCTGCCAAGATATTATTTATAACCTAACCTAACCTAACCTAATTTTTAAAAAGCAAAATACACAGTAATTACTTCTCTTTTTTTTTATATTTGTGTTGCGAAGGGACTCGCAATTTACAGGATGGCCGAGCTGTTAGGGTCATCTTATTACCATTGTAATAATGTAATCTAATTATAAGACATAAGATGTAAATCTATAGGCAAATATACCATTTGACACTGGCTGAAAATAACTCAACACAAGCAAAGGCAATATAAAAATAATGCGGTATACGTCCTTTTTGGTGACATTTAAGACGGTACAAAAAGGACTCATTTTCCCGCGCAATTGGCAATGGACGCTAACCGCGGTGACAAATGGAGAAATAAAGGAATTGTGATTTTTAATGATTTATTAAGGAAATGCTGCTATTGTACAATCATTGTCTTACTGATAAGAGGATATGGAATAAAATTATATGAAAGTAGAGAAATGTTGTTTGAATTGTTGACTTTCGTCAACATTATATACTTCGATGTGTATGAAATTACAGAAATGTCATTCATGTTGCTAAATACAATATATTTATAATATAATGGAAAACATTTTAATTGAGACTGAAATCAATTGGACGGAAATTTTGAATTTATTACTTTTATAATACACAAAATTATAATAAAAATACTGTTAAATAAACAAAAGGCAGGATAAAAGCGTTGTATTCGTTGAAGAAATACAAAATAGTAACTCCTACAATACTGTATTGATTGAGGTCAAATAATATATAAGGATTTTGATGATCCATAGTGGTTATTGAGTGACCGTTCTTTGCAAACACACTGCCAATATTATGTATCATTAAATACAATTAATGCACCCATTTAATTATACAATTATAAGCGGCACTATTTGACCTTAAAAATAGCGAGTAGGAGTCTCCACCAATCACATAGAAGCCCTGACTCACTAACAGCCATTTCACAATGCGATGTTAGTACGCTAGTTGAGATAGTGTCGCTTAAATTGTATAATAAATCGGGTCCAAATACATCATGAACCCGCAAAAAAAAATACACGACAGTATAAGATGTTTTACTGAAAAAACTGCAGTATAGAATAATTTTAAATTTTTACAATCCTATATCAATATAATTAAATTTATTATATTTATGATGGAATGTGCGAATGAAAACAATTCATATAATAATTTAATTAGGTTTCTTGTTTCAATATAATTTCGTTGGCGCTTTTAAGGTTGAAGGGAGCTGTCACTTAATCAAATAGTTCTTTAATATAGATCTACATAATAGTTTTTTTTTTTAACCTCTTGGGTACACGAGAACATTTACAAAACAGTGCGTGTTTCAATAAAGGCTTCACTAAAATATAAATATGTATACATAAATGTATATTTAACACGTACAATAACACGGGTGAAATTATATAATGTACTGCTATTACACAATATGACATGGCACAAAATTAATAATTACTGGCAACTAAATAGATAGCTTTTAATACCTACATTGTCTCGACATGTTTTTTTTTTATATACCCTTATTATATACTTTCTATTACATTTATTACTTGGTATTATTGCAATTCTCACTGTATATGTATTTAATTTCTCAAACAGACAATTAAATTGTAACATTAATTTATTTCTGTTATAAAATTGTTATTATATATATTTAAAAACCCTACAAACATGGTTTATACATTTACAATTCCATATAGATAATATAAATAACGTATAAAACATTTTACATTTTGGATCTAGAAGATATATAAATTACTGACTGGACAGATTAGCCCATTTATTTATAATTATATTATATTGTTAACCCCACCAGGATCCTGACCTCACGCAAGAAGGGATGGAAGCAAAGTTGGGAGACATAGATACATTCAAATACAGTTACATGGAAAACTATTTTTATATAAAATTCTCAAATTCCATGTTGTCAAGATATAAATGACAAATCAAATAAACATTTAAGATTTTTACAAAACTATATTTTTTTTTGCCTTCAAAGTATAACTACATATATACACTCATTGAGAAAGCAATAAAATAACATTCCTAATATAATCTTATTATACTTTACTATACAAAAAAATACAAACACAATCCCAAGACAGTGTATCTTGTCTATAAAAGATTAATAATCAATCTAATTCTGCTGCAAAAGATAGATAGATCTCGCGGACCGCGCGCTATATCCTGAAGGGTGCAAGGGTACACTGTGCACTGTGATTTTTTATAAAAGGCCCCCTTTGTTTTTTGACGGAAAAGTAAGTATATTTGTTCATACATTTTGTCAACCTAACATCATTTTATATAACATATTTTAACTAGCAGCCAGTCCCCTGACTTCCTCTGGTAGAGGATGAGCTGGCTTATTACAAACGATAATTTTCAGGAGCTTTGGAAGTTTTGGAAAAATCCCATCCCTGCCTTTCTGCAACGTTCCCGACACGTTTGCTCAGAATATGATATTCAATATTATCACATTCAAAGCAATTCAAAGGTATTTTTCTCATTATGTAACCAAATTAATTCAAAGGAATGTCTAGATCCCAGCCGCATAACGTGACTGCCCATTTCACTATACAATTTAAGTGAGACTATTTGACAATGAAAGTAGCGAGTAGCTTCTTTTCGTTCATTCTTCTATGCGATGCGATGCACGCTAGTAGATTTTATAATGAAATGGGATAGCCGTGACAACACCTTGCCTGCTATTGAACAGTTGCTTACCGAGGACTTAACCGGCTCACAGGACCTAGACAAGTGGCATTGACGCTGGTCGAATAGAAAGATAAATGTATCGGTTTGACATAAGACAACGCTGCGCTATCGATTACGTCCATACATATAAATATAAACGACGAACGCTTGCTATTTGGCTAAAGGGGAAGATTGTAAGTTACGGTTACTAGATGCCTTAGTTTATTGAGCGTTAATCAAAGTACTCTTTCCACATATCTATGTATTGACACTTTATAAATTTTATACAATTGAAATAAAAATGAGACAATTGAATTAGATTCGTATCATATGTAGCGTCATTGGCCAGACGGAATTCATTGAATTTTAATTAATTTCATTTGGTATGACAGTTTCGAAATATACCTATTATTTCGTAGGCTATAGTTAGCCCTCGAAATGTCAAGTTGCATCTAGCTATGTGTTGAACTGCACTTATGGAGTTTATTGAATATGCGAAAGATTCAAAAAATATAAATATTAAATACATATAAGTTATTTCTTGGGTTAAAGTGTGATTGGGTTTCTCGAAACCATGCCATCTTGGATTGTAGATCGATTATTAATCTCGGTAATTAACGTGAATTGAAGACTTTATAAAAATAAATTGTACTTTCTCTTTGTTTAAAGAATGAGTATTGTTATTGATGAAATACTTTAGGTTTATAAATAATTATGTTGAATTATGTGAAAATTAAATTATACTGAGTCTTTTGTTAATAGAATTATATTTATTTAATAAAGCTAAAAAAATTTAAAATCATATTCGGTGCATATACTAACATTTACAGCAATTAAGATCTGTCAAATATTTTAAATGAGATTTCAATGTAATTTGAGATTCTAAAATCACACCCCTTATATATCGCTATACGCATCAATAATGAAAATACATATATATGTATTTAGGTACTCTTCTTATATACTTTTTTAAAAAAGAGTTACATAGTAAAACTAGAATACACATATTCGACACAATCATACGGAATGCTAATTCAGAATTATGGCAACATTATAAATATATAATTAAAGAAAAAATGTTGACATTTGGAAACCAACCGTCAAAAAAATATCTATTTATAGTCAAAGATTCCTGGATGAGACTCTATGTAACGCGGGGTGATGATCCGACCAGAGTCGACCACCGGCGTGAGGAGTTCCTCAGATGAGACCTGTATCCTGATTCTGTTGTCCGGAATGTTGGTTCCATTGGTGTAGAAGTTCAGGGACATTGGCTTGTGGTGGTCCTCGTAGGGCTTGTACTTCGATGGACTAACCGGCTGTAAATGCGAAGGGCTGGCGGCTAGAGGGTTGTAGGTAACGTGTATTCTTACCACGTCCTCTGAGTGAGGGGACGCGGAGGGGGGGTGCGGCGTCGCACGCGGAGTAGACTGCGCCGTGGGTACCCACTGCACGCTCAAACTACAGTTACCGCACCTGAAATCGTAACACACTTCAGTTACAATTATAAAATTATCATTTTTACCACAGCTAGCGAAGATATATGCAACTATTTTCCTACGCGAAAGCCGCTACCAGTGGTATGATGATACATTTATGAGTCCTACGTCTCTCTTGATCGAATCGAAGGCACAAGCATGGTGTGAGGTTCCTAAGTGTGTGTAAGGTTTTATAGAAAATATTTAAAGTATATTTTAAACTTTTATCGTTATGACAATGTTTATAACACTATATATCCAATCGAGTACGTCCAAACTACAATTTCGTCGATACTTATTATACCGATTCCGTCAATTTTAAATACTAAATTTTAATGTTGCGTCTCTTCGTGTCAGAAAAAAAAACTGTTGAAAAATTTCATTGTCAACACGGTATTAATGCTAGATTAATAAAACTATTGAGCTATTTCCAAAAAAAAACAAACCTATCTTCGTAAGATACGAAATACATTGAACATCCACAATGTTAACAAAAATGTAACATCCAGAGTAAAATCTTTATACGATATGAGACTGGGGAGCCTGAGGGCTGTAGCCAAACTGCAACGCTCGATGTCTATTCTACTTAAATATGGAGGTAAGCGATAGTACGATGTAGTCGTATGTAAAAAATATATATTTGCTATTCTATTCGACAAGCGTTAATGCCATGTGTCTAGACCCGTCTAATATAGTTTATCCGATATGAAAAACATCGCCATCCTACTTCGTTACACTTAAAATTTATATCCATTAATATGCGACATTCGCTTAACAATGTGTGCTGCCAGGTTTGATGGAGCATTACAAAGCAATCGTTAGCGGAGTAAAACGGTCGCTGCGGCATGAGCTTGAGATATCGGACAGTGAGCGAGCGACCCACCTTCCTTACCGCTATTGTTGAATAAATTCAGTCTTTCTTTAAAACTCCCGGACGAAGTTAAGTATAGGTCTTAGTTTGAGACCGCCAGCTCTGCCACCGGATTGCTTTACTGCGGTCCTTTTGACCCCACCTTGAGTACCGTATATTTATTATATCTAATCAGTAAAAATGTCGAACAAACATCTAAACACTTACAATTCTTTGAGCTTTAAATTGTTTCTGAAATAACCTAAAACAAATGACTAAATAAGCTAAGTGCGTGAATTAAATGCATATAAAGATGAAGCTTATGAGTTCGAGGAACAGGGTGTGTATGGAATATGATATCTAAAGTGCGTCTAATTATATCTCACCCATCTGACCCAGTGCCGTCGTCGCTGATGTTGCTGTGCGTGTCGAGGGAGTTGTCGGGAGCGTGGGAACGTCCGCTCGAGAACACACTGAGGTCGGCGGTGCTGGTGACGCTGGTGTCCGCCAGCGACCGCCGGGACCCCAACGCGGACACGGAGTCCTCGCACCGCACCCCGCTGGCCACGCCACTGTGATCTAAACAATCACTACCCCGTTAATTTTATTACTTTTACTTGGAATGTATGAGAACTATTGATAGGAATTTTTAATTCTTAATCATCGTGTTAGAAAATAAGCTAGTGAAAGACGTAAATAAATAGTAAGATACCAATATTTTCATCAAATAGGATAATATATATATATATAAAATAAATCGAAGTATTTGTAGTCTTAGCTGAGATGACCCGATCAAGAACATTAATTGTTTTGTTAAAATTGTAGTACCTACCAAGTAATGAAAGACTACTACGCACACAACAGCACGTGTGGAAGGACACATATTATAGAAATTCAGCACAGATTTAAAAACTACAAATAAAAAGCTGTTTTATGTGGTGACACGGGTAATATCCTTGTAAGACAAAATCTATGGAAAGTAACGCTTTAAAATACATTTTAGCATATGAATAATGAAATCTGGCCACAAGGTCAGGCGATGCGAGCGGGGGCTATGCTGTGCTGTCGCACTGTTATCGGTACTCAGTATAAAAATATACAGGACTCGTATATTATAAAACTAAGATAAAATCGGTATTGTCATAGCAATATCAGCAGGCAATTATATTACGCAGTTCGCGGTGAACTATTGTAAGCCAATAGAGTAACAGGTAGCGGGATCAATTCAAGGAAACATACCATGACAAATCGTTACTCAGTCTCGTAAAATCTTAAATTTCCGACATTTCGATGTCCATTTTCTCACTAATTGGGGCATCTGGTTTTAATGGCCATGACTCAGCATATAAAGCGATCGATCGATGTGAAAACATTATTTCTTAATACATTGTAAGCTTGGAAGTCTCTTCTGCAAACTATTTATTTCTACATGTTTGGAATTAAAAGCAACAGAAGGAAAATGTTCTTAGGAACCAAACATATTCAACCTACTATTGGATTGGATAGGGTTTGATAACAGTAAGAGAACATACGTTCAAAAGATGGCTTGGTAGATTTCCTTTGAGTACTTTTCATACATCTAACTAACAAGAATCCATTTATTTCTAATACGTGCCTCAAGACTTTGTTCCACCCAAGAAACTATCCTGAGCTCGGGAATATAATTACTGCATACTTTAAAAGCGCCATAAAAGAAATACATAATAAATAAAACACTGCTCTTCATGATGGAGAAAGACTTCCGAATTCACTTGAGGTTTTAAAAAAATATTTAGCAAAGAAGATGAAAGAAGAAGAAAGAAAAGGGTAAAGAATCTCACTTAAATCAAAGGGGCAAATATAGTCGCTTGTCACTATATCAGAAAGAATGACAATACAAACCTAACTTTATTATATAATAATTTCATTGTTACTTTTAAGTGTGGTGTGAATTTTAAATATAAATTAATCAAGCAAGTGAGTCTGTGGGTAGATTAAATTACAATTGATAACAAAAGCCACAGCGTTACACTTTGCACTTCGCCACACTCCCCACGTTGCACTTGTGGCCAGATTAAGTATATACATGCAAAAAAAAACACTTACCTCATATAATGGTAGCACGCACACATATCTAAGCAAACAATGTGCCAAAGCACACATGCAAATGTGACAAAAATCTCTGCTCGTAACCTGATAAAATTATTTATTTCTTAATGGTTATTTACAATACAATGTTATACTAAATTATATTTTTTTGTTTTCTCCGACGCAATTTGGTACGGTCATTGAGCAGGTAATTTGGTGTTTCGGTCTTCGATGTTTGGGTAAGGATGGGATCTTGGAGGATGTTCATCGAGGCTTGGGATGTGCGGAGAGGTACCGCCGTCTCATCTGAACCCAAAATTAATTTATCTTTTATATAATTTATCAAACTTTCAATAATTTAGATACTGAAGACGTCTAAAAGAGTTTTCATGTAACTGCTAAATATAGCTGTAATTGACTTCTACATGGAACATTGAATTCGTAAGTGTGATCTGTGCTGTACTTGTTGATATTTATTATCTACATGGAAACTAGACAAACATTACGCTAGAACATACCATAAATAATTTATATTGATATGTACTACTCTTTCGTGTCTTCAGATCACAATTGGCGGCAATACTAAAAATAAAAAAACAATTTTTAATGTGCCGCCTCATTTGTAACAAGGATATCCATTAAAAATTAATAAATTGAGTGTTGCTAATAAAATACGTGAAATAAGACAAAAATAAATTTATTTTTTCATATGTCTGAAGACATTTTCTAAATGTTACCTAAATAAAATTAACACCCTATATAACTTATGACTAAATAAAACAATATAAATAATAAAAAAAAAAAAGCGGACACAGTATAATTTATATGTTGATGGTGGTGGGCTTATGTATCGTATGTAAACAAACACAGTAAGGTATGGAGCAGAGATTCCGATTTAAAAAAAAAAAAAAAAAAACATATAATTCCGTTAGCAAAGTCATTCACACAATTATCTACAGGTTATTTATTATGTGTAATGATAATGAACCCAATGTTATATAAAACTAGAATGTATTCCCCATTAAATAGCAAAGAATCGAGGAATCCAAAAAAAATCGATTAGTTAGTGTTCAGTCTCCTTAAATCTTAAGCTTTTAGTGTTAATTATTGCACATTGTTAATAACATAAACCCACCGCAGTACCACCGTCGCCATGCTGGTGCAAAATATTATAACATCGAATGATAACATCGATATAGTGCGGGATGCGGGACATAATTGCCAAGCTGTGTCGGGTCTGTCCATTGACACCCTATTACCTTAGCGTACATAATAGCGAATTTAATACAATTATAATATAGCAAAAACCAACATTGCTTATCGAAATGCATCATTTTGTACTGACTGTCCCGATAAAGGTACATTTAATTGCAAGTTTGTTTTTCAAATACACTTATTATTGACAGAAACGATTAAATGTACACTATTGGCTAAGAACATCGGTAAATAGTGGCATAGTTGAAACAAGACATTCAACATTAATAATTACATAACTTGACAAACCTAATTTGGCATACCGTAGACTGGGTCAGGGATTATTTGCCTTTCTAAAGAAATGTTTATTGCTATTTTACGAGAAAATAAGATTCATATTAGTTTACGTTTATTAAAAATGGCAAGAATATTTATCAAACATAGAGATGAAACTAAAAATAATTAATGTGGAGCTGGCAACAATTTGTTTTTTTTTTAGTTTATACCAAGAAATTTTCTTATAATATAAACCATATACAAACACATTATATGTTTCATGTCAAAAATCTCCCTCTTCTTTTTTAATAATAAAAAAGGCAGAGATTCTTTAATCGTCTAACTTTCAAAAGAAAATATATAAATTGAATCTAATTATTATATTTTTAATAATATTGCTTTCACTAATATTAAAAAATATATTGATCAATAGTTAATTATTTGTGCACACAATTTCATTATTTATTGTTTTGTGAATTTTCATCAATCAATTTACCATTTTGATTGTAAACGTATCAATACTAGTTATTTATTAGGATTTTAAAGATACTCTCTATTTATCTTATATGTGCTTTGTATAATTTGAAATAATATTTTATATAGATGTCGTTCTAATATTTTTAAAATGTGTCACCTAAATATAGTTATTATTTATACGTCGAAATGATGTTACTATAATTTGTACTCGAAGGTAAATCACATTCGTATAATAAAACTAAATAACTACACAGCTATAAAACGAGAGTATTTATCAGAAATGGCCAAATCTAAATAAAAAAAAAACAAAAACAACTATCAACACTCAAATCGAAACAATGATACAATAACTAAATAAATCAAATCATAATTAAAAAAACAAAGGCATGCATAATAAAAATGATCGCTAATATTTAAAATTGGGCGTATCAAGCTGCGGTATTGTCTTCGTTGTTACGCAAAAATCTGATTTAAATATCGATATAATCACAAACAATTCTATATTCAAATGATTATTAATAAAAAAACAAAACTACCCTCATTTTAAAATTGGAATCAATAAATAAATCAGAAGTGTAACGAGTTCATAAATGCGTGAATTGATCGGAGAGAGATTCGTCGGAGGAGAGCGACGTGTCGTTACCTGAGACCGTGTCGCTTTGAGACACGCGCAGGTCTTGCAGATCTAACGCTGCCTTCTCGCGCCTGGAACAACGACATCACGTGTCAACTAAGTAACTAATATAAACTATTACATCCCATAGGGTTATAAAGCGGGATTTACATTTGTGGATTGATTGGGGGCGTGAAACTTTACACGTGTAAGACCGTTCACGTGTTAGACCGTGTAAAACTTTACACGATAAGAATCAATTCCACGAGATCGTCTATTCTGTTTTTGGTGCTATTCATTCCTTGGCGGATATCTTAATGTCTTTATGATTTTTTTTGTTGACATCTTCTTAGACTGAAGAAATGATTTTCTAAATCGCATAAATTACGATTTGACAATAAAAAGATTTTGAACCAAGGCCTGTGACATGGACATAATCTATACTTAAGAAAAAAATATAAAATATATAACCAAAATAAAGTCTGTAAAATTAAGGAAATGTCCACGGGCCTCAGAAAATGTTTTCAATTATTAAGATACATTTTGTTTTATTGATACGTCTCCATATTTGAGTATTCCACTCAGTAGAAGTTGAGTTATTAGCAAAATGTAATTTATAGACGGACACATTTTTCAAAGTTGCATCAAAATCGGTTACCTACCTATTCATAAATTACCATATAAATCTATCTTCAATTATTTTCATCCGATTATATAAATAAAAGTAAAAGTATACCTTAAGATAACAGTGGCTCTGGCTTGTTTCTCTGTTTCTGAGAAATTTTCAGCGCGCTGACCTATTTTGGACTTCTTATCCGGCTCCACGAACATGCCCAGCTGACGTTGAGGGAGCTCGGTGGGAGGCGGGGGCCCCGGATAATCTATCTTAGCCCTCTTCAGCTCCTCCATGGACCGCTCCAAGTGATGGATAACTATATCGTCCTCGTAACCAAAATCTTTGTGAAGCTTCACCTAAAACATTGTACTAATGAATCTTTTTATTTTCAACTCTAGCCTCGAAGAAGTTGTTCAAAATCTACCTGAATATAGTTAACAATGAGATCCATGTCATTTAGCTTCATTATCGCTTTTTTGTGAAGTTTCAGTATTGTGTAGGCCATAGCGGTGATAACCCGCTCTCCATCGAGAAGATATATGTCCCACACTCTTAAACACAAACTGAATGGCACTCGTTCCACAAAGCACACAAAGAACCATTTCAGTGAATAAAGAATCGCATCAAGGCCGAACTTATCGAAGTGTTGTTTTAGCTTTGGCATAAATTTTGTTAATATTTTGTCATGATGCTCTAAAAATCGAGTTAATTTGGGAAATCCCTCTACATACAATCCATGCATGGCGTATTTCTTATCCGACAACATTATCGCCAGAGCCCAAAACGCATCTTCTTCATCCATATACATCAACAGAACGCCAGCCAAGCCGGACATGCCTTGGCAGTATCCCACTTCAGAATTGTACATACTATAAGCACATAGAACATTAAACAATGAGCATTGCTTTTCAGAATATCGTTCTCTGTAGAATTGGTGCTCACGAAACTGTCTGTTTACGTCAGAATCTATCTGCCTAACATCCGTAGACCACTGCTTAGCTAGTCTTAACATTTCCTGGTATTTGCCAACATTCGATGACTTCATTGCATTAACATTTAGAAGTTTACACCAGATCTTGATTCGAAGTGAATTTGGAATGCCTTTATATATTCGCCTGTGCAATTTCTCTTTTGTGGCTGGCAAATCCCAGGAGCCAAGCATCTTAACCCATTTCTTCTCTCTCTCAACTTCCACGTTGACTTTTTGTGGCGCTGTCTTGTGCAGCAAACGTTCATCATGAATAAATCCATATCTGAAATAATATATTTTATATGTTGTTATTCCTTCACTTACCTTCATAATTATTTTATTTATTTTGCACATATAAAATTAGTTCAATTATTAATGTTACATTTTAGTAATAAAGACCACAACAACATTTCATTTCACTTAAATATTTCTATATATAAAGTAGATTACACATCAAAATATGTTTAGTGTTTAACCCAATTTATAACTGTACATAAATTTGATTATATTTTAATGTAAGAGTTCAAGTAAAATAAATATAGATATATTAAAACAATTTAGAATATTTTTCCTATCATACTGTTTCATAAAAAAATATATGGTAATAATCTCAATTATTTTTTTTTACTTTAGTACCATTCATAAAATTATAAATAAATATCCTGAGATGTTATAGCATGATAACAAATATTCTTTTTAAATTCGTTTCAACATTGCATAACATTAGCAAGCACTTGGTGCTTTTCACTTAAAATATTCAGAGCTACATTTCAAACAACTTTCTTTAGTGATTCTGACTATATATCAGCGTATATGTTGTCGTTATGTAAACAGCGTCGTCTGTTTATAAACTCTCACTAGTCTGCAGAAGACAAATAATAAATTAACATCACTATGAAAATCTGTGAATCCCAAATGATGAAGCTGCGGCAAATTGTAATATATACTGAAAAGATCTAACATAAGATGCATTTTTATGTGCTTCTTGGTGGTTTAATTCCTGTAAGCATTTATAAATTATAAACGGACAACAATATTTCTATAATGACAAACATATTTTTGTACTTAGTTACGGGCACTATATGAAGCACCATTTGTGTAGCTCAGAACATTGCTTTGCCTTATTTTTGTAATATGTGTCTAATGTATTTTTTAAATATGTATATAAAACAAACAAGCTGCTCCAACAACTAACATAAAAAAGTTAACTCTCAGGAAAAGAAGAACAGATTTTTATTAACTACATTAAATTTTATGGAACTTACTGCAATAATAACAGTTATAAGATTCTGAACAGTGTTTTACTCACAATGAAGGACAGAAAAATTCAATGCTACTATTTATAACATTACAAATGGTATATCTATTTGTATCTCTTCATTACCAGATAATTTGAAAGGACTTTTAAAAATCACTATTAATTATTAAATAGGATATTAAATGATTCATTTTATCAGTCGCTTAGCTGGTAAGTAACATTTACTTTAAATAAATACAGAATGAAACATTAATCAACATTTAGAATTCAAATTATTCTTTCTGTATTTATTTCAAAATTTAAATATACATGTTTATAGACATTTTCAAACATCATTTATTAAAAGCATGAAGACCAATGCAACTCTTTTTGTTCTGTAATTAAAATTGCTGTTTCTATTGAAATAGATTGTGAAAACTCGCAATGCATCTTTAATTTTGGATCATAAAATACATTTAGTAAAACAAATCATTTAAGGCTTTTCAAATATTACCAAAATCCTAAGTTGTGATCCACATCATAATTTGTTCTCATTCTTTGTATAATTTGTGTCATTAATAATATTTTAAACAATTGAATATTAATGCACCATGTCATCTACTCTATTACTTTAGGGACAATTTGCATTATAGAAAATATGTTTGGTAGGGATCATTCCAAAAACAAACTGATAGTCACAAGAGTGAATTGATGCTTACACAATTTCCTACCAAATATGGAAACATGGTTAAGTGAGACATATGTGGTTAATATATATATATTATATATCATAATGGGCATTCATTTAGGTAGGTTGAAAAAAATATATTATACAGAGATACATATCTGATGGTGAAGTAAAAAAATCGCTAAGCATAATTACATTACCAAGGTAAGAACGAGTTCATTGTTTTAGTAATAATTATAATGAAGCTATGTTAGGAATGTAAATTTAGTGGATATACAATAAAAGATACTAATAATATAAATAATCTACAATACCTATCTGTTTTATGGTAATCCTCAAATTCGGGATCCTCCCACGGATCTATTTGCCCGACGAGATTCTCACGGCCCCTTTCGTATCTTTGAAAGATACGCTCCCGCTCCTCGGAAGCCCGTGCCAACAGAGCCTCCTCATTCATAACACAGCTTGATTGTGCCACATACCGATCGAACACCTACACGACCTACAATCGTTTAACCGACTTACTAAAGCGCCACTTGTTCGTCGTAACTATGAATCGAAAACAAACACGATCACCTACATCTCATCCTAGTTACTTAGCCCACCCATCCCATTTTTCTTCGTGAGCTTTAACACATTCACATAAAAAATCGCAGTCCACAGACGTTTTTTAAATAATTTCAAATCACAGGACCACTGTTCAAATGATAAAAGTCATAACGCGATTATCAGTATTTTTTTGGTTTATTGAGTACAGACGCTAAATACATTAATTCTTAAGTTATTCATTTTACATTTTCTATTTCTAACACCATAGAAACCACAGTCTACACGTCCCATGGATATTCAAGATATCAAAAATTACTACGTACTATTAGTTTTGATTATCTGTGCATTGGCGCAACTGTAGTCAAGGAAACGCCCCCTTTCTTACTGGCTTCACACGTATTTACAAACAACATCACTTTATAAAATTCCAACACAAAAGTTTTCCATCAAATTAATCACGAATACTTTTAATTCATATACCATAGCCTAGTAATGTATGATTCTTTAATATTACTTTTATATCTATTTACTTTTATATTTAATTTAACACTTAGCTCCACTTATTTACTTTTTTAGAACCAGTTTCAATATAAAATACTAAAAGGCTCTTGAAAAGCGTTTTAAGGCCCTTAAACTATTAAGGGTGCCTTTCATTTTTGTGACTAAATAAAAACTTCATAGATCGTCTCCATGTCTAATAGCCTACTTACATCGCATTGTGAAATGGCTGCTAGTGATCTAGTTAGGATCGCTAGTGCGATGGTATGAACATTTGCTTTTCAACTCTGATTGGCCCTACAGATCGCTTAGTAGACCACGGCTGGTGAAATTCGGCCGAATCGAAATCGGGAAATAAAAAGGTATTTCACCTTAATTAATTTTTATCGCCTAGTAGACCCGATATTAGTTTAAAATGTGTACAAGTCGCGATAGTTTAAAAACATGATATCGCTTAGTGGAAAGGAATATATAACTTTTACCACTATCTGTCCAAGGTGAAGTTACCAAAGCAATTTTGGGTTCAATTAGGGTATATTTTAAATATATAATGAAATGTACTCATAAGAAGCGTATACAGAAAATAATATTCTCTGTATACGCTGGTGCAGTAAGGGTGTAGGATATATTTTGAGAAAACATCTCTCATTTCCGCAAAGCTTGGTGCACTTGGTAAACATTACATTCAGAAAACTATTAAATTATATGTATCATATGATATGACTATGCTATTTTAAATGATATTAACTAAATAATTTCAGACTACGCAAATAGCTAAAATTTGTATAGTGGTCATAAACATTTATTTTAAGTTTGATATCAGCACACTTCACTCAGTAGATAATAGCTAACGTCATATCAAAATTCTTCGTACGCCAGATCTATTTTAGTAGTTACTAGAAAGTAAAAGGGTTATTTTCATCATACAGCACAACTTTACAAATTCCCGCCCATGTTAAAAATGGTTCTCCTTGTCTGTTTCGCCTTTTATTGACAATTGACAAATATCGACCACAGATCACATTGTACTTTGTGCTGACAGTTTTAATTTTAAGTTATCTGTTTGCTCTATAAAACGTATAAATACGAGGCACCTGTAGAACTTAAGTGTAAAGTGTTGTTGTATCTAGGTACTTTCGTTATAACTGACTATAATTATTGGAAAGTATACAGAGCTAGTTTACACTTCTCTCTTCTTTGTTTTGCAGTACAAAGTCCATTGGATTTTATATTAGGTTGAAAGAACTATTTTCTAGTCTACACTCATCATGAATCCCTTTACACAAGTAAGTACTTTTTTAAAGTTTGAAGTCACAATTGCTACATTTAAATTAGGAATGTTTTTAAATCCTTACATTTTATTTGCAAGTTATATGGCGATGAGCTGTTCTATGATTCGATGTTGGTTGGTTTGAATATAGACTATAGTTTATGTAATTGTTGTTTTTTCACTAACAAGTCCAAAGTTCAATGTCCTCAACAAAGTTAACTTTTCAGTTGTTTCAATATATTTCGCAATATTTTTTTTTTATGTAATGTTAATTTACTTATTAGATATATTTGATTAAATATAAACCATGTTTTAAAAATAAACAATAATTTCAAAAAAAATATCGACTAACTCTTTTTAAGTAGTCAATTATTATAGAAATATTTCACACTTCCTAAAAATAATTACTTTTAAAAAACTAAAAAAGTGTCCTAAAATCACTAATAGGATAATTTGTCAATTGCAACAAAAAACACACTTTATGCAAACTAGTATTAATAAAAAATAGTTACAGTTTTTAATATATAAATATTAAAGTACATTTTACAATATAAGAGAATGGAATTGATTCATAATTATTAATAAAGTAAACAAGAGCCTGTAAACATGTGAAGCTTCAAAATAGGATACTTAAAAAAAGTTTGTAACCCAGCCTAATTTACTTAAAAAATAACCATAAAAATGAGGATATGTCAAGGAAATAAAATAAAATTAAACGGGTTATTTCAAATAATAGATATATAAACTCACTTTTCAAATAACATCAATTAAAATGCATAGCAACAAAAACATGCATGAGATATTTATTTGCAGTTAGGTATTATACAATTTTTTATTGCAATTCTTATTTTGCAGTGTAATGTTAATTTAAATTATTATGGTTTTTTTAACACGCTTTTTTTACAGTAGTGTAAGATGTTATATAAATAAATAAAATCATTTTTATTCGTAAATAGATACCGTTTAATATTGAAAATTGCCAATCCAACTACTACTAGCTTAAATTTTAAATAATTATAAAATTAAACCGATTCAAATCCCCTGGCTGTATCAATAGGTTACACATGTTTTGAGATATTTTCAAATGCTACAAGTTTATATTTTCTCTAAACTACATATTTTCATGTCATATTAATATTTTGCAAAACCATATTCCGCTCCCATCTTATATACTGTGTTACTATACTTACGTTAAACAAGTTTGTTTACTAAAACTACTACTATATTTGCAACAATGGGTCACAAATATATATATATATATATAAATTATCAGCAAAGCTCTGTCTTCTAGAGCCAAATTATAAAAAAAAAATAATGTTATGTTATGTCATGTCACTTGTTAGTTGTTACGTAAAACAATTTGGTAACAAGATATACTCGTAGTGTAGTATTTTTTTCTGTTTATTGTAGTTAAATTGGTTGCAGGTTATCCGCGCTTCTCGGCCGTTTTACCGCAAGCTGTCGACAACTACAGCGCTGTCGTCGGCTCCCAAACCTATACCCCCTACTGGATTATGCTTTGGTTAGTTGCAAATTGCAATTTATCTGTTATACATTTTTCTGATATGTATTTATACATTATGTTAGTGATTGTATAATTGGAGCGTAAGTAACAAAGCTAAGATAAATAAATATCGACTATGATATACATTTAATAAAAACGAAAATTGTAATGCCATATGCGAAATATGAACACATTAATGTTACATTATACCATTTGCCATAGGTATTAACCACATCACGGTACTATCACCGTTACGCTTCGTTGTTACGCTAATCCGACACGTGTCCGAGAAATGGCGGCATGTGCGACAAATTCGAAATATTCGTAGTACTATTATCTTATCTGTTCTATTAAAAATAGCCCACTACAATCAATGGATATTACTTATTATCTAATTTATATCGCACGTTAATCTATTTCCAAATAAATAGCTTAATTTAGATTAAGAGCATGCGAAGTGGTATAAAACGTTTACTTAAATCATTAAATCAAGATGATTTTTAAATTGCAAATTATAGCCTTAACAAAACCAAAAAAAAAAATAATGGACTTATAATTATACATTATTTAAACAGTTATTTAGTTGTGGTAAAGTTATTTAACAAAAATCAAAGCCAGCTTATAGTTACAGAGCTAGGCGATTGAGAATACTCGTACATTATGGCGTTTCTTATAATTATGTATCAATAAAAACGTTGAATTAAACATTCATAAAACGCGATTATAGCGCGCCTCTGACGACAGACATAATTTTTATTTCATCATAATATTTGGAGAAAAATCATTGTTGTTTTATTAATTATTGTATAAATTATTCGATGAATATTATTTATATGTGGAATTCAATATCATAATATTATTTTCAGAATTAAGTGAAGAACAGAAAGCCCTTCAAGACCTTGCTCGCAAATTCACCAAAGAAGAGATAATTCCAGTGGCTGCAGAGCATGACAAGACCGGGGAGTATCCATGGGCCATCATTAAGAAGGCCTGGGAAATTGGTTTGATGAATGGACATGTTCCCGAACACTGCGGTAATGATATCATACTAATTGTTATATAATTAAACATCCTGTACTATTTATGAATAATTGGAAGAAAACATGAATCTCTTTGGCTTTGGTTAACAGCGTTGAAGAACTGTAAATAATATGTTTTAAAAAATAATTTGTTTGTTGTTGTATAATTTAATATTTTTGTATTGATTGTTGATTAATTTATATCAAATTCAGATTTATAATTATATTGTTATTAAAAATAGACTAACTGGTAAGTTGTAAAAGCAATTAGAAATAATTTAACAATTAGGAACAAATGCGTTTATTTTGGAGGTGTGTTCATTCAGTTGAGAACGTTCCTGATTCCTGAACGTTCCGTTCTGGTAGGAAAAAAAAAGTAAATTAATAAAAATGTTCACAGGGGGGTTAGGTTTAGGTGTGTTGGACACAAGTTTAGTATGTGAGGAGTTAGCTTTCGGCTGTTCCGGAATTATGGCCGCAATGTATATCACCGATGTCGGAGTGAGCATTACTGAGTTGTACAGAATTATTTGCTACATCAATGCATGTTTGGTTAGCGACATCTACATTTCGGGTTTTTCAATCTTATATCAACATAACACGAATTGCTATTTATTATCCTATTCTTATGTTTTTAACGGTTTTGGACGGGTTCTATTTTCTCGCTTGGTTATATATATTTATTCGTACACTATTTAATTGGACATTAGTCGTGTGTTCATCAAATATTTTATAACAGGAATAAAAATACAACATTATTCATTATTTCAATTAATTAATATCTAAACATATAAATATATGAGCGTAGACGCATCATTGCGTCAACTTATTTAGATACACGGAAAAGAACTTAAAATAATATGTGTTTAAGAGAAATTAGTTGAAAGGGAATAATTTCAGGGGGCATGGGAAACTTTGGAGTATTTGACGAGTGTATTATTGGTGAAGAATTCGCGTTTGGATGCTCTGGAATTGGCACTGCCGTCGGCGGGACGGGCCTGGGAGTAAGTTAGAAGTCTCCGGCTCTTGTATTCAATATATTACGCTTAGCGTTGCAGGTCTTACTGTTTTTTTTAAATATTATAAGAATTTTATGTTGAGGTTATTACAGCTCATATATAGTTATAAATTAAAATATTATTTACATTTTACCTTATTTACAAATAAATCCTTAGTCAAGGTTAACAGATAACTTATACTTACAAGTCAAGTATATAATATATTTATCGATTTAGTAAACAGATAGCCGACATTATTTATAGTTAGGATATAAATATGTAGTTAGTTAAATAAATCTATTCATGAAACATTTAAAGGGGTTAATCTTTCTTTACGCTGCAAGCTCTTTTTGTAGTGATAATTCCTATACAGATTATACAGGCAACAATTCGACTGCCTTACAATTTAAATTCAGGGTGTTTAAGCACCGTGTCCGATTCAAATCTTACCCATGTCTGAGAAACGGCGGTTACAAATAGCCGTAATATTTCGCTGTTCGAATTTCTGTACATCGAAATCACGTTCCTAAAAAAAATTTTTAATGTTATAATAAGATTGTAAATTGAATGATTTTATGATTACTATTTTTAATAGATTAATATTTTCACATAAAATAGTCAGGTATACACATACATGAAATATTTTTTATCTATGTCATGGTAGAGGGTATTATATATATATTTATTTATTCCTAAATGTTTTTAATTTCCACGGTTTGTGGTGCCATAGGTTATTTTTATGTAGTTTGAAATTCCCATATTATTTATTTTCACCAAGCTGTTGATAATTTATGGTTTTAGACATACGATTGAATGTATACGTATCATAAAAAAATAAAAAAATAACCAGACAAGCTGGTCCTCCATTAACTCTTAACTCTAACTATCATATTATTATAGTTTACTGTTTTTTGTAATATCAGTACCATGAGCTAAAACAATAACGTTTCATTCCCGTGTTCACAAACCAGTGACATAAACTAAGAAACCCATTTCTTAAATAACGAAATTGTACTTAATAACAATATTACATTAATATTTCAAATGTAGAAATACACTTAATTTCAAAATCAAATATTAATGATGTTTCGAATTAAGAGTTATTGCTCATAATGTTTTATTTGTAACCAAAATTTGGTTTATAATTGGTATTATAAATTATAATTAAGAGAACCGTATTTAAAATGCTTAATCTAACACAATATAATATAATATATAATATAAACGAATGAATATTATATCAACTAAAAACATCTATGTGTCTTATAACACATATAGCCTTTGTATTTCATATAGAATAAAAGAAATTTGTCTTCATCTATAATTATTGAGCCTCAATGGAACCCATCCTTTGGATAGGATAGTATCCTTATCCTCATCCTAGGGATAATATAAGTTCTTGTATCGATGATAACTTCTCACAATATGAAGATATGAGCTTTGTGTCACCACGATAAATGTTTATTATAGCTTGATCACACCTGGAAGTAGCTTGCCAATGACGTGGCTTCTTCAGATAATGCTTACACAATATCTGTTCGCTCCCACCACCATGTGCATATTTAATGGCGACATGTTTGAGGTCTTTGTTGTGTTTTTTGTATTATTGTACATTTACAGGTTTTTTATAAAATACACATTTGGCTTGTTGCTTTGTTTTTTCTCCATCTCTAATTTTGAGATTATATTAAAAGTGCCATCTCAAAATTAACTGGAAATAGTATCAAAATACATATATCGATAGTGATGAGTTATCATCGCTATCGATATATGTATTTGAATATAATTCAGTTTTAGGTAATATAATGCTTCGTTGACGACCAGTTTGTTTATATAAATTTAAATTATGTAAATATAGAATTATAAATGGTATTCATTGTTTAAAGACGTATTTTATAAGCAAACCGGACATTCCAGGTGGTATGGACATAGGAGTGTTTGATGGGTGTATGGTGGCCGAGGAGCTGGCATTCGGGTGTACTGGTATCATGACAGCAATGGAAGCCAGTGGCCTTGGCGTGAGTGTTGTTTGTTTCGAGCTGGAATTTTGCTTTTTGTAGATTAATACTTCAAAATTCTTATCCATTAACATATTCCTAAACAAAAATATTGTTTTTACCAGATTAAATCATTGCTGCTAAAAATTAACATTGAAGACGGTTAATTTGCTTCTAGCTTAAAGTATTATGTTTTCCTGCATTATATTATATAACGTTAATATAATAATAGTATACCATCTCCTTCCCAGCCTTCCCAATTGCCTCTTAGAATAAGTTTGATATCAAATATATAAAATTATTTGACGTAAGAAATCTCTCCTCTAAAAAGAATAATTTATGCTTTATATGTGTGAACAAAAATATGTTATATTAAAGGTGATGCAAAATAGTATAAACTCGTTAAAGTATAGTGCAGTTGAACCGTTTAAAGCCTTAAAATTCGTAAAGAAGCTTAAACACTAAATTAATCATCTTGCTCCAATACAGTTTTAATCTACCAGTTTCTTAACATAATGTGAATAGACCAGATTTTCGAGTGTCCATCTTGCCCTTATCCCGCTCCAGGTGTGGTCGGATATTTGTCTCTGTTCCATTCGCTCCTAGCATCTGTCAGCTCTGCCTTAATTCTTTTCAAACTCATGTCATCATTCACAAAGGCTATCTATCTCTTCGTTTCCCTTCTAGTCGAAGACTTCGACTTTAGTACTTTATATGAAAAGAATATAGACGTAGATGCAATTTTCCAGCTTTTTCAGCAAAGTTACTAATTGTTTTACATAGTCGCAGAGAAAAAATTATAAACAGTTTTATAATATGTTGTTCTTTACTCTAAAGATATATAGATATATAAAATAAAATCCTACTAAACGTTTTTTTTTGTAATATTTTAACTTTCAAACATAGTATATATAATTAAATGTCTTTTAAAGACAGAAACATAATTTATAAAAGATATTACAATTATATTTTAAAACAAGGTTTTATACATTAAATTGGCTGAAATACTCTAAATACAATATAAGTGATACCAGAGCTTCGACTATTTATAGTAAATTTGTAAAGAAATATAGTTTTCCAAATTTTCAAATCATTGTCGTATCATCTTTTCCAGCCTCGTATTAGCCAATTCTTATTTTAAAGTAATACGAAATAATAAAAAACGTCATTTAACCGCAAAAAAGTATAATAACTCTAATAATGAAATTTAATATTAAATTGTCTTCTTAGGGTTGACAGTTTTATAGAGTCTAAAAAATTTAGAAGTTCTGAAAGCTATCTCAACCCTGAAAATAACAAAACGATTTACAATTCAAACAATTGTATATCGAAACGAATACTAATTATAAAACATTAAAAAGTAATTACCAGACACATAAATGAACTGACAATATGTTAAATGTATGTAATAAATAGTAATAATATTAATACCATACTTAAAAATAAAAATATTTATTTAAATTAGAACATCAACCTCGGAATAATAACTGATCTTGTTAACCCTTCAAACGCTTGTCTTATTAATAATCAGCCATACGGACTCTTCTTACAAATTGTACCTGTTCCAGCAAACGCCAGTTATAATAGCCGGTAACAAAGAACAACAGAAAAAATATCTCGGCAGGCTTATCGAAGAACCCTTAGTAGCGGTAAGTACATACGACTTGTCTTAACAAGTCTCAAAGTAATATTTTAAACTTTAGAATACTTTTTTAAATGATATACTATTCATTACAATAATATTTTTTTTCTCATTAAATATATATATATTCCAATTCTAAAGCTAAAGACGGCGAATAGGCATTTAAAAATCATTTTCAGCTCTGAGTTATTAAGAACGCATTTTTTAAAAAGGTTATTAAGAAAAATGGTCTATTAACTATTCATATTCGTTAATTTGCTCCCAAGCTCCATTTCCAATATTCATTAAAATCAATTATGTTTTTATTTCTAGGCATACTGTGTAACTGAGCCCGGCGCTGGTTCTGACGTAGCTGGTGTCAAAACCAAAGCTGAAAAGAAAGGAGATGAATGGATACTCAATGGACAGAAGATGTGGATTACTAACGGTGGAGTAGCCAACTGGTATATATTATTTATAAATATCTGATATTTTACAATTACAATAATGGAAGCCCAGCCCCAAAACGTAAACTCTGCTCCATGGTTTTCTCGTCTTATTTTTTGTAATGATAAAATATCAATACCTAATAAAAATGTAAACCATCAAACTATCAAAAGATCCATCATAATCATGGAGAAAGGTTAGTAAAGTAAACGATTTTCAGGTACTTCGTGCTGGCTCGCACAAATCCTGACCCTAAATGCCCAGCCAGCAAGGCCTTCACCGGTTTCATCGTCGAGAGGGACTGGCCCGGAGTGGTTCCCGGGCGTAAAGTGCGTATAAACGATCCTAAAATGTCAAAGGACACAACAGATATATTTCAGAACTGTTTTAAATCTACCAACATTATAATATAAAAATATTTTATTAAGCTTATTTTGTACTTCCAGGAACAAAACATGGGTCAACGCGCGTCTGATACACGCGGCATCACATTCGAGGACGTTCGCATTCCCAAAGAGAACGTGCTCATCGGAGAGGGAGCTGGATTCAAGATAGCTATGGGTGCCTTTGACAAGACCCGCCCTCCGGTAATTTTTATATATATATATATATATATATATATATGTGTGTCGGAGAGCATAATTGGAAATGCCTGAGCTGTTCATAAAGCAAAGTGAGCGATGGTCTGAGCGGCGGCGCCACTGTCGCAGCTAACAGAGCGTCGGAGTCGATTGATGAGCACAAGAGGCGGCCATTGTTGTTGGGAATCAGACGCGAAAATTTCTTCGCCTATTCGTTTTTTGTCTAGTTTATTTTAATTAATTTGTCTTTAAATTTAGTTTTATTTAATTACTATTGATTTGTAATTTAGCAATCATGTCTCTCAATCTCGGTCTCCAGACCATATATAGTGCATTTTCATAGTTGACTAAACAAAAACCTATTTTTTTATTAGGTAGGACAAGTAGTGTATAAGATTTTTGTATTTAAAAAAAATATATAATTTCCACGGCAGTCATTTCTTCGTATCCACAGGAATACCGGAAATAACGCAGTGTGCCGATTTTCTTCGATCCTTCGTCAAGGTTCACCAATAGGGTTGCAGCCTGACCTATGCCTAACTATAATAATTAATAAATACCACTAAGTTACTTAACCTCCCATTTCCCATTCAATGCTAGTCTTGTCAGTGATTGCAACCAAGGCAAATTTCCACATATCCTTGCACTTTTCGACTTAATGTTCGCTCAGAACTCAGTTTGGGTGTATCTGATACAGGTAGCAGCAGGAGCGACGGGCCTCGCCAATCGTGCCCTTTACGAGGCCACTAAATACTCCCTGGAAAGGAAGACCTTCGGCGTTCCCATCGCGTACCATCAGGCCGTAGCCTTCATTTTAGCTGATATGGCCATGGGCGTGGAGACTTCACGCCTTGCTTGGCAAAAGGCGGCATGGATGGTTGATCATGGTAGATTTTTTATTAATTAAAAAAATACCAATTGTCTTCAATGTTCTAGTAACAACTGATTTAAATTGACAGTTTTATTTTTATTAATTTAGGAACTCACCATGTAAATACAATATTATATAAGCAATTTTGCTCTCTAGGTCAAAAGAATACTATATTAGCTTCAGTAGCCAAATGTCACGCATCTGAAGTAGCTAACAAATCAGCCGCGGACGCAGTGCAAGTTTTCGGAGGCAACGGCTTCAATACAGAATACCCTGTGGAAAAACTCATGCGTGATGCCAAGATATACCAGATCTATGAAGGAACTTCTCAAATCCAGAGAGTGATTATATCTAGGGAAATACTCAATGCGGCTAAACAAAGCAACGCCTAACTTTTACAATTATTATGCAATACCTAGGCAATGATATCTTTTGAGTAATTTAATATGACTGAATGTTGTTGCTTAGATAGATTTAATATTGTTTATTTTGGTGTGCTATATTACTGTGGTTTACTTTTGGGAGTGAAGTTAGTGTGGTTTACGAAAATTTTAATAAGTTTTTATATGATGTAAAACTATTAAGGGAAACAAATCTAAATACCTAATTATATAGTATATACAACAGAAAAATATTTTGTATATAAATATATTTTTAGATCAATTTAATTTTCTCATGGCATCAACACCATAACATATATGTAACATAATAATTACAAATAAAATTGATTCTTATAATAAACATATTTATAATTACTCTTCGCAAAAAGAAATTATAATATTACAACATTGAAGAAAATGAAATAATTCAGGAGAAGTTTAAATTTGAAATTTATTATTGAATACTACAAAAATATAAATCATAGCCTAAGTTTCCACATTATAAAAAAAAATCTTAAACTTTACATGTATTTAATTAAAAAACAGTTAAAATTTATATTACAAAAGAACTAACATCAAATATAATAATTATGTATCCACTACTTTTAACATGGAAAAAACAAGTAATTACTTATTTTTAGTGAGGTCTAAATATTGGAATTTTTTGCCAGTTTGACCAAAACTCTTACAACTTTTACGACACTTCAATGTAGATTAATTGATGAATATGAAAAAAATATTGAGGATTTCAATAATCACAAGTAAGCAATACTGATGTTAGTATAAAGTTACAAATATAAACAGAAAGTTACAAATATTTGAGGAATGGAAAATGCAGATGAGAACAGATAATATGCATTAACCCATCCAGCTCTCTTGCTTACCAAGCAGATCTTTAGCTGTGTGCAGTTATACTACCTTAGTCTAGCTGACCCATACACAAGCTACAGTCCAAAAGTTAAATCTAGGTTTCACCTGATATTTGGTCAATCACATTGAAATCTGGGTAACATCTGATATAAAGTGCCAAGGAAAGATAAGGATCTGCATGTCCAGTTGCACTGTATACAGGTTTTGACATTATACAAAATACAAGAGCATTTAGAATAAAAGATTAAAAAAACAAAATTGATCAAGCCTCTCAGTATTAATACAATAAAAAAACCATTTTAAACCTTATATAAAATGTATTTCCTTATACTCTACGTGAAAAATGACTACAGCCAACCCATCATCTAACATGATTGATAGTGAGATTGGGATATTTCAACAATAAATTAAAGATGCAATTAATAGTAATGTAGGACACATTTAGGTGTTTAAATTCTTATCTACAGTTAGACTACCTTCAACTTATCCCCATTTATCTAAGTGCTTGGTGTATCTGTCAGGATGGCAACAGTTTGAGAATTGTAATGAAACCCAAGCTGCAATGCTAACATCATTACATATATTTCAATACATCGGAACCTTGCTCACAGGTTTATACATTGTTTTAACAATTTTCAATATGTGGGTTAACTGCTGACTCGAAAAATCTTTGCGTTTTTTATAGTTAAGTAAATAAAAAAAACAACAGATATGAAATAAATATTTCAGACCATATTAATCTAATAGTATGTTAAATGTGTAATAATGTGATCACTAAGATGTTTTAAATCAATGAACAAACTTCTTTCTTTTCTGTCTAGTGACAAATGTTATCCTTGCAGCTGTGACTTTACTCCTTGGCTTCACCGGAGTTAGATGAAGCTTCAGAACATTTAAATATATATATATCAATATATTTTTATTAAGTTATGGATTAAAATATTTATATATGACATATTTTATAAGTTAATACCAATTAAAGTAAACAAGTATTACGAACTGACCAACGAGCTGACAGGGATAGGTATATAGTTAATTTGTACGCGGTAGAAGTCGGAGCGAGAGGTATAACAGCGAAATCTCTCTATAACCTACTTAAAGATCTTGGCCTCTCTAGAACTATCATCAGTACATTTCTAGAATCATTCCAAATTTGGTTATGTAGGGAGAGGAGCGCAACCAGTTGATGGTGAGCGTGAATGCGTATTTTAAAGGGGCCCCTTAAACCTACACTTGGGTCGCAAGGCCCAGGAGCTGTTTGCACTCCTCTCCCTGCAACGCGATGGTCCCGGTACCCATGGAATGCTAAGAAGCTTCGTCTCGTCTCTTGTCACTTGTCAGTGTCACTTGATGACATTTTATGTCAATGTGATATGACTGATATTACATCCTCTGTTTACGATAGATGTAAAAATTTTGCTAAAAATATTTAAAAGTGAAAATTATTACAATGTTGTTTTTTTTTTAATTACAGGTTAATATATATTTAGAACGTGATCATTATTTTCGTGAAAAGTGACACCTATCAACTAAAAATGAAAGAACTTTGAAAGACTTGCAACAGGTTGTATTAGAATATTGATTCAATAGATGGCGTTTCTTTGTACCGGATGTTGTAGTCAAATTCGTATGATTTAGAAATTAAATTCATTTTATTATTTATTTTTACTCTATAATAAAAAAATAAGTGTATAAGACAACCCTTTAACATATTTTATAACAACATATTAAAATTATAAGAAAACACTTATACTTTGTAATCATGCTCATACTGATTGACCTACATTCAAAGCCCTTGTGAAAGGATTGTGCAATAGAAACGGTCATTTATTACACAACTCAGCGTATTCATAAGCAAATGTATTCATTTTGCACTATTTAAAATATTTTTTTAACAAATAAAAACTGTTGAAATATAAGCATTGAAGTACTCTTAAATATTTTTTTCATATTTACTGGAGTATCTCACACATTTATGAGGTTGAAAATACACAGTTTATCATTATAATATTATATTTTATTTATTTTTCGAAAATAGGCCATGACACACTTTTTTCGAATTAGGTTAATTTCTCACTGCCCTTTACCGACTTATTTCAATGTCAGTCATGAGTAGAGTAGCTCTATTGAACCCGAGTTATGTCGGAATATCAAAGTGTAAGTGAAGTGGCCTAGAGACCTACATTTTGTGTTTTATAGGGAATTATTGATATTTATGTAAAAAAATTGAGATACAATATTTTTCGAAACGTAGTAGATGACATTTTACTATTCTTGCGAACAGCTAAATTTAGTTGTTTCGCTCAACCGTCCATAAATGATGCACGAAGATTCTCCAAAAATGAGTGTTACGCAGGGTTTGACCGCTTCTACGAGCCAACCAAAGAGTGATATCGTTTTGGAAGGCAATGTGGAATATGAATTGAGTTCTACAGAACCCAAACCAACCGAAAATATACAGATGGAACTAAAAATTGCGTATGTGGATCCCTTGAGTGGTATGTACACTTGCTCTAGTAATTACATATTTTTAGTTACGTATATCTACATCAATATGAACCTATTTATAGTGATGTTAGCACAGGCGGATATGAGCATGAATGATGTTGAATTTCACAAAACAACCTAGGACATCATCAAACATATTCAAACAGAAAATCAACTATTATTTATAATTGGTCATAAATTAAATATACATTTATTGTATTAGATAATATGATTCGTATTAGAGTCTACTTAGATTTATTGCACACAATAAACTAGTTTTAGGACATGAGGCCTCGGGTATTTTATGAATACTTATATTCAAAACGGACAAGTGCTGGTTGTATAATAATTACATTGCATTGTGGAGAGTGGAGACTAGAGGCTACCTGCTCGTACATTCGGTCGCACGGTGTGGCAACGTCGCATTGGCTTTTCGCGCTATCCTACAATGGAATGGGTTATGTGAAACGGCGTTTAGATAGAGTTTTTACTCGAATAGTCATAGGAACTACCTAGTTGCTAAATAAACTAAGTGTCTGAAGTTATAAGTCTGTACAGTCACTAAGTGTGTCGTTCCGTCACTAGTGGACGCTTGATGGCACTTTGTATGCCGGTGGTGCACTCGTCTGCGAGGCTTCTTGATTTCGTTCGGTGTCAGTAGGGCACGTTTGCTGGTTGCGGTCTGCAGTGCAGTGTGGCTTACGATACACTTTTGTTACATGGAATGAAGTAATCGAATGATGCATTGCGCTTATAAGAATATATCTTTTATGATTTTGTATTACCTAGTACACTATTTTAATATTATTAAAGGTAAAAACAAAACTGATTTATATATAACGGAGAAAAGTTTAAACAAAGAGATTCTCACCCTTTATTATTTACAGCACTTGGCTTTACCCAAACCTTTGTATATAAAGTAGTTAATAAGGCGGAGTAGTCTTTTTGTTTTATTTTATTTATTTTGTTTTACCCTACAACCCTAATTTGAAAAACATTTTATATGCACCTCCACTAGATGGCACTGCTAGTACTTTTAGCTTTAAATAAATTAGTATTAAACAAAGTATTTTTATAAATAAACGAGTACCGGTTATTGTATTATAAAAACTTCGTAATATGACAAATATTCTACAAAACAATAGGTTTAAATAATTATAAAACTGAATGAATTATATACTTAGAATTAATGAATATTATTTTAGTGACTAAACTAACCAAGACGTTTGTAAAAGTCTCTTTTCATACAACATTTAAAAATATAAAACAGTAAAAAAGGCGAGTAAATTGTCTGACATAATATATACGTAAAATTAAGTTTTCTCAAAACCACAGACAGTGAAAATAACCCCTCACAATATGTCCAAATCTCATAAGACAAGATGTCACGACTACGGAGTATTACATAATTTAGAGCACCACATATATCTCCACGAGACGACGAGGTGACGGAACCGCTTCTGCGCCTCCCATATCCAAGTCCTAGACAAAAGTAATGATATTTTTTAAGTAGCTCTGGTCAAGCTTCATACGATTTACATTTCCCTCAATTCCCTTAGGTTCCCCGTCTGCGCCTGAAGTGGGTTTTATATCTGGTCTACGATATAACTAAGATGTATCTAACTTATGTGCTATATTCTTCCATGTTATTGATTTAGTTGAATTTAAGTTAAAACGAAATGGTTTATTGGTTTAATATTAGTAAAAAAAAGTATTTAGTATTTAAATATTCTAAATATCGGATGTTTATAATTTATATAGTTGTGGAGTTCCCGTGACCACTTCCCCACTCTATCGGCAGACCCCACTCGGAATCATAATATTTTATTATGCGGTCTATACCAGCCTGTTTGATCTAAACGGACGGGTAAAGTAAAGTAATACATAATATTTATATTAAATTAAATATTGTTAATACTTGCTGTGCATTGGAGTTTGCGCGACCCTTTCTAAACAAAAAAAAATATTCATAAAATAACATTAAGAACAACAAATATTACGTATATTATGTTTTTTCAATACTTTTGATCGTTCTAAAGTTTTTGAAGAGAAAAGGAAAAAAGAAGAAAAGTAAAGTTTTTGAGATTTAGGGGTGTGCCACGAGTCCTATGTTGCCCGTTATATCACAGCCGCCGTCAATTATAAAATAAAATCATCAAAATTGGTTGAGAAATGCGATCTCTACAAGAGTAAATAAATAAGTAAATACATATGTATACCCACATATAAAGAACAAAAACTTTCTTCCCTAGTTTCGTAACAAGAACTACAGCAACTCGCTTCGCTAAGTCTATTATTGATTTAGAAAAATAATAAAGGAACATTCGTTTTTGTTCAATTTCTTATACACTTATTACTTAATCTAGAGCATATACCTTATAAATCGTCATCCCGCTGTTCAATAACTTATTTGATATCAATCGAGGATCGAAATGTAATCTTTTATTATTTTAAAGGTAAATAAATAAATATATAACACCATTTCATAACAGTTATATTATTTATTACCACACAGAATGCTTTTGATTATATCATATTATAGTACCGATTTAGTATCTATTTACAAAGTTTTTTTTAAAACTATATACTAATATGTTTTTGTAGCTAAACTAGTTTTAATTTATTACATTCTAATAGTATTTAGGGTTAGTAAAAAATTTTTTGAATAATCTCTCTTAACATTTTTTTCTTCAACCTTATTTAATAATGCCGTATACTAAATACATACGAAGAATAAAATACATTATCTCGTTATACAGTATCTAACTATACTTTGGTGGCATACAAGTATGTATGTAATGTAATTGGGGATGAAGAATTGTGAACAATTAATCGTTAGTCTTGGCATCTGAAATGTAAAGAATTACGAAATATATTAATGTAAAAGTTATTTCAGTGTTGTTCATCATGAAACGAAAAACTTACTGAGTACAAAGCGTCCTGAACCCAAAAAACGTGTTATTTTTTAAAATTTTGCACCAATTATAGAAAAATGCAATGAGACCCAATATGCATAATTAATATATCTTGAAAAAAATCTTTACTACCAATTCCCAAACAAAATGAATTCTTGTCTGTTTATCCACAGCTAAAAGTGAAGACAAATTTTTGAATATGTTATTAACATTATAACTTATTGTCTAACTAATAATATATTATGATTTTATTTTAGAATAGTGACTCGGAAAAACATAAAAAAAATGATTTGAGCTACACAATAAATAAAACTAAACAGTATGGGCCTTGTGAGTAAATTTCTCTCCAGATGTAAAGCCATGAGTCGGTAGAGTTCTAAAGTCACTTTTGAACAGATCCGTGAGTTTCCCAGCACCACTACCAGCTGGAGATTTAATAAAGGGTTGGTCATCCGGTATTTACGTATATAAATAGATGCAAGCCATTCTTAAACACGAATTATACAATGATCTGCGGGTGTGGTCTCAGACTGAACCGATTTAAAAAATAGTATAAAAATATATAATAAAATTTAAAAAAAGTAATTGTAATAAACACAACACATTTTACATAATTGTTGTTCCAAACATATAATATATTAATTATATATTATATTATATAAATAATAACTAATATTGTTGTATTTGTATAAATTACAATAAATTTTCTATTTCACTGTATATAAGTAGAAGAAAAAACGCTTTGAATAGATAAAGAAAAAATCATCGACACGAAAAGCTCGGGACCTAGATATTATATACACGTCCATGTGTTGATTAATTTATAATTATATAGATATTTATTTAAAAGATTAAGTATACATAAAATTGCTGATATGTATATAAACAATTCATATTAAATAATATATCTAATTCTCGTGTCACTAAAGAAAAATATTGCAGATGTCTCGGAAGATTCAAATTAATATGGACATTTGTTTCAAATTGTTACTTAAAACCAATGGTATTGATAACAAAGGAAAAACATTTATCTTTATGAGACCAACGGTTCATTGTTTATCTTATTTTCAAACACGTATTCAAAGAGCTTCGAAATAGTTCATCTCGATTCAAAAAAATATAATTTAAAACTTTTAAAAAAACATTCTTTTATTTCTTCTTAAGAAATCTAAGAATGTTGTTAAAACTTGAAATGTTAAATTCGTTATCAACAGTATAATAAATATTGGCTTAATTAGTTCTGTACCTACAGATGAAAAATAGTCTACCCTGTAGATATTTTTATCACGTCTCGAGCTAAAAGTACTGTGATAAACTAAGCTATACAATCCGTAACTGGCTTAGCGAACATTTTAAAACATTTATTATCAAAATCGATACCTTAAAATGTATTACAATAAAATGTATTATATTACTTAAATTATTATTTGAAATGTATTATAAATGTTTATACACAGATTTAGTAGTATTTACAAGCAGCAAAATTTCTCTTTCTGGCTAAAGCTTAAAACATCTAAAAATATAGAGTCCAATAATAAAACGAACAATTGTATGTATATATTGTAAATGTAGCTCTTCTTTTCTTGCTTGTAGACAAGCACACTACGTCTCCTGTATGCCTGTTCCTCCATATAATTAAATTGGTTGAGAGAGAGATTGCTTTTGAGCGATTAGGCCGCCAAATTTGTACCATTTTTTGTAGGATCCGGGTGCACAATAAATAATATTTATTATGATATACCGCCATCTAGTAAACTGCAGTGCAACTAGATTCACATATGCTGCATTTACTTTTGTTATAGTTTCAGTTGCACAAAAGTATTCGTTTGTCTTTGTTTTACAAATGTATGTGCCATAATGTAGATAGTTTGTCTCTAATTGCTGAACTTCTTTTCGTTATTTACGTAGAAATAAACTAGCGCTGGATTTTAATCCTTGAAACGGTACTTTTTTTTATACTAACATGAAGACAAGATTGTTATATATTCGTGTTTTATTATTTTTTATATAATTTTAAATAGGTTTATGGCGGGTACAGCTTAAGTATAAGATAAAAATAATAGTCCGCAATGACTGCTTACTCTGTGAAATTACTAAAGTTTATATTTATAAAAACCCAGATTATATATTCAAACTCATTTCTCCAATTACATCTACAGATGTAGTCAATCCCGAATAATAACTTTCAAAACATGTTACATAAGTTTTATTGAAATTTTAATAGTACATAAAGAAGTGAAACTTTATTCAAATTCGACGGCACAATCAAAAAAAAAATGAAATGTAGAGCAAGGTTAGTGTGTTCGACTAACATTAAAATAGAACTAAATAACTTTGAGGCACGCACACACATACACTCATTTTATATATAACAACATTCGATACAAATAATGTATTATGTAAATTGTAGATAATGGTGTTTATTTGACGATTATCCTTCTATTTTCTAACATTTCTGCGAATACACGTGCTCACAATTTAGTTAAATACAGTTTAATAATAATGTGTCATTAATAGTATTCATTACATGTAAAAAACAGTACAGTTTGGGAAACAAGTGGTCTGCTATCAGCGGACCTCGCCTGTGACCCACTGACCCAGTTACAGTCAGAGTATCGCTCATGTCCACGAGTACTAAATGCTTTATACAAGCTCATTGCATTTTTTTTAATAATAAATGCCATAAAATATACACGGCCATGGGAAACTCCCGCGTCTCTGCATTATTTATTTACGATATAATGGACATCGACCACACGTCAACAGCATGCATTCTATTATTTCTGTCTCGAAAGAAATTAATTATTAAGGAATTTAAAATTCCTTAGAGTAGAGAGAAGGAGAATTTAAAATTCTCCTTGACTCTACATTTATGATTATTACACATTTTGATTTGAAAATTATTTTCTTTTACGTTTCAACTATGTTTAATAGGGAAATGAGAATAGAACAAGCCTTTCTTATATTAATACAATCAATATTTCGATAATCGATTCCAACATCGCAGGTGTTGATAAAGTAATTACATATTTCATTTCTCATGAATATTCTTGAACATTTTTTAAATTTTTTATAATTATCAATCCGAATATCTTTGTCCAATCCGTAACTGATGGAGACCTGAATGTTGATGTGGCTTTCTTAACGAATCGTTATTTCTTATTTATTATGTTACCAAAGTAAACGCCTACACCTAGAAAGACCTTTAAATTTTAACATTTTATTCTATTTATGTGACGATAATAAAGAAATATATATATTAATATAACAGCAATAACAAAATACATATGACTCATAAAACAACTAATTGTTTCATTGAATTTATTTATAGACATTTTTAACTACAAAAAATTATTTAAGACTTATATACAAAATAAAATACTATAATTTTGTAATTTAGAATAGATTTGTATTTATCAAGTATATTTTATTATTATCATATTTTTTAAAATCAAGTTCTAGAATGATTATATTACGTAGTAAAATTAAGGAGGAGCTAGGTTTATTATATCATCTATACTTATAATAAATCTGTAGAGAGGTCAATTCTGTACATGAAATATATTTACAAAATAAGTAGCAGGGGGTGATTAGTGTTCGATACTGATGCCAAAAATGCAGTTAAAAAAATTTTTGTCTGTCTGTCTGTCTGTCTGTCTGTTTGTATGTTATTTATAGAAAAAAAAACTACTCGACGGATTTTAACGAAACTTAGTACAATTATTCATATATATATATATATATATATATGTATATATGGTATCAGTGTTTTATAAGAATTATTGAATGGTTAAGAAGAGTTTCAGTATGATTTTTTGTAGAATATATATTGTTATATAATAATTATTGTGAACCTTCCCTCATCGGATTGTTTGTTTGAGAAAATCATTCGTTCTCATATATATTATAATATTAATTCTCACTAAAATAATAGATAATATAGATATTACTTAAGCAGTTATTTTTTTAAATATATCCACTGGTTATTGCAATGAAAATATATCTTAATTCCATAATCTATTGGATCACAATATTCCTAGAGATGATTTATTAGGGGATTTGGGGTAGGGGTAAATAGGCGATGCTGCGTTATAATAAAATAGAATGAGTTACATTTTAATATTTTTATACTCAAGAAAAAAAAAATTCATTCGGCTTGTCGCCATTTTGAACACCAGCGCTGGAATCTACCTTTTTAAGGTATCTTAATAATAGCTCTATGAACTAGATTTTATAGGGATTAATTTAGTTTGAGCTTGGATTAGAATTAATTTTAAAGATTATATAAATACCACAGAATACTTACTTTAAAACTCATTTACTTTATGTTAAATAAATATTGTGAGTATATTTAGATGAGACAATTTGAAAATATCGTGCCAATAAAAATAATTCGGATGACGCCCAGCCCCATTGACCTGACATACATGTTGGTGCCAACAACTGCGACACACTTTCAATGTTAAAAAATTACAAATTTATATGTACTTATAATAACAAAAAACTTATAAAACATTAAAAAGATAATAACTTAGATAATAAAAATAATATTATTATTTGTTTCAGTGAAAATAGTTGGAAGGAAAATGTTATATATTTAGCTCTGGGAAAATATAGCAAATAAAAACAACTTTCTAGAAACTTCCTACGTAACTGCTTGATAGGGCTTCTCACCGTTGTTATATGTCCTTGATATTTTGTAACCAGATACTAATTCAGACAGCAAAGTGATTAAGAAAAATTCCAAAACACAATAAAAACTATATAATATAATATAATATTTAAAAAAATGTAGTTTGTACGAAAGTAATAAATATTTGGACATTTTCACACAAAGCTATCTAGCGCCAAATGAAGCAAAGCTATGAGTACTAGACAACTGATAAACATACATAAACTGTTTACATACACATATATAATACATATAAACAACACCCAGACACTGAAAAAATATAAGTTTTTTATCAAAAATATCTTTTTAGTGTGGGGATCGAACCCACGACCGCTCAATAGTCGGAGTTACCTCCGTGTACATCAGTCGTCAAATAAATTACATTTCCAAAACCGAGCTAACTTTGTACTTCCTATGAACACGACCAGCTCAGATCGAGCTGGTTTGGGTACACCTTTTTTCTCAAGTAATAACTAAGTTGATAAATAGAATAAACAACGCAACCATGTCTTTTATATAAATATTTTCTATTAGTGTGGATATAGTCCGAAATTAGCTCAGTCCTTCGTTACAGTCCTAAGAAAATTTTAATTAATATATCATACGACTGTCTTTTACGCAACTGATTATACATGTAATTTATTTTAATATATATAAACACACATATATATATATTTGTATATATACACGTGCGTACATGTGCATGTACATCATTTGTATCCCGGCCACCTTTCATGAAACGAAATGAAATTTTATTAGTTATTGATTGATATACAGTGACAATATTGTTCCAGTAAGTAATTAGCAATTACTCGTAAAAATATACGTCAATTATTAGAAAGATAAAATAAATTTACTTCAGCCGCTATTTAAGTATAAACTTTATAATAGATACTTGTGCAAAATAAGGAAAATTGTTTTCTAAATATAATATAGACTATTTTTATTTGACGTATTATAAATTTATACTTTACAAGAAAACACTTTGCTTTTTACTAATCATCCCCTATAAGTATTATTTATAGTATTATTTCTTATAATAGGTAGGTTCTTATGTTTAATCCCTACTTTTCTCGTTTAAGTCCTTTATGCTCGAGTTATAAAAGAAAGCTCGAGAACTTATTGAACTAATTATATCCTCTAAAGGGCGTTCAAAGCAGATTAAGTAAAAATATAAAATGTTCAACGCTAAATGTCTTACTTTATATCAGCTTTACTGGAGCTTAACTAGAAATTAATAAAAGCGTTATAGAGAAATTGTAAATATATAAGTTTATGATTTTTTTACTTTATTTATATATTTTTTTGAATCGGTGTACACCATCTTACTATTTTTTTTTATTATTAGTACGTATAATAATAATAATAAAATAGTTTTCTCTTAATTCATAGTTTTTTTTCACAGTTATAACTTTTTATTTTTTGTTTTATGAATTTACAAATTTCTGTATTGTAAATAGTACTGCATTTAAACAAGCATTTGAAACTCACGTTTAGTAAATAATAAGTTATTTCATTATTTATGCCAACAGAAAAAAAAGAAAGACAACATAATGTCTAAGTAAAGTAAAGTAAATGGCAAAAGTATCCTTTACAATATTGTCCCACTGGTGGACTCACTCCATTCCCAACTATGTATTTCTACGTTAAACTATACTAAAAAAACCCTAATCACGTTGAGTAATTGAAAACACGAGGTGACATCGTGAAACTGAAGGCATGACAAAAATAAATAACCGTTTAGCTCGCTAGATGGCGTTGCTGTAAAAATAGATCACGGTATCACTATTTTCTTGAGTATTAAGATTTTTTTTAGTAAAATATAGTTCTACTTAGCTTTTAAAATGTTTAAAACGTGTTTTGTGTAGGTGTGATTTCTGTCTTTCTGCTCTTTGTAATACTTAATCAATTTTGATGTGACTTTTACTGTTTATAAGTATTTATTCATGCGTTCAAGCCTCTAGCAAAAACTAGTATAATATAACATATCTAATATATCTAATCATTGATAACGTTTGTTTTTTGTTATTACTATATCAAAAGCAAAATCGATTTATATCGTATGTAAACTATTAACTTTGATAGTATGGAGATAATCAATTTTTTATATAAAATAAGTGTTAATTCTCATACTATATTAAATTATCTGCTGAAAGTTTCATTTGAAAATAATAGAACATGTACAATCACATATATATATTTTTTTGTTTTTAGGGAAATGCTTGTTAGGGCGTTTATGGGTTTTCCCGTAAAATAATTAGCAATGAAAATCTTTCTGTTTATTGAAAGGGACAGTTTAGCTTCAACCTCACCAAGTTTTCATCAAAATTCTTCCAATTTATTATCCGATTTCAGCAGCAATATTTTGCCCGAAAAATTTGCGGGCAAGAGGCTCTACCAATCAGTTGCGACCTCTAGCTAACTGGCTAAATAAGTACGCTATTTGAGGTAGCGTGTCTCTAATTGGATATTGAAATGGCTGCGTCTGTATCTTTAAATATGTAGCTTACTATAAAAAATTGAATTCAAATTAGTAGGCATTTTTATACGCACTTTTAAATCGTCAATTATTACATTAGAAAAATGTCAGTGTAGGCAGGCCGTGAGTAGGCTATCACCAGCTCGGAATGCTGCTCTGCTGCGAAGAACTGGCTCGAAACTCAGTGGCTCTTTTTAATTTAATTTAACCATGTTAACATTATAATAAACAGATTTGCCCTCATAACAATTTTATTATATGTTTAAGTACGAAGCATGTCCTTCGTTGAAATAACATTACCTATATGGAATCGAGTAGTTGGATAAAGCACACAAGAATAAAGATTTAGTTGATTTTATTATACCTTCGATATTATAAAATGTTATTTTGGAGCTCTCAAAAGTGTTGAACACAAATAGTGAAGGCAGCGTCCGGTTTTTGTGTATTCAAAACGACAATTTGAGTACTATCCGTGTCAAGGTGTGGATCGACGGTTACGCAAACCGTTTTTTAATACAACGCTCGGTTGCGAGGTAATTAATTCGATTCGGAGTGTCGCAACCAATAATACTCGCTGTGGTTTTCGTGTGTTTGAATTTTATGCCTCCCGTGAATCGATTTTAGTTTTGAAGGTTAATATAATATGATTGTACGCTTTTCTTTAATATATATATATATATGTATTGTTTTTTTTTATATAGTCAAATTATCGATTTTGATACATTATTTGTAATTGGTAGTAAATTGCTTGTAGATCAAAAACCAATATATTTGTTAGTATAATAATTGAGACAAATGTACTGTAAAATATATATTAAAAATAGAAAGTACTACATAATGTGAGTCATTAGATTTGATAAATTTTGAAAGAAAAAAATGTTACATATTCAAGTAACGTTATCTTTAAATGTGCTCTACATTAGTAGTTACGTTTTATTATTTCATTATAATGTAACAACAAAAAAAATATGAGAAAAAAAATCAATAAACTAGCTTAACAATGTCCCCTTAATAGCCTGATGGCCCTGCTCTCGATAGCTCTCCTTAGATGGCTCACGAGCAGACTGGGTCGAGGAAAACAACTGCTATGTCAGTGTCACAAGTATTTTCTTTCATATAAATACAATTTAAACCGCGCAATGAATGCTTGTTTTGCTATCATCTCATTTTGACAAGCTGGTACAAAATACGCAATGTATACCAATCGTCGGTAATAGAACAGCATATCGAGATGGTAAATTGTATATTGGTAGGGGGGAAGGCTGTATGGTCAGTCATATATTGCATACGTAGCTGGTAATGTGTTTATTGAAGTCTGTTGTTGCGCGAATGGCCTTAAATCTCAAGGTGCCGAAAATGTATGCGCGTACCATACACGTTATGTCAATTTTAGAAATAATCAGACATTTTTGACTATTTCAATCTATTTAACTAATATTTTGAGTATCTAAGCTTATGAAAAAAAAAAATAAGTTGTGAAGAAAAGTAAGTCTTTCGAATACATCCTAAAAGTAATATTACTGTAATAAAGTTTCGATAAGAACTTAAGATGACGTCATCATAAATCATTCATTCTTTTAATATAACTTTAACTCGTACCACGAAGTGTGTTTTGACATTTAAAATATTTACAGAAGGTATTCATTCTTTTACATCGCTAAGCAGAAATAAAACAATATTGTTTTATAGAGCTCACGATACGAATCAAAGTAACGTTATTGTAATATAACAACAAAACTACGTAAAACTAGTATAGATTTACGTAGTTTTGTCTGTTATATAAATTTAAGAATCAAAATAAATATATCCACAAACAAATTTTCCAAAACATTCGTTATCTTATAAATTATATATATTTGACTCGAATAATATACTTTCGAATAGATATATACATTTCTTAAAAAGAAGTCTAGAAATGTTTTTTATTTTATGCTTAGAAAATGTCCCTTATTATCAATTATACCTATTTATTTATCGGAACCGATTTTAAATATCAATATTATTTTTAATATAATATTTTATTAAATAACAAAATACAAGAATAACTGAAAAAAATCCTCCAAATATAAATAAATATAATAATTATTTTGCTAATACTATGAAGTGTGCACAAAATATTATTTTTAATGAACATATTTTTTTCTAAAAGTTTCCGATTTGTATTTAAATGAATTATAAAATGAATATAAATATATTTGCTCCGTTATGTTAAAATGTTATTATTTCTTAGTATCAGCATTATAAATAATAAATGGAAGTAATAGTTCGCGATTTTCTGACATATTTTTTTTATTCTTAATCGATATTTTCCATGGATTAGCTTTTATAAGTATAAATCATAAGCAAACATTAATATCTACTAATATATTGTAAATTGTTTTTGTGTATTCATGGAGTTATTTGCCGGTTCCTCTCCATGGACCTACGTCTGGGAACCGTGCATCTAGAGTGTGACGTTTCAAGAGCAATCTATGCCTATTTAAAAAAAATGTCTTGACATTTTGACGTTTGTTACAAACATCCTGTATTATTTTTATTAAATACTGTTGGGTTTTATGTACATATGACTCAATTATATCCAGGTGTTGCCAGTCACTTCTCTTTTTTTCTCCTCTTGCCTGATTGGAATAATAATTACTTTATTGACACATAAATTATTGTATGATGTGTGTTCCTCTGAAAAAGATATTTTTTACTTGTTAAAATCAAACCAAATCATAATCAGTCCCAAAAGTGGTTTTGTTTGTTTTTGCTGTGTCGTAATACAAATCAGTTTTTAAGTTTTTAATTAATAAAGGGTTGTAGGAGTACCAAATATATTATATGTTGACTGTTACAAGGCTATAACCAGTCGAAATCTTATCAAAATATATTCAGTGGTTTTTGTATAATTACAAACAAAAAGACAAACGTGTTTATACTTAATACGTATTAAGCGTGTTTTTTATATAATATATATAATATACTGATTTTGTCTTGTTATTACTGTTTTATATGTATACATAGATAATTAATATATATATATACATTTCAATACTTCAATAACAAAGAATATATTTATCCATCCAAACGTACCAATAGACTGGTTAGCATTCAAAATTACTTCAACAAACAAAAAATATATCATATGGAAAAGCAATTTTCCAATCGACTTCATAAAATTTTGAATTACCATCTAACTATAGTTTATTAACTCTTATATCCTATAATAAATATACAAATATAAACTAAAAATATATATTATCTACATTTATATAATATCTCTAAATTCTGTAAAACATTTTTTTCCATACATACAATGTAATGGTGTTTGATTTAGTAAGATTCAAAACATAATCGACAGCCATTGTTTGTTAATTTTAAATAAATAATTCCTACACTTATTGTACAGCGTGTTGACACACCGTTATAACGATGTGATCATTTTAAGGTGATTTTTACTTTTACATTATTGCTTTAACCGCCATAGCTGAATAACTCAATTGTGAGTTCCTGAAAATATATACGATAATAGACCTGATTTTATGATGATGTTTGCTGATGAATGAATCACCTCAATATATTAATTTGATATTAAAAAAGAATATTATTTCAATACAAAAATAATATATTATAAACGAAAACAAAGAGCTCGTTTGATAAATATTTTTGGATTATTTAATTTGCAGCAATTATATATTTTTCATAATTTATTTATACAAAAAAAAATCGATCTAAATAAATTTAAATTTTCTTGTTAAATGGAGTGTTAAACACTTATAATTATTTGTAATTAGAGTCCTAATCAGAACGAGAGGCTTCAGATGGTGTACGCTCGGCTTATCTACGTCTCTACGACAACAATGGAAGCGGCCTTCGCCTAGTTACTCGTTCGTTTGAAGCGAGCCTCTCTGAATCTTTTTAAACACACATTCATCTATTCATCTCGCTCTTCATTTCGGACTCAGCCCATTATAGTATTAAGAATACATTAAATCGAAATCTTAAGTGCTGATTGCTAGTGCTACCATAGATTTGTTTATATTTAGATAACAATTAAGTACTTTCAAAAGATACCGAGTGTGAGTCATCTTTTCATTCATATGCGTTCTAGTTTATTTTAATATGTACTTGTTATGATTTGAAAGTTTTTTTTTCAATACCGAGGACGTGACATATTTTTGTTAATTTCTAAACTTTATTACTCTCATGTCAGATCTCTCAATCTCAACATCAAAAATGATAAAAAAATATTTAATTATTATTGTTGTTTTAAATATTGACGTATATAGCCTTGGTTCTACGAAAATGTCTTGCAATATGAGCTCATATGAAATGCAACATACATACATACATGAGTTAAAATAAATAAACTCAAGTAATAACAAAGTATTATAAGAATTATCGCTCCGCTATATATAAGTGACAAACATCTGTAGCCTACATAAAATAGTGTCAAATGCAATTCTGTTATCCTCCGTCCTGAATTCAATGAACTTGACCCACTTACCGCTATATATGGATGAATAATTTATATAAATAGATTCGTACTACGAATAACACAACTAGACGTCTATATCATTACAAGGGTAACGCCACCATGTAATTTAATATAATTACTGCTATTTTTAAGCAAATAATTTGTTTAATTTGGAAAATAAAATCTAATGTAATAAAGTTTGGTCTTAATGAATTTCGCGTAGAATTCAAATGTGCAAAAATATTTCGTCTTTATTTTTGTGTTTAATGTATAAACATGTTATATTTTAATTAATTCTGTAGGCTTATTATCTTAATCCAACTGAATTATGCCGCTGATTTGGTGGATTTTCAATATATATAATTAATTTATATAATTATAATAATTAATTTATATATTTATAAATAGATAAGATATAAGAATCATCCATGTTTTTAGTCGAGTCGTCATTTATTTTGAGGTTTACATGGGTTACGCTGGCTTGAACTTTATGTACAAATAATGTCTTAAAAATAATATTCAAAATCTTTTAGAAAATTCTTCATGGTATATCTTATTTCCCTTTCATAAGCATATTAAACATAATAAGCTATTTACATACGGTACTTATTTTCCAGTATTAGTAATATTGGTAATTTAATATAATTTACCCTTTAATTAATTAAATAAAATATTTTTTTTTTAATATTTTGGTAGTTGGTGAGACTTGGGATTGTATTTGACAATTATATAAATCCTTATGTATATAATAATGCTAACAATTACATTTAAAATATTTCTTTTAACATGCCATTTCTATGAATATCTTAGAACATACCACAGGCCATGAAAACAATTTAGTAATTTTGATCGTAAATATAACAGCGTTAATAATCGAATTGGATAGTACTGCCTTGATAGATTTTACAGTTTGGTACAATATCTTTATCAAAACTAAATTTAGATAGCATTTAAATAACCGCCTTTATAGATGTACCAGCTTTTTACATATTTAAGAAGCACTTTATTTCTAAAACTCATTATATTATTATATCATGAGAGATTTAAAACCTACCTATTAGACATTCGCTTCTTATATCCACTTAACTGAGGTAAAACGTGTTGATTTTTCAAAATTTTGTCTCCCACTACAAAGGTCTGACCCCACCCTTGCCTCATCTCGCGGGGGATGAATGTTATGTGCACCTTTGTCCCAATTTCAGCATGATCTTGACCTCACCGACCCACTTTCATGAACATACCAATAAAATACGTTTGTACTATGCTCCACTTTTGTTTATATTTAATAAATGTTCATATATAATATTCCATATATGTGTATGTGTGTGGGTTGGATATACTATATAGTTATTTTAAAATATGTATATGCGTGGGTTCCAATACAAACAAATAATCCACGTCAATTTCGAAACGAGCTATAGATATATCCGTTTAGTATCGTTTATCTCCCAGTTGCTGAAATCGCCCTGACCCACTTTAGTGAACTTGGCCCATATCCACCGTTAACCCTGGATCGTATTCATAGTAAGTTTATTTGAATTAAATTAATTTATCTCGTTCATTGTCTTGTTTATAACTCGGTGTCATTTTTCATTATCAAGACATACGATAATAATTTTGATTTTTGTGAACAATTTATAAATCTCTATATACATTGATTTTATATGTCTGTTATATTTTACCCTCAAACTGTGGTCACTGATAGAATATAATTTCATTTCCTCTCGTAGATAACTTCGTTCACAAAGTTGAAATTCATCGTCCGGTTTTCAGAATAAGTTATGATATCATTTTAACCCAAGTTCCGGTGACGTCACATATTTAATTTTTCTATAATCAGAATAATATTTGCTACTCATTTCAGGTTGGAAATGACTGTAAATGTTTGATTATTAATTTATGAAAGACGTGAAGAAAAACCGCTTCATCTTTTTAAATTTTCTCAGATATTTTAATAGTATGTATTTAGTAGACAAGAGACAATTTAAATTATGCCGGTATGTATTGTCATGCAAAGACAATAAGCATATTAAAGAATATTATTGTAAATGTTTGACAATTTAGAAATTATTTGCCACTAGCTTTCGCAAGCGGCTTCGCCCGCGCATTGCTGTATAAGATTCATCGATACCTATAATTTACAACCCATCATTTGCGCAACCGTTATAAACGTTTTAGACATCTAGAAGGATAAACAGACAGATACAATTTTTTTTAAATAGTAACATTTGGGTCAGTGAGTCATAAAACGAATATTAATCACAAAATATTACAAATAATATATACTCGTAATTAATTCGAATCTGCAGATTTATATAGAAGAATAGATTTATGTCATATGCTACTACAACTAAAGTGAGTTGTCATGAACTAGCTTTAGCCTCCAGTTTTACTCGAGTCTAAAGTATTGAACTTTTGTCTTTACTTTATCTTCTATATATAATATAATAACTAGATTTTCAAACGATTTTTTTTTTGATGATGATAGTCAGAGTCAAGTCAAGTATCTATAAATATATATATTTATATCAAAATATCACTCACGGACTAATTAAAAAATCTAAGAAATTACAAAGTGTCTTTTGGGATATAGGGTCTTGGTATTTAAAAAAAAGTAAGGGCGTCAACGTTTGTATGGGAGATCTGATATTTACGTAAGTTTTTTTTTATTAGATTTTGTAAAGAAGATATTAACAAATAAAGTAACCAGTATAATCTCGGTAGCGTGAAAGAACTTTCAGTCTGGAGGAGCTGCTAATATTTTATACGTAATAATAGAAAACATTTATTATGTAATAATAGAAAACATCAGAGAAATGATATTCTTTCAGTACATAAAAAATCAAATTGGATTACAAACAAAATAATTAAAAGAAAACAAACCGAGTCGAAGAGAGGAATTACTTAAGGAAAATGCAAACAGCAGTCAGACAATTGTGTTGAGGTCGCAGCGTTCTTGAAAATGGATCGACGCTGACAACGCGTCGTAATCATTACAGTTGATAACATTACCTTATTAATTATGACCTTAATTGTTTAATATAACTATTAAAGTTGAGTCCTAAGTCCTATATCTAAGTTTTCAACTTTTAAAGTTGAGTCCTTAATGATATATCTAAATGTTTAAAGACATAACCTTAATTAAAAAAAAAATGTATTTATAGGAATATATATTCGAGTTAAGAGGCTATTAAAGTCCCGGATTATAATATCTATGAATTTTTGACTATTAAATTTGAGTCCTAAATGACATATCATGAGTTTTAAACGCTGCCGTAGCTCAGTCCGCAGCCCACGTGTCTGACTCATGGGATTTTTTTCACTTTCGTATCCGTAAGATATAAGCAGAATAATTTACGCAAGTTTGTTTGACATTATTGATTTCCCTCGGTGTTCATATTTCCTGTGAGAGTTATTCTTAATATGTCCTCCTGCTCTTTCATAACTCTCCTATATGCCAAGGTCCTTTCATAAATTCGATATATACGCCCATTCGTATCCGCTGCTAATTTTCCCTGAAGACAAAACTGTTGATTGCTATATTATTGGCGTACATTGTTCACTAATAGAATTTATTTTTAATTTAATAAAATAATAATCTATAATATACCTTTAAACTTTTTATATAGAGCTTTTCTTATATTTACACATTTTGTTTATAAGATCAAGTCCATTCATTTTATTATATATTCAAATATTTAAAATAGTTAGACACTAATTTGTTCTCACAGTATTTTAAATTGTATACGCTTACAATTAAATATAACAATTAAAAATAATAACAATTAAAATATTTTAATAACCACAATATTCATATATTAATATTTTGCAAGGTTGATATAACTATGTAGATTTTCCTTTCATCTCTACGCAATACTACCTTGACAAAAATATTTCATAAATTAAATTGACGAAACCTTGGGAAAGTTACCGGAACCTTGAGAAATATAATGAATATTTGGTTGGTATATCTTTTTATCTCGTATTAAAAATATATTTTTTTTTAATTACACAGGTACACCTATATATATATATATATGTTAATGTGACATAATATTTGTCACCAACATTAAGATAGAAACACCTCTATGTTTTCGATGATAATTAAAAAGACGTTAAAATTGAAAAAAAACTACCCTAGTTTTTTGAGTCTAATAGTCAATAAAAAAAAATGTCTTCAAATTGTGCCCAATTTTCCACCTGATGATACATGGGAATGAATATTCTTGTATAAATTTAATGATTAAATAATTTATTTTAATTAATAAATAATATTAAAAAAAATATTATGTAATTCTGTCACTTAAACAGAGTTCAAAAACAATCCATTATTAATTTCTGTTTATTTTTGTGACTAAAATTATACACAGTTTTTTTTTTGGTCTGGATTAAACGAATATCGTAACTCGTAAATCCCAACTATATGATAGTTAATAATATTTTTCCATTCATATTTTGTATAGTTGCGCAATAAACAGAGGCATCAATCTGATTTGTTAGCGCGTGCAAGTCACGAGAAGTTATATTGATTGTTAAATGCTAAATTATGCGCAATGGGTATAATGTACTCACGCTTAGACATTTTTTAATATTCTCCCTATACACCGCGTTTAAATATACATATAATAAAATAGAACACATTAAGATATTATTAACGTATTGTAAACTCAACGCTGAATTGTTTTTAAATGCATTCTATTAAATGTATTATAGGGTCATATAGAGCCTTCCCCTTACGTTAGAATGGCATAAGACTACGTAGATAATTGCATACGTAGGACGCACCGAGCGACCTCGCCAGACCAAAAGCAGTACCACTGTCACTGGGTAAGTGTGTCAGTGTGTCAGTAGGGCGCGCGTCATCTGCGACCATGCCCCCTCCCCCCCACACCTCGCCGCCCTCTCCCGCCGCACCAAGGTCCCTATTGCACATGGGTTTACTAAACAAATCTACATTTTCATCTTAATAGGACAAGCTACTAATAATTTAATACTTGAATTACCGCTCAAACATTTACTGTTTAATTGTATCAGACTCGAAAATAGAGAGTAAAAGATTTAAAACGTTAAAAAATTCGCTAAAATAACTTTTGTGTAACTAAATATTTCTGTAATGAAATACGTGTGAATATAGTTATCGGTGATACCTCTTTGAACAATATTTATTAATAACAGTGAAAATTTAATTTGTGGTTTGTGTGTATCATATTTTTATAAAGTATATATACAGACAAATATAACAAAATGTTTGTACGTCATATAAGTAATTCAGATTCAGAGATTACAATGCCTTACTTAAGATTACAAATTATTTCAACATTATATACTTGTATTTCACTAATCAATATAATAAAATAGTAAAGAGGCCAAATCTGTACATTAAATATTATTGATAAAATTAATTGCTAAGTGATAAGTAATTATGTTTTTATATGAGTTTGTTTGTGCTAGAAAATAATTTTAGGAATACTAATTTATTTTGAGTCAACATACGATAGTGGATATTTTGAATTTTGGTAGTCAATATTGTCAATTACACCAGCATATAAATATATATATACGTCGTATTTCTATAGGCTGAAACTGAAAACGTAAGTCTGGCAATTTAATTCTGACCTCACCGGATAGAGAATGATATATTCACCGTTCCATTTAACAAAAAAAAATACAAAAATATTGTTTTTACATAATAAAATGATTCGTAAACATAGCATCGATATTTGCATTACATTTATTAGTTCAAGAAAAATAGGTCATGATTTTGCAATCGGTGTTTATCTCTACTCTAGATGCTAATAATAAATGAAATACAAACATTCTGTGTTAACTAAACCTAGTTAGTGTGACCTCTTTGTTAATAATATAATATTCATAATACGTGCGTAACAAATAAACTGATACGTGAGTGGCAGCGCTTACACTTTTAAAAATTACACCATTTTTATGACGTCATCATGAGAGTCCATGTCTTACTCAGAGACAGAGAGAGAGAGTCACAAGTACTTGCATATTTAGGTGGAGGTTCTAATATTTTAATCGCTGTCATCATAAGAGTCATGTCATACTCAGAGAAAGAGAGAGAGAGGGTTAGGTACTTACCAGGTTGAGGTCTCTATATTTCAGTCATAGTATCAAACGCAAAGTAATCAATTTGATATGAATTGTTTTTCTTCACGGTTTAATACGCTTCATTTTATATCAAAGCAATATATTTTGTTAGTCTTGCAGTAGACCAGATGTTTGGACCCTGGCATTGGCTGAAGGCAAGTGCAAACAAAGTTCAAACTAACCTTATCGCGGTTTCTCGCTGATAAGGACATTCAAAACTGTAAAAATATATACATATTCTTGCCAATGTTGTTTTTGGGTAATATTTCACGAAAACTGTAAAATATTTTTTTTCTTTATATATGTATATATATCTAATCATATATTTTAAAGATCTCTTGATACTGATTTTTAAAAATAAAATAGCGGTAAATTAAATTAATTATTTTTATTTTAAAATTAACGTTTTAAATGTATACTTTGTCATTTTCTTTTCTGTAAAATAATATTATGTTCTCACACTTAACCGACCATTCTCGTTATCGAATAATTTCAGTGTGTAAAGAAAAGTAATCTTAAATATATATAAATATAAAATAATATCGACGCAAAATAAGAACAGGTGTTTTATTTTTAAACTAATTGTTACACGTTCAGTTTCAGCATTCCTACCATAAACTATTATAAGAAACTGATATTACTTTGATATATTATCGATGAGAAATTGTGATGATATATAGGAAATATTTTTTTTTTATATATAAAATTTTGTCATTTGAAGAGAGCGTTTATTCTTTGACGTCATTAAGCAAAAATAGAACGGTATTGTTTTACAGAGCTCATGGTACGAATCAAAGTAATATTATTGTAGTATTGCAATAAAACTGCCCTAAACTAGTATTATTATAAAATTGCATAAAACTTCTTCAAACTATGATTTGAGTGTTGGAATTTGAGTGATGACTTTTTGAGTCATCGGGCATGTAGTTATACTTTTTACTCTGGAAGAATCTCTCGTTTTCACGGAAAATATAAACTTAGTTTGAGCTTTAAATACAATACAAAAAAAACTATTAGGTGGAATTTTTATGAAAGTCTTGTGGTGTCAAGTCAATATATAATATGTTTTTCATCAATCAATAAATAATAAAGTATTATAAGTTTTAAGCTGAAACTTGTTGGCTACTTTAAGCTATAATACGTTATCAATAAACAGTATACATTTATTATATATAGATTTGAATCAATAACAATTATTGATTCTAAAATACGACAATTATTTCCATTGTATTGAATACATGATGATGAAAAGTACATTTTCTATGCAAATTGATTTATATTCCAGTTTGAAATATGAATTATGCTTTCCAAGAAGTAATTTCAGTCGTACTCGGAGAAAACTTTTTATTTATGAATTGCATCTAATTGCCTTATTATGAAAGGAAAGGAAAAGGGACAAAAATAATATCTGTATAAATATGATAAAGAAGACAAATGAATTAGTTGATAATTTGCATTATTTTCCTATAAGTATTTAATTAAAATTTTAATGGACTTTTTTACCATAACTTACCCTTGATTGACAGCCCTTAGAATATAAATTATAATATTTATTATTAATATATATTATACGTTCATCAATTGTTACTTAATCTATTTCTTTAAGAATATAATAGAAGAAAGTAAACTAGGGTACTAATATCGCATTGTACAAAAGCTGTTAGTGAGCTGGACCTCCCGTCTGATTGGTCGTCTTTACTCCCTATTTTTGGGGTCAAGTAGTGCGCTGTACATTGGATAATGAAATAGATGCATTCAATTCGTCGTTAAACGTTATTATATTGTGACATTGAGAAGTTCTCAGTCAACGATCTGGTACTCGGAAACCTGGTTGATTCGTGATCAGCCATGCATTCCATTCAACTATCGTTCTGTAAACCTGACAATTAATTCTATATCATGACAAACAAAGCTCAAATCAGATGCCATATAATAATAAATTGTTCAATCATTTCTATATTATACATTAATTGTTTTTCAAACGATCAGATTTTACCACGCGATGATGTGGTACCGTCTCATGTACATTTGCATTATAGGAGCAAATATGTTACAACCCTTAAGGAATAGAGAGGGATGCAAGATGGTAGGTGTTTGAGCATCCGGTCTCGCACTCACCGACTCTATAATATTTACTTTACACACCTTCTGTGTGAGGGTGGCACCACCCAGCAAAAGTCGGCCCATATAAACTGCATTCAAATGTCTACAGCTAGGCTCTACCATCTGCAAATGAACAGACAACCAAATAAATATAATTTATATGTAAGACTTATGGAAAATAAATATTCTAATGATGTGAAAATAAATACAATGTGGTATGCTAAATTACATTTTTAACATAAGTTATAAATAGTGTACAATCAATTTATTTTAGTTTCTCTTAAATATATTCAGATATTGTAATTAAATAATACCTAAATATTTAAATGTTATGAACATTTCTTATAATATGCAACTGGAATAGTATATAATTTTTACTTTGAGCACGTTTGGCCTTTGCAGAAATTGAAATTCAATTTATCTTTGTGACTGCGCGTGCGCATTTTGCAATATGAATCGCTAAGATATAGCACTGACACAAAAAATACTTTCAGCTTCAGTTTTTATAAATTGGGGACACTCGTTATTTAAATTTTGTCATAAATTTTGATGATTATTGGGTAATGCTTTTATATTTATTTTATTTCATGTTATTTAATGCTTCGTATATTATAGTAGTTATAATATATTTTTCTTTTATGAAAAATAAAATACATTTTTTTTTTACTTTTGTTAAATTAAGAGTTTTAAAACGAAACTTAAATTAAATATAAACTAAACAATATTGATTTTTCTACATCATCACTAAAATCCAAATAGTGTCACGAGAAATATAATTTATCCGTCAAAATATAGCATAGCCAGCAGAATACACCTTGGCCATGACCTTCATAAATGAAAATTGTTATTGGCTGGTCAAAGCAACAATTGGCAGATTTTTACGTTAACAAGTAAACATTCTTTTTTTTTTGTGCTTACTTAAAATTTTTTGATGATATTTTTAGCTGAGCTATAAAATGTTTACAAGGTCGTTCTCATTAAGACCGTGTCCTAAGATTTTATATTAATTAATTATTACAGAATATTAGATTTGTTAATTTACTGTATTTTTGGCTTATTTTACTATGGTCGGTTAATAATCTATCCAAATTCGGATATTTCAATCAATATTAGACTGTTTCCTTTTAAAATCAAATCACTTATAATTTTTTGGACGCTGAGGATTTTAAATATTTGAGCATTTAAAAGCAGACCTTCAGTATTATCATAAAAGTCATATTCTTGATATTTTTTTATTATATGTAATTATGATTTTCTTTTGAGTCACTATATTATTTTTTTTCGAAATACGTTATTGTATAATGATGTATATTTGACAAACACTCCAGAACGTTCTTAGGCAAAAAGTTTTTTTTTTTTTGGTACAATTAAAATTAGATTTATCCATACTAAGTAACTTTCTGGCAAATTATCGTATTCCGTTGTTTCTGTATTAAATCGTGGCTCGCCGCGTCGTTTCTACCGACAGCCTTGTGCCACTTCCACATGTTCGGTAATCGGTGTACATACAAATGTATGTTCTGCGCATTATGCGTTGATCGGTATGTATTGATTCATCGAATCTCAAACGGCTGGTGTCAATAAATCGTATAGGTGGTGTAAAAATAAAAAAAAAATCATGAATAAACATTGAGGTTACTTGGAAATAGGTGCGAATGTTGAAATCTTTAGACAACTTTCAGTCAAAAATATACAAGTATATAACTTAAGTATGAATAGTTAAGATTAATTAAAAAATATATAATTATTTTAAATTAATTATCAATTATAATTTATGAACACAGCATATTAATAGCAATGAATAAATCAAACTTTTTTTTTAGATATAATTAAAATAATTATACAATTATGAAATTAAAAGTTTCACATTAGTATCCAAGTCGCACTTTATTTTATTTAGGGTATAAAACGTATATATTTCATATCCAAGATATATGTGCAAGTAAAATATTTTTAACTAAACTTTCGTGTTGGCTGGTAGGCTCAGCCCCCGGCGTCATGTGGGCCGCATCACAGAAGTACGAGTATTTTGTAATACTGCTAAATCGTGATAATCAGGCCAAGGCCCTGATTATTTACATGTATGTGAGAACTAGCGTCTGTGTGCTTTATACTAAAAATAATAATTATACTTTCAAATGGTAATTAAGTTTTAAATAGAATTAATTTCGTACGTACAATCATTGGATTGAATTTTGAGTTGCTATTGAGTCACAGTTCGCGAAAAATAATTCAGTTTCGTTTTGGGGTCATGTTGCCCAACGAGTACGAAAATAGGTACTTGGTCAACCAATCCTTGGAATAAAAGTTGAAAATATATATTTTTTTTCGTATTAAAATTGCACTCTTTTTTATCGATTCTAGCATTACCATTAAACATTGTGCAAATGTTTGTGAAAACGTCTCCTGAAAATGTAAAATGTAGAAACAAAAAAAAACTATCATTTGACCTATTTATAATATATTTATTTCTTATGAAGCGGGATAGTTTATTATCTCTAATTAATACTATTGAGAAAATTTTAAATACCTCTTTAAATAAAACTGGGTTAAATACATACCCACGATGCAGAAACATTTTTTCTTAGGTGTATATATTATGTACATTTTAATACTAACACCCATGACATTAATTCTGGATTAGTTATTATTTTTAAATATATTTATAAAATATAAGTGTTGCTGAAATCTTCCAAATAATACTACTAGCTGTAGCCGAAGACTTCGTCTGCTCGTTCTACCTCATCCAATTCAAATAATATTCTATAATTTTTATTTATTTACATAGGTTTTTAGTTACATTGTTATGATAATAGCTGAAAACATTTTTTATTTTTCTAACAAAAATCCGTCAAACACAAAAAAAAGAGATAGATTTCGATAGCTGCGAAAATACATTTAGTTGCTTAAAAAAAATGTAAATACCAAAATAGGTAAATACTAACTTAACATTTTTAATGTATGTATAGATTATTGCAATATTTATGTATATCTTTTAGTCTGACATATTGAAAAGTAGCCTAACGACAGAATTATGTAACACGATTTATAAACTTACAGAGAGAACATAGAGTTTAAAAAAAAAACAAATTTTGTAAAATATACTTCCAACGCTTCGTAATATTTTTTATTATTTGTTAAAGATTAGTTATATAAAGCTCCTTAATCTTATTAAAAATAAAAAATGAATAATATTTTTTCTAATCCAATTAGTTTCTAAGATTAGACGTAAATAAAAATAATTATCTCAGCTTTATTCTATCAGAATAATAGATAACCCGTTCTATTATTAAATATACATTTTTTTAATCTTTTAAACAATATAAATAAAACCTTTTTTATTAAACCGTTTTATTTGAAGAAATTAAATAAAAATACTATTGTAAAAGAGGTTTTATATTATATGTTTCATACAACAGTGCATCGATAGCGTGACGTCACATGTCTGGTGGTCACGACCTGATTCCTGAAACCTACTTTAAAACATTTTGAATTCGGTATTTATAAACATTGTTTTCTTTTGTCTTAACCCAGGTCGAATTGGATATTTCATAATCTTTGAAAATGAAAAAGTTTGAGATATTTTGAAATTATTTTATTCCGAACAATATTAAAAATTTGATAAGTAATTCGTCTAAATTTTCAAATACATACTAATATAAATACTTATTTATATATTATTACAAATCAAAGATATATAAAATAATGAAGATAAAGGAAATGTTCTCTGACAGTTTATCAGTAATAAGGGCGCCATTATATATGCGCCTGCGCATCTGATCATTGTCATGAGCTTTGATAAAAAAGTGGGTCAGCTCCTAATTATAATTCTCAATGCAGCACCTACTAAGATACTGCTTGCTTTTGATAAAATTATGCTAATTCAAACTCGTTAAGTGAGTTATTGCTTGGGATTCTTTTTAGTTTTTTTAATAATTCTCATATTACATGATCTTAATATTACATGATATTAACTGATCAAAATCAAACTATTTGGATTGTTTATTTTTCCTAACAAATTGTTTGTGTATCTTGACGCTATCTATACAATAATAAAAATGATGATAAAGCTGTATTCGATGGAGAGTTCAAAAGTTTTAAAAAAGTTATAATTTATTAAAGTCTGTATAATATAGTTGTGAAACAAGTGTGCTTAATAAAAATATAAAAAAAAAGTTTAAGAGACAGTTGTTCTGGGTAGACCGCTGGTCGACCTTGAGTACCTTTAACATTCAGTGAATTACTGCTTATTTAAGAAACTATTTACTTATTAAACTTACTTATTTGAGAGCTACATTGTCATTAAAAACAATTTGAATGGTCCTTTGTTTTCCGAACATATTTAGTTGATTGAACCAGGGTTATGAGATTTTTGTGAATATAATGACCAAGATAAATATAACAAAAACATTAGCTTTGAGAATTGTATTGTTTTTATTATATTTTATATATAAATAAGTATATAATATAATCTGATTAATATGTCACGAATTTAATAAATATATAAACAAACAAACTGAACGTCTACAGTGAACAAGATTGAAATCGTGATATTGTAATTGTCTTTGTTTTAAAGGATATATGGGTGGGATATATAAATGGAGTGGAGCATGCATAATTATGCATATAGTTCAGAACAGGATATCACAAAGTCAGAAAGTCATGCCAGTCTGTCTGTAGCTGATGGATACGAAGATGATGAATAATTCATCTTAGATTTGAATGAATTTGTAACTTTTTTTTTATTTTTTTATTTTTTTTTATTTTTTTTTTAATTAATATACAAAAAATTATAAAAATACAAACAATATTTAAGAACGACAATCACACAATAGTTTAATCTGAGTGTTGGAGTGATTATGATGTATCGATAAAATTTATTTATGTATGTATTTTTGTTTTCTATTATTAATATATGTTATATTTTAATAAAATGTTGTTGTTGGGAAAGCTTACAAGCAAATGATAATTTGTTCTACGATCTTCTTTTTAAAAGTGTATATAAACATGTTATGCCATGTCAAGTTAATTTATATATATATATATATATATATATATATATATATATATATATATAAAGTCTTATATATAGAACGACCAATTAATGAAACAACAACACCCCGGAACAGTAAAACAGAGGTCGCGGGTTCGAGCCCCTGTTGATAAATATATCATTCTATATTCATTTTAAAAAAGGATATTACATAAAATAAATGTGGGTACAAAAATGTTTCAGTCAACAAGCCAACACAAATATGTGCTGCGGACAGACGCATTTAGATGAAACCATTCTGGCATGGATAGGTCTTCTCTAACGAAGTACGTTACGGACCCTTTTAACTGACTGTGTTTGTGTACAATACGTATTCTAATTGCGATATGACTCACGTGGGTAAATTGTTTCCTCAAATAACAACGAATTCTTTAACTAGACACACGTGTCTGTTTGAACGTTAATGCTTTTACGATGGCAAAAAATATGAAACAGATTTTCTTTTAATTGTTTTTTTTTTACTATGACTTTTATTCTCTTTTTTCTCTATTCATAATTTTTTTGTTGGTATTATGAAGGTTTATTAAAAAGTTTGTTTGACGAAGCCTTCTCGGTGGTCTAATTGGATTCTTGTCGGAGTAGATTTTATTTATTCAGACAAACGAGGTATCCAAATGTCATATTTATTTCGCCATTCCAACATGTTAGACATTAGTTAGACTCTCCAAGGCTCCCTTAATATACTTATATAATTTAATTATATAAAAATATATCTTCAAGCTGAATGTCCGGATCCTTGCTAACTCTAGAATTATCCTTTTTTTGTTACGAAATTGCTGCCGTATTAGTACTTGTACAAACATTATTAACGTTCACAAAGCACATGGAGCACAAAAAGCATTCCCGTCATTGAATCGAACCCACAACCTTTGGTGCAGTCATGGTCACTAACCACTAGACTAACAGTCCGGCAAAATATTAATTAATAAATGATAATATTACATTACAATTATCTTGCTGTACCACGGTAGTTGTTATTTCATTTATCAAGTTTCTGAAGATACCTTTATCATTCTTGCTTGTTCTAAGACGACCCACTTTAGGAAAACATTTAATGAGTCTGATGAATAATAATTTACATTTTACAACCTTCCTCACAATTTTGTCTTGCGTTATAATTTACGTTTATCGTTTCAGATCTATAATTTTTGTTTATAGACTGAAAGTATCATATTAAAAGTCCTATCATATTTTATATTAGTAATATTATAATGGCCGATTAATTTTGAAAGTTTATGAGAGTTTGGGCAATAATTACATCTCTATAATAATTGTATGTATGTATTATTCTATAACATTAAGTGACAATGACTCGAGACTGATACATATATGACATTGACAGTGCCAATGTAAGCAATTAGGGAGCTACGTAAGCATCCGATTGGGAATTCATAATACATATATAATTTAAATTACATAATAATAATTTTCTAAATAATATATACTTATATATTTTTCTTATAAAAACAATATTACTTTTTCTTTCAATATACCTCTCCCAAGGTCTGGATAAAGAAGGATTCGGTGTGATTCAATGACATGCTTGTATGTGGGTCAGGTTCAGAAAATTGGGTCACGAGCTGAGGGGTTTGATATTGGCCTTCGTTTGTTATATTTCATTCCACGGAACTCGATTTAAATAAATCTGCTTATAAGGATTTATTATTATGATTAAAATCAAATAAAAGAATCCGATATTTTATTACTATTAAAAATATTTTAATATATATTTATTCAACCTGTCCATCTAGATAATTCACTGTTGTATAATATGGATATTTTATATAAATTCCATCAAATCGGTATTCACTTACAATACACAAAAGATTGTATGAGATTTTAAATTAGAAATATGTATATTTAGATCGAAATTCACGAATCTTGGAATTGGGTCGTCTGTTTCTTTACAAGTTAGTTGTGAAACACTGTTCTGTTATTCCGAACGCCTATATTTGAGCTGCGCATACATGCAACTTCTTTGTCCCCATAAATAGGTGAAAGTGCCTTTGTGGCCGATAATTAAGACAGTTGTTGGATATTTAATATTTAAGTAACCGTTAAAATATCTAAAAAATAACAAATGGTCGAAATGCTTTCTTTTATCATTCACTATTTATTATAATATAAAGTATATTTGAAATTATACAGCTACTATTTCGTATTTCTAGTTTTTATTAATAAAATATTATTAAAAACCACTATGTTTATCGATGTACTAAATAAATACGTCCCATTAGAAACAATACTAATTATAATTATTTTTTGTTTCTTGGTAATAGGAGCGTAGGCATCATAATACTCAGAGCTGTCCTAAATACGGGAAGATGAGCTATCATTGACCCACTGACCTAGTGCACTTGGCTTGAACACCCTAAATATTCCGTCCGACCCTGCTCAAAACCCCTCAACCCCCCAGCCTCCACAACGTCCCACACGCACTTTCGTTTAATCGAATACAATATACGATTTGTTCTATGTACATTTATTAATATTTCAAAGGTTTTTCATCGTATTACGTTTATGTTTGTAATATCATCAAGTTGAAACGATGAAGCCTTTTATTTCTTTTTGTTTCTGACAGGAATTTATTTCTTATTCTTTTTAAAACTGATTTTCTTTTAATAAAGAAAGGCTATTGTTTTCATTTCTAGGCTTTAGACGTTACTATTGGTTACGTTTATTACCTGAATAAAATAATATGTCGAGATATTTCGTTGCATGGTCACAACCAATTCTATGCAGGGTTGACATTTTGTCAATATTTATAGCATTGTCTGTATCTAAATTTAAAATAATCTTGTCTGGGTCGGGTATTTGCTTATAGCTTACCATTTAAATAAAACGAGCTTGTCTTACAACTAAATATGGGTTATACAAAACAATTTTTAAAAATATTTAAAATATGCCATTGTTCGTATTGGTTCTATTTAATAGATATCCATATATTGCCAACATTTTTAGGTTTAACATAATTACGACTCAACGGTAATTAAAAGCCTCAAGTTATTTAATTTCAATACTTTTTAGACTTGAATATTGATAATCTGTTCGTGTTTGTAAAAAAAAACATTTATTTTTATTTGTCTTTCAAGTCGCAGTTTTGTTTGTAAATAAAATGTTCAGTATTGTTGAACACATATTTTTGGAAAAAATAAATATTTCCTGAAAGGAGTTTTGATAAAGTACTCTCTTTACAACAATTAAGGAAATTAAAGATTGTTACAACTTGCACAGAATCGAACCTAAGCTCATTCTGATAATTATGTCAAACCTAAAAGTAAATGTCAAACTTAAAAAGTAAAGCTAGTAATGAATATAAAAAGCCCGCATAAACGTATCGTGTTGGAATATATTAAATCGGCTGGTGATAAGACAATTGGCGGCGAGCCTATTACTACACTATTATGCATTACATCTACTTGCGTGAACAGACAGACACGGGGAAAGTGTGACGTCAGACGCGCATGCGAAGAAAGCCAAGTTGCGCGTGGGCCACTCTTGTTTTCGTAGGAGGCCGCGACGTCTGAGCGATAGCGAAAACGGCCATACTGACTACTGTCGCTTTTTTATCCGGTATTCAGGTCTTGATTACGAAATCGAATGTTATTGAGTCATTGCGGCTTACACTCCGTATGCGTATCTCGCTGTGGTTGCGGATATGGAGGGCGAGTTGTCTCTTGCTTGTTACGAGACCGATTCTGGTTTTTTTTACGTGCCCAGGCGTTAAGTCTGTCTCTTATTGGGTAATTTGTATTCAAAAGCAAGTTCATAATTACAATTTGGATCGTACCTAATAATTTGTTAAGTTTATTCGTTATAAAATTATGAAATGAAAATTATTTTCTAGCTTTATTTTATTGATTCTATACTGGATCACATGGGCTCGAGCTTTAGCTCAGGAAGTGGAGGTTTTATATGTAAATGTTTAATTTCTGTCACACGCGTGCTTTGTGGCCGGTGAGTGCATTAGGACTCGCAGCCAGCGCAAGGCTGTCACAGACAGTCACTCGTTCGTGACCCGTTGACTGATTTTAACTAAAACCAGGTCAAGATCTTTAATTTAATTCGCTTTTGGTATTGAGTTATTCTCTCGTTGTCATTATTGTTTCAGTAAAATAGATTACATTACTTTCATGAAAAATTACTCTTCTTTATGAAGCTTTGAAGAATTTCCTACTCTATTGCCTTCGCTTATCAATATACATCTTAATACGTAAAGTAAATCTATTTACTTACTAGTCGTATATTATAGGATGTAGTTTTTCTAAAATAGTTACTAAGATCGATTTATATTATTATTATTAAAGTATCTGTGAATAATCGTAAAGTAACGAGGTGGTGGTGACGACACCAGCAGTACAATATGTAGTCAGTATCGCGCGACATTTAGTGTGCGAACGTAAACATAAGCTCGTTGTTCGCGGCAACCCTGCCCTGCTGTGGCACCGCGCGCAACTGGGTCAGTGGGCCGCCCCCCGCGCCGTCCCCGACCGCGCGGTGGCGCAACCGCGCGAACGCGCACTAACATAGACCTGGATCGCGGGAAAGTGGGTCACCGACTCACTTTCACTTATTACATGGGCTCCTAATCGTTTTCCATTGTACGAACGGGCGGGGGTTCGCGGGTAGCGGCGGGGCGCGCATGCGGGAGGCGCCGGCACGCGCGGCATTATCGCCGGCCGGCCGCCAGTCGATCGCGGAAAGTCCACTGAGTGGCACGTATGCCGCAGCGATACCAACACCGATGCGATCGTAGAGACGCGAGTAGTCAACAAATTGTATCTACATTGCCACACCGTTTTCTTTCGTTGTCTCGTGTTTGACATCAGAATATAATTATTACAAAACTAATATAGGAAAAAATGTGCTGGATTTATGTGTCTTTAAGTATAGTGATTGAACAGGTGCAGCCCGCGAGCGGCAGATAGTGTTGCGGTCAGACCGCCAGTGAACTCAGTGACTGTGTGAACGTTGTCGCGGTTGAACGCCGCCGTAGGGATTTGTATAACCAGCCGCTCAGTGCGGCCGAGCATGACGATGGACCAGCAGACAGGCCTCATGTCTCTAAACATGTCCCCGTTCGATCTTAGTCCAGGCCCTGAAGGGTCGGGGTCGGGCAGCGGACCCTCAGGTGCCTCCCAGCAATACGTGCCACAGGGCGCCGCTTACCAATGCACGTCTGACCAACAGCCTTTTGGCTACGCAAACTTGGATGCTTCATATCTATTTCCAACAGGTGCCGGAAGCGAACCTGGAGCTTATTTGCCCGCAGCTGGTACAGTTTGTGACCAGACTGACACAAAAGACGTGATAGAGGAGCTGTGTCCTGTGTGTGGGGACAAAGTGAGCGGGTACCACTATGGGCTGCTCACTTGCGAGTCTTGTAAAGGATTCTTCAAGAGAACGGTTCAGAACAAGAAAGTATACACCTGCGTTGCTGAACGCGCCTGCCACATTGATAAAACACAGAGGAAACGATGCCCCTTCTGCCGGTTCCAAAAGTGTCTCGACGTCGGCATGAAACTTGAGGGTAAGTTCATCCACATATTACTTTAACCAAACAAATCGCCTGGTTGTTATTCGCGATCCACATGTAGTAGAAGTAGGTGAGGTAGGCGGGCAGCAGCTACCGGTCCGGATGGTGGTTACATCATAAAGCCGAATTAAATTTATTGAAACCCAAAAAGTTTGCGTCAGCAAAAAGACGGTAATGGACTTTTTTTATGTTTCATTTTAATGATCTTCTACAAGACTTGAAAAATTAAGTAAGTCACGCTTACGAAAACATTCGGCTTACGAAGACTGGTGATACAACTGTTACGAATTCAAAATTGCTTATAAAATGTCAAAGTTCTATAAATCCCTCAGGGCTGTCAAACGACTTCAATTACTAAAACTAATTAAGAGTATGTTTGTAAGGAATTCTCTAGCTACTGTATGAAAGCTTCAAATACATATGGCATTGAAGAAGGTTGTTCACTAATTTATTCAGTACAGGGATTTAAATGTATGAAATTCGATCAAATGATCCTAATATAAAACTTCAGACTGAACGAAAAATGAACAGACTGTACATACATAGTACCAAATTTTAAGTTTTTTGAATTATTAATAAAAATATAAAAAAAAACCTGTATTCTTAAATTATTTGCGACAATGACGAAATACGATAATTAATACACGTAGATATAACACTTAAAATATACGGACGACTAAACCTAGTTTCATAATATATATATTATAGAACTTAAATATAAAGGGCGCGTTTCTGCAGTCCAGATCAGCCTACACAGTAATTTTCATTTAACTCACAAATGGTTGCCTTTGACGACAATTCTATATACTAAGCATATATATATATCAACACTATTTCCACCTTATTTACCGAAGTTATCTTTATTCACCAATGTATGTACTTTAAATAATATTCCTAACTCATCGTAACACTTCTCACCATATAATATATTATTATAAGTTTTATTCTATTTTTATTTATATCTATATAATAATGTAATATGTCTGCTATTTATAATTAGTAAGTTGTTAATAAGCTAACAAAAACAACTGTGACGTCATTCTCAAGTTTCGATATCAATGAAGTTGTGCTTTGACTAATATTCTAACTTTATGCGAACTGTCAATAATAAATTGTCATTTCTGGTCTTGACGGTTACACAACCATACCAACGCTTGCATTTTTTCTATTGTTCCTATTAAATATATACGATTATTTAAAAAAAGGACAAAATAGAAATTTTAACAATACTCAGCCTTTTGTAGTAACTAATGAATGAAATAATAATTTGATGAATATGAAAAATATGAATTAATATATAAACAGTAATTTAATTCGTAATAATGTTTTCGAGGTCAATGCTGGTACTGAAGGAATAGCAACGTGTGCGTTTTAATTATAAACATAGTTTGACACACATATGTATGTCCTTTAGTTTTAATGGCATTTGGCAAGTAAAGTAGGTCTCAACGAATAAACTGTTTAACTAAGTTATAATTATTATGCGGGTATCGAAGAAAAGACATAAATACGAAGGTACAGGTAACAATTTCAAAGGTTAATTTGTAGTTAGGCGATCGCAAGGGGCGTAGTATGAAGCGCTGATCGTTCTAAATTTAAAACGCGCGCGGCCGCAGAGCGCCCTGACCTACTTGCGAGCGGGGCCGCGATGCGGCGCGCGCGCTGCTGTGCGTGCATGTACGCAACGCGAGGTTGCCGCTGTGTGCGTGAGCCATTCGCCATTGCTAGTTTCGCCAGATGCTGCGATGTTTGCAACATTCATTACTTGCGCTGAAATTTGAATAAACATTATGATAAAGAATTTGGCCAATAGAATATTTTTTTATTATTCCGTCCTATTGTAGTTTATTCCAGGAATTGAGCCTTGAACTAAATTGATATGATGAAAATAAATATTACCCGTGTAAGGTTTATTTATTTAGATGTTTTGTAATCATTTAAGGTCATATAAAATCAGATCATAACAAATGTTTATTTGTTATTATATAACATTTTTAAACCTACATTCGTTAACCTAGCCTACACTAATATAGGTGTAGAGTAGTTGGCCTCAAACTTACGCCATGAATGGGCCATGGTCGGCAATTATCGTGATGGACAATAGTAAAGGATAATCGTCTGTCATCGGTAATGATCGGCTGCTAGCTAACGATGCATGGAACCAGACAAAATGTATGACATTTCCGGAAAGCTTTGTTTTTTATATTAATGTCATACTTATTCGTCAGTCTCAACAGCCGAATGCCTCTCGATTCTCGCCGTGACGTCAACCTTATGGTTACGGAACATTGTGAAGCCGAACGGTTGTTGTCATCGTGAGTCGATCATTGTGTAGACGGCTTTATATTTAAAGGTGATCCATACCTTTGAATAAACGAATGTTTGAATACGAGTAATTACGACTTTATCACAAAAAAAAAACATTAAAATATAGATTTTTTGTATATTTTTGTTTTGTATCCAAACAAACAAATAAAAGAATATTATTGCCATTTATATAGATTTTGAAATTTTTATATGAATATATTTTTGTATGTCTACCTTATTAACTACATGTATGATGTTATGATATTAATAAGGGAACTGAACATTTTTCATATTAATGAGTTTCAAAATAATGGATGAATTGTTATAAATGGTCAATAACGATATATTTGGGGTGGTGAATAGTAATTTCGTAAAACTTCCATATCTAAATTTAAATTCTCGCTTTTATTTATAATTTATATAAATATTTATGTATCTAAATATCATCGAGAATATTAACATATATTTTCAACTTAAGGCTTAACTTTTTTTGGTATACTTGACTGTAAAATTATTAAGTCCATCAAAGATACGAAATATAACACACGAAAGATAACACCTTTCGATAATTTATGTATCAACACTTTGATGAAAAAGCTTAGCGAATGCTTTATATTATTACTAATATAGTATAAAAGTCGTTTTTAATTTTAAAAACACAGCACTATCAGCAGTTTTTAATAAATTTATTGACTACTACGTAGTGCTTGGTAATTATATTTTTTATTTTAAATAGATTTCAAAATCATTGGACGCCGTTTATGCAACCGGTCACAGTGGGTGTTGCCAACAACTGAAAGGTTTTGAAATAATTAATTACTTGTTATATTTTAAATTATTTAAAAAAACTATACATTTTATTAGTAATGTATTGAAAAGTTAAAATATATATATATAGATTTATAAAATAACAAACAAAATTGAGAAATTTGGTTTGTTATATGTAATTCAGAAAGTAGATCACAATTCAAATTATATGTATTGCAATAAAACATATGTAAGATGACACAATTCTCACAAATCGCTCGACCTCAATAGCTGTTGCGAGAGGCTCAGTGCCTGCCCGACCTGCACCGAACCTTGTGCAACCTACTAGCGCTGAACCAACAGCGCCCGTTCCTCCACACAATACTGTACATACTTACTTACAGATTTAAAAAAAAAACGATTATTTTTTTGTTGATGGTACAAGTATAAAAAAGTATATATATATATAGATATTTTTATTTTAGTTATAATAATATAATATTAATATTTCGGTTATTTTCACTAAAATATCGAAATTAAGTTAATTTAATTAATATGTCTTTAATACTAGAAATGTAATATACATTTAATATTATTGAGATATTAAAGTTAAATTACGTAAACGTCACACATCAAGAACCAGCTCAAGAAATCTATATATAATGGCTGAATGTCATGATTGAAAATCGATTATGTCAGAGAACTAATTATCTAGACACGAATTAAAGTGTAATAAGGACAAGGGGGGTTGTAGTCTGCCGGGTGTGCGCTGTGCGCTAACTCCGGTTGGTTTCAACACAATTGCGCCGGTGGGGTACGCTGCGCAAGCGCAATTTCATAAGACGCCTCGCTGTACCTGTCGCAATGGGCTACCCAAATGCGACCTGAACACGTATAGCATCCATCAGGTCCATGGCTATACGCGCGGGAAATTTAAATTACTACTTATACATAATTTAGTTTTGTTTATATACGAAATATAATTCTATTCTATCATGCGCTAGTGTGGTGTTTGTTGTGGTGGTTTCGAATGGATATGTTATATCAGTTTACGAGCATGCTCGGCTGGTCGCAGTGCATGCAACGGTCAAATTGTAACATTGATCTTGTCTCATGAGATGAGGAGTCTAACAATTACTATCGGCGAAAACTAATCGTCGTATTTAATTTTAAATATGATTTATTTTGAAGTAGATAAGGAATATGATAAAGTTTCTCTTGGTGGCTCAACCAGAGTGGCCAGATAGCCACAAATAATGTTATAATGATAGTCGTTACACGGACCGCTGCCCTGCTCATGCCACCTTACGTAACACACCGTCATACTCACACAATGCCCGCTCTACCGTTGAATACTCTGTACGATTCCCATGCTTTGATGGCATAAAACTTTATACATAGGTACTCTGTTGTAATATTTATTTATTACTTATTGGAATCTTTTAGGAATACAATAATCCAATAGGATTACTATTTGGGTTAAATGGTGACGTTCGAATATTAAATACAATTATGATTTTAATATAGCACTGTCACCATAAGAAATACAATAGCTGACTAACACTTTAAATTAATATTTGATTCTGATCCAATTTCAGTAATTTAAGGCGGATTTTAATCCACTTTATCCACATCTAGGATTGTAGATCATTTATTAATTTCGGCCGTAAGGCGCTAGCGGGCCGCGACAGATGTTAGATCACAATAAAAACGCGCGCGCCAGCATACTATTTCGGCGCGCCGCCTTGACCCGAATCGGGTGTTTCGACAGAGCGGCCTCGCACACCAGGCCTTTCTATTTTTTAGGTATTACCTGTCTTATTATTACGACAGACCTAGGGGCGTCGCCATCTTGAAAAGATTTTGGTTCATGGACGTCTTTAATCGCTCCGTAATGCCGAAATTGTGCCATTCTTGTTAGGATTCAACGGTCGGGCTACAATACCAACTATACCAACTAGTAACTTTATTTACAACGTTACTGGGTAAACTACAACAATTATGTAATAATTACATTTATCTAGGTCAAATAAGAATCTAGTTTGATTCTCATCAAAGACATCGGCTTAAATACATGGATAAGATCTTGACACAGTTCGTTAGATGATCGGCGATGATTTATCTCGGACCTCGGTGTTGTGTAACGACAGCGCTTCGCTATCTAGGCCCGCGATCAAGAACGTGTTGTCTGCGATCGGAAGCGTTCGTCGGCGCTCGGCTCGCCTCGTAGCCGTCCGTATGGAACGCAGAGCCGCGCGGCGCGGGGGACGCTTTCAGCCTTGACCAAGTTTCAGCGACTCGTCGGTACAAGGAGCGATCCCCACCTCGTCCCGTCATTTCGGAACATACTATTTTTTATCTCGATGACACGATTACTTCATTTAACGGGCCCGGCGCCTCTTCCAAGGTCGTTAATTCATTAATAATATCGAACGCAAAAGGTTGACGCGTATAGAAAACATTGAAGACGAAACGAGTCAAATTATCCGCGTACGTCGCCTATATCGACCTTGACCCATCTGAGACAAGTGGGTCACAGATACATGTAGCGGTAGGATGTAAGATGAACTCTCATCTGGGTCTATTTCCGGACGCGGCTTGTTCGTCACAGTGTCGCATATTTTTTGATTTGTAAAAATGACCTTGACCTTGTTCTAGTTTAGACGTGTACTAAACAGCTGACCTCGTTTAAAGTATTATCGGCTCCTATCGCGTGTTCATTATAATAACATTAGATGGTTAAACTGGCGACTCTACCTAATTCCGATTTTAATGAACCCTCAATAACCATATTATATATAAAAAGAACGCATTTATTTCAATCATTTTCCTGCTCTCATATAAACGTTGTAAAATATCAAAAAAAACATTGTCATTCGCTTGGGGAATAAACTTAACAGCGTTTAAGAACCTACCTATAATACAAATTAGTCATAAAACTCCTACCTTAGTCACAGTATCCGGTTTAGCAGTTAACTAACTTAACTGCATACATACATTTGATTCAAATTTAACTCAAATAGTAAATAAAAATATATACATCATTTACAAAGCTTTATCTGTAATATATACAGATACAACACAAATATTAAATATCCATAACTAAATATATATTAATATATGTATATGAGAATGTAATAATTATAATATACTAATACATAAAATACAAATACGGTTCACAAATATAAATAAAATAAATAATCAATTTAATAAAATTCCTTATTTATGACGGAACAACCCTACCAAACCCGTTTGTATTTAAAAACAGTTTGGAAGTTTTTATGTTGGATTCCTCGTTACTGTTTAAGCTACAACCGTTACACGAACTGAATAAGAAATTATTGAAATGGGTAACCTCATTCCATTTAATTCCTACATATATAATTATATATATATAATATTGATTATTAAACAAAGTATAACATTTTATATGAAAATTTCCGTCACAAGTCCATTGGTTGTATATAAATTGTTTCATGAAACAATTTGCAATACGAAACTTGTGGAATTGCACACAGCACCACTTAAATCCGTTACGCTCTGCGTCTCTTTTGGATCCTTGGCTGTGCCCTATAACTGCATCCTTATCGCACCGAGCGCGTTGGCTACAATAAAAACTGGTTATTTTTAACTCGTCGGTTGGGCGAGTCACAATTTACTGAAATCCCCCTTTCCGTTCCTGGTTCAGATAATTATTTACAGTTTGCAATCTAGTTCTTAGTAATTACTTGTCGATATCGTCGTGGATTTTTGATATGTTTGTTTCCATGTAAAGGTAATATCATGGTAGAGACAATAACAGTACTTTTTACAGTCTGAGTAGCCCATACTTGTACAATTACTTAATAGAATGCCTGTCATATTATTTAATTTGGACCAACTTCAAATATATGTCACATAAGTCGTCTTTAAAATAAAAAAGAACTAAATTATCATGAAGTTGCAATGTATTTTTGCTTTCAGTGTAACTTAGACTTGAAATGGTCTATATCTTGCCCTAAAGAATCAAAACGTACATAAATTTGAGCTATCGTAAGGAACGGCTGCTCAAAATTTGGAATTCAGCCAGAATCATAAAGAGCGGCTGCTTGTGTGTGTGCGTTATAAGGCCGCTGTCCTAAATATCAAGCCTTGGTTATTAAATATCTATTGAACCAATAATAATAATGTCAGGAACTCACAACTCAGCTTGTATCGGTATTTTATCATGTAAACCTGATAAGGTGTCCATCCTGGCCCCAAGCGGCAATACGATTTCGGATGTTGATATAATTTTTACAGATATCGATTATATTTTTTTGAATTTAAGTCATGTATTTTTAACGGTTTCATCGATTCAATGCTACGGTTAAAGTAAATGTTATATAAGAAGTAATAATTTAATAGTTAAATATTGATTTCTTTATAATTTCTTTTTTTCTCTTGTTGCAGCTGTACGTGCAGATCGTATGCGTGGCGGACGCAATAAGTTTGGCCCCATGTACAAACGCGATCGCGCCAGGAAACTGCAAATGATGAGGCAAAGGCAAATTGCAGTTCAAACACTGCGGGGATCCCTCGGTGACAGCGGAATCGTCCTCGGGTTTAATTCACCCTATGCGTCCGTGCCTGTCAAACAGGAAATACAGATCCCGCAGGTGTCGTCGCTGACGTCATCTCCGGAGTCGTCGCCGGGACCCGCGCTCCTGGCTGCCCAGACTCAAGCCCCGCAGCCACCGCCGCCGCCAGCACACGACAAGTGGGAAACACACTCGCCGCACTCGGCGTCGCCTGACGCCTTCGCCTTCGACGCGCCCGCGACCGCGGCGGCCACCCCCTCCAGCACCGCTGAACCCACTAGCACAGAAACCCTTCGGGTATCGCCAATGATCCGTGAATTCGTTCAGACGATCGACGACAGGGAGTGGCAAAATTCACTGTTCGGACTCCTCCAGAGCCAAACCTACAATCAGTGCGAAGTGGATCTCTTCGAGTTAATGTGCAAAGTGCTGGACCAAAACTTATTCTCTCAAGTTGATTGGGCGAGAAACACCGTGTTCTTTAAGTATCTAAAGGTGAATTTCCAGATAAGTATGTAAATCCTGTCCAAAATCCCTGTACCTCCTCCTCGGTGTACACCAACAGCTTGCGAATGTTGCGATACTTTGCTATGCGATTGTATTTTTGATTTTCAGGATATAAACCCTACTTACTGTTTTGTCATTGCGATTTCTTTATGAACCTTTAGCATATAATGAGTTCCATGGCGCTGGTAAGTAGAGGCGCGTGTGACGCACCAGGCGGTGCGGTGTTAGTAGCAATCGATACCGCGGCCACCCGCTCCCCTCTTTACCAACTGGGTCAAGTTCCCACGACAAGCATTCTGCCTACAGTTGCTATCGTCGTTTTAAATATTATAAAGCTTATTACAGCGTGCCCAATTATATCTAGATGGATATAATGTTAGTTTTGTCGTCTTTAAATAGATCATACTAATATTAGGTTGTATTTTCGGTAAATATTTGCCTTATCATTAGAAAGCTCTCGTTCGGAAGACCAATATGGCAGATCGGATCAGGACAGGAACAAGTAGAGGAGTACGGGCCGACGACACGGTTCGTATCACGCTTGTTGTACGCTTACGCAAGAGTCGCAGCGTGTCACGTGGTCATGCGACGTTGTCGGTCCGTGCGACTCGTCGTCTCACTCCGTCAGACAACTTCCATTCCACAACTAGCAATTTTCATTTGTTCCAAATGACGCGGCTTGTTTACGACCCATTCTCGGAATTAGGACGACCAATAAGCGTACATGAATCTTACGTATTTTCACAACTTTACTAAAACAAGCTAAATTTTAATCCATTTATCAATACATCGGTGATATTGATTGAAGTGATAGTTCAGGGAAGGCGCGTTTCGATGTTGATGACCTACGCTTTCTCCAGACGGATGTGATGTAATCGTACGGGACGGCAACGCTGCACTTTCCTCGGCGCACTTGACACATTGCCCGTGGCCGAGTTGCCGCGGGAAAGCACTTTTTACCCGCGTAACCGCTAACGCAGACGCAACTAGTTATGCGTTGCTTTCTCTTATGTAACTTACTATTGAGTGCGGGATGCTCGATTGTTGGGTCGAGCCTTAACGGACGGTCGGACTTGAATAACAACACTTTATTACATACTCAAGCTCTAATGTTAACAATATTTAATTTACGACGTACTATTAAACACTGGATATACTTTTAAGTTAAACGTTTGTTATACATGTAATATCTTGATAAAAAAGTGTTAAACCGTTTTAAAGGGGATAAAATAAAAAAAAATCAACACCAAGAGGCGTTTCGGTATATAAAAATTAATGTGGAATTAACGTACACATTATAATGAATTAACGCGATACCAATGTTATCTGGCACGCGGTTGATCGATGTGACTTTGACCCACATACGGTAAGTACGGTACGGAGTAGCGTCTACCGTGTCCGGCCAAGGGAACGGTAACAACTGCTAGTGTTCTCTCGTGATGCAACCGCATTATCATATTACGCGCCGCAAATCTTTTACTAAAACAAATACATGTAAGGTCTCCGCGTGTTACGTAGCGTATTCAGAATGCTCGAAGTGTGTTGCTATCATCAGTAATGCGTATTGAGCACGAAAACAAAAACAATTAATATAAAAACAAGGTATGAAACATAATCTAATCTTTTGTAATAACGTGTCTATATTAGGTAGTATAATTTTGACAGTCCGGTCTCATTCGTCGTTGAGCAAGCCAGCGATGTGGCAATAGGTCTGAGCTCTTAAATTCAGTTGTAATATTTCGTAAACGGCAAATTTAACGCGCTCCAACACCGCCCCGTGTATTCTAATGCAATTCTGAATGTGGGTCACGGAGCTACGACGACTGTCAGATAGCAGTTCGGCTCAAGATAACACAGAAATTGCTAATGTAATTGGCACGAGAATTTATATTCACTGATACCGCGTTTTACATTTTCTCGTATAAACTAGTGCAGACGATTAAAGGCAGAATGTTTTTGTTCCACATGAGACTTATTATATGCTGTCCCTTTTGGAGTTCAATTAACAACAGACAATATTAAACGAGTATCGGAGTGGATGATTATTATGTATTATATTAAAAATATTAACACCGCAAGGCGAATTTTATTTTTATTAAATTATTATTTGCTTCGATACTCGATAGCTAGCTCACTTCGTATTGAATGTCGCCAGTAAAATAGTTGCGGGTAGCTTGTAGCAATACGTCATGTTTTGTTATAGGTTGATGATCAGATGAAGCTCCTGCAGAACTCATGGTCGGTCATGTTAGTGCTGGATCACTTGCATCAAAGGATGCATAACGGATTACCCGACGAGACCACCCTGCACAATGGACAGAAGTTCGACCTTCTTTGTCTCGGACTCCTCGGCGTCCCATCCCTAGCTGAACATTTCAACGAGCTTCAGAACAAACTAGCAGAACTCAAGTTCGACGTGTCCGACTACATCTGCGTCAAATTCTTACTCTTGCTTAACCCTGGTTAGTATATATTTTACAACATTCTTAGCCTAAAATGCTTAAATTGCGAATGATTTTAATGTTTTCGGGTATTCTCATGTCATATGTCATATATGAATTTGTATTCACGTCCATGTATTATAAAACATATAAGATGCAACGCTGTGTTTGTTTGAAGAGTTATCTTCGTGTTTCAGAGGTTAGAGGTATCGGAAACGTCAAGTGCGTAAGAGACGGCTACCACACAGTGCAGGCGGCGCTGCTGGACTACACGCTCACCTGCTACCCTGGGATATCGGTACTTATTATATAAACTATACGTAATAGAGATAACATCTAAGAAAAGACAAGAATTAACCGGCTCTGTGTTATAATGGAGCTTATTCAATCCAACAGACCGACGATTACTTCATCTCGCCTGGCCTCTTACACTAGTTTCGAATAATTTGGGTCACGATACAAATAATCAATTTATGTTGGCCCTATTATATGTATCAAATACTTCTTTGTGATGATATTTTTTTTTAGATTTGTCACTTATATGATAAAACTTTTTTCTTCAGGATAAGTTCGGAAAGTTGGTGATGGTGGTTCCTGAGATCCACGCGCTGGCGGCTCGGGGGGAGGAGTACCTGTATCAGCGGCATTGTGCAGGGCAGGCTCCCATGCAGACGCTGCTCATGGAGATGCTGCACGCTAAGCGCAAGTAAGTGTCAAGTACACTTCAGTAGCCTGTAGAATGGTAGGAGATTTTTATTTCGTTTTTGTTAATTTTGATTAGGGCAGGTTTCCCACCACCTTTCAAATTTCCAAGAGTTGAACTATTGGGTCAGAATAGCTTGATCAAGAATTTAAATAAAAATATCATGACTTTCACAATAAAACTTGCTCTTGAATAAAATTCTGGTTGCTGTCGCCTCTGGCTATTTAAATAACAGTTACACAATGTTGAATGCCATGTAAGAATGAACTCATTATTGGCAATACCTGCATTCATAATACTGTAACATTAAACTGAAAAAAGTGAAAGTATTTTCAGCAGATTCAGATGAAACTGAATGTAAATGTATTTTTAGATTAATATTTATTAATTTTGTGATCCAAAGATCCTCCTTCAGTAATATTACTAAATTCTCTCACTATTTATGTTTATTTTTAATGAATTAATTGTCAAGTTAAAGTACAGATTTCGTTTGTAAGATTTCTAAAGACGAGAGATGTAGAGTACTAATACAATTAATGACAATGAAAATAATGTTTTTTTTTTCTGTCAAAATAGAGAAAGGAGGTTGGTCGATTTTTATCTTATTCAATATTCATCTTAGTAAATTACTAAAATACTTTATAAATAAATTATTTTAATAAAAAAATATGTTTTTATTTGATGTTGTAACTATTCTCTCCCAATAAACCAACTCTTCAAAAGATTTTTACCTCGGGAAATAAGTTCTTACTTGACTTTATATATATATATGTACTATTATTAGTTTTAATTTAAATATTACACAACTATATTAAATGAAAGTTTTATTTATATTACGATATGACTTTGATAATTGTCAGAGTATAACGAATTTGCGCGATTTATGCATATTTTTTTAAAATATTATAAAAATAACTATAAATTTACATTTTAAAGATGGTAGTCTGTTTAATAATAAAGTAAAGTCTTTTTGTTAAAGATTTTGAAGCATTGTTTTATATTAAATTATCCCGAGTGGTTTAAAACTATTATAATTAAGCAAACAGGATTAAACTCGCATGGTTATATATTTAAAATATATTACACAAGTATCACCAAGTTTGTATTACGATTAAGATATTTCTACGAATAAATAACTTACGCTCTGATAAACATTTAGTTGCTATCATTTATAAATTATTTCTTTCACCTATTTACATAATTTCTTCATAATATCTATAATGTAAGGTAGTTTGAAATGACGCGTTAGTTTGAGTGAGAGAAATGCAGCTTGCTGTCTCGTTCTAGGCCCAATGTACCCGAAATGGTTAACCGGAGTGCGGAGCACACGTCGACTCTAGACAGATTGTACGTTAATCTATATAATTATATATGTAACACCTCATTAATATTTAATATTGTTTAGAGATGCCAGCTTGAGTTTTAATAATACTTCTTTTTTTTGTATTTATATCTCCATATAGAGTAAACAAGGTAACATTCAATTTAGTCAAGTAGATTAGTCTGATTTAAAAAAAATAGTATAATTCTAAATCCACACAATCCCCAGCATTGTTCGCCTCTCACGGAACACCAACAGATTTGCGACGACGGATTAACCTTTTATAAATGGATATTTTCGCAGGTTTCGTTATTTTTTCGTTACCGAGTATTCAACACTGGACAAAACAATAACGTTATTTGCTTTTAACATAAATATCTGGAGCTGGCAACTCGTTAAACATCATTGGCTTTATTAATTTATATGGATGTATATATTTGTATATTATATTTAACGCTATATTCACTTTTAATATACTTTTGCACCCATATATATCATGGTGTCTTTAATGTTTACTATTTTAATATATTTTTAATATAAATGTTAATAGGATATAAGTCTTGGGTATTTGCATGTAGCCTGCACTTAGAATTACATTATTTGAATTATTATTATAGTATTTTGATTAAATTATAAATATAAATATAATTTATGTCGTGATATTTGTAGAATCTGATTATTATTGGTATGTTTTATTGATGTATTTCTTTTATTGAAAGTATAAGTTTTGACGTAGTATAGTTTCTTAAGCAGGCTACAGGTATTGATATTTCATTATATAAAATGAGTCGTATACACTTCTATACACTGTTAAATTATAAAATATTATCCAAATTTCATACACTTCACAGAATTAACGATTATCAAATAATATTACGTTATCATTTACGTTTAAAGGCAAAGTAACTCAAGTCGCAAATCAAAATATATAAGAGCACAGTAGATACAGAGTAGACAAATAGCAAATATTTTTATATATAATTAAAGTTAGAAGCGAAGTGAAGTGGAGTGTGTTTTTATCAGATGCGGATTCCTGCCTAACGACACGATTCAGCCGCAATCGCCTCTATAGAGCCGAGTAAGCATTGTAGGAATTTTGATACTTACCGTACGCACTGTCCAACGCACATGTACATATAGCACATTTATCACGGGCTACGGCAAAAATAACTTTTAGCTACTTTAAATAAGGCATATATTGCAATGCGGCTTAATCGTTAGTTTTGCACCATTAACTTAGTATGAGAATAATATAATATAAAGAGTTATATAGGTATAAATAAATATAGGTTTGATCGTAAATATATCACAGTTCACGAAAGCTTTATTCCTATGAAGTAGAAGTATATAAACATACAAGGCTCTTATATTTTTTTTTATCAAATATTCCAGCACTTACTTATTAGAATATGGTGACGGATACTCATCATGGTTATAATTAACATATTTTAACCTCTCTAGCGTCGTATTTTATGCACAAACAAACATACATTAAGTTATATTTAAACAATATATAATTCCTAATTCGTCCATTTTAATTCCAGATCTTGAAATACCAGTGAAGCTTGAGCTGAAGACATAAACGCGAAGTGTCCGGTACCACGTCAGATGGATTATCAATGAACATATTACTTATTTAGATTTTAGATTTAAAATTGGTGTGTGATTAAAAATAATAAGTTATTTAGCGTCGAGCGCCGGCGCCTAGTCCCAATACAGATAAGACGTATCTGAATAATCTCTGTAACATATATACAAAAAAAATATATAAACATCTCTCGTGTAGCTACGATTAATTTATTGAGCCGGCTATTATTGTTTGTTTCAAATTTAAATAAGTACCTATCTGTGTTAGATAAAAATAGCTTATCATAACTTGATGCGTAGCGATGGAAAATATTACAATACATATTTTAGGAAAGCGTCTGTGATTTTAAATGATGAAATTGAGGAGTCGTTGTTGTTAGGAGCCGATCATTTAATGTTTAAAGTAAGATGTGTCTACGTTACTTATGTACAGGCGGGATCCTTGACCGCGTGTTTATTGTAGTTAATGATTTTTATTAAAGTTGATATTTGAATATTAAATTTCTTCTATGTATATCACTATGTCGTAAGAAAATTAAGCACGATGATAATGACGTTAAAATTTACAGTTGTTCCATTAAGATGTTTATCCAAATGTTATAAAAATTGTCTGTATTGATTTTATCGGCCGTACCAGTACAAATAATTATTAAAATTTCTGTAAATATAACTAACTATATATAGATTTTAACAGTGATTTATGCTACTTATAATGTAATTATGTAAAATATTTCTCAAATACGTGCAAGAAGCCTTAAAAATCATAGATTTTTAATAAATATGGGTACTAGCGTCTACAGGTCTATGGCCGGAGAGGACGATGTATTTTTATAAATCATATTGTTCTTTATTAACATATATAATATGTTAACTGAAAGTACATTATTTCGTATTTTTCTAACATAAATATAGTAGTGTACGTATCTAAATATATTGATCAACTTATGGAGACGGCTATACATATTGTATTAAAATAATATTATAATATAGTGTTGTCATTGTGTGATACCTGCGTACATATGCGTTACAAATTTGATTTGAGAACGTTTTATTTTTATAACGATTAGAAGCCAGTAGCTCCGCGCTATTGGTGCTTTGATTTCTCTTAATGAGGCCTTTGTAATTGGGTACTAAGGTATGATTTAAGTTTATCGAACATGTGATTGGCGGTTTGTGTAAAGAATGTTTATATATTGTTATTAAATTTTAATTATCTAAGTGTATCAGTGCACCAAGTGCGAATGTATAGTTGGTCGCATCAACGAGTAAGTACATGGTAGAGTTATGAGTGTTTTTTTTTTTTTATCTAGGCTTGTAAATCAATTATTATTAATAGATATTTGGCACCGTTTTTATTCTGTAAAACCGTCCAGTGAATACTAATTTAAAATTCATAACTTGAATTCATTTCGATTATATATATTCATTCACATTTTTTGATGCAGGCGGTAGGCGCGAATGTTTGTATCTAATGTCGTATACGACAATATATAGAGTCAGTGCGTGGTATGTCCTGAATATGTGAAATCTAAATCAGGTTATTATAGTTCCTGAATATAATGTGGTATCTATCACCGTGTAGGTAAATCGGTTTTTTATCACTAATTTAAAAAGATTGATTTCTTAGCTGCCTTTTTTAAATCGTGTTTATTTTATTTTGAATAGATCATTCGAATCACTGAAACCCCAGGCGTTTTTAAAATATATATCATATATGTATATTATGTATTAAGTGAAGCTGCGGATTTAATGCAAATTTTAATAATTAAAATATTTGATTTTTTTTCAACTTATAACCATTTTGATGTTTTTTAACTTCACACGCACAGACAACGCACGCAGCTTCACGAGCTTTAGATGTTTTATCGAATGCAAAGCTGATCTGTGATGGTATGACATAGTTAGGTACATTTAGGCTGTGTGGGTTATACTTGTCCTTTTTTAGGACGGGATTGCAGATTATGACCAATTTTATAGTAAATTCAGTCCAATTCCACTTGAAGAGTTCACTTCCCGACACATGAGTTTATACTGTTATAACTTTCGAGTGGCTCTATCACAAAAACCAATATTTTTTTCTCCTATAATCATTACCATGATATGTTACCATTTGTTCAGTATTTATATATTTCATGTATTTATACATTAGTAAATTATATTGATGATATATTCCAGTATTAAAACACCTGTTGAAAATCTATGAAGATATAGTAATTTGCTATATACATACTAATAACCAGTGATCAATGTTAAATCCGTTACCATTTATGTAATTATTTTATAGTTTAAATCATGTAATAATATATTTATATATTGAATCAACGAAATATATTCATTCATACAAACATAGTGGTGATAAAATTTAAGTCGTGTGCCATTAGGTAAGTGTATGTATGTATGTATGAGGTAGCCTGCTGACCTGTGTATACATGGCTTTGTGTCAAAGTAACATTTGTTGGTATTATTTTAATTAAAATAACATAGACAATAACAGCTTTTAAGGTGCCAGTGTTCTTTCTATAGATTTGATATTGTCCGATTGCTCTGTGTCACGCGCTTCACTTTTTAAACACTATAAACTATTTATTATGATCGAAGTATATATATCGTGTATGCTTATAATGTAACTACTGTCTATAATTAAGGTTAGTTTGTAATATACAGAATATGTTGTACTTTAGCTGTCGTGTAAGTAATATACATCTATATTTATGATTAAAAATGATAAGTATTTTAAAGTGGTAAGATACACGCTGAGTGTTCTTTGTAAATTTAATCGATGAGTTCAATTAGGTGATAAGGTTAGAAGGCGTACTGCCCACCCGGCCATTGTTTCTTCGCTCAGATTCGTTCGCACATCCGCCTCGTCTGTGCCCCGGGCGCGTCTACGTCTCTTTGGTAGTCTGTAATCATCACATCTCTCATTCGACGGTAGTTTACATTTAACAAGCGATCGGTTATTGGTGCGATTGTATGCGTCACACACATTCCAAAATAACACTTATAGTAACGCTTAGTGACGCACTACGAACGCGTTACAATTTGTAAGTTAACCACTTTGTTGTTCATTAATGATAAGTTAGATTTAATCTCAGTCGATGTTGTTTATTTTAGTCTGTGTATAGTATTCTATCGATTTAAGTTAACGATGTGTAAGTTGAGGATGTGAATTTGAGCGAATCGACAGGCCTAAGCCTGATGGGTTCATGTTAGTTGTAAATTTTAAGTACCTAAGCGATTCTGTTGCACCTAAATTTATTTCGCGAGCCGTGTTAGTTGTATTTTCTTAAGTAATTGTAAATATAGGTAGGGCGAGGTAAACAAAGTTTTCATTTAATCTAAACTATTAATTGTTGAATTTAACATAATGGGGCTGGCAGAAACCAATGCAATGTCGCATTTGCTATTAAATAAATCTAAGTAACACTAAAGTAATATGGCTATTTATGTTTCACTGTTATAAGAGCGATGAGGCCACGAGTCGGAGACGGGCCTCAGGGAGTTTTAGTACGTATCCGAGTCTAGCGTCGCCCTCGGGCCTCGTCCTCGGGCGCCCGCGCCCGGCCTCTTGAACGCAAATCGGAACGCGTCCCTCGCATCTTGGTCCAGTGACCTCTATAATTATTATTATAAATTATAGTTCTTACATACTTAAGTACCCCACATAATTTAGCCGCAAAAATTAAGTGTAATCTACTCCAATATTAACTGAACAAACTAAGATAAGTATTTTTTATTGATAACGAGTGTTTGTTCTAAACAAAGATTTTAATTTCATCATTTGATATGCGTGTAGTTAGTACAATTGTATTATAAAATACTTTTATATTAATTACTTTTTGAATGCGATTTTCAGATTGTTGGTATGAAAATATAATTTTATATAACGAGTTCAGTTATTAGCGGAGTGTTTCAATATAACCGCAACAACGTTGTGCCGTGACCATTACCTCAGGTCTTTTGTACATTGAAAAGTTATAAATATTGTTGTCGCTAAAAGCTATAAACTTATTTTAAGTGTCATTGAGTTTGAAAGTGTAAGGACAACAGCGATCTATTGTAGAAGGCCACTTAGACACATGTATATATGACGACGCTCGTGCATCGTCAGTATATTTATTTTCTTTGTGAGACGCACGTACGCGCCGGTGGCGTCGCAGCGCTGCCGGCCGGTATTGTAGAAATAAATAATATTTTCGTTTAACCTGTTGTTTGTTTTATACCCGCCATTAAATCTTATACATTTATTAAAAATGACACGTTTTTCCCAAACAGCCAAAGAAGCATTTTTTTGTATCAAGATATAATTTCTGATATTGTTGATTTTGTGACATATTCACACATGCGAGTCTGATAACCTGATAACCTATACAATGGATACAGGTTATCACTTATTATTTGATCCCATTTATTAACTTATCTAGAATGTTAGATTTTCTCATACAACAATATGTGCTGAGAAGAATTGTACTGATGACAAAAAATATGTAAATGAAAATGCAAATTAGAATAATTATTTCAAATTTATTACTGCATCCTCAAAGAACCATCTAGACGTATAGTTTCGCCGTTGAGCATGGTGTTCTGTATGATACTCTGGACCAACATCGCGAACTCGTGTGGATGACCCAAGCGTGAGGGAAAAGGAACACCTGCCTCTAACTCCTGCAAAACCTTCTCAGGTAGTAGTTCCACTAGAGGTGTTCGAAACATACCTGTAAACAGTAAAACAAATTTAATTACAAAAATCAGGACAGGATACCACTTAAGTATTTTTGTTATTTATATTTATTTAATAATAGTGATATGACATATTTTTGGAGATAATTTTTAAACCATGTTAGGTGAAAGAACAGTAATCATTTAAAAAAGTAATAAGGCTATTCTTAAAAATAGATAATCTAGTTGATGTAACACATTTTTATAGAACTTATAACACTGTCCCAAAATATAAAAATACTATAAAATATCATGTGGGCCAGAATTTATAATTGAAGTTTAAACAAGTTGTACTGAATATGTTTGATCCCTCACCCTTACATTAACATTAATTTATAAACATTATGGGTGAAAAAGCATATTAATAAATTATATTCGGGCATTGAACTGTTCAGTGTTATAAACATTAAAAATATTGAACATACCTGGTGCAATTGTTACAATTCTGATACCCTGTTTGGCAAGGTCTCTTGCTATTGGTAGCGTCATTCCTACAATACCAGCTTTGGATGCCGAGTAGGCAGCTTGCCCTATCTGCAAAAAATACACTGCATATTATCTAGAGTTGGATATCACTATAAGTATTAAAAAAATCCAAATCATTGCAATATATATTATCAAAAAAGTAATTGATATATGAACACAGTCTGGTTTTTAGAACTAGCTTTTGTATACAATGATAGATTATTAACAGCCATTCTTAGAGATGAAATTGTAGACATCAGAAAGTAAAATAGCATTTATATCAGAAGTTGTTAGCTTTTTAAAATATTAAATGTTACATTTTGAGAAACTACAAACCTGTCCATCAAATGCTGACACACTGGCAGTGTTAATAATAACTCCTCTCTGTCCATCTCCATCAGGTGCATTCTTACCAATTAACCCAGCCGCCAGGCGAATCACATTGAATGTACCTATTAAATTTACCTGAAATAGTTTACGTATTGATTCTAAAATTAAAATTGATTCAATGATTCAATGGTGTTATTTATGTTATCAATTTGTTAATGAACACACTGATACAAGTTTTATATATTTCATTAACAATGATATTAAACAGATTTTTGTCAGATCTATAAATTAAGTTGTCATTATTATAAATGACACACTTTTTTTTATCTGAATATACAAACCTCTATAGTCTTTTGGAAAACCTTCAGATCAAATGGCTGGTCCTTCTTGAAGTTGTAGACTCTACTGGCTGTTATTATTCCAGCACAGTTGACTGCCACATCCAGTCTCCCAAACTTATCTATGGTTGTTTGCAGAGCATTTTTTACGTCTTCCTCTGATGTAACCTATGCCAGGCATTAAGGTTTATTTTTAATTCTTGGTACATAATCGAAAGAAAAATCAACTCCAAGCCTATCATTATGTTTGTACTAACTTCAATCTGGCTTTATTATTGATGAGCACATAAATGTGAATTATGAATAATGTATTATGTATGTTTACATGCAAATATTTAAAAAGAGATCAGAAAAGTATAGTTTTTTCTAATAGGCAAGCTTCATTAGCAAGCTTAATATTCGCTGTTTCTAATATCAATAAGTCCAAATTACTTACATCAACTGGTACAAAGGCGGCATTCCCTGCAAGCTGCTTTGCAGTCTCCTGACCCTTACTATTCGGAAGATCGCAGATGACCACTCTTCCTCCATTCTTTACCAAGTGCTCAGCAGTTCCCCGGCCAAGTCCCGACGCACCTCCAGTGACCAAACCTACAAGACCCTATAGCAATACGAATAAATTAAAATTATATTATTGGTAACTGTTTGAAAAAAACAGTTAGAATATTCACATCTAGTTTAATATAAATTTCAACGTACTTTAAACATTTTCATACAAATACCGCTCAAATAACCTTTAACTATTGAACGTAATTCATATGATTGGGAAGCAGATTACGTAACTTCCATGCCAAATTTCTTGCAATTAAAATAAGATTTATTATAACGTTATCAACATGTTGTTTTAGATAACAATGTTTAAATAATATAATACGTTACTTACATTAATAAATTTTTAAGACCTACTATTTGATACGTAATACTTTGTTTTTTTAATGTATGACATTGAAGTTTTAGTGTTGCCAAATTCCAGCTCTTTCTGCCGTGCCAATCTCTTGCTAAAAAAAGTTTTTGTTATTCTTAAGCAATTTAATGAAGATCATTAAATCCTTGAAGTTACTATATCTTCTAACACATAATATGTTACATAATAAAGTGGAGTAGTTAGTTTTTGTTGTTTTATTTTTTTTGTTTAGTTTTTGTAGAGGAGTCGGATTTGATTATTGAATTTGCAAAATCATTTTTAGATTTTTTACTTCTTAGCCGCATATTGAGATGGGTTATGGATTATATAATATCAAACAGTATCATTCTAACCTCCTTATAAGTACCGTAATTTGACTTTTAATTAAAATATTAGAATATTTATATCTAGGGTTGTAGAAATAGATCTGAATAGATTTCTCGTATTTTATACAATATTCTATTTATTTTACAGTATCGAGATATTATTATATATATGTCGTTTAGTTTAAACGGGATATCTCTTTAAGCTCGCAATTTTGTTGCCCTCCCTTTTTCTTGCAGAATCTCATGATAGAGTAATAGCTAACATGCATAGTGAACCTATACCTAAGCTATTTAAGAGAAACTAAGTTTATAGTTAGTTTCTCATCTTCTGATTTTATAGACAATAATTCCCCGTGATAAGGTTTATAATAATATTAGCAGTTGTGTAGCTGGGTTTCAGCCACCTCGAGGAGCAGTGATTTTTTACAATTCCCTATTTGCTTTCTTCTCTGTTAAAAAGTATTTCATTCAAACTATCAAATCGTCACTGACCTACAAAGTTAACACAGCTAAGATAACCCTAATGTTGAGAGCCAAAGCGTTCAACGGATAAAAGAAGGCCTTACACTGATGTATTTTTTTGAGGTTCAAATTACTATGTTCACATAATACTATATCTATTGAAAACTGGATCCATGTTTTTAATGGAATAATATATGAAAAGATCTTTGCACCCGTTCAGTTATCATTTAATAAAATTCTCACCAACACATTTTTTTACTCTTTGAAGTACCTATATTATTACTTTCAAAAAGTTTTTTCTTGGGAATTGAAGTTACTTAGTATCTTATATTGTTTTTTTCACTTGAAGTGTAAGTAGGACTTAAATACATCTATTATTACAAATATCTAAATACATAAATAAAGTCCCTGGATTTCATATTGTAAATCAGATCACACGTCCAATATTTAGAGAATTAATCACAACAATCGAAACTGTATGAGGGCCAATGTTTTAAAATAAGCTACCTTCATGTTCAACATCTATTCAATGAAGCTCATTATAACGTGTTACGTGGGAGTATACAGGCGATTCGTGTATATATAATGAAGACCAGTGTATATTTATTTTGGATTTTCTTTTACTTTTCTGTTTGTTTAGCTGAGCAGGAGTTTTCCCGAAAACGTAATGATGACGAGGACGGGGAGATTTATAAGGAGGATAAGGAGGATAGTTTTGGTGGGCCTAAATACAATATAACAATTCCAACTGCCACAGGACATAATACCAAAGGAGAAGTCGTAGTAGAAAAATTCGTTGACACCCTCATGTCCAGTGAAAAATACTTAAAACTGATAGAGACAGTTGAAGATAGATTAAGTCACTTAGAGTCAATATTTCATGAGAGATCTAACTCTATTCTTAAGTATCTGATAGAACTTCTGAGAGTAGTAAAAAATCCTCCGGGAGAAGCAATTGAAAAAGCTCTAAAAATTCTCAAAAGTGATTTGGATAGACTGAAGCATTCTATGTCACAACACGTGGAAGGGATTCCCAACTTACGAGGTTTGTTTATTTTTAATAGTTTTTACCTTTACACATTATAAGACGTGGACAAAGAGCGTACAGCATTCGAGTGTTTTCTTATATCTATCTAAAAATTATTGAGGCAGTATTTATTGTGTTTATTTTTAACCAACGAATCGCCATTCTTATTACCGTTATACTAGAATCTCAATTCTCGTATAATATTCAAAATCTAGTTTCGACGAGTCTGTGTCCTAAATGACGCAAATGGTAATATTTCAAAGTCTTAAACATTATTAAAATCCAAATCTTTATGGAACTGAGGCAGCGTTAAAATTATATATATTAGTGTATATATAGTATATTTGTATATATATGTATATACACTATATATAGTGTATATATAGAAATTACATAACTGTTATAGTTGTGTGTTTTACGATGAGTGACAGTCAGCATCCCAATAATACACTCCCAATCCCTCATCACATACCATTCCCTCATCCCAACTTTTTACCTACTACATAATGCTTAAAATCACATGCAATTTATTATAAACGTCGCCCAATATATGAACCATTATTTCATGAGCATATAAGTTAAGTATAATTTTAAGCTATAACTTTATATATATTGAAGAAAGTTTCAAATCATTTCACTGGAATATGGATTTATTTCGAACCGGAATCATTGCTCGCTTTATTTAAATTAGAACATAACTGTTGCAGTTATATTTGTATTATTAAAATAAATAATCATAACAAATCATGCAGTTTCCTCTTAATAGGTCGTTGTATAATCATACCAAATTATTTTATTTACTGACTGCTTTTTAAGTAGAAATAAAATACAATTCAAAATATATTTTTTTGATTTAATATATCATGAAAGTTCGATTTAATCAGTTAAGTATTCCATACTAACTACATATCTAATATGATATTATATCGTTTTATGAACACACCAAAATCATTGTTTTAACTAAAATTAACCAAAAACAGTCTCACGCTCATATTATTATTATTATTATATATTTTATTTCAGACATAGTCTATTACATATTACTAAATATTAGGATTACAAAACGACCTTATATAGGTATAGTGTTAGTAAGCAATAATATAAACGTAAAAACAAAATATATTTATCAATAAAAAGAAGAAATATAGGTATATTAAAGCTATTTAAAGCTTTCTGAGCACGGCAGCATGTACCCTTACCCAGTGGTTCAAAAATGCTGAAAAAAAACCATTTTATTTTTAATAAGAATGGAAAATTTAAGCATTGTGGTTCCTTGTTAATAAACTAAACTGTAACTAAACCATGACTGGCGCCGGATAATGAACACGTAGCATCTTTTCGAACACTTATACACTTCTTTGGGGCTGTGAGAGAACTCATTGTCAGTTTGCTTGTTGATGATTTATCATTTTGATTGTTGATAAATACATACATACATACTTGTTATAGTATTATTTCAACAGTGAAATAAATTACATCAGTTAAGAGAATGTGTCTTTTACCTGCCCATCGGGACAGAAGGCGTTTTGATCGATCTCTGTCTCCGAGAACACTAATATTAAACGCCTTATTATTGACAAGGATTTTACCAAGCTTATGTGTTGAAATAATAATTTTACTTTTAGCTACTTTTAGCTACTTTTAGCTTTAAAGAAAATCGTAGCTACTTCTAGCTACGATTTTCTTTACAAATTTTAGCTGTTTTTATACCTCGGTAATTTATTTATATAAATGAAATAAATTAGACAAGATTACATTAAAAGATATAAAACTGGTATTAGGCTAGCTGGAGCCAGTATTATTATCTACATTGATCTAGATCTAGGTTTCTTGTATTTTTCTTATTATAATGTGGTAAAGACGTCGAGCAAGCAGTCGAGCAGCAGTGTTGCTCATATTGAGGCCGATACAGCAACTGAAATATTGTTTATGCATTCTTTAATATAAAGAGAAGTCAGAATAAACAAATACATTTTTAAGAGGTATCATCATTGTTTTAACTGAGTCACAAAGATAAATAGTACAAAGAAAAGAAAGATAATAAGTTTATACTGTTTTCGTTTAAAAGTAACAAAAGTAATAATATGAGAAACATATATGCTTTAATATTGATGAGAGAGAAAGACCCATCGTCTATTTTGCAAATAAGTCCTGGCTAAATTGAAATTTTACCGATGTGCAGTCCACATATTTCGCAGCACAAATAAAATCTGATAATGAACACTAATGCAAATAAAATTTGAACCGTGAACCTAAAGAGAGAAAGGTTGTAGCTACTTTCAAAAACAATGTTTGTAAATACAATGATCTATTGACATTATACTAAACGGAGTTATATAAACAAGCGCGAGAAAAATCTGTACGAATCATCTGGCAACATGATACATTTGTATATGGCATCGCATTCAAACCACAGTCTTTTTATTTTGATTTCTACTTATTAAATATATAACCTCGTAGTGTTTGTATAGATAGGTGTTTTGTTGTCAGTGGCCCGGTATACACATTGGACGTTCCTCACAATGGTTTCAAACTTTAAAATTTTACGAATCGCGATATTGTTTTCTGTGGTATCGGGGGAAATAAATAAAGATCGACACTTTAAGCGTAAAAATGAGCGTTTGGAAAATTCTTTGTGGAAAAAAGAATACGAAACTGAGTTAACTGATGCTATGCTTCAATCGAAAAAGGGAAAGAATAATACTAGAGTTCCACTATCAACTATATCAGATAATGAAGCAGTTATCGAGCGACTTATGGAAACTATAACTGCTAGCGAAAGATATTTGAAAAAAGTTGAAAGCATCGATTTTCGATTGAATAGATTGGATATAGAGGTTCATGAAAAGACAAATACAATTCTAAAACGTTTAACTGAAATTTCTAGTGCTCTTCAAAGCCCAGTTCTTTTTGAAAAGCTGGAATCTTCTATAGATGTATTGAAGACAGAAATTGGACAAATTAAATATGTTTTCGATAAGAAACCCAGTTTGCCACATAAAGGTGTGAGCGAGGCGATTACTTACATCATTATTTTAATACTACATGCCTGTTATTTTTTTAAAGTATGTGTACCTTTTTACCTTCATATGGTAACAATGGTTTAAAAGACCACATGTTTATTTTTTAGTTGAGGATAACAATTGTAACTTGGAAGGAATATTGGACAGTCGACTTTCATTTTTGGAAACGAATATGAAATCAATGATGAATAGTGTGGAATCCATATCCGCAGTCATTTCGGAAGTGAAAAATCGTCAACGTACTCGAACTTTTACCAAGTAAGTAATTTAGAAGTCAATTGTAAAATATATTTTTTCAGTAAGTATATAGACTTCCTGAGTATTTTATGTGACTACCTATCATTATAATCCAATTTAAGGTTTAATTAATTGAATTTACTTTAAATATCAATATATTATTATTTTTATCTATCGCTAATAAAAGTGTAATGATAAATTAACATGGAACATTATAAAACTGAACTAAATTTCACTAATTTGATATTATTATCCCAAGAAATGATCAAATTAGTGGTCCGATTGAAGCAATTACATTAATAAGCGAATTCAAAAGAGCGATGTTGGAACAAAAACCTAAAAAATGTGATTGCAAGTAAGTATAAGTACAATATACTTCATAAATCACTTTATTATGGTTCTATGTTACCTTTTAAGTATAGCTAGCTATATATAGTTTAGGGTTCTCAATAAATTATTTTATTTTTTCTCCATCATCGTCGATATATAGAGTAGGTCGTGTAGATCGTGCAGAGAGATATCCTTCCGACTGTCAAGAGATACAAGCTCAAGGGTTCAACGTGACTGGCATCTACAAAATCAAGCCTGATGATATGGATTCATTCTACGTGCTGTGCGATCTTAGCTCTTCGGGTGGAGGGTGGACTGTAAATTCTAAGTTGAAAACTTAACGTTCTAAATGCATCAAAATTTGAATTTTGACTATAATGAACCATTTTTTAAGGTAATTCAAAACCGATTCGATGGATCCCAAGATTTCTTGAAAAGCTGGAATGAATACAAGCATGGGTTTGGTAATCTAGCGAGTGAGTTTTGGCTCGGGTTAGAAAAGGTGTACTATCTCACAAATCAAAAGTTATATGAGCTGAGGGTTGAAATGGAGACACAGCACGGGCAGGAAGCGTCGGCAACCTTCTCAGTGTTTACTATTGGACCAGAATATGAAGGGTATAGGATGAGCACGCTTGGCACATTCAGAGGGAATGCCGGTACTTATGAACTTTTTTGTGAATCCGATAAGATTTAGATAAACATGGATAATATAATATTCTGAAATATTGATTATAAGGTGATTCGTTGTCGTATCACGCTGGTCAGAAGTTCTCTACATTTGACGTGGATAATGATGAATGGAAGGACGGTTCGTGTGCGACCGAGCACGGAGGCGCCTGGTGGTATAAGGAGTGTGATAAAAGGTTTTATTATAATTACTCATTATAAATGTAGTTAAAAGCAGACAATTAGTATACATTTCAATATAATTCTTGGGATACCGAAATAATATTAATATGGTATTTATCCACAGCAACCTGAACGGAAAATATCTGACTGCAGGGGAGGAGAGTAACGGACAAGCGATTTACTGGATATCGTTCAAAGGTCCAAACGCGCCGCTGTACAAGACTAGAATGATGATAAGACCACTACCAGCCAGCAGGCCTCTTGAATATTCAGATCAACATCGGGTAGTATAAATTACATCTCGTTTAAGAAATAAAAAAATGGTCCAACGTATAAAATAAAAAAAATATATACTCAAGTGTTATTGTAACAAAAAAATATTGTTTTCTCCAGAAAGTATCAGACAAGTCAAAATCAGAGAATAAGAAAGTCCGTGGCAAGGATCTGAAGGGAACATACGACGTGGGGCGCGCGAGGGCCCCCTACCGCTACGACGACAACGTACACTCCTCCGACGGATTCTTCCCCAACTACACGTAATTTCATTAAAACCTCAATAACATTTCAATGCACTATTTTATATCTTTTTTTAGTCTTAATGTTCTTAAAAATGTATTTTCTACGTGATGTTTTTCGGTGAATGTAAAATGAGTGAAAAATAAAATAATCAAATCAGTCTCATTCGCTTTATTTATATTAATTAAATCAGACGGTCAGCTCCTCAGGGAGTTGAGCAATGTGTTCTGGACAATTAACATTCAAAATTTCAAATACAATTTAATTTTATAAATATACTTTAACAAATAGGAATCGCTGTTCGCGAATGGTTCCTTACACTACTCGTAGTACGCCTCTATTTACACACGCGTCTACCTCAGGCTTACATTATCTCATGGCAGTGCTCAAGCCGTTGTGACAATTATTCAATTATTGCAAAAAAAAAACGAACATTCTATACATATAATAAACAATGTATTGTTTATGACTAAAATACGTATCTATTAATAGAATCCATAGACAGTAGACAATCGAGACACTAATTCCTATACACCTAAGATGAGTAGCTCAGAAATAATAATCCTCACAATAGTGAGACAAGCGACATCCCGACGACACGGAGTTCGATGTTGTAAAGAAAATAACAAGATATTATATTATGTTTATCTCTTAAATTTAAATTCGTTTCAATCTCATTAACATTAGTTTAAATATGTGCACAGATTTAGGTTAAATATTTAAAAAATCCAATACATTAAATTCAATCGACCGCTGGCTACATGTGACAGGTCATCCGGACACCAAATATATACAATTCTTAACAGCCAACTATTTTATTGTACAAGTAAATTATTCCTATTCTTTGATAAAATTACCTTTGTATTGAACATTTTAAGATCTTAATATCAATCGTCATTATTTACACTGCAATATAATATTCCAATAATTTTCATAATTGAACTAATTATAAATGCAAAATTTTGTAATTTTATTTCCGGTGAACTAAAACGGCTTCACATACTCTATATTTCACACTTATTTATTTCGGTATACTAGACTAACTTATTTCCACGCTCGAGTACATTCATATTTAGACTGAGAAAAGCAGAAAGTGATGCGACCGTAATATAATATAATATAATATATATGTATATATATTATATAATATAGATTAAATATTAACTAACATTAAGAATCATTTAAAGTCTCTTACTAAAACTCAACACTGCTCTATAAAAGAACTCGAGCGTGAACTCTACATAATTATAGCTCTAAGTTAGTTCCGAGCAAACGCTGGTAAAACTATTTACATAACTTATGAATAAATTACAAATAATTAAACAAATATAAAATTAAACAACTACTCATGCAATACAAGAAATAAATAGCACCATAGATTTAATCTTTATGCCTTTGTCGAATATTTGTGAAACAATTTTAATGAAAAACAACTACAGATGCGCCATTTACACTACACTACAGATTGCAACCGCAACCACTTAGCATCACTATAACTATATCTAACAGAGGCGTGTGTTGCGGCCTTATTTACGTGCACAATACACAGACCATTTATTCCATACTAGTGTCAATAAGTAAACACTTATTAAGCTTCTTGCTTGATATAAATATACACAAGGTAATAATATCTTATATCATAACCAAAATACTTTAATCTTAAATAATAAGAAAATTCACAATATTAAAAAACCAAACATTCAGGTTAAATCAATTAAAAAAATTGTTATTAGATACAGACATAAAATTTGTAAATTTATTTAAAGTTAAAATATCGTTATTGGAGATGTGTGATGATTAAAATGATTTATTAAGTTACAACTACTTATTTATTAAATAATGTATGTATAAATTTCAAACAATTAAAACATTGATATTGATTATGTTTCTATACAAGCAGACAAATTAATCTATTATATATTGAAAATGACAAGAGTAATATTAAGTAACGGAGATTCATTACTATCGAGGTAACAACGGATGAAATACATTAAGAACCGGATTTCACAATCCTCAGATAACATTTAAGTATGGAATAAAAATTGACAAAACATCAGATTTATTCCTCAGTTAAATTTTATCTGATGATTCAAAAATCAGTTGTTAATAGAAAATTTTTATATTGTTTAATTAATTGTAATGCTTTAAAGTATTTGCATTTAATGTATTTGATTAATATGAAAGATTCAAGTCGAAATGATCTGTTACCACTTTAGTTTTCTCCAAAATATGTAATAATAACCATCAAGGGTGTAGCTTAAAATCTAAATAGGCGGAACTTTCGACATATGTCCTAGGTTCACGATTGCATAACAAATATTAAAATAAAATTGCTTCCTAATAATTGTGGTAAACATTTTGATACATTATGTCTCTGTCTACTCAACAATTACACATCATTTAGAAAGAGACAGATAATGCCAAAAGCCACAATTATTAATAACAAATAATTAAAACTTAAAGACAAAATCATTATTTTTTTTACTATTTGTTCGTTTCTAAAAAGTAATTTTCATATTAGATAAGTAAAGGTTATAAAATAGCAATTATTTTATGCGTGAAACGGATATCAACTAACAATATATGTTTAATATATTATTAATATTTAAAAGAACAGAATTATAATAACTCAATGTTGTTACTAAATATTCTTATTTGAGTTTAACTCAAATTTTCATTGGAGAAGTTTCAAACTTCAAATTTCGAAAAGAATAATTAAAACCATAATTATAGTTTAAAAAAAATATCAGACACCTTCAAATAAATATATATATAAATATATATTATTATGTGAAAATTGTAAGTTGTTTGAACTAAGAGTGTTGAGTTACTTGTTTTAATGTTTCGTCATATCATTTTAGTCAACACTGTTACTTTTATACAGGTACTAACAATTATATAAATATCATTTACGACTAAAAAATTGTCTTGTGGTAGTTATTGTGATATGCCTACACTAGTTCTAGTAAACCGAAATATAGATCAACATGACTGTATCCCTCACGATGGCTTAAACTACAAATATATTAATTAAATGATAAAACTGTTTTTGTAATAATTTTCACCTCCTACAACACTTTACGGCTTCTTATGATACTTTTCATTCACTAAGGCCACGAGACGGTGAAACTCGTCGTTATCGTCAACAACATCGCCCACAATGTCGTATACTTCCGCGAATGCGCGGAGAACTAACCCTGTAACAACATTTTATAATTTAATAAATAATTACTTATAGATTATATCTGATTAGAAATGTAATAGATTCTTTTATTATTAAATGTTATTGTAAATTTTAGAAGAGCGCACCTCAGTCAATCTCGTTGGTCTGTTCGCTCTCAGGGCGAAGAGTGTCAATGCAGGCTACTATTTTCAAAGCCGGCCCCAGTTTCATGGACAGGGCCATGACGAGGTGTTCAGGCTTGATAAGGAGTAGGGCCTCTCCGTCCACCTCCTGCATGAGGAACTCGTCCGCGTAACCCGCGCAGCCGGGAATGTTGCGGATGAACTCGCACACTTCAGCCACCTGGAATATTAGCTCATAGAGGACGTGGATTTTTCTTTACTTTAACATTTGCGGATTTGTTCGAGTGAGATCTGGAGTAGTCTTAATAAGATGTGTATTTTTTATAAATTGGATTCGATATTATTTGATATTCTCGATCTCGATCTGTCTGCGAGGGTGCGATGTAGAGTCATATAAACTGAGAGTATTTTTTTATTGAATTCAGTTTTAAATGAAACATTTTTTCGTTGTCAAGGTTACCACCAGAGCGAAAAAATAATTTCCAGACCTAAGTAGAGCTAACATATATCAAAGACTATTATATATAAGAGAGTAATTGTCAAAGGAGTGACAATTATAACAGTTATGATTAAAGCGATAAGGTTAAAAGTATATATTTTTGAATTTTCCGAGCAAACTTTATATTTTCATCATTCATAAGATCATTCTCACTGACAATAACAAACACAACAAAAAACGAATTCGCTAGATCGGTCCAGTCGTGGACGCACGATGACGTGGCCAAGGGTAATAAGAACTCATTTATATTTATATATATAAATACATGCAATGCAGATTCTTTTGGCCTTATATCTTTCAATTTGATCAAAAATAAAATTTAGGGTTTATTTCTGATCGGTTGACTGTTCTACAATTTTTGATCATATAAGATCTTATATGCATCATTGTGTTAATAACATAATTTATTATTTTATTCCATTTAGTAAGAAAGCAAATATTTGTAATCAATATTATTGGTGCATTTTTTACATAATATGTGAATCAATGAATGAATATACTCACGGTCCATTTAGTAGCGTTAGGTATCGCCTTGGGGGGTTCTTCAACTGGCTCTTCGGGCTCCGCTGGAGGCTCGGGCTTCACGTTCTGTGCGTTGTCCCCAGACTCGTTGGTGGATGTTATACGTGGCAGACTGCTGCCGTTGTCTAGCATCTGCTTTTTACCTGTAGTTTTGTTATATTTAGTAACCTGCCATCACTTTAAAAGTTTTTTACTATAAAAGGTACTTACGAGGCGGTTCATCAGCTGAGGGTAGCTTATTTTCTTTATCCTGTTCTTTATCTGTACCCCACGAATCACGCAGAGGTCGGTTGACCTTAAAAAACCATATAAGTTAATATTTTCTTATAAAATTGATATATGGTACATTGTTTAGATTGTTTATATTTTTGTAATGAAGTAATTATATAAGACTATACTTACAGCAAACGGTTCGCCGGCTTCTTGAATGACATATCCCTCTATGACATGGGTCAGGATATTGGGTTTCACCATAGCCTTTGGCAAGCCTTTATCTGAAAGGAAAATATTCAAATAAAAAAATGAACTGATGAAACATCTCAATACTAACAATTATCAGTAAAATCTATTCACGATCTCTCCCGCCCAGAGTTCAATGTTATTTATTAATCAATACAATTTTTTTCTAAACAATCATACATTTATAGTTTTAAAGTAATTATGGCCCATCTGTTTCTGGGTTACTAAATACCTTATATTTTATATATTAAAAAAAAAAATTCTAGCTTAAGCGTGATCAGACAAACAGCTAAATAGATAAAAAATTGAAAAAGATGTTTAGAAGTCTATCTATAGAAGTCATACCATGAGCGGCCTGTTGGTTGATGTGTCTGGGAGCGCATTGTGATGGTTTGAACAGAGAGTTGGAGGTGACGGGGGCGCTGATGGAGCTCGTCATGGTGGCCGACGAACAGACTGTTGTCATGACCTGCGATATATTGAGATTATTAAGGCGCATTATTGACTTATTAGGGCGCAAAAGTTTTTCATATGCTATAACATTTATTATTATTTATGATTGTTTAAGCTTTAACTAATATAGATAAATTAAAAAGTAGTGTTTTAGACCGTGGCTTTTGGCGTTAAAATAAGATAATTCCCAGTTACTGTGTGCCACTGAAAACTATTATCATTAATTTGGTAGATTAATATTACAGGTAAGTAGAATATAAAGTGTGTATACCTGTGGGGCCACGGAGGTCGTGTGTGGTGCGTTACTGGTGGCGGGCGAGGAGCTGGTGGTGGGAGGATCTGTGGACTCCGCCTTAGAGGGACTGACTTTCGAAGACTCCGTTGGCGTTTTTGGACCTGGTGGACAAACAGTGGTTAGTTTTAACGTTTCGTGTATTTTAGTGATTGTACGGTTCTGAAGTATAATTACCAGTGGAAGTGGTGGTAGAGACAGCTCCATCTGCGGTGGAAGTGGTGGTGGTCAGGCCTGGAGACGAGACCGGAGGGGACGACTCGCTGGTATCCATCGCCTGAGACACTTGGGGTGCCACCGAACTTTGCTGTATGAATTTAATATTATATTTAATATAAAGATACTATAATTAGAAAACATTATACATAATACTATAGCAAAATAATGATTTGCTTGGCTGAACCGATTTCAATAATTCTTTCATAATTAAAGCTTTATCTATGATAATAGGAAATTAAATAATAATTCCTTTAAAATTATATATTTGTGGAAGTAGTTCTTTGTTTTATCAGTGTGTGAAAATGTTCTAATTAGTTGTTTTATCAGCGTGTTCCGGTATGATTTATTATTGAATATCATACTTAAAAACTAATATCACGACATGTGTATATGTATATGGCGATAAATATATTATTAACATGAATTATAGCTTTGACGGTCTGTTGGTCAAGGTGTTAGCGACCCTTACTGCTGAAACAAAAGCCGTGGGTTCGATTCCCACACCTAGAAGTACTTACTATGTATGTGTTCGTTATTAATGTTTTAATGCAAGTCCCTCAACACAGGGATTTTTATTAGTAAGGGAGTTTAATTATTAAAAAATAAGAGAAATAGGCGTTATTAATACACACCGACGACGGTATCTGGTTCTTATCATCTTCATTCTTAACGTGCAGAAGGGTCTGCGAGAGCGGCAGTACGGAGCCCTGCAGTGGAGCTGCTATGAGACCCACAGCACCCTGGGTCTGTAGCGTGAGTTGGGGAGAGCTCAGGTTAGAACTCAGGTTGGAGGTCACCTAGTAGGGGTTATAAGAAATTCAGTTTGATTTGGATCAGCTTTTGATAACGTTATTGATAACAGCTTGAAAATGTTTCAGTATTCTAAGGACCAAATTAATTTTCATATTTGACGATAATGTTATTTATACATATGTATATTTTTTATTTATTCATTACTATGTACTTTGAAATGCTTTCTTATATTATATATAAATATATGACAAGCTATTCAATCGGACGTTAAGGCATTTTAGGCAGCGCTCGTAAAATTAAATAAGATATATATAATTACATTAGAAATTTTACATTAATAACATTCATTTATAAAAATATTGAGATCAAATCTAAAACAACATACATAACCTCTCAGAAACTAAACTATTAGGAATAATTGGGTTTATTTTACATTACATGCATTTGTAACAACTACGAAAACTATTTTTATAACAATATTTAAATACATGCGAAATATTATTTAATAAAATATAATGTACTTTATTAACATTTTTATAAACAACAATTATGATCGAAAACGTCAAATATGAAATAAGTGATTGTAAATAATTTATAAATTTCATCAAAATTTTCAATTATTTTTTCATGAATATGACATAAATCATTTATTTATTATTTTTTACATATAGCAACATAAAAACAATAAGCTACCTTTTACATTCGGTAACAAAATAAAATGTAATTTAGATAAATTTTATTTGAACAGCTCATGCTATATTGGCTTGCCATATGTCAGTAACCTTTCTATAATATATAATTAAAAAAATATTTTTATATGGGTATTGTATGACAAGCCTATATTATCAAGCTACCTCGTGGTGTAATATCGCCGGTGAGATGACGAGAGGCGTCAGCAGCGGTCCATCAAGCGTCAGCGGCTGAATGATTATCGTACCAATTATACTATTGGTTTTTAAATCATTTTTTTAAAGAGTGATCGATTTTGATTGGATTTATAGTGAACGTACAAACCACTCCTGTGGTTCCTATTTTAATTTTGATTACATTTTTAACTGCCGTTTCGATTTTTGATTTGCAATGCTATGTATGTGTTGTACAAAAATGTGCTTACTCGAAAATAAAGACTGGTTGATACTAAAGAGTCGTAATCATAAAAATCTACAGGACTTATCTATAGGGAACCAAATGTTGAAAATACCTATTATTTTAATTATGAGAAAAAAATAACTAGACAAGTAAACAAACGTTATGATTATTTCCGTTTAATAATAAATAGTAATATATTATTATTAATACATGCAACGCTAACAGTACATCATTTAATACGGTTATGTTTGTAAAACTTTGAATATATTTATCATACAATTCCACCTAAAACATAGCACACTATATAAAGTTGTAACTTTAATTACTATATTAAGTTAGTGCTTAAAATCGAATATTACTAATAATCTACATTTGATTTAAATCAAAAACAACAGGTTTTAAAATTGTTGTTATTCATTGCATCGATTAGTGTCAAGATACCCACCGTATGCATCTGATTGGAGTGATTCAACCCGGCCTGTTGTTGGACAGCCATGCCCACTGATGTTTGAATCAAACCACTGCCGACCAACGCCTGTAACAAACATATAACATTTTTATTATATAGAGTTTAGTTTAGTCGACTAACAGCCGGAATTAATAATATTTTTTATAGTAAATTAACCTCATTTTTATTTTGTTCCTTTATGTTATATTTTATCTTGTATACTTGTTTTCTTTCATTTTTAAAAAATATATTATTTGTAATACTAAAAACACCTCATTTTATCAAAGAGTATCCATAATAATAATAGTATTACCAGATAAAAATGAAGGCTATTGTTTATATATTATAGAGGTCGTCTAGTGATGGATAAATCTTTAATATACTATTTATATCAAAAAAGAAAGAAGTAAAAAAAGATAAAAATACTTATATACCTGTGGTTGTTGCAGTGTCTGTACCTGCGTGAGTGCGTTCTGCGGTGGGCTGGAGTTGAGTTGGCTTACCAACGCCCCCGCTTGACTGAGGCCGCCGAGCTGATAAAAAATATAATTAGACATTTTGATATGTATTTTAATATAATTTTATAATATAATATATGTTATTATCTATAACATAGGCTATCCGTTATTAAATCGCTCTTCGACTAGTAATGTAACTTTTCTATGAATTTGACTTCTGAGTGCATTTATAATTGATATTATTTATTTAAATTTAGTATCCTTTAGGCCATTCTGTATCTGTGCATGCAAGAGCTGGTAGTGGCATGGTTGGTTATTCTAATCTTCTTTCTGTCACGCTTTACTTGAATAGTAATTAGTTTTCACATATCAGTAATGACTGTGACTCAAATATCCAATACTATGAATATTGTATTTTATAAATAAGTTAAATGAGTATCTAATATCCATGGAGTTTCTTGGCGGTCCACGGACCTCCATTGGTATAAAAGCAACTAGAGTATGTATGCATTTTTCAAATAAAAAAATAGTTTGATAAGTGCAATATATGCCTTTTTGAAATAAAAAACATACGTTGATTAGTGCAATATATGCCTATTTAAAAAAAATAAATATTGTGACTTTATAGGAGTAATTCTCGTTTTTCTTTCTCGACTTATTAATGGCAATTTTTATATGTACTCGTATGTATTTTGTAACAAAAATAAAAAATATATCCTAATATATTATATTATGGGCAATATTCACCTTTTAATAATGTACTATATATATAAATATAAGGGTCATAATTACACGTAACCGTTGCACATTTTAAATATACAAATACATATAATATTAAAAAATTACTTGCATTAATATTACAAATAGTCTCGTAAGGAGGTATACTAAATATGGATACATTATATGGTAATTTGACAAACGCATGTACAAAGTCGTCAATTTTAAAAGAGCTGTTGAAAAGCTTATATATAAGGAACGAACTGCAGTTAGTCCGTTTGTTAATAGTATATAAAATTGTATTATAGTTTTTTCTTACTGGATGTATTTGTTGAACCATGGAGATCGTCTGAGGCATTCCTGTCATAGGTAGGGTCTGTGATACAGAGCCCACGGGAAGTGTGCCTGGCTGCATGCCTAGCGTCATTCCTGTTATAATTTTATAATATTAGACAATTCTAGAAGCTTTTTCGCCTTTTAAGCATTCAGTGTCGTTCTTACCTTGCTGTTGGTAATGCTGTACGATCTGTGTTTGCTGCTGCTGTTGGTGCAGCAGTTGCTGCTGCTGCTGTTGTTGTTGTTGTTGTTGTTGCTGATGCTGTTGTTGTTGTTGTTGTTGCTGATATAGCAACAATTAAAAATCGATGATTATCAGAAAGTCCAAAAATAATAAATGGTGATAATTTATAAAATATAAATATTATATTTAAACCTGCAAAGACTGCTGTTGCTGCAATATTGCCTGTTGCTGTATGTTCTTGTTCAGTGCCTGCTTGTCTGCGACGCTCGAAATTTGACTCATTGGTCCATTGGCATTCATCACCAGTACTCTGAACATAGTATTTGTATTATTTGATAGTTAAATATATATATATATTATTTGAATAAAGAATCACGAACTGTTTAGGCTGCTGCATCTGATGCTGCATCTTGTTGGTTTGGTTGGCAGCATCTTGCTTGGCAGCGGGAGCAGGAGACCGTACACCCGGCTTGCCACGTTGCTTTGCCTGTTACACAGATTAAATAAGTTAAATGCCCTGAACTAAGCAAAGTTTGTACTATGAGTACTAAGTAACTGATAAACACACAATACTAAATTTCAGTGGTTTAGCCCTATAGAAATATGAGGCTACTGTTATTAAATAGTCTATGGCACTTGCCGGTAATGTGACTATCTATTAGTTGGTTCAGTAGTTCCCACATACAATTTCAAGCGTTTTATCTTTTTATAATAATAGTGTGGCCAACACGCCCAGATTTTGTTGAAATATTTCTGGCATTAAGTCGTTTCTTCGTTTTTAAGCAAAAGCTGAAATACTAATTGACATAAATATAAGAAGAAAGCCCCTTATAGAAGATTTGTGAAGCTTACTACTACTGCGAACGAGCCTCTCTTGTGGTTTAAGACTTTAGTGACACATGATTCCACCTTTAATGGTTTAGGAAAATTATTTATTTATTACATGGGCAGAACACTTTAAATTATAAATTTTGATTATTTGTGAAGTTTTAATAGAGCGATGGGAAGTAAAATAGAAGATAACAAACAGCATACTTGATTCTGAGCTTGGTTTGTGTTGGTCTGTGTGGAGACAGATGACGCTGGCCTAATGCCTCCCGATGGGAGGATGTTAGACAGCGGACGCGACGCCTTCGCCATGCCTTCACTGGAGACCCGGGGCTTTGCCGTGGTCGCCGTCGCACACGCCACACTGACATCTATTGACAAATTATTATTTAAGACTTTTTGTACTTTATTTGGGGAATTGTTTATATGGAAAAGGAAATTTAAACAACAAAAAAAGGTTATTCGCTTACAATCACAAAATCGCAAAAATAAACTCGCAAAGCATACACATCACGTTATCACATACAATTATAAGTAACTTATATATCTATATAAATATACTAACTCTAAGTACAAAAGTCAATACTAACTGTTGTGTTGGACATTATTCTGTGGCGAGTGTTGTATGAACATGGAGGGGGTTGAGTCGGGTTGAGTGCCCCTTATGAATATGGGATTGGAGGCCAAAAGGCCACCTCCGGGCAGGGTCCCAGCCTGCAAGCCCCCCGCCCACACTTGAGGAAGGGCACCGGATATCTGCCACGGCGCGAACTGCATCTGTCCCCCAGCCTGTCACCAAATTATCTCATATTGAAAATATAATTTATGGTTATATAAAAATTTTAAGTCTCTCTAATAATATTATTGATAAAAGAATTAGGATCGCAATGTGCTTTAAAAAAAAACCTTTATAATTTCAGGTGACAAACTCCTTGCCTTCTCTCCTGTAATCTTATTTGGTATAAAGTACTATTCAGTTCGAAGCCTAAAGTTAAAATGAAAACAAAATAACACTTAAATAAACAATGGCTACAATATAAAAAAGTATAATGTCGCTGTGCTAGGCTTTGCTTTAAAATCATATTATATATTCGCTCTAGATATATTTTAATAATAATATAATAATAAACAAAATGGCGGTACAACAGTCAATACGCAACAATACATATTGTTGTTTTAAAGTTTTGAATACAGCATACCAACAGTAACCTGTATAGCATTACACAGTACATATTGAGAACAAGATTGGATATCAATCCACTTATCCTATTTAGTTTCTAAAGAAATTGAAAAGGTATATAAAAGGATATATAAACATAGCAATCACGTGTCAACATGATTTCGTCGTTTTTTATAAACGACGAAATCATGAAATTACATTAATTTGTTTTAACGGTGAGGTGTACATAAATAATTATTATAATGATTTATCAGTATAAAGTCAAGTTGAATAATATTTAATGGAATAAAAAAAACAGTTATGTGTCAAAAATCAAAACAAATCTTAGCCACAAGCCAATCGAGGATCAAGATTCGGATGATTTTGATACTAGGAAATAAAAAAACAATTGAGTATACCTGAAGGGGACTGATGATCTGCGCCTGCTGCTGTCCCAGCACAGGCTGCGACACCTGCACGCACTGCTGTACAGGCAACGTTCCACCCACTTTGCCGGACACCTTGCCGCCGCTCAGCACCTGGAAACGACATGTGTTTATAATGACATGGTTATGCTATAATAAGCCATATTATAATATATATATATAACAAGAAATGTTATAATAGGCCACCCTTAAACACTGAAGAACTGAGTAGAGAAGTAGGAAGCTATTTCTTTTCTCAATACATAATATTTGTATGGAAATATAAATAGTAAGAAAATTGTTTCATAACTACATTTGATGGTCAAATTCTTAGTATATTTTTTAAAGAATTATGACCAAACTAATTACATAATAATTTTTGCTTACCTTATGCATATCAGCTGTCTTCTGTTGCTGTCCGATCCCTGAGACTGTGGACTGAGAGTGAGCTGGCAGGATGCTGGCCTGTGAGTTGTTGATCACCCCCAGGGGACTGAACACGAATGTCTGGTTCTGGGTCGTGGGGATCGTCGGTATCGTCGTGTATCCCGGGAACGGTGCTATATAATATTATAATATTAAATATAAATAATAATTTCATTTTTATTCAGGCAACATCCGTAAAACTGTGTCTACACGTGCTTAAATGTATGATCATGTTAAAAAATTAAAGTTAAAATTATTGAATTAATATGGATTTCATATAAAAAAATATATATTATTTAAAACATTGTATATATGGATAAATTGTGTAAACTTGTATTTATCATCTCCATCATTCAAAAATTAATAGTTAGCTGCAGGGCTATGTTTTTGAAATATATATATTAAAGCAGGCTATATAAAAAAATGAATATGATAATGTATTTGCGTGACAAGCTTCAACAAAATGACTATCTACAGCCTATAAAGCTAAACCTATACTAAAAACACTATTAAAAAAAAAAAAGCTTTAGAAACATCCGAATTTTATGGCCAATAATAATAAAAGATATATCGAGACCCCTAATAAAACCAAGACTGACATTCACGCTCAACGATTATAATACACGACACTGTAAATAAATACTTAAACCATTTGAAACGTTTTATAAACCTTGATCCTGAAATGTAGTTAGACCTGAAAAATTAACTGTAAAACTAAATAGTGATACAGCTCACATACCGACTGTTCGATTGTTATTTAGGAAAAATATAAGAAAATAAGTGTCTGTTTAAAATATATATATACATATTGTTTAAATTTCAACAAAAATAGATATTTTGATAAAAATCTACAATTAAATTTAATTTAGTAAAAAATATATACCAATTATATGAAAAAATGTTGAATAATTATCAATATTAAAAAAAATAAAAAATATTAATATTTTTCTAAAATCCATACTCATATTGAAATTCAGAGAAAAATAAATCACTACAATAAATGTTGATTTAATAAATATATATATAAGAAAACAATCTTGAAGAATCAACAACTATTGAAAACAAGGAGCTTAACTGTATCAACTCCATATAAAAAATAATGGCGTACTTATATGTAAGTAGCTACAAAAACATATGTAAATTGCCTGTAGCGTTGTCTGTGGTTGAAGTATATATAATTATAAATGTAATGCTATATAATAACTTTCACTCACCGGCCTGTCCTTGTAGAACTTGTTTGCCCTGAGCAGTGAGCATGTGCGGGGCCAGCTGGTTGCCCTGGAACGGCTTGCCGGCCGCTATCACCTGGTACAGTTCACAATTCATTATATATGATGTAAACTTTTTTTTTACAATATCCTTTTTTAAGAAACATAAACCTTATAAATATATTTAATAAATAATTATAGATTGTATTTTAACACGACTAGGACTCGAACCTGCGCCTTATGGTAGATACAAATGTTATAGAAATATAATTAAAAAAATACCACATCTGATGTCTAGTAGTAGAAGTAGTAGAAATAAAGACAAAGTTATCGCTTTGCGAAATCTATCAGTAATCGTATTCTTATTTACGTCAATGTAAAATAAATGAGATGTATAAATGTGTTGGAGGTGACTGAAAATATTTGAATTTCAGTATAATGTATTGAAACTGAAATCTTATATGGTTGGTTTGTTTGTGTTTTCTGACGTATATTTAAATATTAAAGCTGAATGTATCACAATAAATACACATATGTATTTTGTAATATATATATATATACACTAATATATTTGGCAAGAAAAATTTGATAGCAAATTAAAATAATATGAAGTGTCGTACATCTACATATAAAATAAATTATTCTTTCAATAAATTTAAAGTATTAAAAAAAATTTGTCATAACCTTCTTGACAGCCTAAGATCAAAGGTCAGACAATACCAACACATATATAAAATGAAATATTTTTTGGTATCACTACATTAATTGTATTAAGTGACCACTAATGGATATACAAGCTTTTAAAAGCAGCTTCAAGGCTACAATAGTTCCCATTGATTCATTGAATGATTCTCAAATTATTGTACATATAATATATTCAGACCTGTATCTGTTGAGAGTTTATCCCTGGATGCAGTGCAATGTTCCCCGGCATTATCAAAGGTCCTTGTGCGTTATAGAGCTGTTGCAAGTAGGTATTGTTCTGCAGCGGTTGCTGGATCACCTGGACGCGGCTGTGGCCCCACTCCGCACTGAGGGCATACAATAGCATCATTAACATCATATTATCTTTTAGTTACCTTAGCCGGAACTTGTGGTTAGAACTAAAAAAAATGGTGTTGATTTGAACATACAAACCGCAATTTAAATACTTGCAAGATTAATATTTGGAATGGTAAAAAAAATGTATGGAATTCTTTTCATATATATTAAGACAATGTTACTATATGTTGTTATTAATCGTAAAATAATCACCTAATCTGCTGTGGGTGTTGTGTGTTCGGTAGACTCTGCAGCGGCGGCATAGTGGCTTGCTGCTGAAGACCACCGGAGGATTGCTGTTGCTGCACCTAGAATCAAGCTCATACTGAGTGATACTTTGCAATAATACATAGAATATGTCATACTGAATATGATAATAGGATTTATGGTTAGGAAGCCAGAATACATTAATATGGGTTATGGAATCACACTTCAACTGAATATGTAACTGACACAGAAACTTCTTGTCAAACAAACAAAATTCAAAGTGTTGTAATATCAATCTAGAATTTTCCAGTTCATTTAAGGATGGTCGATTGGTTTCACATTCTGTTTGGAATATTGTTAATTTTTTAATAACATTTTTCTTATTTTTATTTTGTTTTGGAGAAAAGAAAACAATCTATGAGGACTGGTTGAAATTCTTAATTTTATAAAACATGTATTTATTGTTTCCTTGAATCTGATTATTGTGACAGATTCACTGAGAAAATTTATTGATGTTCACTCTAATTAAGAATAGTTCAGATAAGCAAATCAGAAATCTTTTAATACCAAAATAACAAAATAAAGCTTTTATTAACATCAAATTGTTCGATAGCAATTCAATCAATAAGCTTAAATAGGGACAAGTCTTTTAGGAATCTGGGTTATGCTGAGTGATAAATACCTGATGGGGCGTCATGCTGTTTTGCATGGAGGAAACTACGGTGACGGTCTGGTGATGCTGCGTGGGCTCGTGCTGTGACATACTGATCTGCTGCTGCACCACTTGCGCTTGACCATCCACTATCTATAACCGTGGGGTGATATTAATACATTTGTATGGAACATTTTGGATGAATTGTAGAAAACTATGCAATTTTATAATAAGTTTGCTTAGTATGATAGCTGAATGATGAATTTGCAAGGCGACGACCAAAAACTCTAAAATAAATACTTGTAGTACGTTAAAATAAAACAATTTGAAAATAAATGTGATGGAAACTCTAACACATTTATAAGTCAGCAATTGTTATTGTTTTGTGAAATAGGGTATGGGTTGTGAAGTTATTTCTTGTGGTACATAAATTTATAAATAAATATTAAAGAATACAATTTTATGAAAATTTATCATATTAAGCGTTAGTTACTATCAAACAATTAGATATAATCATAAACATATTAACATCCTAAAAATAATTTTAATGTCTTGTGTTGATGGAGTTCCGCATAGAGATACCCAGTTATAATATACATCTAAGGTCCCAGTGTCAATGATCTATGCTTTATAAAGGCTTTAATTGATAAAAGCACTAACTGTAATAGTTGCCAACAAATATGACATCTAACATCTCGTTCCCTTCACTGACCTGCTGCGGCTTTATGTCTCCGCTCATGCCGGTCTTCTGATTTTTGTCGTAAAGTAGATTAACGTTATTTTGTGGCGACGCCAGGAAACTGAGATTGATCTCGCCGATACCTGGTACGTTAAACTGCTGTGTATGTACCGGCTGATTCACAACCTGGCGATAAAGTACATTATTCATAGTTTCGTCAACAACTTCTTGTATCATATAAACTATGAATATATCTAACCAGGAGACTATAAATGAAGCTACACTTCAAATTGTTTTTTTATTATTTCAGAGTATTTAGGTAATAGAGATATTTGTTTGAGGGCACTGGGACCGGATGTAGAGTGTAGGTAAATAATGTTAGTACATAAAATAGAATCTAATAAAGTTTTGTATGTTCTTGAGAAAAACTCCTCCATTTAAAAGTTTTGTCCACAAGTTAATTAGAATTCTACCTATTAAACTTGGAATACTGACAATATAGACAAGCATTAAGTATATTTTATATAATAACCTGAAGGAATTTCTGTTGTTGTAACTCTTGCTGCTGAGACAATTGCTGAATGTCAGTTTTAGGTTGTTGTTGTTGTGGCTGTTGCTGCTGCTGCTGTTGTTGTTGTTGCTGCTGTTGTTGTTGCTGCTGCTGTTGTTGTTGTTGTTGAGCCTGTTGTTGAGCGTGATGTTGTTGATGTTGTTGCTGTTGAAACTGTTTCTGCAACTAGAGGTATTTAGATTGGAATATTTAATCAAGATTTGTACTATTGACTTCTCAACTTAAGTGTTCATTCGTTTCTCATTTAGGGGTTGATATTGTATTTTTACGGGTTTATTTAATAAGTTACCCTTGTCCTATCTCAGTGTTTAAGCTATTTTATCATAATAAAATAACAACTTCTTAAATGAAATAATCTTATGATATAAAGGAAGACCAAAATATATTTAAATGTTGTAAAAGCATGGCAAAAAGTGATGCAATATACCAATTCCTGTTGATCCTGGTGGTTTTTAATATGCTGCTGTATTGCCTGGCGCTGCAAGGCTTGCTGCTGTAGCTGTTGCAATTGCTGTTGTTGCAACTGCTGTTGTAGTTGTTGCTGTTGAAGTTGTTGCAATTGCTGTTGCTGCTGCTGTTGCTGAATTATCTGCTGTTGTATCTGTATGAGACAAGAAGACATTATAATATCTGTATGTATTTATATGAACATATAATGTATTAGAATAATGCTTACTTGTAGTTTGTCATCTTCCTCCTTTCTATATCTGTACTCTTCCCCTTGATTATGATTTTCTGGTTCAGGTTTAGGCTGTTTAATCTCAGGTCTACGGAAAGTATTGTTTTGTTTATCAAGTGCTAACAATGTGTTGGCAGCTTCGTATTTATCCTCAAATGTGATTCCAGCCTTTTCAGCAAGGGTTTCTAAGTATTGCAAAGGACGCTTTGTAGTTTTTGAATGACTCTTAGATTTGTCACCTTGACCACTTCCTGGTGATTGTTTTGGGGCTGTTCTAGTTATAGTAATACTATTTTTGTTCCCTTCATCTTTTTTATCATTTTTAGGCTCTAATGTGAAGTAGTTTTTGGGGTAAGTATTGTCTTTATCTTTATCACTGTTGTGATTGTTATTTTCTATTAATGTAATTGTGGTGGAGTTGGCAACTTTTATTGTTTTATCTTTGGAGTCCTCTTTTGACTGAACCGGAGTACCAGAGCCATGCGAAGGAGATACAAGCTGTGTGGGGACATGCTGAGTCACAGAAACATTTGCATTTTGAACCTCCGAATTGTGTAATTGTTTGTCAACTGGCTTGGCCAATTGCTGCTGAAATCCTGGACTTTGTGGCTGGTCTTTGTCTTGGTCCTTTTTCTTCTGTATGTTATCTAGTATTTCAGACCTAGAAGTAAAAATATAGACATATAGTTTCACACAAATTAATAGTTGACTTGACAGTGATTATTGACTTCTGTCATTGTTTTACCACTTGGCTTCTATGTACCTGCTTTTTTCATCCATTATTTACAGTGCTTCTTTTATAAGATAATATAAATAATGCAATGATATTCATCAAATACATACAGATCATGTCATTGGATTAAACTATCGGTGAACTAATTTTATTCACATCAGTAGAAGCACTCGTTAGTTACAAAACAAATAAAATTTGTACTGCAATTGATTTAATAAGTAGAAGAAATGTGATATCCGATAAATATATTTAAAAGGAAATTAGTCTGTCTGACTTTAATCGACAATCAATAAAAAAAACAATTTTAAAATATTACATCAAATGTCAATGTCAAACGTCAATGACAACATTAAGCTATAGAGCACCGTTGCAAACTAAGCTACCGATACACGATTGCGCCAAATGTAAAAACAAAAAATACTTGTTGCATATAGTAAAACGTAATTGCAAGTTGTCTTGGTTATGCTAGCAAAAATGGTAAAAATAAAAAAAAATAGCATAGTATTAATTCTCCACGTTATCGATTTTGACTACGGTTTGATGAACACGTATAGAATTTCCAAAAAATTAAATTAATGTTATATTCCACATCATGCAAGTTTACACTTTGTTAAATAACTATTTCCTCAATAACAAAACAGTATTAGTGTATTTTGGTACGGTTCTATAATTAGTAACAAACAGACCCATGCCACATTTTTTTCTGAGTATACTTACCATCTCCATTATAAATATAGAGCTATGCAGCTATTTAGGGACAGATACCTAAATGAAAACGGGCCGTCAGGCATTATTTCACAAGGGGAAGCAAAAAATAATGAAAATGAGCGAGTGAGAGGGCCTTATGCAGACGCGTGTGGCGAAGGAAAGAGATTAACACAGCACACTAAGGGAGTTGGAGGGCGAACCGGTTCTGCATGTGTGCAGACAGACGTTACCCTTCCCCCTCCCTCCCCTCGCTAGCCGACCCTCGACTGCGAGGGCCGTGTATTGTCGGCTTTTCCCCGAAGCGTTGCAATAATAATACCAGCTTACTCCCCTTACTAAACGCTTCAAATGCCCTCGCGAAACCGTTTTTTTTACAAAGACCTTAGTGGATGATTGATAGCAACAATAGGTAAATGTGTTTCATTTAACCTAACGAAGTTACACCTTTCCATTTTTCTTCATGCTTATTGAAAGTTAACTTGCAACTAATGTTGGCACGATCGTTAAAACGCGAGTCACAGTGATGACGAATAAATATTTTAGCCCACTATAAAGCCACACGCGACGCATTCAACCACACCGATTCGCAATCATAAAGTAAAAAATAACATAAAATACCTTTTGGTGTAAAAACCATAAGAACAACGTTCCATCGTTTCAAAATAAAGGGTTAACTTAAACGTAAGCGCCGACCCATGCGGCAGTAATTAAAAGAAAAAACAAACAAAAAGGTAAGGATTGAGACATTCGCACAGGTGAAAGTAAACACGACACTTATTATCGACGAAAACGGCATACAAACACACTTTATCGATAGTCCGGTTCTCGTCTCATTGTAACAATAACCTTCATTTCGAATGGCGAAACACTACTGTGGAGAATGCGCGCGGTACGAGCTACCACCGACACGCCGCACCCATTCCCCTCACCCCTCGTCACCCCCCGCAGCTGAACGCTCTCTATCACGCATCTCCAATGGTACGCCCGCTACGAATTCTGGTGTTTCATTGGTCGATTTACTTTACGACCGTTCCACAAACAAAACCGGTTGCCATGAACAGCCCGCAAGGGCGCGAGGAACAAAATTAGCGATTCTGCATTATTATTATTTTTACTGTTGTTATCTCACTCTTTCTCTTTTTAATGTGTGAGTAGGCTAAAGATAGATCTAGTTTGCACCATCGTCCAATTTTATAAATTTCTAATTTTCATCTTTGCTCATAAATAAAGATAGGTAACTGTTATAAAAGGATTAGAAAATGTTGATTTCGGTAATTTAAGTATTTTGAAACAATTATGTAGCTTAAATATTGACGTCCTAATGATCATCATTCGTAAAATCCTCCCATAGCATCATAAAGATAATAATACCTACTAAAAATTTATATATTATTATTTTCCAACGCAATAAGGTCCAAAATACCAGATAAGTCTCTCGAGTCGTTATGGCTTCATCACCACAAGGGCTTCGGCAGTCCACCCTTATAATCCACGTCTACCTGCATTAGGGTGGCAGCACCCTACTCTGATGAATGCTGATGTTTCTATAGGTAGGTAACTGCTATGTAAATGTATATCCATACCTTAATAAATGTAACTATGTATATCTATAAATTAATACTTGTAGCTACGTTAGAGGTAGCTATATAAGGTAGTTTATTCTATACCCTTTTTATCTGTTGCTTTTTTTGTAGACCAACTACATTACTCATTTTTAGGTTGGCATGTATTATAAGTAGTAGCGTACCTAGAGACTACAATAGGAGTAAAAAATAGTGGAGTGCATTTTTTGTATTATTTTTTGTATAGTGAGGTTATGTCACAGAGCTATTATCTAAATTAAAAAGAACCATTGGAAGTTGTCACCAAAATAAATTAGCAATTTACTTGATAAAAGGTTAAAATTCATTACAATTTAGAAATATTCTTTGCAGCGGGTTTTTTCATAAATCTAAACATTCTAAAATTTCTGTTATATAATAACTACGTGATAAAAATTCTAATACAATTATTCTACTACAGCGCCATCTAAACGTCTTTAAGAAATTTAAAACAGCGCCATCTATAAGTCAAGTTAAATAGCTATTAGTAGAGTCGTTCAGTCAAACCCCTTGGCCCTCACCAAGTGAAAGTGCTTGTGAAAAGTAGAGTTTAGGTAAAGAAGATCAACAAGTAATAAACAAACACTCTATTTTTGTAGAAATGGGACTGGAATGGGAAGAAATTCGAACCCCGGGATAATCTACAATTTGACCTACACTTTTCTTTATATAAAAATTTTTTTTTAGCAACATTATTAGTCATCATAAATATGTTTCCTTATAAAGTAGGAAGGCAAACAAGCATGCGGGTCACCTGGTAAGTGATTATAGTCGCCCACGGTCTCTTGCAACACCAGAGGAATCACAAAAGAGTTGCCGACATTTATGAGGTAATTAAGTTCAACGTTTGATTGTATAAGGTATTTTGTTATGAAAGCTCCGATTAAAGTTAGTTCCATCAACTAACTGGCGAAACCTAAAACCAACTTCCTATTTGTAATAATTAGCTCGAGTGTTTATTTGAATTAAGGAAGTAAATAACAAAAGCGATTTGTAATTCCAACTATCTTTATGTTACGGTTAGGTGTTTGTTATTCCTGGATACAAATGAAATTAATATACCTACTTATATTACACATGTACATTAAATATAACAATAAAATGGAATTATATTCTGTTTTAAGAAAGAAAAAATATTATATATTGTCCACGTAAACACATAATTTTATCCCTTTCATTTTTACGTAGACTCTTCTTATTTTGAGATCTCGTCTCATAAAACGAGAATTCATTTTTATCAAAAGTTAAAATAATTATATTTAAGTTAAAATAAGTATTAATTTTATTTTATATTTCGTCTAGCATGGGTAATAGGAAGTGTAGATGTCTATTAATTTTGGAGGAATTTTAAAATCATGCTATACAATATTGGACCGTATTGCTCAACAAGAGAGTTCAAAACACGCAACAGTATGAATCGCAATTCTACCACACGTTAAACAATAAAATCTAAAAGACATTTTTAAAATGTTGTCAAATCTGTTATCTAATTTACGAGTAGTAATAAAATAAAAATAACCTGAATAATATTCTACCTGTAGTCCGTATTAGGTAGTCCGTAGTTCTTATTTATTTCATTTCTTAATAAAGAATGTGTTACAAATCGTTTTTTATGTCATGCTATTTATCTGAGCGAGTTTGGGGAGGAGCAAAAAATTCAAACAATTTCATCGGCCATTTTTGTTCGACCATTTTAAAAATAGCTGAACACTATTCGGTTTAGGGATGTGATATTTAATAATTTATTTAGATAAGGGTTGTCAGATGCTACAAAATTTATCGATGATTTCCACATAATACATATAATTATAGAAAAATAGTATAATTTTATTAAAAAAAAAAGTTAATTTTGTGTTTATTTATCAAAATATAACAAAAATTTATTATTGTTATTTGTTATATTATTTTCTAAGGTGCCGGTTTAACGCGATGTCTTTAAACCGACCAGTAGTAGTTCAGAGTTCCTTTTCATTATTATTCCACACCATACGTAGACTTTTTCTGTTTCTTCCTCCATCCATTATTCTTCTTATCTCTTTCACACATATGGAGGGTCATTAGTAGTCTCGCTTACTCTCTAGCGTGGGTGTATGCCCATCGGACAACGACCTCTACAACAGCTGTTTTCGACAAATAATAATAATAATTATACCTATATTATAAAAAACTTTGTTTCTCAAATCAATAACATTTTATGTAGAATACATTTTTACTAATAAAATAAATATTTTTAAAGTAATCATATTTACTTTAAAATGGAAGCTCTTTTGATGGTCTAAAATTTTATGTTATAATCTGACATAAAAAAGTAAAATGAATTAAAAAAAAAATGTTCCAAATGAAAGTTTAGTAGGATATATATTTACTTAATTTAAGTAATTTATTTCGAAGTAAAGAAATGGTCTAAGAATGTATTTTTTTGGCAAAAATATGTGGATGTGATGAATGATTAATAAGGAAGTATTTTATTAATCTGAATACAAACATTATTCATAAATGATTTTATCCGAATAAAACAGCATAAATATCATGCTTTTACTTTTAATGTTAAAATAATTTGGAACATTTAACAAGTCTTAAACATTGTTAAACATCATTCATATGTAGGTGAAAACTTGTATTGTTATAAATAATATACATTCCAAAGAAACCTAATGTTTTATTTTACCGATATAAACTTCATAGAGTTTAAGAAATAAGACGTACCTATTCTTTGATTTGGTATCATTAAAATCCTGGAAGTGGTTTTATGAGGGTTTATTTTATGTTGATTATTCCTGATAAAAGCCTGCTTCAAACTCTATGGGATTGATTTCCGATCAGAAGAGCCTTACAAGGTGTTTCTTTTTGTGACCGGACGCTTGACAATTAGCTTAAGGAACCTAACAACTTGTTTTTTACTAATTAGGTAATAGAACTATTAGTTTGGTAGAGCCTAGCTGTAGTCACTTACTGCAGTTTGTATTAGGCCACCTCTACCAAACGAATAACGGAGTGATCGCACGTGGCTCTAATTACAGAGGTCCCAGAGGTAGAAAAAAAAGTAAGTAATTAAGTAAGTAAGTAATAAGCTTAAAGGGGGCTTTAATTAAATTTTGGTCATTTACCTTAACAGGCTAATTTACTGGCACTGGCTCGTATATGTGCTGGCTCGACCGGGCTACTACCATTCTCTAACAGAAGATCTGAGTAACACAGCTTACGTTTCCTACGGTGATGGAGGCAGATACCCCAAAACCCCTTCCTCTCTACAGTCCAACTTTCTTCCATTTTCAAATAAGTATACATTTTTACATTTTTCACTGTGCACCCATTTTATTATCCAATTTACAGCGCTCTACTTGATCCTAAAAATAGTGACCTAAGGTGCTCCTACAATTAAATAAGAGTGCCTAATAACTCACTAACAGCTTCTTCAAATGCAATATCCCTTTTCAACATGCAGAACCCTACTGGATCTATCGCTTAGTAAAAGGGATAATGAAGTGGCTGCTCTACCATCAGGTATACTGTCTGCTCGTACACCAAAAAAAAAATCCCTAAAAGTCGAACACTTCTGGACAACTTTATATAAACTGCCAGGACCATCATTACATCTCTGGTTTAATATGAATTGGATTAATTGGATAAAACATATCTTGCTCAGCTTGAGATGTATAAATTACATGTAGTCTGTTTTATTACTCATAATATCAAATTTATATATGACCCAATTAAAATTACGAAAGCATTAGGTGTAAACAAAAAACAAACAAATAACTCTACAAACAGTTCATAACATTTGAAATTGTTAATTTGATTGTAAGTAAAAAAATTATGCTATTTCTATTAATAGGTATATTTTTTTATTCGTCCCTTGATGCATACTTATAGGTAGTTAAAAACAGTTAGTGTTTTTAGCGAATTGCCAATAACGATTCGACCTTATGGTCCAATCGTTATTGGCAATAATAGAGCTTATGCTCTATTATTGGATGGATTAAAATCTGGATAAGGTTTCAAAGCTAGTTTTTTTGTGAAATGTCAAAGATAGGTTTAGTTCAGGTATCAATACTTTGAAACTAGCGTGTCATTTACCAGATTTGAAGAATATGAAGTTCAATTTAATAGTAGGTACCTCGTTAAAGATATGATGTCAAAAAAGGACGATTAGGATAATGAAGTATGAAATGTTTCTGAATATTTTTGAATAACTATCTGGGAAATAAAAGCTAAATTTTGAAGCAAGAACATAGTAAAATCCTTTTCTGGAAAGAACTTTATTCAATTCCTTTACCTAAATGGTCCCAATAAGGTCCTTAAAAGAACAAACAGCTTCAATATATTTGAGTATACAGTTAATTATTATTTGACGGGCTGGGCTTATGAAAATATATTTTTTGACACTAATACAAAAATAAATAATAATACAAAAAGCAATTGCTCTTATTCTAAATGTTGAGAGTTTCTAGTTATAGGTACTTTTTAAATCATATGTCAATTCAACCAATCGTATTCTATGCTACTTTTACTTTGTTGATATTTGTAGGTAATATTCTTTTTACAAGTTAAGAGGATTCATTAAAAAATTACAAAGAGAGAGGATATTCGAAAGATTTCTTTAGACTATTGGAATCTCCAACGTAGAAACAAAGAAATGAGATGAGATGCTCAGAAACAGAGTAATCCTGATTGTTAAATCTTAACAATGCGGTAGAATTTAGAACAAAAACGGACAGTGACATCTACTGGAAAATCTTTAAAACAGGTTAAATTGAAAGTCGTTTTTAATGATAAAATTTTCTAATTAAAATATTAGAAAAAAAAATAATCTTAGGGCCTTAAGGAGGCTTAATATTATATAATTCATTAAATATTTTGAAAAAATCAAACGCTTCATGTTTTTAATTTGTCTATGACATAGATGGCGCTATATCTTTCATTACAAAAAAAAAACAAAGCGTTTATTAATGAAATTTGAATTATTAAAAAAAAACAATTAGTAAAATAAGGCTAAGACTCATGATAATGGCACGCGTTTAAGTTACGTCACCGATATTTTGCCCTTATTATTACAGTGTGTAAAGTTGTACACCGCCGGCGCCGACACTAATTGAACGATGATGATCGTACAAAAAGTAAGGATCGTACAATATACTCTTTTTAGCACAGCCGCGGTCGGGTAATAAAGTGTTGGGTATATGTGATCATAAGTCAGCATAACAAATTCTTTAAAATAGTCAAGTTGTTTTTGTGTGAAATGGATAGCACGTTTCTACGGTTAAGGGTTGACTCTTCAATATTTTAGATTTTTTTTTTTAATTTTAAGAACTCGTTTTTGTGCTGTGGCGAAATAAGTTATGTATGATTGGGTACGGATGAAATTCATTCATCATTCGAAATAATGACATCGACAACCTGATATTATTCCGCTTTTTGAAAGAAATTAAAATAACAATTAACACAAACCTACCTAAATTCAGTGGTTTTCTCTAGACTGTCTGTCTACTAGTTATGACATTATTAAATTACTAATTAAAGATAATTTTTAAAGAATTGGTCTCCGTAACAATTGTCAGTTTATAAGAGTATGACATCTTGGATATTATACGTTAATATAATTATATTCTTATAACGATACGAATTCTCCATACGCTTAATAAGTTTTGTAACGTGCAGATCTTTGCGGAAATATCTATAAAGTCATCTCGCATACGCAACGTGGGGTTCGCTGGGGCAGTAGTGAGCTGGGGAAGCAGCTGTATCGATCGGAGGGTGGCCACCCCAGCCCCTGGCCCCAGCCCCTAGCACTGCGATACGCAGCCGCGCCCCCAACTCGCGTAACAGATAGCTGTACATATAAAATGACGTAGGAGGACGTTGACCGAGGTTGACGACTTTGAAACTTACAACTCACATTGGTTTGTTTACTTGTAACAAAAATATATATCGGCTGATATAAACTGGCTTTTACAGACATTGAAGTTAGCACGAGATTTTGTATAAAATAAAGTAAAAGCAATTTTATACGTTACATAATCAAGATGAAATGATACTGTTACTATGGAGGATTAGTATATAGTATTATCGAAATTCATTTATTTTGATTTTATAACAATACCTACTGTCAAGAACGAATATCTGAATATATAAAATTATGTAAAATACCAAAAGTAAGTCTATTCTTCTCCCGCTCTACATTTTTTTTTATCAAGCGAGCCATAGAATAGTAGCAATGTTATTATAATATTCTCACACATGCACACAAACATCCACACACAGGCACACACACACACACACACACATATACTCAAAATACTAAACACTGTTAGTAAATAATGTCGGCATGTAATAGGTTAAAGTCATAAAACGTATTGTTACCGTTTACGATATTTGTGTGTGTTTGAATTACGCGAAAAGTGAATCGATTGAAATCCTTAACTATATTATGAATTTCAAGAATGAGTCAGGTCAGCAAATATTTTCAATTTTTTTTTCACCACATTTAAATAATATAGATACCTCTATCTCATGTGGGTATAAAATATCAATAATTACCATTATTTCTTTAGAAATCTATCTCACAGCTCCCTATTTATAATGATTTTGAAATTCAATTTCAAAGATTAAGCTTACACCATTGTAGACACACTCATACATGGCGAAAAATAATTCAATTTTTATAACAAATAATGCAGTATGTAAACCATGTTTTCAAGTTCATAATAAATCAATCCGCAAGTAAATATCTTGATCTAAGATCTTTGATAACTATTATAACGTAAAGGTTTATTATATTTTCTGTCACCATTCGAAAATAATATTGAATATTATATAATTACACATTGAAGATACAAACAGATTTTTTTTTAATCAACTTTTTGCTAAGCAAGTATCTATTCAATTATATATACCTAAGTAACAAAAAGTTTAATTGTGTACGTATTTGAAAGTGCCTATCGTAAGCACAGTGACTTTGTACTTTATGTATTATTTATATACAAACATAAATATGTAAGTATATTCAAATATGTAAGTATATATTTTTGATTTCACAAGTAGCCGTAGTAACCAACGCAACTTGTGTGATTCTCAAATCATAATCCTGATGTCTACAAAGTCCAAAGACAATTGTTTTTTTCAAATAGTCAAAAAAACGTATGAAATGTCAAACTCTAGCTGCACGGTTTCAAAGCGTGGGCCCATGGAGAAGAAATGTGATAAAACTCCATGGATACTCTTTTCATTTATATTCATAGTAATTACTATAAAGTTTTAAAAAGCTGCTGTAATCTTTTAAATCCCATTGTAAGAATTTAAAATCAGCCAAGGAATTAAACTCTTGTCTCCTCATTAAAACGTGACAGACCTTTTGTTCCTTTTTCATGAAATATCTAGATCTTGCGTCCTTATGAAAGTATCATTGACGTAATAATTCAACAGAGATTCCTTTGATTACCTACGTAATTAAGATACGTATATTTTCTCTTAAAATAATGTGACGGTGACTCTTCACTGTTGATTTTTAAATACTAAACGCATATTTTGTTTCAGTTATTATACCGCAAACTATTTACCATAACTTATTAACAAAGCCTCTACATTAGAAACCAAAGACGCTGTTATTTTGTTTTAAAAGGGTCTTATTCAAAACTGTGAAGCTATGGTTATAATAGAAGACCAGGTAAAAGGAGCCCTTCGCATAAGCCCAAATCTAGCCACTCACATATTTGTTGAACTACTGTGAGATGGCTCTACGATTTGGCAACGTCGCTGTCACGTTAGACGCCCGGGATTGATAAGAGTGGCAACGTCGCATCCAGGATACATATTAATCCCATAGTTATGAAGCAGTCCGCAGTTCACACTTGTTCAAACTTGTTCACATTTTCGAAGTAAATGTAGCCATCATTATTAGGATTACTTTAATATTTAGTGGTGTTAGTTCAATCAGAGCATTGAGCGTTGTCCGCCTCCATGCTCGTTTTGTGAAATATTGTTTACTTATGCCCATGGCAAGATAAGTGCTTATGTAAATTGAAATGATTTTTGAGTGTGCCTACATCGTTTGTTTGGTTCTTAGTTTGTGTGGTGTGGAATGTAGCGTGTGCTCTACCTTGCTCTATAAATACAATATAATTGTATTATTATGTAATTTCAAAATATTTTACAAATTAATTTTTAAGAAAATTATATTTTATGTCTAGTGTTATCTTCCTCTTTAGAAAATTACAGTTTAAATTTCCAAGTTATTTTTGTAAATGTTTTATACATTAGAGTGAAGTGATAGAGTTTTAAAATATTTAATTTTACGTTTGTAAATTATTTTGCAAATACAATTAATATGAGAAAGATCTTCTACACTGTAGGTCTCATAATGTTGATAATAACTTTTGGTACCTAATTACAATTTGTTTAGAGAATAATGTTTTTTATCGTTCCATATTTTAATTATTATATCTTTTTTGTTTTATTTGTATGAGACAAAATAATAAACAAAAATATTTATTCTATAAGTCAATGTTTTCTATGTGCAAATAATATTGTTATATTCAAAGTAAAAAGTAATGATTTTGTTAGGTATTTTACATATCTTAAAAATATTTGTTTAATTTTGCATTTCATTTCTTTGGGGGAAAAAGTTATAGCTAGGATTAAAAGATTTTTCCATCTTGTCTGTTTGATGCTTTCATGAAATTCATAATAATATTTAACTTTTCATATATATATATATATGTATATATATATTTATGTATATATACATTTTTTTTAGTTATTAAATTTTTAATACTAATTTCATTTAATACGATGCACATTTTATAATCAAATTATGTATATTTTTTAATTATATCCTTACACCGTAATTTTATACTATTTTATATATATCCAAATGAAGCCAAAGTTAGAAAATTAAAAGGTTTAAAATTAAAAATAGTAAAAAGTACCTACATAGTTAAGTAAGTTATAATTATTGAAAAAAAAATTACACCGTAAAATAAGTAAATAAATATTTAAAAATAGTTTTAGGTACATACTTTATTTTTCGAAAAAAGTTTGATGTTTTTGAAGATTGGTCATATTCGATACTTCGCGTAAAGTTCGCTTTAAAAATTCTAAAAATGTTGAAGATGGTTTTAATCATACTTTTAATGATCTCTTTAATTTAAACTAGTTAAAAAAATCATAGACATCTATAAAAGTACCTAACCACCTACTAGGTTAGAAAATATAATCATAGAGAGTTTTGAACTGTCATCTAAATAGAACAACAAAGCTATCAGCCGTACAATAAAGTAGCTATAAAAACTATTTTCCATACACATCGCTATCATATAAAATCATAGAATTTTGAAAGCATGAAAAAAAAATAAAAAAATAGATCGATTGTCAGTTTAGAAAAATGGAACATAGAATTTTTAAACTCATAAAAAATAATAAAACAAAAGCTCTCAAATCCACGCGATCAAAAAATACGGAACAAATGTTCAATATAAACATTTGTTAACTTTTATTTGTCTATTCTCTCTAAAAATAATTCATGAACTTTTGAGGTCCAAATAAAATTCTTTTGAATTCTGAAAGAACCGGAGAATAACAGGCGTGGAAGAAGTCGCAAGCGTGGACTAGTTTATTGTCGTTCGGTTTAAGATATAACAAATTTTCTAACATCGTCATAACTTATAGTGATAGTTACATAAAATTAATTTATACTAATTTTCTATTTAATTTTATTTTCATATAAATCGCACAAATTTCTAAAACCAAAGAGCTAATTTTATTATTGTTTTGTCAAACTTTTATCACTCTTTTGTGCAAAATTTCATAATAAATTTAGAGCTATCAAATTTATTATCACTTATCACTACATATTCATATATACTTCTGTATATTTATATACATATTACTTGAATTGTATATATAAGTTATTTATTCGTCCGAACGGAATGTCTTCCTCGCCGTGGTAGGTGTCTTTGAAGATGTGATTTTTTTTAAAATACCATTTAAGTGAAATACGTAAAGCATCAGTGAAACTATTTTAAATGTAATTTGAAAATAAAAATACTATATTATTTCTTATTACGATTGTTTTGAATACGAAGCTGTCAATATTTTTGTATCTATATTAAAAGATTGATGAGATTGAATCTTTATTCTTTAGTTCCACTAAATAACCTATTGTTATCATTCACAACAATGCCAGACCTTTGTCCAGAAGACAAATATAGAGATAGTTAAATATAAAGAAACCTTTCATAAAGGATATAATTGAAAAACTAGATATAATTAGTTAATAATACTAAGAAGTTTTGATTTAATGTCACTGTCAATGTCACACACAAAAATCGAATACTGTCATTCGATTTTTGTCCTTTCATTCACTCAATCAATATCAATGAATGATAACCAAATTTTCTATTGTTTTGAAGTTATTACGTCGTTCTTATAGTATTGTGTTTATATTACATAGTCCAAATTAAATGGAAGAGTTTAATTAATTGGAATCTATTAGATTCAAATATATTTATAGATATATCAAAGTTTGTTTGCAAAAGATGTAAAATTTATCCCCTAATATCGTACCGTGGTAAAAATGGCGGTCATTTTGGGTTTAGGGTGCCGCGCTGAATATCCACATTCTAAACAGACAATTTTTTACTTTTATCCAATCTGAAAGGATACAGAATATTTAAGCTAGCTGTTGCAGGCGACTTTTGCACGCGCCCTCCCTCCCACCTGATTCTAATATTAATAATCTATATCTATATCTCCTTCTACTGGCACTAAAAATTAATTCTATGGAATTTTGAAAATACGACCTTAGCTTATGCCAACATTACCTCTACTATCAAAACAATAGATCAAAACAATAGTAAAGCCAAAACCATACCAAATATTATTAAAATCCATAGTAATTTTGTACTATTGAAATAATTGAATCAGTTTCTGTGTTTTCGTAAAATCAGAATAATTTTCCGGAGTAATAAAGTATCCTATAAGTTAGAGTAAGTCTGGGGCACCTCTAACTATTATCAAATTTAATTACAATTCGTACAGTTTTCCCGTGATGCATGAACAAACAATAATAATAAAAAACATTTTTTAAAATTTAGATATTTTACAAAATATTTAAATTTTTTGACTCGTTACTATTTTGTTATATGGAAAATACACGACCATGTCATAACCGATGCTTTTTTAAGGTTTGGTTTTAAACTGTAATAATCCGAATAACGGAGACCTTTTTGTAAATTGGTTTGAAATTGTCCTAATCCAAATAATAGAGACAATTTTTGATTATTATATTTATATATTGACTAACTGACAGACAACTCTACATAGCCTCGAGGATCTAGAGATTTAAAATCTGGATTGCCGTACGAAGGTTCTTTGATTCGGTTATTTCTATGTTATTATTTTTTATGGGCGAAAAAAGGTCATAAATATTATAGGAAAGATATTCATATTGTTTTCTTCGATGCCGGTGAGAAATTTTAGCACACCTTTTAAACCTAGCTAGCTGATCCTAAACTTTGATTGTTCATCTTTTAATACTCTGAAGTCTATTTGGAGATACTGGAGAGCGTGTTTTTGTTTTATCAGCTGGAAATCATCACTGGTTTATCAATACAAATCCAAATATTTATAATATAGTATTCTATCCTTCGTTCTGTCTTTTTTAATCTTGGCATAGTATAAATGTATGAAATGTTCAAAACATACCCGTGTCAAAGAGTAAAATATTCGTTTAAAAATTCATTTAAAAAAAATATTAATATTAATTTATTATTAGATTTTTAGAAAACTATGTTTAGGATTTCTGAACATCTAAAAATTAAGCTGTTGTTCTGTTCAAGCTCATACAGAAGCTGTTGCAATTTGACGTAAAGAGAAATACAATAATATAAACACGCTGTTTTTCAAATAAATATTATAAATAATAATTTATAATTTATAAATGTAATAACATTTTCTCCTATCATTTCAATGATAAATAAACATTTCACTGAACGTTGTCATCAAACCACTGTTAACAATGATCGAAGGACCGTCTTTCTTTAAAATTTTCTTTTCCCTACTCTACCTCTCATTCTCTCTCTAAAAACTGTTGTGCTTTTCCAACTATACTAGAATATTTTTAAATGTATAATAATTTAATGTTATGATTATTTTGCTCTAATTATTTTATAATTTGTAATTTTCGTAGACGTTGTTATTTTAAAACTCTTTTATCGAAGTCTCTTTTAAACGAAGGGTTCAATTGCGCCAACTAAAAATCAACTCGCGGTATAATATTATTCATGATACAGTAATAAATACTTCCTTTAATGGAACGGAGTTTCGAAAGGGTATTTTTTAAGATCGTGAGGTGCTGGGGTAAAAGGATACTCATTGAACACGTAAGCGGAGTCTGAACACTGAATACGTGATATTGATTTCAATTAAGCTTTGCTGGTGGCATTATAAAACACATGAATAATCTCAAATCCCATATCTGTAATCGCTATTTTAGACTACTGCTTGTGAGTTTGGTATGAATCCTGAACTCTATGCCCGGAACCTTAGAAGGTACGTAACTAATAAACGAATGACTTACTGAAAGACACCTTACCTTTCGTTTTCCCGTGAACACGATTGTTGCAAAACATTTGAAATGTCAGGTTATATTTGATGTTTACAGTGTAAGATATCAATCTAATTATACGCTATTATATATCTAGTTCTATTAACAGATCTAAGTCCGTTAATAATATATTTTTTTTATTCAGAAGAGACTGCCTACCATGAACCATTTAAAAACGATCATAGTTTTAAGAAACTGGAAATATCGAAAACTCGAAACATTTTTAAAGACATATTATTACTTTGGTGACGAATTCGAAAATAAAATTATTATAATAATAAATATACTATAAGAGTCCATCGTATTCCAAAAAGTATGATAAGATACTTTAATAATATTATGATAATAAAAGTCTATCATCCTAAATCATTCATTCTTTAACTATAGAAAACATGATTAAGTGTGTTTTGACATTTGAAATATTCATTCAATATTGTTTTAATGTCAAATTTTAATATATAAAGAAGTATTATTTTATAAGCTCATGGTACGAATCAAAGTAATATTGTAATAAAACTTCTTAAAACTATGATAGCTTTAAGAGCTCATGGTAGCCTTCCAGAAGTTACTATACCTCTGAGAAGTAAGGTGTTGTATTTCTGTCAAAGAATTATTTAAATATCTTCATTTCTTGTATATCTTTCAGTGTACTTGTAATTATTATACTTATAATTTGAGGCCACAATAATGTTTTTATAACACTGAAAAATGTAAGAAAGATCGTCTTAAAAATACAGAAAGAAGCATCCAGAAGTATTTACAATTACTTTGTATTTTAAAAAGTATCTTACAATGGCATGTGTTGGTATGTAAGCTCAAGTAGCTATGGCGTTTTACGTGAACTGAAAAACTTAAACACAAACATTCAGACACGTGGGTTTTTAGAGAAAAACGTTAAAGTTAGGTAAAGGAGAATTTTACACAAGGAACATTTAAGAATGTACTAAACTGTCTGAAATAAAAAAAAGTTTTAAATGATTGGTTTTGTAATCCGCGATATATTCTTTGAACTTATTTTTCATACTTATTATTTATAAAATATACAAAACAATATAAAAAAATATTAATTTATAGTATATATAGTAAATAGTGATAATATATCTGTGATAGGAAATCTTAAACTTAATAAATATATAAACTTACGGTTTTTCAAAATATTTCTTAGTGATAATACGAAAGAGTCTGCAAGGTGCCATTGCTTGACAGTTAGCACTATAGTTTAATCTTATTAAAATAAATCATTTCCTCTAAGTAATATATTTTATTGATAAATATATTATATAATCTTACTGAATCACTTATAAATGTCTCTGTATCGTAAAAAAGTATTCGAATCCTCTTATGTAAGAGTGTCTTCGACCATCGTCCTTATTGCGATATCCTTGTAGCTCTACATCACCCTTAATGAAGACTTAAGATGGCGTGACTGAAAAAATGGCTTCAAAACTTTTACAGGACTTTCTAGCACTTTCTATTTTTTGTAATTTAGTAAAATATATAAGCTAATATTTGCATTACATTTGGCATAATTCTTGCAATTATTCTTAATTGCTTAATTTACTAATGATAAGTAAATTATGCTGTTACGAGCATATCTTTTTTCGAGACATATCCTTCCGTAAAATGTTTATCTTTTCTACATTTTATACCAGATATGTCGTTTCGAGTTATTAGGTATGCTTGTAGAGAATTTTGAAATGCTGATTGAAACAATTTCGTGTAAATCACGAAAAAGAAATATTGATTCCTGAATCGTTAACGAGGTCACGAAACGTTCAGGATATTGGATGTTTTTTTTTGTAATGACGGCCAAATTTGAATTGTACTTACTTGGGATATAATTATACTTTTATATCACGGCAAAGAATATTTAATGATTTATTAATCCCTGAAGTATTAATGAGGTGAAGATATTATTTTCAGGAGATTGGATGTTGAAATTTATTTTTAGCAATTATGTTGAAATTTAATAAATTACCTACTTCTGATATAAAATACATATAATAAGTAAAACAGTTTTATGTTAGAAATTTCAGGGTAAAAAAATAAAAGAAACTAGATATAGTGATGTATATATTTAAAAACAAACAAGCCATCCATTTTAATAAAAAAATGATCTCGTATTAAATGTGAAGAGTTTTCAAAAAATACAGTTTCTTTTTTTTTCTACTGACTGTCACTCACCATAGATATAAGTCTCACAAAACCCGGATAGACCAGGCAATGTCTAATTTCTTATTTCTCCAGCTAAGCTCCTGAAATTTCTAACCAGTACTAGATATATCCCGACGGCAGATATGTGTATTAAAACTTACATTACGCTATCACCTAACGTTCGAAATTAATAATCGATCGCTATCTGATATTAAAGATCACTTTAACTCAAGCCTCAAGATTATTTAGGCTGATAATTCTATAAAAATAATTTCGAGATTGGATCAAGATCAATTATCGTTATATTATTTAATTTATTGGTACTACACACACATGCACACTACACACACATACACACTATTCTATTTTGAACTGTAAGTGTAAATTATAAATACAAGTTAAGTCATATTTAAAAGTGAAGTGAAGTCTTGTATAATGACCAGGGTTGTCAATATTATATTTATTTATTTAAGGAGTTATCTATAATAATCAGAAAATTGTTATTGTACTTCTATCTGTTATCAGGGCCCTGGTAAGGTTAACGATATTTACACAGATAAAGTAGCATTTCAGAGAATATGCCGTTATATTTTTAATTTGACGTATCCATCCAACTAATGTTAAAAAAAAAGAATTCGATTTTGTTTGTTTGTTACGGTTTTATGTCTGAACTGACAATATTTGCAAGCGAGTAGTTAAGGATACAAAAAAGATAAAGATTATATCCCAAAAACGTTTATCTCAAATTGTTCTATATATATAATTCTCAAAGGTTTTTCTTAATTTTCTAATTGTTTCAGATTTCAGCTTAAATTATTGTCGAAGAAGTCAAACAAGGGTGAAATTGAAATGTACAAGCGCTTGTAGCGTAATACAAAAGCAGCCTTTGAATTATTTTTTTGAACGCAAACTTTAAGTAAATTCGTTATTTGGTTTAAGTATTGTTGAGATAGCAGACTTAATGATCTACAATAAACTTTAAGAAACTATCAGAGTTTTAAGAAGGTTTGTTACACTATTATAATAATATTACTTTGATTCGTACCACGAGTCTTGTAGTAGGTATTACATTTATTTATGAAAAAAAATAAATAAAAGCTTTCTCTACGACGATTAACGAATGTTAAAATACTTTCTCTGAAGTCCAAAATTTTACATAAAAATAATATTACATATTAATCTAATATTGTCTTTATGTCAAATTGTCAAAAAAAAGCTTTATTCTATATTTAAGCTCGTTTAATTTATTATTTACAATATTAAGCTTATTATCTTCAATAATGAATTTAAAAAAATACTTAGGAGAACTGAAATATATTTATATATACAATAAATATAGTAATATTTGTAATTTCTTTTTATTTCCATTACTGTCAAATAACATATTACAATTTAAATTACAGCATAATTATATTAAACAGCGATTTCAAATCAAAGACATCCCACAATAAAACATACCGGTGTTCTTTGTTTTTTTAATCTAAAGAACTTGTAATGATATTCAATGAAGATTAAAGACGAAATCCATCTCACTCTGGCGCTACATTTTATACCTTTATCCTGGGTTTAGTCTCACAGTATATATTATTATAATTATATAATAGTTTAAAATAAAATAATACAAAGTTTATGATGCAATAAATATTACATACTGGTACTTTTTCATCAAATAGGGTGCTTCAAATTAATTCATAAAAACCATATAAATGCTGCAAATACGTCTGAAAGTAAATGCACTGTTATTTAATTAGTCCCTAAACTATGAACGGATTCTCTCCATAGAGAACTGAAACTGCCCTTTCACCCTTTTTCGTACCGCTCTATCATCCACCCTTTAACAAATATTTGAATCATACGCAAAATAAAACCTTGATTTATGTTATTTCGAAGCACTCATTAGTAGTTTTTAATTAAATAAAATCGTTTTTACTGTTGTTATATAATATATAACGTAAATAAACATCTAATTTATTAGTTGTATTATTGACAAATATATTTTTGATTTTATTTAAAATTACGAATTAGTTACCGTATTTTATTCAAGCAAATAAAAAATATATTGAGACGAATTTCTTGAATAGAACCATTAAATGGTTTCATTGTATTGAAAATAAACGAAATTTCTTTTTGACGCCTTTTAGCTTTAAAAAAATGGAAATAAAACTTGAGGGGTTTGAAGCAAAAATATTGTTATTATTATTATATTACATATTACAATACTTTAGATATAATATATTTTTCCTTTCTACAAACCTTATTCTGACAACTTACTAATATAAAAAAAATTGTCAAAATGGTCAAGCATTCGGGTTTTTTTACTTAATAAACATATAATGAAGATCTTTAAAATATTTCAATTACATTCCTTACAAAGTCTGAAGATTTTTTATTCTAAATAAAACAAGATTGATCCTAGATATGAGAACCATACATTTTGGAATAAAGGACCGGTAACGGAGCCAGGTAGGTAGGTACTACCAACATTCATTTTCATAACCCTGACGGTTGGTAGGTTGGTAGTAGTCGGCACTACAACGAAATTAAATAACAATCATAATTAAATTAAAAGATGGCATATTTAATATATTATATAAATAGAAAATTATAGGTTGAAGAGATAATCAATATAGTCGAATAATAAATATAATCTGGTCTAGCTTCGGTGCTTCAATTTAGAGGGTGGATGAAGAGAGGTGATATAGATGGTGGTGGGGAGAGTGAAGGTGGAAGGTGATTTGCACCAACAAAGCCACATCTCATTAAAAGCATCTAAGGATTTCGAACCAAACCGAATTCAGACATTCATCATTTTCTATCCTACGCTTAAGAAACAGCCGTAAAATATAAGTATTCAAATGAAAGGGCATGTCATATCTTTGTTTATTTATTTACGAATCATATTTTATCCATAAATAAATGTTTGTTTATATAAGATCAGAATAATAAAATAAAATAACATTTTCTGTATAAATAATTCATTGAAAAGGACGAAATCAATTTATTTATAACATTTAAATTTTTATACATTATTGATTTAAGTTTCAATTTGTTAATAATCTTGTCAAATTTGTATGAATACTAATAAAGTGAAAATAGAATACCTCATAGAATAAGAATACAATTAATAATCAGTTATTAGCTATTAGCTTTTACAGACCATTGGATGCTTAATAATAGAATACATTAAAACCGTTATAAGGATACAAAAGCAAGAAGAATACGCCATGCAAATGACTCTACTATGTCAGGGCGTGTCGTATCTTTTTGCTATTTTTTGGAGTGCTGACGGAGAATGAGGCTCGAGATATTTTACAACTCTGTAGGCTTTTTAGTGTTGTTAAAAGACTTTTAAATGTATGCATCTATTATATATATTACTGTAAGATATGCAACTATGTTTAACATAGTATTAATTATTAAGAGTAGATAGAAAACAAGACATTCACCATTCATAATTCATTCATTCATGATTCATCAAGAAAGTGTGTAAATAGATACACGAACTAATTAAAACTCCACTGTTTTGGAATAAAAAACTAATAAGTTCCATCACAGTTTTTATGATTTATATGAAGTAGAGAGTCAACGAAGTCATTCCGTGATTAAAACAAAAGTAGAGTCAATAACGATATTATTACTGCAGATATTTAAATAAATTAATAAAAAATACTTTTCAAACAGCTGAGTAATATATTCTTTTACCTGCACCCTACACCAAATTAAGGGATTACAAAGAATCCGACATGGTAGAACTGACGGATCAGGTGACATGTTGAGTGAACTATTCCCCTCTCTATAACTCAGTTGGTAAAGATTTACATTGCAATGTATATTTTATAATTAATGCTATAAGACTCTTTTTCCATTGTCACTAAGACAGAATTATTTAGTACTTTAAATCGGTTTAAAACTGATTTACTATTTTGTTTCTCAATATTTATAATGAAAAAGCTATTAATATACATATAAAGTTATTTTTTTTGTTCTTAATTAATTTGAGGAAAATATAATGTAAGTTGTTTTATAAAACAACAATAATAGAATTTTGTATCAAATTGTTGTTTACATTTTGTCGTACGTAAACTAATTTCTATTCACGTCAGTTGAATCTAGAAGGCTTCTATAGAGAATATCACGCTGTGACCGTGACGTTGCTACCTCTACATGAAATTAGTCACTCATTGTGAATGATGAGAGAATATAAACAAGCTGATAGAGTCGATAATAGAGTCACCGTTTGGACGGATTTTAGTTGCTTATAGACTTACTATATTACCATTTTAGACTCAATTATATTATTGATCTAAACGACAGTTTGCTTACTCATTGTTAAAAAAAAACAAACATTTTAGAAAAAAATGTTTATTATCTAAGCACCTAACTGAAAGGTACGTTGTAGGTTTTTTATCATGCTCGTTAGATTTGACCCATTGTTCAGTTATAGCTTTTTGTACATATTTATAAACATGTGATTGTGATTTTTATTATTTAATACTGCTTAATATTGCCTTGTATTTTCATCGTAAGTATGTAGACGGTTGTTCGATATGATGTTTAATATCTGTAAGAATAAAAGGACTAAGGTGACTAAGGATCAAAGTAAATCTTCCCAGCCTTCACCATAGAGGTTGTATCGGCGTATCATCCAAAAAAAAACGAACGAGGTCAAGTTTATAAATATAATACTTTTTTAATAGTACTATATATTATTATATATTATTTTTTTACTGTTTGTTTGTTCTCACATGACTCAAGTACTGTTACTCATTGTAGTGTAATTTTGTCATAGTTACGACATGGTCAGGGACAACGTGTCGAAGGTATTTTCCTGGGAAATATTATCTTTTCATGGGAAATAGAAAAACTTTTTGCAATTATTATCTACAATTAGACAAAGTTAGGTCTTGGAAGTGTTTTGACAAAATTTGGTGTCGTATATTAATGAATGAAAAAAATATCATATTTTTGCTTATTAATTTCCAAATAAATTCAAAGGGAAAAACAGAAACTGCTTTGGAAGATAAATACAAAACATCAATAAAAGTTATGTTATTTTGTCATTTCTCATCTAGATTGCTGTTTCCAGACATAAAATCCAAAATACACCCAGAACGAACAAAGAGTGGATATTTCGACCTCTTTCGATAGATATTCCCTAAAGTACATCAAGTTAAATAAAGTCTAGTTAAAGTTATATGTAAGAATTATTCCATAATAGGTAACGCAAAAGAAGCTATTCTTGAAACTTAAAGTGTATTCTCTATTACTGGTATAGATACCTACTGTCCTTGATTTGACCTATTAACTGGTTTGAAAAGTATAAAATATAACTAAAAGAACCTTCCTATCAAAACCTAAAAGGATATTAAATGTAATATAGGATTATGGCCTTGAATTAACTTACTATTTTTTAACTAAAATTCATTAACTATTAAAATATTGCCGATATCTAAGTACATCTCTAGAACTATAAAAAAAGTGGGCAACCTTGTGAATGAGGGTTTCTTCTCATCTATATCTTTCTTATAAATTACCTAACTCAAGGGTTAAATATTACGATTGCTTTTGGTTTCAATTATCTATTAGAGTAGGTATAAATAGGATATGATTTAACTTTTTATTAAAACCAATTATTAACGTATGTTTATTATTTGTTCATTAAATCATTTATTTAGCATTAAAAAGAAAAATAGTTTAAAAGTGTGTATGTATGTAGGGAAGCAAACGTTTGAATTGTTTTTTACATTATGGTATTAGGAATATAGTTATTTATTTAACCTGTTTTTTTTACAAATGGCTAATTCAGTGACATTTTCTATCAATTAACGACATCACATTTTCCGATACAATGATTTAATATACCGTAGTAAACACTCAATAGATTCAAATTATTATGATATCGTTCAATTATTATGATATCGTTCAATTCGTTTTATTTTTTGTAAGTTTAATAAAAAAATACATGGAGTTTATTATAGTAATATTTAGTTAGATCATTTCTTCCAGGAGGTTTGCCAACGTTCCCTTTCGAAGAATTCAGTTAATGGGCCTAACATTTTTTATGGCATTAGATTTCAAAAAGAGCAGATTGACCGACCACCTGTCTCTCCGAGGGCACCTAAGAGTAGCTTCTTCCTGACCTATGGAATGAATGACTATACACTGCACTACACACTACAGAGAGGGACAATTTTTGGTTCATCGGTAAAAAAAATATATATAATAAAATGAAACTGTAGCTGTGTCTAATGATACTTTATAGCTTTAAAGCAAATACTTATTATTGAGTTATTCAATTATGAAAAAAATAATATATCTTTACCTATAGCTAAAGATTAAGTGTTCCTTCAGGCAGCCTGGGGAAAAAAATGCAGTCATTCTCTCCTACCCTCCTGTAACTATTACTACCCTTTTAGGAATTTAAAGGGATGTGGAGTTTGGATATCCGGCTCTTTCATTCACCGTTCGAATCGTAGGTATAATAGCGACTTTTTAACGATAATTTATCAGAGGGTGGGAGGGACGTTGGTGGTCATGTAGAGTCATTGTACTGCAGCTAAGCTCTACCACCTCCAAAATCACAAGTAATATTCCAAAATTGATATTTTCTACACACGACTAACGAACTACGTCGAAAGATATATGAACATATTTGATAATAATGTATGAACTCCAGCCTCACCAAATGTAGAGCTTTTGTATTTTTTTTTGGCATTAATTCAAATAATGACAAAACTTAAACGCAATCTGATGAATAGTTTAGGAGTACATAAAAGACAAACAAACATTAATTTGTATCTACGTATCTAGCCTAAAAATGCATTGTAGAGTATTTTAATATACAATGAAGATAAAAAATACTACTAATATACATACTGTTATTAAATTTAATAAAGGTATTTTTTTCAAATAAACTTCTATATTCTACGGATTACACAAAGAATTGTGCATTGCGGGAGTCGAATGCCCAGCCTTTTGTTAATTAGTCAGGATCATTAACCACTAGACCAACAGTCCGTCAAATTAATGCAGGTACAGATATTAAACTTTTGCACTCGTAGTCATATCTATTTAAATGAAAATATGTTGGTTCAAATAGACTGTCATAGATTTATATCTAAAATTGTTACAGATTTAGTTATTTAGATCAAGTCGAAATTAGTTTTCAGATAAAGGATGAATACAGCTGTAATTAATAAAACAATTCGAAAGACTCGGATAATTGCTAAAAGTATATTTCTTACATTTATTTTTTTCCATAGCTGCCAGCAATGTGTAATTATTCCGATTAATTTATCTATATATCTAGGTGGGTAACGATATCTTCGAGCACGTGGGCATATAGAAACGAATGTCTATGCAGTTATTTTCTACTGGTTACCTAAATTATCTTCTTTTATTGTTGCAGATATGACAACAAAAAGACCGTGCGGTTATCGTCTTTCACGGGAGCACAAATGGTTTTATTCACAGTTTATTATTTAAAATATGAGATATTTTGAATCAAATCTTGTTTTAGTCTTAATTGTAACCAATGTTCTTGGAAATAATAACAAGATATCAACTTAAAAATATATCTATGGTGAGTCGATAAATGTTATTTTAATTATAAGTAACTAATTAAGTTATCTTGAAATTAATTATTTATTAATGAATTTCATGATTATTATTAATTGGATTCAAATCAATATTTTTTTACTATATTACAATATCAATTAATATATGTAAACCTTATTACATTCTCGATTCTTCGAGTGCAAATATATCTGCATTCCAATAACAAAATACGTTTCAAATATTAAAATAGGAGACTTTTTAAGTTAAAACCATCAACTATATTACCTCCGTGCCTAGACAGAAATGTTTTAATTTTTTTATTTACAACTATTTTAAAATAAGATAATTTTTATATAAACTAGCTTGCATTGTCATATATGTTAAAAACGGAATAGATGCCGAAGTGGGATAGGTGTCTTTAAAAAAAATGTATACATATAATTAAAAGTTTATATAACTAGTGTAGATGCCACAAACCTCAGCACCAGCAAGCTCCATACAAAACAAAAGCATCTCGTTTGTTCCTGTGATCCCGCGACCGACGAATGCTTCAAAGTCTTCGAACTTTATATGTATCTAGTTATAACTTACATTACCATTTAATTACATTGATACCATGTAAGCACACAGATTATCATTTTAATTTCTATTTTTAATTTAGATTACTTGGAGGGTGACTATCCATATACAAGTACTTAATAAAGGATAGTTGCCCTTAATTTGAGCGGTGTAAACGCTCTTACTGCCCTCTGTCACAATGTTTTAAAAGTTTGATTCTCAAATTATATATTTCTTTGTCAATCAACGCGTTTTGATAGCTTTTGATGGTATTGAAATCAGCTATACCCCGATAAAGCTAGAGTGTTTTATATCACATTGCTTTAGTTTATCATCTAGCTATTCTTATTAGTACGTACCGATTCGTATAAGTTACCCATGCCAGATAAAATATAAATGTTTTCGAATTAATTATTTTTAGCGCGTCTTATATTAAAATGATCTATTTCATTCAATTTGTTTCATACCAAAAATTTTAATATATGTTTAAATCATGTGTCTTTCATTCATTTTCTCTATAGGGAATCCATCCTTCTTAGTATTTTGTGGGGCATCTTTAAAAAATATGTTTCTGCAAACATGTATGTAGGTAGGTGTTGGGTTGTTACAGAAATTATTGATGATAAATTAATGTTACTTTTGAAGTTAGGAGTCCCATTATAAATGTGGGGCATCTTCTTTTATTTCAGATCACGTCCGCATGGAATACTTAGTTCATGAATGCTGGCTGCTTCTCCCTTTTCAATGGCAATGTTTGTTCTTTGAACCGAAAATAAGCCAGCCTTCTTGTCACTGGATGAAGAAATATGACGTCGTTTGAATATTTATTTATGGAATGATTCATAAATGGAAGAACACTTGCTAGTTAAAGAAAAAATAGACAGATAGAACAAAAAAAGCATAGACTTATTGATGATCAATCAATTTTTTTTCTATTGCTAGTTGTTTAAGAAAATATATTTTTTTAAACAAAAAAAATACCTATTGGTTCTTTAAAACAAAGGTCATCATTGAAAAATCATTACGAATAGATCTTTGTTAAAGATTAAAAAAAAACCGCACAAATGTCTATAATGACCAGTCTAAATTGGAATATAGGTGCTTACATTCTACGCTCGCTTTCACCGCATGTAGCCCCAGTTTTATTCCATCGTAAATCTCAAGTCGGTATGGAGTATTGATCCATAGTTTCCAAAGTTTCTATGTAGGGTGTCAAACCATCACTTTATTGTTGACACTTCTCAATACATACTTCAGCTAGGGTTGTAATAATTCATTTAAATTGGTCAATAGATGAAATATGCTCTGGAACCTGTATATGATGGCAAGAGACAATGAGAATATTCTTGAACCCGTGGTTAAAACCTTCTACCTACTGAGTGGGTACATAATATATGCCTTTATTACATGTTTATAGGAATTAATGATACATTTCCTTTGTTTGAACGACAGGCATAAGGCATAACCGCAGGCATAATAATGAAAACTAAAACTAAGTAACAGCTAAGGGATAACCAAGAAATAAAATAAATAATTCTACTTGTAATAAATGAAATAGGCAAAAATATTATGTAACTAATGTAGGTTGTAGCAAAATATGGCTTTGATTAAAATATTTGTATTCTCAAAGCAATAAAACTTGGGAAGAGTCAAAATAGCGTGGGTAATTGCTAAGCCCTATAGGTACATGACAATGAAAGTACCTATTATGTGAACAGAGCCGTAAGTCGTCGTAATTAGAGGACCTCAATTATGACGAGACCACTGCAACATTGTTTACGATCGGATACGTTTAGGGTTTTTTAACAATAATTCGCTAACAATAATTTGACCTAGTAGCGGTCCACTTCCTAGGAATTTATCTGTACACGGTTAAAAGTATTGGATTATATCAGCTGATTAATCTTATCGTGATACATGCTTAACAAAACCAACTCAACAGTACCTACTGAAACAATAAACAAAAGTGTATACACGATAAAGGTCGTCAATAGTCATACAAGCGATCGCATAACAAGCCAGTTCAATGACATGGCTGGCAGAGATTATAACACCTAGCGCCATCTCTTATTATTTAGTGGAAACAGATATTAGTTTAGCAACTACAACTCACTTGAAGTGTAAGCCTTTGATGCAAAATACAGCTCCTTGCTTTCCAAATTTATCGCACACATACACACACAATTAATAATGACATTTGTTGATAAACATTCGTAACATGCAAGGCGCGTCAACGATACAATCTTTAGCAAGGGCCCGGGACGGACTGTGTGCCATGTGAGCGTCAAGTGTGATCCCTTTCGTGCTTAGGGCCGGCATGCGGGCGATGCTCACATTGGCCGCTCTATGGACCAATCAGCAAACGCGTTGCGCTTCTCCGTCACTGGCCCGACGTCGCTGCAGTAAAAGCGGTGGGGAAAATTGACAAAGGAATTCGCCTACGCGATCTAACATCTCCCGCCATTCGGTCCACTCATAAATTGCCATCCCAGGCCACACCGCTCTATGTAGAGACACCAATCGGCTTCAACCAATTTGTCGACTTCCGATGAAATCACCTATAAAAATACGACATACAGTCCTCTGATAAATCGCCCACCCCATTGGTACTGTCAAAGAAAGTAATATCTATCATAGAACATCACACATACCTACAAACCAACCTATCAATTTACATATGGCATAACTGCTCAAATAGGAAAAATGCAAAATTCTTAATCCATGTAAAGAATTTCGAAAGATTTATTTTTTTTGCTGAAAACATATATCAATTAATTATTACATTCTAATGCAAGTAGACCCCGATGTAGGTAGACACTGCTAATATAAGTTCAATATTGTAACAACAAAAATAAACAATTTATAAAAAAATTACTCTCACAAGTGTTGTCTAACCAACATAAATTACCTAGGTACCTACTTCATATTAAAAATAGATCCAAATACTAAGTAAAATAAGTAATATATTAATTCATATTTATCTTAGGTATGATTTTTTAAATTCATCTGAGCAATAAATGGGTGGATAGGTTGACTTTTACCTATGTCTTTCTCGTATTTTTTTATACCTACCTAGATAATAACTAACTAATTAGGTAATAAAGCAAATTTATGAATACAGACATACTAGATACCTTATTTGTTCACATAATTACCCAATTACTAAAACTAATTAACTGAAGTTTAATATTATCTCAGACAAATACCTCCTAAGCAAAATAATTAAGAAACATAGACAATTAACAAAAAATAACTGATTATAAATATCAATCATAAAATAATTAGGTGAATAGCTATCTAGGCGTAAATCGTCTATTTCATTCTTTAACTCAAATAATAATGAAATATCATATTCAATAAGACACTTAGGTACGATTCGATAAGTTTTCAAAGGAAGAAAATGGTAGGACACACGGTAGGTATGTGGTGGGCTTAAATGTATCACCTAATGCGCATAGAATAGTTTTTAAATATTGTTAGTTATATTAAACTCCGATTAATATAATTAGATAAATGCCCACCAATGTACCAACCTATCTACATCGATTCGCAAATAAAAACTAATGAAAGTAAATACTTTTATAAGTTTTTATTTGTGAATCGTAATATTTATATCCCCATTCAGATATTGGGTATGTCCTGGGTCAACTCCGAGGTCCCGATTTTCCAATTGTAGATAGTTATTGAGGTATGTGGAATACTTACCAATGAAAGTCAGCGATCACTCATGACATTTATATCGAACGTTATTTTCCAGTGAAATTTTGTTTAACTTGGAATCAAACAAAGGATCCTCTTTTTTAGAGGCTTAAATAAATTTCATGTAGGTATAGCTCAGCTCAGTAACCTACCTCATCCTCATCATCCTACCCTCATCGCAACTAGGCGTTGGCGCAGTCTGTTTTTTGTTATCCATACCTCAATGTCACTCGTCATCTCTGTACACACTTCCTTCTTTTCATATCGTCTTTCATTAAATTCATCCACCTTTTTTTCGGCCGCCTTGTTCCCTTCCATCTCTAGACTTACATATATAACACGCTTCTAATAACATGCCGACTATCCTTCTTTCTTCTTCTTCTACTTCCTTTTATTTTTCCCTATGCCATAGCAGACGACTTCCTCTATGTTTTTTTGTCACTGGTGACTTCCCAATTAGTATCATACCTATCATACATGTATCAAAAATCTATACTTAGGTATACCTACTATGACAAGAATTTATGGCATAGTTCTTGATGCCTATAAATTTTAGTATTTTCATGAAAAGGCTAGTCGATAGGTTAATAAATAAAAAGAATAGAAGCAAATCTTTTATTTAATTATTATTAAAAGTAGATAGTACATGATATATATTGGAACAATATATTTAATTATTGTTAGTAGCTATTTGAATGTCACTAGACAGCAGGTAACACATTATCCCGAAGCGTCTGCGTTTAGACAAACTCCGTGGATACTTATCCTCTTATATACATTTTATCCATATTCCGTGCAGTAGAAAGGAAATTACAAACAAACAGAAAAATTATATACATTTTATAAATTATATTGAAATGTATAGAAAATAATGACACTATAATTTGGTTTCAATTGTAAAAACAGTAGAGCGAACGCGAACCCACATTGAGCGATATTATTTATACACAAGTCATTCACCAGCTCAAAGATAGATGTCACTACAGGCCTATTATCATTCGTTTCGAAATCTATGGTCAGGCGCTACACTCTTTATCGCACGTGGACACCTCTAGCAAACAAAGACGCAAGCAAGTAAAAGTTGACAAAAACCAAATCATAATATACATTGTCATTAAATTCGAACTTCTTATTATTTGTAATCATTAAATTTACAAGGTACTTAATAAATAAATGCAATGATAATATCTAGTTCTACTGCGATAGTGTCACTTAAATATCGCGAAGGTAGATTAATTAAGGATTACCAACTAAAATTCTGGAGCCTGTTCGGGCGCAGTAGAAGCTTCGTCAGCGCATACGCACTTCATCTTGCGACGTTCAGCTTTTATTACCGCATTGTCTGTGGCATTGTTCATCTCCCACCAGATAGCGCCGCCTAACACGTTCCTGAAGTATGGCGGCACACTTCCTTCACGTAGCAAATACCTTTAAGAATATTCTTATATATGTTTCTTTTTTTTTAATTAGTTATGAATTTAATATTGAATCATAGTTTGTCAAATTATGTAAGTCTTCTTTCTTCTTCTTGTTCTTTTTCTGTTCTTACCTACCACCATATTTAAATCTTCTACTGTCTCTTAACACTAACCTATAAAATTGTTCTTCCTTATATTCTTCGTCACGGCGACGCCAATATCTCTTGAGATTACTTGGCAACTGCTCGGCTGACTCTGCCTCTTTAACCTGCATCTCTCGTTCCTCTTCAAAGAATTTTAACTCTTCACGGTATCTCGTTTCTGAAAATTTTTATTAGGGTAGTATCACTTTGGTACTAAACTCAGTTAGGACTGTTGGATATATAATCACTTGGGAGTTACCTTCATCCATCTCTCCTTCAATTGAATTTTCTTCAGGTAGCGAAGGTTCTGTAGTTATAGAAGGCTTAGCTCGACTTTGGATGTCTTTTTTCAATTTACCTTTCAGATCTTCGTAAACCCTAAAAAGAGACAGGTATCACCCTATCACTGATGATCATCATTATTCATAAAATATACAGTTGATGATTTTAAAGAGAACTTACAAGATATTGATATCTAAATTTTTATATTTTTAAGATTATTAAGAAAATTGTATCGATATATTAAACTACTCCCACTTATATCACTGATGAAGTTTCAATAGGGTGCAAAGACTTTGGATACACACTATGTCAATACTTCTATTTATTAATGTTATTTTAGAGGAATATATGACGTTTACTTATGAGCCACTGCTTGCACGATTTCATCGGTAGTTCTCTCATCTTCTGACCGTTGGTCGTGAATAGGTACATTTAGAATTGTTTCGCTATCAGTTTCCATCACGTGTCGATAACGCAATATGGCATTTAAGAGTTCTTTTGCACCATTTAATTCTTCTCTTTCTCCTTCTCTCCACTGCTGCTCGAGGGTTCTGTTAACAACACAGTTATATATTTATGTTTGTGTATCCATGTAAGATAAAATATAGATAAATCTCTTATCAAAATTTAAAAAATAATTTATAAAAATTACCGCAAAACATAAGCTCTAGGTAGTCTCTCCGGTAAAACATTATTTGGTTTAATAGGCTTTGGTTGAAATCTTTTGTACGGTCGCATCCAATGATAGAAGCCTTTTCCGGAGTCTTTTTCCAAATCTTTATACGTCAAATTCTTTGGTTTATTAGCAAGTTTCGAATCCATCAGCCATTTCTAAAATAAAAGATACTTGGTTCTATATTTTGTAACTTGCTAACAATACCTGTACTTATGGCAATGAATATTCCAAGTACTTCATCAACTTTTTCTTAATAATAGAGATAGCAAACCTCTGTTTCATTGAGGTGAATGGGACATAGGATGGACCACAACGACCGATGATCACCAAATGTGTCGTATTGATTTATAGAACACCAAGGCTTCCAACGACATTTTGCTTTATATTCATCTATGAGAGCACGATGCACTAACTCTGAACATGTCAGTTCACTGCATAAAAAATATTTAATTAATAATTTACATAAAAATAAAAAAAAATATAACTCAAACCTTGTAAATAAAAGAATCATCTTATTTTATCAGATTAATTATGACGTACCTAAAATGTTATTTAAATAATACTTAAATAAAATTAAATTTAGTATTGATTGGACTAACCGTCTAAGCACAAAAAATCTCAATGACTTTGCTTCATACATTTTTTTACATTTACCAGTTAAGTTAAAAAAAACACTTTCTTCTCTGTTTTCTTTACTATTTTTATCTGTAGAATTCAAAACCTCAACAGAATATTCAGATTCTTTTTCATTAAACGATTTGTCGCAAACAAATTCTTGTGCGACACTGATATTTCCCTCTTCATTAACAACAACGTTTTTGCAAAAGGAGTCATTCATTTTCAACCAGCTTCTTTGTATTTTAGTTACGCTACTGATTTCTTCAGATTTAATTTTGACATTGCATCTAGTAAAAGACTTACATTCAGGGCATGCTTCATAAGAAATATTTAGATTTTCACCATTAAATGTAGCAGATGTCGTAGGACCCAACGAAAATTCGTAATTACTATCATTATCGAACATAACAGAAGAATCATTAGGAGATTCAACAAGTATTTTCCCATTAGATTTATCGATTGTTATTGTTGTAAAATTAGGATGTTCTATAGAATAAACTATATGTATGGAAATATAACCGTCGTTTCTTTCGTCTTCCCCAACCCCTTCGTCTATAGCATGTTTCTCAGAAATATTACTCCCTGCGCTATTGCTATGATTTGTATATGGAGCCGCATAACTTTTTTGAGAGACAGAACTTTTCGATTTTAGAGCTTCTACTTCAACGTCAAAAGCGAACATCGAAAGATATTCTATTTCTTCTTCAGTCCACTCTGGATATACTTCAGCATCTTCAATTATATAACGTGTTAGAATTCGAGTATTATTCGGGAATGTTACAACATGTACTCCGTCCTTACTTAATAACGTATTAGTTCCATCCATGCGCTTAGAAAATATCTCTCCCAAACAGTAATCGGTTGCTGTTTTTATTAGTAGTTTTTCTATATCAAAAGTATTACCACTAACCCAATTTTGCCTCAAACCATTTGTTTCTATTGACTCAAACTCTTCTATGAGTAATGCGTATTCAACGGGCTTTGTGTCATCTTCAACCAAAGTATTTTTAGAAGATTTAGAAGAAGTTTTGCTAGCTTTTCCTTTATCTTTTCCTTTAGCCTTTTTACTTTTATCTGAACTGGAAACACTTTGCACTTCTTCAATTTCTTCAGAAATAATTTGTTTTTGACATTTAGTTATTTTTATATAAGAAGAATCTGGTTTTAATATTTCTATTTCACCACTGGACTTAAAAATTAGCACTTCTCCTACTAAACTAATACATCGCATGTCTTCGTTAAGGTCGTTAAATTTAGAGATATAAAATTGCTTTATATGGGATAAATTCGGAGAATTATCTTCATGAACACTTTCCGTAATAAGACCGTTAGGCCATGTTACATAAAAAGAATGGAATGATTTAGTTTCATAAAGTTGTTGAACTATATTACTTGTATCTGGAGATTTAGATGAAAAGTCTTTATACTTCATGTTTTCATGAGATGTATTTAACAAAGGCATTGGCACCTGATATACCTGCTTTTTGATATATATATTGACTTGGTTTTTACAGTTAATTCTGAATGACTCACAAGTATCAATCACTTCAGGTGTCACAAATTCGTCTAAGGCTTTGTGCATCCAAAATTCATTATAACCATTACCAGGTACCACATTTAATATAACGAACTCAAAATTAATTGGTATTAATAAAGAATAAAAACTTAAAACTCTAGTACCATCTTTAGAATAATAAATCGAATCTTTACCAAAAACTTCAACTCTTCTGTCACCTAAATCGTAACCAGAGAAAGGTTTATTTATTTTTTCCGCGCTTATTGTCCTTTCATTGAAAGTTCCATCAAACTTAGATGTTAAAGTAGCTGGGGACTTTGTTTTTCTGCTACTTTTGGAGGCAGCATCAGTAGTTGATGGAGGTGAATTCGTTTTCTTTGTCGTCATAGATTTAGATACAGATTCAGCTTCCGGACTTGCTGCTTCTAATTGGGATTGGATTTCTTCGAATTTAAGTGAGCCTTCCATAAGCAATTCCATATCCACTTCCGTATTCTCTACACATGATTTAGTTGCGAATAAGTCTTTAGGGTCTTTAAACTCTGACAAAGACTTGAGCATTATACTTTCGTCATATTCTTTTTCCTCATTTTGAATCCAATCAAATTGTTCTTCTAGAATATAGTCAAAGAAATCTTGCAAACATAAAGGTGTAGAGACATGGCATCGCCATTCCTCCCGAGCGATTCCATCTTTATCGCAGCTATTAAAGAACATTAATATTATACAGTCAGTCACTTCACAATATTTGTAATTAACGCAGTTAAAGTTATTAAAGGCCTCCAAAAGAATTTGAGGCCCACCGGTACCGCTAAAATCTTCAAAAAATTCAAAGTCATCAATCATATGTGCAATGGGTTTTTCGCTCGCTATCTCAGAGGCGGATACTAACTCACTGATATCAGGACAATCGAATAAAAATTTAATTCGACTAGATTCTTCATCGGTGTTTAGGGAGGACCTACTAGATCCTTCCACGCTTTTTACCATAGAAGGGAAAGAAGGTGATATAGAACTTCCAGCTTTATAAATATATGATTTTGTTAAAGGTTCAGCCAGTATGCTGCGCTTTAAAAATGTCTTTTTGAATTCTGATATATTTGACGGTAACAAATGTTCTTTTTTCAACGAACTTCTATTATTATATAGTTTACGGCAAGCCAAAATATGTAAAAGTCTGTTTAATTCTGCAGTTTCCACATCATTCCTGTCAAAGCATGACAAGAGGACATTGACGTGAAAATTTATCTTGGCTTCCAGCTCACCAGTGACTTTATTTTTATGAGCCCATAGCTTATTAATTGGCATACCAAACAACATCGACCATACTATATTATCTAAATTAATATTCCCTAGATGAAATGTCTTATATTTACAAATATCTCCATAAATTATAACTATGGGATTTTTTTGATTTTCGTATTCCTCTCCATAAGTTAAGCGATATTTTTTTTTCTTAGAATCGATCTTGCATAATTGTCCTATAATGTGCTTAACGAGAATTTCTGCTTTTTCTAGTTTAGTTTCTTCTTTGATGCTTTGATTTAATGTAAGCGCAGTTGTTAAGGATGATGTGCTACTGTTTTCGTCAACATTGACATTGCATATAGTTTGTAAGATACTATCTAAAACTAAATAAGGTGTTACAGATTCCAAAGGAATTTCATCGATTAGCTTATTGTAATAAGCTTCATAGCGATTATGTCTATTTTCTAAGGGTATAGTAATTATATCCATATTTTCTAGATAGTGGATATGTTGTCTTGTCAAGTCTTGTACATCGTACATTAAATAACATAATTCATCGTAAATTTTATCAGAAGAACCTGATAAGTTGTCGTTATCCCAGTATGGTGGGGAAAATATGATAAAAGCTGTATTCTTATAGTCATCTGCAGTATTTTTATTTATTCGTAACTGTTGTAAGTCGTCCCAAAATTTCAAAGACTTTTCCATAAGCACTTCAGTTTGACTTTGTCCTCTTTTTGAAGCTCGAAACAAACTTGAAGGCACAGAGTTAACAGAAGGGTCTATGCGAATTTGAACAACAGCAATCAATGGAATGCCAATTTTTACTAGGCACTCTGCCAAATTAGGTTCAACAAAACCAGTAACGGCAACATATAGATTTGGTCCATCTGTTGGATAGTCGTCAATATATACTTTGTCTCGCCACTCCTCGCCTCTAACTCTTAGTAATGTATTGTATTTTTTATTTTCATCAAATTCAAAGGATTTTTCATCTGGTTCTACTCCTTTTTTACCTTTAGGTGGTGGCTCAGGAGGTTCCAGAGGCTCGGGAGGCTTAACGTTAACTGTACCCCTCACTTCGGCCCGGTTAATCATTGTGGTAGATTCTCGTTGAATTCCATCTTTTACTTCTAACCTTTGATGCTTGATAAAAAGGTATTCATTTTTCATTTTTAAAATTAAATGTTTTACGATTAAGGCTAGTATATCCGGAGGAATATCCTTTTTCTCTTTGAGGTAAGCTTGACCTTCTTCAAAAACTCTGAGATTGTCATCCTTAACCTTCTTTTCTCCACCAAGTTGATTAACCATAAATATGGTTTCGGTTTTGCATATATTTTTAATAACAAATCTTCTTTCTTCTGCTGCGAAAGTCTCAAATTTCTCCAAATATATTCGATCTTGATCGCTTCCAGCCGCTTCGATTAAAACAACTTTAACTTTCCATGAATCCTCATCTAATGGTGCTTCTTCTATACATGTTCTCCAGTAATTTTCGTAATCGATCGGTTCTTTTCCTTTTTTGGGTCCCATTTCGAATTCCTATTAAAAGCTTTCAAAAATCGTTATTATCTCTGGATACCTAATTTCTGTTCACATTTGATGAATGTAGTGACAATAACGATGTCAAATAAGTGTACTTATAAAAAATGATACTGGCAAACTCGGTACATTTAGATAAGGAAATAAGCTCAAGGGTTTTAGAAAACAAAATACTTTTTATTGAATACAAATACTTTTTGATGTGAATCAATTTTATACAGTATCTAGCTTTAAAGTTCAGTTTAAAATTACGACCGTTACATTTTTTCTTAAATTCCCTTTTAAATTACGCTCGATATTGTTAAAACATTTGTAGGCTGTGTTGGCTCGATAAATGATCTCATATGAACGATTTCACATTTTAAGGTCTAGAATACCGGTTTTTTAACTAGTCTGCATATTCGTTTACTCTTGGAGGGCTTAAAATCTTGTCCAGAAGTATGAATGTACAAAATGGAGAATTCTTGCACAACACTTTGGCTTCGGCGCATTTTACATACTGATAATAATAGCTATTACTGCCGCTCTAATAAGAGCATTGTGTCTAGCCGCACTCGCGTAGCGCTATGTTATGCGAGTGCGGCTCCACACACATGATGTGTAAAATTTATTTGATGCGCAGTGCGTCCCTTACGCAACTGTTGTATACTTTTAAAATTAACCTATAACAGTAACATTTATTTATAATTGATTATGTGAATTAAAAAAATGTAATATAAAACTATTTTGACGTTTTATAAGTCTTGTTTTTGAATATATTCTTTATTTTATGAGTGCATATCATAGCATTTTAAAATTTACGAAATATAAAATCATTAATGATATATCGGTGGTGGTAATCAATACACATCAGTCAAGGTATTTACGTACAACGACAGGCCACAAAAATATAAGTAGGTACGTGCTAAAAATGTCAAGCAATATAACAGTTAGTGCAGTAAGAAAGCGTTCAAACGATTGTTATGTTTTACCACTCTGGTATAGATTTTTTTTACACAACTGTTGCGTGCACTGCACCTGCATTTAAAAAAGACATTAAAAGAGTTAAAATAACATATTACTTACTGGAATGTAGCTATAGTTATCTGGATAATATGTATAATTTTCTTCCTATTATATTTTAAAATTGATTTCTCAAATAGTTAAGAAAAAAAATATTAGTAAGTTCAATATTACTAAAACTAATAGTGTTGAGTTGTTTTTTGGTTTTATTGTTGTTGTGGTATTTTTTCTTCTATCATGCCATACAAGTTTTCTTTTGGCATAGCTGTTTTTCAGAGATAACCTGGCCCTGCATATTTATACAGCATTCCCAGAGCTGTCTTCAGAGAGTCTTAATAATAATTAATTTTGGGAAAGACCAAAATATTATTGATATGCAAAAGGAATAGTGAAGGAGATAGCACTCAGCCTAGTAAAATACCGGGTCTAAGGGCGGGGAGAACAAATATAGTTTATATTGAATGCCACCTGCTTGCACGAAACAATTAATGTATGAGATCATAGTCAAAATAATACTTAATAATAAATACCTACTAATTCAAAAGTATTTGTGAAATTGTACTTTGAGTAATTATATACTACACATATCTCCCCTGGTGACACTGTAATAACACTGCAGAGAGATAATAAAAAGAAAAAAACACTATGAGCAAAAGATTTCTTGAGCCCTATATGGACAATATCGTCAAAATCGGTATAAAGAGCCATTGCAGAGTTAAATTATTTGTTAAACTTTTTAAACATACAAATATCCTATGTATTATATACTTCTGATTGTCCAATTAAAAATATTTTATCAAAACATTGCTGTGTATGATATCAGTATAGTACTATGTATATGACAATAATTTTCAATAAGAGAATTTAAAATTATTATTTCATCAAAACATCTCTATTTATATCTCCACCAAACATCCATCTGAACAGATAAGGATGTCAATAAAAATAACATACTCAATTTGGTTCTTCCATTTCCATTCCACATGATCACATGTTAAACTTTTAACATCCCTCATTTATGAATTAGATATAAAAATAATGCAACTTTTTTTTTTGCAACAAATTATAAATATTTAATTATGTATCTAAAATCTACCAACCCTAATTCAAATACAAATATAAATCAACTTTACATTAGCATTACATAAGGATACTTCAGTTGCTGTTAATATAATCCAAAACCCCTTTTAATAATGAATCCATAATTTTATCATACATCTGGTAAGAGTTTCTCAGTCCAATCCTTAATAATATGTAATCCCTTTTTATTTATTGAATGTCCTAATCTCTCCATTATGTGAAAGTTCCCTTGTACTCCAATAGCTTTAAGTCGGTTATATGTTTCTTGGGCCCAACTCAGATCCACTAAATCATCAGTATTACCATGAATTTGGAGAAGAGGTACTGAAATGAATATATGAATATGTTTAGATAAATAGAAGTTTTGACAGTTTTAGACCTAATACATAATTTGTTATCTTCTTTACCTTTAGTACCAGATTGTTTCAGCTCTTTATAAACTACTGAATTGTCATTAAGGAAAGAACTAAAAGCAAACACTCCAGCTAGCTTTGGTTCCCATCTATAAGCTGTGTGCAGTGCGAGGGCTCCTCCCATTGAAAAACCACCTGATATATTATGTAGAGCTTAGATATAGTGTGTATATGGAAATTACCTTAGATAAGAAAAATCATTATTAATTAACAATCACCAACAATAATCCTAGAAGTTTTTATTCCATTATCATTTTCACTTTTAATTAAGTTTTTAATATCTACTTCTATTTTAGCTAGAGATTCCAAAACTTCTGGTGCTTTGGGATTAATGCTGAGACGGTCAAACCAGACATTACTCTTAAGTCCACCAGCAGGAGTATATGGTTGTAATGGTGCCGTTGGGAACAAGATTTTAATGTGAGGAAAAACAAAATTATTTGCCATTATTTGAACCCATTCCTTCATATGATCACCAGCAGCTCCTGAAATAATATTACATGTACAGTAATTTTTGAATATACATGTGAAATAAACTTATAATCTTATAATAAACAAGAAGTGTATAGAAATGTATAAAAAGATAGTGAAGTAACATACACATAAATGTAATATATGCACAAACCAAGAGATTTATAAGAAAACTTACCAGATCCATGAAAGAAAATAACGGTAGCTGTATGTCTTGAACCTGTATTTTTTGTTATGCTTAGGGCACCGAGCCTAGACATTATTATTAAAACTACGGGTTATACAATTATCTTAATTTATAGGACAATTTTTTTTAATGAATAAAGATTTATTAACCCTGAAAATAAGAGTACATAAACGTAACAAGTTTTACAAAGGCTGTAAGTTTCAAATCGTGTAAAAACTGCTTAACTATAATTAAAATTATATTTTATAAAGTATGCTAAAGCACTTTAGACAGAATATCTAATTTCACTTCTTAGTAAACAATTTCTAGTAACGAACAAGACACATTAAGTGTCAACTGTCAAGTGTTATTTTTTTTGGTTTCATATATCTCCAAAGTGTGAAATTTATAGACTTTAGTACTCTGTAATCACATGTACTCTATGTTATAAATCAAGACTGAATCAAGGAGTTTCAGTGTTTACGGATTTCAGCATATTTTTATTCTATTCTATGAACTGTGGATAATATTAGTTACTTTTACCAGCCGGTTATCTAATTTGTAACTAGAATGAGATATTTACAGAAATATAAGATAGGTATGTTAAAAAAATTATATCTGATTAAGTTTGTTCTTTAATCGTTATCATATTCTTCATATTTTATAATACTTTTCATATAATAAAAATCATTGTTTAAAAGTTTCATGTATATTTTTTTGAATTCATACGTCAATAAATGGCTCTCCGAATACGTATCTTATAAATTGCATGTTTTAATCACTTTAAAATACTTTTTTATCTTCTAATAAACTATATTTTTATAAACACAATTAATTATTTTTCTTTTTTTCAGTAATTCGCCTTCTAAGGACAAGGCAAAGCGTTTCGTACGGACAGGTGGAATGTTCACAACGAAAGGATGGATACTCGCCGTGGGTCAGGACGTCCGATGATAGAAGAGGGATGGGGGAATCAGGTAATGCAATTCCAGCGCACACTCACCAAAATATAGAATAATGAGAGGCTCGCGACTCTACGTCTTGTGTTCGAGGCTATGGAATTGAGCGTGAACCAGCTCAGGATCGCCAATTTGCTCGCTTGGCTCGCCTCTTAATTGAGTCCAGAGTTGGAAGATGACATTACGCGGCACTAGCCATTATATGGCCGCAGTACTCCACACACTATCGGATCTGAGCCTTAAATAGTAATAGCAATTGCGGCTGCTCTTGCTCGTAGACTCAATGAATGAATGAAGTTGGGGTACGAAATATCTCTATCTCTAGCAACTGAAGTCGGTCACTTAGTTTTGAGTTCTAGCTTTTAAGACAATATAGAGAGGAAAACCGGAAAAAATAACTAGTATATTCAAAATAATAAATTTATTTTTTTTAATTTCACCCACTGCGACTGTGTTTACTTCGTATATGTGATCTTCCCTTTTGAGGTTTGCTCTTTACAATAAATATTAAGTTTCATAAAAACAAATGTGAAGAAGAGATATTTCTTACCAGGCAAAAGAGTTGACTTTTACTGAAATACATTACTACAGGCCGATCGTTTAACTCACGTAATGCCTGTGCGGTAATAAGAGAGCGGGGGCGAGTACACTACATACGGACACAATAATCCTAAGACTTATATCGAGATAGTTTGTTAGCAAATTACGAAATATAATTATACATGTATTTTTTAACTATTTTTTTTTCATTTTCAATGACTTTATTAACAGCTTCTAAGGTGCGGTATATATATATATATATATATATATATATATATATATATATATATATATATATATATATATAGCAACAATTTTTGTTTAGGTTTACGTCTTGAAGATATTACGTAGAACTATGATCTTGTTTTTTGGCTTTAAAAAAGGAATATACTTTCTATGCAATTTTTTTAGCTTGCTTATATTTTTTTTTTCGCAAAACAGGAAGAACATTTCATCTTGGTAAGTTACCTAGTGCGTTACTGTCAAAGCGTCCGTAACAAAAATATCAACCTCACACTGCGAGCACCGCGCACTACCGCGACGTAGCTCTCTGTTCCGTTCACCCCTCTCACGGTGCCATCTTCCTTGGAGATCCAAATTTTGTTATCAGAATATTATAAAACTATAAGAATTTATTTATATTTTTACTATCGAATTCAAACTTCATTGTTCTTGTTTGTAAATATTTTTTACAATTAAGTCAACAACTTGGGGGTATCTGCTTTTTAAATAGGAAACAACGCAATAATTTTTCTTTTTTCGTTCGTTCTCCAAAAGTTCTGGCTTTTTGGTTTTCATTTTTATCCTCTTCAAATATATCAGGTACGTTTAACAATGCAATGGATTTTTGCAACAACAGGCTTTCTTGTTCAAGTAAACTCAATTTTCTTTTTTCTACCGGAACTTCCCAATGAAAATGGTGTTGGTTTTCAATGTTTTCTTTTAATCGTTGGTTATGGGTCGCTAAAATATCTTCAATTCCTCCTTTTACTATATATTCATTAGGAGCAGGAGTTTGAAACGCATTAGAACGAAAACGTGGAGAACGGTTCAACGGGCCGCGATTAAAAGCTGGCAAACATTTCGGTTTTTCTAGACAATAATATGCTGGACCTGGTGTCTTCTCCTTGCCATATACTGGTATCCAATTAAACCAAGGTTGAAGTCGTCTTTCCGATGAATAAAATGGAGAAATTTGTTGATTTTGAAGGAGCCTATCTATCTTAATATTTGTTTGCGGTAAGTCTGCAGGACTGGGCTCATTCAACATTTTTGTAAGAGGTTTTATTCTTATTGTCTTAGATTTAAACTCCCACGTAGGATTTTTTTTCAATTGGTATGTGTTTTGAGATGTTTCTAATTCTGTACTCTGTTCTTCGGTTGACAAATCTTCTTCACTATCGGATCCTAAATTATCTTTAAATCTTTCTCCAGCAGATCCAAATGGGGCAAGATTACAGCGTTGAACTTGACAGGGCTTATAATTTGCATCATAGCTAGCTGGACTCGGACCTTCTTCTTTGCGTGGTTTAAATCTAACGTCTTTCACTCCGAAGCAAGAGGGAAGCGGTAGTTTTGCATGACATTGCTTCGTAGGAATTTCAGCGATGGTAAAATCCCTTTTGACCGAATAGTCAGCAGGACCAGGTTGCTCGTCATATTTAGAAATGAGGAATCTATCAGCTTTTGGACCTAACACTTTTAAATCAGTTCCTTTTGGTGAAGTGATGCTATAATTTGCTGGACCCGGATATCTTTCAATAATATTTTTTCGTTGTACCATTTCTATAAAACGGTATTGCTTCGATGTTTTACGTTTATAGGCTCTGACTTTCTCCGCACAAAGAGCATTGAAGCTTTGTTCTCTAACAATGGTGTAATCTGCTGGACCAGGCATATCATCCACAAATTTCTGCTTCCGCTCTGATGTCCGCTTACTCCATTTACATCCCTGATAAAAGGCACTAGATTCAATCACTTTGGCGTCATAAAATGGAGGACCATTATCCTCTGGTAATATTTTGAATCCTTCATTTGTTTCCGAAGGTGTTGAAGATTTTCGTGTTGTTCCTTTAAATAAACGTCGTCGTACTAAACCTTGACATTGTACATTTTCTTTAGTTACTGATAGTTCATCTTCTTCAATCGGACATTCACATGGGTTTTCGATTCCACATTGGCATAAAATGTTCTCTAAATCTTCCTTACTGAATGCTTCATAAGGAAACCGAGGAATTTTGGAAGAAATACTTGTACAGTTTGGTATTTTACGTTGGGTATCAACATTGTAAAGTGCGTGCGTCCATATTTTAGTAAATCCCATTGTATTTCTTGGACACTTGGATAAAAATGGTACCTTATTTGGATGAATTAATGGGTCATTTGAATTTTGATAAGCTCCAGGTTCTAATAGTCTGCAACTTTCAGGAGGACGTAAAAATCTCTGACTCAATCCGTACGCCATCTTTAAAAATTATAAAATAAACACTACTATAAAAAATGGTACCGAAATGGTCTCTAAAATAATTATTAATAAATAATATAATAAAGATCTCTAAAATACGCTGTACATTATAAAATATTTGTCAAAAAATGACATCCGTAATGTTGGATGACGACTCGAAAAAATGGCGTGAAACAACAAAACGCATTTCTTTTTTTGGGTGTTATACTATTAAGTTAATCTATTTTTTGTATGCACTATGCTGTCTTTTCGGTCTTTGGTTACATAGAAGATCCCTTAAATTTTTAACTTTAATTTATACACCATTTTTTAGCATTTAAATCATTTAATTTGGATATAATGTTCGGGACAAAGGTCAAGACTTATAGGGTTTTAACATACTAGTAAACTTCACTGTCAATAAAACTAAGGACATTTTTATTCACTATATCGTCTCATTTTGGTTCAAATTTAGATATTGATCGATCGGCTTTTCTTCGTTATATTTAGAGATATTCCTCATTTCTCATAGTTTATGCTAACATGTATCGAATAGCTACATTGAATAAATCGATTTGTTACCTGTAAGACGACGCTGAACGTACAAAGGGGCGCAAAACTATCACACATTTTAAATAAAAAACATTATTTATAAATAATACTAGCTGTTGCCCGTGACTGCGTCCGCGAGAACTTTAGAACACAGGGCTCGTAAAAAACTTCGCTCGAGCTTTTATTGGTCAATATTATTTCAAAATTATTCTTTCCGAAAAGCCCTATTAATGTTTCAAAGGAATAATATAATAAAGCATAGATTCAACATAAAAGTCCTTTCTAAATATTCTTAAAGACATTTTTAGATTTGGATAACTTACTTTGAATAATACCTTTAACAAATAAATAAACTTATAAATTGTAAACCTCTAAATATACAATCTTTACCTCTTTATAATATTAGAATTGACTGATCTAAATCAAAATATAAGATTATTATTCTATGTTAAAGTTTATATTGAAAAGGAGTGCTGAAAGCTGAAAATCTATTATAAATTATTAATGATTAAGTTATTTGTTTAATTTCATATTTATTAATGCTAAGTATATATCAATTAGTATGATGTCTAATACTCGCTTAATACTCATACATTGTCGCCTGGCGCAATAGAAAATAAATATTATATATATTGAATTTAACAGTATTGTGTTTACTATTAGCCTCAGCAACATGTGGCCGGTTATGCTAGTAAGTTTTAGGTTATATGAAACATTTTACTTCATCAAAGCGCCGTCTATTGGATATTTACTCAATGCAGTCAAAAAATACGCTTACACCGCCATTTATTGGAATAGTATAGAACTAATATATAATTGTAAGTGAGATGTCAGATAGTAATTAAATAATTTGTAATAAAATAAATAAATAAATGTGATCAAACAGGATAAAGAGCTAGCTGCCTCCCCACTAATTTTCGGCCAAATAGGTTCCGCCAATCTTGAGTTATAAATAGTTATACTAACACCACTTTCTTTTATATATATAGATTTCTATTATCATGGAATTATGTTACTAATTTTATTAATTTTTAAAATTTCGACCATGGTTGTTATGGTCTTGGTATAAAAGTCGTTCGTCCCGGCAGTAGACATTTAGTGTAATACACTGGAAGACAGGACATACCAAAATATTACGCAGTTTATTAATATTGAATATGGCGACTAGAAGAAAATGGCAACACATTATTGCGTTGTACTAACAAATACCCTGTTACTACAGCCCATTTAGTTGTTTATAAGTGACTTCCTAATTACTTTATTAAATATTTAATTTTATTTCTCAGATTGGAGACTCTTACTAGTTATTTTTCAAGGTCAAATAGTTCCGTTTAATTTGTATGACATGACCGAATATTTTTTTTTAAGCAATTAACTGAACAAATAGCCAAGTTGTTATACGCTGTTCATGTTTTAAATTTGTTTGGATATTAAGTCACAATTATTATTTACCCTATTTAACCTATGGGTCGTCACAAATAAAATAAATAAAAGCAGAATAAGAATCAACTCATAATTTATTATCCTAAAAATATTTAGAAACATAGGAAGAACATCTTATAAACACTACAATTAATTATTATTTATAAATTATTATTTTTTTTTTATAATTATTTACCGATTATTATCTAAAAATAATCTTAAGATGAATACTTAGAGTTATCCATGGGTAAGTAAAGGAAAATCGATAGGAAAACATGTCTTAGAAGAAATTCTATGATAATATGTAAACCGGCAAACCGCAGCGACACAGAATGGTGGGTTAGCCTTTAATTTTACATAACATTTAGTGATCACAGCAAACTCGTCAGCTTTGTTGAACTGATTTTAAACTTTTAACACAAACTTTTTCATGTTACTCAACTACATATATATTTATGTAAAGCTTGGATATACCTTGTTAGTTTTGTAAAACCTATACAAATACAAAATACACTAGACGTTGTTTCAATCAATTAAAAATAATAGGATGTTGAGATCATCGTAACTATTATGAAACTTAAAAAAATATCTTAGAATTGATGGTATCTTCATATTATTATTATGTTGAAATTACTTAAATCTAAGTGTTCCCGTTGGAAGGCAGATCACAAATCGATTAGATGTCCTGTGTTCTAACTAACACAGTTAGCACTTTATAAAATAAATCTAGCTTCTATTACTAAATCTATAGCCTATTTAAATGGAGTTTGGCAGAAATATGAAAATTTACAAATATCAATTACAAAAAAAAACAGTACATTAAATGCAATCAGACATTAAATTAAACACCCACAGTGGAATGTGAATAAAAAATTTATAAATAAAAAAAATATGGATATTATGAAATTTGTTACAACAAGTAGAAAAGAAACAGAAACGGTACATAGTCCACAGAAAAATTGTAGACTAAATATGAGTATAGCACCATGTTCAGCTCCTCCTCAACCACTCTCCGTGGTTGGTGATATTGCTTGCACGGAGCTTGACTGTGGGGCCGGTGGCTGTGAACTCTGTGTCCATAACATCCAATGTCCGGGACACAGCCAGCATGCGTTTGAGAAGACTCCGAGTTGAAAGTATTAAAATCTGGAAATATTAATAGATAAGAAGTGGCACAAGTAAAATCTAAGTTCATAAAAGTTTCCAACTGAATACACAATCAACCCTATTATATTTTGTCTATGTATTAACAAACTTACCACAATAAAAATGATATAAATAATTTTTCATTGAATATCACAATATTTATCAATAACATTAATATTAAATGGTTTATGTCATAACTTAAAGATATATAACTTAACAATTTTATTTTTTTATAAAAATAAAAATATTTATAACAAGTGAAGCTATTAAGAACCTAGGTCATTTTTTACTTCTTAGTTACAATTTTAAAAAATACCTTGATCTCAGATTTGAGAGGCAATATCGCTATAAGCCACCACAGCCAATTGGGTCCATCTGATGTCTTCCACCAATCCTCTGGCGTACCCTCAAAAGGTATAGATCCGAACGCTGTCTCTATTTCTTTACGAACACTTTCGTCCATGTTCTTAACCCATGTCAGCGTTTTGCAGGATATCTGATTTGATAAAATGTGCAAGTCTTGAACCTCATCCTCAGTGGGAATAATATCTGTTAATGACTGAATGCGGGCTACATCGCATCTGAAAATATAATATTACATTATTATATTACTTTGGAAACTATTTACAATATTGTGAAATAAATTAGTTGATATATTTTAGTTGTTAGTTTTCATTTGAAATATCGTATACTTTTATAAATAATATTTAACAAGATAAGGATGTATCTCTCACCCATCTTTGATGTGTCTCTCTATAACTCTAAACCTGGACACACCAACCGTTGATACGATACAGCGACTATCTTCTAACACTACGCAATCACAGATTTCCAGAACCTGCAAGATAGAGTAACATATGTAATTTATTATTTATTTTAGAATATAAGATAGAGATAGCTAAAATAAGGGAAAAATAGCTAAAATAAGGTAAAGATTAATGAAACCTGAGATATTGTAATTGACCAAAACGAAAAAAATCGGTCACCCATCGTGATAGCGGTAGTGCTACTAGTACTTAACATTTCAACTTACAGTGCCATAATCAGCGAAGGTGTGTCCTTTGTCATAGGCCAGCATCCCGAACCTTCGCGTACCAGACTCCAGGACTCGTCTCACCATCTGCCAGTAGCGAGGGTCGAAGATAAACAGCGGGCAGGGCATTCTGTAACAAACATTATTTGATATTATAAATCCAAAGATCAGGGGAGTCATAGAAGAGGCTCAACATATATATCGGCAGAACGTAACGTAACTTTTGAAGTTTCTTGTTTTACTATATAGTGTTCTTAATAGCATTCTAGCTTTTTTTCTTCTTCTGATAAAAGCTAGTTTTATAAATCAAATTATTTGTGCTTAAGGTTACGGGTAAATAACACGTAGTGTAAGCTAACAAGGAAATGATTGATCCATTTGTAATCATCGTCATCTGATATTTCCACATATATATTAAAAACCTGTCAATACTATATGAACTTAATACATCTTTAGCAATATAGCTGGTATCTGAAGAATTAAAATATGTTTGTATGTGCTACTATGATATTAATTATAAACTATTATAAGTATTAAACTATTATAACTCACCCAGGGAAGGCAACATAACAAGTCACTATAGGAATGACATCCATATCTGCGGGGGAGGGAGACACACCAATAGATGACAACATGGAACTTATGAATATTGTATCTTGAGTCTGGAACAAAAATACAGTATATATATATTAAATACTAAAAACTTAAATACGAAATTATGTATATTAGTCATACTTTAAATCAAATATATTGTATAAAACAAATAAAATTACCTCGGCAAGTTTGAAATTTTCCAATGGTCCAAGACAGAGGGCACACTTTTTCTTATAATAAAGCGATCTTTCTATACAACTTCTGCAGTACGTGTGACCGCATGGCGTGGACACTGGATTCGTGTAGCTATTAGTGCATAACACGCACTCCAAGTCCGAGGGTCTCAGCCAGCTGTGGGTGGACTGCTGTCTCACTGACTGACAGAGCTCCCGAGAGACGCTGCTTTGTTTATGACCTTCACATAGAGCACTTACTGCCTGCAAAATAAAGTTAGTTCTATTAATGTACAGAAATTGTGTTATTACAATAATATATCATAGCAAAAATATGTTGAAAAAAAGTTATTTAAGTACTTTTAACAAGTTTTTTTTTTTATTAAACTGGAATACACGTTGATCTATAATCAATACCTTTATAAGAAAATATACTACATATAAGTTAGTCAGTTAGTTTAACTATTTTTTTTAATTAACAGCCTTTATTATGCTTTTATATAACATTATATATTATATATTTATAACATTAACATGTGTGTCACTTGTAATATTCGATACACTTGATTGTTAACTGTCATCACTGGAAAGGTTTAGTAATCAGAATAATATAAGGTAATTAAATAATTAATTGCTCGAAGATATCTTTAAACATGTATAGCAACCGTCCAGATAAAGAAGATTATATATTTAATGTTAATTTCATCGAGACGGTTAGCAATACGGTAGCTCAGTCAGTAGAGCGACGGGACGGTTTTCTATAGGTTGTAGGTTCGAATCTCTGACCTTATCAATTATTTATTCATTCTTTTGAATATAATGATGCTGTTGAAAAATATGATAAAGAATACAGAATTATTCAAAGTTTACTTGGAGGAGACGGAAATTAACTCCAATAGTAACTCTTTATCACAGTGTTTTCATACAAATTTGCATGTTGCAAGAGATCTAAGGGATAATTCTTATAATTTAAAATCAATAGAATTAGTGTCCTAAATGTCACAAATACGTTTTAAATTACTTAATAAACGTCAAACTAAACTAAGATAATTGAGAACGATGACTTTATTATAGTGAAGCTCAAACGAAATTATATTATAACATTTGTAACCAGAATAGTACGTTTGGTTTTGATTTATGTTACAAGCGAAACAAACGTCAGATGACTCACTCACTCACTCACTCACTCACCCGTGGGTGTAAGAGTAAGTAAAACGCGCTTTATTTTCGTAATACAATACAGCAAACTGAAACTAGCACTAACAAATTTATTGACTGAGTGAGCGAAACGAACAAATGCAATTGTTTCGAAACAAGGCGAAAAATATTTTGTAATTTTTATAGGTATATATGTACGCTTGTAGAGATCGCATTTCGCAATCAATTTTAATAAAACATTGGATTAGTGTTCTATAACCAGTTACATAGGACCCATGGTGCAAATGAATATGTTTCATCGTAACCCGAGAACGGTTAGACCTACTTAAAAAACTTTTTATACTTTTTGTTTGTAATAGTCTTTTTTGTCTAAAATACTTATTCGGTATATTTTAAAGTTCGCGTGCTAATTAAATGCATGCCCTTCTTGCTCAGTCTTATGTGCATATATATATATATATATTATTTTAAAAACTATTTAATTCCGCAACCTAATATCACAACCTGTTTATATTCAACACAATATATCGCAACACGGTTGCATCAGCTCAGTTGGTTGTGAATTGTGACATTCATCTCTTACAACGAGGCGTCGTGGGCTTGCGCTCTGTAATCAGATTTCGCTCAAGGTTCACACAAAAATTATGGATATATAACCAAATTGTGACATAATCATCTTATAGCGTTCGCTGTACACGGGCATTATTAATAATATGAATTAAGATTCAATTTACCCGTACCTAATGTATTTTTTAATGATTAATTATCAGATATATTATATTAGTAACAACAATTATATAGACGGTATTACGTTCTCTGAGACGAGATGAAGTTTTACGTAATCAATGATCATGATCCTAGCTTGATTTAGCGTCAGGTTAATAATATTAAAAATAATCAGTAATTTGAATTTGAAACCGACTCGGTTTGAACACAAAAAAAATACTCTCAAAAAACTATACAGCTAATAGAACTATGCTATTTGAAATTTATGAAAATAAATAATTCAGTAGTTACTAAATTACATGAAATGAAAAAAATCTGTATTTTATTTAACATATTATGTATACCTGAGTAAGCATTACCCGCGCCACCCTGGCGCACGGCTCGCTGGAGGCGGCCACTCGAGCGAGATGCGGCGCCGCCTGCACCAGCCCGCCCGCCGCTACCAGCGACCGAGCGCGTTTGAACCGCGCCTGGACACCACGAAGTTTAAATATAATTTATTAAAAACTTTGTTGTTTCTCTTAAATTCGAATTCCGAATACTAATAGCGATTAATTATTTATTTAATGCTCTTGTCGAGTATTGACAGCAAATTACAAACACACTACATATATATATTTTTTTTTATCGCATGTTCAGCACTAAGTTCGAAGTGCGACTTAAAATCTGCTTGGTTGGTTATTACCTTGTAAATATGTTTAAATTTATAATAATTGTTGATTACATAATGAAAATTATAATTATTAGTGTACATTGAAATGAAAATTAAAGATGACATGCACTGAACCAAAGTCCGCAAAACAAATGACGCGATATGAAAACAAAAACACGTGTGCTCAAACTTGGCTTGTTTTCAATCGATAAAAGAAGTGTTAACGTTCCCTAAGCTACGTAATCTCTTTGTTTATTTTATTTAAGACTTTTTCAAGTAAAACGTTGTCATACTAAGGTCAGTGACAGATAATTAAATATTTGAATATGGCAATATTTGCTTAGTAAAATATAGAAAAGGTCGTTCGTTCATTCACATTCAGGATATAAATATGTACCTACAGCTGCAAGGCGTGCATTAATGCAGTCACCGACTCTAAATAACTCCATTAGCGTAGAGCTGTGACATTTTACGACAAATCTATACATGGATTCTAAACTACTGATAGAGGAATTTAATATAGTAGTGTGCCAATTTATAAAAGACATAACTATATTCATAATTCATCCAGATTTTTATCGGGAGGGAAAAAAGTCTAAGAATTCAAAAATTTGTTTCGGTTTGTATACACAATCTCAAATGCAAGAATACGGACAGGTCACTTAACACTAAATTGTAACCTTTGCCTTATCAATAAAAAAACAAATACTAGTTAACAAGTTATTCTATCAAAATTACGTTGAATATTATAATAATAATTTAAAATGATGGTTCAATTTATATAATCTGTTTGTTTAGATGTTCGTTTTAAATAAACAAGTTTATATGCATAGAATGCTCAATTGTTTGCGCACGTAACAACTGACAGCACGCATAATAACAATCCCAGCGCTGACAGCGAAGCGTTTCATACAATTGAAAACTACCCGTAATTGACTAGAATCTAGATTCCAGTAACTAAACTGCCACGCGTCTCTTGCAGATACACCTATTACGATTATTGAAAGTTTCTAGTATTCACTATGCTTGCGAGCTTGTCAGTTTTTAGGCGCCAAAACAGTAATTATCAAAATAAATAAAGTATTCGATTAGTAACAGATTAGACAAAACATAACATGCATGGCAGATTTTACATATAAAATATAAAAAAAGAAAAGAATGTAGCATGTTTATCAAATTAATTAAATAAGGAATGTCGTACTGGCCGATGTCACAGATTATAAAGAGTATCAAGTTTAATAATTTAAATATGGAATGTCATACCTGAATGGTCATTGGTACACGCGGGCGGGAGAAGCACCAGGTGGGAGAATTACTGAGCGGTGCGCCTCGAGAGAAGCTGCGTCCTCTCGTGTGGTACCGATGCTTGGCTATGAATAAATTATATACAATATATTTATATTCTTATAATATAATATATAGAACACTGTGCATGATTTATATTATTTAAGTTGCCTTATGCTCTTTTTAAACATGACATCGTTTTCAAGCTCTCATAGCAAAAGAGCTATTATAGCAAAAAAAGGTAAGATATTACCCATATTTATGACATGATCTGCCTAGATATATTATATACCTATAGTAAAGTATTGCTAAATGATCACTTTTATGTATTATTTAATTTATAATTAATTCCCGTCAATCGTAACTTACATCGACGTGAGACAATGCACATCAAATCTACAAATATTTGAAAACAACGTATTCAAGTTAATATATAAAACGTTATTCAAGTTACGTGTAATGTTATTTATAAATAAGTAACAAATAATTTCTAATCTATTAATCAGAGAAGCCCAATATAGCTGCGACATTCGGCCCGCAAAGCTTCATAATAGCCGAGTTACGTAACTAAGAATGAAGTCACAATTTGCCTTACATTACATAATAGCATTGATCAAGTGATGAACGCCGGCTTTATGACTAACCGGAGGCCATTGTTTAAACATACGATACACAGAACTGTCATAATACGAACTAATTATAATTACTCATTACATATTATCAATTCAGAGAAATTTATATTTATAATTGAAATTTATGATTTTTAAATAAATAATAATATTAAAATTGTTGTTTTATGTTGACCTTGAAATTGCAGGTGTGCCCGCTAGCCGCTTGTGTGTTAGAACATTGCACTACAAACGTCTATTCAAGTTCGCCATCGTCATGCCTGACGATTGTATGTTACATTGTAGCTTTTCTTTAATCTTCATTAAAATACATATATTAAACAAGTTATATAATCATTTTATATAAAAATCTTATTTAATTATTAGATACTAAGATATATAAGCTATTGTAATATATATAAGACTGAATATTGATGCCAGTATTGCCAACGTAACCTGCGACCCGCGCTCTCCATTGCGTCGTCGACAATGTACTTACATAACGGCAATGTAACAAATTGTGGATTTACATAACATTTGTAGGAGCGCAATTATTATTGTTCACGCCCACGCCGTGTTATAAAACCTATTTAATATTATCATTATCTAAATTCGTATTAATAGAAACAAACGAAAAGCATTATAGTAACTTATTACGACAGTTGGAATTCATTGCTCTTACTGAGACGCGTTTAATAATAATTATTATTGGAACATATTGTTACAAATAATATTTGTGAAGTTACCTTACATACATAATGCAAATTAATCTAGATCCAGCCTCGTATTTGTCTATACCTAGACCTTCGCAAACATTGATAACTGTATATTGACTCACCTCTTGTCAGCGGGCAGTTTTTATCAAAAGATATCTTCCGAGACGACCCAGGGTCCAATATTCTGTAGAAAATATTTTTGTTTTTATATGTACGTGTTAAACTAAAACATTAAATTTATATGACAATATTAACCTTGGACTTCTTATGTATTTAATCATTTTCTCAATTATCTCCCTAATAACGGTGTTGACAAATAATGTTTTGGGGGCATTAACCCCGCAAGGACAGGTACCGTTGACAACTATACATCTGAAAATAAATAATCATTAATGGGTGATATACTAAAAAATATATAAACAATTGAATGTTTTTATAATACCTCATACATCTGGTGTGACCGCACTGGCCAGTGACTGGCAGAACTGGAATGCTGCAGCAGTTCAGGCAGCACAACTCACTAGGAGTAGGGGACTTAAGATACCGGGATAATTTAATGAGATTATTTGCCAATTTTTGGGCATTAATTGTCGGCAACGGCAAGTCATTTAGAAGAGGCAATGGATTGGCAAACGAATTCTCAGTGAAATTTCGTCGAATTGTCTTAATACTAGTAGCTTGCGATACACTTATTACTTCTTTCTTGTCGGACTCGTCAGAGTAAATATCGTCATTTGTAAACAAATTAAGCGACGAGTCCGGTACCGGTTCTAGGTATATTTGATCTGATGAGTTAAGAGGTTGGTGTTCGTTATCAGCAGCTGAATGCGAGGGATGTAATTGGAGTAACGTCGGGGCAAAGGTTCCGATGGTATCCGAGTCGGAATTGGATATGGATGCTACTAAAACGATGTTTTCATCTTCAGCGATAATTTGTAAATGACTTGCGGATAAGCCATCATTCAATGTTGGTGAAATTATCCTATCCTCTCCATCCGGATGGTTGTCTAGCCGAACATCAAACTCTGCGCCATCCCTTCTCTTCAATAATACTCTAAATGGCTCTTCTCTTGTGTCTGACTCACTCTCTTCAGGTTCACCAAGGTTGTAGTGCCCAGTCGTATTTATATATACATTAAGATCTGTCATTCTGTACGGGCATACCCTCTGACTTGATGACATTCTTCTACGCTGAACTCTTGATCTCGAATGAAGGTTTGAATTCATTTCTATTTGCACTTAAGGAATGTGTAACCAAAAGTGGGTTTTGATAAAAATCTGTAATAAAAAACACAAATTAAGATTCGTCTTAGGAATATTATATTGAGATACGTGTCTCAATGTGAGTCATTGACCCCAACAATTAATGTTGTAGATAATTTGAAACTAAAATTTATCCTACGAACGAATCTGAGTCACAGATGAACAAATAGACGTTAAGTAGACTCTATATTTAAACCTGAACACATACGAGAAAATTTGTCATTAACACACTAAAGAAACAAACATATATATTCATATATGTATATATATTAAGAGAAGTGACTTACAATATATTCTGTATAAGTCATTGCTAAAAATACAGTTATAAATATTTTGATACCTAATTTATCAATATAGAGAAAAAAATACACGACTAAGCTTCTGAATAACAAATCTCGAGATGCCTCAAGTCTTAAGATTGTTTTTTAAAAAAATCCCTCAACAACATTAACAGGATATCAAAAAATAAAAATTATCAAAATTAAACTTAAAAAATTACCATTATATAACATCACAATAATACCTACATAGCTTATATAACGCTAAAACGATAACGATCCACCTCATAAACTTGGTTTCATGGTAAGGACAGCTTTATCAGAAACAGCGATTCGTCCAACACGTATACACTTCTATATACATTCAACTCAATCATACAATCAACTAAACTAGACACGATCAACTAGTTAATCAGGCTTTTCAGTATTTTATAGGTGTTCTGGCTTTTCAATAATGTCCATTGCTTTTATGGCTTTTTAATAATGTCTTTTAGTCTTTGATATACAATTTAAATTCAGTCAAAATAAAAAAGTCCGCACCACAAGTGGGGTTTCCAAGCGATACCGTATCGTGAACTTGGCCTAGTAATTCCAACCGGTCGAGGAGCCAATGGAAGTCGAAGACAAAACAAGTAGAAAAGTATATCTACATAAAGTATATACTATAGCGAAGAATTCGTAGCAATTAGTTAAATACTTAAAACGAACAATAACGTAATTCTATTGATATTCCATTTAACCCAATATTTCAATAATACCTTGTTAATCCTGAATAGTTAGTTACATAATTATGTTACAATTTTTCTGTTTAAAAACAATGTCTAAACACGAACTTCATGTATTTAACTTATTTTTAGACTGTGAAAGTAAACTTAGATCGACTTTTAATAAAGAAGACGGAAATAAAAGTGCTTACTCTGTTGTTTTCAGGGTCTCCTTTTGAAGCAGACAGGCAGCTTCGGCTCGTGGAATTGACTCTGGTAAAGAAAAATATCACTAAATTGTTGTTAGCTTATGTAAGAAAGTTTCAAATATCGTTATAAGTTCGCAATGTACATTAAATAAAGCACGAGACAGTATTACAAAATATTAGATGGTTACATAAAACATCGCGGTTCTGAAAATGAAGAAGCAGTTATAAAACGATACAAATAAATAAAATGTACAAGAAAAACAGACAAGTCGCAAAGCTTGACAAAACGGCTAATGCAAAAAAAAATATATGTAATAAAGAAGGTCAATGTTAGTTCACTATAATATATTACCTTCAAAATACTAAAAGTGCGACCAGACTCAAATGCTATTTGAAGCAAAATACAGCAAAAGGCTGGCGTACAAGTTAAGTCATCGCCTGGCCAAAGTGTTGCTTACAACGGCAGTTCTTACGCAAAGTGTGGTAAGCGGCACTTACATAATTCGACCTACTGGCACAGTGACTCCTTAAGTGCATGCGCTTGTACGCTCACTCTATTTTTTATTGTAATATATATATAAATGCATTCGTGATTTGTATAATTAATCAACGAGTGTATGAAATAACGATGAATATATATGTATATGTATAATTCGTATAATTGATTTGTGACATGTTTGAAACTGACTTAAAAGCTTTTAGTCTTTGTTAACTGTTAAGAATTAACTTAATTAATTCTAATCTAAAAAAATAATATTAAAAAAGTTTCTTTTGACATAAGTTATTGCGGTTTTACGAGGGCTAGTCAAAGCTGTTGAATATCGTGCTGAATTTGAAAAATCACTTACGTCGTTGGCGTATCAAACTTTTTCAACATCCTACTTGGAGAATCCTACTTCAGAGAAAATATAGAGTAAAGAGAAAGTTGAAGAATACAATAACCTAACTGTTAGCGAGACGTTTTTAACAGGGGTCTATGTAATGGGGATGGGGATGAAAATTACAGATTTACCACCTGTGTCAAAGCAGAATTCAAAATAGATGCAAACAGCGGCAGCGCTTAAAAAGTTCAAGGTGTTAGGCTCGGCTAGGTCGATTATTTCAAACAGACTATTAACCGCCATTAAAAAAAATACGCCCGTGACCTTACACCAGGACCATGGTGAAAATGGGAATTGATGTCTTCACTTCCTCAAATAACTATTACTTCAAGAAGTAAGAGCCAAGTAAGTTTTGATTTGAAGAACTTGAACTTGACGTTCTTAAACAAATACATACTAAGTCAGAGAAACAAAATTAGAGAGGAACAATAATTAAACGTATACATTTTCATGTCATGGTCTCTTTATTCCGCAAACTTTTGAGTCATTCGAGTGTTTCAAATTTATTTTCGAGGTCTTCCAGTTTACTTCATGTTTTGGGAAAAAACTTAAGAACTGAACACAAATAAATACTTTAATTAATTCATGAAACTGAATTAGTTAATCTGTGTTAATCTGTTAATTTAATTATCGAAAAAAGTTATGTTTGGTAATGACTTTTTGTATTTAATTCCAAAAGGTGGCTTACATTCTTTTTAAATTAATTATTTAAGTATAGTAGGAAAATTTACAAATAATGAGAAATAAGCCGAATCCGTACTTTGCCCTGACCAGCCCCAGACGATTGCCATTCGGCATTTACATAATATAACAGTAAATAACGATAGTAGTATTCTTTAGTACCTAGACAGTAGGTAAATGACGAGTATTTTCTTTATTTATTTTATAATTTTGTTAGTAAATGCAGCGCCACAAACGTTTTGGAACTTTCTATCGGGTTCGTTATTTCCTTAGAATTACAATCTAGGGGTTATCAAGTGCAGAGTAATAGTAGACTAGTAATTAGCATCAGGAATGCTGTAGAGAAATGCGAACCTTTTTTTTAATTATAAACAGCTAACCGAAGAAACTAAAGGCGATTTGAGGTCCGACACTATTCCGAATAGACTCCAAAACTCCCAAGGTATATATCAGGCACTGGTAAATGAATCTTTAATTCTGATAAGCATACTTGATAATACTATTCAGTCTGCGCTATGCATTATATAATTCAAAATCACAAAACTTAAACTTTAAAAAAAATACTATACTAACAATCTCACAATAAGAAAAATTATCAAAACCTATAAAAATAAAAATATAGTGGACAAAACCGTAATAATTATTAGGATGATTAAAAATAATATATATATATCAGAAGGCAGAAGGCTCTTTTGATTTTTTTAAGGCAAAAACCATATAAATCCAAAATTTAAGTGTGATAGAAAAAAAAATGTTTTGATTTTTTGAAACCTAAACATTAACCAATATAATCTTAATAAATTGCATGAATTCATTATATGTTGCATACAAGTCATGGACGATAGTTGTAGTCGGCAAATAGCAACACCATATCTAATTTGGCATTGTGGATGTGTGGTAGATTTTATTTTAGTTTAGTATATCAAGACTTGGGATATTATTAGCAACAAGATCTTTATATCTATAAATACATATAAAATATTTAGTAAACATGATTTATCTACTAAACAATAAATAAGTTTAATGTTACAGTATTTAGCTGTGTTAGCTAGATTTGATGATTGAACAAAACTTGTGTATATTGTGTTGCATAAGATATATAATAAAAATTGCTTTAATAGCATTGAGAATGACATATTTTTTTAAATACTAAAGCATGACTAATATGGTATTGTGCAATATTTAAAAATGACAAATACAACAGAAAAAGCTATGTATTTCGGTTACTTTGTTAAAGCGCAGACATATACATTTATTTATTTAAGCCCAGACATATACATTTATTCATTAATTTATTTGATGTTTTTCTCATTATAATTACATACATATAATTCAGTCAATACTTAAAATAATTTAAAAATGTATATTTAACTACAATAATACAGATTAATTCTTGTTTTCCTTTTGTTGATTAATAAAAAAAACATGATATAAATAAAATATATGTAAGAATGAGGATAGATATAAAATATTTTTTAGTATAGCAAATTATTATCTTTGTTCTTTAAAAACCTTGTGACATCTCTTTGTGTAGCTGTACACAAAGAAAATATAAAAGTTGATATCAAATCAACTAACCGAAAATTATGTAATTCTATTGTAATCATAAAATTGAATTTAACTCAGTAATAAAAACAATTATATAAATATACTGCTGGTAGGAATAGATAAAGAGACAGAAACAGGAATAAAATTTATTTACTTTATATTTTAAAAGTTATAGCACTTCGGTTCACGAAACGCATCAAATTCGTTATTTTTTTTTAATTCATGGTCATTACCTAAGGCAGATACCTATACTTCGACTCCTTATATAATATCGCTTACGTAATAATGGCAAGGTAAGGATATCTGTATTTTATATTACAAAAAGACAGCGCCATGTAATTACATAACAAACACATAAGTATCAGAAATAAAGTTGCAGCAGTAAAACCTTTAAATAAAACATTGTGACCGGCTTTCTAGTTTTAAATATCATAAATAATTATACTCACCCTTTTCACAGAATTTATCGATTCTTAGTATATTGATGGCGCATAGTTGCCCACATGGTATTAATGCCGATTATTTAAAAAGGCGGCAACGTAATATAAACACAACCAAAAATAAACTTTCGATACACGACTATACTGCGCCACGTGCCGAGTTTAATTAAATTTTATTTTGAAGTTGAATATATGTCAAAATTAAAATGTCAATTGACATTTGTCAAAAATTGTCATAAATTCGTAAGATAGTGTTACCTTATCCATCTGTCAAAATAATTTTGAACAAAATGGTTTGCATTTTTTCGTCCTGAACTGGTTGTTACTAAGAATACTCGTTAAATAATATATAATAATGATCAGCATATTACATTCACAAATTTTGATTTGCCTAAATTATGTGTTAAATGATATACTTCTGAGTTGTTACGATATTCATTTTTTTTAATCAAGTTTTGAATTAAATACATTATAAAAGCAAAAACAAAATGTTTTCAAAAAATTAAATGAATGTTACACATAAATCCATATTTTGTTAAACATGAATGTTAATACATGTTACACATTTTATTTACTAAAGAGGAAGCTATGCTATAGGAAAGGAATATTAATATAATATAAATTATAAGAAAACTATAGTTTACAATTTTAACCTAAATATACTATTGAGTTATTTTTAGGGTTGTCCTAGAAAAAAAAATAGTTGTTAAATTCATCGAAGGTGTAGAATGTAAACTTTCATCATTGATCATTTAACAACGATCTATAACAATTCCGTACCCTCTAGAATAAAATACACTAAAATTGGTACAAAATAAGTTTATCATTGATAATTATATTAATAGACAATTGCAAACAAAAAATTTGTTCAACATCAAATTAATTAAACATGCATAGTATTAGCTTTAGCTCAACGATGAATTTTATAAAAATGAATTGCAGGCTAATTCATGAAATTAATAATCAAAAGTTTTTTAACTTTAATATATCTTAGAGTTCGTTCTTTATTATTATTTTGTTAACATAAAGTTGTCCTATCGATTTTTCAGGAGAACAGATTATAAATTACAATTTACATTATACAATATGCAGATTGCAAACTCTTCATTCGCAAATCGCGATCCGCAGCGATTGTTTTACTTATGCACTACTCGCTAGTCATCGATATCCCATAATTTCACAAATCGCTTAGATTTTTACTTTGAATTCAACTCAGAGTGCAATAGGATTGTTAGATCATAAATTATTTAATTTTTTAGTGATATCAGAAATCATTATATGATATAAAAGTGATATGTGGTATCTTGTGTATTGTAAAAATTAAAATTGATTTCTTCTGGTAAAGAAGTCGATAGCACCATGGACGACGACGGAGATGATAAGGATGACACTAAAAGGTTTGTTATTTTGTTAACTCCAGGTTTTATAGATGTGCAAAAGGTTTCATATGCCGTTAAATAAAGAGCTATTAGCGATCTTATAAATTAATTCCAAATTACGAGGCAAAACTAGCCCTGGTTGTGTACAGTTTTATGGAAAATAATTGATTATTTTTTATACCGTTTGAATATTGTACTTTAGTATAGGTACATAATGTAACATATATTTGAAGTATTTTATCTAAAATTTGTTAAAATAATAGATTTTTGAAAGCCTATGAGACACACCCCAAAGATAAGTTTTTTTCTTCATATTTTTTACTTTAGTTATCTCAAATTATAACTCTTCATGAGAATGGATAATACATCAGACTTAATATGGTATACTGTTACCAACTGTTAATAAAAAATCATCAGAACAATACCATTATTTATTTTTTAAATATAATTATTTTAATGATGTCTCAACTCTTTTTCATATTACCACCTTTTATTTATTATAAATAATGTAATATTCCTTTGTTATCAAATGTTTATATTACTTATATTGAAATGTCATTATTTTACTCCCTACTGATTGATATCAACATCTTTCCCGCCAATAATTATGTAATTATGTAAAATGTTCTCTCTCATCTTAAGATATTAAAATTGTTTAAATTTCAGTATTTCTATAAGTATTTAGATAAGTTGTTCAAACATCAGTACTCTTTATTATTGGGAGATTTTAGGGTATACTTAATTTAAATAATAATAATAATATTTTGCTACTTCAAGGAGGACTCGTAATCTTAGTGAGAAGAAGAGAAGAGATCAGTTCAACATGCTTGTAAATGAACTTGGTTCTATGGTATCAACAAATAATAGAAAAATGGATAAATCTACCGTTCTTAAGTCCACTATATCATTCCTAAAAAACCATAATGGTGAGTATTTTACAATGTCATCTTTTGTTTTTAATAATCCAAAAATGCTGTTGACTTAGTATGTAAAACCTATTACTGTTGATTAGAATCATAAACTAGTATTTAAATATTAAATAGAACACCATTAAAAATTATTATTTTCTATAATCATTGTACCTGGCAGTTTGTGTATGTTTGTGTATATATGCATGTTTTACATGCACATGGTACTAAATCTTTGGTCTACACAGACAATAAATCATGCAGTCTTTCATATATTATATTTCTAAAGAATTTCTACAATAACATTTTATTACAGAAATAACAGTACGTTCACGAGCTCATGATGTTCAAGAAGATTGGAAGCCAGCCTTTTTGTCAAATGAAGAATTCACATACTTGGTGCTGGAGGCCTTAGAAGGATTTGTGATGGTATTCTCAGCAACTGGTTGCATTTATTATGTATCAGAAAGTGTCACATCCTTACTAGGACATATACCGGTAAGTTATAAAATATACATTACTTTATCTGTATAGCTGATGTCAGCTTACATTGTATAATAAAATAGGCTCATAAGTAATAATTATAAAAATGTATTTTAGGGTGACATAATCAACAAGAGTATATTTGATTTGGCATTTGACGATGATCATCAAAATTTGTACAGCCTTCTACAAAACCCTGGTACATCTGTTGATCCGACGCAAGGTGTAGTCACAGGTTTGTTTCTATTATATTGTACTTTGTATTGGCTAAGATATATATTGTACTTAATAATCTTTTGATTTACATATTCTTTTTATTTTTGCTATTTTAATAAATAATTTGAAAATATTGTTGTTATGTTATGAAGTTGGCTATTGTTATTGTTTGTTGGCTGTTATTGTTTCCATGACATTTATTTATTTTATTAATAAATATCTGCAGCTTATATAAGGAAAGCTACATATCTTTCCTAATGTTTCCCTCAACTTTTACAGTATTATATAGTAATTTTGGATGGCGAAATCATAAACATACATAACCAAATTGACCCTGCAATTTTATAAAACTTTCTTTAGCCTTTCTATGCATTGCGAAATAAGTTCATGATTTTTGAGTTGTGTTCGAATGGTTATTATTATAATACACCCGGTTAGATTCCTGGGATCAAGTTATTTTATGTGAATAATAGAAAATAGGTTGTTTTATTAAAAACAATGCAATTGTAATTATTTATTATTAATAAGTCACCTTTATATTAAAGTATGTCTGTTAAAAGTTATTTAATGTCGCCATCCTTTATGGCTTCACCCAAGCCAGTTTAAGAAATTATATTTCACATTACATATATATAGAAAATATTTATTATTGTCTTTGTGTAGACTGAAATTAGTGTAACAATTTTAAAGATACTGGAACAAATAGAATTTATTAGCTATTACCAATAAAGAATACATGAATATGTTTTGGATTTCAGTGAATGTTAAAATATGTTTTCATGGTTCTGACTGTTTAGTCTTTTAAAATTCAATAATAGCCTAAATATGACATACACCATACAATATCTAGATAAATAAATAGATATCTAGATATCTATTTTTAGCCTATTTAATAAATTAAATATATGGAATCATCATACATTTAAGCCGAGCTGTCAGTGCAAAGAGCTGTGCGATTTAATTATATATATAAATCTAAACAGATACTACATTTTTATGTTGGTGCATCTGTTAGTTTACTTCTGAACAACCTGGCCGATTCAGGTTATAATATAAATGTTTTATCAAGACCATGATTCATGCTGGTATTTGATACTTGCTGTTGTGAGTTATTTATAGTTAATTTATAGAACAAAATTGTTTGTTTATGTTATTTTGTCTGTATACCAACATTTTGAATTAGTACAAACATTGTACAATAGAAGGCGCCAGTTTAAAATTTTGCGAAAGTTTATTGTTTTCTGCGAATGAGCTGGGGATGATTATATTGAAACAAATTTAAAATAGTAAATTTATGAGGATTGTTATACAATCTATATTACGATATTAAAAACTTTTATTGTCTTTTGTAGTCAAGAAATGTTACTTGTGGCTTTCAACCCTGCTATGCCAACGAATATTCTTTGGAGCTTTGCAATTGTGAATTGTGAACTGACTGAAAATTGTGAACTGTAATAGCCATTGTTTGCTTGTTTGATTGTTTTTTATTTAATATATATTATTTCTTATTAATATTATATTTATTTTATTTAGGCACCTTAATTATAAGTACTCTAGATAAGTGACCCTTTCTGTTACTTTTATTAAAAGTAGGGCAAAGATTGGTAAAGTTTTACATATTTTTTGTCGTAAATACTGTTTACGTAGACAAACCTTTAAACTATTAAACTAAACTTTAAACTAAAGAATATGTTTTTATTCCTTTCTTATACTTTACATTCATAGTAGCCCAATGCTTATTAAGGCATTTCCGAAAATTGTATAACCTCTAGTAATATAACAGAGAGAAGTAATTAAAAAATAGAACAATTTTGTAAAATCATTTGACGCACTGTAATGCTGCTAAATACTGATTTCATAATAATATGGTTATAGATAACGAGATCAGTTTCCGCTGTCACCTGCGAAGGGGAATTCTTGACTTCCGAGATGATATCACCTACGAGCTGGTGCAATTTGATGGGCATTTTCGTAAGTATTGCCAAATTTTGAGTTTGAACAGATATTTAAGCATTCCATTGTACTTCTGTGCTCTCTTGGACGAACCCCTGATAGATGTTGAGTGATATGTGTTTATATATTTATCTATGTTTTAAATGTATATGAATCCCATCAACGCGACTTACGGACAAAAAAATAACGTCAACCCAAGGAAGGTCGACGTGAGGCGTCCGGTCCTAAAACCTTTGCCAAATCCAATGCAAATAATTGGGTTTGTCCTTATCAATTTAAAATGAATAATTGGGGCCAATGAGAATGCTATATGTAAAATTGCATAATAATACATATTTTTTGGAGACAGCAAACCTAACGAATCTTCTATTCATAGGTACAAATTTGGAGACAAATAGGAAAAGCGATCTCTCCTATCCACAAGATCAGGACTCTCGGTAAGATTACTTTTTATATTCATACCAACAGTTTAAAATAACTGAAATAATAAACTAGGGCCGCCGTCATTAGCGGCAGTTGGACATTAGCGGCACGTTTGACTTTAATCAAATTTCATAGAGAATCATTTTGGATGTTAAACAAAATCACTTTTTCGGAAACACAGGCTCATCTTTCCTGTCTTCTCGTCCGGATATTTGTGTTCCGACCAAGCTTTACCTCACTCCTATTAGTAGTTCCAGAGAAAAATTCTCAATAATATAAACCATTGAAGTTTCTTTTTGTTGATGCTTGTGTGTCTTTTTGTACTGCGGTATATGGTTCGCAGTAATTCGAAGTTTCTTTGTATCAATTCTCAAGCTTGTTGACGTAAGTTAAGCTGCTGTTATGTCGTTTGTCAAATATAGTGAAGTGAAAACGTTTGCTACATTTGGTATCTGACGCTATAATATATATAACTGCAACCGTAACTTTCGTAACGATGATCGCACATCACTATCCTTTCGCGCTAACATGGATGAAATAGTAGTCGATTCAGGCATTCGTAGTGCCTGAGATATGGCAACGTAAATTATTGATTATGCATTGATTGATCAATTCTTAAGCAGCTTAAAGTACTTTTAGCTGCAGCATCATCGTTTGTCAACTATAATGATGTTTCGGGTCGTTATATCGAGTCAGTATAACGAGTGAAAGATGATTTGTCCCATTTGGTGTCTGACACTATAACGGCAGGGGAACCCAATTTACTCGAAAACCACAATTAGGATCAGATTGAAAATTAAAGTGTAGAAAGTTCAGTCGGAGAAGAAGGTGCTGTCAAGCTTTTGTCATTTATGAAAGTTAAAAAGTTTTTTTTATCGTTTGGAACAAGAGCAACGAGAGCCTGGCGTATAAGTAATATATGTCTATTTAAATAAAAGAAAAAGACTTCATTTGAAAAGGTCAGTCTCTTTATTGAGAACATCAATAGTTTTATTAAAAATACGAGTTAGATTAGTTGGTTATTACCACTCTTTTAATAAATTATCAAATTTTACTTGAAAACAATCTGAAACTGAAACTTTAATATATTATTATCAAATTTGGTGTGAAAGTTGTAACAAGGTTCAAAGAGGCCGTATTTCTGAATCTCAATTATGATTAGTTCATTGAATACAAGAGATTTCTGTATTTTTAAATTCTTTGGGCTTCCCAAGTATTATTTATTATTTTATTTTCTTCTCTCAGTAGAGCGTGTTCTCTTAACGACATATGGTTTCATCATGGGATGTTGTCGAGCTTATCTACAGATTATCCACAGTGATTTTCATGTTGGTATTAGCGAATTAGTACCACACGTCAGATGCTGAATACAGCAAGCAAAATGACGCACCAAACTAAAATGTAGGTGTTATGTCGTTATTATTTACAATAATACAATCAAAGTCATTAATGAATACATAAAGCTGATTTGAAAATTCAGAAACTGATTTCAACCCCAAACAAAACAAATAACGTGAACAAATAAAAAAAAGGTCAATCCTAACCAACACAAATATTTGTATGGCTCTCTCCGTTGGCCATTATTAATGGTATTTTTATCTATTCTTATATAGAAAGCGTCGCATATCTAATAAGAATTAATCAAGCTCCTTCATATATTATCTCAGTGCAGACTTGGTTCTTTGACACGTTACATACTTAAGACTCATCTCGTTATATCTTTTTCATCCCTCCACATTACGTGATAAACAAATACACATATAAGTGGCAAGTAATTTTAATAATATTTAAAATATTACTTATACATTTTTAAATGTATAATATTAAATTAAATAATGTATATAAACTACTATTGCTAAATATAAAGCAATTTATGTATACGATACTGAGACGTGATCTGGCGGTTTTGGAATAATATACTTGTTAAACAGGTAAATAATCCTCTTAATGTATTACAAAAAAATATTTAAAGCAACTTTAAAACAGCTTTACTTAAAAAATTAATAATAAGTTGCTTGAAAATCTAAAATTGTTTATTTTATTTTGACTGCAAATTATGTATAGTTATAATTAGCTGTCAAGAAGACTGTCTAGTCGAGTCTTGTAGGTCTTGTTAACTGAAATTCGTAACATATTTAAACGCATTTAATTAATATCGTTTATAAGAGTTTTAATAGGGGATGAAAATTGTTATGAAGCTTATATTTCAAGTTACATTCATGAAAATTGTTATTTCAGATAAGGTATTGATATAATACTATGATAGAAATAAGTAATAATAATAACAAATGTATATAAAAGTAAATAAATAAATTAATATTTATTTCCTATTTATTAAATTATTAGAGTAAATGAAATCGACTGCCATAGACAAGGGACAAAGAAATCTATCTGAAGTACTCATTGCCTAAAAAAGTTTAGTCTTTATTATATATATTTATTTCTTTATACTTATAATTTATTTTATTATAATTATATTCTTTAGCTGAAAATTTTAACGTTCCGACAGTACATTTAATTGTGAAATGCTATACAATTTTATTAAGCACATGACCAGCCGAGTAAAGCCTTTTAAATTCTTATAAATCTTGTAACTTTTTATTCGTGGTAGCTAAAAAAAACGAAGGTTATTTGTTTGAAAGAGCTCTGCACGTTTTGATGACTGTTTTCGAAATTTTTACGGAGCATTTATTACGATTTATTTACAAAGTCACGTGCTCTCTGTGTGGTAGAGCGTGCTTGAAGGACGGAGTATATTATATTGACTTAAGGGTAGTACAGGTAGAGACATGGTGTAGAGCGGACGTGTCGCCTACGCAAACCGAGCCAGTTAATATTAATTCATATTTTCATATTGTGATACACACCATACACAACTATTGACAACGAGGCAAAAGGTTATTTCCTTCCATTTATTATATATATTTATAATTTTTGTGGAACTTTCTTGAACATCTTGAACTGACTGAAAAAATGTTAAAAAGGTACAGGTCTTTAGATACAGTTTTCCAATTTTCAATACAGTTTTCCAATTTTGTAGTGTAAATAATATAAAAAAAAATGGTAAAAAGATATATCTATGAATTAAAAAAAAATCAAACAAAGGTGCAGCCGAAATTGGAAAACTGACGACGTGTAAATATGAAATTGGAAAACGGTGCAAAGGTATAAAGTTAGTCCTCGATTTCCAGTCTTTGTTTCAATTAAACATATTCTAATATTGCAATATTCTAAAATAAACGATATTCCCGATAGCGCCGTGTGCGCTTGTGTCCCGCCCTTGCAGAAGATTACGGATAAAATTTCGCATATTTATGATCATGGATGAGCGACATTTCCATTACAAATATCCAGTGCTTGACTTCTTTACTCGTTTTTACTTTGTCGACCTACTTGTTGGAAACAGTCACCGTCATAAAGCGACCCTAGATTTTGAAGCATTACGCAAAGACACTGAAGTCCACAAAAAATTGTTTCAAGTAAATATGTTTCTAAAATAGACGATTAAGAATATAATCTATTAAAAATGAAACGCAGTTCAAGAAGACAAAGCTTGGTATAGCAATTACAAGACTGTCTAGAGTCTACGTAAGTGTAATAACCTTGTAGTTAGTAGTAGTTTTATAAGTCTAGTGGTCTCGAGGTGGTAGAGCGTGGTAATACCACATCCATTATATGTATTTGAGGGTAGTTCAAGGTAGTTATTGCCCGAATTTATATTCTACATTGTCGTATATTACTGTTGTTTCTTCGTTCTAAAACCTGACTCTAGAGAGGCAGATATTTCGTTTCGTTCGATTTTCGTTGAACTTTACACGTTTTTCTTTATTACTTATAATGCTTTAATTATTGTTTCAGGTTGCTTTTCGTGTGCACTGGCAGGCTATACACACCTCAGCTAGTTCGAGATGTGTCTCTTGTTGATACTATCCGGAGTGAATTTACATCCCGACATAGTTTAGAGTGGAAGTTCCTGTTCCTAGATCACCGCGCTCCCCCCATTATCGGCTACTTACCATTCGAAGTTTTGGGGACCTCTGGATATGATTACTATCACTTTGACGATCTGGAGAAAGTCGTCTCCTGCCATGAGGCTTGTGAGTAACCTAATATTAACTGTATAGTAATAATTGTTCTAGAATTAGGAAATGTATTTCATACGACTTTTAGTAATTGAAAAATGATTACTTAATTTAAAAAAAGAATAAGTGTCTTTTAATTGTCTTCTGTACAAAGACCTAGGTTTTAATATACGATATTGATATTGAGCTGCCGTGGCTCTTCTGTGGGGATGCTGAATGATGCTCTATCTGGAATTTTCCAGTATTACCAGTTGGTAAAACTTCCTGATTGTTCCAGACTAGAAAATTCCTTTTTATAAAAAATGAGATAAAAGATCAAGGATGAATTATTTTATGTTTTCTTCTAGTGATGCAAAAAGGTGAGCTGACGTCTTGCTACTACAGATTTCTGACTAAGGGTCAGCAGTGGATCTGGCTACAGACGCGCTTCTATATCACTTATCATCAGTGGAATTCTAAGCCAGAGTTCGTGGTTTGCACGCATCGAGTTGTAAGGTAATTTTTTTTGGCATATAATTATAGTAAATAATTATGTCTTATTATTAGATGATAGTATCAAATTGCGTGTTATCTTTTCCAGCTATGCAGATATAGTCAAAAGCACAAAACAGGAAAGCACAGAAACAGAGCCAGTGTTGGAGCCTGAAGAAACCCGTACTGTGATGAAGGAGACGTCCACCGAAGACGCCATGGTGCCAGTGTCGCCATCATATATGTCGGAAGCAAGTGATGCTTTTGGAAATTCATACCATTCCTTGTCAAAGGTTTGTATTTAATTAAACAAAATTTATTGTATCAAAATAACTACAAATATGGTATTATTAAGCTCATTTCAAGCAATTAATTTTTTTAATGAGGCTAGGAGTTAATTAAATTATTGTATAAAAAAAAAATAGGAACTCTGGTACATCTGACTCATAAACATCTCAAAATGTATTTGAAAAAATAATTTGTTCTTTATCTCAAGGCTCATTACAATTAATAGTCCTTAAATTTTTCGTTCAATTTTTAAATTATTATTTAATCAAATACTGCATTATCGTTCTTTTTGAAATTTTCATACATATACTTTTGTTTTTGTTTGTTTTGACCTAGTGCAAGGACAATTGTTTTTTGTATAATGATAAAAAATCTAGCTACGTCTTCTTTGTTGCATGTTACAAATTACACTATAATTATTCGATGAAATATTATAATAATAAATTAATAAACTATTTTTTATAGAATCTTAAATAAATTTTTGTACCGAGTGACGTATATATAACATTTAATTTAATATGCTAAAGCTCTTTGTTTCTGACCACTTTGACTTTGTCATTTCATTTCTTTGTTGACAAAAATACGTAGAGAAAGAATGCTCTAGAGTCTAGACCTAGTAGTGTTCTACAGCCTGTAGACAGATTGAAGCTTGTGCTGCTTGCTTGCTTGTGAGAAGATTGAATACTAGTAGTTGTCTGAGCCAAAACACCTTTACAAAATAGCAAAAGACAAAGAAAGAATTCAAGGGATAGAAAATGAAAAGTATAAACAAGATGACGGAGGGAGACTTAACGAGAGGTGAAATTCTTTTTTTGGAAAATAGATGAGAATATATTTGGAATAGAGTGTTGGAAATAAAACCAGTGAGAAAAGCCGTGCACATTATGATGAATGGAAAAGCTGCTGGACCAGATAGAATTCCTGTTGAGGTCTGGCAGTCTTTATAACTAGATGGTTGGAAGTGTCTGATTTTATCATTATTCTTATTTACCAAGTTAGACCAACTTGGGGAAAGTGATAGTGTGACAAATGCAAGAAGAGAATTCAATTACCCGAAATTAGTTCGGATTGTTGGGTGAGAGACATAGGATGATAAACTGTAAACCTGCTGCTAACTTGTTAAATACAGACGTATAATCTGGTATGGAATCACATATGGTGGTTCATGTACCTTTAATAAGTGTATTACAGGATATCTCAAGAGGTTTCGTTTTGGACGTTGAAAGAGAAGGGAGTGGGATCGAGTGAATGTTTAAAGGTGGAAGCTGAAGTGTCCGGTCAGCAGCTACGAACGAAAAAATATTATATTATATATCTAAATTTCTTAAGTCTAAATAGATTAGTTAGTCCGAAGAAATCTTTTCATTCGTAAGGATTTCAATTTACCTATACCTTTACCTATTTAAAGATAAACTGTCACTTTATGTATTTCAAAAACGAATTTCCGTTCAAAATAATACCATTTGACGTGTAAAACATTTTTGGATCGAACGATACAACAGAAGTATCATTCGGATATGAAATGTCTTATTTCCGTACATGGTACTCTACGTGTCTCATTCCCGTACACGGTTTATGCATATGTTCTTCTCATTTTATATGAATGCAATGCAAAAAGGAGATAAAAGTTGACCAAAGCATTCTTTGTCTATGCAAAAATATCATAATATAGAGAATGTTTGAAATGTAATTTTAACAGCCAGATCTTTAGCTTAGTACCCAACTTTAAACGGTGTTGATTTGTAGATTCTACTTAAAAGTATAGACGTAAGAGATAGTCTAGAGGAGTCTCATTTCAAACAGATAAAATTATCATTCCTTTCTACAAGCGTTAATGCTCCTTGTCTAAGCTCTCTAATCAGTACAGGTTAGCTTTGACAGTATGACAAATAACAGTACACTGGCCTATTTCTAAAATCTACATATTTAGGTCAAGTGTTATTTGGTCATGTGTTTTATCATGGTCATATACGTACGTGCTTTTTTTAAATGTTTTACGTAACAATGTTTATTAATAAATGGTTAAAAATTCCGCAATATTTATAGAATATTATTTTATAAGCTCATCATAAACGTAATCGTTAAATCACCAGCCGGCATCAGTGAAGTCTGCTGCCACATCAGCGGGTAGCACTAGCGCCACTGCGGCAACTTTGGGAACTACCACTACCGCTGGGGCATCCTGGCCCACGCGCTCCTCGTACTTGCTGTATACTACCGGATCAGACACGGCCTCCGTTTCTGGGGGTTCGCGGTCGTCTCAACGGAATAGTACTCATGAGGTATTCCATATTCTCCATGTAATCCTCCCCCTTTAGGTTATAATTTTAAAATAAAGTATTTTTTTAGTTCAGTTTTAATTAAAAAAAAAACCCTTTTCAATACTTTATTTGTAGTCGACCGGAATTTTTGCAGTGACAAGTTTTTTAAAATTTTATTTGCAGTTTCCTATTATAAAATTTGTTATTTAAGTTGAAAAATCTTTCTCACCCACAATCGAGCATAATCAGTATTCTAGATTTAGTGCAATAAAACTATATGTCATGGTGGAGCTATATTTAGGAGTATCAATTCCGAAGAGACGATATCTAAACGAAACCTCCATTTTTAAGTTATCTATAAAATATAAATAACCTTTTCCAGGTTCAAAGAGTATCAGAGCCTGCGCTGGTGCCACAGCACGGCATCGGAGCACAATACCTGGAGCCGGCCCCGTACGTGGGAGCCGTGGGGGTACCCGCAGTACTGCCGCTACCGCTACCTCCGATACCCGTCATCGTGACCCCCGATCAGGCTCAGTTACAGGTGAAATCGACTTTAACCACTTCTATAACGAGAACCGATCCAAAACATATCCACCTTTATATGATATACAACTTTAATTTCAATTGATTTTCTTAATTTCATTTATTATATTTTTATTTTTACATATCTATATATATAAAAAGAGTAGTGTTGAGGGGAGGAGAGGGTATGGGACAGTGTGATAGCTAGTGGCCGTGGCAGGAGCAGTTGCAGCGCACTCACCGCGAGTTACAGCAGATGATCGTACGACAGCAGGAGGAGCTGAGGCAGGTGAAGGAGCAGCTGCTATTCGCGAGGCTCGGCATCCTGCAGCCTATCATTAACGTGAGTTACAGCACTAGAGTACGATAGGGAGGAACAAGTATATGACATCTAGGCAGTATGATAGAAAGTCTTTAGTCAACACATCAAAAAAAAAAATCCATTGTATTGACATTTTTGTATGTACTAAAAAACTAGATGCTTGTAAGAAAACATCTTCATATTTAGCTATTCTTCATATCTTGCTATGATCGTCTTCACACCCACCTAACCTCCAATAAACAACTATTCCTTCGAAACAATAATATTGCGTAATATAATGTCGTCATCGGAGATGTCTTTTAAAGGTGTTGAGACATACTGAATAGCGATCTCTATACTTGTTCTTCTTGTGAAGTTCCAGTAGATGCACGCGCTGTTACCCGAAGATCTCTTAAGGTAATATCTATATTAACCTAACCCATGTCCATAATAACTTTTATCATAAACTATATTTTATTATTTTGTTTTTGTTGGTATTCTATTTATTTTTATAAATAAGTAAATACACTTTTAATTATCACACCGCACACACACACATAGCTTGAATATTAAAAATGTATTGTACGAAATTTTTGATATCAAAAAAAAAACACTGTCCTTATAAATTTCCTGAAAATTGTTAGTTCATATTTTTTCTCAGGTTATTTTCAATTTAGTATTATTTATTGTGCTAAGGACATATTCTTTTACTATTTAAGTAAAATTTGTAATTTTACAAGAGCTTCTTTACTTTCACGCTGTCAAATTTTGAAAAAAGATTATGTGTGCTGTGGAACTTATTTTATAATTATCTACAGCTCAGACAGGATTCAAACCGTATAATATTGGTGAGCGAGAAGTTATCGTATTTTAAAACAAACAAAAATTTTAATTGGGCTAAAGCATTAATACCATTATTTAATTAACGAATGATTTCTGTTGAGATGTAGGATGGGATTGGAATATTTAGTTAACATAGATTTCAGTACTAGTTTGGTGTCAATTTGTGAACTGGAATCTTAGATGGCAATGTTATCCGTCCATATGAAATTTCTTGAAATTCCTTCCTTCTAACAAATACTTTCGAACTTTGACAGTTAATATCGATATTATTGAAGTTACATGTGTTTTGAAAAATCACCACAAATGGATATTGCGTTCATGAATACGTACAAATAACATGGAGCTCTAGGTGAGTGGACACCGAATGGGTACTGGAGTATTTGGAAACTGACCAATTTGGATTTTTTATCAAATATCGTCTTCTGTGATGTAAATGGGCATTTATGATTGGATTGGTCAATAAACAGAATTACCAAATGCGATTCACATGAGATCTGGGATCCCAACCCATCACCGTATGCGGCGAGCGCTATAGATTGATGATTATCAAATTCTTTTGATCTTAATTGATATGAGCAACGGCTTCATGCCACATTGCTCATGCCACATTGGAGACTCTGCATTAGTGATTTGAGGGCATGGCTATCACACATGGAGGAATTGTGAACTGGCCACCGACATGATGCCATTTGACCCCGTTAGTTTTTTTCTTTTGGGGTTTTTTAAGTCTCAGATACATAAGCCACAGTGACCCTCAAAGTCAATATAAGTCACGCCATCAGTCAAATTAAGCCTGATTTATGAGTCAGCTATAGATATTTTTTACATTTCGAAGGCGCTCTACCAAGCAAAGCCGTTTCGGACATTTGCTGGACGTTATATTTCATTCATATTTTATTAAAACTAAATAAACATACCGCTAGAAGTATGCGAATGTATGAGAATACAGTATAAAGGTGCTCTCGCCCACTATTCAAATGGGGCTTTTTTAAACTAGCCGCACCCAAATAAATTGATTAGACGCGGGAGAAATATTGTACTACCGCCACAATCATCGGATTAAAATTTATTGTATTATAATGTGTATGGACATTTTAAAGAAACGATTTAAAAAAAAGAAAAAAAAAAGAAAATTATGACGGAAATTAAAGTTTTAATTCATCTGACGGTATTACCTTCACTTTGACATTTGTTTTTTGTAATTCCCAGAGAAAAAGCTTGAAATATAGCTATTTATGGATAATTAATATGACATTATTTGTTTCAATATGGTTTGAGCAAAGACAAAAATGTTTAACGTTTCAATTACCTTTGCAACTTACACCTCGTTCATCTACTACGTACGTCTATTTACGGAGCATCCTTTATATACACAAGAATTGCTAGTATTTGATACATATAAGAATCTAACATGGCCGGCCACGTCCAAAACGGGATCTTTATATTTCGAAATATGTCTTCATAAAAGCACAGCTCTAGCGATTAGTTTAGTCACTGTTATTAAACTATTAATAATATAAAATTGCTATATTTAAATTGAAGAACGAAAGAAGAAATTCTATTTGTTGAACATCGAATGGCATAGATCGTGGTCGAAAGTGTGCTTGTACATGATTTATATTATTATACTGAATAAAAAATAACGTGCTTGATCAGTTACTGGAGGGAACTTATAATCACAAAAATTACAACACATGTGGCACTTTAAATGGCAGAACGCAAACCGCTGTGCTTGTTCGTATTCAGTTTGTCGTTTTCAGTGATTTCTATGATATATATTTTATAAATAACAGCTATTAAATCAAAATATATTATTGGCATTAGAGAAAGCACAATAGTTTTTTTTTTTCAGCTTAATAACATAACATTTCATATTGAATTCATGTTCATTAAAAGCTAAATCAAAATATAACATTACTCATCATAAAATAATAAACTACCTTCAGAATCTAAGCAATTAGATGCCACAGGTGCAGGATCCATTTTCGAATCCGGAGCAGATCCAGGGTCGGGCGGCCCCAGTCATGTACGATGGGAACAGACAGCTCGGATACCCGCCACCAAACAACCAACAGAACCACAACATGCCGCCACAATAGACTTGCCACATTTAGACAAATGTCTGATAGATTGTAAACAGCTGATTGTATATGTTGTAACTTCATATATATAGATACTAGAATATGTATGTGTGGGTGTTAAGTACGATATGGTCTCGAATTAAAACCAAATGATTTTGGGGATTCTATATAAGATTTAGAATTCCACGTAAGGTTGCGTGTCACTTATCGCATTCCGATTTAATATAGATTTAGTTTTATTTAAGCACAACTGGAAATAAGTTACCGTTTCACAAATAGCTATTACATATTTATATGACACGTCCTCGTGCAATATTTTAAATATGTATAATCCAAAACGTTTGATATAATGTTTTGGGATTAAAAATATTTATTATTCATGCTTTAGTAGATATCTGTAGGTTTTTAAGTACGTTAATTATGTTCGTTGTTGTAAATGATAGTACAGCTGTTCGTGTATTCATGCAACCATAAAAAATGGTTGTGATCATCCAGATTCATCTTAAAAAACTCATCGGTAACATTACCTATAGGTAAATTTGATATAATTCATTTTTTTTAATGTGTAACCCCCTCGATGTTTAATCTTATAAATGTATGTCGTAGATAAATTACATATGGTATACGTATTCTTTAAACTTTTGAAATTTTGAATGGTAATTTCAGGAATATATATTTCTAGGAATAAGCCTCATATTTCAGTAGTATACCGCAATTCTTATATTAAATGATGACAAGTTCTGGAAATTTGTCAACTTTCAATTGTGCCATCGTGATTAATAGGACGGTATGACTTTCTTTTTTACGGTAATGTGACGAATTATTTTATATTTATTATTGAATTATAATAATTGTTAGATATAAAATTTTAGTACTTTCAAGATTTTGAAAATATGTGATATTTTTCAATTTTGTTTTTTTATTCACCATTAATTTAAGTTATACTTTATTTAAAATATGGTTATGCGTTAAATAGGTTTATTTAGGTTATATAATATAATATATTTTTTCTAATACATATTTAAATAATGAATTATTTAACTATTTTTGTTTTGATATTTGTATAATGGTTTGTTGTTATTATTGCATTCGTGTATGTTTAAAGTTTATTCTTAACTCTGTGGTTAAATTTGATTTAAGATAAGAAATCATTTAAATGAAACATCATAAGATATGCCCAGTTTTCGTAATTAATGTATTTTAAAATATATCTCGTCTGTATGTATCATCTTTAATATAGTTACTTATATATAGTAGCTAGTGATTGAAGGGAAAGGGCGGGGAAGACGTAGGAATAGGGGATAATCACCATGAAGCGACTATTTTAAAGCAAGTGAGGAATTTGGGTGACAACCCTCCTCCCGACTCAAGAACCTCCCTCACTTATGATCATTAATAAACTACCCCCTTCCCTCTTTGAGCAATATAGCCTGCACCTGGATCAAACCCCGTATCAGCGGCTGATTTGAACGCACTCAGAAAACTAACAAACTTATACATGAACGTTTAAAATGTGCGAAAAGTTTTGATGTTGGGACTCTGTGGTTTGAATAATTTTTAAAGTAAAAAGTTTCCATTCATCGACACTTGTCTTTTGAACGTATTATCTATGGCACTATTCCAAATCTCTGTTGTCATAATTATAATTTTAATCAAGTTAGTAATATTAATAAAATATTAAGTGTAGAAAATTTGGGAAGGAATTTATCGTGGTTTTGAGTGAGTGATGGTAGCTGGTGCTCTTTTTAATGAATTTTTGTAATTATAATAATTTCATATAAGTTTTAAAATATAAATTATATTTATATATACTGTATTTATACATTTTAGAAACGTAAAGTGATATTTTTTTATGTATTCCAATTAATTGTTTATTAATAAGTGATTATATTTTTAGCGGAATCTTCCATGTTACATTCAGTGCAATATTGTTTGTTTTATGTTAAAAGTGTTTGTTTATTATAGTTGCTAGTTTTATTGAAAGTGTATATTAAAATACACTTATATACACATCACGTAAATATTGTTGCTCACTTGAATCCACTGAGGCAATGTTTGGATTTATTTTAAACTCGTAAGATTCAGTGTTGGTTATTATCTCAATTACTTTATTCTTTTTTTTTTACTCTGTGATTTTTTGACAGAAGTAAGTTCTAAATAGAATGACGGTAACCTCTTTTGACATTTTATGTGTACAGTACTCTGTACCGCTGCTTGCCAAATTTTTATCGACTTCTTAAGTGACGCCAAATATATAATATTAATATAGTTATTTTTAATTATAATCATTGTACTTATATAGAGTATAAAATATGTTTTTATTTTTCAGAAATGATAAAACCAGGCCACATGTTAGTACAGCTAGCAGAAACAATATGATCATTCATGTCTTACTACGTACTAACATGTAAAAAAAAAAAGTTCAAATGTATGTATATACCTACATCATTTGTAACTGTACTCTAGTTCTGGATGAAGCGTTTAAACCTGTTTTTAATTAAAACTGATTTTAAATTATTTCGTGGCTTTAAAATTTATTTATATTGCCATATGAAATATCAGCAAAACGTATTGAAAACCTTTTGCTAAATAAAAACAGATTTCGGCGCTTTAAGATCAATATTCTGTCAAGACGGAATACAGGGTAATGGCAAAATAGCAAATGGAAAGTGATATTATTAGTATTTTTTTTTTATTTATAATTTATAAACAATGTATGTATGTGAAAAAAAAAAGAAGTGATTAAAAACAATGTCATTTATTTAATAAACTTCTTTATCGGTACCATGTTATTATTATAATAAAATAAAAAGAAAATATAATAACCTTATATTCTGAACGTATTTAATACATTTTGGTTTACCTACGTATTGACAATTTTCTTAAGCTTATAGTTCTAAATATTTAGTTGCATTTCTAGCAGGTGAACTCTCAAAAGTATTGAATTTAACTCTAAAGGAACAGTAATATTAAATAAAATATTAACAATTGTTGCAGTTACATGAATTAAAAATACTTTTGAAATAAGTACATTGTACAGGAATTAGAATTCGGTAAACATGCCCTGAGGGAATCAAATCTATTACGGAGATTTTTCTCTCATGAGATGTGAAATACGTTTTACAACTAAGGACCTCCGTTCATCATCGTTATTTAAATTTACGCCATGTTCTGTCCCTTGCACATCCGCCAATAATAGCCCTTGGCGTTGACCAATTCACTGTGTGAGCCTCTCTCAACGATCTTACCTGATAATTACAAATATTCAATGAGTTTACACATGTGAGGTGATTTCAATGCATGTTATAGTTAAAATAGTTGAAAGAATACCTTTGTCCAGTACACAAATTAAGTCTGCATCTTTGATAGTAGAAAGACGATGAGCAATGGTAATGCAAGTACGTCCTTTAGCGGCTTTCTCCAAAGCTTCAGCCACCACCTACAGATTTGACGACATTAAAAATATTAAAAGTTTGATTTTATTAATACATCATTATATTATTTGATTAATTATATAGAAATATTCGGAGCTAAATTCAAATTCAAAATATCTTTATTCAAGTAGGCATTTACATGCACTTTTGAATTGTCAATAATATATTATGTACATTATAAAAATGGCCAGAAACTCGCTAAGAGCATTTCAACATTGTAATGTATATTAAAATTAAATCCTTACTCTTTCACTATTAGCATCCAAAGCTGAGGTGGCTTCATCCAAAAGTAGTAAACGCGGTGATCTGATTAGCGCTCTGGCGATGCACACGCGCTGCTTCTGTCCTCCAGATAGTTGGGCACCACTTGAACCTAAGTTAGTTTCGTACCCCTGAAAGAAATATTAACACAATTTTGTTTAATTTGCAATATTAACTTTTTAATTTAAACAATAAAAGTAGCGAAGCAACTAATGTACATTCAATATTCAAGAAAAATATTATCGTTTTCAAAGATAAGGTACAGACAATATTTTTTAGACAGGAACTAAGTAATAGCTGGTATCAATATAAAGGACACATTTTTGTTTCAAAAGAGAGTGGTCATTGGTCATATAAACACTAGGAATATTCTTACCTTTGGTAGGGATACAATGAAGCTGTGTATATTAGCAGCCTTCGCAGCTGCGATGATTTCGTGAGTACTGACTTTGCGGTTATTATCACCGTACGCTATATTCTCTGCGATGGTGCGGTCGAACAAGATGGGCTCTTGTTGTACTACACCCAGCTGACGTCTCAAGCGGGGCAAGGAGAGCGAAGTCCGAGTGTCGCGACCGTCTAGTTCCTAAAGATATTGACGTTATATCATACTTAATGCTACCAGTATAAGAATTCAGTGAGTATCTGTTAATATTTGCAGGAGATAATTACCTATGAAAATAATACATTTCTATTGTATAATACCCTTACCGCTTTTACTTGTATTGTCTTTTATCGTTGTTATTTATTTTGTTCTAGGTTATATTTTGACGAGCCGGCTTAAATTAAGTATTCTTATCTCTGCATCATATTCAGTATATTTTTCTAATATAACCTTTTAAGTATTGAGATAATTTTGGAAATTACCTTTTAAGTACTCAAAATTAAATGAGATAATTTTGGAAAAAGGTTTTTGGGCGTGACAGTCGTTTTGTTTACAAACAATTTTAAATTGTTAATATATTATAGTTAATTCAATAAACCAAACCTAGTATTTACTTTTTGTATTTTTTATATAACATATGTTTACTTTTTACAAAAAAATAAAATCAATTTATCAAAGTAACTCTTTCAAAGTTTTATTTCTTATTACTCTTTATTCTCAACTCCCTCTCTCGCAATCTCTTTTCTCTTTCAAACTCTTTCATTCGAATAACGTAATCCTCTTGTTCACAATTTAAATATGCATGTCTTTCGTGATGACATTTATAAAGGAACGGTATGTTCTTGTATCGACAAACTTGATAGTCCAATAGGATATGAGCACAATAGTCCCTGTATTTAATGGGAATACGAGCAGAAACCAGGTCTTCTTGTTTAGCAATCATCTCGCGTTTAGTTCTTGAATAGGAAAACCCAGTTTTGGCATCAAATGAAGGTAGCTCATCAGGACCTAGATTAACATGTCGTGTTCCTAATGTTCCCATAAAGTGTCCCATTATAAATCTTATTTGTTAGCTTCGTGTAATATTTTCAGTAAAATACTTATTAACAGATGTCAAGCTTTTTTGTTTTTAAAAAATTGAAGTTTTGAAAATGCATAATACCCGATCGGAAATAAAATAGATTAAAAATATATGTAACTTACAATATTGCCAGTGTCGGGATCATAGAACCTCTGCATTAGTTGTAAAACAGTGGATTTTCCGCATCCTGAAGAACCAACCAAGGCAATTGTTTTTCCAGCTTCCATCTTTAATTCTATGCCCTTAAGGATTCGTTGGTGAGGTCGTGTTGGGTAACTAAACTCCACATCTTTAATGCTAAAGCTTCCGGTGGCCATCTGTTTAAATAAATTCAGTTAGTTTGAATGTTCATAAAACGATTTAATTAATTATACTATAAATATGGGTTACTTACCCATTCCTTTCGGTCTTTCACACCAGTTTCGGTTTTAACTTTTGGTTCTCGGTTGATAATCGACAAAATTCTTGCACCACAAGCTTTAGCAGAGTTGAAACTCGGTGCATAAACTAGTGACTGACCTAACATGTACGCACCATACATAAGTGCCTCGTTGACACTGAAAATAAAATAAACATGACTGATCGAACTAATTGGGAATAATTACTATTTTTTAACGACCCCTCAATTGTGTACAATAGGTAGTGTTAAAGAAAAATATAGACGATAGTTCTTGTAAAAGTTGCAAGGAGTATATAACAAACCAAAGCATTGGTCCTTTCTATTCTGGGAGGTCAACGTTCCTCTGGTAATAGTTGAGGAGAGTATGTAATTTGTAAGAAGTTTCTCTGCTGAAATAGTATCTTGTGCATCTTATAATCACAAAAAAAATGGGTTTTGCACTTAGCTACATTTGCTGTAGATAGTGAATATAGCTCAGTATACTTAACATTGACAATTTCATCTAGAAATGTAGAGGAAAGACCTTACCCCTTCACTTTTTCTTCTGGATGATAAATTGGATTTCATTTTGTGTGTTGTCTACATAATTTCAGATATGTGATTTATTGAATTCACATTGCAGCAAAGAGAAGGCAGTGGACTACATACATCAATATTTATATTATCAACTAGGGTAACAAGTTTTACAGACGTATCTCGTTTATGACAGAATATCATATACAGTAAATGACACTTACAGCATAACTATTTTATATTCCAACCCATCGTAGGCTACGAGGACTGCGCCATAAACGGTGGCACTGCAGTATGACAAAAAGGGCACGTATACACCGAGACCTAAGACCAGACCTCTCCACCTCGTCTTTTTAGATATAGCTGCACATGATTCTATCAAAGATTCATGGAATCTTTTTAGGAATGTATGTTCGACACCTGAAATGTTACAAATATAGTATAAATAAGTTTTGGTTGGTTCTATTTAATCAAGGTAGTGTGTCAGATATTTCATACTTATATTTAATCAAAGGTTGATAAATATAAATGTATCAATTTATCTGACCCTGAAATCATGTTTTTTTTTTACCTAAGCTTTGTACAGTTTTAATGCTGACTACTGCTTCAGTAGCGATTGAAGTTGCAGCTTCCATTGCAGCACGCTCGTCTGACTGCGACTTCTGTGAAATAATACCTTCTAACCAAATGCTACCCACCATCTGAAAAAGAGTTTAAATTTATAAATTGGGTTAGTGGAGTGTCAACTTTAAAAAAAAATATACTATCTAAAGAATTAAAACAAACAATCAAATACAACAAAGTACTAACCAGGGGTAGAAAGGCTGTACCAACGAGGGTTAGCTTCCAATTATAGCTGATAGCCATAATGAAGCCGACTATTACAGAACTGGAACCCTGCAGGATGAGACCAATTCTCAAGCCCGTCGCTCCTTGGACCTCCGCCGCATCACCGCTGAGACGCGCACACATCGCGCCCACGGTGTTCGATTCTTTGTCAAAGAAACCGATTTCCTATAAATAAGACGTACGTCTTTAAAATTTGTTACCGTAGCTGAGTATGTATGTAAATATTTATGTATGTAGTCTGCCTTCTCTTTGCTGGCACGTGGACTTGAAATGTGACTCCAAGTGCTATTATTTTGTAGACTGATGAAGATATACCTATTATCAAAATACAATCTTCTAACCTGTTTAAGTAGTGCCGAAAAATACTGTTGCCGTAGTCTTGAAGTCATCCTAAGGCCGGCGTTAGTAAATGTGGTACTTTGCAGACACATGGATATTCCAGCTATCGCAGCTACTACAAGGAACATACCGGAGTAAAAATCAGCGTAGTATGTTATATCGCTGCGATTTGGCATAACGAATATCTGAAATATAGATTTATAAGATTAATACAGTTAATTATCATTTTATCTTAGAATTATATTTATTGCGTAAAAAAATTACTTACTCCCGACGTATACCCGAAAAGTAGAGCAAAAACAGGGAAACAGGAGCCCTGAATAAATGCAGCAATGGATCCCACGACTATGTAAGGCCATTCTGGACCATTTAACTTTAAGAGCTGCCAATCGCTGACTGGTTTTATTTCCTTAAATATGACACAAAAGACTTCTATAATTGAACTCGCTTAAGTTAGTTATTTCATGTTTATTTGTTCCATCGGTATTTTATGGTAACAGGCTTATAAAAAAAAAAACATACATCTTCGTCCTCCTTTTCTTCCTCTTCTTCATCAAACTCATTATTGTATATGAAACTTTGCAAGCCCGTTGACATTACTGATGAAATTGAGCCACGTGGTGTCATCCAATCGTGGGAATCTTAAAAATAAATTTAGGTTTAGTGGATGAATAAGATGCCTTCAAAAATAATATATAAGAAGTACCTCTCTTAAGGGAATGGTGTCTGGCTAAACGCCTAGTAGACCGGCGCTTGACTTCTACTCGCGATATTGGATTTGCAACCGTCAATTCCTCAAGGTCTGCTGTGCCATTCTGTTCTTCTGGTAAAGTTTCTATAACGTCCGGTTCCTTGTTTTCATTGCCGGTGGTTACAAGTTTATGATAAAAACCTGCAAAGCGCAAATAGTTGAAATTAACAAAAATATTTGATCTAAAAGTTTTTCATGCTCATATCTTTAACTATTCTTACCTTTGGCTTTCATGAGTTCTTCGTGGGTACCGTGTTCAACTATTGCTCCTTGATCCATACAAATTATACGATCAGCGTTCACAATTGTAGATAATCTAAAAGAAAAAATAAACACGTTTTAACAGTCTTTTGTGCAAAACTTTAATTATAAAGAATGCTTACTGATTACTTAAAGCATTAGCACTTATCTAGAATAATTTCCTCTTACTTTGAGACTTATAGATAAGATGATTGATAAGCAAATTTTACGATTTCATATACAAAACACTATGCAATTGTAACTTTTAGTTATTGTCTATAGAAGTTAATTAGGTCTTTTAGAAAGTACCTAAGTTACTACGGAGTAGATTACAATTAGTAATCTACATGAGATGTTTACTTATTTGATACGAATGTTCCCTACTTATATCAAAACGTATAAGAAAATGGTAAATAAATTAAAACGATATAAGACGCTCTTACTAATCAAATAAATATAAATAAATTAAAGTATTAATTCTTAAAGTGACGATTTCAAGGAATATCATTTTTAAACATTAATAACGAGATCTGACCTATGAGAAACCATGAGTGTAGTGCGTCCTTCACTAGCTCTATCCAAGGCTGCCTGAACTTGTCTTTCGGAATGAGGGTCGAGTGCCGATGTAGCTTCGTCCAAAAGAAGAACTGCTGGCTCCCGAAGTAAAGAACGGGCGATGGCAATTCTCTGCTTTTGACCCCCCGATAGAGATGCACCTCTTTCGCCTATCACAGTATCGTAACCCTGAAAGTTGTTAAGTGTATAATTTTTTGGGGCTATATGTATGTTTCTCTTACTTATTTTGGGTAGATGTCATTTTATATACGCTTGATAGATTAGATAAGGTATTGATTATTAATAATTTAATGAAAAGTAACAAACATTTGCTAGATGCGTAATAAAATCATGGGCGTATGCCATTTCAGCGACCCTCTGTACTTCCTCTCGAGTGGCCTCAGGGCATCCTAATGCTATGTTTTCGAAAATCGATCCTCGGAATAAAACTGGTTCTTGTCCAACCACACCTGATAAAGAAAACGTATGGTACATATTTATATATATCTTAACGAGATTAGAATATTTATTCTTAGTTTATTGATAATGGAACCACCTTTTTTATAAAAAAAAAGTCAATTTGACATTATTTGATGGTTCCTGATATTAATTGCAACATTCAATGTTTTCTTTGTTTCGTTTTAAACATGATTTTAGGTAAAGATCCATCGATAATTTTGTCACCATTATCGCTGATAAAATAGTAGGCTCAAATAACCTAGGCTACATACATCTTTATGTTTAAAAAAAAGTAAATATGTAATAATTAAAAAGCAATATGGAGCTATCCATAAGTGTAACATATTTGTTTATTTTAATAGAGCTGGAGAGGGAGAGGCGTAGTTCAGAGTTGTTATTCAATAATAATAAATGGTCCAAATCTTTGGTAAGTAAATAAAAATGTAGCTCACCTAAGGACGATCTCAACCAACTAAGATTTAAATTCTTAACATTTTTGCCATCAAGTTTTACAACGCCTAAATGTGGTTCATAGAGCCGCTGCAAGAGCTGTAAGATTGTTGATTTTCCGCACCCAGAAGATCCTACGAGAGCTACGCATTCACCTGCTTTTATGTGCAAAGAAAATCCTTGCAATACCTGTCATGAAAAATTTTATATTATATACTACGTAGTAGTATTTTCAACATATTGAACTCTAAGAAATCCAGCTGTCTTCTGAAAAACATTAGATATCACCTCTAGTTAAAACGATTAAAAGATAAGCATAGTGAATATGGAACCTTGACATTGGGTCTCGAAGGGTAGCTGAAGTGAACATCTTCCAGGGTTATCTCTCCAATAACTCTCCGTGGCGAGACTCCCCCTTTATCCAGTGCATCAATGCTGGGCATGCGGTCTAGCAGCTTAAACAAGCTGGCCGCGGCACCCCGAGCACTAGCAAACACTTCTGCATGGGGTACACAAAACGTGATAGATTGAGTAGCCATGTACACACTAAAAAGGATCTGCAAGGCAATGTTATGTAATTAAAATCTGCGATGGTATTTAAAAATTTTATGATTTTCATAGTACTTACACTGAATACGACGCCTACAAGATATTTTCTTTCATCCGTCGGTTTATCGAAATCGATTAAAACAAGTCTTGTGCCATAAGTTAGGCCGATAGCATTAAGAGAATATGTAAGTACCCAATTAAAACCTGTCCCTAAGCCGGTATACAATCCTCTTTTTCGACCATAACGCTCAGCAGGTTCTAAAAGCTTGCGATACCTATAAAGTTAGAAGATAGCCATCAGGAAAAAGAAAATTTTCATTTTATTGGAAAAATTATGGTATCTAATACTGTAAATGCAGTTATCAGATAAATATGGGGAGCTATGAGACTTGCTTTTTTAAATTTACTTTTATCACTAAATCTAATAAGCGTTTACCTATCGACTTCTTTACTTTCCCCTCCAAAAGAAACTACAGTTCTTACGGACTTAAGAACCTCTTCTGCCTGTTTTCCTGCCTGACTATATGATTCCATTTCGCGAATAGAAGACTTCGTTTGATACTAAAACAATAGAACAATTTCCTATGTAAAACACACCAAAAACATTGATCAGAGTACTTACATTAAAGCGATTAAAGAATGAAATTTTCATTACACGGAATAAAACTGTAATATTAGGGGAGGGCTTCACTTTAAAAAAAAAGGTATGCGTTCAAGTTACAAGTTAACGTTATTCTAGAATTAGGGAATCAAGTCTATTATCATAATATTCTTACGTTTGATAATATAACCGAAGCTCCAATAGAGAACGGCACCACAGTAACACAAGCTAGGGTCAGTTCCCAACCCATTGGGAATGCCTGGCAAAGGCAGATGGTGGCAGTGCCTACCAAGTTAGATACCACACTTATTTTCTCTCCCATACCATCCTTCAACTTCATCATATTCCTGTGAAACCGAGAGTATTATTGAGGAACATTCAAAAAGAGACGAAGCTTCTTAGCATTAAATGGAGTCACCATCGCGTTGCAGAGAGAGGAGTACGAACAGTTAGTGATTTTAATGGTAAATTACTTACTCAGACATCTTAGAAGCCAAGTTGAATTCGTTGTCTGTGTCAAACCAAGCCATATCCTGACGCAATACAGCTTCAAGGAATAATAATCGGATCCTAGTAATCTAAAACAATAATATAATAAAGATATCGTTTGTAAACTACCTTACAATAAGCTCAAAGCTCAAAAGGTCAGCTTCGATTGTTACATCGTCATTTTTTGTTTAATATAATGTCATATTTAGTTTTTATAAGCGAACTGTAATATAGCCTAAATGAAATGTAATTGATTTTAAATGCTTACATTCGACAATGATACAGTGTGTTCATAAATTGATAGATATTACTGAAATATAACGTGCATGTGGTACAATGTCCGTCAAGGTTACTAATTGAGACAATTGTCTTTGTTTATGGTGGCTCAAAGTTGTCTCGCAGCGTATCTATCATATATAATAATATATGAAGTTAGTGTGATTGTTTGAAGAGCCCTGTACGCAACTAAGTTGTGTTATTTCAGTAAGGTTTATTGTAAGTAAGGCTCAGTTTTGCTTAAGATTTGTTGCATTTACTAAAGGGATGTAGCCAGTTCTCGTCCATATATAAATATATATAGCTTCTAGGTATAAAGTCTAATTAATAACTGCTGACACCATACTGTACACTCCCAAAATAATGTTATTACTTTTGGTGTGGATATACTTAATGTACGAAAACTGAGAAACCGTTAGGTAGATTAGAGGTATTTAGACTTTTTGTGGAAATGAAAACACAATTATTAATCTATTTCTATGAATAATGAGAAAGGAGTACTGGATAATAAGATGGATTATTAATATTCAATAACTGAAATATTAAAAACGAACAAATTCACGGGTCTTTGACGTTATCTATTAATAAATCAAAAGAGAATCAAGTGCAAAAGTTAAATGCGCTGATGCAGTGACGCACATTGAATCACTGTTAGGTAATCAATATTATATACCTTTACCTATAGCTTAGTCAAAGTACGTTCTCAGCAGCATGCTGTGCACGTATCTTTCCTTCATTCTTTCTTTCTTCTTTTCTAAGAATGTTCTATAGACATAATTAAATAAAACTCTACCTGTCGTAAAGCACTCCAATTGATAAGACCCACAGATACCATGCACAGAATAAGAGAAATGCCAATGCTAATAAACATTCCTATGGCCATAGCTTCTCCATCATCCACAAGGGCCTCCATATTTTCATCGTTCGAAGCATTGCACCTGGAAGCATAAATTTGTTAATACAGATTATGGTGACATTCTATTTAAATAAAACATTTATGTAAGAAAAAAAAAGTTCTTAATACGTCAAAAAGTAATAAATTTACAAGGGCTTACGAAATAAATAACATCTCAATTTATTTTTATAGCGTTAATTGGGTTTCTTACAGTCGTTTCCCACCACCAAACAGTGCAGTGAGGGGTAGATAACTTGAGCATTCATCTTGTTGAGCGGTCCTCTCCACGAAGGCCGTGCTGAGCTCTCCGAACTGCACCAGGTTGTAGCACACGCCGCCGCCACTCAGCAACCCAGCGAACACACCGGTAATTGTAGCCAAAAGTTCAGCCCACGTAGCATACCGGAACTAAAAATAATTAAAATTAAAACAAACACGCCCAAATTAATAACGTTAACGAAAATGGTTGGTAACAACTTTACGCAATAAACTAATAAATATGCCATAAGGTCGTCGGCATATAAGTGGCTAATAAGCCAAACAATGTATTTATTTTGCATTTTAACAACGTTGTTATACAATTTTATTATAAAGCACTACCAGATCAATAGTTTCAGATTCGTTCCTAGAGCTAAAATTCAAGGACGTTATGGTTTTCAAAGGGGAATTGTTAAATAAAATTACTTATATGTCAGTATTACAAATTTTATTAAATACATAAATTTTGAAACATATATGGATTTTTTATTTTTACTTACAATTTGAAAATAGGATATACTTGGGTCAGGTTCGGTCTCTGGTTCTTTCCTGAAACAAAGTAAAATGTAATTACATTTTTTGCTAGAAACAAAATAACTCTTTCAATTTAAGTAAATTAAAAGTCTACACGGGACATAATTTCGTTTTCGACGGATATTGTAGAGTCCAAAAGACACCATTAAAAATCAAAGTACGGAAATTAAAACTTTACCTAACGGACGATTTATATCAATGGAATGTATATTTTTCAATCAATTTACAAATCAATATCCATCAATTTAAAAATATATACGTATTAAAAAGCAAGGCCAAATATGTAAACATACGTCTACGAAAAAGTACTTGATTTCAATGAAATATTCTTAAAATTATAGGTTATTGTTTTAGACAAATAGTCTCATTCCGCCTCTCTTACTTTAAAGTTCAACTGGATGGATAAAAAAAAAAAGCTGAAGTGTTGGCTTATTTTTAAAGTCAACTTATTTCATGCGTTTATACCCCGGCAAATTCACTTATCTTGATGAGATAATATAAAAATGTAATTAATGTACATCTACAATAAAACATCACTATTAGTCGGATTATAAAGTGATATGATCGTTTGAATTAATAATAATCTAAGTCAACATAAAGACTGCTTTTAACTTCGAAAAATATTCGTTTTTGAACGAATATTTTTGGGTTATAAAATCTACTAATTTATACATGTTGAGTTTAAGACGATAGGAAAAAAAGAGGGGAGCAAACGAACTCGCTGCCAACAGTAAATAATACAAAAGTTTCCATAGCAAACAATTGAATTCTCTAGCAACACAAACAGTAAGATTCAATCAATAGATAGTTATATATAGTATTTGTTATTCATGAATAAATAAGGAAAATAAATTATGATTGATTTAATAATAATATAATGACTTGGTAAATGTGCAAAATAATATTTTAAATACATACAATGATATCAATTGCGGAGATAAATGATGGGTAGGTACATCTAGCATTGAAATAATATATTTAAATAAATATTACTAAATTCACGAAAATGTCGGTTTCGCTGGCAATATCATATGCTATAATATACTAGTTGTGTTTAAGATTTATTTAAATAACTTACTTTTTAGGTGAATGTGACAATTGTTTCGTATAACATGATAATAATTTTGCAAAGCTTTAAAAATATTCGCTCAGCACATAATATGTATATTAAATTTATTTAATTGCTATTTAAATGTTTTGTTACAAAAACTTTTAAATATAATATCATGGGCCATATGTAATTAGTTTTTAAGCATTATGAAATGAAAAATAAGAAGTCGTATGGCGGTTGATCTTTATCGCCATACGACTAAAATAAAAAAAATAAAAAAATCTAATTTTCAAAACCTAATCCAATTTTGAATTATCGATTCTTATATCGTGAAAATTAATAACAAAATAAATAGAATAAATATTACCTAATACTGCCTAGAATATTCTTTGATTTAATAATAGGTATATTGTACGTAAATAAAAAATATATATTACTAGAATAGAAATAAAAGTTTGTCAATGTGCAGGAAATAGGTATATCAAATTCGTACGTTGAAATTTGAAGCTGTTAGAAGATATACCTTCGCCTGCATCATTTCATATTGAAATCAATGATCGTTAATAATCAATTTGTATGATTATATCGAGTTTTAGTGACTTTTTAGCTGTAGATTATTTGATGGTGGGTTAGGAATTAATGAACAAAATAAAGTAACTCTAAGGTTCCTTTACGCTAAGAATCTAACGACAATATTTTATATATAACAGTTTATTAAACTATAAATATTACAAACTAAACTAAACTATAAATATTACAAACTACAAATTGTAACCAATCAGCAAACGCATATCAATAGCCACAGATAATTGAGAAATGAATGTCTACCAATTGTCTAATAAGTCTCGATTCGTCATTAACATAAACGTTTTTGTTCTAAAATATTTTTGTCGATTATCATAACAATAAAAAATGAAAATTATTTTACTAAAACAAAACATTATAAGTCACAACTAACGTATCTATTTCTTCGTTTTATTTGAGTATTCAAAAAAACACTTTTAGTGAAAACGAACTACTTAAATTAGAAGACGGAAATAATTAAATAAATATTATTGTTTTAACCTATGTACCCTTTTTCAAAGATAAGACTGATTAGACATTATTCTATATGTTGAATCGAATTAAAGATACAATTACATTTTATATTTTCTTAAATATCGGATAGATTATTATAATATTAAAAAGTATTTCGGGTATGAAATTCAGAAATACTAATAATTACAGACAAACACTTCTGTGGATGGTAAATTCGCATTAATCAGGATCTTAGGCTTTTCAAATTTTATAATTTTATAATATTTGTGGTCTAACAAAATGTATAACATTTTTTTTAAACGACAAATTATTTTACCTGAAGACTACTCTCATAGTAACCAAAATTTCGAAAAGGATTATATTTATTCACTTTAACATAAAACTTAAAATATTGAAAACATAACATTTTGATAGAAATAATAATAATAAAAAAAAATGCTGAATATTTATTGTTATAAATTAAACTTACTGTGTTTTTTTCTTTTTGTGTCCCATTTTTGAAACTATTCAGTTAAGATACGTTGGTACCATTCGAAAAACGTCGTGGCACGCGTCAGACCAGTCTCTAAATGGTCGGGTCAGTCAGGAGCGCTGAGCGCGTTGATATTTTGTTTACTATTAAATGATCTGCGCTCGAAGCCGGTATAATATACCCTTGTTCGTTTTACTGTACTACATACTAAGTGTACAGCATTTATCTATTTATGATCGCTGTATAAGATACCTGGGTAATAAGACCGTTGGACCAATAACGTTTCAGCTACAAAATTGTTTGGAAAATTTGTATAACTCAAGAGTTGCAAAACACAAATACAATATGGTGCTAGGAGCAAATACCCGGGCTCTTATCCTGTTGTTGTCTATACCGAGGGTCCTTATAAAAGAATAGTGATTTATAACGTTTCTTATATATGAAATAATATTTTCAACCTCTTCATTGCTGAACTCTTTTTTCCCCCTCACGATTATAAAAAAAACGAACTAAACCTTTCCTACATTATAAACATAACTCGATTGAACTTAAAAATATAAAAATATAGTGTGTGTTGATGCCTAATGTTCATTAATAAATTAATATTAAAGTAAAATGAAAAAAAACTCTGATACCCTGATTTTTAAATTCCTTTTATTATATTGTGAGTATTATTATAACTTATTTAGTTATATATATATACATACAAAAAAAGCAAAATCCTATTTTTTAATATCATTTATGTAATTGATTCTCATAAATTGTATGTTACTAATTACATTACTTTACTTTAACATTGTATTCTTTGGTTAGTAAACATTTTTTATTTGGTGTAATACAACGAACACACGAACGTATGGAATAAAAATGTATGTTTGTACGCAATGTAAAGATTATAGTTCATCTCAGTCTCTTTAATAAAGTCAATTGTTGTCAATTCGCTTACATAACCGGTTCATGTATCAAAGTTTGATTATATAATAATAATAAATATAACAATTTGATAAAAAAAAGTACATTAAAATATAAAAAGCTCAGCAGCTTAATGCTGTTACTAAATACCTAAATACTCCAATGATAGTGTCCCTGAAAATAAAAACATATATATTTATTTACCTGAAAATACTATTCTCAATGATCACCTCACTTTTTATTTATTTTTTTGCCACTATTTGGGGTTTGGTAGTTGGAAAACAGCTCCGGTGATAGAAGAGATGAGAACTACTCGTTTTAGTATGGTCATGTAATGCGGATGAAAAGGATGTAACGTAAGAATAAATGCGGATTGAGAGAAGAAGGCAGCCGAGAAGTCATGGATGGACTGCGTAAAGACTAGACAAGGAACCTGTGTTACACCGAGGTAAATAAATAAATGATAATAATAAATGTAGCGTAGGTATATGACTTATAGAGCGTGTCCCAAAAATAGCGTCAAGCAGGATCCCAGGGAGGGACCATCACTATGGCCGTCCTAACCAACCAGTTTATTTTCTGTTTATGTTCTGTATTATATTATCGTTTTTGAGCAAAGACATTTTCTGTTTATTTTTTTTTTATTTAGACCTATTAGAGATTATAGGATATAAGCAAATAAATGATTATTTTTTTTAATAAGTTGTATTGATATACCGTTTACGTTCATAGCACGTTTGTGTTTAGATTTGATATCATTGTGTTAGAAAAATCTTTGAATCCCATTATTGAAAGTTTTTAAAAAAAATATTTTAAAAAGATGCCCAAAAATATCTTAAGAACTTGTCACTTGTTCATTATTTAGCTACCTGTATGAGCTTATACTGAAAGTTTAAAAGTAAAAGTTTCGTGACGACTCTATCAAACTTTACTTACTGCAGTCGGGTTATAAGAGTAAAAATAAAGTATTTACTTCAAAAAAATATTCAAAAAATCCAAAATAATCAACAATTTACTCCAAAACACCAATGAACTCTAAAACCAAATTTGTTAAGAAAATACAAAATGAAACCATAACCCAAAAACTATAAGAAATCGCGGAACATAAGTGGGGGTAATTTGGGTAACCCTACTGACGTTCTATGCCTGCGATTCTCCTGTACACTATTTGGGACACGATGTATATTTAGGTATTTACGATTTATTCCTATTAAAAATATATTTTAGGTAAATCAAATAAAAAATATATACTGTTTATTTATCGGATCGTTGAAAAAAATATAAAACAATAAAATTTGATTTGATATATACCATTAGAGTTTGATGCGAGGATAACGTATGAGATATACTGTTTTTAAATACCACTGAATAGACAATTCTTCTTTCTTTTCTATAATAAATACAATTGAATAGTAACCAGGCTATGTGGTAAGGTTAGAACACTCTAAGCAAATATGTTTGTAAGTTTTGTCGGTTGGTTTGTTAGCGCATCATTCAACACTATCTAAAAGAGTTTAAACGGATTTCTTTGGAATTTTGTCTGGTGAGCTTATTGTCTAAATAAATAAATCTATAAGTTTTGAACTATACATAGAAAGCAAAGACAAAACAGTTATGCTCTCTTTTTCTTTTTTGTATCTTAAGTGATTTTCTATTTTTTTATTTGTTTTTAGTCTTTTGCAATTATGTTAACTGTGATACGATCCATATCCACGTAGCTTTCTGTCAAGTTTTACTCTTAAGTCTCTCATTATCTCTACCTTCCTTACATTTTGTCCTTTTATTGTATAAATTATATGTGTATTTTAATAATAAAAATCTCTTGAACCAAACAAAATATTTTTTTAATATAAATTTTAAAGTCATATGATATAATCTAAAATAATGAGAATTATTATCAAAGCGGTTAATCTGTCCAAGTCGTTCTGCAGCAAGATGAAGTCACCATTTTTTAATTTCTTAATGCTTGTTTAAGTTAAGTGAATTTGAAAACATTCTATTAAAAAAAAATCATAAAAATATATATTTAAAAACCGGACCAAGTTGCGATCCCTGTGTGATCCCATACGTTTCAGAAATAATTTTTAATTCCTTTGTATACCCGTTGTAAAAGACTTAAAATTTTTTGGTAAATAATTATGAACTTTAAGATACTTCCCTTAATGCAAACATAGAAAGTTTATTAAGCAAGATTTGATGTTGCATGGAATCAAAAGCTTTGTTGAGATCGGTGTATATGGCATTAACCGAAATACTAATGTAAGCAGCAAAAGATACCAACTTGCTGTGAATATATTTTGTTGAGAGGTTAACAATTGTTTTAAATATTACCTGAAAAACAGGTAAACCTTGAACGTTGACCCAAACAGTTTAGTAAATATATTAAGAATTTTGATTGATGTATTAATATTTATTGATGACTTTCTTCTGATTTGTAAACTTGTAAAATTCGGCGTTCTTTTAATACCAACGAAAACAATATGTATTACAACGATGTGATACAAACTATACTGAGAGGAAAAGCTAATACGCTGTAACACTTAAGAGCAAATAGAGGAGGTATATCTTCTGTTTCAGCTCCCTTTTTGCAACTTCTCCAAAACAATCGTCGCATGTTTCACATGTAATGTCGCATGTAATAAAATTAATCGTCGCATGTAAGCAAGTTCATCATCTCAGAAGGATTTTACCGATTTCGCTGATAATTTATTGTGGAATTGTCAACGAAACGAGGTACAGGAAAAATGTTTAGTGTATCGATAAAATAAGTTATTTTGTTAATTACCTTTCACGCATTTTTATAAAGTCCTAATAAATCAAATACTAAGTTCGGTCCTAAAGCACAACCTAAGAGATTTCATTTTCCTACTCTTATCCCACTTTACCTGAGATTGTTCAGACATTTTTTCCTCTTCTATTCACTACCTTAAACCTTCAGCACTGTCCCAACATATTCCCGAAAAAGACTAATATGTATAAAGCTGTCATCGACACGGTAGGTTAATAGGTAGAGCGACGGATCGTTTTCCCAGAGGTCGCGGGTCGAATCCCCGGCCGTATCGGTTTTTATTTGAATTTCTTTCATTATCTTGCCATAGTTCACACAATCCATCTATATGTAATAAATATGTAACATACCAAACTCTTTTTTCGTTTTCTTATCAATAAATCATTTACGTGCGCAGCTGGTGAAGATCGTTAGTGATTAATTATTGTCCAGAATTGGAGTATATAAACATACTGCATACATCTTATAAATAAAAATAAGTGACATTTGCATAATATTGTTAACTATAAATCATTATTTACTCATATATCTTTATTATCCATCCATTTGAAAAGAGTTCTGAGCTTAGCTAATGAAACAAATTGATGCTTTTATATATTTATTATTTTATGTATTTATTTTAATTCTTATTTATATTTATGGTTTTCGTATACCCAAGACAATATAATAATAAATCTAAAAGCTATAAAAATATATTTCTAATACTTCATTTTTGTGGAACTTAAAAATATAATAAGTTAAAATATGGAAAGACAAGTCAGCAGATTGGAAGCGGCACTTCTTTGCACCTAATCCTTGGCAGCAGGTCTGCTTCTCTTCTGAGGATCCGTCGAGTTACACGGATGCTATAACTGATGTGGTGCATCAGGCTGTGGAGTATTTCATTCCTTTTGCTGATGTACCTATCGGTTTCAAAGCTCGCCCATGGTTCAATGCCAATGTGGACATGCTGAAAAGCAAAAACATTCGGCATATTTTACTTGAGTTGACGTTCGAAACTGCAAAGCTCCTGATATGAGTTCCAAGAAGGGAGCCTTTAATCAAGCTGATAATTCCTATAAAAAGGCATTACGTAGGGTTCGTCTCGGTAGTATCGTTAAGGTTTGGAAAAAGCTTTCAGTTCAGCCATCAGGCAGTTGAGCTTTTTGGTCCCTTGCCAAGGCGTCAAGTCTAATTCCTGCCGAACCTCACCGCCACCTCTGCTCAAGCCAGATGGATCTCTGGCTCATGGAGCGAAAGAAAAAGGAAATCTATTTGCTTCTCTTTTCGCTAGTAATTCGCAACTAGACTGGCAACTCTACCCCAGCAAATCTTCTTCACTCAGTGCCTGAAATCCGCATCACTAACAAAGAGGTATTGAGAGCATGGTGTTGTCTAGAAGTGAATAAAGCCAGTGGTCCCGATTTTATACCAGCCATGACATGAGTTGTCTCCTGTATTAATACGTCTGTATAATCTCTCTTTCAAGAATTGAATAGTGCCTAAATCCTGGAAGGTTGCTAACGTGCAGCCAGTGCCCAAAAAAGGTAGCCGGGCGAGTTCAAATGTAAAAAAATAAATAAAAAAAATAAGTTTACCATACACAAAATAAAATAACTAGTATAGAAACTTGTGACTGACTAATACAAAAACCATAAATTAGACAATAATAAATAATATTTAAAAAACATACATATACTTTTACGTATTTTTTTACACAGTACATCAAAAACTCTTATGAATCTTTCATTCTTGTTTCATAAACAGCGGGTATCGCCAAGGTTAAAATAGTTGATTAATTATATGCTAGATCCATATACGCTATATGTATATTCAGTTATAAAAGTCGATTTATATGCCGTTCGTATAAAATTTATCTCTGGATTTATATAACAACGTTGTACATTTATAAAGATTGATATTGAATTATCTATCAATGTGTCTGTCTTCCACTGGAATGTTTGTAAATGACAGAGTGTGTCATACGATGCCCCATTTTTATATTTCATTCGAATGTCAAAATAATAAAAACTTTATTGATTAGCGTCGTATTACGATTACAATTTATAAGGTTATTGTCAAAAACATTGTTTGTGGTTCTTTGTTCTCTTTGTTCTTTAATTACTGCGTATCTGTGTTTTAGTATTCCCACTCATGTATAGGTTAAGATTATTAAGTTCGTATTGGATAACTGTCCGCTTTTTTAAATTCAGCATGAAAGATAAAAGATTACAGCTTTAAAAAATAAACAATTATTACAGTCGTATTGATAACATTTTTTATAATAACAGGAATATCTTATGAAAGTATTTTTATATACGTAATTAACTGCTGTAGAAACCATTTCCATTTTTTTTTTAATTTACCATTAAAATATATAACAAATTAATTATTGAACATATTTTAAGGGGGCCAAATAATTTTAATTAGTGTCTATAATAAGTATAATTTTATTTGCACTTAGTAATACAGTGTTAATAAAATTTCGTTGATTCATTGTTTTTATCCTAGCAAATACAGTATTTCTTATTTCCAGACTTAATCTATTGTTGGTATTTTTTTATCAATACTTTATAGGAGAAAAGTTATTTTAAGTCTCCAAAACTATTGCGGGATGTATAATAATAATATTTTGCCCCATGATAGTTTGGCTAAAACTTTTAAATAAGGTAATTCAACATCTAGACCGACCTTTTTTCAGTTAGGTTATTAGTTTAGCTCACTGAGACTGAACTACAAAGACTTCTTTAATACTATAGTGGCTTGAAAGTTGTAACAATGTTTAAAACTCTTATCTTGACATGTTTGTCAATTCTTAAACGCGAATTGGTATACAAATAGGTTTAGATATTTTAGTACTCATATAAAGATAATAGAGAGAATTTATTGTCAATTGAATGGTGACAACTCACGCCTGTTTCATAAACTTTAATGACTGCGGAAGCACCGCCGTGTGCCATATTCATAATAATATTGACATTTCATAATTATGCTCGATGACTTTTAATTTCACAAAAATTTCAACATTAATTGAATTTAAATTGAAACAAAACGCAGCTTAAAATTTGTATATCCAATATATTTACTATTATTACAGCTACATATTTTAGGTTATAATTCAACTGTTATTAATTTGATTCTTAATAACTATATAATGTAATTTTGACGGTCTGTGTGTATAGAGGTTATATGAGCGTCCTTGAGTATACTTTAATATACACAATAACACCAATGAGTTCTTGTTTATTTTTAACGAGCTGCTCGACTCACGCCTTCCAATGGTGATTGAATATGGATGGCAGATAGATACTTCTAAAATATATCATGTTATCATGTCGCCTGACTTCATTCTGTGGAAAAATCTTTGAAATATACCAATTAAAAGAAAATTAAATTCCTATTTCACCTTTATTGGGATAGAATTTGTAGAGTAATTATTTGATAGAATTTGTAAAGTCATCTCACAATTATTACAATTTTCGAAAATAATCATTTTTTTTACTATATTATATTTTATAGAGAATTTTTTTTTTCGAATCTTCTATCAATTTCCTGTCGAAATTTGCATCTAAAGCACATTTCGAAAAATATAAAATTTTCAAACTATTAAAGTAATATAATTTAATTACTATCTTTTTAGTATTGAGATAAAAACTGCTATTTCAGTCTTATGTAATTTCTTATACGACACCTATGTGATACTTTTTATAACGTAATGAGTGCTTTAATTGTTATCTTTCTAAATATAAACAGATTAGTCAAATATGTATTAGACGTTCTGTTTTTCGAAAAATTACAATGATTGTAAGTAGTCTCTATTACTTTTAAAAATACCTCACGTATACTTTATTCAGTTAATAATACTTATATATCTTACAGATATGCTCTGTATGATGTACTGTTATTAAGAATATAAGTATCTGCGAAAGATGACACATATTTTTTATAGAGCAAATATAAATAAGAATAATTGCTTATAATATTATACCAAGTGAATTGTCTGCATTTGAAACTAATCTTCAAAATGCACTGACTCAAAGAAATTAGATACAGACATGCGTACATATTCAGTAGAACAATATTATATAACTCAGCATTTTGATATAAGCACTTTCCAAGTATTGATAATTGTTACTAAAAGTTTGTGGATAAATATCATTAGCTTATAGCAATAATACAATAATTTTTCGATATCGAATTCGTCTTAAAACTAATATTACTTTCATAATGTTTCGGCTAGTTTTGATGACGTCATCCCTAATCATTCATTCTTTTATTATGGGAAACATTAATAAATCGTACCAAGTGTGTTTTGATATTTAAAATATAAATGTAATATTATTTTATTTTAAATGTTGGCATTTCAAAAAGTCTTCATTTTTTTACACACTAAGCAGAAATAAAACAATATTGGTATACAGAGCTCATGATACGAATCAAAGTAATGTTATTGCGATATTTCAACGAAACTTCTTAAAACTAGTTAGCTGATAGGTAATAAAATTATGTTTAAAAATGTCGTTCATGAATGGCTGTTAAAAGTCACTAAGAGTCGATTTTGTTTTTAATTTTTTGTAAATAAATTTATTTTGAACGGAAAGTCAGTCAAAATATTAAGTTATGACCTGGTTTCCTGGTTATAAGAATAAGTTTAAGCAACCTCAAGAATAAGAATAAGCCACCTATCCTTCATCTTATCCCTGAAAAGGAAAGGTACTACGTACATAAAATGTACAAAATGTTGACGATGCCGTCACGGATAGTTAAAAAAGGTTGATCTGTGGAAGTTTCTTTAAATTCGATTAACGTTTACAAATAAAATAATATTTACAACAATACAATTGTTAGCATACAAGATAATAGTAAATGTTTTTAAATTTAAACTTTCCCGAATGTTTCAGAAAATACCGCGCAATGATATCGCGATATTATTTACAAAGCTACTAACGCCATCTAGTTAATAATAGCCACATTGAAGACCTGTGTCATTTTCGTTGAGCTTTCAACTCTTTATCTTTATTATAAGTAAACGTGCCGAGAGACAATTCAAGTTTATTTAAATAAAATGTAATTCTATGATATACAGTTTTATATAACTGTATTCATATTTTTTTATATATTTATAGATTTCTTTTACTTTTATAGATTACAGTATCAAATTATACATTTTAACTTTGCTCTAAGATAAATTAAGATAAGGTTTAAGTAAGCCTTTCAAAATAAATAAATTGTTAATTATGATTATAGATGCAGTTTTGATATTTTAATGGAAATCTAACCATGCGCTGCCATAGAAATCCTGCCATAGAAATGTTTGCCGATACGTCATCGGAGTATTTTTTGAGGGTATTCAAATTTTCCTTTATTCCGCTGTTTGTTTCCCGACATTATATAATAGTTTTAGGGACATTCGCAGGTCACTCGTACCCCCTGTGACTAGTCAACTTTTAATTCTATCAGATCAGATATATTCATTAATTCATTCATTAAGATCCTAACTGGAGTTGGACTGAACTAGAAGATACAGGAAATCTAACACAAACGAAGTAAAACTCGAGGGATCACCAAAGTTTCTGAACAAGTCTTCTATTTTGGTCCGGTCTATTCTCATACCAAGGTTTTTCTGATTTTTAGTAATTGTTACCAGCACTCCTACATCACAAGTCCACTTTCTAAAATGGAATATCACCAGCATACACTGTAATGCTTCTTCTGTATGTCTGAGCATTCGTTATCAGGAGAAACAAGTCATGGCTTAGAGCCAACACCTGACGTAAGATTACACCTGCACGAAACTTATCAGACTCGCCAGCTACTTCCGGGATATCCTATATTCAATAAATCTAATTTACTTCCCAATCACTTCTTTCTGTTTCAATGCCCACCACAAAACCTGTCAAGGTACACACATGCATGGTGCTCGAACCCCATTTACAGGTATTTATCACAAAGTTGGAAGAGGATTACGATATCCGATGTCTTTCGACATGATGCGAATTGACTTTTACAAATAAACTTTCTCCCAGGGCTTCATACTGTGTGATATGAGATTAATCCTTGATGGTAGTGGCAAAGTTAAACAAACTCTTATGTTTAAAAGATGTTCCCCAGATAAATATTTCATCGTTTATCAATGATTCTCGATTCTCTCTCGTAATTTATTGAAGAATAAAGTTAGAAATATTTTTTTTAACCCAAAGACTGATTGATAAACTAACCAGTATCAAATTTTTCCAAAGCTAAGGGTTAATACAATAAAATTATTTACTTCGTTATATTTAAACTATTATATAGAAAAATATGTATAGTATTATTTAAGTAAGTTTTACAGCTTATTAAATGTTTGTTTAATTACAAAGTATATAATTTGTGCATCAATAGTTTTTGTTCCTTTGTAATTATTTATAGCAATAACACACCATTGAGAATCACGAAAGGAATTATTTTCATTATTGGTAAAGTTTAAAATCATCAGAGAAAATAAATGAAATGGCCACTAAGAAAGATAAATATATATTTACCATATGGTAAAAGACAAAAACTGAGGTGCTCAAATTGCAAATGAAGTACATATAACCCAATACAACTGTCTAATAGTTTCAACTAATAAATGTTCGTAATACGTACAGTATCAATAAACATCAAAACATCACTATTACGTAACTAAAAGTAAAAGTGCAGTTAGACAATTAACTCCACCTTTAATTTTGTCACATTCAAATAATATTATATTCTTACATAATTAGGCCAGGAGGCGATAGATGAGGTAACTCTTAATCAGACTAATATCAAATTCGAATATTTTTTGGCGTAAAATGCCCCCTAGATTTTCGAGAGTAAGCCTTCTAACGAACTACAAGGACCTTTAGAAAAATTCTTTTTATAAATTTAATTTGCAGCTAATGTTGTGAATGATTAAAATGAATAGAAAATCATCGTTGGAATTACGCAGAGCTGGCTTTACGTCCTTGATCCATTTCTGTCAGTTTAAAAGTTTTGTAACATGTACAGTGAACGAATTATTAGACATTTGACCTACATATTTTTCGGAATAATATGCAAGTATAATTTTCAGTTTTAACTGTTAGAGCCGCAGATAAGAGTTATGGGAGTTTAATTAATAGTAAAGTTAAATAGGATGCGGTATTTAGTTTAAAATAAAAATTTGAATCCATATAATGCTAATTACTGCCAGAAGTGTGTCCAAAAATTTAAAATTAAAAAAAATATATATTCAAAAATTAAAAAAAGTAGTAACAAGCTTTATTCAATTGGCAATTTAAATAACGCCAAATGTTCTTTCTTATTTGGCAGAGAAATGCAAGAAAAAACTTCTTACATTTATTAACATGGCGTAAGTTGATTAATATAATATAACAAACTATGAGTGATTGCTTTATATAAAATTTCATAAAAAAACTCGAGTACGCTGCGAAAAATAATAATTATTTTATAATAATTAACTAGTTTATCATAGACAATTCACGTATTTTGTAAGCTAGTAACGACGATAATCTATACGTTCATTGAATATTTAGATTTCATAGTACAAAGTACCCACTATGTACAAGTAGTGAAAAGATTGTATTTTGAAAAAACTATATATACTAGGTGTTGACTCAATGGTACAAAACTCTAAACAATAGTTTTTATCTGTGTATTCGTCTGTCTGACAGGACAGGACTAAATAAAAAAATCCAAAACAAAAATATTATAAAGCCAAATGCTGGTATATAAACATATCTATCTGGATAATATATAAAATGTACTCACGTGGATTCGCGCACTTCTTCAAAAGAAAACTGGCTACCTCCAGACATGTGGGGTTCGGCTGATTCGTGCTATAACTCATAATTTCATCACATTTCCTATTTTACTAACACGGTAAGGTCGATATTTCGGTCTTCATTACCACGTGACTTGACTTGGCCCATGTTCAAATGACGTCGAAGTGCGTTCGGTTTTAGTCAGTTTGTATCGCTTTATAGTATTTTTGTATTCATTCTATACTAAGTAAATGTAAATTAAATTATAAAATACATTTAAAATTCTATATACAATTAGAATACTAAGAATTCAAAATTGAGATTTTTTTTCATTAGTCTCTCTTTCTGGATCTTTGTACAGGTATCACTAAAACGGAAAAGCATTTACAGCGCATTCTCAACTAAACTTAAGTAATCCTTCCGTTTCCTGCAAGCGGAGTCGCGGGCAACAGCCAGCATTTATGTTAATGGGTTTTTAGTTGTTTGGAGCCTCAAAATCATTTGATACGCAAGGATCTACTGTTTATTAAATCATCTATTATAAATATGCCTATTCATAACTATTGAGTTTTTACGATATCTTTATGTGCTCCTCAAATATAATTTACAAACGATGATAGAAGTAAAAACCTTGATCACCTCCGTTTATTTACAAAAACTATTAAAATTATTCGTTAAATTTATTAAATATTTAATTCATTATCCTGTAATCAGTCTGATTTGGTGCCTTATTTCAAAATCGAGCTGACGTCCTCGCTAAGCTGTCTGAAGTGCCCGCTTTAGGGAAAATTAGGGGTCGTCGATTGGTCTTTATATTTTTTTACATATAAAGTTGGGAAAACCTCTGGCACTATATTCTGCTTGCCCCTCCAGTGCTTAACTCAACTCAACCTACGGTTTTATTGTTATTATTACCTATAGCCAAAACAATTTAAATCTTTTTTCGTTGAAATGAGATAATTTTTCGATTAAAAACACTCGTAAAATCTATTAATAATCATATACAAATTCTTAGACGCCAAATGTCTACCAAACTCGTTCAGTTGTTTAGTCGTATTCTAATTATTTAAAAATGACTTTAAGTGTTTGCCTTTCAGGTGAAAGAATATTAGGAACATGATAAACTAATTCTAATTACAGAATTTATTTTGCTTTAATTCTATTCTTTACATAGCGGTCAATATTGTCTGGATAGCTGAGCCGAAGTTCAAAATAATGAAGCATACTGACAGAGTTATTTCATTTAGGATAATAGAAGGGAAATTGGATATATCATGAAAGTCAAAGTCTCCAACATCTTTAAACTCTCCAACCAAAAAAAAGGGATTTAAAGATCCCTGGCTTTAGACTACCGCTAAATTTAAGTGATCAGTCAAATTGGCTTCCGAACGAAAGTGAGTACTAACCCGCACGTAGATACATAGGACGTACAATGCGTTCATTTTTTCCAACAAGTATTTCTCAAAGGTCCCCACAGAACATCGCGGACTATACGGTCGTATGATGCAACAGGAGAAAGTTGAAAGGTACCTGACGATGCTACCGATCCTAAAATAAAATACTTTAATAAGACAATACCTATAAAATACTTTATGAATATTGATTTATATGAACATATCACAAGAAATTTAAGGATTATTCAATCAACCAGAATTAGTGTCATTAATTTTATTATTGTTAGTTATTTAAAAGTAAATATTTTGTATCATAAACATAATATAACAATTGCTTTATAAAAATATATACATTGAACATTAACATATACAGTAAAAATATATATAATTAAAAATATTTATATCTCCATATAGATAATAAAAATATTCCATTGCTATTATTAGTCAAAATACACTAATGTTAAAAAAACATCCCTAAATAAACGCGAGTCTCACCCTAGTCTTCAATAGATGGCAGTGTCCGTTTCTAGATCGCGGTATCAACTACCTCAACTAAAAACTATATAGCGTACAAACCTCTCAAACTTTCAATATTAAGTACGTCCCGTACCCTGCCCAGCTCCTCCGGTGAAGCTGTCAAAGCCGCAGGTCAATAACTTTTGTCACTTCTTATAAGTGTGAGCTATACGGTTGAGAGGAATATATACCTTTGACTTCCGTAAGATGTGCTCTGGGTAGTCCCTAGATACATCGTTATAAACAAAAATTCATCTAATTTATGTGTATCCGTAATAGCTATAACATAATTACTCATACACTCTTAATATAATTTTCACGATACTTGTTATAATAATTTTATACCAACCAACGACAAATGTCGATAAACTTTAATGTTCAGCTGGTACGTTGATTTGATTTTGAATCTAAAAAACGGTTTCATTAATAGTCTCAATTACTTTGTCGTCGAGAATTTAGGCCTAATTAGGGAACATTAGGTAAAGAAAACTTAAAACATTCTGTTTTGTTCTTTAGGTAAGCAAAAGATTATTAGCGGTAAACCATTTGGAAAGAGCTACTAAGCTATATATTCTGTTACATTTATTGGTTATAAATAGGGTAAATAGTTAATATAAGCTAAGAACAAAATAGTACCAAGAATTGACGTTGTACAATGTATATTTTTCGAAGTATCTCTAAGAAGCGATTCGGCTAACTCTCTAGAGATTGAAGAAATTCAGTAATTTCTATGGAGTTAGTGAAGTAGTCTTTTAGGGTCTTAGCGATTTCGTATTTACCAGGAACTTTTCAATTACCTATACATACATTATCGATATCCCGATCCTTTGAATTTCCCGTTTCTTTATTTTTAACCTACCACACAGTTTTCATTTTATTAATTGCAGAAGTTATTTCATTATTAATCACCATGGACTAGGCTTTTATCCAAACTCTCTGATATATTTTGGAATATATTTTGTTTGATAATAGAAGTACTTTTACTATGGACAGTCACAATAAGTTTGTGTTAAAATTCGTTTCTAAATAAGGCGAGTATTACCCTAGTCTTCAATAGATGGCAGTGTCCGTTTCTAGATCGCGGTATCAACTCGTACAATAAATATTATATAGTGTTAAACCTACTTAACACTGTACTAAATGAATTAGCATTATCTCATTTTTTTAAGGCACTTTCTAAAATATTAGAAAAGTCGTCTAAAATATATAATCTCATTACAATTGACTATGTCTAAAATTGAAATAACTTCACTGTCATCTGTTATTAAATAACCAATACATATATACTTGTATTGTTTACTTCAATTCTGAAAAATAATATGAATGAGTATAAATAAAATAATCATATAAATGAAATCCAAAACATGCTAAGCGCATTAATAATAAATATGATAATTAGATATACTAAATCGTACACTAGAAAAACAAAACAAATAATTGCCCATTTTTGTATTACAGCAGAGCTTAACCCAAAACTAACGGACAACCGAAGAAGATATATTATAATATAATATATCTTCTTTCACTTAATATATTAAGTGATGAAGCAGATACTATTAAAACAGATAATCCTTATGAATACACCAGCAAGGGTACAAGATAATCTTAGAAAAATTCAAAATACTAATATAATATTTTACCTCCCTAATAAAAAATGTTATAAATTATATTTGTTTGTTTTTTGACTAGAGAGTAGAAATTGTATGTAATTAACTACATTTAGATTTAAACTGAACGTATAACTATTCTAAATATTTGATTCTAACCTTATTATCAAGGGTTTGCTAGAAGTCGGTATTCTTTTAAATCTATGAATTGGAGAAAACAAGTAGCTGCTGTCGGCAAATTCCATAAACATTAAAGAACATTAGTATACAGCGCCATCTAGTCACACGATGACAAACTAATTCTAGTAAAAAAATGAACATTTATTTGGACTCGTTAATTATTATTACTTTACATAATTTTAAACATGTTAATAACAAGTAACAATGTGCTATTAATAATTCTATTGCGACTTTCATCCAAAAGCGAGGGGGTAAAACTGTGGGATTTAAAACCTACGATTTGACCTTGAAAAATAGCTACTAGGCGTCCTCAACAATCATAGGGAAGGACTAACTCACTTAAAGGCATTTCACAATGCGATGCGTACGCCAGATAGAATAATAAAGTAGGACCATGAGAAATTATGTGTGCTATGACACTAAATAAAGGCGAGTATTCGAGGGACTAGTCTCCAATAGATGGCAGAGATCGTGATATCGAATGCGTTGTTAAAAACTAAGTTGTAAAACCTTGTTAAAACTTTTTAATAATTATAATAAGTTTTTAAAGGCGTTCTCTAATTATTTACTAAATCAGATACCTTAACATAATTCCTCTAAGCATAGTCATGTATAATAAATATATGATATGTTGGAATAGTTTGAAAAAAATTGTCCGATTTTGTAAATTTGTTAAAGAAAACAAAAGACCGAAAATATTTTAAAAAACACTAATATAAAAAAATCGAGGGAAAAAATATTAAAACATTGAAAAACCAAATAGAGAAAATGAATAGAAAGGGGACTTTGCTCACCTTAAGAGGATAAAAATTAACACATATAGTTGAATCCCCAAAACCATTTTTACTCGTAAGTCTACCAACTGATAATCAAGACGTTGACGGAGATGATGAAATAGTTGTCTTTTTATATTGTGATACTCATTAAAAATATTCATATATAAGCACAACGACTTTCATGTACCGTGTAGGAAGAATCAAAATAAGATACTTCGAAAAAGTGAAATCGTGGCTATAAAAGATACGATGCTTTGAAAAAATATTCATCTCTTCCAGAAAATATATAATTAATTATTCTCTTAATTTAATTCATAATATATTTAAAACATAATTACGCTTTTTCAAAATTATATATTTCATGATATAATGCCCATAATTATCAATAATTATTTTTTTTTGACGGAGGAGCATCACAATAACGAAAAATAATGTGAAATTTAACTTTAAATGTTTGTATGTGAAATGTATCTTTAAATGTAAATACACGTGATTAAACGTATTTCAACCTTAACTAATTATGTTATTAATATAATGCATACTTTAAAAATATATATAATTATTAGTTATTAGTCATAATTCCGCATTTTAATTATTAAATAATAATCCATCATCCACCTATCCTTATCCCATTATTTGGCATGTTGTGGATGTAAAAGTTAGAATAAGAAACTTCCTGTTCAAAGTCAAAGAATAAAAATAATTGCGTTTCTGGGCTGTGATTAAAATAAATATAAACATAGAAGTTTTAATAAGATTATAAATTAAAACATTCTTATTTGTTTGTTAACCTTTGACCGGGCTAGGTATAAAGTTGGTGCGGGGTTCACCGTCGATTGCTAAGGCCGTGATTATAATGTTATGGGTAGCCGTTGGTTTTTAGTGGATAACGTTAATAATGGCAGCGTCCTCTATACCATCGGGTCACTCTCCCATATTACCGTGACGGCCTCACCTTCATGGTAATCAATCCATAAATAAAAAAAAAAACAACAAAAGAACCCTTCAAAATTGGTATAAAGTTTTTTAGATATAAAGTGGCGTTATTATTAAGTTGTTAAACCTTTTATAGGTTAACTTCTTTTCTCAATAGGAGATTGTAATTTTTCGTTTAGGTCAGATGTAACACTAGATCCTTTCATAAGTACTATCTAGGTGTTCAAGACCTACTTACCTGTAACACAAAATAAAACACAGTAGAAAAATAGAAGTTTTCTATTATATTCATCAAGCAACGTACAAAACGAAACGAATTTCGTCACAAGCTATGTAAGTAAATTGTTTCATCATGTTCCTTAGATTCAAAATTCAATAATTTAATACGAAGAAATTTTAAATTAATCAATATATTCATTAAATATTAAAGCATGAGGAATCCTTCTCGTTAATATATAATCAAAATGGAGATATGTTCAGAATATAGAATAATGAGATATTTATTGTCTGTACAATTGGTCTATATTTATTTCCCTTAACACCCAAAAAAGAGGGCAGAGTTGTTGTGGATATTCCATTCGATTTCTCAAGTGTAAGTTATATTAAGTAAACTAAACTTTGTGGCTTTATCCCGAAACTGAAACAGAGCCTGTTGTCAAGGTTCGACTAAAAAGCTAAGGACTTTTAAATCTTTGTACTGTGAGATTTAGTGTTCAATTCAGACCCCAAAATACTTTAGTTACCCGTCGTGGATCATGAAATATATTCTTTTTTTATTTGTCCTGTCCATAAAAATTTAGTTTAGTTTTTTCAAAGATGCTTTGACATCGATGTTTTAGTTTCTACAACTGTACGATTTCAAAATTCATTTAAGCAATCGGGATGTCTGTTACCGAGATCAGCATTTAAGTTCGCAATGCTGGGTTTGATCGAGGTATGGGTAGAGATAGAAAGAGATACGTTGGCGTGGTATTTGTTCCAGATAAAAAAAAAAACAATTGGACTGCAGTCTAGCTGGAAAGTCCACAGTACATTTTAATAGTGTCTTCTTGAGAGGTTCCAAGACAGTCTCTTATTACCGCCCCAGTCGGAAGTCTTCACTCTTATATAACGAAAATTTAGCTTTAAGACTAAAACTATCACCCATCAAGCCAGAGCTGAGACTGGCTGATGACGACGTTGCACTTCTCCAACTTTTTGTGCAGCTTCTTTAAAACTTTAAGCTTACACTTTATCATAATGCTTGCGTGTTTTGCAGTATATTCAATCATGAAAAGATATTCATTAGAAAAAAAAAATCTTTTCACCTGCGTTTGAAGAATTTTAAATTGATTTAGAAATTTAACTGTAGGAATTGATTAAAGGCGTAATTTGACGACAAGTACCTTGCTTCAGGTTTTGTTTTATTATACGCGACAAAGTCCTAGCGGAAATCTTTTGTTTGTTTGTTTCCTCATAGGGCTTCGGCGAATTGTGGCTTTAATACCAATAACAGCCGTTGTCGTTCTAACAACACGAAGGCGGCTCAATCTTTTATGGTCTTCGGCAGGAAGTATTGGTAAATACGAACAGATATCTGTCCATAGTATGATGTACACACAAATGGCTGGTAGAAAGCTTTTAAGGAGTCTTGAAAATAATAGAGGGCTCCATTCTTAATAATGTTATTCGAACCGCAAAGTAAAAAACATTGGTTCCAGTTTTCGAAATAAGTCTAATAGAAATGTTACATGAATGTAATTTTTAGTCTATTAATTATTCAGTCATAATTCAGTTTTATCGTTATACCGGGTCATTGTAATGTTTATTCATTTATATTATTTTATTTACTTGTAGAGATTGCATTAACTTCTCCCATTGTATTATTTTAATATGACAATAATTAAATATTAAAATCAATAAATAATAGATGTCGCCACCTTCCCGTTGAAAACGATTATATATGGAATGCTAAATTCATCAGGAAAAGTACACGATAGCTGAAACGGCAGAGCACGGAGCGGTATCTCAAAGGTGGTATGGATCCTGTCTGTATTGATGAATTCGTCTTCAAATAATTATGTTACAAGAGCTAAAAATAAAAACCCAGCATAAAATTTATTTTTAAGTATGGTCTGATTGTTTTCAGTTTTCTGTAATATACATAAATATATATATGAATATTTATGAGTGGTAATATATTTTACTTTGTACATTTCCTCACTCAAGATACGTGTTGTTAATGCGTTCTGTGTGCACCTTGAACTCCACGCCAATAACTAAGAAACTGCTGAAAGATATATTCATATATAACTATGATTAATTTACAGATATTACTTGTATTCCCATGAAAAAGTTAAATAAAAATATGTAATATAACATAACAAACAGAGTAACATATCTTTCTTCTTTCAATTAAATTTTACAATTCAAATTTCAATTATCTTTCTTCTATCAATATAACATAACAAACATATATAATATAACAAACAGAGGCTTGACTATTTTATATTTAAAAGCGATAAGTCAAAATTCTTTTGATAAACTTTTTTGAATAGATGTTCTATTTACAAATATTTTTTCGTTCAGTTGTAAAAATCAGCGGCAGAATCGAACTTCTATAGCTAGCTATTTTTAGTAGCACTGGTGAAGAAATGTTGAAACTATAGTTGACCTGACTCCTAAAGCATCATTTAATTTCAAACAGCTGGTGTCTCCAGCTAACAAGGCTCAACAATGGACCACTTGGACAGTAAGTTGTAGAATTTGTGGATAAAATACAGGTACAGAACTAGTTACTGCAACAGTTACTTAAATGAAAGTAAGCCAGGTGAAGATCTATTTTCACATTTATAAAGGCTTGAATACATCTAGAATGCCCTGATTTCAAATAATGTCTCGATTTACGAGTACTTTTCTAGATATATTCTTAAAAAGAACACACCTGATTTTGTTAAAGATTAAATTAAATTTGTTATAGTTTATGATAAATTTGTAATTTTCAATAATTTCCTGACCAATACTGATTCTCTGGTCACAATAGAGCAATTAAGTTTTTTTTTTTTAATTTTAATATAACATTACGCATTTAATTTTAGTTTTCATTTTCATCTTTGTATTGTTTAAAAGTTTATGTTCAATATTATCCAACTGTCATTTGTGATTTCTCTTTTATTAACTAAATATGAAATTTAAAACGCTTTCTATAAAGTAATTATGGGATTACTTTATTTATGTTTATATTCGTGATATCTTAAGCTAATTATAATACTTAAACTCTAAACTATAGAATAATACTTAAATACTGAGACATACTCCAATTTAAACGACATTTACAAGTCGAGTACAGGTTCCATGTATATAGAAAAATAATTGTGCGTACGACTGCGATCAGTGAAATCAGAAATACATTGATATTATGTGAGAGTAAGTAAGTATATCTGTTATTCAGTCACTTAAGAAACAAGTTTGCTTTGATAATGTATTGCCGGCTTTTATTACTTACAACGTATTTTTGTCTATTCATGTATCTATAACATTTATTAAAACCAAATGAATAACAATATACATAATAAACTACACTAGCACAATCACGAGACGCAGTTAAATTTATCACTCCTTACTTGTCTTATTAAAAGATAACACGGGACAGTAGTAGCATTTCACTGGGCTGGTGTAATAAATAAGCACAGTATAAGTATAGCTGGCAGCGAGGTGAAGCGGGAGCGAGCCCTCCTTATCAGTTGCGCAGCGCGAGAGCCTAATCAGTTTCATTGCAACCCCGCGAAGGCGGTCGCCCGCGCTATCACGCACGCCAGCACGCAGTCGGTCCCGCGCAGTGGGTGCGCGCAGGCGTGCGCCGACACCGCGCGTCACCGTCGCCGTGACACGACACGCGACCCCGGCCGCAGCCGGGCATGGAGGCCTGCTGCGCGATCAGATCTGCCGAGGACCTCGTGGGCGACCAGGTAACCCGCCCTCGGAACTATTTAGTTGCGCTCAATATACAAACAAATGTGTAACTTCTGTGATTTCTGAGCGTAGTGACTAGTTTGACAGTGCGCTTAATATATTTTGCGTATACATTGAAACGAAAGAAGTGAGGAAACTATTTATAGTGCGAAAAAGTTTTACTGTACGTTATATTGTTAAGAAACGTAATAGTTCTAAAGATTGTAATTGATAAGTTAATTTATTCGTTCGGAAAAGTTTTATATCATTTAAAGAAAATACGTTAATACTGATATTTGAAGTTGTAGTAAAAAATGAAACCGGAATATGTATATTGAAAGATAAAAGAAATTCTATGAAATAGTTTAATTAAAACACTTAATAAAAAACTAAACATGTTTATTTTGTTGATAATTAACTTCGGAAGTTCGTAATGGTATTTTTTTCTAGTCTTACGCTGAAAGTGGTTTTCCGGCGGCATTGTGTACGCACGGCTATTTAAAATATCATGGAAACGGGAAGATACATCTGTGTTAAGATTTTTCTAATAAAAAATATATTTAATTACGATACCATTGATATTAATATCAATTACGTAATCATAACAATATTAAAACGGGTATCAGAAATACTCATTTATGTGCACAATTCTTAAGTCCTTAAACACATCGTGTTATTTATAAATATTTATAAAAAATTTAGTAAGTAAAGAAACAAGTCCTTGAACTGTGGCCATATATGAATTATATCAATAAATTGAACGGATTGTAAATTTAACTTATAAAGAACGGATCAAATATTGTCTTAAAATTCTTTTACATCTCTTTTATTTAAAATAAATACCTTCATTAGATATATAATTTAAAAATATATACTAATTACAAAATATATAAGAGCGTTACTGAAAATTGCGTCCGCATAGAAAAGACATCAACGCTGCCGACGGCTATATTATCAAAAAGGCAAGTGTTTTAAAATAATTACCATATATAATACATGATTACTTAATATATGAAGGTAAATATTAAGTAACATTCTTTTATAACGGCAGCCTTAAAAAAAACTATTATTTAACTGATTAGTATTTAATAACAATTATTTATTAGAAATTATAATCGTTATATATTCTAAATCATATTATTTGCATACAATATAAAACACTACTAAATAATACACAAATATATAATAATACGTCCAAATAAACAATCATCAAACTCTCTATAATTTTCATGCCAGCTCATACTATTAGTAGAGATTCCTGTTTTATAAATAATAAATAACAAACACAGTTATATGTGGAAGTGCTCGTTTGTTATCCACAATATACTGTTGAGGCTTTTCTATTCTCAAAATTAGCATATTATCTGAGCGGTTTCGAAATTTTATGTCAGACAAATATTTATGACGCGAAGGGTGATGCCTGTACAGTTTTATTCAAAATAATGGTTATGACATTTGAGTATGATTGACTTTTAGGTATTATGGACATATGTGAAGGCGTTTTCGTGAATTTATAAGACCGTTCTTTCCCTCAATATATCCGTATCGATGAAATAGAAATAAATATTTTACATGAACAATGGATACTATATCGTTGAATATTTTTCAGACAGTAACTTTTTTATAACTATTGATTTATTTCAATGTTAAATTAGAATTTAATTAAATAAATCTGCAACTGGATTGTAGCTTTGATTGGGATAATAAATTATAATTTATTTGTAAACACACTATAATTAATAAAAATGACGTATGCTCGTAATTTATAAAAGGAAAGTCAACATTTTTCAAATTTATTAGCATTTGGTCTTTACTAAAGTAATTGTTTGATTAAGATTCATTATATTGTCTATAATTAACATTCCATGGAAAAAAATGAGATCCCGTCCGTGTTGATGAAATTTTCAATTCAATTTGTGTTAAAAGTTGTTAGTACGATTTATATATTTTATTTAATTCGGAATAGCATTTCTGAACTTTTTGTATCAAACCAAATATGTTTTTAAAACATCAAATAAAAATATGAACACAGAGTTATCTTAGAGAATTATAAAATAAATCAGAATTAAAGAATTTTCATAGAATTATAAATATGAGGGTGACCACCTAGATTGTATGGTCCAAGAACCAAGTGGTTTTTATAAATATATATATATATATATATATATTCGAAAATATCAATTTATATTGTATTTACAGATAGTCCCGGGCGGCGGCCGCTGGGGTGTTCCACAAGCCGCCGGCCTGCTCGACACCTGGTTTCAGATGCAGGTTAGTGATACATACAGACACATACAGATACATACAGACACATACAGATAAATACAGACACACATACAAGGAAACAGTCATATTTTTAGTTTTAAAATTGTCTTATATTTGTGATCCATATACTGAATCAATGTTTCATGGCGTATAAATTATATAAGATTAAAGGCTAGCTCTATTAATCTCTTCACTTTTCTTTTTCGAATTTTCCGAATGATTAATATTTTATTTGAATACTATTCATACATCCACAGCACTCATATAAATATGATATTATAATATTATATTAAAGTTTTTACGTTGATAGTTTTATTTATATATATTTCTCTATAATAGGAATTTATAAATTGAAACGAATTTTATTGTCAATGCATAAATATCATTAAAAATTAAACATCTTTTCTATATTACATATTTAAAATAATTATAATAAAATTTGCTTAAAATATTTTAATACATAAGAAATTATATTAAGTATATCCACTTAATGATATACAAACAATATATTTGTATGGCTGTATTCTATACTAAAAAAACATTAAATGAATCCAAGGAAATATTCTGAACATGTCGATGAGCTGACATGCGTACGTTCGGAATGAATGAATAAATTGTCAAACTTCATAAAATATGTACTTCAATTAATTTGAACCTTATCATACATAGTCTTAAAGTGAAGTGAAGTGTATATTATATAGGTTGGCAGCGTGTAGTTATTTGTAAGCCCAATGCAGTTATGATATAGTCACGTATGAGCCGACACATCTATATTTATGGGCTTAGTATTTCTGGGATTAAATTTAAACATATCTCATAAATGTTATTTACTATAAAATTTTAAAGCCCATTTCTTTCTAATGGTAATGTGAATTGCTTGATATTTAATTAACCAATATCATATTATAATTAAATTATTTCTATTTTATTGTTATTCGATTTGAGAGGGCTCAATTAAATTTATTGATGACAATTAGTTTGAAATTTAACATGATATAGAAGTAAATATTATATTTTTCATTAATGTGGAATTATTTAATTGGATTAAGACTTTTTAATGAACCCAGGACCAAACTCATGACATCTAGGAAACGGTTCATTAAAATCATTTTTTATTTAATTAAACTTAACATGGATTAAAACTGTTTTGGAAATAATACTCACTTACATATAATAAGTCTACATAGCTGCTTCTTGATCCACTTTTCCAATATAGAAAAGATTTTATCTGGCGATGAAAGCAGCGTCTTTAGAAATACCAGACTGAAAACTTTATTGATTTTCTATAATAATACTGCCTCGTTATACACATTTCTCGTTATTATATACAAACTGAAATTGAACTTCGTTTTAAAATAGAACGATTACAATTTATATAATTTTTATATTTATTTTACGTTATAAATACTTTAAATTATTATTTGTTAATAATGAATATATAAAATAACATCCAAACGACATTTTAATTATTTTCAGCCAATCGGTACTTCAATTATTTACTAATTTTCCAGTTGAAATACAATCGATTAGGTTAATATTGTTATTGGATCGAACATGGGATAGATTGGTGTATCCCAACAATTTACACGGTACATAAAGTGGGCAAAGCATTGTCGGCGATCAGCCACCGTATCACTTGTCACGCTTGGGAATTATTATCAGACATTGGGGTAAGAAATGCTTTCAAACAATAATTATTATCATTATATATATATATATATATTATTAATATATTATAATGTCTTTTAGTACTCTAGTTCGTAAGTATGGTTGGAAAGAAATCACTTTAGTCGTAACCTTTGTTTGTATTTTCTTTTCTGTACAGTGTTTCCTTTATATGTGTGCAATAAATTAATTTAAATATATATTTTGAAACAATAAACTGTAAGTAATTAGTATCAAATTGGATATCATGAATTATTTTATTTTAATGTAATATTGCACTCAACCGCAACAAATAACTATTTATTTCCCGAACGTGGTAAATGCCGATGTATAGACCTTGTACGTAAATGCGTTGCCGTATGCGCTTTCTGTTATCAACGCGCACGCAAGGGGTGCGTACATGCATGAGTGACGCCCGATATTTTTTTTAAATCTGATTGCATTACACTTGTAATTGGTAAATCAAAAACAAATACATTATAAGTAAAAAGTTGTACTGTTTTTTACTGTTAACGTTACCTGTTTCCATTCTTTTTCTTATTGGACTGGATTGGATTGAATAATAAATAATTTTGGAAAGTTTAAGAACCAGTGACTGAATATCAATCCTTGGTTCCGAAAATGTTCTGGCAAAATTCCGGTAAATTCAATAGTTTAAAGATAACCTCCTTGCTATATTTTTATTCTGTTTATTAAGCAAAAAATAGAATTAAAGTTTAAATTTATCTCCATACTACTTACTCCATAGTTTATAAAAAGCGCAAAAGCCAACTCCGATATTAGAAATAACTTTTTATTACTTTTTTTAATAATCTTTACCTATAGGCATTTATAAGATATTTAGAGTATTGTTACTGAGAGATGAGTGGACAAGTAACTTTACAATAATTTGGTAACCAAATACAAGATGGTCGATTTTTATTCATGTATTCAATAAACGTGTATCTTTAAATATATTTCTCATATTTACGTTGATATTGCAATTATTTAAAAATATTCGTAACTACATAATTCATTATTAATTAATATTAATATTTATATGTCTTATTGATATTTTGAGATTAAAATCAATTATTGAAAGGTTTATTATCCCTGCAACCTATATTTTAGCGCTTAAAGTATTCAAATTTTAAATCCATCTATAGTATTGATTCAGATCTGAAATGACAATGACAGATCACCTTAAACCTTATTCCTTATTTGGTAAGTGTTAGTTTGTTTTGGCTGTAATTTGGTTTGAACATTTCCCGGTTCAGTTGCGTGTATAATAATATTAAACGTACCATTAGTGTAGCGCACTATGACATGGACATTTGTTCCAGTTCCTGATCACAATTACTTTCTTTATATTTAATACAATTTTTGTAATATTATTATATATTTAAAAATACTAACATACGTCACTAAGACATGGAGTCTTATTAAATAAATACATCATGCAATGTTGCTTTTAATTCGCTTTTTGTCTGCCTGTAAGACACACATTTAATATATGATTTGACTTTACTAGAGTAAATAAAACTTGTAGAATTAAGGACTGGAAACTCTAAAAGGTAAGCTATTTTTTAATTGCCTTAAATATTTTAAATGTTCTAACATGCCCTTCTGTTTATTTTAATTAAATAAATAAAAGAATAGAAACAAAAGTATAAGAAAATTTCTCTAATCCAATATCATAGACGTTTTGCATTGAATAGATCAATAATTAATATTTTAAATATAATAGCAATTACAATTTATTTGGACCTTAAAGTTTCAACGTAACAATAAATACCAACCATACCAACATACAAATAACATATAAAAAAACAACACAAACGAGATCCAATGCTATAATTATATCAGTGACAAATAATTGTTTATCCCATAGCCATTAGCTCATCACACTCCAATGATTTTACTTAGTTGCGTAAGCGCAACGTAAATGAGATTCATATAAGGAAGAGGGCCGATGGGGGGGAAGGGGGGGTAATAGTGACAGGATTCACGGTCCAACTGTCGAATACAATGATCGCGTTCAATACGCGATCGATTATGGGTTCATGTGTATATATGTTTCATTATTTGTTACATTGGGTACCAATAGCCCGACGAGTACAAAAAGATCTATTATATATTATTTAATTTAATTACTATGTCCGTATGATGGAAAATGTTTCAGCTTGATGAAAATATGAAAAATACAATGAGTTAAAAAAGTATGTATAATTAATTCCTTTACAAAATGTTTAGACACGTTTATTCAAGAATCTTAAGTATGATGATGGAGGGTTATAAGTTTTGCGACCGAAGAAGGCATGGATGGAGTGTGTGACAAATGAAATGTCAAAGAAATGAAATAAAATCTGCACTGAGATGACTAATGATAGAAGAGCGTAGAAGAAATGCACCCCCAGGCGGTTGATGCAAATTTATGATAACTCGTTCAATATTATAATGTTTTCAATGAACTTAGAAATACTTACAGATTTAATGACGCTTGATGATTAATAATATTTATATTAACAAAATATTTTTGGCTCCTCTATATATAAATTATTAAGTTACAATAAACCGATACTAATTTAAATTCTCAAATACACAAATAACATCAAATTTATCGAATCCAATTCATTTCGATCTATAAGCCAATGATAACATAATTGTATTTATTTGTAAGCTTTTGAAGAATCAATACAAGTGACTGCACTTACAAAATATTAAACGTACCTATTTCATTGATAATAATAAAATCTGCGAACCTGTATCAATACCCTAGTACGAGTTTTTATGTTACGAAACGTGGATAGTTTTCGAGCAGTTACGTTATGATTTGGTTGTTATTTGGTAATAAACCAATCACAACCAAGGACACGATTTATGACTGCTCGAAAACTATCAACGTTTCATACTTTCAAAACTTGTATTAGGAGTACGGTTATGGTGTTCAAATAATGTATTTATGTATGTTTGTTTCCATGTACTTATGTGTGTGTGTTGCTGGAAACTTATCATATCAATAAGTAAACTGAGGAAATACTTTAAAGATATATCGTCACACTTTTGTAAGCCAAGTGTATTTTATTTTAGCTGTATATTTTATTCTAAGGTAAGTCTTAAGTCTCTAATATTAAAAGTTACTATTATTATTTTTTGTGACATTTTGCTATACTGACTTTATATTTTTTGTAAAATTTATATTACTAATACATATTTCGCCGTCTAGCGGATTTTTTGTCTTATATTTTTTTTTTAGTCTTTGGGTTAGAATTCTGGATCTGGATAAAATTTTTAGACTCTGGATTTATTTTACGTTTGTTTAATGAGTTTTCAATAGTTAGGAAGAAAATATTACTAGAAATATATATTTGTTTATAAAAACAACTATATTATCTATAGCTTTAAATACAATCTTTGATAGATAAAGCACTACTATTATAATATTTGACACGTATATGAATTAAAATTTTCGATTTTTACTCAATAAATATAAAATTAATTAATTTATTTATTCTTTATGTTCGAAAAAAATTGTATAATGGGCAGACTTAATACTACAAAATATTTTCTACCAAAAAGAAAATAATAAAAATAAAAAAAGAAAACGCAATAAGGTAGTATTACTTAAAAAAAGCAACATTACAAAATACTTAGACTAATTATATAAATCTTTAGATTCTGTTAGTTTCAGAAGGTTCTGGAGTCACATTACATGTTTTTGATTATTTTATAGTCATTTTACACCAAACTTAATAGCCTAATGATAGTGTAATTTAAATACCAACATCCCCACGTCACCTTGTTTCGTTTGCATTTATCGTACCTCGAGGATCACCAGTTGATCAATGACCGGCAATGTGGCTTCCGCCATGGCCGATCGGCTGGTGATCTTCTTCTATGTCTTACGCATCGTTGGGCTGCGGTTGATGAAATTAAGGGTCTGGCAGTTAGTCTGGATATAGTGAACGCCTTCGATCGAGTATAGCACAAGGGGCTTCTCTCAAGCTTCCTTCCTATGGGCATCCCGAGAGTTTGTGCAAGTGGATTAGCTTTCTCACTGGGCGGAGCATGCAGGTCGTTCTCGACGGTTTTTGCTCGGACCCCAAGCCCGTGAACGCAGGTGTATTCCAAGGCTGCGTGCTATCCCCAACCCTGTTCCTCTTGCATATCATTGATATGTTGGATATTTCCAATATACATTGTAATGCGGATGACAGCACTGGGGATGCGGTATATTCCGGCCGTGCAGGTCTCTCTCGGGAAAACGTCGACGAGTGCTGAAAGAAACTTGTGTCTTCTGTAGAGACATCCCTGGGGATGGTCTCAGAGAGGGGTGAACTGAACCTCTTTCAGTTTAATCCCCAAAAGACACAGGTTTGTGCGTTTAACACTAAGAAAACCCCATTTGTCGTATCGGCGCTCTTCGAAAGCACACCCCTCAACGCCTCGCCAAGTATCAGTATACTGGGCCTCGACATTTCGAGTGACTTTCAGTTTCGTGGTCATCTGGAGAGTAAGGCCAAATTTGCCTCGATGAAATTGTGTGTAATCAATAGAGCGAGGGAGTATTTCAATCCTGGCCAAAGACTTCCGTCCGACTTCATATGGAATATTGCTCTCATTTTTCATTTTCTATCGCATTTGCAACGGGTAGTGCTCCGAAGAGCTGTTTGATCTAATTCCCGCCGCCGAATTTCACCACCGCACAGCACGACATCGCCTGCAATACCATCCTTACCACTTGGATGTGTAGCGATCCTTTACTGTGCGGTTTTCAAAAACATTTTTTCCACGTACCACAAAGATGTGGAGTGGACTTCCTTTAGCGATATTTCCAGATCGATACGACATGGGTACCTTCAAAAAAGGCGTCTATACCCACCTCCACGGCCGGATTTAATAAGGCCGCTATTGTGAGTCCTCGGACATTGCAAGAGTTCGTGGACGGCGGTGATCACTCAACACCTGTGATCCGCACGCTCGTTTGCCCTCTTATGACATAAAAAAAAATAAAAAAAATCGTTCGTTCGTTCGTTTCGTTCGTTTTTTTCTATTAACTAGGTGCTTGTCTCCAGAAAGAAGATCGTTATTATCAAAAACAAAAAATAACTGATGTTTTGAGACAAACGCCAACAAAAACTTAAATATAATATACCCTATTTATGTCTTAATGTAGTTTAAAGGTCCACTAACGAGATGGTAAGTCCTTCTTTGTTGGAAACTCATAAATAGTCATCTTTTAGTGAATAATGAGCCATTTATGCTCATTATATTTTATTGTCTCATCAGAGGTCCATTTTACTTTGTTGAAAGTATAATTTTAAAGAATATTAGAATGATATATGATACGGAAAAATTTAAATGTTAGAATAAAAAACCTACTGACGTTCATCCAGACTGATATATATATGTAATTCGTTCAAATAGAATTGTTATTTTTTTTATGATACACACATTTCAAAGCTTAGCAGCATTTAATATGAAAAAAATAGGTTTTCTCTTAATGTATTTCGATAGTAGAATTAACAATATACTCGTGTTTTTAGAATATGTATCCTTTATACCAGTTAGCGATCCTCACCACATCACAAAAGTTGGAAGTATTAATTTTTCATCCGTGCTATTAAGCTTCAGTTAATAATATTGTCTCTTTCTTCTCTATGGATTTTTGGACTTAGTTTGTCATTGATTAAAATAATTTGTTTCATTTATAAATGTTTATATTTGTGAATATTGCTCCATTGTGAATTTATGTTAGTATTTCCTTCCTAAATAAGCGGTCTTACTCACTTCTGCCTATTTTAGTAGGGCATGCATATATCAAAAGTAATATATAATTTGTATAAAGATACCTTCACGAGTCTTGTTTGGGGAAATGGATTACGATTGTGGGATGAGGCTGTAAAGCATCCGGAGAGTTACCAAGGCTTTTATCACGTTATGATGTGATCACTTAAACTGGTTTTTATAACACAAAGCATTGCTTAAATGTATGATATTTTAAAATAGAACACATATTCTGAAGTGTGATAAATAATAGTTTTAATATTTTTAACATGAATCAAGCTTATTATTTTCCGTAACATTATAAATAATTAATTTAGAATTAAAATTAATATTATAATTTAAATAATATTAATTTATGAACCTTAAAACTTTAGTGATGTTGATTAATTAAATACGAATCAGCAGTGGCTAAATACAATTTAATGTGGTCAATACAAAATCTGCCGAGCCAAGACTATCTAGGTTAGGGAGTCTCGACCCCAAATCTCTGGTAGAGCGGCGCGCGAGCGAGAAGGCGCTAGCTGACCTAGAGTAGCAGGTTGGGAATCCGGAAGGTATGAAGAAACCAGTTCCACAGTGCATTTTTCCATTCAATGGAAAGCTCTACCTGTACTTTGCGGACTGTTCGGACGATCTTTTTTGACAATTTATTGTTTTCGTTTCAGATTTATATGCAGTCATACTCTACCTTGAAATTTATTAACACAGAAACTTTTTTTATATCTCATGTATTTACAGTACATAAAGGCTGATAAACGCAAGTCGTGTTATGAATTATTTTAATATACTTATCAAATAACGTATAAGTTAAATACATGTCACATAATGAGAGTAATTTATATGTGAACTGTTATTTCTAACCTTATTGGATAGCTTTAATTTAGTCGACGGACAAGTCATGTGAGCCCTGAAACATCCAATTAACCTATTTCAAAAGAACTTTTTTATAGTCTCCTTACTAACAAAGTATATATGTATGTTTCTTCCATTTTTTCCACTACATTATCTAGTATTATTGTTTATATCGAAATATTGTTAGGTATTGAATACTTTTAATGTTTTAAAACCTCCAATACTGTAAAACTCGCTCACAACACCGATGTCATCTAAAGGGCTGTAGCATTTGTGGGGCATTGCCAACGGCTGCTTTCTACCCCGCGGCCACACACATTCCAACTGTGTGTGGCCAGTGGCATATAGTATATAACGCGTAGATCAATTGTAGATACCGTGCTACTAGAATCTAATAAGCATTCATCTCCCTTTTAAATATTCCCTTCATGTGGTATGTTGCTCATGTTTAATAAATGAAACTAGTCTCGTGACAATATCAATCTAAAAATTAAAAATATCAATCTAAAAATTATAAACAGCTTCTTACTCCAGAAAAGAAGAAAAGAAAATTATTTTATATTATAAGATAATTATTGAATCTTAATCTTCTTGTTAATAGGAGACATCCCTTATTTACTATAATTAATATTGTATGTATGTACTGTGTATGTATTTATATGGCTTTATTATTATTGGAATAATATTGTTGAATCAAACTGTTTTTGGACTTAAAATTACCGATCCTTCCTTTCTTGTCCCCGTTTAACACGACATCGACGTTATGCCTTAGCTTTATTTGCGTTGGTTATCTTTTATTGACACGTTCAAGCAACTTATCGGTCGACAAGTCTAAAAAATGCGGCAGAGCGCCTCAACAGCGTTGAAGTCAAATAAGTATAATTTTATTTTTATATAAGACACGGTATAAGGATTACGTTCAGGGTAACCATCAATCATCAGATACTTTATAACTGTGTCGCAATAAAAAGGCAATTAACGATTCCGCGTAAGTTGGAGAGTAATTCAGTTAGCATCGTCCTCTTAACGACAATACACAATACCTTACGCCAGCTGTATTAATAGCATAAGTGGTATTGAGATTTGAGTAAAGATAATAAAGTCTGTTCTAGCTGTTACGTTACCTTTACCCTTTATGGCTCTTTAAGTTTTGTTGAACACAACGCACCGTTACATGGCGGTGGGGACCGGGGCGCGGGCCGGGCGGGGCACCTGCGCGCGCGACGTCGAAAGTGATCGGCGGCGCAGACCACGCTATATACAGACACGACACCGTCCGGCCAATTATTGTTAAATAGCCATCATTAAGAAGCTATAGAGTCGACTACTTTAAATATTATAATCATTCTATTTTCAATGCTCTGACTATTAGTTGGATTCATATTTTTTTTTATCTTAACATTTGTTGAACACCAATTAACTTTAATTGTATCTAGATGAGATTGATCTATTGGATTGAGAAGTCTTAATCCTTTAAAATTTATTGCTGGAATATCTCTTGCGTCTGTGGTTCTACATCGGGCTTATTGAATGTTGGTCAGGCGGACTGCGGAACAAGACAGGTTAACGTGCCCGATAAACACGCCATCGTAATGCCATTCAAGTCTTTTAAAGCATAATAAATAATTTAGGCGACCGATACGGACGCTTTGTCTTCTCGAACGTCTAAGTATTGTGCAATTCCAAAGTAGCTAGCCTAAGTGTCAGGTGAGATACTGTGGATATATGATGACGGGTCCTAAACACCTTTTTGTTTACTTTTTTAATGTGAAAGTTTTCACATATATTTACATATTTTTTATGTATTTTCTATTGTTTTGCTAGTATAAATATAAGGTTATATCTAAGATATAATAATTTATTTTCTTTAATATATAATATATAAGCTAGTGGGATATATTTTTTTTGTAAGATTTTAGACTCATTGCTGAGTTAAAAATACACATTAAAAGTTTTGATCATTTTAATGTTTCGATGGCGAAAGGTGACTAATTTTGAAAACAGTAAGTTTAGGAAAACGTAGACTTATCATTTTCATGTATCTACTTACTGGATGTGTAATAATATATTTATATAATAATACATATTCCTAATATCCGACTGGTTTAACACAGTTTCTTAAGTGAGCGAGCCAGTCGAAATTAACATAAGTGAAGTACTGGTTTATGTTCCCGCAATGTGCTAATAGCATATTGTACAAGGGTCAATGGATTCGTAAGCATAAAAAAAAATGTGTTTTTATATTTTGTAATAAAACGTCCCGTTAGGGCTTGTGATAAACTCAAGCGCAAGCAGATCTGTCGTGACAATGGTTGGAATTCAGAGTCGTCGGTAGAGCTGCGCAGTCGCCGCGGTCCTAATGCCGGTTCAAACATTCTAATGTATGACGCAATGCCTACGGACTGGATTTGCACTCGTCTCACTGATACTATATGTTAATAGACTTTGGGACAATCTAAACTTATTATATATAATACATTTTAATTGGCTTTTTTATAGATAATTAGAAAATATAGACTTTTTTTTAATATAGTGACTGTTATAAATTATATGTTGCTCTTTTTTTTTTAAATATACAGTATGTATTTTTTTATTTATATGCTAACATCACATACCTTATTTTGAAACCGTTAAGTCCTATATGTAATACTTATATCTATATCTATATATTTATAATAATTTAATTAAAAAATATATAATGTGTGTCAAAGATTATTAGTATGACCTTTTTATTAATTTTATTAGTTTCATATGTTATTAGAAATTGTTATTTACTAAGTATTTATTAAGTATAGTATTTTATAAGTAGACGCCCACGCGTTCATAAAAATACTTCGATAAATATGTTGATATGTAAATTAAAATTTGTATATGTAAATCTTAGTATTCAAATTTATATTAAATCGAGTTTATATTTATTATGGGTAATATTCATCTTATATACTTACCGACTCGTTAATTAGCTGTTAGCTTTTTGATGTCATTAAGTTTTACGTTCAATATATATATGTATAATCTTATTCAATCAAGGCAATGTTATATATTATTATATGTATTTCTATATAAGATTGCCTAATTTAATCAGGTTTATATCATGACCACAGGCTTGAATATATTCTATATAGATACATGTAATAATAAATTGCTTATATAAAATAAAATATTAGGTGTATTTAGCTTATAAATATCTGCATAAAGAGCTAACGAGCGTAAAATGACGTTGATTATTTGATATCCATTGATGCATTAAAAGCAGATTTAATCTCATCTCTCCATATAACACATCAGCGGATGTTTTCCACAGCCAGAGTGACCGTCATACATTATTGTGACACCGGAGTCAGCAGACAGCTTGGCGCGCCACTTTTTTTATTTTAAATAAATCTATTTTTTTCTTAACGAATGTCAGATGACTGAGTAGGCGGTTACTGAGGCGGAAACTAGTTACTTTCTTTTTTATGGCTTCCGAGAATGTATAAGTTCATAATTAAAGTTTTCAAATATAATACCTTTCCTACAAACACCTTAGTATGTTGAGGCTAAATTTCTCTTAGTTGTCAATGACATTTTGTTACGCTAATTCGTAAATAAGTTAATTCTAATTTGAAATTATTAATAATAAAATATTGTTTACACACTTCTAATGTACCTAATGCCAAATATTTGAAAAGGCTTTTCTTTCTACCATATTCGAATACAAAAACATGCCACACAGACATAAGTTACGGGTTCTAAAGTAACAAGTTATTCGTGTATAAATTGTTTATTCTAAAAAAAAAAACAGTATAATGTTATAATATTTTATGCCAAAATATTTTTGATGGTGAGTCATATTACTCTACAAATTAGGCAATGCCTAATATTAGTTTAATTTAATACATACCCGCATATATTATGCTATGAGTCACACATGAGCAGCTAATTTTCACGATACAGGTCTATAATATAAATTTATCTCTATTTTTGTATAAGATTATAGAAAATTATCATATATCAACACTATTTTTATTAAATGGTACAATAATATACTATTATAATAATTATCTTGGACAAGACCTTATGTTAGATTTACTTTGTCGTGCTAAAATTCCAGCTTGAAGGTGATATTGGCGGTATATGTACTCCTTGGTCATAGCCTGGGCAGAGAACATGGCTCTGCTTCGTTGCAGTATATCGGTTTTCGGTCCCCACGTTGGATCCAATGAAATGAACACGTTCAACTTATTTCTTATAAGAGCTATTATCAATTTGACAACAATCGCAAAGCATACCAGAACAATAAAAATGAAGAGTGCGTAGGTAGAATACATAAAATTATTCGGATACATCAATTGATTGTATGCTTCACAGCAAAACGCATACAGCAAAAAAAATACGCACAGCAGCCATGCAATTCTTATGAAATTATTTGTCTGAAAACCTAACATGAAATGAATGTCTTCTGAAAATCTGTGGATTCCGTACCAATAAATAAATACAAAACACTCTAACATGGCGATAAAAGTAGCTATCAAAGTCACGTGGCGTCTAAAAGTATGGGCCATTACGTTGACCCCTTGGTAACTTAAAAAGGGTATTGTAAAAACGTAAATCAAGATAACGCAGCAGAAAACCGTTAAACCTGGATATTTAGCTATTCTGGAGTATCTCTTGAATATTATTTCTACCAAATTATACAATAATATTACACTAGAAGCCAGGCCCATAACGACATTCGAACTAAATATTAATATAAGATAAAACATCTTGTTGTCATATTCGAATATTAATCTGGGAATTTTCTCGAATGTCAGTGAGATAGGCATCCTTATGATGGACATGGCTCTGGTTCCGTACTTAAAGGAGTATGGACACGTCATCATAGCAGTTGTACAAACGGCAACGACTGTGAAGACGGTACATATCACCACCGTTATAACCGTGTCAGAGAAGCATGGCGACCGAAACGATGATCTCGATGCCAAGTTAAAGGTGAGCCCAGATCCAATGCTCAAATTAAAAACAACTTGCTGTATAACGTTTGAGAGCCGAAATTTACTCGCAAATGCCGAAAAGTTGATATCTATGGCTTCTTCATATTTGATCACCAATCCTTTCTGCCGCATGGAACCCATCATGAGTACTGTAATTGCGATCATCGGGTAACCAACGAACACACGGACAATCCACTTGAGTGATTCAGATCTCTTAAACAAACTTAGAAACATGAAAAAGCAGATTAATCCTGAAGCTAGACATACTCTCCATGCTATGTAAAAATCACCAGCTTCGCTAGTATGCACAAGATTCATTCGCCAGTATTGATATTCAGGAAAAGTTTTATATAAATTGTCGCAGTACGGAAATAAATTTTGATTTCTAACACAGTCAAGGTTAACGGTATAATTGTTAACAAGACTTTTGCAATATTTTGTGCTCCAGGAACCGCAAGTATAGAATGGAATAGGATTCTCAAAGCTGATTAAGAAATAATGTAATAAAAATGATGTAACAGTGTGATTATAAATCAGTATAAACACTTGCCAAATAAGTAACATATAGCCCACGTACGACAGACATGGTCTTATCTTCCATGCATCGATACAATCTCTTGCTGTGAACTGACCAACCACAGATTCCATGTAAAGTAACGGTATTCCCATGAAAACGTAGAATATAATAAGGAATATCAAGACGCCCAACGCACCTTGCCAGAGCGCGTTGTTCGGTATGGTATTTATGTTTGATATTCCAATGACTTGGCAAATATAGACCATTATGAAGGTAGTTCTCGAACCCCAAAGATTTTGTTCTTCCATTGTAAGTACATTAGTCGCAAAAGACCAATGCAGCCATCTAGATGATCAAAAATAAACGTCAAAATTGTTAACATTATATTTAACTTTCCATGAAAACTTTTTTGAATGATTGTGGATAAAATACTAGATAGTAACAATAATATAAATTATAGATATAAAAAAATAGAAAAGCTGCTTGATTGACTGACATATCAAAGCCAAGCCTCAGCCACTGGTTCTAGGAATAATACATTTGGAGAAAGCATTATTAGGGTTAGATCTAACGAGAGTTGTATTTGATTCTAAGTATCTAATTAGTCAAAATAAGGTTTTAGTTTTATATAAAATCGTTGAGAAATATTATATCAACAAATGTATTAAGTTACATAATTTTATATTCAAACCAATGTTACAGTAAGAGGAAAAATTAATTCAAATCTATCAAAAATTCGAGCTCTAAGCACAAAGAACGAATTCGGACTTATCTTCAGAATAATCTCATGATAAAATCATCGTCACATTATATCATTAAGAGCAATAAATGGGATGTTCCAGACTATCATCCAATCTATCAGAAAAGTTTGGGTTGTTAAAGCATTTGAGACCAAAAGACCATGCAAGACTATAAAAAACCACGCTTTGACATTCACCGATTATGACGCCATCATTTTTCACTGCGATGATGGCGTTGCCAAGTCTGGTGTATAAATTCAATTAATATCTGTCAGTACACTTTAGAGATGTTATTAAGTATCACCAAGAATAAACAGATAAACAGAAGCCAGCCTACGATTAAGTAATTAAAACAAACAAACAGAATACATTTTCTTTGTGCAAGTTTAACGGAATAACGAATTTCATCCAATTAATTATCATCTAAAGTAACCTGTCGTTGGAACAGCTATATATCAGTTTCTTAACTCTAATTTAAAAGAAGATTGAGCTGCTATCAAGATGCCCCATGTGACATGTAAATATTATTTAGAAAGAGAGTACCATTCTCATAGACGCTCATATGGCTGTTCACGCAATGTATATTAAGTATTCGACTGAATGCAGGAATATCAATGTAATTCCTCAAAATATAAAGCAAATGTGCACGTATTCCGAATGATCTTTTTTTTGAATTCCAAACAATGGAACTATTGACGAAGAATATATTGCAGAGAAAAAATGTCCAAGTAGGAATTAATAGCATTCGGAAACTTACATAATGTGTATAAATCAAAACTATCTCTTACTTTGTATATTCTAGTAAGACCTACAATGATAAGATTCAATAAGTAATAATTCCTTATTAAAGAGGTTTAATTAGAAAATGATAGAAGTTAGTGTTGGGAAAAGTTTATAAGCAAGCAGAGCAAGAGCAGGTGTCTGCTAAATAATGAAATTGCATTTGATAAACGGCGCGCAGTTTCACTTTATACCAGGACCCGTTCTTGTAATGTTTCAACAAGGCTTTCTTGTTTCACACTCGTCTTATCTAGTGATCCAACTCTTATAACTATAACGTTCTTGATTTTAAGCTGGAGAAGCTATTAAATAGCTAATTAAAATACTTTAATAATAGCTACCAATATAAATAATATAATCATTCCGTGCGAAATACTTCATGAGCGTATAAAAATGAGTTAAATGCAAACCAATGTGTAAGGTGGTATTTGTTATCAACGAAAAATATGCATCTTCTATTTACTTAAGGTGTTTATCAGCGTATTATCTAATCGACATTTCTGCAATGTGCCGTAGTACCGAATGATAAAGTAAAAAAATGTACTATTTTGCGAACCCCGCCTTTATTTGTTGACCCACATTTGACTTCAATGTAATTATTATTTGGCAACAATTACCAAAACCCGCCATTTTTAACCTGAATTCAATTATAATGTTACATTTTTTATAGAAAATACATATAAACGATTATCTGCTTGTATTTTTTTAATATATATCATTTAAAATTATTTCTAAACTGAATGACTTAACAATGTCAATCCAAAATGGCTGAGAAGATGTAATATATGTCGAAAATAATGCAATTTTTATCACTTTATCACCAACAGACTAAGAGAACGATACGAGAAAATGATAATTTTATATTATGATAGAAAATTCGAATAGTTTATTGAACGATAGCGTTTTAATTTACAAATTGATTGTTTATTTTATTTTATTATTATCATTCATAATTATTGTTAATTCAGGAAAGTAATCTAATTCAGTTAATTATTTTAGTGATACGATTCCACTCTGTTTGCCATCTTTGGGATTATCATTTTCGTCACCTAATGGGCTATTGATAATATGTTTATTAAGATACGCCAGTATAGAATCATATATTTTATCTTTTTAAGAATCATTTAAATATTCTTAGCGATTTCGGTAATATTTTTCTAAAATGCGTTGTACAAGTCAAACTATCGTATGAATTTAAATTTTAAATTGTTTCTAACCAACCATATTATTATTATACACAATTGAGATAAAAAAACCTACCAAAAGCCTTTTGAATTTTTTTTTTTAATATATTTTTTTTTAATACTGCTATGCAACTTCCAGCTATTTATAAAATTAATTCATAAATATTTAAATTAATAAAATAAATGTTATAGAAATCAACTATCACCACAGTCTGTACAAAAACTAAATGTTTGTATTTTCCGACATAACTTTTACCAATATTATCAGTATAAAAAAAAAGAAAATAATAAAATTATCAGTTCGTAATTGTATATATTATTTTATACTACATATTGTATTTTAGTGGAATAATTATCAACATTTTATTACTTTTATCAACGTTTCTTTAAGCTATCTACAATAAATAAAAAATGTTTAAAAACTATATTACTTATAAAATGTAATTCGCAGGTTAAGTTTTAAGTAGGCCATTCAGAAAGTTTTGCGAAAAAAAGTATATTTAGAGAACGCTGGTTAGATTTATTTTATTTAAAGAAAATTGTTTTACAAAGAAAGAATATTTATACCGAATTCGTATTTTCTTCTAGTTATTTTATCGACATTAAGGAAACTTTCGTTTGTCATAAAAAAAAAATAGTGGATTTCGGGAACCTTTTTGTGCAATTTTTTTTTTACCACTTCAAATCCAGCTTGAAACCTGATTAATCCTTATATGGGCTTCAATTAGCTTTTATGGACCAAGCGCCTTCTAAATCAACCATATGCAGCTGGTATAACGAGTTTAAGTGTAACGGCTTTAATTTGAACCACAAAGAAACTCTACTAAAGAAGACTTTGGTTGACTTTGACTACTGTCATGGAAAAAGTCCTACTACAAGGTAAAAAGTATATAGACGTATGAAACTTCAGAACAATCTGTAGATTGGAGTTGTTTGATTGATTGGATGTGTTTATGATATTCTTTACAACCACCATTGCGTCAAGAGGATGGTTTGGGTATTTCACCTCAAAGAAGAAGAAGCGCGTTTAAAGCAGGTTTGTTATGAAGACGGTATCATAACAGACGACGAATCTTGGACCTATCAATATGATCCAGAAACAAACCTACGGAATAACGTTGTGTGAAAGTGAAACGATCGAGAAGTTCCGGAAAATGTCAAGTTTAACGCGTTATTTAGTATTAATTCGCTTAAAATACCAAAGTGCAAAGTTCTACCAAAATGTATGATGGAAGTGACCGAAAACAGGACTCCAAGGCCTTTGTCTCCACTACGATAATGCGCCTGTGAACTCCGCAATCAAGACATGAAACTTCCAATTTCTCAAATAAGGGCATCCTGTGACTTGTTCTTGTTCCCAAAAATTTAAAAACTATCTGAAGGGCAGTTTTCATCGCCAAAACATACACTCACTTCGATCGAGAGAACCAAATGAAAATAACATTTACATTTTTTTCGGTCATCACACCTCAGCTTCAAACACTTCATGCAATATACACGTACAAACTACCATTTCTATTAATCTAGACCCGAAAATTTTATGCAAGTTTTCCGTCTGAGCTAACAGTTTCGACGATGTACAAGAAGGGTTGATTTGTTGATAATATGAGGAATGATATATAATTGCTAAAAACGAATCGTTCTTTAATATACAATATTACATTACGCACTTAAATATTCACACCGTAATTGTTTAATAGTTTGTCATCGTTAGATTTGAAGTTTTTTGTGTAATCGGGACATGTTCTTCGCAAACGAAGCTATGGTGTTATCAGTATATCTTAAGCAAACATACCGGCTTGGACCACAGCGGCTTGCTATTGATTTTGACTGATTACAGGCCACAAGTGCCCGTTATTTATCTACGTCTACAAGCGTTCAAGGACAAATATAGGTCTTGGCATTTACACCAAAAATAGAACACGATATATAGTTAATGTTTTTAAACTATCGCGACTTGAACACATTTTGATCTAATATTGTTCTATTTTGCTATATAAATTAACATAAATAATGAGGAACAAGCGAGGGTAGTTACCGAGACTCGCGCCTCACGAAGACGACGCTGAGCTGACATTAGTCATCCCGTGACCACGGCTGGTGAAATCCGACCGAAACGTCGGGAAATATAAAAGGTTCACCTTCAATTTATTTCGCAAAATTGACCCGATATTAGTTTAAAACGATATATAGTTATTCTTCTTGGGGTTAGACGAGTCTAATGTCTGTATTCTTTGTACTTATATATATTACGCAGTAGCGCAGTGAACAGAAACTGTTTATTTTTTTTATATGTTTAAATTGCGGCATACTAAATAATAAATGTAAACTAACATTGACAAAATGACTAATGACAATGAGGTGAAATACCGAAAGCTTTGAATAGAATATCGAAATCGTGACCGAAGCGTAAAATGTTTAAAATAAGCTTTAAATAGAATTATTATAGTTTCATTTGCATTATTCGCTTATCTTGCCAACATTTCACTGTCGATATGGCTGTCCCTCTCTGTTATTGGAGGCGTGATTCGCCATTACGAGCGGAATTACGCAGCGTAGCTCTGTAGAATATATCCGTCCTGGTCTCACATTGTGGCGACCCTTGACCCGATCGATTTAGTGAATGTGGCTAGTTGGTTATTTGAAGCGATAATCCAGAGTAGCGACTGGTGGCGGTCGCAGATTGCTAATGGCCGGCACGAGACAACAAAAACGTGACATCTGCTCATGCTTTTAGAATGACGTAAACACTTAATTTAATCACATATATATAATAATTTAAAACCATTTTGACAATCATATCATCCCGGCCCAGGTTAAGATATCTGTTTAGATATAGAATGTTAGGTAAAGCTAATTCCAGTTGATTGCTGTCCATCAATTTCATCCTCCTTGACCTATCAATCTTAGAAATGATATTTTATAACCAAGACAAATCTAGATTAATTAGGGATAAGTAAGAAGAAATATATATAGTACCAAAACATATTGTTTGAAATTCGTAAATTGAGACCCATAAGCCTAAGGTCTGAACACAGAATATGTAAAAGTGAACGGAAGCACGGAGTATAAATCACGAGACAGACACGCATAGCTTATCTCATCACGCTTCCGCGTCCCAGCAGCTTAGATCTCAGGCTTTGATCGAAAAAGGTAAGGCGAGGTTGCTTTAACGACTAGCTTAAGGACTTTAAGGACGTCTTTAAATAATAGAGCTATTTCGAAATGTACTAAGCGATGTTAAAAAACAATCCGCTGGGACAGGTTTTAAGTTTGCCTCACTAATTTTGACCTCGAGCCAATAATGAATTGACAATGCCAATAAGAGAAACATTAGGTATTTATAAAAAAAAAGTATCTGTTATTTATTGCGACGGACAAATATTAACAATGAATTCGTATAGAATCAGCTAAAACAGACGAGTACTAGTGCGAATTATTTAATTAAGTAGCAGAGCCCACAACCTTCATATACATTTAACATAAATGTTTTATTATTCGATTTAAAGGTACTACGACTGGTCAATGCATGCAGATAATAAACGTATTATGCTTTTTATCGCTGCCTTTTAACAGGTAGCCAGTTTTATGCTCCATAACAATGACGTACGGTTATTGCGAACATCACTGAGGATACGATTTAAATCTACCGTCATTCATGAATTCATGAGAGGACGATCATACAGCTAACTATATTGCTATACAATTTCAAGTGTTTAAATGTATGTCCCTAATACAATGATTCATTCATAATAGTATATCAAATATACTTTATCTGATCTAAAATAAATTTCTTAACTTTGGAAATAAGACAACCATTAAATATGTCTGGACTGTACAACAATAAGGAAATATGGCCCATTGTGGATTCAATGAACGTTGACTTATCTTTGATGACAAATGAGCTCAAACGTTGGAGTAGAGTCAGGATTACAAAGCTTCTGCAGGTTCATTCCGATTCCAAGATATTGTTATGCATTGCGGTATTTATGGAGCCATTCCTAACAATTGTGATTTTGTACCGTCGATGTGCAGTGAACTAGCAATTTTCTCATCATTTTATCAGAGTGTAAAAGAGTTAAGCTGATTTAGATGTAACTGATAGAAGGAACGCGGTTGATGCTAATTTTGAATTTAATATCGTTTGTATAAAAAAAAGATATTTATTTTTGACAGAATTTCTTATCGTGACCTCTGGAATTGAGTCAGTGGGTTGGTTGTATAAATTCAAACTTAGTTCAGGATAACTAAGATTAGTTTGAGATATGATTGTTTTATTTTTTTGGTAAATAATTATTAAATGTAAAAAAATGTTATACAATCAATTGGACGTATGAGTATTAAATTCAAGAAACTTTTATATGTTTGATAATTTCCTTGACGAGGTGTTTGCTTAAGAAAAAAATTATAGATTCGTGATAAGGACCGTTCACTACCTGGTTTGCAAAATATATTATCATATTGTTTAAATAGGTTTCTTAATATATCAATGTGCAAACATGCATTTGGTTTATGGACACAAATTTCAACTTTGTCTTTGCAAAGAGTGCACGTAACTGTAAAAACAAAATATTTTTTTAACTTATTCATATATTTTTTGGTTTTTTTTTCAATTAATATTATAACCAATTTAAAATTAAAGTTTGACTTACTCTACAAACCAAAGTACCTAGGAGGGTTTAGTTCAAGATTATGAACCCGTGTGCCAGATATTTAAAAATATTTACCCGCTAATATATTCATCTCCTGTAAAACTGAAAAATAGAAACGCTAAGATCATAGACAATCAAAAAAAAAGGAAGTTCGATTTAAGATCAAAGATTCTTTAAGACGATTTAAATAGCTTTTATAATAGAGATGAAATAATATGAAGAGATCGCATGTGTCCAAACGAGATAGAAAGTAGCGGTGATTGGAGCCCCAGGCTGTGCGTCTGCTGGACCGGCTGCGATGCTGCCAACAGGCGTAACACCAATTCATCTCTGTATTCGGAAATGTATCTCCTTATTTTGGAATTCGTTATATAATAAAAACATTTTGAGTTCTTTGTAATGAAATCATATTTTAAACAAGAAATTAATTTAACATACTCTTTTAATAAATATCTATAAAAAGGCCATCAACCAAATTAACTAATTTCTTTTTATCTATGCAATGACGTCCAGTTCCTCTCTGCCCAGACACGATCTTTTCTTCTTCGCTTTTTCGCTTCGAGTTTTCTTCGCTAAGAATTTATTTTACGCTTTTATTCTCTACATATGTCCATGAAATGTACATTGAAAATATTGATAGACCTATTTTTTTCAACTGTTTCTATCACATCTATAGAAATTTAAAACAATGTGCCGAATTAAAAAGAAAATTTTATTTGCCACATAGATTATATTTTATAAGCTATAAATTAAGTACAATAAATCTATGACTTTAGAAGTCTTAAATATTAACTGAGCATTAAAACTAATAATATTGTTCCTCTTTAATAATTCCGTAAGCTTCCGATCTTGTATGATTCACTCTAAATAATGTGGGAGAGATACATTTGAACTGTAAACGCCATCAAAGCATGAATCGATAGAACCACGTTATCATCCAATCAATCTCCCCACCTGCTCTCTGGTTGTAAATCTTCATTATTGTCAGTTTTTTTTACAAATTTACTGTTACACTCGCATTAAATCGCCACGATTAAACCATTGCCTTTGGACGTTAATAGCGAATTGGAATGCCATAAACTATCAAATGCAAAATACCTACTATAATTTCACAATTGTATCCACGTTATGGATACTTTTATGTCTGAGTGTCTATTAATTATTTGATATACGATAAAGCGCTTAAAGAATGAATTTATAATGTAATAAATTCTATTAATTTATTTGATGTTTTTGTTTTTTATTATAGTAAATGATATTATGTTTGTTTATGTCGTTTTGATTTGTTTTTTTTTTTTGTTATCTTGTATTTTTAGAAAGGAGAGAGCTGAATATGAATGAATGAATGGAGCTGTATGAATGGTTTCTTATTGGCACTATAAGCTTAGATTATCATGAAACTTTGGTGAATTATTGTTTTGAGCATTCATGCTTGATAAGCTCCTGGAATAGTACAAGCATTGTACTGGTGGTGCTCGAGTCCATCGATAGCTTAGTGGTTCATTTAATAATATATATTTTTATTATTTTCATGAGAATAATATGGACGTTTATTTTTCTTCACCTATTCAGGATTGTCAAAACATTCAACATGTGTCCTGTAAATGCTTGAGTTACAAATGATAACATATAATGACAATTTAAATGTCTAATTATAATTAATGTGTAATTTATAATATCAAACAATGTTATACCTTTATTATATATTATATAATAATGCTATAGGTATAACATATTTATATATATATATATATATATATATATATATACTCGTATATATATATATATATTTAACACTAAAAAGTTCTTAACACAAACCACGTAGGGAATCCAAGTGTCTTAACAGCAATTACTAACTCCTATCGTATATATAGAGCTCTTAACAATGTAGATTTTTTTAAATATTGTAGATTTTGCCTACGGATTCGAGCGCTATAATGAAATCATTAAAAACCCCCATATTCTATAGTTACAAGTAAATCCGCTGAAGAAATCAAAAGCTTTATATAAGCTCCCACCCCCTTCTCCACCATGGGTGGTAATGTCCCAAAAATTCTTTCTTAGTGCTAATTTACGTTATATATTTCTTTCAAAACCAGTACTTCAAATGTACATTTTTTATTTAAAATATATAAATATATAGGTAAATAATTTCGCTAGCTTCTATTGTGATATTTTCTTTAACAACTGTAGGAAGCAATGATCTTATAATATTTCCAATAATTACATTAAATATGCTTAAAATAATAACCTCGCGTTATGTAATATATTAAATTATTATTTATTTATATTCTGTAAGTTAAACTTTCTTTCTTTTTATTTAATAATTTGATAACAAACATTTATATAATCAAATATAAGTGACAATTGTTTTATCAAAAATCGATTATTTCAAATATTATGTTTATTAAGAATTTTCTCTTTGATCGATTTCCTCTCTCGATATCGAATCTCAAACGAGACATCGGGTTGCTATCGATCAAATTGGTTACAAGACTGACTTGAGACGTCATTAAATGTGCCCGAATAGGATTGTGTCTGGTCTAAATAAGGAAGGCTTTGGCTAACCGCGGTAAAAGTTATATTGCACTAGACATACCATTGTAGTTGACATGCCCACGTTTTTGATTTCATAATTTAATATATGAAGAATTTTTAAATGAACCTGAGATTCATTGAATGTTTCTAATAATGAGGAGACTTTCGAATTTTTGGTTACATATACGCAGGGTATTCGGAAAATTTTGTACACATTTTACAGTCAAAATGTTTATTGCTTACAAATTCATTTCACATAATTTTGTCTTATTAAATAATTTATATAAAAGGTCACGAAAGGAAAATCTTTTGATAAGGAGACTTATCTTACCTGGAATATCTTAGAGACGATCTTTAAATTCTAAAAGAGAATTTAAATTCGCACTATTGAATAATTGTTAACATGTTAAATTAAGTAACTATTAATAAAAATTAAAATATACTTAATATAGGTTTGTATTTTTACATTTTTTTTTTGAATTAATAGAAAGAGAGAAGAAAAATTTAAAATTATAGAATTATAACTTATTTATTTTTGTACCAGAAACTATACTATATTCTTACGAAAATCACTTAAACACATATGCTGTACATTGAATAACTTATCTAAGTAAATAATATAAAATTACTAAGATACCTCTTTGGTAAATTATAAGAGTGAAAAGAAAATCAATTTACAGAAAAGGTAGGTGGGGATACCATTGTTAAAACTGAATATTAAGCATATTTAACAATAAATTTATATATTTAATTAATATACAATATATAAAAATGCATATCAAAAATATAATTTCCACGTTTATATCTATAAATGTCATACAGGTACATTCGACACAAAAAGGTTTATTGGTGAAAGTTTTTTAGTTCAAAGTGGCAATCAAATTTTTTTTTTATGTTTGACAAGTTAATCAATATTCCAACCACAAATCCGGCAACCGAAGGAAATGTTTATCTTAAGAAGTTGTCAAAAATATTAGTTGTACAGAAAAAAAAAAGGCTGGTTTTAATATTTATAGTACGCAATAAGCTAGCACTGATATAAGTGCTATATTGTCAGCTGGATGTTTAATATTTGTGATGTTTAAGCTAATTACGGGCTCATTCGTATTGTACACGCGTCTTCATAAAACTTTATTATTATTATTCAAACAAGACGCGTCCGCACAAGCGCGCGTCGCGGGAGCGTGGGCGGAGCGTTTTCTCAGCCTGACAGTTATATCAATACGCTGACGACTATTGATGGCATCCACAATTATGCGCATAATATACTCAGCTGATAATTCTCTATAACTTCTAAAATTGGCAGCTCGTTAAGACAACGGGCACGAGACAAACAGCCTATCGACATATAAATTCAGAATATAACCATGATAATACACAGATAATCTATAATAAAAAATATTTTAAGAAAATATATAGATTATATATATAATACTTATAAATATTCTTATTATGAAAAATATACTATCACGCTACATTTTACATTTTGATGTGCTATCGTCAAAACAAAGTTAGAAAGATTATAAATATTAATTTTAATATTCCTGTTTTTAAGTATTCTATTTTACTATGCGTCACTGTCACTATAGTATTATATTTGGGAGTATAACTTTGAGAAAATAGAATGTGAATATTATAATATTCCTAAATATCTTATTATGTAAATAATACTGTCACTATTACATTACTATTGTTTTCGATTAAGTAATTGGCTTTTTGATAAATATGTTCACATTGCCGTGTCACGGTTAAATTGGAATTAACAATGTATGTCATGACGTCATGATAATATAATGTTACCGTCATCTATACTGAACCAAACTTTAACATTTTTGGTTCAGAATTAACTAAGCGAGTAATGCTCAAGGGTCATGGCGATTTGTACCAAATACAAAACATTCTCTTACTACCAACTTTATAATACTCAGTAAAAAAAAACAGGTAACATGACAACCAACCTTCCGATTATATTTCTATCATGGCTCACCCAGATTACCATTTATTGTGATAAAATCAATATTATATCGATGCCTTTTTATATTCTCAACAAGGTATTTTAAATCTGAATATTAATCTGTCTTTGCTTGGAGCTGCCACACATATTTAACTTATGCATCGAGATTATCATGAGATTAAGAATATAATTCATATATATTTTTTGTCAATTCCAATCACGAATTCACAATATATATATATATATATATATATATATATATATATATATATATATATTTATTGTTTTATAATTAATAATAATATCAAATAGCTAAATGGTAATTGATAAAATAACCAATTCAATTCTAATAAACACTATTCTGTGAAAAGATCAATTAATATATAAATTCTTTCATGTCAGCGATGACATCATGATACAATTCTGAACATAACATAAATATAGTATAATAACTTGATATATATAAATTAAAAATATATTTAATTAAGAATTCCAAAATTATTAAATACCAAATAAAGAATGGCTAGTGATAATTAATGATAAATGTTCATGAGTTATAACAAAGTTCCGTTACATTCAGTGGGGATACAGAATTCGAATCCATTCATAAAAAAATGGCGGTCGGCTATAAACATAATCTTTATAAACATCCAAAGAATATATTATACTTGTTATGTATGTTAATGGCAATGATTTGAGAGCTTTTTTTTTTCGTTTTATTGAAGGTTCTTCTCTAATTCATTGTCTTGTTTTTGTTTTAATATAAAAAGTGTAAATGTATTTCGAGTGTTTTCTATATATTTATATTCTTTATCTTTATGTGTGTGTCTTTCTGTATGTGTGTTATCAAACGATAAGTAGCTCCTTACTAATTTATTAGATTTTTCATAGTTCAAGTATAGTGTAGGTAATATTATAATATATATATATAAATATTATTTGTACATATACATTGTTTGTTTAATAATAGCATAATATATATATTATAAAATTATTATTAAACAAACATATCCTATCTACGTAAGAAAACATGGTGGTTAAAAGTATTAGAAAAACGTTGGAAAATAGCGGGAAGGGCCTTACGTTACGTACGTGGACGTACCTTAAAGTAGTGTGATATTAATTTTTCCAGTTACTAAAGAAATGTAGAGTCTTAATCATTTGCGTTTAGGTTTTATGAATATCATTAAAATCATAACAGAATTATGTTCAAACAAAATGGACGCTTATATAGCTAATGACGTCACAGCCTTATTCGTGATGAAGCGATTAACTTGACAGACAGTCGGACGTGGCCCGCACGCGCTCTGACACTCAGTAGCTACTTCACAATAACACAAACTACCGTACATATGTATATATATATATATATATATCGAATATTCTAGAAGCATACTTATCATATAATAATATTATTAAACGTTGCTGGTCTGCCTAAATGTTATATTTTTATGCACAATTCCTTCTAATGACGGAATCGTGAGCAGCGTGCAAACATAAAGCTGTGATACGATCTGTACGATATATCCGGCAGACGCGTGGGCGTCACGGGTTCATTTCCCGACCCGAAATGTCCCAAAAGACTTCGCACACTTAAGCACTTTACTTCCTATGCCCATTTTAAGCCTTTTAACACAATTATACATGTTCATGTCTGAGTGTCTCTTGAAATTTCATTCATGTTACATTTGCAGACATATTAATGAAAATATGTTGTTTGGCTTAAACTTTTTTCATTAAGGAAATTGACGGCTTATAGTAATCTTTCGTTCACTGCCTTTTGAAACATAGGACACAGTCGCGCTCATAAAGCTTTGAAATATTTATTGATTATATTAGCTATTAAAAAAATAATTACTAAATGTTTTATATTTAAATAATTTCCTGTAGAAGGTTCTAATCACCCTGTCGATATATATATATATATATATATATAATAATATTATCTTACAAATAATAAATATATATGTTTTTAGTTCTAAGTATAGACTTATTAAAACAGGTAACATAACTTTTGGTCAATCTATTAAGCATAAGCGTTGCAAAAATTCTCACTATCTACATAAATAAATGAATAAACTATAATAATTAATTTATGTTCAAATTAAAGAAAAACATTGACTCTAAATTCAATAAAGTGGATTTGTTAGCGATGATATCTTAAAATATTTAAAAGTATGCGGGCAGACGTTTCGTTTAGTTTGTATGTGTGAGTAATAAATAACTAGTTTCATCTGTCAATGTGTTCGCTTGAATGTGTAGGACGCGCTAGTGTGAGAGCGACGCGTGCGCCGCATTCTTTCGCGTACTCATTCATACTGAAACTCTCATGATTATGACCAAAAAAGACGAATGTTTTATGACTTAACCGTTGTCTATTAAAACAGCTTGACGTACACGTTTATTAAACTATTAAACAAACTTGTATATATAGCACATTGTGTCAAAAATGCGATGGTTGTACATACTAAATAATTTGAGAAAAAATAATAATTTATCACATTGTGTATCAATGTTTTAATTGTTCCTTAACCTTATCCTCTAGGCCCTTTGATAATTTATATATTCTACTTTCATTCATGTCATGGTGTAGTTTTGAACTCCCATTACAGTCCCGTTAGTAACACTACGATAATATATTTGTATTAACGAATAGCGTCACTCAAAAAAGTATTTACATTTGATTTTTAAAAGTTGTGTTCGGTCTGCCATGTTTAAAATATAATTTTAATAAATCCTTTTTGAATGTTTTTTACCTAAGATTTTTTTGCTATATTAGTATAAATAAAGATGTAAAAGTTTAATTCTGTTTTACTTTAGTAAGATAAAATCAAAATAACCTAGAGTAGTTGAGTCGGGCATCGGGTGGTGTACTTTATGGAAATTTAAATAAGCCTAAAAGCTTGCGCGCGCATTTATTGACCTGACATTCCACCCCAGCCCACCCTCCGCCCGCCCAAAGCCGTGATTGGACGATTACAAAGAATAGAAATACCTATGTGACTATGGATTATACATATATATTTGTATATTTATTTAAATTTATTATATAAAATAAATAGCAATGGATTTTATAAATTATTTCCATCAGTACATAAGAAAGGAACAAAAAACTAAAAAAAAAAATATTTATTAATGTCGTAACTTTTGTTGTTTTTAAAACGAATGTTTTTTGTCTTTATACAATATATACAAAATTTATTGTTCATTTAAAGTGACCCATGACATAATACGTTCGCTAAAAGGAATTTATATTAAATTTAGTATTTATATGAATGATTCATCTTATTTAGTAAAACGTTATTAATATTGATTTATATTATTTGGTATATGCTTTGATATGAGTATAAGAATAAATGTAAAATAAATTTCTATTACAAATATCATTTAAGACTTACGTAAGACATATAATTAACCTAAATAAAATTTTACCTGACTATTTTCCAACACATTCGGGCTTCTCATTCACGAGTTTGAATCAAGGCAATACGCACAATTCTACTGCAAAACAAAAGCCAGATATAATTATCTTAAAAAAACAATTGTATATTTATTTTATAGTGAGACAAATAAAATTACAAAATATTTACAACATGTATAGCCATTAAGCATATTTTTTTTAAATAAATATAATTTAAATAAATAAAATTAGATGAGGTATCTCATTGCAGTAACGGGACGGTGTAACATAGGTCGCGAATACGCATCCCCGTCTGAATTTATTCATTCTATTTTTATTAAAAGTTATTAAATACAACTTTATTATTACGTAGCATTATTTCAAAATAACTAACCTTAACTGGTAAAACGTTTAACTGTATTGTTAACAGCATGTGGTTTATTAAAAACTGATCACAATTTTCTAATTCGTTAAAAACACAATGGTCGATCGACTACGGTGTCTAGTAAAAGGTTATTCTTGTGCAGTGGCTTAAGGTCATAGAGTAAAATATGTTGGACTCGAACACTACTCGCTTGAATGTCAGACTGACTCCATATAATAATAAATGCTTACCAAATATATTAACAAAGGCCGTAACAGTATTAAACTGTAGAACCGTCATAATATTATCGTATATTTCTTAACGATATTTAACCCTGTATCTTTTTACGATCAGTCAGACGTCAAGCTAAAATGGAACAAATTCTAACGTGTTATAGATGAGTGTCTCATACTGTCTGGCCCCGCAACCCTCCTGTGTGGACTCATTCAATTTACGTCGAAACTGTTATGCGTTTTTTATTGCGATCCTCTATAAAACTGACGCCTCGATTATTAAGACTGACTGCAAGACAATGTTTCGAATGATATACGAAATGCTTAAAATATAAAAAAAGTTATAAATATTATGAATAAAAGATATCATTTCATATAATTATATCTAGTCTATTTCAAACATAAGCAATTAAATAATATGAAATAAAAGATATCATCCTTTAATATTCCAAATATAAGCAATTAAATATTATTAAATAATAAATATCATATCATATAATTATAATATTACTAGTGTATTCAATACAAGTATTTACAATAATTCTTAATATATCAAATCAGTATCTTATATTTCATAAGCGATACATAATAAAAGAAAAGAAAAGATATAATATTGAAGTTGTTAAGAGTTTTAAAGTCGTAATATTTCGGTATGTACTTTTAGCATATCGATTTTAATAGCCTTTATTCTTACTAAGTGAAGGCAATTGATAAATGTAAGCATTCATTTTGTATTTAGTAACCTTATAGAGATTTTTACGACGAAATATTTCATATAAATGACGTGGTTCTCGTCGTTTTAATGCTATAGATACCACAAAAGGTATGAAAAGTAACGTAAAAAATAATATCATGTCAAAATCACCTATAATATTATTAAGAAGCATTACCGTTTGGTTTAATGTTAACGAAATTATTGGGCGGCAATTTTAAAAGATTATTGTTTTTTAAATAAAGTCGCTGACGCAATGGAACTGAAACTGGAGATGGCTTCGCTTGGTGACGTGTCGCAATCCATTACAGACTATCGCGAAGGGTGGCATCGCGCAGTACCCGCTATCCATTAACTAATTAGCGATCAGAGCACCCTTCTCGCCAGATTGTTGAAACCCCCGGCGCCGTTGCTTGTTAATTGGTTGTAATGTAAGTTGCAACCAAATTTTAAAGTAGAACCTTCTATTAGAAGTCTTCTATTCGTAATATAAAATATTATGATTGTCTTCAAACACAATATATCATTTAAGTTGCAATAGTGTATGATTATTTGGTAGATCTATCTTTATTATTTATATAATAACCCAGATGTATTTAGTATCGAAAGTGAATGAATGTGAATGAACGTGAATGTATTCAGTATCGCTGCGAATGTTTTGAAGATCCCTCTTTATTTTTAGTTTCAAGCTCATAAGTAAGAACAACGGAAGAATTTTAAACAAAACGGGCGAGTTCCGATACAATTAACTTATAATATATAATAGTCATCATGATTCACGAAAGTTTAAATTTAAAAATCCATCTTTATTAATGCTAAAAGTTCGTTAATAGCATACAAACAATATCCCTATCAAATCACTCCCTTGCACAATGCATTGTGTTCTACCGCAGTGACGCCATCAAATTAAAAAGTTAAACTTTCCCTCGTAGGGTTTGTATCATCACGATTATCTAATGAGGTAATGGTGGAGGGGCAGTCGCCACGTGGCGTACACGCGACCCAACTCTTCAAATAAATTCATTATTATAATAAAATGGTCAGAGCTGTGTCAATGTAACATAATCGTGACCCCGTGCACCCCGGCGCTTCTATTTAACCCTACTTCCGTGTAAAATTATAATTATGGATAATTAATTATAATTAAAGAATGACATACATATAGTAAATATTACGAAAGATTACATTTTCATTAATAAAACAGACATAAGTCAATATAACTTGATACTTGTTTTCTTTGAGCCGTGAAAGGGTAGGTATAATTAAAATTTTCTCATCTCATATTAATATTCCACAAATATTTATTTATAATATTGTGTATAAATCTGTAAATAATGTCTCCCAAACATAGTAAATCAAAATCTCTCCATTTCCAAATCAGGCATTTAGCATCTCACCCAAGTTGGGAGTAGAAATAGAAACGGTTTCTTATCTCAGGTTAATATTTGTTTAATAACAGACGTATAATATTTCTAAAACAAACAGCGTACCGTCATGACACGTAATTTATAAAACGATGAGTTACAGACGTTACCAAAAAAAAACTGCTCAGCGGGTACAATAAACATTATGGGCGCATTCATTAATAGCTGACCGCTGACAAACGGTGCCTTTGCCCCCCACTGCCCTCTTACACCATTATCCTATAAACCCCGGCCTCCCTGCCCCTTCTCTATTCGCCCAGTCGCCCATCTCCCCATTCTGCCAGGTGTAAAACTGCCCGGTCACGGAAAGACAGACATGCAATGCGGCTAATATGTTTTTATTATTAAAGTAAAATATGTATTGCATCCATCCGCAGGGTCTCCATGAATATTAATGCGGTGATTTATTTATCGCGCTAAATGTGTGCTACGGTATTAGAAGGTAATATTTCATTCAATTACATTTACGCTGACGTATTCCTTTATATTTTCTTTGCAATTTATTTCCAAATAGACTATTACGCTGTAGTATTGCTATGACTTAATTTTTAAAGAGACGTTAAGATTTTCTTTTCAAATATTGATTTTCGGAAAAAGCCGTTGATTGAGAGCTGAGAATTCTCTTTACAATTAGTAGTTCTTTTTTGTGAAAACCAAAACGTGGAATTAAGAGTTGTCTCTTATATTTAGTTTTACATTCTATGATAGCCATATCATAAATTTGCAAACATCAGAATTGTGAGAGAGTAAGAATGACAGGCTCGTACAGGAAGCATAGATCAAGATATCATCAAAGTGATCCCTCGTATATTATAAATCTTGTAAACATAAACACGTAGGCACGCAATAAACTCACGGATATATATATATTAATAATTCTTCTTCAAATTAAATTACTTTTTCATCCATGTTACAAAAAAAAGGGGGAGTCACTATTTTATATTGTTTCTGTAACTAAACTCATTCTTCATGGTGACATTTTATCTGACAAATTAAATTATCTGGGAGTTGGAGAACCAGACAACATTTTTAATGTATAATACTTAAACATTTCTATAAAAAAAACTATAAATACATCCATTTGAAATTATAAATGCTACAGGAAACTAAATTAATTAATGAATACAATGTCATACATAAAAACAATTACCAACATTTTAACTATTTCCATACTAAGTAAAGTAGGTTGCAGTGCACAGTTATAGAGTGAGTCAGTCAGGTGGCCTCAACTTAAAATGTTGAAAGCTGATGAGTAATCGGCTACGTTATGTCAACTTTAGTATAACTTATCTTTATTCTTCTATCGTGGCAAAGTCCCGCTTCCATCTTTATTACAGGATTGATCAAAGATATGATAACTGGAAGTGTTGATTTCTCTCTGTTGGAATTTAACAAATACACACACACATACATACAAATTTAATACTTTAACAATAATCTAATAATTAAGTGTCTTCAATCTATTTCGTGTATTTAACACAGTTTAATAGACTGTCATATTAACTTTTTATGGCTGGATTCCATACGATCCAAAGATAGAATTGATATGTGTGGCGTGCAAAGTGGCTTGTTGTGTAATTGGTGGCGTGCTTTGTGGCCTGCCACTAACTGACGCTTTGGGAAAACTCGACACCGCAGCTTTGTACATTCCACGAGCTCCAAGATTGATTATTTGGAGCTAGAATGTTTTTGAAATTCTCGTCCCTCCATATATGTAAAGATCGGCTTAATATTTTTTTTACAGTAATTAAACAAAAGATATAATTAAAAATTGTTTTCAGTTTTAAAAAAGACTTCACTGTATTATTTGATCATTCACGCCACTATAACGAAGGATCACTTTAGTCCGACCCCAACATAACTTTTCTTCTGAGACATTTGTAATTCATTGGTGTTGTTATTACTTACTTAGGTAAAATTAACCTTTTTTTTGTTATCGTAAATCATTGAAAATATAAATTATTTTCGAAATCATTTAGTTAGTTAGTTTATTAATATATAGTTATTTAATTGAAATATGAATTGCATCCAAAATAACCAATAATTAAATAATTAACAGAAAGGAAAACTTAATATGCAGTTTCCAAAAGGAAAACCTTTTCGTAGGTTTTCCTTTTGACATCACAGCAAACCTCTCATCTATATAACATTTCTTGAACTATATTAAACCTTACTAACTCATATAAATAATAAATAATTATTGTCCAATAATGTGCAAATATTAATAAAAATCATTTTCAAAATTACTTTATTTTAATTAAATTACCAAAATATTTAAAGAAGTCCGACGTAGCTATATTCAATAGCCATATAAATATTCACTAAATACTACCATGTGTGTTAATATATTAACGACAGGTCTTAAATAGTTCTTTTTTTAATATAAGTATAAAAGAGTAATAGAATATAATATCCAGTTCGTTTTTGTAGAGCGCAGGGTGTCCGAGCGCGACCCCGCGCCCAGCCCCGTGCCATCGTTTACCAAAAATTATGGGAAAAGTAAACATTACTCGAATTACAATGTCTTTTTCTATTTAGTACTGCCGTGGGACTTAATGGTGGAAATTATTTTATTACTTTGACATGTTTGTATTACGCTTCATTTGACTTGTCTTTTTGTTTATATATTGCGTCATACATACATTTAACGTTCGTTTTTAAAAAGAATTACGTCCGAACGTTCAAATTATTACGTCATTGCATTGTAATGAAAACTATTCCAATAATATTAAGGCGTGAATTTTAATTTCTTATTTATTTACAAATTATTATTAAAAATGAATGCAACCTTACAATATCAAATATTTTACATAATTTCAAATGTCATAATTTTAAATAAAAAATCTGAATCTAATTCAAATTATAATCTGTAAGCTATAGCCGTTTTATAACCATTATAATTGTATTTCTGATCGGTGATATTTCGATAGTTTTTTGAGTGTCTACGAAGCCAGGTCGTACAGCCCCGCCAGTAGGCGGCGTCTGATATCGATTGCCGCCCGCCCATCCCGCCCTACATACCCAGCCATGTACACTTCTGACCATAACATTTTATTACTCTCACAATAGACATTTCATAAAATGAAATACTGTTATTACTAATATAAGACTCTTATTGTTTATTAAATTTTTATGTAGCTCTATGTGACAATTGAGCTACGCACTGTCCAGGTTCAATTTACCTTGATATACGTAATATTAGCAATTTTCATTACTAATATGATATTAATAAATTATTATATATATATATATATATATATATATATATATATATATATATATATATATATATATGTAATGTTGATGATTTTGGCCTTTTTTTCGTTGAGTCTATATTCAAATCTCCTCATACTCCTCTTGAAGACAACTTCCCATTTTGTCAGAAACAGAGATTCAGAGTCAGAATTGTGTTTAACAAATTAATTATTAACAAGTAGCCTAAAAACTTCTAACTTTGTCGATTGTGGTTATGTTAAGTATATCGGATTAAAATAATACAAACAATATAACAAGTGTGTCTAAAGATAAAGAAAAAGGAAAAGTAAAGTTTGACAAATTTGTAACAATAGAAAAATGTATGTCCATAAATAAGTAGATTTGTACTTTTATTTATAGGATACGATATTAATATTAACATGTTTAATTGTAATTTAAATGTCATTTGCATTAAATATTAATGTCAGAGTATTTTTTTTAAAGACAAGCTCTACCTGACAAACGATTCAGCAGAAGTAGAGTATGTTCCTAAAAAATCACCAAAATTTTGGGGTTTATACCTGTATCAATAACTCTCATAGAACATATGACATACCTTTTTAACAATTACATAATTGAAATAGCAAATAATGCTATGGAATTATGCGCTTACCCCCCTGGGCGTAGTGGTGATGTTAAACATCTACTTAAATTTGAACTCTATGCCTACGTGTTAAGTCTCAATTACGCGTTTACGATTCCATTTAATCGTGAGCTGAAGAATGAGTTAGCGTGGGTGTCTACTTGAATTATGGAAATGGAGCGGCACAAGCCAATGCGCTATTCAAACAATGCCATAACGGGATAGCACTGCAAATTTTATTCCTTTTGAGAACATATTGTCATCGGATGGCTTATTGAAGAATGGGTGAAAGACTCAATCATCATATGGTTTTTAATAGTATTTAGTGATTTAATATTAAAGAAGAACCAAGTAACGTTATATGTTTGAGTTCCTCATAGTGCTTATATTATACAGACGAATATTTGAGCTCATCTTTTTAACAATTTAAGATGAAATCATAATGGAATCTCTTCCAGCTGACCTATGAAAGGTGAGTAAAAAATGGGAGATAGATAAAGATTGAAATCTTTCCTATGAAAAAAATATAGAAAATTAAAGTCACTATAGTGACCAAAGAAATTGGAAATAAATTTCAAGAAAATAAACCAAACCAAAGATATGCAAATAATATTGAAAAAAGTCATTTTAATATTTCTCCATCACTATCCTTTTGACGTAAATTTGTAGAGTCAACAGTACTTGAATATACTACAGAATAAATACCGCAGTAGGTGACATTTAAGTGAACATGAACGAATATCATAAATAAAACGTACGTAGCTGGTTCAAACGACTGCAAGCCTACCGCGTCTCTTAAATCAAATCATTAGGTACAATAAACTTAGGAACTTTGATTCGTACCGTAAACTCTATAAAACAATATTATTTTATTTCTAAGCAAAATTATGTAAAAAATGAATGATTCCATTGAATGTCAAAATTTGACATAAAACCATGTCACATTAATATTTCAAATTTCATTTATTTCATGGTACGAATTAATAATGTCTCCTATACTAAAAGAATGAATGATTTAGGATGACGTCATCAAAACTTCTTATCGATTATTAAATCATTAAAGTTATATCACTTTGAGGACAAGAGTAAAATTATATGATTATCGCATTTGACAGGTAAACTAAATGGAAATTACTCCATATTTTAACGGCAATTAAAAACACAATAACTTAGATGTACCAAAATATTGTAAATACAACATGTATTGTGTTGACATTGTTAGAAGTGACAAAAGCTATATATTAATACTCGTATAACAAAGAAATTACACAGTGGGCGTTTTCTCCTTAAGAATGTATATGATCAAAACAATATGGCTTTCAACAACTATGATTCATTACGCAACGATTGTTCTAGAAAATTAGAAAACACTTACAGAGTTAAAGAACCTAAAAAAGATAATTCCAAAATACCTTAATTCTTCCTTTAAAAATACAGTTCATGTTTTATTTTGATTCAATTAAGTTAATTAATTAAATTCGAATTCTAAAAGTAGCGAATAATATGTGTGAATGGTAGAACATCTAAAGTCGAAACTTTATAGAGAAGGCTCTACATGGTTTGAATGATATATAATTTATGTAAATAATTTATGTTAGAGCCTATCCAATATCGTATATTGAATATTTTTAAACATTTATCATATTCGTGAATCCACAATAAATAGAAGAGACAAATAAAGAATATAAATTTCAATGCTGCATAGCAACACTTATAAAAGCAAGAGAAAATTGCTTTCATATACTGCGCCGCGTCACGCGACTCTGTGATTGGACGAGCGTAGAAATGGCAGCGGAAACTAGAAAAGCTTTTTGTTCCCGATAAACTGTTTATGGACAATACCTACTTTTTGTGAACGATAATTGGAATTCAATAGTACCAACCTTATTAAAAAAAATGAACTACATACGTATTTTATATTTATGATAGAAAAAAAATGTCTCTGTATAAATGAAGTATAAATATTATAAATATAAAGGAGAATTAATTAATTAACTATTAACATACTCATTATTTATTTTTTAATATTGAATTAAAAATAACAACACATCATTATATATCTTATTATATTGAATAGACTTAAATAACTGCATGCAGTTTCTGCGATTGCTAATTTTAAAATATAACTTTTAATATTAAAATAAATAATCAAATCAAATTTCCTAAATACCAACCGTATTTAGGAAATTTTTAAACGTATATTTTTATCACAGGTAGTATTTTCTAAAGACATAAAAAATTAGATTATTATTTTTTTTTGTTTTTACTTTATTTAATCGCAATTTCGTTTTATTTTACCTAGCCTGCACATGATAAAATCAGCTATTCTCAAAGTATTACCAGGTTATGTTTGTTCTTAAATTTTATTGATTAATTCCATTTGATCTTTATTCATGATAATTTAGACGACAATACAATATAACAGATAGCAAAAGATAATAAATAATGTTGTTTTGTTATTAGCAACGAGCTATTATTTGAAACTATATAATAAAAGATGAATCAAGAGATCAATTATGTCATGTCACGTCATGGAAACAATACCAATGAACAGACAAACAAACTTAGCTGAAATTATATATAGTTATATATACAATCTATTATGAGAAAATTGAGTGAAAAGAGAAAACGCATGTATTTACGACGTATTGCAATGAATTCTATTGTTTGATTTGTCTGCGTCTTATCGATTCAGGTGTATAGATAAAGGGAATTCAAATATATAACAGATTTTGATAACAAACAAATAAAACGCATATCATAATCAAAACATTACGCATCGCCATTGGCTGATGCGCTCAGAGGCGTTAGACGTTGCGACGCGTGTCACCTCACTTATAAAAGATGTGCTACGTCACTATCATTATCGCAAAAACAACCAATCGTGAGGTGACACTGGTAGGTATTCCCAGAGTGTGACGCGGTTTTTAAAGTATTGCTCTATGAAATATTTATTGTTTCGATTAAAGGAATACAATTTGTATTAAAGAATAAATTATATTATGATAGCATTTATAAAGCTTTTTATAAGACACTTAGATATGGGGCAATGATTTAAATAAGCACCTTTAATTACACAACAGACAACAAAGGCATTTTGGATGAATTTAGCGTTGCTTGGAAATGGGCTGAACTAAAGTAAAATAACGTGAAACGCTTAAGGCAAAGGGCATAAATATTAAATCCTCAATTTAATATTACAATTTTAGTATTTTTTCATATACAATATATATAATAATTCAAATAGCAGATAGTATTTAGGTATGGTAGCTAATGTATCGTTTTCTGTAATTATCTGTGTATCATCACATTTTTAATACTATTGATGTTGAATTTAGAAAATCAACTAAAATGAACGTTTCGTTTCAATATCGTAAGTCAATAATTTTGAATTGCTCTTAACTAATATAAACGTACAAAAAATATAATATTATACATAGTGTTAGATCTGTAACATATCTAATCTGTGCCGCAATTGCCTAAGCTCGTCTAGCCGTAGAGATGTTGGCGCAATCTATCCGCAAAGGTCAAAGAAGGAATTCGCGCGGTCCGGTGCTTGCGACACTGCAAGGAGGTTCTGAAGGGTTACCGATCACAGCTGCGCACAGCAGGTTGATCTGATATTTGCTCAATCGATTCAAATTGAACGCTGCTTTGTTTAACTACCTTGGTATTTTGAATTAAGTGGGATTCTCTGTTTCTGGTGATAATTGTTCCCCAAATCTTGTTATGGACTAATTAACAGGTTATCCCCAAAAAAGTTTTTGGTTCTAAATTAGTGATAGCATACAATAGTTTCAAATAGTTTCTCAAGTTCATACACAATTTTATAAAAACAATACGTTACATATTATTATAAGGAACCCAGATCAAACAGAATATCTCATCATATATTCAAAACCGATCAGTTATCCTGCGCATGATTGCATACATAAAAAGTTCAAAGTGGACTAAAACATCATACAAAGATGGCAGCTTATAAAGGCAAATTGTAAAGCGCGCCTCGTCACCTGCGCGGTTCGGTGCGCGTGGGCACAATATCCATTGTATGCTAATGCGCCTGCGCAGCGATCACTAAGCCCGTGGTCCACGGATCACTCTCTGTCCACACTGAACAGAGAAATTGGAAATTAAGCTTTATTAGCAATCTCGTTTTCCTCATACCAGTTTAGTAAACAGTTTTCATTTCATAGCATAATGATAAAATGCGTTCTATATTTTGACTTCATTTATATAATGTCTAGACATAAGAGCTTGCGTAATATTAATAGGTACTCTACTCTATATATAAACAACGATTACAATGTATGTTAATGTTACTTGTAAATATTATATCTTAAATCTGTCTTTTAGATTTTTTGTAAAGTCAGAATTTTGGTTAAAGTCAGGTACTTCGTGAACGCTTTATATAAAATCTATTTATCCGATTCTCGATCAAAAATTTAATTTAACTCATTATAAAAACAAACATTTGTAATACATTTTAATTTATTAGGATTAATTCAAAATCATTTTAAATTACCAACGCCTTTTTACACTTACAGAGTTTTTGGAACAATTGCTAACTATAGGGCTAACTCCACAATACTTACATAGTAATAAATAAGAAATAAAATAAAATATATTTAATAAAAACTGAAAACATTTACTTACATTAGCACTACTTAAAAGCTCAAGCCAACGACAATTAAGAAAAGTCTGATTGTACCTACTCACTGATCAGAGCATTAACGTTAGAAAGAGTCCTTAAAAATATACAATGAAGTTTTACATTATTTGCTTCATATAAAATGTAGTTTCTTAGTATGACATTAATGTAACGTTAAATTTTTCAGACATCTGAGCTGGAGTCACTGCTTTGTAAGCAGGAGGGCGCTTCGCTGGCGCCCGCCCACATGGAGCTTTTTGACGGGGGAACGAGCTCACGGGATGATTCCTTCCTCCGTCCCGCCCTGTGGGAGGATATTGCCTCTTCCATCAGGAACATCGATCCTGAAAATGCAAACATGCTCGCTCCCCTTGGAGCTACACACGTTAAACTGGAGGCTGAGGACGCGCTCCTCGAAGAGTGTGCCACGCCTCTACTCAGCCCGCTGGAGATCAAGACGGAAAGGCTTTGCGCACCTCCAACGTATGCGCATCCACAGCCACCGCAGCACCAGCCACACCAACAACCCTCCTTCTCTAAGTACCCACCGTCGAGGCTAATTTACATGTCTCCATTGACACCACCGGGATCAGATCAGGGAAGTCCGGGAAATACAATACAGGTAAAACAACAAAGCCAAATGTTAACTATTTAATGCTGTGCGATATGCGATTGCGACAGATGGTACCATCATTTGCTGGCGACTGGTTGTATATTTTGTTTACTTTTATGTGTTTCTGTTACTTTTTAGAAGAATGCAATATCAAGCAGAGACCGAATGTAATGACGACGGTAAGCTAGTATACGAAATAACCTGTTCGGTATAAGGCTTAACACCAGGTTCACAAAATATAAAAATACCAGATAGTAAAAAAAAACAAACGTATATTATATATCTGAATGATTTATGTAAATCCTCTCCAATCCATGATCCACCTGTTCCTTCCAGGGAGGGCCGCGTCGTACGCCACCACCGCCTTACCACCCGCCGCCTCATCCGCCGCCCCCACCGCCACCGCCACCGCTGCTGCGAGCCCCACACGTGCCACACCAGGCACATCCGCCGCATCCCGTGCCACAGCCCCATCACCATCATCAGCAGCAGGTGCCCATTCATTTCAATTAGACTTGTATCTATTCTAAGCATTCCTATAATATCTAATTTAATCCTTTCTAAAATAGGCAATGCAGCAGCATCAGATGCAAATGGCACAGCATGGGCCACCGGTGCACCCTCATGCACCTCACTCCCGTCTCACATCGCTCTCTGTTAAGTACAATCGACGGAACAACCCCGAGCTGGAGAAGAGAAGAGTGCACCATTGCGATTTTATGGGTGATGATTCCAATTTAAAAATAAATATATATATTTAGACTTTTACATAGGACATTACTTATTGTCATCTTTTTTTCAGGATGCACAAAAGTCTACACGAAAAGTTCTCATCTCAAAGCCCATCAAAGAATACATACAGGTAATATAATTATTATTTTACAAACAACGTGCGTTGCGAACATTTATGGCAGCAAAGGCGAAAAATATAGTATCGTAATGGTTGTACATTTTTAACTATAACATATACTTAGTGATTTATTTACGAAATTAGATTAATATAAATATATATTTTTTGACATATTTTTATTAATATAGTATGCTTATTTAATTTATAAATAATAAAAAATGGAAACGAATATTTCACAACTTATCGATTGAAGCGAATGTAATACATGCATGTTGGTTGTTGTTATACGTGCCCTTGTATTTTAGGAGAGAAACCGTATACTTGCCAATGGCCAGAGTGTGAATGGAGATTTGCGAGATCTGATGAGCTGACTCGTCATTATCGTAAACACACGGGAGCTAAGCCCTTCAAATGCGCAGTGTGCGAGCGTTCCTTCGCCAGGTCTGACCACCTCGCGCTGCACATGAAGCGACACCTGCCCAAGACGTCCAAATGACACCCGAGGAGAGGCGGGGAATTGACATCCACGCCTCAAGCTACTCAAGTGTGTATTCAAATATGACTTTAATCGTGTAATAATACTAATTGATGCTTATTGTTTAATATATTAAGACAGTATAGCATAAAAGATGTTTAGATGTTCTTTCTAGATATGTAATAAAAAATATATAAAATCAATATATATACCCCTAAATCTGTTTGTTTTTGCTTACAGGAAGAATGTAGTGAGAACCTCTTTTTAGAGTGCGATCTGGAGACGAGCCTGATGGACACATTCTACAGCGTGCTGTAAATCGCTGGCAGGAGAATGTTTCCGCGTACAGTTTAAACTTCAGAATGTCAAAGCGAAGCTAAGAAAGTACCCATAATTTTACTCAAATCGTTTAAAAGAACTTTATATGTCTACACCTAATATTTAGATTAATTTCGTGAACGTGCGGAGTCAATCCAGTTAACCATAATGTAAATTAAATAATATAAAAGTTTTAAAAGCACTATAGGTACAATATTTACCAAGGAAATCGCTTTACATATCTACATTATTGTAAATTGTTAGTTCAGAGTAATCTATAAAACAACCCAAAATATTTTATTAATAAGTATTTGATAAATATTTATGTACATTTAAAATGACAAATATTTTAGTGTAGCGAAGTGTTTTGTGACCCGTGCTCTTGATTAATTAAAACAATATAAAATACTTTAACATAAAACCATATTGATTGTAAAAATGTATTGTGAATTTAACAGAAATATTAAATTGTTTTTTCATTATAAAAATTAAATTATCATATAAATATATATGAGCTGATAATGTCGAGAAACTAATTGTATTTTCAATTAATTTTGTACGCATGTTGAAAATTGCTCACTGAAGTTGCAATGGAGTCACAAATGCGTCGTTTTAAAGCTCTAAGTATTCATTAGATATGATTAATTTATTGTAAGTTTAATTAATATTAAGATACAAAAAATATCCAAGATATTAAAGATATTTTATGTTAACAAAGATATGTCACAATTAGGCTTTAGAAATTGTTTTATACTTACGTACGCGTTTTTTGGATTTTACGACCTGTTTCGAGCAAAAAAAAAATAAAAATAGTTTTTTTATATATTTTTGAAATATTATATAACCGTCAACCAAAAAAAAAAACTTCAGCATTTTGGCTAAAATTTCACAAAACTAAATAAGTAGCAGACAGGTCGTATTATTCGGTCACTTTCTAGTCTCAATTTATAGCAGTTTTTTTTTTTTTATAAGCACCATACATTACAGGCAAATCACACTCAATAATCCACAATTCTTTCGTGTATTTTATTAAACAAAATTGTAATATAGCTTGTATTTACTAGTTATATTAGGAACAAATTATATTCAGCCTTATTGCCTCCGTCCAAAAACATTTAGAATCACAAATCGAGAGTGCCTTTTAACTTAACAAAATATTTTTGTCAATATTTATGATATAAATGCCATCAATTTTAGTCACTAGTTTCGTGCTAACGTAAGTGCTTACTTATATAGAGTAAGAATTATAAATTTATAGCTTTTTAATCCTGCACGATGCTACTTCTATCATAATTCTCATATCTCCTAACTGATATATAATGGCGCGTAAATAGGTTCAATGAACTTCTTGTTTGATATTAAATTCTGAATATAATTTGTAATGTTAACACTTGACTGGTCCAAGTGTAAAATATAATTGTCTTGCCACTTTTTCTTTGCATTTAGTATGTTGTTAGTTTCTGTAGGTACTTAACTAATATATTATTATCATTTTAAATATAAGCTAAAGTAATATATGTATACTATATCCATCAATTTATAAAACTTTAAAATATTTCATTTGGATAAGAATTATATATTTTATTTGTATGATCTAACCGCCTGTTGAATTGAAAAATTGATCGATCAGCGATCGTAGTACCTTACAATAATATTATTTTCTAAGATAGATACTTCTTGGATAACTAAACATTACAATGTATACATACACTAAATTTAATGAGAATATTTTTCAATATTTTCTATAACAATAACTCTGTTTTGGCACCTTAAATTGTATGCTTTCTTTTAATTCTATCTCGCATTTATTTAATACATTGTTTGAATACTAAAATTTTTGTAACATTAAATTTTAATCAATTAATATGTACAGAATGGCAACAGCATTACAATAAATAAAACTATTCTGTCGATTGATTCTCCTTATATTTAAAAAATACAACTAAATAATACACACAATTTTTAATAATGATTGAAGGATATTTACTGAGAGGTAAGGAATTATTTATTATAGCAGAATATTAATTCATACTTATTAATCATATTTTATTTTGCACTTTATAATATTTTAGTTTTCAGTGTTTTATTTAATAATTATCTATTAATATAACACAATAGTTATTTTTTTGTATTTCTTGTCGCCAATCAGTAAACTTTTGAATACTCTACTACTCTAACCTTTATATGTCAGTTCGTTTGTGACCATTTTTACAAAACTAAGTGACACTATTTGACCTTGAAAAATAGCAAGTCTCCACTAATCAGAGAAAAGCGCTAATTCACTGACAGCCAGTTCACAATGCGATGCGATGTACGCTAGTTTATAATGTGTCACTTAGATTGTATAAAGAAATGGGCGCATTGGGCACTGAACAAATAAGGTATAATATGTATTAAAAATAATTACAATTCCTCGTTCCTCTTTGTAAAAACAATGTACTAACTATGGATAATAGATAACATACATTGTTTCGTTACCGTCACTAAGAATAACTACTTAATTGAATATATTATATAAATTCTTTGGTATTTCATGACGCTATGAAAAATCGCAAGGCTTTACATACAATGTTGTTAAATTACAGGACACCCTATGAAATTAATAGATTAAATATTTTATCTGCAGATTTCAGCAAGGTGTAAAATATTTGCCATATGTCAGGAAATGCCATACTTTAAACATATTTAGTTTTATTAGAACGTAAACATAATCTTAAGCTTTTAACTCTATGTTAGAATTGTACCTCACTTATTCTTTCTCAATGTATATCCATTATGAAGTTACAAATTATGAATGTTAGTTTAATATAGATTCAAGTTTTATTTAAGGTGTCTTGTAGTTGTATATGTGGACTAAGTCACGATATAATTTATTACCAATGACTTTTCGAATTCTTTTATATAATATGGATATTATTTACTGTTTTTATGTATAGGAGAGTGTAAAAAGATTAATTATGTATTTTGATAAGTGAAGATGTACAGTGCGTCTATTTTCTTAATGCATTTCGGATTTTATCGGTAATCATCGGAATTGAGTAGACAATTACTTTCTTTTATTTTTAATAAAAATTGTATAATAGCCCTATATAGTTCCAAGATGGATGAGAGCGTCCGGTCAGCACCAAGATCAAAGGGCGACTGATGAAATCCAAATAACTGACGAATGATGACGTTTCCTTAAATGCATTATGAAGATAGAAGCACTGTACCTAATTTAGTACCTACTTTCGGAGTTGCCAGACGTGTGAGTTACTAACATTTTTTATATACACTACAGCTTGCCTTAAGGGTTCATGTTTATGATACCCTAGTCACCGAGTATTTTATTGATTCAATTAGTCTGATATAATGTGTATTTAGCCTTTTATAATATTATAAAATGAGCTGTAAATAAACCCGTGTCATAGATATAAAACTATATACGTTTTTTTTTTTTCTTATTTTACAGAAGTTTCTGTGCCATACTGTGAATAAAAAGTATTCCTTGTAAATTGCACCATCGTTTATTAACTAAATTTTACAAATGACTTGTGGTGCTGTACCTTGTCATTGCTAATAAAACTATTTTTTTTCCTTTTTTTTTCGGAATGAGAAAAAATATTTTGAAAAAAAAAACAATATTTTTTTTATTGTTTACCTAAAGTTGGTTTTGCTTTGAAAAAGGCAAAGACCAAAACTAAATATTTGTCCAGTTAAATTTAAATAATAATAGGTACGCGTTAACTTGAAAAATATTTCTTTCAGTTATTATTACAAATGACAAGGGTACACATTTATTTACATACATTATATTTATTTTTGGTATAATACATTGCTATCATCCCAAAAATAAATATTAATTATTATATCCTACAATTTGAATGTAATTTCACTTAACTGTAAAATTGTTTCAATTTTCATACTTCGGAAACAAATTAAATTTAGTCACATTGATATTATTTGTTTTATTAAGTGTACCTCTTTTTACTGACCTCATTCTGGACGCACTCTCTGGTTGGTTAAAAATAGTTTATTCCGTATTATTATTATTTATATAACGTAACTCAATTGAAAATTAAATTACCCAATTTTTTTTTAATGAAAAACCAGAAAAATTTGAGCAAATTCGTCATAATTGCAATAGAAAATATATATACTACGTAAAAAAAAGGATCAATAATATTTCATAATTCTATGCACACACACATATACAACTTTATTGTATAAATCGAAAACCTAGAGTCCGAAGTTTCATAAGAATTAAAAAGAAATAGTTGTAACTTTGGACCTAAGTAGGCTGAATTTTAGTCTTATGTCTGAAATAAAAAAGGTAATTTAAATGAATTAATGATATAAGTCATATAGTTAACTTTTATCTATCTGAAATTAACATTTCTATTATATTATATTATTGTTAGATTCAATGTTGATTTGACCACTTCAGTCACGTTTGTATCTTTGTAAATAATTAAAAAGCATTTAATATATGAAAATAAGTGAATATAATAAAATATAATGCAGAAGTTTATATTTAATTTCATCTTATTATATTCATGAAGAGTTGTTATTAAAAATGTTTACTTGGTGTTTAAAATATCGACTAAACTATTTGAATTGTTCTCTCTTATAACTCTTTGAAGACCTAACGAAAGTATTATTTGGAATATGTCAATGATTTTCTAAAAGCAGTATGTAGGCAGGTTGATTTTCATATTAAATTTTGATCTCTCATTACTACCACATAGCCAATTGTTATGGAAACGGCACACATACGAGCATCTTTAATATCATAAGTCAAGGCGCTAAACGACCAACGGTACCTTCCCTGACAGTTTTCACAAATAAATAACCGTTAGTGGCTACTTTATATAAGTTTCATATTTCTCCACCTACTCTCATTTCATGACCCAGAGTATTCTATTGTAGACACCAATATATTGATTCTCAAATATTGATGAAAATTTTTCAAAATTTACAAGTTTTAAATTAAAAAGTGGAAATAAAATGAATAAACTATTTTGGTTCATCGCCACGACCTCTTTAATAGCTGTTGCCGCTTATGCTGTATTTGAGGATAATTTTGATGATGAAGACAATCATGACGTTGACAAATATGAAGAGAGAAAAGGCAAAATTTGTAAGTATTAATAGTTCAAGTATAGCTTATTGTGATGTCTTAAGTTATATTAATATTACTCTGAAATACAAATACTATGTGCGATTTTATTTTGAAAAGTATTAAAATGAGTCTTTAAATATAAACATTTAAAGACTCAACACACGACAAGCTATGCGGGAAATAGAATATCTGAAAATTTCAATAATAGGAAATATCTGAAAATTTCAACAATCTATAACATTTTTGAAATTAATTATTCTAGAAGATATTCTCTTCCTCTTGTTCCTTTAAAATTGGGACTTTTAATCTTTTTTTTAAGGAATGAAGTCATGCAAACTATATGCCTCAGATTTCCAAATAGACTGGAATCAAAAATGTTTAAGACAGTTATAGCTTCTGACATGTTGTATTGAATCTCTGCCGACGCGAATGAAAAAGTCCCCAGTGACGCTGTAACTACCAATAGGGCTAGCAGCAGAGACATTACAAAAAAAAAGCGAATGTTAATGACCACTAGATAATTTACACCTAAAGTTATTATTTATAGTACATAATGGTTTAATTCTGATCTGTAGAATACGACGAGAAGGTGGATACCTATACAATGTTGTTGGAAAGGAAATAAGATTATCTTAATTAATCTCACTTTACTCTTAATTATGTTCTTCGAACATAATTGTGTCTCGATAATATTTTTTATTGAATAATCTAAAACCCAAGGTATTGTAAGCTTAGCAATGGTTAAATTTTGGTGGAGTTGGCAAATGTTACAAATGTTGAGAATACTTTCTCGAGTGTATCATTCATAAACGAGTGTATCATTCATAAAAAAAACATTTGAATAATCACAATCCACAATCCATTAAGATATCATATTTATAAGAATATCGTCATAAAAATACGGTGAAACAAATACGGTGAAACAAATACTCAAATAGTCCTTTTATCTTTCAATTATGCGTATTTATTGTATATTATTATTTACAGTGTTCCCGTTTGTAAGCATCGTTCGATTCGCGAATGTTGATTGTGCAAGTACGAACACTATGAACGGCACATGCCTGGCACGTCGAGAATGCAATAATTTAAATGGAACCATCACTGGCACTTGTGCTTCTAGAAGGGGCAGATGCTGTATTGGTAAGAATACCATTAGTACTAAATCTATAGCCCAGTCGGCGGAATATTCTCGTTTTCATTGTGTCACTTCCTGCAAGACATTGTTTGTATTTTCTGTATATATTTACTGAAATTGCAGTATCAAGAACTTGCGGCTCTACCACCAACGTGAACAACACTTACTTTACCAGCCCTGGATACCCAGCAGCATACGCTGGTGGTCAAGCTTGTACTATAACAGTAAATCGTTGTAACAGCAATGTTTGTCAGGTAAATAGTTGCTATATTTTACTTATAACCCACCTTAGTACTAATACTTTAGTTGCTACCAAAGAGGTATTCATTTCCATATTTATTTTAGCTGCGAATCGACTTACTGGACATGGTACTGGCTCAGCCTAACGGTGATGGAGTGTGCGCAACTGACTCTCTATCTATTACCGGAGGAAACACAATAGTTCCTCTTCTCTGCGGAGACAACACTGGACAGACACTGTTTGTGGACTTCAATATGAATGCGCCAATCACTATAAGTATTACTGCTACTCTTGCTACTACATTTACAAGAAGATGGAACGTTAAGCTAACTCAACTTGGATGTGATTGTCCTGGTTTAGGTAACGTTGCTATTTTTCATTTTATTTTTATATATGTCCTTAAATTATTGATATTAAAAATTCCGATATTTTGGATTTCGACTTAAACGTCCAATGTAAAATAAATCACAGGGCTTTTCTTTAGGCGTTGCGAGGCTGGCGTTGAAGCGCCTTTGATAAGTTTCATAGGTCTTTTTTATTGGTTTGATGATATAAAGTTTAATAATATTATAATTAATTTTAGCCCCAAATGGTTGTTTGCAATACTACACGGGGACTACAGGAACCATTAATGGTTTTAATTTCGGCACTGCTGCTAACACCGCACTCAGCGCGTCTCTGGTGACGGGCACTAGACAAATTGCCAACTTGAACTATGGAATATGCATTAGAATGGAAGCCGGCTTTTGTACCATACAATATGCACAGGTGACTTTCCTCTTTCCTATTCCGACCATGTGACCTATTCTGACTATCCTATGACAAAAACCATATGCTCAATATCTAATATTCAACAGGCTGGGAACAATGTATTCTCTTTTACGGTTACTGGTGATGTGGATGGTGCCGACAACACTGTACTAGGTACTGCGGTGGGAGCGGTGAATGGAGCGGCTTGTACTACAGATTTCGTGGTGATACCTAACCCTACCAATGTGGCAACAGGACTACCGGTTAACACTGACCGCTTCTGTGGTCTAGGATTCGTTCCTGTCCAATGTAAGTTTGGAAACGTTATGATTGATTTGTAAGATAACTGGTCTTTGATATCGTCCTTTAACAGATAAATATGTTTTCACTAAAATTGTTAAATAAAGCTTCCTTGTGTCTTTTACGTTTTTATAAAAAAATATTATCCTCTTGCAGCGGGATCCAAACCCTTCGTCCTTTATGTAGTAACTGACGGTAATGAAGGAGCAACCGCCATTTCACCACCAGACGTCGCCAACAGAGGATTCTCGCTCACTTACACGCAAATCGGTTGTTAAGTTTAATTATTATTAATTAATAAATCGAAACAATGTTTAAAAAAAACATAATTCGATTTACACACAATATTATCAAATAATACTTAAAAGGGAAACATTAATAATAATTAAATACTTAGAAGTTAAGATTCTATTAAAGTTTGCTTTTTGACATATTATGTATATTATGTTTGTAGTTGAATAAATAATATATAACAATGAAATAACGAGGCGTATTTGTTAACATTTTATTAACTAAACAAAAGTAACAGTTTTCATACTTATATAGTAATATATAAATAAATAAAGTATTTAAATCTCATATGAACGAAGACAATGAATATTATTTAGAAGGCTACTTAATCACATATCAATAATACAACAATTTAAAACATCTAACATTAAAAGAAATGAAATAAGAAAAATAATACCAGTTTATTTACATATATCTATTTGAACAAATAAAACAAACCCATTCAAAACTAAATAATAGTAACTCCTACATTTACAAATTGGCATGACTACTCCAAGGAATCTAAATTTATTATTCATTGCATTATGTATGGACCTCCAGGACCTTTCCAGAATTTACCATGTTTGCCTTCATGCCATAGAACCACTTGCCTATACTAGAATTCTCCTTTAAGTCCTGGAACGCACTGCATCCCTCAATACTGCTGAGGACTCCAAAAACAGATATATCAGCCAGATTTGGTTTATTCCCTCCCAAGAATGGTGTTCCTTTCTTCTCAATTACTGTCATCCAATCATTGGCAGCATCATATAATGATTGGCGGACATCATCTTTAATGTTGTGCCTGTGATTATAAAATATATGTATATTTTAATGTTCTTACTTAATCTTTAGATATATACATACACATAAACAAAGATACACATAATATACAATGATCCTTATGGGTTCGTCAGACATGATCAAGTAATCACCTGGACTTCAATCTTTTAGATATAATCCACATAGCCGCAGCCCCCACATACACCATCAAAGCACATTCCCAAGCTGGGAATGTCTGCTGCCAGCCACCAACATTCTCAAACCATTTGAAAGTTTCCAGAGCTTCACTAGCAGTTCTGTACACATTTGGAGATAGTGTATGGACTAGAACCTGGTCAGCCCACTGACGCCATTGGCGTTCCTCTCTGAATAAAAAATAACATGAAATAAACAACACTGAAGTTAAAAGTTTTAGGTCATTACCACGTCAAATAAAAATCATAGTACCATATATTAAATGTATTCTATTTCACTGCAAAATTCTAATTATTATTATTTCTCCAAATGTACTTACGCCTCAGCAGATTTAACTTTTTCATCAAGTACTGCAGCATTATGCATCACAAAATATTTATTTGTTATATCAGTAGCAGTTTTCCCCGAATCATTGACATACCGAGATGCGGGATAAAATTTAACTATATCACTCAAATTATATGACTTATCCTTCAAATATGTTTCTATCATGGATATAATTGCTGTACTGTCTAGCAGTTGCTAAAAATATAAACAAATTAATTAAAGGTGCTGATAAATAAAAAGATACAGTTTTTATCTACTTATAATTTAATACCTGATATCCTCCATCTACTTTTGCAAGCAATATCGGCACTTTTTTATAATTTGACCATCTAATTGCTTGTCGAAGAACTGCATCCACCTCTACCACTTCATAACTAATGCCACGTGCATCAAGGTATGAACGTACTTTGCAGCAAAACGGACAAGTGCGATACTGGAACAGGACCAGTTCCAAGTTGCTGGTATCTGATTCATTGAACACCTTTAAAAGAAAAAGTGACAATGTTAATGCAAAATTCCATTAGAGGGTTATACCCTCTGATAGAATTTTCCTTGGATTTTTTTTCTGGACTTCTTTCCTTTGGAATGTTCTTGTCATTTAATAGAACTCAAATGTTTATACATAATATTAGTTTATAATTATTACACAACATAATAATTAGCTATTGCATCAATACAATATTAAAAAATTGCACTGCACTAATTTCAATTCATATTACCCACATCCAAAAATAATATGAAAATCAGACAAATTTATTTTTCAATCCCAAATATTAAACAAAAGCAAGCCAATAGAATTGGTTGACTCCGGAAATTACAATGCTGGATTAACTTGCACACTTAGTTTTGACACATATGCTGTTAAATTAATAAGAACCTTTGTGGACGAGACTACTGCCAAGTTAGTTTATTGTCGTAATTTTCAAAGTAAAATATTTTATGGTATCCTACACTGGTATAGCACAGCTTAATATGTAGATATCACTACAAAACCTAAAAGTTTGGATAGTTCATTCATATATTATATAGTAATATATTATATATATAATATGATATCTCAGAACATTAAGTACATGTTACAATTGTTAAAAGTAATTACAAATTATGTTATTTGTTGATTATGCACATTTTTGAATAAACACCATTATTTTAAAATATTTTAAGTCTCATAAAATACTAAATAAATAATTGAAACAAATAAGGTAAAAAATAGAATAGAATATTCATCAAAATCGCAATTACATCATTTCGCAAACAAGCATGTTGTCAATTGTGGACTGTCAGTATCAATATTCAAGAGAATCTGTGCAGGGTATTTTTTAAAATTCACCATGACCTTACTATGTAATAGATATAATAAACACTTCACAAGAGTATTGCCAAGCATTATCAAGTAAAAATATAATAACGGAATATGATGAACTTATGAACAAATAACATGTCTTTTAAGAATATATTTACTATTGTGTAAGATGTCCATGATATGTATCTATTTATAGATTTTATTTTAGTTTCCTCATTGTCATTAATGATTATGAAAATATTATCCATCGAACAAGTCTTGCAAGACATGATAACTTACTTTATACTGAGCTTGATATTTCGGTGCTTCTTTCAGCAAAATATATTCCTCCACTTCTGTCGCATTTAATGGCTTCTTATTATTTATTTTATAATGAGTATAACCTCCATATCCAGCCCCTACCAGAATACCTACGCTAGCACTGATGAGGGTTACTTTTGCTGTCGAACGAGGAATTCGGCTTTTCGTAGAATAGAATAATTTTGAAAGCGATGATTTTTCTTTATGAGGAAGAAAAACTTTTCGAAGAATTGTAAAAGTAGGGCGCCACATTTTATTTAACTGAAATTCATTAGTTGTTGTTACTTTTCAAAAAAGACAACTGCTACATGCGCAAATAAATTATCTTTTATTTTTTCAATAATTGAAGAATATTGACTTTACGATGACCGCAATTGTCAATTGTAACTTGACAGTTGAAATTCCATAGAATAAATATTCTAAAATCTCTGTTATGCTACGAACTAATAAAAAAATGAATTAATAATAATCATTAACTAACAATCTTAAAGATTATAAGATAAAATATTTTTTCAACAGAAAGATACTTGGACTTTGTGCATAAATAAATTGTTAATACTAATAATTATACAAACATTAAATTATCATATCAAAATGTATACTACACAAAGTATTACCTAATATTATTTTAATCGGCAATTTTATTGCACTTTTTATTAATACTTGTTGTTTTAGGTGACTTTACTGCAGTCTGCACTGAGTGTTTAGGAATTAGTTTTTAAAAAAACATATTATCCAACTAAATATTAATTTTACTCTGACGATATTTTTTTAGCGAATGTATTATTAGAGGAAACTATACTCATATTTCAGGATCCTCTCGGATACGTCGGGTCAACATTTTTGATCTATTTAAATACCCATAACTAAAGACTGATTTGAGCCTAGAGGTCTAATATATAAATGTGCAACTAACAAAATTAAAACGCAATTATCAACTTTCATAAGACTATTAATTCTCATTTCATTTTTAAAACATTCTTGATTAAAAATAAAATATTAACTACGCGATTGTTAAAGGATATCTAGAGATGGTCTGAACAAACAGAATAGAAAGAAGTGTTGCGTCCTTATGGTATACCAAGTACCAATACTCAATATAAAGCCCTTAAATATTGTTAATTATTACAGTCTTTTATTTAAAAAAAATTATACATATACATGCGAAGAGGATGATATTTATTTGGTAGAATAAATCCATTAATTTCATAAATTCGTTATTTTACGAATTTTCATTGATGATTATTAAAGGATGGTTAATTGGATTTGGGTGGATGGATGGATTATGGATTAATTTTAATTAGATAAATTAAAAATTATAAATAATAAATAATTTTATCGGGAAACGTTAATTCAAGAAAGAATATTATTTATTACTTCGATTAAAAGAAATTGGAACGAAATAATCTGCACTACAAAACTGGAAATTCATAGGTTACAAATATTATACGTACTATTGCTACTTCGGATTGCAATTTTTCGGACTCGGATTAGATTTGACGCAAAAGCGCTCTAATGCACTCTACTTTGTAGTCACTACTCTGTGACTACCGGTGCACAACACTAGCTTTCTAGGCGAAATGTCGTATTTGTGGTTCGTCGGCCGTCGCGATGTCTAATTGAAACATTTTTAAAGGAAACTAAGATGTTTAATTTTCATTTTGCTTTTTTTTTCTTTGAAATAGTGTCTGAAAGTTTTTCAAAACAGCTCTAAGAAAACGTAATTCTGGTTGGTGTTAAAAGAAAGGTGGGTATTTAAGAAAATTAAGTACACCTAGTGAGTTTAGCAGTTGGCGCGTTAGTGATTCAGACTTTTTATTTCTGCTTAACCTTACACCGTTTAATAGATATTTTTATATATGTGTAGAAGCGTGGTTATGCTCGAAGCATGCCTTCGACGTCTCGGTCGCGGGGCCCTGGGCGCGGGGCTGACGGCGCGCCGAAGCCCCAAGTCATAGCCCCCATGTCGGAGCGGCAGCAGTTGGCACTGGTGATGCAAATATCATCTCAGGATGCCCCTCCAGGTAACTAAGATAGCTGTATATGTCTACTTTTATGTCTGTCGCTGCACTATAACTTCCCGCCATTTTTTCTTCTAGCCGCTCCGACTCCGGCCGAAGAACGGAAGCATACTAGACAACAGCGAAATGAACGTGGAGAAACCCCACTACATGTAGCAGCTATTAGGGGAGACCATGACCAAGTCAAGAAGCTTCTTGATCAGGGACAAAATCCAGATGTGCCCGATTTTGCTGGTATGTAGTAAATACTATTTTCAATATAACTTTAATAAATTTTGACTTATAAAGATTGTAACATTAGTTTACATAAATTTGCTTTATCTTAAAAAGTAAGCAAATAGGATATTTTAATAACTTGTTGGATTATTTTGTTTTTCTTCGGCAATATAATGAAATGAAAGATGTTTTATCTAAAAGCATTTAACATAACACTAAATTATCATGAAATAAAATCCATATCAAAGTCTATAAATTGTTATATAATTGTTAACGATTTTATTTATTTACAATATTAATTGATTAAACACTGCTCCTACCTTCATATTTACTATTTTGTAAATTACAATTTACTTTAAGTAGTTTACAATAATAACATTTTTAAAATGTACTTGCATCAACATTAGTAAACAATTTGTATGTCATAATTATATGGTTTATACTATCAGCCTGGTATTATATTATTATATGGCTTTAATTTCATTTAATGATGAAATTCCTTTTTTATCACAAGTTAGCATAGAATTGATAGCCATTATAAATAACTTGCCAGCTGCTTTGGCCGTGCAGTACTGTATTAGGCCTATTTGTAGTAAAATTGGCTATCATTGCACACATATCATATGTTTTTACTTCACATATATTTATTAAGTTTAGTCAAGCTTGTTTTGAGCTATAGAATAACAGACAGGTAGAAAAAAGTTTAGGGTGCCGTTTAGTAAATATTTAGTTAAAACACAATATTACAAAATAATGTCTTTTAAAACACTATGACCAATGATGGTAGAATAAATTATTAAATTTATAAATCTTATTATTGGGATAAATATCCTTTTTTTTTTTAAATATAAACATATTTTATATGCCATTATGTTATTGTTTTAAGAATATAAGTTCCATGGTACATGGACATTTGAAAACAATTGTGAGGGATTTCTTCTCCATATGAGGAAGGGAGGGTTTTGTTTCTGACTCCCCGACTTGTCATACGAAACAACCATAATAGTCACTTTATGCTGATCTTCTGTGTGAGGGTCTATACAGTCTAGCCTACCAGCTGCAGTCAAGCGACTGCAGTTGAGCTAGTCCACCTATGTAGTAGTTTATTATCAACCTTAATATATTAGACATTATTATTTAAAAAGAAAAGTTGAATAATAACTGTTATATTTATTTCAAAGCCCGCTTTAGCTTCATTTCTTTTTTGTTCTATTAGTGCATATTCATTCAAGCACATTGTTTAAAAGTTGATTTTGGGTAAGTTGCTTTAAAGGTAAACAATGTTTAACTAATACAATTCTTATACATATATTAAATTTTAAAACATTTAAGTCATAGTTTCTGATGTAACTCTAATTGAAAATTGTTACACTTTCAGTTGACTAAGTGTAGTTTTTAATCTATTAAGTATATTTTACCGCAATGTACACGATACGGGCAGTCTGAATATACGAGACGTAAAATGAAGTTCGACACACAGCAGGAACGATTCTATTGCAGCAATGGACTAAGAAGGAGACGAAGCTTCTTAGCATTCCATGGATTCACCGTGCGGGTGCCGGACCCATCGCGTTGCAGTGAGAGGAGTGCAAACAGCTCCTGGGACTTGCGACCCAAGTGTAGGTTTAAGGGGCCCCTTTAAAATGCGCATTCACGCTCACCATCAACTGGTTGCCTCCCTACCTAACCAAATTCGAAATGAACCTCCCAATGCCGCCTTTGAAGTACTTTCTAGAAATGTTCTGATGATAGTTCTAGAGAGGCCAAGATCTTTAAGTAGGTTATTAGGAGATTTCGCTGTTATACCTCTCGCTCCCACTTCTACTGCGTACAAATTAACTAGATACCTATTCCTGGTCAGCTCGTTGGTCAGTTCGTAATAATTGTTTACTTTAATTGTGTGATCTTTGGGGATGTTAGTTTCCCACGGAACAGTAAGCTCCACAAGTATCACGCGCTTTAACTGTCTAGAGTATAGGAACATGTCCGCTCTGGATGACGAGACAACAATATCCTCAGGAAGTCTATACTGTCTCTCATACGTATCCATCATTATAGTCTAATCGCGAGCCGCCTCCAAGATAGAGTGAGGCTTTTGTTTTGAAATCGCTTTGGTAACTGCGTATATGTCTTAGAGTTGCTAGTTTGTCGCAAAGCGCGACGAACTACGTACGCTCTTTTGCTCGCTCACACTAAACCGTATCTGTGACGGAAAAGTAGGAATTATTCAGTACCATTTTTGTCATTTTAAAAAACAGATTACTGGATTTGAGGTCCTCAGTTAGTTTATTAGTAGATAGCCTTATCTATTGAAATTCGTTGTCTTAATTGAACCTTGATTGAACCTAACGTTTTAGAAAATATTATTTTCTTATATTAAAGAAAACTATTTTATGATAATTTATTTTCAATGTGATTTGGTATATGGCATAGCTACATTCGGAAGCTAGTAAAAAAATCGTTACAGCGTCTTATTTTGATTCATATTGATAAAATGTACTAAAACATCTGAAAAGGAAATATTTAAATTGTCACCCATACATAAAGCGTTTACTGCTCTATTTAATAATTTAACAAAAATTGTCACAAGTCTAGCTAGCATCTTCAAGTTCTAATTATTAGTACTAATTAGTGCTAATTCCTCGAAAAGCTAGTTTAATTACTATTACCAACTGGGTTTGGTGGTTACATTCTGTTGTTTTGGTAAATAAGGGCAATATGAATCTTTATTATAAGCCTTAATAACACTAATGAATTTATAATATTAATATTCATAAATTTAATTCTGTTTTTATTAAAAAAAACCCACGAGTATTATTTAATTCTATTTAATAATGCTTATGTGTTATTTTGAAATTGCAAGATGAAGAAGTTGTTTTTTGCAATTCCATTGTGAACTGCAAAGGTCAGCACAGGTTACCAGTTCTGTTTGTAAAGAAACGATGACCCTTGCAATGTACAATAAACTCACTTATTCGTTTATAGCTTACAATAGAAACAGGCTTTTAATTATTGTGACTTATAAACAAAACGATAAACTTATTCAATATATAAAACATCATTATTTATAAAAAAATATCTATTATTAAAAATAATTAATCGAATTATAAATGTTTGCACTTAATTATAAAACTACCTATTTAAGATTGATAGCAAGGATATGAAACATAAGAAAATATAAAATTGATAAAGGAATAATTGAATATTATATACCAATGAATGTTATGCTGTTTGAACATTATTTTAATAACTTGGTGATGAAATATATCTAATTACATATTTCAATTAATTAAAACACCATTATAATAAATAATAATATCCAAAATATAATCTACATATCGTATTTCAACCAAATATGACTTCGTAAACAATATACTGGTTATTGGATACGTTCAAAGATTTAAAGCGTGACATGTTATTATTAAAATGTAGTCAATTCTATTTACAAGTAAAAATATATTTAAAGGTAAGTCATTTTGATGTACTTGTAATCACTTGTAGAGTTTTTTTTTTTCAAGTAGTATCCATATTTTTTTCGAAAATATATCATAGCACCACTCTGAAAGCTAAGGTAAAATAATTACAAATGCTAATCAAAAAAGTAGTAAATTAAAGCAAACATAAGCATTCGAAAAATAAATCGTACATATCAAACAAATATGTTTTATCCGTTTTTGGAATGTTTGTAAAAATGTAACCTTTAAACCTTTAAAAGGTAATCTTTTTATTAAATAAAAAATATATAGATTGACTTGATAAATTTATTTATTGTCTGATTTTAAAAATAAAGTAATCATGGATTTTAGGTTAAAAATCTTTAATCATAATTTTAATATAACTAACAAATTGCATAATATTTGGTTTTATTTTTCGATAAGGCATTAACGACTTAATAATAAAAATGATATATTTACCCCCAATGAAAAGATGTTTGAGGCTTATTCATTTTTAAAGGTATAAAACACACATTTATGTATCATATCATATTATTTGGTATTCATATTTAAAGCTATAAGGCTGCTCATATTTATTTGTGAAATTTCAAAGAAAATTGCTGTAATTTAATTTTTATTATGTTTGTCATCGAAGTTATTTCAATTCATTTTTAGTTATTTTTAAACTATCCATGTTTATTTTATTTGTTTGTTTATTAATTTGGCAGGTTGGACAGCCCTTCACGAAGCTTGTAGCTATGGTTGGTTTGAAGTGGTGACTGTTCTCGTCGATGGTGGCGCTAATGTGAATGCGAAGGGTTTGGACGATGACACTCCTCTCCATGATGCCACCACATCTGGCAATCTTAAGATGGTGGAATTACTTATTGACCATGGGGCCGACCCATTTGCAAAGAATGCTAAAGGGAAAACACCTTCAGATTACGCGACACCACATATTTTCGAATACCTCCAAACTTTGGGTGAGTAATATATGACATACCTACATATGAAATAGCAAAATAGTGTACATTGTCTCATAAGTAATCAGTACTTGTGATGCACATGACAGATCCTTGATTTTTACAAAAAACAAGGGGTGTTATAACTTTAATGTGTAAGTATGTATGTATATCCAAGTCTGTCTATGCCATCAAAGCTCCTAAACAGATGAACCAATTTGAGTGCGGTTTGTCTACAATCGGAAGGCTTGTGCAGATGGATCTTAGCTATGTTTGGTAGTAATGAAGGAAGCCTTCTCCAAGATATTCAGAAACCGTCCCATGTTTGGGAAACTTACCCATCACTCTTATTACTATAAAATACTAATTGAGCAACCTACATTGATGAATTTAGCATTCTATATAAAAATCGTCTTTACTGCAAAGTTAGAAATGTTTCTAACTTTGCAGGATATACACATAATCATTCAAAATGTAAATATGTTTTAATTTCCATAGCAGTTTCTATACTTCTATGTCTTGGGTTATTTAATTTTATTGAGTTTTATTGTTTGTGCAATAGACAACACAACCACAAAACTGGTAGGGTTTTTATGAGATTTTCTATAGTTATAGCTTATTGTCCGAGTTGACATTAGAACTTTAATAGTAAAAAAAACCTCATTTGCCACTGCTTTGACTTATAGTCAAAGCATAAAAGACTGAATGGGTTTTATAACTACAATTAAATTGAAAATGCTTTATTATTTTACAAAGTGTATGTGATAATAGATGGTGTTTGTTGATGGGAGGAAAAGATACATAAATATCTATAGCAAAAGATGGCAATGGCCAATACATACTTTGGAATGAAACAAGGATATAAAAACTATGAAGGCATAAAAAATATTTATAACATAATTAAAATCTGACCCTGATAAAATTTCAAAATATTAATGAACATGAACTTAAAAAAAAGTATTACAATTTATATTATAAAAATGTTTGAACCATTATATCTGTAACTCTATTTCACAAAAGTTTCAGTCAGGTCTTGTACTGTAGGAACCATTTTTCTTTTAATAACTATTCTTGCTTTTAATAATCACTATTATTATACTTTTCAATCCAAGTCATGTGATGGTTGTTTTGTGCGACTTTAGAAATGGGATAATTATATTCAATTCTTGCAGTTGGGCTTTTCTATCTGTTGTCCCTATCAAATAAGTTATGCTGATTTAATGCTAGAGAGCATTCTGATTAGCAAATCTATATATAAATGCGCTAACATGTATGTTAGTTGTATTACTACTTAGTTGTTGAAGATATTGTTATCTAAACAAATTACAACAAATTTAAAAATTAACTCAATGGTTTAGTGGTATTAATGTTTAGCAAAATATCTTACAACTCATGCTCGCTGAATGAAAATATAAAAAACACGCTCTTCCTTCTGAATCATAGAAAAATGGAAGTCAAATTTATCATATTGATTAGGTGCATACAAAACTAAAAAAAAGAGCTGGGTGTTGTGAGATGGAAATGAGAGCTCGCTCACAACAAAGGCAAGTTCTTGTAAGTTCTGAAGATAGTTGTTGAGATATCATTGACAGACCATCTGATTAGATACATATAAACCACATCACTAGATCTGTCAATTCTTAAGTGCCAATTGGTTTTCGACAGTTCTAAAGAAAAATTATAAGCGATTGTCTTAAAATCATTTAATTTTTACTGCAAAACATATATTATGTATATATGTGTGTATAAACATATATACTATTATAAAATATTTATTAACTAACCCATAACACCATGCATTGCGAATAAATGTGGCATTTTATTGTGTAGTTACAGTAATTAAATTATTGTAACTTTTCTTTATTCAGAAACCATGATTAGAAAACAAACAATCAAAAACAGAGTATTATTCTAACTCGCTCTGTATAACACAGCACTTCACATGGCAAATATATCTGACAAGATGGCGGGTTCTCATTACATCTAAAAACAAATCAAGATTTAGGAATAAATATCGATCGTTCTGAGAAGATATTATATTATTATAATCTTTTGTATTATTTTATTACCTATTGTATATTATTTCAATTATTACGTATAATTATTTTATTTTAATTTTGTTTTATAAAGTGTTGCCATACATTTACATCGGTGCTGTCGCCACTGTTACGTCATACCTTGTTAGAATTATTCTACGAGTTCTGAATACACTTATTTTTTTAAAGACTTATTTTAATCGTGTTTTATTTTATATTTAACTCTTAACTTACATTAAATTTGAAAATGAGAGATTCGTTTTAATACGAACAGTTATTTTCTCCGTAATTACCACAATAAACTTAAAATGAATTACGAACCCTATAATATTTAAAATATATATATATAAGGGTTTTAGTTTTTATGATGTAATATTATGTCTATTTAATATTTTCATTGATAACAACGGTAAAACTTTTCCACATATATTTGCAAACATAACGTAAAACGAAACGTCGGTGCTTCAGGGGCGTGTTGCTAAAACTGTCGTTATGGCCGCTTTGTAACGTCAAAGTCGAGGTGAATTTTGGGGATGAATACGTAATTTGAAGTGAAATTTATCATATTAATTAGGCGCGCTGAAAACTAAAAAAAGAGCCGGGCGTCGTGAGATGCAAAGGAGAGCTCTCTCGCATAATAAAGGCGAGTTGTTTTTATTAATTCTTTCTGTTCGCAATAAATACTTGCACGCCGCACATAAATCGCGATTAGATGCTGTGACCCTTTTGAGAACGACTATTAGTTAATGACCGACAACATAAATAATTTAGGTTGTAAAGGTAGCAGACCGTTCGTAAAATGTACACGTTACAAGAATAATAGTGTTCAGTCGTTTGGTAATTACGTTATGTATTTTTATATCGTATCTGGTTGAGAATTATTGATTTCGTTTATACTAATGTTAAAGTTATGTATTTTTATAAAAGGCAATGCGTCGTTTCTTGTTGATGATTATTCATAATCATTATTATTATTACTTAACCTTACTATGTGTGTTAATTATATGAACTTGTGTCTATTTGTATTGTGATAAGTGTTCATTAGAAAAGTCACTTCTTAATCTATTTGTATGTTTATTTAGTGAAAAAGTCATTTTAGGAGCCATCCTCTTAATAAATACGAGAAAGAACTAAAAGGGTTTATATGTTAATTAGAGGTTTGTGCTTAATGCAAATAAAATATAATAAATTGTATATATTAGATGCTGTGACTCTTTTGAGAACGACTATTAGTTAATGACTGACTACATAAATAATTTAGGTTGTAAAGGTAGCAGACCGTTCGTAAAATGTACACATTACAAGAATAATAGTGTTCGGTCGTTTGGTAATTACATTATGTATTTTTATATCATATCTGGTTGAGAATTATAATTGCCTTCAAATATTATTTTTATACTGGTTATACTATTATACTGGTTATATTTCCTACTTAATATTGTGCTAATTTATATTGTAAGCAGTAACAGTTTGGTTTACATCATTCTTGGTTACCATTATAAAAACCAATACTTGCATTAATAAAATGTTTGACAATAGATAACGCGAGAGCTGCACACACAAGTCGTTCGAGGGATGACAGCAACAAGAAGGGAAATGCAAGTGCAAACAGCGATTCTCACAAGCGTAGCAACATGGAGAGCCTAGCGCAGGGAGATCATTTGGAGGGCAAGGAAGCCTCCTCGCAAGAAAAAGGCAATGTTGAAAGTAGAGATGGTAAAATATGTTTTGTTAGAGGGTTGATTTCACCAAAAGGCATTTTATAAATAAAATCTTGAATAAATTGAAAATGTTTCAGTTCTTAACATTGTGATGTTTAATTGTTAAGAGGAATAATGAGTGTTCCTATTTTCTTATAATGTATTTTGTCTTTACAGAAGGAGCACAGCTGAGTAGTGGAATTGTATCCTCTACTCAGGATGATGCTAATTCAGGCAACAAACGTTCATACCCAGAAGATGGCCAAGAAGGAGAGGTGACAGAAGAGGATGTATCAAAACGTAAGAAAAGAAAGGATAATGAAGAGAAGGAACCTATGGCTAAGCCGGCACCTGTAGCAAGAGGTGGTACGGGCCGGTAAATATTTATTTTATCTTATTTGGTATTTTATTGTATATGATTTATTGTTTTTATTTTATATATATATATTATTTATTTATTTGCAAAAGGGAAAAAAGGTTTCAGTGTTTGTAGTTAGTTTGTTATAAGGTGGTTTGGAAATACCTTAACAGAATCCTAACTGGTAGCAAACCTCCGGGGCCGGCAAGCAAAACAGGCGCGCAGCCGCTGGGTAAGGGCGCCCAGAACAACAAGGGTGCAGGTTCATCTTCAGGAAAAGGTGCGCAGGCGCAGGGGAAAGGCGGAGGCGCCAGTGCGAAAACTAACACGCAGGTTTCCCATCAGGTAGGTAGAGGTTTTTGTCTTTATCATGTTCAAATAAAGATTTATATACATCTTTTGTTTCATTAATTCCACTTAATGAACTTAAAACAGTTATTTGAAATAATAAATTTAACATGTAATTGAACTCTGAGTAACATAATTTCTGCTCACTATAATATATTGTGTTTGTTTTTATCAACTTTGTGAGTTGTACTCTAGTTTTAAATTTGGTACACTTATATTAAAACGTGTAGCAGTATTGTTATTTTATTTTTAATTATTCTGAAATTTTCCTAGGGTAAATCGGGGGGTGCAAAGGGAGCATCAGGGTCACAAGCTGGTAAACAAGATCGGAAAAGTCCGGTGGCGAGTCCAAAGCCTAATCAAGGAAAGGATGACGATGAAGATCCGAAGAGCCAGGAGTCTTCAAACCCAAAAGTACCACCACTGAAGATTGTCATACCAGGCGGGGCAGGGGGTTCAGGGAATAGGAATGAGCAGGAAGGGGATGGTAAGTATATTTACATATAATGTAAATGTATAGATGGTAATTGTGTACTTTGTAGATAAGGTTAGGTAGGTTAAAACAACAAAAAAAAATATATAACAGTCTTCGATATTTTTTTACTGTTTGTCTGAATCACGCGAAAACTACTATATCGATTGGAGTCCTTATTTTACGAATTTAAAGGATGAAAGGTCTGTATTTCTTAGAAATGGGACATCCCTATCTGAAGAGATTTCACCACATTAAAAATATATTGTATACTTATAATATATTTGTCATCATTATTATTTCTTTAGAATTATGTCCCATATAAACACACACAAAAATCATTTAATTAAAAAAATAATAATTATGTAGAACTTAAATAAAATTCTTACGGTAGATATAGTTAGTACCATATACCATTATTATATGATATTAATTACTACATGATACTAAAAAACTACTGAATAGATTTTGATGAAATTTGGTGTGGTATTAGTTTATTATCAGCATTAATGTATAGAACTCTCTTCATTATGAACAATTCTGACATTTTTTTTAAAATCTAACACTAAATTATGGGTTTGTATAATATGAAGGCTAACATTGTGTTATTAAAGTGAAGTAAGTATTATGAGCGGACGAAGTCGCCGGCATCGGCTAGTAAAGCTTTAATATTATATTTGTGGTCGAAAATTGCTTTTTGTAATAAATAATACGGATATTATATATTATTCAAAATTTAATAGCTATTCTGATAATTTAGATTCTATAATGTTATTGTTTCTTGTTTATAGCACCCCAAAGAAGGGCAAGTGGTATGTTGATAAATATATGAAATTTCTTACATATATGTTGAACCACCGAGGTAATGCAAGAGTATTTTTGTCTTTTATATAATATAATATGTATTCAATATAACTTGTAAATGTTACCAATGTTACCAATGCTCGACGTTACGCCGGTGCTTCCAATACTGTATTTGTTCGTATATTCTTGTCATGCACACCTAGGTAGTTCGTTATTATTGTTGTGCTTCTTGGATACTGTCAAACAAATTAGTTATTTGCCATTATGTAACTTTTATGCGAGTCCCAATTCTCGTAGATAAAAACCGATCCATTCACTGTCTTCAATCTCTATTCCTCTTTAATTTAAATTTAGAGAAAAAAAATCATAACGTTTTATAACAATTAACTTTCATTCATATTCATAACTTTATTAGGATAATTGGGCCTCTCATCTGAATACAAATAATCATAATTTTGTTTCTATAAAATAAATATCATACAAATCAATAAATAATATGACATATTCCCAGGTAGTACCGGTCAGCGCGGTGGGGGCAAGGGTCGAGGCAGTTCATCAACACTCCCCTACGTCATCCCCTCCACGAGCGCGGACACGGGTCAGACGTCCGACAGCTCGGACAACTGTGAAGACAAGCGAGCCGGGGACACTAGCAAGGTGAGAGCAACTTTAGTAGGGTTGGAGCTGGGTGGATTTGTTTTTTTTTTCTCATGTTTGGTTGGCTGGCATTCTAGTTTATTGGTTTCGAGTTCTCTTTGGTTTTTCTTAGGATAATTGTGTTTTTTATTTTTGTGATTCAATCAAATCTCGTGTCCTCTTTTAAGTGTTGCACTGTTTGTGTCATTGTATGTGGATTTTTTTCTTGAACTATTGCAAGTCGTTATACAATCTCAAACATGCAAATTGAATAGGGCCCGATTATTTATTAGTATTTCAACACCATTCCTCGCTAAGTAAGTAGATCTTTTTTTGTATTATTTTCGATTATTATTTCGTTACTTTGAAGTTATTTTGGGGAGCAGCCTGATTCAAAAAAGGACAACCCTTTCTTTATTTATTATTTCATTTGACTGACACATATAGTACCTTCTCTTTAAATGAGCTACTCCAAAGAAAAATTAAAAACTTGTCTTGTAGGCCGGGCAAAGGGTTCTCCGCTCCCACAGAACAAATGATGGTGATAAAGATAAGGGGATGACTTCTCCACTAAGAGGGTCGGAGAATCGCTCAGGCTCAGGACAGAATCAGGCTTTGAATTCCAACAAAAGTCCACCACCCTCTGTAAGTACTGTAATAATCGGAGTAGAGAAATATGTATTATTGTCAGTCTGTGTTCGTCATTGTGTTAATTGCTAATACGTCCGTCTAACGATTGCAATTGTTTTCAGGGACAGGACGGCGATCATGCAACTTCAACATCGTCTGGTTCCGGAGGGAGATCTGAGTCAGGTAATATATTATTTGATATGACTTAGTCATTGATATAATCTTTTCCGTACCTTAAATGAGCTTAGTGTGCTGAATAATTGTTTTTATGAAATCTGATATGAACTTCCACTCTAAATAAGAAGTAATATTTTTTATCTGTTTACTTTGTTTTCACAGTTTAACAGATTTTGTTTTTGTTTGATATTAAAAGTTTTATTACTTTTAAAACAAAATATTAATTTCACCAGTTCATAAATTTAACTTCAGTGTCTAATAAAATATTTTAAGACTTTACCCTGTGATACTGACAGTATTTTTATTTGTCTTATTGTTTGTTCAGCTATATTTAAAATTCTTACTTATCATTTAATATATTTTAACCACTAGGATCATAATATCCTCAAACCCATTTATAACATCATCACATAATTTCCTTAGCCCCAGGTACATCTGTGGATTTGCATCCTCGGAAGCGGAAGATCAAAGCTTCCAAGGATACTCACTCAAGAGACAGCAAAAACGAACAAGTCCCTGACAGCACCACGCTCACACACAACATCACACATTCCAATCCTTACCAGATGTATATACATATACGGAAACAGGTATTTTATTTGTATAATCATGATTTTGTAAATAGACTGTGGCAATATATGAAGTCTTTGAGTGATTAAAAGATATTTCAAAATTGTTACTTAGTTGTCCTAAAATATATTTTAGATTGAGAGACGTCAGAAGGCCCTGTTTCCTGTAAAACCAAAGCCACCAAAAGACTTCAACAAGTACCTGATGAACCGTTGCACCTACACCCTACAGAGTAATGTTAATCCTGAGCCTCAAGTTGAAATACCACCCAACTTACCATCTCAAATGGTTGATGACTTTCTGGCTCAAGAAAAAGAAAGGTATCATTAGCTTTTATTTGATTAAAGTAAAAAAAATGTTTCATCATTTGTATTATTTTAAATAAAAATCTGATTATTTTATTTTATTATTAATAGGACAAGATTGCGTATCCAACATCTAGTAGAAAAAGAGAAGCTTGTTTTGGCGGTCGAGCAAGAAATATTGAGAGTTCACGGGCGCGCCGAACGCGCTGTGGCTAATCAGGTACAGTATGAAATACATTGATAATTGTAATGGATGTCCTAGGTTTTCTTCTTATATATATTATTATATGGTATATTATTTTTACTAGGCTCTTCCTTTTTCTGTGTGTACAATACTGAGAGACAAAGAAGTGTACAATGTGCTTGCACCGGAGCAGGAAGAGAAACGCAACGCGCAGCGCTCCCGCTGCAACGGACGCCAGATCAACTCGTGGTTGCAGGAAGTTGACGATAAGTGGGAGAAGATCAAGGTACTACTGATATATATCTAGATAATATACAAGCTCTGCAAATAGAAATGTTTGGCACTTTTTATTCAATCGATTTGAGTGCACAAACAAAGTTTAGTTTTCAGAAATAGACAACTTTTGAAGTAAAGATCTCCGCTTCCAAAAATATCACAAAAACATATATTTATTTATCTAATAATTATGATTACATAGGAAGGAATGCTTCGACGTCAGCACACGGAAGCAGAAACGTTACACGCAGTACAGATGATGGGATGGGAATGGAAGCTTAAAGAACATGGCTTGTGCGATTACAAGTCCACGCCAAAGATCGATCCGACACATGTACCACAAATACACGTGTCGAATTTTGACTTGCCCGCTTGAATTTTAAGTTCATATTGCCTGTGTTCATGTAAGGCTGGCACAAACATTGTGCTGGCATAACTATAAGTTTTATAATTCTTACGATCTTTACACTTTTTAACATCGATTGGTAATACGACTCAAGCGGAGCTACAAAATTGGATTAAAATAACATTTCTAAATTTTATCGACCGTCGTCGAACCTTTCTGGGACTCTCCTACGCCCCACTCACCGGTGATGGATGATTCATTACCTGAACAAAATTGTTATATCTATATATTCGAAGAATCATCCCCTACCGGAGGGTGGTGATTTATTTTAAGTTATCGTTTTGAACTGATTTATGTCAGTCACTCTTGTCCTAAAGATCATCTTCTGTGTAAAAACACGATGATATTTGTACAAAATCAATTACTATGTTTAATTTTATTGTTTTAACATTACTATTTTGTTTTTTTTTATATGGATTGTGCATAATTTTAAAGTTTTGATTTTTTTATTGTTTACCTATTTGGTAGTAAATGTGGTATACCATATTATGACATATTGCCATATTCTTAGTGGCAGATATTAATGAAAATGTATTTTAATAATGGCATAACGAAAAGTGCCAAAATAAAATTATCAGTTGATTTCTGTCCAAAATAATATCAAGACAATTAGTGTAGGTAAATTTATTGTTTACTATTTAAATACTACAATGTTTCGAACTTACTATATTTACAGGTCTACCTTAAAATGCCTGATAGTCGCTGTTTCGAAGCATTTGTATTATTTATCAACAAACATAACTCCTGACTATTTTTTTTTTTAAATTGACAAATAATTGCTTTATAATTTTAGTGTATTATTGCTCTAGGTTGTATAAAGCCTTGTTATTTCCCTGAAATAATAATTCAATTGAAAATCCTATTATTACCTTTGTAGGCTAATTCAGTGACATGTATTTTTTTAAACATATTTTAACAATTTAATTTTAACTCATTATGTATAAAATTAAAGATCTCAAATACTTAAAAGTTGTTTTATTTAGGATTAAGTAGTCAAACAAATCTGTAAAAATATAATTAGTGGCATTAGGAGAGTTATAACCAAACTCCACAAGAGTTGTTTTATCTTCAGAAACAACCATTTTACCTGTAGGGCAATTGATGATTAAAAATTTCAGAACATATATAAAATGTTATTGAGTAATAACATTTTATATTGATATACACATGGAGTGTTAGGTATACCATTTTTATATCAAGAGATTATTATAATTGAAACATTTAATTATTTCATTAATTAGAGATATGAATTAAAATATGAAATATTAAGATTAGAAATATGTAATTGGCTCTTCTTCTGGTCTAAAAAAACAGAGTGTCCATTAACAAAATACAAATACATTTTTATAAAGGTAAGGATTTATAAAAGAGACTCATTGGTATCATTTTTATATAAAAAAATGGCCCAATAATTAAAAAAAATGAATTTTTACAAATACTTTATTTAGAGCTTATTCAGTAGGGTTAATTAAATAATAAATATTGATCTCTAACTATAATCCTTTACTAGTTTTTTTTTACAGAAGGGGGAGTTTTCTTATAAAATATCTGTGCCACATGAATGCTGTAAAAACTGAAAGCATGTACCATGTGATGAGGTATGAAAGGTGTTCATTTCTCAGAGTAAATCTTGTTTGATTTGGCAGTGGCCATCCCTCAGGAGGATCATTAATACCCTGAACATCTAACCAAACTGGTGCACAGTCTAAGTAGGTACTCATTTGCAGTAAGTCCCTGTAGAAAAATAAATATGAAATATCATGCAAGTAATACTACATTAAGCAAAAAGATTATTTTAAAGTAGCTAACATCCAAAAAAGATGTTAGTAATTAATTATTAAGCACTGACCTGTAAAGCCAAGAACCCTTTTCAGGGTTATTTTTAGGCATAAAAGGACTTCTATTTTCTGTGAGACGAACCACTCCACTCAGTTCTACCTCTCCCTTAATCATAGATGCCTGTCTCTTTTCCTTGGGTCGTTGACTTTGTGAAATCCAACCCCGATTAATTAAAATAATTTCTCTAAAGAAATAAAAATGATTAGCATTTAATCATTTACCTGATAAAAATATGGACTTAGGTCCTACAAGTTTGTACATACCCACTGTCTGATAATTTAAAAGGAGTAACAACTAGGAATCCTTGGTTTTTCTTAGGATCTGATACAAGAGAACCTGCTCTAGGCAATGCGGTATTATTTTCAATAAGTGCTCTTGGTCCAATAAGTATCTCTCTTTCATGTAAAAACTCCCCTTTCACTTTAACTGGCCTAAATTCCATGTTTTTCAAATCATCAAAACTAAAACAATTATAAAGATAATGTTAATTAGTTTTATTATAAATAAAAATTGTTGTAATATAACAACCAATCAATTCTAAATCATGATATGATATTTCCATGTTATATTATTTTAAAACGGGTCATTACAATGAATGTAATTTCAATTCTATGACTCCTTATTTGTTCATGAAAAAAATATGTAACATTGGTTATACATATTTTTGAATTGTTATTTTTAGTATGACAGAAGTGTTATTTAAAGTAATGTTTTACAAAAAATATATAGCATCTCCATAAATTGGAAGATTTAGTTCAATAATACATTTTTAATGTCATTCTAACATGAATTATATTGAAGAATAAGATTTTAAGTCACTAGCATAATCAAAATAATTATGGAAAGGAATTTGAATATATATTACTCTTCTGGAATAGGAACCGGCTGAGCATGTGATTTAGCTTGTAGCCTGTCTAGTAGCTCTAACTTCCACTGCAGACGGTACACTTGCCAACAACCCAACCCAAATGATGATACTGGAATCATCTAAAACAAAATTTTTGGTTAAATAAACCAGGAGAGTTTTATGTAACATACATTTCAAATAGTAACTTATTTGTAGCTATTGAAACATTATTTGTAATAAATTTTATTTTTTTAAGACCGCAGCAAGTTATAAATTAGAATAGTAAGTTGATAAACACAGTTTCCCTACCAGTAAAACCCATTTTAGAATTTCTCCCGGGTCTTTATTCTTTGGTTTATGAACTTTAATAGAATGTGTATATGTCTGCTTCGGTCTAACGATATTAATAATAATATCTTTCGAGTATTTCTGTTTAAATATTATTGAATTATTTATAAGTTTCGATAAACCGCGTATTAATGACATCATTTAATCTTTTCAAGACAATGATAATAGCTTTAATCCACAAAAAATCTTAAATCGTTTTACTGTCACTGTCACTTAAAAATGACAGTTTGTTATTGTTAACAAAATAACCAAAGGATAGGCAAAGATTTAAAAGTAATGTCTAGTGTATGTAATAGTTAGAATTTTCCCTATCCTTAATACGTATAATTGGCACGCAACTCTAAAATAAAAAAAAAGACAAAAAAAGTACTTAATATTAAAATCTAAAAAATTAAAACATCTTTTTTCAATACTTTGACAATTCTTGAGTTCGATTTTTTAAACTTTTATCTTGAGTTTTGAGGTTGTTCTATGGGTTCTATGTTGCTCGTTATGTCAACAGCGCAGCGCCAGCTTCTAATTATAGAACACAAAACAAATATTTTATAAAAAATTGTAGATAAATGCGTTCTCTACGCAAGCATACCCAAATTATAAAAGCTTTTCCCTAATATCGAGGCTATCCGCTTTGTATAAGTCGTAGTAAAATTCGTTATCCTTGATGACATTCAACCTTTTTTTTAAACAATGCTTGTAATAGTTAAATTCATTATGCATGATGTAGTTATGCAATATTTTTTGATTCCTGAATCTTCATTTCAAAAGAATGTCGTAAAACCATTTACAATCCGACATCTAATACAGATTTAGTTCTGCTATTTTTTTCCTTAAATAGATATAATAACATATAAGTGTGTGTTACGTATTTCCTAAGTAATTTCATCCTAAAATAGCAATAATTATGTACACGAATATGTGTATTCCTAAACTTTACATTTGTTTGTACAGCAGTAGATTATTTGTTTATGTTATTGTTAAAAATACAGATTAATATAAGAGCAAGCTATGTCTCGTTGTAATATGCTCGTGGCACGTTGGCAGAGTTCGGTTACACGTAATCAGCGCGATATCAAATGGAGTGGAATACGTATCGAAAATATAGATTAAAAAAGTTTCAAATATTTTACTTCTACTATTCTATTAATTTTAAATAAGGTAATGTTACATATCCATTTGTGTTTCATATAACTTTTATTATCTATAAACTTTCAGAGTTAAATATATATAATTATTTATGTAAAGTTCAGTACACGTTTTATTTTTTTTGTTTATCTGTTGGTTTGTTCGCGAATCACGCTAAAACTGCTGGACAGATTTTGATGAATTTTGTTATGGTTATATGTTATTGTTCCTGTCAAAATTTATGATTTAAGGAAAATTCTCTTTCAACTTCTTTTTCTTTCTTTTTTCACGGGCAAAGTTAATTATTGTTTTAGACTATAATTACAATAAAATTAAGAAGATGTATATTTTTTAGAATAATATAGTTAAACAGATATACAATTTGGATTATTTTGGAAAAGCTTTAGAATCTATACAATAAATTAGAAATTTTAAAAATGACATGATTTTTGAAATATAATTACGTGTAACCTAGTCCGTAATTTTTTATATATATTTTTTCAGAGTACAAGTAGATCCATGTCATGTGACATGACAAAACAGAACTGGATTAAAGTTACGAAACATTATTATTTTTTACAATTTGGCACATCCAAGACCGTCCAATCGTTTTTGGCTATTGCGTGCACAAACAGATAAAACAAACAAAAAATTTAAATGTCTAAAAACGGTCTGCAATTAAAAGACTTCTTGAAATATTTACATAACTTATCAAACAGTTTATTTGTTCTATAAGTGACGCGTGAATAAACAAACAATTAGGAATATTATAAATTAGGAACTAAAAACGTTAGACAGATAGACCTGCAAGATTAGAAATATTTAATATACAGCCTTTCTTAATTACTTTATTATAAGTACATGTCAAAAGCATCAATTTATTCTATTTTATTGGAATCGCTGTTACATACTAAAAAAATATAAAAAAAAATAGTAATTAATACCAAAAAAAATAATTATTAAAATATATATTAACTCTTCAAAAAGACTTATGTAACAAAATGTATTAATTTATTAGGCAACTCTATTCTTTATGGATACAGAGTGGTCAGAGAGAGATGGAAATACTTGGAGACCGTTTCAAGATAAGATATTCATAAGTGAGGGAACCGTTGCCACGCAAGTACTGTTAAAATGGAGATCAGCACCAGCCAGTCCGTAAGTGTCTTTTGAAAATATAATATCTGTATTTTATTTAATAATAATTTTATTAATTATAACAGCGGCTATTTTAACTATTAAACAAAATAAAACATTATTTTATGTGTTCATATTTATAAAGATATCTTTGATTTTTTTTATATATTATGTTAAATGTGCATTTAAATCTTATCATTTTTAGTATGTTCAGGGCGTTGCGAATATATGTACAATTTGAGTGATTTATTTAATAGCTACTACTCGTAAATTAATTTAAAAATTACGGTTACATTTATGTAAAATGTGGGTACTTTGTTTTAGTCCATTACCATGAGTCTTAGGTTGAAAATTATTTGTACTTTTGTGTGGTAAATTATTTATTTATCTACTTTTTAATTTTACGACAGCAAAAATCACTCAAAGGATATTATCTACTGGATTTCTGATTAAAAAAACAGGCTTAAATTTTTGTACTAAAGTTTTTATATTTAAACGTCGGGTATTCGTAATATGTTTACCCAACTGTACAGCTGTTGCTAGACTAGTTTCGAACCCATTCGGGATCTTAAATGAAGCAATTTTTTTATAAAAGTTAATAACTTTTAATCAATAATTATAATTTATATATCGTTGATATTAAACATCTGGGTGTATTACGATTTAATATCTTTAATTAAGTTTAATCATTAGATAACGGAATATATCGTTAGATTCAGTTGGTTTAGATAGTAACATTTATTAGAGAATCAAAATTTATTTTCTTATGAATCATTATCGTCATCATATCATATCATATCTTATATATATTAAACGTACAAAATAAACGTTTAAAATATATAAGATAATAATCAATAATAAACGGACAATCGTAACGACCATATTACATTATAAGATCTAAATCATTCGACTTGACCTTGAAAAATATCATCGCAGTGTGAAATGGCTGTTAGTGAGTTACTGCTTGTCGCTGATTGGTGGAGACGTCTATTAGCTTTACTTCAAGGTCAAATCGTATGGTTTAGATCGTATAATGAAATATGGACATTAGATTGACAAGTGTTTTTTTTAAATCTGTTGTAGATTTTAAATATTGTTTTTTATTTTAGTGGCTGGAATTCATTGTCAAAGTCAACGATTTTAAAGGTTTATGGGCTGCACAACCAACGTACATTATTACACAAACAGTTTTTATCTCAGCTGGCTTGATTACTCTTATACATGGTAAGCTAACTTTATAAATATATTTTCGTTTTAGACTGTAATAACTTTTATGTGCGTACATTTCATTATACAATCTAAGCGACACTATCTCAACTAGCGATAATCGCAATGCATAGAGAAATAGTTGTTAGTGGGTTGGTGCTCCTTTGTGATTGGTGGAGATTCTTATCTTTCAAGACCAAATAGTGCCACATAAATTGTATATGAAACTAGCTGTTGCTCGCGACTCCGTCCATAGAACACAAGGTTCGTAAGAAACTCCTTCGCTTGAGCTTTTTTTGGTCAACATTATTTCAAAATTGTTTCATACAAAAACCCTATAATATTGCAAGGGAATAATATAATATAGATTAGATCTAAAATGAAAGTTATTTCTAAATATTGGTTAAGGCATTTTTAGATTCGGATAGCTTACTTTGAAGACTACCTCCAATAAATTGACTTTTAAAATATAAAGATACAAACTTTACCTCCTTATAATATTTGTATAATTTAAGATAAAAATAGGAGATCTTTCATAGTTAAAGTTTATATTGAAAAGTAGTGCTGTGAAAATCTGAAAATCTATTATAAATTCGTAATTAAGTTATTTGTTTACTTTCATATTTATCAATGTTAAGTATATATTAGTCTGATGTCTTATAGGCGCTTAATACTCGTAGACCTGGCGCAATAGAATAAAAAATAATATAAGTGGGTATATATTAAGTTTCTCATTATTGTGTTTACTATAATATAAATTTAGCTTATAATTTACCCTCAACAACACGTGGTCGGTTATTCTATTAAGTTTTAGCTTACCTATATGAAACGTTACTACTTTTATAAATAATAGTTTTAAAAAACCAAAAAGCACGCTTTTCATGCTACTCGAACTAAAAACGAGAAAATATTTTTTTATTATAGAGAGTTTCCATTACAGTAGTAGGTTAAACAATCAATCATAATAAATCACCTTGAAATGAAATTATAAGAAAATTTAAAACAGAATAATTCAAGTCATAGTATAAAGCGTGGGGTGTATTTGACTACTGTTCTTTACTATCCTCTTATAGATAGTTGCCAATAGAATGATTGTAACATATAAAATAATAAGCGTTTTTCCTGTTATTTATTAATCTTGGTTATAGTGGGTTATTTATACAGTCGCGGACTTTCTTATAGAACTTTTAGAGAGGAACAATTTTGTGGTACATGATTTTTGCGTTTACTCGCGCGCGTTTACTCAGCGCACGCAAGGAATGTTTAGAATTTTGCCGTTTTCGCAACGTCTTTTAATGGTGCTCCTTCCCTATTTATCTTAGCGTGATATTATATAGTCTATAGCACTCCTCGATAAATGGACTATCTTACACTGAAAGAATTTTTCAAATCGGTCCAGTAACAAACAAACAAACTCTTCTACTTTATATATTAGTATAGATACGAGCATTATACAGATTGGTGTTGTTTCTAAATATTTTGTCTGTTTGTTTATTCATATATTACGGATATTAAATCTACTGGACACATTTTGATGAAAATTAGTCGGCTTATAGGTTATTACTACTTACGTAAAAATAAAGGAAACTATTTACACTCGAAAATTATTTTCACGAGAAAAAACAAACACAAAGCTATAATTACAAATAAAAGCTCAATGTATAGATATTAATTATTGAGATATATTATTATATATTGAGGGTAATTATTTGAATCGGAAGGGAAGTGAAGAGGACGGAGTCGCTGGGAACAAATATAACTAGTATAGGTTCTTACCGCCCTTTAAGCCCTTTGAATTTTGATGAAAATGAATAGATTAGGTCACTCCACTGCGGCCAGTACTTGTATATTAATACTATTAAAGCCTATTCAAAACCGAAGGTTCCTTTAATCTATACCTAGGTCAGTAGTAGGTACCACTTACCACGTATTTCAATAATTTGATACGATATGTCCCTAGTTTTTGTTTTTGCTTGCTACCTTTGTTTTATTTGTTTACTTGCTACGATTGTACGAGTCCCCTTAAATATATTATTATAATTTATATTAAATTGTATGTATCTAATCTAATATAATAATATGTATAAATCTATATTAAACTGATGTCTGAGTGCTTAGTTCTACTCATTTTCTATTTTTTTTTAATTTATTTCTCACTTACAATAGCTTAAATATATACAACTTTTACATAGCATTATAAAAACCACAGAGGTTTAACTTAAATGCTAAGGGGAATCTAATCGTGCTGATAAGTTTACTTAACACATAAAATGAACACAAACATTATTACCACAGTTGAAGAACATAATATTTTAAACATTAACATACAAGAGATGTGGTAATCAAATAAATATGTTACGACTTAATCTAGATATAGTTATTTTAATAAGACTTAAAAATAATTTAAACGTAAAACAAAACTACTATTTATAAATAGAAACAACTAAAAAAATATAAATTTAAATTAAACGTTATCTCTCTTTGTTATCATTTTAGAGAGGTATACTTTTAATTTTGGTTTAATATTTTGCTGGGTTATGACACTTTTGTTCTGAGGGTAGTTGTTAATGAGACGCGGTACTATGTATCTTGCTGTTCTTTGTTCAACTGTTATTTGTTCCAACCGTCCTAAACCGGTTTTGTGTAATCGCTCTCGTATGTATAAGATTATTTAATTTATTATTAAGTGTTGGGTTAAAGAAATGTTCATTCAGTAAATTATATTTAATTAGGTCGTGAATCGGTAATTTGTTACAGTGACTAAAAAGTCCAAAGTTTTATATATTTGTGAATCGGTAATTTTTTACAGTTACGAAAAAGTCCCATTTCATATTTTGGTATCTTTTTTTATACTTTTTGATACTATTGTTTTTAAAATACGTATTTGAAGTTGGTATATTTTATTTATATAACTATCGAACGTTCTGCCAAAGCTACTCAGGCCGTATTGTACGTGGGATTCTGCAAGTGAATTGTATAAAATGAGTCTTATTTTGTATGGGATACGGTGTATTATAAGTTCTAGTAGTGCTAGCAACTTACGTAATTTTGTACGTTCAATGTGATGGGACCAGTTAAGCTTGTCATATAAAATTAATCCTAAATAAGTATGAGTACTTACCCGATCTATAGAAGGACATTTACAAATGTGTATTTGGTTCCAATGTAAACATATATTACTATGAGCAATTATATGTTGTCTAGAGGGTTGGGGTTTATTTGGTGATTTAATATGAAGTAGTTTGGTTTTATTGGGATTAAGTACCAATCCTTCATCGTGGCACCATTTTAATAAGTTATTAAGTTATTAAAGTCGTCCTGAAGTAGCTCACAAGTTTTCGATATATCTTTGCCAGATACTACCAAACAGGTATCGTCGGCAAATTAATAGCACGTACAGTTTTTGATTACATTACTCATGTCATTAACATAGGACAAAAAGTGTACAGGACCGAGGACAGATCCTTGAGCAGTTCTAAAACATGAGCTTTACTATTTAAATATTCAAACACTTCGTCTGTAAATCTGGAGAGAAGAATCGTCGTACTCTTGCCCTTTTGAAAGCCATATTGGTTTGGGCACAGATTTTTTTTTTTATAGAATGTATGTATTTTTTCACATTTATTTTTTTCCACTATCTTATTTATTGTAGACAATAGTGTTTTAGGGCGATAGTTAGTATAATTATCACCCTGCCCTTTTTTGTAGATAGGTCTAACGCATCCTTTTTTTTAAGCGTCCGGATATGTACATTTTTATCACACTAGCAGTTACAAAATGTACAGTACTAGTTACTCTATAATTTTGGGAACATATATATATTTTTAATTTAAAATTTTTCAGCTTTAATAAAGGGAGGTCGCTGGCCATACTTCTGGCTTGGCACAGTCCTCCATGGCCTCTACGCAGACAACTTCTGGCATTTTGTCGTTCCAGAATTCGATAATTTTTGGCATTCCCAAACACCTATAATTTTTCTTGGAAGTAGAATGCCACTTCACATCATATTTCTTTGTAAGTAGAACAAAATACAAATATAATCAATCATAGAATCTAGCAATTTATAATTATTTTAATATAATTTATTGTTATTAATGTAGATAGTATTATAGAAGAGACAGATTTCCAGAATCAATAATATTGATTTAATCAGACTTTTATTTTATTGAGTTCAATCTAGGATAGTTGATATGTATGCAAGTTCTTTACATTAATGATAAACAATTTCAGATCCTGCGTTTATTTACCACGCTGCGTACGCAGTTAGTCGACTTAACTTACCAAAATACGCCCAGCCATTTGCCGTGGGACTCCTCACAATTCTAATAGATATTCCTTACGATATAGTTTCTGTTAAATTCGTACACTGGACGTGGCACGACACTGATCCTAATATTTACGACCGCCATTACTGGGTCCCATGGAACTCTTATTATTTCCACGCGACTTTCGCTGCAAGTTTCTATTTTGTTTTCCATGTTACCAGAGATTGGATGGCTCCCAAAATGGCGAGATGGTCATCAGCTTCGTAAGTATTATAATTTATATTTAAAATATGTAAAATATTAGCAAAGCAAAGTTGAAGTTACAAAGCGATGGTGAAATAGCGAGCAATCTAGGACTCGTGGAACAACCACGAAATTCAAGATGAAGTTTGAAAGTCGATCTCGATAACGGTCTAACCTATTAAGAAATAAAACTATTGTTGTTTTTAATGTTAACCATTTTTTAAGCGTAAAAGATTTTTTGATTTGAAGGATTTAGCGGGTGTCAATTAAATGCGGGGGTCAATAAATAAAAGGCTGAGGCTCGCTCAGTTTCCGTCACATCTCAACTTCTTATTTATTTATATTATTTTAAGTTTAATTAGAAATTGATATTCATTACTTAATATATATATATATATATTTTTTACAGAAATGTAATTGAAGTGAAGTCTCTTATAATTGCCACATTCCTGGGCATGCCGGGCGGAGTTCTGCTGTTTGTGCCCATATACCATCCCTTGCACGATTTGCTGAAAATACATTCAGAAGTTACATTTTTCCTTCTCTTCTCTATTTTCTTCTCTATCGTACTATTAGGACTCTTCAGCGAACGCGCGAAAATAAAGGAAATGTTAGTATTACTTTCATTTTAAGACGTTTTATATTAACTTATATCTTTAACACACATAATAATGGCGTCTCAATGGCCTCAGAACAAAACTAGTATTAAAATATATTGTTTTTTATCCTGGACATATAGTACTTATTTGTTAATTATATTTCTATACAAGGATAATATGTAAATAAAACAATCTCTACCTGGAGATTATTTACTTTAACCCATAGATCACATTTAACCAGATGTTATAGTTTATCTACAAAGTCTGGAAACAAATCCATACATACGTCTTTAATTGAATAACATATTTAATTTACATTAAATTAATATATTTTAAATGTAAAATAAAAATCAGTTCCAGGATCACATTCATCGACTATGTACTGATATTGCAATTATTTATCCACTATGCCGTATACCTGGTGTTGGTTGTGTTCTTTGACCCTGAGAAGGAGAGGTCTCTGGGTCTCCATGAGCCCGTCGGTCCATGCAATGATTTCGCCTCTTTAGTGACACCTTTTGGACAGGTAATTTTAATAATATAACAAGAAATAACTAAATTCATATCTCTTGTTCCTCAATGAGTTTTAATTCAATCCCTAAATTGGCTAAATGTACTTTTTTTATAATATATGTAATGTAATTATAAATCTTGGTTTTTTATAAAAACTATAACATTTATATTGTTGCAGAAATTGTACAAAAGGAAATATTTCTGCCCTTCTAATTACGATGAGGCATACTTCGACTTCCATTGTGGTGAAAAACCAAAGAATGGTGATAGTTGGTACCTTATTTGTGGGACGCCGTTTGAGTAAGTATCTTTTTTGGTATCACGGGTGCGTCTGCGCAACTTAATGATCATTTATATGATGACTTAAAGAATACAAACTACATGTTTAATGATTCTTAAATGGATAGAGATATAAAAATTACGGGCAGGATTCGTACCTGGGACGTCTGGGAAACCTTTCCGTCGCTCTACCAATTGACATATTGTGTTGCTCTCCGTCTCGATGAATTTAGCATTTCATACAATCGTCTCGTATAAATATAGTATTAATAAAACAGTCTGACATGTCACAACATTTATTTATACTAATTTTCCTTAACTATTGGATTAGTTGGAGCCGAAATACCGATAATAGAAGTTTGAAACTAAAATACAGTTTTCACATAATTTAGAATCAAGTCAGAGTATTTAAAAAAAATAGTTATTTTATTTGTGTGCATTTGTAATCATACAGTATTATGTATTTTATAATCTAAGTTGTATAATTAAGTTTTTTGGCTAATTATACGGCAACCCTTAGACTACTTACTGACAATATAATTATCATCGTGAATATTTGCGATTATACATGTTACCCAAACTAAATTCCTTAATTCTAAACATTAAGATGTTAAAATTGATAAATATAATCTACAAGTAATTGTTAAATAATTATTCCAACTTATTTTAACCAATACAGTGAATAATGATAAATTTTCGTTCATTGTCCATTCCTTATTCAATCCTATGCGGGCTTGAGGATTGAATGCCTTACACAAAACACTACACCGATTCGCAGTCGTACTGCGCGTGCGCATCAAGCGAAATCATTAGCACAAAACACTATCTTAATATAAACGAGCATAGACATACAACAGCATTGTTCATGGTTATCTCTTTTGTGAAATATCAAAGCGCAGCATCCCTCTGCCTTTGATTGTGTGACATGTCCCGACGAAAGAGATAAACAAAGACAGTATTGTTGGTATTACAAACAACTTTTTTAACATAACAGTTACCGTAGTTCCTATATTAATTCTTACTTCAATACTTAAATGTAACATTTAAACGTAAACACTACTAACATTTACATACCAACTTACATATTATAGTAATAGGAAACGTCCTATACAAATGTCTCTACAATACAATACAAGATGTCAAACGAGGCCGCAGGAAGATAGTTATATTTATTACATCCATCTAGATCTCACTAACAAGCGATATTATCTATGATACGCCAAATATGTCTAATATAACTACCTTCGACATCGTTACGTCTAACATCTTAACATCGATACATCTTAAATATAACATCGATATTACTATGGAAGAGATAGATAAAAGATGAGTTTGAAAACTATATATAATAATAATTCCACTCCAGTTTAAGAACATATACGACAGATTTGGAGTGAAAATTCCGCAAAAAAAATATCCGCTTTTGATCTCATTTAAAACAAAATACAATTAAAATAAGAATTGTAAAATAAATTTGACAGAACAGAAGTCCTGGCGCTCCCTTCATTATGTAACGTGTACTTTGTACGCTACATAATTCGGGAGGGTGGTACCTCCCCAGACGAGACGAGCATCTCTACCACCTAAATTATAATAAAATTTTTTTAAATGAAAAAGCTGATAAAATTTTACATAACATTAAAAATTGAAAGTAATAGCGTAAGCTTAAAATTAAAAGAAGAGACTGGCTGTCCTTCATCCGTTACACAAGTAACACAGTACATGAAGGATGGTGGTACCACCCCAGTCGAGACGAGCCTCTCTACCACCTTCACTATAAACACTTTTTGAAAATAAGAAAATAATTAAATATTAGCATTAACAATTCATAAGTATAGAGCGTAGAAATAAATAGAGACTGGACTCCCTTCATGGATTTCCTTCAACCGTTACATGGGTAAATCGGTGTATGGAGAACGGTAGTACCTCCCCAGACGAGGTGAGTGTCTCTACCAACTTCTGTGCTAATAAGTTTATATTTAATTTGTGTATAGCAGGACTTAGATGTTTGTCCACAGCCTGCTTCTTCTCACATTATGAGATCATTAAAACGCTTGAAAACTTTCGATTCAAATGGCGTCAGAGTTTTACAATTCTCTATGAAGATAGGGTTTTATCGTAAATTTTATGAACGTCATGATTAGGGTCATTTAATAATAATTATTAGATACTATTTCTTAAATCTATATATATCTTTGAAGTTGAGAAATAGACTAATCTTCCACTTTTATTATTAGAATAACAAAAGTTCAAAAATATGCCAATTCATCTTATTCAAAAATACTTTCAATTAAAAATAAGCGACACCCTAGAACTAATGACCTTTTACGTTTGAGGATACGTAAAAGATTATATAATTTTAGCAGTACATAAGTTACATGGTATTTCAATGTTAAAGTTACATACATGCTACTTGTTAATAATCTTTTAAAATTATATTACATACAATCGTTTTATTTTTGTTTCTGAGAAGATGTTCTAATTTCAGAACGTAATTGTTATTATTATGAGAAATAAGACAACAGCTAAGACTTATATCTAACATTGATTTCCTCATTGAAAATGATAAGTTAACAAACCCCATACTTTTATTATTATTATAAAAAAAGTTCAAAGTTATGCCAATTCATCTTATTCAAGAATACTTTCAATTTATAACTAAGTTAAACACTAAAACTAAAGACCTTTGAGGTACGAGGCCACGTGAAAGATTATATAATTTTGGCAGAAAATAGGTTACATGGTATTTTAATGTTAAAGTAAAAGTCTTATTAACACGAATTAATGTTAAAATTACATAAATGCTACTGACAAGAAATAAATTAGTTTCTATTTTTTTCTTATTCTATTATAGTTTCTGAGAGGATGATTTTTTTTTAAATTATTTTATGAATGTCATGAGACAGATTACAGTTAACAACTATTATATTTAGCATTGATTTCTTCGTTGAGGTTTGATAAGTCGACAAACTTCACACTTTTATTTATTATAACAAAAGTTCAAAGTTACGTCAATTCATCTTATTCAAGAATACTTTCAATTTATAACTAAGTTACACACTAAAAGTAATGACTATATTATTTTAGTAGTATTACAAGTTGAAGGTTGAATGGTCTTTTAAAATACCAGCCAGCTTAAGGAGAGTATGTCGTGTCGACTTCCTTGAAAGGGAAGGGGTCCCCTCGAATATATTCTCCGCCTGCCTCGTTCTGTAACAAAACAATATATAAGTATTATATATGTTGTAATAATATATGTAATCGATGAAAAAAATCTACCTGAGAAAAGTTAAAAAGATAGTAGTTTTGATCCGGATACTGAGGCGCTTGAACATTTGGGTCCGGAGCAGGTTTATTCAGAATCTGAAAAATAAGGTGTTGTTGTAAATTTCAGTTGAATATATAAATATCAAAAATATTTAATGGAATTTATAGCACCATGTTATCGAGGGCGTTGGCTAGCTCAGTTTCGACCTCGAACTGGCCGTCTATCACGAAATCTTTACCGATTTCAAAAGCTTCCGGTGGTGCAGGTGACCCTTATTTTTTAAATAAAAAAAAATGTTAATCCAATAAAAAATAAGGTAATATTAAATGTTAAAATTGAATCGTAATCTCGTAATATGAATAAAATGTTCCGTGTTTAAATTCAAATGATGATTTCAATTTAAATTCTATAAGAGTGCTATATAGTTACATACATTCGAGCTCTTCGGCCTGATTTTCATTGCGCATGCTCAGCTTGCACAAAGCCTCCACCTCCCACTCCCCTGAAACGATGGATCGTTAACATCCATATTGCATAAGATGCATCCATAATGGAAAAATACATACTCAGATAATACTGGCTGTAATTCGCCGAATCGTTGCCCTTACATTGTTCCATATTCAAATATCCCTGGCTTATATTATCGCTCATGTTTGACGCCTGCATAGAAATATAATATTTTATTCTGATTCTAATAATTATAATCTTAATTTTATCCGAATATTGTATTAATACCAGAAGACCGCTTACGTCGTTGCGGTCGGTCGCGGGCAGACCATGGAGTCCGGTGCTAGTATATTCACAATTATCATCAATAGCCCATGTCAATTGATTTTGATCTCCGTTAACCGACATGGCGTAATTTTGATCAGTTAGCTTCTTTTTGACCACGTTATCAGAGTAAACAGTCATAATGCGTCTCGGATCTGTCCCTGAAGCGAACATTGTTTGTAAATAAGACGCAAATTTCGTCATATATTTTTCGTTACGTAACATATCTCGGTATTATTATGCATCGCGAACTTAATAACTAACAAATATGAAACAATAACGAACAAAAAATCAGTCGCAAGCAAACATTAATATAATAAACCGTCGCATTTGCACTCACGTAATATTTAGTATAATTAAATACTTTTATAAATATAATAATAATAAATAAATATATATATAATTATTGTAATATATACCTGTATGTGTTAAATAATGATATTTATAAATAAATACTCACAATATCCTATGTTTCTGCTTTGTTCTCAACACTCCACCCAATCTAAGCTTAATCAATAACTAGTTAGTGAGTCGTAACGCAAAAAGCACTTCACGTAATGCGAGCTTGCTGTAGAATGCCTAGATTTAGCCCGGAACAAGCTAGATTCAGACTTGATGCGCATGTCTGTAGAACATTCTGGAAATCGCAGGAAGGGCTCCCAATCGATAAAGGTGAGGGGTGAACTCTAGCTAGGATGATATTAACCTATTTGTATCTGCGTCATAAAACTAGATTAGACGTACTGAGAATGTTTTACTTTAAAAAGACTATATATACAAATTATATTGTATTTTTCAAATTTATAAGGAATTAAAAGTTAATAAATTCGAGACGGTCTTCCGGGGATCGCGGGTTCCAATGCTGCCCGTATCAATATTTTTTTATTTTACTTTTGCACGGCTATACATAATTGGAGACATTTTAAAAACCGGCTTTACATTTTAAAATATTTAGTTGGCTGGCCATAAATCAAAAACAAAGAAAATTAAATTCAAGAAGAATACCAAATTCAAACATGGGTATAGCCTATAAACTATAATTTGGGCGTTCCTGAAATAATATAATATAAATATATCAAAAACAAAATGTACATAACGATAGTATTTGTCATATAAACAATACGTACGTTTACTATTACAAATTACATTTTAAAAGTGGTCTAAGACAATTTCAATGAATTTCTAACATATTTTTCTCTATAACATTCGTATTCCGTAGGATTATAAAATCGTTTATTTTAATTATTATGGAATAAGCAGTAATATCTTATTTTTAATTTAAAAAAATCATTTGTTATAGTGTTATTCGTCGATTTTTGATGATATAGAATATAATGAAATATTACAGATATACTACATTTATTTCTTTTACTTTTTTTATTGAATAAAATTATAATTGTTTTTTTTTTATTTTTGTAACTAAAATACATTGTTGGTTTTGTAATCACTATATATATTTTTTTGAAATTTTATTTTAAAACATTTGTTTTTACCATATAAATTGTATAATGTAATTAATTATTTATAAAACCGAATTAAAAACTAATCAATAAAGAAAGTATATTTTATTTGTATCGAATTTTAAATGTAAAAATATATTTTTAAAACAAGGGGTAAATTTAGGATACATAGATTTCGAAGTTCTTTTTTGTTTTTTACTGTTTTATTACTATTTTTTTTAGAAATCGTGCGGAGTATATTGCCATCATAGGGACAATTCTGTTTGTGGCGTCCATCATCTTCTACGGCATCTATTTCAAGACATCCGCTGCTCTTGTCCCGAGACCACCTTCACCTCAAAAGAAATATAAAACCAAATAGTTTATAGAATTTTATTGTTGATTTATTTTGTTATTCATATTTTATAGTTGCTTTTTTTATGAATTGAAATAACTTTCTAAGTGTATTGATAATTTTGTATTTTTATTTTATGTAAAAATTCTTAATTTGAATAATATATTATAGGATTTTGTTTACTTTTTGTGAAAAAGGATAAATAAGACTACGTCCTAGTCCTACAGTTTTGCTAAATAAAAAAATATTTTATAAGAAAAACTTGCTTTTTTTATTTTTAAATATAGCTATTTACAATAATTATTATTTACACATATATTTTAAAATTATAATAGTAAATAATATTTTATACTTCGTTTTTCAAGTTTAATTCCTATATTAATAAAGTTAAAATGTGATTTATTCAGTACTTATTGTGTACTTCCTTATTTATGATATTATGTTGCATACCTACATTTAAAAAAAAATGAATAATCAGCTTTAAAATGGCATCTAAATATTATAAAACATGAAAATGCTTTCCAGCTGAAGTCAATAATTATGGAGTTTAAAAATACGCGGTAATGAGGGCAAGAACCTCAACCATTATAGCTATAGAATAACTGTTATATTTTGACCGGCATCCAGCAATATGCGTCATATATTCACCAGCATCCATTGTTAGTGAGAGATTTCTATAAAAATAAGTAGTCTGCGAAATATTTGCAAATATTTTTGTTGATATATTTATATTATATTATTTCAGGAACGCCCAAATTATAGTTTATAGGCTATACCAATGTTTGATTTAGGTATTCTTCTTGATTTTTAAAGGGATACATAAAAAATATCGTATTAAAGCTAGACTAGACTGACGGTAGAAATGAAAAGAAAACAAATCAACCTTTTTTAAATATACCTAATATTTTAATAAACAAAAACAGATAGTTAATTCGTGTGTGTTTGTGACGTTTGATATATTATTATAATAATTGCTAGAAGCTTACTTTTGTAATAAAACAAGCTTTAAATGCTTTGAAGTGATGTACCAGAAAGATACTCTCGTTAAAAATAGTATAAAGCAAGATGTACGTTTAAATTGAAGGCAAAATAAATCGACAGTCAATTGGAATAATATATCACTTTTAATGATATGTTCGTTTCAACATACAATCACAATTTTATTAACTAAAACCTAATTTAATTAGATTACATATAAGCTTCTACGTCTTTCTAAGTTACATGAAAATCAGTGGCACAGAAATTAGATGACGATGAGAACATTTCATTTACCAATCTACGGCGCACTATTTCACCCCAAAAATGGTTAGTAAGAATCAATCAGATGGGAGCATCAGCTCACTAACAGCCTTTTGACAATGCAATATTAGCACGCTAGTTGACCTAGCGGCTCTTAAATCGGATAATGAAATGTGCCCATCAATATGGAATGAATCTAGATGTTATTATTACATCATACAAAGCATAAATATTCTTGATATAAAGGCTTATAACTTTTAGGTGAAAAGCATTTAGTGAAGTTCGGGCAGGTATAAATTTTATCAAAGCTTAATAAATTTAAACACGGATGTTTGCAATAACATAATAACTTTAATTTTATATTAAAAGTATATTTTTTACAAATTCGTTAAGCAGCCATAGTAATATTCTGTTGGGACAGATTATAAATTCAAATTTATGTTCTGTATAATTAATCGTGTACTTTGGACGCACTTCACTATTCAACTGATATTATTATGACTTTACTAAATTTTTTAGTATTTTTTCTTAATATGTACTTTGAGGATTATTATTATTCGATTTTACAATAATGCCTAATACGATTTTTTAAACATGTATATTCATAAACACAAATAGAATTGAGCCATATAGAAAAATTAAATTAATATATTCGAGTTGAATAATATAAATATTGTACAGTTGAAATAGTTTTTCAAATTAAAATCAGCTGATTGGTTTTTATTTTACAATATAACTCTATTATTTGGTTTAGCCATTTTACATTTACACATAAACAGTGATTTCAAAGTATAATTTAAATTTTAAATATATAAAATAAGAATGTTCCATATCCAAGAGGTCGCAGGTTCGATTCCTGAACATGGTGAACAGTTCATTCTATATTGTTTAAAATTTAAATAAACATTTTTATATTTCAAACTATATATTTAGTTTGTGCTTCACAAATACGTGCAAGTAATGCTCGCATTTCATTATACGAATTAGCAACACTATTTGACCTTGAAAATGAAAGGTATGAAAGTAATGAAAAGAAGTATACACCAATAATACAGAGAGAAACATCCTGCTTCTTCTTCTCTTTGATTGGTGGTACTTCAAGGTACTGGCCATTTTTAAAGGTCAAATAGTGTGACTAAGTCGTATAGTGAAATGCGGCCATAAGACTCATTGACTATTCTAAGTATAGAGTGGATTTAACGAACAACATCTACATCTAGTCCACGACACCAAATATACTATTGATAAATCAGAACAGCCTAGAAGCATTAAACAATTGTTCTTACAAAAATGTTCTGAAAAGAAGATTTAAGTTTAAAAATAAAAGTCGATCAAACATAATAATCAAAATTATGTATTATAAAAAACTAAATAAAAAGAATTAATTCGATTAGGTTATTAATACGATAAAATTAAAAATAATAAATTAAAACAATCCCTACATAATTTAACGGAAGCCGCGAGACAGTGGAATGGAATGACATTTTGTTTTGAATGAATATTAAAATGCCTATACATTAATACGCTGGTACATTTCTTTTTTAAACAGAACTTGAAACCATTAAATTCATCTTTGACAATAAACTTCAGTAATATTTTATTTAACAATAATGACACCAGAATAAGATTTTTTATTGCATTAATATCATTAACAATATCTTTGATTTAAGTGACTTAAGTATGTACCTAATATAACATTTGTGCATAAAACATACTGAATTGAATCACTATAGAGGCTTATTTAAAATTATATCTTTAAAAAATAAAGGGACTTGGTTGAGGAAAAGCAGCTATGGGTGCAGCAGTACACGTTGAACCTGCAAGAGTCTGGTTATTACAATGACCTGAGAACCTACAAGGACTTTGGCTCAAGGCGAGCAACTGAAATTAGAAAATGTGTGGAGAATAGTGTCAACTTTTGGGTACATAACTGTTTCTTATGATGTAATTTGAAAGTAAAATATTTTGGGTATTAGTAATATTTTAAAACATGTACACCAACGATAGTAATCCCAAGGAGGGTTGATGTCTGGTAGGCCGCAGGCCATAAAAAAAAATTCTTTAGAAGTATGATTAAAAACATACGGAGCCGACCGCTAATATGGGATAAGGGCAGGGAGAATAAAGGGACTCGGTCCATAGGATTCTAAATTATAATGTAGGAACGTGAGGTCTAGGGCCTGGTCTTGAAGAGTTCTTCAACGACGGACGGTTCTGCCAGGGTCGAGATATCTCCAATGTCAGTATCTCCGAGCGCGATCTTCCTCAGTATCCTTCTCATAATTTTTCCCGACCTGGTCTTTGGCAGCCCGGGTGCATACTGGATTACGTCAGGTGCGGCAAAAGCCCCAATCCTATTCCTGACACGTTTCTTCAGCGCGTCCACCAGATCCGCGTCGAACTTGGCTCCCTGGTTGAGGACGACGAAGCAGTACAGGGACTCCCCTTTGACGGGATGTGGCTTGGAAACGACCGCAGCCTCGGAAACGCGGGGCTCCTCCGTCAGCACCCCCTCAACTTCTGAGGTAGACAGAAGGTGCCCCGACACGTTCAGCATGTCGTCTATGCGCCCCGTCACCCACAGGAAACCATCTTCGTCACGTCTCGCACCTGACCACACCATACATTAAAGTTGAACTTTCATGAAATTATCACAGAGAAAAAATACATACCATCTCCAGTACAGTAGTAGCCCTTGAATTTGGAGAAGTACACCTTCTCGTAGCGGTTGTGGTCACCAAAGAGAGTCCTCATGATACCGGGCCATGGACGAGCAAAGACCAAGTAGCCTTCCCCTTCACCTTCGATCACTTTTCCGTTCTCATCAACGAGTGTCGGTTCCACGCCGAAGAACGGGAATCCCTTGGAAAAATAAACATTCAGTGATGATGAGACGCGATGGAATAAGCTATTAGTTAGGAAATGTTCAAAAAGCTCACAGCTGCTCCAGGTTTCATAGCTGTGGCGCCAGGCAGACCCGTCAGCACGTGGCCACCGGTCTCCGTCTGCCAGAAGGTGTCCACAACAGAGCACCGCCCGCCGCCTACCAAATTATAATACCACATCCAAGCTTCCGGGTTGATAGGCTCTCCCACACTGCCCAGCACGCGAAGACTTTTCAAGTCGTGTCTGAAATAACAAATACACGCAACTGAACTAACTGACATTGAAAGTAATCGAAAGTTTATTATTGTCTATGAACATGTTTAGCCATGTCAAGCTTATTTAAATTGAAATATATATATTCAATTAAACACTGCAAAGTTAAACTTAGAAACATTGGTTAGAGTTTTCAAAAAAAGGTTAATAGACGCCTAATAATGCTTGATTAGTCGAGATAGATTGCGACACGGTAGCTCAATTAGCAGAGCAACGGGATGATTTCCCGGTTGCAGGTTCGAATCTTGGTCGTGTCGATGGATGTGACGTTCTATATTTATTTAAAATTACTGTAAATTTGAGACGATTTCATTTCCATCACAAAAACTTGCATTATCAATATCTCAATGTCAACTTTACAGCATCGGTAAAATATTTATCTAAATTACTGTTATTGCTTTAGTACATAATATTATTTCCTTCTTAGAAACTTAGGATTTTCTAAATGTAAATAACGCCCGTAAAATATTTATTTATACATTTTAAACAGACATATTTTATAAATATACATACGAGTATGACTAAAACTGTTCTGTTCTAGTTTAACTTTGTAGAGAATAAATATCATCTATATTATTTATTAGCTGTTGAAGGAATGTTTATTAACCTGTATCGTTTCATAATTTCTAAAATAAAACAAAAAAAGTTTGAGAATGTCTATAAGCATAGCCATATTTAGCTTATTTTAAAGTTAAATAAATATAGAATGAAAAATAATTCGTGAGGCAGTTATTCGACCCGCGACCTCTGGGAAACCGACGCTCTATCTATTTATGACGTAACTAGCGGAAATTCATTTGAAATAAAAAAAAACATTTTAACGTATTTTATGATATGCAGTGTACAAATATCTGACATCTCATGTTCTAAGACTAGGCGTAACAATGCCTTTACTTAAAATATTTAGAACGGTGCCAGTCTTTTGTTTTTATTTTATTGTTTGTATTTCTTTTTTTTTTCGTAATTTGTGTCTGCACGTGTCTCAGCATCAGAACGAGGCGTGACCTGAAAAACAGCTTTAAGCTAATAGCATATCAGTAGCATTTAAAATACATATAAAGTACTCATTCTTAAATATATTAAATCTACTTCAATAAAATAAAAAGTAATATGTACTTTTAGATAATATAAGTGAGTATTGTTTAAAAAAATACTGGCCACTTATATTTTTTCTCCAAATATTTTGAAAAAACTGTATTTATGTCAAGACTACTAAAGAAAAATGAAGTTATAGATAATGCTTAAATTATAATATTTAATTATGGCCTGATTAAATATTGAAATGAATTATTGGACCGTTTCGACTTTCAAATATTGAAATGATATATCACTATGTCATAACATTGAAAAATATAAAAAAAAATCGGTCTATCATTTTGAAAGTCAAGGCTTAGATTTTTTATGAAAAATAAAAATGTGAAAGTTAAAATGTCGGTTACTCAACTACGTAATAACGGTAACGAGTGTGAATAACATTCGCAAACCGTTAATATATTTTAACTTCACAACGGAAATGCTCATAAAAATAAATAATAACAGAGTAAATGAAATAAAGAATAATTTCATCGTCTGAAAGATCAACAAATAAAGTAAAATAAATGAGGTATTATTTATGAGTTATGATAATTTAAATAAACTTATATGTATGGATAAAGTAGTATTGTTATCTATCAGTGTTATATTTAATTCAATGCATGTATGTGTATATTATATTATACGTACGCACGCACACACACACGCGTTTAAAATATTACCTTGAGCATTCATAATCTAAACAATGTACTAAAAGTTATATTAACAATTTAGAATACTGAGTATAAAAAAAAGAAATATTACCAATGTGGTTAAATCTAAGCGACCCACACAGACGGTCAAATCAGTCAATTTAATTAGAATACGAACTTCAACCTTGTAGGTATATTTAGTATCAAATTTAATAAAAATAAACTGTTGCATACTGTTGCCACACTTTTAAAGTAAAAGATTACATATTATACAAAAAAAATAATATTTAGAATATCTTTTTGTTGATTGTTAGCTTGATACAAAAGTGAAAGCTAATTGCGTATGTCGAACTCACTTGAACAAATGGGCCAAAATTATGAATACGTTTTCTATTACATATATTTAATTGAGCGGGTTGGTTAAAACTGCATGGTAGCACGAATTGTTCCGGCCACATGACGTAGCCTAAAGAAAAAATAAGGTAAGCCATTCGAATTTAGAATAACTGTTTGATTTCTATGATCTCTAAAGATGACCGGCAATCGTTCAAATAATCCGGTACTTGAGATTATTATTCTTTATTATACTATTGTTAATAATAAACGTTTCCTGTAAATAAAATCCTTATTATGATTAAAAGCATATTATCCATTTCAAGTATCTTATATTATCATAATTACTCATAAAATACACTTATATATATTTATGTACAGTACATTATATATTAAATAAATTTCCAACAACATTGTATTACATTTAGAAAATTATGGATTTTAAAAAGAAATTGTTTCTAAATATCTGAAAAAAAAAAAAAACTATAAATCTATGGTAATTTAAATTTGGCGCGTCATCGTTACTAACCTTAAAACAAAGATTTTAATACGAAATGGTTCTTAATAATCCGAACTATATTGTTATCATAAAACCATAGTAGATATAAAATTTGGCCTTTGTAATAACTCTGTCTTTACAAAAAAAAAATTAAATTATCAATTCTTGAATAGAATGTTATAGCAAGTGTATGTCAAAGATGAAAGACGATTATCAATATGAAGTGTGTGGTGTCCTTGTCTAAGTAAGCGGCACTCAAATACATACAAGCACTCCTTTGTACATATTAATGTGTATATTTATGAGATACAAAGCAAGACAGACATTCAATCAGTTCTAACATCAACAATGATATCATATTTTTATATATCAAATATTTTTTTTCATTGAATTGTAATTTTATATATAATAACCGTAAAATATATATTATTGCTAAGTGATAGATTTTTTGCACTTATTTTTTATGTATGTTATCAGTAAGCGAGAATTTTTATTTCTATGAAAATCCTGCTGTATTGATAATTTAATGGTCACTAAACGAAAAGTTGTACACCACGCTGAATAATCTTGTTTCACAACTCTGAAGGAAGACAGGCACGAACTCAAAACTTAAAGAATTTTGCTACAACATTACAATAATATAACTTCGATTTGTACCATGGGCTCTATAAAACAATATAAGAGTTCATGGTATTCCGGAATTCCGGATATGCAGGATATGTAAAGCGAACCCGTGAGGTCCCATTTAAGGGGATGAGGGTAACCGTTCGTTTTAAGGGTGTAATCTTAAAAATGGCGAAGTACTCTATACCACCAGTCCCACTTCACCATCCTCACCAACACCCTGGTCAGCTCAATATAGAGCCCGACAACTAGGTACTATGATTGGAACAGACTTAAGCCATCATAACGAAAATAATAACAGTTTTTCTAGTTTTATTATAATTACAGCCCAAACTTATTTTCTTTTTTCACATAAAATTTATTATGATTTTTTTCTTATAATGTATATTCAGACAATAAACTATTATAGTATTTAAATTTCATCAAGGTCAGGGAATGGACCAGGGATTCGAACCCGCAAGGTCTGGGAAACCGTACCTGGTCGGTCGGGCCGTCAATTTCACGTTCGTCCGGGACGATTTCTCAGAGGTCGCGGGTTCGAATCGATTCCATAAATTTTTCATTCTACATATATTTATATAAAATTGAATTTTGAAAAAATTTGGAACTGGCCTCGTTACAAATTGTATATGTATAGATAAAATCTTTAATATTAGTAGTTGGTTTAACCTCGTCGAGGGCAATATTAGGAACACCTTCAACTGGCCAAGGTATTAAATTGAAATGCGCCACTTACTTTGTAATTAACTCGTCGCCAAACTTCATGAGAGATCTGATCGCTGTCGGCGCTGTATAGAACTGGGTCACCTTGTACTTTTCTACCAAGGACCAGTAGCGGTCGTTGTCTGGATAGAAGGGAGTACCTTCGAACTGGAACCAAGAAGTTCTTATTTTATATACATTTATACCAAGGCATACCTTTTCACGAACTTCCGCTCTCATATGATGTATAAAACAACACAAATATAAAATACACACATGAGTAGTTCGCACACACACATGAGTAGTCCGCACACACACATAAGTGTTTAGATTGTTATAAAATAAAACCCTTGAGAAAAGCCTTCGTCACGTTTTATTCAATTTCAATGATAACGACAAAATAATACAATGTTATTCATTTAAATATATTGTGGATCTTTTATGAATAATTTGTAGTTTATTTAAAACTAGCTGTTGCCAGCGACTTCGTCAGTTCCCGTAATGACACTCAAATAATAAACCATATAACGTTATTAAATTTATACTAATCCATACTTTTTCAGACATTCCTCCAAGGTTTCAAACTCCATATCCGATATTCAAGTTACTATGTAGCAAAAAGACATGTTATATTGTCCTTTGACAGCTAGTACCTATATGACAGGTTGTATATAATATGTGACGCTAGACAACAGACAGACAGAAAAAAATACAATCTGATATTCTGATCATCAAAATTAACTGTAGCCTGCTAAACTAAAATCTATATAATAAAAAAGTTTCATCAAAATCCATCAAGTAATTTTTTCGTAAAAGCCGGACAAAAGACAACATTTTTTTTTTGTGTTTATTCAATGTACAGAATTGAACTTTACCAGTTTTATTATATGTATAGCGAAGTACTTTAATGACGTCTCGGAGATCGCAATTTTAAAAAATAATAAGAAAATTGTTCTGCAGAGTTTGAATACCCATGTTATACGACTATTATGATTTCATGAAGAGTAATTTAATTTCTAACAAATGTTAACAAGATATGTATACTCCTTCCGATTTTCTAACGTCAATATTTGATGCGTCTATTTAGGGAAGCGATCGATGTCATGCCAGTTGCATTTATAATGTCGTAAAGGCAACACGATTAGTTTGAAACTAAATATCGAATATTCGATATCGGTCCGCATACTATATCTTTCCAAAATACGATATTGCTAGATCAGACAAATATCGTACCCTAATATTGGATATACAGTACGAGTATAACCTCGCTTCGTATCAAATCAGCAGACCTACCATGAACTCTTATAACAATGTTACAACCATCCTACTTTTGAATACTTCCTGAAAGTAATATTACTTTAATAATGTTTCGATAAGAAGTTTTGATGACGTCATCCCTAATGATCAATAGTTTTATTATAGGAAACATTATTAACTAGCACCATGACGTTTTGACATTGGAAATATTAATGTAATATTGTTTATACGTCCAATTTTGTCATTGAAAGAAATCATTTATTTTTTTACGTCTAGGATAATTTCAGATACATATTTTAATAGATCGTAAATACTAAGATTGTTACAGATGAGCGGTGTTGTTTGTATATTATGTGTATTTGATTATAATTATATTAAATTATTCTTAATAGTGATTAAAACAAAATATATCAACAATTAAATATAGGTATTACAGACTACCAGGCATGAAGAAAGTATATTATTATTCTAAAATAAATAAATAAATGTGTAAGGAACATCTGATATGTTATGTAATTAATTATTCCCTATTATATACATACTAATTTTAACCAAGGGCGATGCAATACACCATTTTTTTTTCTTCGTGAGAGATTCCCTGACCGAACCCTACCCGCCGCCAGCGAGGCGACGGACGTGTGTGTTCACTCGGCGCCCTAAATTGACACCAAGTGGGACCCACTAAAACTCCCCGGTTAACCCTTCATGCCCAGCAGAGGTGACCCTGGGTCAGCGTTGCGGCTAATACCGGTAATGCAATACACCCTATAACGTCTTTCTGAGATTCTTAACAGCCTGACATGGTGAGAGATTTAATATTACAGTACCTAACATAAGAATCGCCGTTGTTTAATATTTAAATAAAAAAAAGTTAAATATCAGTATTAAGAGCGGCTCCAGTCAATTGAATTACACTTTTATGATTGTAATATCGTAAAAGGGGTTCTCTCTGCTGTCGATTGCAATTTATTACACAAAGGAGAGGGCACTGAAGATGCAATAATGACTGAGGTCAAAAACATTGAGTGAGATGATATCGAGAATGAAGTGAGAATGAGTCGAGAATTACTTGGATATAATAGATAAGTGCTGTGAGAATATCATTCAGTGATATATGTGTATATATTTATATTTATATATATATATATATATATATATATATATATATATATATATATATAATATCGCGATCTCCGTCTGTGATCATTTGAACTTGAGATATGAGATGACTGCTGATAAAATGTTTTGTACTGCTAACCTGATTTTAGTTTGATAAGTTTTTAGTTTATTAATTGGTTATTTGAAGGATATATTTTTAATTTCGATACTAATATTCTTTTCAAATTCAATATGAATCATCTTCGATTTTATTTTTACTAAGAATTTTTCTTATAATAATATTTACAGCAGTTTTATTACTAGATGTTCTTTTTTAAAATTCTGGTGAATATAAATACATCTCTATTAAAGATATGTATGAGAAATGAAGTGGAAGGTAGTCTGAATAGGCTTATTGTAACTACACACCGTATGAGTACAATGAAGGACTTAGCAACCAACACATCATATGAATGTGCTCACAATTATTCAATAGCCTGTTAATGCATAAACTCCATGTAGTGTAAAAAAATATATCATTTATAATAATTTCGTGGTAGTCCTATTATCTTGTCATTGTAATAGACTATTATTACGAATATATCTACAATTCTGTGACTTGCCTTGCAAAGTCTTTAACAGGTTAAAATATGCAAGATCATACACTAATATGTATATCTAAACTATATCTGTTATCTGTTAAATAAAACTAATATAATTTAATTTCAATATTCAAACCCAAATCAGGTAAAGCATATAATGAGCTAAAAACATTTCAAAAATTGTTAATACACACCATGAGCGACGTGGCTGCGTTGGCTAGGGGTGCGTACACAACGTATGTGTGTCCTGTGATCCAGCCCACATCTGCCGTGCACCAGTAGACGTCCTTCTCGCGGTAGTCGAACACATACCGGAACGTGCCCGTTGCGTACACCAGGTACCCCGCAGTCGTGTGCAGCACGCCTTTTGGTTTGCCAGTGGAACCACTGACGAGATATAATGTATTACTAATATATTGCTATCCAATTAGACGTTATTGTCGACTTCAGGCATTTCCATAGTTTAATGATGCTTATAGAAAGTATATGAAAATCTATGAACTGTTACGGCCTTATAAACAAAGAATAAGTATTTACATCGAGCGTGACTTCGAAATAAGCAAAATGGAAACTCATAAATTCGGTTTAACTTAAACCTGACATAACGTAAGTGTAAAGTATTAAGAAAATTTATATCATCGTCATTCCAACCCTCATCCTAGTTTAAGTTCGGTTTGACCAAGATGTCACGCTTTTTTCTTCCTTCAAAAATGACAACTATATTGTAAGTATCTATACTTACTTTCGTACGAGTATTTGTAGAGATGACAAATACTCGTACGAAAGTAAGATTAATCTCTCAAACAATTGATTAAATTGATACAAAAAAAAAATTAGGAACAATCATAAAGGTGTAAAATAGCTTCTCATTTCCATCAATGCTGCTATTTTCATAGTATTTGTGCTTAAATTATTATTTTCGATTTTTAATTTCCCGCTGAAATTTCTGTAATAAGAATATATCAGAAGTCCTTGAAATACGCACGTGTTAATATATTATAACGACATCGTAATAAACACTGGCTTCTCTTTTTTTTTTGCATTTTTTAAAATCCTATAAAATAAACCGTATTACTATTATATTTACTTTTTTGAATAAAATCATCGTTTTAAATAACCGTAATTAGGCGTCAAACTTCAAAAATAACAAATTCCTTCACAAATAAAAAAAATAGCTTTCTTGCTTTTTTCAATGAATTTCGACGTTGCCGTTTAGTGGCTTCGATACTGGTGGAATAGTTATGGCAATGGTATACCGAGTTTAATAATAAGATATTATTCATCCGTTATTTTTGGTTTAAACCAAATATAACTATTAATAATATAACTATTTAATAACCATTGAATAGTGAGTGAATTTTTATAAGTAACTGCGTTGATTTTAATGAAATTAAGGTAATAGTGAAATCATGTCAATTCTCTACACAGCTCCGACTTCGGCTACACTTTCAAGTAGCGTCTTTTGACTTAATGCGCTTGGACATGATATGTTGACCTCACCAGGGGACGGCCAATGCATAGAAGTTACAATTTATCATAGAACATCTATTCTTCACAAGTAACAATATTCTCACTGGGAGCATATTCACGTAAATTAATCAATTTAAACCTGCTGGTTAATAATGGTTTCATTTCATTATACTATCTCAGCCACTCTATCTCAACTGGAGTAAATCGTATCGCATAGTGTAATGGCACTGAGTTAGTGCTTCTCTCTGATTGGTGGAGACGCCTGTTAGCTATTTTTTAAGGCCAAATCGTATGGCTTAAATCGTATAATGAAATCTAATTATTAGTCTGTCATAAGAGAAATATGTTTACACTATGGTTTTACAGTAATGTAGCCATAACTTCTCAAGCCTGTTAGCAAATAACTTTCCGAGCTTGTGGTAGCTTTGTCAATGAAGAAATGTCATTTATATAATTGACTTTTAATAAATATTCTAATTGTTTTTCAATTGACATAAAGGTCATTTTCGATTTAAACTTTCCAGAACGGAAGTGATTAATCCAAAAAAGGCAAATGAGTTTCTTGAAGTTCATATTGATTATTATTTAACTATAATATTGCTGTGTGACGAACAAATCGACAAGTTTCAAAACCAGTCATGTACATTATATATATGTGTCTATGTAACATGTTTAAACATGTAGCATGATTGGATTTACCCTTGATCTTATTACTATGTCATTATACTATTTATTAATATGGTATTTCTTTCTTACAGCCCGTAGCCGGTTGTAATATGTCTTAGCATAAGAACGAGAGCATTTAGTACCAGAAGGCTTGGCCATGTAGCATATTTAATGCCCCCGCCTAAGAACACATTCAAAGATTTTATATTAATTCATGTCATGGATAATTTTGTCCATTGTAGAACGTTAAATGCTTTGCCAATGATAAATCGATTATTTACCTACAAGATATGATATTTGTAAACGTTAAATAATTTTCACTACTTAATGAATACAAAGAAACGAGAATGAGATTGATATGTGACCTTGATGATTGATGAAAAGAGATAGAGATTTACCTAGTGTATAGCATGAAAAGGGGATCCTCTGCATCCATCCACTCCGGAGGACAGATAGTTGATTGGCCTTTCATTATATCATGCCACCAGACGTCGAGGTCATCATTCCATTGGTACTGCGAAATTAATTTAAGATAAGAAATGAATTCTAATTGAATTATTGTCCTTGACCTAAACATTATTACATTTTAATTGCTTTATGAATAATGTTACCGATTGTACCTAGTCAATAATTAAGGTTAATAAAATTTTTACCAGTGTATTAACATCGGCCATCTTGCCGCACTGCTTGACTCTTCCGAGATGTGAGACCACAATGCACGTCTTCACTGAGTGGTTGAACTTGGTTCTAGCTTTCTCTAGCGCTTCGTCACATGTTTTCTTCAAGACCAGCAACTTCTCTCCTCTCCAGGCTCCGTCAGCCGTCACCAGGACCTTCGCCTGGCAGTCGGACATACGCTCTGCTAGGGAATCCGGAGAAAATCCGGCAAACTAAAACCAACAATAACCATATTATTTTTAAATATCGCAGATGGTTATTCATTCTTTAATGCCGCTTTTGGAATGTAAAATAATAAGTTCCTGACTGTATTTAATAGACAATCCTGTGTCCAAAATATCACACAAATTACTTTGTAGTTTAAAATAAGACAAAAATTATTAATCTTATTTTTTGTTTGAAATTCAAGGAAATAAAACGGTTTCTTGTGTACCATTAATTCTAAATTCCTTGACAGAGATCACAGAGATATATTTTGTAACCCACCACAACAGAGTGTACCGCACCGATCCTGGCACAGGCCAGCATACAGATAACCGTCTCCAAGATCATGGGCATGTAGATAGAGACCCTGTCGCCTTTCCTCACTCCATTCTCGCGAAGGCCGTTCGCGAACATGCACACCGAATCCAATAATTTTTTGTATGTAATGCGGCTGTAGTCATCAGGATGGTTGCCTTCCCTAAAAATTCTAAATTTCGTAGTCAACAATATTACTAATTCTTAGTCAACAATAGTTGCATGACTAACATTAGTAAATCATTAGTCACATTCTTTAATTACGTACATAATGATGAAAACGTTTGTAAAACCCCAGTGCCTCTGTAACACAGTTATTCATTTGAAAGTACGCTGTGGTAAAACGACGGCCATATTTTTTTTAACATATCCATTCGACATTGAACACAGGCTAACTATAATTGAGTTTTTTTTTTTAATAAAAATATGTTATATACATGAATTGTTTATAATTATCTAACTTGTATTGTATGGATAGGGTCATTGTATAACTCGCTCAGTTTATATGAGGAAAGTAAATATATAATTATTTTCCCGATTCACAAATGAGCTACGTAACGTCTAACTGACCTTATACAAACAATTTTATTGAATTTTATGTTTAGCCTCATTAAAATATTCATAAGAGAATTGATAATATGGATTTACAAGCTACTGAAAGAGGCTGGTATATCATATGGCGACTGCTGCAGGTTATACCCGCCACAGTAAAAAAAGATTATATTTAAATGTGTAAAGAAAGAGCCAAGAATTCTATTTATTTGGATTTACCTTTATCCTCAAACTAGCTTCAGACCAGCACGGACTATTCATGGCTACTTATGTATTTATTCTGTTAATTTTTTATAAGTTTAAGTTCGTATTCTCGAGGTGTCCACTGCGCTTGGTATTACCAGATAATACTATAATAAATAGGACATTTCGAAATATGTTATTTTTATTGAAATTGACATAATTTGTTTTTTTTTTTGGAGATTTTGAAAATAATGAAATTAATTATGTCCCTAAGTATTTAGTATCCAGCTAAGAGGCATGTCAATTTTTAAATATGTATTTAAATGAGATCATTAGATATATTTAGTAATTATTGAAAGTATCATGCCTTGTACTTCTCGCACAAATATTTAAATCGCAATACAAAACCATCGTTATGTCTGTATAAATCTATAAATTAATAATAATAATATATGTTGGGTAAATTATTATAATATAATAGTAAGTAGTTAATGTATGTTAAAGCTTAAGACTGAAAAACTGTAAATAGATATCTTCCAACGAGTACAAATAAGAAGATACAGAAAGAGACAATTATCTCTTGGAAAATCTTTCACTGATAATCTTATCTCTATATTTTATGCCACGAGAATGATTAAAATGACTGCATGGAAATAGCATGGTTTTTAAAATAGAATAATACGATTGTCTCATTTTACTTCATTATATAAAGATGGGAAGACGTGCTTAAGATGAGATTTATAAAATCTGCAATGCGGAAGCTGCAGGTGAAGGAACCATTTAAGTTGCGCTCACTTGAGTTTTCCTGGAAGCATATTTGGTACCCGCCCTTATTTATTTTAAGTATTAGTAAAAATTTTCAATAGACCTAAATGTGGACTATATACTGTGTATATAGTACTTTCGATAGTTCTTTTAGTTGTTTTACCTAAATATTGAAATATTTTGTTACCTATATATGTATATACTTTATGTAACTCACTTAACTTCCGTATTTAAATAAATGTAGTTGGTATTACCCAAATCATATTCCCTTAAAATTAACAAAGTTCAAGTACGTAATTAAAGTTTAATCATTCAACAAAATTTAAATAAATAAAGAATTCTAATTTACTCGATATCAGACCAGGATTCGAACTCACGACCTCTGGGAAACGGGACGATTTCGAATCCGTGACCTCTGGCACGCGAAACGGGACGGTTTTTTAGAGGTAGTACCTTAGTAGGTTGGAATTCCTGTCCTTATCGATTTATTTCTCATTCTTTAATATTTATTAAAAATGTAAATATTCTATATAAACTATAATATATATTTAAAAAAAATATTATATGTATACATTCTATAATTTTTATTAACAATGTAACTATAAATATGCTTAACGTGGCTAAATTTGTTTATAGATATATTATATTAGATATTGTAATTGTATATTATATGATATGATATGAGATATATATACAAATATTACAAATGCAATTAGGTAGAATTTCATAAAACATTATAATGTTAGGAATTGTAGAATATTAAGGTATAATTTTACTGAAAGTTTTGAGTGTAAAACAATGTAGAACGCACACAAATTATCCTAGTAAAAAATGACGCAATAAATAAAATGACTGTGAAAATGGTAATTTAGTATGAAATTACATATTATGTAAGGACTTTTAGAAATATTTATTAAAATAGAGTTGGATTAGAGTACAATAGTAATTATGTATAAACACTAACATGTATTCAGAATAAACAAAAATACATTTAAAAATTTTTAAATAAAAAAAAATATATATTACAAGCTAATGATGATTATTGACAGGGGCCATGGGCATGTTAAAATTATATTAACCAAATTAAATCCAATCATCATTACAGAAACATTTAAATAGCGACTATGCAAATTAGGAAAGATAACAAACGAAATAATTTGTATAAGATGAATAATCAAGATAATTACGTAATGATGAATTGTAAAACAAATAGGAAAATCGTAACAAAAACGAAAAATCAATACGTTCGCGCGCCGTCTCAGTGCGGTGCATTCGCTCAGCTGACTATTGATTCTACAATGGAAATTGCAAAAGTATCTTACCAATAATAAGCGATTTTATCCCCATGACCATTTCTCACGTTCCGATCTAAGAGATTAAAGCAAACGTTGGTTATAGCCCCTTCCATCCATTTAACAAAAATATTTCCCTTGTCCATATCGAAGTTGTACGATACGAAATTGCCGGTCTGAAAAGGAGTCTGCCAGTGGAATTCATTAGCTATTTCTGACCAAAACGCCTCGGGATCTTCGAGAGATTTTTTATGCATGTCTTTATATTTTTCAAAAGACGGCAAAAGTGATTTTTCAATCACAAAGTCGGATGGTTGGTAAACGCGCGACATAGTTTATGTTTGCGCTAAAAATCCGCGCACTAAATTAAGCAGACTTGCTCCGACAGTGTCCTCGCGATTACTGAATGAATATTATGTCAGAACTCCGAAGCAAACTTGACGTTCGGAGTGTCCGCGAACCGGTGGTTACGTATTGAATGACGCATGCATGAATAACGCGTGCGCCTTCGCGGACTGGCTATAAAGTGGCGCGAATTTAAAACGTGAAATTATCGTGTCTTTTTGGATGAACATAAAAATAATATATATATTGATACCGTGCTTCCTTCTTAAGTTTACATAATGGAAGAAAACGTTAAGAATAACACTATAGCCAGAAACAAATGATTTACAATTGTAAAAAAACTAGTTCGTAATATTATATTTTAATTTTAATTAAAACGTTTTTAAAAAAATACAGTATTTTTTACTAATTTTAGAAATATTCTAATAATGGTTTAAAAAGAACAAGTTAGTTCTCGTTGGAGAGTGGTATATTCCTAAAATGTGTTTATAGAATTTGGAAAATACCAAAGTTTTAGAAATATAGCACTTGAAATTACTCCCACCCAAAAGGTGACATAGGAATAGAAATAGAATTGTATACAAAGCTTTTTAATGGATTATTAACTTATTAGTAAATATCCCTTAATTGTAAAATGAATTAAAAAAATTAAGGTATTTATAATAACGATTCAAGTGTGAAGTGGAACTTTAGTATCTAATACTGTAGCAATAAGAGAATGAAATGAAGTATATAGTAGTATTTAGAAATGTATGAGACTGTCTATGAACTTTACACATGTTAAGTTCGTATTGGAGAGTATATTGTTAAGGTCGTTGGTTCTAGTCCCGGCCGTGATGATATTTAGGAATAACAGATGGTTAAAATCCATCTGTCATTTATACTACGTTTAAATGTATGATTGTCAGCATTTTGAGCAATTTAACGCCACATTTATACTTAATAAAACAAGAACCGAAGAATTTAATTATTTATTTATCATTTCTCTACTTAGACTACAATAAATTTAACAATAAATATAATTTTGGCGACATTATCGCGTTCATCCGTTCTTAATTAAATACCAAACATTATTTATTACTAAAACATCTATATTATTATTACAATAATATCCATAAAGTTATCTATTATATTAAACATCAATAAAATTACTTAAAATCATTACAATTGTTCAGTTTCATCTACCGATGCATCTCGGGGTAACATCTCAGATATGAAGGAATGGACGATCACAGTTTATTAAGATTAATTACGTCATTAATAAAACGTCTATGACATATAAAAATACAGACATCAAACATTCATAATATTCAAAATGTCATCCAAACAATAAAGTTATATTTATATTACTACAAATTGACAATAAGTTGATTATTTTTTTTAAATATAATTAATAAATCCGTACACATTTAATAAATATTTATTAACATTGAGCCCAAAGACTAGGCCGTATTTCATTGTAATTTAATAAGACCTTTTAAATATATAATCCATGTTCCTCGTCGTTTCGTGTCGTTATTACGCAGTAGTCAATGCGGAGAAATATCATATTATTTTCTCCACACACCTCTGGTCGTGAGTACCAGCAGTTGCGTGATACTGGAGAAGTCGTTTATTCTCCCGTCACCTCTCCGGGTGACGCGGCTTGGCGCTAGGTGGCCAACGAGATGAGTCGTCGTCTCCTGATGTGGCGGGAGCATCGTTTCCAGAAGGCTACTGAACAGTATATGATGACGACGACGGAGAATATAGTGACAATACGGTTGAGGATGCTGACGGTCGGAGGGTCGTCTTCGATGCTCCGAGCTGCGGCCACGCCAGCCCCTCGCCAGGCCCTCGGGGCTGCTTCAGTGCCTTCTACATCCGGGGCTCCTATAACAATTGTATCAAATGTATGTCATTAATCATAAATCGTTTTAATATAACTCCCAGCACCGCGATGGGCCCACAGGGTGAATCCATGGAATGCTAAGAAGCTTCGTCTCATTTTACATGATTAATATGGTATACGCTTTTATATAGTTAGTTATGGTTCTGGCGAAACTGTAAAGACATTTAAAACTTGAACTGTTTGGATAATGTTTTTAGAGTATTAACTTTAGTAAATCATTTGGATTTCCCAGTTCGAGAAGTCTTTATGTGCTAACCAAAAGGTACCAAAAGTTAGTTGCTCGGGGAATTGAGTCTGGCATGGCAGTAGAGTCACCCATGAGATAGGCATTCATGGTAGATGGGAAATGCATAAAGTACGCCTCTAGTACTCCTTTTAAAAAAGATAATGATATAAAAGATGATAAATTCACCCAGGTAGTGTATCGCGATACCTATACTCTTGGGATCTGTGGGCTGGTGTCGCGGGGCGAGGGTCCTTGCGGCGGGGGGTGCGTGCACGGGTTCGGGATGTAGGGCGGGGGCGGATTCGCACTCTGGCAGGGGTCGTGGCCCGCTACCGTCCGCGGCCAGCACCCGCGAGTACGCGTACAGGCGACCCCCCTCTGCGCGCTTGGGTAGATCTAGAAATATATTTCTTCTTATTCTGGTGTAACATAAAATACTCCATGGTATGTAAATAATAGAGTATTGAGTAGTAGTAGAGTTATAATATATATATATATATTATGGAAGTTATTGTAATTAATTATGGATTTCATTGTATTTCTATATTGTTTGTACCTGATGGTATAATATTGACGTCCCTGTGTTGTGTGGTAGCGGCTGCTTCTAGCAGGGAGGAGGGCATATGTCCAACTAGTGCGTACTGTAGTGCTGCTAGTAGGAGCCAGTGACAGGGTCTAGCGGCTCCTCCTTCTAGGCAGGATGAGTCCCCATATACCACTAATCGGCCAGCCTGTTATAATATATTAGAAATTTATAAAATTAGTAATTTGACAATAAAAATTGATGTTTTTTGGTGATAGGTTAACATTTTTAATTACAAACAAGAAAAATTATCGATATTTATGATATTAATAACTTAAGTAAGCAAACCTTAGGCAGTTTGTCGTTAGTATCGTTGGTATAATCTCGTGTCTCTGAGTCGGTCTGCAGCAGTCCGAGTATGGGCACGTCTACAGTTCGCGAAGAATCTCCACTTGCCTTCTCGCCCGACATTATCTATTAACAAATATTTGAATATTATTTAAATATACCTATACATTTAAATAGTTTCATAATAGTATATATCGTATTTAATTTTGATTCATAAAGTTGGTATAATAAAAGTTTTGTTTTGGTAGCCTATTAATTCTTAATCTATTAATTGAGAAATAACATATAACTCTCTATAATCAATATCAAAGCTATTTACAATATGAGACAATAAATATATATATTCTATAGATTTTGGTGTCTGTCAATGTCATAATTGTTGCAAATAAACTGACAGTATATTAATTATATGGCAGCTGAGGCCTGAGAAGTATTTTAATGGTACTAGTAATACAAAATGAACAAGGTGTATTGTACTTAAAGTTTTATATTCAATATTATATTTTTAGATTTGTTAAAAACAATATAACAATAAATATATATAATAATAAGTTCTAATATAACAATAAATTTAACATTGAGCGTGGAAACTACAATAAATTCAGTACATACATTAAAATAATGTCTGAATTTAATTACAAACCTGTTGTCCCTGATCAGATAGCTCTGCGGTGACCAAAACTCCATGTTCAGGAAAGCTGTGTATGTGAGTGCCGCTGGCATAGTACATAGGATGGCCGGCCAGTTTGAATGACCCCTCAAATACGCGATCGCCTAGCGCCACCTGGGCCACATTACATTTGCAATATGAATGTAAAATATTATATAATATGATAATTACAATATATATTTTGAGTACTATTATGATGCTATTTCATCATTCAATTTCATTTCATTTATTTTTCCTACCTGATATTTTTTTTAACCCTTTTGTATCTGTATGTTCAACTAGGAGTTACAAAATACCATACGATAAAAATACGACCACACTTACTTGGTACATGCTGAGTAGATCATTTAATGCTGGGACATTAGAACCACCGGTTTCTGGTATCCACCTTCAAGCAAATAACATAAATTGAAAGAAAATATATTATTATAACAATAATCATAAATACTTGTACTTATATATTTTACATAGAAATAAAATATACGTACAATATTACCACAAAATTTATAAATGTCTTATTTAACTCACCATTGTCTCGTATTCTCATCATAGAACTTGACATGTCGCAACAAGGAAGCATTATACCAATCAGCGAATACTATAAGGGAGAGACCAGCATCTACTGCTTTCTTCAATGTTGCCATTTCTTCTGGAAAGTATTCGTCTTCCGGATCCACGAGGAGTAACGCTCCGTATAGAGATGTGTCGATGCAAGTAAGGGGATTGCCTGAATATAATTGACATATTAAATAATATTTATTAAATGTCAATACTGAAATGTTACGCATTTATTCACTCACCCATAACCTCAACATAGAAGCCGTGTTCCCTCAGCCGTCGGTACATGTCTCTGAAGTTGGTGTGTACGTGGTCTGCGTGCCAGTCCAGGGGGTCGTGCTTGGCGCGAAGGTCGTCTCGTGGGAAGTAGCCGCCAGGGTAGCGCAGGCTGTGGAACTGGTCCCACAGCAGACGACGGCCACGGACAGGCACCGGGACTACTCGCGCACTGATGAGGGTTAGTAATTTTGAAACGAAGTTCCTTAACGTGTGTGATGGTGTAGTGATTGTCGTGGTTATGGTTTTGTGGCGTAATTTTTTTTTGGGTTTGTAACACAGTTACAAAGAAAAATTGACATGAGCTATAACATTGAGTATAGTTGGTTTTAGTACTTACCGTATCGGAAGCATCAGAGTTGCATTTTTCAAAGTACGATCGTTGATTTCATCATAGCTCTCAATTGTGACGTTCACATGACCCTAACATAAAAAACCATATCATTTAATATTATAAATATTGCAAAATCATTTAATATTATAAATATTGCAAATAAAAATTAAAAATATATAGAATCTTACCTCAATAATACCATCAAAATTAGCACCAGACTCCAACACAGAAAAACTAAGAGCCAGCCAACCAGACCAGGGCCACAGTATTGGGCTGTAGTCTGCTGTCACCGACATTATAGTACCATGGGGCAAATGGGGGTGCCAGTTCACTTTTTTCTACAAGTAAATATCAAAATTACAGAAATTATAAATGAATTTAATATATAAATATTAAATGCGGGCGAAATTTTATATCAGACACCTATTTGACATCTGACTAATATGCACTTGACATTGACAGTGCAGTAAAATGGAAGTATTATCTATAATGTTCCGCATTATAGTATGTGTAATTTATTTTTCATTTACTTATTGTATTTCTAAGCAAAATATGCAAAAATTATTATCTTTCTACACTTCTTTTCTATATACACTTTAATTGTTCAAATTTCATACTCTTCCGTGTATATTTCGTAAAAAGGAACACATTTATTTTTTTCAAGTGTTAATACAATGATACTTACGACTTCACCGGCCACTCCAAGTCCATTTATAACGGTGACATTAGCAATGGTGGGTTGAGCGCTGTAGTACAGCGGCTGGGTGCAATATGGCCACATGTACTGGCATTCAGTCAGATCAATGTACGCTGGGCTGAGGGTCGCTTGTGGCTCGTATTCGCGAAGGAACTAAAAATATTTTATTATTAATACACTTCATATTTACCTTTCATAAAATATCATTAGGCCAAAGTAACTGAATGTGAACATCGTTGAGTTCTCTATTACTCCTATTCCTTCTAAGACTACATAGAAGAGACGTTATAATACAAAGTAAAAAGAAACCTGATACGCGCTGATTAGGTCGAGTTTTCCGTGTCCTTGTTCAAACATGTTAGAGGCTGGAAGCCTCCGGGCTGTGATGCAGAGGGCTTGTTTCACCGCTGCTGGATTTAGATTCTGACGAGGAACACCACTCGCTAAGAGCGCTATGGCGCCTGCGACCACTGGTGACGCCACTGAGGTGCCTATAATATAAATGGTCATATTATATAAGGATTGAATAAATCTCTTAAAAATAATATGATATTCTTAATATAGTACTGTACCGCTCAATGATCTACAGCCGCCATTGACGCTGGAGCCACGTACGCCGCTACCATACGTCACGATGTCCGGCTTCATTCTCCCATAACCCTGAAAATGATTATATTTTATTTCATATTCATATCAAATGGCTTGTTATAAAATCCTTCATGTACGTAAAGACAAGAATGTATGAAACGTACAGCAGAGCTCTCTGTCTGAGATCTTAAAAGAAAGAAGGTATACACTATTATATTTATATTTACCCGGCTGAATTCACGTTAAATTAAATCGGAATGTGCCCGACTAGTTTTGAACCCATTCGGGGTTCTTAATCACGAGTTCTAAGCGTGGCGGTTTCGCGGCGCGAACTGGTTCCGATTTAATTCAACGAGAGTACAGCCGGGTAAATATAAATATAATAGTCATGGTTCACGAAAGTTTAAATATAAAAAATAGGTATACACTAATATTGAAATTTGTATTTTTGACATGAAATTTCATTATAAAAATAAGTATTATAAATAAAAAATATATAATATGTATTAAAGAAAAACCTGAAATTCGACAGTTTTCACAATCATTCGCTTGCGTTCGCTTAGCACAGAGATAACAGATTAATATTCAGGATTTTATCATTCAAACACTCACATGTGGTAGCTCCCACGTCGTCATTCCCCTGGAGGAGAATTTGGCAATCCGGTCATCGAACCCGATACCCCCCACTCCGATCACGTCCATCTGATCAGCGGGGTTATTGAGTGTTCCATACAAGGGGCCGTCGTTACCGATCGCGGACACCATTATTACCTGCATATTTAAAAATAATTTTACTACATTTTTCTTTTGTTATAAAGCTTATAATTATTATTCTGACAATATTTAATATTAACGTATAACTAACGGACCATTCCAGCTTAACTTACCAGGTCATAAATAACATTAAAAGAGACATATTGGTACGATTCACTCTTAATTTCTATTATTACCTTATTAGCGCTAAGTTCCCACACTTTGTCAACAAACGGGTGATCCATGAAGTCAGGGCCCCCTATACTGAGGTTCAGTATATTAATCTTTCGCATTATAGCGTAGTTGAAGGCATCCAGGAACCAAGAGGTATAAGACACCTGGAATATTGATAAAATAATATATGAAGTCTTTGTCATATTTAAACATTGTTTCTTATTTAATTTATGATCTCTAAATATTTAGTTCACATTAAATATCTTTATAATACTTTTTTCAAGAAACAAGTCTTCTTTTATTATTATTACTTTTTTTTATCTAAATGTGTAGTGCATAATATTGAATTATTAGAAGCAGTACATACTCATATTAATTAGCACTTATAGATATAAATAATTGAATTTATAATCATTAGCAAAATTGATATTACTAAACGAATCATATAATAAAAACACAAGTGAAAGTGTTTACACATCAATATTTTAACCTAACAAACATTAATAACTGTCTGACAACTTCAACTCAATAGTTTTATTCGAGTACACAACTACCCTCACTTAACTTGCTGTTTGCAAGTGATTAACTACCCTCCATAACTTTACTACTTGTCTTTGAGAATGCCTTATTAGTGACACGTAACTGTTCTTTTTTTAATTTGGGAAATGCTACATGCGTACCAGACCCAGCCCATGGGTAGGAAACATTTTATGAGATATGCTGGCATTGCTAGAATACGAACTAAAGCCTAATAGTTAACCTCGTCACTAGAACACTTTCACGAAAAATTCTTATACCCTTACCTGGTTGTCAGTGAAAACTCTGAAGATGTACAGGTCAGCATCAGGCGCGAAGCCGAGGCAGTCAGACCGCGAGGCGATGACCCCTGCGACGAAGGTGCCGTGACCCAGAGCGTCATCTAGAGTGTTCTCGCCGGTCCAGTCTGTACGTTCGCGGACCCGTCCGAAGTGGGGATGGTGGCGAGCTAAGCCAGTATCGAATACTGCCACTTTGATACCCTCACCTGACACAAAAGAAATGATGTTTGTCTTTTTTTCCTAGGTATGTGTCTCTCCTTCTTTATTTGTCTCAGCTTACCTGTTACTCCTAACGACCATAGGACATCTGCTTTTAATACAGATGTTATTTGCCGAGGCACTGTTCTCAATAGCTTTCTGGACGAGTAGGCATCGCTCTACAATAAATATTTGTTATTCATTCATAGTGTTCAGTTTTTCTATATGTACACGGACGTCCAGGCGGATGTGTTCTTTTAAAAATTGTATTTAACAAAATAAGTTTTACCAACCTACCAAAAGGTTCAATAAGGATTACAAAATTGGATCGGATATTAAACAATTTTAGATTACAAGATAATGACGAGATTATTAAAATAATACTTACATCACGCAGTTTTCGTATGGAATGAAGAGTTCTCACACGTCGATGGTTTCTCCACCCAGAGTACAGGCAACCATTGGGTCCGCAGTCATCCTGAGTGAAACAATGGAAATATATAAATATGAGATAGAGAGAGAGAGAGATAAAAAAGAGATTTTCTGTATCAGGGAATAAGTCTTAGTTTTAACTGAATTCATTATGATGTTATGTAATAACAATGTCGAATATAAAATAGAAGTAATAAAAAAATATTGAATCGCGAGAATGGAATACCGAAAATATATAGTTTTTAGAATTATAAAAGTAAATATCCGTATTTTTCAGTATTTTAGATTTGTGTGCAAATAATGCAACTGATAATTCTTGTGCTATTTTGCCTTCTGGAGATTAATCTTATCAATTAAAGTAAGGGTAGAAGAGTTTTCTGTGTCTTTTAATTCAGAATATCTATATAACCTGATATAAAAATAATTCGAACCTAGAGGCACCTTAATATACTAGGTAGCTTGTAGCTTGTCCTTCAAAATGTCGATAATTCTTAACAAAGTTTGATTTACTTTGTTTATTTTTTCTTTACCTTCTATAAGAAAAATAATGTCGTTTTTGATTTCGGAACCCACAACCTCCAAACTTGGGGTTTAACATATCATAACAACGAACATTATAAAAAAGTTTTTACATGAATTGCCGAAACTATTGACTTTATACTATAAGTCAACATGATTCACCATTACCATTGTTGCCTACCCAGTAAATATGAGTATTTCCATTTTTTTAACTATTCTGTAACTAATTTTTAACCTTTATGCAAATAATTTATATGCAACATCCCTTAAATTTCATCTACTAAGGAGTGGTCCACGAAATTATATAACAGAGGGCTGGCGGGTGGTTTACTGGGGCCGGAACCTGGATGACCTAATTAAATCCAATCGAAAGTCTAGACATGCGCTCTAGGTTCTAGAATATGCATCGAGTTAAAATTCAATATATGCACCTCGCGCACGTATTTTATAGTGCGCTGCACTAGGCGCTGCGCGGTCACCCGGCGGATGGCGGGGTGATCCCGGAGCGCTTCGATACCCTCCTTGCTTTTCTCCCCAAATATTATTACGTCGAAATCACTTGGGTACTCCATCGCTGGGTTATTTCGTTGAAGTATTGTCCAATTTGATACCTGAAACAATGGTTTAGAATGCATTTTGGATATTAAATATTATGATTTTCATCAAAGTCGCATTTTTAAATCTTGTCCAAAAATTATTCTTAAATGAAATTCGCATTAAGCTAATATTATAAAATATTATTTACTCATGTAATGGATAAGATAGTAGCATATAATTCGCAAAACATTAAACATATATATAAATAGATAGTTAAATAAGGAATTTAGATAGTTGATTTAAAAATATGTACCACAAACAGGTCGGTATTTATATTATAAAGTGTATTAATATTTGTATGTGTTTTATCTAGTGCAAGATTTGTATACATGAAAGAGACATTTGCATAATAACACCCATAGAATCCTAAAAGTACTTTCCTATGGTTCAATTGTGATCATTTAATATTTTAAATTCCATAAATATCTAATTGTATTTGAATTGTAATTTTGCATAATACTTTCAAGCTGCCATATAATTTCCATTTAATAATAAATCTTAAAAGATTTGAAATGTTGTCACTATACAAATGAAGTCTTGTGGAATAGATAGTATAATGTAGACTATTTTGAGTTTAAGGTTTGATTCCCATTATAGCCAATTTATATTCAAGCAGTCCTGTTAAACTAATCAATGTTTAGATAGTTGACATTGGATAAATTGGTATTCATGATAAATAGTTCAATGGACCAGTAATGTATTTATAAAGATGTGTGTACCATAAAATGTGTCATATAATACACACATACATTCTTATCAAGAAGCATGAACCTATTTAAAAACCCCAGCGTAACTTTCTTATCTTATGTTTTTAAGAATATTTGATGTATTGTTGTACTATTAAGATGTCCATACCTGCTTATATAGGGTACTAAACAAACATTTTTTATGCAAATATTTTCAGTATATTCTATACTCTTACAAAGTTCTTCTTAGTGTATTTATAATTTTGAACGTAAACGTAAATGCACCAATTTAGAAAAGTCAGGACCTTCTAGCTATTAGGCATGATATATTATTATACTATAATTAAAACTCTATGTTAAAAATTATTAGGTACTTTATTTACCAGAAAATGATAACCAACCTTTGTGTTAAATGTATATGATATATATTTTCAGCTTACCTTGGCATTTTTGAGTGCAGCATTCACATAATTTTCTCTGGTACTTTTAGAAAAATATCCCTTAAAGGTAATTATGTGTTCACTGTTGACTACATCTGAATTGAATTTATATTGCACTTGGACCGTAGCTGTTGCATTACAGCGAACATCAGAGTCCTCAGCATATACCACCAAATTGTAATAACATAATAGAAACAAATAAACGAACTGGAGCAGCCCCATATTCGGCGATAATAATATATTCTTAAGTTACATTCTGCACCCAAATATTTATTTTTGGACTGTACAAGAACATGTTTTATAAATTGCTTCCAATAGAATGTTAACAGTACCAGGTGCAGTTCCACACTAAAATATTGTAGTTCGTATGGGAATTATTGCACAGGCGCAGTCTTCGAAAGTATATTGTGGTTCATTTGCACCGGTACTTGGTTCCGTCGTCGGTTCATTCTTTTTGATTCGCTTTAGATGTCGTATCGTTCACAATATCACTATCCAATTTTCTAAAATCATGGTTAAAAATTTAAAACTTCAGTCACATAATATTTAAAAATAATTGAATCAATAAATTGTAACAATTTTTTTAAGATTTCTAAATAATGTCAAAAAATAATGTGTATTATTTCTTATCTATGCGAAAACTAAAAGATAATTATTATTGTATGTAGTAAATAAATGTATGAAGTATAGTTTTCACAGTCCATCATTATCAAAATGCAATGTTATTTAAAAATAGTTATAAGAAGCACACAGAAGGAGTTTTTATAAACAATATTAACTATTTTATAATATTGTTTCTTATATATTGTTAACAAAAACTCCATCTGTATAATAGTTTCTATGAAACTTAGCTTCACCTTAATTGGAAAATATATTTTATTCCACCAAAATGGCACTTTACCAAAAAATGTATATCGTGTTTGCATGTTTGATATGAACAACAAGCTATTGACTGATTGCTTGCTTGTACAAACTCCGACGAGCGTAATTCAAGTTGCTGCTCGTCTTGGAACTCCTTTAGATATGTTTTATTATCAATGCACAGAATATAATTTTTGATAAACTTTTAAATATCTGTATCTATGTACAATTTTTGCGTCAGTACACAGTTGTCAAATAATGTCTCTAGGCGGTTAGCCGTTGACAGACAATGCTATTGAATTATCGACTTCCAGTTGTCAATTGTCATTTGTTTTGGTACATTTCCTAGTTTCTATTTCATTTTTAAATTTATATTTTATGCTACTTTTATTACTACAATAACCGTAGACTTATAAATATTACTTGTTTAAATTTCATTTGGTAATACAGTTCTTGGAACGAATCATTGTAATTATTGTTTATAGTATTAGTGTTAGTAAATACTTAATATGAATGAAGGCGTCAACAATATACTTGTTTGTATATAATTTATTTTGAACCTAAATGTCCAAAAATAATTCATTATTAATGAGAAACTACCGAGGTATAAATGAATACTAGTCAATAATAAATATTATAAAATGGTAGTTCTTCAGTGGCGGTGGAGAGGACTTCTTGGAAATGTAAAGTAAGTATTTAATAAATCATATGCATGCCTTACAATTTCTATTATTACCCAAAATTATATTACATGTCAGTTATATGTCAATGAATTCATGGTTGAAAAACAAGCAACCAAACCTTTACAAAGATAAAATGTTTCAATCTTTACTTTTTTATAGCGACACTCCCATAGTTAATTTGCTGATGGTGTATATTGAATGTCATGCCATTAAATTATAATTTCATGTCTTATATAATTATCTTATTTATTTAATTCTATTCTATGATTATGTTCTTAGATAAACTATACATCGGATTTTATGCACCTTTCCCTTTTTTTTATTTATCTAACTACCTTCCTTTCATTTAACATTCTTGTAACATTTTGTTGTCTCGTGTTGTCTGTGGTGTCCTTACACATAATGTTTTTTTTTTTTTAATATCCCTTTTGTTTCTGTCATCAAAAATCAAAATTTACTACTGAACAATCTCCTTGTGTGAAAGTCAAGTCAACATACATTGGCAAAATACATCTCATATTGCGAGATGTGAAGCCATAAATTAAACTAAAAAATATATATATATGAAGTGTGGTAATGTGAGATTACCTATAATTATGTAAAAGTTTATTTTCATTTTCAGAGGCTTTATTTCATGGAAGATATCGCAAGCAATTTTAACATTCAATGTACTTACATATAACATTCATATGAATCAAAGTTATGCAGTAGACTGTCTATTGGAACCAGTATTTTGGTTTGTTGACAACTTTGCAGGATACTTAGGAAGGGTGTGTACAAATTTGATGTTTTGGTAAATCTCAGTAGAGTTTTATCATTGCCAAAGACAAAGAAGTAATAATTTATGAGGTAATGATACTTTATATATACTTATTATATTATTAATTTAATAACTTAATTTCTTCTAGGTATTTGTGTTCTGTGTGACAGTACTCACAGCGGCAGTGGTCCTTATTGCATACTGGGTGGGGCTGCCATACTGGTGGGAGAAGAGCCAAGGCTTTGCGGTGTGTTTAGTTATATTTGGAAACTGGCTTTTGCTCAATATTGTATTCCATTACTACAAGGGAGTGAAGACTTCCCCTGGATACCCACCTCATGTATGTAAAACAATACCTTTTTAATAATACTGTAGTATTATTTTAGTATGATACATCATCTAAATTAAAAATATTTTCAATCTTTAAAACTATTGTGTAAAATAATAATATTAATAGTAAATATTCTTTATTGTACATCCTGAGTATAAAATTACAAAAACATAAAACAAAAAAACAGTTAAAAAAAAAATGGTACAATTTTGGCGGCCTTATTGCTAAAAAGCAATCTCTTCCAGGCAACCAATTGCATGCAACCATTTTTTTAATTTTTCTTAATAGCAAAGTATGTATATTAGATACAATATTAAGTTTCTCAGTAAAACATAGTTATAAAACATGTTATTGTTATTACTTTTAGGGTTCTATGATATCCGAAGCTGCAAGTATATGCAAGAAATGTATATCTCCGAAGCCTCCTCGTACACACCACTGTTCGGTCTGTGATCGTTGCATCCTCGGCATGGACCATCACTGTCCTTGGCTTAATAACTGTGTAGGGTTCTATAATGCCAGATATTTCTATTTGTATATGGTATATATGGTGGCTGGTGTGTCTTTCGTTATTATTGCTGGATTTGATTTGGGTTATCAAGTTCTTTGGGTGAATGATACAGGTGATTGCCAATTATATATGGATTATATATGAACAAAATTAGACTTACAGAATATATATTAAAACTCTTATCTTTATTTCAGGTGGCATTATTCCAGACAATGATCCAGACTTAATCGGCCATCCAGTTCGTATGAACCAAAGTGGAGTATTGGTTCCAGTGCAAGTTATAGCTGAATATGATTCGGTTAACTTCCCCCGCGAGCATATCCTCCCCACTCCTGCCGTCACGGAGGCTCAAAGAATTACTGCAAATTCGTTGAAACGAAAAGCCGTTATGTTCATGGCAATGACATGTTTATCAGTGTTTTTTGCACTCGGAACATTAGTCATAATGCACGGAAAAAACATCGGGCGCGGTGAAACAAGTATAGAGGCTCACATAAATCAAACACTCAGAAAAACTCATACACATATATTTATTAATCCTTATAATTTTGGTCGAAAGAAAAATTGGAAATTGTTTCTGGGATTGACTCAAGGCAGGAAGTTTTGGAGACATGTTCTGTTACCCTCTAGTCACGCGCCCACAGGGGCTGGCCTTACTTGGCATACTATACACAATTCTTTGGAAGATTGGCCCTAACTATTTTAAGATATAAAAGACTGGGTCAGATAAGTAATTTTTTTTAGAAAATATAAGTACAGTGCAATAGATTGAATAAAAGGATACTTATATAGATATGTAAAGTTGTATATACATTACACAGATTAAAAAATCCTTAATATTGTAAAAATGTGGACTTCTATTATTAATATAAAAGATTAATAATCTGTGGATCACAAAGAATTGTCGTATGTTGGAACCAGACCTTCACTTTACTAATAGGGTTAATAATCAATTTCAGGATTCCGTCAAATGCTGTTTAGCTCATAAATAAGTGATTGTGTTTAAGTGAAATAATTGCATCTTAGCAACATTAATTTTTTCTATATTCAGAAACTTGAACTAGATAGAGATATTATAGGTAATTCGTAGATATTTTATATAAGTTTATAATATTGTTATTTGTTACTAAAATCCGAATGGTAGCTAGTCAGTAAGAGTAACAAGTGTTTTTTTTAAGTCTCCGAAGCTGGGTTCTAATTATTATTTCATATATTTATACGCGTAAATATCAAATGTGGAAAAGACGTTCCAGATTCCGGAACACTCCCATTGTCTAGTATTATAATTCAAAGTACCTTCAAAAGTTAAAAAAGTATTTGAAAAAGTTGAGTATCGAAGAAAGAAGCTTGATGCGCCCATTTCATTATCCAGTCTAAGCGCACTATTTGACTCAAAAAATAGTGAGTAGGACTATCCACCAATCAGATGGGAGCACTAACTTGGAAACAGTCTTCATAATGGAATATTAGTTTGCTAGTTGACCTAGCACTTGGTAAATTGGATAATTGGCTGCTTAAGATTTATAAACAATATGATATATGAAATAATGACCCATTTTCTATCTAATCTTTGAATATTTGAAACACAAGACTGTTAATATATAAATGAAACTTGCATTTACATTTCTTCCTTTACTATCTTCCACTTCACAAAACACAATTATTAAGATTTAATAAGATGAAAAGACAAATAACTTAAAGAAAGCAACGTCCCTGTATACACTTAATATTAAAAACAATTAAGTTCAAGTTGTTTTATTTCAAATAAGCAAACCTTACTCTATTAATAGTTGCTCGTTTCAAGAGATCCAAGTCCACAAAGGAGTTGTTACCGGTAAGAGTAGAAACTACATGGAACTATCTATAAAAAAAGGTTTCGTAATTGTGTGTACACTTTTGAACGGAGTTTATATCCATATATAAATCCATTATAGACGACGACAATAACTCACATTGACTATTTAACAACTGAATTGACTAAAAACATTTCTTTTTGCATTAAAAAAAATAAGCAAAATAAAACGAATGATATAATGAAAACATTTCAAAATCAGAACACTCGTTCTTGACGTCAAATGTTAAAGAAATATCGATAATATATCCTAATTCTAACCATATCATAATCGAGAGGAAGTGCAATTAGCATTGTATGCTATTTTAACGACGTAGTATCCATATCACCGTTTTTTATACATATCAATGATATTTTGAATATACCAACATGTCATGTGGATGACAGGACCTTGGATGCTGTATGTTGTACCTTCAGAATACTGCAACATATCCGACGGTAAGATCTGATAAAAACTAATGAAACAAGCCTAAACTCGATGCAGTGAGTTACATTTTCTAGGAGATTAAATAGCAACCGTCCATCAGTGTCCCTTTACCCTTAAGGTCACTGTATGAAGTCGATACGATAATGCGTAAAACTGATAGTCACAGTACCCTATGTCTACGTTAGTCATTTATGGAATTCGCGGATGTGGAACGTATACATCTTCTACAAATACGCAAACGTGTACGAATACGTAATCGTTCAACGTATTCGTTTCGTACACTAATACGTAAACTAAAAGGTTTTCGTTTCGTGTAGTAAAACGTAAACGATCAACGTATATAAGCTTGGTACATAAGCTAAGTATATAAGCAAAGTACCTCAGCTAAGTGCATATTTAGAGAGTGAGATTTAGAACGATTCAAAATGTTTCCACACGTTAGAGCTCAACGTTTTATATGATTAAAATATTTTTACAACTGCGCCCTGCAGACAATAATATTTTAATGGCCACCTCAGTGCACCAGAAATGTTGTATGCAAACAAATAATGGATTTAACTGAAGTACCTATGTGAGATTTTGCGACCAATTTAAATTACTATATAAATCTTCGGTCGATTTATATAGAAAGCTATTTAACTATAAAGAGACTGGCTGTCAACCAAAACAGACGAAGGGAGAAAGTTAAAAATATAATGTAATAATTGGAAAAATAAAGAAAAGATTGCTGCAATCGCAAAATGTTAATATCCTTGTAGGACCCACTCTCATGATCCCCGTTTAAAAAAAAATCTTTAACTTGTTCCGTTTATACTCTCAAAGAATTGATTTCAGAAATTGATGAATAAGGGAACTGAAAATAATATGCGAAGAATTCTATAACACAAGTGGAAGTGAATTAATGACAACGATATTACCTTGACTAGGGAATGTGACACGAATACACCTATGAAATTAAAATTTGATTTAAAAAGCCCGGTCGGTACCTGTTTTAAAGGGCTAGAATCTACCTGAAATCTACCTCTACTGCAGTAGGTAGACCTAAGAAAAAAATACGTAAAGTTGATGTAATATATTTTTGTTAAAAATATATAGTTTATTTTCTATCTAAATATCGACGTTTTTCATGTGATATTTATCGTACATCGATGCTTTAGTCATGTGCCGGACTTGAGTAAAGCACAGATCGTTAAACTTTTGGTAGAATGTCATTATTTTTATATTTTTTACTTAGAATACTACTTCATGGGAATTAAAACAATAGAAGCTTATAAAATAATTCAAAGTAATTTTGACAATGTGAAAATAAGTGTTCTTTTTTGCAGTTCTTTATTTTTATTTTTTTTTGGCAGTTTTTAGCGTTTTAGAACCTTTAAATCAAAACTTTTTCTTGTCTACCAATACATTATATACTGCCTTGTAGATGTTTTCATTATTTTTCTTTTGAGAAAAATAAGACTGATTTCTTGAGGTTTTGATATATTTTTTTATAAATACCTAATTATCGGCAATATGTCCTTAAATTGCAGTACATATGTATTCTTAAGTTGCAACAATAATAAGGTTATTTTATAATTTTATTTTGTTTTCAAAAAGAATAAAAATATAAGGATATTAAAAATAACCTAACAATTTTTAGTTTTTATTTTATATTAACATATTTATAATTCCATATTCCAACTATATACCGGTCTTTTTTTTATATTTAAACTTTCGTGAATCATGACTATTATATTTATATTTACCCGGCTGTATTCACGTAGAAATTAAATCGGAATGTGCCCGACTAGTTTCGAACCCGTTCGGGGTCCTTAATCATGAGCTCTGAGCGTGGCGGACTCGCGGCGAGAACTGCGTGCCTCAGCTCTCTGGGCCCGACGCGAAGGTGGCGGCGGCGGCGGGGGGGAAGATGTAGTGATGTCATCGGAGGGCTCTTGCAGGTCTTCGTCACTCGTCGTTGTCACCCGTTGTATACACACTGAACTAACTGTGTCACTATTAAAATCTTCTGAATATAACTTGCTCTTCATTGTATTGATAACTGGTTTCCACGCCGATGGTAAGGTCCAACCACTATCCCTATTGAAATTCGGTATACGACTAATTTCGATAGCCTCCCGTACTTTACGCGGTACTAAAAACTTTTCCCTTGCTAATACGGACGCTTTGTCAAAACGTATGAAATGCGCCGTTCCCGAATCTAAGACGTGTTCCGTTATCGCTGAGCCATTGCTGTCTAAATTTTTAACACTACGTATATGTTCCGTGATCCGTATATTGACGTTTCGACGAGTTTCCCCTACGTAACACTTCCCGCATTCACAAGGAATCTTGTATACTCCCGGGACGTCTAGGTTGCTATCGTCTCTAGGTGACCGTAACAATGACCGTAACTTGCCGTGCGCACGAAAGATAGTTTTGATATTATAATTACGACGTAATAAGTACCCTATCCTATCAGTAACTCCTTTAATATATGGTAAGTAAGTTATCAATACAATGAAGAGCAAGTTATATTCAGAAGATTTTAATAGTGACACAGTTAGTTCAGTGTGTATACAACGGGTGACAACGACGAGTGACGAAGACCTGCAAGAGCCCTCCGATGACATCACTACATCTTCCCCCCCCGCCGCCGCCGCCACCTTCGCGTCGGGCCCAGAGAGCTGAGGCACGCAGTTCTCGCCGCGAGTCCGCCACGCTCAGAGCTCATGATTAAGGACCCCGAACGGGTTCGAAACTAGTCGGGCACATTCCGATTTAATTTCTACGTGAATACAGCCGGGTAAATATAAATATATATACCGGTCTTGCCCTGTTTTGGACAAAATTGGCTCTAGAGACGAATTTCATCAAAAAATCGGCGGATGCAGAAGCCTATGGCAAGCGGCTTAGAGATATATATGGCACGTTATATGCTGTAGACAAACGTTCTGATAAAACTTACTACGTTTGTTAGGTTAATGAACATTATATACGCCAATTAGAATTTAACGTAGGAATAGGAGTTGGAGTTATGAACCTAGGAACACTAAAAATAGGTATCTATTTCACAATTAAATCCAAAAATCAAACATTCTAGACCTTTCAGACCCACTAATTTTACTTATTCATTTAATAACAACCCCTCACGATTAATATACCGTAATTTTATACCGGAACAAAATAATAGGATAAGATAGCGTCAGCGTCATGTTGCTCTGAAAAAAAACAAAGATATAGAAAATTAGTCAAATTTCATCATTATATAGACAATTTACTACTTTTAGATATAGGAGCATCCCGCTCTTATGATTTCTTCTGATATCAATTCAAATATTTTATGTACATTTTTTTCTTTTACTAAAAACGAATAAGAAACACTATTTTTCCCTGGACACTTTTCTTTAAGACTATTAATAGCACACTGATAAACTGATATAGAAAAAAGGGCGTCAATATAATCAAACACATTTTTTACAGTTATTCTTTTAGCAAGGAGCAACTTTAAAAAGTAATCCATTAACATGTACTTATAAATGAAACAGAGACTTAACAATTAAGTTATTTTTATTAAATTCTTATTTAATTGTTAGTAGACAATTAGATTTCATGAATTGAATAAACTTCATTGTTACCTAAATGCTATTACATAACAAATTCTTACTGACTATATTGCACCATTCGATTAAACATTATTTATGACCAGAATACAAAATTAAATTACTAATTCTTAAAAATGGATATTACCTTTCTTACAACTAAATTATGCTAAAATAAATATGTCCCAGTAAACTTTCTATTGTACATTGTTATCACTAATATTCATATATTTTTTTCATAGCGTAGTGCTTAAAGTTTATTTATATTATTTTGAAATGAAGGGACAATGAATTAGTGATGTAATTTGTTCATTACTTAATATATGTGAACGTCTTCTTACTAGAGTATATTTAGGTGGTTATAATCTCTAACCAGAGCTAATGGTTTTAAATACAATACTAGAATTTTCTTATTTATTATTCTCTATTCTCCAGGGTTAAGACAATTCTATTCGCATGGTAGATGGAAGACTTGATACTTTACACCCTGTCAAACTCCCCGAGGCATTGTTAAGATATCCTATCCGAGCTAATCTGTGCCTAATTCTGTCTGTCAATGTCATTTATTTTATATCTACGACATTACCGTAAAAAAAATGTGTCAATATAGAGTACAAACAACTATGTGTGCGTATAATGCGTGATGTCTATGATACGCAAATGGAATGACAAAACAGTTAAGTTGACATGACACACATGTAAAATGACAATTTTAAATATTAATTTTCGGAACGGAAATCGCGGGTTCGAATCCCTCCCGTGTCAATAAATTTTAAATTCAATGCATATTTAAAATTTATATAAGCTTATCCTAAACATATATTCACAGTTTCAAACATTTAAGTTGCAGTTAATTAAAAATATACATAATTATATAATTACTCGATAGTAATTAAAAATAAGTACTAATTTACTCTGGTAAATCACTACATTTAACGATGTGCAGTCCTACCATGAACTCTTAACGCAACATTACAATAACCTAACTTTAGAATTCATACTAAAGGTAATATTACTTTAATGATGCTTCGATAATAAGTTTGAATGACGTCATCCTAAATTTATATATTGTTTTACAATAGGAAACATTATTAATTCGCACCATGAAGTGTATTTTGACATTTGAAATATTAATGTTATATTGTTTTTATGTCAAATTTTGCAATTAAAAGAAAGCGTTCGTTACGCCATAATACAAAATAACAGAACAGAAAGCGTTCATTATTTTACGTTACTAAGCATGAATAAATATCATTTTATAGAACTGATGTTACAAATCAAAGTAATATTGTAATAAAACTTGTTCAAACTATGAGAGTTTTAGAGTTCGCGGTAGGTGTGCAGATCCTGAGGTGGCCTACATACACATGTAATATACTTATTTATTCCATTTTCAGCTTCAAATAGGCAGTGTATTAAGGCGAAACTGTCTTCAGACAATTATTGCGTTAATTTCAACTTTGTACTGATTTAATTATTTACCCTAATTTTAGATTTAACGTTGTAAAGTTGAATACTAGAGTGATCTGTAGCTTGAAGAATAAACCGATCTATGGCGGAAATATACCATTTAGTGTTAGTGCAAATTATTGAGCTTTAAATAGTACAGAGTAAGAAGTGTTTGTTAATTGTGGGGATATTGAAGACTATCCGAACTGAGGGCTAGGGTGGTGAGGACACTTCTTCGCTGAGGATTCACTCCTAGATTCTCCCAGTTGATCCATGACAGTCGAGCAGTTAAATCTGAACACAGTTATGTAAGTTCATTATTTTAAACACATCCTATATTACAATTTCAATACTTTATTTTATATAAAAGTTCAATTTGGGCAAATATTTTTTCTATATATTTTGCGTATAGTGCAAAACATAGGTACAGCATTAATATAACTCAATAACTTGATTCTATTGAAATGGTTTTGAATACGTTTTTAACATTAATATAATTTTCAAAATGAGATTATTATAAATTTAATTATTATAAATTCGGGTTTCGAGGTTTTTAGTTCATTATTATATATGTAGTTTAGATTTAGCACGAAACGCAACGCAACGCTTGTGATATGTCAGTACTAAATAGGTATATTAATGTCCTATTACCAGATTGGTATCAAACATTGTTCTGTTGACGTCTACTACGCATAGATATTAAACTTCGTATTCAAAATAAGAACAGAACGGACAATTTATAAAAACCGTTATATTAACATATGAAACACATTCAACACACCTTAAACATATGGATATGTATGGAGTGTGTTAAATGTGTTAATGATTTTCTTACCGCTGGTGTTCCAGTGCGCTCTATCGGCTTTAATTTCACCGCGAAGACATTTCTCTACATATGTGAGTGGATCGTAGTCCGCGTCCAAAACCTGAGTTAAATTTGTTGGCTTAATATATTTTGGTAAATAAATAATAAGAACATTAATGTAAATTATTCAGCCGGATTTAATTATAGATTTTATTAATCATTAACGAGTTTTTTTAAACAATTTGGTTACCAATACAAACAATTAATAATTAGTTAGTAAATATTATAAAATCGCAAATCATGACTGGAACTCATAACTAAATAGAAATCAGCATAATGACTCTATACTTTTAAATTATTTTGGTATATTTTTGAGTGTGTATATAGGTAAACAAACCTCTCTAAGTAAAGCGATGTAGGCGATGGCCAATCTCAGCGTATCGATTTTGCTGAGTCTCTTCTCGTACGGGAACGTCGGTACGTGCACTCGCAACTCGTCGAACGCCGAGTTTATACTGCTAAAGTAAGAATATCACACAGACATTTTAGTAGAGTCGTCGCTACCACATAGGCTTGAATTGTATTCATTTAGAAACATTAACTGACCGTCTCTATCTAGATATAAATAACATTGAGAAATACATTTTGTTATTTTAAACATCTCTATGTACAATTTTAGGTACCTACACTAATTTCGAGAAATATTTTTTCATTTCAAGGTAAAATTAAATTTGTGTTTTTTTTTTAAATAGCCCTTCAAACTTTGAATGGCTTCGCAAGTTAGATCATCAAATCTCTATGCGTAAAAATATATAAAAATACTTTGGATAGTGATTTTTATTGTAAACAGCCCTTCAGACGTTGATTGGGTTAAACAAAGGTGGTTAAATGGAAGTCGTCAATTGTAAATCAGAGGAAGACAGACAGGCAGTTATTGATTTCTACGTGAGTAAAGTAACACCGTCTCAAAAAGCTAAAAATAATTATAATAAAAAGTCGTACCGACCTCAGAGGGCAATAAAAACGGCTAATTATATAAATACTAATATAACATAATAATTACATGTTAAGATAAATCATATAACACAAAGCTCTATCATGTGAAATCTTTTTAAATTAAATGAAATGAAAATGTTTATTATTGAAATGTGTTTTGTTTTTAAATACGCATTTAATAGGTTCTGATTATTTGATATGAAGAGCTTAATAAGTTGGATATTTTGTCTTAGAGGCTGCGTGGATTTTTAATGTTTGTTCTCAAAATGTGAATAAAATATTTTTTTTAAAAGATATATTTGATTAAGATTGATAGGTTTATTGCACGACGACATACAAAAAATGGTATATTACCTCTAAATACGGATAACATCACGCGTGTGGAAATACGAAACCAAAAAGGAATAAAGACATTTATCTAATATTATGAAATATTTTAAAATATACAAAACTGTCTTTGCAAGTAAATAGCTATAACATATATGATATAGTCCATCGTTCTTTAGCGAAATTGCTTTCTATACTTCAAACCGTATCCACCTACAATATATATATATATATGTACGTATACATTTACAAACACCACATCACACAATTTAATTTTCCGTCAGAAAAATAAAAATAAATTAAAAATCACTCAGGATAACTGAAAGATATCTATGAATATAAATAATAAAATAATTATATAATATTATTATTTATATTCATAGATTTTTCTGTTTTCTATGAATATAAATAATAAATAATAATAAAAATATAAATAACTGTAAATATATTATTACTTACAATATATCCAGACTCGTAGTGACTTTCTAATATGTAAAGACACTATTATTTTTTATATATAAAAATAAACTTAAGCATGAACTGCATTCAAATAAAACCCTGGGGCGTACATTAAACTAAATAAATCAAGGAATTACAATGAAATAAAATAATGTAATTAACTTTTTGTTAGTAGTATTATGAACGGAAAAAACTATAATAGTTAAATTTTATCTCCTATTCTGACATTAAGATGTTGGAAATTACCTCCTTTTTTTTTTAGCAACGTTAAGCTTAGGTATATTATTATATTTTATAGAAATATAGTAATCAAATTTAACAGATACGGGCAGGAATTTAATAAACGGCTAGTGATACAGTAGCTCAATTGGTAGAGCGACGGAACGGTTTTCTAGAGCTCGCGTTCGAGTCCCTGTCCGATTAGTATTACATTCTATTTTTATTAAAAAATAAGATGCTGCTTTGCAAAATAACTATATAAATTATAATTAAGCAAATATTTCATAGTTTAAAAATTGAAATTAATAAAAAAACATTTTTGTATATAATATAAGTTAATTCCAAATTCAGTGACGCCTATAGTTTATAATGAACTGTTTCAATAACTCATAATTAATGCCGAGAAGTATATGTTTGTCTTGTCATTATGCCCTGCAGCCTCTGTAGCAATTATCGTTGATCAGTCATCATTAATGATCCATCAAAACAAATACCTCAGGTATTCAGACGGACACACGATTATACCTAGTTATTATTAGATGGAATTGAGTAATAACTTTAAAATGGGTTTTTTTTATTAAGTGTAGCTTTTTGTCAATAATTAAAATACACGTGACCGAATAAGTATGGTTTATTAATTTTAGAAAATGAAACCAAACTGGTCATGGTCATTAGGTACTTATATATTATATTTTTTCTATATTATGTGATACTTAAACTCTTTACTTGTTTTCCCTTGAATTTACTGTTCAACTAATGTTACGTAACATTTATTTCATCTCTTTGTCGAAGGCAAGTAAATTAATATTGTAATTTATATAAACTACCTATATTCGTATATATTTAGGCATAAAAAAGTTAAATTAATATAATAAAGTAAATAGATTATCAAAAACCACATATAAATTGTTCAAATAATAAATACATACATACATTCAAATACAGAAATAAATTATCTTTTAAATTAAGACACCCAGAATATGATGAAAATTTCATTTAATTTTTAATTAATTTTTAATCTTAATGTCAATAAATATACTTGCTAAAGTATTTTTACCAATGCATTGAAATAATATAAAATTGTTAAGAAAATTAAACATCTCGCTCGCTGAATTTAAATACAAAAAAGCATAATAATCAGGACAATTTCTAAAATATACTAAAAAATCGCTGTGCAATACTATATACGCTATAAGATCTACTAAAAAACAGTGCTCCTAGACACAAGCAAAGAAATATGGTACCCATTGGGTCCGGACCTCAGCATGCGGCGACGCTCGCGCACGTTCGCCGCAGCGCGCTGCACGCGGTAGGGTGAGCCCCCGCACTGGTAGTCGGCCTCCACTGACGGCTCCATCAGCGCGTCTAAACAAAATTAAATAAGCAAAGGCTAACATGCTTATAAACAATTCACATCACTATTAAGTACACTTATAGTTCTTTTATTTAAGGCAAAAATTACTTTTATTTATTTTTTAATGTTTGTAGTATTACACAGAATATTTAGACAAAATATCATGTGTCAAAAAAAATAAATGGTACTTGATCATAATTAATATTTTTCAGTCTGTACCTGTGTGCAGTTGCCTGGTGTGCTGGTGGACGTACGCAGCTAGCGGCAGTTGAAGACGGCTCCGCGCTGCCGCGTACACACAGGACGGCAGCTCGGACGTCAAAGCCGGGCCCTCGTCGTCGGACCCGTCGGCGTACGCGAACTTCAGTCCCGAATAATCTATTCGACGGGTTTCACTAAATCGACACATATATTTTAATTCGTATACATTTAAACCAAAATAATTTATTCTATGTTATTTTAACACATTACTGTACTAAATTAACTGCAAGTTTGAATTACCATAACGGCGGGGAGGTAGACGAATCTGCAATCTGTGTTCTAGATCCTGACATTATAATTATTTTGTACAAGTTGGTGCTGTCAGTTAACGCTTGTAAAGAGGACTGGCAGCAATGTGGGTACGGGAAATAATTTTATAGGTACTATGAGGGGTGGCCATTTTGTGGAAACTTCGTCGAGGGGTGTATCGGTTCCAGCTGCAGGGTAATGTATGAGATATGCCTTATGTTGTTCATAATAAGGTCTACTTTGGGATCTACGTTATTTAAATCTGTTCCTTGTGTAGATCCACCGACCCTGGTGGGGCGGGGCTACTAAATGTTAGGGCGGCAACGGGACGGGCCTCGGTGGGGCCAAAAAAAGGGGGTTAAATTTAAATAAATATTATTTTATATTTTTTATACAATATTAATATGGATACAAAATTTTAAGAATATAACAAATCTTCAATTGAGATTTAAATCCGACTACAATATAAAACAAACTGTAATAAAATAAAATGTTGTTTAAAAATAATTTTGAAATATTTGGTTATATCTGTGTATAATTTAAAAATGGAATATATTTCCTTCCCTTTCTTTTTAACGAAACATTCGATCTATAAAACGAATATACTAAATTTTCGCTGTAGGTCCCATTCTAAACTGAATTAGAATGGGACCCCAGCGATCGATCCAAGGCAGTCTCCCTGATTGGGGAGACGACGGAGTGTTTCTGACAGCGGTTATAAAACGCAAGTTGTAGCTCGAGAGGCTTTTGCGGAGTCATGTCGCGCTATTTATATCAAAATCCACATAGAGTTCTCATTATACCTAAATACATTTCAATTTCTAAATAAAGCAGTAATACATACTCTACATCATAAGTGTATATTTATAAACTTGGCAAACGTTAAATAATTAACAACAAATTCGATTTGGATAGAAAAATATAACTAATTTCTTTATTTAGCTCAATTTCAACAAAAATTAGAATATAATTTAGAATATAATCTCTTATATTTTTATTTTAGATTATTTTTTAAGTAAATCTACTTACACTACAGATGACTAAAAGAAAATTAATCAAGAACGGTCAGATTCGAAATAAATTGTTAAATTACTCCAGATAATAAAAACATATATATTTTTTAAAGTACGTTATTTTGATTAATCAATAATAATTTAATATTTAACAGAAAGTGATATAAATGCTTGTATAATAATGAAATAATATAAGCATGCCATAAATCTAACCATTTCATAACCAACAAACCCCTAGATATATTTAAGGAAAAGTTGGCATTGGAGTCGTGCAATAATATTTCTTTATCCGTCTTTACCGCTATTTTTAATCTTTACTCTAACATTCTGTTATGAAATACAGATTTATAGTTAACTTAAATGTTTAGGTTAGGTTAGGTTAGGTTAGGTTAGGAGCATTCGATTCTCGAATACCGGTTGTGTTTATGGGTAAAGATGGAAGATTTGTCGAGAAAATGACATTTTTTAAAAGCGTTTTTAAAAAAACTAAATACTATATCATAACAGCCAATGTGTGGATCATAAATCAAATGCAACGTACAGAATGGTGGTTTCGTTTTTATTTCAATGAAAGCGATACAGTTGTACGTACTAGGTACGTACGTAAAGTATTAGAGAAATATATATTTTTTAAACATACCTACCTCTGTTAATTTTTTCCTCTATCTCTTTAAAGCATTTTTCTAAAAACTAGTGACTCACAGTGGCTTCGCATGTGTTTTTTTTAATTATGAAGAAAAAAAATATGTATGTATATATTTACGTTCGGTTTTCTATATACAAAAATATATCAAAATAAATCGTCCTAAAATTTTAAATTGATTAAAAAATGAGACTAACCGATCGAATCGTTTTAAAAGTGAAATTGAAACGGTTGAAATGTTTATATGTAAATATTGAATATATTGAAAATGTACCGTTTAAGAAATAAAAAATAAACGTTGAAAAGTATATTATTAATGATATTTATCCTTAAATCAAAACTTTTACAAAAAAAATAATTGAAGACAAAATAAGTGGTATCATATTTTGTTCATAAATTACATAGTTATTATTTATATAAATATAAAAAACCGTAGAAGAAGATCGTAGAAGAATCAGACGAATATTTCATTTTAAACGTAGGCTAGACCAAATATCATTAAAATTAGGAGAATAACGATAATTTTATCTATTTAGCATACAATAGAAAACAGTTATCATGCGAAGTCAATCGTCGACCCTCATGTAGGTCTACGTCATAATGTAATACAGATTGAATAAAATAATTTAAATGATTACAGTAAATATTACCACTGATACTATTTACGCATGCTATAAATTAATTCAAATGTAGGTATATCAACCATGAATAATGCGTTAAATGAATGCTCTAGTATGAATTCAAATTTAAATATTAAATCATTTTTTTTATTATGTGTATTAGGAAAATTGCTTATAGACAACTTGGTCATATAATAAATATATTTTCTATTAATAATTTATAATTACTTCAAAATGTAATATTTTAGAGACAACTTGGAACTAGATAAAAAATGTAATATGGTCTGAAACAATGTTTCCAGGTTCTGGGATAGTTGAAGCTTTTAATTTTAGAAAAATAATGCTGATATTGTTTTTTATTATTTCAAATAGCTTAAACTTAAACTTATTAGAAAAAAAAATACAAGAATCGAGAAAAATAGAATAATACATTTCGTGCAAAAGCAATATTTACACTTCGTACTGAACAGGTTATGGTTTAAAATAAAAAAAAATGACTACAACATTCTAAGTGAACCTACATTAGATTATTTTATAAGATAACACCCGTTTTATTAAAACATTAATTCATAATACCTACCTATACGAATCTATTACTAAAACAGTAAAATTAAATAATTTTAGGAATTCGGCTTTTTTCTTTAGAATTTGTTTTTTTCTTTACAAATATCACAAAATCGTTAATAGCTTGAAAAATATAAAATAAATGAAAAATAAAGTGCTTTAATGTTTTTATAAAAATACTTATCTCAAATATTTGTAAGTGTATAAATAAATATATATATTATTATTAAATATAAAAACTTGTTCAAAAGGACTTATTTCAAATCATTATCAATTTTTTTCTAAATAATTTCTATTTTTTCAATTCTTACATTCAATTTTCTATCCTTAGTTAAAAATATCCATAATATTCTCGGTAATAAGAGTTGTAATCAATCAATCAATCATTCAATAAGCCAACGCCATAACCGCATGCGAAATTCTAAAACACAGTGCTCCGTGAATAATGGTATGTATACCTACACGTAGACATTTAAACGAAATTTAAAGCTTCATCCAGTAAATTTGTATGTGTGAGTCAATTTCAGAGTACATCAACAATTTTGATACTTTATATTCGTCTTCAAGTCTGAGTATAGAGCAAAACTGTAGTTGTGATACTTCCTATTTGTCCTCAAGTCTCATACAAATTGAATGAAATCCATACTTGAATGTATATGTACGTGTATGGTATCTATGTGTAAACCAAGCACGGATATAAGATTTAGTTTCCGGAGGCTTAGGGGGATTGGGGTTATTAATTTTGTCCATGAAAAACTTTTATGATACACTAACTTTTCTAAAGACTAAATCAAATATTGTTGTGCTAAATTTAGGAAGAAACAAATTTTTTTACTGTAATTTTTTATAACGGTAAAAATCGACTGTTAAGGTTAAAGAGAAATGGCGCCCATTACCCAGCTCATAGATCAAGTGCCTATGTGAAATATTATATTTAGCTATACACAAAGGAATAGAAAGTTAATTTTGCATTTATATTTAACGTTTAGTATTTTAATTGAGTAGAAGTCGCTTTAAAAATGTATAGTAATGCATTTTTTATGTTACGCGACAAAAAACTCTGAAATAAATTGTAATTTTTAATTCTATGTTTACTAGCTACGAAGTACAATTACATTCTTCACGATAGAAAAAAGTCCATCTAGACTCCTTAAGAAGGTGTTCATCCTCATTTAAAATCTCTGGGTTTTGGATTATCTGTGAGTGTGTGAGATACTTTTACTGAGTCATTAGTTATATATTATTATTATTTTTTATTATATGTTAGCTATTTTTTATTATTAATTTTTAAATTATAATTATTATTTAGTCTATAGCCATCCGACTGCCAGACATCGGATAACCAAATAAAAACACTTACGTACTATACATATACATGTATACAATTTTTTGTAGCGACCGGGCATCGAACCCGAGAGCGATGAATTCAAAACATTAGTACAGCTGCGACTTATGGTATTGGTTTGTCTTTTGTACTCATAACATATCTAATTAAAAACTTTATATCAGATTCTAGTTTTAATACGAAAAATAACCATGCGAATATTATGTAGCCTATGTTCGTCATGAACTTTTGTATATACGTTGTCAGGAGTACGTAAAAGAACATTCTGAAAAAACAGCCGTCGGCCATATAAAGAGCGGAAGAAACCGCTGTCAAAAGCTAGTTATTAAATATATACCGATTTAAAAACAAATTTAAAAACAAAGTAGATAATTCACATAGTTTTTTATTCATAAAATTTATTTATAATATCTATACTGCTTTAGTTGTTATGGCCAATTATCAAAATTTGTTCATCCATTTACATGACATAAAACCATTTAACATCTTCATAGTGAGTATATATTTCAGTATAGTAATTAATATTTTATAAGATTTTTTCATTTAAAATCATACTTGCAAATTATATGAAAATATTTTAATACTAGCTGTTGCCAGCGACTTCGTCAGGGAGAACACAGATGTAATAAGAAATTTATTTATACACTTTTAACGTTTATTTTTTAAATTACTCTCCACGAAAACTGGTTTTGTTATTGCATTATTTTCTTTAGATTGACATTTTTAAATTCGTTATATCTTTTGAATGGAATATCTGATTTTAATAATTTAAAAAGTATTTTACAGGTATTAAAACGGTTATTAATAAAATAAGATTAGTGGTATAAGGATTAATATAGAGGCACTATGAGAAGGTTTGATTATTGTTGCCACTTTTTATTAACATTTAAATGTAAAAAAGTAGTTATAGTGGCGTAACTACAATATAGACGTATGGTATTGCAGACTTTATAGTAGATATGAATAAGTTATATAATACTGTGGATAATTTTCCTGTTCTATGATCCAGTTTCCGCAGCGCACGCGATGACAATTTTTTTTCACACCTTGAGTTACATTATTGCATTTTTATCAGGCATCCCTATTATTTTTGAAAATATAATTTAGCTTATGTCGCTCACTGGAAATGCAGCTTTCAAATGGTAAATTAATTTTCGAAATCGGTCCAGTAGTTTTAATGTGAAACCAATAAAAACATACAAAAACACAAATTATATTATTACCATAGATTGACAGCCCAGGCTGTCGGGCGAGGCACTTCATCTACTCAGCAGCACACCTCAAATAAAAAGCCATTGGCCGTCGCATAAAACTCAACTTATTTCCAAAAATAATATAGTTTTATTTTAATTATAGCTAGTTTTATTGTAATTGGTCTTATTTTGTTTTATCTTGAAAATAAGGACTCTTTTCCTCATTATTTAAGTATTCAACATCAAATTACAACAAAATCTTTATTTTTATTGTTAATGATGCACTAAAAACAATCAAATAATATAACATTTCAAAAACTTTAATGTTTATCGAAATAGTTAAAGTTCAGTCATATTATTAGCCACAGTTCTATTTAGTATAGATAAATATAGGTCAAAAAACTTTTATTAACAAGATGTAATAATACATGCAAAAACAAACACTAAACGCATACAAAAATACTTCCCATGACAAGCAATTTACATCATAAATTAGCCACCCTCTAAGTACAAACAAGTAATTTCACTGAGGTCTATAATTTGGCGCTAATTTTCGTTCGGAAGTTGCGCCCAGGACGACCCTGTAATTGATTTGTCGCAGAGGGCGCCCTGCGACCGGCGCGCCACGCGTCTCGCACGCGCCTCCACCTCCCCCCCCACGCCACCCCGCAGCCCGCCCTTCGACTGCTCCTGTCACATCCATAGAGCATTGTGAAATCGTCACAGATTTATATTTAAATTATTTTTATAATGTTTTTGCGTTAAGGTTGGTTTGTTATGTTGTTTTTGTTTGGTTTATTTAGTATAGTTTTGTAAATGGATTTTTAGTGTGATTTACTGATTGCTGGTTTATGAAATCTGTAATGCGATTTTTTAAACTTATCTTGAGAATATCCAAATTGTTGTCCAGAACATTACTATGGACGTGCATAATATATTAACAACCTTCCCAAGGTTGTTCCTGTCTCTGACTTTGAAATAAATTATGAAACAAAATAATTTTACAGATAAAAACACACTTTTTCTTTACACCTAGAAAATATAAATACTAAATAAATATTTTATGAAAACGTTGAACAGAAAATAATAAAAGCCAAAATATACTCAGTATTGAATGATATCTTCAAATATTAGATAGTTTACAGTGCGTGTCTTATATCAATAAAAATCTATCAGAGAAAGAACATTCTACAGCTCTTTACAAAATAATTTCTACGTATTTTTTGTGAGTGATACTCATATTCAATATAGGTTGTACATATTACTATATTACTTTTATTACACTGTATTACTTTTGTAGGTTATAATATTGTTCGCCGGTCGTCGTGTGTCATCCCACATTTCAGTAGTATAGATTTATACCTAATATTGGTATCCTAATATTAAACTGATCTGGCGCTAAAATTAATTATCTTGACTGACATATTTCGGTTAGAAAATTTATATACCAGAAAACAATACTCTATACCGCTTAATACACAGAGTAGTTTTATTTAATCTATATATAAAAAAATATTACTTTGAAACCCGTAAATAGAGTACAGTTTTTAAATTGTAGTCATTTTTTCAGTTCAGGCACCACGTAACATTGACCGAGCGTATTGTGATAAAATATAGGTCGTTTATAGGTCGTATATAGGTAGTTTCAGTCAATCTATAAGATATTTTTTTACTTTTTATTTTGACGGATTGAAATGAAAATTCCTTAATTTTCATAGAAAACATAATAAATGGTTTGGTTTATAATTAACTACAGTTTGACCCAATTACACTACCTTTTTTTTTTAATTTTTTCTTAAGTTATGATAGATGGCTTAGAATTGATGATAGAAGGAAGCAAACAATAGCTAGAAAAAATAACCTAAATTTTTAATTGATCAGAGATGAGAAAACATTCTCATGACTATTAATTTTAATCCTAAAACCAAAGCTTATAACCGCGAGTGTATTGGATATAGGCTCTAGTTAATTTATTTATTTGGCTGCATATGCTGGGATTATCCAGCGAGTGGTTGCACGTGGTTTGGCTAGCTTTGTGAAGTTAGGGCGAAGTTCCAGAGCACGCGACCGGCCACCGCCCGCCACGCGGCCCACCAAGTGCCCTGACGAAACGACGGCATCACACTTCTGTTAGCAGTACTCAATTAATCCATGTCCAGTACCCCTATAACGTGTTTTGACGTTACGAAACGTTGATAGTTTTCGAGCAGTCACAAAATAAATTCTTGTTTTTGATTTGCGTACTAAAAATCATATAGCCTAATAACAAGCAATCACAACCAAGAACTCGTTTCGTGACTTCTCGAAAACTATCAACGTTTTGTAACGTCAAAACTCGTACTAGAGGTATAGTGGTTATAAATATTGTTATTGCATGCTTTGTTTATCTAGTTCAATTGTTTTGATGTTTTATATTTCATATATTCACGGTCGGATTTTAATCAAAATTTAATTTTACGCTCTTAATTCTTTAATAGTGCATCACATTTCGTTTCTCGGTTTCGTAATACAGTTTTATTTATACTTTCTTGTAAATATAGATTGCTTTTAGGTACCAACTGATTGAAATCTTTTATTTCAGTGCAGCAAAGCTTAATATGAATGTCAATAGCCCGGAAACCAAATCGGTCTCTTTATTTGATCACCCCAACCCGTATTTGAGTGTCTGTTTGTTGTATTTAAGCATTTATTATACGCAATTATTAACAAGTCGTCTGCAGACCCGTGCGTAGCTTTTGAAGCTTCCCAAAGTTTTGTCCCGAGTTGAAACGTAAACACAAAATAATATTATATCAATGCTTATTGTTGATTATTAATAATTTTGTAAAATCAATACAAATTGGATAAATATAATATAATAAAATAAGTGAGATCTATATATATGATAAAAAGATATAAAAGCATACGTATCAAGGATTTATATGAAACTTTAATAAAATAAATAATTATTTAATATACTTTGAGAAATACAGGCCGACAACAAAGCGTTACACGGACAGAGGGTTAACCGACGTGACACGGCTCATCCCCATCCCAGCGTGTAACTCCACTCTATCCTATGAGAATAATACACAAATTATCCAAACTAATTGTCTAATGTGTTCACGCCATTTAACTAAACAGTTTGCTGTTTGAGTATATGTTTTTTTTAGCTCACTGTGAAATTGTTTGTTGTCTGTGCAAATACCTTTATATTTTCTATAATAATTTTCCATATAATTTTATCAGTGGAATATGTAGTTATTTTACTTGTGTTATTATTTGTTAATATATTATGAACTGGTTTGGTTTAGTTTATTAGACTCAGGACTTATAGATATTTTATTATTATTTTTTTTAATATAGATTGTCTGTTTGCTATGACATTACGCAATAATGAATGACAGTGACAGTTTGTACTATATTGTAATCTGAATTCAGACTTATACTCTACATTTCTGAAATAAGTATAAAGGGAGATAATGTAGTGATGTATGTATGTCAATGAATAAAAATATGTAAATGTTTCTCTGCAAATTAAATTTAAAATGTGTGTGTGACTTGTATTGTGTATATGCGTGTGTGACTGGTATTGTGTGTGAGGCCACCTGTGTCTACGTTAATTATTTTTTAAAATTTAAAACTGATACAATTATATCAGTTCTGTTATTATAATTATAATTTAATTTACTGAATATTTCAAATAGCTTATTAGACAGTTAGACTGGCTGGTAGCATCATTACGTAACATTTTTACCTTAAAGAAAGGCCGAATCCTATTAGATCTTGGACTGTTTAATTCGTTGTCAAAGATAATAAATCTGACCAAAATAAATTACATAAAATAACAAGACTACGACTAAAATATATGTATATTTTTATATATTATGTTTAAAAGAGAAATTTGGTTTGAATTGTAAATAAAACTAAATATATTTAGGTATTATATTACAGTGTATTTATTAACAATAATATTGGCTCTTTTATTAACAATAAATAATGATAAGATTAAAATAACATTTCATTCTATATTCTATATAAATCTAGGTTTCTTTGATTTGTTTGTTGGGTAGTTTTATTTCTTCAACGGCTAAGTCTTCAGTACTCGATTTCAGGTCAACATATTTATATCTGAATGCCATGGAGGTAAATATCAACATGTCCAATAACATGAGTCCCGCGAATAGGAAGAATTCCTGCCACTGAAAAAGTAAAATCATTAATATTATGGAATTAAGGCTGAAAATCTCAAAAATGAAAAACAACTAACTTGAGCGTCTAAAAATTTCCCCTCTACTATAAGAACTACAATAAGGTTGCCAAATGCAACGGTAAGGAGCCAAATGGAGGTCAGGACGGATTTCATGGAGGAGGGGGCTTGAGTGAATGAGAATTCCAGCCCCGTCACCGAGAACATCACCTCGCCCATCGTCATCACCACGTATTGTGGTACCAGCCAGAGGATATGAACGGAGTTTGGTGGCGTTATTACCACTGGGTTTAATAGCTGTAAATAATAATAATATACAATAAATCGATATGTGCATAAATGTATATAAATAGGTTTGGAGTTCGCAATGACAACCATTCAGTTTAGTTTTATGTATTTTTTATATTAGAAATGGTTATTTAGTATGTACTTACAAAAGTGCCATCTTTTGTCTCAAACATATTAAAAGTATACACAGCACCAGCTTTGAACGCAAATCCTGAAAGAACTTCAGTTCCATCTACCAAAATGTTATAGGTTCCCTTTGAGATAGAGGTTTGGGATATATCTGTACTTCGGAAACTCTTTATAGTTTGATTTCCCTTAGTACTCTCAAGACTAATATTTACAGGAGATACTACGTTGGATAAAAATCTGAAAAATCATGATATAATGTTTTATTCTAGAAAAATTAATTCAATTTCAAATTTATTAATCTCACATTTATCAGAATATGTAAACATTTCTTTTAATACAAACGATAACATTCACTGAAGTAAAATGGAATTCAAATCTAGTGCAATGTTTGTTATATGCTATTTAATAATTCGATCAAGCTCTTTAGAAATTAAAGTCACAGTTACCCAAGGTACTCTTGTTGGAGTCCAAGAAAGGACAGTGTTTGATGAAAAATATTATTATGCGTTTTACGGTGTGCCCTACGCAAAACCACCAATAGGCAAATTGAGGTTCAAGGATCCAAAACCAGTTAAATCATGGAAGAAGATATTGGACTGCACAAAGGAGTACCACGGAGCGTGCGCTCAAGCCCATATCGTTCATAAATTCGGCCAGTATGGATTCGAAAACTGTCTACATTTAAATATTTATACACCTCACCTGGCAAAGAAAGAGACCCCCAAAAAAGCAGTCATGGTTTGGATACACGGTTACGCTTTCACTTCCAGCTTCAGCCACATCTATGGCGCAGATTTTTTGATTGAAAACGACGTAGTAGTCGTCACACTTTCACATAGAATAGGCGTTTTTGGATTTCTGAAGCTTAACGATTCAGATTCCAACGCAAATATGGGCCTCAAAGATATTGTGATGGGTTTAAAGTGGATAAAGAAGAATATAGCAGAGTTCGGGGGCTCCAAAAAAAATATAACTGTGGTGGGAAGTGGATCAGCGGGTACTTTTCTATCCTTATTATCGTTGACTAAGTACCATAAACTCTTTTCTAAGATGATTCTTCAGAGCAGTTCAATATATTCCCCAGCAATATTTCAAGGAGATCACATTAGCGAGCGGAATATGTTGCAAAGGGAAATCAGAAAAGCTGGATTCAAAGACCTTAAATCAGCTTCTGTTGATCATATCCTTCAAGCGTCGCAAAAGATATATAAGAGTAAGGATTTAATTAATTTCCAAAGACCGGTTGTATCTTTTTCGCCGATAATTGAAAAAAAATCTAGCACATCCTTATTATCGACGAATATCGATGATCAGTATGAATCTATTAAAAGCAATGGTCGAAATATACCAATTTTAATTGGATTTACCAGCCAAGAAAGTATATCTGAATTAATTCCATTTATTCATAATCCATCCTATCTTAAGATATTTGAATCCGTTTTTAAGTTCATGGTACCATTTGCGAATCAGTGTAAACATAACTACACAACGAAAAAATATAAAAGAATTGGACAAGAAATTAGAAATAGATATTTCAAGCAGGAAATTTCGGAACATTCTATAGAAGAGTTTTTGAAATACGTATCCGATCTTCATAAATATCCGATATATAAATTAATCAGGTATTTAGTGGAAAACAATCAGTCCAAAACGTATGTCTATAAATTTAATTATATTGGAAAATTTAATGTTGCGAAGGCCACGTCTATAGGAAGTAGTAACGCAAAAGTCAAGGGAGCTTCACATGGAGACGAAATATGCTACATATTTAAATGCAATCCTCAATGGGAATCGTATGTAAAACTGAAAAAAAATCACGACGATAGGGATAAAGTTTTCATTAAACAAATATCCAGCATGTGGGCGAACTTCGCAAAAACAGGTGACACTACTCCGCTGAAGACGGGTAACGTCACCTGGCTTCCCATGACTAAAGATGAAGATAACGTTTTTCTTTTCGATAAACAAAATAGATTAATAAATTCAAAACCAGAACAGAGGATGTTTAAATTCTGGAATGAAATCTATGACAAATATTATTCACCGCAGAAATGCCAAAACGTAAAAGATGAATTATAGAATAAATTGAAATGAAAATTAATATATATTTACCTAACAAAAATAATATAAAAACAATAGTGGTCTTGTTTATATTCATTAATTAAATCAAAGAATAGATAATTACCTCACACTAACGCCATCTATAGATTTATCGTTATTGTCAACAAAACCTTGCAATCTTCCATTAAGTATGAAAAAAGAATTGGCCATTTCCTCATTCAAAATGAACTCTCCATTTAATTGACCACATTCACTATTATTAACTCCCTGAAGAGAGTATGGGAGTTGCACAAAATTCTTAGCGCTTATGTCAAGATTTTCGTAATATCCCAGTGGTTCGATCATGAACTCCTCAGTTTTGTTATTAACCGTCATGTTCAATGAGTAATTACAATTCATACCATTGTATATTCTCAACTGTGCTAACCCCCCTGACACTGGCGTACCATAGGTTGGCTACAAACAAAAACATAAAACAAATACATTACAATATAATAATGATTTAGTATTTACTCATCAATTTGTATAGTTGTTATCTTATAACTAAGTTAAATACGTTTAAAGTCACAAACACATGTAAATACACTCACACATGCACATTTACACACATATATTCATACAAACATGCACACACGTCAACATTGTCTCCGACTCTCATACACTACATAGGTATTCTAATGGTTTCTTTTTAATATTATTTTTATTATCTTTAGCAAGTGACATTATTTGTAGTCATTAATAATTATGGAGCTTGTGATTTTGACAGAACTCTACGCTATTATGATATTTGAGTTAAAATACTTTGAATTATAACATACCAAGAGCTGTAGTTCGACGATTCCTGATATAACGAAGGCACAGGCTGCCAGCAGCCCTCCCCAAATCATTTTATGTAAAGGCTTCCTTATCAGCTTACACCACGTTAGGAAGGGATATATAGCCTAGAAATTAATAAAAATATTTATATATATGTATATATCCTATAGTATTTATTTTATTGCATTATATTGAAATAAACATTATTTTCAAAGTACAGTCATACACTCAAGTGTTTTATATTTTAGATTTTCCGATGACGACATATGTCTCCTGACAACGGGCAATATAAATATACTCGATTTATTTATTTCAAATCAATGTTCCTTCAGTCTCCTAAAGTACTCCTGTTAAAGGAGCCAATTGTCTAATTATATCTTTTATTTACTGTATAAAATGAGAATTACAAAAATTTTATAATTATTTTCCAAATAAAAATGTGACAAAACTAGGTGTTACTTAATTTACAAATTACACAGAATAAAACAACAATATATAGACACAATCTTACATATACATATATATGTATCTATAATATATAGATAATATCCTTACCACTTCAAAAAGCGGAATGAAGACAAGGATAAGAAGAGGATTGAGAACTTGCATTTGATCTGCTTTAAGAGTCCAACTCCCAATATCCTGTTCCATTCTGTCAGCTTGGAAGGTCCATCGAGATCCCTGGCAATAAGATGATTTTTTCAAAATCTAGTTTGTTTGTTAATTTTACTCTTAATTGTAAGGAAAATTAAAAAATTATAATACCTACATGGCTTAAGATATAACACAGAGATACAATTTATGCACAAAAACGGACTTTTCCGGAAAACCGATCCAGATCTCTGACGGTTCAAAGGGAACACATAAAAATTGTCACAAAATAAAATAATGTACTATTAAATATAACCAAACGAGAAAGGTAACAATATATACAGGTAAAAAAAGAACTCAATAGATTCGATATATTTTGATCAGTTTAGTATTTATAAATATGATACTCCATGTTTTTTTTCTGTTTAATCTGTCCGTCGGAAGATGAACAGTATTCGGGGAGGAATGTTTGTGTTTGTTTATGTCATGTGGCTTTGCTTTGATGTTTAAAAACAATAATTATAGTGTCATCTAGTCTCAATGCCGCTAGTAAAATAAAAACCGTTTACAAATTGGCGGTAAAAAGCAATTTTGCTGTTCAATATTTTTAATCTGTGTCAAAGGCATAGGCAAAAAAACAATATTTTAGATGGCTAAATGCACAAATCATGCGAAGCCAGAGAAGAAAAAGGAAAAAATATACTTTAGATAAAGTGGATCTTGTGTCAGTCAGTAAAATGCATCTTGTGTCATTACGTGTGCATTTGCGTATGTTTGCGTATGTTTAACATATATTTTATTGTTACAATCTTAAAAAGAAACTAAATCAAACATGACCGCTGCATTTTCTTTATTGTATCATAATGAATTTCCTTTTATGAGAATTTATCTCGATGTTTCTCGTGAATAATACAATTATATAATGAATAATTTATAATAAAAGCCTTACTTGTTGGTCAAATAAGGCCCAGAACACAGGAAGCGGTATAAAGAGCACCAGGACTCGCAGTAGGGCTTTGGTATCTTCAATGAGGTTGGTGTCAAATTTGTCATCCGCATGGTCTAACCAATGTTCGCGCTTTTCTTTGCTCTTACACGATTTTACTACGGCGTGCTAAAAAATTTCTTCATATAAGTTGCAAAATTTTGAAATTCATCTTAATTTACTTGCTTGAACTGTTCTCATATATTTTGTTAGTGACTTTATTATCATTACTTTAATTTGATTTGTGATATCAATAAGTTATGCTTCGGGATTCGAATCTGCGACCTCTGAGTAACCACTCTGTCGGTCTACCAATAATCCCTGGTGCCTGCCCGTATCGGTTTATTTTTATACTACATAATAATTTAAATATTAGCTTAAGATAGCTTTATTTGTTTATAGATATTTCCAAACATTAATAAATAAATCTATTGGAGAGATGAAACTATTAAATATGGAATTATTATTATTTTATCTAAATAGGGAAATCTAGATTAGGGATTTGAGAGAAAAACCAATACATAAAAATTATATAAATTATATATATAATATTTTTTTTTCTGGAAATGGAAACATCCCCCTATTTTATAACACATGGCCTATTTTTCTCAAATAAAAAAATGCTTACATTAAGAGAAGCTACAAAACGTTTATTACAAAGAATTAGTAATTAAGTTGTGTCTTAAAAATGCTTCCTTTGTTATAATTATAAAACTATTATACCCTAAATTAATATAAGAACCAACTTTTCAATTAATCTCCAAAAGATTTCATTATAAAATTAATAAGGTACAAAACTAGAAAAATATCAATTAAATAAACGTATATGTACATCCCTATATCGATAGAATACGTACCCCAATACATTTTGTTACTTTAGTCAATACATTTCCGGCGGGATTTTTCATAACATACAACCTTTTTCCGGCAACGAAGAAAACTAAAAAAAAAAAAACAAACACTCTATTATCATACTTTGTATTTAGAAGTGTGATGTTACTCGAGAGTGCTTGAAAATACGATAAGTAAAAGTAAGCAATCAAGTTTTATCAAAAGTCATTTGTTATATTGTTTACAACTATGTCAATGAAAAAGATATTCCTAGCAATAAGGACATGTTATATTTACAGATGAATTATGATACGTTTCAAGAAGTTTAATGACTCTAGATTAGTGTGCTAGTGTAACGTATACTTAATAATATATACACAAAGCTGAAACAAAAAACGATGCGCAAATCGGTACCGCATTCCTCATCAGTTATTACATCGAATTAATACATAAAGTTTATATTTACAATAAAATATTTGTAATGCATTTCAAAAGGATTAATTATATCTTTAATAGCATGTTAAAAGCACTTACGTATAGATACGATCATAAGTATTCCCGGCACTCCGAAGGCCAGAGAATAACAGTCATTCTCTCCAAAACAATGGACGTCTGCTCTTAAGATAGGTGTCAGAAAAGTTGATATCAAACTCCCAGCGTTGATGGAGAAATAGAAGAGGGAAAAGAAATATCCCAAGTACCGTTCCTGTTCTGGTAGTTTGAACTGATCACCTCCAAACGCAGACACGCATGGCTTTATTCCTCCTGTGCCAAACGCTATCAATAATAGAGCTATTATTGTAAATTCTCTGAAAATTTTAATTTATTAAATTCTTCAATATTTTTATGATAAATAACATATAAATAAATATATATTCGGACATTCCCACACAAAGCGATCTAGCCCAAAACTAAGCAAAGCTTGTGCTATGGGTATTAGACTACTGATAAACATACATAAACTATTTTTTAAATACATACATATCATACATATAAACAAAAACCAGACCCTAGAAAAATACAAGTTTTTGATCTCCGTGCCAACAGGTTTTTTTATTAAATTCACCAAAAAATACATTTGTAAAGATACGCAATAAAGACAAAAGACACAAGTGATATTTTCATCAATATTCAATCTATATTTATGTAATGATTCAAGGACGGCTTTAAAAAATAACAAGCCCGAGTTTCTGGGTCTTCTCAGGTCTGTGGCAATTATTTTTCGAGCTGGTCGTTATAATAATGAAAAGTGTTTTGATTTTCAATAAATATTTTGAAATAAAACTAAATAAAACTAAGTTAGAATTTAGCTCACAGTTGTGGTAAATTGACCGGAGGCATTGCAGATAATGATATAAGAACGCTTCCCGTCGCGTAGACCAATGAAAGGTAGAATATTGTTCTGAAAAAAAATATATAAGCTTTACATGTCTATCAAGACTGTAATTCCATTAAACATCTCATATGTAGATAAGTGAATAACATTAGCCATTATTGAATGTTTATGATAACGTAGCCTAGTTAAATCTGAATGTTAATTAATTTAAAAGTTGTTTGGTTGCGCTTAACTTATGCAGATTAAATAATACTCAGTCGTGTTTGACATTTTAAGCTTAATTATTTACGTCCAATTATCATTGCATTTTTAGAATCGGCAATAAAAAAAAATATAAGAAAATAAAGGTAAATTGTTGTTCTTATCATGAGCTTATGTAATATTTCAATATTTAATAAAAATATATAACGTACCTGAATCTGCCGAGCCATCCATCAGCTATCATGGCGCCCAAAAGTGGGAAGAAGTACGCAAACATGGTGAATACATGGTAGATGACGGTAGCGCTGTCGTCTCCATAGCCCAGCTTGTCGCGGAGGTACAGCGACAAAATGGCTGACAAAAAAATTAGCGTCAGTTATCTATCACTTCAAATACAAATTTCCCAAATATATTAATATTACTCTCTCAGTAAAAGAAATAACATTATATTAATACAAATTATTGTATAAATGATGTTTGACATACTCTTTGCATATTTGAATTATAACCTCATTAAAAATCGCCATTGTAGAAACAATAGCCTATTCTCGCAATAAGTGTTTATTACAATTTTCTCATAATATTTTAATGTATTGGCTTAATACCATATTGACGTATTTTAGTTTATATTAACACGTGTTGTAATGTATTATTCATTATTGATTTGATAAACTCACTTATATTGAAATATTAAGTAGGTACTTGTGCATGACTTTATCTTTAAATTCTCTCTTATATCTTATAGTAAAAGAATAAAGATTACTCAGCATATGTTAGTCTTCATTAAGTTATTATTTTCAAAGCAACTAATTAACTAAAGTCTCATGTTTTGAATTCATTTCTTCTATTAAGTATTGTTATGTGTTAATTTTTCTTTATTAAAAATTCTAATAGTAATTATTCTTCTATTGGTTTAGGTGAACCATAAATTTTCTAATGAGTTAGACATTTACATATTTATGAAACTTTAATTAAAAAAAAAACAGAATCAAAATCAAGGTGCTCTGAATTAATATTTTAAAACTTGCTACGAAGTGGTGGTATTATTTTATGAAATTTTACTTATAAGGTTCAATAGATAAATATTTGTTACTATTGAAATATCTTTTAGTATTGATTTATCTTCGATGGGCTCTTTGATGGACAATTTTTTTTTTCGTTTTAATAAAATTCAAAAAAGGTGTTCCCAATTACTGGGAGTGTAATCAAATCAACTACTGAAATGAAATAATCGTTGATCTGTTTTTTTGTATAATGTTAATAAAAAAAAGTTAATGGTTATTCTGATTGTTTTATAAGTAAAATATTATATAAATATCTTAGAAAATGTCCCTTTAGAATATTCACAGGTGCTCGGCAAAGTCAGACAACATTCTAACTAAAAAGATTGTCAAATAAAACAATATGCAGAAACTTTATTATCATTAATACATAAATATTATATTTTACACTCGTGCAAGATGATAACAGTTTTCAAATGCATTCACCATTTTAAATGCACTTAATATTCGTTCATTACAACATGGATAATCTTTTATCATTTGGTACATACTTGTATTATTTAATGACTTATTCATTTATATACTATTTAATAGACAAATATAGTTCCTTACTTCGCATTCCATAATAAGAGAATCTCTCGCAGAACTCATTTGTAACTATGAATCCCACTGCCTTTGGATAGGGCAATTTCTGTAAAAGAAAAACAATTGTAAGCCAATTTATATTAAAAAATAATAATATATTATATGTTTCCTAACGACAAGTAATATGATGTTATGTATTTATATATAAATACGATCTAAGTGTTTATATAAATAGTTTAGAACTGGGTATGTTAATAATTTATAAGCATGGTCAAATGATTTTATTTCAAGCATTCATGGCCCTTATGAAACGTTAGACTCTAAATTGTAGCGCCATTAAAAATAAACGCCATGCAAAATTTTATTAAAATGTTTTTGCTTTATTTTATAATGTTGACTATAGACTCACAGTCACATAATTGATATGAGAATAAATTGGAATCGATTTTATTTGTGGTACCAATCTGTGGACTAGAATAAGTTATCTCGTAACTAATAAATGCCCTTAAACAAAGAACTTAATACAATAAAAATAATGTAATACCTTGTTTTCGAATAAGATTTCTAATATTCAGTATCTTGGAAGTGGTTACGGCGAAACCACAAGTAAAGAATAGACAGTTGGTTATGTTATAGCAGAGTGATAGAGATATGTGGTTACCTACGTACATAAACTATTAACAGCCGGCCTACCATCAATTCTTACACTAAGAAGAGAGAGAGAGAGAGAGAGAGAGAGAGAGAGAGAGAGAGAGAGAGAGAGATATAATCTTTAATCTGCTCCCGATAAAAAGTTTCGATGACGTCATCCTAATTCATTCATTCTTTTACTATAGGGTAATTATTACCTCGTACCATGAAGTGTGTTTTGACATTTTAAACGTTAATGTAATATTGTTTTTTTGTACATCTTTGTAATTTAAAGAAAGTATCTCTTCTTTTACTATGACTATGATAGGTTTTAAGAGAGCATCCTAGGCTAATTTGTAACATATAAAACAAAGATATACAATTTGATTTTAATAAAATTACATTTTATAAAAAAAATACATATAATATAATCATTATAAGAAGAAATTACTTACAACACAGTATATTTTCAAATCATTATTGAAACCAGATATTGTTAACTATATTTTTATATAACTGTGATATTATAAATGAAATAATTCATTACGAAACCACGTCTCTTTTATTAGTCTTGCCTCATCTTGGGCTTTCACTTCTTTCCAACAACGAGGTAAAGTATGCAAGTCATCTTAAATGTTATACAAACTCTTTTTTACATAATATTTATTATCTGTTTAATCTGTAGCGTCTCGAAATAATCTTCAAATCAACCGCTTCAATGATTGAGTTATATTTCGGCCAGTCCTGTTTCGAATTCCTAAATTAATGGGCGCCATGTAAAACCGCTTCCAACTGGATCATGTGATTTAAGAGCACAGGCCTTTAATAATTACGCATAGATTGTTTAATATAGCTACGTTGTTGGTTAAATAGGTTGATGAAAAGTTTTTAATATCATAGCAGCGACATAATTGGTATTTTGTATTAATAAGTGTTGTGTTCCGTTTATCAAATATTTTAACATTATTATAAATATAGCCTATCTTTGATTATAAAGTCATAGTGAATTGTCGGTTCATTTAAACCAGATTATTACATAATGTGATATTAAGATAAGAATAAATACAGAGACTGAAACTTTTTAAAACTATATATTATAAGCTATATATATATACTTATAATAAGATGAATCCTGTTTTCGTTCCTGTGGAATTCTTAAATTTTATTGTTTTCCAAAACAGGTATGCTTATTATGAAAAACGAAGTTTTTTTAGATATCACAAACCGGAATTTTGTATAAGATTTCGGCTTTGTTAAATAGCTTCAAGAAATAAATAAAAATTCGTATTGTTTTATTTTAACCCAAGCCAATATCGATTTTCTTCCATACAAGTGTAAATAGAACAATAACGAACTTTTAAGCACGTTTCTAATTTCTATTTAAACTACTCAGGAGTTGAAATTCTTTTAGAAGTATAATCATCAAATTAGGTTATTAAGTAAACAGTCATAGTAATCAGTCTTATAACAAAGAAAGAAAAAAAACACGGATCTTTTTACATAAAACCTCTTACTTTTTCATTCAGTGTCCGCTATTTGTCTCTTAAATATACATAAGTACGTATATGTATATATATGTTTGATTTAACAAAGCACATATTGTTTTAAGGAAATATTGCAGTTTACAATCGTATATCACTTTTATAGTATACGTGACTACGAACGCATGTCTTATCACATATTCACTTAAGTCAACTATACACGAGCAATTCTACCGGATCCTGATCGGATAAACTTGCCGGACCGTTTTTATCGCGTACTAATGATCTTTAATTTGCTCCCAAAATTAATCATCTTTAAATAGACGTTGTTATCTATGCGATACGTAATGAAAAGTGTTTGGATACCTCATATTCTTATTAAATAAATCTAACACCGCTCGACTGCCGTCGGCCATATTGGTTTTGAATCGGCCATTCATTACGTTGGTAACGTTCCAGATCGTCACAAAATGTTTGAATACTTTCATATTTGTCAGGGTCTGATATAAAGAAAATCTGTATTATACATCGCAGGCTGAGGCTATATTTTGTGACTATTTATGTGACAGAGAACGCACTGCCGAAGGATAAAACATAGTGATGTGAAATGGGAGCAAATATTCGATACGTACGAGAACAATAGTGCACTCATATCTACATTTTTTTAAGTTTATGTTCCTGATAGTCGATAATATAATATAATCCATTCGCTTCTACAACTTGTAACAAATCAATTATTTGTGGTCTGTTTTGTTTGATTTATAAACGATATATATCACACGATATATTGTATTAATATAGGTAAGTGTGATGCGTTCGCACACATAAATAAATATATATATGAGTACTTTACCGTACCTTCACTCCAAGCACCTATTATATTTCTTTTGTTTATGACATTTGTGAATCGAAATGTGAAAAAAACAATAATATTACAAACATTAACAAAGAGTTTATTTGTATTATGTTAAGATTTACTATAGTTAACGCTTTTTTATATGTAGAATGTGTTAAAAAAAATTGTGACTGTTTTTTCTATGACCCACATGGAAATTACGGAATCACTCAATAATACCTTAAATGTTCTTTACCGTAAATGGTAAATATCGAATCTGATGAAACTTTATCCTTTTTTATTCATAATCAATAAGTATATTACAGTTTTATGTCAAAGCGTGTGGCAATTTGGTATTGATTTTGTAACCAAGATAGAGGTGGGTAAAAACTGGTTTTGTAACTTAGATAGAGACGATAAACTATTGATTGCTTATTATATGATGTAATAATTTTCATTGATTATTTCAATGTTTAGAATTTATACTTTATAATTTGTCTAGTGCTCTCAAATAGTCCCGTTATGAAATAAAGCGTGGATAGAACTATTTTTAAATTTAAGTTTCCAAATGTATATATATATATATATATATATATATACCTAGCCAGTAGAAGTGTCTTTAACACCTAATTAAGTTTTGTGTCTTACCCAAATGTCTTTTTAATAATCCTAATGACTCTAATAACGGAATATTTATTAACTATAAAATCTATTATTGAGATCTTAATGTAAAACATTTATTGATTTTTTATTGCTATTAATATGTAGGTCTTATAAATACTAATGACATTTACAAAATATAAATATTTACATTTTAAATATATTGTATTTTATTAGTGATCTACAATAAATATCTGTAATAAATATTAACCAGTGACGTAATATTTACAAACAATTCTAAGAATGGAATATCGTAAGGATTTTCAAAATAACAATTATAATAAATACTAGACTTAAAAAAAACGTTTATTATTTTTTTCTAAGCTACAAGTAATCTTGTAGGATAAGAGAATAAATGTAACATTTTTTATCCCGAATGAATTGTCACTCCGTATTAACTTACGTCGTCGATATTTTCGAAGCTGTCAAAATCCTGACGTTCATATAGTGAGCATACTGTAATATCCTACTCTGTGTATTATAATTGTATATGACACATTTCCCCTCAGGCAATTACAAAATAATTAATTTCAGAGCTGAAAAGCCGAACAATTGATTGCCTATACCAATTATCTACACGTTGAATATAATTTACCTATCTTCATTGTTGACGTTTTCATTTCAAATTGTCCAAATCCAAAACCAACAATTGGCTGTTAAATTATGTTCGTTATATAATACATAAGATATAACATATAGTATTTAAGGGATAGAGATAATTGGTTTCTGAACAGTAGAATGGGAATGTCGAAACAGGGGAATGAACTCGAATAGAAATACATATTTTCATGTAGGAATTTAATATACAATAAAATAGTAAAGGACTCTGAATCTTATAACATGCCGGTTTCTAAAACGCTAAAGATGTCTGACTTATTTATATTAAATTTAGAATTAAACAGTGAAATGGAAACTAAACTTGATATATAATAAAATAGGACATTTAATCATTTTGCATGCACTGGTGAGTTTGTTAAAAGGAAAATTGTTAGAGTGTAATGAAGCTGCTGTACGTCCTAGGTATGTCAAGGTAAACAGTTTCGCGCGAATAAAAGTCTGTGAAGGTTTCCATTCGTCGACCGCCTTAGTAAAAGTATTGAGGTGTCTACATGGCCTTAGATATGAATAAAATTAATTAAACTACGTGAAATACTTTATTTTTAGATTTCTAATATTAATTTTCAATCATTTTCTGTGAGTGTTAGTAAAATGATATTATATAAGTAACATTGTCTGTATATAATGGCTGGGTACGTGTCTTATATTAATAGCGAGATGAAAGTGCATTTTGTTTGACGTTATTCTCAAAGTTAGTACAATGGTACATAAATTGTTTAGTACAGAAATATATATATATCATATTAATATATTATTTTTATAAAAACACTTTAAGCTAAATATACCTTTGACAGTATTAGGTATATATTCTTTTTTTAAGGCAAATTATCGTTAATGACATACCAGTGGCTGAGAAATGATAATTTTCGTAAAAACAAAATAAACCGGTTTTGTTGCAAATGTAAATTTATGCGACTTCAAACCTCATTTAATATGTTGAGGACGGTTTTAGTAGGTTTTTAACCTGCACTAAAAATCATTTAAAAAAAAAAGTGAAAGAAACTTTTTTCTCTAATCGTTTTAATTATTGTTATAATATAACAAAGATTGAACGAGTGTTTTCACCTGCAATTTTAAAGATAATATTTGTTAAACCATTTATAAAAACTAACTTGAACTCCCTACTCTTCTGGGACGTACCTACATAGTTTGGTAAGTTAGTTGTGAATAAAGATTATTTATTGTTCATTATTGTTATGGGATTTAAAAGATGGCCATGCTTATCAAGATTCTTCATCATTATACTAGGAAAATGAGTTTTTTCAGTCCAAGGGGTTAGGTTAATTCCATTTCATTCATTACATAGAAAAATGTTGCTCGAAAAAACTATGTTTTTCAAGACCGTTATTTCTTTATTATCTTTAGAAGAATAGAAAAGTCTGTACTTAAATAAAAAACAATAATAGCTATCCAAGTAGCATCTACGTATTCATTTGTCTAACTTGGTATTTCCACGAATACGGTACAATCATCTCTACAATTAAATGTGTGACGTGTCAGAACGCATTTAACCGGCAATTATATATGTCAATATATAATATATATATTTAAAATTCTGATATTTTGTGTCTTAATTAGAAAATGGACGATAAAAAACCAATAATATTTTAGAATAGAAAACAGATGCGTATACATTTAGTTGAAATTAATATTGTTCATCTATTATTTATATTTATTGTCTTAATATGTTCATGTTTTTACAGTAGGTATATATAATTTTAGAATATAAGAAAGATAAACAGACACTTCGTTAGAATGAATCCTCTCGAGATAGGAGCATCACTTATATCATTCAAGAGTTGTCATAGGTATATTTGGCCTCGAAAATATACTCTTTATTAGCAGATATAAAGAACTTGATTTAAATACAATACATGATACACAAAAACAAAAGCTTCATACCAATAATTCATTGATTTATATTAAGATATCTATATCCAATGTAGGTTTATATTTTGGTCTAAGTTACTGAGTCAACAGCTGTCTCATGGCCGTCAATTTTGTCTTCCATCTCACTCTAACCACTTGATCTTTATTATTATCTTGAGATAATACTTTACAAGATAAAATGTTGAATTTATTTTATATTTGTAGAATGAATTGGCAACGACCGTCAGCAAATAAAAATATATTTTATTGTTAGTAAATAAAAATATTAATTTATATGTCATCAATATTCTAAAAGGTTTTATATTGACCTAGGATAGTAAAGTGTACAAGTACGCTGTATGTATATATAATGAATGATTAAATCAGACTTCCTCTCCCCCCATAACTGTCCGTCAGACACCATGCAAGTGTGAAGCCTTTCGTACATTGTCTTACATTCAGAATCTACTTCCTATATTACGTTTGTGTTATATAAATCAGAGTGACGCTCGCACGAATAGTACGAAACTCGATAACACGAAACGTGGTTAGTTTTCGAGAAGTTACGAAACAACAACTAACTAAATAACAACCAATCACAACCAACGACGCGTTTCGTGAATCGTGACTGCTCGAACACCATCAACGTGTCGTATTATTAAGACTCGTACTAGGGATACTTGGTTGTGTTTAGTTGTAATATGGTTGAAAGAACTCGTTTCGTAACTGCTCGAAAACTATCAACGTTTCGTACTATCGAAACTTGTAGTAGGGAAACTGTGTAAACGGCCATATACTTTTACAGTCCGTCTTTATTGCAATCAAAGTTACTTTCTTGTTCTATATCTTAAAATTATATCATTTTAAATATCCACATTATATTGGCTAAGTTATTGTAGCAAAAGTAGTGGTTTTCTCAAGATTTTTAACTTACATTTGTCAATGAAACTGATAAAAATAATATTGATAAATTCCATCATAAATTTCAATAATTCTTAGTTCCAAATATAAACTTATTATAACTGTATTTTAACAAAGGTTATTTAATAATCGCTAGATATTTTTTTGTTGCTGTGTTTGTTAATGTGGGCGATACTTTTTGTTAACGATGGAGGCCTTTAAAAGGAGTATAACTAAAGGCAGAAAAGGAACTTCGAGGGACACTGAAGGAATAAAAAACGAAATAATGTTAAAAATACTATTTCAATTAACTTATAATTCTCATAAATATGAAATATTTAAATTAGAGATATATATTCAGAAGATGATTTTAAGGAACCTTAACGTTATCAGAAAAAAATGGTCTTACAGAAGAACGTAAATAAAAAACCTTCCAATAATACAATTGAAATCGACACACATTAATATGTAAGAAATTGTATTCAAAGCAAAATATTTATTTTTTTGTCAAAGGTACTTTTGTAAAAAAATTGTCAAACTAAAAATAATAAGGACACCGCTACTTGCATCAAAATTATATTACAATTTCTGAAACTGGTTTAAAATTAACTACTGAAAGTGCGGCTCCAAATATTATTGCGAAAATAAATAATTACTTAGGTATATTAATTTACTTAATTTATACTTTACATTCATAGTAAATATTATGCATACATGTAAGAATGTTGTTGACAATCTAAGTAAAATTTCGGTCTACCCTCATATCACAAATAATAACAATACATTTTAAAAGTACTGACTAGAGATATAAGGACGTTATTTTATTAATATATTTACTGAATATAAGATTTAAGACGATTTTTTTTGTGTAACCGTTTGAAACATAAAGTTACTCAGAAAAACCCTTACATAATATAATCTTGTTAGAAATATATGAGATCCGTTTAAAATGTCAGTATTTTTGCAGATAAAGAAAGATAAAGATATAAATAAGATAAATGTCGTAAAGTAAGAAGAGTTAGCAGTAATCTTATCAATATCATAGAATATTTTACTGTCACTGTGTTTATAATTGTAAAACAACGCAAAGCGCAAAATCTTAAATGCTTTTCAATAAAGAAATCCCACACACAATACAATAAACAAAACAAAGGTATGATGAATATTGGCAAAGATACACAACTTTTATACTATAAAATATATGTTTGCAAAATATTTAAAGAAAAAATTTCGCATTTGCAATACCTTTAGCTTAAAAAAAAAACATATTTACATATAAATAATCAAGATTTATAAGTCTGTCTCTCTGTAAAATATACTAGAGCCAGTTTCACAATACACAAAAGGACTAAATGAAAAGAATTACTGTTATTTTTTTGCAGTTTATTCATATTTTACATAAGAAAAAGATTCTGCTTAAATAAAATTTGGGTCAAAGACAACACTCAATTCCATTATTTCGAACGGACGTAAACTTTTTTTAACTAAAAATAAATAGTACACAACAGTAATATATTTTATAGTTGCTGATTAATCGGAATAAATTTCGAAAGTAAGCTAATGACTACCAAAATTGTCCTAAAGACTATAAAAAAATGCAATACAAAAAATAATAAAAATATACCAACCCCCGTAGTCTTGTCCGCCATCGTCTTAAATTACGTCCTTATTTCTTAGATTCTGTCACAAATTTTAAAACATACTTCGAGTGAAATTCGTCAACGCAGATGCGGGCGCGCGGAAACGAGCCGCGAAGACAACTGCTCACAGACTACAACACTACGCTCTCATGCGGCTATACAACAATCATGAACGCGTGCGCCGATTCTCTCTCAACTACTTGTCCAATACATGCTTTACATAGACTAGGTATGTACAATCAATCATTATTACCGATATAAGCAGTAAGTCAATATATATATATATATATATATAAAAGGCTTCAGTAAAACCAATCGAAACCATAATTAAGACTAAAATTATTTATACATATAATAAATTTACTATTTATAAGGAATTAAGTATGGAATACAAGAAATAAGAAATAATTACATAAAAATTTAAATACATAAAAAGTTTATAGTAAAACTACAATTTTTATATTGAATATTGTATAACCACATATAGTATTCAACACCACTTACAATTGAAGTTAAACATTACATACGGTGTACGGTCTTAAACACTACTTTCAGACGGTCTATATACTCATTCCCATTCATTCTTATCACTCTACATATTCATTTCACATTCATTTTTAGCCTTTCATATAATTTCGATCATATTACTAAATACTGCAAAGAAACTGTATGACTGTTAGACCATCCAAATATAATCGTTAAAATGGGCCAAAGACAAGTTTACCTGATTTTGTCAACTGACTCTATATAAATGATTTAATATTCAGCAAGACATCGCCTAAATTAATGTTATTATCATATCACAACTTTATTAAATATGTTAGTGTTGTTTTTATTTCTATATTAGCTGATTCCCACTACTCTTTCCGATTAGACTACAGAAGGGAGTTACAAAATAACCCGGAATATTACTTTCTACTGATTGAACATTAGCTTATACTATTTGAAGCCGGAAAGAAAATAGCAATAGCAGAATCGGGCATCCAACACTTTGCTATAAACATTATGAAAGGCGGTTATTTAAAAGTAGTTGTATGTCTTATTTAGATGTTATATGGCATATAACCATTCTCATAAAATAGGTTATCAAGACAAAAATATTTTATCAAATCCTACTAGTAGTTGCAGAGATTAACGTGTTTAAACAAGCAAAAACTCTTCAGATTGATAATATTAGTAAAGATAAGACAATTGTGTGTTCAATAAACTATTTAAGTTGGTTTTACTTAGTGATTGCACTTTTACCGGGAATTTCAATTACCGGTTATTCGGTAAATATATTTTCTTCGGTAAAAAAACCGGTAAATTACCGGTAAATTTTGAATTCGGTTAAAATCATTGTGAAACTTGTAATTTTCTGTTGGTTTATTTTATTTACAAAGGAGGCTATTATAAAATATATAAATAATTTAACTTTGTCTTTTGAAATAAGCGCGAAGAAAAGTAAGAATGTCAAGAGATGTGTCATTCAACCGCGATCGTACTTTAGTGCAAAATGATCCTGCGACAGAAAAGGCTCGTTCAGATTCTACGCTAGTCGGTCGAACAGAACTCAAGTAATCGAACGCTTTTTGTAAATATTTTCCGCGTATACCCTCCGCTTTGAATAAAAGCATTTCTTTTCGCACTAACGATGACAGGTCGTTTCGAGAAACCGTTCTAGATTGGGTGACCGTCGGTGAATTTAATTTGCTTTGGATTGTAGAGTAAAGTTTATCCTTCAAACTCGCGTCTTCTGACACAATAGGTGATGATTCTGCGGCGATTCTTTGATTGATCTCACCAATAATTTCTGTTTTTATCTTTCCAGCGTAGTCGAATATGTTTTAACATATATGTTAAAACATATTCAATTGCATCGCTTCTACTAATTTTATAAAAAGGCCTCTCCTTAAACAAAATTTCCTAGACACTAGATTAAATTCTATTTCAACCTATATGTGTTTACAAAAATGTAGTCACCAGTTTTTGACTACAACTCCGCCTTCGTTTGTAGATTGTGACCAAACCGACTTATCTTCGATAATGTTGAGCAAATTAATGATAATTCATCACATTCATCATTACATTCATCATTGTATATGAAAGTATTAATTATATATATATTCAAAGTGTAAATTGATTAATTATATATATATATTCAAAGTAAAACTTATGAAAGTCAAAATTAATTTACAGATTAAGTTTAGCATATCTCAAAGATGATAATATACATTATACCATTTATTTGCAAGGAAGAACTAAACTGGCATAAAATTCCCTACTTATATTATATACTAAATACTTATAAAAAGGATACCAAGGCCGTGTACAATAATATTGCAATACATTCGTGTATTTTGTTTTCTTACTATCTTAGTGTTGTTAGTAACTTAACAACAGCATCTTCCATACGTTCCTATCAATATATAATCTGTCGTTTTCATAAAACATTAAAGTATTTTCGTTTTTTTTTTTTGGTAATCAAACTTTTTTCGGCAAACTTCAACTGTGGACCGCAGCCGCCCAAGTTACAAAGCAATCGAATAAACCATCGCAAGCATGTAAGTGGAATATCACAATTATTAATAATACTTACTCGTGCCATAAATACTATTTAAAAAAAAAATATATTACATTTGAATTTGGAATCTATCGTTCTTGTATGAGCATTCATTTCTCATTTTCGCGCCAATAGATTTAAAATATTTTTGTGATATTCATAAAGAAAACTCAATTGCTGTGCTAGCATTAGGTACACAAAGTAGATACGAAGCCAAATGTCATTTTTCAAACTTTCCATCAAAAAGATTATTAAATATTTGAGTATTTCAAAAGATGATTTAGAACTAAGAATGTCCATTATTAATTTAATAATTTTAAAGTGAATAGGGTAATGAAATCCGAACAACTATTTAAACGGTTCTAAAAAGGGACGTCACTAATGTTTACTTGAGCAATGTTTTAACAAGCAGAATGACCGAGTTTAAACTCAAAGCTCTCTAGAAGCTTCCCGATTAGTGAGCAGAGTACAACGTGGGCATTATCCGACTTCACGGATGGTTTGGTGGGTGTTAGCTATCAAGGAGTGACAAACAAATATTCATGAAAAATGTGTCAATACATCGGCACAAGTATATCAAGATAAAATTCTTGAGAAGGAGGTTAATTCACTTATCCGTCCTCTCAGCCCAATCTTAATCCGCCGGATTATAATATATGATCAGTTTTTGAGAATATGGCATTGTCTAAATTCTAAACGTCATTGGGATCAACGTTAACACATTTACAGTGATACATGTCTTATGCAAAAGAACGAAAACACTTTTTTCCCGGTAACACTATTTATTGTATATATACCTATTTCAGTAAATACAAATTGCATTTAAGATTATACATTATTATAGATTCTGCCTTTGTTAAGACAAGGCATTGAGTCGCAATTTAAATACGACTAGTCATTCGTATACATTTCCTAGCCATTTAAAATTCAATATTAATGTGTTATTTTAATTTAAAAGACATGCTAGTATTGCATTTATCTTGTTATTATATGATAAAACAATCAAACACAGACAAACCTGCGAACTTGTATGATTTTATTATATGTATAGATTTGTTACTTTCCAATGTATAAAATTAAAGTGTGTTTGTTTGACTATAGCGGAGAGATCGTCATAGTTATAGCACACATTCATATACGCGCCTGTGTGAGTAATATTTGCATCGGCAATATCTTTGGAGGCTTAAATTGAGGCACACAGAACCTGATACACGCTCTTAAACACAATTTAAACGTAATTAAATTATATTATTTTCTAATACCTCACTAAGTAAAAAAAATAGAAACATATTTTAAATAATATTAACATCTATCTATCTAAAATATTATAATTATTACTTTTTATTCGCGTATTTTCATTGGCGGTTTACTTTTCGTGAAACTAATATTGCCTCGTGTAACATTGCCAGTCGTATTATAGCTAGCTATTTGAGATTGACGTCTTAAATGTATATTAAAAATTACAGTAGGTATTTATCCAATACTTAACTACTATATTTTATCATTTTTTGATAAACGTTTAAAAATAGTTTATTTATATTGAGATGTGAGGCAATATATTTGTATAACAAAATAAACATCTAAAGGTATTCCAAGAGCGTATTTCGCACGGATATAGATGAATAAAAATAAAAGAGTTATTTAATATGTATTTCCTGTTTGTATACGTTATGAAAAACGGGATATCTCGTGTTGAGTTGGCTTCTATTTAGGGTTCCAAAATCAACTATATTTAATATATTAAGGAAGAATATATAAGAATGTAATTAAACGACATCTGATAGCTTTATTGTATTTTGGCCGGTCTATTTTTTGTATTCGAACAGCTTCTAATGGGGTTAGGGGAAAAATAGTAGCTTGGATACTATTTTGATTAATTATTGATTATTTTTTTAAACCATACCTGGCTAAATTAAATTAGTCATGAAAGCTTACTGAGGGTAGTTTGAATTATTGTCAATTTTGTATTTATTAATATTTTTGAAATTTTATTATGATGTAGCCATTTCAGATAAATCAAGTTTATATATTTTGTACCTAATGGTGTTGCAACTATTGTATTTCATTTTTATGATACACAATAAAATATAGCGATCTTCTCTATTTAGATATTATTTAGTGATATTGTATTGCAATGCAATTGTTATTTAAAATTTTAACATTGAAAAGATAATGGTAAAATGATAATATAATATGCATATGAATTAAGAGATGCACATCTTATCGGCTTATATATATATATATATATATATATATATATATATGTATATTTAAATAGCACCAATGTAGACACGTCTTCACACACACATCTTATACCGTCAATTGCATCCATATACACACACACAACTATTATTATAAATGTTTATGTAGTAGTACGACATGCAAGCCTAACTAACATACATATGTATGCGAAAGAAAACAATTGTTGTGAAATTAAGAATTGATTATCAAAAAAAAAAAACCAAAATCATTAAATTAAAATTGAAAATAATCAAAAAAAAAAAAACAAAACCATTAAATTAAAATTGAAAATAAATGAAAACTTTTAAATAATCTCTGAAAATAATGTAGATTTAGAACAGGTATTACTTTTTCTTACATTAAAGTGTGATAATAATACACGATAATATTGATACTTTTTGTTATCAATATTATCGAGTATTATTAAGAATATAAGGTTACTTACTTTTTTTTCAGTTTTATGCCTCAGGAGACTACTATCTTGAGAGTATAGGATATCTTCGCATTCCATCACTTGGTCGTAGTACACACGGAATCAATTAGAACACACCATAAAGGTGTGGTAACATTAAGGAATGATAGGTTAGAATGAAGATAAGACCAAAGTACGTCAACTGCCGCGAATTCAACTCTGACGTTAAATTGAACTGATGTTTGTAAATCTCACTGAGTCATCATTATTACGTCACGTAATAGTTTATTTATGACATATTCAGAAGCATGCCGGTATAGCCATCATATTTAAGATAACATATTTCAATATACAGAAAATCTATTTTGTTCAATAGTTTGTGACATTCCATAAAAATATGCAATTATGGATTGTGTACTTGAGATTAATTAAGCTATCGACTGGACTGGCGAGGGTGACCTGATTACAACGTTACTCGATACTACGCTGTTAAAATCATTGATTGGGAAGTTTTAATTTAATTTGAGTACACAAACAACAAGATATTTAAACCTACGTCTTGGAAGTTAAGCGCCCATTTCATTATCCAATTTAAGCGGCACTATTTATCTATTTGACATTCAACGTAGCGAGGAGTCTCCACCAATCAGAGAGAAGCTCTAACTCACTAACAGCCATTGCACAGTGGGATGTCAGAACGCTAATTGAGAGTATAACGTAAATTGTATAACCAAATGTTGTATTTATATTTTCTTGTACCTAACTTAAGACCTAGTCCATCTAATTTAAGAAATCTAAATACTTACCTAGGTCTTGAAAGTTATTTACATTTCTCGTACTTAAGATCTATTTAGGTTACTATATTTTATCTAATCTAAAAAGTACTGTTTCACAGTTTGAAAAATATACTAGTTACCTTATACTAGGTACCGTTCTAAAATTTCCGATTATGGAGAGATATCGACACCGTTTCCTTATAATCGATTTAAGTTTAGGGCTTTTTCATTAACAATTTATTTATATGAAACATTAAAAATTATCATAAAAAACATTTCAGAAATAATTAATCGTTGCTTTTATGTATAATAGTGCGCGCAAAATAACTTGCCAGTACATTATTAGCTGAAAGTTAAGTATTAATAAAATCTAAAAGAAGACTAGATTGAAAGCGTCTCGACTATTCACAAATTTATGACCGATTATACGTTTACAAGTGAGTTAGAATAGTCGCAATACCGCCGTAAAACCAGCAGCAAAGCAGTGACTTTGTATAGACGTATTGAAAATATAAATGTCCATTGTATATAATGGTTATAAAATTAATTTATAGAATCATTTAATTTATAGTGAATGTACATACTGTGATAAAAAAAGAATATCTTCGTTTTTTCCGAAAACGTTTTTACAATGTTGCATGTTGCTTCGACTTAAAAAATATGAAACGTCAAAAAGGTACCTCTTAAATTAAATGGCATTGTAATTATTTTATCCTTGTAGATCTCGAAGACAATATCTACTTAGGTATGTTATGACGTAATATCATGTATATACACAGCGTCTCTGTGATGACGTGACCCCGAGAACTGTTACACAATACATATCTTTGAATTAGATTTGTGGCATCGCTTTTTCCTTGTAAGCAGCTAATTAAATTTATATATTCAATATTATCTTAGTTATTTTATTTAAAAAGTTACTTTTAAATAATAATATATTCCAAGTATACGACTTATAAACTGGTATACTTGAATTATCTCAATAATGAGAAACCAACTGTCTCTATAAATACAAAGCTCTGGTTGCTATTTAGTCAACCAGAGATCACACTAAAGGCCAGCCAGGTCTACAAGGCAGTGAGTGCATGGCATCCAATAATTGATCAAATATGCTTTGGAACATATGTATAATACAGATTAACTTAGGTTTTGTGATATATTACTATAATGTAAGCTGAGTCTTTTACGAAATCTTTATAAAAGAAGACCTTCAAGTATTTTTAAGTTTCATAAATAGTTACAATAGAATGGGATGAAATTGTGATTGAAAATAACATAAAAAAACATGGTGTTGAATGTATTTATTAATGAATTTTAGACATAAAAGCTTTTTCTAAAACTGATGTAGTATCACTGTCCGTAGATTTTAGTAACTCCATATGCGATAATTCCAGTTCAAGATATTCCGTTAAATATTTAAATGATTGTAACATAAAAATGTATAGATTTGAGGACATTTTGTGGCAGAAAATCAATTTTATAGACGTTCCTAAAACATGTCCTAAGCTTCTTGCCCATATGGAACCAAGAAAATGTACCAACGGTCTTTTCTTATTTCTCATTGATTCGTCAAGCCGGTCTTGCATATTTAGGTGGTCTGGTTGATAGATACTGGAGTCTATGAACAGTAATAGCAGCAAGCTTTTCTTGGTGCTGCTGGAACCAATTTCGTCGGATACGTCTGAGTGAAGGCACTTTTCTTTATGAATGGATTAAGAAGCTCGGGTTCAGCTCGATGCTTTACTTCCATATTAAACCTTGCAAACTTATCACCTTTCTCTTCTTCTTTTCTTATGAGGATGTAATAAGGTCTAAATTCGTTTGAATACATTTTTTTAATTTTACTATTCTTCTTTTTATGCTACTTTTGTTTATTTATCAAATCATCACTCAATTATGACAAATAAAACTTTAAAAATGGCTTAGAAGGAAGTATAAGGAAAGAGTTTTTATTCGAAAAATGTTTATAAGTACATTTCTGTGTAATTTGAATAAGGTTTTAGTGATGTAAAACCTCTTTGTAGTTACGTAACGTTCGTGACGTAAAGAAAGGAGCATTAAAACTGGTTTTGCAATCAATTTACGTATCTTGGTTATATATCTAACTACCAGAAATAACTACCTACTTTTTATATTGATATCGTTGATACCCAATACAAATACTAGTTCATTTCATTGAGGCTATGATAGATTAAAATAAAAATGATGACAAATGCGGCCATTTCATTATGCAATCTAAGCGACAGCCGACTCTATCTCAACTAGCGTTTATCATCACGTAATGAAATAGCTGTTATTGAGTTAGTGCTTCTCTGTGATTGATGGAGACTCCTCCTCATTACTGTTCGAAATCAAAGTCTTAAATTGTATAATGAAATGCGCGCATTAAAATATATCATATTATACATTTTTATTCCAAATAGGTTTATCAGGGGTCTTCAATTTGTTTTACTAAATTATAAACGAATCCATTGAAGTTTTATTGTTTTATTTTACAACGTTCGCAAACCGTAACACTTGTTGTATGAAAAATTTCTTTCAACTGATGCAACAATGATCTATATATTTTTTTATTCTTCAGTATTGGGCTGTCCTTGGCTTGAACTAAAATTTCTTGTATTTGTGGAGCAAGAGTTGTCCTTGGATTGTCAACCATATTAGGGTGTTTTGATTTATACTTGAGAGATTTTTGATGGAACGCCTGCCAGGTAACAACTTAGTGTAAATTGTAATAATTCAAGCAACATTATTTATTGATAGCAACGTAAATAGTCAATTATTATAATATATTTTTGGATAAAATCCATTTGGAGCTCAGTTCTAATATGGAGATGTAATGTTCGTCATCCGAACAATAAATTTTCTTTTAGGGACGGGAATTTTAACATATTTCATGGATAAATCTTCTCCCTTATTTCTCGCCTGGCATTCTGAACACTGTAAAAAATTTTGAGTGCTCCGTAATATAATGATTAACTGGATTATCTAATTTTTATTGAAATATACGACCTAGCTTTTTAATTCTTAATATTGGGAGTGAATTTTGCAAAACGCTCTTTTAAATCGTCAATATTCTTTTTAAAGAGCAGCCGCATCTCTTTTAATTTTTCAGAGATAATTTTGCTTTGGTCTACCGTTTTGGAGTTTTTGCGTCGATTACATCCCGGGCATGGCGCCTATGACCAATATTATATTATTAATAAAAAGTAAAAAAGTGGGATTTAAGAAATATTTATAAAAATAGTATTGTTGCCACAATAGCGTGTGGCTATAAGAAGTATTACTAATCTGAGCGTTCTGTAGCTGACAGCCATGATGGAAATAAGATATGGAAAAGAAATAATGTTGCCATGTGTCGCAAAATTGTATTCGATAATAAATATCAACAAATTGAAATATTTACTCTTATACTTACAGCTTGAGCTAGACACATAAATAGCATGGTTAGTCCCATAAAGTATAATGCCAAAATGTTGAAATTCATGTTTTATAAGCAAATGTAACGATGTCGATGTTATACTTGTAGGTATTTTATTGTCAATAACCGTTTATTATTGCACAATTCTGAAACAAGTTTTATGTTGGCGATATAATTTCAAACAATCACAATAAAAATAATACAGTTTAACATAAATATGATGATTCGTGATACCGAACTGTGGACCGAGTAAATAGCAGTGTTCGATAGAAAATTTGATTTCTTTACAGTATGTGCATCAAATATTTTATGTACAGATATATAATGATTTTTATCAATCAAATATATTCCCAAGACGAATAAAAGATTTAAAGAAAATTAGATAATGTATATTATGTAACAAAATAAAATCAAGTTTTATTTATATCTATATATTTCAAATACCTTTCGAAAAAATCTAATGAAATTCTCATAAATAATTGAACACAAAAAATGTCATCCTTGTAAGTCCTAAGTTGTTTAATGATCTAACAAAACTATATTATATTACAGTTTCCCGAAAGAACCTTGTTTTATTTTGTAATTAAACAGGGATACAACGGGGAATAATTTTAACATGGTTACGAAATATTTTATCATAGACAGATAAATCAAGACAAAATCATTAATAAGATTATTCAAAATGTTGTGAGTACCATTCTCAAAAATATCATTTTTATCGCGCTCTCAACATTTCTAAAAATACATTATCTTAAACCAGATACAAGACGAAATTGACATGATATATTTCAAATTTATTGCCTAAATGACACTTGTTTAGCACACAATAGTTAAATACTAAGATACTTAAAATTGACGTGGTTCATAATTATATTCAATTGTTTTCAAACAACATACCTTAACTTATAATAAGCCATACTATAATAGTTTAATTTTGTTTAATAGTTGTTTGTATATTAAGTTAAGCTTTTTTTGATATTTTGATTAAAATGGTCTATTTATTCAGACGAATGTGATCTAGTGTTAGTTATTAATTATATATTTTTAATAATAAATTCTTATATCTCTGAATAGGATTGGGTTGAAAGATTTCCGAACAATTAATTCAATTTATGGCAGATACTATTACTGCGTTTAAGCATGATCTTTACTACTAAGTGCTTTGAATTATTAATTGAAGAATACGAGAGCGAACAGCACAAGAGTTTAAAAGAGATTAATATCAAAGATATATGATGTAAAAATTATATAACATATCAGTAGTATAATGTATGCTGTGTCTCTACTAAATTACGAAACGTCTGCCTTCATCAGTGACTCTAGCTGTTCTCACTTTTACAACCCCGTTCTACCACACCGTGAGCACGAGACGGAGTACATAAATGTCGTTGACATAATAAGACAAGTGTGGAAGCGACGCCCTTGTTACATGTCCTTGATGTTAGATTAATTCAAATCACACGTTACAACAGCCGCCAGTAGAGTCATGATGCTTATCTAAAGATATTGATGTATGGCACCAACATTTCATACAGTTCTTTTTTTTCCATAACAGTTTTTTCTTCGTTCTTTCCAGTTTTATAATAATCCAGAACTAATAATCCAAAACTAGTCGAGTTCTTTTCATCCATTCTCGTTGATTTCAACCATGACTAACAAAAGCAAAGTAGGAAATACACAAATGACAGAACACACGTTCGAAGTTCACACAAGTTCGAAGACGAACAGGATGGAGCGCTTCTGCACGTTCTCTGTCAATACCGTTGTGGTAAACCACGTTCCAAATATTTTTTTCTTTTAGGACTACTCTATATGTCAAGCCACCCTTCCTATTAACAGTGAGTAAACTTTGCTAATTGCAGCTAATAAAAACATAATAATAAAAAAAATATTTTAATGGAATATCTGCTTCCGTATTCGATCCGCTATAATAAATCCTAAAGATAAAAATCGTCCATTATTTCTTGTGTTATTTGTTTTGCAATTATAAATTAAATATAACTAAACTAGGAAGCTAATCATTCAATTATTTAATTGTTGCTCAGACTCATTTGTGTATTTATTTTCAACTTTTTCTTTTGAAATAATTATATACCAGGAAATTTATTATATGCACCGATGTTTTTATATTATTGCATATTTTATTAAAAAGAAAAATTCTTTATGTGAAAATTAATTTTAGGATAATTTAAACCTAAAATAGTATATATATATTTATATACAAATTAATCACTACTGGTAGTGTTTACAAAAACTTGTATAACCCTTTTAAATTTTTATGTTTCCATATTTATGAAATATATATTATATACCATATATAAATTATGTACCAAATATACATTAATATATTCGTTTAATAATTGTACGCCTTCTTTTTTATTTAAGTAGACTTTGGGTTATGTATATTGTTCCTCGATTCATATATATGTAAAGAAAGCAAGTTTTCCATTACTGTTATACAATTTCTTAAACCTTTGATGAACATTGAACATGGAAAATGTGGATGTTCAGACCATGAGTGTAGTATGTACACATTTAATCATAGTTGTCTTATAAATATATATTAACTAGGTGCTGAAATCACTTTCTTACTTCATCTTTCTATGTTGTATGAGAGTAAGAATATTAGAAATTACTTATTAACTTGAAATTTTATTAACCTATATTCTTATTAGATGTTGACTGCAGCTTTATGAAACTCTATTACCACAACAAATGTTTCAAAATTTCATCCTTATGTTTTAAAATTATAGCTATTAAATTACTTAAAATGCTCTATAAATAAATAAACACATTTTAGCTAACCTTTTATTATTTTATCTTATCATTAAAACGTTGACAAATTATTCATTGCAGTTCCGGCAGAATAAGGGGGATGCAAGTGGTGTAATGATGACTGTTCTGCAGGGTGTTGGACGGAGGACTTAGGCATGTCTTCATACACTCTATCCTTGTTTCGAAATTGTTCTGGTTGCCCCCACAACCTGAATATAAACGACGTCTGCATGTCCTGGAATAATAATTTAATAAAGTATTATGTATACTTAAATATAATAATGTTCCAAAATTTTATTTTAATTTGTAATTTAAGTGGTGAATGAATAAAATTAATTTTAATATATAAAGCAAAGTTTTCTCATCCTCCATGTTAGCAGGAAGAGACAAAAGGGTTGACCTTTTAGATGGTGGGTCAATAATAACAAAGTCCTAGCAGGCATTAGATGGACAAAGGTTTGTAAAAATAGAGAGTAAAGAAGAGTATTAAATGCTTTGTTGATTAGTAACAGAGTTTATGTATTTTAAACAATGTAATAATTTATTTTTTTGTGTATAAATTACTGACTGAGTAAAGGCTATCATTACTATACTATATCATTACCTCAGAATAATATATATATATAAAATGCTACAATATCTTTAATACATACTTTGTAAAGTTGTCCCATGTAAACCGGTTGAAATGACCGAAACAATATCCATAATCAAATGAAAGTGAACAAAAAAAAGGTATTGTTCCTGAAAGAGACCAAAAAGGTTTAATCAGTTTCTTTGTTCTGAGTTACCAAAAATATTGTCTGCATAACCATGGACAAACATACATAACAGGAAATTAAACCAGGGTCCGATTATGGTGATAGAAAACATCATATACCAAACCTATCATTAAAATTACTTTTCATGTCCTTTGTATTCAAATAGCAATGGTTAGTACATTGTTCCCGAGTCTCAAATCGGTTCCCATTTCCTTGACATCCTCCCCAAAAGAAACGGAAACATCTTTCTTGTTTTACATCATAATACCACTGGACAATGTCAGCTCTGCAAGGTCCAGTGTCTGGTCTCAGGAAACATGATTTGTGTTGAGCTGAAAATATTGTTATACTTGGCTATGAATGTTATCAATACTATTGGTTCAATGATTAATTATATATAAATGCTAGAAGACACCATATACCTCGCAATGTTTGGTCAATTTTTATACAAACTTTTCGTTGATCTGTGATTGCCCTAGTATGAAATCTGAAACGTTTTTTACTCTTCGTGGGACATTTTACTAATACGAATAAAATAAAGTTTATACTTATTAACAAATAGAGAACTTTCCAAATTCCTCTATGCCGAATGTTTAAATGCATTATTTGTTGCATAAATGAAATAGGTTTCAATAACAAGTTATAGCTAATATATGCTGAAATTGTCGTATGGTTTTATTGCTTTTTTATATTTTATTTATATACAGTTCGTAAGCGTACTTGATGTTAGTAAAATGTTGATAAGATTGCATGGTACTTTACCTAAACTTTACAGATGCTAGGGTGGACGATATAATTATCAGGTTACATATTACTTGTTTAATAAAAATAATATGTTTAATAACAAAGAAATATCATAATAATATAAGGAAGATATCGCGGATCGACTTCGTTTTACAATCCAGCTTCAATAATAAACTTGACAGTTGATATGTTGTGATTGTGAAATTTTCTTTGACTTTGACAGTTTCGTTTTCTTCGCTGCTGAATATAATATTTTGATACTGAGACACACAAAAAATAAGAAAAATAATTTTATCTTCTATCAGTTTAATTATACATGTAAATTAATAGTTGTAATGATTAAAATTTCAAATCATCGATCCTATTTAAATGATTTGATCTGGACAACTATTACTTGACGCAAAAAATATAAAAACTCCGTTTTTCAAATTACTTATAAAGAGTAAAAAAATAAGAGGTTGGGCAAATATTTACTTCTTATTAATAATTTTAAAAGACTGAACTTTTATAGAAAGAGTGAACGAAACGCTGTTCAGATATACGTTGGGTGGGGTGCGTGTGCGCTTTTTGCTTGTGGTTTAGCGACCCGGTACCGGGATTTATCCTTAATGTACTTTATTCTGTCCGGAACTCTCTCTTTTACTGAACGTCAGATCAATATTTTCAATGTAGAGTTACAAAACAAAGGATATTGTTTTTGTTATTGTTAATAATAAACATGCCAAAATGTTAATAACAAATGAGATTTTATTGGTACAAAAGTTTAATAAATTGTTAGTTTTATTTAGTGATTGAGTGTTGTAAATAAATATAAAATAATCATCAGTTTATATTTTTTTATATTTTATTCCACAAATTGGCATTATGTTTATCAATGATTTAGTGATTCTCATTTTTTGTCTCAATTATATTTTTTCCGTTACCGGCGCTGGTTCTGACGAAAAGGTAATTTTTTAATAACTTTTATAAATATTTTTTATTTTCTACTCCATTTTAATAATCCTCTTTATTTTTACATAAATGTTTGACGCCTACACTTATCATTATTCATTTTTAAGAATAAACAATTCATATTTCGTGTATTTAATATACATCTAATGGGATATTATCTTTATTATTGCTAATTTAAACTTAACTGCTTGATATTACAGCAAGAGCAAATAGATATTTGATTAATGTGACAGGTCCACGATATTATAACTATGCACATATAAATTGTTACATTTTTAATAATAAAATAACTGAAACATTACCTTTTAAGGCGTAACTCAACGATATAGAAATATAAAATAAATATGAATGAACCTAACGTGTTTTATCTGATATTCATAATCTAATAGGTTAACGATTCTAAATACAATATATTAATCTTACCATACCACTTGGCTTAAGCAGTGAGACTTTATTAATTTAATAAAAAAAATATGAATAAATTATAATTATAATTCATCCATATAAAGAATTAAAAAAAAAATTTATATAATTAATTGTACCGGTGAATAATTAAAACCTCTTTACAAATTAAGTAGATATTTATTTTTATTTTAGGTGTCCGCACACATGGTAGCAGCAGGAAATCTCTTAGACGTTAGAAATAAGCAATAGTGTAATGTTAAGACAATTGAGGGCGGCTGTATAATCTACAGTCGAGACAATTTCCAGCTCATTCAGTAGAGACAGTGAATCAGAATAATAATCGAATAAATAATATATTAATATGTACGCGTTCAGTATTCATAAAATAGTTCCCACACAAAATTATACCTGAACGATTTCCTTTTATGTGAATTAAAATACTAAAACGTAGAAATTCGATAAATAATTTATCGATTTATTAGAAAACGTGTATTGATACTAAATCAGAATCGAATAAATAAATAAGCTAAAGATATTATCTTTTCCGGAAAGGTTAGAATCTTTGGCAAAGATTATTGGCACCAAGTTACACCTTCACTTAGCTATTCTTGTGTACTGAATATAAATGTATTCTAAATACAATCACATTCGTGTATTGGAAAAATAGTTAAAGGCATATTTTGTAATCCGTTCATGACTGTCTTTAACAATACTTTCCTTTGTATCTTCCCAATAACACAAAAGAATGCCTCCGTCTTTTATGAATGCTTCCTATTATAATAAAAACCAGTTACTTTGATTTAAATTGGAGAGGAAGTGCAGTTCTACAGGATATATAAACCAATTTAATTGTCACTATAAATAATAATCAAGTTACAAAAAGAAAGTAGAAACTAACAGTTCAGTTTCCTCAGTCGTTTCAGTTTTAAAATTCATTTCGTATTTAGAGCACCGACTTCACAGATATTGGCTTAAAGCGAGTACCTGGTAGCTGTAAACGGCTCCAAACAAAACAATACCGGTATATTGGAAGCCTTTCAAGACCCTGACAAAACTATGACTGACAAATATCTAAAGTGATAAAAATAAATCTTTTCGTATTGATTTGATAGCCAATTACGCAAAGCAGTGAGACGTGTTATCATCGTGTGGCCGCGTGTGAAGCGAACACGGGGAACTCAAATCGGCCAGTCTGTGGTTCTAACGGCCGCAACTATCCTTCAAAATGTCACCTCATGAAAGCGCAATGCACAGGTGAACCCATCGCCATAGCGCACAGAGGACCCTGCACAGGTATGACACTTTTAATATATAGATTTAATTGTAAATATAAACAAAAGACGTGCGTGTAGTTGGTGTTGCCCATAGGATATAAATAATATTGGTAAGAATGGAAAGACATCGTTTTCAACCATCAACAATTTTGTGCAAAATCGTGGTGATTTTATCGCTACAAGATATTAATGTCTCCTCCGTAACACTTTGCGGTCGCGGTAAACAGACATATCTACAACTCTTGAACAATGACATTCTGAAATACATATGATATGCCCATGAGGCGTCTCATACATATTGAAATGGCATCATGAAAAACCATCAGCTTGCTTTTCTTGCTCATTGCGCGACTGATACATTTTTATTTCGCATCCTTATTAAATGTAAGCTATATAATTACTGGCACTGAACAATTAGACTTATTATTTTATAATTACATTACTTCATCTGAATTCGTCACCATTATTGTGTTAACAAGAATGGCGCATAGCTACATGACAAATTATTAGATAAATTTGGATGATAAAAAAAAATCTGCGGTTAGATGTACTTCCTTGTTATTTTAATTTGAATGAAAAGTATACGAAGTAGGTTCTCTATTTTGTTGAAAGTGAAAGATAATATTAGCATTGAAATTACTGCTTACCTATAAATTACTACATGCCAATACTGTGCCGGATCTGTTATGAGTATCGATAAAATCTGTTACCTGTGCTAGAATTATTTGAAATACAAGGTTATACACGTAACTCCGAATAAAGATTCAATGAAAAATCAATAGGAGCGAGATTTTCGTTCTGTTTGTTTTATTTTTATTCTAACCTAATATGCGTCATATTAAACCAAATTCTATAACACATAAAACAAGCAAGCATTGACAGTAAATTGACTGAAATCATCCACCAGACGGGAAATCCTCATGTTTGACGGTGCTTCGGTATGCGCTGAAGCAAGGCGGCCGTCGTACCATGTTCGTGCCGCGTTGCCGTGCGGACGGTACGTTTGCTGCCGTGCAGTGTTCAGCAGCCGGAGCCGCTGCCGGCTGCTGGTGCGTCACGACGGACGGCAAGCCGCTGCCAGACACTGCTGTCAGAAACGGACGGCCCGATTGTACGAGAACTGGTGAGAATTCCACGACTATAACATTATTGCCTACAGATTCCTGTAAATGTTGTTTTCAGCAGCAAATATATTCGTAAGAATCGATTTAACTAAAAAGTAATATTTCTTACCCGGATTCGAAACATCTGTTTAGACTACAATGTAAATAAAGAGCTCAAAGTTTGTAAACATTTTTCCAGATGAAAGCTTATGTTTATTTTACATTAATCATCTCCCTTTGAAAACACCTTGGCAGTAAGTGGCCTCATACATAGCTTTAGTATTGGTATATAGTTAAAGCTGTAATGCCTTGAATATAAACTGTTTGGTGAAATCTTATCTTATCTTTTCATAATGTTGGCGTGGGACGAGGCGCCAAATATCTGCGTTCCGTCTAATCAAAACTATTACTTGTTTATTCAATGCTTGCTAGAAAACAGATTGCACTCCAAATTATTTCTAGAAATAGTTTTGTGTAGTCTAAATATTTCAGGCGAAATTGCGTGTGCATTTAAAATTAAAATACTTACATTTTAGCTAATTGTTGAAGAAAATACTTATTACCGAAAGACAAACCTTTGACAAAAAGACAATACTGGAAATATTATACATCTAAGACTGACACGAAATTTATAAGTTTTTGCAAAGCTATTATTTTCTCTATCCGGTTACACAATTACAATTAATTTTATGTTGAATAAGATGGTTCTAGGACAGATCTTTATTTCATTATCATTAAATCTATTGTTATTTATATCATTGCAATAATCATTTTACAAATATTACAAACCGATTTACGCAACTGTCGTCTATCATTAATAGGCGTGGCTTCACAAATTTTATTCATGACTTCCTATTCAAACAACACCCCATCCAAGATAATTTTTAAATCACTATAACGATTTTGATTCAGATCATCGCACTTACAATAACGGGCGTAAGACATTCCCTTTCACTTCATTTATTAACACACGCCATCTGTTAAACACCGGCCGTTACACACGGGTCAAAATAATTATAGTTAAGAATGACATAATTGTTTAAATTATTATCACTTATGTGTATTAAAATAAAAACAATGTATTCGCAATAGAATAGTGATGTAGTTAGTTTCACTCCGAGTGCATCATTCCATTCAGAGAGACATTCCCTGGTTATATATGGATAATTATAAATAAACTTACAATTCGCATTATGATTTGATAATTAGATAATTTTAAACAAATTTACCGGTCACATTATGACTTTCTTCGAAATATACATATATATAGGGATAAATAAATAAATATATATATATATATATATTATCATCTCGAATCTCTTAATATTATCGTTGAAAAAAATCTATGTACAAATTGACTCTATGAATGGACCTGTTCCTGTGTGATGCTGGAGCAATAAAATCCATTATCCAATGTATTGCCCAACAACGGTTACGGAGACAAATTATTAGGAACGTTAAATAAACTTCTCATTTATATACTAATAACGCAAAAGGATCTCAACCGTGTAATTATAGATAATTACATAATATACTTAATTACAATGTCTCTCTGTCTGTCATTACAACTGGCCAAGAACTTATTTATAATTTTTGAATTAAACTTATATTCCTTAACCTCTTCGCCAAACTAGGAATAATAAAAGCTGGTTCACCGACATTACAATTAATTTACAAATAAATAAATAATCAATAAATATAATCGACATTTAAACACAATCTTGTGAAAACTAAGCAAAACTTGTACTATGGGTACTAGACAACTTATAAATATACATATACTATTCTTTTTATATTTCATATTATAAAGATATCTCTTATAAATATAATTATTTCATTATTTTGTATGCTTAAAATAAACTATTTTCTTCACTATTACACTTCTTATTTATACTTTCAAAACTAACTGCACGTAAAATAAGCTAAGATTATTATATTCGATTTTAATTAAAAATCATTTGTTAATATCATATAATATTATTAAATAACAATACGTTTTCAAATCATCTCACTTATAAGTACATTTTATTTATGTATCGGTAAGTGTGTGAAGTCGAAAGTATAAGCGTATCTATGAATCGGTAAGTGAGTAGAGTCAAAAGTATAAGCGTATCTATGAATCGGTAAGTGAGTAGAGTCAAAAGTATAAGCGTATTTATGAATCCGTAAGTGAGTGGAGTCAAAGGCGGAAGATGGTAATCGAGACTTGTTTACAAAGCACTACTATCAAATTAGTCGACATTGATACGATCTCAAGTAACTAACAACGAATGCTCATATTGTTAGCTCACTCAGTGGCATTTTTACAAAATTTTATCGCAGTAAAGAGTTATAAATAAAACTGTTCGTATTCATATACTGGCTTTAACCAAATTAAATAAACATACCTAAAATATAACTTTGCGATATTTCGGTAAAATAAAAGGCATTTATTTGATTAATTCAATATTAAAATAAAAGGTTAGACATTATTTATTGAACCGGTACGTCTAATCAAAATTCTTTGATAGAATTAAGTGCAAAATGAAATAGCCGCGGGTCTAAACTTATTGACCCATGCCTGTTTTTACCTGAGTTTATTTTTATAACAAACACGAGGTTTCTTTTAAACTCAGAAATTCTTTTTAACTCAAATAAAATCAGAGCCTTATTCGTTTTACGCGAAGCTACCGTCTCTCTTTTTTCAAGAATTCTAGAATGTAGAATGTCCTGTTTGCCTGCAAAAAAATACTTTAACCTTATTGGACGACCACACATAAGTTTTAAATTTAATGGGTTCATTTTGACTTGACGATACGATTCGGATATATCGTTATTTATGGTAATGTCGTTATTTATAAATGGAATGAATGTAACGGTCCTAGCTCCAGATATAATCCGAGATTACATTGAAATCAATTTCTATAATCGTGTTATAATATATGCTAATACTCGTGTTATATTCATTTTATGCCAAATTTATTGAGAATCGAGATCATGACAATCTAAAAGGTCTGATGGAGCCGCGATGTGTCGTACGCGCATCTGGAGTTTGAATTTCAAAATGACACCTCTCTTATTATTTAATATTGCAAAAAGATGCAAATTGTCAAAAAATAAACTAATGAGTCTTTCCCACTGATACAGATAAATTTAAAGGTTGTCCGTGTCTTGTTATGAGTTGGGTCAGTCTGATATACCTACAAATTTAATCAAGAAATATCAAATGGAATTATATTGTTACTTATTCTAAGCACGAGTGCGATGGTATCGGAGCGCATTCGTAATAAATAGTTCTACAGTAGGAATATGAAACAACTTGATAAACCAAATAGTAAGGAAAGCAATCGATAAATAATTTATGTCTGAGTTATTGAAGACAAATTTATGCTACAACTATGCCAAAAGTATGCAGAAAAGCACTCAAGGTGTTGCATACACGTAGCTGTAGTTGGAAAATTATTATATCTATCAATCCGACCTAGATCAAGAATATAATAATACGCATAATAAATACTAATAATTGAACATATTTGTTTAGGAATTTATTTTGATTCGCTTTGTCAAGTAGAACTTAAATATACCTACTTACCTATATTTCGCGGCGGAATGTACATACTTTATATTAAATAATTAGTTAATTTAATGTTCACTTATAAATACTTAATAATATCAAACACCTAGTATTTTCTATATATTTATATATATAATATATATACCTATAATATTAAAATATCTAACCATCTCTTACTTATATATATTAGATAATAGACATTCTTTCAAAAGATATAACGTAAACAATAAAATCTAAATTCAATCTTGCCATGGGAAATATGCTTTTATTGTCCATACATTGTGGCTATAATGGTTAAATATTTGACACCTTGAACATTTAATTGGAGACTGTACAAGAGCGCGTTTTCTTAGAAACCACGGACAGACAGCTCGACGCCGTATTACAATGGAGTCTGTTTTTTTGCTCTAGGAAAGGCAACCTCCATGAGGCGATAGAAAAAATGCTCCAGACAAGCTTAATAGTTTTGTTGGGATAGTTGGCCGCACCTTTGATGTTTTATATTTAGTAAACTCTCCTACCTGCCTCTGCCGAGTAATTAAGACAATATATTTAGTATACTATAGATTTCATTGATGATTTTATAGAGATTATTACGGACTTCTATTAAGTTAAATAAAGATTGATTAGTTTTATATCAAAGCGTCTCAAGAAATAACTCTACAAATTCCTAGAAACGATAATTATTATCGTCCTTATAGTTACATCATTGAGTCAATTTATTTTAAAAAAATATAAGGGCGTAAATTAAGACATTTGGCCACGGTACAATCAATAATTAAGGAGACAGCATAGGCATTCGCAGAGCTCGGTCCTTACCGGTTTTCGTATTGACTAATGGTGCACATCACTGCCGTTTGGACCGGTTGTATAGACGGTATCCCCCGCCCCCTGCAGGACACCGCACACTTGCGTCTCCATAGAAACTGAAACGCGAGACGTACAAGATGCATGTCTATACAACATTTATAATTACAAATTTGTTATTTTACTAAAAAAGATTTTTTTTATATACATCTTTAATGAAAATACTGATGCAATACAATCTAAATTGATTTACCAGCTGCAGGTCAAATGGTATACCTATTAATAAACTGAGCGGATTCAAGACAGGTCAATTGCACCATAAGGATGCAACAATTTAAAAGGGCCACCCACTACTGACTACTAATACACAGAAAAGTTATTTCAAAAGATAATTATTCTAACAAGTATACATTTTGTAACGTAAAAAATCTTTAATAATTGCCGTTAGTAATTCCTGTACGTTTAGATATTAATGTTAGTATTTTTCTTGTAAGTCATTTTAAATTTGTTTTGCAGGTAAATCCCAAACCAGGCGACGGTCTTCAGTTCGAGGTCAACGTAACAAAAAAAGTAAGTCAACACGTGTTCCATTATTGGTACTAATCGCTACTATTTTGTGTAAATCATTATATGGACAATGTTTGTTATAGTTAGTCTTGTTGCAATTGAAATCGACTGATTTAATTGATTATAGCTTTCACAAAAAATATTTTTAAAAAAATCCTGAATATCTATTATACGAAATAAAAAGAACTACTTACCTGATTGGTTTGTTGGACAAATATAACAAAACTGATCCAGATAATAAAACCATTACATTCTTTTAATTTTACATAGGTATACAAATAAATATATATACGTATTTCTGAACGATATATTATTTTATTATGACGATACTTTCCATTTTCTATAATTACTGCTTTTAAATTGTTGACTGCAAAAAAAAAATACTATCCTTAATGACATGAATAGCAAATTGTAAAGTAATTTAATTGGGCATTATATCCCACTTATATAAAAAATATAATTTTTCAAACATGTGGCACGCTATTCGTGATTGCGTGACAATTCTTGCATATTTCAGTCATTCTTCAGTCTCTTCCCATATAATAACGATCCTATTATGAAAATCAATTTTGCGCAAGCATGTGATTATTTAAATTATAATAAATAAAAATTGAATTCTTTGATACGGACAGGATTCGAACTTATAACCTCCGAGAAATCGTCCTGTCGCTGTGCTTATTGAGATACCGTTTAGATGCTTCGATCAATTTAGCGTTCTATATATAATTATCTGATTATTTTACTATAAAATTATCACAACTGGCTCATGTAGTCTTATAGTATAATAATAACTAATTATTCACTAGGTTGCACAAGAGTAGATCGAGCTCAATTCAACGGAAACCTAATCAAAATATTCAGTGGAGAGTATGACCGGGCGCGATCTGACCAAGGTGCCACCACTGATCCTCGAGGCGTCGCCGACTGGAAGTTCAGAGAACTTGATCGCGATAGGAGTGGTACCCTTCAGAAATCTGAGTATCGGGGTTTGCGGCGGCTCATCAAAAAGGTATTATTTTAAATAAAATCGATTAAAATGTATACGACATTATTACATCGAAATTATTTATTGTAAAGCATTTTTATTGAGTTTTTAGTTGAATAATAATATAATGCTTGAAATAAACACATTTTATATACAGGAATCTATGAAGCGTTAAACGGGTGATGATAACAAGGAGCCCTATTGTTTGTTGTTTTATAAACAAGGCCACAGTTCTAGTCCGATTGCTTCATCTTAAGTGGTTTTACGATTCTGAATTGGAACGCAAGCCAAGTAATGGAATATGTAAAGCTTATCATGTTTTTTAACTTCAAAACAGTTAACTTTATGTTCAATTTTAAATTAAGTTTTAATTGTAAACTCCTAACTGCTTTTAAACAAAATTTAAGATACGCGTAAGCAAGCATACTGTTAAATATATGTTCATCATTGTGTACTCTTATTCCTTGCCCCATGCTGTAAGATGCGATGCTTTGAGATAAGACAGTAATGGAATCGTGTCAGTCTCAACACGTGTTACTCATCATGAGGTCATTTTTATTCAGCTATACTATATATTGTCAGATCATTTTATTGTATTATAACTATGATATATTATCGTATTTCGTATTAGTGTGTGTAATAATTATAGAGATACGTCGTGCACACATGAAACATTTAGCATTCTCTTAACTCATTCTATTTAAAAGTCTTTTATTGTATCCTTATATACTATAAAACTAGATGATAATCAAAAGCATTGCGTAATATCTCACAGGATTTTTTTATAAAAATAGGCCCTCATGACACTATCATTTGAGGAACACACATTATTGAAATTACTAAAATTTATTTAATGTGGAAAAGAAAAATAAATATGAAATAAATGGTAAAGGTGGTGAAACCGAAGCGATGCGCTCGCGCATGGGCCCGCGGCTGCGACGCCGATGGCGACGGGGAGATCGCGCGTACGGAGTGGGCCGCCTGTCTTCTGAGCACCCCCGACCCACCCGCTCCGGACTGTAAGTACCTCATTACAAAACATCAGCAAGAGAAAATCAATTAATACTCATTCAATAACTGATGAAGACTTAAATCGTCTTCTTTTAACAATATTAACGCATGTTCTTCATTTTATTACTTATGTCTCTTGCCTTATTCTCATTTTGTACAATTTTAAATAATTTCCCTATCAGTAGTAGTAGTAGGATATAATGAAATAGTTATTCAATATCTTACAAGATATTTCTTTGTTTCGATAATTTCCTGTTGGAAGGTACAAGGTCAGACGTGCCTTTATAAAAGAAATGTATACAAAATCCATATTCAATATAACATTGCGGTTGGAAATTTTATTTAAGAGTAAATATTGAGTCATGTGCATTGTACAGGAAAACTAGCGCAATTTGCAGAGACTGAAGATTTCATATATAGACTTTAAAACTTATTTTAAAATATAAGAATCATTGTTTTTATCCATAAATGAAGTATATGATAAGTACTAATTAACTTAAGTGGCCACGTTGTCAATGCAGGCAAACCACGAACACTGTTCTGATGGAACGATGTACGAAATTGTTAGATAAGAAGTAAACATGCTCCAACTTGGCCATGTTTAATTTATAAGGTAAGATGCGAATGTAAGCGCAAACATAATAATAATATACAGTTTCTCTCCGTTTCTTTATGTCGTTGAATGCAGACGACGATAGTGTTCCAGAGCCGGAACCAGATTACGAGGAGGAGCCGCTGCCAGATCCTAGTGCTGGTATGTTTTCATATAAACTAACTCTCATCTGCTGTAGCATTTACTATTAATTTAAACTTAATTATTTTTAACTTAATATTAATTTATATAGACTAAAAGCAAATCATTTCATTTCATAGCTTCATTTTTGTTATTTATATCTATGTCTAGGACACAATGATTAAGATTTTCGTTTAAATTACTATTTAACTTTAGATATGCCTGTAGCTCCACATGTTGATAATAAAAATTCTTAGACATATTACTCACAATTGGATGTGGTCACTGGGGCTCATATGGTACTGGATTATTTAAAACATAATATTATAGCAATTCCAAGTTCACAATTTTCGAAAGTTTTTAATTCGTATGATTTAGCTTATAAAACACTTTAATCTTATTTGCCGGCGAAAACTGGCAAAAAGTCAGATTTGTCATTATTTTTTTAAATTCACACAATAAACAATCGTATATTTCCATACATAAAAGTAAATAAAAGATTTTAAAAAATGAGTAAATTTGTCTTTAACAATGATATCGAAAAATAAATTCTTCATCAGTATTGCCAGGCATAATGCGGAACTCGTTCGCGCCAGACGGGTCCGTGGTACGAGAGGACGAAGCAAACGACTGCCTCACCGACCGCCAGGCCGTTTTAGATGAACAGGTACCATCGTACTTACCACCCACATATTATGTTGTTAAGATTCATAATTGTTATATATTTTATGGTGGTCATTATCATGCAAAGCGATTTTTATATGCTCTTGCGCTTTGCGATTCCAAAATGTTGTGTTAAAGAAACAATACGCATCATCTAAAACAATACTGCTATAGCATAAATGTATTAGCAAGCGAAGTAAATTTGAATAAATAACTATATTATGAAAAAATCGTCAACACAAACACGGACCTGTAACCTCTAGTAGTCCGTCCTCGTCACTTCCAACTGAGTTATGGTGTCGTCACCAGCTTAGGTGAATTTAGCATTCTATATTGAGGTAAGAGTTCTTCGAGTCCTGCTCATGTTGTTTGTTGAATTTTTCATTGTGTATTTATTTATTATAATTTATGTAAATATAATGTGGCTATCGTGTTATTGTTGTCTAAGCGAAGTGCATGTCAAACTAAATGACAAACGTCTATAGAAAGCAGGCAGCGCGGTGCTGTACGTGCCGGAGTGCACGGGAGACGGCAGGTATGCGCGTGCGCAGTGCTACCGCTCCACCGGCTATTGCTGGTGTGTGCATCAGGACACCGGCAAGCCTATCCCCGGCTCCTCCGTCAAGGACGCCAAGCCGGACTGCGATGCCGCGCCGCAACACGCCAGCCCCATGAGAGGTGCGGCTTCATAATTAATATTATATACACATAGGCTGGGCAGACTGTCCTGCCCTGAAAAATAAAGAAATCCTGGAATGAAATCGCAGCGCTACCTAATGGGTCAAATTTTTAATCCAAACTCTCTAGGGATCCACTCAAACACATAAAATTAGTCGTTCCAAAGAATGCGGAACTCACTCGTTATACTGACAAAATAATAATGTATTTCAGACAATTTCGTATTCACTATGTTTGAATTTATATACATATTTCTAATAGAGTACATTTGAATGGTAAATAAGTTACAAATTTTGGGTGATATTCACAAAATCTTAACATAGGGAAAACATGAATTTCAACTTGCAGGATTAAATCTAAACCATCAAAGGACCTTTATTCAAAACCCTTTTAAAACATTTTAAATCGATCCAGGCAATTAGGAATTCAGTAACAAACAAACATTTAGTAACTATAAGATATACATATACAATAGATGTCTGCCAATCTTAAGATTATTGTGGCTAGTATCACAATATAAGTCTAAATTACGCTACGGGTTAATACTAAATAACTAGTTTCCAACTATATACTAAATTTAATTACTGATCGGATAATCTGTAATTAAGATGTGATTATTGGCTGAGGAGTTAGTTTTGAGATAGATTAATAAAATAAAATACTGAAGTAATAGTTATATTTTTGGAATAACACAGTTACAACATACACAGTATCCAGTTATTTTACTACAGAGTATATAAAGAACTATAACACATGTTTTCTAAACTAATGTACGCATACATAAAATTGAAGTGTATATTGTAGTCTTCCATATTTTAATAATGTATGGAAGAATTATAAAACAACAATATAACATGAAGTAGAAATATGTATACAGTATACTTTAATAGAAATCTACACATAAATCTACTTAAATTAATAGTAGTAATAACACTACAAAAATGCACTTTACAATAGGAAAACTACAAGAGGTAAATGTAACTAGCTAATGTAGTAAATTGATCAGACTTTGGATACAACACATTTAATAGTAATATTTTATATATATATATATATATATATATGTATATGTATATGTTAAGCAAAGTATATAAAAAAAAGATTTAATAAATTTACAGGTTGTCCAGAACCAATGAAGAGTCATTTTCTACATGATCTTTTAAGTTTTTTCATTTCAAAGATGACTACTATAAACGGCACAGGGCCGGGGTGAGCATTATTTTTGTAATTACACTAATGCCCAAATTTTTAAATTAGGTATATATTTAGGCTATAAATACAAATCTACATACATTACAAATAACAAACAAGATAGTATATATTTTGGCTACCTAATGGAAAATTACATTTAAGTACATCAACACTAAGAAACATTGTGCAATTGACTACTTTACAACATTTTAACTCTATAAGCAAGACAAAGATATTTTTTTCATTATCATATATTTTTTATTCCTTGAAACATACAACATCTTCCAATATATTATTGGATATTATAAATTTTAAACAATGTTGCTAATATTGTAAATTACATGAATACATGAATTCACAACAAATTTCTACCATATGATAAGTGATAATATAATAAATATTGCACAGTTATCAAAGTTTAACATTTAACACCAACATCTTCCTATCATCTATAATAAGCAATGAATAAACAAGATTCCTCACTAAATTTTAATCACAAACAATAAGTACAGGATAACATGAGATCCAATAATTAGAATAAATATTTATGTACAGAGATGTAGTTAAGTGGGGGGCATCAAAGGAGGAGCAGGCTGCAACATGGACCTATGTAATGTTAGACAAGGACAAAAACAAAGCTTTGGAAAGACGGGAGTGGAAAGCCTTCCACCAGCTAATATCAAGCATGGAGCCATTGAGGAGGTGCGGGAGGAAGCTACCTCGATACTGTGACGTTAACCACGATTCTAAAATCAGTATTACTGAATGGATGGCCTGTCTGGAGGTTACACAAGCCGCGCACGGACATACATGTGAGAATTTTAATCAGATCATTGAGCTTCATTGGATATATTAATATTACAATTGAGATATGTATAAATACTGACTTTTATATCCTATGTTAATATTGAATTATTGTATGACATTACTTCCATATTGTGCATACTCTATATGATTTATTTTTTTTAGCTGAAACCACAAAAGTTCCCTCTAACCCGAGAAGGAGAGGTCCTAATCCTCTGGAATCAATTCTTAAGGCGGACGACTAGAATAATATATCTATTTAGAAGACATTTTGGAGAACAAAGTTATACAAATTAACACCTTAAAAAAAACTTCAATCTGTATGTATAGAATATACTTGTAGGTAATTTTCAGTGGCAATAACAAATGTCTAATATTAGTGAAATATAATATTAGAGATAAATGTTATGTGCCTTAACTATTTATGCGATCCTTGTGGATTTTAAATTAATTTATTATTCTATTATAATTTAACTAGTCTTGCAACTTGTATTGTTTCAAGAGGTAAAACTGTTCTGTGTGTTAATAATGGCTATGAGTGCTTTATATTAGTGTGTTGTTTAAAATAGCCTTGTATTCGCATGATGCAAATAGTGTACTTTTATTAATTGTTTTATATAATTTAATTTGTCACAAACTGTTGAAAAACCATCTATTATAATAAAATATATCTCTACAGTTAGTAGAGCAGTATTTAGTGAATACAGTTATATGCATCAGACTTGCATTACATTTATGGCAGATATTACATTAATTTTATTAAAATGATACTTTCTAGTAAAATATTACATTTCACAAGCTTTTCTAACTGTATTTAGCTAATATTTATAAAACATTTAGTCAGTGTAACATGTAAGAGCTATGTGATATTTTTATTTCATTTCTATAATAATATCGCTAAATAAATAATTTAGTACTTGACATGCCGTTTTAACAATACCTATACTGAATATGATAATAAATGTTGATGTATTTATTAATTGTTTGTTTTCACTCATGATTTAACACACTAAGGCTTCACGGCACTGATCCATTGCCAGTGGTGTTACCGAGGACATTTTTTTTGTATTCATCAATGGTTTCTGTAAGAATTTTTTGGAAGATGCTTTCAAACACCTGATTCTTGACGATAACTTCGTCTACGTGCAGGGAAGTCCACTCCGGCTCGCAGCGTCTCCATTCAGCAAACAATATATCATCAATGTGGTCAGATCGCCTCGCCCCCACACCTGGAATATGCAGTTTTATTATTATCCAAACGGTATTGGCTTTACTGATAAAATTACTCAAAAATAATTTGTATATTATTATGTAAAATAATTAAAGAACAATATTTTTTAGGAATACTATTTAACAAGACATTATATATTTAATTATTAATTTGGTAATAAATACTAAACAATTTCTATCTCAATATCTCACCTGAAACAGTGGTAGGCGGTACACCACTTAAAACTTCTTTTAAGTCTGCAGCAGCTTTCTTTGTTAATTTATCTGATTCCGGCTTTGGTTTAGCTGGTACTGTGTTACAGGTATCCCAATACTTTTCGCTATTATCTAGCTTCTGTCTTTCAATGGACTCTTGGCAGTAATCTTTAACAAATATATCAAATACATCTGAGCCATAAGGCTCTTTGGCAGTTTGGAATAGCAATTTTTGCATTTTCTGATCAGTGACGTCATCGATTGTAAACTTGGGCGGTTTCGTCACTCGAGTCTCTGTAGGGGGAGTGTACGGTGGGGGAGGCTTGTCTGGTATCTCGCGCACTGCTAGCAGCTGACATTGCTGCTGCTCCAACACTTTGATCTGAAATATAAAAGACGTTAGGTTTCTGACATTTTGTATTATTTTAATGATGAAACTATTAAGCTACTATTAGCTAATACCATGTCGCAGTGACTTCGTGTCAGTAACTACTCGTTTCGGAATTATTTAATATTATCAATATAAATTTAATGCAATTGTTAATTGTAAAAAATATGCATTATAAATGACATCCTATTGTTGTTTATATATTACCATATAATTAAAATATTCATTAGCAATGAAATCAATAATCTTTAACAAAAGATAAAAAAAGAAAAATATTTCATACAGTATTTTATAAATGTTCCGTACATTTAGGATAAATTAAATAGAAAGATTATCCTTATTGTATCTTCGTATATTTGTTAAATTTCGTAATCAATTTTTTCTTAGACAAAATAAGATTTGCCTTTTATTACGAATTCTATGTATGGCTGTAACCTTCATAAAAATATCTTTATTTCCTTCGTAGTAATATAATTGCTTCAATTATATAATTAATGGAGTCCAAAAAAAACAGTAATTTTTTTAAATACGTTAGGAGAATTGTAACAATTGGTATGTAAGAAACAACAAAATTACCTCTCTTTCAATGGCAAGCTGTTGTCGACGTAATTCTTCAGCTTCATAGAGCACCGGGGAAGCCAAAGACGAAACACTTTGAGATTGACTGCTTGAGCTACTTTCATCTAAAATAACAATGATTATTGCAATACAATTTATGGTAAAGAAAATTAAATTTGACCCGCAAGATGTAAGTTTAACAAGCTATCGTTTTTTACATATACTTTATGCTTTATTTTCAGGATTGTAATGATAGAAAATTTTATTTAATACGCAACTTACCAAGCGACTTAACAGATGACTTCTGCGTCAACCAGGCGGCTACTTCAGTGGAAACTTCATCTGAAGCAGCGGCTCCAGCGGGTATTGGTAGGGGCCCCGTCACACTAGCGTGTGCTACATCCTTGCCCTTACACGACTGAGTCCCGATACTCGCAGTCAAAGGCTCACAGCTACAGCACTCATCCACAGACACACTCGTAGACCTATCTAGTAACACGTCTTCACTTTGCACGGCCATTGATTTCGAAAAACTCTTAGCGCTTTCCACCTCTGTTATAACTTGAACGTCCTTTATGTCCTTGACGCTTGTATGGTTGATAAGTTCGTGTGGTACCGCATCTTCGTCTGAAAAACCTTTATAGATCTGATCGAACTCCTCCAGTAAACTTCGAGCGGTTGATGGAGAGCTGGAGTCCAATTCATGATTTTTTATTTGTTCCATAAATTCACCAAGAACAATATCATTATCTAAGCTAACGTTGTGCATGTTTGTGGTCTGTACTATATTCTTTAAAGCTTCTTTGTTGACCTCGTACTGCTTTCCAGGGCTGAAGATTTTAGGTAAAGATAAGTTATGGAAGAGAATATTTAGGTAACCACCATCGACAACTACGAAGTTTTCGTCTGAGGTGTTGGTTGCATGGTCTGAAGTACCCGGGAGGCTATCGCCTGTCTGTACCCACTTTTCGGCAGACGTGATTATGTTCAAATCGTTTGAAAACAGAAGTGAAGCGTTCGACTTAGGTCTGGAGGTGGTGCTGTCGTCGCAGCCGCTGCTGGATAATTCAAAACATTTAAGGGGAGCGACGTTACGATCTGTAGAAATATTACGTTTCAATTTCTTTTTGCCCAATATAATTTGTTGGACATCTGAGCTATTTCTAAGTTTCCATTCTATATTCTTTTTTGTCTTCTTCAAAGCCACTTTGCGCTGTTCTGATAAAGTCAGTAATGCTTTACGCATACGCTGCATTTCCCCACATTCGTGCTGCAACTTAAGCAGGGCTCCTCTTTGCTTCTTTTTTAATGTAGATATATCAGTATTATCTTGCTTTTTCTTGTCCTCAAGCCATAATATTTGCGATTTTGTAAAATCTTTTAAAGCATCTTCTCGCATTTTCAAAACATCCAACAGATTTTCTGCTCGTATTTGCTCATCTTGGATGAGAAGATTGAGCTGAAAAATAAACATAAATTATAATCCTATCTAATATAAAAAAAATTTCAACATAGTTAATTATATGTATAATTATTTTACTTATTTCGAATAAAATAATTATACATAATAATAATTATTTTTATGTACAATATTAATCAATCTTAAAAAAACGATTATCAAATGACATTCTAAATGTCTTACAACAGTGTTCACATAAACAAATGAACGGTAATTCCGAAAATGTTTACATTTAAAAAAAAACAACACTCACCAGACAAAGACTCTCTGATGCCATTGTTTTAGTAGAGTCAACATTAAATTCATTTTCGTATTGCGACAGAAATGATCCAAATTCAAGATTCTTTAATTCATGGCCGGTACTGCTAATCCAGTTTTCAACTTTCTTTTCAATAATACATTTATCAGTGATTGAACAATTTTCTAAATATTGTAGAGATTCGAAAAATGAGTCTATAAAACTGAGCTCACGCTGGAACTGTCCACAGAGATAGTCGCCATGTAACAAACTATTATTAACTTTTATTGTGCTAATTATGTCAGACGGTTTTACTAATTTATCGTTGTTAAAGACGTAGGAACAATTTATAGATGTCAAACGATTTAAATTCTCTGTTTCGTCCTTTTTTTTCCCGTCTTGCGCATTACAATTTAATTTTTCACTGTTTTGGTACGCCTTATTGGATAACTCCTTCTTAAACACGGTAACGACATTCAAGGGATAATTATATGGACCTGGCGATATTCTTGAATGCAATACTTTATTGTTCTCAACTACATGAAAATTTATTTTCTGTCTTGTTGTATATGTTAAAGTAGCTTGGCCTATTATGACTGAAGTGCTTTTGTGATACATAGTATCTGTAAGTTTCTCCTCTTCATTATGAGGTGCCACATCCAAATTATGTATCTTATCAGCGTCGTTACTGACAGCATTGACTATTTCTTCTTTGGAAATATCAGTTTTACTATTAATTAAGCTTACATTTGGTATATCAAGACTATCAAAAGTTTCTTTAATTTCAGTAGATTCACTATTACCTTTTGTTATCAATTCTTCATCTGTTATAGTGACTTGATCTACTCTTTCTGGCGGCCTAGTATTTACTTCCACATCTTTTAATTTGACTGTCTGTATAGCAGTGTTGACCTCTTCTATGTCTTGCACCAAATCATCCAAGATATCTTCATATACTTCAGTCGAGACATCACATTTCTTGAATTTTTCATCAAGTGGGACGTGTATAATAGAAACTGATCTATTCTTTTCTTTTATACCTTTAAGAAGCGACATTTTACTAAGATTTATGTTAACTGGTGATTTACTTTTTCCTTTCCTTTCACAAACTGCCTTAGGTACTTTAGTGTTGCTGTCATCTTTCAATTTGTTTTTCTTAGTAATATACTCCTTTTCATTATCTTTTGAGCTTAGTAACTTTTTACTTAAACTAAATTTAGCTGAAACAGCACTTTTAGCACTTCGAATTGATTCTGAAAACAAATTATAACATTAAAGCCTCAATCAGGATCCAAATTATCAGTTATTTGGGTTTACCACTGAAAGTCACAACTCAATACCACCATTAAATATGTTTTTGCAATTGTTAGGTTCCCAAGATTCTTCCCGTGGACAAGCAATTTAATCACTTTTTGTATATAACTAAAGGTTATTTTTTATTTAGTGAAACAAAGGTGAGAAAATATTTGATGATGTTTTAGTCTTTACGAAAATTCATCAAAAAATTATTCCTTCTTCGGGTTGAAATTGACAATAAATCTGTTTGTCTCATAATTTAAGTCATTATAATTTTATAATTAAAAACTGGACACTAACATTAACAGCTTTAAATTCCAACCCCTGAGGTTTAGATAGTGATAGATGATAGACAAGTCAGTTAGGACAAAACATTTAATATATTTAGAAGAGTAGAAATACTATGAGGTACGAACAATCCCTTGTTCGAAATATATAAGAAATAAATTGCGTCTGGATTGTATTCCGATAAAATAGGGATATTGGTGTATTAGCAGTGGCAGTAGTATTCTTTACTGTTTGAGTTCAATTTGTAAGTAATAAGTGGTCAGAGTCAAAATTGCAACTCCGTATTCAAAGTGCACTTGAATTAAAATCTGTTACAATGTAGATGGGGTCTGAGTAAATATATAAAACAAATAACTATACATATATTTTGTAATAAGACAATTAAATACCATTATCATTGAATTCTTTGCTTCTTGTGGTGTTTTGTGTTGAATTATCCCCTCTTGAATACTTATATCTATTTTCAAATTTGGGTGTTGTTGATTCTTTTTTATTATTTGCCAAATTCGTTTTAACATTAGTCTTAGTATCCTTGGGATCTGAAAAAAAATAGATAAAATATATTATAAAAAACAAAAAAAAATGCTTAAATAAAACAATATAATTACTGTAACAATAAAATTTACATACATTTTGGTATATATGCCAATCGAGATATATTTTGAGAAGATTTTCTTTCTTCATTTAAGTCAATATCTGTAGCCTTGTTTAATGTTTTTGTGAAACTTTTACGAGTCGTATCTGCTGAAATAGTTGATATTAATAATATGGTAAAAAATGTTGATTACTTAGTTTAAGAGTTAAGTAATAATTAAAGAACTAGCTTCAGTTATATAACACATCAATTTGTTTTTTTTTTTATTAAATTGCAACTTACATAGTTTAGGCTGAACACTAATTGCATCATCTTCTTCTATAGTGACTATTTTTCGCTTGCATATCTTGGATGCCATCATCTTTACTGGCACTGCACCATTGGATTTTAAAGATCTACTATTGTATTCTTTTGGTTCTTCAATTGTAATGATACGACGTACCCTTGGTTCCAAAGCAATGAAGTGTTGAGAACATAGTGCTAAAACCAAATGAGAATATCTGTTTATATTTTACTATATGTTTATTATCATTGTTTGATTCCATTTAATCTATTTGTTTTGCTTTGGTTTTCTTATCATATGTGCCCTACTATCCCAGAATGTTGTGACTACAACATCCTTTTTGCTATGGACAATATATGTAATGATAGTTTTTAAAATGTTAAACACAGTTGTTATAAGTGACATGAGGTTAAGTTATAAAAACATTATTTGCCTACTATACGATCAATATTGTTAAAACATCCACTAAAAATCATGATTTGAAGTGATATTCATTGTCATTCACAATTGAAAACAACAAAAATATCTTCATGAACAAACAGGTGCAATTTACCAAAACATTCTAATAAATGTAGAACCTAAGTCAACTGTTTCTAGATAATTGATTATTCAATTTACTTTTAAGAATTTTATGATCATAAACCCAAAACATCAATATTTATCATGGATTGTAATCCATAATAACCTTATCTTAAAACATAATTCCCAGTACTTCACAATAAAGTACAATAATGTAATATACACAACAATAATATATAACAGTATAATATACATAACTATAAAATATACCAATAAAATAGTGATAATCACTATCCTCTGAAACCATCTCAATAGCCTTATAACTTGCTCCCTAAAGTTATAAAAGCGCAATATTAAATATCGAACTTAAGTCCATAAGTCATATTAAATTTAAATCTATTTGAATAACAACAAACTGCATAGAATACATTATTGATTCATTCTTAGTGGATAAGGGATCTATCTGTTTTTTTTTTTATATTGTCTATGCAATATAATTATAAATAGCTAATTGGAAAGGTTATTCCCCCACCTTTAAATGCTAAATATCAAATCAAGACAAGTTGAACCACTACCATAACTTTATTGAGATGAGAAAAATAAAGATAGATGGGATATCTTTCTCTTGGTAGGGCAAACAAGAGATAAGCTGTGTGAAGGAAATGGCCCTAATTTCAGTTAGATTAGTATTTTTAGTATTTAAGAAAGACAAAATGAGGAAAAAAGCAAATGTTTTCAGAATTTTTCACATATCGCTTTGCATTGACACTGTTTGCAAAGCTCACAAGGATCTTTTTAAAAAATTGAAAAATATTATTTAAGAGTGCATTCACAATTATATAATAATAAATACAGGAAAAATTCGCATCTTCTGTTATATAAACAGCAAAAATATATTTAAAAAATTACATTCTTTATTGCAATGTTACCAAATGTTTATTGTCATTCGCATAGCTTTTATAATAACAAAAATGAGAATTATAAAGATAAATTGATCTGCCTGTGGAATCTAGGAATAATAATTTCAAAAATATTCTCTTATCATAATATCTTTACATTATATATCATTACATGGTACAAGTTTACCTCATGATAATACACTCATATGTATATACATATGAGTGTATTATCATGAGGTAAACTTGTACCATGTAATGATATATAATGTAAAGATATTATGATAAGAGAATATTTTTGAAATTATTATGAATGTATGTATATACATACATTCAGCATTACAAATGTGTATGTATAAAACCAAAATATTTCTTGGAAAGAACTTCCCAGACCAGATACTCTACAATTTAAAATATTAATAAAATCCTTAGATAAAAAAAACATAGAAACCAACAGATAATAATGGACAAAATGTACTAATTGTACATAAAATAGATGTTTTAATAACATTTTGACTTTTTAGATTTTGATATACACTTATTTCAGATATTGTGAAAGTTTTACAATATGGTCATTTTAAAATTTAACCTTGCATGTTTCTTGTGGCCATGATTTGCAGAGCTGTAATATTTTTTTAATTAAAAAATAATTACTCATATTTAAAAATTTTAAGACAATTAGTGTATATCACTTTTAGTCAGAAGTGAAAATATTTAGACTTATCTACCTAACAATTCCAATGTCTTCAATATTATTCAGAAATGAATGCTTACTTATGCTACAGATGTTATGGCCAATATCCATCTAAGTATTTGGAGAATGATTCCAAAACAGAGTTTCAATATAGAAACTTTAATCAAAAAGAGGTTGTTCTAAAATTTGTACCTTTAAAATAGAATACCATGCAGTTGCTTACAATTATATAAAATTACCTTCACATCACTTCATAACACATGTGTTTAGTCATAATTTTCGAGATGGAATAGCTTATAGCCCGGAACCCCGGCAACCGAGCGTAATTCATTGTTTATAATTCCAAAGATTCAAATTTCATTAGGCTAATGTTAAGCTAGAATAATCTTACCTTTAGAACTAAGATCGAAGTCAGGTAGCCTAGTATATTTTATGACAGGTTTACTGTATTGAACTTCAGAGCATATTGGGTTTTCAATGTTTAAATATATACCAAATAATTTATCGGCATCGGTTTTTTCAGATGCCGAAGCATCCATTATAGTCTAAACTAAAAATATTCAAATACTTGACGTCGTTACCATATTATTGGATTCGAAATTTGCACAAACAACACTTTACAATAATTTTTGCACATATTTTTACATTTTTTGACTATTTTAATGTTCTACCACGAATTTTTCTTTTTGTTGTCAATCAGTTCTGTTGAGTTTACTGCAGTTTCATCTGCTGTCTATGTGTATGTGGAGTAACTGTCTATGCTTACATTCTATATATATATTATTTTATTTTGCTGCTTCTAAGATTATTTATTTTGTTTTATCTGGATACTAAATAACATAAGGTCCCATAAAATTTTATTTGTAATTGATTCTCAAAAGTTTTAGTATATATATTTTATCTCAGTTGTATTATTCACAATATTAGGATTCCGGAGACAATCGAGAAGTTGCCGCGAATAGCGTCGCAGAATTAAAATACGTTAAAATCAATATTGAGTACTAATTTAACTCAGAATAAAAATGGTGTTCTAATTACTATGATATTTTATACTCTTCGTTTGTCAGCTAGAAATACGTTTAATACCTGATCATTCTTTATATTTCTTTGACACAAATCAACCTCATTACTTAACGAATAGCTAACAGCCATTAGAATTATGACCAATAAATATACCTATTTTGATAACACTAATTAGGCTTCCCTACTTTGATTAATTCACTTTTGCATTATATAATTATACCACTTGAAGAAGGGATTGTTTAAACAGTACAATTTTATAAAAAAAACCTAGTATGCATATTATTTATGACATAGCTTTGTAACCAATAATTTTTAATAGTATTACTGAGTATTATTAAATTTTTGAAAAACTGTTAGTCGGTTGTAAAAACGGTATTTACATTTTTTACAAACTAAACATGCGTAATAAGAAATAGCAAAGGGGCAACGTAAAAGAAAGATCGTTCTCTTTAATATTATTTAAAAAAAAGCAAAGTTATAAATATACATCATTGTTTTATTTGGAAAATTATAATTATCTCCTGAATCGGCACTGACTAAAGTAATATACAGAATCCGACAATATAAAATCAACCAAAACAAACCTATATTATGAATCTCTAATTATAATATCAGAAAATATTTATTTCATTCATTGTTTTGTAAATGTCCATGTAGAAGCTGGAACAAAGCATACCCCAAGATTTGGAATTTTAAGATAAAAGATAAAGAGGAATAAGCTAATAATTAATATCCATAAAATTCATATCAAATTATCATGTGAACTTTAAATTCATTTTATTGTCATGTTAACAACAAAGGCGTACCAAAGACAAATAAACCACAAACTCAAAGAGTACAGAAATTCTAATAAAAATAAAAATAAAAACTAGAAGTACCTACTTTATCTTAGTAGTCTGTGTCTCTAGAGAGAAGTGTCATTTTTAAGAAGGATTTCTCGTATTTCTTGAAGTTTTAGAAAAATATTTTCATATATTTGGATTTGTATTCTATTATAATACTCAGTAGATTGTGTTATTAAAACATATATCTATCTGGTATAAAAAACATTAAATCTTGAAACCTTCTTGATATCTTTACTCTTTACAAGAAATATACGCACATAACTAATCTATGCTATATATGCCGTATTGTGCAGTAAAGACATTTAAGTGACTAGTGGACCGATCTTTTGTTATTCACATTTATGTTTTGTAGGTATGTTTAAACCTGAAGGTTTAAGCCAGATATATTAATGCAAAAGAGTAGTATGGGTGTAAATAATAAAGACAGTGGACAGTTGGTACAAGAACAATGAATAATTTTCTTGTTAATAGTAACTGGAATGTGATACTTGCGTAGTTGTTTTGTTTTTACATACTGAAGTGTTTTTGTAAAGTAAGTATATATATTTCATATTATTACTAATTTGGATACCAAGAAATTAAATAATATTTATTTTCTTCAAAATTATATTATTTAGACTTTTTAACAAATACAGTAGATAATCCCAATCGATAAATAAAATTATATCTTATGTTGTTGAGCCCCTTTAAATAGATTAGTATGATTAGCAATTACTCAAATAATTGAGAGAGAACACAGCACAACATGTGTTCTAAATGTGTGGGGAATATTCAGAAAAATTTAAGAGCTTCATTCTTGTTTGCAATTAGACCACCACTTTACTATAATTTGGTTTATATTACACTTCAAAATTATGACCTACTTTCTGCATATCTTATTGCAGAAAAGTTATTGTAGGTCCTTATTTAGTTTTAGTTTCTGTCCATATTGTTCTTGTTTTTGTAAATTCTGACAATGAGAATTTTTAAAAAATATTTTACATATTCATACATACCTCTTTGGTACTGCTGGAAATTATATTATTTATTGGTGGTCCAAGTTGATGAACAAGATGATGATGGCAAAATTTTAATAAGAATTTGATTTTGTGACTTTCTGGGAGTTAGTTTTGGTCACAAATTAGACAAAGACTTGTCTATTTTGGAATTTTAAATTTAATAATTTTTGTACCTGTTTTCTTTTCAATCTGTGTGTTGTTTTTTGATCCAATGTAAATGGCAGTAGTTTTTATTGATATTTTGATAGTTTTCATAGACTGTTACCAACCTGTTGTTATTTGGTGAAATTTAACTTATTCTGATTTCATCACAATTACATCCTCCACATGTCTCAGTCTTGCTCATTATTATGGTAATAATGTGGTTTTGAATTTAAGAGAAAACTGATTTATTTTTATAAAACTAATAAGACGTGTGTACTGAGACAAGTATATACATTAAATTGTATGTACTTTTTATGAAAAAAGATGTTTTACTTCTGACTTGTATAGTCTTGGTTTAACATTGTCATGTCTTTATTAATAAAAAATATCTAAATCTAGGCATTGGAATAGAAAAATATTTTTCTCTTATTTAAATAATACCTTTGCTATTCATATTTATTTGTACATAAGTATACTTTACTGAGTTTATATTTTATTTACACTTTAAGTATTATAATTTTTTAAAAGTAAATTACACTAATGTTTTAAGAATTATTTTTTTTTTACTAAGGTTAATATTTGTACATAAGTATACTTTACTGAGTTTATATTTTATTTACACTTTAAGTATTATAATTTTTTAAAAGTAAATTACACTAATGTTTTAAGAATTTAATTATTTTATTTAAAAAGATTATTTTGGGCTTATTTAATATAACAGTGGAGATTTGATTATCCAGACCAAAGAATCTGGATTTACAGTTATGCATGTGTATTGCAAATTGCAAACAAATATCTCCAAAAAGTGACCATCTTATCTATCCTATGAGATTTTTCTTAGAAATCAAAATACATGAGTTTGCCGTATTACAGTAAATAAAAAAAATTATGAATATGTGTACTCAAGAGTATATTTTAAAAACATATAGCTTTTTAAATTTATACAATATTGTAATTTGATGGATATGACAACACATGTAGTTAAACAATATACAGGCGATGTAGAATTTTAGAGGTTAGTTTCTTACATATTTGCTCCCCTTCATACCTATGATGATGATGAATGACTCAGAAAAGAATTTGGTTTATTCTTCCATTAATATGTTACTTTTTTTAGATACAAGATGGCTGTCAAGAAACATGAATTGGTTGCGGACAATCGCAACCAATTGGATCTCACTGCGCTTGCACAATACTTTCAAATGATGAATGATCAGCCTAATTACTTACCACCACCTCAAGAGCTGGTTAAACATTGCCAGGATATTGTCAAATGTCTCTGTAAGCATTCAATATTTTGTTTTCTTTCATCCTTATATTATATATTGGTTATCACCATATGGATTTATGTGAAGGCATGTTCACAGAATATATTATATTTGTGTTGTCAAGAAAATGTACAACAATGAAACATTGTCTTCGAGTAGGTAGTGCTGTTTTCCAGTTATAAATAACCTCTATGTTTGTGGACCAAAATACACAATCTGGTAGTATAGAGTTCAAAACACAATCACAGAAGCTAAACCTTATGTGTTTCTGTGGTTTACATATAAATAATTATATAAAATAGATAGTTAAAACTAATATTCATTGTCTGAAATTTAATTTAAATAATTTGAATAAGATTTTGACAATAGCTGCGGTTTGTAAAATCAACAAAAAAAATATTTTTTTTTATTATATCTTTTCATGTTGCGTTTGGAAATTTATTATCCTTCAATTATTTTAGCACGAACTGCTGGAACGGAGGAACAATTGTGGCAGCTTCTTCAACCAGTCGAGCGGTTTCTACTCCGAGTAGTAACAACAGTCCATGGCGACGTCCGACACGAAATCTTTACTGCTATTCTGGACAAGTTTTATTCCTACATATCTGATCCAGGTAGGTAATATTTTAAGTAAATACACATTAAAAATGAATATACTAACAAAATAAAAAATATATAACATCGTCAACAGAATCGGATGCCTGCCCGGCCACAGCAGCAGTACTGGTGGTGATTGATGAGTCTGATGAAGAAGGCGCGCTGTCGGCAGCTCGGTGGCTGGTACAGCAGCGGGAGAGTGGGCCGGCCGGTGCGGGGCTCAGGGCGGCGCTATCCTGTTTGTACCGTTGGCTTTATGACTGGCACGGAACACCCGCGCTGGGGAACTGGGTGGTGGCGTACATCAAAGCTTTGGAAGTAAGTTATTACTATATTAATTTGATTTGTATTAATGAAATATTGTGTTTCATAAACGAAAATCAAATGAAAATAGCTGGGAAAGGTTGGATGCCCGACTTAATGGGTGAATAATAGGTCTTATAGGTTTTAGATGGAGCTTGATTATATTAACTTTTCTCGCTAAATCCTTTCTACTGGAATCTCAGAATAATGCTTTGCGGTAATGTGCACAAGTCGTGCTTCGACTTATCTTAACCCTAGTTTCTGACGTGGCTCGGGCATGTTTGAAGACACCATACTGTCCACAATTCTGTCCTACTCCTACTTCTACAGCTTTTTTTATTTTTTATTTTTATACTTAAACTAAGTTGACGCTTGACTACATTCCACCTGATGGGAAGTGGAAATGTATTATTTATACTCCTTCTCCTACTACTCCCACTTTGTTTCATTGTATATCAGAGCTTTCCAAGCATTGTACTATAGACCTATTATTATTTCGCTCAAAAATAAAAGACAGTACATGTGCTAATATCAACCACCAGCTGTTGGGATATCTAGAGAATCGCCAGTAAAACAGTAATCAGCTATAAACATTTCTCCATAGTCTATCATCTGATAATCTCCTCGAATACCTTACACACTGGTTAAGTTTTACAGTCATTGAAAGTAAAGGAGAGGACCTGGCATTTAGTCTGGATTTTTCGAAAAGCTTCGATCGTGTATAGCAAAAGGCGCTTCTTTGTTAAATGTCTATCATATGGGCTTTCCGAGAGTTTATTTAAGTGAATCATCAGCTTGCTTACTGGGCGGTGCATAGGGTTTTTTGCTCGGTTATGTGATCTAGCTAGAGTTCCCCAAGGCTGAGTGCTATCCTCAACACTGTATATCAATGCAGATCAATGGTACGTCTGATATTCCCAATATTCATTGTTATGCGGATTGCAGCACCAGGGACGTTTTATTTTTCGACCATGTAACTTTCGTTATAATTAAAAAACTAAATTATCACATTTCATATAAATAAAAACAAAATAACTACATTACGCAATTATTAATTGAAAATATTAAAATATCAAGAACATCCATGTCACCGCCGGTGCCATGTCTCTTGACTCGATGTAAATGAGTGGTCCTGCATAAAGCAGTCCATTAAACGGAGTTCATACGCAGCGCCTCTCTGGCCCTATCGCAGTCATCAGGGCCGGCCAAATATATCAATCTGAACACGCTTTTCAATCATGCGCCTTTGGATACTTTTTTTGTTTGCTCGCATTTTGCCAGCATTCTATCCGTGTTGTTTGGTCTTCGCCTTTTATATCAAACATTGTATTTGTTATATATATGTATGAATACATGAATACATTTTCCTTTTTATTATATTTGATACTAGCTGTCCCCTGACCGCTTTGCGAGGCGTAAAATACATGCTTGCCTGCCTGCGGGCACGGAAAACATGAGAAACAAATCCCTGGCATTACTGCTCACGTCTATCCGTGGTGTAGGCCTACCGGGTATCCCGCTATGTAAAATAACGGGGACGCAACCTATGAAACAGTACCTCCATGGTGATGCGAAATGTTGTGTCATTCATATTTTTTTAACTCATAGAATTTGATAAAACCTTAAGTCATCACCTGGGTGTGTGAATTTAATATTTTTACTGACAAAGTTTTACAGTTATAGGAGCTATAGATTAAAAAAAAAAAATTATAGTCTTCGTGGGCGGAGTTCAGTACAATATACATTTTTTTTAATAATGCCCCCGCAACCCCTCGAGGGTGTAATTTCGTAAAATCCGTTCTTACTTAAAGAAATATTACTGCCAAATTTTAAATCTCTAGGTCTTGTAGTTCCAGAGATATCGTGATGAGTTCGCACATGGAAGTCTCACATATATACATACATGCATATAGATGAATGTTAATGATTACTTTATTTGCTGAAACAAAATGTCGTCCAGTCCATTTACCTTTGAATCAATTTGACACAGTAAAATCTAGTTAAAACTTTCACACTGACATAAAAAGTGCATCGGGGCCAGGAATAATCCTTCGCAACGATCCGAGCAAACGAAACTCCTAATGATCCTTCTGTTGTAAGTTGAGGTTTTGTTGTTATCCAGCCTTATTCATGTTTGTGAAACAATCACGAGTTCAATATTGAAAAAAACATTCGTTCATTTACAAACTTTTTTAACTCTGCGTATGTAAAAATGTTTTTATTTTCTATTTTATTTGCGTAGCTGCGAATTGTAAACGGAAATATCGCATGAGGATTATACGTATTAATATATATAAGTAATTAAACTTGTAATTAAAGGTATATACATGTATATATTTTATATAATTACATGTTTAATTACTTTTTAATTGTAAAAGTTAATAACTTGTTAGCAATAATAAGTTTGAATCATAATCCATTTTTTAGTGGAAGTAGGTCTTATATAAAACATTTCTTTACTGTCAAAGCTACCACCAGCGTGAACATTTAATTGCCACAGAAAAAAAGCTGACGACAGAAAGTCAGAGAGCTTGTCTAATGATATGATATATACTTATTCACACATACTCAAGAAAAGCTCTTAGTGTGTGACGTCATCGCAAATATGATAAACAGCCTTGAATTATAATTTATTTTAAAAAGTTTATTCAAACAAACATAAAAAAGGGCCAAGGAATAAAAAAATACAGTATTTAGAATATTTTATGAAAATTTAGAGCAAATGACACCTGAATGCCACAATTATGTTATGGCACTATTCAATGAACTGGTTGGTAAATTGTTGTTTCATTTAGATATGTATAATATTTTAATTATTTATATATTTAAAACTTTATTGTTCCAACACAAAAAATGTTACAATGGGCGGACTTAATGCCAAATAGCATTCTCTGACAGGCAACCTTAAAGAGTTGCAGAGAGTTAAGAGGCGGTACAATAAAGAAGGAAATTACAGAAAAGATTAGAGTTTAGAAGAAAGTATTGTACACATATTATAGATATATATATATGTACATAGATATAAACTTATATGAAAATTAATTACTATAAAAGATGCAGACACAAAATAAATATTACATTCTAATATGAAAGCTTCTTAGAAAAGTCACTGTGCACTCCTTTTTTGAACGTGAGCTTTGTACGTGATTTCCTGATATGATTTCCTGATAATACGTACAAATAAAAATATAAAGCCTTTTTATTTCATTGCAGATTACAAAATAAAAATAAAATACTTAAATTATATGTTAGTGTATTTTTGTTAGTAATTGGGGTTAGTTCTTATATTTAATGTTAGTTCTGAAACTACATGTAAAGTTATTTATTACTTTGACCAAAATTTTGTTTCAAAAATACTTTTCATATATAGATAATTTACATATATAGATTATAAATATGTATATAAGCGTAGATATATTTTGTGTGCACGTAAGTCTGTAATATCGTGTTCTTTACACTCATGAAACACCAACATGATTTTTAAGTTGTTAATTGCAAACCAGGGGCTTGCTTCTGGCGGCTATATCCGTACTAATACAAGCTTAAACAGTATTTTTTAACGGAGGAACATTGAATGTTATTTTGCCTTATTATATGTCTTAATATATATATATGTTTTTTAAAAACTTATTTACACTAAGACGACGAGAAAATCAGTAATATAGAGGTAAATAAATAATACATGATATATGAAAGTTAAACGTGTTTATTTTTTTATTAAAATACTATTTTTAAAATAGACGAAGCTTTTGAGAATTTTTGCAATTTTTGTGGAAAACAATTTAACTCATACCTTTCTTTGTATTTAAATCAAACCACCGGACACATTATTGATGTGAGTATTGCTCCACTGTTATATGATCATTGTATAACTATATAATTTTTATATTCATAGGAAAACGAACGATACGACATCTTGATAGAGACGAGTCTGGATAATGTCGCCAGACTATTCTCCTCTATGGCGAACCCGGCACCGCTGCACCAGAAAGCTGCCGATGTTATTTTTCACGTTCTTGCTTCCTTGCGCGAGTCTGCAGAAGCTTTTGATAGGGTAAGTAAATAAAATGGTGTTTTTTGGAATTAAATGTAATTTGTATAATAAAAATCCTTTAATATATGAAAAAAAGACATATTTTTTATTATTTTTGTGTCATTCAAATAATATTATACTTTTAGTAACACAAATGTATGTTTTCATTTTAGAATTAAACATATTGTTCATAAAAAACATTATAGCCAATATTTAGTAACACTAGCGGTACTTATAGAAAAAAATGCGCCTAAAGGAATTCAAATGCGCGCAATGACATATCTTTTCCTGGAAGCAGGCAAAAAATTCATACGACACTGGACAAATATGTCCTCTTTTCATTGTCTGAAAAGATTTTAAAAAATTCGCCCTACGTGATATGGATTCTAGATTTTATATTTTCTCGTGCATCTTATTTCAAATACAAAGTCATTCTTAAACTGTCTTACACGAATCATCCATACCTTAATTTTTTATGAAGAATTGTATATTTAACAGTGTTATAATTCTTGAATAGATCTCTTCTCAAGTGGGCGATGTGCTGGTCAGTCTCGCGTCAGACAGCGGTCAGTGGAGTCGACAGCTGCTGCAGAGCCTGGTGGATATACTCACCGCCATGGTGGATGGCATCCTGGACACGCTGAAGAACGACGCCCAAGATATATTCAGAGATAAATACGCTGATGTGGTGAGTACTAAATATAATGTATCCATCATTTATTTTCAGCATAGTTCAATAATAAAATCGGACATTTGTCTGAAATATTGGATAAACCGAACATTCTTTTTTTAAAATCAGTTCAAAAGAGATAAATCACATTTGTGTTTTAAGTGTCGTTTAACACTAAAACCATTAAAAGAAAATTCTAATGGATTCCATACGTGTGTAAAAATAACTTAAAAAAAGCGTCGTTTTCAAATTACCAATTCAAATACTGTTATAAAAATAGTTTCAATTTATTATTTATTAAATGAAATGCTTCCACATCGATCAATTCTCAATGTAGCTCGTCTATTAATATATTTTAAAGGAAGTCTCAAATATATATAAATAATCCGCCATATTGATATTATCTACTCATAGGCGAATTCACATAAATTATAAATTAAGTGGTGTTAATACTAAATAAAATGTGTATAGTATATTAACATATTATATGCATAAAAAAAATGATACTATATTCTATTGGTTGTAACGCTTTTTTAAATCTTTAACGACCTTCATGAAATATAACACACAATGTGTCACGGGGATAAAAAGTCAGAAAAGGTCATGACGTACCTTACCACCCGAAATAAGTACCGTCCGAACTTATAGAAATATAACTTAGTCGGCCGTCCGGAATAAAAATACATTTATTATACTATAGAAACGGACAAAATCTGCTTATTTAAAAAAAACTGTTTTGTTATAGCTTATTATTAATTTACATTCCATATTATTAATGTAATGCCTAGTTTTTTTAAACGGGGTTTTTTAAAATATAGTCACTTATCAATAAATAAGCTAATATAAACTGAAAATACGATAAATTTTCCTTGTATATGGTGTAGGTGAAATTAATTATAGATAAATATAATCTATGCCTGTCTTATTATAAATTTAATATATAATATTATAGTATATCTTTTAATATGATAATGTCAACAATCAACATAGCTTATACAGCTCGACTCGACAATTTAATACGTTTTTAACATATTTTCTTACATCACAGAGACAGAGTTTTTTCTTCTTTATCTCCACTTGAAGATAACTTTTGAAAAGACATATTCAAGCATATGTCTTGAAACACAATGACCGCGTTGAACATTTAAATCAACGAGGAATCGTATTATTGTCGGTAAAGTTATTCCACAACATTTTATAATAATTCCAATCAATATATGTAAAAGTTAGTTTAAAGGATGTGAAGAGACAGTTTATTTACACTTTTTAAAAGTAATTGAAGTGTTATAGTTGATAAAAATATATTTAATACTAGACCAAATGTTATATTTTTATTTAAATGTCAAACGTCATGAGGCAGCTGGGAGTTGAGCTTCCGTCTCTCTCACTCACCGTTCGAACTGTAGCTACTCTACGCAGAGCCTCTGTGAGAGGACACTACCCCGTTAGAGCCAAAGTTGATTCGAGATTTAGCAAAATGAATATAGTTAAACTCTACCAGCTAACTTTTTTTGCTGTTTAATAAGATTCTTATAATATATTTTGTTGGCATATTTGTTATTTTTAAAAATGTCCCTAGTATGGTAATAAGACAAATTTTACAACCGAAAAATAATTGCCTAAGTCGAAAAAAATCATTTATGAAAAAAATATTAGAACCCTTTTTATGAATTTTAAGAAAAAATAAATAGCATTTTTTTAAATAAAAAAAGCAATAATAACGACTACAACCCAAGCCCTTAAGATCTAAGAACAGATTAATAAAAATAAGTACTGAAAAACACTTTTATTCTATACACAAACATTTTTATTCTATATTGTTGAAATATCAGTAAAACAATGGTTATATTGCATGAAAGACTTTTAATAAACTAAAAAAATAAGTTAACATGGCGCACACTTAACGACCCTATTGCCAGTGTGTCCAACATAAAAAACAAAAAACATCAGATGCCTATTAAATTTGCTACCAACATAAGGAAAGTAACAATTTAATAAGTTATTCCATCGCTGGAAAAACAATATTGAAGAACGCACAATATTATATAAACGATGAACTTAAACTAAACAAGTATTATATTAAAAATAATACAAACTGCCCGACTAGTTTCGATTTAATAAAACGAGAGTACACCCGGGTAAATATAGATATAATAGTCATGGTTCACGTAAGTTTAAATATAAAAATAATATAAACCATAAGAAAGTACAGAATTATTTTATTTTATTTCCTCCGTAGCTTCAAAACATCTTTAAAAAGTACTAAAAAGATTACAAACTAAATACAGCGAAAATTGGTATAATTTTTGTACATTCATATTTATCATACAATCTCTCTGCCCAATTTTAATTTCTTACACCCCTAAGGAGTTGTTTTTTTAAAAAGCCTATGCTTGACTCCGAAACTATATCCAAGCCAAATTTCATCAAAATCGATTACTGAATCGATTTTGGCTTAGCCGTGACAGCCTAGCAGAAAGACAGACTGGCAATAATAATATTAATCCGATTTCTAGATAATTTTAGTCGAAAAAATCCTCTTGCTAAATAGTAACAAAACAGGAAGTTCAGATTCATTTATCTAATGGTACATTTGTATTATCAGGCCGTAATATAATAATTAATGGTAACATCCTGGAAATCAATAAAACCTTATTTTTACTATTGTATAATCAGCCATATGTCACGAATGGAGTTACTACTGCCGGGCTGCTGTAGGCTTTAAAATAGACGCCACAGTGAGATAAAATATATATTATGTATTATGTATATATATGTAAATAATATTAATTACTGATGTATACTAATAGTAAAGTTTTTTTTTCAAAAATACTTTTTCAGATTCTAGATTAAAATAAATTACATTAATTTATTTAAATTAAGACAAGTAATAAGTAATGCTTTGGTATGATTTTACTCCATTTTAAAATAAGCGTCAGGCTGGCAGTCCATGTCAACATACTAGATAAACATTCAAGTTCGCTGACATATGTGGTTAGGAAAATTGGACAAGCAGCTGATATAGCATCAGCTGGATTAGTTTGGCATATTTCAACAGTATTATTAATAGTTTTACGTTTATGGGCATTTTGGTCTGCGGATCCAGAACATATATTCGATTTCTTATATACAAACCAGAGCAGTGTTGGAAATCTAGAAATAGTATTCATTCCAAGGTACCACCAGGTACACTACCTTTTATTTAATAAGGTTTAAAATGTTATTTATGCCCAGGATTTGAAATGTTCAATATTGGAAAGACAGCTCATAAGGTAAATGATAAATATATTGTTCCACAATATAGAATCAAATAAATTTTATCAAAAAAAAAAAAATCATAACTTACTTTAAAAAAAAAGTAATCGGTTTTTGGCACTTCATTATTTTCGAATTAAAACAGGCAATTTTTTTTATATTTAAAGAAATTTAATTCAAGTAATTTTAGAAATTCTTTTCAAACAGTATAATCTATACAAATAATATATCATAATATTTTATATAATTTATTATGAAATATTCAACTTCGACTTAGTCTCCGATGTTCAAATGACGAGGGTTATTAGTTTCACGTGTATTTAACTATTTGTGTGTCGGTCTGTGCATTGTAGCTCCAAAACCATGTTATTTGAGTGAGCTTATTTAATCGAAAGGGATAAATATATTTTAATTTTTATTAAATATGGAATAGCGTCGAACGTACTGTGTTATACATATGTAACATGCATATTTAAAATTGAAAGCTTAAGATGACATTCTATATGGATAACTTTAAATTTGAAGAAGTCTTAAATTTAAAATAAATATATAATGAAGAATAATCTAAACTGGTATTGATTTCAACCCGCGACCTCTCGGAAATCGTCCCGTCGCTCTCTCAATTGAACTAACGCATCGTTGAAATAAGCATTCTATACTCGTATATAACCGTCTTTATCGGCACGGTAGCGAAATCGTTTTTTTCAAAAACCTAACCTACCTTATTTTTAATTTTTAGAGGTTTTTGTGCAGTTTATTAAAATTTTATAAATCTGTTTTTTTACTTAACTTGCTAATTACTTACCAAACGAACTTCAAGAATAAATAATTGTATGTGAATTGTTACATTACGTTACATGCTAAGACCAAAATACGAATAAATATATTAGTAGTTTGTTAGATATTTCAGAGGGAAAAATCATTTCTATATCTTTGTATCTTATTGCAAGAGAGAGACATTTTCATCCCACTTTATTTGTATTCATTCGACCGTAGTCCATCGATGAGCCGGATTTTCATATAAAATATTTTAAAACATTAAAATTGTAGAGCCGTTTAATTAAATAGGTACGACATTGTTGTATGTCCGATTCCACGTTGAATGTGATTGAGGTATATATATGTATGTATGTGTTAAGTATTTCGGCTAGTACCTATAGTGCAGGTGCCCGAGGGCTGCTACGGTCAAATGCGCACGAATACGTTCAAAATGAACAGCTTTCCTATGAATTTCGATGGAAGGATTGTCACTAAATATATATTATTTTATAAATTTTTATTTTACAAAAAAAAATGTAATATAATTGTGAATATTGTTATAAGATGTCACTGTATAATATTCATTAAAAAAAAATAAAAATAAAGAAAATAAAAGATGGAAAATGTCTGTATATATATATCTATATCTTTATTGAATGAGATTAATTTACTTATTTGTGAAGTTCATATTTTGATCAGTGATGAAACCTGTCATACCAGCTCGACAATACCTTGTATTTCCCTAGTAGTTTCGTGCTTACATTTAAGGGAAAATCCATTTTAAATCATAGTCCATACACTCCATACACCCATACCCGAAGTAGAAAAGTTAATATTTCTTTATATTCCTGATAAAGAACAATTCAGTTTGTTTTAAGTCACCCACTCCAGTACTTTTCAGGTGCAACGTCTAATGCGGCCATTTCGTTATCCAATTCACAGCGCAGATCCCAAAAAAATGCTAGGAAAAGTGCCCACCAATCCGATGGAAGTACTAACTCACTAACAAACAGACTTTTCACAATGCGATTTTAGTATTTTGACCCTGAACTCAGTAAATTGGATAATGGAGTGAATGTTTGACGGCACGCACTCTATAAAGGTTCAAAGTTAATATAAATCATATTCATCATACAAGACTATCTGTTGAGTGGAAGGCGAGCTGTCAAATCTATTTCATAGCCGTTTATATCTCATGATTAGTTATGAATGAAATATACCTCAGATTTAGTCTGATTTGAGTAAACCTAACAAGACATAATTTTAAAGATTTAATAAATAATAAACTGATTTGATTTTTATTTTACGAAATATAGGTTAATTAAAATATAGTAAGACACAGTGCCAAACAAAATCACGTTGAATTGATCACGCCCAGGGCGGCTACATTGCCAAAGTCGGTATGGTAAATGAATATGTTTTGAATTTAAATTCAATAATTGGTGGACATGACCGACACGTATATTAAACTAGCGACGAGCCCCGGCTTCTTACGGGTGAGATTTTATTAATTTAGAACATGAGTGCATCTAGGAAAATAATAAAATACTATTTTATATATGTATAGATTATATGTGTTGGTTTTCGAAGCGTAATTTTTTTTAAATATATTATAGTTTAAATATCAATTTGTATATGAATCAAATTTGTTAGAATCACTTCGTCCGATTATTGCTTAATTCTGTTTTTGATTCTATCGTAGAAATGAGAGATGTTCTTCCTTGTCTGGGAATGTAAATCTTGTCTGTAAATCTATTCTGTACTATTACTTGATTGAATTGTACCTTAAACCAGCTTTTGTCCTTATGAATTTTAGAAAATCTATGTAGTAAAAACTATCCATAAAATAAGCTCATATAATACCAACGTTTTATCAAAATCTGTTTAGTAGTTTTGTTTGATTGGTATAAAATCCTAAGTCATAAGTACTGATTTCTTGTAAAAATAATATATTCTGTCATCGTTAAAAGTATTCTCACACCACAATACATAACCACAACGAATTTTATCAAAATCTGTTAATCAGCCTTTCATGTCGTTCACGCCAGACGCTACGGACAACCCGAAAAGTTCAAAAATTATTGTTTACGAGTCAATAAAACGTATTTGACACGTAATAATTCTTTTTTTATAAACATATCAAATGTACAGATTTATTTTCGTTACCAAGATAGTATTTAATAATACTGTTTTTCATAGAAATAATATATATATATATATAAAATTTCTATGAAAAACAAAGTTGTCTAGGAAGGGAAGTCGTAGTATTCATTTCCTTGAACTTTCTATCTCAACAACTTTATCTTACATTTATATAGAATATATTTATATTTATATAGAACATTTACGCCTCTTATATTTATATAGAATATTTACTAGTGTGCGTGGCAAAGTTTCAAGAGTACCTAGTAAAAGCAGCTTAGACATTATAAGAGACATTTATATGAAGACACATATATTTTAAAACAACCAAATATTAAGAATTTGATCATCAAATAATAAAAAATATTAGTATTAGCAGTAGTAATAAGGTAATAGTATAATTCAAGTTTAATTGCCTTTTATTATGTTTTGACATAGCCGGTAATGTTGTATGAATTTTGACAAGTGTCAAAACTATAATTTTAAGTGTCCGGCAGACGATCGAACTATAAGTCGTACAGGCTATCTCGATTATTTGCACTCGCGGCTCATCGCTCCTGCTTTAAAGAGTCAAGTCAGTCCTTATTTAGAGATGGTTCAAGCATGTCTGTATATTTTCTACTAATACCAGTTTATAAATAGAAAAATGAACTCTTTCAACAACGCCTAACTTCAAATAGCGTTTTGACAGGTAACTAAAACCGCTGCACAGCTCGCCCGTCTATCAAACCCTTTATAAATAGATATCCTATAACTGTGACATTTTATTGTAAGAATAAGAAGGATTTAATAATAAATATGTATATTGTAATGTTACATACCTAGCGGTGCAATACGAGCGCTCCATACTCCGGGAAATTGTTTTAAAAATAATGTACGAGTATACCGTGAAAAGGTATTAAATTTACGTAAAGGCTTTTTATGCTTGATGTTTGATTTTATCATATTTCATATGAGATATAAAAAAACATCTTTACGAAACATTTATTATTTTCGAGTAGACAGGAAACGAGTATTTGCTTGCGATTAGTTTACTATTAAATCACGACTAATCACAAACAAGTAATCGTTTCGTTAGTGCTCGAAAACTATCAACGTTTCGTACCGGCAAAACTCGTACTGAACTTTTTATTACAGGCTGGTCTGCTATAGTCCTTTCTTATCCCAGAGACGGCGACAACAATTAAAGATCCCGTAGTCTCTTCTACCCCGGATTCAATTGAATTGCCACTCTCCCCTCCGAGATTTACCTTTAAACTAATAACATGGGCAACGTTTTTAACTAAAAATAAAAACGATTTTTTAATAAATATAGAATAAATCAGTACGGGCAAGATTCCATTAATATCGCTATACATGTTAATAGGTATTTTCAAACAACACATATATTCTAGCATCTCTTGTATTAATATTATCATTCTTGTTGTAACTTTATATTTTTGTATGTATGTTTGTCACTAACTAGCTGGATCTATATTGATGTATATTTTTATTTCGTTTACGTAAAGGGGGCGTTGCAATTGGACTCCAAGCCTTTATACTCAGAACATGACATCGTCAGCCGAACTCTCTAGTTTTGTGAAAAGTTTGTATTAAAAATGGAGTGAAATAAAACACAATATAATATATAATATAATATACGTAGTAACACAATATAATTAATAATAAAAAATCTCTCAGATGTAAGACATTAATTATAAACTTATCGATTATAAAGCCTCGTTACTGTTGTTTCCACGTCTGAGTCTAAAGGTAATGAAGTATATTTACTCGTTGAAATAATGGCGACTCGGACTTCAAAGTCGCGCGTACTTCCGGAGAGTGTAGATTTATTTTATAAACAGTTCACTAAGATAATTATATTGTATCTATTTATATATCGATGTATATGTACATATGTACGTACTTAAATTCTTACGTAAAGTAAATTCGTGGGTTTAAAACTATTTAAAAGTTACATGCATTTTTAGATCAAGGCACATTATATTTTAATAATTCAATGATGCATTTAGAAGGTAATTGAAAAATAGATTTGTCATGTTCTCATCCAAATGCGAAATGTTGTTGATGTGATAAAGAAATTAAAATGTTTGAAATTGTCATGTTAAGCCATGCCAAGCGTATTTAAAATAAAAGGTATTGTATTTTACAAGAAGTTTTTTGTCAAAGTAAAAAGTTGGTGCCGCGGAATTCGCATAGCGGTAGGACTTACGAGAGTCATACTGTGCATTGTCAATCATATGATAAAGGTTCTGCGGGAACAATAGGAGCGAATATCGCGTTCGAAATATTTTAACATTGTGAAAGTCTGTTTGACTCCAAAAACATTTAATTTCATTAGTGTCAAAGGGTTAGATGCACAGCCGTATGAATAATTCGAATTTATGTTTAAAAGGAATGTATTCACAATAAGCATATTTTCAGGAGCGGTGAAAACTAATAATTAACTTCTAAATAAAAGAAAATTGTAAAGGTTAAATTTAGACTTATCTTGTATGATAACTGGATAACAACTTCAGACCACGTGACAATAAGTGCCAAAAATATTTTCATAGAAGTAATTAATTTGACTATCAATTTTTATTATATATTATGGGTATTTTTTTTTGTTTAAAGCCGTTGATTTCATAAGCACTTTAAAACTTGTCAAAAAACTTTTTCGCGCCTAAATGAAAATCCAGAAATAAATCTTTGTTGGAAAAAAAAAAGAATATATATATGTATACTCTATGGAACCTAGTTGTAAAGATACTTTAAACGCAGTGATAACAATACAACACCTTGTTTTTTATTTTCAATGACTGACTTTTACTTTTTGCAACGGCATCCTTTTACTAAAACATTTATAAATGTCAATACTTTTTATGCTTTTCAGAGAATAAATATATAATATCAAAAATATATGTTGTAAAGTTTATTTTCCTTTTCTCGAAATAGCTTTAAAGCTGCTTCGGTTATTTTGTACTATTTGTGCTTTTATAATAACAATTTTTGTGATGACATTTTTTAATACGCAGAGTAGTTAAATATATTTTATATTCTAACATAGCATTTATCAATATTTTTTAAAAAGAATAAAATAATTATTTTATGTTTGAGTTTGACTAAATTATCATTAAATTCTACTTGGCATTATTTTTTTGATTTTTTTTTTTATTATTAAAAATGTAGTTAGTATTGTGAAAAACCTAACGATTTCCGGCAATGCACCGCGCGTCAGTCGTTCCTTCGAGCTTAATGAAGTCAGACCTGTGCAGTACTTCATCACAGGAACGCAGCCTTGCTATATCGATGTAATTTAACATTTTATTTAGAATCATTTGTGATAATTATAAACATTACATATTCATTTGATTTAAATTAAACAGCAATACAAATAAAATATGTACGAAATTAAAATTCGATCTTAATCTATAGATCTTGTGCCTGGAGCGGCACATGGCAACCCGTGCGTGCGGTCACCTGCAGCTGCCCCCCTGGCGGACCTGTAACGTGTGTGTGTCGGTCAGCACGCACGTCCCGATGCGGAAGGTCGGCCTCCTCAACCTGGGCAACACTTGCTACATGAACAGCGTTATGCAGGCTCTGCTTGTCGCCAGGCAGTGAGTACCAATAGTAGTTACAGTCCAATAGTAGCGATTTTTTTTGTGTGTATTTTTCTGTATATATATATTTACTATGTGTTTTTATTTGAGTGCTAATAGTAGCTAGCGAATTTTTTTTATATTTGTGTGTTTTTTTTTTAAATAATATTTTATTATTAGTAAATGTATAGAACGTCTAAATGTAATCAATTCGTTGTTCCTAATAGAAGCTGATGCACCTTCGCGACTGATGTTACATTTTCCTTTACGATCTTTTGATATTTGTATTACAACTTGATAGTTTGAACATGAGGGTTGTTATGATATATAATTTGTAAAATATAGTTAAGTGTAACTTTCGTACGCTGCAAGCGAGGTATAATGTATTAAAAGTATAGTTATATGTTAGGTTGAAAAGTTCTCTGATATTGGCTTTCTTTACAATAACTACTTAATGGTGAGCGGATTAAATTCATATAAATCATGGTTTAAATCAGCAAAAGCATTTACATTTTGAATTAATTGTCATAGTCGATAATCGAATCCGGACTCAGTCCGGTCTTTATAGCTATTTTCTAATCAATTATCAATATATTTTTCGTTCATTAATAATAATACAACAGATTAAATAGAAAAATGTAACGAGAATCATTTTTTTTTTTATTCTGAAAATATTAATTCTTTCAAGCATCGTTGGACTGTTTTATACATTCAACAAGTAGATAGTCTGCTGTCAAGTGACGGCGCCTCGCTTAAATCGTATTCACACCAAAAATGTATTGTATTTTTTTTTTATATAAGAAGCGGTTGGTAGTATTGATTTGTATTGCTCTATTGGCAACAGATGGATAGCATTTAATAAACAACATACAGACGGTATAGACTTGAATACTATTGTACAAATTTATCAATAGTGCCTTTGATTCTGCGTAATTCTATACTAAGCCGAAATAAACTTAATATTACCGAGGTATTAATCAAATATGACTTTGACGTAGCTAGGCTACCTTTAACATTCCTGCGCTACAAACTCCATTGAGCAAAGACGATTCCGTTTTGATAGGAACATGCATTTCAATAATTGTAGAATACAAGTAAATAGATTGGCATATTATATAAATGGTGTTTCAATTTCTCGGTATTATAATTTTCTAGATAATAATTTAACTATATTTCGTTTGAAAATTTTCGATCGCATTACGGAAATTGAAGAGCTTGTTTAGCTTACTATATTTATTAATACGTGGACGTAATGAAAATGATTTTAGAGTGCTTTGTGTCCATGTGACTATCGCTCGTTAAATTGATTATTCACTTGAGGAAAATGGGATATGATGTTATAATTATCCGCTTCGTCTATATTAAAAGATAGACAATTTTTATTTGAGTTTGATATTTGTTTTAATAGGAATAGATGGAAATATCTAAGTCAAACAATCATCCATTTCGCTCAACAAGCGTTGTTTGTGAGTGCTCTTTTAATTTTTATTATATTACCCATGAAAGTTTCACAGAAGTGATGCTATGGAGATATAGTACATGTGCCGTATTAATGCTTTTATGCTTTGCGATATAAATGAAAGTTTTTAGTCGTCTAAATATGTGTTCTTTGTTTGATACGTGCTCAGATGTCGCTTTAGCATTCCTCGAATATATAACTTTCATATACTGTAAGTTTGCGAACTATTTATGAATTATATTTCAGCTGCTGAATTTTTTTTTTTAATTGCGAATTATTTCTATGACTTTACACGTGTTTTTAGTGTTGTTTTGTCCTCATAAATATATATGTATTATTTTGCAATGCGTTTTTATATAAATATTTAATAAATAACTACTCGACGAATTTCAGTGTTCTATTTTTAATAAAATACTCGTTGCTTCGTTACTAACGTCAGAAGAGCCGCTATTATTTTTTTAAAAGATAAGAGTCTATGTTAAAAAAACTAATAAATTTCTGAACTCTGTTAACATAAAAAAATCCACATTTTTATGAGAAGAAACACAAGTTTTTAAAATATTTATTGTTTATAATAAATAATTAATAATATAGATTTATATAAATTAATTATTAACCTATTTCAGTTTTTTTATAATTTCAAAAAAAAAAAGGTATAACAAAAATGTTGATAGTCTTTGGAGGAGCATGTGGAGGTTGTATTATACATTATAGTATATGATAGGATATGATATATTATATAATATGAGGAGTATATATTATAAAGGTAATAGAGATATTTACATACCATAAAACATAGGTTAAAGTTCACATGAGCGATATTTATATATATATATATATATATATATATATATATATATACATATATATGTATATATAAATGTGTCGTCTTCGTTATCTGAAAAGTGTGAAAAATATAAGCTGGAAACAATTAGAGAGCGCGAGATCATTATTTCTTTGACAAAGGTTGTCAAAAACGTAAAACAAGTATTTTTTTTTATGTGTAAGTAAATCCCTTTTATAATATATTAACCGACCCTGCATTCTTTAAAACTTGCATAAAAGATTTGGGAAAAAGTAAAAATAACATTTGAATGTAGCATTTTCTGTTGCGAATGACGGACGGTCTATTAACGGTAGGCTATCATTCAGACAATATATACCTGTTGACCAACCAGACGTCCGGAGTAGTATATGAATTTGGATGGATTTTGGACCGACAAACAGGGTCCCGATTCCAAAATATAGAAAAAGAGATGGATTGTGAAATAATGTATGCGCACAGCGCTTGCGATGATTTTGCGAGCGTTTTTTTTTTTTATAATATAGAAAAATATTTTTGTGACATTAAAGTTATCCAAAATACCGTTTTTCTTTCTCCTTTTCTACTTCTTGGAACGAAACAAAATATTATTATTACTTACATTACTAAATAATTATAGTACCATTAGATTTTAAAATGTTACTAATAATAACGTAAATGTAGCAATTTTGTGAACAAAACAAAAACAGCAGACTATTCATTGAACCTGTACTAAAACAAATTATATACATTTTCTATATTGGAAGCTATATTACGATTGTAATTAGCACATCTAAGATATCATTATCTAAAATATAGCACGTGGTTGTCTATTTTATAATATCGTATCGGCTACAGCTATCTCATAGCTACAATTGGTATAAGGCCTTTATTTTCAACCAGTTACGAGCACTCCATTACGCTATGATAAAAATGTTTTGTTTTTACTAATAATAATAATAAATATGCATTATTTTACATCTAGAAAATACATTAAGACAATATAGATAAAAAGTGGTACAATTTGGCGGATTACCATTTAAATCATTTAAAGTAACGAAAGATATTCAAGAGACATAGCGTAGGCTTATAATTATATATCATATATAAATAAGAATAATAGAGAAAAAGAATAAGTAAACAGACAACATTAGACTAAATAAACAAATATCTATACATAATAATATAAGAATTAATAAACATAATAAAGTAAAAGAAATAATTAAAATAATTCTAAATGTTAATTTCATTATTTCTTCACTAGCTAGAATATTCAGATATATGTTTCAATATAACTGTTTTAATCAAAGTCCGCGTATTTATTTACGTGTGTGTTTTGCGTTTCACCAAACGAATTCACCGAATTATTTACTTAACATGTCGTTTTTAATAATGTCACCACGGCCACTTCAAAGGTACAGAAAATCACAAACAGAAATAATTAAAATTGTGTAAAACAACATATTGGTTTTAAATTTCCAATTAATATTAAATCCATTCAACGTTACTTATAAGTTAAACTAACGGTGGTTTCAGTAGATTAAATATCATCCAAATAAATTTATAAAAGATATTACATAATTATTGACAAATACTTCAAAGTCCAAACCCTTGTCATAGGTTTAGTACGCATGTGATGCTGAAGATGACGGCGGTGCCCTACTGGGCAAAGATGAGCATTCTCTTCGCTAAGATGAGACACTCGGTCTCAACGAAGCTGAATCCGGACGAATTCTTCAGCGTTGTGAAGCCGCCTTTCTTCACCATGGACAATCAGCACGATAGCTCCGAGTTTCTCGGGTAAGTGATAATTTAAATCGTTCATTATGTATATACTAAATGTTGGCCGCGACTCCGTCCGCGCGGACTTCAAAACACAGGGCTCGTAAGAAACTCCTTTGCTCAACCTTTTTATGGTCAATATTATTTCCAAAATTGCTCTAAAGCCCTGTTGTTATTTCTAATTAATAATATAATATAACCTAGATCCAACGTCAAAGTTATTTCTCAATATTGCTTAAGAAATTTATAGATATTGTATATATATATATATATATATATATATATATATATAATCTTAACTTTGTTGATTATGTTTATGGATTCTTGACGCATTTAGAAACATTTCGATCACAGCTTACATTATGTATTTATACTTTAAAAACCAATGGGCATGAAGAAGTATTTTTATTTATTATCGGTAAAGCAGCGCTTACATGTTATCAATGTTACCAACATTAATACGAAAATATAATACGTTAGTTGACACGACAGACGTTGTCCATTGCTAACAATGAATATTAAATTGGAATTGTTAAATTAATATTTATAAAAAAATTAGTATAGATCCGACCGATTTATCTGATTTAGATATTTTATAAATTGCGTATTTTATCAATCTCGCAAACTGTCAAACGTTATGACAAAAATAATAAATTTACATTAGAAAAGTCGAATTGTTCATTTAGTAATTTTAGGTTCAGTTTTTGCGTTAAAGTCGGACAACAGACAGACAGACAACAATCTCAAAATGTTTTTTTTAGCTTGTGTCACTTGTATCAAGAATACTAGAAGTTTTTTTTGTTTTTGTTCAATGTACAGTACAGTACAACATGAGAGTGAAAGGGGTAGAGATAGAGTTAACGGAAGACAGAAGAAAATGAAGATATGAATGAATATGTTGTGCCGACCCAACCTAGAGAGTAAAAAGAGCAGGAGAAAGATGATGTTCAAGTCATGGTGGTTGACCGTCTTAGAGAGCCTTTCAAGAACAGCAGCCAACATTTTACATTTGACAATAAATAGACATTATATAATATTTGATTGATTCCCAGTTCCACTGACTCACACTACAGGATGTCGGGAAGCAATCTTACCCAGGTAGCTGGCTATAGTATGTTCATAATCTGGAATACCTTTGATATCTCCGACAATATTGATAAGAAAACTTTGTAACTAGCTCTGGTTCATTATATCCATCCTATAGAATATATATACTCAAAATCAAAATCCAATAAAATTACTCGTAAAAATAGCAATAAGATATATATCCATAGACAAAGACATATATCCACATAAATTCATATTCATTAATAATCATGCATAATAAATAAATAAAATAATTAAAGGATAACATGTTTTTATTTGTTATTATGAATTCAATAATTTCCAAATAATTATTTTGAACATAAATAAATTGATATATACATAAATCAAAATGAAACAAAGCCTGTACCGAATTAATCGCCACATCCTTTGACTTATCCTATTTTTTTTAGCACATAGTAGTTTTTCTGATTGGCATACTCATTCTTTTATTTGTCAAAGATAACTGTATAAAAAAATCACAGTTCTATAACTGTTCAGGTATAGCTTCAGTAAAGTCTAGTTTTCATTAATAAATTAAGCTTTCAAAATAATATGTTTTGTATAAATGTTTATTGAATCGTATATTGGAATACGATACCAAAATAGATTCAGCAATCAATCCTGAATGTTACCTTCAATTCACTTTAAAACAAAATGCTTTTTCATAAATTGATACGAGTTATAACATTTTACAAGAGGATTTATATATTCATAAAGAAGTACTGTGTACAAAGAGCAAAACAAAAATACTAACATTTGATATTTTTTTTAAACTTGTTAGTTTGATGACATGACGGCCAGACGCCAGTATGGTTTGAGACCGCTGAGCTAAAACTCGGGGTTCGATTCCCAAACAGGACAGTAGTTTGCGTAATTTACAGATTTTTGTTTCGTATCTTAGCGTTCTTGGTGTCCGTTATCTTTATATTATTAAGACACCACAAAGGAATTTGTGATTAAAACGTTGTGATATATTTTAGTTTTATGAATCACCGACCAAAAAAATTTTTTATTTTTAATTTTGCCTTGTTTTTTTTATATCTTTCATTATAACTCAAAAGCTTGACTTATCTTGGTGAACACTTAGTAAATATATATATAAGAACATGTATGAACTTATACAGTACTGAGAGAGCCACTGACTAAAAACGTAGTATATGATAATGACGTTACATTTTTTGTTAGGTTGTTCAAGAATTTACCAACCAGTAATATAAAGTTACTTTTCAGAAAACTGGAAATATGCGGATAATGTAGTTTGTGTGATTTCAGTCTGTTATTTTAATACCACTAACACGCCGAACATGTACAGTACCTTTACCACAGGGCACCAGCTAATCTGATAAGAATAAAATCAAATAGTTACAGTTTAGTTTTGAGATGACAAACTATGCTGGATGTCATCGGACGATTACGACGTTCATAACTTTGCCATCCTTTATCAGTTATCATTAAAAACTAAACAGTATATGTTAGTTGTGAATATATATTCCCTTTCAGTAGAAACTGCTATATACACAAACATTTTATTCAACACTATCTGTAGCCAGCGACTATGTCTGACGACTAAATCATAAAATATTAATTATCACTTAAAATTTATTTAAATCCACTAGCTGTTAAATATAAGGATACAGATACTCAAAAATAACATGTTATTAAACTTATACTTATCCATACTTTTTAAGTAAAAGTTATATGGATAGTAGATGGCGCTGGCTTTAAACTCTATTCCCGATATTCAAGTTACTCTATGGCAATGACAAACAACACTTGAGCCAGTCTAGTTATTGCGTGAAATCTGGACTAAAGACAGACAAAAATTTCAATCTGATATTCCAATCCTCAAAATAAAATTTAGCCTATATGTTGCCGAGGATTGATAGCTATATGTCAAAAAAGTTTCATCAAAATCCGTCCAGTAGTTTTTGCATGAAAACCGGACTACAGATATATTTATTATTATTCACATCGATTACTCCGTGATCGTTCTTTCACAATATTAATATTTCCTGATGTCACATAGCTTTTATTTTAAAAATATATACCAATCTTCAAAAGTCATCAAAGCGCTACTTAACAGACTTAATTATTAAGTCAGACTATTTAAGAGATCGCTCAGGTACCCCTAAATAAATTCATCCAAATGGGTCAAGCGAAAACCGGTACCCTTTTTAGAAAACAATATTATAGAAAAATACATAGAATATATGTTAATACTAATATATATATTAAATTTAATAATAAAGCAAAGCAATAATCCAAAAACCCCGGAGTATGAAAAATATAGTAAAAGCTCTATATAAATTGACTAGCAAAAGCATTAAACGCGATTACGAAACTTATAGATTTGAAATAATAGAGAAACTAATAAATGCCACCGGTAGCCTAAAACGAGCCTACAAAGAACTTGAAACATATAAAATGGATGGATGTACTACAGAAGGGGGGAAAAACACATTATAACAGAGATGAGATACTAAATATTGTAACGACTTTCTACCAATACTTACATACCCTATTTAAGGTTAACAAGTATTGAGAACTGACCAACAAACTGACATGATATAGGTATATATTTAATTTGTACGCGGTAGAAGCGGGAGCGAAAGGTATAAATATAATAGTATAAAAAGGTATAAGCGAAATGTTTCTAACAATAATTATATCCTACTTAAAGATCTTGGCCTTGCTAAAGCTATCATCCGTTAATTTCTAGAATGTACTTCAAAGGCGGCATTGGTCGGTTCGTTTCAAATTTGGTTAGGTTAGCGTTAATGCGCATTTTAAAGGGGCCCCTTAAACCTACACCTGGGTCGCAAGTCCCAGGAGCTGTTTGCACTCCTCTCCCTGCAACGCGATGGGCCCAGCACCCGCACGATAACGCTAAGAAGCTTTGTCTCTGTTTCTTCATGGCTGCCGTCTAAACAATATGTTTCATTATTTTTCATAGCATTCAGTGGAATGATAATGAAGTTGAGACACTGCAACGAACGCTATCTGGTGCCAGCTTAAAATATAAAAAAAAAATAACCCTAGAACCCGATGCAAGCGCCGAATCCGGTATAATTGTGTATCCAGACCCTCAAACACACAAAAGACCTTAAAATACATATAGCTTTACATATAGCTTTACAAGTATCGATAAACTATACACATTGACTAGTATATTTCAAAACTCGCATATTAGTTGTGCTTGAAGATATATCAAAGTCTTAGCCTTTTTATAAAAGTACCGATTTCGTATCGTCCTGAAAAAGCCTATAAAAATTACATTGCCTCTAAAAATTAAAAAAGTTAAACAAACTCCGCAAACATTCAGACTCCCTCAATAGTTTTTTTTATTAAATGATACAGTTATTGTTAACGTTACTTGTGCACAAGTCACAGAAAAGCATTGAATTGTGTATGAAAAATGTGATCTTTGAAGTAAATATTCTACGCGGATGTTTCAATTCTGTTAACCTTGCATCCGGACGTAAGGAGGACCGCGGAAGTCGAAGATACGGCATGCAATGGGGTATCAATTTGTCTAGAAGAGAACGGAAGCGCAACATCGACAAATCGTAATCACGTTCGACCGTATAGAAAAAAAAATGTTCTTAAGAATATACTTATGTCTTAATTTAATAACAGAAATGATCTGCATAAAGTCTACTTTTATCTGAGGCTAATTAAAAATAATAACTTGTTGATTGGATAAAAAATAACAAGAAAAAAGTAGTTAGTAAGTGAAACGATGAACGATTGTTTGGATAAAGCACTTGGTATCACGAATAAACTAGAATAATGAATAAAATCAACTATTATAAATAAGAAAACACTGAATATGTTATTATTTTGATATTTATTAAAATTAAACAATACTTTAAAGAAAACAAAAAACTCGTACACATCAAACAAACAGGAAACGAAATTACTAATAAGTTTGAGAAAAATCTTATAGGGCTTCCGGGAAGCACTAGATATATTTATAAAATACAAGGAATGCTAGCTCATATTTCTCTATCAGACTATATTTTCAAAGAAATAATTCCATCAACAGTATATTTATTTAATATTTAGCACTATTTTACTGTCCATCTTTTATCAAGTACGAGTTTTGTAAATATAAAATGGTGATAGTTTTCAAGCAAGTAACGAGTTGGTTGTGGTGTTTTTGTGATTGTGGTTTTATTGTGATGTGATGGGAGTTATTTTAATGGAAATAAAAAAAATATTACTGAATGATTTAAAGGAAAAGAATAGAAGGGTTAATAAATTAATAATTAATGATCATAAAAAGGCTAGTCACGGCCGTTTGGGGTTGGTATTTGCTATATAACCGTTAAGGACAAAAAATAATAAATTTGTTTCGAAATTTTATTTTTAGTTGTGCTTGAAGATATATCAAAGCCTTAGCCTTTTTATAAAAGTACCGATTTCGTATCGCCCTGAAAAAGCCTATAAAAATTAAAAAAGCAAAACAAACTCCGCAAACATTCAGACTTCCTCAATAGATTTTTTATTAAATGATACAGTTATTGTTAACGTTACTTGTGCACAAGTCAAAGAAAAGCATTGAATTGTGTATGAAAAATGTGATCTTTAAATTAAAGTAAATATTCTACGCGGATGTTTCAATTCTGTTAACCTTGCATCCGGACGTAAGGAGGACCGCGGAAGTCGAAGATACGGCATGCAATGAGGTATGAGTTTGTCTAAAAGAGAACGGAAGCGCAACATCGACAAATCGTAACCACGTTCGACCGTATAGAAAAAAAAATGTTCTATAGAATATACTTATGTCTTAATTTAATAACAGAAATGATCTGCATAAAGTCTACTTTTATCTGAGGCTAATTAAAAATAATAACTTGTTGATTGGATAAAAAATAACAAGAAAAAAGTAGTTAGTAAGTGACACGATGAACGATTGTTTGGATAAAGCACTTGGTATCACGAATAAACTAGAATAATGAATAAAATCAACTATTATAAAAATCCGATAAAATTACTCGTAAAAAAAGCAATAAGGTAAATCAACAAATTTATATCCATTAATAATTATGCATAATAAATATCTTCTACAGTTTTATTATATGTATAGATTAATAGAGTTTTCACTAATTTGATAAAAGTGTAAATATACATTTTTATGTTGGTTTCAATTTTATAAATGTTCAAAATAATTACTTGGGAATGATTAAATTCATAATAACAAATAAAAACATGTTATCCTTTGATTATTTTAGTTATTTATTATGCATAATTATTAATGGATATAAATTTGTTGATTTACCTTATTGCTTTTTTTACGAGTAATTTTATCGGATTTTTATAATAGTTGATTTTATTCATTATTCTATATCTATTATCTATGGATATTAATGGATTATAATCAACAAATGTAAATCGGATTAATATAGTAATTTTATTGGATTTTGATTTTGAGTATATATATTCTATAGGATGGATATAATGAACCAGAGCTAGTTACAAAGTTTTCTTATCAATATTGTCGTAGATATCAAAGGTATTCCAGATTATGAACATACTATAGCCAGCTACCTGGGTAAGATTGCTCCCGACATCCTGTAGTGTGAGTCAGTGGAACTGGGAATCAATCAAATATTATATAATGTCTATTTATTGTCAAATGTAAAATGTTGGCTGCTGTTCTTGAAAGGCTCTCTAAGACGGTCAACCATCATGACTTGAACATCATCTTTCTCCTGCTCTTTTTACTCTATAGGTTGGGTCGGCACAACATATTTCTTCATTTGCATCTGTCTTCCGTTAACTCTATCTCTACCCCTTTCATTCTCATGTCATTATTCACACAGTCCATCTCTCTCTTTTTCAATTTCCCTCTAGTCACATATTCGGACACATCTATATTAACATGACTTCACCATTAAAATTTATCAGGAACAAAAAAAAAACAATCTCTGTTGTTGATAATTCAAACGCTCTTTCGTCGTTTTCAAATATATTCATTATCAACTCTTTAACTTGTTAAAAATAATTGCTGTGAAAAAAATAAAATTTCGAGACAAATTTATTATTTTTTGTCCTTAACGGTTATATAGCAAATACCAACCCCAAACGGACGTGACTAGCCTTTTTATGATCATTAATTATTAATTTATTAACCCTTCTATTCTTTTCCTTTAAATCATTCAGTAATATTTTTTTATTTCCATTAAAATAACTCCCATCACATCACATCTCAATACAACCACAATCACAAAAACACCACAACCAACTCGTTACTTGCTTGAAAACTATCAACATTTTATATTTACAAAACTCGTACTAGATAAAAGATGGACAGTAAAATAGTGCTAAATATTAAATAAATATACTGTTGATGGAATTATTTCTTTGAAAAATAATAGTATTTTAGTGTCAGTGCGATATGTAAACATTCTGTTTGTTTAACGTTTATGTCACGTTTGATAACTTCAACGGATATCTGTGCCCTGTGCCTGAATGTTTGCTCTGTCTTTTTTTTTCCTGTTTCATTTTCACAGATTTATATTTAGTGCAGTTAAATAAACTTTATTGAGTTTCACGTGTAGCTATCCTAGAAATAAGAACCATATATTCTGATAGAGAAATATGAGCTAGCATTCCTTGTATTTTATAAATATATCTAGTGCTTTCCGGAAGTCCTATGAGATTTTTCTCAAACTTATTAGTAATATCGTTTCCTGTTTGATTTTGATTTGTACGAGTGTTTTGTTTTCTCTACAGTATTGTTTAATTTTAATAAATAACAAAATAATAACATATTCAGTGTTTTCTTATTTATAATAGTTGATTTTATTCATTATTCTAGTTGTATTCGTGATACCAAGTACTTTATCCAAACAATCGTTCATCGTTTCACTTACTAACTACTTTTTCTTGTTATTTTTTATCCAATCAACAAGTTATTATTTTTAATTAACCTTAGATAAAAGTAGACTTTATGCAGATCATTTCTGTTATTAAATTAAGACATAAGTATATTCCATAGAACATTTTTTTTCTAAACGGTCGAACGTGGTTACGATTTGTCGACGTTGCGTTTCCGTTCTCCTCTAGACAAATTCATACCTTATTGCATGCCGTATCTTCGACTTCCGCGGTCCTCCTTACGTCCGGATGCAAGGTTAACAGAATTGAAACATCCGCGTAGAATATTTACTTTAAAGATCACATTTTTCATACACAATTCAATTATTTTCTTTGACTTGTGCACAAGTAACGTTAACAATAACTGTATCATTTAATAAAAAAACTATTGAGGAAGTCTGAATGTTTGCGGAGTATGTTTAACTTTTTTTAATTTTTATAGGCAATTGAATTTTTATAGGCTTTTTCAGGGCGATACGAAATCGGTACTTTTATAAAAAGGCTAAGGCTTTGATATATCTTCAAGCACAACTAATATGCGAGTTTTGAAATATACTAGTCAATGTGTATAGTTTATCGATACTTGTAAAGCTATATGTAAAGCTATATGTATTTTAAGGTCTTTTGTGTGTTTGAGGGTCTGGATACACAATTATACCGGATTCGGCGCTTGTATCGGGTTCTAGGGTTATTTTTTTTTTATATTTTAAGCTGGCACCAGATAGCGTTCGTTGCAGTGTCTCAACTTCTTTATCATTCCACTGAATGCTATGAAAATTAATGAAACATATTGTTTAGACGGCAGCCATGAAGAAACAGAGACGAAGCTTCTTAGCATGCCATAGATTCATCGTGCGGGGTGCTGGGCCCATCGCGTTGCAGGGAGTGCTATCAGCTCCTGGGACTTATGACCCAGGTGTAGGTTTAAGGGGCTCCTTTAAAATGCGCATTAAAGCTCACCCTACCTATCCAAATTTGAAACGAATCGACCAATGCCGCCTTTGAAGTACATTCTAGAAATTAACGGATGATAGCTTTAGCGAGGCCAAGATCTTTAAGTAGGATATAATTATTGTTAGAAACATTTCGCTTATACCTTTTTATACTATTATATTTATACCTTTCGCTCCCGCTTCTACCGCGTACAAATTAACTATATACCTATATCATGTCAGTTTGTTGGTCAGTTCTCAATACTTGTTAACCTTAAATAGGGTATGTAAGTATTGGTAGAAAGTCGTTACAATATTTAGTATCTCATCTCTGTTATAATGTGTTTTTCCCCCCTTCTGTAGTAAATCTATCCATTTTGTGTTTCAAGTTCTTTGTAGGCTCGTTTTAGGCTACCGGTGGCATTTATTAGTTTCTCTATTATTTCAAATCTATAAGTTTCTTAATCGCGTTTAATGCTTTTGGTAGTCAATTTATATAGAGCTTTTACTATATTTTTCATACTCCGGGGTTTTTGGATTATTGCTTTGCAGTGAGTCTTCATCTTATTAACTGAACTATTCTGTGTATTTATTATTAAATTTAATATATATTAGTATTAACATATATTGGATGTATTTTTCTATAATATTGTTTTCTAAAAAGGGTACCGGTTTTCGCTTGACCTATTTGGATGAATTTATTTAGGGGTACCTGAGCGATCTCTTAAATAGTCTGACTTAATAATTAAGTCTGTTAAGTAGCGCTTTGATGACTTTTGAAGATTGGTATATATTTTTAAAATAAACACAATTGAGAAAAGCTATGTGACATCAGGAAATATTAATATTGTGAAAGAACGATCACGGAGTAATCGATGTGAATAATAATAAATATATCTGTAGTCCGGCTTTCATGCAAAAACTACTGGACGGATTTTGATGAAACTTTTTTGACATATAGCTATCAATCCTCGGCAACATATAGGCTAAATTTTATTTCGAAGATTGGAATATCAGATTGAAATTTTTGTCTGTCTTTAGTACAGCTTTCACGCAATAACTAGACTGGCTCAAGTGTTGTGTTTGTCATTGCCATAGAGTAACTTGAATATCGGGAATAGAGTTTAAAGCCAGCGCCATCTACTATCCATATAACTTTTACTTAAAAAGTATGGATAAGTATAAGTTTAATAACATGTTATTTTTGAGTATCTGTATCCTTATATTTAACAGCTAGTGGATTTAAATAAATTTTAAGTGATAATTGATACTTTATGATTTAGTCGTCAGACATAGTCGCTGGCTACAGATAGTGTTGAATAAAATGTTTGTGTATATAGCAATTTCTACTGAAAGGGAATATATATTCACAACTAACATATACTGTTTAGTTTTTAATGATGGACTGATAAAAGATGACAAAGTTATGAACGTCGTAATCGTCCGATGACATCCAGCATAGTTTGTCATTTCAAAACTAAACTGTAACTATTTGATTTTATTCTTATCAGATTAGCTGGTGCCCTGTGGTAAAGGTACTGTACATGTTCGGCGTGTTAGTGGTATTAAAATAACAGACTGAAATCACACAAACTACATTATCCGCATATTTTCAGTTTTCTGAAAAGTAACTTTATATTACTGGTTGGTAAATTCTTGAACAACCTAACAAAAAATGTAACGTCATTATCATATACTACGTTTTTAGTCAGTGGCTCTCTCAGTACTGTATAAGTTCATACATGTTCTTATATATATATTTACTAGTGTTCACCAAGATAAGTCAAGCTTTTGATTTATAATGAAAGATATAAAAAAAACAAGGCAAAATTAAAAATAAAAAATTTTTTTGGTCGGTGATTCATAAAACTAAAATATATCACGTTTTAATCACAAATTCCTTTGTGGTGTCTTAATAATATAAAGATAACGGACACCAAGAACGCTAAGATACGAAACAAAAATCTGTAAATTACTCAAACTACTGTCCTGTTTGGGAATCGAACCCCGAGTTTTAGCTCAGCGGTCTCAAACCACTGGCTGGTACTGGCGTCTGGCCGTCATGTCATCAAACTAACAAGTTTAAAAACAAATATCAAATGAATGAGTGTGTTTTTCTTTTGCTCTTTGTACACAGTACTTCTTTATGAATATATAAATCCTCTTGTAAAATGTTATAACTCGTATCAATTTATGAAAAAGAATTTTGTTTTAAAGTGAATTGAAGGTAACATTCAGGATTGATTGCTGAATCTATTTTGGTATCGTATTCCAATACACGATTCAATAAACATTTATACAAAACATATTATTTTGAAAGCTTAATTTATTAATAAAAACTAGACTTTACTGAAGCTCTACCTGAACACTTATAGTACTGTGATTTTTTTTTCATAAACTATTTTTGACAAATAAAAGAATGGGTATGCAAATCAGAAGAACTACTATGTGCTAAAAAAAATAGGATAAGTCAAAGGATGTGGCGATTAATTCGGTACAGCCTTTGTGTCATGATCCGTAGAGGCGATCCTGAAAACAGCGATCCCGGGCCGTCCAAGACGATGAGATAAGAGTATTAATGGGTTCCTTTGGGGTTTATATGTTGGTGAAATCAAAAAATAAATCAATCTGCAAAATAGAAAAATAAACATTCCCTCAAATATACATAAAACAATGAAAAACAAACAGTCAATTCGTTGAAAATCAAGATGAAATGCATTGGTTTTATATATACATTTTATATAGCTTTTTCTCTATATGATAGCCATCAAAGAACTGAATTTTTACTATTTATATTTTCCGCGAGTCCGTATCACACGTTCAAAGGGCCTTTGGCAAACAGAAAATTTGTATTTATCAACGTATCTAGATACAAAATATTAGTTCCTGAAACGTTTTGAGTATACTAAATATTAGATATATATTATTATTATATTATATATTTCGTGTTTTGTAATGTTATAATACTGTTGTAATTTACAACCATATTAAAACTAAATTATTTCTAAATAATAACTAAATTTCATTTAAAATAACTAAAATATTACAATATTTTAGTTATTTTAAATGAAATCTGTCTAGATATATATGATCATTAAATTATATATACTTACTTTTCATATTACTTTTACACTGTATAAAAATATTCTAGTTATCTATACGGTTTGTGTTTTAGCAAGCTGTTATTCTGTAGATTAAATTGAATACAAGTTGCTACATGCGTATTGTAGGGAAAGCGTTTTACGTTCCCAACGTTAATTCTGAGTATTTCGGATCGCAGCAAGGACTCTGTACCACAATATATATATTCTATATACGATTGTAATTATTTTAGCTATAAGGCTTTTGAATGTAAAGATATTTTCTTATTATTAAAATTTGTATTATAGCAACAAGTAAAAAATATTGCGAATATTTGGTGTGGAGATTGCAGCCGCTATACATACATACAAAAATATTGTATCTAACTTAAGACTAACTTAGATATGACATCCATAAAAATGCAAAACATTCCACGCCATGCTAAAAGGAATTCTAATATTTTATTTCTTATTCCTTTTTAGTACGTGACAATGAGCGAGTGTGGCGCGTAAGGCGTGTTCTGTTTTTGTTTTGATTTCAAATGTCCGGAATGTGATACTTTTGTAATGTTTGACAAAGGGTCGTAATGAAAATAGTGTTTCGATAATTGTTAAATTTCTAGTTTTTCCTAGATGTAATATACTGCTGTAGAGTTTTTAGAGGTGTCACTGTTTTTTATACAGTTAATAACAGATTTCATTCGCAAAGATAGTGACAGACGGGCAGGCGTCAAGCAAGCTTTATTTCATATAACGTAATACTTATTATTAGGTAAATTGTAAAACAATAGATATTTTATATTTTGGTATATATATTTTTAACGCTTTGATTCTATTAAGGATTGTATAGTAACAATGTTAATAATAAATAAACATAACATAATAATAATATTTTAGGTTTGGCATACAAATCAGAAACATACACTTTTTAATATGAATTAAAAAAAATAGTACAATGATCTGAAAGAGAAAAATGTTCATGAAGATCTAGAAATAAGAAGTTATAAAATAACATCACTTATTTATAAAAATCATCGCTAATTAAAATGCAAGAATCTTTATTAACTGCATTTGTAGTTTTGTATTTCAGTCGGAGAATACTCGTTAACACGTTTATAAAAGTAAAGTCTAACTAAGTCTTTACATAATAATATCATAGACTTTGACGAAGCATTTTCGTTTCGACAAAGATACAATATTATAGACTCAAACGATTTCGTTGCAACAATTATACAATATTATAGACTCAAACGATTTCGTTTCAACAAAGATACAATATTATAGACTCAAACGATTTCGTTGCAACAATTATACAATATTATAGACTCAAACGATTTCGTTTCAACAAAGATACAATATTATAGACTCAAACGATTTCGTTGCAACAATTATACAATATTATAGACGCAAACGATTTCGTTGCAACAATGATACAATATTATAAACTCAAACGATTTCATTGCAACATTGATACAATATTATACACTACGACATAATTTGTCGACAAAGAGATATTGAATTGAATGATTGTGGATGCGTAAAATGGTGTAGTTCATACTGTAATATAATTTTTAATTTTGACAATTATAGCTGACTTCACTAATTAAACTCGAATTCATTAACGCAATGATGCTTTAACTTTTACAATTAAGTATCCTTTTAGTAACAACAAATCATGTCTGCGGTTACAACAAGGGTAACGACAATTAAATTTATATTCATCGAAAACATGGAGCGTGGCTGTTAGCTATTAAATAATTAATATAACGGAAAACATTTATTTCTCATATTCGGACATTTACACAATGTAACCCCAATGTAAGTAAACAGATTTTTTTATCCAAAAGTACATGTATAATACGAGTTTGTGATTGTGTTATTACATTATATTGATTTTTTTATTTACATCCATTACTGAGTAAGGCAGCGTACTATGCGTTTTTCATTTTGTCAGAACATACGCAAAACTTTACAGCCGAGTCCCGACAACTGCCGAAACTTTCTGTTTCTATAGAAAAAGCTATGCCTGGTAATAAACTTTAGTCTGAAAAACGCTTTCGTTTTTACTTAAATCGGGGCCTGCAAATTTACTGCTAACTGTTTTTTCAATTACTCATATAATAATATTATAATACATAGTGTGCGGCTGCTGGCGACTTTGATGCCATCTTACGAGGAAATTCACCATGTCGCCAAATTTCATATAAACTAAATCAATTAATATCGTTAAGCGACAGGTTTGCATAAAAACGCGAGTTTCTTGGAATTATGCGCATATTCCATGAACTAATCTCGGAAAATTCAGTTTCAAGGCGTAGCGGTAACATAACGAATATCCATTCGCCACGATACATCGAGGCACTAACTAACGCCCACTTAACAAAATTCACTTTTAACATTTGTACCATTTAGAAGCAAAAAATAAATAGGCGATGTTTTATTTGGACGATGACGAATGAGCGGTTCAGATCTCAGCACTGTATCATGATAGTTTGGAAGATATTAACCCCTGTCATACTTGTATCTTATATTCTGTTTACAATTGCGGGTCTAACACACCTTGTATTAGATACGCGTATCTTGTATTAGATAAGTGTATATACAGATACTGTACTGTGATACGAGGATGCTATTTAATGCGTGATACACGGCTCATCACATTGCGTTTATCCCTGATTATCAATGACGACACGTCGTGATTCATTGACAAATTTGAAAAGGGGAGTACCTAGAATATTAGTGCTTGATAGAATATTATTGCCTGTCTCTGATACAGCGCAATGATACAAGTGTGAACTTAATACATTATAAGTTTACGGCCGTTTTGAAAGGTCACACGAGACAAGAATAAGCGTTATTATTTCATACTGAAAACTTTTATATAATAACTTTACGAATCAACAATTTTATAAATTAATATTTCAAAGAACATGCGAGCTATCAAGTCTAGGAAAATCCGGCTCCAGTACTTCATATTAGGTACTCAAAACCTCTTACATGATATAATATTTGTAGTTCAAGTGTAGGAGGGTATTATTCTCGTTTTGTCGGCAGAACCTGTTGTATAATATTAAGTCCTTATATATGTACCTAGCATTTTACATGGATAAAATAAAACGCAACAAAAATTATTATTTATTTAATCAATTGAAGTATAAACATACTTTTACCACTATATAGTTTATTGATTCAATTTTATAATTACTGTGGAATAAGAGTCAATGAACTCTTTGAAGGCTGATTGGACTGCCTCATGGGATTTTTTTTTCTTTGCAAAAAAATATCCAAAATTCGAAAAAAGCGGTAATCAGTTGGAGCAAGTTCCGGGGAGAGCGGCCGGTGTCGAGAACATTTTAGTCTAAGATTGAATGAATGAAATGATTGAATTGATTGTTTGCAGTTGTTGACAATACAGATCTGCCGTAATTCTTTGTCCAGATCTTAGGAAGCTGTAGTGTATGACACTCGCACTAGTCCACTAAACACTCTCCAGGACCTTGAGCGTATTCATTTGTCGTAGAGGATCCATCATTCATCACAAGTCTCAAATTGGATTCAAGATTCCTTCATCATTGTGACGGTTCAGTAAAGTAACGCAGCACTGAATGCGTGTTTGTTGGTGGGCTTCATTCAATTCATGGTACAGCTCTCAAGCTTTAGCACTTTAAAAATTTGTTTTAAGTTAATTTTAATGGTATTATCTCTTACACCGAAGCCTACCGTTAGCTCTGACGTGGTTTCGACGGATCCGCTTCCACAATCGCCTTTAATTCTTGATTATCAGCTAGTGTCTCCTGCCGTCCAAGGGGTTCTGTATATCTACATTTTTAGAACGGTAACGTGAAACCAACAACGTGTCGTGCTTTCTTTTACAGATCCCTCCCCATAAGCATCATAATTCTACGAGTATCTGCAGCGTTGGTACCGTGTACGAACTCATACGAGTATTCGTAAATTACGCGATCTTTTAAGTTTTCCATTTATTTTACATAAAGATTTGAAAGAAAAATTATATTTAAAAAAAAAATAAGAAAAATTAAATTGAGAAAAATATAATTATTCTTTCCCGTCACACATTCACATAAAGTATTATTTTTTGTGATAACGATAACAATTGATTCACTAAATTCATAACTGTAACGCACGAGGTTAAAATTGAAATAAATTTAAATTTGGGATTAAAAACGAAACACCAGTAATTTGGCCAGTTCATGAAAACGCTAGGTTTATATGTAAGGCCCTTATATTATTGTTGGAATATTCGGCTTAAGCTTAATTCCAGCTTAAACTCTGATTTCAAAGCTCTTCAGATATGTTCGAGCATCTATTTGATGTAGGCTGATGTTTTGAGGTATAATATGGAATATATATATATATATATATATATATGTATATTAAGCTTTGTTATGTTTCATAGTAATAATTTAAATCATTTTTTAATTAATGCAATCATTTATGTCTATATCGTTATTTCATATATATTGACATAGTTTCGCTTTATTCACGCAAAAAAGAGGGGTATTTTTTTTTTAGGGAATAATTTTTTTATTTTAGTAGTAGTTTTTATAACGAAATGGTAGAGGATTATTCATCCATAAGTTATAAGTATGGATTATGACTACAAAGATTTTTAATTTTTCGATCATCTCTCAAAAAACTAGTAGACAGATTTTTATGGATAGCGATATTCATTGCTGAGGGAAATTGCACGGGAAAAAGTGGTTCACCAACAGGTTACCTGTACAGATGATAAACTTTTATTAACCTCAATCCTATTGGAAATTATGAAAACTTCCGATACAAATATAGACCCACCCGGTAATGAAGTTTGTTCTCAAACAATTAAAATTAGTGTTATAGCGCGGTACGGTACGCGCACCCTCCTTCTTTATTACTTAGTGATTTTCTGTAATGTTTCTTAATTAAAAAAAATATAGTAAATCAAATTATTTCTTATTATAAAAGGAAAGATCAACCTCGTCTCTAAGGCGCGCCCTCGAAACAACGCGTCTACCCTATAACGCGGGTGTTGTTTGCAATAAGCGCTTTATAAGATAGGTCATCTGCACTATGTTACTGTTACTTATTTTCATTATTGTATTTACATATTGAGTTATTGCTATCAACATAATCTGTTATTACTATTATTATATCTGACTCATTTATTTATTTATTTCAGATATCTTTTCGAATTGCTGCAATCCTACGAGCATTGCTCTGATCGTAACTTCGACTACACACGTCCGGCCGTCCTGAACGGCGCTAGCCGACTACGTATGATCCACCCTCACGGGCAGCAGTCACACACCACCCACTCGGGGTAAATCTCATGGTCCCATTTCATTATACGATCTAAGCCACTCTATCTCAACTGGCGAAAGTCACATCGTGTAGTGAAATGGCTGTTAGTGATTTGGTCTTTATCTCTGATTGGTGACGCTATTTAGCCATTCTTCAAAATCAAATCGTATGGCTTAGATCGCATAACGAAAAGCGAGCATTACATAAATAATTTAAAAAAATACATTTTAAAAAGATCTTGATAAGATATCCACAACGAGATATTGAATATTATATTATATTTAATTTAATCACACTGGATATTGAAATTAAACAGTCTCTAAGAGAAAGTAAAATTAAAATGTTATTTTTCTCATGAACTCTACCGTCCCGTTCATGGTTTATTTATTGCTTTTGTAACCGCTGTGTACTATTTAATGTCATATGCAACTGTGACGTCACCATTCACTTGTTCCTTGCGCTTTCTACAAATTACAGCTATCAATTATTATTATCCAATCGATATACATATATCGACTTGGATCCAGTAATTGAATGTCAAAGCCTAACATTTTACTACTATCAGGCGAGTCGTTTATAAATTACTCTTAAAGCAATTATTGAACGCCATTGATTGATAGAGTAATTTACCGCTAACAGATAATTTAGCTAACATTTTAATTGTATTTCCCTATCCTATGTTTAATGTTTTTAAAAGAGTGCGAGATAATTGTTTACACTCAAGTTTTTATTTCATATTTTTTTTTTATCTTTTTGTACATCTTATCTACCAAAGACAACTTTTGCGGCTGTAATAAAATAATATACACAAATTTGTTTATTTCAATAAACAAAGTGGAGGGTTAGCTGCATTGTAAAATGCAATTCATGGATAGATAGAACGTTTACTGTAGATAGATATTCAGCATTTATAGGTAGGTAGTGCTACCATGATTACTGTTCTAGATCATCGATATTTGAATTTTATAACTTGTGTATTTATTTTTCTGTGTTATCTTTAGCGATGAACATGCTGGAACCAGTCAGGCCCGTCGTTCTCTTTCCCCTCGTCCTGGCAGCAGCGCTGCTGGTAAGCTAATTATAATTATATGATTATTATAATCTATCATTTATCATGTGATATGAATACTAATTGTAGTTTACTTTATAGGATCTAGCTCGGGCTCTTCCCAAGCCTTAAAACGTTCATCTTCAGATAATTCATCCTTGCTGACGAAGAAGCGTATGCGTTTGAGCGAGGCTACGTTTCTCCGACGTGATTCGTTTATCGACAGCATGTTTGGAGGAGTTCTTCTTACGCGGGTGGAGTGCGTGGAATGCCACGCCTCCTCACTGTCGCGCGACGTCTTCCGGGACCTCCAACTGGCTTTCCCGGAGAAAACTGAGGGCTGTCAACATACCGTGCAAAGTCTTCTGGAGTACTACTGCTCCAAGGAACGAATGTCTGGAGACAATCAGTACGAGTGCCGAGACTGCGGCGGCCTACGTGACGCGGAAAGGAGCGTGCTCATTGAAACCACGCCCAAATATCTGATCCTTGTGTTGAAGAACTTCAAGTAAGTTTATATTATATCGAAATTATAAACATAAATATGTAATTCACTAAAATCAATCCTTTGTTTTAGGTTCGATGCTAAGCTGCAAGTGCAGACAAAGCTCATGCACACCATGTATCACAATCATACGGTGACGCTGCCGACGGTGCGCGCCCAGGCGGTGCACGCGGTCTACAATCTGTTCGCAGCAGTCATACACGCGGGTACCACCCTGGACTCGGGACACTACTTCACCCTGGCGAAGGACAACGACCAGTGGCACAAGTTTAATGATGACGAGGTCAGCTTTGCTGATGATAGCCTCCTGCATGGACTCACCCGCTCGAGCACTCCCTACATACTATTCTACCGCCGCACTGACGTGGAGGAAGGAGCCGCACCGTCGCTGGAGGAGCTGCCTCCTAAGATACAGGAGACGGTTCTGTCTCACAACAAGAACTACGTCGAGACTGTTCGCCAGATACGCCACACTCGCCCATGACGATTAAGGTCCGACAAGAACATCGATTTCACGGTGTTGGATGACGTTGACGAGGAGTAAACACTTCTATACAACTCTAGGTCACATTTACTTGAACGGCTTATTATAATCTGTTTCCACTATTGTATAACGATTGATTTTATAAACAACACTGTCCAGATCTTATACAAATGTATTACGATATTCCTCTCATCCACACGCATGCGTAATAGAATATCACTGACGAAACTCAACGGGCACCTCAATCTTGAGAGTTGAAGAGTCCCCACCAGTGCTGTTCTCGATGGCTTTATCGCATGCTTGTTGACATTTTTATTATGTAAATATCTAAATATTTATTTATTTTTCAACGTGTTATACAAAAATATAACTAAATGATATATTTTTTTTATTCTTTCCGGATATCATATCTATGCCTAAGATCTAGATTTTATGATACTTATTAACCTTAACTTAACGCGCTGACTATCAATTTATATTTTTTATTATAAATGACGGCCAGAATTAGATACATTTTTTTTTAATAAACCTATGCAAGTAATAAATGTCTAACATGTTATCAAACTATAAATGTGAAACATTATTCGTTAGAATTTTAAACTTACATCTATATGTTATTCTAAGTATTATTCATATTTATAATATAGTAGTTCACGAATACATATAGATTATAGAGACGCACTCTACTAGAGAGAATACTATAATATAAAAAAAAACTAATTGTCTGAATATATGATATATATTTTTTTTATTATGATATATGCGTTATTTGTTAAGGAATTGCCATTAAATGTAAACAAAACTAACCTAACTAAGGGAAGAAAAAAAAATCTTGAAAGAAATTATTCACCAGAAGTATATACAGACGATATACGGTCTGTATATTCTTATGAATATACAGACCGTATATTGTTTTTTTTTCTGTTGACATTTAGTACATACCTTAACAAATATAGCATGACGTATTGTACATTTGTTACTATGATTTAATTTGTTCTTAATAAGCTATCTTTTTTCTTTTTTTTTTTTTTAAAGAATTTAGTTATAATATTGTTTTATATTTAAAACATTGTTAATATTTTAAATATTATTAATAAGTAAAATATTGATGTACACAATGATTGTTTTTTATTAATGTATACATTATGTAATATAAACTTCATTTAATAATAATCATAAATTTATGATAGAATTTGGTGTTTGTTGTGACTCTTAATTATGCTATATACATATATATATATATATAAATATATATTAAAAAAAAATAACTGTCGAGTCGTTACTCACTATTACAATTGACAATTACAATTAAATGTATGAATCTTTTTGATAATTGTTGTGCTATTATATTATACTCTAAATGTATTTAATTTCAGGAATGAACGGGTTATTTTAGATTATTTCACATAAAATGATATAATATCAATGAATTTTCAGATGAAGGTTGATTCCTATTTATTTTTATTTCAATCAAAAATATTTTAATGGTGTTGAAGAACATCTCAGGATTTTATACCATAGTATTTGTTTTTTTAATTATATATTTTGATTATAAATATTATATTTGTATAGAGGCTGTGTTTTTAATATATTAAAAACTAATATGTTTAATGCACTGATTGATTTGTTTGTAATTAAAAAAAAAATGTATGGGCTACATTTTAAAATAATCTAAATTACAGATTTAGAAGAGATTTGTATTCAAATTAAATGTAAGTCAATCATATTTTATTATTTTTTCCCTCCACTGTATATACTGGAGGCTGGTTGGTTTTATGAATACGTCCTATTGTGATTTTATATTTATTGGTTTGCTTATAGAATATGTATTGAATAGTGCAAATATTATTATTAGCCTTTTTTTTATTTGTAAATACATAAATATGAAATTCGAAGTGGTTAATTACAATTGAAGTACTATAGTTTCATTATTGTGGTTAGATATAGAGACTATATATCACTGTAATGTTAATAAAATTAATAAAAAATAATTGTCCTTCTTTTTTAATAAACCTGTTGATATAGTTTAATATTAATAAAACAATATAAACTTTATAACAATTTATTCATAACTTATGTTTATATATATATATAACTTAAGATATATTTTTACAAACCTACTATTTTGCTTCCGAAATTATTTAACTTTTCAGTTGCTGCCCTTGTGATTGATTTTATAATGGCTCCTGGGATCTGGTGGAAACGGGTAACTGTTAATATATTAAATATAAATATAATAAATATTCGGACAAACCCACACAACACTATCTAGACCCAAATTAATCAAAGCTGTACTATGGGTATAACTACATTTTTTTTTTGTAAATTTTGACATATACAACACTGACAATAGAAGAATAAGAGACTTTATAAAAAATATTTTTCTAGTGTGGGGATCGAACCATCTAACATCAGCAATGGACAATGGACAAAGTAACAACCACTGTCCAGTCAGATATTTTTGTAGTACCTATATATTTGTAGTTTTTTCAGATGCTTGCAAGTAATCTTCAATTCTGATCGAGATTCGGCTACCAGAGATTGAAATTGCTGTTAACTAGTTTCCTGGTTATTGAGTTTCAATGTAAGCCATCCAACATTGAATACAAACTCGGATTGTAGATCACTCACCATTTTTGCCGGTTACATTAATATTTACAGTATTATTAACGAGCATTATTTCATTTTTACTTCAGACTCTTAATTAGATAAAGAATAGAGTAGGTGTTGAACATGTCCTGGGTTTTACTCCAGATGTCGCTATTTCTATTATATGTCTATTGTATTTTATTTAAGGACTAAATTATATTGTAAGGTATATGTGAATGTACCTACATTCACATATACCTTATATATTAAAGGAAAAATCTTTAACCTGCGATAGGTATCTTTGAGATAGATAGATAGAGAAGATTTTCCTTCAGTCACTAACAAGTAACATTCATGATCAATATAGCAAGGCTTTACCTCTAATATAGAGTTGAAAAAATTGGAGAATTTCGCAGCACCTCCTACTATAGCTCGTCCGGCGTTGTAAAATTTGTCTCCATCATTTCCGTACTTTTCTTCTTCTCTTATTGTATCTACTATTGGTTTTGGCTGAAATAATGTAATGTTTTGTTAAAACTTTAAATAATCTTCGTTTTTTTTTCCATTGGATTCGAGTATTCGAATTAAATATATCAGCTGAACGTATCGACAAATGGCATTAACATTAGTTGAATAGAATTAAAAATGTATAAATTTGTCAAAAGAGATCAATTTATATTTATAAATAATATAATAATATTCAGATGAAAATATAGGATATTTATTGTATTTATTACTTAGATTTTGACGAACCCTGTTTATTTCAGAACATTTTAGAGTCCGATAAGCTAGGTTAAAAGCAGGTCACTGCAAGTCGTTGCTCAGTGTTAATTAAAAAAAAATGCAGTTACCTGTAATAAGCCCACAACCACGTTTTGAGCGTTTTCCTTGATAGACAATACTTTGCTACCATAACCTTCTGTTTCGAGTCTTACACTGTTTATTTTTGTTTTAGGGGCTGCAAATAATCCGACGTTATGATCGTCAAGATCTGCCTAAAATTGTGAGAAATATAAACTTCAACGAATATATCTATATTAGAAAGAAATTGAAACAATAAAGTTACCGATGAACTTGATCCAGTATTTAATATGTTTGTGTGGGCTTCTATAGAGTTCGGTATAAGATTCTCGAGGATTGAATTCGATTTGAGGTTTTGACCTGGATAGTTTTCAGGCTCAATAGGCTGTGTTGATAAAGCATCAGAGGTCATTTGTGGCTGGTCGTAGACTGGTAAATCGACTCGAATTGGATCATCAAGTGGGATAGACAGAACTCCTGCTGTACATAGTATAAAAAATACTCTAAACGACATTCTGAAAATAAAAGAACTGTTTTAGAAGAGGTTACATACAATGTGTACATGTTTTTTTTTATCAATATTTACAGCTGTCAGTGTTTTTATCAATATATATTCAAGTGAAATTGATGAAACATCATTTTGAACCGAAATTATAATTTATTATGAAATTAGTATAGTTAACATGGATACTCTCCCAGAAATTACAAAATGTTTTGGAACCATTCCTCCAAAACATGCAACTTATATAATTTCTTTGTTCGGTCTAGCCTCTGGTGGAACGGGCTTATCCGGAATTATTTTGTACGGATTGGTAGAGAAGGCGATTATGAACTATATGTATGGTAACTCCGCACCAAAAATGGACGATAGTGTGAAGAAAGTGGTTCTTTTAACTCTAGGGCTAATATCTATACTTCTGCTAGTTGCAAATTTACTTTTATTTTTGGGTGCGACTACAAATTCGAGTGGAACCCTATCGGCTGGGGTGATTGTGATTTTAGTGATGTGTGTTTTGCTTATATTTGAAGCAATTATTTTACCAACGTCCTGCTTTTTCTATCAATCATTTTGTGTTATAAAGAAGCTTTCGACTGTTTTAGTGGTTTTCGGTGGATTTTTTATCACCGTTTTTTTAGTAGCCTGGTTGTATTTTATGATTGTGGCCAATACTTTTTTGCAACAGTTATGAGTGCTAAAATTAAAATATATTACGTTATCAGGGGTTTCTTAATAAAAAATCTTATAATCCTAAACCTGTTAATTATTTCTTTTAAGACGACACAGCTGTTAGCTAATAAGTGGAAGTGAATCAACAGATCCGGGGTGAATTATTTATTGACATGTACAGATACGCCCTAATAAATAACTTTATATACTAAATACTTGTACCTACGACGAATGATCTAATGATTTTTGGTCGATTTAATTAATTGAGTTTTTTAGGTGATCATATACGAGTTTCCTTTCATAAGTAACCATTAATTTATAATCTACTAATTGCATTCAATTTTTATTTTAATAAATATGAGACGGTAGCTCAATTGGTAGAGCGACGAGACGGTTTCCCAATATTTTTATTTTAATTCAGACATTATTTAACTATACAGCTATATAGACAAATACAAAGCACATTAATAGATAGTAATATATAACTATTTTAGATAATAGATAAATTCTCAACTCTTTAAAGTAGGTAAACGAGTACGTGATCAGTGGATATATAAAAGGATATTAGAAAGGTCATAATTCATTTTGCAAAATACATCACAAAACAACAGTGTCTAGCATTATAATGAAAGTAGTTTATTATCGTTAATAAAAAAAAACACTGACACAAAAAAAAATACAGAGAAAAAGTATTTATATAAATGTTACAGAACAGATCGCACGTGCAGATATTATGTAACTAAAGTAACAGCACTCACCTGTTCTTCGTCGTTGGGACCCGACTAAGCAGCGGTCAGCTGGTAGTGAGCTCAAGCCATCAACTTTCACATCTTACATCATAAGGCCTTGGCTCCGCCGCTGCACTACGTGTATAAGGGTCTCATATACGTAGATGTTGCAAAACTATTGCGTTATTATTATTAACATTTAGCTAAATAATGTCTTTTTATATAAGTTTGTTAAAATATTATGAGACTAATATAATTTAAATTAAATATCATTTGCTGTTTTAACTAAATAAATATTTGGTTAAGACCATTTTTGAATACTAATATAATTATTACTAAGTATCCTGGTGTAGATTTAAATGATAACGGAAAGTGCGATCAATATCATATTTTAAAGTTATATAAATCTAAAAGAATGACCGTGTCTCCGTTGATTTCACAGAAAATAGTGATTATATAAGGTAATCAACTAGTAACCTACACTATCATCTATAGTATTAAGATGTTCTTTCCAATATTAATTACCTACTTATAATATTGGATTTAATCTAAGATTTCTTTAAGAAAATATCTGCTAGTTAAAAGAGGCTGGAACATAAAAACATATTTTTGGTGGTAGTTATATTTAAAAAGTTTCTAACACTATACACTGTATTTTTTTTATTGTTATAAACAAGTTTGATGCCCTGTGGTAGCCCTGGCTCATGAGCCAAAGATTGTGGGCTGGTTATTCAGATGGGACAATGTTGAATGGTGTTGAATATTGTTTTGAGTCTGTTAGTATTCTGTGTCCGTTATTTATGTCTGTAAAATCTTCCGTAACACAAGAACTGTCCTCCAATGTGGGACTTGTTTTTTTATAAATGTTTTTACCACATGTTATGTTATGTTCATGAATGTAGAATTAAAACCATATATATGAAGGATCCTGAGAGATGAGTAAATAATTTTGATTTCGATTAGTCTCAGAAAACTCTTTGGATAATTTTATAGAAATAAATAAAATACACGTAATAATCCGCAAATAGTGACGTCACTTTTCTTTCATTCAATGACATTGAAAGTATAATTAATTAAGTACTTTAAATATCATTAGTACATACCATCATTAGAACTCTAATAATATCAACTTTCTATCCATATTATATGAGGCTTACGTAATAATACTTAATGACGTATGCCTTATTATTGAAATGTATCGTCTTCTTAGAGCAAATTCATACATTTAGCCACACAAACAAATATATTATAAATAACATATGCACCTATCGGCAATCATATTCAATTTACAACGAAGCATTCAAATAAAGAAATAATGGACTATATCTAGTCAATTATTTTTTCATATTTTAAAAAGAAAAACAATTAATAAATGAGATGGACATGTTCAAACGACAATTGACGACATATATACTCGTACTATCACAGGACTCTCCACCAAAATCATAGGAGACCATAATCCTTGTAGGTCTTAACAGGTCAGGTGCGGTTGACAAGGTAGGGAGTTCTGTATTTGACTTTGCAACAGCAATTCGTTTAACCCAAATGGTTGAGACGTTCACTTGACTATAGTCACATGCCTTCTTTGCTGAATAATACTAGAAAAATACTAAGAAACTCGATGCTCTACTGGGGTAGTATTGTTTATTACCTAGTGTATTGCCTTACAAATACACCGAGGTAGCACAACTTCAGCGACCTGATGTGTTTGGCACTACAAGTCATCAGATTAGGATGGACTGGAGTTCTGTGTTCAATCTGATCGCCATTATCATAAATATACATATCGTCCAATTTCTCATTGTCTTTCACACAAAGTCTATGCACATTTAACGCCTTGCAATAAAAAATACTTTTATTTAAAAAAAAAACATTTTTGTTATATTTGTTTATGCCGTATAACATTTTTGTTATATTATGCTATGGCCCGATGCAATTCAGTTCAAGGATTATGAGAGGCTACTTATCATTAGCTTAGCTTACCGTCCTCCACCGTTTGTCCGAAAGACGGCTTAATTTCCAGTAACTTGTTTCACCAAAGAGGGATGACATCAGACCTGTGGCCAGTCTAAAAAACTTCGACCAAATCAACGATAATATGAAAAAATATATGTATTGCACCGTTCCTAAGTGAGTGATTGATTCAAGGGCAGGAGGATGGCGTTCATGATGATTTTGTTAAAGGATAAGGTAATGTCTCGTTTAATATTCTTAGTAAAGTTATTATTTTCAAAGGTTTTCCATTTCATTACAAATTGGCCTCTTATGTATTTTGTATAGATTTGTTTGCCAGTTACAATTTTATTATAAGTATAAAGAACGAAAAAAAGTTTCTCTTATTTTATCTTTTTTGTATAATAGTGTTATATGACATTATTATTAATTCGTTTGGTTTGACATTATTGTTGCTTTGACAATTTTTATGTTCCCTGTTTTCTTTTATGTTATTACATATATTGTTTGTGTTTTGTGGAATTAACTGCTAAAAATATATATAAAAGTATTAATAAAATATATAATTGGATATGAATATAATTGGCAGCGATTCTTTTTCACGATGTGTACAAAGTCTATGGAGACCTACTTGCTGTCGTTTGAAATTTAGACCCTTCTATTCACTAAAATGTGGCTCGGCAGAGAGTTCTATTAACTCGAAATCAGTTTCTGTACAACGATTCAATTATCAACCATGTTTGCAGCGTACTTCCAGTTTGTTATTATGGACCCAAGTTCGATTTCAAAAAGACTATCCCAGACTTCATCGTGACATTAAGCAACCAAGTTTTAATGCTTATAGGAAAGAAAAATTTAAAGATCTTAGCAAAACGTCTTGGCACTCTGGAGATGAAAAACAAGGGTACACTTATGTTGCTGGGTTTGTTGGACTATTAGCCGGAATGTATGGTCTAAAATCGGAGCTTACTCATTTTTTGATGAGTATGAGCGCTGCAGCTGATGTTGTGGCAATGGCTACGATAGAAATAGACATTAGCAGTATACCACCGGGTTCTTGTTTATCATACAAATGGCGTGGCAAACCTCTTTTTGTAAAGCACAGAACCTCGAAAGAGATTTCAGCTGAAGCGAACACTCCTATGCATTTGCTCGTTGACCCGCAGACGCCAGAACAACGTACAATAAAACCTGAATGGCTTATAGTCATCGGCATTTGCACCCATTTGGGTTGTGTCCCTGTACCAAACTCGGGAAATTGGGCTGGCGGATTCTATTGTCCCTGTCATGGCAGTCATTATGATAATGTCGGCAGGGCTCGAAAAGGACCAGCTCCTCTTAACTTGGAAGTGCCACCTTATACCTTCGTTTCTGACACCTTAGTTAATGTCGGCTAGCTTTTTACTTAATACCTGTTGCAATAGGTATATATTTAAAAAATATAGTAGGTATAATTATCATGTAGCCCAATAAATAATAAAGAAAGAAATACTTTTAATTAACTATTATACTCGACTCGACGAACTCGACTCAATTGATACCACATTTGAATAAAATTTGGATATGCGTACTGAATTTACAGAAGTAAGCACAACTAGAAGTTAGAACCTACAACTTCTGAAAGTTCGTCACCGTCCCTCTGAAAAGTGATATATCGTGTCGTATCCAGTTTCATTACTGGTGTTGATGTCTGATGAATTCTATATTTATTAAAAATTGTAGTAAGCAAAACTTGTTTGCATTAACTTATACATAAACATTAAAAAGTAATAACTTAGTTTAAAAGTTTCTTTTAAGGTTTTTTTCGCAAGCATAGTTTGTTTAATTTACCTTTTATTAAATTATTATTACGCATTTCATAAATTTTCGGACGGTTCCTATTAAGATACGTAAAAATAAGTAACAAAATAACAGGGAAACGATTCAATTTAATTCTTTTGCTAGGACTTTCATCTGCTCCAAAAAAAGAAAAGCAAGAACAACCTCTTTCGTTTCTTGTCATTTATGTTAGTTATTATCTATCAATGTCATTTCAAATGACTTATCATGTCACTGTCATTGAAAGTGCCCAATATAAGCTATCTTTATTCTTATATTGAACCGCTTTCGTATAACATATATTATATAAAACGTTACACTAAATAATACACTTATTAAAAAACCGAGTAATTACTACTCTTAAAATAGAAGCCACTGTTAAAGTGTCTATTTATTGCTTTAGATTGCCCGCTCAAACATATACATAAATAAAAAACAGTTATTAAAGATGCTTAAATTTTATTTTGGCAGTTAATGTTTACAGTTGTTCAGTTGTTCTTCAGTATTTATAGAAGAATTATAGTGTGTTTATTTAAAATTTTTGTTTAGCATACAATTACAACTGTTTTCCCTAATTTATGAGCTAAAATGGGACGACTTAACAATTCCTTTTGGTGGGGTATATTGTTTGCCTCTGCGACGTGGAGTATTTCGTTATATTTATATTGGTTGTTAAATATGAGTGGTAAGTTTAGTTAGCACTCTTCTTTTTAACAATTAAAATATAGAGCAAAATTTTTAAGAAGTGTCACCTATTTTATAATTTTTTACTTTTTACATACAATACATGAGGCATTAATCAAAATAATCAATTTAGAATTAATTTTACTACAGTCCTTGTGAAACGCAAAACTTTAAATATCAAGTCAATCTTATACACTTATTGTAAGTTAAAGCTGAATGCTTTATATCAACAATAAAAGTAATCTTAACAAACAACACATTTCTATATTAACTACCCACTCATATCATTCTGGCCATTCAACTAACAGGCAAAAATGAATTATAAAATATTGAGGATATTTAGCTTAGATAGGATAAATAGTTTTCCTAATTTACAGAATGTAATGATTTTGCATAGCATTGCATTCTATATTTAAAACGTTTAACTCTGTTTTATTAAGCCATTCACTGAAGACTTCCTTATAAAATATCTATTCTCTCTAAGACTTTTAATGTAAAGAGATGATGGACAAAATACAGTAGACTAGGTTTAAAATATATCTTAATTATAGTAGAAGATTGAGTTCTTGAAATTTAAAATTTTAATAAGAAAATTATTTTAGGTGACAGTATAATTAATAGTACAGAAAACAGAGTTCGTTACCATCTAATTAATACAGAAGAGAAGGATAGAATAAAAAACAATGACAAATCTATTGCAGCTTTGGAGGGCAAAAATCTGTTGTTTGACAGCCCTAGAGAGACTAATGATAAGTATATTGGCAAAAGATGGAAGTATGAAAAAGATAGGCCTGATTATCTTAGAAAACTCCGGCTCAGGGACAAGTTTACTAAAGAACTTGACAATGTTGCACAGCCAGATAAAAGTTTGGGTTAGTTTTCAATCACAAATATAGAACCATATTCTATTATTCACTAGCTATTCAGTAATAAGTTTTCAATTATATTAAATCCTCAAATTTTGTTTTATTTTTGTAGAAAATCAATTTGGTCTCATACATAATGCAGAAGATGTGCGAATAAGAGAAAAAGGATATCATTTGCATGCATTCAACACCTTGATTTCCCAGAGAATAGGCAACCACCGGGGATTACCCGACACCAGACACAAACTGTGAGTGTTTATTGTAATTTTTACTTTCAACGCCTGCTTACATGCTTATCTGTTTGAGGTTCATAAATTTTAACAAAATTACATTCTTTCAGATGTCGATCACAAAAGTATCCAGAGAAATTGCCAAAAGCGTCAATTATAATATGTTTTTATAATGAGCATTTTGAAACCCTTATGAGATCGGTTCACTCCATCTTAGACCGTACAGAGCTCAGACACCTCAAAGAGATCATTTTAGTTGACGATTATAGTGACATACTCAATTTACATGAAGATGTACAAAAAGCTGTTAACGAATTAAACAGTAAAGTAAGGAAAGAAGAAGAAATGCTGGAAACAAATAATATTGATGTTGAAAATGTTGTGGATTACATAAACGACGATACTAATAACAATAACAATAATGGTCTGGAGGGTATCAAGAAAGATACAGATTCTAATAAGATAAGAAGTGGATTAAATATAAGATTACTAAAAACAACTACCCGGGAAGGATTAATAAGAGCCAGATTGTATGGTGCCGACAACAGTGTGGGTGAAGTAAGTACTGTGGAACTTTAAATCTAAAATTAGTGTAACAGTAACTTTAAATAAACAATATATTTAAGGTGCTGGTATTTCTGGATTCCCATATAGAAGTGAATGTTGATTGGTTGCCGCCACTCCTGACAAGATTGTCTGAAGGGGTGGACGGTGTTAATGTAAGGTATTCCCCCCGAGCCGTCACTCCTGTTATTGATGTGATCAACGCTGACACATTTGAATATACTACAAGTCCATTGGTCAGAGGTGGTTTTAATTGGGGATTGCACTTTAAATGGGATAATCTGCCCAAAGGAACCTTGAAGAGTAAGTAGATATATTTAATCTAAATAAATGTTGATATAAATGAATAAATATAACTGATTATGACTGGCAATAGTAGTTATTTATATTGAATTGTCATTAACACACACACACACACACACACACCAACTATAACCATTCCATGCACACACACACATTCAAGCACATACACAACACATTTTACACAAACCAGAAGCACAACTTATTGTTTATTAACAAATAAACATTCTATTTATAACAATTATGCCAACAGTTTGTTGATAAACAGTTCAGTGATAATGTAATAGGTACTTAAATTATAAATGTAAAGAATAATGCAACCGACAAAATATAATTGTTTTTTTTCAATCACATAATAATAATTGTATTTTAATTACAAAGAACAAGAAAATAATTAGTATAAAGAGGTCAATAGGTTTATCATATTTTATTAACAAACACCAAGAAATATTTTTAATTTGATTTTAATAATGCAAACATGTTAAGAATGATAACATTATTGATAATATGAAACATCTTTTGACTTGAACTTTGATGATTGGATTTTTCATTAAGTTAGCATTTAAATGAATTAAATTGATATGTTGATATTTTTTAGATGATGAAGATTTTGTAAAACCCATAAGATCTCCGACCATGGCTGGTGGTTTGTTTGCTATTTATAGGGAATATTTTAATAAAATAGGAAAGTACGATTCTGGGATGAACCTTTGGGGAGGAGAAAATCTAGAAATATCGTTTAGAGTAAGTAACATCTTTTATATTATCAATAATATGATATAAATTTGAATCGCTATTAAAATTAAATGTTACACTAAATACTGTTAAGTAGGTAACTGGTTTTTCTTCTTATATTACTTAGTTAAAAGTTTAATCTTTTATTATTTTCTTTAAAATAGAATAAAAAAAACTATTCCATTAACAATTTACATTGTACAGATAAAATATAAGTGTATGTTCGGTTTTTATTAGTCCGTACATTCTTACTTGTCATAAAAAAAAAATTGTATAGATAATTGAGCATAATTATATTTATTGGTACTAAATTTATATTGCATAATTAAAAAAAACAAAGTTACCTTATTATCAAAAGACATTCTCTATAAAACTATACTAATCTTAACACCAAAATACATTGCCTAAGAATTAAACTAAACTTCTTGAATCATCAAAATTTTCTTGGGATGTGGGTTTGTGGAGTTGCAAAGAAAAGACAAAATAAATCATCATCATTTAATAAAGACATCATCTCCCTGTCATTATCCCAATTGGGGTTCGGCGCAGTATGTTTTGGTTTTGTCTTCCATACTTCACTGTCATTCATCATCTCAGTACATACTCTTATTCATATCGTCTTTCACGCGATCCCTTCATCTTTTTTCGACCGGCCTCATGCCTTACTTCTCTCAATCTCTATTTCTAACAGTTCTAGTGACATTCCCTTTCCTCCCTCATAAACTTATATAAATAAAATATGCAAAATATTCTGTTGTTAAAATAATAATATACATTAATAAAGTATTAATGTACATTATTATACAGCCGTCACTTGTTAGCTTAAAAATAAATAGAGAGCTGTATAGCGTCTGTTGAATTATTTTCGAAATCCAAATCCTAGTATCTGTCTTGATGTTCTAAATTTTACTATTTAAATAATATAAAACCTCATTTTTATTTTATTGTTTGAATTTTAAGCCATGTTAAGAACACCTTTACTCTACCCAATATACATATTTTGGTATGAAGACATTAGAAAACACGCAACATTGTAGACGCATTGTTTGGACGATTCTATTTTCATCAGTCTAACAATGCGACCTACTTTGCTAGCTCACCTGCATAGTTTTGGTACATATGCCAATGACCGTTGTGCATATTTGATTGGAATTCTTGATTACATACATACATTTCAAAAGCAATTATATATACCGTTAGTAGGCCAAATAAATATTTATCAAAATTAAATGCAATCATTAGAATAACTGTTCAACGGAACTGAGGGTCAGAGGTTAGTATGTAACATAATATTTTTGGAGGCTAGGGTAGGTGGGGGTTATTAAAATAACAATCAAGGGGAGGGAAATATTAGGGTTGCTGTCAACGACTCGTTACTAGGGTTTAAGATATTTGTTCCCGAAAAGACAATTGCCACTTAACATTTACGAACATTGCATTTCGTGAGATTTATACTCACCTAAACCGATTATTTTAATATTTACTAATCTTCAATAATGTAGGATAACTAGCCTGTCGTATACTTGGGTTTCTTGAAATTCTGTGCTAAAATACGTTCTTCGTTTGAATAAAACTAAAAAACTAGCTCGTCGAGAGTAAGCAGATATTTCATTATCCAATTTACTAAGCGCTAGATCAACTAGTTTACTATATCGCATTGTGAAAAGGCTATCAGTGAAATAGCGCTAGTGGTCGTAACTTTTACTCGCTATTTTTTGGGTTCAAGTAGTGCGCTATAAATTGGATAACAAAATGGGCGCATTACTTTGCGATACATTTTTTTATTTTATTTAAACATTTTTTATTTTATTTATTACTGTGTATACTTTAGTGAATATAATTGTTTGATGTTCGGTATTTTATTATATTTATAAATTTGTTTTGGATACGGGTAAGGAAATAGCGATTTTATAACTTATTATAATTTTATTATATGACTTCTAGATTAAATAGTTTAGTTTTGGCAGCGCTTCCCGGAACTTCAGTTAAAGAAACTAGTTTAAACAACGAATTTTAAACTATATATGTACTTAACATATGTATTATTACGCGATTTCAAAATGTATTCGTTCGTTTTATGTATATAAAATTCCATACGGATTGCGCAAATTTTAGCACATATCTGCATATCGACATCAATTAAAATGGCTACCTTTTAGCTTTCACCGGAATGAGCAAACATCGTTGTTTTTTTTAGATATTTTAAATAAATCCTCTCCCCTTTACTTGAATGTTCGTTTTTATATTCCACCACCGATCACAAAATCAACTCGTGCGTGTGTCCCTTGGAAATCCCTTACAGTGCCTTTTTCAACTCTAAATTCTTTAAAAAATCTCTTACTGTCTCTACAGCTCATCTCTGGAATTCCCTTCCTCACAGTATTCTGGATAATAACTTTCCTTAAGCAGCATTACATTTCTTCGTAAATGTTACTAGTAATCGTTTATAAGTTTATATATATCTCTATTTGAATTTATGTATTTGTTTATATCTAAGTATTTTTGTAAATGTCAACTATTTCTTTATCGATCTCTATTTTGTTTATATCTAAATATCGGATTGAAATATTTCTTAAAAACTTTCTCACTCTAAAGGGTAACTAACTGGGATAGAAAAGAAGATAAGAAAAAAATCTCTATAAGTAAGTGTCATAGATCGATAGGGTATGGAGTAGGGATACTTTGTTGACGATTGTAACACAGTTTGGCATTAATGAGGGGGGGGGATGTTTTTTGTATATATTCCTCTCTGCACAGAAATGGGGGGGTTACAGGCTTTTCATCGTTTCATCGACCTGTATAAAGGCCTGGCTTTCCTTGGGGAAGGATGCGTTGTCTACTGTATCATTTATCATTCATATTCATTGTGTATATTCATATAGTGTGGTTCTTCTCAGATCAGAGCGCATTTGGAACCCTCGTTAATTTTAACTTTAAGTTCAGAAGTGTTCTTGCAGAAGGGCTTATTTCGATAAGTATGGTATCAAAATGGGCCCTCCTGACACCTCTATTTGACGTACACAAGTGATACTGGTAATGATTCAAAGTGGAAAAAATTTAAATGAATATATAAATAAATTCAATATCGGCTTCCTTTATTCGCTGGTAAAATCTTTCATTTGTCTGGGTCATCTCCGTTGTTTTAAGATAAAATAAGGACAGTTGTTTTTGATTTTTTAGCCTTATCGTAAAACTCTCTCTCTCTATTTTTGTTAACTAGTAACATTATGTTATACAGATCTGGATGTGCGGGGGTGTTCTGGAGCTGTCTCCGTGCAGTCGGGTGGGTCACGTGTTCCGTAAGCGGCGCCCGTACGGCGCGGGGGAGGACTACATGATGCGAAACTCCATGCGTATGGCGAAGGTCTGGATGGATGACTATGTGGTAAGTGCAGGTTACATCCATACAATCCAAGTAAAATGTGGTACCAAAAGATGGTTAAAGTAAATTACCACTTCACTTCAGTTTACAAGGACTGGAAGTATTCTGAAATTATATATTGAAAATAATATAATGCTTTTTTATTGAACTAAGAATACTTAAAACAATACCTTGGAATTAGTTACAGTGATGACACATGTGCAGATGTTTTTTATTTGTCTTTGTCTTTGTTGGCCTTCTTTTAGAAATATTCCGTTTTCTGTATAATATAAATCAATTTAATGTGTAGATATATTATTATATAATTAAACTATTATATATTTTATACCGTTCTGTTAAAAATAGTTCTCTATTGTCGTATATTTCTATTTTTCAGAAAAAAGTTATAGAGCAAAATCCGACTGCAGCCCACATCGCGATCGGTGATATAACAGATAGAGTGGCTTTACGTACAAGCTTGAACTGCAAACCCTTTAAATGGTATCTGGAGAATATCTATCCTGAACTAGAGACTGGAGAAGACACCGCTGCTAGGAAGAGAATTGCCTCTCTTAACGACCCGGAGAAGAATAAGTTTCAGCCGTGGCATTCCAGGTAAATCCAAACACTTTCGTCATACTTTTTATAAAATATGTCAAATAAGTATTTATACCTGACCACTAAGTATTGGACAAATTATATTATATATTCTTTTAATACACACACGCTCTGACTGACCGTAATTTTTTCTTAAGAAATATGAGTGCTTATATTGTAGGCGTATCTTGAGATTTTCTCGTAATTCTCGTAATCTCGCATATTGATAAAAAATAAAAAAAAAATCTTATTTAAAATTATGTAATACATATTATTTATAAAAATTTACAAAATTGTATTTTCATGCCATCTAAAAAAAGCTTTGTCCCACCCCAGCCCCCCCACTTGAATAGTATATAATGTATAGAATTAAGATGATGGTTTCAATTAACATATTAATATTTACAGGAAACGCAATTACACAGATTCATATCAAATTCGTCTGAGAAATACATCACTATGTATCCAAAGTGCCAAAGACGTTAAAACTAAGGGCAGCCCTCTCTTGCTGGCCGGCTGCACGAGGACATTAAATCAGGTAAATAATACCCCAGAAGTTATTAGTTCATTCGTCCCTCTAATACTTCAGATATATAGATTTAGATATGTGGATGATAAAATAAATATACCAATATTATAAACATATTTAGAATAGAGAGATTTCTTTGCTTACAATGCTTCTTTATCCCAGAATGGCAAATTACTTTTCTTAATTAACAAAATATGTAGAATATCTGATGTATATTTGTTGTTAATTTAAAAAAAACAGTAAAAATCAGTACAAATATGTATGTATGTATGTATGTACGTATGTGTGTATGTATGTAAGTGTGTATGAGAATAATGTTTAAGAAATTAAATCACCTTCGCTGTTTTATCAATATTACTTTAACTGTCCATAAATAAAATATAAAAAAAATATCGCAAAATCTGGACTTGACTCAATAAATGTTAAAACTGAATTAAAGCTATTATTAAAATGATTCTATTATACAATACTATTATTTAGCTTCATATTTGCTCAACGGCTGATAATATTGAAACTATATTTTAAATTATTTTCAGATGTGGTTTGAGACAGATCGTAGCGAGTTGGTTTTGGGTCGTACATTGTGTCTGGATGCCAACACCTCTCCCGTCATCGCCAAGTGTCATGAACTGGGCGGCACCCAGGAGTGGAAGCATAAGGGATCTGTGAGTATAATATCATTTAAATCTCTTACCCAACTCAAATAATAAGTCATCTGTCATTATCTAATGTATCTATATCTACATTGAAAATAGTTTAACCAATTTTTCCGTTAAAATGAGAGAGTTTGTCCGCAAAAAAGAACCCTTGCAAGCCTAAATATGCGTTTGATAATATAGTACAACAAACCAAATTCTATATGTTTAATGGGGCTTGTATAAATTAGCGTGACGACCGAACAAATAGATATACAGATAAACAAATCAACAAAGATATATATATACTGTCGTGGACACTAAATATATTAAAATATATTGATTTAATGTACAGACTATTACCTTTATTTTGTCCTTAATTATAGAAATTCTTTTAATATTAAAAAAATATTTTTAACTACTTATAATTGATCTTCCTTTAGGAAGTCTTGCGTTACAGCTTGTTTGTGTGTAAGCTATATATGCAATTATATAATTATGAATGACTGGTTTAATTTCAGGCGATTATTATTCCATTTACCTATTTATATTTTTTATTGAAAGATAACTCCCAATCAGAGCCTGAATAATCCCTTTGTCTCTGTTTCACAAATTTAAATAACGGGTAAAGAGTACACAGACGAGAGCAACAGTTGGTTCAGTACTGATTATCACTAAATACTAGAAGAATAGGCTTCCGTTTTTAGACTACTAAAAACGAAGGCCTATTCTTCTAGTGTCTTGTCTGTCTTGTCTTCGGTCTACTGTTCGTTAATATTACTATACAAATGGGACGAAAATTCTAAACAGACACTATTCTACTACACTATACAGTCTCACTAAAAAATATGTTATATTAATCAATTTGAATATATTGGAAACGAATATGATTTAAAACGCCTAATCAATTAAGCAGAGAGTGATTAAATATACATATACTTATAAATCATAAGAATATTTTTCTTTATGATAAAAGGCAATTCATCATCTATAACAATTGTCACCACAAGACAGTGATTATTTTTTTTTATTTTCTTACAAAAAGAAGAATGGTCTTGTCTCGCAGCATCAGCTTCTCGTGGTAGTAAAGCTTTGTGGTCAAACTTTCAGTACAGAGATGCCTCCTGCCAAAATCAAGTGGTACAGGATCAGGAGAATGCAAGAAGATCGGTGAATGAAAGTTGGATGATAAAAAGTGTTGAAAGAAAAGTGTTTTATTAAATTTTTTCAAGCTTATGTTAAAAACATGCGGGAAAAGTTGCATATAATCTTTGTGGATTCCGAAAAGAATACGATTAAGTACCCTAAGTAGGAGAAGGTGGGTATTCTTTTTTCCGACGACACTGTTCTAGTCGGTGAGGACAAAAATTGTATACTGTTTGAATGGAAACCAGTAGCATAAAACCTGAACACCTTTTCTGCGATTCGGGCGGTCTCTCCACTTTTGAGTCAATAATGCTTAGTAGTGTTCCTTTACCAGTTTGTTTTGAATTTCGGTACCTTAGCTCAGTCGTTCAAGATGATGGCGAAATAGATAGATCAGTTAAACACAGTATCAACAAAGTATGTATGAAATGGCAGCAGGTCAGGAAAAAAAATATGAAACAATAATACGGTTCCGCTTGTTTTATGGGTTTGAACGCTGTAACGCTGGAAAGCAATAGATGAAAGGCAAGTGCATGCTGCTGAAATGCGACAATTGAAATGTATGTGTGGTGTGACGAGACTTGTGAAAAGTGTATGTCAGATCTAGTTTGTAAGTAGCGCCTGTGATAAAAAAAACGAAAAGTAATCTGTTATGTATGTCCTAATACAAAGGGATTATAAAAATGTAACAAGAAGAGTCCAAAGTATGTATATGGATGGTTATAAGTAAAGAGGGCGAACAAAAAGACGTCGATGAAGTGCGTCAAAAATGATATGCAAATAAAAGAAGAATGTTTCCACTGAAATTCGGAATAGAACAGGTGGATGAATCTCGTAATTAGAGGATATTATTATAATACATCTAGTTTTGTCGAAATACTGTTACAAAAAAAAAACATTTTTTCTATTGCATTGTACATACACATTCAATCATGGCATTTCGACATTAGCATACTCTTTAAAACTGATCATTAATCATAATCCAGCGGGACCGGGACTAGATGACGGCCAGGACCTGATGAAATTCGAAACGTTCGTTTTATGAGCGGGTGCTAAGTCTTGCTGAATAGACTATTCTTGTATATGGAACATGGTGCTCTTAAGGCGCTTAACCTCCTTCTCAAGAATTGTATCTTGATATACTTGTGCCGAAATGTTGACACATTTTTCATGAATATTTGTTTGTCACTCCTTGATAGCTAACACCCACCAAACCATCCGTGAAGTCGGATAATGCCCACGTTGTACTCTGCTCACTAATCGGGAAGCTTCTAGAGAGCTTTGAGCTTAAACTCGGTCATTCTGCTTGTTAAAACATTGCTCAAGTAAACATTAGTAACGTCCCTTTTTAGAACCGTTTAAAAAGTTATTCGGATTTCATCACCCTATTCACTTTAAAATTATTAGTTTATTATATTTTTATTTATTTATTAATGTTGCGTTTCTCACAGGCTGTGAGTCCTAAGTTATCTGGTTAAAATACGATACATACTTCTAAGTGCTATATTTATCTTCTGGATTTATTCTAATTCTCATCTTCACTGCTTTGATGCTCTTTTTTGTATGAATACTATGTGGACGGATTTAATTGTACCTAGCAATAGGCCGTTACACTAACATACGACTAATACCAGGCAGATGGAGATTTTCGTTCAGAGAATTATTTGCATTTCCTTCCTTACGTACTTTGTGTGTGTGTAATGCTATCACGGGAAGTCAGTTTTCTTTATCACCCGACTCCTTTTCAGAAGTCGATCACAAAAATATTTGTCATCGACTGGTGCGAAAATGTGAAAACACGATGGATATTCAAATAAGAATAACAGATTCTAATTTCAAATGTAATATTATGTTTATTTTAAATCGTAACAGTAGGTTCGACCAAATTGAGTATAAAATACTAGAGTCATCAAAGCGCAGGGCGCTGTCCGGTCTACGTTGATGAATTTTTCATCGTATGACCTTGTTATAATAATTTTGTAACAAGAACTGTTTTGAGATATTCGATAAAGACATATCTAAAATCACCGTCCATTTTTTAACTAACCATAAAAAATATCGTCGTACTATAGAAATTCGAACTACGTAACATTACTGGTTTAACAAATAAATTTGGATTAAACAAAGAGAAAAATTGATTAAGATAGGTTAATGACGTAATAGTAAATAAACGTACAAGAACGTGTCGTATCAGTTTGTACGGCACTTGAGAACGTTGTCTGATGATTAAGTTGTTAGTAGGCCAGAGATAAATCATGCGCTATATACAATGCTTATTCTTTATATAACATGACTCGCTGTTCCCCGCGACTCTGTCCGTCACTATGCTTATTTAAACCAGGCAACCAAAAAGCATTATATACGTGGTCTGAAAAGTTTCCGACCTAAACATGAAGATGGCAGCACTCATCAATAAAAGCTACTGAATTTTGTTGTTTATCTGTTGACAATTACCTACCAAAGTTTCAGCCATTTTGTAAGCGCAGTTTTTATGTAATAGTCGTTTGAGTGAGTTGATTGAAAATGGACAAGATCGAGTATCGAGCTGTCATTAAATATTTGTTTTTGAAAGGCAATACGCCTTCGCAAATCAAAGATGAGTTAGATTCTGTATATAAAGACTCTGCACCGTCATTTACAACCGTGAAATTTTGGGCTGGTGAATTTAAACGTGGCCGTAAAAGCTTTCGAGATGATGAACGTTCGGGACGTCCAAAAACTATAACTACCGACGAAAAAATCGCTAAAGCTCACCAAATAGGGCTAGACAACCGCCGAATTAAAGTGAGAGAGATAGCGGAGATTTTCGTCAAATGAAGAGGCAACCTTTGTGAATAATTATTTAGAAGAGAAAAATGACGAGTACTATTTGGACGGGTTACAGAGATGGGAGCATCGTTGGGAGAAGTGTGTAGAGTTACAAGGGGACTATGTTAAAAATAAAAAAAAATAAAACAAAAAATGTTTGTATCTTTGTTAAGTCGGAAACTTTTCAGACCACCCGCGTATATAAATATGTTAGATAACTTTTTCTAATGCTCTGATTGTAGGGGTACAGGCGACTTTTGCATTACTTGTTAAATCGACTATAAAAATTTTATTTCTTTCAAATATGTATTAGTGTACTAGAAAAAGATCACTTTAATGTACATTAGTGGTTTCTCTGATGCTTTCTATTTCTTTGTGCAAAGTTACTAAATATATAAATGAAATATGTGCATCAATTTTTTCGTTTCGTCTAGATTAAGACGAAATGTGCCCGACTAGTTTCCCATTAGGGGTTCGAAACTAGTCGGGCACATTCTGATTTAATGTCTACGTGAATACAGCCGGGTAAATATAAATATAATAGTCATGATTCACGAAAGTTTAAATATAGAAACCTTAAATGCTATGTTGTAAGCTGCATAGAATTAATTAAAATTTCCAGGCAAACAGTCCCATCTACAACATCGCGATGGGCATGTGTCTGGGAGTGGAGCGCGTGTACCGGAATGAACCGATTATGATGGTGATTTGTGATAACCAACAAACTCGCCAGTGGGATTTTGTGAGATCTTAGACAACACTACGGACAAGTTGTTTATTTGTCAATATTTAATGTTGTTAGTTATAAGTGAAATTAAACGATTTATATGTGTTAAGATTTTGAGAATATTTTTGTTATTTTGATATTTTTTTTTTATTTTGTACATGTATTATTTTTTTTAACATATTTGTTATTGATTTTTACAAGTATAGATAATATTGTCATTTAGTACTTAGTGACTGCCGCTGGAAGATGTGAGATTTGTAAAAAAAAATATTTTGCTTCTAACTATATTAAAATGGAAGTAATGTTTGAGAGAAAATAAATATTTTGCTGAAGCTATATTAAAATACAATATTTATAGTGGCATAGGTAAAGTGTTTATTTTTTAATACTGCTATAGGGATCTAGAGGTAATGATTGTAGACATTCCATACATTTCGTTTTATAAGTATTTTGTGTAGTCTTAAATTTTTTCTCGAGTTTTATTTTTATATTTTCTTTATGAAGCCCGTCCTTTTTATACGACATTTTTTTTAAATTTTTATAAAAAAAAATTTGCTACGTCTTTTTTGATATTATTTTTTTCATGAAGAGACTTATTATTACTTTTAAAAAATATGCATTTATGTTTGATTCATATATTATATATAATTTGCACTAGCGTACATCCTCAGTTAAGCTTTAACACTCATACAGAATCTTATAGCTCTATTCGTTTCGCGTTAACAAGGAAGCGAACGTTTATAAAAACGCTATGATCATAAAAGTTACATAGAATATATACAGACACCCATTATGACGTCACAGTACAAGTGGCTCGAGAACGTTCTCTGCACACTACAAGTAACGAGCCATAGTCTGAGTTTTCTTAACGATACTGTCTATAGAGAACTTTTTAAATGTAAAAAAGCATTTCGTGAATCGAAAGCCGTACAAAAGTATTTTTTTTAGTCAATAATGTCTCCTTTAATTAATTAAGTTGTATTATTCTTTGACAAAAATTCAATAGAATATTTAAAAGACATTGTCTTGGTTGCTCATAACTATTTACATAAATAAATTTATTTTTCTACATTTTTAGTTAGCAACTAGCGACTTCCAACCAACTTCCGAACGTACTGCGATTATTATTATTTTTTAGTATTCTTGTATATATTCGTGATTTTTTATGGTATTTTATAAGTATTATAATACATTTCCGTCTTACGATAACTTACGATAACTAATAATAAAGAAATACGGTACTTACTCATTACATATATTTTAATATGTTGAAAAAAAAAAACACCATTGTTTTGATATTGTTTTATATTTTTATACATTTGTCATAAAAATCGATTCTAATTAGATATTTCATCACAATAAAATAACATTAGATGAGATTAATCGATACGTGACCTTAGAATTAATCTTTTATATTTGACGATCTATAAAACATGTGTATCATAAGCTGGGCTTGAAAACAAACCTCAAAATACATGACATGTCATACATTGAAACTCCCTAAACCAAGAATCTAAGCCGTCTGTAGCTTTAACATGTATTTTAATTGTATTTCTTTTGTATATAAGAAAAAATTGTCTCGTTGAATAAAACAAAAAGCTATTATTATTAAAGTTGTATAATAATGACTGCGTGTATTCTTTTATAAGTTTCAAGAGTCTCTTTTCAATTTATTTTAATAAAATGCATCTTATTGTTGTGAATATATTTTAAGTGTACGACGTTAATCGTTATGTCAATAAAATCTTAGTTTTATTCATATCTTTTATTTTTTTACCTTTCTATAGTTATGATATAAATGAAACAACATTTTTGATATGTTAATCAACATTTATTTTAACATTTAAAATTACATAAAAAGGAGGCATTCTGCCTAAAAGTCTTTGATTATCAATTATGTACCTACAGAATTGATTTCATTTATAGAGTAATGAATTACAAAATGAAATTAATTTCATTGTTGATAAATAATGACTAGACAAAAGCGCATTACACAATTTTCTTTGTGGTAATAGAAAACGCGCTATATTCAAAGATACATCCACATTTTGTACCGGGGCCATGCGTACTGCGAAATAAAATATAAATATACATCATAATACGCAGTAAATATTTTCAATAAAATGGCGTAAGAGAAAGGTCTACACCACTAATTACAGCGTATATTTTAAAAATATCGAATATTAGAGTCCAATTGTGTTTTTAAAGTACTATATAGATCTGAAAGAAAAAGTCGATATGTATTAAATTTGATGATATTTTCATGATTTTGATCATGTTTTAAAATTGTTATACTTATTTCTATTTGAAACTACCTCTCTTTAAATTCATTCTACGTAGCTTTATTTGGAAAATAGTTATCATGTATCAGTTACAGGGAGGTAGGTTTGTCCTATCAGCAAATTATTTACTCCTTAATGCCTCCAAACGAAATTTCACGGAGAAATCTATATTAGGTTAAAATGTATGATATAAGCTACTAGTGAATATTGTCATCGACACGAACTAAGAATACATCAACTGTTTAACGTGATAATTACTTTAAATGTTACGTTTACGTTCCTCAAATATTGTAACGAATAAATGTAGCAAATGGTTTGTTAAATGCAGTTAATACAGCGAATGTATACTTAGCAGTTGAAGCAGAGCACAACACTTTCCGTGTTTACAAATTGGTCCCAACACTGCAGAGGAGGCAATACTTAGGCTTTAGTGATTTTCTTGTTAAATTATCGTCCTGTCCACGTCAATGTCCTAGCACACCCCTCCACATCTACACGCCATTATTTAAATACATATTTGAATTTTAGTTAAGTAAATAATTTTACAACATGATTATATGATGGTTAAGCGATCGACGCATCTTTACATCTGTATGAATTTTACAGTGGAAGTAAATAATTCGAATCAGCATGCAATGTTTCATGGAATCTAGATCCAGGCATATAGACGCAAGATTACTCTACGTGGTATACATGTAACTTACGAAAGTGATGTTAAATCTAGATTTAGTTAAAAGCACTATTTGCATATACAGTTGGGAGGTAACTTAACTAAATTATATAATTTAATATAGCTAAATAGTTAAACAATAAAATAACACCACCGTACCAACCGGAAAAAATATAGTTAAAGTTACAATAAACGGTACGTTAGGTTTAAAAACTGGCGAGTTGTTTTAAAAGTATCAATATTAATACACCGATAAATGGATGAGATCTAGATAATACGACATCCAAATCCAGTTTCTAAACGGCTGGTGACCGAATAAGTAGTTAATATGTTAATATATTTTTTAACATTCGTTGTACACAACCCACGTATTTCGCTTTCCGATACATTAAATACAATATGTAATTATTAATAATATTAACTCTATCAAATGAAATTTATTCTTGCAGGACGTTCTTAATCTAAACAATGCCTTAGCTTACCTGTTTTCTTTTAATTATAAGTTTATTAATCGACAAATAGTTGGATGTGAGCCAGGGGAGAGCGAGGTGCGCGATTTTATTGGTTAATATTCTGTGGCGCACAAACGAACTACGAGTACATTGAAGTACATTTTAATTGTGAGCTTTTCACTATCATTATAAGGTTTATATATTATAATCCTTATTGAATTCACTTACATGTTTATAAGGTACCTACTGTCGTGCGAGCGAAGCGAATAAGTCGCTGATACTTAATCAATAAAACATACTGGATATTAAAAATCCAAATGATTTCCTAAAGCTAAGACGTTCATCATTTAATATTAAAATCCAACACAAATGTGTGGCATAAATTATAAATTGAATATACTCTTGGGTTTCAATAATTCTTTTATAAAATTATCTTAAACGTGAAACGTATGATGTATAATGAGTTAGTATATTGGTAGACATATGTATAAATGTTTTTTTATATATTTTCGTTTTCTTTGAATATAAATAAATTGTAGGTACTATAAGTTGGTAACAATACATTTTTAAATCAATCTATGCTGTTCAATTTATAATATTTTAAAATGTAATCTTCTTACTTCGTATCGGTACTAAGACTACGACCACAAACTAGCGTTACTAGTTTTTTTTTTTTTTGTGCTGCGGATACATAATGCCGAGTTTTAAAAGTTATTACATCTGCGTTTCCTTATTACGAGGAAGGTAGTATTTGAGCTTAAGCTGAGAACCTAGGCTTTTCCTCGTTTCAATAGTCTATTAACTTGAAGAGTCGCTATCTTGTTAGAGTTGCATGTATATCCGCAGCTTTTTTTTTTTTTTGTAGACCTAGCCAATTTACGCAATCGTATTTTATTTCGAAGAATTTTAAGTATTTCTTTCTTTTTTGCATTACTTTAATCTGAGTTATTTGTAAGACCCTTTGTAGATTTTAGATAATAGTTTACCACACCACGGTTTGATACTTGCTAAAACATTGAGGTTACTCAGAGACAAGATATCAGGATATATTACATCTGTTATTTAAGTTAGAATTTTTATTATTTTTATCACATAATAGTGATAACAAACGGGATCCTCGTTTCACGTGCTAAGTTCCGAGTGGAGAGGAGGTCTATATTGGCTAGGCCTATTACATTTTACTACCTAATTGACGGCGGATTCCTTACTATTCCAGAAAGTTCTTTGACACTTTCGTCCCGGACATTATTTCTAAAGTTTAAACTAGAATGTTGCAAGTTGTTGGAGTACTTGTATTATTTATTGGTATATGTAAAGTTTATTTCAAACCTGTCAATCTTTTAAATTTATTTATGATGTTGTCCTTCTTGATTTTGTTATTGACTTATCACCGCCGCCAATAACTAAAATCTACTTAAATTATAATCTAACATCATACAAGGCATATTAGAAATTCCTGACCGGCAGTCAGGGTTACCATAGATGAAACTTTTTTTTTTATTAAATTGCGTCACGACTAAAGACCTACAGAAGGTCTTCAACACGTTCTCTGTCTGTCTGTGTCTGCTCTTCTGCTCGTTTATGATGCTATAAAAAGAAAAGATCTTAAAATACCACAAAAAGTTTCATTAATGACAGTCGATTGAAATATGAAAACACGTTTCACTTAAAAATTTGTTTGGTAAGTTGGTTTGATAATGAATATTTATTTCACGAAATTTTATGAGAATTCATCCGAGTTTCTTAGAATATTATTAATACATTTTTGTTTTGTTTTTGTTAAAAATTTCGTCTTGTTGACCTGTGAACGAGTGTACACTATATTGTTGGTAGCCCTGCTTTTATATAGTATATCAATGTTGCCTTTTTCTAAAATTGATTTTAGTAGCTTTGTTTTAGAAGTTCTTGAATATAATGATTTTATTTGAAATGTTACTCTGTTATCATTTTGGTTTTATATTATTTATTTTTATTTTATTTTTATGTTGGTATGTTTTTGGCGAGTCAGTCCAATATGTCCTTGCATGGAACTACATTTCCTAACTAGGTAAACACAACAAAAAATACAGTAATACAAAAATTTTGACATTGCAGGATATTATTTCATCAACTGCAACCTTATCTACAAAGTTCCAATGGGTTGTTGAATTCACATTATGCAGCCTTAAAGTTAAACAAATCAATATAAGTTCGTCTTCAATCTATCGTCGTCAAATTTACGTCTTAACTTGTATAGCCGTTGGAATATTTAAATTTCGAATTATGTATAAGAACAAAATGTTTATTTTATTCATACTGTCTTGTCTTATTTATCCTTTATATTGTATAAAAAAAAAAGACTTAACCGAAAATATTTTTCAAAAACTTGATAAAAGGCTGCAATATATGAAGATTTATTATATTACTGCATTAATCATTATGTTTAAAACATATATTTTTATAATACAACTAATCATGGGTATTGCTTCCTACGAGAATATCACGTATTTCCTCCACTCCTTCGTCAAAAAAGTAATATATATCTTTTTTTTTATATAAAAATAATTAACGAATAACATTTAAAGCATTGAATTTTTTTGCGTCGTAATCTAGGGATCAGTCCTTGCTCTTGTTCACCTTCATTCCAAATAGATTTAAATCCTGCAATGAATCCAAGTAATTGACCGAAACTGTTATGTATACTGATCCCATTTGATATTGATATGTTTGCGCACACCTTGCGTCCTCCAACTGGCTCGAGGTTACATCGAAAGGACACATTATTATTAATTAAACTAACTGTTAATTGAAACAGTAAACACCCCGTTTCATAGGATTACGTTTTAGTATGTATTATAATTGAATTGAACTTCCTGAATCGAGGTCATTGTTTGGATCTTCATATCAATGGTGACTAACTGCTGGAGTCACGAAATAGCTACATACCATTATCGACTCGTTGAACCGGGGAGTGAAACATTTATGGATTAATGTAAGAACAACATTTAGATATTAACTGACACCAATGTATATAGTAATGTATCCTTAAACTATGACAGGATTATTGAATTAATTATTAATCAGAAACTAGAACCTCTTCAGTAATTCGGTTTCCGTCAAGTTTAAGAACACTACCTTAGATAAAGATAGATATCTATGAAATTTGATATCTATCAATATTACGGGTCTTGTGACTTAATCACCTAAGTGAAGAAAACAAGAAGCAAAGGGGGCGTTATTAGCCCTTGAGGCATGCTAATCCTCCTGAAGTATACAACCTTAACATTTAAAACAGGTTAAAAAAATAGGAGTTAGATTTGGATATAGATACTATAGAGTGTGCCGATAGTCTAGTGAATTTATATCGTCTTACACCGAAACATACCTATGATGACATTAAATACACTGGATCGATAGTAACTATGACATAAATTCTGTATATTATCGGCACGTACTAGGTCGCACTAATGAAATGTACGTTAAAAAAAATCGCCGAATTTGGCAGACATAGTAAAAGTTGACATTTATCGTGCATTACAATAGTGATCCTAGTAAAAGGGTTACCTATAAAGTGATAGTGGAAGATCGTGGGAGCGCTAGGCATAGGGCGCCGGGGATAGCGTGAAAATGAAGGTGATATCTACGCGTCTGACAGTATGACAACGTTGTGCTTTAAGCACTGTACAAAATATTATCAGACGCATTGATACCATCACATGAGGGCTCTCTTGGATCTGTACGACCTAGCATAGGTTTCTTTAAGCACTAAATATGCATCTGCACTTAAATATGTCTGATGATACCTGAACTACCAGAAGAGAGCCGCATCATGTTGAAGAATATCGATGTTCTAGAAGATCATCTCTATAACTACCAATCCCAAAGGGGATAATATCTGTCTACTTGCTAATGCTAGTAATAAAACATGTATGATTATAGATATACTCGTAGCTTAGCAAGTAAACAAGTATGGAATAGCGAAATGTCGCTAGAAGTATGATTTCTTATGTCTAAGATTAAAGTGCCTTAATATTTTAATACTGTAATTAATACGGCCCGATTATCCTATCACATTTCCTATCTACGCAGTCTGTTCCAATTTCCAGAATTTGGCGAAACCTCGGGCTGAAAAGCAGTGTCCTATAGATAAAATTCTAATTCTAAGCCTTAATTCAAGAGAAATATTAAAAGCTCGTACGAAACTGAGTTCGCTTAGTCAGATCAAATAGTATGACAACTGACAATCTTAACCTTAAAACACATTCAGGGTCACTGATATAAATCGTAAGTTAACATTTTCCGTGTGCCGTAAGTAGTTTAGCGTCGTATGGGTGGTTTGAAGCCGTGTGACATTCTCTCGAGGAAGCGGTGCAGGTCGTGGAAGCGTGGGCGCTGCATGGGCTCACGCCGCCAGCACTCGTGCATGAGATCGTAAAGTTCCCGGCGGCAGCGCGGCAGTGGCGCCGACGGAACGCACGTATGCCGTCCTCCCGAACGCCACTCATTGGCGTTGTTTACCACCTGATTGTAAATATTTGTGTTTCAGTAAACTAGTTTTGTGTAAATAAAGACTAAACATTGATTTTATGTGATTAAATACCTGGTCGTCGTTCATGTCATCAAATGGCTTGGCTATACAGTAAGTGAGTACTTCCCATACTGTTACACCGAAAGACCAGACGTCACTAGCTGGTGAGTATACTCCCTGGTAATAAAATTGAATTGTATAGAAACTAGTAATATATAAATTATATTGAAAATACTTATCATATAAAATGTTACCAGTAATAGGCTTTCCCAGGCCATCCAACGCAGCGGGATGCGAGAGCCATCTGCCACAATATGATAGTCATCCACAAATTCTTCACAGAACATGGCATAGTCGGCCACTTTAATGTGCAGATCGTCGCTTACTGTAACGTTTCTACGAAAATAGAAACAACACAAATGTTCACTTAATTAAAACAATCTTCTTGTATTCACAGAAAATGTGCGCAAACGTATTTTAATTACTGCTGCGGTTGCAGTTCAAAGTCATTTAGTTCTTTATCTCGAGAATATCTTCAAACTTGAGTGGTAAAGTGCAGCTTCTATGCTCTTTGAGTGGGTGTTCAATATTAATGAGCTGCTGAGCTTGGGTTCAGTGTTTTATTATGATATAGTAGAGGATTACCTTGCCGCGAGATCCCGGTGCACTAACTCGAACGATTCCAGATACTTCATGCCGCTGGCTATTTGACAGCATATGTGAATCAAACTCGAATAACTGTGAAAAGAATGTTATTGTAATTTCTTTTTAAACATAAATGTATCAAGTCAAAGAATATATGACATTCCTTATATGTAGATACATACTTCAATCTGCGCTCCATTTTCAGAATCGTCGGAAGAGGAACTGCGTCTCCGCGGTCGAGTGCCGCGCATGGGGGCTCTAACAGGCTCAAACCCAACACGCGGGCGAGCTGCGGATGTTTTAGGCCGGCACCCCAAGTAGCTTCGCGGGCAAACGCCGCTCTAAACCAAAACAATGATCACAATATTGTGATATATATCCTTTATAAAGTATAGTTAAAGGCTTGAAATCAGTGAATTCATAATTTAATTTGCACAATGAAAACATAAGTGTTAATTAAATCTACGCACTTCACATCGCTATGGCATCCGCGCCATAAAGTCTTGACGACAACAAGGCGGCGGCGATTGCCAATCGGTGTATCCTCGTCGTTCAGTTCCTCGATGCCGTCCGTCTCGCAGATCTGGAGCTAAGGAATACAAATTAAATAGAAAATTACTTTAGAGTTATTAAACGAATAGAATAAATTAATTAACATTGTTATATTTAATAACAAAGAAATGAAGAAGATTGCGGTGAGAACGTCTAAAGTCACGATACTCTTTCAAGATGCTAAGTGTGCATTTAAAATTATTAAGAAAGGATTTAAAAAATTTACATTCTTATTTCACGGCACGGAGGAAAGTTTCTCAGGAAATAGTTCTTAAGCACGTAAATAGTGAGCGGAAGGTAGAGAATTTCTTGTATATTTCACAAAAGCCTACTTTGGCCTAGTTTCTAAGTTTACCGAGCGTGCAAAATGGCTTAGCGTCTAACGGATTTACAAAACTTAAGAAAAAACTTGTTTGGTAAAATCTAGGTGGCCCACTTTAATAGCGATGTGTGCACACGTACCCTTTTATGGGTATATTTATTATTAGGTTTCAATATTACCTTACCAGCAACCTGCATTCGGGTGTAAAATATTATAATGCGAAGGTCCACTTTAGCTAGCATATTTTCATCCCTGAGTAACTTAATACTGTGAAGAGGGCACCAAGATAAAAGGATAGGGTAGTTACGTTTTTTTCACATGGAGGGCGTTGAGAGGATTTTCGTGTGATTCGATGATTGTATTAAAGGTTTATTTGAAACTTTAGGGTGAAGTCTAACTTTTAACCTCCACTTCGGCTTAAAAACTATAAATTATTTTTTCTTTAACAAACCTAATATAACCCCACGTCGTTGGCTCATGCAACGACCAGTCTTAGTTTATATTTAAGGAAAACAGATTTAAATCCGCTCCAGCTACACTTGGCACCGTCCGAAGCTTAAAGCAGGTTAGTAAGTGAGGTTGTTGGTAAAAGGCTAGAGGAAAATACTTTAAAGCTGGTCCGTAATTAAATTAGAGAATGGTTTACTCAGGTGTGTTAGATGTTTTCTGTGCTATATTGTAAAAATAACATTTTGAGAGGACTGTCTTCTTACCTCTTATATTATTGTACATATACAAAAATAATAACATCTTAGAGAGTAAATTATCAATTTTCTTGTTATAGAAATGTATACTCATATCAAATATAAATAGTATAAATATAAATAAATAAATTTCCTGCGATACAACATTTTAAGGCACAGTAAATAAAATTTATTTTCATCTCAGCAAGCAAACATTGCCTTATTTACGCTAACATTTAAGAGGCTTAAAGCATAATCCAAATAGCTCTCGAGATTTATTAATTCATTTTTACCACACCTAACTTACTACTCAACGGTTAAGTTATATTTATTAAGTGTTTTATACAAACTTGTGGCTATTTATTTCAATACTATATTTCTTATTAAATAATCCAAGATGAAAAATCTATTTCCAATTTCGATTGTATACATTTTGCAATACACTTCGGACAAACCGCATGTTTAACATCAAACGCGTTGGTATTTAATTAAATGAACATACTCGATATATTTTATCGTAAATGTTTAAAGTATTTCGGTGATCGGTAAATAATTACCGATTGTTGACATTAATTAATGCTACCTGACCAATTAGGTAAAATGATATTCAATGATACGGCTTACACACGTCACACCTTTGTTTGATAAATATGGGCTCTGTAATAAAGTTTAACTTGTATCATAGAGCGATGTAACGTAGAGTTCGCGATTAAAAGCAGTTCGACATTCCTTTAGTTTTGAAATTTACCCGAATAGAGTTTGGTCTTTAGAGTGAATCTAACTATAGCACGAGTTACTCTTACCATAAATTCCAGATTGTTTAGAATACAGTTTTACTGTGCTTATATTTTTCAAAAGTTCTGCATATTATGGCCTTTTATTATTTATATATGAGAATTCCTGCAAAGTTCTAGAAAATATCTTAACTTTGCTGTTAGAATCGCAAATGACACAAGCAATAAATGTTTAATTTAGTTCTCGTTTAGAAGTCATGCAATCATTACTTTTTTTAAATGCGGCCAACAAATATTAGATACGTCGTAAATAATATGGTAAAAGTATAAAATAAACGGCGTGGCTATTAAGGCGTCAAGGGGGAGAGGTGGGGGCGGCGGGCGAACGGTAAGTGTGAGCAGATTGCATTTTCTTGCTACGGCCAGTAATCAATTTTTATGAGCATTTTTGTAGCCCCGTGTTCTCCCCTTCTCCCTCAGCAAGGGCGATGTGCAAACTTGCCCCTCTTTCCCCTCGCGACACGCAGCGGCGCAAACGAACTGGCCTTCACAATAATTACCTCACGGAAATTGAATCTAGACAAATTTAATTTAGGTCCATGAAACTTTATTAAATAATGTTATAGTGAAAAAACTTAAATTTAGTGCTATATTAAATAGAATATAACTTAAAATCTTATTGGACTTTTTAAAGGTTAGATTGTAATTTTATAAGGTTGTATTATACTAGAAATTTGGTTCGCTATAGTTATAAATGTAATTTATATGAGAAATATATATATAATCTTATTCACTTTAGTAAAGAGTTTTTATTTACGATAGCTTGAGCTGCGGTTTCGCTCGCGTCCTATTTAGCGTTACAGACGTTTCTCGTGGTGAAATTTTAAGCAGCTTATGTCACTGGCCAGCGTTTTCAATGCCTTCAGTTAAAATGTAAAAAATAATATATATTACAAATGATTAAATTAATCCAGAATATAATGACCCAAATATAACAACGACTGTTAAATAATAATATAAGCAATATTATATTATAATCAGCTTCATATACTACTCGTATATGAAGCTGACATAACATAAAAATATGAAAAAACATAAAAGTATTGAAAATAATCTCAATAGATTATGTATTTTATTTTTGTCATGAGAAAACATATCCTGGAGCTTTTATAAACTCATTTCTTTATATTATTAAAAAGTACAGCAAAAACATGGGAATTATTCACCGCATAAAATGGTCTTTGCAAATATGACAATATCAGTATTTATCAATATAATCTATTTGAGCTCTTCGATGGGAGTTTCTGGATAGTTCATAGCTCTTTATCGATAAAGTTGCTACAATAAAATAAGAATATTAACCAATAAATTACGCCGTTGTATCGAGTTTTTAGGTTTCCGAACTTTTTAGAGTAGAAAATAACAATATATATTTTATAAGTTAATCCGTTTTTTAAGTAAGGCAACACTATATTGTCTGAATGTAAGCTTATTCAGCTTACGGTAATAGGACACGCTCATTAAATATCTTTTACTAAATATCTATTAAACATACGTATGTATTGGTATCAGGGTTCGTATCGGAGATAATGACTTCTATTATTACTCTTAATTGATCAGCAGACACGGGTGGCTGAGATTGATGCGAAATCATCTCACCGTTCACGTTAATACTATACCGCGGGGTGGGGGTGTTTTGTGGGGGGTGGTACAATAGTTTTATTCTGACCTCTAAATCAACTGTATTAGAGATCAAGTGTTCCTACATCTTTTATAGACGGGTGTTCTAACAATAATGGGAAAATAGAAATTGAAAATCATAATAAGGCTTTCAGGTGTATCAGGAATATTATTTCTTATTTAACACAAAGATATTCATGAACTATTCTGTTTAAATTGAGGTATCAAGTTAAACGTTATAGTAATTTTAGTTAAAATTATTTCCCGGTAATAGGGTTAGTAATGTTTTATTATTTTTGGGAACCGAACCCTCATGGGGTTGAGTTGAAATCGAGTGGGTGCTACAAAAATAATGTATCATTTATTACTGTGCAATGATATTCAACTTTTCTACTTATACTTTTTAATTCATGTTATTTTAGTTCTCGGCCTCGACACAGATGGCGCCTCTAATGCCACACAGCGCCGCGGGATATACACCCAGACAATCGCACGTGTTATTGTTGTATTTTCATTATAAAGGGACTAGAGAAATGACAAACTATGGATCTGAGCTGATTCTTTGATGTTTTTTGGGTCTCTGTTTTTATTCTTTTGTATATTAAATCTTTTTGCTGTATTAGGAAATGATTTAGAAGTATACAAATATTTGACAATGTCTATATTTAGGTTGATTGGTTGAGTCATCCGGTTTTATAAAATAATGTAAAAGAAAATAATTTATAAAAAACAATAAAATGGACGATTTTTTCAAGAGCTTAAAAGAGAGATTTTCCATCGATAATGTTATTAGTTTTATGAAAGATGGTGAGGAAAAGTCACCTTACTGAACCATAATAGTGATAGTGATATGATAGGTTTATAGAAATATCTAAATAGTACCTTTAATGAATATTATATATATTATATTAAATTTTACTTTATAGCAAAACTTGTTAATGATACGAAAGAAGAGCCTGAAGCAATCACGGAGAACATAGTAGATGATATACCAAGAACTACTACTATGCTGGACGTGGATGGAACACCAATAATCATTACTGATATGGGAGCTATTTCAAAAACAAAAGTCGAAGGATCCACTGCAGATAAATCAGGTTTCAGTATTATTCAGAAATCTAGCTCTCATGAAGGGAAATCTGATCCTGATTCAACAAAAACGGAAACTTCTGAGATACCGATCAAGAAACCAATTGATGTTCCACTCTTCTTTTAACTTAATTTATAAATGTGACCTTTTATAAATAAATAATTTTTCGTCGTCACATTTGGTATTTATTTAAAAAAAAAAAAATATGTTGTATAGCTTGGATAATTTATTCTCAAGATCTGATCAGACATACTGAATTATTTCACAGTTTATAACAGTTCAAAATCCGAAGAATCACGCTCTGATTTTTAGATTCTAATTGGCTGTTCAGAATAATAAAGACATACACATTCTGATGTAAAAGCGTTTAATGAAGTTGTTTTTTTTTTTAAAGTGATAGATCTGAAGTTTACTTACAGTGCCATGTTGGCCCTCGCCTAGGAAAGTAACCGGTCGCATGCGCCCCCGCGGGAAATCCAGCAGGGGCGCCACGCCGTTTGGGGGCTCAGCTTCTGGTAGTTTGATGGATGTAAAGAGCCCTGGGGCAGGGCGCTCTCGTCGGAGAGATCGTTCGTCAGGGTACGTCTGTGGATGAAAAACAAGGTTCACGAATTTTGTCACATTTTTAAATTTAATTAACTCCTTCGTAAGAAAAATCACAAATAGCACAGTTTATTTCGATGTCTTGAGTAAATAATATCATGTTTCTAGTATTTATTAAGGTTGTTGAATCTCGATCTGTTCTCAACTTCTTGAAATATTTCCTTTTAAGAATGCAATTCGATTTCAACTGAAGTGTAATTCGCTCTCAAATTGTGTATTTATCTCTAAATTGTGTACTTTAAAGAAATCTATTTAACTATGAATGTCTAAAATGTAACTAATTTAGCTAATTTTGAGTATAAATTAGCTCTTCTAATTGGAGTGGTTATTTCCAGTATGTTGGAAGTAGAAATTATTAAACTTCAAAGGTTTATTATATCAACGTTCAGAAACGAGTAGGATGCTATGGATGACCACTATTATTCTAAATGACGTATAAATAAAATAAATATATCTACCGGTTCGAGAATAAGAGCTGAGCTTCAAACGTAATACGTTAACGCTTCAGTATAATAAGTAAAAGGCAAACAATTAGTGACACTAAAAGCTTCTACTATTCACCTATTTCTATAATTAACATCACACAAAATACTAATTACTGCGAACATATAAGAACTATTAGCTAATTGGCTGGATGTAGATATAACGAAATAATAAATTATAATGGCCACCGTGGCAAAGAAAATCACCTAATTGAGTTACACTAACATATTGATGCTAAGCTAAGCTATATCTCGCGGTCGGGTTTCAGTCGGGCGTGTGTGCTTATAAGTATGGGGGCGGAACCAGCACAGCAAATATCAACAATTGCCTGGAGTGTGCAGTGGCCCGTAAATCGGCAACTTGACTTAGCACGGCTAATTCTAAACAATGCCCCATACATTAATCAAGAACCATCAGCGTCCGATTGAAGCTGTTACTTGTAGGTTAGATAATTGAGTAAAACCTGCATATTAGTTTGTAACTAATGCTAAAATTGCTCTAACCTATGAAAACATACTGAAGTTTTTTATCCCAAAATATTTATTGATAGAAAATCGAGTGCATTTTTATTTTTTGGTGTAAAAAAAAAAATAAAAAATGTTATCCGATTTTATGAACCAATCTATTCTAAAATAGAAGCTATCAATCTATAAAACAAATATCTAAACTCTTGTTTGTGTACAGCAAATACGCAATTAAAAAAAAATGAAACGTTTTACGTGCGACGTGGCCCCGGAACAAAATTTATGGCTAAAAAAAATCATAACGTGGCAGGAAGAACAGGAACGACACGCGCAACATTTTTCAATTCAAACGAACTCAGACGGATATCGAAAAATAATCTAAATAATATTTTGCTTTGCTGTATAATTTTAAAAACAGATCGCTTGGTGGTATTAAAAGAAGCTAGATATAATGTATATATGTGCTTATTTAATTCGGGTGGGCACATGGAAAGAGCCAACCGGCGATAAAATAAATAATTAATTAAAGTTTCGAAACTCGTTATGAAATTTCTAACTTTCTCTGCAAACATAAACATTCGTTCAACAATGGAACGGCACTTGTACTCTTGCGAAGGTTGCATTCGAAGCGTGCTCGTACGTCGACCTCGACAAAAATATATATTTTTCAAGGAGTTTGTTTATTTATTTGATAATAAATGTTATTTGATATTACAAATTAGTAATAATATATAAAAATATAGAAATGATTTAGTAGAATAATTTCGGGAAGACATTCAAATATTCGAAAAAAAAAAGAACTCGAGTCATTTTTATGAAACCCTTGATTAAACCGCAGACAAACTTTTCCAAATATGACTTTACCTTATACGATACGAATATTTCAACAGCCCTACAAATGTAACCTGATATATATGAAACAAAACCTCTTAATCACTATTATAATTAATCGAAGGCAAACATGTTTTTGTAACGTTGCAAATTCAATTACTGTACCTACAACGGCTGAGCCGTGTAAAGGCCTTTCAAAATTAATTGTGGAATAGTGAATTTTATAATAAACTGCTTTATGATTTACGGTGCACTAGTTAAAACACAATTTTGAGAATAAATTAGTTTCGTTGGTAATTTCTAAGCCACGTGTACCAACCTGATAACAGGACGATAAAAACACTATGTGTGAATGAATAATATTTTGACGATAAAAATTATAAAGAGCGCCTTTTGGTGATTGTAAATTTATATGATACTTGAAGTAATTTACTTTTAGGAGCCACTAAAAGTAATTAATGAATGAAGATAATTTTTATTATAATACACATTTGATTGGTTCAATATGAATATGGATTGAAAAAAACGAATTTTAAATAACTGTTATATTGAGGTATTTAAGATTTTGTACAGACAGAATTACATTATTTCTTATTAGAATGCTTTAAATAATATATAATGAACTTCGATCGAAAGATAGGTTTTTCATTCTTATGTTTTTTTTTACGCACTGAAAATTAATGAAGCTTTTTTATGTACTTATAATACATATATATTTATTATTTTTACATTGCAGGTTGTCACGAATATGTCTTTCTTTTAAAACATACTAAAACAAAAAAAAATGATACAGTAATATATTAAAATATAATTAACGCAAAATATATTTTATAATATTTGCTCAATCGTTCATTCATCATTATTTCTTTAATCTATAAATCTGAATACTCTAATACGTACAGGACACATAATATTTTGATTGTCACTAAAAATATAAAGATTTTTATTTAACATTAATAGTAAAATATTCAATATACTCCACGAGTCAAGATTATTATAAAATGCTCAGGTGTCGTATATTTAATTGTCGTTAATCTTTGAATCTAATTGAATGCTTATTCATCTCAATGGCTTTCATTATGAGCCATATTTTCTATTTCAATGCGTTTCGTTTATTAGAGACAGAGATGCGGTGATTTAACTAGGAAATAAAATTATTTGGATATCTATAATAAAAAATATGTTTGACGTATTATAGTTATTCATTTTTCATTCATTCATTCGTTCATTTATTCATTCGTTGGTTCGTTCATTCATTCATACATTTATTTATTTTTTCAATAAAGGATTGCGAACGGCACGACCACTGTCTATTTATAATTATATTAGTTAGAATACCGAAACAATTTAAGTGTCTTGTCATTGTAGGCGACCCCAGCTTACGGTGATTAAAAAAGTCAATAAAAGAGAAAAAAAAAAACAAAAGTAAAGAAAAGTAAATAAAATAACAATAATTTATTTTCAATTGTATAGGTATTAGTAACAAATTGAGGCAATACTGACACACGGTGTGAACTATATTGGATTAATTGTGACGTATAATGAATGTCACCCGAAGGATTTAGGGGAATCCAATTAGATCTCATTTGTTCAAAACGGCTGATCAATAGATTCCCGGGAGTGGTAAAACTGGACCTGTATTGTAACTAAGTTGATACGAGAGGTTATATAATACACAAAAGCCCAACTTCAACACATTTGTAGTAATTACGCTCAGGGATGCTGCAATGTTTAGATATTACATTAAAACAGTTCAACGTGGATTTAATATTCTTATTCTGTCTAACATTTTCTCTTTGTACAATTATTTTTGTATTACTTTGAGGTAAAAGCGTGCTTAATTAGTAAGTACATTCAGGAATGTGTTTAAAGATGTTTATTTTTGACGTTGTTGGAGCGTGTGTTCAATTTGAGAGCTGAAAGTTACAAAAACGAGAAATAACAACGATAAAGTGTGTTCGTAGCTCTATGGCAGGGACGCAGGTGTTAAGAGGTCCTTCCTCCATTTCTCAAAGTGAATCTACGCTGTGGTCCGTATTTTATAATGACTATGGGAGTTTGCTCGAATGATGCATGCTGCCCGAGGTTTATATAAGGGTGAGTTTCTTTGTGTATTTACGAAAGCATGTATACCTTAATTATACGTCAAATAATGAAAAAACGTATGACCTTCATTACGTCAAATTTCTTTTTTGTCCATTAAGAATGTTTCGATCGAATTGGCCGTTTTTTGTGCTTGATTTTGATTTGATGGGTCGCGGGTTCGAACCCCCATGATGTTATGTTGGTTTGTTGATGAGATTTTCCGGTTATGGTCGTAAAAAGACATTGTGAGTATCTTAAGTTACGAAAAATTCTATTATATTTAACTCGCCTATGCAAGGGTTGTCGGGCCGAGACGGCACCCTTAACACAATTAAACACAATAGAACTTAGGACATATCTGATACTTTATGTTTTTACTTATATTAAGTCAAGTAAAAAAAATATTTAGTAGTTAAATTAGCTTACGCTTTTTAAATATAATTAGATGAAAGTCCGTGATACTCCTAAGGCTAAATACGGCAACAATTTTATATCTTTTACATAAAAGATTGTTTAAAATTTTTATAAAGCTATGCAGTCATGAATTAATTTTGTATCCAATTAATTTAATTGACGAGTACATTTAGTGAATAATTAAATTCAATTAAAGGTATAGGAATAAAATTTAAACGCATAATTAAAAAAAGTGGTCACGACATTTTGAACCCTTTCGACACAATATTCCATTATGAAATTCGTACTTATTCGAAAAAACTTCATTTAAGTACAATAATTGATTATTGATATTCATTCAAACCATGCCACTTAAATATCTATATTAAATACGATATTAACAATTAAAATACCTATTACAATTACAGACAATAACAAATATTTTAAAATGTCGATATTATGACTAGAATAAATAATGAAACATATTATGTAAAGTATATACTTTTTACTGAATGCACTTCTCGTAACGATGGCCTGTCAATTTTAAAGCGCTAACAAATGGATGAGTTAGTAGACGTATCGTAAAACTTAAACGTACTTCGGTGCTTTTTAACCTAAATGGCAGCACATTAGTAAATTGTATCCTGTTAGGATGGGGTGGCTGAAATGCAAAAATACATAATAAGATACATTTATTGGCGTTAATTAAAATCTCATCAAAACAAAATAGCAAGACACGACAAGATAACAAGGAGATAAAAGCTTTTAAAAGTCTTTTGTCCAGATTTTAATAGGAAGAAACATTCGTTAGTAACTCGTTTTATGCTACCATGTCACGAGAATACCCTTGACCCTGACTCTAACACACAAAGGACACATATCGTAGAGCACTGGATATCGTATCGTAGAGCGCTGGGTAGAGCGTAACTAAGGTAATTAGCGTACCACTACAGAGCTTGTTCAAGGTTTTTCCAAGCGATCTTAATTAATGCATTTTGCTGAAGAACACCTGGGCCTGGTTGGTGCTTAATTTTTAATTACACTGTGCTAGAGTGTACATAAACATATTGCGAAGCTCCGAAGTTAAAGGGAACTGTGTCAAACTGCTTGCATTTTAGTTTTGATTTAGTTTTTTGTATGTTATTTTTGATAAAAAACAAAACAATCACACAATTGGAAATTTAATTAGCAGTGTGAGTTGTGTATTGTGAAAAGAATTAAATCGGATTTTAGCACATTGTATAAAACCTAAAGAATGTTCTAGAAATAAAAATCTAACGGAACAGATTTATTTATGATGTTTGAAAGGAAACATTGGCAGTATAAACCTTTAGAGTGCCTTAATACATCAACTCAGTTAAGCCACGCTGAATATAGTAGAGTGAGTCATATCGTCGTCTCGCTCCCTCCATACATAAAATATTCAGGAACGTGGAGGAGATATTATTATAAACTATTTTATGGAAACTTTTCTCCCCATTCCCCGAGGAACGCACTTTGCTGTATTATTTAATCTTTTATATTCACATAAGCTTTATCTAAGCAGATTCATTGATCAAAATGTTTTCGAGACAAGACTATTATTTTACATCTTATCAAAATTTCATATTTCTATTAATACGCTTCATGAATATTTCTATCTCTATCAATTCTCTTGGTAATCTGAAATTGAGGACATCAAAGAATGGGTTGACACTATTCAAATATACCATTTATAAACAGTTTACTATAACATTCTTAGATTGTCCACGAATAAAAGACTAAATATTATAGATTGCTGATATAAAATTAATGGAATAAAAGGTACTGTGATTGTTCTATGAACTGACTTTTTAAAAAGTGTTCTCTGTCAAAGTAAGTATTCTTTTACTGTTCGTTACAACGTTTACTTTTAACAGAGAGCTGGCCTTATCTCGAAACGAAATACTTTTGTGATGATTGTTGGTCGCGTAAATGCGACTGCACTAAATGAGGTTCCCAGGGAATAGTGAATAATGAGGATTTTACCTTTTAACTGATTTAATGTTATATACCAAAGTTAAATGTTATATCCCCGCGGAATATTTTCACTTGAATCGCATAGTGTGAAATACTTGATTTTACTTTTATTTAACGAAATATAGCTGAATTATTAAGCATAAGTATAGAATATTGATGACATTTCACACAAGACACGGCTCGATGGTAGTACCTCTATCTTTTGTTCTTGTGGGTTGGTTAGAAAAATATTTGTAACAATTTTTTTTGTATGTATATGATTACGAAAAACAAAAATAGTTTATGTATGTTTATCAGTTTTCTAGCACCCATAATACAAGCTATGCTAATTTTGGACCTAGATTTCATTGTGTGGCAATGTCCGAATATATATTTTTATCATATTAAAGAACGCATTTGATAACAATATTTTTATTAAACTGTTTCCTCATTATAATCCGATATGTGGAATCGGTTACCGTAAGCCAGGCTTTGTATCTCTGGGACGCAGCAGCTGTTGCGTCGCTCGACCTCACCGCTGTCTGCGACATTCAATCGAAATTGAAACATTTTAATGTAAATGTAACATCATTTTACCTCTCTGCCTCTTTCGGGTACTCCATTATATGTAATATACGTTTCCAGGCCGCATGTAGGTACTGTAAGTACCCTCGAGTGGCGCGTGAAACTGTCACATGTCTCGTATCCCCACCACGCAGGGCTGTCACGCCGAATTAATGAATTGTGCTACGAGAGTTACAGCGTGTGTCATATTTCAATTTTAACTTTGAGAATTGAGAATGTATAACTATTAAAGTGTGTAAGCAATATTTCAAAGACGAAATATATTTAGATAAAATAAATTTATAAATATGTTTATATATATAAAAATTGACACTTGAATTTGATGGCTCTAAGGTTATATGTAACTTTAAAAGATCCTTCTGTTCATCTGCCAGTTGTCAATATAACAAGTGAGTTCTTTGAATCAATTATAAGTATGAAGCTCCCCTCGCAGAAGGCGGGGCTGCATTCACCCACCGAGTCAAATGTCGGTGAAAAGATCTCTTAAAATCGAGTTAAGGTTCCACTTAAAATAATTTAGACATATTGAGCTTTCAGTAGATTTTTTCATACTTTTAATTTGACATTAAACTTATTATATTTTATACATAGTATATATTTGTTAAAATTATATACATCTCTAAAAATTGACCTAGACAATTACACAAAGAATTTTGCGGCTTGAATACCTTTACCATAAATTACAAGAATGTCATTTTAGATTTTATATTAATATCAAAAGCATGCGAAATAAAGCTTGGAATATCATAACAAATATTCGACATAGTAGGTAACCACCAAATTAAATACCTACCTTCGAAGCGATGTGTAACATGCATTAACATTTTCGAAGGTATCTATAAAAGGGGGAAGGCCCGGTTTTGTTATATTAATGGTATTGCCCAAGGTATGCTTGGATTTTACTCATTAGGGATATTATGCGGTTGTTTGCAAAATGATAAATGGTTGAGGACGGTATTAGAGAAGGACTTACCGTATCTCGCTTGTTTCGTTAATGTTTTACAATATAGCTTTGTGAGGCTTACGAGCGCTGTTTAACTAGACTTTAAGACGCTTTTCAATATTAAATCAAATTATTTCAAATTTATTACAGTTTTAATTTGTCAAAATATAAGATAATTATTCTAAATTATACAATGATTTACTATTCTATAACATTTACATAATACAGTATGTGCTCAATCCTGTAGATGTAATATTTAAACTTCAATTAATATTAAATATACCAATGTGTAGTATGAAAATAAAGCTTAAATAATGGTAACCAATTAGTTTGTAGTGTTTTTAAACCTTACATTAATTGACTAATGGATTGTGATAGAGTTAAAAGCCGATATGCTATAAATAATCGGTCGGTGGACCTAGTTATGACCTCCCTCTGATAAAAGCATTTAAAAGCTGTACTAAAAGGTGCTTTTATCTCAGTTAATAACCATATATATTCATTAAACGTATAAATAATTATATTATAAATTTACAATAACACCCTAATGTGAAAAGGAAGCCTACCTTTCCTTTTAGGTTAAGTGGCTTCGGATTTACTTTTCTTATCTTTTTTCTTTACGTTACGAAAACACACATTGTTTTTCAATTTAAAACAGCAATATTATGACTTACAATCATCACATGTCTAAGTTAATCGCATTTAAAAATAAACTTGAAAATATATTTTTTAAAGGATTTGCGAGTAAAGAATTTATATATTTTAACCACAATTTTTAACCTTGTATAACTTGTTTACAAACACACAGACACTTTTATCTTTAAATTAGTTTCGCCAGCGGCTGCATGAATATTCATATAGCCGAGCTCTTTTTTTTTTCATTCATTATTGTTAGCAACCAGTTTATTTCCTTTATTGCAATTGTTTTTATATTATAACAATATTTATTATCATAGATTTCAGCGCATTTAATTAAATATTATCAGAAATGCCTAAGTATTTTAGGGTCATTTAAAACATCAACATAATATAAATAAGTTCAACTAAAACGTACTGTATAGCTATTTCCAAAATGTTTATATATTTATGAATATTATATTGAGATATTCTTATAAATTTTCTATTTAAATATGTATTCTTTGTTTTCCTATGAATGAGATTGCTATGCGCGTCTCGTATGAACTCTATTCCGAAGGCCCAGCCAATATCAATTTTGTATTGTCGATTGGTACGAATTGAAACTAAAAATGTATGAGGTCGGCGTTACAAAGCGTGAGTCACGTGGCACACTCACAATAAAACATTTTCAGTTTCCATTCAGACCATAGTGACAGACATGACGCTAGGTTTATTTCTATTACTGTTAAAGATCAGATGAAATTAAATCGTCTTAAATTTTGAGTCTATAGATGAAATTGAGAGTCGTATTTATGTTAAAGGTATTTAATTCAATGACTATTTAGTACTATTTAAATATGACAAAAGTATGAATATCACAGTTGATTTTACATAAAATAATCTTTACAGAAAAATATCAAAAGTAATATTAAATAAAGTATAATTGTTTTTAATTCCTGTTCTTATAAATAACATATTAGTATATAGTCGATAAAAACAATGAACAAAGAAAACAAAAGGCAGGTCCAAATCTTGTGCTAAATGACGCGTCTTTGTTCTCGATCAAATATTTAACTGCTTAGATGTAATGTATAGTAATTGAATACGATTAAAGACTTGAGACTTTCTGTCGCTTATCTTCAAAGCTTGCCATGATTGTAAATTTTCTCTCAGTAATATTACTTTTTTCGACACTTTGATTGAAAAGTCGAGGCTGAATATATAATTTCGCAATCGAAGCAACAAATTTGTCGATGTATAAATCTGTGAACACTTTTTATTTATATACTTATTTCAATTTCAACGTTAATGGGAGAAATAGGATGAAAGCGTATAGATGAATGATTAGATTTCAAATTTTTTACGGTTTTATTAGGTGCCGTTGAAATACCTTTATAGGTTTTTGTTTTAATCTTATATATTTTTAAGGAAGTTTCAATTATTTTTAATATAATGATTCTTATATATATTTACCGAATTGTAATTCGGAATTTGCCAGACTAGTTCACGCGAGTCCGCCATGTTTTAAGCTCGTGAGTAAGAACCCCGAATGGGTTCGAAACTAGTCGGGCAATTTTCGATAAATTAGTGTGAATACAGTCGAATAAATAAACATATAATATAAATGTAGATATATATATATTCATCATGGTTCACGAAAGCTTAAATATAAAAATAAAAAATCTACTAGTGGTTAGAAACTATTTGAATTCAATTATATATACGTTGTTATATTTTAATTTTGAAGATAATAATTAAACCGGTATCGATAAAAAAAATAAAAATAAACGTACGTTTGAGCGTTTATCGTTTGTGTGAAAATTAATCAATTAAGTGCACTGTCGCGGGGCCCGGAAGCTTGTGATGTTCCTTGTTAACTACAAGTTGCATCATTAAAAGCCTATGTTAACTTTTCAAAAGATAAGTTCAAAATTAAATTTTCGTGTCCGTTGTTAGTTAGTATATTTGTAAGTTTATTGTCAACCATGTAAAAGTTCTTAATTGGTGTTACATTTTAACGCTGCAAAGTTTAATTAATCATCTACAATCTCTAACATTGCTGCATTACTTGATACATGAATCTAATTATCTATCTATTTATCTATCTATCTATCTATCTATCTATCTATATATCTATATATCTATTTCTGGGCGTATCTGTTATTCGAGGGCCGGGAATGATCAGGTGTAGAGAATTCTCCCAAAGGGTAATTGTGTCTGTATCGAGAGCATTATACGAATGCGTTTATTTATCAATATCTTTCTTTTCTACTACTATTTAATTTAAAACGTTGTCATATTTATATATTATATTATCTATATTTTTATTTGATACTATGTAACTTCTTAAGCATGCTGTGTCAATTGGTAATCTTATTATATATATAATGCTGTTATTTTCATAGAATATGACAAAAACATTACAATACATATTTGTCCTCAACCATCCTGAAAATAAGTTTAAATATTAATATTATAATACATTTTAATAATAATATTTTAAATTATGGAATTGATTGTATTCGAAATTTCGTAATATTTTAAGACTTCCACAAAATATTACTAAGAATCTGGAGAAGATACTAAACAAACCCAGTTATTATTTTAATATTTTATTTATTTATTACGTACTATATAGTTATATATATATAAGTATCAACAATAAATTGTCTGACCGCTTGTGGCCTTAAACGAGGCTTTCAAACGCGAATTGCCTTTGAGAGTAGTTTGATGTAAACGATGGGCTACCAAACTAAAACCCTTTGAATAATGATGCGTGAATTCGAAGTGCGTGAAATCTTGTCCATGTCTGATCTGGTGTCAGCATGCTCTGGGTTTTAGGATTCAGTTTTTGTCGTTGCATTTCGACCTTTATTGTCAACGGATCAAGATACGCATAGTTATTTCCAAAGTGTATGCTAGTATAGTGTTGGATCAATTTAGGTGCCGTTGCGGTTTTCCTAATCTGTTTAACTGGTTCGGTTAGGCATCCGGAGCTATCGGGAAATGTTTTTCGACTATTCAATTAGGACTGCGTCGAAATTTGCGACCAAGATGAGAGGAAATGTAACATTGGTATACATTTTCCCTTATTAGAGGTTACGCTTTGATAGTTTGTTTTGTGTAATTTTGAGGTAGTAAAAGAATTTAATCTAACCGCCGAAGTTTATGACGGAATCACTAATTTGTTTTCGCTCGTGTATATAAAATATGTATAGTTTTTTTAACTTAACTTTTTGCTTTACCGAATGTAATAGGAAATTAATTAATTTAAATAATATAATATTCTTGATTTTTCGAATAACCTGTTAATGTCTATCAAAATTCAAATTTCGCAAAAAGCGGAGTATAATTCCGCTCATTATAAATTAACGATAAATTGGCATATTCGACGTGGCGCGTGCATCCTCCGGGAAATCAGGATATACCCGGGTCATAGGATACCTACTTTATGATTCTTTTAGCGATACTTGTGCTCAATTTTACGGTTTTATGCCATGTAAAGTCAAAGTCGTTTTTTACTTTGAATATTTAACGTTATTTGAACTTTGGATTGTCAAGAATATAGCCGTCCTCGTGGGATTTTATATAAGTAAGTGATATTATCAATCTTTCTTTTTAATCAACACAAACATTGTCGTAATGTTTAAGTATTTATCTTGGTAAGTACAGTTAGTGTTGATACATTCCAGCCTCAACAATCATAGCGCTGTGGTCTCTTAGCCCCTAATGAGTCCATGAGCTTTTGTCATTCAGATATCTCCCCATAACCGTCATGTGATTGTCTCGAGTTTGAACACAATAGATCAGCTTCAATCAGTTTGAAATTCACTAGATAGGCTTCTATAGCCATGAGATGTTTGGTTGGACTGATCTAGATTTGCAATAAGCGATTGTAATTCATCTCTTAATTGAAATCTCGATTGGTTTACTAATAGCCAGTTAGGTATATTTGAAGCATAATATTGAGTCAGCTATAGCTAAATGGTAATTATGATATAACAATGAATAAGATGGTATTATCAGTGAATTTAAATACACATCGTTTGTTCTTGTGAGTTCTGCTTCAAACAGGAAGCTGATACACGCGGTATTATCATAATTCAGGGAAGCGGAACTACCGATAGCTCCAGCCGGAGGGTGAAGTTGCCGAAAGTTTTAAAGCGTGGCATAGGTAGGTAATATATTGGTCCATTTAAGTAATTAATCTTCTATGGTTTGGTTGGTTTCTTCAAGAAATTTAATATTTTAGGTTTTTTATCATATAAATTCTTTGAAACTGAACAATTTTAGCTATTATTGTTTATATGATCCTTGAGGTTGGGGAAAGTTCTAATGAGACATAACATAGAAAATTGTATTAAATTGAAGAAGAGACAGAGATAATTGTATTGAATTGAAATCAAAATCCCGGAAAAGCGTATGAAAACACATTTATTTTTTCAATATAAAATGTTACTAGCCATCGTTGCCATGACGACGTCTGACGGGTCAGCTAGTTTGTTATAAAAGCTAACTATAAATACTTACGTGGTGTATAATGTCGGTAGCCGCGTAGAAGCTTTCGTGTGGATCAGGCCGTTTCATCATGTAGGGACGAGGGAACTCAGTATCCTCACAAATCTCTGTTGACAAACAAGAAACATACTAAGACAAGTTTCAATATATATTTCTACAAGGATTTATCTCTTCAAATTGATAACGACTGTATGAGATTATCTTAAGAGTTTATAAACTTAGAGATAAATTTAATAATTATATAAGTTGTTAGGTGAAAGCCATTATCTTTGCTAGTAACTTTTAAATATCTGAAAAATAGCTACCTATCCAGGCGAACGTCCGACTCTTAACGAGCGCAACATGAATTTTCTTTGTATCGGTGCAATTTATTTCTCCATTGCATTTATTTGAGATAATAATTGCAATGAGATAAAGATAACGCAATTGATTACTTTTTAGTGAATTTGTAAAGTTTTAGATTTTAAAATGATATAATTGTAGTTCTATTACTGAATATGTAATTTCTCCGTATATTTATAATTGTATGGGTATTGGCCTATCAGACTTGATCAGGAAATGTATACTATATTACACTACCTTTTATAAACACTCCAAATTTATTAATTTTGAATATATAATAAAGCAGCAACATAAACAATTTATTTAATAATATTAGGTGGGAAGCTCTAGAATTAAATTGTAATAAATAATTCACGTTTTCATATAATTACTTCTTTGTCGAGTGGCAATTTTAAATTCTTAGTGGAATATAAGTTTAATTTATTTTGAGAAAGATAGAAACTGCTGAATCGCAGTACAGGTTGAAAGCAGAAGTAACAAAGTACTGGCAAGTGCTCTTGAAGCCTAACTAGCGCACTGAAGATTGAGTCAAGAGTTCTGGGCGAGGTAACTAGAACCAACTATCTAGTTATTGCAGACTTTAAGTTGAAAATGAACAAAATTTAAGTTATCTATTGAAAATACTACAATTTGGTATGGTTAAAGATGTCTTTGAATCGTTAAGTATAACGTAATCCCTATTTAATTATTTTTACGTCTAAGATTCTATCCTCCGCTGATTTATGTACTGCAAACAGACCAGGTCCCGTGTTGCTCTACAATTTGCTTGCACCCAGATGTTTGCATTCAGATCTCTGCTTTGACACATGTTGGTACAGAATTGACCCAATTTCACATTAGTTACCGTTCTTGACGCGTCAAATATCAGTGACTTTTGCTAGCACTCCCTTTTTTTTGATCGTATAAAAGTATGATGTGAAAAAATGCATTGAATAAAGTTCTCTAAAGTAATAATTAATTATTTGTAACATAATTAAAATACGGTAAATATCTTTATATAAAATGCAATATACTCTTAATGGAAACGAATTCCATTTAATTTATAATTATTAGATATTTCATAAAATATCCTTAGATATTCAAATATATTACGAAGCACTCGTTTTTTGTTTGTATAAAGTTATGATGTGAAAAAATGCTTTGAATAAAGTTCTTTAAAGTAATAATTAATTATTTGTAATAACATAATTAAAATACGGTAAATATCTTTATATAAAATGCAATATATTGTTAATGGAAACGAATTCCGTTTCATTTTTAATTATCAGATATTACTAAAACAAACACTATTTTTAAAGTATTAACATTTCGCTGTCTCATTAAAAATATATTTCATTTATATCTCTTTTTACGAATAATAATTTTATAACACGTGAGCTGCAGATTAATTTTAAATGTACTAAAAAAATATATTTACAATTTTCAACTAATACCCATACGGTTTGAAGGGGAGCGATGCACTTCGGGGAGATAAAAGAGAATATTCAATGTTATTTCATATTAATAAAACAAGAGAGGATTTCAAATTGGAAAAACTCTACAATCAAGCAGTTAAGCTTAGGCTTAAGTGCAATAACAAAGGTAGCATTTCAAAATGTATTATTATAAAGAAAATATTGCGCAAATGGTGGAAGTTCTTTGTTAACGCAATAATTCTATTGCATTTAAATACTTATAATATACAATACAAATATTACGAACTTTTATGTGTAGATTGAAATAATTTTGTTTATAATACATACAAAGCAAGTATTTTATTTCACTTTAATTAATTATAATATAAATTACAACAATTTAATAAAGAATTGTTATTTATAGAACAAAGACACATGAAGTAGTTAACGTTTAATAAGTGCTACATTATAATCAGTGTTTTACTTTACATTGTGCCGCGGACATGAAAGGGCGCAACCCCTGGCAATAAAACAAAAAACGTACACCGCCTGGAGTAGTTTGTTCATTTGCAAAGGAGCTTCATTTAAAATTACGGTCCGACCCATATATTTTGTAACAGTGTTTTACTTTTTACCTTTGTATTTATGTTTTTGATTTCGAGAACGATATTTTATAAGTTTTATCATCGCACCTGACGTCCAGAATAAAGAAAATGTATTTAAGCTTACATTCGCTTTGCACTAATAGAATTTGAATTAATAAACAAAGTACATTTCAATGTTCACAGTGGTCTGCTCGTGTGTTTACTTAACATGGAAAATACCCACCAGGTATTTGATTAACGTAGCAATGTAATGGGTTTTTTAAGTAAATAATGGGGAAATACCGCGCCATCAAACAGAAGTGGTCAAGCGGAAATTGAACGGACTATTGTTATCATGATATTTTTCTATTAAATATATTGTTTTGTACATTTTTTATGAGGTTGTTGTATGTAGTTTAATTAATTGAAATATGTACGCTCGAATGTGTGTGGCAGTAAAAATTTGAGAGTGTTGACCTGAAAGTTGGCCTGAAAATTGGAAACATGTTCTACGATTTTTGCGGTCTCTCCATTTTTAATCTAATAAAGCTTGACGATGCTTCTTTACCCGTTTGCCCCGACTATCGTCACCTTAGCTCAATTATCCAAGATGGCGAAACAGATGTCAAACCCAGGATCAACACAACGTAGATAAAATGGCGGCCGATCACAGTATATAAAACAATCATACGAGTTGCCGTGTTGTATGGATCAGAATACTGGACTAAAAAATGAATAAATGAAAGTGCATGCAGCTGAAATGCAAATGTTTTGATGGATGTGTGACAAAAATGGATAAAGTAGGAATGTGTTTGATACAGAAGTAGTTTGAAAGTAGCACCGGTTATATTTAAGTGTTCTCGATAGTCTTGGTATGGTCACGTAACACGAAGGGATGAAAATTATTTGATGAGACGAGTCTTGAATATGGATGGTTATAAGAGAAGAGGGCGACCGAAGACTACGGGGATGAAGTGCGTGAAAAATGATATGGCAATGAAGCAAGTCTACACTGAGATGGCGTATGATAGAAGAGCTTGGAAGAAACAGACGTATCACTCCACCCCCCAAATAATGAAGATAAGGGCGGGAAAATGATGATGACAGTTGCTTGCATTTATATTGTTCATATATAATATAATATTTTTAATATAATGTAAGTATCAAAAGTAAAGGAAGAAGATATAAACCGTTTGATTTATTTTCCTAGGTGCGTTTATTGTGTCGTTTAGCTTTGACAAAATATTGTCTGGTTTTAGTATTACGTACTAGAACTCAAATAGTTTTCAGCAAGGCAAATGCGCTTTTCATTAGAAACAGTATATTATGTTAGTCAGTGAAAATCGAAATCCATCCATCCATCCCATTTGTTTTGGTTTGATCGAATAACAGTGTCCAGTTGAATAATGATTTTGATTTCTTCATAAAATCGACTTATAAACAGCATTAAGGAGAAAATATAGACAATTTATATTCAAAAGAAAACGGATCTTACCATTATATTCATTTTGATCATGCATTTCTTGCTTATCTCGACGACCAAGTGTTTCCCTCCAGATGTTGTAGGGTTCTCTGTAGTCCTCGTCAACCACAGTAGGCCTATACAGGAGGTTTTTTTTTTAATAAAAAATTAACTTTTTTTCATATATGATTACGTTCCTAAATGTGCGGTGATGATAAAAAGTAATTAGTCACTTTGTGCGCAAATTTTAAAACAATTAGTCAGCTCTCTTAGAATAAGGAATAAAATCTATAATTTATGAGTTTCAAAGGTAATAACGTATACATAATAAACAAATTTAATCAATCATGAATAAGAAAATGTTGAATTTGTCTATGTCAAGTTTATTAAAATTTTAATTTAATAAAAAGTGAAAAATTCATCGACACGAGCAGGATTCGAACCTGCGACCTCTGGAAAACTTTTTTAACTAATTTAACGGATTTTAATATACATTTTGAATGTTGTCTTAAATGCTTACCGTTGCATATGTATCGGTGGACAATTTGCTAGCGCTAAAGCAAGTCTCGGTGCTCTACGATTATTTCGAGCATTTGAATTCCTCAGTGAAGGACAAAACGGTTTTTTCAGCAAATTGGTAATTCGTGTTCGGGTTCGCTTAGTAATCAAAACAGCCACAGCCGCAATGCAACCCGCTCCTCCAACGATCCCACCGCAGGCGAGACCCACTGATACCTTCAAATTTGAGTTTCTCTTCTTTCTGGAGTAAGGTGTTGAGTTACTCCTATAGAACTCCTCAAGAAATGCCGCTGATGAATTGATCACTGTTGGTACTGAAATAAAATATTTTTTTGTAATTGCTTGTTTACAAATATTTGTATTCCAGACAGCGATAAGAGTGTAATGACATTGAACAACGGTAGCATTTTCATTTATATTTAAAGAAAATAATTATTAGGATTGTACATTAAGTAGGCGACATTTTTTCTTTCTGTTTGCATTGGGTTTGAATTTTTTTAATGGATAGTCTTATAATTTAGCCTATTGAATGAAGAAAATAGTCCCTGTCTTAGGTTAAGACAAAGCAGGGAAATGAATAGGTGTCGAGCGCAGAGCTAATTGTTGTGCCACAAAGGAGTGGAAGCTAAGTTGTGAGCGGGTAGGTTTTGTCCTCGGCAGACGGCCGCCGGGACGAAAGATATTTTAGAGGTTTGTGTGGCACTTCTTGATTACTTTGACTCACTATTATGAATTACCAAATAGTTATTTATAATATCTAATGTATAACCCACCGTCTATAGTATTAAACTTGTGTAATTCTATCAGAGTCAATTATTTTCATCTATTACTTGGGTTGATATATTAAATAGATAATGATGTGACATTTAATTTAAAATCCATGTTTATATTGCAACTTGAATAGAATATGTAATTAACAATTTAATCGTTATAAATTTCCATCAAACTTACACGTGGCTGAATTGTAAAGGCGGGCGAACTCGTTAGTATGTCAAACTAGTAAAACTACGGATAAGCCTAAACTGAGGTGAGGGGAATGGCGACGTGCCAGTTTTAAAGCGACTAGGTGCCAAGAGTCACTTGATACTCTGCTAATTTCTAATTGTACTACACCCGCCTATGTGCAGTAGGTCAATGTATTTTTGTCGCTTAATTTGTTTAAGACGTACCTTACTAAAATGTTTCGGTACAATAACTAAAGTAGCCTTCGTTTAAAATTTTAGGAGTTAGGTCCACTTTGGGTTTTTAATTTTAAACACATTTAACTTGTTAAAATTCTTCAACTCAAAGAGATTTTTTTATACCGTGACAAAGCTTTTAAACAAGGGATAATGACGTAATAAAAACAAAATTTTCGTAACAGATTTACTTTTCTAAAAAATAGATCCACAAATGAATTACAGATAAGTAACTGTATTAAAAATATATCTTTTGCTATCCCCATGATAACAATAGATATATTAAAAAATGTAATATTTTAATATAAAAGTTTAATATATTAAGGAAACTTTTTTTAAGTGATTGAAATGTATTCTTGCTACTCCTTAAAAAAATAACAATTAACACTAATCTACTCCACTACTACTATCAATCTACTAATAATTCTACTAATAGAAGAAACCCACGCGCGTTTCTTAAATTTATAAAAAAAAACATAAAGTATCTTTCTTTCTATATGAATATCCTATCCTGTAAATACATCCTATTTATATGTGAATTGATAAATCTCCTGGTTGCAGCAGGCCCCACGTGCTCTCTAGTGTTACGGATGACTTGATCTCGACAACAAGTAAGTATCCTCATATTTTAGGCAGCTTTCGCCAGCTCTTTGTTTGACACTGTTCATTCGTATATCTGGGCTAGTGCTAAGACCTTTATAACCAGGCAATATTTATACGTATCTGCGTATCTTCTTAGCTCTTAACACGTAGTTTAATTTTTCACAAGAACTAATAATGCTATCCAGATATATAAAGAAGAATCTCAAAAATATTTAAATAATTCGAGACTTGCCTAATGAATGATTTACCTAATTAAAACTTGTAGCAAAGAAAATTGGTAGCTCTGTCTTTAATTAGAGCTCTATTGTGACTCTAATACGGTTTCCTAATTGGGGTAGATAACAATAAAGATTCGGACCATACGTTGATGAATACTCAAGAATGATCTTTTGTCATTGATGTTGAAGTAAGATTAGTCTTAATTATCTACTTGATATAAGGTTGATTGATTTTCAAATTGAATAAATAATATTACAGTCTGATATGACACGAAAGGATTTCATTTCGAATTCATTACGTGCAATGCTCTTGGTGTGGTCTTGATGCGTATTAACTCATAAAAATGGACTATTTTTTTGCCCAATAAAAACAACTGATTCAGCGTTATTTAATTAACCGTTTCCGATTGCGATGCTGTAAACGATTCGCGTAATCCAGATCAAGGATTCGTTTTAATTACAATTTATTCATTATATGGTTTAAGATTTATCACTTGAAAGATGTTTTCTGCAAAGGGCTCCGGATTAATTGGGCAGAGATAAAATTTGTGAGATCTCCGGCAGCCCGCGAGTGTTTGGAGCAGATAACGAAGAGCTGATGAATAATATAAACTTACGTGTTTTTTTGTTCTCGATAAATTATTTATTTCTTTAAATCATATTTATAACTATTTTATAAATAATTTCTATTTAGATTTATAGCATTTTTTTTAATTTGTCGTATTTATAGCTTATCATTCGTAAAATATGTATGAATATAATCTTCACAAACATTTCTTGGTATAATTTATTTGATTTCAGAGATAAGTCTTTTATTTGTACAAATTGATCCGCACTCTCTTCTCCAAATTTCAAGGATAGTTTTTCACTGTATTAAGTGTTTATTGGGTCCACATTAAAAGACTTAGGAACGAAGTACAAACAAAATTATCTCTAATTCCTGTTGATTTAATACTAAAATAATGTAATCCTTCACACTGGTCGTTAATATTTTGTAATTCAGTAATAAGTTACCAAATTATAAAATAATCTTATTTCTCTAGGTATTCGTTAAACTAATTTAAAAAAAATCTCAAAGCGTAATTCATTAATTTGTATCAAATGAAATAATTAATCGCCTTTTGTAAGTCTCTGTAAATTTTTGCTTCATAAAAATAAGCAATACTGTTATTATATTACGAAAAATAATTACTGGATTTGAAAGTGACTTCGCTGAGAAGTATCCATTCATGCTGGAACTTGAGCTTCATCTTGATGTGCTTGGCGGTCCTGTTTTCTAAGTCAATATGAATAATACGTGCGTGTTCAGATACTCTGTCTTGCTTAGGTTCGTATGATATGTAGTCTTCTTGCCACCTTTCTCCTTCCAGGGAAAAATACATCTCTGCTTCTTTGAACAACTGTTACAAACAAATAATGGGTTAAGAATATTATTTTTATTCGGATACTTAAACATTACATGTTCGATAATCCTTCTCAAAAGTACTCAATTACTTAATTAAATGTAAAATATAAAAGATAATGGATCGCAAATAGATGGTCCTTTATAATTCATGCAAGATATCTGTATGAATGGAATTAATAATATAATAAATGCGTATTAGTTCGGGCTGCAGTCTCATCCTAGCGTACGAGGTTGTGAATATATTGATAGAATTAGTGAAGTAGAACATCGAAGGAATATCACAGACATACGATTTAATACTACCAGAGTTATATTACATATCTATATAAGATTCGGTAAGAAATTTACCTGAACATCTTTAGTGAACATGTTATTGGTGTGAATATCAATGAAACTGAATAGTCTCGGGTCGGTAAAGTTAAAAGTTATATCAATTTCATCTTTTGACAACATCGTTTTATTCCAGCCGACCCATCGGGTTCCTAAAATGTTACAAACGTTGTTATTTAACATAAATTATATACTAAACAATAGACCTTATATCTATAAACAGCAAACATATATACCTCGAGTGTCAAAAGCATCGGGTAGTTCAAAATCATTCGGACCAATGAAAGAATCAGCCATTTGACCGAGTCCATTTATCATATTGCCTTTATGTATAACCCCATCATATGACATATCTTGAAATCGCGATCCACCAGTCATAGACTGCATGTCTCCTCCTTGCGGGGCTGAATACGCGATGAGAGCCTCTGCGGAAACACGTTACGATGAATTCACCGCCTCAGGCGGGTTTAATCGCATGGCAAAATACATAAAATCACTCTGAGCAGTGCATACATCAGAAATAATATATTATTTGGTTTTTGTAAAGTGTAAGGATAAGAAGTCTTAAGTACTAATTATTATCAAGATATAAAACTTCCTTCGCAGTCATATTTCGCAGAGCATTATACCCCGGGATATCGCCAGCAGTTCAAATGTTACGCTCGTTGTACCTACGTTTCCAGCGGCAGCCGTAGATCTCGACTCGCATGCAAGCAGTCCGTGGGTGGGATGCGTATGGATAAAATCTCACTTTCGAAGCCACGAACGGAGACTCCAGGTGTGTCTTCCGCGGTGTATACGTATTCACGTTTCCTGGTATTAACTGTAAATATCGTTTTAATTTTATAACTGATTTACATTTTTTTTATAATATCTTCTAAATCAACAATTTCTCATACATACGATAAGATTGACGTCGTTTTATATACACCAACATTTTCACTTTTTTAAGAGCTTTATTATAATAAAATATAAAAAAAACTTATAACCTAATTTATTGATATAATATTTAAATTTAGGGCAACCTTAATAAATGTTATCTTTTGATTGTTTGATAAAATCAACCGTTAAATGTTGGCAGGGTTTAGCAGAAGTTTGTTTCCTTGATTTCTGATTCAGGCAAGTTTGCTCGGTCACGTCAGTCAAGCTGCTTCTCAGCGTTTTGCTGTCTGCATTTCATGTTTGATCATTCATTCATAAACGAATCTCGAAGCCCCCGAGCATAAACACGGAGTAGGTTTATTAAATGAAATTTGCAGAAAGTTGATTACATTTTTAAAGCTAATTGGATGCCGGTAATAGAGGAAGAATAATTACTTTCGGTTATTATAATTGACATTTTAATAATTAAGATTATGAACAAGTTGGCGGCTAATAGTATAAATATAATTACATGACTGTTTAATAGATTTCATTAATTTACTTACTCGACTGCCATTAAAGTCCTTATATTTGACCCAGCGGCTGAGTGCATTACGCCAGTACTCCACCGAATAACTTTCCACGAACTCCACTCCAACCGAGTTGGCAAACCTGCCTTGAGATTCCGTGGCAGTGATCAGGTATTCGTCGTGCAGATCTATTTCCAAGTACTGACGGCTTCGGGGAGATATCAAACCATTGGGACACCAAGCTCCACCTCGTAACTCCGTTCTTATCCTATTTCAATTAAATTAACATGAATTTAGAATTTCACATCCCCCGATGCTCCTAGCATTAACACAAAGAAATGTTTCTGTATAATAATTTTCATATATCTTAAGAGCTATTAAGGATTTTCAAAGATGTTTCCACAATGTATTGTGTTTAATTTAGAGAAACTTAAACACATTATGTTGTCTGGAAGATTTATCTCGCTTGTAAAATTAGATACGGCTAAGTACTGTAATAGAGTCGAGTGAAAGCATAAGTAAATAAAATTAGCGCTATATTGCGAGTAAATAGTCTGCACGATCTCGGTGCTTCGTTTGTCAACAGAAGGGGTCTTGAGACTGGCGAGTGCGGCCGTTTCATTTGAATATCTGTACTATGATCTCATGAAGTATAGGAGAAACAAAGAGGTGAATGTCGAATTAAAACAGCGGACCTGTAAAAAGCATCTTCTGACCCTACAGAACCGGCTCAGTGATAAGACATTGGCACGTTAATTCTTGTATATCGTTATTAGCGAAGGTTCAAGGCTTTTGCTGGATCACTCCAAATTCATATGAAAATTTAATTTTCTGTTACTGAATTTCTCTAACGAGCGCCGAGTTTTCGCTCTATTGTCTCGTGTTGAGCTTATGCGGGCTTACGGCCCGAATGTGAAACCCTCTGTTAATTGTTTGAGCTAAGTATGAGCGTTTTGTGGTTGCCGGATTCACAATTATTGTAACAACTCCGCCGTATCATGGTGCTTTGTTGTTCTATGACAATGGCCATTTAAATTCCGAATATCGATTTTGTGGCAATTTGCCTTAAACATGAATATTATATTGCCTCATTTAGTCTGAACAAAGTTAATTAATTTGATCCATAAATTTCAAAGATGTTGTTTTGAGGATTGATTTTATATACAGGGAAGGAATAGATTGTTTGCAATAATATAAGAGATAGATTACCTGTTTTTTTGGCATAATAAATTTTTTAGGCTTACATTTTGAAGTTTGTATGCTATTAATTTTCTTATTTAAAAACGAAATAAGTCTCTAAGATAAACAACAATAATTGTCATTACAAGCTTAACTTAGTAAGCCTAAGCAACGGTGGTCTTCTGGACGTGATTTTTTAAAATCATATCAATCGTCCAGAATTATGATTTATTAAATAGTCCAGATAATTACTAGTTGCTAGTTTTGTTTAGTTCAAAATTACGTTGCATTACGCCTGCGTGGCATCTCCCTATGAGATTGGTCTGTACCGTCTTTGATGTATTCCGCAGGGACGTATACGTTGCTCTACAGTCTTACTATAATATTAATAAGCAGTCAAGACTGCCTTTTGTACCGCGTCTGAGCGTACGAAGTCCACACCTAACCAACTCTATAGTATTGTATATGTGAAACTTTACCTTGAACTCAGTGGAGACACGCTCTGGTCATAGCTTGAACTGGCGCTGAGGGAGTTATTTGATATCATACCATTCTCCATGCCCAGTGGTACTTCACAACTCCCGAGTTCAACTGAAACAAATAAAAATATACATCCTTGTAAATAAAACTATACAATTAAAATGAAAGTAATAACAGATTTCATTGTTTTCAAATGTTTGTTTTGACCAGTGCCGGCCCGAGGCTGGTTTTACTGTAGACAAACCCCAACGAAATCCCCTTGATATATTTGTTATATATCTCTTTGGCAAATATATACGTTTTTAATCTCTTTTTACCATCAATGCACCCCTATAACCTAGCGCCTGGAGCGGTCGCTCCGTTCGCCGTATGGTAAGGCATGACGATAGCCACCTATAATTCAATTAATTAATCCGCCCTGAAGCTGAATTTAAAAATATATAGAGTTATTTTATACTAGGAATATATATTATGTCAAAATCTGGCAAATGTTAAAGAAAGAGCTATTTGTGATTTAACACAGTAAATATAATGCATTTTCGTCCATAATCCACAGTAATCCATTTATTTTAAGTTCATGAAATACAATTAGCTAGTCTGTATATATTTAAGACTTCGTTTGTTTGTCCTAGCGTTCCTAAAACATTTATTCAAGTGAGTTGTTGTTTGCAAGGACTTTGCTTCGTATGATTGCGCATAGCCGGTGGAATTAAATTAAAACAAATGAGACGATAAACACACAATGTGTATAAACAATATTTCCATACCTATAAGTTTAATGCAAAATAAAGGAGATGTGTGTCAGGAACTGTGAAGATTTTAATTATTCTGAGTGTGTTATCTGTGACTTGTCAGTATTTTATCAATTATTAAAGCTATTTTTTAGGAACTACAAAAGAATATCATATGTGCAGAAGTATGCAAATATTTTCTAGGTACGACTCGTTGTTTGAAGGTATGTTCTGCTCAACGCATCGCTTCAGGCCAGACGCAAAAACATCCGAATTTTTGGTTTATTTTCGTACCATTAATAAAATGAAAATACAACACATGCTGTCGTTGAGGCACAAAGCGGGAAATTCTTATTTGGTTTTGTGGAACGCGTTATTTCAGATATGGTGATGTTTGTTATACCTTTAGTGTAATCGTTGTAGGTAAATGTTAAATGTAATTGACTATTTTACGAGCCATGATATCGATTTTATGCAAACATCAATTTATAGAGTATCGATATTTTATGCTTTAACAAATGTAGTTTATGCGTTGATAAATGTTTACTTTGATTTTCTTCATTCTAGTGATGATGTTTACTTTTATTAACTTTAACTTTTAACGTTTAAGAAATTAATATATTATATTTATATTGGGCTGTGTTCACGTTGAATAATATCGGAATGTGCCAAGTTCCAGGTGAATATACTTGTTTTTGTTAAAATTAAGATTTTATTTCATTTTAAGTATTTTTTAAATTTGTCATATACTAATACCAATATTTTAAGCGTGGCTTATGAATAAAACTTTTTTCAATTTGAATTGAATTTGAATTTAGTCGTAATATCAAGCGAAGTAACAAATATATCTTCCTATTATAGAATATTTTAATTTATAACGTCCTAAAATAAGTTACGAATCATTTAACATTGATATGTAAATATTATCTCCTATCCATGTAATACATTAGTTGTGCTAAATACGTATCATAATCCGTATAAGCCAAGTTTTTGTTTGGGGTTTCTCCTGTCCCTTGTCTTACTCATACAAACAGACACGCCTAATCCACATCAAGACGATATATCACGCGAACATATTACGCGAAACGGGTGAAACTGGGAAAAACAATTTATTACGGAGACAAATGAGCGCCAAGGTGTTTTTAATTATAACACGGATTAACACGAAATTATTTGTTTATTTAAACAATAATTAAATTATTTATTACATTTGGTTTAGATTATTTGATTAGTGATCAGGCAGATTTGTTTAATGGTTGAGTTGTTTTGGTACTGGATAATTATATAATGGAAGATGGAAGCTTTATACTGTTATATATTTAATTATATGTCGTTGTATCAAAATCACTGATGATATTTAAATAAAAAATGCCTTTATATGCTATAAAAAATGACTAAACATATAAAAACATATTTCTTATAACGTAAGTGGTACAATGTTTACCTGAAATATTTTTATTTTGCATTTAACTCTTATTGTGAAACCAGCGGCAAAGTTTCCATTAAACGCGGGTACTGCTTTCACGTTAAAAGCAAAACTCCCAAGTCCCAACAAGTATAAAATTGCAGGATCCATATAGCCGAGACAAAATAATACAATAATTTTAGAGAAAAGTTTTGATCACAGCTTAAATAAAAGTAATATTATAATTTTATAAATAAATTACATTTGTTATAGAATTTTGAGCAATATATAATCCTTTTTCGCAATAAATAACTCGAGGATATAGAAAACAGAACCGGTATTAGAATATTTATAAATTTCCATTATAAAGGCAAAATTGTATGCCTTCATTTCAAATAACAGCAAAAATAAACAGCGGCTACAAACTGTAATTTTAACTGAATAAAACAGAGTTTCTTTTTTAACCTTAGCTGCTGATTCGCACTTGAGGGATATCGGAGGTCAAGAGGCAAGCGTTCTTTGGACGAACTAGTAACATGAAATTTGTTTAGATTAGTAAGAAGCTTTTATATGCGTAATAAGAGTTTGGTACTAGATAAGATATATATCTGACATTGATTTTTGCGTGCTGATGACGATATAATAAATATAATTTGTAATTACTTATCGATAATTATGACGCTGAAATAAAATAACCCAGAGTAAATCTAATGGGGAATTAGCCTCAATTTGCATGGGTCCCTGAGGAGATCTAAAAGTTGCTATATCATTACTTTAATTGCCAGTTGCGAAGGAGAATAACTATTTAAAAAAACATTATTTTTATCCTCGACCGAGCTCGCTTGGATGGCATTATTAATATTTAATTCAGTTGAGACACGGTGCCTAATACTCTTATTTAAAATTCTTAGGAAACTTAATATTTAAAAAGGGGCTGGCCCCCTAAGGACTCGATGGCTACCAATAACACTTCGTAAATTGTAAGCATGCGCAGCTATTTGCTGTAGAAAGGTGTTTTGATAGGACGTGTAGTTACAGAATATGGAAATTTGTCAGCATTGGAGAGTGCGCAACTGAAGTAGAGCGCTCTTGTTTGAATTTATTTGAGGGTTCTTGGTAGAGCCAGCCTTGCACGCCCAGTGGTACATAAATTTTCCGTGGGTACCGCATCGGAACCGCAGTAACAACACGGTTCGCCGTGTCTCATACTCGCAGCTATGCCAAATAAAATGAAGACCTACTGCCTAATAAAAAATAATAATTTATTTCCTTTAAATTTAAACTTTATTTAATAATAAGGTGCTTGATGTTGTTAATTCATTTCGCTTTTGAATACATTTTCCCGCTATTTTTTTTATGAAAAGAAATAAGGTAAATATTTCACGGTTTGTGTTTATTATTATTTAATTAGGAAGAACGGAAATGTAGCCATTTTCCGGACCCCTATAATAGGTGTGTTGGTGTTTATCTCAGTAAAAGAAGCCGACTCGGGGTAATAGTGTTTGCGAAGGTTTTCCCATTAATACTCTTAGTTAAAATTAAAACGGACACTAGTAAGTTTTAAGCTTAATATTATTTATTTCGCAACGTATACTATATGTATTTTATTTATGACTATGATATGATAGAAATTGCCTTGACAGAATTATAATTATATTTTTGTCAACAGTTTAACATGTGACAAAACATATTTGTAAGTTAAAAAATAATATAACGAAAGTTTAACCTCAAGTGTATTTTTATTTTATTATTCGTCCAAAAAACAGAAGTAGCATCATCACTACCGAGTTTAATGAAGCTATTTCCAATAGCACTTTATTGAATTAGAATCGTCTCTTCAATTTTATGTGTAAATTTGAATCATAAAAAGAGCTTGCCATGTCTAAATATTCAATATCTTGTTATAAATACGATTATAGGATATATTCTTCGACAAAGGTAACCCCCCAAAATGTACGAGTATACCAGCATCATTCTAATAAAACAAGTCCTCTTCTTTCAATTATAAAATAAAATAAAATAAATAAATATAAAATGAAAAGTACGTCGATATCATATCGGTATCGTCGTGTTAAGCGGCAGCTCAATTGGTAGAGTGACGGGACGGTTTCCCAGAGGTCGCGGATTCGAGTCAATGTCGTATCTTTTTATTTATCATTCCAAATTTATTTGAAATATAACTAAGATTATGGCTATACATGTTTATAGATATTTTCGAATTATTATTTTTGATATTATTTACCTACCGTTAGACCGACGCCGTATTGAATTCAAATAAAACAATATTTGTGAAGTTGGGTCATAAAATATAACCAGCGAATGAAAGTGTAGTAATAATGAATTCTTACTGAAAACGTTCGCAGCCATTTTATGGAGTTATGGCTCACAAAGTATTGAATTGTTAAAACTTGGTTGAAATTGTAAATTATACAAAATTCGTCTCAGACTAAAGTTTTATACTTGAGTGTCACGTGGAACAATTCTCTACGGATTTAATGGTACTTAACTTGAGTTTAATCTTCAGTTAAGTAATAGAAAACTGCAATTAAATTTGACTGAAATAAAAGATACCGAAATTTTCTATTAATTTTTTTAATCAAAACTATTTATATATGTTTATTAAATTCGGCGTTCCACAGCACTCTGGTATAATTTAATAAACTTGTACTGCCAGTCCATTTTCATGTTCAAATCGCACCCCTGGGATATTGAATAGGGTGTTAAAGGTCGTTTAAAGAAAAATATTCCATAGACCGATAGATTACAAAGTACTTTAACTTTGTGGTATTTTAATTAAAAAATATATTTCTTGTATTTATTTGTATGCTTAATTATATAAAGTAACGACATTTGCCAATAACAACAAACAAAAGTAAACCTCAATTTTCGAAGGATCGGAGTTCAAGAAGAAATCTAAATGGAGGGAGTGTAAGGGAGGTCATAATAGAAAATTATAACGAAACTATTATCGACCTCAGCCCTGTGGGCTACAAGGGCGTTACATGTTCCAAGCGTTCTTTCTTACTGATCGAACCCTGGCTCGTTAACGGATACTTTCACCCTATTGGCTAGTTATCCATCCACTATTATAACTAAATGGCTTAGTATGTTAACGTATTAAATAGAATTTCTCAAAACTAATTAATAGCCCCTAAGCTAAGCAGAATTCATCAAATAAATAGTAACTCCTCTAGCAGTGTATTGATATACTATGGATTAGCATTTGAAAATGCTTGTACGAAGGAGAAAACAGAATTGTACCTATGTAATAATATATATATATATAAGCCATATTCCGGGCAGCAGCTGGTAATTAAAATATTGCGTTTCCCAAATTGCACTATTAATTACCATTTGATGTTAGTAATTATTTCAGTATATATATACTATTGTAATAAACTGAATTAATCTTGGGATAAAAGTATAGGAACATCCAGATTAAATACACTAAATGACGATATAGTTTTAAGAAATGACGATATAGATTTTGAAGATTCGTACAAGGATCTTTAAAAACTATTTCATTATTGTGTTTGACAAAATCATTATAAACAGTTAGGTGAAATATAGTTAAGGAATATACATATATTACACCATATTAGAGTTGTATTATAAAATAGTACATAACATTTCTTCGAAATGAAATTCTAGCTTAATAATTCTTGTAATTTCTCAAATACTGTACGGTAAGTAACACTTCTAAGAGAGTATTTCACTCTAAAATATTATGTTTAATTAAATTAAGGTTATAGTCAAAGATATAGTAACTAAATATATGAATAGGAAGCAATCATCTTGACTTGGATCTCAGTACTATACCATATTCAAGACCGTTCCTTACTTACACTACTGGCAACGTTATTCACTTGTATTTTTATAATTTTTCATAGGATGTGATAAGTACTGTGCCATTCAATTCCATCCATTGCATCCATACCAAACAGTAAATATTTAAATGATTTCCATTGTAGCTAAATTAATTCAAATTGTGATCAAAGGGAGTTAAAAAAATATTTGCCACAATGACAGAATGAAGAATGAATGACAGAAGAACAGAATGCCAACTCATCAGAAAGTACGATGCGAATCCTTGTACATAAGAAAAGTATATTTGTACATTACTTAACCAATAACTACTTGGAGCAAATCTAGTTTATAATTACTTGATTATAGAACTTGGGAGCTGCGATAATATGCTCAAATAGATTGTTTTGTGAGGTGCATGAGACCGACTTCTCTTGAGGTTTCAAATTATATAAATGCCCATATCTTCAAGTTCAGTGGAATTCCAAAGACACATACGGTCTGTCTCGATAATGTGTCTGTGAATAAATCCGTCGTATAGTGTATATGCAAAATTTAAAAATATCGCTGGCTTCGATTCTATATTTTAATTAATTCGTTCTTTAAAAATCTACTTACCTATTCTTGGAGTACATTTAAAAAACATTACATTATTTATTAACAACTCTTAACAACTTATTTACTTAATTATAATAATACATTTAATGTTCAAGATATGACAAATTAAATCCTCATTCTAATTCGTGGGGTGATTGAGGTTTTAATAAATTTTCTTTGTTACGTTTTTAATTTCAAAGTTGGATTTATATTAAAAAGTTTCTTTATTTTAACACAACCATAGAGATTATACCATAAATTTCATAGAAATATACGAAAACCTTCAAGAAGTTGACAATATGTATCGAAGTATGCTTTTGGTTATCATAAACAATGTGAAAGTTACCAAGTTACAAGCTATTTTGTCTATTATAGTATATATTAGTTAGATTTAGAGCTTAAGCAATATACAGATACAGTCTAGATACCTGGTAAATAATGATACACCCAGGGACTTTACAACCGTGCTTGTGAACACAAAATGTGGTCTCGAACGTCGCCCGCTCGTTTCAAACATTAGGTAGAAATTAATGATGTAGCACGAAGCCTTGCCACTCTGAGAGGCGAGTAGAAGGTTCATTACATTTCTCCGAATACGAGTCTAGTACAAACGTGGCCCCTAAGAGCTGTGAAGAAAAGGATTGTCATACTTCTGTGTGAAGGACGGGCGCTGAAGGTCGTTGTCTTTAATTAAACGGCGAAATTCTTCATGACTGTTCTAATTTTGAATTGCGAATCTTTTTTTTTTTTATTTCAACACTTTTACGATTCAGATTATTGTATATTTTGTTAAGTTTCTCACTAGTTCTTGTAATTACTTTTGCTATTTTTTCTTGTAATTATTACTTTTATCTAATACATTACTAATGATTGTGTGGTTTATGTATGGAGGTGATGATTTTATTTTTTTGTTCTTCATAAAAATATTTACTTTATAATGCCATAGTAATATGCATAAATTTGTTGTATATTAAAGCTAATATTTATATAATTAATCGTATCAAATATATATTTTTTTATATAAGACAGTGAACGAGTCCCAAATTGTTGTTTTTTAGTCAGTAATTATATTAAAAACTTTCATTGAAAAAAATGTGCCAATATTATAAAAAAAATCACTATTACAATAAAAAAAAACACAGTACCTTTCACGTAGAATAGTGGCAAGAACGAGACCGCATTTCCTCTTTGAACAACTATGCTAATTCTCTGAGCGAAAAATGAGCTAGCCACCTTGCAACCAGATGAAGCAATAGGACGTGATCTTTTATTCTTTTTTTGGATTACATGACATTATTGTACCATTCGTACCATTTATACTATCCTGGAAAATACATTTTTGACTTAAGAAAGACTGTTTTCTCAAAAATAGTACAAATACATCTAATAGGAGATAATATTTGAAGTCCTTACAATTATCAGAATATTCAACGCATTTCAATTTGGTACAAAAATAAAATATTAACTCATGTTGAAATAAAGGATTACTTCTCTTGTACGTTATAAGTAACAAGTCAGCCGGCTCTAGTCATCGTCTCTCATGGTCTCTACTAATCCCGTTGCATTTATTGGAAATAGAGCTATCTATTGTAGCTAGATAGTATTTATTGCTTATAAATAAACGTTTTTAATTTAAACATATAACTTATAAAGAATCGATTTATTTCAAACGGATATAAAAATATTTGCGCAAAGGCATTTATATATATCTAATTGCCTGTGAACGTATCTAGATAGAAAGTTGTGTAAAGAGTGCTAAGATTTCTTTTTAATTAACATTGGAAACCTAGTACGGCAATTTCATCTGCTCGGTCTTAAAATAATTATAAATGATTTAATGGAACTATTGGAAAAGCCTACTTTTATGTTGGATCGTATTTAATAAAGTAATCTTCAGGAGAATTTATCTTCAAACTTTCAAAATATTCTACAGCTGAGGTGATAAAAACGTAATCAATATGGTGTACAATTTAAAAACAGACTTTTTAGAAGCAAGACACACCGGAACGCCGTCACCGTTTTTTACAGGTAAAATAGCTTGGGGTTCAGAATTAATTAATTTTTACATTGTTTCATTGGCTCTTGTAGGTACTTAGATTTTGCAATAACCTGCCAGTTGCAAGATATTCTCATTCAACTTTTAATAAAACAGAGACTTTCCAACTGCGTTCTTATTTATTATATACTAAGGGAAAATACTTAACTTGCAAGGTAATATACAGTTACTTTACTTTTTGCGTAATCTCCAGCGGCGGAAATTAAACTTATTATATAATATATATAGAGATATACCGTATATTTGTATATGAAATATCTGTTTTATAATATTATAATATCGCTAGATCAGATTCAGACTTTCTAACAATACTATATTCTATATCGGAGACTTCTATAACACACGGTATAGAAGATAAATTAAAGAAACTATTTAAATGTACATATAAAATGACACGTGCTGCTCTCAAAGAAGAAACTTATCCTTGATTTATTATAACGTACATAACTTGAAGACAGAAGGTTTGAACTTTTGAAGGGGATTCGCAACTACCCTCCCTAGGATTGTAATTGTTTTGTTTATGGTTTCCGCCCGCATTGTTTGACTTCACGATGAGAATTAAACCTAAGTGTAATTGTTTATAGCAAAATCCACTGCCGACGGACTAATATCTTTTATGAGTTTACAAATAAATTGAATACTATTCACCTTCATAAATGCTTTAAGTAATGAAGCTTATACAAAAAGAACAATACGCCGCTTAAGACGCCGTATACCACGGCGATTTTGTATACCTTTATATACATTTTGGTCTAAAATTATACAACGCTATTCTGACGTTCTTTAGTGTATAATTTAATCAAATCTATTTTATCACTATATAAAATAATAATTGAAAGGTCAAAATCATTTGATGTTATTGCAAAAGTTTTTTTATATCCAAAAGAATCATTTTATTAAAGTACTGTAATCAGAAGATATAATTGAAATAACCGCTCGCGGTAATCGATATAATACTCAGGAAAATGCCCTGTAAATTTTCTTCATTTCACGATAGAAACTTTCGAGGGAGACTTAATTTTATCAAATGATTTAAAACATTTTTCGGTGGGTGACTTTCTCGTTACTTCCACACCGAAGCAAACCCGAGGCGGTTTACGAAAACTGTGAACTTTGGAAACGTAAAGTGAAAATCTGGCTCATAATTGTTATTGTTACGTGAATAAAATGAGGCAAAAAAAGATTTGACAACATTCAAGCACCTATTATGACAAGGTATATTGAAAAATATAAAAAGTCTTAGCATTAGTTAGAATATGAATAAGAGTGACTTTCGACCCAGAGCGTTAAGCAGACGCTCTTAGATACTTTCTTTATATAATATCTGTTTCATAAGTATTAAAATTTTATAATAATTTTAAGAATATTAAGTCTCTGAATATTTAAAATAGGTTACTTTAAAATTGTATTAAGGAAATCCAAGCGAAAATGATACTACAGCTCAAAGTAATAGAAAATAAATATTTATTAATAATTTTGCCGTGCCGTTAAGCACGCAGTGGAAAAAAAATTCTAAAAGTGTATTCATGTTTTGAAAATATATTAAAAATACAGTTTTATGTAATAATAATTATTGAAAGTGATAATTTATTGCTCATATTCCTAATAGTAAATACATTTCATTTATCTACGAATATTTAAAGCCACAAGCATTTTTAAAACTATTCAAACTTTACATTTTAGCGACAAATGAGGCAAATTCAGATATTCCGTGGTGTTATTTCTTTTTTACGCATTTCTATCAGATGCGACGGTCGAAAACGGGTCTGTTTTTTAACTTCTTACTTAATTGAATTGTATAGATGTACCGTTACAGATGATATCTTACCTGTGTTATAGAATTTATTACGTATTAACTGAACAAATTTCACTATTAACAAAAAGCTTTATTTATAATCTACACGTTTATAAAATCTAGTGCAATAGATCTATCTAATTCTATCAGGCCACAAATGAATTCTCAATTCAAAGTTGCTTGGGCTGTTGGAGACTGTGGGTTTCCTCAGGAATCAACTGAACTGTATTTACTGTCAAATTCTGATTGAAACTTCTATTAATATTATATATAGTCTGTGTCTCTATCTTCGTATAATAGGCGCTTATAAATCTATTTAAATATTATTATTTTACAAATTCAAGAAACCTTAAAGCCATATCGCATTTTAGATATAACAATTATATATATATATATATATAATTTTATATCTAAAATGGTAAACCAGCTGGTGCTCAATGGTAACGGGACATAGCTCTAGCGCTGGTTTTCAGTGGCTGCATTGATGACCGCTGGGTACGAATAAATATATGTATGATTGAATCTTTCTTCCTAAAATAAAATTTAATCGAAACAAAAGAAACTCAAAATTGAATAAGTATATAAAGTTTTAATTGATTTGAAGTAAGTGAATTATATTATCAAAATAATGTTTACGGTGTCGTGCCTACTTCAAGTTAGTCTGACTCATTAAACACTACCGTCCGGAACATTTTCTTAAAATAATTAAATGTTTCCACGATATTTGCTTGTTGTTGAAGTAAAATACATTATTATATTGCCAAAGCTTTCCTTTACATTTTGATTAAAAACGTTGAAATAAAATTATAATTAAACGGAGGATTCCTTTCATAATACGACATTTAAAATGTACATCATTCTACCTTTTAGAGATTCACCTTTTAGGGTATCATGTAGAAGCAAAAAACTTAGATTACAGTATTGTACGACGGAATACGCGCTCCGTATACACATTTGATAGTTTTAATTTTTTTTTAATGAAAAATATATAGAACTGGCTTCGTTAAGTTTATTTAAGTGACTCCATGTTGTTAAGATTACTACTTTGTAACTTGGCATCCGTTCAAACACACTGCACTGCGAACAACTCCGACGAAGTTATTAAGAAAAAAAAAATGTTTCCTAATTAAAAATCTAACGATACATACAATTAAATATTAATACGTGTTCTGATTCAGAGTTAATGGATTCTGTCAAAACAAGAATATTTTTTACAGCTCAATTTACATTTACAGACAAAAGAAAAGTATAAATATGTTTTATAATTTTTCCATTATCTTTGTCTTTCCCTCATACCTGTTTCAATGTATATTATTTTAATTATAAATTTTGTATTTGAGTTAAATTCTTTTTAACGAATATAGCTATATCAAATAAAAGTAAAATAGGTACGATAATGTTGTATATTTTTAATTTGATTTATTCCGTTGTTTACATTCCGTCTGTTAGTTTCTTAAGATTATTGTATTAAACGTTTAAACACGATTGTTCTGAAGTCTTCAGGTATAATTTAATTATTTAAATATAGTAATTTTAACACGGACCATTTGAGTTTTGCCATATGCATGCACTGAAAGACTGAAACAAAAAATGTCCGCCGAGTGCGCTAGAAGGCGCCAGACTACCTTGCTCTTGCGGACATAATTTGTCACTGTCTCCGCCAATTTCCTCTTGTAACTAGTTTTTTCTTTGCGGAGCGTAAATTTAATTTCAGTTCTTACTTGTACATGTTTGAAGTGCTTGTAACCAAGTGTTTTTCGGTTAACAGTTTTACAATAACATAAATATATTATATGATAGTTGTTTATCTTTTCTTCAATTGATTATATTTTTTGTTAAATCATTATCTGTACTAAATATATATTTAGGAGTACGTGTTGGTTTTGAACTCTAATATTTAATGTTCATATGTAAAGAGGTTTTGTTTTAAATTGGTTCGATAGGTTTTGGTGAAGGACGCCGAAGGGTGGGACGCAAGTGCCGTGAAATAAACGCCTTGTTATTTCTCACCAACCCTGCGCGTACAGATCTCATCATTGCTGCATGAACGGCAACCCGTTAAAATTAGTCTAAGCTATACATTTATGCAATACTATTACGAAATTTATAATTGATTTACTATTATGCTATTATATTTAGTTTAAATACTTGAAATTATATTAAAATCAAAGTTGCAGTTCTAAGATTTTTGAACAATTGGACTGTGTTGGAAATTATCATATTTTTAATAATAAATATTTGATGAAATTATATTGGAATCAAATAAATTTATTTGGCTAACATTGCCAGAACTAAACTACCAAACAATTCTTCAGGAAATGGACGTTATACGTTTTTGGTAAATAACAATTGCAATAAGATCTTTATTCTTAAAGTAGTAAGAGCTACAGCGTATAAATCTTTATTTAGGCGCAGATTCCACCTTGCCGAATATGGCAGCGAGCCAACTCAACGCCTCGTGTAATATGGGTATTAATTTATATATATATTATTTATTTAAAACTATTAACTATTCCATATCAAACTAGACGAAAACTTACAAAAAAATATTTAAAAAAAAACACATTCATACGTAATAAGAATTACAAGAAATAAATTGGCTAAATAAATATCATACCATATCCGAATCCCCATCAAGCACCTATAGGACCTCTTTGTATTAATAACAAGTTAAATATTTAATTTCTGCTTTACGTTGGGTGTGGGGTTTCAAGGGCCATTATCACCATGCCTGTCACGTACAATGGTTGATTTGAGTGGTCATAAAATTACTTTCAATTTAACCACATTCATTTTATTTTTTCTCTCGTCTACCTTTTCCATGAATACTTTTTGAGTGGAATTATTCATTTAATACCCACATTAGGCTACATATTTTATTAATATATTCTGTGCAAATATTGTTTTATAAAATATTTTGTGATATAATACCGTTTGTATCTAGGTTAGTTTGGTTCAAAGGACTAAGAAAGCTTTAGAGATATATAACCTAGATGTTTCTATCTGAGGATTTTAAATCTTGCCATTATGGTTGTAGAATCGCCTATAAGAGGATTTACAATATCTTTGATGCAAGAACCTCTATTCAAGTTGCAACTATTGAAGTTTTCTGAAAAATTAAACGTTTGGAATATTAAAACTACTATATTCTACTTTAAATCTTTTTAACAACCTGTATCTGGAAATCCATTTGTTATTCTGAAATAAATTTACGAATACTTAATATAGCCATACTTTGTATTAGAAGTTTACAACTTAATCCTATTTGGTAACACGGACAGAGATAAAAGTGAAAAGAAAAATGAAAAATAGCTTTTTACGTTATCCCATCTATCTAATAAACCTAATATTGGTTCGATACGCGCTCAAGAGGCGTGAAATGACGACCCGTCCTCCCTGCTGCTGGGAGACTCCTCACCGTTTTAAATTGACCTCTGCCGTGTTATAGCATTCTAGAATTACAGTGCTTGGAAGAAAGACTTAGAAACTGATTAGATCTAGTTGCACTGGTTTTGTATTTATGCATACAATTTGCGGTTCTTCATGTAAATGTAACTGATTAATAAAACGTACTTTTTTTCCGATATTACTGATTTTATTTCTTTGAATTTAAATACTTCCTAATAGGGTTGGATAACTCTGAGTATAAAATTCCCTATTTGGGATCAATTTTTCCTCCCTGGATTTTTTAGAAATATATAAATACGGAAACAAAGTACAGCACAACTCGGAACAATCACTGAACTCACGACCCACGCCCGAGCAGTCATGGTCACTTACTATACCAACAGGCTATAGGTCTTGTGACCTTACCGTAGTATACGACTCACATGGTAAAACTATAGCAAATAATGTTCTTTACGGGCTATATTTTGGAATGTATTTAGTTTCTGATATTTTCCAAGTGACTAAGTTCCGTATTATTTTACGTTTGGGCCATTAAAGACGGATTTATGTTTTAGGCAGACCGACAAAAATGTAATGTAATGTAATTATTCTAATTTTAATGTTTATTTTATAATAACAATTTTTATTTCTATTCATATCAGACTCTTTTATATCAACCAATTTAAGGTCACATTTGTCAGCATTATATTTTAGCGCTTGCGTGATCATTTATTGAGATTTATCAGCGGTCGTTTCGAAATGGCTTCGCTATGCAAATTTTTACAATTACAATCTGATTTGTATTGATTTTATCATTAATGTTCCAGATATTTAATAATTTTAAATTTTCGTCATGGCAAAGAGTAACCTTCTTCTATCTATTGGAATATATACTTTATAATATATAAGTATATATATTAGATAAATAATTATCGACTTACTGTGATCAAAGCTTCTCGGATCAACTGTTGTGGTATGTTCATCATCATCGTCGTACATCTCAGTGGTGGTGGTGGTGGTGGTGGTGGTTGTGGTACGACGTCTCTTGCCCTGCTTCCGTTCTTGCTTCCTGCGCATTGGCACCGTGGGTCGTAACGGCCTGGCTGTGGTGCGTGGTGGCGAATTTATTACCCCGGACGATCCGCTGTCCGGGTCAGGATCCGCCAGGGCGAGTGCCACCAGTGACACGGCCATCAACCGAATCACTAGTGGCGCAAACGGCCACATCTTGCCTGAAACAAAAATATTTATTAATATCATTCTATATGTATTATTAAAAAATATATATATTTTGTTTCATCTATTTAATAACAATTTAAACTAAAATTATTATTCCGTTAAAATGTCAACATAATATCATTTTTTTAATCTGTATGACGAAGTCATTATTCTTGTGTCGCGTAAGATAATACGAAGAACGAGAAAGAGAATAAAATATTAATAGCGAAGTGTTTTCTCTCGGTGCTCATTGCATGATTCCTTTCATTTTACAGTAAACCGTTTCAGTACACTGTGACAGGCTACTATAATGTTTACGAATGTATCACTAGGATAATAGAAAAGTGTCTCCAAAAGGGTCTCCTTCACTATGAACCTTATTGTAGCATCTTCCGCAGTTTCAACTGAGTTTTACCTCGTATAGGCAACGTCTGATATAGTTTTTTCTTCCGTAAAGTAGGTTATGTAGTAATACATAAAAGAACAGAAATTTCAGATCTTGACAAAATGCATTTTTCAAATGTCATATGATTTTAGAATTTTAATTTGTTAGAATACACATTTGTACAATTATTAAGGAAGGCTTTGAATCCACTCACCGTGTAGTAAAAAAAAAATGAATCAAATTCAGAAAAAGACATTCCATAGAAACCCTCCATAGTGTAATATTTAGTAGTATGTTGATTTAACGTGTTGTTTTGACTATAATCTACTCATCTGTTTATTGTTATGAAAACGCAGGCAAGCAATAATAGCTTTGACAGTTGTAACCTCTCAGAATGCTTAGTTTGCCTGAGTTGGCGGTGAACAAACTTTGACACTTCTGGCTGCTAACTATACGTCGCCCTGGCTCTAAATACCGACAATAAATTAACAATTAACTGTTATTTGATATTCAAATTCAAGTGGACATTTTCTGTCATTTATCTAACATGAATTTATTTAGTTGAACAAATAAACTAAAGTAAAAAAAAAACTATGTAAATAACATACAAAATAATATAAAATATATGATATTAATATTATTTTCCGACAGTGATGTTATTGTTATATTTTCTTATATTTACTTGTTATTTAATTTGTTTGTTTAGAGTTGAAATAAGAAAAATATTTTCTTTTTTTGCTTGGTTACCAAAAATTGAGAATATTTATCTAAGAAACGGTATTTATATAGTAAAAATATCAAAGAAGTGGTAAATGTTATAAAAAAATCCGAAATCCATTTGATCTAATAAGCATCTGTATAGAATGACGAGATGCTGCGCTAATTTAAATCAGCTCCACAACGCCAGCAGCGTTCTTTTGAGAGCCTTATTCAGTCCCAGTATGCGCTTTGAACAGCCGAGAGCTTACAAGAATGAAGTATAATGTAAACATATTTTGAAGTACATTAGTCATAAATCTATGTCTGATAATGAAATGCCTAGTTATAGTACATTCTGGCAATATTTTTGTTTTTTTTTTTTTGACCAAAACTATTTTTTTTTCTTAATATACATGACAAGTTATTTTTTTTTTAATATTATTCGAACACTTATTATATTATTTTTAATTTAACCTTTAGACAATTATGACTCTTTTTTTTTTCTCATTATGCATTTCAAGATATTTTTATTTTTGATTTGAATACTAATTTACTTCACTTTTTATTTTTTCTAATAGTAAGTAATTTAAAACTAATTTAATTTAATAAATAGACCTTCAATTAATATAGGCTTTTGTATGAATAATTTATATCCACGATTGAAAACTGCTGATACAGTATCAATTATCGGTTACCTCGTTAGTTGGTTAAATAAAATACTATAATTTTGAATCAGATTTAATTTTATATTGATATTATTTATCTGTTAATAAATAATTAAAAATGATGACTTTTATTAAAAAAAGAAAGGAAGAAATATAGATAAAAACATTTATTGTATTTGTTACAATTATATTTTAAAATAAATTTAAAAAAAATATGAAATGAAAAATAAGCCGATAAGGGCAGGGATTTGAACCTGTCCGTCCTGTCCCGTCAGGAGAATTTTATTTTTCATTCTATATTTAATTAGAGATCGTTGTTTTTGCTACTATTTACTATATATGTTAAGTAAATAGCTACTATTATATTATTACTATTATAATATATATTGTAGCTATTTACTTAATATAAATTGTATATATATTAAGTAAATAGCTACAATATATATATATATATATATATATATATATATATATTGTAGCTATTGGATTGACTTATTTAATCATAGCCAACTAGTTTCAGTAAACATATAAAATTTGCATAATAATAGGCTTTGGCGAATTATAAAAAAATATTCAAATCAGAATACGAATTAAGTATAATAAAACAATCAAAATACATAAGGCCAATCATCTAAAACATACATCAAATATAAAACAGTAAAACAAAGCCATACTCTCCGTCCCAGTGCCTGCCGTGCCAGGACACCCCTTTCTCGATTTATGGCCTCACCGTGCATTTGAATAACTTTACTATAAAAATAGGCGTTCTGCGGCTACAAAGTTTTCTAATAAAATGCAAATGTCACCATTGCTGAAGGCAAGCATCAACAGTCGGTAGAATTGTGTGCATTCTGCTCTGGATACTTAGAATTGTATTGTTTATCATTCATTAATATAGTATACGATAGCGTTTTCTTTTTAAATTATTCTTTCGATATCAAACGTTTTTTCTTGTTCTATTTTCTCTAAGATCAAATATTCTCTCCTTGTATGATATAAAAATAACCATATTTATTCATAAGCTCATACATTTACACACAATTTATATATTTTGTTGCTCAATTTTAGAGTCAAAATATATATCTTTAAATAGGATCTCATGTAAATGTATGAAAATAGTTTACTCTAGAATAACATATAGATTTAATTAATAATATTGATTAATTTATCAATATTTTGACGTTCAACAATTTATTAGCTCAATTACATAATTAAGAAGGAATTAGTTTTAAACAAAATATCACCTAGTTTTTGATTTCAATTTAAACAATTGGTTGTTTAATTATACAACTGTATAACATAAATTGATACTATTTAATCCAAATAACTTACATTTAATCGCATAATATATTAAGTAATATATGAATAAAGCATGTATTATAGATATTCCTATTATTGTTGGTAGATTTAAACTTAGGACATGATACAAGATCAGGCTAGATTATTTCTGAACGACCAAAAACATTATTTTTTTGATATATTTCTTTTGATGAGACGTTCTTTTCTCCTAATAAAGATTTCAAAAGTAATCAAACCTTAGAGTAAATGTAATTCAATCAGCTTCATTGTTAAATTTGTAAGTACTTTTGCCTTTTGTAAAATTAAAGCACAATCCATTTCACAGACTGCATTGATCAGTATCTAGCAGTCTATTTAAATTGCTGAGATATAAGACCATGTTTATGGAAAAATTGCATTCGTTCTCAATATCATGAGACGAACTAGTTTACGACACTTCCCACCTTAACTATTGAATTACCAATCCTAATCATTGTTTATACATTACTTTAAAATTAATGGTTATAGTAGATCAATTATTTTAATTTATTGTATAAAAATAAGAAAACTCAATACATTTTAATAGAAGAAAGCTTGACCCCAAAATTTAATAAAATTCAAAATGTAACAACGTTCTTACATCGGACTATGATTCAAACTTCTAATAACCGAAATGCTTCGGTTTTATTATACTTTTGAGAACTGGAATAATAAATAAAATATATTTATGATGTCATAAAAAGTTTTATTTTCAAACTTCAATTTTTCGAAAATGCTTAGACTGAATTTGTAGTCTACTACTACTAGTAGTTGAAATAAATAAATTGAGATAACTCATCATAAAACAAACGATATTGTCCCTATAAGGGCTGGTTGTTATCTTCTAAGACCTTAAGTCAAAGAATTCGGCTCCTTTATAAATAATAGCGTCTCCAGAAATATTTTATGTGGCCCTTTTACATTGTTATTTAAGATCAATGCGCTCTGCAACAAACGAAAACTGTTTGAAGTGGAATTTTATCGCAAAAAATGAATAAAGAAAACAAAAAATAATGATTTGTAAGTTTTTAGTACGTATTAGATAAATATAATAGTTCTATTTGGGTTGATATTTATTTACGGTATGGATGAATTTAAATTGTAATATTATAGATTTATAAAAATAACATGTTTTCATATTTTAATTGGATTAGAAGAAATAATGTAAAAAGTATATATACTAATAATTGTTAAGACAAAAAAATATATATTTTTAAAAGCAAATTAAGGCATTTAAACGTACGTTACCCTTAAGCAATACATTAAAATGGCGCACCTATATTTTTTCTTTTAGCTACTTTTTTAAAATAGAAGGTTTTGTCGTAAAATGCAATTAGTTGAAAATGTAGTAGCGTCTGCGTACCATAAACAAAGTCTAAAAGTTTTATACTGCACTGGTAGCCATTGCGTTGTGTATAAAGAATTTATAATGCTAATTTACCTCCACTTTTTGAGGAACATCTACATTATGAATTAATATAAATAAAAACCTTGACTCCATATAATTTAGGCCAAAACGAGCATGACATGACAATATGAAATTTAATTTGAATTTGAAATCACTGATCGATATATAAAATCAAAGTCGCCATAAAAAACTGTTTATTTACGAAGTTCGGTAATTACCGTTTTAAATATTGCTTGAAAACGAGAAACATGTTTAGTGAACTTGCCTCAGTTGCCTTTTAGCGGTTCAAACTTTTTGATGGTCTTTGTCAAGGCTCTGTTGAAAAAGGTCCAACCGTATATGTAATTAAGGTTCATTGTGACAACTTTCCTCTGATGTGGTTTTAAAAACAATCCTAAATATCCAAACACAAAGTATATAGAACCCGTACTAAGTTTTACGAATAAAATATTTAAGCAAAATAGCAGTTTTTTTCTTCATTGTCAGATTTTATGTTTATTTTACGGAATAAACTATTTTTTTACTAATATGTTCTATTTTAAAGGAATATGTCTATACAATTTGGAATTTAATACGACAATTGGAAACAATGAATACTTAACATTTTCGTTACGTATAGGAATGATAATTTTCAGATATTTTCTTACGATAGCAGAGCACGCGAGCATTTGTGATGATAAAATATTTTTGTTAAACGTAATAAAAATAGTGAAAGGCTGCTCCCGTGCGCTGGCACGACATTTGCATGTCTCTCAAATAGCAAAAAGTCAATTTTAAGTCGAATACTTAGAATGATCCTCGAAATTGGATTGAGATTTCGGAATTTGAGAAGGAACTGAACCAGAGCGAGGTAACCTAATTTTATGGAACGTCTCCGGAATGGCGTCGTCTCGAAGTGTCGTGATGCTCCGCGAAAACGATTAGATTTGATCAGATGTAGAAAATTCGGTATAACTAGCAATCTGTTCGGAAATGATTAAATACATAACATACATAAAAATCATATGTATTTTTAAATAATGTGAAGTTGAAATCAATAAAATCTGAAACATTTGGTGGTTTCATACTAACCTTTTAAGTGTGGCCATATATATTTTTTATTTCAAAAGCTCAGCACCGAAATCTCTGTTTATCTATTCACAACTGTTGTATTATGTCCGTATGACTACACGCGAGAGATTGACACTGCGCTTAAAAAACGCCCTCGTTGCGTTTTATTTAACACATTGAAGCGCAATGTAGCGCGAATTTTCAAAGCCCAAGCGATGTTTGGGTGAAAGCAGGTTTGAACTCGGAAGGTGTGATGGAGATAGCGTGCTTGGTGAACACGCAGTGAATGTATTTGAGTAACACAAAAGCGGAAGGTTTTCCTTATTTTACTGGAGGCTTCCATTTTTACCGAGTGACGGCCGCACGGGATAGGTACGGTGGGTACATGGTTTTTAACTTACCTAAAATTCCAGGTGTGTCGGCATTCTAATTCAGTCCTCGAATGAAAAAAATAGAAACTTCGTCTTAGGACTATTCTGTTTTTATTTTAGCTTTTAAAAGCTTGTACTTTTAACATTGAGTGCTCTGTACAGTTTTGATAAAAAACTTTCCAGTTAAAGAAACAATTAGAATGTTTGTAATAAAGGTTTATTCTTTAACATATAATAATTAGAATTAACAAATATAATTTTGAGTAAATGTGGTTCTATTTTACTATTCTAATGTTTAATGTAATATAAAATTTAAAAACACTTTAATAATAACAAAATGCTTACACGTACACCGTAATTCGTAACATTTTCGAGTGTTATTTGACATATAAGAAGTAAATACATATCAATTAAAAAAAAACAATCAATATGCTTTTTGATAAATGTTATCTAACAAACAATTTGCCAGAGTATTCTTCATTCAACAGATAACAAAAAGCTAACGAAACTCTTGTATCCTTCCTAATTGTAAGAGTTTATTGTATCGGATAAAAGTTTGGCGCATTCTAACAAACAAAAGCGTGCCTTAATAGTTATGGAACTGAAATTGTTGTACAGAATTATTCTCTTTTGCATCCGTATTAATGAAGAGACACCTTTGTACCCTTTGGAAACATAGAGCTCACACGGAGAAATGCGAAATTCAGCATAGTTACAATTTATGTAGAAAAGTTATGCAGAAAGTTTAACTTTATATGACATATGTATTACAAAGACATTAAATGCATTGTCAATATTACAATTAAAAGTTAATTGCATACGTTCACATAGTTTTTGAAAAATATGTAAAAGTCTAATGTTAAATCACCGCAAATAGTAGGTTGCTGCCAGAAGTAATAAATTACAATAAAAACAACAAAAAAGGCAGTTTTAATAGAAGTGTACTATTTTCCGTTTGGACAATATTAAAAAAAAAAGTTTAAATGTTTAACGTTTTAACTAAGGATCGGATTCCGACCACGTGAGCATATCTATAATAGGAAGAATCATCATTCATAAATAGAAAGAAAGTAAATCAATAAATGCTAATAAACTGTGTATTCCTAATAACAATTCTAAATATCTGCATTGTAAATAATTTCTCTTATAAATTAGTTACTGTTCAGTTTTAAAATGGTATCACCTGTAATAACATTTGTTGTAAGTTACAACATTTTCTTTCCTAAAGAAGTCCTTATATTTTTTTCCATCGTAAGTTCCACACATTGTTCATACAGACGTCAACTTCGTGGGTTTCTGATTGCGGACCTTAATAAATATTGTGTTTTCTCGCCGATACATACTATTTTGATTTCAATACCAATTCGGTTTATTTTTTATATATGTTATCTTTTTCCTACAATTTGAGGTCAGCTTCTTATACACGTTTATTAGAATGTGATAGTATTATTATTTTCTATAAAATAAATATATTTATCTTTATATATATATATATATATATATATATATATATATATATAAATTACGTGTCACTATGTTTGTCTGAACTGATTTTAATCAAACTTGCACACCGTGTGCAGTTTGATCCAACTTAAAAAGATTTATTTATTTAATTTATTGCAAATTATATATTTATAATCCGTTGCAATGATCTGTTACAATGATCTGTTAGTGTTATAAAATTCTAATAGATGGCGGTATAAGGGTATTTGTTGACTTTTCTATAATTTAAAAGGATAACTGACCACGTGTTTTTGAGGCTAAATTATAAGTTAAATTTATACTATAGTATATTATTGTAAATATATTATTTTTTTATTCTGTTGCATCAGGTGACATTCTACAAGTGTCTAGGGACCATTAGACATCAGACAAAAATATGCTTGACATCGACAGTGGCACTAAACAATTTACTTATTCATTTCGAATTTATAATAGAATATCAGCTTTCAGCACTCCTTTTTAAATATAAACTTTAGCTTTGACAGATTTTATATTTTGATCTTAGCCTATACTAATACTATCATGAGGTGAAGTTTGTTTGTTTGTGAGCTTATACTTAACAGTTTATTTGTTGAGGGTAATTTATCCAAATCTAATAATTCCTTAACCAATATTTCGTGATAATTTTACGATGAAATAATAATAGGGCTTATCGTGGAGAGCAATTTTGGAAATAAAGTTGACCGAAAAAAAGCTCGACCGAAGGAATTTCTTACGAGCTCTGTGTTCTGTAACCCTACCTCTCTTCGCGGCCGTCCGCGTCCGCGGCGGAGTCGCAGGCAACAGCTAGTTTAATATATGTTACAGGTTTCTGTAAGCGACAGTGAAATGTAACGCGTTCATGATTAAGGGCTAAGAAAGAATAAACAAAGTTTTTGCTTTTAAAGTTCGTGACTTTGCACATGTGAGGAACGTATCTGCATGTAAACTGAAAACAGTAATCATTGAACTTTTCATGTGCTCTCGACAGTCTTGGTTTCAACTTTCTAGCGAAATTCCATTACGAATGTGTGTTAGAAATGAACTCGTATATTTTGTTTGTAATTAGTAAGGGAACAAATTACGAGTTAACACTATTTTAGCACTCGATAGTGTTCAACTGAGGGAGAGCTGCAGTGACATTAGTGATAATTACGGATTGCAAGTTTGTGTCGCTTCAATTAAATGCAATGTTGAGTTTGTTAGTATCTTGTGTTTGCAACATACTCAGTTGTCTGTTTTCAAACTTGAAGCAATATATTAGTTGTAATTCATTGACAATGTACATTGTACCTGTTTTCAGTAGCTGAAGGCTAACATTTATAAGCTATGCATTAAAATGTTACATGAGACAAAGAACGCCGTCAAAATGGTACCATCAATATGATGATGCTCATCAAGGCAGCGCGCCAAATCCCTTTCGTCGAATTCATTAATTTACTTAATGAGCTAAACGTATAATGAAGCTTTGTTTTGCTTGCCAGCCTCCAAAGCCATTGTTTCGTAGCTATGAAATTTGCACGCTTGTCTTGTTCAGTTGTTGATCTTCTGTTACGATGGTTTTTGAAACCAGCTCACCTATTTAATGTCTATTATGAGTACTTTTGTATTTTTGACGTTGTTTTATCACTGTACGGTATTGTTGTCTTTATTGTTGGAGTAATTTGTGTACAATGCGTCCGGTTTTATTATGTTGAGGTAAATTGTTTTGTGTTATTTATTATATATTTATTTAATATTTAAATAAGGTTAACACGGCTAAACATGTTTATAGACAATTTCAAATATTAACTATATCATTCTGACTATGTCAATTTTCTGTGTTCGACAGTCTAATCTATGAAGTTTGAGTTATGGATGAATATTCATGCCGGACTTAAGTTCTTCAGCTTCTTGATTTAATTTTAGTTAGTTTACCTGATTTAAGTTCTAGTATACATTCGATACTATAATATGAAATATTATTTGGCTAATATTTTATGAATTTGATATACGTTTTGATATTTCTTAAATATTTACCGTTCGGTAAGTGAATTACGAAATTATCCTTTTTTAATAATGCTTATGAAATATTACAAAAGTGAATCGAACGACTCCACTTGGAGTTTGGATCGCGTATTATTGAATTATAGCTCGGTGGGACGTGACCCAGCGCGGGCCGCGATCGGTGGCCCGTCTCTCAATGTTTGTTCAACTCTACTACATGCGCTGACTTTAATCGATTCTTGAATGATTCTTGTCGTGTGCTCGCCGAGCAACCGTGCGTGCTTTCATTCTGAGTTTGCTCTTTAATTTAACAAATAGAAACTTTCTCATGCCACCACATATTATATCACAGAAACTCACGTTCTCCTCTAATGCTTTCCTGAATTAAACTTCTACGATTTGTTTTTATTCAGAGTGTTATTCACGGGGCTATTAAATTGATTTATTTGCAGCATTTATTAGATTAAATACTGCAAGTACGTCTTCTAAGTTATGAAACATTTCCGAATGTAATTATAATACAGATTTAGCTTATAAAATTGAAACAGAAACGCATTTAAAATATTTGTTTATTTTGAAATTGTATACATTACAGAAAACACCGTGCTGAAAAGAAGCTTGATAAAAGACTAAAAAAAAGCAAAATGAATAATCTGCAGAATTTAATTTTACGATGGCCCTTCACCTATTCAGACATGAGACACAATAAGTGAAAGGGTTTCTTTTCAGGCACCTCGACTCTAAAAAATTGAGGTAATGGAACGTGAATAACAATTCGGCCCTCAAGGGGGGAAAGGGGGGAGCATGAAGCGGAAGGTGGGCAGGGAGAGATTGATGATACCCGTTTGTAGCATCTGTCGTTTAAGTGAACATCGATTATTATAGATACACCTTCTTGTTTCTTTGTTTGGAAATCTACGTTTGACTTATACCCTCATTATTTTCGGATGGAGAGATTAATTTTTAAATAAATGACAGGCTTTTTTATTATTCGTGCTTCTAAAATGATTTACCGGACTTATTTCCCGATATCGTCCTTTATTTTCGACGTAAGAACACAGAATTGTAATCTTTTTGCGTCTTTCATTTGTCATTTTATTTATGCTCTGTTTACCATTTAATATGGCTAGACTAAAATTAATAAGTTAGTACTGAGTAAGTAACCCATACTTGTATTCTGATGAAATTGAACAGGTAACTTGAGTGGATTTCCGTGCAAATGTGCTCTAATATTTTCCATTTTACAATCCAATGCAATGCACGAATGTTTTATAGATTGCTGCATTCTGTACTGCAGTTAGTTACATAACTCTTCTTTTGACTATTTTAGTGACAATTTATTGTTTTACAATTCACGATATAAAACAAAAGAGTTCTTTTTGAATCATATTTACACCTTACATTATTTATCAGGTTTGATTTTTATTAATAAAACAATTGTATTGTGATCAAAAATAGTGTCACAAGGAGGGAAACTATGTATGATAGAGGAATCATATAAACAAAATATGAATATTAAATCAAATATTACTTGTTGAATATAATATTATATATTTAGTAAGTCGTGAGTTTTGTGTTATAATAAATTTGTTTCTCATATAAATAGCTTTGTAATTAATTAAATAATTAATAAGCATTGATAATATAGCGTATTACGTTGAAAATATGACTGGATACTAAAACAAGATTTGAATTCTGTCGGAAATACCTTTGTGAAATTTGTTTGAAGATCAAAAGTAGATTTGTCGATGTTTATTTTCAATTCAATTTAGTTGTTCTCTCCACTTGGACAATTATATTGTACTTTAAAACTATTCAAGCATTCTAAAGATAACATTTTTTGATATCCTTACTAAATATTCTACAATTTTTATTTATCTGTTATTGCTTATATTTCTCAATATAAATAGTTTGTTGTGTTAAATACTGTTAATAATAAATGGGGTATTGATGGAATAGTCGACCATTTTACTGTTAGTATTTTCATTGTTATTTTAAAGCATTTAAATTTACATAAAATTAATTTAACTGCCACCGTATCTAGTCTTTTAATGGCACATAGCACCTATTGATATTGCATATAACGTTTTAATTAATAAATATTTGTGCGGTTTATAAATGGTGGTACAAAAAAGTCAAAATTGTGGAAATTTATAAGAAAGAAAATACAATACATAAAGCTGCGGAACTTAAAAGAGAACTCATGCAAACTGACTACTAAATAATGTATTAATATAAGTTTCCCAATTTTATGAATAGCTTTATTTGCCCGCAATATATCTCACTCTGATATAAAATATCTTTGAAAATATTGTAATAAAAGCCTGAGATTCATGATATGATAAACTAATTTCTGTCCTTGGCTTGTAACGTGCTCAAGTGGAGTAGAGAAATTACCTCCAGGGAACTAATAAAATTGTCATTTTGTCACATTAGCGGCAACGTTATAAGTAACTCAGAAATTTATAAGTATATTATGTTTTATGGAACTTGTTTAAGTGCAATGTATCGAAATATATCCTTCCGAAAACATGAAAGTAAGCCTTGGAATATTTTCGACATCGAGCTCAAAAGTCAGGACCTCGAGTTTTGTGTTAGTAAATAAGGATCGTGAGATTATTGGAAACGGGTTATTCACTTCGGGAAGAAAGGAAATATACAGCTCACCGTGGAAATGCGATGTGGCATACACTCTTATGTCTCTCTTGATTTTATTCGCCGAATTCTAGTGAGCCTGAATGTAAATACATTTATTCGAATTCTCGGTGCCGAAAAAGACGTATGGGGTAGCTGTAAAGTTTTTCTGATAGATTCGATCTCTGGGTAAAACCACATAATCAATTTCCCGTTGAAACTTTTCACTCGTTATTTGAGCTGATATAACACAAATTAATAATCATATTCAAAGTTGGAGATACAGTAAAGTAATTCATTTAGAGACTATTTATACAGATAAAGTTCAGTAAATGTTTTGAAGAAGGGTATGTATCAAGAGTACAATTTGCGTAAGTGTGGTTAAAAAATGCCTGTTCATTCTGTTTTACACGTAGCGTGACAGAATAGCTTAGTCATATTGAGGTAACAAATGTCGCTATTCAGTTCGCAGTGGTACTGGACGTGGCATTCTTGCAGAATTTTCAGCTGTAAAAGCTTAAAAACTTATAGTAATATATCTTTACTGCTAGCATTGTGGTACAATTAATGATTTTAATTTTTAATTATTACTATTTCATAAAATCTAGTTTATAATAAATGTGTTTTAAAACCTTTTGTCCTAGAATTTAATTTATATATTTAACAACCATATATTATTAAATAAAAAATATATTTTTTTAATTAAATGTTTTTTTTTTAATTTGATACTTAGTTTCTTTCATAAATCGCATCATGCACAAATAATTTTCCAAGATTTATTCTTAAACTCTTCCGTTCAAGTTAAGTATCAACATGTATAATTATTATTTAGTTAATGTCTGACAGAGACTAACATTGACTCCATTGACGGTTATCTAACAAAAGAGTTACACTTCATTGTTATTTTGTCGTAAACAACATCAGAGGAAAAATTCAAGATTGTACCTGAATAGTGACTTCTAAGAGTTGTTAGATCAAAAGTAATATTTTAAAAATATAATATTTTTTAATGCTATTAGAAAGAAGTAGTATTTTTTATATCGTGGAAAAGAAAATTTGATGCTATATTTTAGATATGGAAAGATTTTACGAAAACATAACAAAAGATTGTAAGGCTTTAGTTTACAACCTGGCTTCGAAAAATAATAAACGTCATCTTTTCAGCATTGAAAAGGAAAATTCTGGAAGCCACGTTTTACTAGGTTAAAAGCAATTTTATATCGACCCCGAATATTTTTTTTTTTTTTGGAAATTTTTATAACGAACATCGATAAATTCTTGATAGTATTTTTTTTACAACTGCAAAAGGGGCTCAGAGTCAAGACGGAAATAGGAACAAAAGGATTAAAAAAATATATTTTTTTTCTGTGACACAACCATCATATTATAGCTAGTGGGACTCTGACTTTTATGAGGAAAAAACGGAACAACGAATATATTTCTTCATAGTACAGAAATAAATCCAGTTGATGAAAAAAAGATAAAAGATATAGATAAAAAGAAAAAACAACTAGGTACTTCGTCAAGCCGTTAAGGTTGCTAAGTTTAAAAATAATGTCTTATTAATATTTTTTTAGGTGAATCGAGTAGCGGAGAAGTGAGTTTGATTTATTCTATGGACGCGTTGGCAATTTTTAAAAAAAGTTACAATTAATTGGTAAGTTTAAGCTTTTCATCTGACACAAACCGCGATTGAATGGATTGATCCAGTTTCAATTAATTAAAGTTCGAGGCGCTTCTGTTGTTATCTTTCAGAGTTCCTTATTGAGTTTTTAGAGAATCCAATTGAAAAACTGCAAAGGTTTCACACCTTTGTAAGTATCTAAATAATTTATGGTTACAGAAATTAACCTTAATAATTTATTAGATAACCAATAAATTTAAATTTCATGGTTGTTCTTTATGGCCAAGGTTCAAATATTTTGGTAAATAATCTTGGCTAGCTTGTATAAAGACACGCCTTACTGGCACCAAGATTATACCACCGCTATCTGATGGTAGCACCATTAAAAATATAAAAAAGCGATATCCTTCAACAAGGATGCAGAAATTTAGAAGTATAATCCATAGAATAAAACTAGACAGTACTTTCTTTTATTGAAAAGGAACATTTCTTTGTTCAGCAGTCTGAAATTTATAGACTTACAAATGGAAGTTTATGGACTACATAATGTTTTTGATGTTATAACCAGACGGACCATATATATAAATAAGCAAACATAAATATAGTTTATGTCAACCATTAATATAACTACGATAGAAAGACTAAATATTATACGCCGTGTTATTCCGCCTCACATAAATATTGCTAGTATTAAATAATGTATTATCGCAACCTTGCACTTTGCCAATTTCGTTTAGGTTTTCCAGATAATTTGTAGTTTAGCGCCAGATGCGAGGCGAGTCTTTACGAGCTTCGAGTTTGTCCCGCGCACCAAAATTGAAGTTGAAGCTAAGATTAGAAAGCCGCTTCAATTAAAAGTCAAATCCATTATTTGAAACGTTAAGTGATAAAGATCATCATCTTTATGAATTAAGTGAAAAGTTATTGTACAAAAAAATAATAAACCGTATAATGATATGTATAAAAGATGATAAACAGTTTTAATATCTAATTTAGTTATATTTCGTACCAAAGTTTCACTTCAGTACTTGACGGTCTTAACGTTTTATGTGTCACATGTAATATAAAACGAGCTCCTGCTGCTCCAGAAATAAAAGCCTGAATAAAACCTGGGCAAATGATGTAGTTACATATACGAGAGAAATCGAATGAGTTCCCTATTGAAACCTACAGCGGAGAAAAGGTTGAAAAGATCTTTGTGACAAAATGTTAACATAAAGGCCACATTGTAAAAATATAGAGGTAAGAATTTTAGTAATGATTTGTAAATTTATTTTCATACAAACCGTTCGTCTCTTAGCAGTGTTATTTTATTATATAATATAATGTATTTATTTTTATATTTACTATGTTTTGCGTAGAAATATTTAATTCATATTCATGCAGGTATAACAAAAACTTTTATCATAAAGTTGCTTGCTATGTAATTGCCAAGCACATTTATAAAACTAAGTGGGAAATACTTAGTTGATATACTCTTCGTAAAGAAAGAATGCTAGAAAAGTTCTGAAATATAAGTCTTGAAAGTTAAGAGTATTTCGAATATGTCGTAGAGTCCTGTACCAGATGCGGACGAGAATGTCTGTAATCTGTATAAGATAGCTGTAGCTATGAGTGTTCTTAGTTTTGTAAGACCGGATACACCTCTGTCCTATATGAGTCGTCCTCATGCTCTCGGCTGCCTCTATTAAATGGTCACTGCAGATGAGATTGCTGATTAAATTTACGTTGCACTACTCGGAGAGTTGCCAATAACTTCTTGTACGTTATAACATAAATCTATTACAGATTTATGAAGCCAGCGTAGATGGCAAAAGTAAATTAAGGGGCAGGCCAAAAGGCAATCAATTTTGCATTTTAACGATAGTAATATAGTTGGTTCTATCGACATTAAATATATGTTTCGGCGATGCCTATACATTTTATTTTAGTACTAATTAATTACAGAGACGTTGAAGATAGTGGAAACTGTATTGTATAAGATAAAACATGACGTCTCGTTCCCTCGGGGCACGACTCTTGTATTAGTCAGTATTATTTCAGTGGAAAACCGGGAATAAAACAGAAAGGACCGGAGAATGGGTATAATTAAACATTTTTTACACAGCGGGTTTAAATAAACCTTCCAGGTGGGGACATAAAATGGGAGGAAATAAAACCCTGGCGTAACACCCATTCGTGCCCAATTCCGCAATTTGAATCCGATGAGAAACTTGCTCCCGACACTAAAAGCGGGTCGAAGTCGATTTCTATGTTTTTAATAGCGACTACGTAACTAATCAACGTGAAACTCGTAAACACGTTTGCTAATAAAAGTTTCTTGTAATAAAAATGTTATTTATTTTACATAATTAATAATATATTATACATGGATAGTTAAATATTTAAAGTTAATATAATGGTTTAATCGATAATGGTAAACGTAAATACGTTGAACTCCAAGTTCGCCGCAGGGTAGTCAATTAGAACATTCTCGAACCCCAGGCCATCTTGAACGATTTTACGCTATTTAGTTCAAAAATTTGGTCGCTGCTTGTAACTTTAAATAATGTATTAAGAATTGGACTCAATAATAAATTGAATAATACATATACATTTATTAAATTAGTGTACAAACATTCTTCAAAGATTTTACAGATTAATAATACATTTTAATATATCGTCTCTACGAGTATGTCCTATCTATTTCACTGTTATTATTTTAATAATAAATTCTTATTTTTATATTAAACTTTATCTGAAATTCCATATTATGCATTGAATTACAGATTTTAAAAACATTGGAGCCGCATCCCATCTGCAATCCTTAGAGCCTATCTGTATCTGTAAGTACCTGGGCACGATGCCATAACAGCGTCACCAATAATAATATTTTTCCTGGATGTGTACCGGTTTGTATTATAGAATAATATTATTTACTTTTATAAAATAAAATAAGCTATATAATTATTTACAATTACACGCTGTAATTTTGGGCGTACAAAATGTTTAACACATTAAAGTAGCGTCATAAATTCTGGTTAAGGCAGTGGGAAGTCACAAACAGATACTCTTTTACCCTCTAGTATAATACCGGTCCCGTTGAGGGTAAAAGTGAAAATTGCCTTCAGTCACAAATAGAACAAATTCCCATATTCAAGGCACAAGGAAAATTTCCCTAGTCTCATATTATAACATCGAGCTAAAACTTGCTACTTAAGCTTTGAAAAGGTAATATTATTTCTCCTTGAAAACCTCAAGAATATTAATTACATTCAATTTACGAAGGTATTAATGGTGACTTGGGAATAAAAAATTGTGACGTTTTAAAAGTAAAATGAAATGATTGCCTAAGATACATTCTATCTGTAGAAGATATAACAAACTCCTTACAATTTAGCTCCAATTATTGTTATGGAAATACATCTATTTTTATATAAACTCTTTATATAAACTTTTATATAATTTTAGTGTTGGGCGTCTTAAAGCATTATATATAACATCAATTTTAATTTCTTAATGTACAAACTTACACGTAAATTGAAAAATAGTCAGACGGAAGGAAAGTCAAACATAACATTCATCGTAAAGTAATAATACGTCTGCATATGTTGCAGTTCTTATTACCAAAAGGTGAAAGGTCACGTTGAAATGAAATATTTAATAAAATACAGAATCTATACATCGAGAGGGAGCGAGGCATTTACTAACCAGCCTTCGGCAAAACAACGCTCTGATCTTACCATGTAAATGTATTAACTGGATACTAATATAAAGGAACAAAATTACGAATTCATTTAATTTATTTTAAATATTAAACGTTACGGACATAAGGGTTTTGATCAAACGATTCTTAATGGAATTGAGATATATAATGTATAAAAAGAAAATAATTACCGTTTCATTATAATCTTATTATAAAATATAAACAACTGTTATTATTTTTATGATTCGGTTTCGTGTATTTCGTGGTATATTTTTTTTCTCAAGCACAAATTGTATTTAATTTAAGTTTACAGGAATACAAAATAAATAATTATTTACAAAATTAACCTTTCTTTTGAATTAAGAAATACTGTTGGGGGGAGATCGTACGCTCTAAGCAATATCAAGAGGATATAGAGCATACCTAATTACGAATTAGACATCTAGTTGACATTTGCAAGGTAGAGCACGTGACGGTTTTAGTAATTGAGTATATAATTTATAATTTATGCATTTATGCGATATATATTTAATTACGAGTGTGCATTAGGCCCTTGATTACGGCCCATTTAGTCATTCATTCAGTCTTTATTATTGAAACTATGTTTACCATGGTATTTACAAGCTCACATTGCCGCTCTACATCCTTCGTGGCTTATAATATGTAAAGCATAAAGAATCTCAAATAATTCCGCCATAAGAATTCCATTGTATTAAAATATTATTAAATTTATATATTCTTATAGTAAATATTGTTTCTATTATATTAATAATATAATAAATATATTCAATATTTTATTTTATATAAATGACAAGTTGATTTGTATTGTATATAAGTCAGTCAGATAATCTATCTGTATCTTAAATAAATAATAACTTTTAGCTTGTCCTTGATCAGCGTCTTACAATATACGGCGGCTGTTATCCGCTTATCTTTAAGAAATGTACGCTTTGTACAAAAGATAGATTAAAGATAGATTATAGGTAAGCTATAAAATATACAAAGAAGATTTTTTCATTATTATTACACCAAATCAAACACAGACAAATAAATAAGTAGCACTTATTTAAATGAACACAAACAGTAGTAAAAGGAGCACTCATAATAATTGTTATTGTGACAAATGTATAATATATAAATGAGAGTCAATTACTTGTTCGTCCTCACTAGGGACGTGATCATTTTTATTAATTCAGTTTTTCGCTTACTTATCTAAAAGAATGCTTTATTTCCCTAATGGTATTGTCTGATAAATTGTAAGGAAATTACTGACGTATCTCAAACCCAGATGTTTGGAAACTCATATTTTATTCAGCTTCTTTATTGACTGTGATGTTGTTTTATTTTATCGAAATTTGTATTAATTTTGATTAAAAGCTTCCTCGAGGTTTAATAATTTCATGATTCGAGTTTTAATATCTAAAATTAATATTGAGCTCAGTCTTGTGTTCTTTAATGTAATATGGAGGGCAGGGGCTTTATGAATTTCCTTCAGTTTTTGATATTACGAACGAAATTAAATAATTGTGTCCCCTAAAGCAGGTGAGCAGAAATTGAAATTGTTATATATAACTCTCATTTCATACACGGAACATCTCTCCCTAACGAAGCGTACCAAAAACCATGTCAGATCAAATATACTCGTGATGTAATGAGAATATACAAGACAATAACAGTAACGTACGACGTGAATGTAATAGGTTTTTCAATATCGTGTAGAATGAAAGTTACTTTTATTTCGTTTTCAGAGGTAAACATTATTTTCATAAAAACCTTGCTAGAGCGATAGTGTCGAATCCGTCCAGACCAAATCCCATAAACACAGTTTAAAAGCCACAAAGGTTCGCAATAACGAAATGTTAGCCCCGGTAAACCGAAAACAATTCATTTCTGCGGATCTCCCGGCTGCCTTAAGAAGCTGCGGGATGCTAGCCGATCCGTGAAAACCAATTCTTCTCGTGCCGTTAGTTTTCTTCACCGTACATTTAATGTAGATCGTTGGTTTAGTTTATTTAAAAAAAATACATCCAAATTTATTGAATTTAACGTACCTAAAATATTTTTAGGTTTTAAGTAAATGGATTTACTTCTAAATTATTTAGTTTATCGTAATTATATGACTCCTAAAATAATGTAATTAGTTATTAGATGGTTAAAATATATGTTTATTCAAGGGTTAGATCGTAAAAATGAGTAGTAAAAGAGCGTACTTCTTGGTGAGTAATTACATATTTGTAAGGAAAGCAAATTTAATATTAATAAATAATTCGAGTTATTTATTTAAATAGCCATTAAATAATCTCAGTGGAGTACAAATAAAGGAAGGTCTGATATGTAAATAGAATATTAACGCTTTGTACGTAAGACGTGTGTTCCCTTGTTATTCCAGCGAAGATAAACACAAAGAAAACTCAGAAGACTGCGTCAAATAAAAAGTAAATTTTCCAATGAATATAATTTACGAGTGATTCATTTTACAGAAATGTCTTTTTATAAAAACGTTTGGTTCCTTCTCTTGTGTTTAGTTTTTAGTCCGGCGCTAGTTTGTCTAATGCGAGGTTAATTGGGTTAATCTTGATATATTTGTTTTTATTCGCTACTTATTTATATGAAAACAGAAAGGAGCGAAATTTAATGATATTATTTTTCTATATTTTTTTTACAACTTATATCGACGATATATAAAAAGTTCAAAAAACAGTGGGAAAACTACAACCCTTGAAAAAAATATTTTATTACGAAGAATCAGCTGCAAAAGTAGAAAAGTCACAAAGGAGTATTTTTTTCCTTTGTACCATCAAATGCAACTAGAAAATTACAAAGAGGGTTTTTTAAAACCTACTATCAAAATAATAATTAAAGCCAGTACTCTCTGTGATATTGTATCAATGCCTCTATATTGTCTATGTCGTGTGAACGCAAAATAATAACAGACATTCGTTGATGTTGCTGAAGTGCTTAACAATTAAACCTTTTTATAAGTATCGTAATACCATATTACCGCTTCTCTGAAGTATCTGGGACCTTGGTAAATCCTTGGGTAATATAAATATTAGTAATAGGACCTTTTCGTAAAACATCATTTATAACACATTACTGTTGATATATTATATTCTATGTACATTAAATGTAAGTAAATTGAAGGCTTTAATCCAATAAAAATATATTATTATTATTATAAATTTATATTTGTTATAATACAACAAGAAAATATATATGTATGTATTACAATTTAACTTATATATCATATATTAATAAACAATTATATTTTGTAATCCTGAATCAAGGGAAATCAATCCTTACTTTAGGAGAGCTGACGATTTAACAAATGTCATAATATAATAACCAAATATTTCATTTTTCTTGACAGCATCAACGCTACAGAAGATTATAAAATAAATGAATAGGTTATAAATAAATAACGAAGATATTTTTTATATGTAAAATAAACAAATTACTGAAATTCATGACACGATAGATTTATTTTTTTAATGATTAATTCTGGATATATTTATTTTGTATTTAATTCTTTGCATAACGAAACTTTCAAAGGGTATTAATATCACTTCTACTAATTTTACTGTTTCAATGAATTTTATTTATATATAAAGATAGAAAATTGTTTGTAAAAAGATATAGATGACTTTGTAAGCCAAATAAATCTAAATAGTGTAACAAAAAACCCACAGACATAGACATAGAATGATATATGTGTTTATTCTTCTGAGTTAGTTGATAAAAATTATTTCTTTGTAATTTCTTACATTTTTATAAACAATTTATATGTCAGAATATAACAAATTCTTACAAGCTTTAAGGCGCACCTACAAGAAATGCAAATAAACATAAATATTTAGAATGATTTCCTCGTAAAGTAAGAAAAAGTGGCCTCATTTATTTTCCTCTTAGCGATAAGGGGGGGGGGGGGGGGGTGCCCATTGTAGTCGCTCCCATCACCTGTCAGATTTCACGACGCTACATACTGACAGAAACCATCTCTATGAAGGTCTTAACATAAAATTGATTTATATTCTTGAAAGAAAAGTGAAACAACAAAAGTTTAAGCGAGGCCTAAACCTACCTTTGTGACTTTAACATACATTGAGATTAAGTAAAAGAGACTTAGCTTACAAAGCGTTCTTGCTTACTTTCTAATAGAAATATATTATATGTAATTTATTACTATTGTTTATAACCGGTTATTTTGAATTAGTATGACTGATAATTTTTTTCAATAATTTGATGTTATTTTATCGTCCACGTATGAATTTATTTATTAAATGGTTTCTTTACAACAATTACTGATGTTATGTTTTTGAATATAACAAAATGGAGGACGCATTGAAATTATGTTACAGATACATTATCTAAATTTTGACATCGATTCTAAATAAAACAGCAAAATAAAAATGCCCTCTCCGTGTAACAGATACTCTAGTGAATTACGCTCGCTTCCTCTGTCAAATAGGCGAAGATATATTTACATTTCTATGTTAAAATATACGTTTATTGTCTTTTGAATATCATGTGTTTCTTACATGGTGTACGTCACTAATGATTGAACACTAAGGAATACTTTGTGTTATGATAGAATAAACACATGAATTATACTTATAGGTAGTGAAAAGTTTAAAAACATGAGTCTTAAGTCATGATAAAAAACGAAAAACTCAAAATCGTAATGTTTTATTTCTTTATATATATATGTTACAATTATATTAAAATGAATCGCTCAATATGTTTTGGGTATTCAATTTAATATGGGAACATAATTCATATTGATGTTATATTGAAAAGGGAATATTTCCGAATAAGCTGATATTTAAACTATTAAGGTATTTTATTTACAATTGATATATTTTTATCATTCCTCTCAATGTATTTTTTTTTTGAAACGGGTGGTCGTTTTTTTATATTGGTCACAATTTATCATTCATCATGTAATAATAACTGGATGAATAAATGAGTTATTTGGTTATCTTCTTAGTTGAATAAATAACATATACAAATAAATCAGTATGGGCAAGGATTCGAACCCGCGACCTCTCTGAATCCGTCCTATCCCTCTACCAATGGAACTCCTGTACCGCTCCGGCGATCAAATTCTGGCTATACAATTTAAAGACAAACCGTAAACGTAGATATATATTTATTATATAATAATCAGTCTAAAATATTTGCGTAATTGACGCATATCGTTAAAATAAAGGCAACGGTTAATAATATTCCAGTACATTATCGTACCTTCGCCAAACAGTGGAAGAGCTACATTCATTATAGAGATGTGTAGTTAAACAGAGTAGCTCGTAAAACTGATGCGGGCTTTGAAATTAGTTATAATGTACACTAATGCAATACTATCGCGTGACTATCGTCCGACTCTCTGCACAATAAGACAGGTAAAATATTTTTATTGCCGCATCTAGTGGCTAATACTAACCATTAGATGGTTCATCGTTTTGTTTATCTTTGCCGACCTCTGAATGTTAGTATGGAATTACTCTTATGCTACCCTTTCAAAGGTCGAAACTGCCTGGAAATGGCGAATGAAGCTGGAATTTATCGTAATAATGTATAACATAAGGATAAATATTGAATATGTCATTAATGTTTATATATTTCTATGGAATGTTTTATTTATCTTTTAATAATAGCAAACAAATTAGATATTTCGATGTCACAGCGAAAAAAAGCAATATCTTTGTATTTCATCCAGAAAATATATTTGATATAAATGCTAGATGGTACAGCGTTCGCTTCAATCCAGGTGTCGCAAAGGGGAGGGTAAAGAAATCGAGGATTTTAATCAAACCCGCCTAGCGCCTGTGTTATTTGATTTGTTAAAACCGGAGTTTCAATTTAACACAATTTATTGCTGTTTTTTTTATTTATAAATAATTTAAAATTCCATCTTAAGTTTGTTATTTATGAGACGATACAAATATATCATCCACTCTATGCATGTAGAAATAAAGTTACATCCTGTAAATAATATAACAGTTATCCTTCTAAGTATTATCGTTTTCAACAAAACAGGCTTTCCAGACGGGTAATGAATCTTGCAAAACACTGTTAACTTAGGAGTATGAAGTTAACAGATTACATGTATATTTAATTCGCACCCACCGAACACCCCACGCCACATTCTTTAGCCCCTGTAAATCCGTCATAACTTATGATAATGTGAAACGGTATCCTTAGAGTAAATTCTGAAAATGGGGAATAACGCAATTTAAATTTATTAAGTAAACGAATAAGTTTCGGTATCCATATACCTAAGTTACCCAAAAATGTTGTGGAGTAAATTGTTTCCATACATAACGTATTATTTATTAATTATTATATTTGGAGTATTTCATGCTGTTAGTTGAGTAACGTTGAGAGGATGCCTGATTGGAGATCGACTGAAACACGATATATGCACTTATCCATCATCCCGGAGCCGTGGAGAGCAAGTTAATCCATTGAGCCCGGTTGTTATCAATAACATATGAGAATAATGGTTCAGTTTGTTCTTAGAATCATTCACTGATGCCTTCACTTGGTAATAACTAGATGAATGAGTTCACGGTAAAAGGTTTCTTAACTATCAATAACGGGCAGCTATTTAATTTAAAGATAAAAATAATATCAGTATTAGTGCCTTAAATGAGTTATTTGCTTTATTATCGGATTGTAGGGCAATAAAATAACTCCTATACATATAATATCACTTTAAGTTACTCCATTAGGCGTTGCACCTGAATTAGTGGTCGAAATGGACATTATCGTTTATCCAATGACAATAGAATTTACAAGATGGCGGGCATTAGATATATCCACCTACCGCCGCCATATAATTTAATAGATATTATTTATATGGTTGTGGCTTTGCTCGAATAGAGTTTTACGCCACGGTGAAACTATAAACAGTTATGTGCAAAATAACCGTGAAATGATATTGATATAATGATTCAACTTGTTTTCCTTTTATTGTTATTTTAAAATTAAGTTTTATAGCAATATTGTTAGAATTGATATTTCTGTGCACTAGCAGACTATTTGTATATGTGTAAATGTATTTTAGTAATTAAATCGCAAAAGTTACTTCGAGAAAGTATCAGAAGTTTCTAGAAGGAACAGTAGTAAAGAATGTAATGTATAAATCACGTTCTAAGTAAATTAAGATATTCTAAATTTTAATGTAATCCAGCCCTTATAATCTTTACCACCAAAATAAACAGAAAATGTGAATTGACGAGCGGACGATCCTGAGATAACGTAGCTGAGATGATTAATGAGTTGGTAACCCGTGTCCTAGCCCATCACGTCATAGCAGTTTTTGAGATAGCTAACACGAATTCTCATTAAAGGAGAGACCGAAAATTTAATTTTACCTTTGTGTTTATAATAATTATGAGGAATGTAACTGAGTGTCAGCTTCATAATTAATGCTCGGATAAAATCTTAAAAATGTTAAAGTATAATAAAATGTATGATTCGTGCTCATTAAGATTCGTAGAGTGCATCGTAACGTGGCTTTGATAACAAACATACAATTTGAAATTATTTTCACACGCTACCTTTAAAGACTATGCGAATTCGAGGCTGAAAACTAACGGTAAACAAATAGATGCCATTTACAAATAAAAAACGGCTCGCTGAAAATCCTCTGAATACAAATTAGGCAATAGGCTTTCACAGTTTCAGAGTCAAAACATTTCTAGTATAGCACGGGGCATGTTACGTAGGGACTTTATGAAAAGTGCCTTCTCTGTTTTATCACACTAATATGAAAATCTAAAAATAATTTTAAGATTTATAAAGTTGTATCTGAAAATAATAAAAGGAAAGGAAAGGAATTGGAGTTGTACTGCGAGTGCTTTGCATTGTACGCGCATTAGACTCTCATCAGGAATAAAAAAAAAACTAGAGTTAAAAGAACTCTCGTGGATATTTATATCTAGTATTATAATGCTTTGCAGACATTCTCCGCTTACATGTCAGCTTGTAACAAAATTGTCGGAAGACCGAGGGGTTATTTGGGTTTATTTTAGTTAATTATAATTAATTTGTTTACGCAACAACGCTTTGTAAATATGGAGCGTGTTGGGGGTTTACTCTTGGCACTACATGATAGGGTAGCCCTCGGCATCGTGATCCGCATACTCAAAGAATATATAGGAATAGAAACATTCTCTTTGTAAACAGCCAATCAGGGTGTTGACACTTACAATACTATTGACAGTTATCTCATGTCGCGTCAGACTTGACTGTTCACATGTTATAGTAAATGTTGGTACAAAGGGATACAAGTACACTGTTGTCCTAATTAAATCAATTTGCTTCATTGAAGCGTCATTAAAATATGAGTTTATTTGCACGGTGTAATAAGCATTTTGTTTGAACAATAATGTTCCTTTGTTAATATAATATGGTATTATAATAAAAAATCTTATATTTTATGATATTTTTAATGAGTAAAAAGAGTATTTAATAAGTTATTCTACGTTTTAAATCTATCTACGAAACGATGGTTTTATATACTAAGTTCATTATCTTGTGACTCGCTTCCGTGTTAGAAATTCTGCCTTCCATTAGCCATTGCCATTACCGGATGAATTATAAAACGGCTAGAACTGAGTATAATTTATAAAATACTATATTTAGTGCAGCAAAAAAAAAAAAGATAATAAAAAACAACTTTTAATTAAAAACAAAACCAATTTAAAAATGCAGTGCCAAAATCTTAAATAAACCTTTTTTTTACAAATATGGCTGGATTAAAGAAGTAAACTATCGAAATGAAGGGTTTATGGTTTCAAATTAGGGTTAACACAAGTTGTGTAATGTCGTATGGCTACAATTCCCTTTAGTAATTGAGCTATACGCCTCCGATGTTTGTCTCTGAGACAAATTTTGTTATCGAGATTAAACTGTACCACTTGCTATAAACTTGCTTTAGAGTTTTGAACCAACATATTGTCTCATTATCATTTATTATGTATTTGTATTGTATTTAGTTAATTTCAATCTAGGATGTGTTTTTTTTTTAATCTACTAACATTTATAAAAACGATTAAATATATCAATTCAGTGTAAATAAATATGGAATAGACAATTCATTAAAAAAAGTAGTACTCGAACCTATAACCTCTACGATAACGTTCCGTCGCTCTTTAAATTAAGCTAGCGTGTCACTACCAGCTGCGATAAATTTTATAGTGAGCTTAAGATGGATAAACAGATAGACATATTAAATCACAAAATAAATGTATATTACAATTAATTGTATAGCCATACTGTTTCTTGATCATCTCGATAAAATGTATAATTACTTGTTAGCGATGTGATGTAAAATCGTGAAATGCAAATTGGTACGCAGAGTCGCTCCGTCGCGCATACCTGCTAACCCGTTTGCATTCGCTTAATTCTCTATCTCGTTTCATTTAAATAACCTCTACCCTTGTGATAAACTTTAGAATGAAATATCTACACAGAATGAATTCCTTTAAACTTACAAGATTCTTTAATTATAATTAGTAGTGTATGTTTGATATATTTTTATTATTCCAGTCTGATACATCATATTTAACAACCGACATAATAATATTTTAGATATATCATAAACACCAGTTTGTGAAAACTGAATTTAACCCAAGAATAAGTTTAATTGCGGATTGGCGTGTTTCACATCATATAAATTCGAGAAATAACTATCAGAAAACAAAAAAAAAACCACACTCAGCAATTATGTTTCTTTCACTGAAAATATAACACGAATTATTATAATCTTTTGGACGTAAGAGATTAAAAACAAAGGGTTCGTTAAGATCTACCATCACAGGCCTTTAACTATTAAAATATACAATGATACGTATCTCTGCTTAATGTTTATTGACGGGCCGAGAGCCCTTTGCAATTTCAATTTATACCCGTCTCTAGAGTGTAACGAGTTTCAGTGTCTGTGGTGAAAATGAAATAGTAGATATATACAATGACTAGTGCTTGATTCTGTCAGACGTTAGTGCCTGCTAGTTTGAAATGATAGAATGACTTTTATATTAACGACTAGCTGCTGCCCGCGACTTCGTCTGCGAGAATTGTAGAATACAAAGCTTATAAGAAACTCCTTCGCTCGAGTTTTTGATCACCTTTATTTTTAATATTGCTTTCCACGAAAACCCCTATTATTATTTCAAGGGTATTATATAATATAGCTTTGATCTAACGTAAAAGTTATTTCTAAATATTGGTTAAGATATTTTTAGATTCGGATAAGTTACTTTGAAGATTACCTCTAAAAAATAAACCTATAAAGTACAAATATGGATGCGCTCACCCCGTCCTCCCTCGCAGGTCACCAGCTACCATCCCCGCACCACATTTATTATTGCATTATTTTCTTTAGATTGACAATTCAAAATTCGTTATATATTTTGAACGGAATGTCTGATTTTAATAATTTAAAATGTTTTTTACAAGTATTGAAACGGTTTTTAATAATTATAGGATATGGGTTTATTAATATGTATGAATTATATGTTTTGATTATTGAAAATTTAACAATTTAAAAATTAAAAAAACTACTTATAGTGGTGTAACTAAAAAGTAAAAAAGTAAAAAGTAGTTGGACATATAGTATTGCGAACTTTTTAGTAGATCTTGATATGTCTAATAATATTGTAGAACTATTTTTTGTTCCATCATCCATAGTCTTCGCAGTGCACGCGATGTCTTATTTTATTTAATGACATTTTTTTTCTTGGGTTAACATTGTATTATTATTAAATTTATTTTTATTTAATATATTATAATCGCTCTATATGTCGCTCAGTAAAAATGCAGCTTTATATGGTGAAAGAGTTTTTGAAATAGGTCCAGTACATACAAAACAGAACATAGAAAAACAAATTGAAATCTTACCTCTTTATAATAATAGTACAGGTTTGAGGCTTTCGTTCAATGCCAAATATATTCTTTCAAATTAAGTTTACTATTGTTATAGTATAAATATAGGGAAGCTTTTGATGTATTGTTTGGTTGTTTAATTTATTTACTATATAATTATAATTTTATATAGTGTTTCTAAAATAATCTGCATTTTCGTGCATTATTATTAGGAATTAGGAATTAGATTTTCAACAATAATCAACTTAGAATGAGTTACACTTGGGATAATATTTCAAGCCTTAAGCCTTAATTTAAGCCATTTTATATAATACTTACAGAACGAACATGTGAAGGGATTTCTATTTTTTTTTATTTAGGAAGTTTTTCATAATTCACTGCGACCTTTGGTAAACTGTCACGTTTTCCAGGGCCTTTGAATTGAGCCCGTATCGGTGAAAGTTTCATTGTATATTTATTTAAAATTTAAACAAGCTTAACATGACTTTATTTGTTTATAGACATTTTAAAATATTTTACTTTTAATCTAACATATGTATAAGAAGCGGATATCTCTTGAATTCATACCGGCCACTAACAGGTAACTACATCCAGTTTATGAAAGGTATACTTCGAATATGACTGAAAATAGGTAAATAGTGTACCTCGTATTCAAATATTGGCTATCTACCTCTCTCGGAGCTTACATTGAGTCATAAGACAACTATAATTGTAAATATTTGACGGAACCACTCTAGAGCCAACTGCAAATATTTACAATATTATGTGATTTACGAATAATCCTCTAGAACAATGTTTGTATCTTAAATATTAGATTACGAATAATTATTTATTTATTTATAATTACCATAACGTAAATGTTAAAAGATTTGATAAAAAACCTTAACCTTATTTACGCAACATTTTCTGTAAAATAATTCTCTTATTTATAATGTATGTTTGAGAAAATGCTTTTATCTGTAAATTATTTAACATAATTTTCATTAAAAAGTTACATAATATAAGAGGCGAAATATCAAAGTATATTTTAAGGGCCGTAACCCTGACAACGTCGATGCCGAGATAACTCTCCAGGAATTAATGTAAATAATAAATTAGGAGTTAATTCTTAAATGAAAGACGGAAAATACTTATTGTACTAAAAATCCTTAGGGATTAAGGTACCTCGTATCTTTTGAGAGAAAAACATTTGTGTAACGTTATTCTAACCTTTTAACATCTTACGATACATAATTTATTTCTATCCAAAACATATAATTTATTTTACATTACAATAAATAACATACTCAAGCAATACTCTATTTTAAAATTGGTATATTTTGAGCTAAACTCAGACCTAAAACTTAACTGACTATTAAATCTTGTCTTTTAAGTTATAATGTTTCTCAAATAATAGATTTCATTGAGTATATATAAACAAAGATATGTGTAAGTAAATTTTAAAATAAATTGATCTGACCATATCTATATGAAACAACTTTCTATATTCTAATTAGTAAGTAAATCTACAAAATTATTTGTAAGTTGAAATTCTTTCTTAATATGAAGAATAGATTAAAATAATATATACGCTTTTGTTAATTAAAAATATATATTAAGAAACTAATTTACAAATGGCAATATAACAGTTCAATAACTCAACGTCATAATCTTTTGATTCATTAGTTTTTTCGTAGTTGCCAAAAAAGTCGGATATCGGTAAATTAGTACTGAGGGAGCTCAACTAAGCTGGCCTTTGTTGCGGCGAAATGAAATGAAATAAGTGGTCGGTAGGGGCAAAGCGAATCGCTGTGAAACTCCCGAGGACAATATTGCAATACAAACGAGTGCGGAGCGTGTAACATACGGACTGCCACATAAATCACACAAGTTGCGATTCTTGTTTGATATAAATAACTATAAGCGTTGGCTGGATATGTATTTGAATTTCTGAAACTTTTAACAACTCTCTACCGATTGCCTTAATTGTAAAAGTGAAATGTTTTGATATATTTCACTGTTCAAATAAAGAATGCTCCGCTATTTTCAATCTTCATACGTCCACTCTAAAACACATAGGAGAGATATGATTGCCCGATAACTTTTGCAATACATATCAGCTGTCGGTAGAGTCCCGAAAGTTTGCAATCGACAGGTTATTTAGCAATAAACCTGACAGTATTAGTGGAAAATACAACGATGCAATATGCTGAACTCCTGCAATGTTCACTTATTGTTCAAACAAACAGGAAGTTCGATCATAAAGTTTGTATATAATATCAAGAAACTTAAAAGTATATACTTATATGATATATTTCTTGTCTCGCTGTATAAAATTGAAACTCGTAATATATATATTTTTAATTACTTGTTATTACCAAAAAGATATTTTCAGAGGGTTTATTGTTATTACACAAGCTAAGTGCTCGATCATTCACGAAGTTGTTCAAGATCTCGAGAGCAAAAACTACGACAAGTGTCCTTTTCTGTCCTTTACGGGCATTCTATAAATGTAGGGAAAATTGAGATCACATTTTGAGTTATTAGTTCAAACACGTGATCTTAAATATGATGTTTAATTTAATAACTTTTTAAAATAAAGATAAATTATAGTGACATTCTATTATAAGTTTAGAACGAGAACGGAAATCATGTTATATCCATGATTCATTTTAATGAAATGTCGTGGTCTTACGTCAAGAAATAGTATTCATTATATGCATTAGTATTGTTTAATCTATATAATATAAACAAAAAATAAATGATTTCAGTAAATAAATTAAAGCATTCAATTTTGTACATATCAAACGACCATGAAAGCCGTTCCTCCTTACAGGCATGTAGCCAAAACTGTACTCTTCACAAAACGAGACAAACATTAATAAACTTGTTAGCTCACTTTTATATACAATATATTCTAAATTGATATTAGAGGCGAGAGCGTTAAAGCTGAAATTCGTATGTATATAACCGATTAGGATGTGAGTCCCTGTCGAACCTTTGTCATTTTAATCATACTTCCGATCTTTCAAAGTAATGGAATTGAAATATGTTCAATTTCCTACTTTCTGTAGGACTTTGTAATTTTCAGGGTATTGTATATAATAAACGTTACCTAGTGATACATTAAAACTAGTTAATATCACGTATTTATAATGAAATCTTCAATTCTGATAAAATGGAATGTGACGAAAATTAAAGAAAATTGTTAGAAATAGATTGATTTGTCTAAATTAGAAGAAGCTTGCTTAAAATAACCAATCCAATGCTGCTGATTGAAATGTTTGCATGAAATCTACAAAGAGTAATGCAATAGTAGTTTTTACAACGTTATATATTCTTGTTTTTCTTCTATTTCAGTAGAGCAATAAAGAAAGTCTTAATGACCTTTATGCACTACTCCATATTATAGTAGTTCATTCTAAGAGCTTTTACGTTTTATGTTGTTTTCAGCGGCAAATTTTATTAATAAATACCAAACTGTGTTTACAATTAATAGTTGCAATTAAAGACTCTATGGAAATTAAAAATATAAAACATTTCTAATTTCAAAAACGAATATTTAACAAACGCTATAAATCTGTTCCACAAGATTTTGTAAATTCTGATTTTATATACATTTATATAAGGATATGTTTAAAGTATATATATTTTCCATAACTGAGCAAACTATATTACAAACTCTTGTTTTCTGTTATTGTCTTTCTTTATACTACACGCGATGATAAAACCCGCATGAAGTTTAACATGGATAAACTTTAAATATTATTCTGTGGCCATACACTATTCATGAGGCTCGAGGACTGTTGAAATTCATTTTTATTTATCAATGTATAAAATTTTGTTTTTTTTATAACTGATTTGCAAAACAATGAGTTTAATGGATGTGATAAAATAATGACGTTCATATAATATCCAATATCTTTAAATATGGGGCGTAGGTATGGAGGGAAAATACCTCGCAAACAGTATATCAGCCTACGTCGACTCCAGTGTTCGAAACAGGAAAAAAATATTGTGGCTCCAAAATCCTATAAACTTTTAAACGAGCAGAGATATAAAGTAAATATAATTTATGATATCATATTTATAGAGCCGGAAGGTTAATAATTAAGTGGATTCATTTCCAACAGAATAGAATTAACAGTAGACGATGGTCATAATATTCAAATAAACCATACTATACATATATCATACAAAATACTAAATCATGAATATTTAATTTAGAACCATCAGTACAATAATTCATGACGTCATGAATAATGAATACTTTACCGATATTGTTAGTTCCTTTTTTAGTTTAAAGTCATTGATTAAAGAATTGATTGATTTTTACTGATTTTTTTATTAACACTAATAATAATGATTTCAGAATCTATGATCAATGAATATTACAAAATAACAATTTACATATTTGTTTAAATTGCTACACTGAAAATATTATATGACCGACCTATTTTAACGTATGTTATTTTGTATGTGTGAACGATTATTTCACTTTTATATGATAACGGCATGGAACGATAAACAACATAATAAAACCGAAAATGTACACAAAAATTGTTAAAATATTTCACATCAATTATTATATAGTGTAAATAAATTGTCAGATATTATAAATACCATTTTCAAACATTGTAGTATTTAACGTTTAAAATGTTATTTCGTTAATAAATTGAGTGGCCATCATTTTAATAACGATTAAGAATTCGAACATTGTACACGGAGAGTAATAAAAATACCACACGTCAAATCTGGGCTGCAATTATTCATTCAGAATGCCATTCAGCGTGCTATCCCCCAGCCCCTCTTGCGCAGTCATAATGTATGTAACCGGCCAAAGCAAATTCCGGGATAAATTTGTATTACCTAGGCAAACTAGTAATTTCTATACACGTTCCAGGCTAGGTTGCTTATTTCAAATATAATATTTAATCAATATAATTAATTTGAACTTCATATAGCTAAAAATACAGGTAGAAAGACAGTGATCCATTTGTAAGAAATGTTAGCACCGGAATAAAGGAGCTAACCAATTTTGATTTATATGATTGCATTATATAAGTTAAATTATTATAAAAGAGTTATAACGAGTAAACTAAAACATGTACTCCAAAGGTAAATGTTTGAAAAGGGGTGAAGGTGAAAGATTCCAACAGCTCCGTGAGTCATGGCAAGAGGCAACTTCGACGTAATGTATTTAAGCAATTGTTGAATATTTGCATACTCTATCTTATTCCCTTTTCAAGCCACTCCGACAGAGGTTACCAGCTTCTAGACGGGTGAAAAGCAACAAAAGGAGCTTTGTTGACTTTGAGTGCGGAACCCTAATAAGCACACATTTCTTGGCGATGGCAGATTCGAAGTAATATTATACTCCCCAAGGTATTTATTATGAATAGAAATCAAAATCTTATTATTTTTCAATCTTTCTATAAAGTAAGTAGTCACAATATTAAAATTGTGGCTGAATATAAATATTGCATTTTTTATATTCTTACAGTTTGTAAAAAGTCTTAAACATTTTAAAGTCTAAAAAATTAAAGATTATATTTATGGTAAAATCCTAACAATAGAAACAAAATCTTCTACTCTTCCTTTTTTTTAAGACTGTCACGCTTTAGTATATGATTTACAAACCCAAGGACATTCCATGATTTTAGTTAAAAAATATCAATAGTAACAAAGAAATATAATTTATTACTTTTATTTTATATCCCCATGCCGAGATTTATATCTGTCAATTCATTTCTTGTAATGCCGAAGTAATCTTAATACCCGTGAGTTTTGGAATAAAATTACGAATCAAAGCTTATACATACATTTAAACAAGATTTTTAAAGAATATCAATGTGTGAATTAACAATTCAAATAAATGTATAAATGTCAATTACCGTTCTTGATTGTCACGTGACAAAAAGCGTCACGAAATGCAAAACGGATTGGTTACCATGTAATAGTGACATTGACAATTGACTTTGACAATTATCTCTATCACAGCTATCACGTGCTGTCAAAACGTCGAATCTAGAAACGTAGTGTCATTTATCTACAGACGCTCTGACAAAATTGGTTTTATGTCTACAGATCGAAGTCCTAATTGCATTCTTGACATTTTAATAAATAAAAAATCCATGACCATGTCTAACCATCCGGATTTAGTTTATTTTTTCCCACAACATTTTAAAACAATATCTGTAGATTAAACTGTTGTCTTAAAACTAAAATACTTTCACAGTGATTCAATTTGAATTGAAATTATATATCCAATAAAATTATAAGTTTAACATATGTAAAGCAATAAAATCTAAATGCCCAATATATTCTGACAATGAAGATAATATAGGATGCACTTAAATTACATTCTCAAGCAAATAGCAGCATGTATAGGCCATAACTTCTTGATTAATGTTAATCACCATCACGACATTTTGAATGCGATTTTAATGACTCTATAATTAGACCGAGATCAACGTAGAGCTATTTGTTATTCTGACCTTAGTATTACTGTATATATAGTATTAAAATAAGTCAATCTCATCGTCTGTTTTAGATTATAATAATATTGTATTAAAATATTTAACTTGTATAGTTAATAACTTCAACTTCCAGCTAATAGGAATTAAGAAAGAGCTGTAATTTGATTATTACCAACTTATTATAATTACTGTATTAAACTTATTACTGGATTACGTTACTTATAATATAATATTTTATATTATATCTTAATACCTGCTAGTAACTATTAAAGTTTCTTCATAGATTGTGGAATTAAAAGTGTAAGAATAAAAAATATCAATAGTGTATTGGTCGGCGGTAGTTAAAATAAATTGAATGGTACCAATCGGAACTTAAATATGCTCTGGGTTTTCGTTTTAGCTGTAATCTAGCTCAAATAATTTGAGTCAAAATGTTATCAATTTTCAACTTAATAAATGTAAACTTATTTTAGTTAATTATTAAGTTAAAACTCTTGAAATTCTTAGACCTTTTAATGAACAAATTAATTAAGATTTATTTTGTAAGAAAAATATGTATAAATAATATTTTAATTTGTTGGTGGTGTCATTCAAAAATAGTTCCAACATTCGTTAGACCGGAAATTACTCTGTGAGACGTTGTCTCCGTAGGATTATTGTACTTCATTTCCGCCCCACGTAAATCTCCTGTAATTCGGAAATTGGCTAAAAAATATTTGTACATGTTAATCTTGTCAGTGTATATATTTATATATATTGGTATATATATTGGTTCACGTTTAAACATATAAGCAAAAAATTATATAATATGGGTAGGTATGATGTGTGCCTAAGAGGTGACAATGAAGTCATTAGTCTTAATCATTGTTTGACTGAATTTTGCTAGGCATTATGGGGTCCTATATAGTGACTCGCTCCAGGTACGTACGGTAGCAATTTATTATAAGAAAATGAGAGATATAAAAAACTGTTGTTTTATTATAACATATTTAATTTCAAAATGGTTATGGAGTGTTTCTTATTGGAATCTAAAGGTCCGACTGTTTCCGCAGATTTTGGAAAAAAATCTTTTATGTATAAATACATAAAAGATTCTTCAGTGATGAATTTTCTTACAAGCGGAATGTTTTTTTATAGATAAGATATTTTTTGTAATGTTATTAGTTTTAAGCGACATAGCATTAAGCATGAATTGAAATAACGTATTCCTTAATGAATATTAAATACTACTTCCTTATAATTAACTCATTTTTCTACAATTAATAATGAATATGAATTCCACTCAAAAAGAACCTGAAGTTTAATTTTTAAAACGGCTAAAGCTCGGTTGTTTTACTGAGCAGATTAAGATAACGAAATTCAATCGATTAAAGCTTATCCTGGGTAGACTAATAAAGTTTTAAACAATTTACGCTTTTATTTACATTTTTGAACCATAACAAAAAATGCTGGCGTGCCGTCGTTATCTTTAGATCGGTAAAGTATTTTTCATTGCGTGATTACTTTCCATATAACAAGTACTATAATTATGAGTATTCATAGAAAATAATGTCAGCTATTAACGTAGTAAATGGTTGTATACTAGGGAACGATAATATCAGGAATACCCATCTAATTGCTTCTATCTACACAGTTCATAGGCAAATTATAGCTCGCTTCTGAATTTTATTATTAGCATTCTTAAGTATTAAGTCTCAATATCTTAATGGTATAATAACACCAAACATATATAATATTGGAATCGTCAAATAAATACTACCTTTAAAGGACAAAAGGTGTTCCAAAATAAATAAATATATTTATTATTTTTTTCCTCATAAACCTGCTTACTCATAATTACGTGAGTTTTTAAATGAAAAATAAAAACATGGGCGTATTAAGTAGGACGTGGGACTTAAGACCTCTAAAAAATGAGCCAGCATTATTTATTCGTGAGGCCTCTTTTGGTTTTAATTCGGATTTATGTTGAAACATTAAAGGGGACTTATTTTAGTATTTCAGAATATGATACTCTCTTCACATCTCCCACAATCGTACTGAAAACCTCTTCTATCTTATATTTTAACATCTTTTATATATTTTTCGTGCTCGCCATGTAATATCGAAATAGGAATTATAAATTTTATTTTACTGCTTTCGTTATGTATTTTGATTTTAGTGATGTTTCATTATAATTCTTCTTCTGTACATAGCTTTATAAAAAAGCTTTTAAAAGTTGTGTGTAGTTAAGTTAGTAATGTGATATTTTTAGTCTTGTTCTAATAATCCAGTCATTTTGGTAGTTTCACCTGGAAAGTTTTCTAAATTCGAAATTCGAAAAGAGCATACCAAAGTCCATAAAACAAAAAAAAATCAAAACTGTCGGAAATCTTTCCTCTTTAATTTGACCAAATGGTTGGACTATTATTTTAAAAATAAAATAGCTTTTAAAATATTTTTATTATGTGTGCATTTGATTTAACCTTGAGTAATTTATTAGAGCATTGACAAGTTTGATATTAGTTCGCAATAGTTTTTCTCTACCGTTCGATGAAAAGTATGAAGTTTGTTAGGTTGCTTTTAAAGTAGGGTATTTTTTTTTGGACAAACAATTACTGATTCTTATTTCATTTTTAAACATATTAAGCTAATAAAAAAAAAGTTAGTTCAGCAACCTATAAATAAATTGCGAAAAAAAATCTTAGCAAGAAATAAACTTTATTTGTCAATACTATATTTTATTCAAAATGAGTAGAAAACTGTACAACAAATCGTACAAAAAAAAAAACAATAAGAATAAAGAAGATAAAAAGCTTATTGTCAAACTTCATCCACTACCTAAGAAAACAAGAGAGAGTTCACCATTGTGCTAATTTGCCTCATTATAATAATGGTACAGTTATACATAAATCGTTATTAAGGGAGAATATCTAAAATGTTAGATAGAAGGGAGAATTTCTATTCCTTGTCGAATTGAAGCGTATTCAGACGCTTACGTATGAATCGCATGAATAGACCTTTCAGCGAGCAATTTTTAATGTACCTACTCTTCGACCATACTGCAACTGTAGTAATATCCATTGAATCGATCCAACCCGATGAAATGCGGGTGTACAACGCTTTGTGATTCCCTTATTGGGCTGGATACAATATCGGCACGATCTGTCCTACTCTATGACGTCTGTTCCTTCAATTTGTAATAAAGTTTTGCGCATCGCTCCCAATCTGCTGTTATAACATAGCGCCATATTAGTACAATACAGTACATACGCGGTTCTATTTAAACTTTCTTATTATTTAGTACTCCTTGTGAAGTTAGGCGTACAGTACTAAAGTTTTGTCGGCATTGTTTTACATATATTTACACAAGCATCTTGCATTGTATTCTTTTTATATTAAAAATGTTTAATAAAGATAGCATCTGATTCCCAAAGATGATTTGTGAACACGGCTTTAATGAAGCATTGTAAAAATGAGCAGACCTAAACATTTTTCCAACAATTTGCTCTAAATGGTATCTACAGCCGAAATCATGCAGATAAGCAGAACGAGGGGTTGGTCCCCCGTTTAACGATATCTACGTACTTAAAATTGCATGTATAATTTAAGAGGTGCCAGATATACAATTTTACATATGAAGCAAAGAAAATTTTGAAAGCGTACAATTTTTTACCGTGGAATAAAAATCTCCTTGATTTGTTTTACTTATACAAACGCAAAATCATACTTTCTGAATTGGGCTTTGAAAATGTTATATATTTTTTTTTGTATTTATTAAATATAGATAGATAATTTTATGGAAGAGAACTTGGATCCATTTGTTTTATTTCTTATAAATAATATAATATAAGGTAAGGGTCTATCAAATATTGAAATAACTACTTTGTTCAATATCTCAGGGGTATTGATGTTAAACAAGTTTATCTTTAAAATATACATATAATGTAGTCGTTACCTTTTAAACAATAAAATAATTTTATTTCCATTTTTCTTTAACTATATATTGCTATCATATTTATTATAAAAAATAAAACATGGATAAAAAAAAAACTCTTTTTTTTTTAATTTTTCTTCGTTCGTTATTTTAATTTCATTTTAAACTTTTGAGTTTAAGCTAATTCCATTTTGTTTTATTATGCAGTGGTTTTTGGTCAAAGAGTGCTTGAATTGTATTTATAGGGAACTATTATGTGCAGTCATTGTTTTATTGCTGACATACAAATGTTATTTTTATAACTAGTTTTTTCTGACATTTTATTTATTCAAATAAATCCAACAATATTTATTATGTTAAATACAATTATTCGTTCAGAGCACAACATTCGCAGTGTTATTTTATATATTATTTCGTTTGCTGGATAGAGATTGAAAAATGCCTATATTTCAAAACAATTTATTTGTTTCCAACGTTGTTTAAAGTTTCTTATAATGCAATGTTTATATTTAAGCATATAAACCAGTCTCGTATTGCAGCTTAAAGACTTACTCTACAAGGAGTAATTTTGTGTCGAGGTTTGTTATTAGTGAATATTCAAAACGGTGAATTGCACACTCAACCAGGTGCGATCAGTCTTATAATTAATAAAGATAGAAATAGACAGATAAGAAAAGTTTCAATTCCAGTAAAGTACTGGAGTTAATGAATTTTAGTAATCACTTTATTCTTGGTATTACTATGCTATGACAGTTATTTGAGCTTAGTTAACCATATTTTAAGGGGAAATATTTTAATGCTAACCAGTGAAGGTGAACGTCAATGCGCATTTTAAAGGGGCCCCTTAAACCTACACCTGGGTCGCAGGAGCTGTTTGCACTCCTCTCCCTGCAAACGGATGGGCCCAGCGCCCGCACGGTGAATCCATAGACTACTGAGAAGCTTCGTCTCATCATTATTATAATCTACATAAGTTATGTTGATGTACATATAAATATACAAAATTGATTTATTTTAAAATTAAATTAAGAGTAGTTTAATTCGTAGTAGCTGCCATTTTGATTGGCGTTTCTTTATAATATATATCTCATAGCTTACGTTAGGTGAAGAACTAATATATGATACAACAAAGGTATATATTACATTAGTAAGTCCTTGACTTTATAAAATAAAAGATATTTAAATTAAATAATTTTTCGAAGTTTATCTAATACGTTATATAACTATACGACTGTAAATTTGCATTTCTATTAGTCTTAATTTCGTCACTGATTATTATCGTGACGCGTTTAGTTTAAATATACTTGAACTAGCGTTATAAAAGTAATATCATTTACATTATACCCCGTTTTCAGTTCAGGCGTGATATTTCGAAATGCATTATCATAAAGCGACGCTCGGGTTCCTTTGAACTTTGAAAATTGGTACACGTTAGAATTTCTAGAGCCGACTTGTTACCTAACATACGATGAAACATATTTCATTGCGTGTAACAATAGCTCATACTGAAATAGAATTATTTGAATATAAAATGAATATAATATTAAATTTATACCTAAAAGGCGGATAACAATATTTTGTACAGCGCGTAAGTTTCATAATCGTGACAGTATTTTTGTAGGTATTATTTTTTTATACTAGCAACATTCATTATATAGAGTAATCAGTTAAGGGGACGGCAAAAAACTCTTCCGAGTTAGGGGTTGCCACCAAAGCAGAGCTTATATTATGAATCATAAGGTTCCTTTTTTGGGTTTCTGCTAAATAAAATTCAGAGCTGTTTTCAATGACGGAGATTGGCAATGAGGTTATGATAAGGCGGGCGGCGCGTGCGTCTGCATATTTTTTCTCAACGTTTTCAATTTAAACCGTATAATCTCGATATAGGATTTGTTATCAAACAGTTTCCCCTTGTGAGAATTTGTAGACTTTGAGTATTATGAAATAATGAAACCTACCATCTTAGTTTTCTGGCAAACTGTTATTATTTGTACAATAAAATAGTATAATAAAAAAAAAGTACACAGTTCAATCTGTAGCACTTACATGCAAAACGAGTCAACGCACGAATTGCAAACGTAAACAAAAACCTGATTAATTAAATAGGAAGGCAATTTGTTTACCCAAAAACAGCTCACAAATACATTCGTACTGGACCGGATAGGCTTCTGTTCGCTCTTGTATACTGAAGCACCGATTACGGCAGTATTGAAACTGAATAATAAATGCTAGTGAGAGTAAGGTTGGAGGCGAAAGATTTACATTTGAAATTGACTTCGCAATCCCTCACGTTTGACGCTGCACTTTTATCTTACCCTCGAAATGCATCGCCATTACTTAAATCGTTTTCGGCCATTTTCAGGCGATAAAATTCTTGCACTTAAATTTTTTCCAGGCGAATAGGGAACGGTGTACATATTGTAAAATGTTTTACGAAAGTCGCGTCATGATTCATTTTGTCCGCTTAAAGACAGTACTATCATTATTTCGCGTTCAATTCTCTAATATATACTAATACTAGAAGTTATATTAAATACTCAATTAGTTAAAATATACCCAAAACACAGGGAAGTTGTTAAAATAATATTTCATTTACAAAAAAAGTAAGGATTATTAAAAGAGTGACTGACGAAATAAAATTGATAATTTTATTTTTAGATACCTTTAAGTACCTTTATCTGAATATATTTAAGGGTCATAGTTTTTATAGAGTAAGAAGTTTGAGTTTAATTGTACCGTTTTAAAGACGACAATGATAAGATCTTACAAAGTATTCCTTTAAATTCCATATCTAATTATATCAATAATCATTTTCCTTCTGAAAATTCACTAAAAAAAAATAGCAACTTCACAAAACAATAATTTTTAAATAGTTCTACATTATTTTTATCTACATTTTATGTAGAGTTTTATGTTCTGTGCATCTGTATTTTTCCTTTTTATAATAATGGGAAACTCTTGGGTGTAAAAAATAGCGACATACAAAAGAAATATACGTTCACAAACGGAAACTTTCACTAACACATTTGTATTTAAAATTGTTGGAATTAATCCTTTGAAGCGTTTTACAAAACATCAAAGCGCTTTCATCATACGTTAGCTAAATGTTAAATCGTCACTGACATATTCACTCCCACGTATTCCTATTATCTGACCCTCACAGGGCGGTATCAGATGTTTATTACGGGGTCTTATCTGTACAGACGAATCGCTGAATGGATCAAAAATAATTACCTATAAAATTGTGTATAAACAAAAACATATTGAAACAATAGCTTTTCAAAAATGGCATTTTTATCTATTTTGATAGCGTGTTTGTTCTGACGCTTATACTAAATAAGCAGCGCTGGCATACACGGATTGATTATTTAATTGGTATTCATATTATTTGCTTCTCATTGTGTATTTGAATATTAATGTAATTTTGTTGAATGGCTAAATATAAACCTGTTTATATTCGTTACATGTTCTTGAACGTTTTTCATAATTCAAGCACTTCATTTACACGCGTACTTATACTCATAGTTTTGAAAAAAGTTGTGTTCAATTAAAAAAACGGTAGTCGTTAAATGCTTATAAAAGTTTTACAGTTATTAGTGTAGTATCGGTGATTTGTAGGAATGATACTTTAGGGTATAGGATGTAGTATATCTTGTTTTATAAATCACAGCTCAATGGCTAATATACTGAGTCTGGCCGTAAATACTGTTACACTTAAAAATAAAAAATTGTAACTGCAAATGACATTTATTTCCTTTACAGTATGTTAGTTTAGTACATAAATATAAATGCTGAGGCCAGTTGTCAATAGAAGCGCACACTCTTTCCATGGGAAAATTTTTCACTGCCAATCGTATAGATTATTTTAGGGACTCCAAATTATCGTGGCGTTTAGTGCAAGCTGTACTCTCTGAAATTGACCATAAATCATAATCCAGTCTTCAGCTCTGATGAAGTCCGAAACATTCGATTCCAACCAGAATGTGTGGAACGAGCTTTATAACCCGCTGGAAGGACCACACTTGGTTATTGCACATGGTGATGTTAAGGGGTTTAACTACCTTCTCAAAAATGGTATCTTGATATACTTGTGCCGATGTTTTCCACAAACCATCACTGAATAAATGACATATTCTAAATTCAAATGTAATATTTTTTTATTTTTAAGCGTAACAGTATTTAGGGTCAGACTAAGTAAATGTTTGTTTATTATACAACGCTGGACCGAGGATCCGTCTTACACCATGCCTCGACTCGGACTCCTCTAACTTAACTAAGTACATGCTTTTTATACCTGGATATCACCCCGTACACAATGGCTTAATTTGTCTAAGATATCAACTTAAAAACAAGACATAGAACACGTTCCGTTTGTACGAACTCTTATCTTTAAGTTATAATCTATTGTAATGTTTAACAAATCATCTTGCACATTTCAGTCCACACCAGTGAGTGCAGCTGTTATCTTATGTTATCTTATCTTATATCTTATTACCCTAATTCTTAAAGTACTAAAAGTGAAGCCTAATGTAGTACAATGCACAATGGAGACTTAAATTATTAATATTCTTTAACTGTACATTAGTTTTCTGAAAAGCATGCAATGTTACAAAATATACGAATATAGTTTGTATAATGTTTTTTTTTTATATTTTTAAATGTGTATTTTTAAAATATTTTACACTATCCAGTTTGAATGGCCTCTTAGTTTCAGACGAGTAAATCTGAAAAATAGTTTTCAATATTCAGGTCAATAAAATACGAAATGTTCTATACAAACTTTTACATAAAGCTAGAAAATATAATAACAAAAAATAACAAACGAATATTTTAACTTTACTTAATATTCATTATGTTTGTGTATATTGTTGTTCTATATTTATATTTTAATTATCCAAAAGCATTTCTGTGTCAGAAAGGCGGCTATTTTCATTTTCGAATTGCGGTCACTTCAACAAGTGAAAATCCTTTGTATAAGGAACCTTTGTTACTGGCAGCAATTTTCCACCACCCCTTAATCTAGTTCTAAACTATATAACATTTTTTTTCATATCACATCCGTAGTCCGACTGCTTACATATAATTTAATCTAATAACCTTAAATATTGGACTTCATACGAAAATCGTTATGTAAAGTAGAACCTAAAACAACTCTTGGAGAACATTAAATGATATCAGTTGGGTACGCTTTTAAAGGACTATTTAAGTAATTGTATGTACATCCAGCTACAAAAGTTTTTGAATACATTTAGTTAACGCCTTTGAGACTTGGTTTTTGCAACACACACTTAACCTACTCAAAATATATAGTAATTATATTAGAAAAGTTACGTATTACATATTAAAAAAAGATGACAGTTATAATATAGATATATGTATTAAAAAACTATATACTTATTAAAAAGTCGATGCGTTTTTAATTATTGTAAAGTTTTTGATTGTTATGCAAAAAAAAAAACAACGTTGGCACTATTTATTAAAAACCTCCTTTGGAGAACAAGCGGATATTTGAAAGGAGATATTTACGACACGAACAATGTTTCCTTTATTCCTTTGTTAATATCGAGCTCAAGAATTATATGATTTCTATCTAATGAAGAAGGGTGCTTGGGAGGTACTAATATGGAAAAGGTTAATATTTAATACTGTTAGCAAAAATAGTAATTAAAGCTGTGTCTTTTCCGTAATTCAGCCGCTTTATTGATTTTATATACAACAGATAAACTTTTGTTTAGATAAAGGAAACCCACGGCAAGTTTAGCTTCTAATAAATTGAGAATTAGGGATAAAGTTTATTTTGTCATGATATCAAAAACGTGATGCTTACGACACAGAGGTCAATGAATTAGTCAAGAGCAGTTACATCAAGTGTAAGCTCACATGTTAAAAGAAAAATATCATACCTGTTCTAAAAACAAAATATTTTTTTATTCCAATTCCCCTTTAATTACATTGGGATGATGAAATATATTAATACTCGCCTTTTGTAAAGGTTCTAATATAGCTTTTCATCTGTCAGTGTGCGATGAAAACGATCTGGCAGCTAAGCTCTGCAAACATCGCTTAACAATCAATGCCTGTTGGCTGGCGTTTGTGATTCGCTAAATTTCACCTCACCTACCTTTTGTTTGAATATAGCATAATATTGGTTTAATTTGGTGTGTTTAAGTTGAAAATGGTTGAATTAAAAACCTAATATCATTGTATTAAAACTCAAATCATCAGATAAATGTAAATTCGAATGTAAAATAATTTAGGCGTCGTGTTGCTACGACGTAACAGTAAGCGTAGTATTGTTCTACGAAATACAAATCTTGAGCTTTTTATCTCAGAACCCTCTTTTATCTTCTTTTTAAGTCCTCTTAAACATTCTTCATTCTAATGTCTACAAAGAATGAAGCTTACTAGGCCCTTAAAACAACTATCACAAAATATATTAGATAAGTTCTAGCTCTTAAACTTTAATGTATTATTTTTTAAATTTGTTTTTCTTTTTTACAATAACCATATATTTTTTTATTATTTATGTAATATTCGATTCATTTTATATATTTGCTGGGTTAAAAACTGAGACGTTTTAAGGTTATTTGAATAAATTTCGCATTCTATATTTATTTAAATCATCTGGACAAGTCTAAATATACTAAAAGACAATTTTAAACACTATCTTATTATTGGTCACTAATTACTTAACGATGCTATAATATTGACAATTATAACAACATCTTTAATAAAAGTTATGGACCTGTAAATTTATCATTAATCCATAAAATTAAATAAATTAGTCAATTTAGCCAGCAAGTTTATCTTGTAAGAAAACAGATGTCGACCTCATTTTAGCCAGAATTATTATAGCGCTAAATATAACATTCATACAAAATATCACTATCAATATAAATAAAAGCTATTTCTACGATAACAATACAAATTTCAAATGCAATGTATAATATATATAAAATATACAAGGGAACAAAATAGCGACATAAGGTAAGATATTTTCGATAGGGCCCTATAACCATGATGAACGCGCTGAGAGTTACGCAGTCTATATTGATACGCTTTTATTCCCCATTTACCTTTTTGCCCGACGTTATATGGGACCGTCGGAATTCCGTCTCAACGTTTTAAATTTACGTTTTCTCTGTTACGCAAACTATAGATAATAGTAATTTTATAGATAATAGTAATATTAGAAGCAACCTAATTTCCATTAGCAGTTCTTAGTTGAATCTTTTAAAAATATGCTACATGTTTTCTTGTTTCAAAATACCTTTTCCCCAGAAAAGATTCCTACTGATACATTCAAACTCAAATAATACAAACGTTTTTTATTTGACTTGGCAGCTGTGAACGCTGCCAACATCATCATTCTTGCTTCAGGTTCAGTCTTAGACAGGAATCTTAAAAGCATTCACTTTTAAAAAACTATTACAAGGAACCTCTTTAAATAAAAATCCAGTTCTTAATAGAGGATGTAAATTTAAAGCGAACAAGATAAATAAAATAACTTAAAGGTTGGTGAATGAAAGAAATAGATGTACCGTATTTTCAAGAAGGTACAGAATAAACTGAACGTTAGTTATAATGAGGTGTAAGCGACCTACATTCACTACGAATACCGGATTTTGATAACAAATGTACAAATACGGAAATTTCGGTTTGTCACAGCTTGAAAATCTTTTTAAAACATATGGAGGTTATGAATCAAAGAATTACGGCTATTTTGCTAAGTACTGGCCTATGTAAAAGGTGTCGACTCATAAAATAAATTGAAATGCTCAGTCGATCAAGATTCGCGGCGGGACACAACGCTGCTCGCAGCTCCGACGATAAATCAACTCGACGCTTTTATGTATAAAAAAGAAAAACCCGAGAAAGTCGTTTATTTGTTTCCAAACTATATTCGAACATTTCTCAAGCTTCGATACTCTTATAAAATCTTACACTGTAATTGAAATTTTATATTTTTTACTTAAGTTAACAAACTAAACTCATTTGTAGTTTAATAAATTCTTTTTTACTATATTCATCTCTTCTAGTAACAGTGTTTAAAAGAATTTCAAACTTATGACAAACCGTTGTATAGTAATATTAATATTTAGCAAGATTAAAATTAAGAAAATATTGGTTTTGATGTGCACAATCCTATTTCACGTATAATTTAAGGCTATGGCCTTAATTTTAACTTATAGATCGTTACTTCTTACTTTCACATGAATTTTACTTATCCTTCAAAGCTAGGTGTCTAAATGCCAGGAACAATGGTGCTACGAAATTTTCTTTTTGTTAAAACTAATGTAGAGCCACTGAACTCGCGCAATGCAGTATGTTACGCTCAATACTTTGTTCCTTTTGCGACCAGCTTTACTCATACACCGTAGGGTATACATACATAGGGTATATATTTATGTTTTAGAACGAGACAAACAAACATTATACATTTCATTTGTATATTCCATTACACATGAACTTCCAAAGAAATACAAAAAGTTTAATTGAAAAACGTGTCGTGATATATAGAAGTAATATAATCTGTAAGTGCACTCTCAGTTCTCTTACTAAGTTTAAAACTTTAAAAATCTAAATCATGAAAGTTAAATCTTCAGGTAGTGAAGTTCGTATGATTACAACATAAATATTTTTAAATATGGCGTCTTTGTCGCACTCTTATCCTTTTCGCTCCATTTTGGTTTCATAACTGAACCTTTCGCAGAATTGGTAGTTTTCGTCATCTTTAAATATCGAAATGAAGCTTGTTAGGGTAGAATTTTACTTTCCATTCCATTATTAAGTGAAATAGTGACCTGGTTAAAAGTAAAATCGTTTTGCAAAAATTTCTTTCTGTCATCTGACAAAGACTCTTTAAAACCGCTGCTCAAACTTCGTGACTGGTTTGGGAAAAGAAATATCAAATTTGTCTTAGTTTAATTGCAATGAAAATGATTTTGAACAGAAACGTACCCACGCTTCCATGATAGGTTATTGTGTAACCACGAGTCATTTCCGTAATATTCTAATACTCTAAACCGAGCAAGGATGCGATTTTTCAATTGAATGTGTTTTACGTGAACCGACTCGCAGCCGAGTTGCCAAGAGATCGAGAGATTACTAGAATACGCTTATATTTTTTATTCCCAAGCACGTTGAGATAAGTTTAGACTGCATTAAATAACAGCTATAACTCTATCAGATCTGTATTCAAATATCACGAGGAAAAACGTTCGATGTATATCATTTTATTAATTAAAAGTAACAGGTTTTGCTTATGTGAAATAATTATATTTTGATTATGGCTTACTCAAACTAGCATCATGTCATATTTGTATCATGCATAGTTTAATTATTGAACAGAAAGGTTGAAGCTTTTGTTTTATAAATATATAGGATAAAGCTCGCTTCACTAAAATATATATTTATAATTTTTGCTAAAGTTATTAAACGGAATGATAAAAATATACTCGTCAATAATGAATGCATTGAAATTTAATGTGACAAAGAAAGCCATTACAGTTTTATAAATATCCGCCTTTTAATAGTCGGAAATATTTACATTTTATTGAATAGACCGCTTTCAATAAAAGTTAATATTGAAAAACATTTAAAATCCACTGTGTTCCATCTTTACTTCTTTATTTTTTCTTAAAGTTTCGTTACTAACATAAATATTAGTTAATTTGTATAAATTATAAATATTTGTTAGTTTGCATACTTTTAAATATATATATAGGTAAAGGTAATAAAATATCAATAGATACTGTTAAATTATTCTTTATGGCGCGGAAAATTGAGGGCAACTACATAACGGGTGATGCAAGCTCACGTCGGATTTTGCAAGGGATTAACCGTTGATCATTTAATATAAAAACATTCCGCTACACATATACAGTACGCATATATCAATGATTTACATTCAATGTTTTTATTAAGAGCTTAAATACCTATTTCATTATAGTCAATAAATATAATGATATTCACTTAGTGGTATAATTGTGTTACAATGAAATTAACGCCCTTTTTAATCAAAATAATATCACATACCATAAGTCTCTTATAGACTAAAACCTATGGTATTTTTTTTGGTATGTAGAATTTGATTATGATTATGAAATGAAATTTATTTATTTATGATATTCATGTGAGATTTTTTTTGTTTCAAATTATCCATAAACATATTTTTAGCCATTATAGGTTATTTAATTTTTGAATAAATATAGAATAAAAAATAATTTACATTGCTTGAGCCATTGTGTCGCTATTCGTCTCGATGAATCTAGCGTTCTGTAAATAATCCTGTTGATCGGGACGGAGGCGACGTCTATGAGGCTTCTTTCGAAAATCCTTACCAGTGCTTCAAACTTTGCAGTATAGAATAACGTTGAAAGACCCACAGCCAACATTATTGATAAATAATAAATAAATAATAGACAATTACAATGTTTATATATGTTTATCATGCTTTACTTTTTTTAAATTTTTAATTAGCTTAACTTAGCTGAAGGTGTTTAAAGTCAATTCAAAATAATAATTTCGGTTGCATCATCCTTACAAATGCCTAATAGACATTGCTTCCGTCCTATTAAATACGATAAATTATAGAATTCATCTTAGCGGGTAGTCATTACTGCTTAAATGAATACGCCGTAGCATAGAAGAATATTTTCAGTGTGACAAGTCAGTTTCCTAAAGGTGGCTGGTTTGAGTCCTGACCGTATCAATAAATTTTAAAAAGGGGAAAATATTAAACACATGAAATATAATTATAAAATTTAAACATGGCTAAAGAAAGATGTTTATATTAATTAATTAAAAAAAATATTGTAGCATTTTCGTTATTATTTTTTCTATGTCGTAAATTTAAATGGTTTTTCAAAGAACCTTTATAGATCTTACGCCTCGATAAAGGTGATTGGTATTTGTTGCTACGGGTATTGTCACGTTCGCTCAATTGAAAGAGCCGTGGGACAGTTATCCAGATATCGAAGGTTTGAGTCCTTTCCGAACTAATGATTTTTTATTTCTATGTTTAATTATTATTGTAAATAAACTTAACATGATTTAAGATATTTATAATCACTACCAATCATTAATTTCGGTTATTCGGACTTCAAAAATTGCAGCTCAGAATAACTATTCTAAGCTGCAATTTTTGAAGCATTGGCAAGAGATTGCACTGCACTGCACTGCATTTTTGGAAGAAGCCTAATAAGACGATTATACATGGAATTCATCAATACGTAACGTCCCAGAGGTCACTCGTTAAAATCCGTCACGTATTAATTTTTTTTATTTATGTTTAGCTTAACGTGACTTAATTTTTTTATAATCCAGGCCAGGCCAGGCCAGACTAATAAATATGGAATTCATTGAGGCAGTTAGCGCCGCGTTGGTTCAATTAAAAGTGCAACGGGATGGTTTCCACGAGGTGACAGGTTCGCGTCCTGCGATTATTAATAAATGTTAAATACTTTTTTGTTACAATGTCAAATAAGCCTAATATCACTAACGATGTTTACAGTCAAAATCCAATATTAATTGCGGTTGTATCCTTTCAATGTTTTTCTATACTGCGAAGTTTGAAGAAACGGTAAGGATTTTTGAAACATGGAATTCACTTTTGCAGCAATAAATACGAATAAATAATGTAGGATTCATTAAAGTTAAGTACTGACACATGGGCTTAATTCACCAAGCGCCGGGACAGTTTCCTAGTGGTCCCAGGTTCGAGTCATTTCTGTGATTTTTCTATTTGCTAATTTTATATTTTGTGGACCTACCTCGTAATATTTTGCTATATTAATAATTGCGTTTGAAATTTTTTGTTTACATAATTTAAGAAACCTTGTTATAATTTGGTTGTTATTTTGGTTACGATGCTGTATTTCGATTTGAGATGTTGAAATTAGTCGTACCTTTAATAGATTTGAGATGGATTTTACGTCTTCATGAAATCGATTTCCCGGGAAAAAAATAGTTTTCCAAAATTTAAATATTCCAAATTTACCAAATTTCTAAATTTTCCAAATTAATCCAATTATTTTTTATGTCTATCCAGATCATTTCTGTCCTAAATAATCCATGGGATAGGAAGGATACATGATCATCGTCATACAAAGTATTCCAGCAGTTTTCGCATGACACGCGAACAAACAAAGAGACAAACAATTTCAAAACCTTTTCTTTCTAGGTTAGTGATTTTCTTTAATAAGTTCCAATTCTTTTTATAAATATATTTACCTACTGTATATAGAGTATAATCATATTACGTATGTGTGTTATATTAATACACATACGTAATATGATTATGCAGTGTTCCTTACTCCGTAATTTAATTGTTTATTTCAATATGTCTAATTACTCCATTGAATAGGTTATCATTAATATATATTTATAAATGCGTATGGGTGTTCCCTGATGCGTGATTCTATACTAATTGGTGGTTGTAGTAAGCTCTTCAAATAATTTGTTATAGCTGAATTCATCATTTATTAAATTCATAATTGTTAGGAAATGAATGATTAACGTTTAATGATATATTATTATAATATTTTTGTATATATTTCGTGTTATAAGTGTATCACGATTTATTAATAACAACTATATTGAAAACAATTGAAGTTATATTCATAGTTTCATCCCAAATCGTAACCAAGGGTCGGACTGAAGGGGAGCAATCCTTGTGATGTCAAAGATTAGGGGTGAGGTACCTGAACGTAACCGAAACGGGATACCTTTGTAATCCTTAATAATGGCATAAATATAGAAATTGTGTTTGTTAGATTTGCCAGCATTTAATAAACATAAATATTTTTCTTTCGTTAGAACTTTCGACCGCAGCGGTTCCAATGGTTGCCTTTGAATTGACCGGTCACGGATCGAAACGAGCCTTCGCAGTTATTATATTTTTTGTATTCGTTGTGGGTTTTTAAAATAACGTCTATCTAAAACAGGTAACCCATATTTTTTTTCTGTGTTAAGGAGGAGGGTTTTCTTAAGAAACCTTTTCCATTCGATATATATGTTAATTATTTTACTTCTTGGTGCAACATTTTATTTAAATAAAAATTTGATTGCTAATACCATAAGATTACTGAATTGTCTGTTTGACAAATAGGAGCTTATATAGGAATTAAATGTAAACTGGGCTTTGCAATAATATTATTTTTGTAATCTATCCCGCAAATGAATATGAAATTCGCTTCGTTGTAGAAATAAAATCTTAATTTTAACGAGCATTTCTAAAAATTTAACCAAAATTAGAATTAAAATAAAGACAATAAAAATTGTACTTATGCTGCCGTTAAACAATAATATACAATTTCGTTGCCCATTTTATTTATTAAATAAATAATGTCACTAATCTATTTTTCTTGTTAGTGGATAGAAAACTCTTAAAAAAACTGTCATTAAAATTTAAAACAAAAAACGCGTACAATGCTTGATCCAAATTGGAAAATATTTTTTTTAATTCAATCGCGTTCTTAAACACACTAATAGTGTAATATTTTCTATAAAATAATTTAAATTATAATTAATTTGGTATATTTCCTGAAAATAGGGCTATAAGGTTACACTTTGCTGCCAAAGTTAATTAGAACAAACAAGGAAATAATTGCCTTCGCGATAATACAGCGCTTTAAAAGAACACATTTAGTCAAAATGATTTAAGAAAATATATTCCAAACAAAACATAAAATAATAAAAAAAAAATGTACAAAACAAAATGAAAAATGACATCTACATTTTATAAAATAATGATACCAATAAAAAAAAAACAATAAAAACAAAAGCTCGTTTAAACTGGAACATTTACACCGAAACTTACCTCTAACTTTACTTTTCACTGGCACTCAGAGCTTTTAAAGTCACTAACAATCATTGTCACTGATAGCACAGCACTCAGTCTAATATATGTTTTGCCCGGGTAGCATTGCTATACACGCGCGGGGAGTTTGTTTTGGAGGCCTCCTCTTCGGTTGGAGTCTGATGTAGATTTGAGATCCCAGCGGTCCTGGCGGGCAATTTAAAGGCTGGGGGTGGAATCGCGCAGGCGTCCAACACCCTGTTGCTTCTTAGTGATGAAAGACACTTTTATCGATACGTTTGTTTTTATTTTTTGACAAATTTTGTTTAATCCCTAATTATTAGGTTTAATCTAGATTCATTTATCCGTCCGTCGTGGTGATATGTTTTCGTGTTCCTTTGTGCTTTTAAAATAATTTTCATTCTTTTATTCAAAGCATTTACTTAAAAGTAAATAAATATAATTATTTTTGGAGCAACAGTATCGACTTTTAAAAAATATTTATAAATTTCATGACATCTTAGTTTGTTATATTTTTTTAAAGCAGTGAGGAATATTAATATATCATTTTATTTATGGATAAATAAAATTACAGTCTTAGACACATTTTCAAATAACATTTTACATTATTTTCTACTAATATTTCTGAAAATATCGTCACTATTCACTAAACTAGTAATAGTACACTAGGCAAAAAGTCAAAATTTTAAAGATCAGTATACTATAAAACATGATTAAGGGACGTTTGTTTACATAAATAATAAGGAATTAGAAAAACAATTGGTCGATATTATAAACTTTGTCGATATATTTTCTGTATCCCCCCACTATTTAACCTGCCCCCACACCCATGCAACCTGTAACACCCCTGCCTCCCTATCGTTTAAATACTGACTTATCAAAAAACTTATGGTTAAGTTAGATGTTGTTACAAGTTTTGCCACTGCGACATAAAAGAGTGAGGGGTTATTGTTCTCATTTAAAGAATCTGAAAAAAATGTTGTATTACGAATGACTTATGACTTTAGATAACCATACTTATATATTATATAAATAATAACGTATAATTGTAAAAAATATATTATCTCATACTCTTAATCAATATTAAAATCGAATAATGTGTTTATTTTAAAGAATTTCGAGATAAATTATATTATTTGGTTAAGTGATGCGCGAGTGACCGAACACTGGCAGAATTCGAAACCTCGAGATTGCAGTTATTTTAAAAGATAAAAAAAGAAAGACGTATTATTTGGTTTCAAACTAATTTGTAATACTTTATGGTGTACATTTTTTATGTCGTCTATTATTAATTCTGGTTCATACATACTATCTTCACCAGTATTGTTGAATTCACTTTCTTGTATGTCATATAATACCTAAATTAACAGCATTTTTTTTGTAAAACGTGTATTATATATAGAAATTATTGTATATAAAATATTTTTGTAAAATCCAAATATTTTTCTTTTCGTTTCTTATTGTTAAAGTCAGACTCTAGTAACACGGTTCCAAAGGGTAAATCGAGAGGAATCGGCAAGAAACTACAGTAAAAAAATGAATAGTGTAATTCAATCTTCATAGAGTATCAAAAATTATAAGAATAATACTCCCATGAAGGCAGGCTACTTCAATTTATGTTAAAAATTTTAATAAGATGTTTAACTTTGGCTTCAAAAAGGAATAAGATCATTGAGTTTCTTTCGTAAATATTCCTTAGGTCTAGAGCAATTACATTAACAAACCGGTTTAGATAGGATTTTTATTTGTTTTTTTTTTACAAATAACATTTTTACTATCCTCGCAATAGGTATTCAGATATATTTTATTAAATTTTCAATATATAAAGTTTTTAATTTTGAATTCATTGTGACATTTCAATTATAAAACATGTATTTAAAAGCTGTACTAGCTAACTTTTGAATATAATTATGTTATATGTGGGACTTATACAACACTTGTTTATTTAGTTTTTTTTTCTTCTTTTTATCATGTTTCTAGGAACTTGTTAAATACTTTTCTTATTTTTTGTATAATTATTATATTTGTTTACTTGTATAATAAAAACTCACAGTATCGTTATTTCTTCCGAATGGAATAAAATGACATATGGCAAGGGGGCGCAACAAGTGCAAGGAATATTTACTTTATTAAGACGAAATACTAATATATAAGTTGATTTCAAACAATAATATTTGATTTAGAAATTTATTTCTGTCAATTACTAAGCTACCACGGCTATGCTTGTAATTTCTTTGTCAGACAGTTTGGAGACTTCGATAGATTAAAATAGGTTAGTTATTTAAAAATATTTTACTTCTCTTGTCTCACTTTTGATTTTTTTTAATTTTCAAAATATATATTTCTATTAATTCCTTTTTCGAATTGAATCATTTAATATTTTTATGTATATGTAAATACAAAAAAAAACACATTGTCACCTGGAAGTGGCTTAATTCATTAATTATTCTTTAATAGTTTTTTTTTAAACGTTTTGTCATTGCACAGTCTGACACGATATCTTTTACACAATGATTTCCAGAAGACTGTCAGTTTGACGTCGATTCTAGAGGTTAGACACTTCGTCTGGGGGATGTCATTCGCAGTTTATTTGAAGTTGATTTATAGATGAAGTTTTCTTCCTTACAATAAATGTCTCGAGCACATTTCAAATCAAATTTAGATTTTTACATGGACACTAAGTGAGATATTTAATACTGGCGCTCCCCCCTTCCTCCCTCCCGTTTTAGTAATGCAGCGTTATTCAAATTTAAAAACCAAGTACTATTATTATACTATCGTTATATTCATAGCTAATTATAAAAATTGATGAAGGAATTATTTCTACCATACTCAAGTCATATTTTAGCGTTAATATGGTTTGAAAGTTTATAATACTTGTTCGCGCGGTCGACAGCTATGCACCTGGAATATCTTCCTGGATATTAATTAAAAATACATTATGCAAGGCATATTTGTATCAAAATTTAATACTATTTGTTACCAATACGCTTAACTAGATTAAAATGAATACGGTTATAATGTTGTAATTATTATCCAGCAAACCATTTTATATTGTTGTCAGTTCCAAGTTTTAAGTTTACGATATCTTTTAAAGAATTCTTTAAAAGGATTTGTTATCAAAGATCATGCATAGAAACATTTTTATTTGAAGAAAGTTAAAAAGTTATTACTAATAAAAATAACTTTTCAATCTTAAGACATCCATATGCCATCGCGTTCTTACGATATTATTTGAAGACTTACAACAACACAAAACAATGTTAAACAAATTAAATAACCAGTTGCAAAAAGGTTATTTGTTTTGTTTTTGTTATAATGTCCAAACAATATAATAAACTGATTTAATATTAGTTAATTATATAATTCAATACAAATTGTCTGTTTCCATAAGATATAATTCAATACAAATTGTCTGTTTCCATGTTTAAAGTCGGTCAACGATACCTTCTGTGTTAGCTGAATAGACGTCTTATTGAATGCACGTTGAGTATCGTGTGATGGAAGGTCTACGGACTATTTAGAGAAATTGGATTATATACAATCTAAGTAATAGTTGTATGGAAGTAATAGTGCAATTTCCATTTACTATTTAAGTATACAATATGTTTGGTAGAACTAATTTATATCAGGCATTCATCGAATATAATTCACGTTCATTCTAAAAATAAATATTATATTTCATTCACATATGTACGGATTCATTGCATAGGGATTGCATTTTACTGCTCTTGAAAAGAATAGGGTTTCAATATTTATATTATACATACATTTATTTCGGTAGCCCTATGATATTCATGATTTTAAATGTCTGCTAATTTTGTATGATGAAAATCGTGGTTCAATAAAATTCAGGGATTAAATTACACCGCAATTACGTAACATGACTAGCCAGATTAAATTTATATTTTTTTATCTGTATATTTAAAGACGTCATGTAAATCCATAGCGTTACAGGATCATTAAACTGTATAATTTGTCTTCTATACGATTTAATTATACTTATAATTTGTCATGAAATGCTGTATTGATATCAATCCCTTAGATATTATATCGATTTGTCAGGTTTCGTATTCAATTAGAAGTGCAAATGTGTCTGAGCTGATAGAATCGAACCAGCTTCAGGATTAGATTCGCATCAGCATACAGCTCTGTCCCGCTGCTAATGTCTGGTATTTAGTACCATGATTGCGTTCGCATAATTAATATTAGTTTATATAAATTTTAATTGTTTATTATCGTCCGTCTGGTAACATATCGATCTGATAGGGTTACTAATAAGCTATTTGCGTAAGCTTGTCTATATGTTAGAAAGCTTTTTTATATGCTAAAGATTTTGATGCGCTTATAATTTAGATTTTTTTGGTTTGAAATTTAATATAGATTTAATATACATTAATTTAATATACATTTTAATTAGGTTAATATATAATAGATGAAATTGATGTTTTGTAATTCCTTAAAGTACCATTTTTTTGTGCTTAAATAGAACATGTTTTTGAAAACTATATTTTCCTTTTGGAGATCTGTATCATATGGAAAATACTACACCGTTAAAATGACAATGATATGGTTACCGAGACTTCCACCCACCAAAAACCAACGGTGTTTCTTTTGCCTGTTAAGACTGTTTGGTTTTCGTTCGTCTATATATAAAGAAAGATTCATCAAGGCAGGTAGTCAGACGGTAGGTCAATTTCGTAAAGTGACAGAGACGTGAAAAGCCAGGATTAAATGGAGTACATGATAAGTAATATGAGTTCCTCTTTTAATTATTTCAATTGTGAATATAATGAATTATAAATAATGTAAATATGTTATTTAAATATTCAAAAACGGACAAAGTGCAACAACTTAACCTGTTATGAAACATATATAGAGACGTAAGTCAATAAATCTTATTTGACCGTATATTGGATATCGTCGCTTCATAGTAAAATACACACATATGTAGATATCTCCTAAACTTGGCAACTGAATCGACAGGATATAGCGGTTTTCGTTGAAATGATTTCACACAGGATAATAAAAATGCATTTGTATTGCTTCATTCTCGTATTGAAAATTAGTTTAAAAAACATTTGATTTCTCTATTTATATTTAAATTATAGATTTTTTTCTCCCTAAACAATGGAATATGTCTAGAATATTATAGATTTATTAAGTAGTCATTTTAATATGAAATCAATTGAAGAGAGAACCCGATTGAAGTCTATAGGACGCCTGAAATGAAAAATCACAAGTCTGTGATCGAAATATGAGACCTGAAAAAAATCACAAGTCTATGATCGAAATATGAGACCCAAAGTTGAAGTCAGTAGGTACGCTCTGTGTGCACGACGAAACAAAATGAATCGCTGACACCGTTTTTCCTGTTAACATGTTTACTGAAAAATTTGGTAACGTCTGGTTGAATGAAAATAAAAAAATATTTACGCGTTTTAAAACCGATACACACATAATACATCTATATGGAATAAAATCACTGTGTATTAAAAAAACATATTTTTTATCATCCGTGTGTCTCCGTGTTCGTGTATCATTTAAAAACCATTTTACTGATTGAAATTTGGTTATCACCGTAGAAAGGCGTAAAGCTTAGTGTCTGTTATATACATATCATAAAAATCCGACCCTTACAATTTTTTTATTCATAATTTTTTAATAAATACAACAAAAATGTAGATACTGTTTTCCCGTAACGTAAAGTTTCAACTTTCAGTTGTATATTCATATTTGTAACAGAAGTAATAAAAAAGGGTAAACGAAATTTACATCATAGCTTTTATTTATAACCTTGTGAAATAAAAAATTGCAAAGCAATTTAACTCCTATTTCAACTGTTGATATCTTATTAGTTCTTTTACTAAGGTATTTTTATTATTAAATTGCATTTAAGCTCTGTCTACGATTACTTTGAGTCATAGCCTTTTTATTAAAAGCTGCAGTTTATCACAGAGATCTCCAAGAAAAACTCGTTTTATAACAGCATTAACGATCTAATTTCAAAGAATCACTTCCTTTGTAGTAATATTTAATTACGTTAGTTATAAAATACATCACTAACTTCCCATTTTGTTTTGTTTCCAGTGCTCTTTAGATTGGAAATTGTAATAAAATCTCTACAGCTTTAAAAAAAGGTACGCTAAGGGCTAATAACGCTGAAGTAAAGGCAATAGAGCAAATTCTTTATCAATTTATAATGTGATATAATTTTATAAATAGTTTATTTTTGTTGTCTTTGTGTTAATTAATACTTTTTGTAACATAAAGGCATCCGAATTTTTTTATGAGTTTTTTTTGTTCTAAAATAAGCAATTTTATCCAATCAAAGTGAGAAAATATTTAAAAAAGAAAATTATATGAAAAATACTTTATTTTCAAAGATACTTGTACCTTTATTTAAGGAGATTAGATAGATTAGTTTAGAGTACGTAAAGTAGGCAACATACTTGTATTTTAGAAAGATTTTCTCCCATAACATTAAATATAGTAAAATTGACATATTTTTTTATTATAAAAAAGAGAAAAATATTTTAAAATTCCTTATTTACTTTAGATTAATCAAACAATTCTCTTCAACAATAAAAGTCATTATGAGCTCTGAATTTTGATATTCCTAATATGAGGCTACTGATATTAACGATATGTTTCGTTCAGACTCCTATATAGTCTGAAAGGATAACATGTCATTTCAGCTACGGGCAGGTTCGACAGTTTATACCGTCACGTCAATTTTCAATTACTTAACCAATTGAGCAGTTAACCATATGATACAGCGCGTTCTTGTCAAACGGTCATAAAACATTTCAATTTTTAATAACTCATCGTTTGTCCCGTTAGAGGTTAAAGAAATTTAAGAAAATTCATTAACGTATTTATTAAAGAATATATAAGTCAGAATATATTCTGTCATATTTACAATTGCGAATTTAATTGTTATCAATTAAATGTTTTTAATTTTGATTACAATTTGATTTTGTGCGTCGATGAAAACGAAATTATCCTGACTTAGGTATTTGTCGTGTATTTATGATCTTTTTTTTTTTTAATTAAAAATATAAGAAAAATATTACCAGTTATTACCTCGAGAAGCTGTAAGATTTTTATTTTACAAATACGATTTCCTACCGGCGCCTCGCTCGGTAATATCATTTCGCAAATGAATTTGTGGGGGTACAAAACGAGATTCTGAAAAAGGATATCGGAAAAATATACTTCGAGCTATTTAACCTGTCCCTCCCTGTGATTACTTTTATTAATTTGTTATTGTATCAAATTATGTAATTAAATGTTATTTTAAACTATTGGTATGGAATATTTTGGTTCATTAAATATAAAATTTGGGTATGCATAATTTATTGTTACTTAAGCGATATCACTTACTAAATAATAAAAAAATAATTGATTAATTAATGTTATTTTATTTAATGCAGTTTAAAATAAATTCATGTTCATAACAGTGAATAGGTAACTTAAGTTTACTTTACTTTTATATTGAAATCATAGAAAAATTTTTCGTCATAGATTTTACAATCAATTAACCTCAAATCGAAAAACTTCAAATAATTGTTTAACTTACAAATGATTCGGAAACACTTATTTATTATTTATTGGTTCTGAGCTAATTATTTACAAGGTTTATCGATGTTGAAAATTAATAGCGATGATATTAAAATGGCGACCACATTTGCAGTGTCCAATTACGGCTACTAAAAGTGGTAAAAGTCGATACACCGCAGGCTTATAAACGATAGGCTAAAAATAATAAACATAAAACCAATGCACGTTGATAAAATAAAAATATGCAGTTTATTATTTTTATTTGCAAGATCAGCAATTAATTTTATTATATTTTTTATAGTTTCCAAATTACTTATCGTTTGCGATAGAAAATCTACATATATTTTGAATAATACAGTGATTAAGTTACCTTTTACTAGATTTAATTGAACCTACAATGTAATTTGGTTTTGGTCAGATCTTGTAAGTTTAATTTGACCAACTTCAGCTTCCGATTTATCTGGAATTTGGAACATAGCTTTAGTTGACAATGCAGCGATGCATAATTGGTGTAATACAAACAAAATGTCAAACCCTTTCCGTTGATATTTATTTTGTTGTTCCCGTACTAAATAAATATCAACAAAAAGGTTTCGACTCGTAAAATTCACCCTGACATTTAAAAAAAAAAATATTCGCACTTTTAAAAATACTTTTAACTTATTTATTTTAACACATCCACTTACATATAAGGTGTAAGATATTTGAAAAAAGTAATTGCTTTCCAAGTAATTATTCATAATTTTATAGAACTTGATACCACTGTTATAAAATCAGTCTGGGTCTTAGATACACCCTCGTATATAGAGAGGTTCCTGTTTAAATTCCATTCCTGATAAGTTCGCTCACGTCTGCATGAGTTCACCCTGATTACTCTCCGCCTAAAGAATTTCATTGCAAAAAAGGGCATACAATTTCAAGAGAAATTTCTCAAGCACTATTTCAAATTGTTTTCTTTTATCACATTAAAATAGTTGAATAAATCGTATCGTTTTTCTAAAAATAAAATCACAGTTGTCTTCAACCAGTCTGTAAAATTATCTCTAGAGCTATACAACTTTTTAGAAAGTTATACCAGGGTAAATAAAAACTGTTTGAGTTTCATTATTTCTGACCTATGAGTAAATGAGAGAATAAACGTTTGTATGTACTCTCATTTACACATACGTAATAAGTTGGGATGTTTATTCTAACTTATTTTCGCTTGATACGTAATATTTTACAGGGTTTATAAAATAAGTCAAAGTTGCTTAATCTGTTTCCACCACTATGATTTTTAGACTTGACTCTGACATATAATAATAGGGCTTACTGAGAGCTTAGGTTATAGAGACAAATAAATACTCGGCTTAAAACATGGACGTAAATGTATTCAAGCAATCTATTTCTTGATATTTTACGATATTATTGGCTAAATATACAGGATATAATTCTTTAGTGCTAAAATAAACGTTATTTTACACTTGACTAATAATAATTACATATTGCTGACTCACTTTTAACTAATAAACTGGTGTCTTAACAGCCAGTAAAGTTACTTACGTGTACTTTAAAAAAAAAGGTATTTTTATTTGTCTATCCTTATGCAATTCCATATTCAAACTAATGTTATTATCCTTACTATGGTAACAATAATATTTACTTTAAAAAAAAAACAACGGTCAATGACATGGGGACATCACTAAATCTTAATAAACTAATTCTGAAACGTCAGTTCCATCGAACTAACTTACTCAGTATACCAAATTTTAGTTATTATATTTTATTAAACATACATATATTTATATACAGTATATGTTATATTAAGCTGTGCCAGGCGGCCAATATATTAAGTGATTAAAGGTAATGATACGGAAGATGTCCTATTACCGCCCTTAAATTACCTGGGACGGTCAGTCTGTACCGTCTCTCGTTACTATCTTATAGGATAAGAGATATAGTTTATAAAACATTTATTAACTAATGGCTTTATTATTGTGGTCTAAAAGTAAATCTGTAAAAACATTTTTGTCTTTATATTACTATTCTCTTATTTATATGACGTTAAATTTCTCCTGTATATATATATACATGTATATAACTATATATATATATATATATATATATATATATATATAACTGACAGTTGACGCGTTTATCAAACACTTTCTTATATCTTAAGATATTACATTAAATCTCATATTATTATATATTATCGGAACAGTGTTAGACATATGCATATAAAATCAATAGTTGCGAAAATTAAAATGTTTACTAAAATTTTGCTTAACTAAAATAGGTAAAAAAATATATTTTTTTATAAATTGAAAATTTTAATATTTTAAATTTTATACTAAAATATTGGAAAAACACTTTAAATTATGATAGCAATGTAATATTTTTTAGTGTACTAATCAGTTTCACTAACTGACACTGTCATCCACAAACTTGCGTTTATTTCAATGAAATGCTGTAAATGGAGTTAAATAACACAATGTGACTTGTAAAAAACAACTCAGCTACATTGGAGGTAGATAAGTTATCGCATTAAAATTATCTAAGGAATTTAAAAACATTACACATATGTAAAATTGTATACAACTTTACATAACTAAGAAAGTTTGTTCGCGATGTATTAATATGGTACAACGGAGCTGGCATTCTGAACTCGGAAAGCTGCCGTAGGAATTCCTCTAGAAATTATTACCTTTTCGTGTTTGGGCTCGTTGAGTTTGTCTCGGCAAATACAATAGCTCTAAAAATGAATACTAAAAATGTACTAATTAACACGTTTAAGTATTTAACAAGCACTATTCATAATTTCAACTTTTCATTTTTCGCAGCGCAATTTTTTGTTACAGAAAAGGTCAATAATTATTGTGTGCTAAATTTACAAATCCAAATAATAATTACAGGATATATTTTTATAAAACTTAATTGGCTATAAAACATTACACATTAAAAAGTATAGCCATCTACCGGTAGTGCAGTCTGTAAAAGTATGAAATATCCTAATATTTAAATTATAAAGCTGTCATTTTCTGTGGTTTAATCTGTAGTTCTGAAATAATATCCCAAACATGTAACACACTTCTGTAGTCCACGTGGGCGGAGTCGCTGACAACAGTTAGTGTTAAAATGAAATTTAGGATACTTAGGGTATAAATTTAAGGTATGATTGTTTTTATTTGCATGTATTGCTGTTTTTAAATAAAATGTATTGTTTGAAAATAATAAATAATAGGAAATAATTAAATTAAGTAACACATTTTCATTAAAAAACATATAATCTATATATTATATTTATCTAATACGACAGTTACTTGGGTTCTATTTGAACAGAAATCTCTTACTGTTTGTTGTATGAATACGGCGGCATGGAAATGCTGACCGGTGTGCTCCAGACGTATGTACATAGCCAATTGGGTTATGTTTCAATATTTCTTTTATTTTCCTTATTCCACCCTACCAGCATCGCTCGTTACGGATTTCAATTTATACATTCGTAACTGGCACGGATCAGTTTACAGATTCTTCAAACGAAACATAGTATTTTCTACTTAAAAAAGAATCATATTTTTAGTGTTTCCTATTTTGTTTGCTACCATATTTTTGTTCAAATAAATATAAACAGAAAAACAAACAATATGAAATAAATGTTTCTTTGCTTCGTCATATATTTAACTTTAGCAGTAATAAAATATATATAGCGTATATCTGTAACAAGATTAATATATACTTTTAGTTTTTGTACTAGCCCGTTATAAAATTAATATTTTTTTATTTCTGAGCTTTAGTTTGTGATGTATTGAGTATTGCAATTTATTTTTATTATAATGAAGTAATAAAGTAAGTAAGAAAGTAGTGAAGATGGATACTAAGTTATTCGTAAATAATATCTTAAAAGTAATAAATATATTTTATTACTATTCTCAACATTTTTTATTACATATATTAATTATTAATTATATTTATTATTATATAGTACAAATATGTGATAAAATCAACAGTTTGTAGCTGTTTATTTTCAAGTACGTTTCTATTTTATGTAAAGAATATTTCTTTTGACTTCCTGCGTAGAGGGTAGTTTGTAAAAAACAATCTACATCAAAACGCGCAGCGTCAAATAACAACAGGTAAGCTTTGTCTGATGGGAATATCAATATGAATGACAAAATAACGAATGAATGTAAAATAATATAGTTATTAATTTATTGCTATTCATAATTATTTTCTTTAAGATATTACGCGTATTATTACACTTTGTCTCAGGTGTGTCAATGAAGCTACTACTTTTAATATCACGATGAATAAGTCTCCATTAAAAAAAACAACTTCTTTTCATAGATCTATATAGCTGTTATGATTATGTGAAAATTGTTAATATAATATAAACATAGTATGTCTTCTTAAAAAAATATTAGAAGTATCAATAAAATAACATAGAGTATAAAAATAGTTTACATTTTATTATTCGTTAAGATATTAAAACTTTGAATATTTTTATTCTTTTAAAAATAAATAGTAAAGAAATTTCATTATTTAAACTTTACTTAGTATTATTTGTTATTCTTTTAAGGTAATAAATGCAGTTGTGTTAACAATAAATATAAACGTGTGCGTTCTCTTCCCTTACTTTAAGGGATGAAGAAGGACAATGAACCTACAGCTACTTTTACCTTATGCTAACCGAGATATGATAAAATAGCTCTTATTATGTTTGTATAAATATTAAATTAGAACAACATAATTTATTTGTGCAATTATATAGCGCTTTGTACGTTTAATATTTATTAATATTTAATTTTGACCAATTTATTAAAGGTAGGTGTTATTTTTTGCGAAATTGAAACATATTCAATAAACATTTTCCATGAAAAAAAAAGTTATTTACTTTAACTAGAGATAATTTTCAACTCCTATATTTAATTGTGCCAAGTATATAATATAAAACAAAACGTAGCTTAGAAAGATATGTATCCAGGAACTAAGAAAATATAGAAATATTAATTTCAATTATTGTATTCTGGACTTTAGTTGCCCAATCGTTGAATGTCACCCCATGCGAATAAATTGCAACATTCAATGTTTTATTTTGTTATATAAGTGGGGAGCGCAGCTGCAAGCATTAGTGACGCCAATGATTGTGTACTAATATGTATTTTGTTATTTTCATGGAAAACAACAACATAATTAAATTTACAAAAAAATATTCTCATTTTATATATAATATACATATATATAATACCAACATTCAAACTTGAACACCTTGTTAACATTTAAATATTTGAAATAATTATATAAATACTATTATAAATTTATGTATACTGAGGTTGCACCTTAATTGGACTGTAGCACTCCGTTAAGGGGTATTACCGATCGATGGTGTATTTTAATCCCCTAATTATATTCTACCCCTCTACAGCATAAAATATAAAAGTGAAGGAAGCTCTAAGTATTTCGTTTCATAATTGAAATATTACGGTACTGATAAATAGTGTTTTCGTTGATGTCAGCTTAGTATTTCTCTTTTTAAAAGGCTGGCAATATCTGACCAACCATCAATTAGCTTGATGGACATGTCGTTTTTATTTACTTTTTATTTCTATTTGGGAATTATAATTATTTATGAGATAAGTTTTAGAAAATTAGTTTACTCACGGTCGCCGGTAAGTATATTTACGAAAACCTTAAATATGTATATTAGAATACTGATTCTTTTACTAAGCATTGTGATATAGACAATCTAAATACGAGGAACAAACACAAGCTCGCGTTACCTGTTACTCGATTTAAAAAAGTGAGTAAACCTTTTATTGGGCAATGTATACAAATCTTCAACAAACTCCCAGGAAACGTTCAAGTATTACCATTTAATAAATTTAAGAAAATAACTAAGGAACGTTTGTGTGCTAACGGATATTACAATGTTTCCGAATATTTAGAGGATGATACACCGTGGGCTTGAAGCGATCGCTGCCAGGCTGTTTCAAGATTTATTTAGAGTATTTCTATATAATTTAATTATATAATTGACTATGATTAAAAAAATCATATGACAGCCCGCTGAGTTTCTTTCGCCAGCTCTTCTCAGGTCAGTGGCAATTAATTTTCCGAGCTGGTGGTAGCTTTGACAGTGAAAAAATATATAAAACTTACTTTCAATAAAGATTTTTGATTTGGATAAGAGCAACACCGGTATCTAAAAAGTAAATAATAACGAAAATATTTGGCACTTTTGATTATATTATGATGTGCTTCAAAGCAGTAAATTATTATGGTGTTATTTAAATGAGTTTTTAATTATGAATATATATATATATATATATATACATATATTATATGTTACATAGGACAATTCAAACAACGCTTACGATATGAGGTTTTAGTTGGTATGATCCAAACCAAATTATGTATATATATATATATATATATATATATATATATATATATATATATATATGTATATACATTTATATATATATATACATAATTTGGTATATATAATCAAAATTAACTGATATTTAACATCAAATATAAGTGTAATTATTACCTTCCACGTTAATCTCTTAGTTAATGTTATTCAAAAAACCATCATATAATTAAATGATTTATTATATATTATATAATAAGATGATGATAAAATAGCTTATTTTAAATTAAAACTATAATCCTTGAAATAGATATATTTTATTAGTATTCTAAAGCTGCATAGGCCGGAGCTTTTTTACACTGAGTGTTATTATTTGATGCGGTAATGTAGGGCTTTAGGAACCCTTCGTAAAGGGAAGCTTAAGGGTACAATGGAAAGGTAACGTCGTGTAGGGATAGCGGATAATACATCGATTTATGAGTTTTTATCAAAATAATAAATAACTTATTCTATATATAAGTTATTGATTTGCCATATCTATATAAATAGAAAAACAGAGGCTACACAAGCGTTTCTATTTTGAGATACACCTGTACATAACCTTCTGAAATATAGCTTTCTTTAAGAGGGTAACTATTTTACTACATTGAAAGGGGAAAAATTACCCCATAAGGGAGAATGCCATTACATTCCTCTGAGGACCGTTTTTTCTTTGGTCGTTTATCACGAGCTCGGCACTTTCTAAACTACATTAGTTAAATGAAATGTTTTAATTTATATACTTACAACGACGTTTGATAATTGTAGGTTATTTGAAAGTAGTTTTGATTTTACTATAAATTCAAGAGTATTCTTGGTTTATAAATAAATATGACTGATTCTGGATTAACTGTAATTGAAGTTGGTTTAGTTTTGTATAAAATAAATTCTATTCAACTACGTTTTACATATTTCTTTCTTTATTTGTATGGATAAAGCTATTGCACTATATGTTATTGAAAATAATTAAAATGCAAATATTTTTTTTAATATTTAACATACATATATGTATATTTATTTTATCTTATTTATGTGAAATTTGTTGTTAAACATCCCTTCTATTTTACTTTGATAAGTATTCATTAGTTATATATTTTTTTATTAAATTAAAAAAAAATCTTTTATGAATGCTGAGTGAACGTTTTGCAGTGACACGGTAATGCTGAATCGGCCACCGGGGAAATCAACATTGTGTCCGGCACATGTATTTACAAAATGCGCTCCCATGAAAAGTACCATATGTTTTCCACTAGCCGTCTTCTGCTTCTTCTATAATATTTACAATTTGATACAAATCTTATAACAAGTATTTGTATTGCATTAAAATATAGTACACATGTTTTTTAATTTTTAATGCAATTATAAACTGCTTGTAATACTTGAGTTTATTTTTTTAATAATTAATATATCAATATATGTATAAACAATTATAAAAAAATGTATATCGCTTAAAAAGACATGAATCCAAAAATTATTAAAAATGTTATTTAAAAATAATAAAAAATATTCTAATAATTTGTAATATTATTTTAAATCTGAAAGTGATATTAGCCTATTATAATACTATAGTATATTTAACTTATAAAATAAAATAGTAATAGTTTTTATATGGCATATTCCTATTATTTATACCTGGAGTTTGGCGCATTTCGTTTGACTTTGCAGGCCACATCCCTGTCAATCAGAGTGCGAACAGAGGCGAGCTGTTACCTATTTACTGTGGCATATCAGTGTGTCACTTTGTGGTGTCAAAGGGTGTCGAAGATCAACTTAGTTCTTTCGATGTATGTATATTATTCGAAATAACATTTTTTAATATGTATAGATTGAGAAATAAATCAATACGGGCAGGGATTTGAAACTCTGGGGCGCAACAGAACTGAGAGAAAAAGGCTTAGAGGTCGCGAGATCGAATCCATGCCCTAATCAGTTAATTTTACATTGTAAATTATTTTCAAATTTAATTCAAATTTTTAAACATTTTGGAAACATAAAATGGTATTTCTTATTATAAATGAGATATACTATTAGATAACAATGTAATATTGTGTGTTATATAACGGGAGGTTTAAAACTATTTATTATTTAATTCAGTTATAAGAGGAAGGTAAACTAATTTACGAGCTTTGTTTGACCACATGAAGTCTAAATGGCTAAAATCCTTATAGGTAATTAAATGATGAACAACTTTATCAGAAAACTCGTCTATGAGACTATTTATATCTTTAAAAGTCGAAAGCCAGTCGTCTACTGAATTATATAATATTAAAGGTTTACCTACATTTTCTAAATTATAAATTGGAGGAAATTTTTGACCATACTTTTGAAAATTGACGATTATTCCAAAGTCGAACATTTGAAACACTCCACTGTGTATTACTTGTAAATAATGTACAATAGTTTTTTTGGATCCTCCTGAGGGAACATTATTTAAAATATAGGTAGTTATATTTAAATTGTTTTGTTGTTTTCCGCCATTGCCTAATAACAACAACGGATTTTCACATAAATATCTAGGACCTCTACAAAATTCATTTAAAACATGTTCTTCCAGTAGTTCTTCTCCTGTAAAGTCACTAAATTCAAGGTGTTTTAAGCCTTCAGCTTGACGGTTGTATGTTTCAGCTAAATATTTCAATGGTCCTTGAACGTCTCCCAAGTAAACGAGAGGAGCCAGAAGAACAACTGATGTTAAAATTGCATTGTACTGCGGTAATGTTGATAAAAGAACAAGTAACGAAGTGGCGCTCATAGAGTATGCTATAAAGAATATTTTTGAATTATTATTAACATTCTCATTTACATAGTCTATTATAGCTGGTGTGTCATATAATCCGATTTCATGCCACGAGAAATCCCAAAACTTTACAGAATCTACATGTTTACTCACATGATGTTTTGAATATTTGTTTCCCCTTGCGTTCGGGAGCCACACGTCAAATCCGGCATCGGATAGTAAATATGGGAGTGCTCTTTTTGGACCTAAAAGAATCCAATCCATGGAACTACCCAATAAACCGTGCTGCAATATTGCCACCTTCCTCTCAATCCTCGTATTATTCGTGAATTTTGGCAAAATTCTGTGTACCGTTATCATATAACCATCTGAAGAAACAATTGTATGGGTCTCTGGTCGATAACCATGCATGACTATTAGTTCTGGTGTAGACAGTTTTGGTCCGTTATTATTCATAGAAAATCTTGCTGGTGCACAATTGTAAGTCTTGTTACTAAATGCTTCATCTATAAATCTCGAAAACGCTTTTTTAATTTTAATTCGCCTTGCATTGAATGCTCTAATGCTTGGGTTGAATGTGTCGAACTTCTTTAGTGTTATATTAAAAAAAGACTTTATACTTTTTGTTAAATTCGTAATGGAATCTAATAGACTAGAACGCACCTTTCTTTGTCCACTTCTAATGCTATTTTGTTCATCGTCTTGAGTGTTGACGTGAAATTTAAAAATTAATATTATTAAACATATTTTTGATATTTGCTTCATTGTGGGTAGTTATCAAATAGAAATGATAGATCCGTTGAGGTAAGACACTTCTAATAAAAACTTCTAGTAAGATTGTTCCCATAGATACAATAGGATTCATATTTATAACAACAGATTAGCTATGTCAAAACATTTGGCAAATAAAACTTCAACAATTTCGTCTAGCTTACTAAAAATAATAATTGTTAATAACATTCGCTAGTTGTGACACTAAGCTGAGTTTTTAAATTATATAAATTACGTCTAAAATTGTTAAAATATATTAAAAATAATAATGTCAGCCACAAAAACATACGCTCGTACGTGTTTTTTATATTTCACTTTTAATTTAATGTTTATTTCTATGTCTGGTATTTAAATGACATAGCTCTTTAAAACTGACTTGATTATAAAATACAAAGTAACATTAGGGTTCACAAGTGCTTGAAATGAGTTCATCAGCTCGTATTTATAAAAAATAAAAACACACACACACACATACACACAGACACACACACAAACAAACACACACATGTGTGTGTTAACTTGTAAAAATTATATTTAACAGTTAAAACCAACAAAATAGTGGATAAAACGCTTAGTTCAATTTTGTTCTTTATTTTGTTTGCCATTGATTTCAATATCATCACTTTTTTAAAGTTAGCAGAATTAGTACGAATAATCGACAAGAAACTCCATAGATATGAGATTCAATACAATCAAATTATTTTTTAAAGTACAGCTTACAAAATAAAAATCGTTTAGTTTGAATTAATTTAGAGTACTGAATAAAATCTCAAAACCATGTGTATATTAGCTTTTACAGATCTGTAAAAGTGACGGTCTTATCGCTGTTGAAGTTTTTTGAAAAAAAGTATATGAGCTATATGGCTGGCAGCTTACTGGTTCTCTTTGACCAGAACTCTCGTTTTGATAAAGTCAAGTTTCAAGCCGGTTCAACTCCAATGACAATGGCCATATAAGGTAGGCTAAAATGTAACATACTTTCTGTCAATTTAAAAACAATTGCTCTTTCTCAACGTGGTCCTTACAGACATCATTTGTCATAGCTATAAACGTCTAAGAAAACTCTTAATCAGAATAATAAACATTTTAAAATTCCTCAGTTAACCAAACTTCAATATCATACTCTTTAATCTTTTGACTTAAATAGTCTTAAACAGTCTCTTTTTATTCACTTGCTTTTATCCAACAATAGAAGCTGATACTCTTGACCGTTATTCACTCTTCGTCGGAACACCATTGTCACTTCTCATCGTCTGTCATTAAAAAAACCTGGTCTATCCATCAAAGGCTACTTATTGGCTGTGATGGTATAAGCTCTTTTATGGTTTTGTATATTTAAGACTTGCCCATTGATCTGCTTACCCACGGGATCAACTATTTTCTGTTATCGGATGTACAATCTGATTGTAACATAAGGGAAAGATTATAATTCTAGTGCCAAAGATTTCTCATCGTTCATTACTTTCTCATTAAGATAAGTAAAAAGTAATAATGTCTATAAAGCAACATCGCCACGAAATAATAAACATACATACTTACAAATAAAACTATAATCAAATTAATACATGAATGATGGTGAATAGTTACAATTAAAATTTAATATATCTCGATAAAAGTTCACCATAGTGTAAAAACACAAACTCTAAGGGACGAGGAATGGTACGGGGAAGAATATCCTACAGAGGATAGAGGTTTTTTGACAACTACAAAGAAGGTTGGATAAAGTGCCTTCGTCTAGACCACATTCACATGGAAGTCATAGTGATCCCTGACCCTAATTTTGTGAAGATGTTTCGGAGGGCTTGAGGGTCCAAGATGCTTTTGTGAAATTGTGGAAATATTTTGCTCTCAATATGTTTTTAAGGGGAAAACCATAGGCTAGAGATGTCATGGACGAGAGTTTATATGTATACTACTTTGAAATTTTTTAGTATTGAGATAAGAAATACTTATAGCAGATTTGGCGCAATAAATCGCTACCTCATTGAAAACCCGAATCCCGTTGAAGAGTTTACCGGGTGTGCAATATAATTCTTAACCTTGATTTACTTCTTCTTCTACCATATTTACGTCGGTTATATACAGCTTTATGTATATACCAAGACCTACTACACCGATTCAGCAATTTATTTATAAATGTTTTATACATATTTTCTATAATTATATATACATACATACTTTTTTTTGATCTTTAAGAAAATTTTTTGATGTTTTTTTAAATTTATAATATTATTATTTATACATATACGTAAATATTCAGGATAGATTATACAATATGTTCTGGTTAGTTATTTATTAAAAACTCCTTGTTCTTGTATACTGACAAAAATGTCCGCTCCTCCTCATTTTACAGTTGATTGATAGATAATGGTTGCTCATAAAGTCCACCTTTTATACATTATATCTAAATTTTTCAATAAAGTATTACAAAGAAAATTAAATTGCACCTTCATTTATAATCTAATATTGTACTTTTTTCATGTAATTTCCTGTCATTTATTAAATTCCTGGAAAGTGATCGTAGCGCCAGCTACTGGGTTCAACTGTAAATCGAAACTGCCCCGGAGACGCACTGAAGCATATAAAATAAACATCAAAGCTCATCATCCAGAACCCGGCACAGGTCCTGCCTAAAAATTATGCAATTTGGGCATTTATATATTTATATATATAAATGCCCACATTGCATAATTTAGAGAGTTAGGAAATAAAGTTATTATATATATATATTAATATATAATAAATTTACTTCCGGAAAATGAGTATACTCATACATACTCATTTTTCATGCGATCGTTTGAACAGTATTTAAAATAACATTCTGCAGAAAATTCTCGAAGTAAGAAGCAATTTGGTGGATATATATTTATATCAATTTTCATAATGATGAAATAACAACGTGGCAGTTGATATACTTCAGCTCTATCTGGTGTTTTATAACAATTGAGATGCGTAAAATGGTTCTCCTTGTTTTGCTTTTTACTTATGTTACTTGATGTTCTTTGTCACCGATATATATAAATGAACAGAGTTTGTGTGACCAAAGCGACCAGACGTACTCGTTTCAATTATGAATCACAACACAACAAAAACACCGAAATTGATTCAGCGGATCAAAAGCAATTCAGTGACAAATATACATTCAGAATAATGACATATATAAAGATAAAAATACATAATTGGTTGCACTTAATGGGTAATACAAAAATTAAAAATAAACGTCTTTTTCGTATGCCTTTAATCATAAGAGCTCATACACACATAGTCCTTAGTTATTGGAATATATTAGCGACAACACTTTTTAGATTAGAGTAAGATTTAACCAAATTAGCAACGGTTTAGTACTGTATGTATATTAGACATAATTTTATTATTTATCTATAATGTATTATTCTATATGTTTGTTAATACTATAATATTATGACAAACTTCTGCCGATGGATACAATCGCCTCTTGGTAAATATTTTTTATAGTTTTAATTCAGATATTATATGCAGAAAAATCTTTTTGTCATATAGTAAATTTATAGAAGAATAGTGCTGAATAATTATATACCGGCGATTTTTTAATATCCGAAAATATAAGAGCATTACAAACAAAGAAATAAAATTATAATAAGCGTTATCGATGAGTAACGGATCAAGGTGTTATTAGTCCTGTTGAATGTATCTATCTCTTAATACTAATATGGCGAGGTGTAGCAGCAAATTTCCTAACTTGTTAAAATAGCACCATCTAAAAGTTTTCTCATCTGACAAGATTACCAATAAAATGAGGACGTTGCTCACATACATATGATATCAGAAGATTTAAAAGTCATTCAAACATGGATTCTTAATTCTTTATTCATTTTAAATACAACTATAATATCACAAATAAACATTTAAATCTTTATTTAAAAAGCACAAATAAAATATTCGAGTCCTATTTAATTTTACATCAGACTTCATTAGACCTAGTCAAATTTAAGCCATTCTCCAAATAATCAACAACCTTTTCAAATATTAATGTGTCGGCTTCTGGATTCCATACAAAGTCTGTGTGGCTTATTTTTTTATCCTTAATTATGTAATGATCTATTGGATTTTTAACGCTGAAGAACAATCTTAATACATCGGGAATAGTAGCTAGCCAATCGTCACTGGAACTGAACAATGCAAGGGGTACTGTAACCGAACTTAGTTTATATGTATCTAATTCGTCATCGAATTTATGAAATTTTCCGCTTTTAATAAGTTGAGAAAAATGCAATATGGTATTTGTTGATCCACCTGCTGGTATATGATAGAGAACTCTTGCAATTAAACTCTTATCCCACAAATTTTCGTCGGGTATACTACCACTGAGAAATAACAAAGGATTTATGCAATACATTTCTGGACCTTTGCAATATTTACGCACGACCCAATGTGGAATTTTCCTGTTTGGTACAAATTCTGCATCACCCAGCAATCTAAGTAACTGTTCGGGGGGACTTTTTGCCATCGAGGTAAGAATTTTTAGAGGGCCTATGGTATTAGTCATGAAAGCTAAGGGTGCCAAAAGTATGCCAATTCTGAAGTAATTATTGTAATCTGGTAGAGTGGACAACATTACTAAAAAAGCTGTAGCTCCCATAGAATGACCAATATAGTTTATTTTATCAGTACTATTTTTAACCATTCTTATATATTGCACAACCGCAGGTAAATCGTATTGTCCCATTTCTTGAAAAGAGAAATTCCAGAAATCAAAAGAATCAATTTTTTTAGAAGTATGACCCCTGGAGTAATAGTTTCCTCTTGCGTTGGCTAACCAAACATCACATCCAGCGTTTGATAATATATACGGTAGAGATTTTTCTGGTCCCAATAAAATCCAATCTGCTGAACTTCCAAGTAAACCATGGTTTATTAATATAGTGGAGTTAACAAGTTTCAAGTTTACATTTATATTTTCCATTTTTGGGCTTCTAAGACGATGCAATGTCAGAAGGAAACCATCATCAGTACGAACGATGTGAGATTCAATTCTTTTGCCATGAAGTGTCGCTAGCTGGCTAGTGGACATTAGAGCAGTTGGTTCTGATCGTAAATTGTAATACTCAGGAAACTCAGTTTCTCTTTGAGCAGCTTCTTCTTCAACGACGTCACAAAATGCCTGTTTCGTTTTCTTAGTGTTATAATTATATTTATTTTCGACATTATGGCTGTAATCTATCTCGGGAAAAATAAACCCGTTTACTTTTTGTCGTATAGTATTGAAAGCACTTGCTAACTTATGGACGATTTGAGTCACTTTCATTGTCACAAATTCAAAAGGTTGAAAAGAACTGATTGTCCTATTTTGATAAAATACAACTAAAATTAAAAATAAAAAAAACTTCATTTCTATTGTTGTGCCGTCCGTTCTTGAACTCTACCTATTCCAAACTGTCGGTAATGTGTTGACATCATGACATAAATACAATGACGAATAGATTACATCTTTATAATCAGAGAACAATGAAATACAATAACATAGGTATTCAGATCAAATATTTGTAACGACTGGCTACTTAAATAGTAACTATTACAACTAGCCGAGAACGAAATGTTTAATAACATAATAATTATATAACCTTAAATAGTTTGGGAATAGTTCCGCAATGTGTTCTTAAACTTTACAATTACATAACACTGTCACTTCACTGAAATAATAAATAAAATAACAATAAATGGCTATATTATCTAACAGTTAAAATAAAGTCATCGTCATTTTATAAAATTAAAAAAGTGAATTTTTTGGAATCTTATTTCAGCAACTGGATGCCATTTAATAAAACTCAGCAAGCAGAAGTGAAAATTTCTAACGTTTCGTTAAAATGAATACAAAGACATTGCTGACTACGAAAGGCTTATGAATAAACAACGGTCCATTCTTTAATTTACATCCTGCTCCAGGAAAATTGTATAGTGGAAATTAAATAAAGAATATGAATCTGTACAAGACATCAAAATAGGAAACAATAACATTTTTGATAGATTGTATATCAGCAATAATGTATTTGCTCACTTGTAGCTTTTGTTTACGAGGATCAGTTTTACATTACGTAATTCATTAATGAGTTAAATTATCGCATTAAATAATATGGAAGCTGATTGACGATTTGAAGGTCGAAATTATTTAATCTTTTGTTATTCAATGTTAAAAACAATAATGAAAGAATTAAATAAACCGTAATCGCATAAGTTGCTAACCTCTCAGCCAGTTTGAGTAAACTTTCTTTCTTAACGACGTAAACAATTTAAGTCTAATGCAAAATGCAGAGCGTGTCCGCAACTGGCCTCTCACCTCCCTACTTCGAAATTACCTGAGCCTTTATATAATTTATTTAACATTATTTAGTACTAATATAACTTACCAGTTATTATATTATTACTTTAATTGTAATTTGGACTTTAATAATACATTATTAACAGCTGGATAATATTCTATTTAGAAACAATTGTCATTCTCAAAGTTAAGAACTTTGTTCGTTCACTTTTTTGAAGCAGAAAAGCGCTATTGAATTTTTAAGTAAAAAGACGTCTACTGGGAAAAGTAGAGTATGAAGAAAAAATTTAGTTACAAACTGTGTTGCAAATCTATTCTGTTTGAAAGTTTTAGACAAAGTAATTTAACGTTTCAGTAGTATTTTCCCTGAATTTGAATAATAGAAGATTATAGTCAATTAGAGTTCGTACCTATTCAAATTAAAACAATTACTTATTTGCGTATGCAGAATGCTGTTGTTGGTACAAGATACATAACTGAGACATGGCTTTACTAATATACCGTTAGGTTCAATGACCTATCGGTATATTAGTATATGGAATGATTGAAAACATATTCCACAAGTGAATAATGTAAATGCATTTATAACTGATTTATAGTGAATAATATTCGTTTTTATTATTTATATTTTTATATTCTTCTCCTAAAAATTATTTACTGAGATAAATGTGCTGTGTGCTTTCATTGAAATATCAGTCAATTATAAACAATCTTCCCTCGATACTTATTATTTACCCATTCACGGTTAATAGAATTAGATAATACTTATAGTACATTTATATTTATATTATATTTTATAAATGACTATGTTTGAAAAAATACTTGCTTAAAAAGTCAGAAAAGGTTAAATTTTCCAAAGAAAACTTATATTTCGTAAAGCTTATTTTAATGTTTAAATTATATATAACTCAAGGGCAGTTCATGATTGTCTTCCAAAAGGGTCTTTGGAGCTTTCACAGATGATAGCGGATCTGCTAAAATACCGCTTTCCTTGGGACTGTGCAGAAGAATCCAAATCCGTCGAATTCGCGTTGCTCATAAGAATTCCACCTTTTGCAGACCATAACTTAGCGATTTTTTCATCTTGGCTTGCATCTGCAAAAACAAATGAAACCTTTATAAAATTCAAGTGACCTAGGAGTTGAACGTAATTTAACATCGACAACGCGGACGGTGACTGTATTGAACCAGTTGTAAGTCCAGGAGTTGTTTGACGCTGAACTTAATTGATTTTCTTCTAACACTACAACAAAACAAAATTATCAACCCTGGGACTATTCCAGTACACATGAGTACCAAGACTGCACTGGACTTGGACTGGCCACATCAACGGTTCATATTTCATGAGGCCATCAATTACGTCTATAGGTATAGCTTATTTTGGCTTGAATTGGATGATGTGTTGTTTATAATACATGACGGCATCGATAGGATAGAATAAAAAAAAACGATGATATCACACATACTTATTGTTTTGTTTAATTTTAAAGATAGAAAGCGCTTAATGTCATACGGATATTGTTATATAAGCCATCCTTGGACTGAATTCAAAACATGAAATTTTGACTAAAAATCCACTTTTCGAAAATCCGTTTTTTACTAAGTTCCAACTTCAGGAAAAGTTTACCTTTTACTAGCAACGCCAGTTCTGTGATAACGGTTAATAAAAATTCCTTTTTGTTATATAGAATTGTTAATCAGAAATATTAATATCGGCTGTATGCGCTCCATATACTAGTAGTCGCATTAATTGAGCAATCTTTACTTTGAAATTTATAACGATAAAGAAATAATATAGGTACAGACTTTGATATATTTGGACATGAGAAAGACGATGTGTGAAAACAGCTAGAGGAACAAACCTACCTCATGCAAAATGCAGCGGCGCACCTTCCCCTCCTATTTCGTTCCCCCTGCCTTCCTTTATAAATGATTCTGGCTCAATTTCGCCGGCTCCCGTGCTCCCCGATATTGTTTGACTTGTGGATATTTATACATTTAGTGAACTGGACAGTTTATTTGAAACAAATTTTCCCATAATATTGCTAGAAAAGGTTAATCTAAGTAAATCTAGTATATATAATATGTATTATAGTATATAGTACACAAATTAATATAAATGATACAATATTATAAAATAAGTGTAGCACAAATTTCAAAAAGCTTTTGTTGTTTAAATGACAGATTTGGTAAATTTTGATATCTGAGCAGGCATCCGGTGTCCTGTATTAACTCAATATTAATCACACAGAACCCGTCTTCACGGTCGGACATCAAAACAGGTCTCCGACAGCGGTGTCGGATTTAATTAAAACAGCACCTTTGAGAATTTAATTTAATTAGCGTGAGGCGCAATTTTAAGGACCACCTCTATTCTATTGTTCCCCGGCTTATTCTATTTTAAACTCCATTTCTGGTTATTTTTTTTTTTTATTAGAAATTCTGATTATTAGTTTAATATTGCTTCATCAATTATGTTGCATTATTTCAACGTGCATATATTTATTCGATTATCACAATATTATTATATTATTTATAATAATATTTAATATAGTTATATCGTTTGCTTTTTAGTAGAGGCCATTAGATTCTTTAAGGTAATATATTTTGTTGATTAAAATAACGAAATATCATATCGTACCAACACCAAATGCAACTTCTCTAGATTTCCGGAATTTCATACTTTTAGAATACTATTCAGTTTTACTATCTCTGAATTCAAAAGCAAATTTAACTACACGTGAATACACTTATAATAATAGACATGCGGAAAGATAGATTACGCCGGAAAACACTTCGCCTGTACTGACACTAAATTTTGATATTGAAAAACTTAGTTTTCCAACACTATCTTTCCCTATACCGCTCGCAACATTATAATTTCATATAACAATTTTTAAAATATCATGTTTTGAAAGTTAACATAAAGTATACAAGTGTTACAGTTTTGTGTATGTGTGTGTGGCAGTATGTATGTACGTACGAAAGGATGTTTGGTATGGTCTTATAATATGAATATAGTAAGATAGTTCGATGTTATTTTCATTTAAATAATGTTTTTAGAAAGTTTCATAAAAAAATATTTTTGTTTAAACAATATGAAATATTTATTATATTTATATTAATAAAACAATATTATATTACGACTATGGTTATTTATATGTAAAATATATAACTATTTTTTATCAAATGTTGCTTCATGCCCCAACTCTAACCTGTAGGGGCTGAATATGAATTACATATATATAATAAACAAATCTAATGCCTAATTCTTCGTAATCTTTAATTAGTGGGAATCCTTTTATAAAATACATTATTTTTATTGATTAAAATGAAGGTATTTTTTTTTGGTTTATAGTAGAGAGAGAGATACTTAATATACTTTCTTTGAATAATATAATTAATACTGATACAATCGAAATATATTTTTATCTAAAAAAATGCTATATCAATTATAGTGAACCAGGTTTGTCTATTTTTCATAAAAATTTACGAACATTTCATAATTCCATCTTTGTTTCAAATTATATAACGTACCTTATTTCTCACACTGAACTATTTCATTTTGATGCTTCAATTATATATTAATTGAGTTGTATAAACAACAAAGAAAAAAAAAAGCAAAAACAATGCACAAGTTTAATTAAAAATCACTCGAGAGTTAATTTCAGTTTCAATCTAAGTTTGGTAAGACTAAGTCCACTGCTATGAAAACAAGTGCCTGAAACCGAAAACTACTGTCGTTAAAATACAATAGCTCCCTTTGTTTCAAGATGATTACAATTATCTGTAAACTGTAAAACGTGATGACAAACATAAATTAACTCTGACTAGTCTTATATTTAATATATGTTTATGTAGAGCGTAGAAGCAATCTTAATTTAATACTCAGTAGTAAAAGGTGTTGTCAGAGATGTAAGAAAATATTAATGCAATATCAAGACTAATCCGTAGCTACATACCTCTTTTTGCAGCAAGGGGTGAATATTAAAAGTGAAACTAAGTAGGGGTGGTGGCAGTGAAGCAATATTCAAATAATTGGATCAACAAGACCGTCCAAATTAGTCTGTGAAATATTCATACCAATATTTAACTCGCTACACAATGCTATTATTACTTTATTTTTAATTATTCAAGAGATGCTCCCATAAAAGAGGGTATCTGGACAATTTACAACACAATCGTAATGCGTCACTTCATTCTGGTTGTAGTTGTTTTGTGATTGCGCTTTGAATTATCCGTCCCGTACATGGAAACCAGCGAAAAGCTACGCATGCTCACATTACGCAAGCGAGTCAATAAATAATTAAACTTAAGAACAAAACTATTGACCCGTTATACGCCCCATGCCAATATAACGTACATCGAAGCTAAATAAACATGTTACGCTTAGACTGTTTATTTCTTAAACAATAATCACTTTATAAAATATTAAAATTATACCTTTAGTGGTATTAAGTATAATATTTTTTTCTGTATAAAGTAACTCAATGTATATATCTATCTCTAAACAAATATATCATTACGAGCTAAGTTTCACAATAACTACATTTCAGGAAAACAATATTGGCATCAATCAATCAATTTGGAATTTACAGTCTTACTATAACACTTCGAAACTGAGGTGGTATAACTTACAATTACTACGAAAAGTTTTGGGAGCGGTTTAAATTTCGTCCTTTACAAAGCGCGGGCACGCTGAAGACGCTATTTTGCATTAAAATTCAATATTGAATTAAAATAACATGAAATATAAAATGGAATTGTATTTCAAATTTTTGGTGAATGATATGATACTGACACGTAATGATGGTCCGTTACTTAAATGAATCCATTCCTCCGAAAAGTAATATTATATGGATGATCGATGATATTTTTCATTAACAATTAATTTATAATATTATAGATATCCAGGCATATTTTTACTGTGACATTTAATTATATTAATTATATATATATATATATATATTTCATACAACATTGTTACTTTATTTTTACTTCATCTTTGAAATAATACTATATTTGCAAATAACGTTACAATTTATCTGAAATTTTAAAAATTTTATCAAAATTAGACAAAAAAATATGATGCAAAATGATTCCTGGCACGTTGAAAGTGCCAAATTGATTATGAAGCAAATCGAGGGTATGTCGAGGGTAAATCGGACTTCATACTATTAGGAGGGTGCTTTTTAAAAACCGTAGTAAATGAATACAATAATTTTTAAGTACTGTCGTAATTATACGATGGAATAATCAGATATTTTATATCCTTCTATGTGTAAGGTTGTCAGTCTAGTACTGTTTAAAGTATTTGCTTTCTGATTTTTGTTTATTTATATTCTCTTGTTTATTATGTATATGAGTGTGCTTGAAACCAAAATTAATGTCTGCAATCTGAGATGATTGATTTATAATGCTACGCTACAGAAGAGTATTACGAACTTTACTCCAATATATCGCGCGGTTTATTAGTTACAATACATTTCAAACATAAATCGGAAGATGATAGTTGTTACAATATTCATTTAATTCGATAAATTATTCAAAATTAGCAAATATTTAGAAAAGTATCAAAATAATATCTAAAAAGTTTTGAATAACTTCATAAAATCAATCATTCAATCTCATCATTGTCAAATCAGTTGTATATCCGAAAGAGAAGTGGTCATTTTACAGTTTTATTTAAATATTTGTAGATATATTCTTTTTGTATTGTATATAAAATGGAAATATATTATTCTATTGTGAATGACTGTTTCGTAAAAAAACAAAATTAGGATTATTTATTATTTCTATAAATGTTCAGGTACTCGAAAATATTTATCTACTATAAATTACAAATATGTATATATATTAGAACAGTCTCGAAAACGAATAACTATAAAGGGAATTAAAATACGCGGTATTAGATAATAATTTATTATAATATATTAGATAATAAATATAAAAAAAAAAATTAAACTTTTATTTTTAATAATGTTTCTAAATACATTACAAGAATGGCCGCCTTTTAATATTATTATTTCAATACGTTTGCCATGACATGTAAAAAATACTTCAAACGTGTATAAAGTGTTACTCATGGGACATTTTGTAAACCTAAAACCAGATACAAATGAGATGCTTATTGCAAAATTGAACTGGCTATTACTTGATGTACTTCTGGCAATAAATGTACGCCATCTGTATCATTTATTGATTATAGATGAACTTATATAATTATTTTATTCCAAGAGTGAATAATACTATTTTACGACATATAAATCTATTCGGTATTTAAATAATGTTTTTTATCTGTACTCCTCTTTTATATTAAAAATATACAAATGTAAACTATATGGTACTTAATAATTTGTATTTCTGGTAATTTTGTCCTGTATATGTGTCATATGCTTACCAAAATATATTGAAATACCTCTCCAGCAGATGGTTTTTCAAATAAAAGGGACGCTACGCTTACCCTACATGCGTAAGAATGTGATATTATACGAAATAACCGCACAAATAAGCAAAGGGGCATATTTTTTAAATACATTATTGCAATTTAGACGTTGTAATAATTATAAAAATATATATACAGCGAACTTAAGAAGTAAGTTGCTTTGTATATTGGAAAAAAGTGGCAATAATTGGTGATCAAATTCACTGTCTAAAAGAATAGCATACGTGTGGTTTTTAGTCCTAATTACTTTTCCTTTAGTCATTATAGCATCGCTGTAAAAACTTGTGCTAAATCTATATTAATGATAAATAAATGTGTTATTTTCATAAAGTAAACCAACATTAAACTTTCTAACTCTAGCTTTCAGTATTAAGCGCGTAATATGATGAAGAATTTTTCATATAAATTGCACTCACTGCTTCAAACGAGGCGGTAATTAGATTGAACCAGGAACTCCTACTTTGATGGACTAACAGCATAAGTTCTACTCAAAATTATTGTCACCTTTAAATTCATAGCCATTACTTTGTGATTTATTGTAAATAACATTGAAAAACTTAAGCGGTCTCTCTCTTTATTTATATATTATTATCTCTAAGTTATAACTCTATGATTCTTTCGCTACTGAATCAGACAATATCTGCTATATAAAACAAACTTTCGCAAATATTATTGTGTTAGGAAAATTATATGAATTGTAATTGAATGTCGATAATATATATTTTTAAATATTATGTAGTTTTTAATAAGTGACCATTTTGTTTTTGTTACATGTGTATTCTAATATAACGAAAATGTCATACATGATAAATATATAATAATTGCTGACAAGACGGATTGTACGTGCATTTGTCATGAAATATTTTTAATATATCGAAAGTTGGACAATTGCTGGTATGTTTTTAATTAAAAAACCACTACCCCTTGTATAAACTGAGAGGGTACTGGCGGCTTTTTTTGATAATAATATACTTTATTACGGCTTTAACTGCAAATAAAAATAAATAGGGTTGTGTTTTATTAAAATTTGTATGTACTTAGTGCACTTGTAAGTCCGTTTAATGGCAGTGTAACTTTTGAAGTTTTGAACGGTAACTGTTTTTGGAAAAATAACTTTGTTTCGTCGAGACAACGATTAGATTATAGAAATAAATATGACCTATCATAGTTATCTGTAGGTGGCACTAAATGTCATTTGGTAGTAGGGGATATATATACTGACCAAATAAATTCATATGTTTGTTTCAGACAAAAATAACATACAACCTGCTTTCGAGAAGTAAAGTTGTACTTGAGTTATAAATTGTTGTTAGTAATTTTACTGAGCAATAGCTGGCTTATTGTATAAGAACTATGTACTCGAACAATAAAATATTAGCATACATTTTAATTACTTTCGTCTAATAATTTTTGCGTGATGCGAGGAACAGCGAAAAAATAAAACTTTAATCGTAATAATTTAACACCGATTGGCGGTAAAATGTTAAAAACACAATTATTTCACATAAAATGAGAGAAATAGAAACAAAATTTACATAAGTAAAGTCAAAATTCTAAGTCAAATATAATTTATATATTTTTTTAATACCAACAGTATTTATTGCCAGATTAAATAGATATATTTAACTACTTCCATATCACCTCCGTTTTGCAACATGAATAAAAACTAAAATAAACTGTCAAAAAAATAAAACTATGACGTGATTTTAAGTCAAATCTAGTAAACCTACTATTTCGACTAAAAATAGGAAACCTATACAACAGATAAAGCTGTTAATAGTACAAAAAAAGGTATCTACCGACAACGATGTCTTTAAAGAAATTAATGAAAGGAGTCACTTCGGAAATGTTATGCGCCGAGGGTTTGCTGACTCAAGACTGGGGTTCTATAACTCCTTGTCAAGCGGCGTGCACAGACAGATTGGGGAAAACATTACAATTGGAGCAGGAACATTACTTACTAGACCACCCAGAGGTTACGAGAGCTCAATATTGCTTTATTTTAGTACTAAATATTATACAGTCTGAAAGTTTAGCTGGATGCTAGCGTGAATGTTATTTTCTGATATGCGAATGCGATGTAGATTACAAATATTTACATGAATTTCCGTAGTTTATTTGTACATTGTAGCTGAGTTTCGTCTTGCGTGTTAAATCATGTTTTTTTTTTAGAATTCATGGAACTTTTTTATGTTTGTTTATTTTGTAATTTAGTTCAGCTTTTTTAAGAGCGCAGGTTATTTCATATATATGATTAAATGTCTGTGAGAATATCATTGTCATCGACATCTAAAATCACATACAATTGATGTAAACGTTTGTAAGAAAAAAAAGTTATTTTAGTTTATCTTATTATATTCCATGTTTACACTTTGTCACTCACTTTTAAATATTTTACAGTACCTAAAATTCATCAAAACTAACTAAATTGTAGGTGAATTCAGATTTAAAATAGCATCAAAACGGACAGGATCTCAATCTTGTTATCTCTGAGATATCATCCTCGGAGATATCTAACAGTACGTCATTGTTATCATATCACATCATATTTAAAATGTAACCGATACTTTTTGAATTATTAGGTAAAAGCGATGTTAGAAATTTTTATTAGTAAAATGGTGCGAAATAATAAAAGGAAAGACATTTTAAATGAAGCTACAAAGCACTTCGCAAGACCTGTAACAGTGCTCGATGAAGAAGTACGACAAAAACTCAATTTACTCTCCGAAGAGCCTTACAACTCTCAGGTATAATTAACTTTTTCTTAAAAATGTTACAGTTTGAGCATTTTACCAAAAAGTACTTGCATAGGTAAACTATAGTCAATGAAAATAAAAAAAAAACAGAGAGGCGTGGAATTACACCCTAATAGCGATCTAAAGAGTGTTAAAAAACTATTGAACTTTCAAGCGATGGTAGTTTTAACGTGTTTAGAATAAACGCTGATTTGCCAGTATTATATTATATTGTATCCGGATATTTTATTTTACTTTTGTCTGCTAATTAATGAAGTTCATCTGACGTACTTGTTAGACTTCATTATAAATTAAATTGTTATTAATTGAATTTCTTAGCAGTGTTTACAGACGAATGTTTCTCATAATAACAATATTTACTACGATTCGGATTTCTCAATTTTTATATCTTTATTAATAGGTGCAGTGTGGACCCTACCAAGACGAGTTATTAAAAGATGATTTAAGAAAGCTCCTAGATAAGTACTATCCGTTGAAAACTCCAACAGTACCAACGCCATCTGTGTCGACTTTAAATACAGAATCTTCTTCATTCTTGTCCTTATTGACCTCGGACACAACACTGGCGACCCCTGGTAAGTTTTTCTTGAAATTACGGTTATTTAGTTTACGCCAAAATGAAATAAGATTTATGTATTCTAACTACAAAAAAAACTATTATATAAGGCTTAGTTTTGTAAAATATTAATCATTTAAAGTAAATGAGTTTCTCAAAAGAATTATAACACAAAACTGACCACAATTGTCATCTTTTCAGAACCAATACCGACACCTGAGCCTACTTTTTCTGAAGTTGTATTCAATTTAGTATCCAATACTGTTGATAAAGCAATTTTCCTTCGCGTTGACGACGAGGCATTAAATTATGACACAGCGTACATTGAATTGAGAAGAGCAGTCGAAGAGGCAATGGAAGTCCCAGTTATCGATATAAAGAAAGATATCGCTGAACTGTACTTTAATGCGTATAAAATGTTTGAATTTGAAATAATGGAACAGGAACGTATAGGTAAAATTAAAGATCTAATTTACATATATATAATAATTAATTTTCAAAAAGGCTCAGACATACTAAAAAAACTTAAATATTAATAAATGTACTGTTCAATGGTTCACAAAATGTGACATATATATATATATTACTATTTGTATAAAACGCTGCCAATTCCAATCTAAAGAAAGTAGTTGAAATACACCATCAAACTTAAGTATTAATTTTCTAGCTTTTTCATCGATATAATTATAATTCTTTAGAATGGTGTCTGAGTACCTACCTTACAAAACTCTAACTCCCTTCTTCAAATACCGGTGCTGAGTGCACTTGGTATCCGGTTTATTCCGATATTCACACCTTCCGCTATTGATATGTTTATAAAGTTTGCACTCCAGGGTAATTTAGGGAACACGTCAATGTGTTTTTATGCATAGATTACCTAAATATTGTCCCAGAGCGAGATGAATCTAAACAAAGTCTTAAGACAAGAAGATGACGACACCGTGTGTTTTCGTCAATGAAATGTTTTGGCTAGCTTCCAGTTTCGTACACGATGTATGTAGAAACTCATTCATTCCCTATTAAAATATATTACTGTACTGTTTTGAACCCGTACTACATTTTTCTATACACCCATACACGCGCTACATCTTTACGTAAAACTCAGGCAAGTTTTTTTCTAATTCTTTTCCAAATTAAAATTATCTAAAGTACTCCATAAAACAGCAGCTATCTATTAGTGAAAGTCCCGTCAAAGTAAGTACAGCCGTTTCGAAGATTAGCCAGACAGACAAACATTAACATGGACGAGATAAATATTCTATAAATAGTTGGTTTTCTAAAGTGTATGAATTTCGAAAGCTGTTATTTTGACATTACAATTAGACATTGCATTTATATTTATTTGTGTAGATATATAATATATTACTTATAACAAAGCATGTTTATATATTGGATGCAGTCGAGTGATACAACTAGCTGCGAGATCAATCGCTGAGATCACAATAAATATCAACGTGCTGAAAACTTGTCTGTAAGAGAGGTATTCATTCCACTTTGAATTCTTGACGTACGTGTATGTCCGGTTCAAATATGCAAGGGAAATGTTACATGCCACTTGTGTAATAAGAGTCTGCACAATATTTTTCACATTTTATGATAAATATATTTCTGAATAATCTGGTCGTGTCTACTGCGTACCTATTTGTTCTGAAGTCACCATATTGGGTAATCTGTTAAATAAAAGAAGCAATCTCTTAAATCGTTTGTGAATAATTGAAAACTCAATGGACTGTTCAATTTTGTCCATTTTGAATAAAGTAAAAACCTTACCTCAAAAACTCCTACACATGCAAAAAACAGCCCAGCATTTTTTTTTGTGTTTAAAAGCGGCTGCGTTTGACCCAAAAATGGTAGCTATTATAAGATGGTGGTGGGTGAGGGCGGGTATTGTAGATTTCTGCATCGTGTTGAATCTAAAGAGTCTTAAAAGAGTTTTATACCTTTTAAATGTAAGAGGATAGTCGTGTCATTAATAATTTAATTAATGTTATAAAAAAAGATCTGTCAATGAATTATTCATTCACATTTTGAAATGGTTCATTAAACAAATATACTTCTAATTTAGACTTCACTATTATAAGATATTGTTGTTACGGAATGCAACATGAAGTATGTTACATCAGTCAGAACAGATTCTTAATTAATTATAAATATGAATTATTATATGTGAGGAATTATCAATCAATATTGTTTTAAATTAAAGCTTTCATTCAGTACTTTGTATCGTATGAAATATTGCAAAAGGCTTTCAAAAGCACTCACCTATACTTGTAATTGATGGAGCGCTACTTTTGATTACTTTTTTCCATATATATGTTTCTTTGCAGCTGCTGAAATAGCTTGGGATAAGCGAATGAGAAAGAAACTTAAAAGGACACTGAGACGTTTGGATAACTTTAAAGGTATAATATTTTCTCATTACTTGATTGCTTCTACAATTTTGTTTAAGCTAATTTATTTTTTAAGATTATATACTAATTTGAATTAAATAATAACTTGCTATAATGTAAACAATATTCTAAAATAAAATATATTTTCAGAAAGATTACAGTTTTATGATCAAAGTTTAAAAATATAAATAGCATTTAAAATTTACGTCAAATCGCGATGCCATTGCTCAATAACGGTGGCTTATAGTTAACTCGACAGTATTAAAAAAGTTCGGCAATTTCTGTTTTAAGACAATATTTGTATGGTATCTGTGACATATCGTGTAGTTATGTGAAAAAACATTTTATACAGATGAAACTCAAGTGAAAAAGTCACAAATAAGATAAGATAAATTGACTTACAAATTACATAAGAATCTAAACAGTTTATAGATAATAACTTGCTCTCTTTGAATAGCTACGTTCCTTTTTATTTAAGATTGTGTGATCTATTTACTTCTAGATCGTTCTTTTATCGGTAACGAACGGTTACGAACGGTTACGAACGATAACGAACGATAACGTTGAAAGTAGAAGTATTCTCTGACGCCTTTAAAAGTAAAGAAAGAGTGTGGGTAGTACATCTTTATCTACCGCCATTTACGATACTACTAATAAAGAAAAAAATAAGAAATACAAAATATAGACACATTTGTAGTGAAATAAAAATGAGTAGCTCTATAACTTTATGTACTTTCTTTTTTGTATATTAATTTAAATGGAAAATAAAATGAAAATTTTTCTAAAAATAAAACATTTTAAATTTAAAGAAAGTGCTTGTGAAAAACTAGGATATAAAATATATAAGATCAGAAACGAGAGTTAATAAGACGCAAAACTCACGGGAACGAAATAAAATACCTATTATCTACCTAGAGCAAGCTGACTACATCCGCTCTGATTGTTATTTCACAGCTGGTTATTTATTCTTTAATTCCACCTTACGAATTTACAGTTCCATTAGCTGAATTGCAAGAGCACCAACCAATTAATAGTAAAACTGCGTATAATTATTAATAATTATATATTTTAAGTATAAACTAATGTTTTTCTACTAAACAGCTCCGATAAATGAATATAAAAATATGTAAAGGGCCAGGAATAAGTAAATAAAAAACATTTTTTTTTTTTAAAAGCGAAGACTGTTTTTTTTTTCAAAAACAGTCTTAAGTTTATTATATATTTTTTATTCATAATTTTTGAATATTTGTATAATTAGTAAACTTATACTACAGGATTTGTGACACCGCCAACGCCAAAGAGTGAAATATCTTCCCACGAGAGTTATAAAATTGCCCCGCCACGTCCCTGCATATGCCACCCGCAATTCCACTATAACAGATATCCTAAAGTATACAATGTTCTGTTAAATATGTCGTGATTATTTTTTACTATTTAAGTTCGGTTACTAATATGTGTGTTACTCTATAGGATAGATTTGGTATATATCTGCCCAATGACAATAAGTTCAGTGATTGCAACGTGACAGTCACTCCGGACATTTCAGAGGAGAATGACGCCACAGGTGACGAGAACCATTAAATCACGGTCTTCAAAAACAACTAGTCAGAATGAAGAAACAATCGGTGTTGATGATACAACGTTGATGAATTACGTTCATTGAAATTTTTTGTATAAGTACGGTATTTTTTTTTTGTTTTGATTAACAGTTCTGCTAATTTTTTTAATATTAAACAATTATTTACTTATTATAATATTTCTATACAAATATGTAGTTCTTTATTGAAAAAAATATGAAGTTTATCTATACAAAGGTATTTAAACGAAGAGATCGTTTGATTAAAGAATTCAAAGGTTTGGTAGGATTACATTTCACAAATAATTATAACATTAATTAAAAAAGTATACAATTTTATTTCAATAAATTTTAGGTATTTATCAAAGACCATCGACCATTGGACCATCAATGAGAATTACCTGCAATTACAAATAGAATAGGATATAGAAAACTTCGAGGATCTTCATTGATACATTTATTAATTCAATAACACTAACTGATGACGACACGTATTTATGTGGGTAGTAGACTATTTTCCTATTTAGGGCAATCACTACAAAATTCTATGCAAATTTATGTTAAACTTTTTGAGTGACTGACGGACAGACATCATAATATATAAATTTTCCCATTTATTATATTAGTAACGCGCCCGCAACATCATTCGCTTGAACATTCATATAATAATTAATTTATGCAAATCAACTTTGTAACGAGTTATATTATTATTATTTTCTACTAAATGAATTTTATAATACCCTGGAAATGTAATATTTTAGAAGTTTTTCTATGTATGGTAACTTTCATGTATTTTCCATACACATGTCTCATCTCTTTTTTGTTTATTGTCCGTTGTCAATAGCAATCGCTTACAACGTTTGACTTTAAGACCACTATATTTTAACTTTTATTCGCGTTCTCTAACCCTAGTACGAGTATTGACGTTACGAAATATTGACTACTACTCACAACCAAATAACAACCAATCACAACCAAGAACTCGTTTCAACTGCTGGAAAACTATCAACTAAGGGTACAAATTGCATATTCAACGATGCGCTCCCGGCACGTCCATCGTCTCATCTCAGATTAGGTTATGGCGTCAAAACTACGATATTCAAATATTTGTTATATTATTTACAAGAACCTACGTAAATTGCATGTTGTACTTAAAAATATATTGGATTCTTACAAACGAGCAGAGATCGAGAACGACAACTCCTCACCACCCAACACGAAAACATCTTTATTAACACAGCACGGTGAACAACGGAGGTAGGGCAGATGTTTACATATCGCTCCATTGATCACTTCCAATGTCATCGAGGTCAACGTGGCCTTACTCTGAAATTTACTTGAAATTAGGCATTTAGAAAAGTGCTTCTGCATAGTTGCGTTGGAATCTTTATCACCCAAAATGTATTGAACATGGGAAAAAGGAAGAACTGAATTTGTAAAAGAAATGTTGCCGCAAAATTCAAAGTCCAACGCAAGATATTGAATTTCACACTAGCCAGTATTAAAAACGAGTTAAGACATAATACAGGTTACAGCTTAAGTTTGTAACTTTATTTAGTTTCCTGCATTGCTAACAACGTCAATGAAAAGGAAACCTTTTTCAAACATCATAACGACTTATTTGAACCAACTTTTGCAAAAGTGTTTATTTTCGAACCTTAATCATTTGAGTTACGTCATTTTTAATGTATATAGTTTTAAAACTTGTATAAACAGATTGTAGAAAATAACATCTTTACATTCAATGTATGTATACAAATATAAAATGTTATTTTTATTTGTTTCCAAACCCTCATCATTCAAAATAATTTTATTTGTTTTAAAATTACTAAAACAACACCATCTTTAATACTGTTCAGTGAAATCTCTACCATAAAGTATGCAGACACTTTTGACAATGCATTTTACGTTCATCTAGTTCTTGCGCTAGTATTGCTAGCTTACGTATGCATTGCAACAGCATTCAGCGATTTGTGGCTGGCTTAAAAAAGAAAAGTATTCAAATGTTTATTTTTCATTACACGGACTGAATATAGAAAATATAGTGTGCATTTAATTTATTGTTGAAACCTAAAACATGATTTGATATAAAGAAAACCAAACACAAGACACGCGATGATTTTCAACGATGCTGAAATTAATCAAGTTACCCCCAAGTGACCGCAGTACAATAAGGTATTTTTGTAAGGCTCAAAAGAAAAACAAATAACTGGAATATAAAGGATAAAGGAACGCAAAACAACAAAATTTTAAATAAAAGGAATCATCTGCATAACAAATTGTGAAAAAAAATAGCACACACAATAGCCCTATTGTTTACCTTAAAGCCTTCAAATAAATTATTATTATGTAAAACGACCTTTCACGTCTTTAATAATACGAAAGATATAAATAAATTCACTAACAAATTCATGGTGTCAGCTCAGAGTGAGTCCTCCTTTAGTTAAACTTACTGGCTATATTACGAGTTGTAACTTTTATTTACTAAATAAAAATGGTAATACGTATATCAATAATGAAATCAAATATATACAAGGTTAGTTGATATTAAACAAAACATGTCACTGCTTCACAAGGTATGATGTTTTGATAGAGTACTGTGGGAATCGATTGATGGATGAGAAAATATTCTATAGATAGATATCAAATTTCCGAGTCAAGTTCTTGAGAGACTTAAATAATTAATGGTGATAAATTTATTTATACGTGGCGCATTGTTGGGCGGATAACTTTTATTATTATTACTAGAAAATATAATATGGTTACGTCTTCATTTAGCATCTGTTGCTTCTCATTTTCTATCTGTTGCTCGCTGTAAAACATACACAGACTTTTAAACTGCATAGTATTAGAACAAAGCATATAAATATTATCATCAGATGGGTAGATGACGCTGTGCCAGCGGGTCGATAGTCACTATCCACAGATAAGGGCAGAGTAAAATAGTGTATATTGGATAAGATATCCTATTACTTTGTTAAACCACCTATTTGAAGGAGTTTATCCAAAGGCTTAAATTATTATATTCATAATAAAAGCGATCTTTTACTATTATTTTCGTATCATTCATGTTAGTTTTGTATAAAATTAAAATCAGTGTGTTATATTTAGTATTTAGTATTTTGAACATAATCCAAAATAAAAAAACAGAAATAAATAAAAAACTGAATAATTCACAAAGATTCTCCTCTTACAATTCTCTACAAATAGATCTTATCGCTTCAAACGATTCACGATTTCTTCCAGACAACCTTTGAGCGTGAAAATTTCATATAGAACTTTATAGGGTGATGTAAATATATATCCACTTGCTAATTTATACAAAAATATTAATACTACATTTGTCTTCATAATTACAGATATGTACATGACATATTGAATAATATTTAATAACTAGCTGATGCCAGCGACATCATCAGCTCCCACAAATCTCATGACTAAAATAATATGGGTATAGAGAGTATATAGCTTAGTAAATACATAAGCTTACATAAATAGAAAGCACGTTACGTAAAAAGAAAGCACAGAATATAAGCGTAGTAAATAAGCTAAATACATGAGCTTAGTATATAAGCTTAGTGCATAAGCGTAGAACATAAGCGTAGTACACAGTAGCAAAGTACATAAGTAATAATTAAGCTTAGTGCAGTACCTTAGCAAATAAGCATAAAACGTAAGCTCAGCTTATTAGCTGATTACTACATAGTAAAAAAAAATACTACATAGTAAAGCTTAGTACATACAAATGTTGAGAACATAAGCTTAGTACATAATACTAAAAATAAACTAGGTATATAAGCGTAGTACATAAGCCAAGTACATAAGCGTAGTAAATAAGCTAAGTATATAACCATAGTACATAAGCTTAGTATATAAGCGTAGTACATAAGCCAAGTACATAAGGGTTGTACATAAGCCAAGTATATAAGCATAGTACATAAGCGTAGTATATAAGCGTAGTACATAAGCTTAGTATATAAGCGTAGTATATAAGTGTAGTACATAAGCCAAGTACATAAGGGTTGTACATAAGCATAGTACATAAGCGTAGTATATAAGCGTAGTACATAAGCTTAGTACATAAGCCAAGTACATAAGCGTAGTACATAAGCTTTGTACATAAGCGTATTACATAAGGTTAGTACATAAGCCAAGTACATAAGAGTAGTATATAAGCACAGTACATAAGCATAGTACATAAGCTAAGTATATAAGCGTAGTACATAAGCTTAGTATATAAGCGTAGTACATAAGCATAGTACATAAGCGTTGTACATAAGCTTAGTACATAAGTGTAGTACATAAGCCAAGTACATAAGCGTAGTACATAAGCCAAGTACATAAGCGTAGTACATAAGCCTAGTACATAAGCGTAGTACATAAGCTTAGTACATAAGTGTAGTACATAAGTCAAGTACATAAGCGTAGTACATAAGCCAAGTACATAAGCGTAGTACATAAGCATAGTACATAAGCGTAGTACATAAGCTTAGTACATAAGCGTAGTACATAAGCCAAGTACATAAGCGTAGTACATAAGCCAAGTACATAAGCGTAGTACATAAGCCAAGTATATAAGCATAGTACATAAGCGTAGTATATAAGCGTAGTACATAAGCTTAGTACATAAGCTTAGTATATAAGCGTAGTACATAAGCTTAGTACATAAGCTTAGTATATAAGCGTAGTACATAAGCCAAGTACATAAGCGTAGTACATAAGCTAAGTATATAACCATAGTACATAAGCGTAGTATATAAGCGTAGTACATAAGCTAAGTACATAAACATAATACATAAGCGTAGTATATAAGCGTGGTTCATAAGCTAAGTACATAAGTGTAGTACACAGTAGCGTAATACATAAGTAGTACTTACTCGTAAGCTTAGTGCAGTACCTTAGCAAATAAGCTTAGTATATACGCATAAAATATAAGCTTAGCAAAAATGCTTATTTCATGAGCTAAATACATAAGTTTACTTTATAAGCTAAGTACCTCAGCAAATGAGTTTAGGACATACGCATAAAACGTAAGCTTATCACATAAGTTGACAACATAAGCTTAGTTCATTAGCTAAGTACATAAGCTAAGTGTATAATCAAAATACATAAGCTTAGTCCATAAGCTGAGAACATAAGCTTAGTACATAAGCTAAGTATATATGCTCAGTAACCATAAAAATAATTATAGTAGGTTAATCTCAAAGGCTAGGAATATACTGACGCGGTCTTTCTTTTAGAACTTTTAGAGGGTAAAAATTTTGTAATACACGATTTTTGCGCAACTTTCGGCATTTTCTCGGCGAACGCAAGGATAGTTTTGAATTTTGCCGTTTTCACATTTTTTTATTGCTGCTCCTCCCCTATTTATCTAAGCGTAATGTTATATATATAGCACTCCTCGAAAAATGGACTATCTTATACTGCAACAATTTTTCAAATCGGTCCAGTAGTTCCTGAGATAAGCGCGTTCAAACAAACAAACATACAAACTTTTCTGCCGTATATTTTAGTATAGATAATATATATATTCCTTCTAAGTTAGCGGAGAGATAATGAGCTTCGGATTTTTTAAATGCGAACAGAACAGTGTTCCAGAGTTGAATAGATTGAACGGCTAGCATCTTGTTGACAGATTTCGTTATTTACATGGGTATATATAAGGTTCAATTATTTACTATCCCATATTATAAGAACAATAATAAAACTCAGCAATATATTGTGTCGGTCTTATAATATTCGTCTCATGTTACACAGCTTATAAAAATATAAGAATAAAAAAAAAAGTACATTTGTTTTAAAACTTAAATCTTACCAATATTTTATTAACAATCCTTGGTCTTGTCATGAGGTCTTGAGGCTTGAGATCATGGTTTTAGATAACATTTAAGATGACTTTAAGCAAAATTGCTAAAATGAATTAAGGAACTCCATATATTTGTAAACACGAACAATGCCTAAGATAACCCCAACATACCAAAACTACTTTTCGGGATGGATTTTCTACTGCTGATGCTGCGTCTTTGATTGTTCTGTTTGATTGACTGCAGTGTTTCATTAAATTGCCGTTAGTTGCGTAAAGTTGTGAATAATGGTTTACGAAAATAAAATAAAAGTCGTAAAACTCTCTTTTTTAAATTATTCTCATATTATTAAAATATTTTCATTAATGTGATGAAACGCAGTAAACGAGATAGTCATCAAATGTGTCTGTCCTGTTCAAACGCTATAAACATATTTAATGGTGTAGCTTGCAGCGAAAATAGCGCTGGGTGATATTGCGAGTTAATTTCTCAGTGATATCGATTAATGTCTCTATTGTCTTTGAACACAATTGTTATAAGCATAATTAGTATATTTATTACAAGAATTATTTACAAGCGAGCTTTGCAAATTTACAAATTTACAGATACGGTACGATACGATACAATTTTATTTATTTGACAAAAAATATAACAAACCCACAAGAAAAAGTACACAAAACCTAATAAAAAATGGGACAATAGACGACCTAGAAAATAGTTAAACCAGCACCATAAAATGAACACTAAAATATAGCCAAACCAACTCCGAAACTTCTTCGAAAATAGACATATTTTAACAAGAATATGACAGTTAAAAAAAATGGCTAATATGAGTTTATACCTGGAAAAGTAACAACTCCAAAAATACTAGTCAAAGTATGAACTATTACTAACTTATTATGAATGGATTAAAGAGTTGAAGGAACTTATTACTAACTGATCAACGAACAAAACGATACCTACGTTCACAAACTTACGAGTAAATATAAACGTAAGAGAAAGCATCTGTAAAGGTCGCAAAGGCAAGAGTTGAAAAACATTTAAACTAATGTCAAATATATACAAAGTTTTTGCTAGGTAAATAAAATAAATGAAAAACCAGTAGAACAGGCAAGTTATAAAATGGAATTTTCCAGAATTGTTAATTCTCTCCATCAAATAGGTGCAAACATGGCATTAATGTCATTGTACTGACAAAGCCGCAAAAACAACATAAAAAGGCAATTCCTTAGATTATGTGGACTACTTGTACTTCGGCCAAGTCATCATCATCCTTAAGAGATCAAATGACAAACGAAATTAACCTTATCAAACAAAATAGCAACAGAGTGGTGAAGCCCAAAGCAAAATATATGCTGGCACAAGCATAACATGCATGCAGCGTTCATATGTGAAATAAAAGCATTCAGAGATAAACTTGCAAAGAGCATGGAAAAAGCAAACGGTTATAAAAGATAATATCAAGAACACTGACCCAAAGACAAATATAAAACTCGACTCACGAAAATCGCACAAAATTAATGAAGATTTATATAATGAGAGAGAGAGAAGGCTATATGACGTGCGATAAAGTGGAAAAATAGAGCAAAAGAGTTATAAAATTTATACGACAACTCTTGCAAAATCAAATAGTATCCCTAATATGGATGATGCCCTAAACTATTGTATACCTAATAAGGGGCTCTACGCAGTTATCTGTATACAATGAAAAAACTACAAAAATGTTAATAAACATAATTTCACTGGGTGTAAACCACTTTTACTTCTTACATTTTAAACTGTTATTAATTAGTTACGGCACAATGCAGTTGCTTGACATATTTGAGTCCCAGGTCTGACATTCAATTGTTAGTATATTTGATATTAAATTCCTGAATTCATAGTTACAATTGTATTAGAAACAGGATACCGCTTTGCAAAGCCAGGCAATCCGTAACTATTTACAACTCAACTTCTAGAAACGTGGATTGGATTTAATGACAACTGCTAAATTGTGTAATTTATTGTACGAAGGTAAAATTCAGCAATGGTTTGTCTGTTTTTTTTTATTATCTGAAGATTTTTTTTATATGAATGCAAACTTTATTATTATAAATAGAATATTACTAAAAATAAAAGAAAATAGTAAATAAAAAATAATAGAAATTACCTAATAGAAGATTAAGAATAATAAATAAATATATAATGAAATACAAACCATTACGGACGGGGATTCGAACCCGCGTCCTCTGCGAAACCATTCCATCGCTCTACCAATTGAGCTACTGTATAGCTATAAAATAATATAAATTAAATAAAATAAGATATATGAACCTTCAGAAGTATTGGTAGCTTCAATCTCTTGTTATTAACTAAAATGTTTTTATATTTTATTACCCAATTATTCTGGGGATTTGAATAGACGGTAGAATTTTTTACGGCAGTCGTAATAAATGATGTTTACCAAAATATTTTATTGAATGACAATTATAATTCTAATATTCTTGTACAATAATGATCTAGGAATAATAATAAATGACCCAAGAATTAGTAGGTACTAATTTGGTGTACTTAATATATTTGAGCTACGTGACTACTTTTGTTAAATCTACGTGATGCCGACTATACATCATGTTTATAAATAATTCTCACAAATCATGTGAGCTTTTTCACGGATAAGGCCGTAGCAAAGGCTGTTTTATTAATAAAAAGTACCTGGATATTTCAAATGTAAATAACATCCATCCTATTTGCTCTAAGTCTAAAAAAAATTTTTATGCCCTAGAGCAAATTGTATGCGTTACATTATTAAATAGGTACCCATTAAGGAGAAAACAAGGAAATATTTTTTATTGAAAAAAGTATTTCTGAATTTATCTATAAAATAATATTACTAGGTACTTTATTTACTAATAAAGTTTATTTCAAAATAATAATTTTCTTGAAAAAATACATAAATATATATAAAAATAGGAGAATCGTACTTATTTTTTTTTCTAATAATACTTTGCATATCCCGTCAATGCCAAATATTTTTTTGCCTAAGCATTTTCAACAATATAATGGAGTATTCATACTAGAAGCAAATATTTAAAAAAAAAGTTTATTTTTTAATATTTGTCGTTGTTAAATACGTTATTAAATACGTGTCAATACACAGTGTAAAATGTCGTACAGACAGAATAAACACGAATAATTGGTTTTACTTATTTATTTCTTAGCTATCAATATTCATTACATGTATATTCTCTATTTTTATATTATTGTATGTAAAACCGGAAGGCTGACAAGCAGAAGACGCCACTAAAGTTTTTAAAAACAGATCGGCAGAAATAAACAAAGGAGTTTGAATTATTAATTATATAATAATAAAATATTAAGCTATTAACAACAAGAACTATTGGCATCATCGTATTTATAAGTTTAGCTTGTATATGTTGGACCGGAAGTTGATAACAACAGATAATTTACATTTTTGTAAGTTATCTTAATACAAAACATTAAAATTCAAACAAATTTGTATCCCAATTAAATTTAAGTTTGTTATCGCATAAAATGCGTATTTTTTTTAAAGTGACGTCCTTTGATGTTTTAAGTATAAATCATAAGTTCTCTAATTACCTTTACCAAGATTTATGTGAAAAGGTTAAATAAAAGAAAACAACAAATAGAACACATTTATTAAGCAAATATTTAACAAAGTCGGAACAGAGTCTATTAATTACCAAGTAACTCAATATCAATGACTTAAATTAAAAAAAATGGCTTCAAACATTACATGCAAAAGCGAGAGAAGTAATAAGAAATAAACAAAAATAAACTGAATCTTCATATGAAACTGAAAATTAATCAAGAAGGTTTTCAACTCAAACGCAAACAAACAGTAATATAGGATTTTATTTATGAGCGAAGTCTGACTAACGTATAAAAAGAATGTACGTTAGTGTCGTATCATTCATACCTAAATCAATAATCCGATTTCAATGAACTTAGATAACTTTTAGTTAAAGGCCCGAGTTTTAGGTGTGTTAGATGCAGTTTGTATGTTGCCGTTTTCTAATTAAGAACCAAATTTAGGAGACAGGAAATATAATCCAATTATATCATTTATAACTTGCAATCATCAATTCCATGCTTCGTAACCAATATACACGATCCCGCACGAGTACGCACGAATGCTCTACATACCAATGTAGAGCAATTAGTTACATTAATTTGTTTACTGTTACCATAGTCTATCTAAACCAAGAACCCTTTGACATTTGTCAGATTTGAAAATAGAGATAGGGTCAAATAAATGTGTCTAATATATCCGATATAATGATACCATTCCTTTGTATTCACTAATCGATTTCAGTTAAAGAGATTTATACACAACTGTTTTTTAATGAGACAACACTATTTAAGAATTCTTGACAATATACTGGTAGTAATAGCTGATAGTTTAGTTTTATTAAAAGCTCAAGGACGACAGGATTGAAAACGTATTGATTATTCACACATTTATAATCAATAAATAAAAATTCGTATACAAGTGAGTTTAAATAGTCCCAACACTACAATTATCGAAAAATAATATAATTTTATTTTAAATTTTTACAATTGTACATCTGGTAATAAAATAAAAATAGTTCAATAATTTAATGGTTTTATGGAAATGTTGTTGAAATTGTTAGAGATGTACCTGTAAAAAGTTTATAATACTCTAAACGTATGAGACTTCAAACGGTATTTCTTAAATTAGATAGACTATAGCATACTATATAGTCTACGATATAGACATATACTATACACTATATATATAGTCACCAACACAAATTCTGTATGTTATAAATATATACACAAAGATATTCGTTCGGCAACTAAGTGGTGGTAGAATAGAATAGAAGGAGAAAATAAAAAAAAGTGTAAAAGATTAACCTTAAAGAAAAAATGCTGTATATTAAATGTAACTACGAGAATCAACAAAAAGTTTTTAATGTCATATTGTTTTGTTTTCCATTTTTTGTCAAAGCTGTAAAGAGCGGGCTCTTGTTAAACATGTCTGCTGATATGAGTGATGTTTTAAAAAAGTTATTTAAATTTTCTGATAGTCCAATACAAAAAAAAAAACATTTTGACACCCTTTAACCCTTTGATCAAAAATATCAAAGCCATCCGTTGATAGCCAAAAATTAACTGGTTGCACGTTCTGTTTAAAGTTGTTACAAAGGCTACATCAAACAAAGTAAATTAAAAATTACATTACTTGGCTATCAATATAATAAAAAAAAGAAATATTCTTATAATAAATTATTTAATAAATAAAATAGGAACCGACTTAACTTAGTCAATCACTTCTCATTTTAATTAGAAATGAAATATTAAAGAAACTTACATATCGTTATATTCAAATATTATTATCGTTCAAAATCAAAAACCTATTAAAATGGAATATTGAGAAATCACATTTACTAGGGTAGTTCTTTATAATAAATATAAAAGATTTAACTATTCCTAGTATCGTAGTACTACTAGACATAACATAATTTAAAGTCAGTCACCATCTGAAAAAGCGTACGACAAAACGAAAGACTACGAAAAAGGAGCAAGATTAATTATTTGTCAACGGGAAGTTACTGATAATTCTATCCACAATAGACTTTTGGAACTCAAATTAAAAAAATAAGGGAACCGTCAAAAAAATATTCAGATATAATGAAATTATTGAAACAATGCAATGTAAAAGAAATGATATAGTAATTAAATATTCATAATAAATAAATCGTGGATAATATATTTTTTCGAATATGTGACACAATTGCCCAATTGACCTACATCTACTTCCGATAAGAAAAGTGAAATATTTGACGACTCTGCAGTAGAAGGTATTGGAAACTAAATTAAAGTTGGTGAGAACTGTGAGAACAATTTAAAATTAAACGTTCTATTCCTATGACTATTTATAAACTATACGAAGTGGCTACTGAATATGGTCTGAGTAAGTAACTGGTAAGTCACTTCTATCCAACAGCTGTCAGTAGTCAATATAAAATATATATAACCGAGTTACACTTGCAATAATATATCTTATGATATTTTTTAAATCCATAAAACAATGAGAATAAAATCTTATAATAAAAATAAATAAACTTAAACGTTCCTAATACTTTCATTAAAAATAACTATTGTCATAACTAAACCCCGCTTATAATTAAAATATATGTAAGTATGCAGTATTGAGTCGAAGTATACATTTCACATTGGTATTCTGTTATAGCACGAGAAACCATAAAACTAAAAAAAAAACAATGAAAAATAGAAAAAAAAAATACATTTTCTTCTCACTGCATTCTAATTATATACCACAATTGTCTACTTAAGTATCTTTCGTAAAATAAATTATTAATAATTAATTAATTTTATTCAAATTGAAACTTAAAATAGTTACTTCTTATCCGTATAATAACGCCGGGGCTCCAGTATGCTACTACTAACAGCAATAAACAAAAGCTAGGTGAAGACAACCCTACCAACTAGTCAAAATACTAATATAACGAAGCTGATATATTTTTGTTTATAACCTGCTAAATTTGCGAACTCTGTAGTTCCAACTGCTCTCGGAATTTTTACGCAAATATTTTTCCTTCCATAGGTTTAATTTATTGGTGAATTTAACATCACATTAAAATAATTATAACCTTTAACAATAAGCATTATGAATATCAGTTTCTTTCACTTGTACTAATATTCCTATCTAACTACTTACCTTCGTATATTGTAATGTACGCGAACGGAGTCGCGGCCAAGAACTTGTATTTAATAAAAATTATAAAGATGCGTTATACTGGAGTCGCCGCGCTATTTGAATGTCGTGTCTCACCAGTATTTTTAAAAAAAATAGTCTTTTACAAAATCTTACCATTTATCAAGGTAATATATAATATTATATAAAAATTAGGTTGCCGTTGCTTTCTTCTTACACATGGCCTCAGACTTGTCATCTTTACCTTCACCGCAAAGAATTGCTTTGAAACTAAAGGGCTTGAAGGGATAGCCGCCACCAGAATAAAACTTGCTCATAAATTCAACCCTGAAGTTAAATTATAAAAAACAAATGTAAATTATATTTGCACATACAACGCCGTCATATAAAATGAAATGTGAATTATTTTTATGCAAATATTGAAATATATTTTCAAAGCCTTATTATCTGTCGACTTATTTAAAAAGTAAAGAAAAGCTGCAATCAAGTAATCCCTGTCTCCAGAGCTAACAAGTTATCACGAGAAATGTTATCGAATAATTGCACAAACTTTTAACGTTATCGTTAAATAATATCGTCTTATAAAGAACTAATTGAATCACAGTTTGATATAAGTTATACAATATTCTTACAAAAGAATATGGATTGGATTGTTGACAAATAAAATTTGATAAAGGTCACATCTTTCATTAAACAGTGGAATTTTAAATTAAACCTCTAATTTATTATATGATAGAAATTGAATAATTGTAATATAAAACCTATTCAAAAAATTTAAATACTTATAAACTTTTTAAAAAAATGATCAAAATGGAAATATTTTTTTACCATATCAAGAAAAAAAAAAGGGTGATTTTTCCAGAGATAGGGGGTTCAAAACTCTGCCTGTCACGATTATTTTTATTATATATTTATTGAATTAAATATGCTTAGCATTGTTAAAATAAATATTGATTCAAGTTTTACCAAAAGCATATAATAATAAATATATCCGATAACAGCAATAGAAAAACGTTTATGAATGAATATCTAGTGTGGTATGAATATTTTTAAAACTTATTTTGGAATAGGAAATATTATTTTCTGATAAATGGAGTAAATATAATAATCTCACTAACTTACCAATGAAGTCGTAAAGTATGAAGGAACGCTGACAGTCCTTCCATAACGACTAAAATGGAGAGACTGAATATGGCCCAAACAGCAAATATGAGAAAAATTTTAAATCCTCCAGCTAAGGAACGTTCCCGAAGACCAAGTTTAGCCAGCACCATTACCCATAACATCTCAGATAGTTCTGGAACATTTATACATTGTACTTTATGTAACGCTTATTAATTTATTTATTTATATATTCATCAATGGCAGCAATTGAAAAGGAAATAAATAAAATTAAAACCAAGAAAACTATTCTTACAGTGTATTTTGTTAAAATTGTTTATATTAAATATTAATGGACGCCACTAAAATATTTCTGGTAGAAGCCTAATAAAACTTCAAAAAAAAATTGTTTCGTGTAGATAAAAAGATTTTAAATTAAGTGTGTTCATTTATAAGGAAAGCTTATCTCCTTATATACTCTTCTCAGAGTTTATAATCTTATTTTTCAGCATTGATTTCATTATACAAAGGAAATTCTTGACCTACTAGCAAACAATTATCTTAATATAACTTATGCAAAGGTAAAAGGTCAACGCAAAACTTTCGCAAATATTCTTTATTATAATGTCTTTAATGTCTATATTTAAAAGATTCAAACAATATGTTAATTAGTTTCTCGCAAAGTTACTTTTAAAGAGAATAGAATTCCGTAAACAAAATGAGGTTTATAATGATATTATAAAACACATTTTTCTCCGTAACATATTTTCGTATAATGTAAATAATGTTTCAGATTAATATCGTATAAATATTGTAACGAGTGAAGTTTGAATAGTTTTTCTTTTTACATAAAACAAAGTTAAGAACGGTAATATAAAAGTATTTTTTTATGTTTAAAGTTTAATTACAAGTTGAGAAAAATCTTATAACCCTCAAACGGCTAACAGAAATTTATCTTGAATATAAATTAAAATTTATTCTTACGTTCGTGGGCTAAAGACAACGCCCAAAGACGTAAGTAAGATGCGGTGTGAGATATTGTACTTAGAACGAACTCAATAGTATGGACTGCCTGGTGAATCATCAGTTCACCAAAAGGTGTAGAGTACTTGGCCACCTCCTTGAGAATTTTCTCTTCTGTACGCCTGTCAGATTCACGACGCTGATAGCGCCGAAACTGACTGACTTTTTTCTGTAAAGTATCAAAAAAATGACGGATTCCAATAAAAAATATTCACCAAAATTGTTTTATAAATATGTTTAACTATTGTCGTTAACTTGGTTTGTTACAGAATAATGTATAAAATTATTACAAGGGCTTCTTCCTTCTTCTTTTTGTAGGATCTATGAAGATATACAGGACTCCCAAATAGTAAAATTGGAACGCAAATTACTCCAAGCAGAACTAGCGATCGTTGGAACATCTCCTGACCCTCGAACATGTATGCATCACAATCGTCTTCCACAGGCTTCGTGGTCGACATCAGTACCATATCAATGAAAAGAATTAGAATCAGCGGAGCACAACCAGCGCTGCGTTTTAATTCACCTGCCAAGTATTTAAATGTAATAATCTCTATATTTTTTCAAATCTTAACTATTAATAATAGTTAAACTTTTTCAAAACGTCACAACTTTTGAAAAGACCAAATTTTACAACTCTCATGTAATATTTTTGTCTTATATTCGTTCATTCAAATCTTATCTTCGAATTGAGACAGCGGCCCTAATTTACGAGTAAATTAACCAATCTTACAGTCGTTATAATTTCTAATAATGCTTACGGAATTTTCCACTAAACATGTACCACTTCATATAAATTAAAGTGACAAGCCAGAAGAATAGACAAGTCAAAAACATTATCTGTGGAATGAATTCTAAGAAAATGGCATATCGTCGCTTAAAATACCTGGAAACACGAATATAATATGTAATTAATAACTCATATGTTTTATTGTTTAATATTAGTTATATACTTGTATAAACTTACGTGTGGTTAAACAGGCCCAAAGTTAGCCCAAACATCATATGTATTATACCGATTATAATAGACATTTTCATTTTCAGAGAATTCAAATACATGATCTTGTTTTTGGCGAGCTGTAAAAACACAATTAAAACACATTATAATAACAAAGTAATGTAACAAAGTGAAGACTTTTATAAAAACATAATAAAATTGAATAACAAATAAATAGTAATATTACCGCCCAAATGGGATCCACGCCGAGGAGATAGGGTGGATTCGTTTCAAAAACTGGATTTAATGTTAAATAATGACTGGTCTCGATTACTTCTTTGGTATGGGTGTTCATCCAATAAGGGGTAGTAAAAATTATCGACTTTGAAAAAAAGACATTGTAGAGAAAGCCGGTGTACAATGTAAACAAACCCATCATAAGTATAACGTAACGACCTGTGAAATAAAGCAGTTTATTAAAGCACTTGCTAATAAATTTACTTCAAAGCTTGCAAAACAAATATAAAAATATATCATTGTTCATGATCACACGTAACAAAAATTGGTCTCCACAATGCTTCAATTGCAATACAATTTAACGAAAACGATGCCACTGTTTTTCAATTACGACAACATTTAATAATAAATACATAATCAGCAAATTAATAAGTTTTACTTAACAGATATAAGTAATAAAAGTGAAAGAGAAAAGAAGAGCTTAAAAACTATATTAAAATTTAAACAAAAATAGTATAAGGCTTTAATTTGTAACAAAGAACAGTAATATAATACATTTGTGATTGATAGCATCAGTTAGATTTTTTCAAAGATAACATCCGTGACTCTTTTCCACCGATAAGATGACTCTTTTTTATATAAGAAGCACCAAAATATAAAGAACACGTAGACTATACTATAATTCTTAAATGGTTATGTACCTTATATAATAATTTTGCTACTTTATAATAAAAGAAATTTTACCGCCGAAAAAAATATTCCAGATCTCATTTCTGGATGTTTTTTCCATATTTTCTTTTTCAACAGATAGCATCCAACCAGCAAAACCCAAAAGTATGCACCCATGGCAGACATCACCGAACATCAAAGCGAATAGAAAGGGGAAGGTGATGATCGTATATAGGCCTAAATTGCAATATAAACTTATAATAATTTGCAAAGGAAAACAACTCTCTATTTCTCTAGTACCAAAACTCGTTTTTATATTTTTATCCTGCTGATAATGATAAGAACGAAAGAACAATACTTTTTTTGTCATATCCATCATAATCAATAAATGAATTTGTAATTTAAATTATGACAACTAAATATATTCTAAAAAAGATTTTACCGGGATTTAATTCTCTGTAAGTGGAGTCGCCATAGGCGTTGATGAGAGCCTGAAAACCTTTAGTGAACTTGTTAGTGCGATGAAAAGTGGGCGGCTCGTCAGCGTCTTCGGACTTCAATATAAAAGATTCAACGTTAGACTTTTCCTGTACCTAAATATATAATATAAATATAAATACACCTCGCAATGAAACAATGATTATATTTCCATGTAACCGCTACAGCTCCACTATGTTAAAAATAAGCCAGAACCTTTGTATAATTTGAAACATTCAAACTTTGTTTCACTTATTCTTACATATGATGTTCACTCATTTAATAATGAGACAGTCTTTAGAGAAAATAGATGCAATTAAATTTGAATTTACTCATATTATAAAATAAAACTTGGAGAAGGTTGTGAAAATTTACTTTTAAATTATAATTTTATATAAAGATACTGGTTCTTCAAAACTTAAATTGGATAAATGAAAATCAATCTACCACAACTAATGTAATAAATTTAAAAAAATGCATGTACGACTGATGATTGATTAATGAATGACATATTATGATGATAATTTCAAATTTTATAATTTTATGAAATTCTCACCGATACACGAGCTAACATATCCTCAACCTTCGGCAGATCTGAATCAGGGACCCAGCATTGTCCAATTAGACACTTTCTAGTAATATCTAAAGTAAATAAATTCATTGTGTGGTACACAGCTTTAGACTTTCTTATATGTACCATCCATGTGTCCCATTGCTTACTTACTGTACGGAGAGCTTTACAACGGTAGTATTTAGTTTTACTCATTACCTGAAATATCATGGAAATATAAGGAAAGAGTCGAGAAGAAAGAACTACATGTAATATTAGAGGTCACTCTTTACGTTTCATATTTTTCAAGTCGAAGCAAATATAGGCTTAACTCCAAATATTTCAATAACATTTTCCGAAAACTGAATACGAAGTTATTTTTATGCCTCATTTTTAATCACAAAGTTTAAATTTCGAACTTTTTAAATAAATCAAAACAGTATAAACAATAAATATATACTTTTATGCACGCATTACAAATTCATCTAGTTAGATCCTTTACAATAATCGAGCAAATTTCCATCTAGTCTTCTTTTAATTTATATTAATACTTAAGTTTCAGCTAATTTTATACTGTCAGGTTATCTTACGCGCACTATGAGAGATAAAAGCATCGATTAATTATTTCTTAAACTAAATTTCATTGTAGATATGAATTACAAGTTTTTTTTAATTTTCATTACTTTTAATACAAATGGTTTTCTCATGATAATAAAAGTGATCGTAAAAAATACCCTTCACTTTAATAAATTTATAAATACAAAGAAATGATATTGGAATAGGTCCGAATATAAATTGAACGTTGCTTCGAAGAATCAGAAATGACTCGGTCATTGTAATACATATTACATTAAAATAGATTATTTAGTGCAGATATATTAAAAATAATAATACGTAAGTATGATTTAAAAAGCGAAAACAAAAACGGACGTTTCAAATTATTTGTAGCAATCGTCTTAACTGTCAGTAGTAGTCGAACAGTAGAAGTCGAACTGTCAGTAGTAGTAGTAGTCTGTAGTAGTCGAACATCGTAGAGTACGTTTTAAATTAGTCACTTCTAGAGGTCCAAATATAGATTGAACGTTGCTCCGAAGAATCAGAAACGTTAGATTAAAATCTAAAAATGGAGCGCTGTACCCGACCCGTATCTGCTAATATGATTTTATTGAAATATATATCATACATGGAACTCTTATAAAACAATAAATGCATCATATCAAGGGTGTAGTTATAATATTTTTTATATAATATATTTTTCATCCCGTTAAAATAAACTCAAAAATATGTCTGTCATTCTAAAGATTTGTTAATGTATGTAAAAAAATATACAATCGCATTGTAAATGTTTTCTATCCCAGCTAACAAATATAAAAATTAACAAAATAAACTATATATTAAGTAGCCATTTGTACTATAAAATGTTACTTAGTCTTCCAATTAACTAATTATTAAGTCTGTGTAAACCTAAAAACCTTTTGATGAGCAAAAATGACTATAATATTTTAGCTTCCTCGCCGGCGACCTATTTTGTGAAAAGCTGCTGAAATGTGGCTGTCAAAGCGTTTGTAGTTGGAATACTGAAGAATTTCCAATTTTTGTAATGACCTTTAAATGTGATAAAAATACTTTATATTTTTTAAGTAATTTTACAATTAATGATAACCAACCCATATTTATAAATTCATAAAATTTTCTATTTCATATATGTATATAGATTATACCATATATAGTAAAATATAATAAAAATCATGGTCTGGAACATTCTACCCTGAAAATTAACCAAACCTAGAAGCCTAGAATCTGATGGCAGCGTCACCTACCAGGTTCAATTGTAAACAGTTATTAAACCTTAACCACCAATGGATAGACTCAAAAAAACAATAAAAACACGTACAGAAAATATACATGAAAAAATATTAATTGTCAAAAAGTAAAATATTAAGCCGAGCTTACTTGTTCCAGGTCTCCAATTCTTGTTGACAGCTGCATCATCATGTCCATTCTCTCATTATACGACTGAGGGCAGGGGTACAGGTTGACATGGAAGCCAGAGCACACTTTATCAAGTCTTCCAGACAGCTGCTCGCCCTGACATATGGCCAAAAATGCCACCTTGCGGATTTCGAGCCCCTATCAAATTTTTATAATAATTAAAAAATATAAATAGATTTATTAACGATATTTCAAAGGATGCAATTTCTGAGATATAAAATAACGTTTTACGAAAAGCATTGGATCTTCATAGCGTTGATTTAATAATTTGCTTATTAGCTTTGATATTTAATAAATTGCAATATTATATGATTTATGTAACATACATTAAATTTATCACAAAAAATATATCCCATACATTTAAAATTAATTATCGATGCAAATTTACACTCGACCAATGATAGAGTGAAAATTAAATAATTTTAAAGAGTTATAATGTAATTATATATATAGGTATATTAAATTTTTATTAATTTAATTAACAAAAATAACATTAACAGTATAAACTTGATACTGTCGTTTATGTGAATATTTATTCCAGAGTAAAATAAAAACTAAGTTACAAGGATATAATATAATAAATAACACGTATAAAATATAAAGTTAGACCATCCAGGAAGAGCTCGTATTCACTTTGACGGCGGTGCCCTTAGCACTAATGAAGTTATTTCTAAGTGTGGGTAATGAAATTATTTCCCATCGACAATTTATTGAATCATTAATGATTTATAAGATGCGTTTGAAGATATAAAACAGCAAATTTTATATATAATTGTATGATCCAAGTCAACGGTCAACTCAACTCTTTCATAATATTTGTCATCACCTGTGAATAACCTAAGTATTACTCTATCTTTAAATTAAAATCACCAATACATATTTCCATATAGTCAACTCGACGCTGGTCGCACGTAAACACTCACATTTCGTTACTAGACGATTACTACAAAATAATGGTAAATAAATTCATGAAAATACTTTACACTCTAAGAATCTATACATCCTATATAATACTTAAAAATTATACTCTTTCCTACTTTCATATTATAAGTTTACTTGGCTGTAAGTGATCGCGATCTTAGACTGCCAGCTTTGTAATTGTTATACGGAGTAAATACGGTAATATCATCATTGGGAAACCCACGCTTTTATTATCTAGCCCAATCTGTAATGGACCTGTACAGCTTAGGTCTCGTCTTATATTATTAGAGAATTTAGTAAAACTGACCTCTTAGATTTGAAGTGTGATCTTTAAATTTAGTAAGAATAGCTTTTGTACATGTATATAGTGCCGAGTATATTATAAATCAATTAATTAATTATACCGGTACAGACACACAGATACATTGACCTTTTATTTTTTGAATAATAAATAACTTATAGAACAAAACACTAAAAAAATATATCAACATTATTGTAATACAAAAATAATACATATATTTTTAAAGGAAAAATGTAAAGAAATCTGTTTTTACTTCTAAAAATTATATTTTTACTTTTGCACTATTTTTTGTAAAGTCGGGATAATAATAAATGGCACGTTTTATATACAAACAAAGGTTTAAGAAAGTATAAATTACATTTAAAAAATTACAATAATTATAAATCTATACCAGAATTTACCTGAATTCGTAATTTAATATCATTTCACCATCTTTACCATACTTTTAAGAAGAAAATAACTAAATGATCAACCTTGTTTAATAAAATTGAATACGAAAAATATTTTATATAAAAATAAGTACAGCATGAAAAATGACGCTGCACGAGTCGCTGTACTCTCTCATCTTTAATCCTTTAATAAAATAAATTGGATAGTTAATTTGCAAACGTTATTGAATTTCAATATTTATTTAATATTATTGCAAAATTATTTATTAAAAAAATATTAATGAGTTTCATGTGCTAAATGATTAAAAAATCTTAAACAAATAAACTTTTATTAGGCTTACAGTATGTGGATCCTGTAATATGGCATCTTGGGACGCTCTTCTATAATATATATTCCCATGCGAGACCCTCCACATCATCATCTCAAAAGGAAATGCTCTCGTGCGTTTCACGACACCACTAATTACGAAAAGACGTCCTTGAAGACCTGTATCACCTCCAGCGGTCCTAAGAGCAATCAGAATTTGAATCCACAACGTTGATAAGAAACTGAGCAAAGCAAACGTTCAAAGATTTTTATATACCAATATGGAAATGAATTCAAAGTGCTTTTAATGAAAATTCAGACAAAGGTGAAAGAATCGACATGACTTCAAATATCGTAATGTATTAGATCCTTTTGTGATTCAGATGAGTATGCCCTAAGGTTCAAAATTAATAAGGTTTATTGTCGATAATCAAATTCAATAGCGAAAGAATGAATCTGCAATTTGATCCTGTCTGATCCTGTCCTGTCATTTCCAGAAGCCAACGATTCTTACAATACATGTTAAATAAATACCAATTTTAATCTAACGCAGTGGTATAAGAGTACAGAATGTGTTATAAGAGTACAGAACGTATTATAAGAGTACAGAATGTAAGAACAATGAAAATATTATTTTACAATTCATTTTTTATATATATAAAACGAAACTAAACAACGTTTGATTTCTAATTACGTACGTATGTATGTATGTTGGTATGAGTAACCTGAAAATATCATTTTGTTTTATATATAACTCTTATTCTAAACTAAAAACTATACCTTCCAAATATAGACTCCTCCGTCATTTCAGATTCACCGAGCATCGGCCCAATGTTATTGAAGACATAGTTCATTTCGGTCAACTCTAAATAATTCTTCAAAAGAGTAGTTTGATTTTCTGACATATCAATAACATCACTTTCCCATTTATCCACTATATTCTGATATTAATATTTAATCAATCGTTAAAAAATATTATCTGATACTATGCTATCTGAATCTCTTATTACTATGTTTTCCACTTGCCTCCAATATTGCCAACTCGTTAAGAGGTAGCGCCTTGGGTTCAAGGCTATCGTACATGAGTACATCGATCTTATCTCTTTGCATTTCCAATTCCATGTAAATGAGCTTTCTCTCCATCTCAGCAGCACGGCACAGTTCAGAAACATAATTCCGTTGAAAAGGTTTGACATCAGGAGTCATCTGAAATTTACCAATTTACCTCAGAAAATCTTTCTTTCTTTATTCAATTATTCATTTACACGCACTTTTGAATCGTCAACTATTACATTATCAAATTGTCTATGTAGGCAGTCCGTGTGGAAGCTACCACCAGCTCGGAATGCTGCGCTGCTGGCCAGAAACTCGGAACAGTTGCTCTTTTAAAATTAGTTTAACAATACTCGATAATGCAACCCTTCAAAAAGTCAACAACCAAAGCTCGATAAAAAAATCTAACAAATTATGGGAAGGTTTTGGAATGTTTGGAAGGTTTTGGTTTACGTAGATATACCATTCCCATAGAACTTTTTTATCGATCAGTTTCATCAAATATACTCGTAAGTATTGATGGTACAAATATGATGTTAAGTCCCCCGGGCCTCATCAATTAATGGCAAGGAAACCTTGTTATCGCTATATCATGAATGTCTATAGTTATTGTTATAATCTAATTGGTAAACAAATTTGTTACTGACATCTACGAATTGCGCGCATCCCATTTCTCCAAAATGAGCGAGGATATCAAATGCAGCTTCAGGCTGTAAATATACGTCACAGAATGTCATGGCATCACTTCTTAGCATGCAGCCCATTTTCACATACAAAATTAATACCACTATTAATCAATACTTATTTTTAAAATGGCTTTATTATTTCCGAAAATAACATTAAAATCTTATTATTCCCGTGCACCTTCAGACATTTAAAAAGAACTGTCACCTTTTTAAATATAAAAATATTTTTCTTTCACTAACAATTTTTATTAATTTCGGACAGATAATTTTCATTGAACGAAGTTTTTATATCCGTATTGTTATTAACTAATGCATAACTTTGTTGAAACGTTAAATATTGTAGAATAACAATATAAATTCACATAGAAAATATAGACCAAGAGTTAAATGTATTGTTCGTCAGAACACTGCTTAGAATAAAATCTACTGTGGCTGTACAATAACTATAAATTAAACGTTTCATCGAGGTTAAAAAAATATAATTAGCGGTGACTTTTAATTAAAAGAAACCCGCCTCTACTGACCTTTTTTGTATCTTTAACGATGAATCAACAAATCCCTCGTTGAAAACGGGTTCTATTTTCCGTAATACAACCTCCTTGTGTTATTCTTCAGTCCCCAGAGACCCGCAGGGCGTCGAATAATTTACTGCTCCACCAGTAACTTTTGAGGTGGACTACAGGATCCCAGGAGTGAGCTATGCTATTTTCTTCTCACACGTCATCCATTGCCGATGGTGAATTAATAGCATTCATAGTAAGTTTTCAACTATGGTATTTAGAAACATGAAATCTGTTATTTTGTTGTTGATTATGTATTTGATTGTCACCAATGTAATTTATCATGTGTATTTAATGTTGTATAATTGGATGCATAACTGAAATTACATGTAATTAAAAACCCCTAACGCCTAACTGAAACCTTTCATTAAAAACTATTTTTTGATGGGACAGAATTGCAAAGCACGTGAGTTAACCTGTTAAGGTATGATACTACCTTTTTGCAAACATTGATGCGAATACGTTGCCGTCCTTGAGGAGGACTTGAACAGGTAAGGGAAGGCAGGAAGGAAGGGAGGGTATTTTCGATTCCGTTAGTTCTGTTTCCAAGTAACCGATTAGATAGTTAACAAGAATTTGCTCGTAAACCCATATAATGTATTATATATAACCTACTACCTAGATGTAAGTTAAAACATCTTACAAAAAAAAAATATTTCACATTGAAATATACTATTTTAACTGTCCAAGTGTTCGTTATAAAAACGTCGTTATCCCAAAAAACTTCGCACAATTTTGTTTAACTGAAAAATAGAACAGTCCCATTTTAAGCCATTAACTGAATATTTTAACAAATTTAAATATGCTTTAAGAACATTTAAATTCACGAGGCTGCTGTAAATGGTAAACAGATTCATTAAATATTATAATTACTGTGATATCCTTGAGCTTTTAATGTAGCGTCGAAAAACTGTTCCGCGAATTTCAGTAAATATTACATTAATGATTTTTCAAAAACTTGTTTGTCTTTTTAACATATCGGAAAACATAATTATGAGGTAATTGATACCGTTGAGTTTTGACAAAAGATTTTATGGGAAAGGATAATAAAGAATAATATCGAAACTATTTCTGGAATTTTTATATTTAAACTTTCGTGAATCATGACTATTATATTTATATTTACCCGGCTGTATTCACGTAGAAATTAAATCGGAATGTGCCCGACTAGTTTCGAACCCGTTCGGGGTCCTTAATCATAAGCTCTGAGCGTGGCGGACTCGCGGCGAGCGGCATATTTCTGGAATAAAAATAATCTTACTCAGTCTTACTATTTGTCTCAACTTCTATTTGACTTTAATTTAAAGTAGTAATAACCAATACATACTTTTGTTTATTTTATTATTCTCTAAGTAATATGATTGAATAGAATAAATACTTATTTACTGATGACTATATAGTGACTATAGTCAGTCAGTTGTAAATAAAAAAAAATATTGATACCTTATTCCTTTAAAATTATTTTTTTATTTTTGTAACATAAAAAAAAATAACCATTGTTTTTATATTTGCTTATAATAACACTGTTTTACATACTTTTATATTATTAATAAATTTCTGATATATGTTTATATAAATAATGGAAGTTTAATATATAATGATCTTATTATAAGACAACTAACTGATTTTAAACTAAGGAATATGTTGACGATACAACACTGGACCTGGACAGGAGACTTGGCAATAACCAACTTGTTGACAATTCTGCTACTTCACTGTAACCACTTCCAAGCTTTTGGCGTTCTTAGATGGAGGATAAGGCATGGCATAAATATTATTAAATATAATGTATCAAGTTGGAATCCTTGAAACCCTTATAAATGTGAGAGCATCATGGAACTAGATGTGGTCAGGTTAGTCTTTAGTATCACGGTTCAAACTATTAATACGGTGACTGGAATAATGAAGCATTGTCATTTTATAAGCAAGTACAAATAAGCGTCTACGCAGTTTCCAGCTATTCGTCATGGATCTAAGCTTTGGAAACTTGCTATTAGAAACTGAAGATCCGTTAGTGCAATGGATACCAAATTAAAAAAAACACCCACTAAAAAATGCAAAATAATATTTACTCAAATAAATGTATTAAATTAAGTACGCTAAAAGCATAATAAATGCGACTTACAGGACGGGAAAGGACGAACGAGCAAACAGAAAGTAGAGAATTAGAATTATTTAATTTTAATGAGGAATCTTTTACTACGCTATTATAATCAGTTGACTCTCCGTTTTATTTTATAAGTATTTTAATTTCTTTTTTTTTTTTACCTAAGAATAATCAAATGGTTTACAATTTAAATATTATGTTGCTTAATTAAAAGTAAACAGTTATCTTAGAAATATAACTGAACCTTTTTTTTAGCGTTTTCGAACCTTTTCAACCCCCGGACCACGAAGATGATGGCCAGGACGGTTATGTGGGGCTACCGGTATAGAGGAAGCTGCCATTTTTATGGCTACCCATTAAAGACCAACGGTTACTCATCCCCTTAACGGCACGTCACGGGATCATATTCGCACACGACAATGAAGAAAACTCTTGATATGCTAAATATATTTTTTACTTTATAATTAATAACACAAGTAAATTTAAGATAGAAGGTAGGAATCTTAATTAATGCACACATAATAATATAAAAGCATAAATTTTGTATGTATAATAATATATCCATAATATCAAAAAAAATAATGTAAATAAATGTACTACTGTAAATGTACAATTTGTTGATTATAAATAAATTCATAATGCCAATATGAACACCATATTTTGATAACATTTACACTCTCGCTGAGTGTAAGTTATAGTGTAAATACAGGTATAGTAAATGATTCACTAGCTGTAAAATATAAACTAAGTTTTTTCAAAATTTACATTCAAATTGTGAAATAGCTTGGCTTGCTACAATTTTAAATTGAATCCCAAATTTATACGTTCAATAGAAAATACATTTTAACGAGTTTGAAATACAATAAAATATACTTATGTATTATTTGTATGACAGACATTTTTCATTGATAGTTATTATATTTTAAACTTGAGTAGAACCTTTAGACCATCTCAGATTACTTAAATATTATACTTGCCTTGTATCATCTTGTGCAATAGAATAACACCTAACCTATTTATTTAAAAGTCATTGCATTTCTACTGAACTATTTACTAATTAAATGTATTAAGATTTTTATCTCGTAAATCTCGTTTTCGATTTCGCTATGATCTTATTTTGAAATAACATTGATATTTCATTGCAATCCTAATAACTTAAAATGAGCATTAATTATTTCAGTTTAACTTATATTTCAAATGCAAATATTCATTAAAACCTCAGCCTTTAGACTATAAAGAATCATAAATATTTGCTTTATTGTAGAATAATTAGCAATATTTCAGGGAAATCCTTGTTTTCGAAATAAAAAGCCTTTTTTGTTGCGCAATAAATGAAGCACATTAAAAAAGATTTTAAAAGCAGTCCATTTGTTTTCCGCAACGGCGAGAATACATTTAACTACTTTGGCAGCATTATATGATTTTACTGGTAATTACAGCGTCTATGTACAGTAATAGTTCATTAAAATTTATTTTGTTTGTCACGGTTTCAACTATCTTTTGTAATAGGAAATGCATTAACCCTGCATTACCTCGAAAAACTTTTAAAAGAAAGCGTCATATATCCTCTACTCTATTATATTTCTGTTCATGACTTTTATGAAGCTGAAATATGTTTATTATTATTATTATTTATTTGATAAAAACTCTCCTGCTCTAACATCAACATTAATTTTTATATGTCAAGATATATGACGTAAAGACATATGGTTCAATTGTGGTTATTTAATTATTTAACAAATACATTCCAGCAAACTTTATAACTTTCTGGAATGTATTTGTCAAGCGACGACTCATGTTTGACAATTGACGGTTTACGACAGTCTGATAGGTAGTTGGGTTTGAAGGGGCATTAAAAGGGAGCACTGCACAGACAGGTGGGACTTGTCCCGTGACAGTCTACCTCATTGCATTCCCAGCCGGCGATTATTGTAATAATACGTTATTTTAATCTAGAAAAATCTCTTAAATGCTCTTATACTATTTGACATTATTGTGTAAAGTAATAAATATTAGTTCAAATAATTTTTATTTTAGTAATATTTTTAGAATATTAATTTTCAAACGAACAATAAATTAAAGACTCGTTTTTCGTGTCAACGCACCTATCTATATTTGGTGAAATAGTTTATTATTATAAGGTATATACAAAATACATGGAAACTAAGAGCTACAATAGAGATAACGGAAGTTAAAGCCTTTGAGTATTAAGCTTTTAAGTCTTAATGCGATGTGGATTTTCGGGAATACCATCTAGTATTCTCTAGGATCCACATACATCTGCATTAGATGGTACGCCTAACAATCTCCATTGCCTTGATATTTGGAAGTCCATATTTGGCGCTACAATATAGGTTTGTTAGTAAACTAACGTATGAAGACTTATGAGATTAGATGCCAAAACTACTGAGTATGCAAGAAAGTCAAGAGAGAGACGAGAACAATGAGTTGAGCTCATCACCATGAAAGGAAATGTATTTTGAGGAGTCCCAGGCCGGGAGTAGATTGCAGGCATTGCAATCTAAAATTTCAAAATTCGAAACTTTTGTTATTAAAGTCTTATAACTATTAAAACTGATTATCTATTTTTTTTTAAAACGTTAACAAAAGTTTGTTAAAATATGTCAACCGTGTGGGAGAAACCAATGTATGGGATCTTTATTAAAATAAGTGAGGTCGTGGATTTGTTTCTAATAAACTGTGATCCACAGATTCGATGATACACAGATTGTTTATTCTAGGTGTACTGTAAGTCCGTTAGTCAAATGTTTGTGAAACCGTTCCAACATAGGGATTATTATACAGTGCGGGAGAAGTTTTCGCATGAAGAGCGGTATTGATAAGTTTTATACAACGATTCATAAATATTAAATAATTCAAACAATCCAAAATCTTAGACCCGTAGGTCCTTTCATTAAGGGAGGCAGTGGTATCGAAAAAGTCCTGTCGCTAGTGGTACTCTTATCACTGAACCTAAATCTATTCTTTATTGAATTAATATTTAATAAATTTATTTATGTTTTACACAAAAAAAAAATTTTGCATTTGTTTTTAATATTAATCCAAAGTAAAAATGTAAAAATATAAAAACAAAAAAATTGTACCGCAGTCATATTGCATAATATACATATATACGTATCGTCAAGAATATATATTTTTTTCATTTGTTCAATATTATGACCAACTTAACAAAGATAGGATAAATCATTAATAATGAATAAGTATTTATTATTTAAAAAATCAAGTAGGTTATATTTCAACAAAACACATCGCTGTATTATAAAAAACTACTACTATACATAATACAGAAAATCTTACTTTTCTTTTATTAAGCTGTGAAATATCAACAAAAATCGAGTAATATATTTATAGTAAATAATAGTCTACTAAGTAATATAGTGGATACAGGCACGACTTTAATATATTCAAACTTGAACGACACGTATGAACGCAGACGTATGAACGCAGACGTATGAGGACGCGTACGTTTTTTATGTTTTTTACACGCTAGCCGACACTCAACGGGGCTTCCGAAGGCTGCTTGCATACATTTTTAACACCCCTCTAAATTAATACCTGCTAAAGTGATATGAAAGGCAAGTTTTTTATAATTATTGTTATGGTTTATTTGCGTTATTTAGTACTTTTATGGTTAAATTATAGTTTTGTTCAATAGTGTTTTTTACAAATATAACTATTACCCAAAGTTTTGAGGTGACAGTATTTTCATTTAGCTCTGATACTTGTACGTATGTCAATACATACGTTTGTTACAGGCAATCCTGTAACAAAATAGTAAATCAAAATCGGTACAATTTTGCAAATAATACCTATTCTAATATTTAATAAATGGAAACCGATGAACAATTATAAAATAAATTTAAATTTGATTATAAACCAATTTTATTGCAACTAGCGATTAATCACCAGTCAAGATTAGAATTATTATTTGTAAATATATTTTTGATCCAAAAATTATCTTTTAGTTTTGTAATGAAGTCTCAAACTGTCAATCAAGAAAAATAGTTACTTTTTATATTTCATATTTGGCAAATAAATATATTCTGCGTCAAAGGTTCCGATCCAAATAGGAAATGTCAATCAATTCTTTAAAATAAACCACATACTAATATATATTCTTTACAGCCCATGCGTGTGTAATTTAAGTATTTTCTGAATGAAACCATATTTTCAAATGCTATTTCTTAGCGATCGCTTGAGAGCTCCCTTAAGTATATAAATTTACATGTTCTAACCCAATGCAATGCCCTTTAAAAATAATACTATTGTTTTTAAGAAAAATGGTCCAATACACCACCTGAAAGCGTAGCCTTTGCCAAAAGATCAGCAAATATGGTAAGTAAGTCACTCTTGAAAATTAGGATTTGGAAACTAGGTAACATGATGGGAGACGTTTTGGTCAGCTCTTCACGTATTTTTCATCCTGAGTCCTAAGAAATATAGATAGATATATGTACGTTATACCTCTATTTTACGAATGTTTTGTTAGAAGTTGATACTATTGTAGTCGAGCTCATACTAGTTCAAGCTGAATGATTACACTAAAGCTCTACCGCCTACAGAATTACTATTCTTCCAAAAGAAATAATTGTGTATGAAATTAAATATTTTTTTACTGTGAAGTTAAAAACATTGGTTAGGATTTTCGAAAGAAATCTCATAGATGTCGCTTTTTATGAAGACTATTTTACAGGCTGTCCCATTAGTAGTAGAACTACGAATGATAAAAAGACCTCATTATGTATGAGAAACATTACATTTTGTTGACTTAACTAAAGTCATTTCCAAGACAGAATAATTTTAAAAATAATATATGAATTCTTTCACCATGTAAGTAAAGTTGTAATTTTTTAAAGTTTTGTTATTTTTTTATTTATTTTTTACTAACAAATAATTCAAATAAAATAGAACACATGGATTTATAATTTGACTTTTATTCACATCAAATTATAAGCACTAATATATCAATAATTAAAAATACAAATTCTTATTACAAAAAGTACCATTTCTGTTAATTTCTGAAAAATAATTAGTATGAACTACTAAAACTTTATTTACAGTTCAGTCAAAATCTAAAAAGGTATAATATTGGAAACTAAAACAATGTTATATTTCAAAAATTAACTTTAATTGGACCAAAGCTTTTAACTCCTACAAAATTTAGGGGATATTAAAAGTAATTCTTGGAATTCACTCGTCACATTTTTTTTCCTCTCTAATGACCTTCGATATTGGGTGGCTGTGGATATCTAAATACTAAAAGAAGAATGATATTAGCACCAGTTTAGTGTAAATTTATGTGCTGTAATATTAGATGACACAATAATCGATCTACATGAATCCTTATTATAGAGATAGAGATATAATATAGAGACTTATTTGATTGTCCCTCGGTATCTATGATACGTAAAACGTTAATAGGAATAATAAAAAAAAATTAATAATTTTTCTAATTATTATTTTATTATTTTTTATGCATCTTTTAAGTTTGTCATTGCTACAACTTCCGAGTTTGTGGCATTAATTAAATCTATAATGATACTGTTTTGAATCGCAGTAGTAACCAGCTGAGGAGCTTTATCAGCTAACTCTTAGAACAAGTGTAAAGGTTTCTTCGATCTCCAGCTTGGAGATTCGTTGGTGGGCCTCTTTCAACTCTCGTATACGAAATGGTACTTGCTGGTACTCAACACTACACTTGCAAACCGATTTACTGAAAGCCGGGTCTAATTACGCTGCTCTTCGATTCGATTCAAGACTTCAACTTGTTTACTTTGTAAAACCTCCAATAATTTCTTCTTTTTAACACCCCTTGCATTGTACAATTGAACACACAAACTTTATTCTGGCCATGCCAGTTCCTAGCGTGAAAGGAATCTACCTTTTAAAATAAAATAAAGGGCCCGAGCGAAAAACGAAACAATATTAAACCAATTCAACAGATATTTGCAATAAAAAAAATATCGCTTTGAATTATAATAGATACTTCATAACAAATTTATAACACGATTAATAACAAACGTAATTATTATAAATATCTACTGGAAAGCTAGTTTGTGTATCCTTTAACTGACACTTGTTTCTTTGAGATATTTACTATTATAAATCACTTAAGCACTAAAATTATTATCAAATCACTATTTGCACATTTTAAACAAGCCATTTTATAAGAATTGTCACGTAGTAAACAAAATTGACACGTCACTCCGTTAAATCGGACAGTGCGATCTCAAGAAAATTAACGAAACAAACCTAAGCTCGGAGCCCGCAGGACCATTCATTTTGGAGAACCAGAAGCACCAATCGTTCACTGTACCTTCAGGTCACTCCATCAGGTTCAACGGTAAGATCTAACAAAACAAAACTAATCTCGGTGCACATATTCTATTCGTCCAGGAGATTCAGTAGCATCCACTCATCACTGTACGATCCAACCAGCAGCCTTCTACGTTTGCACATTCAGGGCAGTAATAATACTGAATAACAATATGACATAATATAATATATTGTTATTACATCATATATGTAATAACACATTTTTTAAATATATGATGAACATACTCGTTAATAGTACATATTCAAAATGTAAAATATGAAAAAACAATAAATTCAAACTATCAAACACATTATTTTTGCAGCTATAAATGCATATGTATGCGGAGTGAAACTATGTCAATGTAGTAATGCGATTTTCTGCTATGTGTGTGAAACGCTTAATAGTGTATTTGACGATAAAAAAAAATATTATCAAGATTCGCCAAATATAATATTAATAGAGGTACAATTCCGTGTCCTTTGCAGAAATGCAATTTAAGCAATCTAAAATGTATTAAGATTTCAATGGTCTCAGTTCGAGCTTAAACTTATGTTTCTGTTGGATAAAGTACAAGTTTATAATTAATGTGCCTTTTCTTGTACGTGTTAGTTTACGTCTCGGGGCGAATCTGATATTACGCTTGTTAACTCGTATACATGTGGTTAGTTTGTGTAAGTTTAAATAAAACATTATGTGTTACATTTCCTCTAATGTGGGATTGCAAATTAACTTCATTTCCCATTTTGATTATAAATTGATATATTTTTTCTAATTTACGGGACCTACCGTGTAATTATAGTAAATATTAACGGGTCAGATGATGGAAAATGATCATCACCGCCCACCATCTTCTGGAGTAACTAGAGCGTTTCCTTTGAAAATGCAGTTAGCGTTTTTAACGACTTTTTTATATTGCTTTTGTTTATAGTAAATAATGGTTACTTTTCGTGAATTAATTTCTTCTAATCCATTAATCTATTCCCTGTCATATAATTCAGTATTATTTTGTTGCTAATTCAATTATCTTTTCAATTCCAATTCAATTGTCTATTGGCTATGCTTAGCCATATCAACAATCAAATCGACATAAGCTGGATTCCAAACTGCGACTTCGGGCAGGATGGATTTTTCTACGGTTCGCTGATTCAATTATTTTTTTACTAGAGATTTATTTAACATATTTCTTTAATATTACTTACATAGTTTACTTTAGAAAAAACTATCATACTAACATTAGGAGAAACTATCTGGATAGCAAGATCTGTGATTGATTAATAAATGTTTATTTGAAAGCTTTCAAAGGCGCAGATGGTTTGTTATTCTGGTAGAAAACTCTTCGTTAAGTATGACGGAAACGTTTTGAAAAGCGCCTTATTTTATTTATTTTTAGTTTCTTTTAAAAGCAAGGACTTACGGCGCGGAGCTTTTTATTTGTAAATAAAAACACCTCGAGCACTATTTATTTATTTTAAAGTTTATTTTTGATGTTGCTGAAAATATACAATATATTTTTTTTTAAAATAGTGTTTTTAAAGTTTTAATGACTCCTTTTTACCGTCTCATATAATTCAGATTGTGTTAGAAATACATTTCGTAAGAACTACTATTAGTAAATTATAGTTCTTCAAAAATAACAGTTCTATTATGCTACAAAATTTAACAATAGTAAAAAAATGTCTATAAGTCATTTCTTTCATTACTTGTGTTTAATGAAACGCAAGTGTGCTTAATATTCTGTAATAATTCTATCGGATACTTTACTAAGAAATACTTAGGGTTTAATCATTAATTTGTTCGGAATTTGGCAATATAAGGAATAAACTTTAATTGTAAAAGTCATGAGCCCAGTACAAAGGACCCTTCGCAATCCCTTGTTAAATTATGATCCGAATACGATTTAATTATAATTACTACCCTTCATAATCTAAAGCTTAAATACTATATTTCCTTTATTCTCAGTAAAGACCAAATGATTATATTAAAATGACATAAAAATATTTAAGGCAGGTAAATATAACATCATAATAAAATGTTAGAAAACTTATACGTATATTTTAAAAAAACTGCTTCTGTCAAACAAAACAGAAATCTAAACAACAATTATTTTGTCTGTTCGATTAAGTGTATTTTTTGTGGTTATCCTGGTTTACATATAAGACACTTTTTTGTTATGAAGTCACTGGTCACTGCTGGTATGTTGTTAATATATTTTGAAATTAGTGCTGGATTATTTATAGCTTTAAATGAATGCATAGAGTTTCATTTCTTTAAACATGATGCGTTTTAATTAATAATAGAGTTGAACAACTAATACAATTAAGACACTTTTTATTTCACTGGCCAAATTTATTATTATTTAGTATATTTTTTTAAATGTCTACAATAATACCTTTCTGATATTGAACGAGACAAAAAAAAACAAAGTCGAGTCGCAAGTTTCTTGCTTAAATATCTTTTAATTTATATTAATACCATTCTCATATTTGTATTATTATTTTTTATTCATTTATTTATTATTTCATTATTGTACAGATTGTTCGTTTGTTTATTTGTGTTGTGGGTGTTTGTTGTTTTTTTTTGTTTGACTGTTGTTGTTGATTATTTATTGATTGTACCATTATAATAAAATATATAAGACAAAAGTTTATTTTATTGAGCAAGGAACTTAAAATATTAGGTCAATTAGTGCTTTTATAAAATCTTCTTATAATATAAAGTAACTCTATAAATAAGTATTTTTCTGTAAAATAAAACAGTTTCTAAGAGCATCTCATTAAAATAAATACTTTTATTGACAATAATATTGATACATCTTATAGAATAATATCAATAGTACTTTCTATTTATAAATTTAACTGAAAATTGTGCATTCAAATTGATGAAGTTATTTCCGAAGCTCAATATTCAAGTTGCAGAGATACGTTGATACATGAAGGAACTAATTGAATTTCTGAATAATATTTTTCGATACACCAACAATATTTTTCTTTATTACCGCGTATTAGGAAACATTCCACATCTCGTTTCGTTAAATCATGAGTCCGAAGAGGGAAAAAAGTTTCATCAATGTTCCAGTCATTGTTTCTACCCGAAGAAATAATATAATTTAGCATGATATGATGTCTAAGGCTACTTTTTATATTATATTATCAAAAAACAACAATGTGTTATCAATGATTAATTGGGGTCACTTTGGGAATATAGCAAAAATTAAAAAAAAATGGTATCATCTTTTAAAAATAACATATAATAATTATCCACCAAATAGAGCTGTCAAATTTCAACACCCTCTAGATCCATGGACGTGCTTGCATCGTTTCTTTCTCAAAGTTAAGCTTGACCGTTGTGAAGTTTATCCCTTTATAAAACTGTTGTGTTCATTAAAATTATAATTATAATCTTTATTTAAAATCAGTTTTATACCAAACATTTTCTTATTGTCAAAATGCCACTAGCACCACCAGCTCGGTAAATTGATTGCCACATAAATGAGCAGATCTGGCGACAGAAACTTAGCGGTCTTGTCACATTTAAAATACATAAATATATGATAATATTATATTATCTTACACTTATCCAGTGATTCAACGACATTGATCAAATGTGACTTTGCTTTTCTTTGATTTCATAAAGAGTTCAATTTCAATTTATTTACCATTGAGAATATATAATTTCATGAATATTCTTATGTATAAGTTATTCAATTATTAAATAAATTACAGTGCTTTTATGTAAAGTTTTATTTTTTAACAGAGAATATCTCTTTTTTATTATTCTCTAATTTAAATGATGTGGTACGAATTACAAACTTATTAATGTGAAGTTATTATTAATTTTATTATTATCTTTCTCTGAATAGTTTTATTATTCGAATACTTGACTGTGCTGAAACGTAAATAATAAGGTAGAACATTTGCTACCAATTTAAAATTATAATAAGTTATTAATTACATTTTTTTTTCTCGACTTATATTCTTGGTCCTAACTGTCTGCCTTCAAATCAATTAAGTCGACATTTCTCTGCAACTTTTATTCTCAACATTAATATTAAATTTCGACAATTACTCATTATTTTTTCTCTCAGTCTCAGTTTTAGCGGAAGAAATAAAAATCTTTTGTTTTCCATTAGATCGGATGGTATGGACAATGTAAGTCGCTTCATGGTTGTGAAAAATATTGGAAGTTGACCTACCTTTCTATACTTATCTTATTGTTGTTGTTTGTTTTTTTATCCAATTGTTATTTTAGTAGATCCGAACAATGAAAAATTAACTAACATTCGTTGTCGTTGACTTTTTAACGCCTTTTAATACTGTTGATTATAACATTCCAAAATGTCTATTATTTCATATCACAACATACATGTTTCTTTCAAGAAGCTAGATTGGATCTCTTTTTGTCTTTAGAATCGCCGGCAGGTCATTAACGTTGAAAATACATTATCGGAGTAATGTGACCTGAAAACTGGTGTACCGGAATTCTTTCACCCATTCCTTTCACATTAATAAATAAATATATTTTTTTTGTTCCTCATACCATCTCTATGATGGTCACCATCTTCAGATCTATGCTCATATCAAACTCGATCATATTAACCCCACCAGATTTAGAAGAACTTGCAGTTTACCCTTGAATTGTGTTATTTTATTTCTTCATTAATGTCAATCCCAAAAACTGTCAAGCAATAGTCATTGCAGGCGATCCAGATTTTAATAAGTTTAACAGCAATAATACGTCACTAGTTAAATATAACTATATTACACCGTTTATTATTTAATGAGAAAAAAATCCGGGATTTCACATTGATTGTATATTCAGCTAGAACATCCACATAGTTGAGTTATCGCGTAAAAGTAACATATTCGTTACGTTTACTTTATCGCTAGAAAAACTTTTTATACCATTCAGACCCAAACTCTGTTCGCGCAGTCTCTAATTATACCATTCATTAAATACGCTGATGTATATGACTCTAACATCAGAATTGACTCTAACATGGCCAATATAGACAATTGAATTCATTATTGTATTCCATTTTTGTTACTTTCAATGTTTCTATATAAGTTGTATAGTTTTCACAAATTCAGACTATATAACAGTCATTCTAAGTCCACTCCAATAGTATAACTGTAACAAAACCAAAAAGAAAATGATTTAAAATTCTCGTTTCGTCTTTCAATTTAAAATAATCCGTAAGCTTAGTAAGTTTTTAATAATGTGTAATTACATTTTTATCAAAAGTTTTTTAAAAAAGTTTTAAAAGATTATGCGTTTTTTTTTATGCGTCAGAGTATAGTTAAAATAACATTAAATAATATTTACCAATAGTTTTATTATATATATGCCAAATATACAAATTTCAATACGCAAGACATTTCACAAAAGCCGTCTCTACTGTAGGTGACAGGAAGTATGATGTCATACAGTGTCGAATGGCGTCTAGTAAATATAAAGTAAAATATAAACATGCTTGAATCTACCGAAATAAACCCAAGATAGATGTTGCCTCATAGGACAAACGTTCCTTCGGCCCTAAATAAAATGGGTACTCGTCAATTGGATTGGCAAGTTATCATGTAACCTACTATTTGAGAGTTCCATTAAAAAAATTATTACGGCATGAGATCATCTACGTATTGTTTTTTTGTTTTAACCTTCTCACGGACACTTGTGTTTTAGTTAGTTTTTATTCAAAATTAATATTTATTCATTATTTGTTTATATTCTTCGTTTCGATATTTAGGATTCGATTTTCACTTTAAGATTTTGTTGTACAATAGTATTTTTTTTTAAGTATAAAATATTTTGTAGGCGACTAACATTCATCTTCGCAAGTTTAATACGAAATCGTTGATTGAATAATTCAATTAATGTCAAATAAAACAAAATGAACACGAGCACAGCTGCACAACATGTATAAAACTGATAATAAGAGCACACATTTTTTTAAAGAATGTAATCCGAGTTCCGAATCGGCACTACCTTATTTTTTTTCCTGCAAGGAGATATGTAAGAACAAAAGTCAATATATTTCTGTATGGCTCACGTTTAAACATAGTAACACCCACGGTGCTCACGCGCCGCTACCGTCATCTCACGATTGCCAGTTCCATCTGCCTTCCCGACGTCTTAACACGCACCAGGTCAGTGCATAAATTCCATAATATATTAATCTTCAATAATTTACGCTATTTGCGAAATTATCCTAACTTACCTTCTCACTGCACTGCGATGTTCGTCTCTTTTAATATAAAGTGTAATAGTTTGTGTATGATGGTGTTACGTATATATTTTTAAATCCGGAATATCAAATATTTACGTGGACAGTGTTTTGAAATTTGTAATTATATTATCAGTCTTAATACGTAACGTCCAGGGCTCATAATACAATACCAGCCTGTCAGAACAAAAACCGGGTTTCCGTACTAAAAATATACCCATATCGAATGGTTGCGATATCTATTTTGGAATTTGTTCCACTCTTCATTATATACGTCGTTTCTGTCGGAATATCATCCATCAGGTAAAGTGATGGATTGGACTTTTGAAAATTCGTACCATCAAATAAGTAATAAAAGAACATAATGTTTTTCAATGGAATATTTACGAAAGATTTTTATATTTTAAGTCCACGAAATAATATATTTCGGTGCCAAAGATATGTTTTGTGATATTTTGATAATAGTAAACATTGACTTTTTTAAAATCATATCAATAGCTTACGTAACAAATACATCTAGTTAGAACAATTTCAATAAATAGGTTAGTCATCGAAAGAGGTCGGTGTATAATATTAGTTTAGATTTACGTTTCTCTTGTCCATCAGTATGACCTTTATTTTGATCATTGTCCAAGACACATCTGTTATTATTTTTAAACACTCAATAGGAAAAATTAGACGTAAAACAACATTAGTTAAGAGTAATAATCAAAGAATTAACTGAAAAATAACAGTTAAAAGTTTTATCAAATCGTGAAAGTAAATGCCAAGCCATCAGAATAATAGCTGATTGCAGTAAGGATAAAATGCTTTATAAACTTTAACAGTTTTAAATAAAAAATAACGTACCCCTAATTAAATTTTCATCAAGTTTCAGATACACGATAATATAAATTATAATTTAAATACTTTACGTGTAATGAGTTCTGAATAATTAATAATATTTATTCATAAATATAAACAATTTTCATAACATAATATTAATAGCCGACATTATAGGTGGATATTTAATTATTTTCAATTACAAAATCAATATAATTCAACAGTTTGTTTTAAGAACGATCATATTTATAGCTTAAATTGCAAACTACAAAAAAAAAATGTTCGTCATGATCGCAACATGCTTATTTAATTAGATCATATTATCTTGGATTATATCTTTATGATGGCTTCATGAATAAAGCAAGGATAAAGCATAAATGCCAGAAAGACAAAAGTAAAAGCAAAACGAAGCGAAACTCATTTGAATGCCTAATACACTCTCACAGACTCATTCGCGTTATTAATTTGAGAGCCTTTGACACTGGAACACTTAAATCGTAAGCTTAAATATACGTTTATTATTAAGTTTCAACGTGCTTTCAACGGAGCAATAAATTAATAATCATATTCGTAAAGTTCTATCCATTAAAACGCAATAAGCACATTACGACTCTATATTAATTTCAATTTCCTTTATCCACAGAAACCATTGAAATATCGAAATGAGTCGTGTTGGCAGAGGCAGACGTACACGCGTCTATGACTGTAACTATAATAAAGGCGAGAGCTATTACCGTCCAGTGTTAGATCGTTTGGATGGTAAGGTACCGTTGGCGAGGGAACCTGACAAGGAACGGGTTAAGTCAGATGTTGAAACCCGCATCCGTAGCGCTCTAGATGATATTGAGGCTCCATCCGATGAGTTTTTCGACTCCAGAGGCGCCCGCGCAACTCGAGGCAAGCCACTGTCCTCTACCTTCGAAAATGATGATTTGGGTGAAGAAGTAAGACCTTTTACAATTAATTATATTTCTGTATTGGAATGATAAAGAAAACACAAAACTAACACTTCCCTTTTAAAAAATTTAGAATCATACATTTTTAAACATACTCCTAACAGGTATAATTGTTATTTTAAAAGTAAGGTACACTGCTGATTGTAAAATATAAATAGCTGTAGATTGTATATCCATTGCATTCTAAGTTAAAGCCGGACGGTAGGTATGGCCCTGAGGTATTTCATAAGCTTTTACCGTAGAATATTTTAACTGAGTAAGCTTTCCAACCACGTACACTACTGAATGTTTCACCACATTCTCAAACTTCCATATCAAATTATATATTTTTTTAATCTTATTTTGGTTGGGTATACAATATACCACACGAAAATATTATATACAGAATACAAAGTAAATATTAAACATATAATTAAAAGTTAACCTCTCCACATAATTTCTATAATAATACCAATAACATAGATTAATTTAAATTAAATACACTGAAAGTAATTATAATAAGTAAAAACTAACAATGTCAAGAAATTAATAATTTTCACCTTTCAGAAAAACTGCTACTCTTCAAAGTAAAGACTTTTAATTAACAAAAGTTAATTAAAGTGTTTAAATATATATTGAAGTACATGATTTTAAAAGACATCACACTAAATTACAAATGAATTATATTTTAATCAATATTTATGAATTCATCTCCTTTTATAATTTTTATCATTTTTTGAATATCATTTAACTGTATGAAATGAAGTCATAAAACCACTTGTAATTAGCTCAGCTCAATTAATTAATATAAATTAATGGTTGACTCTTAAGGTACGACAAATTTGATATTTACACTGATTTACCTCAATAACACACAGAATTAAATTATTTGTATCTCAATCTATTTTAAAAAGAAAGTAAGAATGAAATACGCTATCAGACACAATCAATGAACAATGTAATATATGTGTGTGTAATGTATACATGTAGTATTTATATATTTGTGTTATTCTATGAATTCTTAACCAACCACCGAACCAAACAAAAATATTAAAATTATTCACTTAATTTGTAATCAGCATCTAAAGATAGGTTTCAAAATCAGAATAAGTAATTGAAAATATAATTAGAGAAAACATTATCCGAATTGGCACCATATTCGACCATTCAACTATTTTGGGAAACTGTATCATAGCTATTTTCATAAAGCATCGCAATGAATCGACCGCCATACCTGCGTTGTGAGTATTACCGGGATTATGAACATATATATATATATATATATATTCAATACATTGTACGTCTGTGTGACCCTCCGCCTACCGTACGTAGTATATTAATAGTCGATACATTAATTTATAGACTGCAGAATGTTTGTAGATATCAAAGAAAGCTTGGACGTAATCATTATAGTATTTTATTGTGTTTCAACTAGTTTATGTTTTTACAGCCTCGTGTATATCCAGACTCGAATTATATTAATGAAAGACTCCACCGTTATTTAACACCGCTCGCACCATTTTTATATAAAGCGCTTAAACATTAGACTGGAATGACTCAATTCATACAAAAAACAGGAACACCTTAAACGTATTTCATACGCAGACTATGTATGAAATTATTTGATTCTTGATCATCTGTATCCACAATCTTTGAATAAACATAAATACTATTATTTTGGGTTGAAGACTTATAAAATTAATAAGTATTGAGATAGAATAATTAATATAGAAATAAAACTCATTTAGAATTTAAATTGAGCTCGCTACTCAGCTGGAGATTGAACGGTAATAAATCGAATATAAAACATTCGCCTTTTGTAACATGACTTTTTTTGTACCTGTCATAATAGTTACACGTATATAAAGTTCCTTGGGGCATTGCGTGGATATGAGGAATAATGAGTGATACACAATAAACGTAATATCGTTCCGAAATGAGAACAGATAATAATGAGGTTGGGAAGAAAAGATTTATTGACACAAACGAAGGAAGCTGCGTACTGTGTCTGTATTGTGCGTAAATGAACGCCAATGAAAACTATATTTAGATAAATATAGAGGGTGGATATCTTCTACCGCGAATTAAGATGATAACATTTACGGTTATAAAATGTATTGCTAGATAGATCCCGATCAGAATTATATATATATTTATTTAAACTAAGTTCATTAACAATTAATATATAACAGTTCAAAAATGTTTACATTCATTGCCTTTAGTAGCTCAATATTTATTATTTTATTTATTATTGTAAATAATCGAAAACATTTTTTTTAATAAGTTTACTATTTGTTGAATTAATAATACATTATGTTATTTAGGGGATTAATTGGTAATAAATTTGTACAATATTTTGATAATTATTTGTTATAAGAATTATAACCTTGTTTTATAATATGAAAATGAAGCTCTCTATACGATTATAAAATGGGTAAATTAAATATAAAAAAAATATATCGTTGTAGAGGGAGATGAGAAAAACAAAGAATAAATATTTGCTTCAACTGATAAGATTCTATTCCAGCTCCTAAGATATAAAATGTCCTGGCTTAGAATAATAATTTTATAAATGTTTTTAACAGAATGAAAGTTAAAAGAATGAAACATAAAACATCCGAAAATTGAACAATGTTAAAATGTTTTCCTAACCTAATATTTGAATGGACTAATTTTGATGGTAATTGGTAGAATGATGTAGACAATACAAATGAACACCACATTTATTTTATTATTTCTTTCATATCTGTTTTTTTTATTTATTTTTGTATATTAGAGAATAAAAAATAGGTACTTATAATTTTTATTACTGTAATGAAAGATTTTAATACCTTTTAAATTTATATATATTTTAATTCATATTATATTATTTTTATATTGAATTAAGTATAAAAAAACATTGAAAAAGAAAGTATTAGGGTAAAAATTATTGATTTAAAGTATGTAGTTAACAGAAATTTGAAAAACAAAAAAACGTACTTCAAGGACGTACGTTATAGTAACCAATGAGCATGATAAAATGATATATTTTATATAAACTTGAAATAATTCTGACAGAAAGTATTTTAATTACACTTGAACACACATGCCTTGAACTCATCACTGCTATTTATTTTTTTGTTTAGTTTAGCAGCTGATAATGAGACACTGAGATATAGGATTTAATGAACGCTGACCTAATTCCATGTAGTCTTTGATAAATGAAATAACTTATATATTTCTGTCGATGGTTAGTTTAACAGTTGAAGTTTGTATTCATTTTGTTCTTGTAGAGTATAATTATTGGATTGGAGTAATAGATGAAAACGATAACTTAATATATTATCACTAAGTAGGTATTAACTAATCAATAATCGGTTTAATTATCGCATTTCAACTAATAACGTGTATTGGATCGAACAGCGCATCTGCTTCGACCACCTTTGAATAGACTGGCTTGTGAAGTCAGGTGTTCGTACTGCAAGTTCAAACGTACTCGTATAAACTAATCTATCAAGTGTACTAAAGTCATTAGATTAATTAACACGCGGTTGAGTTGCATCTGACTATTATAGGATTGAATCGATGACCATCGTGTTAGTGTAAAGTCCAAATACCTCAGTAATCTAGTTGTGACAATCAAAATGTATCTGCACATACGTCTACATCAAAGCAGTCTACGTTCATTTGATCTAATGGAATTGTATTAGTATTTGCCTGCATACATTAACAACTATATGATTAATGATTTTTTTTTATAACTAGGCATGTTTTGAACAAACTCTTTTATACTTATTTTTACCTGAGCGTGATTTCTAATTGAGCTTATTCATTGATATTAGAATTTTATTCCAGCACAGTCTAATATAATCTACGAGTATGTCCACGGTTATTTATTTTTATTTCAATAATCAGAAATTGCATGATTGAATAGTTTAATAAATTTGTTGAAAGCATAATTTTAAAGGTTTTATATGAACGAAGGTCAATATTTTGTATCAATTCATCTACAAGTAACTTATCAGTTATGGCAATATATTTGAATAAATAACAAATAAAATGATCGAGTGTTAATGAACATCAAAAGTTACTCAACCAGAATATAAACACGAACCATGAAATATGGTTTCCAAATTTAAGGAACTGGAAACAATCAAATATTTATTGAAAACAAAAGCTATAATTAGCGATTTAATTAAAAATATAATACAAAACATACCTTTGACGATCACAATTATTCTCTGAATTGTCATCTCTTAATTGTCTCTCAGCCACAACCATATCGGTGAAATATAAATAAATAAATATTCAAAATATGTAATGTTTTAATTGTATGCCATTTTTGATGATCAATTAAATATTATCGGTTCAGTAAACAGAAAACATTTTGTACTAACATATTTAAGTAACAAAATATTGTTTTTATTTACAATATTATTGCAATAGTCGATAGTACATTATATACTTACGTTGATTATTTTTGAATACCAGTATTCTCACTTCTTTATACTGTGACAATAATATGATATTCTTTCATGAAATTATAAAGAAAGTATGATAATTTAATATAAAAATAATGATGTAAACAATAATTAAAATACATGTATAATAAATTACAACATTTAACTTCATTAAAAATACATTAAACTTGTCATTGATGCGATGTTTTCTTGGACGTAATTTGTAAGTTCTCACTGCTATCGCTGAGAAATGAACAATTATTTTCTCATTTGTTTTAAATATACATACATATTCCGACAAGTTTTACAGCAATTAGTGAAGTGAGAGTTTATTACACTTAGTGGCTGTTGTACAAATATGAAAGTTAACAAGAACAGCTTTATTTTTAATAATTTATGTTGTTCTACAAATATTGAACATTTTATTACCAACATAATAATAATAATAATAATTTTATTACAAGCAATAAATATTATTAAAACGATAAACTTCTTCAAACTTCTCCGTTCAAAATAAAAAAATATCTCATTTTTATAACTTCACAGACCATAATATCTACAAAGTGCAACTACCTGTATAAAATAGATTCACTTTGTACGTTGAAAAAAATTGATTATCAATTAATAATGCTAGGATTCCTTGATTTCAAAGCGGGCTGTATAACTTCAAAACTAATCGAAATTAAATGAGGACTTTGAAGTTGCATTGCTGACATTTCATCTTTTTTAAAGAGTATTTTATCCTGATATAGTGTCTATAAGTTTTGCTTTAAAGGGTTCGCTTTCATAGAGCGCCACGCCTGAAAAGCCCTCTCAATGTATAAGATAGACGCTTAGACGTAAATTTTTAAATGAAATAAGTTTTGTGCCTATACTAGTAGGATTTAAAGAAATGAAGGGTTTAACATCTAAAATGTTTTCCTCTGATTGATACGCTTTTTTAGTCTAAATATAATATTTTAAATTATTATTCCCAAAGCTACAAAACAAACAAATAAATCTATTCAATTAATATTTTTCTTTCACCAAAAATATGATACATTTGTTATGATACGTTAACACATTCTGTACTTAAAGTATACAAAAAACCCAGTACGTTTTGTGTTTATTTGTTTTAAATAAACATGGAAGGAGAGCGTAATTAACTAGCTGTGACTTTCTGCACCGTTATAAAGCGTTGAAAGGATTGAAGGAACTTTATTAGTATCATTGAGGAACTTTTACAGGAGTTTATACCACCTTGCAGCTTCTGCTTCCAAGTTTACCTCAGTGGTTACATTTTTAAAATTAGGTATAAATTTCAAATTAATGCATTAATCCATTTAGGAAAGATATAACATTCATCACCTAAAAACCAATCAGAATTCTCTGGCTTGTTCAACTTTATTAGATGATATAGAGCCTTTGCCTTTACATTGGTTTCATGTTATTCGTGTATCTGTTAGTCGTATTATAATTGAGATTGACAGCTCTGAAATTCCCCTTTGCTGTATATTTGCCATATAGCATCAATGTACTTCGGTTGTCAGTGAAATATTTCTCTAGTTCGGATTGAATATTTGGCAATATTTGAATAGCTTATACATTACTTGTTCATGTTGAAACGTAAGCTCCTGTGTAAAGGGAAACTCACTATAACCACAAACCTGCTTTAAATGAAGACCTGAATATTCAAACCAATATTGCATTCAGATTTAACTGATTTGGATGCTTTGATGATAAATTCCAACAAACACTGCTTACAGGCACCGTTGTTAATTTTAATTATAACTTTTTAATACGATTTATGAATACTAGTATATACTTTATTGACAGCAAAGAGAACGTCATAGCTGAATTATATTCATAAAATCATAGTATTAAAATTATTATTTTTTATATTTTATAAAATAAAACCCTAAATAAAGTTTAAAAAGATAAATAAGTGTTCATGCTTCATTTTTGTTTACTTAATTATAAAATTAACAAATTATTTTAACGAATTAAAAATATTTCTGTACCATATCTGTAATAACATAAGAAACAGATATGCAATAAAAAAATATTTCTTTATCAATTAAATAGTTACCTATAAGATTTTTTTATAAATTTGTTTCATTTGACTATTTGCCGCTTAGTGTAAATAATTACTGTGACTGAATTCAGTGGAAATGCTATTTGAGGTGGAGTACTCGTATGTACATTTTAATCAAAGTTTTATAAGAGTGTAAAGCATTTTAATGTCAAAAAATATCATTTAAATGACTTTTTAACATGCATCCTGTTATATTGGCTCTGGTATATTGTCAGACGACCTTCTGATTTTTTTTATCCTCCGGGAACGGTACTCTTTTCGGGTATGTTCAAAATTCATTGTTGAGAATTGAATCGTGAAAGCGTAAACGAAAAACAAACTCACACTCACATTTTTAATATTAGTTTAGTATTTACTATTTATAATATAATTTATATTATAATATATTATCTATGAATATGTTGATATAAGTAATTATCATATTAAGTAATATATCTAATAATAATTACTTCGAGGAACGTGGCATTACATAAATTGCGTTCATAAAACATTTAATAAACTAAAGAGGCTAATGTAATTAGTTGTCAGCTTAATAGACTTAAAAAGTTTTCACAATAAAGTATTAAAAAATATTATAAAATCTTTATTTTATGAGTAATTAAAAACATTACAAAAACATGTTATTATGTTACGTGTTTTGACAATGGTGTTAAAATCAACTTTGCACGTATAAATACTATTGTTTTCCAAACAGTAATAACACTTCTAAAGGTCATTTAAATATTAAATTAATTTATATTATTTTATATAAATTTATTCGCTCACTATTGGTACGGTAATTAAGTGCAATATTGAACCTAAGACATCTCATCTGGATGGCATTTCAAGATACACAATACCCTCTAGTAGATTAATCTTGATGGATTTTTTCTACAAATTCTGTCCAAAACCTTGAATACGACGTGGAGTTACAAACATTGGAAATACATATTTTTTAATTCAGTACGATATTTTCCTTACAAATGCCACGTCGCGACAACAAAATTGTGAATCTGTCAATTGACAGCCGTAAGTTATAATATTTTAATGTACCACTGACGTAATACATCGACAGGTATTAAAAGCTTAAAGAGTAGGGAATATCCCATTAATCGTCACAAATATGCAGACTTAATGGTGCATAGATGCTTGATTTTGATAATTCTGCTCTCACCTCTTCAAAGCACACACACAGAGTTCAGGATTACTACCTGTGACAAGCATAAATTGAACTACAACTACGTTTGCAATATAATTTTAGAATTAGCAAACAACCTTGTATACTTTAAAATTGGTTTCATAGTACGAAAATATTTTGTTCCTAATTTATATATTACCATTTATAAACTCACTTGAAATGCTTATACAAGAAATCATATATATAAAATTAATATATAAAGTCGAAAAATAACTAAACTATAATAATTACTTCCATTGAAGCAGTTCCAATAACGTGGCTCTCACCATAAATCGGCAATCAATTACACCAACAACTTAATAGTTTAAAAAAAAACAGAGTTATAAATAAAATATAAATCTCAAAATAAATTAATGATTTTTTTTTAATCTTGTTAAATATTAACTAGTGTTTGTTTGATGTTTCTGAATAATTTACTCAATTATTATTCCACTAAACTATTTGAACCATTTTGTTTACATATTTTTCAGATAACAGAGTCGTTGAAACGCTTGCGCGCCAGCAAACAATCTTCACGTTTCACTGATGATATTGACTTCGAGAACAGCGTCGCGAGCATTGAGAATCGTATGAAAATTTCGGACAAGATTATGGAAAGTGTTGGTTTGGGTGCATCGGAAGTAAGCAGCGCCCGTAAAGCTCTTAAAGAAAACGAAGAACGTACAGAAAAACGCATTTCTCGTCGGCTAAATGAAGACAACGCGCTTACCAAGTGGACTGCGCTGAAAGATGTCGATGAGGAAAGTGCCGCAGCCCAACGAGCAAAAGCAACAAGAGCTCGTCTTACTGATTTGGAGGACGAAATGACAGAACTGAGCGAGAAAACCGCAGCCAGAGAAAAACGCGCGGCTCGTCTCAGGGCCCTGGTTGCCGACAGCGAATCTGCTGACACAACCGTCACAGCCTCTAAAGTGACGATTCGTTCTGAAAGGGAGAAAAAACAAGTAACCTTCTGAATCAAATAACACATGAATGCTACTGATATCCCAAAATCTTAAATAAACTCTTCATATCCTACAGAGATATTTTTTTTGGGAATATATCAATTTCGCTGGACTGTGTATTCCTGCATTTCTCAATGTAAAACGTTCTAGTCGGTATTTATTTTATATTTTTGCATAGAATTAAAGAACTTTGTATGACCCTACTATATTTATTTCTTGTAAAATAAATAAAACATTATAAATTAATTATTGTATCAATATTTCATATTAATAAATGCTTAAAACTGCATGCCCAACTAGTTGCAGGGAAGTATTAAAAAATCATATATAATGTCTACACATTTAGTACAATAGTGACTAAGGCAATTGAACAATGCTTTAAAAACATTTAATAATTGTGATTGCTTGTACGACAGATACGACTTCTAAATAAGAGTTTTAAATTTTGCTTTTTTGTCCGTTTCTTTGATCATTTAAAATACAAAAAGTCAGGATAATACTTGCTCTTCTTTTTTTATTTAAAACAAGATATATATTTTTTATTTTTGCATTTCCACGCGAAAAAAATAACCTGGTTTAGACTATACTTACAAAAGAACTATAAATTCATTGTGATGATGGACGGCTTAATATTTGAATAAATTAATTATAAAATTAAAGTAAATAAACTTAGCATACAAGAATTATATTCTTATTGATACCTTGCCAACGGAAATGTCTGGTTAGTAGGAATAGTGGAAGCCCTCCTCAATTTTCAACTGACTTCAACAAACTCGCCTGGCCTAGCCGACCCGGCCTGGCCTTGCCGACTGGCCTGGCCTTGCCGACTGGCCTGGCCTGGCCGACTGGCCTGGCCTGGCGGACTGTGATAGTTAAGAAGAAAAGAGGACAAGTATGCGTTTATTAGTTCTAACGCATCCTTTAATTTTAAAACAAATTTGTCACATTGTTTCGGTATAGCAACAAAATAAAGATAAAGTATTTAATGTGTGTAGCTCTTTTTTTATTGAATTATATTTTTTAGCTTTGTTTATAAACACTGGTTAGTTCTAAAAACTTCCACGTGGTATCTTTGTAGAATGCAAACCTACATTGCAGACTAGCCTTGACTTGGGAATCGTCAGAATCACCACAACCCAAATCTAGATGGTTATATAATAAAATGTGTCATCATTCAAAAGCTATTCTTGTCCCAGATACGTTCATGGAGCTAAAAGCCTGTCAGAATCTTTTTAAATGATAGATGGTGACTGTTGAAACGGGAAATTTGAAATCAATATTTTTATTTATTAAGAAATAACTATATTACATATACTTCATTAATATTTTTTTTTATAATTAAAGCAATCAAAAACTTATCAAGAAATTTAAATGTTTAATTTATTAAATTCACTCGAAAATGTAAAAGATATGTAATATTATATATAAGATTCAATTTCTAAAAGATTGATAAGCTTTCTTTGTTAAGGAAATACCTAAAATGAATATCTATGAAGCTAGCAGCTTAGATAACTTTTAATCAGAGTCTTATAGAATATTCTTACGTTTGAAATATTTATACTCCCACAGCGAATCATATTACACGGTCATCATTATAAAATATATCATAAATTTCAATAAGAATCCGATGGTTTGATATATTAATATACATATAAGAGGACTTATAAGGTAGAGGTAAGTTTGATTACCTATGCAATATTATTCAAATACATTTTTCACATTTTATCTACCTAATACGCTGATAATATTACCAGAAGTTTACAAGGTAAATATAAAATATATAAAATGTAGGAGATACTGTTGAATTATTGCAATGTTTTTGTATAAAATAACTTCGTATAAGCGATTTATTTCCAAGTATAATTAGTAAATTTTATTAGCAAAATAATAAATGTATGTTCTAATAATTCTGCACTTCCAAGTACGTCTAGAATTCAATAAGGCTTTATTCTAGCTATGACAAAGGCCGTGGCTGAAATTCATAGAAATTTTTCTGATGTACCCAGCTCACTCACAAAATAATCCGGCTCTCCTAGTCAATATTTCAGACAACATTCCACAATTTTTTTTTATTCTCTGATTTGTAGTTGGTTTTACAATTCAATCTCTATCAATCTAAGTAATTAAATTTTAGCTTGGCTGTTGACAACTTTTTATATAAAAGTATAATTTTCAAGGTTTTTTATTAATTTTCGGAACGATCACAATCACCAAAATATTTTACACATCACTTTGCCCGTGGCTCCACTTGCAGAAAGGGGGATAGAGAAACAAGGATTACTTAAAAAACTAGTTATAAGTTTTTTAAGTAATCCTTGGTTCCCTATCTAACTAACGTAGTGCGAGGGCCCCTTGCGCCCTCTAGTGAGGAATGATGGCAAAGTGTTCTCCCTCCTTGAATCTTGTATTTTTTAAGATGGTTAAAAAATAGATTACATTTTTATACAATACAAAAATATCTAGCACTGATCTACGGACAAAAAAAAAACAGTCACACTTCACAGTTATAATATTATTTGTAGTTATTTATATATATGATAATGTTTGTTATTCTACGTGTTTTACACAACTTTAATAAAACTTTGTTATTACAATGATAAAAATAAATCAAAAATAACTTACTAACTCATTATTCAAGAAAAAAATATTTTTTAAGATACCTTTCCTTTCCTTTGTGTCTTAATATTATTATTTCTTTATTTAGAGAGTTTGATTTCAGGTAGAGGTAGTGCATACAGAAAACACAAAAAAAATATATAAAACTTCACATTCACTATTAATTAAAAAACTCAAATCATGATCTACTAAAACGGTTGGAGTCCTCCTTCCGTGATATAACTCAGACTGTGACTATCAAAAGATACACTTAAAGTTATATTCCCATCTCTTCTGGAGTATACCAGGGTATCCATCTCCGTCCTCTATTAAATAATATTTTTACTAATGATATTCACATTTATTTTCAACAAATCAAATATTCTTCTTTATTCAGATGACACTAAACTATTTAAGATATTTAAAAATATGTTGATTGTGTAAATTTAAAGAATAATATAAATTTTTCAAGTGGCTTACATTTAAAGGATTATAACTTTGGTGTTATAATATTTGCCTATATTTTATTATAATATTTACAACAAGTCACTAAATTGACAATCCAAAGGAATTTATACAAGACTAACATATACAGAACATAACTGGAATTTTTCATAAAAATTCGAGCATAATTTTAAGACAAGATATTAAAGACATTCGTGCTTTTAACGAACTCCACAATTCTTATGATAGACCTCATTTAGAAATCGCTTCTCTTGTTTGGGACCCTCAGTACTCTTGGTTCATAGGAGCAATTGACTATGTCCAACATTAATTTATTAAGCGATTGGCTTATAAATTTGGCTTAATTTATTCCAATAGCCTTAACATAATATTATAATTAGGGAATGCAAAGATCTATTAGTTTTTGTCATTTTTTTAAATAATATTATAGATTTTAATTATCTTCTTAGTACTTAGTAATATTTTAATTAATAGCAAGTGTTCTTCTACACGCCCTCGAAAAACCTTTTCCGTTCCATTCTGTAGAACTAATTATTACTTAATTAATAAACTTATTAATTACTAATTAAAAACCATTTTAATCTTTGAAAATATCTATAAACATGGGTAGCCATGTTCAGCTTATTTAAATTTGAAATAAATATAGAACGAAAAATAAAACGATAACGGGTGGGATTAGATCCCACGACCTCAAATAGAAAGATTCCAGGAATCAAGTTTAATAATGAAAAAGCATTAAAATCGGTTCAGCTACCTCGGAGGTTTTGATGATAAACATGTACAGAACAATTAAATATATTTTATTTCCTTTCGATTTCGTTTAATTTTGTTTCATTTAATTTAATTTTGTTTGTTTTCGTTTCACTTTCACCTCATTTTATTTTACTGTAAATAGGGAAACAATCACCAGATATACACTTTCACATAAACAGGTCTTTGCTATAGATATTTTTAACAAAGTTTCCACTGATAGACGGGGAGCGAAATTGTTATTACAATCTAAATAAGGTAATTGAGAAAAATGAAAGACAGAAAAAATCTTATATTTGAAAAATATTTTTTTTTACTCGTGAAAATGGCCGATTTTTTTTCTTCAATTTTGCTTTGAAATATTATCTAGGAGTTCGGGCGATCATTTCAATAAGTCGCACAGTCAATCCGGCAGTCAATCACTGGTCAATAGCACTTCACTAGGTCACTTTATATTTCTTTTTCTCTTTCTTGTCGCTTCCAATATTCACACTATCTATCTAGGTTCAGTTTTGAATGCCTTATATACTGCTGGATCTGTTCTTAATTCAAATTATTGTATTTTACTTTTTTTTTCCTTTATGACTTCGTGACAATACTTTTGGATCAACTAACGCAATTAAAAAATAAGAAATACAATCTTCGTCGGTACCATTAAAAGGTAAGTATAATGGTAAAATAATTAATTTAAATAATATATTTGTTGCCCAACGAAGTACCTGTTTTATTGACTAGCTCTCCATAGAATATTCATTTAATTCATCCACATATTATAATTTAAATTACGCTTAAGCTTATAATATAGCATATAGCATATAAGTCGTTTTTTCAATATTTCTTTACTCAAATTCGATTTGATTATGTAATGATATTAATTGAATGTAAGCTGTGATATTTTTAATTTCATTAAAGCTAGTGTATAAATTTGAAAGTTATAAAGGCATAAATGATAAGTCTATCAGTATGGAACTGTTTATTGATGGCAAAGGAAAAAACTTTTAATGATATCGATTTACTTAGAAAATAATCGTCGGCTTAACACTTAGAATATATTTGAACTTAAAACACTTAGAACTCTATATAGAAATTGATAATTGAAAAAAAGGTTTAATATTTTTTAAAAAGATACGGAATTTGTTTGCATAAAAAATCACGTAAAATACTGCACTAAATTAAAAATTTTAGAATACATCATTCTCAATACAATTGCTCAATATAAAAATACTGCACATATAACAATTAATCAGATGTTTTATAAACATACTAAAAATGTAAATATTGTAGTATACTGTATATGTTATAAATACAATATTTTAAATTCTAACAATTAACATAACAATATTTACAAACATTAGTATTGATTGTAATAGAATTTTAAATTCACCGAGTCTGTCAGCGACACGGTAGTTCAATTCGTAGAGCAACGGGACGGTTTTCCAGAAGTCGTGGGTTCGAATCCCTGGTCGTATCAGTTTATTTTTCATTTTATATGTATTATACAACCATACCATGATATTAAAAATATTATATTACTAATACTAATATATAAAAAATATTATATTAGGTACTATTGTCTTTATTAGATTACTAAAATATTTCAGAGGTATAGAGTGTATAGAAAATATACAATCAATGCATTACCTGTGAAGGTATGTTTATAATATGTCGATTTATGAACAGACATCCTAATTATAGGAGTTTTTTTATAATCGAAAGTACAAATTTTCTTTAGGTGGAATAATAAAAAAAAAAACAAAATAATATTAAATATTTACTGAAACTAGATTATAAATTTAATATTAATGCATATAAACATTTATAAAATTACCTAAAAAAAAAGTGCCTTAACTAATTTTCGACCAATAAATATACAAATTATTGATTTCAAACTTAACAGCCATTTGTAATCTGAAGTCATATAATTAAGATTTTTAAAGTTGTGTTTTGTAAAAAGGTGTCTTCGTACGGCTAAAGATAATATCAAAGTAATATGACAGCTAATACAAACAGCTGAACATATGAAGAGAATAAAATGAACTTACGAACTAGTTGGAAGTTATTAGGTTATAAATCATGAACTCCAAGTTTCAAGTATTCAAGTTTCTTAAAAAGTTTTTCTTCTTTAACGTGATTGACAAGTAAAATAAGTATTATGGAAGCCGGTTGGGATCGAACCTGGAACCTCATAGTTCCAAAAACTATTATATATGCTATGCCAGACACAGTCTAATGATAAATTGCTGTTCCGGTAGCCATGTTGTCGTGGGGTTGCTAGTTAAAATAAATTTTAATCCCCCAAATAGAGCGTATACTAGATTCAACATGTCTAAAAAAACTATTATATATATAAAGCATTAATATCTATTTATTTATACCTTAAAATCAAAGTAAAAGTTCCAACAGCTATTATAAGAAATATTAAAATTAAAAATGAAAGAACAATACTGATTATTAAACAATTAACTATTTACTTGAAACAGATGGAATAGCACTTTACAATAGCTCGATCACACTCTCAGTCACTCACGTAAAATAATGGAAAATGTCATTCGTTCATGACATTCACTTAGCTGACGGCTGAAGTGCGTCCTCAGGAACCAATAACATAACCCACAACTGGTTTACGTAATTGAAAATTAAAATATCAATTACCTAGTAAGTGCTACATTATTATAGGGATGTTATCTGAACAATTTACACTTGTAAACTGTATAAGAAAAAAATAATTAATATATTCGTATGTCCTGTGAGAACAGATGAGGTATGAGTCAGATACAATTAAATGTGTAAAACTGATAAAACATCCACGACTTTAAAATCCGTATCTATGGCTGTTCCATATTTAGTTCATCCCTCATTAACAATACAAGGCCACCAGTCGATTAATTGCGACCGACATATTTCGTAAATCGACTATTAAATAGGGGATGATTTTATTGATACATTATTTTACATAAATATACTACAATGGTAGATAATTGTGTTATATTTAAATTTTCAGGTGATTGAAATAAATACAATTCCTTATTATTATACTCAAATAATATCTAGTATTATAATTGTTTTATGATGAATATTTATAGTTGAGAATAATATATTTTTCTATATAATTATTTACAGATATATTTCCGGGCTTTAATTCTAGCTGAGTATGAAAAATATTGAATATATTGATACAAGATTGTGCAAAATATGTGTAAATTAAAAAATATATAAATATAATTCAGATCACGCTGTAGATTGGCACAAGTGCCCTAGCAGCGACCCATCGCAATGATTGAAGCCAAATTATTCGTCAATACTGCAGCACCGTCAGTCATTACAAGACCTGAAGATATATGTCAAAAATAAGTTTTCAAGGTCTCCCTAAAATTATAGGCAAAAAATAAAATAACCGACCTGTTTTTCTATTTTGCGAAGACGTATATTAGTATGTATGACGAAGTGTAAAATTCATAACTAATACTAATTAGTAAATTGCTTAATTTAGAAATAATAAAATAAAAGTTTCCAAAATTTAGTATTTGTAACCTACTAACCTAACGTAATACGTGATTAAAATAAAGCTAAAGCATGTAATTATATATATATATATAAAATAAAGCTAAAGCATGTAATTATATATATATATAAACATTATTTTTTTACATCAAGTTTTCAAATAAAAGCTTTCCGACCTCTTATATAGATTATTTATAATATAATATTTGTTTTCGTATCACCCTAGCTCCACTATCCTATAAAGCAATAATCTCCTTTTTACCCTTCCAGTCACACTTCAGCCTAGTTACGGGATTTGCCGGTACCGACACTAAATTTTGTTTACTCAGGTGATGCGGATTGTGATTTTGATAGACATTCAAAATTTTCTTATTGTAGAAATGGCAAACAAACAATCAGTGACTCTGACGGTAAATAGAGCCATCGCTCATGGACATACGCAAATACGGAATGTTGCGAACGCGTTGCCACCATTGAGGTATGGGGAGGAATGCACGAAATTAGAGCATAGAAGGGGAGGGTTTTGTCATATTTCGGATTAATTGAACGTACACAGACATTCATTGCGTTTTCAACTAACATACAAACAAAAATCATATTGACTTTTGAATATGGCTTTTTTTGATCTGCTGAGCTGATCTCATGTTTGGAGGTTCAGAGATAAGGGTACTGCATAACATTCAGGTTATATTATTTTCAAAGACAATTGTTTTACATTAATCCATTTTAAAACACTTGTCTTTGCAAAAGATATCTATAATATAAAATGATAATATTCCAAATTGATAATTTAATTTAAACTATTTTATTTATTTCTGAAAAACAGTTGTATGAATGTAAAATTAAACACCCTGTGCGCTGAAGTGAGAAAACTCAATTACGATTTCATGATATTTTAAACGATATAATTTAACTGAATAAACTTTTAAAAATACTCGAATTCGAATTGAATTTCAAAAGAAAAATAAATCATTTTTATTTACTTTCGACTCGATATAAATGGAAAAGTTATTTAGCCCTGTAAATAACTCAATATTCAGTTATTATTTATATTATATATTTTCAGCTTAAATGAGCTGTACCAGACAACAAATAAACATACATACATAAACTTACTTTTCTAAAATATATACATTAAAACAACACCAAGAAACATCATACAGCATTATGTTACATAAATGATTATCTAAATGCATAAAAATTTAAATGATTACAAAACTTCAAATAAATATTTATTAATATATAAATAACAAATTAATTTCTGTTATTTTTAAACAAGCGTACCGTATGTATGTTTGACTAACGACCTCTGGTTATCAGCTCATTTTTTATATTACATTACGCCTGGTTAAATAAAATATAGAAAAAAATCACGCCTGTCTCATCGGTATATGTTTAAGTGTATAATAATTCAAATAAGCTACAGCTCTTATTAGTTTTTGACAATTATCTGACATTCATATATCATGGACTACATTTTGTGTATAGAGAGTTAATTAGTGTAAATGTTGATATTTGCTAAATTTTATTTGTTCAGGACATTGTCGTTGGGTTTTGTTTCAAAGCCAGAAAGCTACAGATTATTTTCGTCTAATAATTCACTATTATCTAGTAAATTTTAATGAGCTATTCAAACCAGGACTTAAATTAAGAATCAAGTCTGTGGTATATTAAAATAATTAATAATTATTTCAGGAAATTAAGTTTATTACGCTTTAAAATAATTAAAGCTATGGTATAACTAAACAGTTAGGTTTTGGAACCACGATTATTAACTAAAATTTTGGAACATGAACTGCTCCACAAATAGAATAAGAGTGCATTTAAAATTTTATTTTAAATGTTAGTGCAGAAAAGTAATTCAGTTTTGTTTCAAATTCAGCGTCCCATGTAAAATATAGCGAAAGTTTAATTTGGACCGACGCTGTCGTTTGACCTCGTTCACTAATAAGATATTCTTGATTGACGGCTGCTGTGTAAGTAAATAAGCTTTGATCTTATAATGCAGTGGGGTGTACAACGTTAATGAAGTGTTAAATATCGTACAATACAAAGAAGTGGTTTCTAAATCAACGAATCTAAATTAAGGCTGATAGCAAATTGCCCTATTGTATAAAGCCCTGCTATAAAGATTTAATATTTTCATAGAGTAACTTTTAAATGTTTCATTATGAATATTCTACTGTTCATTCAAATAATAATTTTGCAAATGTATTTACTATAATAATATAATGAGAGCTCTGATCTGGATCAGAAATAACCGATGAAGTCATCAACCGGATCAGATATGTTTATAATTTACCGGTGTATTTAACAGTACTCAAGCAGTATTAGACAACTTCAACATTTTAATATGTGACACGGGAGTAATGTTTCTTATTAAATTAATATTTCCATACTATAATAAAAAGATTATACATCTATAAGACTTTTAATTGTCTGTCCATCGGATGGGATGAAATGCAACTATAAAACTGGAATAGAAAAAAAATGAACACTGAAAACAACTAAAGACAACTTTTATGTTAGAATCAATGAATAAAGGTTTTTTTTGTTTTTTCCAAAGAAATAATTGTTATACTTACGTAGGTCAATATAAATTTGAGATTTGTGCGACTTCGATATTTATTTATTTTTTGCATAATAACAAAAACGTGAAATATAATTACTCAAAAATGTTTTACAAAACTGCTTCAATTCAAGGCGTCAAAAATGGAAAAAACATATATATTTTTTATGCTGAAGACGTTTCCGTCGTTTGACAGATTTAAAAAATTGATGCTATAAAAAAGCCTTTTTCTAAATTCCTAAACTTTTAAAGTATTACGTTCAAAAATTATAATTTAACAATCAAATAATATTATAATATTCATAAAAAGCTAATTAGGACTACATAAGGACTGGACGGTTATTTTATTTTATTCTATGTCAATAAAGTTTTTTAAAGACACGGGTGAAAATATATTATACGGTGATTATAAGTCATCAGAAATCAGTAAACTTTCGTACAAACAAGGTTATAACGCAGTAATAAGAATAAAATATTTCGTACGATCTTTTGTATACATGAATCATCAATCAATACACAGTAATCATTTCAATATTAGTGTTCATCTTCATAAAGAATAATCAACATTTCAAATACAGAAACAATATTTGCTTAAAAATTACTCATACGTATGTGTAAAAATAATTTTATATAACATCTGGATATTTCGTAGTTCTTTGTAAATTAAATTTATATTTAAACTTTGATATCCTAATTAACGTTTGGTAGATTTTAATTGGCTAAAACTGAAAAGCTGTAAACTTAAATATATTATAATATTCTTACATCAAAATCACAGTTTCGTATTATGCCATCCTTATTTTACCTTATAAGAGGATTGCCAAAAGGCATTTCCCAGTATCTAGATTCCTAAAGAAATTTTTCCTTAAAGTTGTTTCATGTTTGTAGCCTTATTAGTCTAGATCGAATTATGTTTTACAGTACTTCTCTACGTCTTGTACTTTTTATATATTCATTTTAAGATGCACTAAAACCAAATCCATTAATCTTAGGAAGGCCAGTGAAATCGAGTCTTATTTTCATTAACAAGTCTATATGCTCACGTCAGTCTTACAATTCGTGGTATAATTATAAATAAAATTTAACAAACTGTACAACATATAATCTATTACAAAATCTGGCTGATTTCCATGCTATTCGTCAACTCAGGTAGCTTACATAAAAATACATGTTTGTCATTAAAATTTCAATATTATTTAATATATATTTATTATATTTAAAGTGAATGTCAGTTAACAGATACTTTACAAGCTCTTTGTCTTTCTCGTGTACATCAAGCACCGTTTGGCAAGGTAATTAGTCTTTAAAAAAATCGAGGTGCACGGTCAGTATATTGACAGAAAATCATTGGCAGCCGGTACCACTAACAACGCTTACAACGGCGGGGTCGTATAGAGATAAATCGGGTGGCTGCCTTGCCACCAGGGAACTACAGCATCAGTCGTATTCGAACTATCAACCTCTTCACACGTTTTCCGATTCTAATTAGGTTCGTGATCTTGTGTTGTGATATATTAGTCTTTTTGTGGTTTACAGTGTTTAAATTCAATAACCGGGTGCAGTTTTGTCTCAGATTACCTCTGCCAAAATGTGGGATGACGTGATTGAGGAAGACGCTGGGGCAAAGCCCGCAGAGACCGCTGCGGCAGATGCTCCAGCAGATGCGGCAGCACCTGAGACTGCTGCTGGGGCTGCTGATGGAGCTAATCCTGAAGAAGCCATCCCACCGCAGCCAGAAAATCCTGCCAACGCTGCAAATAAGAGACTTATTTGCAGCCACTGGGTTAGGTAAGGTGCTACTAGAAAACGCCCAATATGTCTTTCGTTATCGCCAACCACATGTTTACTCTATCAAATTATATGAACACAGAACCTATTGCTTTTTGTAATATGATTCAAAATGTTGCTTATAATAGCAATAGTCTGTAAACACAACTATAGTTCATGTTTATTGAAAAACATTATATTTAATTAGTCGCTTGTAATAACAGATAATTCAAACTCTTGCAGACCCAAGTTTCTCCAGTACAACTATATTTATGACTACCAGAGAAATTACTACGATGACCTGATTAACTACCTAGATAAACGTAACCACGGAATAGCTGTGGAGAGACCGCAAGCACAGACTTGGGGAGAGCGTGCCCTTAGAACCTATATGTCAAAAGGCTATTCATGCAGCACTAAAAAGTATAGCAAGGATACCAGCTCTCTCTTGTATCACATCTCTGTCGGTGCCAAGTTCCAACGCGCCCACACTAAATCCCAAATCTCGAGGAAGTATTCCAAGCTAGGAATTAGTACCGTGTCTATGTAGCTTGGCTCTAACAAACGCTTATCGTTGCTACGCGGACCCAGCTTCAGTCTCCCATCGTGAACTTTAATGTCAATGTTACAGGATTTCGTTGTCGTGATTCAAGCAACACTGCTCCAGCTGACCAATATGTAAATGAGAGCTGTCCGCGTTCCGCTCTTGTTGTCTTCTTACCTTTAACAACGAATAAACGATAAGTTGTAACATATCTTTTTATTTACACGTCGCTTGCGTTATATCTGATGTAGATCTTAATTAAGTTATTGATCAATTTTAATTAGTTCATTAAGAAAGTGCACCTTATCAAATTATACCTTAATAGTGCCAAGCGAATTTAATTTCTGAAAGGAATTGCGAAGTGATGTCCGTAGCGCCCATTTAAAATTAGCCCTAAATAAACATGAAGTAGACTATTCTGGAAAATAATTATTTCTCTCTATAATCTAGAATTAACTTATTAAAGATTTAGAATTAATAGGAATATTAGAATGCAACACTAATATGTACTATAAACGTGTTTAATTACGAACTATGTGAAATTACCGCCTGCTATGAATGTCATGCAGTAATTATCACCCGAATGATACTAATTAAATGTGCCAATAAACAATTATATTAATCAATCGATCGAGTTTCCTTACATCCAATATTTAGTCAAATTGTTTATATGCAAGTAGCAAATTCTGCCTACTTATTCAAAATAAAACTCAAAGAAAACTTCTCAAATCCTATTATAAATTATATTTCGTGACAAACAATTGAAGACAATACAAAGCACTCAGCACGTCTAAATCATTTGTTCTTTATATCATCTGTGACATCTCTTCCAAAGAGTTTCAATGTCGCGATATCTAAAATAACTTATCTTTGACAGTTCAGTGAATGTAATCGTTTGGACTCGAGCCAAAGTGTTAGACTACCTAGCAGGTAGAGCCGGCAATCAGCCAAATTGAACATAATTAAATGTTACAATGATCTAGGGAGCCTAGACTTCGATTGGTATTAAAATACTTCAAAATAAACTACGTAAGTTTATGAACTTATTTTATAGCTGATTGGAATTAAAAATAATTTAAGAATACTTTAAATCCGACAAAATAATTAAGCCGCAAATTATTTATATGCAAACAGTAATAACGAAGTGAAATAAGGGTTTTATTATAAGCCAGAATATGATTTTTGCCTAAAGAGTGTTTTTAAAGCCAAAAAGTAACAATTATCTCGACAATGAATATTATTTGTAAATGCAAATTATACTGTTTTTAGATGAGAATATTTTAGCAAAATGAGCCACTTAGTGAAGTCTCATATATACAGCAGATGAAGCTGAGAGAGAAAGTTTGCTGTCTGTAATTTGAGCCTCATTCAGAACTATTTAACTAATTGGACGAATATATAAGAACTTAGATCTTGATCCTTGCATGTAGTTGTGACAAAATATGAATCCATCTTATAGTTTACATGTAAAAACATTTTATATTCGTCCTATAAGTTATCACTTAATACATTTTTCTAAATTTACTTATCAAATTGTATTAAAGATCAAATTTAATTGCAATCTAACGATGTTATAATAAACAGTTATAAGATTTCTTGCCTCACAAAGTAGCCAAGATTAATTACCATTAATCAAAAAGAATACGCCATAGCAATGTCGATATTCTCAATACCGTCAGTCGATTTATTAACAAGTCACTTGTTACAATGTTCACAGATTGTATAATAAATTTAAAATAATAAAAATTTACGATAACATTGTTTTAACATATAAAAGAAATTGCATTATCCACAATTTCTTTTATATACTTTTCAAAGTTTATTGATTTATTTTTAATATATTTTATAACAAAAATATAGCAGTTAGAACATACATTAATATTTTTCTTATACGTTACATAACTATTTATATAGCGTATTTGTTATTTTAAATTGAATTACATAATATATTCTTCGTTAGCCAAAAAATTTGAAAACTGAATTGACCTTCAATCACGCTGGGCCTATGCCCACTACTATGCCCACTACTTCTATAAGTATAGCTGATTCCTAAAAACACTCATCACATGTTTTGCCGTCTGTCTGTACATATTTATTAACATTCTTTCATTCTATGTAACTATATTGCGGCTATTCTTATCTCGCAGCCAGCAAACAATTGTCTCGTCTTGAACTCTTTCGCCAATTGGAAAGAGTTTAAATCCAGTGACAGTGATTTATTACATTACATAAATATTTTCAACAAACAAATGTATATATTTTTTTGTTTTTTTTTTTTTGATATATTTATTATTAAACATTAAAACCAGCTTATTCTGGTGCTTGTATTATAATAAGTATTCATAATTTGTTAGCCTTTTATGGTTTTACTATTTATAAAAAAATTCAACCATTAATTTTTGTCTGAATGCAGTTACTCCGGTTTTGAGGAATTTCGGAAAAAAAATCACCATAAATATTGGATGTATAATAAAAGTAATAATATTATTTTATATATTTTTTATTGGTTTTGTATTTTCATGCCATCACTTATATTACTGAAATCTTCATAGAATTGGGAATTTTATCTTAAAGAGTATTTAAATAATCTTTTACAATATACTATTTTTCCATACAGTTTCACTCATATAACGGTCCCATAGGAAATGATTTTCCAAACATCATAAAGCATTTTATTGTGACAAAAAATACGAATTTTCAATTTTATAACCTCTCATTGCCCATCTTAAATCTTAGCTTAAAGAACTTCAGAAAATTAAATTTCTAAATATATAAATTTCTCCCGACATATTATTTATAAATTTCTAATGTAATAAACTGAATACAATTGCAAACATAAATAAAGTTTTAAATTATATTTTGAAATATGTAATATGTAACACGAATTTAATTTCAATAAATCCACAATAAAATATTGGAAATAGTGAAATAATAAAACATGTTACCCCTTCTTATATACCACCGTTGTATCGAAATCAATATCTTCTTCATTTCAATAGAATTGTATTTTATAATTTATCTTATATGTTTTTCATCAGTAATATCTCAGGAGCTTATTGCAAAAGACGACAAAATCGACGACGTTGACGGTGAAGAATTTTTTAAAAATATTGTTGAAGGAAAACGTAAGTGTATTGCGTATAACTTTTATTATGCAATTATTATAGCCCCTCGTTTAATAGATTTATTTATTTATTTACTTTGTAGTATAGATTGAAAAAGATTGCACAAATAATTTCTACCTTTTGATTTGAAATATAATGTAAAGGTATAATATATCTTTCTCATTTACTCTTACTGCCTCTAGCCTCTATCCTATCTTAAAGAATAATCTCTGATTAAAACTTTTTAGAACCAACTGAAAGCCCAGAGTATTTATTGTTCACTGCTCCATTCAAAATTTGTAAGGGAGGGTGTAATGACACTAACTTTAAAATGTCTTTTCCTATATATGTGGGTTTAAAAAGGAGTGCTCACATATATAACAAAACATATTCAAGAGATGTAAATTTATATAAGACGGATGAAGAAATGCCTTTTAGGAAATCGACAACAAAATTGCCTTTTACTTTGTGCCCTGTTTACTCTGAGGAAGTGGCGAGACGCCCATCTTTAAAACCTGGCTGTCGAACTGAGGTTAGGGTTAGTAAGGTAATTTTTAGAGACAGCTTGGAGTTCAAACGACATAAAGAAATAGCAATTGACAATAAGCCAAATCAAATAAATAGAAAGTCTTATACAAAACCCTACCACTTTGAACAATTTTTACGCTCAAGAAATAAAATTTGGCGCCCAATCGGTGAACTGGGTAATTAAATAGACACAATAAAATACAATAAATATATTTTCCATTGAACTCATTTGAAACATCATTTACAACATATTTTTTAGTAAACTTTAATCACATAACTTCAATACAAATTTGGTACTTCATTTGCCCCATTTATATAAACTATTGAATATACTAAGTAAGTTTGTGATACAGAACATTTAGTCAAAGAATAATTAAAAAACAAAAATTAAAAAAAAATTGTTTCTTATCTCAGTCAGTGAGGAGAAGGAATCTCATTATTATAGTGCATAAAAAACGCTTTTTGTAATAAGATTCTTCTTGGCTACATGGGAGACTACAATGTGTACTGATATGAAATACAGGAAACTTGATAAAAAAATATTTGCCAAAAATATAAAAAATATATGATATCAAAATATATTTTAGTGTCTTTGTATTATATTCAAACTTTTCCATTCAAAAGGGTGCTATAATAAAATTAGATGAAATTAAAATTTTTAGTAAAAAATAAATTTTGAAATAAGTAAAAATAAGTCTTTATGGAATAACAGTAATTGAGAGGTGTTTTTAAGAGCCATGGTCAAAATCTTTAGAATATGTTTTTAAGACATTTGTCTGAAATCATATCATCACTGACGTCATGTCTTTAATAAATAAATAAGAACAATATAAGTAATGTGTTAGTTTTAAATTAAAAATAGTAAATAATATATTACTTGTAATTAAGAATGGATCTATCTGATCACAGTGCTATAGTAATACCATGATTCTTAAAAAAAACGTTAAGCTGGTGCTATAGTTGTAGAATAATAGACATCATTTACGAAGGTATCACCATTAAAAATGTAAGAGTAGGTAATTACTACATAACACCGAAAATATTTAGGGCAAATAAACATACATTGATACTTTTTATCTATATATATATATTTCTAATTTTTCGCTTAAAAATATTTAACCCAAATTTCGACTCTTAAGATCCGAATTCCAAAACAATATCTTAATATTTGTCCGTTATATACTTGTTATTTATTATCTTTATATTTGACTACTACTACTTTAGTTTCGTTTTTTTTTTACATTCAAAATTGTCTTTTGTAATGGAAATATGAATACAAATCTAATTTACTTTGGCACATTTATAATGTTACAGGTCCAATGTTGTTTTTCCATTTTGTTTTTGTCATGTCTCTGCTGTTAGCCCTATTGGCTGTTACAGCGTCAGGGGGGAGTGTTTTCAGAATGTATTCTTATCATTTCTTAACGATATTCTCTAGGCATAAATTGCAAGAACTACCGGCAGCCTGAAGAAGACATTAAAAATGAAGATAATATAAATATAGATACCCATCGTATAAAGAGAGAATCTTTTATAGCTGGATCACCTATTACAAAAGAGTGTTGCTGCCCTCTAAAAACAGTTGAAATTCCTACCTTTATTACAAACAACAGGTTTAAAGATGTTATTAGCAGATTTAGTAAAGTAAAATAATGGTTAATTACGGTGTATTTTCTTATTACCCTACTTATATTAGTGTTGGGGTGACTTGTGTAGAATACATATTTCCCTGCCGATTGAATACCCATTAGTAAAAAGCGAGTTCTTCGAACAAACAAGGTTGCATTGTCTGACGAACAACCTACCACAATTAGTTACCGCAAAGAGTAATTTTGTTGCATTTTGTTTGCTTTTGTTTACACAAACTAAATATCCTCAATGTCTCCTCTCTGTCTATTCCTCATCCTCTTGTAATTTTATTCTGGGAGGTAAAACGAGTACCCCTCATAAGTCCATGAAAAGCAGATGATGATGAAATGTTTAATTGCCGGCCTCAAAATGATACCTGGAATATCCGAATCCAGGTTGCAACGTAAGTTGCATTTCTGCCATTAAAGAAAAGGTTTTCTTAGCTATTCACTCCAGAGTGGGTGTCTGGTAGGGAACCAATCATTTTTTTATCGAGCCATCTTGAGAAATCTATCTGCCATAACTTTTCTTACAATTTCCATACCCGCGGAAATATCGTACATTCTTAACCCGGGTTATACCCACAAAGAAATGCTATGACAGGCAGCCAGTGAGTGTCCGAATGTCAAAAATATGATTTACTGTTTAAACTTGACAATATTAGGAAAAAAAATCTGTCATATAGATTAATGAAAATCAGTTTTTTGGGTGGAGCCCAATATGCAAAAGTACAGATGGTAATTTTAGTTGATTGGTAAGGTTTACGTACCACACTAATTTGGACCCTACTCTGCAGAAGTTTTTGCTAATCATCCTTCTGGCCTATTGGTAGTTACTTATTCGTATGTGTGTATTTTAGTATATTCTGAGACACCCTTAGTGTATTTGAAGCGTAGACCTCAAAGGTTGCCTCAGACCTTTGAGGTCTACGCAGACTCCTTATTTTACAGCGTACTAAGCTAATGGACTTCTCAATCAAACAATCGTAAGGAAATAATACCATCTATTGAATCTAGTATTGTGTTTTATTTTATAGCTTCTAAGTTGGCTTCGATGCCAACGTGCCTAACCCTCGCTATCGTATGCTAGTGGCATGAATTTACCATTGGGAAAAGTGCTGTCTTCAAGGAAAGTGGCAAGATTATTTTATTTCAAAAGCGCGCTGGATATACAGCGCTGGAAACGCATTTATTAGGAAATTATTTCAACAATTTATATGTTACCAGAACACAAAAAAAAAATATACAACTCAACCACTAAGCATTAAATAAACAAAATTCTATAACATAATGTTTGACACATTGATGGTGAAAAAACAATGAAAAATTATAATTATCAATAGAAAAAGATGTAATGCCTATTTTAGTTTGTGTGTGACATGATCAGTAATTTGTCTGCTTGCATGTATGAAAAACTTACCAAGCGTAACTTGGAGGGTTCTTTCAGTTTCATCATAATTAATAAGCCATTTCGTTTGGATGTTTTTGTTGGTCGCGTCGTATCGGTTACATTTTAAAAAATATATAATATCAGGAAAAAAAAATTATCTAATAATAATATCTTGAACATATATATACAGACAAAGCTGTGAGCATTTTATTATAGATTACCGGCCAATTTATTATTATTTTCTATGCATCACTGCCAATTGTTTCTAAATGAATAAGTAGCACAGCTCTACACATGTGTCTGCAGAGTTCAAGACAATAGCTACGTTATAATCTTCTTTGACAACTAATAATGTATCCTTGTTAATAAAATGGTGAGTCAGATTATCTTTTCAGTTTTGACTGAGAGGAATAATGTGGTACATTATTTATTATCAATTTTGAAATGTCACTTAGAATGTACAACTACTGGTATTGTATCTGCGGATTTCAATGGTTATTTTTTATAACACAGTTTTTAAGGGCAAACTTAAATTTTAAGACCATTAGAAAAAATATCTGAGTATAGTACTAATATATATTTTTTTTTTTTCTTCGTTACTGTCATAATTCTGTTTAATTATATGAAAATGAATGTCAAAACTGATCTTAACTGAATTATTTGGGGTCAGCGTCATGTAATATTGTCTACCACGCGGAAGAAACCAACATCCGTCCATATTTTCTTCACTGTCTAATCTTATGAAAATACATATTAATGTTTAAGAATCCTACATGCTTACAAACGTCTTACGTACAAAACGAGATTTTTTCATATTTTCTATTATCGGTGCTAATGATACTGCAAAATAATGTTTAAAATATATCATCCATCCTCATCTATTTAACTAAAACTAAAAACTAGAAACAACTTTAAAATGCCACCCATATGTATTTCAATAATTATAATACTGAATATCCAACACGCCATTTACAATTTTCCCCACACCCATTGTTCGTATTGAAAAGAATTGCAACATAAACACTTAAATATTTTATTAACCTGCTTTACAGGTATGGGTTATAAATATATAAGTATTGTTGTATTTTGTAACGCAGCCATGTATCTATCAATTACCATTAGCGTGGCTTTAATTATAATTTACTGTTCTTACATTGAAACCTTAGATAAATTGGTTAAGAAGGGTTGGTTGAGGAAATATTAAAGTTTATTATTTATATATACATATTTAACTTCACAATAATTGTAAAACGTCAAAAAAGAGCGCGGATGACGTGTCCGTGGAAAATAATAATAATTAAAATGAAAAAAAATAAAAAAAAAAGTTAAAATTCATTACATTTTTAATTTCAGAATGCAGTGGTGATTGCGATAGACCACCCATTGTGCTATTGCCAGTTTTCATTAAAATTTTCAGGTACCCTAATATAGAAACAGAAAAAAATACCACAATAGTTAACTAATTAACATTAAATGGTAATTATGAGTTTGTTATGGCTTTTAAATATTATTGCACAATAAATAGATTTCGTCATTCCTTTACGCTTTGTCTCTTTGTTCCTTTACGATAAAGTTACCCTGCAATACGGACCAAGCAACGATTCAATTATAAGATAATTGTAAGATTATTCCACATGAGCTGCGTCTTTCTTCGTGTACCTACCAAAGTTATAAGAAAATGTACATAAAATCAGTTGTTTATGAATATAATATATTAGTTTGACTTCATTAACTTTATAAGTCTTAAATATTACTAGGTAAATAAATTACAATAACGAAAAAAAGAGAAAATAAAAAAGAACAGAACAGATGTAAATTATTCAAGAGCTATATAATTCCATGTTGCGAAATATTCAATTTTGTTTGAGATAAAAGAAAAATCACAGACTTAAGAATTTAGTTAGAGCATAACAACACAATGCAGGTGGCATTTGCGAAGAATGTGATTTTCTTTGAAACACGAGAAACAAACGCAAAGAAAAACTAAGCAGATGACTACAATACGCTGAGTGACGCTGGTATTACAAAGAATTCACACGTTTCTTAAATTGTTCAAAGATGAAAAGGTCAGTACAAAAAATAATATTATTAAATTTATAGCGAATAGTAATCTAACATTTATATAATTTTGAATTCCTATTAGTATATACGAAACTTAAAATCACGAAAAGTTAATCGTCTAAGAATACAATTTCAAAAAAAATATTTCTTACATAGAGTAATAATAAACCTCAAGAAAACTTTAATTATTTTGGATACATGGGTGATTTACTGTTGTTCAACATTTTACAGTCCGATTTTTACTATTATTTCCTGTATAATTGTAGTAAGTAGCAGATATTATTGACAATATAAGAGCTAAGTAAATTTCAATATATAGATGTAATTTAATATTGTATAAAATTAATAGTTTGTCCACTTAGACTGACATGAAATGTTGGCATAATTCTCTTAATATATACTCATTAAAGTTCAAAAGAAATCAATTACGTAACGTTTATTCAAAAAAGTTAAGTTAGACCGACATGGCAAGCATATAAAATGGTAAATGGTACCTATATATAGCGAAACTTTTTTTACAGAAACTCTTTACCTCATGTTAAAAAAAAATTATAAAATTCAATGCTTTTTTTTTTTCAGAAAATGCAGTGTGCTTTTGCCAGTGATATTCATGTTAAAAAACTTGCATTTGACGAATACATCTATTGCTGGTGTGACTTATATGGATAACTTTGATTTCCAAGAACGATATAGAGATTTCAACGAGTGCAATCCTCTCTATTGGCATCCTTTACATCTATCACAAGAATGCATGCAAATGTTTGATACATTAATAAGATCTAGACTAAGCACATATTTTCCATACAGAATTTATAAGCACCGAGAAAAACAAATTGAACCGGCGTACCCATACACGTTTATAAGTTCTCCTATTTATATACCTGAAATACCACAACCACCGCCACCGACGCCATTTGAAATATTATTTGATCTTTTGAAAAGAGACATTCAGGAGAATCCTAGCTTGCCTACCGTTGAAACCTCGCCATATTTTGGTTCCGTCGCCATGTATAAGCAACCAGTTTCGTTTAAAAGTGTAACCATGATTAAAAAACTTGCTCGGATATATGCTAACGCGTATCCTCTTTTGAATACGAATGCAGAAACAGACGTAAAACAAAAACAGGATAAGGAAAAAGAAAAGAAAAATAAAAAAAAATAATAAAAAAACGTGAATTATCTCAACATAGTAAAATAAACAATAATATAGTATATTAAAAACTATACATAAAAATATATACAACATTGCTTTAATATCAATATTAAAGTTATAGTATACTATACTTGAGTATAAATTACTTAAGTATAAATTGATAATTTTTACAATCTTTTATCTTGTACCTATTTAAAAGTTAGGGTTTATTTGGTGGTCAGTAAACCTATATTTAAGTTTCGTTTAAGTGTTTTTAATTCACACGGTTATTTATTATTTTCTTATTTTATTTAGGAAATCACAAAAATAAAATTTTCCTACTAATTAATCTTGTAAATAATCAAATACTATAATTCATTATATTATATTATTATATAACAACAATAATATGTAATATAAGTGTATAGATGTATTTAAGATTACTAAAATAAAATTCACTATATATTTTTAAGATTTTTCTATTCCTTTTTTAAAATAATTCATTCCATATTCAGATATAATTAATATATTATGTCAGCAGAGGCATTTAGACAAAAAGAAATAATTTTATATTTCATCACAATCAATTTAATAATCTAATAATCTGAGAACATACACCATCTTTCAATTAATGTTTCATGCTCCCAAAATAAATGTGAAAGCAGCTTTTTTTTGTTTTTCAACTGATATCCAAACTATTTATTTAACTTATTATAACTTTTATTATTAATCGACATTAGGATGAAGATATGTTTTTTGCATCTAAGCAATGCAAAGTCACGGTGAAATTATTGTCATACAAAAGCTAGTAAAATGCAACTAGAAGAAAATGCTTTTATTCACCAGATACCTTCATATTAGGTACTATGTTTTATTTATTCTAAAGGCATTCATTCCACAGCTTATTTAAAAAAAAATGTTTGATATCACACACCACAACTGCCAAATATTCTGCCATAGAATAAGATTTTAAATTACGTAAAATTTGCACATTTTCTGTGTTCATTGTTCTATGAAAACAATAAACGAGACCCCATTGTCCGCTAAAAAAAGAAATTTCATTGTAAGGACGTTCCAACATAGTGAGAACATTCGTATCGGCGTCAGAACTTACAGCAAATTTACCGACAACACGTTTAATAATTATTATAAAATATGACTTTATTTTATCAGGTACAATTATTTTATTTTATAATTTGATTTGATTTTAAATGATATATTTATAATAAAAAAAAAGTTAATGCATTATAGATCGTATATTTTTTTTCAGATCGTTACTGTTTTGGTATGGACCAAATTGGCACTGGGAACTGTACCAGGGTTATCCTACATGGACCCCATCAGACAAAGGCCGTTAGACAGTAAGCTGCCGGGAGAAGATCCCTGTAATCCATTGTATTGGTACCCGAAGACAATTCCAGAGTATTGTTACTTTAAACCTCCTGTTATTATTACCATTACTGAAAAACCACCTTTACCAGTGCCACTTCCTGTCCCGATGCCAGTTCCCATCCCAATGCCACTTCCCAATCCAGTACATCCACCCATATTAATGCCGGTGCCTCAACATCTTCCAGGATTACCTATGCCACTTCCAATAATGCCACCGCCACCTCCAATATTGCCCCCTCCAGCAATGCCAATACCCTTACCTTCTTTATATCCTCAAACTCCAATGATGCCCATTGCGCCAGCTGATCCCCTGACCTCTTATATTACAAATCAACAATCACATTTTCCATATCCATATCCGATTCATGAACCCCAAGCTGGACTCGTGCCTGGTTTACCAGGTTTGGTTACAAAAGATGGTGGAATAAATGTTATGCCATTCTCAGACGCCTATGCTGACATGCTGGAGAAACATAAGAATAAAATGATTCGCAAGAAGCTTAGACGAATTATACATGAATATAAACATTACCCATATTCCAGAAAATACTTGCGATTAAAAAAAAAGAATAGAATGATGGAAGAATAACTAGGTATATAAAAGGATGATTCCAAATTCATTTGGGCTTAAGCAAACAATATTGAGAACATATTAAACCGTTTAAGAAGATAGCATAGTAAGTGTAATTGTTTTCAAACTGACTTTTATATATTATTTTGATTAAATTTATAATTAAATAGGCAATTGTTTTTTTTAATATACAATGAGTATATTAAATAATACTAGTAATATTATAATTATAATGTAGAAAATCTCTGCTTAGCAAACAACAATCAAAAAAAAAGAATGTTTTTAATTACCAGTAGAGTTCGTAATACAATTATATTCTTCGTACATTCTCAAACAAATAACTAAAAAACATTGTAAATTCAGATAAAAACCAAACTATTTCTGTACATTTAACTAGGAAGGTAGGAAAACATTGGATTATTTACGGTACTAATTGAAAGGAATGTTTATTTATCGTTTTCTTCTTTAAATTAAACTAAAGTATTGCCGACGTTTCCCCATGGAAACGTCGACCAATCCAGTCCATACTGGAACGGTCCCACGGAATCTTAAGTATAGACATAACGCATAGATCAGAATGCTGACAATGCAGCAATTACAATTTAACATATTCTGATGTGACATAGAGATTAAAATTACACTTTGAGCTTGATATTGAGTTTAAAATGCAAAATTATATTAATAAAACAAATAACGCGAGAACTATTATAATTGTAGTAAATATATATAAGATCTTATTTAAAATAGTAATATTTAGTAGTAGTAGTTTTAAAAACAAAATATATTCGAAATTTTAAAATTAATAAAGCAATAAGATTTAAAATAGTTTCAAAATTAACTTACACTTTTTTCATAAAAATTTCCCGCATTTTTTATTCTCTATTGCATTTGATCGCTCTATATATACCTAGTTAATTAAAAAACTACTTGATTATATAACTTTTCTATTACTCTAAAAGTAAACCTGTAAACTAATATTATAACAATATATTACAATTATCATAAACAATCTTTATTAAGTTCTTTTGGGGTATAATTATTTTGAAAACTACAGTCAATGTAATGCATATTAAATTGGTTGTATCGTGTTTTTTGTTACATAATAGAGAACGATTGTTTTATGATCGCTCATTTATATGAAATTTAGTTACATATATTCAACACAAACATTTTTTTCATATAACAACGAATAGTAAACACATTGACTCATTTAGGGGCAAACAGAAATAAATCAAACCGTCGAAATTATTTATTAATTATTAATTAAATAAAATATATGCAATTAATTAAACTTTGACGTTATAAATATTCACTGGCTCAGTAACCGATCTCGTCAGTGCCTCTAGCTGTACTCTTCTAAGTATACACGTACACTTACTCCTCTCGGTACTATCCCGTTCTGCCACAAGGCTCCCCTTTGTACGAAATAATGTACGTATATAATTACTACATAGTTATTACATATACAGAAACATTACAATACATATTTTCTACACCAATAACCACTTATTTTAGAGCTTTTTCCGTAGTTTGTGAATAACTGTTATATTATTTACCATTATTTTAATTTTTTTATGACTGCTATAAACACAGCTTACCGAAACATGTCACTATTTTTTTTTAATATTAAAATTTATTACAGAACAATGTCTATGGAGCATCAATATTGTTGACATAGAGCGAGAGAGTCGAGAGCGAGAGCGAGAGGGAGTGAGCGTTGCTGAAACAGCTACAAACCACTGCGTGACATTTCACCTGTCCAGCAAAGCCAGGCTTGGAATTACCAGTCGTGATGTCACGTTTGCTTCTTACACAACTTTGGAATCGAAAACTGGTCTAACTGGTCTAAATAGTCCTGACGCGTTGATAAATAGAATAGATTATTTAAAAAATCCTTTTAACATATAAGACATAAGAAAATATTATAACTTAAAGATACGTAACTTGTTCTTAATATGAAATATCTTGGAAAAATAACCAACATTTTAACATATCTTTTCTAAGGATGTCCTATCTGTCGCACTTCCATATATATTATATATTTTAAGATTACTAAACATTAAAACTCTTTTAGTTTCCATAACCTTTTTTAAAAAATCTTGAATATATTCAGATTCAATTACAAGATAAGCGATGACGGATTCATTAAAAGTGTACCTACATTAAATCGAAAAGTATTCAAATTAGGTTCTACTAAGTAATCCTAATCTTCATTAAAATATTACATTTCTAAAACAAAAGTAAATCCCATTTCTTGAAAAGATATCCACTGATCGCAAAGCTATCGCTGGCAATTGTAAAATAAATACGTAAAATATAAATTTATGAAGCTTCTGTTTTATAAAGTTGAAAGAAAAAGATTGAAATTTTTATATATTTGTAGAAAAATGTATTTATAGAAAAGAGCATATCAATTTAATCTGTATTATTTAAAATATTTATTTTTAATTGTCACTATTTAAATATTACAGATACATTTAACCAAATTATAAAATTCTATTTTTAATCAGAAAAATTATGAACAATTGAAGAGAATTTATAAAAAAAAGAAAAATTAAGAACGAGATTTTCCCTTAAGGAACAATTATAAATAGGTCCAAATTACCTTAAGTTTGAAGCGACTTTATATAATGTATATATATTTATAAATATTAGTTAAATTCAATAATAAATACAATTTAAGTAATCATTTTGTTTCGATTAATTTTATTCCAAACGGAAATTACATTTAATCTTTGAACTACATTTTTCAGTATAAAATTAGCTCATTTTACATATAGCAAGAGTTTTAACAAAACTAAACTACTGTGAAAGAACCACTAGTTCCAAAATTTGTATTTTTCAAAGTATTTCATATACATACAAACCTCAAAAGATATAATCAACGTAAAATCTACGTACGTACGTAGTACGTAATCAATTGTGATAACTCCTACATATATAAAATATTTAAACTATTAAAAAAAACAATAAATAACTAACTCTTGCTGATTTAAGAGAACCGCTCACGCTCTATTTGAATATTATATCTGAGTTCAGATTATTGCCAGAAATTTTAATCGAGCGTAACATCACTCCACGTAGCTAATTACAGAATAAAATTGCACATGTTTCAGTTGAAATCTTAAAGTACTCAGAATGAATTTATCGTTAAACATATTGCAGCCATTCCAATAACTTTTATTTTTTGATTATCATTTTAAAATTCTTTAATAAAATTATTTTCCTCTTTATTTATTATTTATCTTCTATTCAGATCAAACTCTCAAATCTGAAATACAGATTCAAACTCTTTACAATAATTTTTCATGATGGCTGAGCTGGCAATGTCTTTTTCTACTTTTTTGATTATTATAATTATAATTAAATTCAATAAATACTTAGAGAAGTAAAAGTACTAGTAACCTTATATTTACGTATTTGTAACTTAAAAGTATTGTCCTCTTTGTCGTGTTACTTGTCTTGAGTGTTTTTCAAATGAAGTTATCATTATACCGAAATTAAAATGAAATTAAGTTATAATGTATTTGTTTAAAGAAAATTGTTTCCCTTTTAACATTTTGATCAATTTAATGTATTTGATCAATTTATGTAATTGATTAGTTGTCTAAACTCTATTTAATTTGGATTTAGAATTCAATGTACAAATTGCCAAGAGCCAACAGAATTTTTCTTTATATTTAGATGATTTTTCACTGAGCGAACTGTTGTTTTGTGTCCGTCCTATAAAGTCCATTGGGATTCTTAGTCGTTTGATATTGTCAGCGAGTAAGTTTAAATATTTTTATCTTCTCTATTAAACAAATAGTAAGAACGTTTTGCGTTTTTCTACTCTAAAAATATTTTTTTTAACACGACTAGTTATTTTAAAATCTAAATATCTATCCTCCGTCCGTTGAGCTATCTGTAAGTAAAGAGAAACCATACTAAAGAATGACTAGTCAATATTTAAGAATATCAGAGTCAGCTCTACAATCTGTTATTACAGGTGGTGTAACTAATTCTAAAAGCTGTTATTACAGTTAACTAATGGTATTTTCCAGTAACAAAAAATAGAATAATAACAAATTTAATTAATTATGAACCGTAATAATCTCACTGGAAGATAAAATACAAAAATTACTAATAGTAACAAAAAATACTTATAATGTTAAAGATATACGATGGTTATTTACGATTCAAATAAATTTAATAAAAATATATTATTAATAATTATTTCATCTTTACTAATAAATATATTTGGTCCTGGTTGTTAAATATAACCACACCTATAAATGGTTTCAAAATGTGTAAGAATCTCCCTTTTGTCTAGTACAAGATGTGCAGATTTCACATTCACATAGAAGACCGGGGTGAAGCATTTGCCAAGTGCCACTGCGTTGCGAATACGTAAGTGTAGAGAACTAGCACCCAATTCGTACCTTTGGATAAGCCCTTTGAATAAGACAGCTATCAGCAAGCTATTACTCCAGGAGGGTCCTAGTTTCATTAAAGCCGGAGAATGTCTCTCCGAGAGATCTCGCTCTGGTCTATTTTCGTATTCTGGGGAAGGCAAAGCACCCCTTATTATCAAGGGTAAGCGAGGTATTTACTCTTCGGCACCTCGGTCTTCAAATGTTGACTTCTGTAGCATTCATCCAGTGGAGAAGCAGATATCTTGACCAAACAACACAGCATACTTACTTATACCCAGGGTGGGTATAAGATTGAATACCACTTTATACCCTACGCAGGGGTATCTCTATTCGTAAGGGATGTTATTTGATATCTCCGCCTCTGCCATTTTGAAGATAGAAATCTGTCAACATCCTGGTTTCGAGTAGATATAGGGACTACGTGTTTCATGTAGGAGTACCGAGAGTATGGAAAGAGTGGAGCAAACGCTTGGAGCATGATTGGAGAAATAGCATCCGGCCCGTTCAATTCATGAATGTCCAACTAAAGTAGAGTTCATCGTATGTATTTTAGCCAGAACACAATAACTGGCACTGAGCTCCTACTACGTGGTATAATGTGTGTATTTCCATGTGTATTCCCATGGTCATCCATAGTCAAGTTTTCGTCAGGGAGATTGGCTTTCTCTTTGAAGTGTTAGTCAAAAAGTCAGAGAGCTGAGTGAAACGGAGTAAAAGATGGCTGGCTGAAGTTGATAAGAACAGTTTTGTAAATCCCTCAGAACATACGCCTCCCAAATAAGTACGCCTCCCAAATAAGTACTCCCAAATAAGTACATGCAGTTTTGCTGATTGTGACGACAAACTTGGATTTTGGTATAGCGATTTGCCGTTTGAAGAATCTGAAGGCACAGTAGCATTTCCTTTTAAGAACTACAATGTTTGGTTCCTTAATAGCACGAGGATTGTCAAAAAAGACACAATTCTCCCTCTAAGGGTTGAATATATATAAAGACTGCATCCCATCCCATTCAATTGAATTGCAATAACAGATGCGTTGAGGTTGCAGATATTGCCGTTGAAAAGGCACTAATGCACAAAAATATCTCTATTTAAACATTATCTTACATTTTTATATAGTATTATAAAGTATCAGACATTTAAAAGTTAAAACCATAAAATAAATTTCGAGTGATATTTAAGTATTTGAAATTATCCGACATTTCAAATGCACAATAAAATTAAGACTGGTAATAACCAGTAAATAATATACTGTTTTTGTTATTCAAAATATTGAATAACAAAAACAGTATATTCCCTTTATAGGATGATCAACTTTTCAAACCGGTGTTGCATAATACAATAGCATACATGATATCAAGATTGGCAGCTCAAAGCCAGGCTTTACTTGCTACGAAAGGTAAATACAAAAAAAAAGTCTCTTTTAGGTGTTTCATTAACGTTTTCTCTCCCAGACTCTCTGTCGCTGTCAGTGGACGACGCCATTGTTGCTGCATACAGAAAGTTCTATAATTTATCTTAATATTACAAGGGTGGTCTGCTGTTTTTAATAAACGTTATCAAATTTATAAAAATGTTTAAAATGATACATTATTTATTTATTTATACAATCAAATAGTGTTAACGAACAATTAAAACAGCTCTTAAATTAGGTTATGTTAAGGGAAAACATGTAAAATAATCGTAGTATAGTAAAATAAAAGATATAAAAAGGTATGCAGTATGTACCTAATATGTGACTTATATTGAGGTTTCTCGAGAATATAAATGATAACGTTATGCTTATTAGGGTTTATTTCTCAGCTTGAAAACAGAAATGTTTACTGAGCACACTGCGTTCAAACGTCTTTCATCTGTCACAGAATCAATAGCGAAGAATATTCTAAGATTTTACCAAAGGAAATAGATTTGGCAAATATTAATTTTCATTGAACATTTCCATAAATTCTCAGAATTAAGATTTCAAAGACAATTTATAAATAGCTTATTTTCAACGAATATAAGTCTGAAATAATTATTAAAACTACTTATAAAATTTACCGTTATGTTGTATTTCTTAACAAATTATATGATAAAAGAATTACAAATCCGAGTAGCACAATATTTGACCTAAAACTAATCTTATTTTGTAATTATTGGAATTGATAAATTTATTTTCTACTTCAAAAAAGAAAGTGTAAAAACAGCGATATAGATGTATAGGATAAATGAATTATCGATATCGATATTTTTAGAGACGCTTGGGCTGTACTCGAAGCAACCATGTTGGAATTTGGTTTGTCGAGGCCGAAAACCACAACTTAATATGCAATAGACAAAGAGCAACAGGCTACTGCATGAAAATACACCTTTATTTTCTTATCGTAAGGAAAAAAGAAATAAAGGGGTCAAGAAAATATTTTGAAATATTTGATAGGTTTTACATTGTTGTATTACGTGATAAATAAAAAATATGTTTTTTTTTCCCTTTGATTAAAAGATTTTAAAGAATATGTAGTGAAATATTATTCTTTCATCTTGAAAATTAAATGTACAAAAACAGTTTTTCACTGAAGTTACTGTATTTTTTTTTATTTTTTTATGTAAAAAAGAATATTAATCTATTAGATTTTTTGATTATTAGTTAACAAACTGTAATAATTTATTTTAAATGCCATCGAAAATATTGTATTTAAAAAAAAGCAAATTCTCAGCATAACATAATAAACGTCTAAGAATGGCATAATATATATTTATATCATTCTTATTTCTCATTATATATATGTATATTTACCAAAACCATTGTCTGTCACCAAAGCTGGTACAACACGGGCAGGCACGAGGTCATCTGTGGGATGCTGAAATGGAAACTCTGATTGTAGATTTTTAATCCAAGTCATTAAAAAAGATGGTTCAAAAAACACTGTCTGAAATTAAAGGAATTAAGGAGATAAGGCTCTTAGTGTAGCTGGAGATGGCACTATTGATGGCAGTGGTGATATTATTGGAGGCCTTCATTGGGAACTGTCACTGGGGAAAGTGGCGTTGGTAGAGGTAGGAATTTCAGTGGTGATAATAGTACATAGTACGTAATACGAGATTGCAGAGACCATCTCCTAGCAGCTTACTGTCTAAGAGAGTCTACGATAACTGTGATAAAGTAGCTAGTGCCCACGTCATCCATAACAAGACACTAAAGCTCTAAAATAATTATACGACCCATAATACTTTTACTAACATATTCTTAAATAAAATAAAATAATTGTCCCTGTTAAAATAAAGTCATGTTTTATAATAACTATTAAAAGTGTTGTCGGTAAATCTGCTGTAAGTTCTGACGCCGATACGAATGTTCTCACTATGCAGGAACGTCCTTACAATGAAATTACCTTTTCCAGCGGACAATGGGGTCTCGTTTATTATTTTCTGTTCTATGAAAAATCAGCAAATTTAACGTTGTTTAATGTACGATAAATTTAATAATCGTATTCTTTGGCAAAATATTGATTTTTGTGGTAATGTCAGTCAGTTTTCTTTTAATAAACTTTGAAATGTAACGTTTAGAATAAATGAAACAAAGTCGGTATGCTTTACGGTACATACTTCTGGTAGATGCAAAAGAATGCCAAGAAAAAGGATTCATCTTTACATTTTTCCATCTTTATATTTTTCTTGAAAATCAAAGTTATATATACGTCATGGAAATAAATGCATTCGTTCATTGTAAATATAAATATCAATTTGCAATGTAAACTGCATTCTCTGCAATACAATTAAATGATATGAAATTGGTATTTCTTATAAGTATATTTTTAATGGCTTATAAATGATTTATGGAAATACATTTTGGGTTATAGATAAGATATTTGTTGAACTGGTTCATAATGTCTAACCAGCAGCAGACACCTGGCTGAATATTAAACTAAATTATTTTATTATTAAATATAATTATTGTTAATATAACATTTATATTGCCATATAAAATATTTGAAATAAAACATTATGTGCATAAAAATATTAAAGATGGAATTTAGTCACTAAGTCTATTCGTTTTCTCCATTAAGATATTACATTTCTTTAAAAAAAAAATTACCTTTTTTGCATCCAAATATCATATAATATTATAATATATAATTGCAAAAAGAATACAGCCAGACTTACGAACAGAAACTATTACATTTGTAAATATTAATTAAATTTAATAATAATGGTCAAATAAGTAATAATTGTATATTTTGACTAAATTTATTCAAGTCTAAAATAACAATAACATACGTTTAATATTTGAACTACCTTCTTCAATATAAAAACGGCTCGGTTCAGAAACAATTTAATGTTTATCAAGATTCTAAACTAAACTAAACTAATGTGCAAAATACCACTAGTTCTAAAACTTGTAATAAAACCTTGTAGAGCTGACTCTGACATTTTTAAACATACTACTAATTCTTAATTATAACTTGCAGATATCTCAATGGACGGATTACCTGAGGGTTTCATATACATAAATATACAAACTTATACTAAAACCTTAAAATATATAATCATCTTAAAATCTACTACAATTGTGATAAATCTTATGTATGTAAAATATTTCACCTTTTTAAAGAAGTGGAAAAGCAAAAAAACTTTTTATATTAACAGTTATAAAAGCTTCCTAACTTTCTTCAAGTATAATAAGATAAATTAAAAGGTAACAAGAAAACTTATGATTTAATAAATATTATTTAACCTATCATATTGAATATTTTAAAACTATTAGTTGAGTCAAAAACTATAATATAAACGTCAAAAATCCTAAACTCCTATACATTTTATGGTAAAAATATCATATGACGTCGTAAAGTGTAAAAATAAATACTATTGCTCTTAAACATTGACTTCTTAATCCATATTAAAACCGAGCTTAAATTAATTAAGTTATTTTTAATAAATTTTAAGTTATTTCAATTGATATCTAAATATTTTATTTATCAAACAATAATATTGTTATAGAGGCGTGCAATGCACTTATTTATTCATAATTCAGTTTTACCTTTGCATGCCAAAGTTTTCAGTCAGAAGCCAGACCACTCCACCGCAGAATTTCCAATAAATCTCTCGAACAGTTATAAAATAATAAATGACTACTGTGAATTTTACTCAATTTACTTTTACAAACAACGTGAAATTCACGTTAATTTTGTTTTATTTAAATTAATTGCAAATGTCCTATATTTGAGTATATTATAAATTATAATATTTATTCAAACAATTTCACGTAAATTGAAACTTTTTTACATATTAAAAATTTTATTTGTAAGTACCACATTTTTTCTATTGGAACGTATCATATGAACGGTTGGTCACTATTATAATCCCAAGAACATAATCATCTATAATATTGGATTACTAGAAATAAAATTAAGTTACTTATTTAATAAGGTAAATAAAACCTGAAACTATTAAAGTTATTCAGAGCATTCATAATAATAGTCGACGTTGACCATTTTATCACTCTTTTGAATTGATTTGAATTTGTATTTCAGAAAGTAATCATATTAAATGAACACCAAAAGTACTATTCTTCAACACTTAAAGTTTAAAAAAAACAATTGACAATTGACACACACACACAGAGACAAAGAAAGAAGACACAACAAAGGCCACAGCACTTTGAAGTTACAAATACAAAGGAGTAAAAGTAAAGCTAAGGTTACTAGTACTGTTACATAACTTGCAGTAAGTATCAAATTTTTAGACAAGGAATATCAAATGTACGAAAAAATTACAAATAAATTATATAAAAATACATCAGCCGTGCTGAAAATTAATGTCAACTTATTTGAATTGATTATTAGAAGTTAGATAATAATAAGCAACACAGTATAACAATATACGGAGACAAGATTAAAAGAAAAACAAAATAATATATTAAAAATACTCTAAGAAATTTCAAGTGAAATATTTTCAGTTTCATTCTATAATAAGCAATTTGACAGTTTTGTTACGCTTTGTACTTTCATTGGATCCTGCTATAGAAATATAATTTAGACATAGTGTTCAAAGAAGAAGTAATTATAAAACATATCTGGATACAAATATTTCATTATTTATATTTGTTATTGTGATTAATTTATTTTATGTATATTGTTTGAAAACTTTTAAGCACATTATTTATTTCCCTGAATCGCAATAATAAATCCAATATAAAAAACAACCTATCAAATTATAGGATTTGATTTACTTCGTCTGAATCGCACAGATTCCTGGTTAGTTTCTAGCATATTTATTTCTTAGTATAACTATATTCTTAGTATAACTTTTGTAAGTTCTCTGTTGGAGTATTAATTTCAGTGATTCTTATAAAATGCTTTCTATTGCCAGTAACATTAACTTTCTAAGAAAATATCAGCCATAAGTATTGCAAAAGCAGCTTTATTTAAAATATATATATATTGAATAGTGAAAACTTCAACATGTAAGAAGTTATTATTTCAATTCTATGAATTCATAAACGGACTTCCAACTATATTTTATTTTACCTGGAATTCTCAATACTGGAATTGTGTGATAGTATATTTAAGTTGCTTGAGCTTTTACTTTATAAGAGTTGTTGGAAAAGGAACAAGTACAATAATAATAATATCTTTAATATTTTTAATGTTAGATTATATTTAAGAGGTATCTAACTGACCAATATGATGCGATGAACGTTTCGAATCAGCTTATGTAATCCAGATATTTAAAATTAATCCCAATTTGCTAATTGTAATTGTTTTATGTATTGAATGTGATGTGCCGCTATTCAGCTAATGAACCGACGAAATCATTTAATTTTGCTAACAAACGTTTCCCTTAAAATCGCTAGTTATTTCTAATAAACAGAACGTTTAGTTTTCTTATTTTATGAATAATTTCGAACGCTGTAACATCCTTTTCTATATATTAATATTATTTTTTATTCTTCTATTCTTTCTTTATTATTCTATTTATATTATTTTTGTAAACTTAAATCATATAAATGTGATATTATCAACGTAAGTGAGATTTATTTACTTTATGAAATGTCTCCAATATAAGATTGTTTATCTTTAATATATTTAAATCGAAAAGAATAATAAGTCATTTTATTTTTTATGTATCGGTATACAAAATACATGAAAAAAAAACTGTTCAAAACGATTGCGTTCGTAAAATATATTATTAGAACTTATTTCAATCACAATTTTTTTTTCCTCTTTATTTTTTATTCCTTACCATAAGGAGGTAAAGGTTCAACTTGATACATTATCTCGTTCGTTATCTATCTTACATCAAGTCTGGGGTTGTTTTTTTTTTTAGACACGCCAAGTACATGACAACATGGCTGCATCAGGGACAAGCGTCATCAACATTGACATTGACAGTTCTTTTATCGCATCTACCTCTACCGCCAATACCTAACTACCTTGGTTCAATTATACTACGTTATTATTAAGAAAACAAATAACGCTACACGGTTGTCATAATTTCTTTTACAGATTTATTAATAAATAATTACAGCTTAGTTTTATTGATAATTTTATTTAATAAATTAGTTACATCAATTGAAAATATCAACGTATAATTGTAGAACGGGTCTTTGAAACTATACATCTGAGAGCTTATGGAAATATTCAATAGCAATTAGTATTCGCCTATCTATTACCTTTGGTGCAACCTTACGAAGTTCTTCGCTATTGATGCTCTGACATATTAAAGACATATTAACGTCACATGTTCAGTAATTAGACTAAATTATCAAGCTGAGATCTGAAACCTAATAACAATAACGTTCACGAGAAACTTAATGCAATTTATAAATTACTACTTATAAATTTATAATAACTACATAAATATATTGAACATATTTTTCCTTACCATTAACCGCTTATTCTAGAGCTTACAATATACAACAAATAAAAAATAAATATACTAAATCATTTTAAAGTGTATTATTTTGAAATTATGGTTTTAACTATTATTTAAACATTACAGATATATTTAATAGAATTATAAAGTTCAACGTTTTAATAAGAAAATGTATAAAGACCGACTTACCATCAAGAAGTAATTATAAATAAAATTCTTAGCGCATATGCGATAAAACCTACTCTGTAGAAAAGGTCTACTGTAGAAAGAAACAAGAGCAGTCTTACGGTTACGAGTACTTTTACATACTTTAACTAAGTATTTATATTACTACATTACTACTAAATAATTTAATAACTTATTAGAAGACAAATTAAAAGAAACTACATCAGCCACGCTGAAAATTTATTTCAACGAGTTTGACTCGAACAGAGGTTAAATATTAATAAGCTCAACAATACTACAGTTTAAATTCATTTTAAGTTGAAATATATTCACTGAAATATGTATAAAGGTACCATTCCAACTACTTTAAGAGACACTCGATTTCAAGTGAAACATGTGCTTTTTTTATACAATTTGCTAAGTTTTAAGTTTCATTAAAATTACTCGCAATAATCCGAATCAGACATAATATTCAAATGAAGCGTGTGCTTAACTCTTAAATGAACAGGAGTTAGTTATTTATTGCTTTATGAGTACTTATTCCAAAACTAACAAATTAATTATGACAATGACTTACGTCCAAACGTTTCATAATTTATACTTGTGCTGGATTGTGTTTAATATATTAATATCTAAAGTTTTGATACTTTTAAAACACGTTCTTAATTTAGCAGGATTGCAATAAGCTAGTAATCCAATATGCAGAGCAAAACCAACTATCAAACTGTATAATTTGATCTATTACCTCTGAATCGACTAATCAGCTTGAGAATTTTTGTAGTGACTCCATGACGACTCATTGGCTCCGACCGTTTTGCCGGTAGCTGTGGGAGTCTAGTCTTTCCTGTAGATTCCTACCTCTGGCTGTTGTTTATTATTATTTATTATTTATTGTACATCACAAAATTATAGTTGTTTGTGTATTATGTATACGTATTTACGAAAAAAATAGCTTATATCTGTTTATCAGTAGTCTGTAACGCAAAGCTTCCCTTAGTATGGAACTAGATGGCGTTGTTTAAAAATGTCTGTGAAATGATTATTATTCCAAAATTATTTTTATAGCAAAGTTAAATTTTATATAACTATTGTAAATTCACTTTTGTGATGTGAATTTATAAAAATGTTTTTTTAAAATGCTTTTAAACGAATCGATTTTATAAGAAAAATCACTAATAATGCCTTACAAAGCAGCTTTATTGCAAGTATTTTCTAGAAGCAACATTCAATGATAAAGACTTCAACACGTAGCCAGCTATTATTTAAGTTTTATGAATTCATAAACAGTATTCCAACTGTATTTTATTTTACTGAAAGTCTGAATACAGCAAATGTACTTAAGTATATTTGCTTTGTTTTCTAAAATAAATATAAATGCACAGATCATTTATTCACTCATTCAAAAGTTAATTATTTTAATAATCCAATGATAGCTACATATTGTTTGTTCTGTGTGAATATTTCACTTTAAAACCATATTTTCTTTCAAAGGCCATTCAGCTATAAACAAGGCTATATAAAAATAACTCGAAATGTAAGATGATTTAAAAGTAATTTCATATAATCACAAACGTTATATATTTACAGTCATGTAGTTTAACAACTATCTCGAAGAAAATTATAATTTATATCATGATGTCATCAGATCAGTTCTAGATCATTCTTCAAAGACGGCATTAATAGATTCATTTCTGTTAGGTAAGGAGAGAAGCTTAACCAGTGAAGGTGAGTGTTAATGCGCATTTTAAAGGGGCCCCTGAAACCTACACCTGGGTCACAAGTCCCAGGAGCTGTTTGCTCTCCACTCCCTGCAACGCGATGGACCCAGCACCCGCACGGTGAATCCATGGAAAGCTGAGGAGCTTCGTCTCGTCTAATATATACAAAAATATTATAAAATGTCACAAAAATATCCATGACCTTATATATTCTTAAAGTATCATAAGCAGAATATTTCAGTTCAAATTTACTCGTTAATTCAAAAGCTATGATAGAAATGTTAAAATCGATTTTACTATTTAGGATAAAGAAAAAAGATAAAATATAAAAGTATTTAAATTTACTCATAGAAAATATGAAGCGGCGAGGAATAATTGGAGTTTATGAAACAGACACAAAATAACAGTTTTCTTAATGAAGTCATGTTGATGTATAGAAAAAATATCTAGACTCTTTGAGGTATATAAGTGTATATATACATCAAAGAGCCCAGATATACGTAGCACTATATGTTATTAAATCCTTATCAAAACGACTATCAACTACTACTACTACTACTAAATCATAATAATTAAATATATTATTTAAATATTTATATAAATTTATGTATAGATATATTATAAGCTAATTCATTAATGAATCAGTTTTGCCTTTACATGTCGAAGTTTCCAGTCAAAGGCATAACCATATGCCACCGCAGAATTTCCAATCAATCTCCCAAACAGTTATAAAATAATAAATTACAACTGCGTATTTTAGTCAATTTAACAGCCACGAACAACGTGCATGTCAGAGTAATTTGTTTGATTTAATTCATTCATTCATTGCCTATTTTCTGTTTATATTTTTATAAAATATGATTATTAATTTATTGCTTTTTTCATATTTAATAAGCATAAGAAACAGGCAGAAAATATGCAATTAATTTAAATTTAACAAAGAGACTCAAAAACAAGTAAGAATAAAGCTAATAATTATAATAACGCAAAAAGTATCAAATGTTTGGCCAAAGAATAAACAAATTTAACAAACATTGCAATACAAATTCAAATATACTACATCGCTTTAAATGAATATGGAATTAAAAATAAACCAACAACACAGGGATTCGAATTCACGATCTCTAGTAAACCGTCCCGTCGCTCTACCAATTGAGCTACCGTATCGCTACCCGCCTCGGTTAACTTAGCATTATATATAAGTACATATACTTCTTTATCGGGACAGTGGTGACATCTGTTCGGCCTCTTTCGATTATCTAAATGCAAGGTATCTTTAACTTCTACCTTATAAGTGTTTTTAATGTAATTCATAATTAACCCAGATACGTGTTTAGTAATTTATCCGTAAAACATTACGATAACATAATTAGAACACTAATTACGATCAGTTTGTTATCTGTTCGACTGTGACGTTCCACAATTCACTGATGAGCTGACGAAATTACTCCATTTTGTATATACACTTTGCCCTCAAAATCTGTTAAATTATTACCAATAAATGGAACGGTTTAGTTTGCTTATTTAACTCTACTTCAAAGAACGGACATTTTAATGTGATATTTTATATTTTAGATTACAATATGATTTAAGTTGCTTTTCATTTTAATCGTGTTATATTGTGTTTTTTAATATAATTTAATGTTTGTCCTCTAAAAATAAAAACTGATCCTCACATCCTATGACTAGTCGTCTGTTTAGGAGGTATGAGAAGTCAAGCGCGGTGTTTTCAGCAGGGTGTCGGCGCTGGGATGTTTTGGCTTTGTCTCTCTGTGTCAGTGTTAGTGCCTAGTGGTTCCATTGTTTGATGGTTCGATTCCGTAGTTCAAGCTTCATTTCCGGCTTTGGCTTAAGCATTTCAGCACGTTATATGGTGTTCTACAAAATAAGAGGAAGGTTAAATTTTAAAACAATATACTTGTGATTACAGAATCGATACAAAATGGCATGGCGTCCCATAGACATAAAATAAACTAATCAGTGTTAAAGCTGAAGCCGTGGCTGGACATTACTGCTTGTTTTATAAGTGCTTTGTGTGAACGAACCCAAGGATATTTCCGCTGACGGGCATTCGCTGGAATTATACTACTTGGGTGATTTTCTCGTTTAAAATTGTCACCTGATAATCGTAGTAGTACGTCCTAATTCATTCAAGCGCAGTAGCTAGTAGTGCTGAAGGAATATTAACAGTACAATATTAAAAGTCACGTTGAATTGTTTAGCAGGAACAGCTATTTATTTATTAGATTCTTTTGAAAACAGTCCAATAATTCGAAATCAGACCTACTTTTCATTAAAGCATGTGCGGCAATCTTAAATAAGCAATATATAGTTATTCATTGCTTTATGAATATACGGACTTTAAATCTAACAAATTCATTATGACTAACAAGTGGTATATAATAAAATAACAATTATTTCCGACCAAGCGTTTGTGAACTAATTACATTGTTTTCATAAAATGCTTTCAATTGGAAATAATATACATTTTCTAAGAAATATAAATGAATCTTTCAAAGCAGCTTTATTGAAAATATTCTATAGTACCAATAATCGACAATGAAAACTTGTAAGAATTTATTATTTTATTCTATGAATTCATAAACAGACTTTAAAATGAATTTTATTGTCTGAATACTGCAAGAAAACTTAAGTGTACTGTACTTTATAACAACGGTTGGAAAAGTCTAAGATACAATAATATCTTTTATATTTTTAATGTTATGTTATGATATAAATTTATTCAAGAGATATCTTATATAACTAATATCACGGGGCATCAAATATGCATTGGAGTATATAATCGGGTATTAATGAACCCGGGTATGTAAAATTATCCGTATTGTGATAATTGTGGGTGATGTGTGTGATATGTGATGTGTGTGACGTGATGAACTGTGATGTACCGCTATTCAGCTTACTAGCGGACGAAATTACTCAATCTTATAAATAATTACTTCAAAGAGTCTACCATCATTGTACTTTAATTTTAAACATTTTAATATATTTATTAACAATATAAATGTTTCAAATGAAGCATACAACAAAAACAAAATTATTAAAAGTACGTTAAAATTTATTCGCAATATTTAATTAAGTCTTACAGTATGGTCTTCAAGATATTGATTTAAATATACCTGTGGTTTGAAAAAGCAAAAGTACGAAAGATATCTCAACTATATTTACCACAAATATATACCTACTTCTTACAAATAAAGAACACCTTGTACGTATTTTAGGTTAGTTACTATCCTATACTCAGGCACCAAATACTACATTTTTGTATACCTGTGGGGACTGTACATAGCAAGATCTATAAGAGGACTTTCTACCACCAAAAACTGTCTAAATGGAACGTCTGGGAAGGACCATTGCTCAGTCCATTGTTATATAATATTTGAACGTTTGATTTGGAATTAGCCGTTGAAAGTTTTTGCCACTTGTTCCAATATGAATATGAATTGTATTCTACATCTAAATCAAGCAGTGAAATATGTGTAAATAAAATACTGCCATATACTTTCTTAATCTATGGGTACAGGATCTCGTCTTTATAAAATTCTAAGAGCCAAGCAAGCAGTATGTTTTTTATAGAAAATATCGAGATAATATGTGATGGTCAAACTATTAAGATGTAACCTGCAGTAAAATTTTTGGGGGTAATGTTTGATTCAAGACTATCATGGACTTTTCACTCCAACTATGTAACTCAAAATGTGAGAAAGGTTTTAATGTACTTATGACTCTTCTGGCTTATGATGGGGATCTCATCCTTACTGTCAGGAATTGTATAATGCACTTGTAAAAAGTCACTTTGACTATGATTCCTTTATTTTTGAACCTTGAAACCAGACAGGGTTGAAAAAAATCACGTTGGTTCTGGCGAAATACTTAAGAAAACGCTTTTATTATTGTTGTTGACTTGAGAAGACAGTTTATGTATGATAAATTTTAAATTAACCCAAATTAGCTGCCACCCATTGATGGCTTAATAGTGGCAGCTGCTATCTCAGAAAGGTCCTCATAGTAACTGTTAGAACTTTTAGAAAGACGATTTCCTGGGCAAACTCTTTGCGTCCAAATCGACTTTGGATGGACGGGATAGGCACCGCCGACCATCCCGCGGTGCGAGACCTCCATCCTGCTTCCAGCATGGGTCTGGTTTTACGAAAGCTCTTCTATCCCTGGACATTCATAAGTCGTGTGGGCCTTCATAAGCCGATGGAATCCCTTCTGTGTATTGTCCATTGTGATGAAGACGTGTTCAGAATGATCACCGGTTTTAACGCTTATTTTCGGCTCTCCTACTCTATATAATTAGTTACGTGAGTACGGCCGGGTAAATATATAAATAGTCATGGTTCATGAAAGGTAAAATATAAAAATAGTGCAGGTAATTATTTAAAAAAGTGTCGTATAAATAATAATTTTGAATAAATTACAATATTCATATAGATATAGATAGAGTTAATTTTTAATATAGAATGAGTACATTTCGTAAAGATTCAATGTCTAGAGAAAATAGTTAAATCATAGCGCAAAAAACCGCAGTAAACTCAACAACAAATAAAATAGTATTATATTTAGTAACCAACAGTCAAGAGTTCGTAATAAAATAATATTCTTTGTTCATTTTAGAACCAACAACTAAAACAAGGTAACTTCAGAGAACAATTATCTTTTTTCATTTTATTATAGAGGTAAAAAAAAAAACAAATTTTATCTTTTAAAGTTCTAATTGAAATGAATGGTTAGTTTATTTTTAAAATCTTTGAATGAAAGAGAAAATGAATAATATTCTTTTGTTTATCTTGGATTACAAAATAACATGTAAAACGTGATTACTCTAATGACTTCGAATTTGATAAATATATTATCAGAATTCATTTAAATCACGATAATTTTCTTGACCTCTATTTTCATATTCTTCGCAATACAAAGAGGTAAAGGTGCAATCATGCGGTACGTAATTCAACTTACGTTATGTGTTGTTTTTTTTTTCAGACGGTACACAATATGTCAATATGTATTCTAGAAGTTATTAGCTTTAGAAAAAATATCAATATCGATAGCTCATTTATCCCCTGTATCTGTACCGCTATTTTATAACTTCCTTTGATAATAATAGGATATATCATGTAGCGGCAAATGCATATAAAATTTCCACTAATTACGTAACAGATTTATTTTAAAATTATAAATCATGCTACTCTTAAACATTCCTTTGTGACGCAAAAATTAATGAATGACTTACGTTCGTTGAAAATAGCAACGTACAATTGCAGATGACGTCTTCTAGTAGACATTATAATTCTGGCAAGATATTGAAATGATCAATGGCAATGAATAATTGCCATTGTGACAGATAAAAGACCTTTGAACGTTGTACTGTCGTAAATCAGAAATCAGATTCAGTTTTCAATCTGAGACCTGAACTCTAATAAGTATAAAATCATCATTAAAATCAATATAATTTTTATCTCAGGTTATACATAATACATTTCTTTCATATTTCATATTCATTTCTATCTAAACATCAACCAATTATTTTGTAGTTTTATTCATTGTTTATTTTGTGGACATTCTTACATAATGTATGTTCCATAATATATAAAAGAAAATATATCACTATTTATGGTGGGTTCTTGGTTAAGGTATTTTTTTACTTAAACATATTTTCTCTCAAACATAATTCAGATTTGTTGGTTACAATTATAATATTATTTATGGAGAAATAAAGAAATAAAGATGACATTTTTTGTGGTCTCATCAACACTTTTATGAAAATCTAAATAAAAATCTTTGCATATTGAAATGAATTATAGAATAATATCAAAGTTGTACCAATGACGTTGTAGAGCCACAGAGAGTCGAGATCTCATAAATAAAATACCTAAAAAACCGCTGAAGTTATATTTTACCTGGCGGCAGCAAAGAATGGCTTTGAACAATCTTGGTGTCATATATACTATTGTATTATAAAACTTTCAAAACGTAATCTGATCTGAAAAGATAATACGTAAATAATATATTAATTTAAAACCTAAAAATTAAAACATTTGTATGTTTATTGTATATTTATTTTTGAAGACTTGAAAAATAAATAAAAATAAACATATAATTGAATATGGGTAATATAGCTCGAAATGTAAGAAAAATATTTCTGTAAGGTAATTTTCAATACAATATGCAGCCTTCGGAGATATCTTGGAAAAATAAATTACATTTTTATAATATATCTTTTCCGAGGACGTCTTATCATTTGTACTTTCATATATTATGTAATATATTGTACATAAAATAAAATCTCATGTAGTTTTCTTGACCTTCTGTAACAAATCAAAATAAAAAGCCAGTCAGGTCATATGCAAGATTATTCGTAGTCTAAATTACGAAAACAAAGGTATTTACCATTTTTGAAAACAAATAGCTACTTGAAATTGCAAATTCTGAGTTCTGATCTGAGTTAGAAATAGATTAATGAAACTTCCGTTTAAAAGCTTCAAAATAAAAACATCAATATTTATATATGAATAAATTGTAGAATAGTTTTAAAGCAACAATATAAAATTAATATTTTTATTGTTATATATATAACAGCTCACAGACGCGCATATTTAAAAATCTGGTCATCACACTCTGTGCTGTCTGTTGTATGTCTTGTGTGTGTACGTCTTACTGCCTCAGAACGTGACGAATTGCTTAAAGTCTAAAAAAATAAGAAATATAAAAAAATATTTCATATTTATTTAAAATATGATTTTCTATTTTTTCTGAAAACATTTGTAAATACCGATTTTAACAGCGAGAGAAAACAATTTGAAATTAATTGAAACTTTTGTACATACCATAAATAATTATGTATTTAATTTTTTTTTTCAATATAAAGTCCTACAATATTTTATTCGAATGCATCGTATGGACGGCTAATAAATATGAAAATACCTATAAATCAACAATAATATGTATTATATACAATTTACTAGAATATAAATTAAACATGATATTAATTTCATAAGGTTAGTAAGCCCTGAAAAGTATTAAAATTATTCATAGCATTTAAAATCATAATCGACATTCATACACCATTTTTTTCCACTCTTTTGAATAATTAATTTGGATTTATTTTTGAGAAAATAATAATATTGATTAAGGATTAAATTGATTGAAGATATTCTTCAACACTTAGTTCAAAAAAATGTTATCAAAGAGAAAAAAAAACTTATCAAAATGTTAAAAACGAAGCATTTCTCTTGAAACACATTCCATATCAACATTGACGCGACATTGACACACACACATACACAGAAAGAGTAACACGACAAAGGCAACAGCACACAAATACAAACTTGTAGGAATAACGCTAAAATTACAAGTACCTTTAAATTCCTTAACCAAGTATTTGTTATGTTTACTTACAATTATAAAAAAATCGAAAAGTATAATAATGCAAATATATAGCGGAAGAAAAAACAGTCATGTTGAAAATTTAATTCAACGAGTTTGACTAAATACCAGTTAGATATATAAATATAAATAATCATTACAGTGAAAGGAATTCGATACAATAATTTTAAAACATATTCAGTTACATGAATGGCTGAAATATCCATTCCCAATACTATAAGAGACATTCGATTTCAACTGAAACATGTGCAATTTTATTCTGTAATTAGCTACGTGGAGTGATGTTACGCTCGATTAAAATTTCTGGCAATAATCTGAACTCAGATATAACATTCAAATAGAGCGTGAGCGGTTCTCTTAAATCAGCAAGAATTAGTTATTTATTGTGTTATAAATACACGTATTCTAAATCTAACAAATTCATTATGACTAAGAACTTATATATAATAATAAGCAATAACTTATAATTATGATTTATGGTGTTTAATTTATAAGTGTTTATTGTTTGACAACATTCAATGCTGTTTTATATTTTCCAGGACTGCAATAAGATATGAAACCAATATGAAAAACAACCTATCAAATTATACGATTTGATTTACTTCGTCTGTATCGACGTTGCTCGAACACGGTTTAATAAAATTATATTTTCCAGTTTCTATAAATATTTTCTGGTCAGAGTCCTAGCACATTTTAATAGCAGACTTAGACTCTTATAAAATCATTTTTGTTATGTTTGTGAATTAATTTTATTTTCATAAAATGATTTCAAATAGCAATGGCATCAATCTTCTTCAAAAATATCAGAAATAAATTGAACAAATCATCTTTATTCCAAATATAGTCCGGTACCAATATTCAATAATGCGGACTTCTAAATTTAGTTTTTATTTTTAAGCTTTCGTAAACCATAATCACTATTAAAAATATATTGACCCGGCTTGTATTCACATTATTTGTATCGGAATTATTCTAACTAGTTTCGAACCGATTCGGGGTTCTTACGCATAATATTTTCAAAATCCGGTACAATTAACTTAAATAGAGTCAGAAAAAATTGAATATAATATGTAAGTAGTTATTTATTCTATTGTATGAATTAAAAAAAAAAAGACTTCAAATTATATTTTACTGTACAGGGAATTGTCAATACTGTAAGAGAAATTAAGTGTCCTAAGATTTACTTTATAAGAGCTGTTATAAAGTTTATAATAAATCTAGTAAAGATTTAAAAATAACGTAATGTGCTAATAGTTACTTAATATCTTTATGTATGGAATTGTTCCGTAATACAGCTAATGGGCCAAAGAAATTGCTCAATTTGCTTTTATTAAACAAACGTTCCCCGGAAAATCGGTACAGTCACCAACCAACAGAACGGTGTAGTTTTTTTTTTTATTTTATCAATAACTTCAAAGACTACCAAATTTTATTTCAGTTCGTACTTTAAACATTTGAATGTTATATATATGTGTCGGAGAAGCCTTATTTGATACAGTCTTGGTGGGCGTTATTTGGGTTAAAGTATACGCACAAAAGGCAAGTTCACGATTTTATAAGTTTATTTATGACTTTTAATTTTTATTTTTTTATTTTAGACCGAGTAGCGGGTTCGGGGCACCAATCTTTATTTATTTTTTCTTTATCTTTATTATTGTCCTTACTAATTTCACTCTTATAATAAACCAACTCGATCTCTCCATCGATATCCGATTACTTCATTCAAACAGAAAACCCCGTGTTAGAATAATCGTCACCTCACTTTTTTTCTCAAGATGGTGCCCCGAATCCGCTCGAGGCGCGTCCTCTGCTCTGATTGTTGTTTTCGACAATTACAATATTACAAACTTATGACATTTTCAAATGATAAAAAAATGAAAGAAATCCACTAATAAAATTAAATAAATAATATCAAAAGCAATTTAAATATTACTTTAACAATAATATTGTGTGTGGTAATAATAATTAATCGATTCAATAGATTACAGCAAATTTACTTTAGATTTACTTACAAAATAAATGTCTCCAACATAGCATCCAACTACAATATGATTTAATATACTTTTTATTTTAATCGTCTTATATTGTGGTTCTATATCATTGGCTGATTGTCCTTCAAAAGTAACGACAGCGCTTAAGAATCTATGTCTAGAAGTCATTTTCAGACAGGAAGTACGTTCCTGCCTCTTAGCGTTAGCGTCTGAAAAATCAAGAGTAAGATCTATGCCTGGCGCTGGAAACCTTTAGAAAAACAATGTTTACATTTTCCAATAACTCAATCACAGAATTTATTCACGGGATCTTATATTCAATACACTTTAATATTATTTTCCGTAAGAATTATGCTTAAGTAGAAAATAATAATGAAGGAATATGTTTCTCTCTGAATTTACTAGTAATATTATTTCTGGTGTATTAGCACCGCCTACGGTACTATCTATTACATGGACTTTATAAAGTTTAACGAGGTTGAAAGCATTTATATTAAATCCACATAAGGTATTTTATGATTTAGATTCTGAGTAGAAATATTGAGCATGGGTTTCTCTTACTAAATATCTACTTATCAATAATTAATAACATATTTTAGTGATTAATCTAGTCTATTAATTAACAAATTTCAGACAAAATATTCCTTGAAATATTATATTTAGTTATAAAAAATAATTCACAACTCAAAATAAGCAAAGCTGATAAGCGTACATATTTTTATTTCTACAACACCGTGACTAGAAAAAATATAAATTAAATTCAATAAAATGAAAATGTAAGTATAGATGTCGAACCCGCTACCACGCGAAATAGTCGAGGTGACGGGAACTGCAGTTATCACTCGTTAGAATCGAATTATTAAACTATTAATAAGTAAGATTATACATTGAACGAATCAGTTTTTAAATGTTAATTACAAGATTATATTATCTCACCCTCGTTTTGAAGTTACACGTTGCTGTGGCAATGGCAATAGTACGTTACCTTGACCACGTTTATTTTAATTATAAATTTTAATTTGCTTATAAATGACAATTATTAATATTATAAAACAGATAGTGGGAACATTTGCACTTCGTTTAATTTCTATTATTTTTCAGAATATGTTGCTTATATAAGAATACATAGACTAATAACTAAGTCATAAAAAATCATAAGATGGAGTCTCCTTTGCAAATTGATATTTATATTTGAAGTTGAAATGAACGAATGCTTTTGCTACTGGCGTGACCTATATATGACTTTGATTTTTAAGAACAATTTAAAGATAACGACTGCAATCCTTTTTCTTGGCATTCGTTCTACCAGAAATATGCACTGCAATGCATAATTTGTTTCATTTATTCTAAAAGATACCATTCCATAGCTTAGTAAAAGAATACTGACTGACCAACAACACCAAATATATAGGTATTGAATTCGACTATTAAATTTGTCGTATTGTAAATAACGTTAAATTTGCACATTTTCTGTGTTCATTGTTCTATAAAAACAATAAACGAGACCGTATTGTCCGCTAAAAAAAGAAATTTCATTGTAAGGACGTTCCTGCATAGTGAGAAATTTCACATCGGCGTCAAAACTCCAAGCACATTTATCAACAACACTTTTAAAATTAATTATAAAATATGATTGTATTTTAGAAGATAATTTATTAAGAATTGAATATTTTTACAGCTTATGAAGATGTCACGTTCTTAAGTGTATGGAATTAATTATAAGGTATGTTATTCTTACGTTTTCGATTAAAACCTATTTTTTATTGAGCTCTTTTAAAAAGGCTAATATACTTCCTAAAAGTCTGGATACTATCATTAAAAATATCAACAGTTAGAAGTCCTAATTTCTATGATGGTTAGGGAATGCTCCTTGAAGTTAGTTCAAGTCAAAGCTAATAGAAAAGACCAGATATTAAAAAAATTGATAATAAAGAATAGAATGGGTTTTTTGACGTCACGTAACATCCTGTAAATCACATCGGCTGCACGAACGAAAAAGTATGACTCATTGTCATGTTCCGCTCGAATCGATCGTGCAAGCGAGAGCCTGGAACAATACGACAGAGAGGCATGATCGGCCTAAGCATTGGTCTTGTGACGCATTTATCCCTCTTCTATTCCATCAGCCGCTGCGTCCGATGTGCTCGTGAACTGTTTGTGAACTGTTTATATAGTAAAGTGGAAAATTAATGTGCTTTCATTTGTTTATTAAGATCGATCGATCGTTTTTGTGATCGATACACGTGATTATCTTAATCTTAACAGTATAACGTAGATTGGAGGTTAATGTCTTACAAAAGACATTACATTTACAAAAGTTGTTAAAAAAATATCATAACACATAGTTCCTTACTATTAATCTACTATAAATCTAACATAAATTAAGTAAAAAAAAATAAGTAGTGCAAATAAGTATATATGGAAAGAAATTTATTGTAACTTGTTGTTTTTATTAGATAAAATAATTATAATGCAGTAATAATAATTCAATTCAATTTATAAAAGTGTGCAACTTTTCATCTACTTATCTTTATTATTTATATAGATTGAGTACGATAACAGTACATACAATTTCTTGAGAGAATAGTAAAATAAAAATGCAAAAAATCGCAGTGTAACAAACAACAAACCCAAACAGGATTATATTTATTTTTTTATCAATATTCAATAGTTCGTAAAAGAATAATGTTTTTCCAACAAACAAATAAAAACATGTTAACTTCAGAGAAAAACCATTTTGTATGTTTTATAAGCAAAGTAACAAAAAAGTATTTTATCATTTAAAGTTCTAATTTAATTTAATGACCTTCTCTAAAATCTTTAAATGGCAGAAATAAGCATAAATCATATTCTTTTATGTGTATGGGAAAACAAAATTCTTACAGGTTTGAAAATAAGTAACGTATAAACGGTAAAGCGGTTTTTGAATTTATAATTCTGGAAAGTTATTGAAATGTTTAACGTCGATGAATATTTACCAATCTATTTTACCTTACGTCCTTGACTATCGGTTCTGTGTCATCATACACTCAGTTATCAGATTATATTTTGAAACTGAGAACGGAACTCTAATAAATATAACGTCATCATTTAAATACACAAGAACCTCAATGTCATTTTTATATTATTACACAGGTATTCGTTTTACAACTATTGTCTTAACATCAACAATTTTTTTAAGTAATTTTATTCATTGTTTGTTTTATGGGCAACGATAAGCAGCTAAAAATGTTTTATTTCTTGAATATTGTTATTATTCTAAATTAAATATACATAATTAACTAATTATGGCGGGATTTTAACGAAGGAAATTATTAAAATCTTCCACCTAGGCTTTGATTATTACCAGCATGTATCTCAATTTAACTAACTTATCAAAAGAGATCTCTAGTTTATTATTTAATATATGTGGAAATATATAATGAGGTAGATATAAATAATTACAGACACCCCATATATATATTTTTTTATGAAACTGGTTTATAAAAAGTTCCTTTGAAAACTTTAATATTAAAATAAAAGATAGAACTAGAAAAATATAACTAAAAAATAGAGCTTTAATGTTGTTCTTGACTAAAAGCATCAGGGAGTCTGGGATTTTTATTGAATATAATATCGTTTAAATCATAAATATTATGTAACGTTTAAAACAAATATTATATAACGTTTAAAATATTAATATTATGTAACGTTTAAACATAAATATTATGTAACGTTTAAAATATTAATATTATGTAACGTTTAAAATATAAATGTTATGTAACTTTTAAAACATAAATATTAAGCAGAAAAATAATGGGATTAAGTAAGAAATACTAATTCTTCATTAAGATGTATAACAAAATATAATATTTCTAAAATAACATTTATAACCATTAATGAAAATATTTACTTAATCATATACTTCTTATTGCAGAATGAATACGGTTAAACTGTATTAAAAATTAAAAAAAAATCATTTTAGTGATAATGGTGAAATAAGTGATAATTGTATATTTTGACTAAATTTATTCAAGTCTAAAATAACAATAACATACGTTTAATATTTGAACTACCTTCTTCAATATAAAAACGGCTCGGTTCATAAACAATTTAATGTTTATCAAGATTCTAAACTAAACTAAACTATTGTGCAAAATACCACTAGTTCTAAAACTTGTTATAAAACCTTGTAGAGCTGACTCTGACATTCTTAAACATACTACTAATTCTTAATAATAACTTGTATACTCTTACAGATATCTCAATGGACGGATTACCTGAGGGTTTCATATACATAAATATACAAACTTATACTAAAACCTTAAAATATATAATCATCTTAAAATCTACTACAATTGTGATAATTAGAATAAATATAAAATATCTAAACTATCAGCTATGAAAGTGGAATATAATTACTCACAAACGCTATATATTTACAGACATGAAAGTTTAATAACTTCCAACAAAAAATTATAAGGTAAAACGTTATAAAATGTCACAAGAATATCTATGACCTTATATGTATATTTAAGTACCAAATTACCGCAGAATATTTGATTTCATATTTACTCGTTGAGTCAAAAAACTATAATATAAATGTCAACAATCCTATAATATTTCTTTCTATTTTTGTCGTGGTAGAGTGTAGAGACAAATACTGTCACCTCGTGAATTTGTATAAATTGACTACTAAATCCATATCAAAATCTAGTTAAATTCATTAATCAATTACAAGTAATTTGACTAAAACTTGAAAAACTTTTAAGTATAATATAGATACCAATATATTTTATTTAAAATACAATAATAATTCATAGAGGTATGCCATTAAATTATTCATTCATAGTTTAGTTTTACCTTTGAATGCCAAAGTTTTCATTCAAACGTCAAACCATACGCCATCTTGAATTTCCAATAAGTCTCTCAAACAGTTATAAAATAATAAGTGACAACATAATATTTTACTCCGTGCGTGCATTTCAGAGTTCTTTTTTATTACATTTAAATTAATTGCAGATTTTCTGTTTTTGAATATATGCTATATTTTAATATAATAAACATTCAAACAATCTTACAACTACGTGACGTAGATTGAAAGCTTTGTGTATAACAAAGTATAGATACGTAAAATTATGTATTTAAGAATATTTTACTAAGACCTACATTATTTTCTATTGGAATGTATCGTATGGACGGTTATTAAAAATTATGTTACTTAAATTAAATTACTTCATAAGGTTAATAAAATACTGAAAACCATTAATATTATTCATGGCATTAAAAATTATAAGCGATTATAACATTTTTTTCACTATTTTGAATCTTTAACTACCAATTTGGAGTTTTATTTAAGAAAATACTAATTATAACTAAATAATAAATTCATTGAAGAAGATGAACAACACTTTCAGTATTACAAAGTTAAAAAAGCGTATGAATGTTAAAAACGAAACATTTCTCTCAAGTTCAGCATTGACGAGACATTGACAATTGACACACACACACACACACACACAGACAAGAACAGTAACACAACAAGGCAACAGCATTTTGACGTTACAAACACAAACGAGTAAGACTAAAGCTAAGGTTACTAGTACTGTTACATATTTTAAGTAAGTATTTGTTATATTGTTTTCTTATAATTATTATAACGCAAAAAGTATCAAATATTTAGCCAAAGTATAAACAAATTTAACAACACATTACAAGACAAATTAAAAGAAACTACATCAGCCATGCTGAAAATTTATTTCGACGAGTTTGACTCAATTAATATAAGTAAGATATTAAGCACAGCAGTGCTACGAGGAGAAAGAATTTATATAATAACTTAAAATTTATTTTATGATGTTATTAGCTAAAATATGTATAAAGGTAAATCCATTCTAAGTACTTTAAGAGACATTCGATTTCAAGTGAAACGTGTGCAATTTTATTCTGCAATTAGGCAATTGGAGCGATGTTACATTCTATTAAAATTTCAGGAAATTATCTGAACTAAGATATAATATTCAAATAGAGCTTGAGCGGTACTCTTAAATGAGCAAGGGTTAACTATTTATTGCTTTATGAATACACGTATTCTAAATCTAACAAATTCATTATTCATTCATTCACTAAGAACTATTATATAATAATAAACAATTGTTTACGCCTAAATATTTCACATGCTTGTGTTTAATTTTTGTTATAACTATATTTTAAAAGCTTTCAGTGCTATTTTATATTTCCCGGCACTGCATTAAGATAGATATCTAATATTCAGAGCAAAACAACCTATCAAATTATACGATTTCATTTGATTCCTCTAAATGTACGTCGCTCGAGCACGGATTACAAAAACAATATAATTCATTTTTTTAAGTTGGTTATATTCCTAACGTATTTATTTTCGATAGAAGACTTAAAGTTAACTCTTGTGATTTTATTATGTAATGTTTGTGAATTATTTTAATTTATTTTCATAAAATGATTTCAAATAGCAATGATATCAATTTAACATGGAAATATCAGACATAAGTCTTACAGCCATAAGCAGCTTTATTGGAAATATTCTCAAGTAGCAATATTCAATAATGAATACTTCAACATGTAAGTAGTTATTATTTCAATTCTATGAATTTATAAACAGACTTAAAACTGTATTTCATTAAACCTGGAATTCTCGATACTGCAAGTGAATATAAATATCTCAGGTATTTACTAGACTAAATAAGAATTGCTGAAAAACTCGACGATATAATAACATTTTAAATATTTTTAATGTTATATTATGATATGAATGTATTAAAGAGATATCTAACTGCCTAATATAATAATAGGATACGCGTTTGAATTTCTAATCGGGTAATGAACCTAGTAAGTATGTAAAATTAATCGTAATACGCTAATTGTTACTAGTTTGTGATGGCCTGAGTTGTGATATTTCGCAATTCAGCTAATAAACCGACGAAATGGCTCAATTTTGTAAACGAACCTTTCCAAGTTTTATTCAATAAACAGACCGGTTTAGTTTTCATATTTTATGAATAACTTTAAATACTACCTTTATCTATGAATGCACTTCAAACATTTGAATATGATTTTGCCGATACCTAAGTGCAATTTATAATATAAATTTCTCCTATACAGCATCCAATTACAATATTATTTAAGATATTTTTCATTTTATACGTGTCCTTTCGTGGTTTTTGTATGATTCACTGATTTTCCTCCGAAAGTGACAACCGGGACTCAGAACCTATGACTAGTCGTCTGTTCAGGAGGAGTTACGTTCATGCCCCTGTTATCGTATGAGAAGTCCAGAGTGGTGTCTTCAGCGGGGTGTCGATTGCTTATCGCAGTGCTGGTCGTTTTCGGTGTGGTAGCTCCGTGGCTTTTCTCTGTCTGTGTTCTCGCGTCTAAATCTAAAGCGTTGAGGGGTTGTGGATTTTGACGCTTCGGTGGTTCGGGATTTCGTATTTCAAGCTTCAATTCCGGCTTCGTCTTGGGCATTTCGGCGTGCGGGTTATGGTGAGTGAGATCCGCTGGATATTGCTTAACGCGATTCTGTATGAAATGCAATATTATTACCATATGTGTCTTTTAATATATATATTTAGAGATTTATTTTTTTTTACTTTTGTAGGTTGTAACTTCTGCTTGATATATCGCCAGGAGAGTCGTCCACGACACACTATGATGAGAATTAGGAGCAGCACAGCCAGCGCGACACTGCTCAAGATCAGCGCTGTCTGTGCCTGACGCTGGACACCTTCAAAATAATAATATTTACAATTTTCAATCATTTCAAAGACGTTTTTCTTTTAAAGGTAAAATATTTCAGTTCCGATACATCTTTAATGATATAAAGCACTTTGAACACATTTAAATTTTACAGCATTGCGTCCTATTTTCTAAAGAATTTTTTAATCATCAAATATTTAGAAGTGACGAAAATTTATTGTCATTGATTTTTTATTATTAATAAAAAGTATAAGATATATATCCTATCGTAGGTAGAAAATGAAGGCATATTTTTTCTCTCAGTAGTAATTTTATCTTCACTTGTATCAGCGCCGCCCTCATTACAATCTATATGGACTTCATTGTTTTCAACGAGGGTGAAAACAATCAAAACAAATTTGCCTAAGGTTTATTATAGTTTTGATTCTGTATATTACGTATTTTTTCAAATATTATTGTTAACATTTACTAATAATTAATAAGACATCTTAGTTATTGACTTATTCAACCTAAGCTTAAATCATAATTAACAAATTTTGTATATCAGGAACTTTCTTTCTGGGTAAATAAATAAATATATTCGAAAAATTACACGCACCGGAGACTAGTCTAAAATATAGCAAAGCTCGCACTATGGATACTAGACAATGATAAATATCCATAAGCTATTATTCTAAATAATTCGTAAATGCATGCACATAATAATAAACAGCTGCCTAGAAAAATAAAAGTTTTTTGTTGCATTTTTTTTTCTAGAGTGGGGATCGAACCCACGACTTCCGGTACACTAGTCGGAGTACAGCAACTGCGCCAATGAGTCGTTAGAATAATAGATATTCATACATGAGATACATGAAATAATACAAAGTTTACAAATAAGTGTTTTTTAAGTAAATCAAATTATTATAATAGTGTTTCAATTTCGCTTAGCAATTACCAGAAGTTATTTCGCTGTGGCAATAACACGTCATCTTGACAACGTTTATTTTAATTATAAATTTGAATTCGCTTACAAATTACATTTATAGTTGAGACAGTTTCGCTTTTGCTTAATTTCTATTATTTTTGAGACTATATTCCTTAAAAAATATTTAATCAAATACACATAATATATTCAAAAATTAATTTTTAATGCATTTTTACTATTATCTAGATACAAAGGATAAACACTAAAAGGTACGAAAATCGCTTGGCTTATTGCATGACACATAAAAAGTAAGTGGAGATTAAATTTTCAATATTATAAATAAATTTTTCAAATTTTCGGTTGAAGGAGGATGGTTTCCCTGAGGTCGCGGGTTCTAGTCTAGTTGTTGATTATTTATTATAAATAACAATTATTATATGTAAATAAATATAATACATACTCGTTATATCGGCAGGTTGTTTAGCAGCCTCACTCCTTAACATATATCGTAAATCCAGAAGATAAGCTGAAATATAGAAAAATATATATTAAAAGCTACGCCATTACGAGTATATGTTATGATTTAAGTTTCTCCGATTTTCTATAAAATATTCTTTTAAAACGATAATAGACATAAAGTCCTATAAAAATATTTATCAATAGACTAACAATCCACGTGTGTCTGGCAGGTGATTTCATGGTTACTCGTAAACTTGGTACATACAGTCTATGTATTTATCTATATACAACCTACACGCACATGCGCTAATGTTTATATATTTATTCAAAAACTAGTGAGTTATTCCAAACAATAGTACTAATTCAAAATAAATAACAGAAGGAAGGAATTCTATTTATGAAAATGTCAGAAGTAACTTTTTTTATCGCATTTTTAAATTATACAATACGACCATGTTTTCAAAATATTCCATTTCATGTTATTCAATTTACAAAAAAAAAAAAAAAAAAAAGTCTCACTACTGTAAACATTTCATTTTAAGTACATCATAAAAATAATAAGTTATTTTTTAAGGAAGTTTAGTTGATCCTTAAATCACGAGATAAATCTTTTTTTCTCTCGTATAATTTTTATGCAGAATACTGGAACGCAACAGTTTATAAATAAATTCCGGAAGCCATCCTTTGCTTCCCACCGCCGCATCGGCAAAAATTTGGTTAGCTTAACTAATTTATTTTTGCTACTTTTTCACTTTTTAAAAAGTTGTGAATTGTTTGGTTTGTCTATTTTGTGTTTTTATTACAATTAAATAACGTCTGAATCGTAAACGTTTTTGTAATGAGACAAATTCGGACATATTTTGTTTAACTTTTCATTTTCAGAACAAGTTATAGTTACAAAAATTGTCTGTTTGTCCATATTATTTGTCCGCGCATCACGGAAAAGTACTGGACCGATTTTGATTAAATTTTAGATTATGTGTTTTTGACTCGGTCAACAAAAAGGATGCAATCACTTCAAAAATTTCTCTTATTTTCACGGAAAACCAAAAAAATGGTTTGGTATTGAATTACAATAAAACTGAAGATGTAAAGATTTGTTTAGGTATTTTTAGGGAAGGGGGGGGCGATATGAAGTCGCTACCATACAGAAACAGATAGTTTACCTAAAAATTTAACTAACGTATCCGTGATATCTATCTCGTTTCAAAATAAGACCACAGACTATATCCTAACTAAAGAACATGCTAGGCTTAAAAATGTCGCCTGTAAACATTTGTAAACCGGTGCGTCGTTACCCTCTTGACAGCTTAATGCGACAGGTGCTTACCTCATACATTGACAAATGCTATTCTCTTTTCGTCTCTTTCCTACACACACACATGTATAAAAAGCAACACATGGCCACCGTGATACATCACTAACTATAAATATAATGATATTCTAAGAGTTATTATGCTTAGAGAGTGATGAAGACTCAGATTTAATTCTTGATATATATAAGTATCATTATAATTATTTTTTTTAGATAAACAAACAAGTACTATGTGCATCTTAGATTATTTCAAATTAATACTACCAATTTTCAATGAATGATGTCACTCTTGACAAAAATGACATCACAACTGACTTGATGATTTTAAGGGTTAGAATATTATATAAAGATAAGGAAGACAAGCAAGTATAGCAAAACCATTCCAACTTTATTGCACTTTAATTCAATGTATGAAATAGGTTATTAAAATCTAGCTATAGAATATTCTAGGCTATGCGAGTCTAAACATTTCCCAATTTGAATATTTAGTTAGGACCCGGGGTAGAACCCAAGACCCATCAACATAAAGATAAGCGCTACGCCAGGCGGGCATCTCCTATACAAATACTAATTATACAAAACGAAAATAATATTCTAGCAAACTGAATAAATTATACCGAATTTTTAAATATATATAAAAAAATAAATATAGATTTTTTTTTGAAAACTACTCGAAATATAAATAAGTTTTTAAAGAAAAAGCAACGAATCAGTTTTTTAAGAAAGTTATTTAAAATAAAACAAAAAAATAAACTTCAAAATCATTCGCTTCAAGGCATCCGACAGGCCTGTTTCAATGTACTCACACGGGGGCAACTTTTGTATGAAAATGCATTCATGCGTGTGTGAGTGGCGGTACCTGTCCAACTCAGCAGACCATGACTTTATGGGCGACGTGGCACCCAATACCAATGACCGATTAAATTTTTCACTTCATCTGTGAATCTTGATCTGACAAACTAAAATACATAAACACTAAAATTATTTACTATGAAGCTAGATAAAGTGAAGGGAAGCATATAAAAAATATTTTTTATTATTAATATACTTATATCAGCCTCAATGTAATTCCACAAGTGAACGATTGCACTATAATAACAAAATGCACTTATTGTCTTTTCATATAACGTTAATTGTATTTATATCAAATTTAAACATATTACATGAACGTCAAATTCATAAACATAATGAATTACTATGAATCTAGCTCCGAATAGAAATCTAATATAACCTATAAATAAATTATTGAAGATGCTGTACGAATTAATAATTTAAACATGAAGCAATATTCTTGTGATTAAATAAAGAAGTATAAAGTTTCATTAGTTTAATTACTCTATTCTATGCTCTGTTAACTACCTACTTTAAATAATATAACGCAGTTAGAAGTCTTCTTAAACGCTACGTGTTTTCCTTTAAGTGTAATAAAAAAAATGGATACATTTCGATCGAAAATGTTTCCATAAGAAAAAACTCAATCAACACGAAATACTATATTGTAGTTAATTTACAACTTCATGTGAAAATGCTCTTGTAGAGGTTTGACCTGAAACTTGAATTCTTTAACAGATGTGCGAGGGAGATAAAATGAGTTAGAGTGGGTGAGAGAAGTTGTAGGCGGTTTGCGGTCATGAAACTGGTTGTTAACGTTGAAATTAAATGATTTGAGTCTCTATGTCATATACAATTAAGTTTAAAATCGTCTTGTCACCCATGAAGGCCCCCATTATTATTGTATGTGCACGAATATTAGTCATCGTCATAACATAACCATCCTGAGTAGAGAATTTCCACACTACGGAATGCCGCTTCAAAGTTTTATTATTTTTTATATATCTATGAAAAAAGTCACGTTCTGTACATTACGCAAAAGCGTAAAATGCAGTTTGTTGGTTATTTCTCTGTTTTATGTAAAGAAATAAAAATAAATGTTTGAATATATATACAAAATGTTTATCTAAAGTCACAGCTCTATAACTGTCACGTTTCATTGAACCGTGACCTTTTTAGAGGTCCAAGAAGAAACGAACCTTGGCACTCCTTGTTGCAAATGCCAGACTCATAATTGTGGTTTGTCTTGTTACACACGATGTTGCAGGGCGCGCATCTTGAGGTCACCTCAGAGCAGTACTCCTCCAGCGTGCAGGTCAGCTCGCCACATTTGACGCCGTCGAGCGATAGCGGTGATGCCAAGCTTACCAAGGCCAAGAGGCAAGTGAATCGTAACATTTTCCTGCCTGAAAAAATAGGAAATATAAATATAAATAATCAATTTCAATCCTAATTTAAGATTATTTAATATCTTTTATATTTCTTTATATTTAATTATATATTTTTTTATTTAACTGTCTTAAACCAGTAACAAATCACTTTTTAATTTTAAGACTTTGATAACTGATATATTAATATATATATTTCGGTAATAATGAAATATTATAATTAATATAGGTAATACTGTTTTTTTTTTAAATAATTACCAAAATATCTCGCGTACTAAATTGACACGTCGATTCCAATTAAAGTTTAATTTAAAAACAACATTATTTCGTTTTTATGAGCATTGGACAGGAAGAGTTTAACATATATTTAAAAATGACTATTTATTGGACCACCCTGTATACACCTGTGAATTTATTTATTATTTATCTCTACTTAAAATAATTAATGTCCGCTGTATGAAGTATCATTTTAATTTACTATATGAACTTCTATAAAATATTTTAAACAATACACTATTCTTAAAGTATAAATTAGGAATAACTCCAGGTAATTATATACCTGCATTAACAATAGACTCAGCCAAGATTGTTTACCTGAGAAACCTTTGAATACTTTTTTTTTTAAAACTACTGATAAAAGTTACGTCCTTTCAAGAAATCTCTCTTCAAATAATAAATAGAGTGACTCATCGCTCGCTGCAATGAGTGGCTTCAACGATTATAAAACATGACTTATAGTCATTTATTAAAGTTATAGTTTTTTTCTTCTTTATTTCATTCATTCTTATAAAAATGTATTATTAATATTTTATTATAATTATTTAGAAAATATATATTATGTGGTAATATAGTATTGGTATTCCAGTTATCTTTAAATATCTTTAAAATATATTTCTTTGATTTCACTTGGTTCTCATACACATCTTAAATTAATATATAAATGGAATATAAAAAAAAATCGATTGACACAGATTTCTACGCACCAATTTAAGCCGATTCACCAAACAATATTATGAAAACAAAATGATTTTAATATACATATTACACTTAAAAAAATACTTCAAGGAGGAAACCTTGAGTTCAACATAAGTTTTCTATTAATCATGATAAATTAATTTAACGAAGCAACTACATTACTGGTCAAGTAAGCGCGCAGTTTTTACTATGGTTGCCAGGCAACGGAACAAATAATAAAAAGCTCACCAATGCCTCCATATTACAGGAAAAGCAACTGCTTTACTACTATTTCCATATAGTTTTGATATTTAGGAGCAACCATTATTTTCAAACAATTATATAGTGACATTTTATATTGCGTATTAGAGTTAGATGTTTAATAATTTAAAAGTATTAAAAATCAGGTAGGTTCAGTCGACTCTATTCGATTGTATAGATCAATATTTTCACCTAACTATATATATGCAATAATAAATAATGACTAATGGTAATTTAGTATACGTATTATAAAAAAATCAATGTATTTTTCTTCTGAGCATGACAAACAAGAAATACCATGAGCTAATAGCCTGCTCACCTTGAGTTGTATCAGAAGCCTCACGACACAAAATATGGATTGGATATCCTGATGTGTCCATACCGTGCTTCACTCACATGGAATATATATTTATATTTATATATATATATATATATATATATATATGTATTTTACGAAACGTTTATTTATTGTGGAGTTGAATGTGTTTTTGTTATTTTACTGGTCTGATATGGATATTGGGTTTATAAAATACATTATTATTGTTTCATACAAGTCAATATATCTCTTAAATATAATCTTATTACTCGGATTAATTGATTAAGGTTTAAATTTAATATTACTTCATCTGTTTTCTCTTTCTAAAATTTTGACATTTTAATAATTTCGCCTATTTTGTAGAGTTGGTTTAAAAGTATTCGGACTTATCAAATTGATTTTTCTGTTGACAATATTAGTTGACAACGAAATTTCATTTTCAGAATTAAAAGTTTTGGAAATTTAACGATGAGTTTTTGAAGTGATTTTATACGTTTACAGAATCAATATTGTGACAAGGTAACAGTTTGTTCAAAGAACTTTGATACAGCAATAACTTGAGCTCACAAAGGCTCCCAGTCTATCAATATATCGAAGCTTTGTTTGAAACATCGGCTTAACAAAAGGTTTGCCATAGGCCATACCGTTTTGGATTTCCTGATCCATTAGATCACCTAGCGTGATGGAATCAATAAGAGGACTTTATCTTTGTCAGTATGGATCTTTATTGTGTCTTTAAAGCATTAAATTGAAGCAATTATAAAAAAATATTTGTAAGGTATAAGAGTTCACAAATTTTAAAATGGATGTAGCTCTGGTTGCGCGTGACTGGTATGACGATATTTCAGAGTTAGGAAAGCCATAGCCACACAAAGGCGCGGGGAATGCCAATGGTGTATTTATTGTTTTCATCTTATTTGTATGCAAGTGAGGTCTTGTCGCGCGCTGGCAAAGGTTCTCGGTGAATCTGTGTTAGATAAAGTCATATGAAACCTATATTTTAATTACCAGAGTGTATGTTTGATGCTAATAAACACATACGTACTTAAACTTTACCTTAAGTAAAATTGAATTTCTTTATCATAGTGGGAATTTGGAATATGTATATATTACATTTAATTTATGGAAGCGTAAAAATGCATCTCTTTTACTTAATATGCAACCATACATCTTCGTGCTCTGTAAACTATATTTACTTTTCACTAAAACGACATAATAATGGCCAGTCCATAATGAACAGGTAGCTGTGTCAAACTAAAGGACCTCTACCGGATGTCATCGAGGAATACAGCGCTCTACCGGATATTACACGGAGTTATCTGAAACGTTATTTGAGCAGGTCTGACAAATCATTAGGAATTTCATTATACGATCTCATTAAATAAAATATCAAACTTTGTGTTCAGTAACACATTTTAAATAAGAAAGAAAACCATACTCTGCAACTGACAACCTTTATTCCAGATAACCTTTTTAAACGTTCACGTTAAGGAAAATTCCAGGTAAATCATGTTCTTGGCTGCTAGAAATCTCTACTCACGTACAAAGTTAATAAAATTACGAACACTATGAAAGAGCACTAAGTTTACAATTTCGTACTAATTATATTAAATTTTAATACATTTTCTTCAGTTAAATGAACGAAGTAAGAACCCTAATTACTGAATTCGTTAATATCACTGCAGAAGAGTATTTAATTACCTTTTAGTTTTCATGAATTGTATTAAAGTTTGTATTCATTGTGTTTTTAAGATTATATCGTTAAATCTGTACAAAATTGTTTTGAATAATTATTATATTCATCACATATTTCATTAAACCTTAATTTAAACTTAAAATTAAAAAAAATTTTTTACCAGTTTTTGTATTTATCGCGCTTTGTATGTAATTCTTCTGACCGTATGCTGTAAAAGAAAATTTTACCGTACCGATTCTTATTGTATTTTTGTAGGAGTTTGGGTCCTTGAATAGTTATCATTTACAATTGGATCCTGTATTTGGCGCTGCAATGACATTCCAGGTATTTTTATAGACAGATCAGGGCCGGCTATTATAAAATGTATAAGAAGTGAGTTATCAAACATTATTATACGGTCCATCAACTTTTGAAGTGTGAACATAGCATATCAAAGTAACTCTATGCGAAAAAGTTACAATGGTCTATGGATTTCTTTTTTATTTTTTTTTGATGATTGCCATATAATTAAATAAATTAAAGTTATCATCATCAACGAGTCTCTTTATTAATTTATATTATTATCTGATTTGTTTATTTTTATTATAGTCACGTTATTTTATTTCTCTTGAATAGTAATTTTATTGAACTAATTAATTTTATTGAAATTCACATATGAGAGAACGTTTTAATTTTATGGATAAGAAGTTTTTATTTAGTAAATGGATTTTTACAATCCGGTCAGCTCGTCCGCTTTTAAACCAAAGTTGGACCAAACCTACCTCCCACCTACTCGTATCTATTCTACTATCTGGTCATTAGTTTGATGTAGTGTACAAGTTTCAGAATCCGGAGGAAATATTTGTATCCACTAAAGCCTGAGCGAGACAGAGGTGTAATATACTTCTAATATGTACTCGCATAACAAAAGTTTATGATTATTAATTATCCAAATGGTATTGCAATCTAGCTAACTTTGCAACTATGAGAGTTACTCTGCAGCTATGAAATATGTAAACATAAGGGATTGTTTTATATTTCATCCTTTTCACTCGTGATTGTTCTCTTTGTTTTTTTCATTCTTCTCATTACTGGTTTTATTTTATTCTTTTTAAAAGCCATTTTTATTTTACTGATTTCGTATAACTTACAAATACTTAAGTAATGTTCTATTCATTTCGAGAGAATGCACGAATCCTGTATAGTTAGAAATTAATAAGTTATATAACTCTTTTTTTTTAAATATTTATGTTTTTTGCACTTCAATAACATCAAGGGATCGAGGATTGTACAAAATCTCCTTTAATAGCAATTTAAATGTGAAACGTGCACCATCTTAATCAGGTTTTGCTCTTAGATCTAATTATGACTGCGAGGGATATTTACTTTATAAAACGATTAGTCTAGCTCTTCTTTAAAATGTTTTATCGGAGGATGAAACGGGTCTTATCTTCTTTCCGCTCGTTAAGAACAACTGGTAATTAGAATGAAGAAACAGGTGTTTAACTAACGATATGAAGTACTTTAATAAATGTAGATGTCAACATATTTATATATTGGGAAATATATTTATTAAACTTTCTTAAATAAAGTGACCGCAGTTCAAAATTTCAAACACTTGTAAATAATTTGAATGTATTATAAGATTTTTCATTCATTACTTTACATTGCATTGCTATGGAGTGTCTATAATTCTCAACTGACACCTTTTTTATTGGAAATGTTTATTAAACAATGTCCGTTATGTCGTTCGCATTGTAGCATTAATAAGCAAACATGGGTTCAAATAACAGAGATACTTATGAGATAGAGTTTTCGAATTTCATTCATAACTACTGACGCTAAGACAGTCCTTTTTACTCCATAAAATGTTATGAATTCAATCAATATTTAATAAATATATAGCTGGATTATTTAAAAAATAATATAATAGAAAAAGTAAAATCAATGAAGTATATTTAATATTCTCGTTAAGTAATCAGTTAGAATAACTAACTACATTATGCAAAACTAATTAAGATATCGTTAAACAAATTATTTAATTAATAAATATATATCAATCTGTTTCTCATTAAGAAAATTAGAAACAGAATAGTATATATTTATCTTTTCAGAAAATAAACCCGTGTGATGTAATCAAAAGAAATTTGTATGAGATCTAAAAAAGAAAATACAACTAGAAATCGTTGTTTGTGAAACGTAAAACCTATCCACACGTTAAGGAGGATGCATATATGCATCGGAATTTTCTAAAACCACTTTTGCTTTCTGCTTTTTAATGAGACTACCCGCACTCAGCTATAACGAGATTTTATTCATTTCTGTTTGTATGGTTTTAGACACGTATTGTTATATGTTTGCTGTTACTTACTATCGTTTTAATATATATACAAATTGAAGTACTTTCAGAATCCGTACATCACCTTTGAATTATTGTTCAAATGTTTATTTTAATGGTAGTCCGTTGTATTGCTCAAATAAAATAAAATATAATATTTTCATGTATGTTGTGACATTTGATGAGCTTATAACGACAATCTAAAAATCCGGAAACCATCCTAGATTTTCCTAGAAAATTTTAGTGACTCATTTCAGTACAGAGTTTGAGATAAATCATACATTTTCTTAGACCGTGTAAAATTTATACTCTACGAGTGTTAATAATCAAATTTCAAAACATAGGTGAGTAATTACATTAATTTTACTGTTAGATATAAACTTGAGATGTATATACTTGAGACTAATTAACTTTCCGAGCACGAATAACTACTTTTTATCGTGCGTCATTATATACGACCATGATCACATTATGTACGACTAAAAATGGTGATAAGAAAAGGCTTTAAATATAAAAAATATACGAGCTATAATATATTTGATACTGACGAAACTAACTTACCCTAAGCCGTTTTCATTTTATCCCGAAAGACACACACTTGAATACACTGCCAACTTTCTAAAATAACTTCTAAAAACTGTTTCGAAGCCTTCACAGGCTCGACGGCCAATCGTGAACGTGGGTGACGGAATGCGACTCTTGCGCAGGTAGAGCTGTCTCAGTGTTGGTGAATGCCTGTGTGTGAGTCAATGTAATTATTTACATTGTATCGACGGAGCGTTAAGCAAGTGTGGGTTTAAAGGTATGAAATAACAGGTCTGGAGCCGAGAATAATAACTGAAGGAAAAATGTTGTTGTTTTACTATTATAACAATATCAGTTGTTATAATAATATGTTTCTATTGAAATATAACTTAAATAAAATAAGTTATTTAATCAACAATTCGAAAGTAATAGTTCTTAAAAATCAGCTTTGAAATATTGATCAATATTTAAAACTACAAAATAAGAAACGAACTAAAATGTCGGGTGAAAAAAGCAATAAGTAATGCGAATTCAACAAGATAGCAAGAATTCAAATTGATTTTACAGATCTAATAGAAAGCGAAAATACTCATTTTCACAAATAGTTTTCTTATGAATGACTATATTTTAAAAAGCATTATTCTGCAGCGAAATATAATATGAAATAACGTCTAATTTGTGGATTTCCTACTAAATGTTTGCTTTTTAACCAACTCAAACCAGGGACGCTTTGTTTTTTTCTGTATAGGCGATATATCCGCCCATTGTCAACCGACTTTGGTGTATTTTTATTGTAAATATCCTCCGTGTCGCAGGGTCGGTCTTCTAGAAATTCGTGTGAAAAATTAAAGCATATCTTGGATAGGACTTGAACTGCAAAACTGTTAATTTAATTATTTTTTTAGTTTTTTGTAAACCTAACCGGTTTTTGAGTAATTACCGTCACAACATATTTATTTAACACATTTTTAAATTAAAGGAATACCATGTGACCAATTTATTAGTTATTATAAGCTTAAGCTTATTTGTCAATCTAAAAAATGAAAAATACAACACTAAGAAACTCATATTTAGGAAGAACTTATATGTATGTATCCAGGACGAGCTGTGGAGCAGCGTGTTGGTTTAAGATCTGCATTTCGCCGGCTGGAATATGTATTGATTGAGAATTATTCATTTTAAATTAACATTATTCCTTTGAAACAATCATTAAGGCTTTTAAAACAAGGATAGTGTTCTATCTTTATAGATAGATAGGGATCTATCTATAGGTTCAGTAGCTCATATACCAGTTATGCTGTTAGTTACGAGTCATTAGTTATGATATGTTACACTTACACGCTTTGAGATTTATTGTTCGTAGGCGGGTTATAAGATGTAATACGATACAATGTAAATATTGCTATCAAATTTCATGATAAGAAATGATAACACATCTCGTCAAAGCATAATGAGCGTCGCTTTTAATTGAAATAGATTTCGGTAAATTAAATAAAAAGCATAATAAATTATATTAAATATATTCATTTTATTTATACTTTTTTACGAATTAAAAGATTCGTTTAAACATTATTGTAAGATTTTTCTTAATTAAATTTATAATAATGACAAGCACTCCGCCTCTGGGCATACCATAAAATACATAAAAACTTAACCAACTAACATATTATTTATTTTGTACCAAAACACCAATATTTGTTTTATTTTAGATTACGAAACATTCTATATATCATATTTTCTATCTGTTTAACTCCATAATATATAATCTATAGAAAATCTTTTAAGGATTCTAGTTTTTGGTCCAACTACAATAACGGTTTACTTGTATGGTAAATATATTAAGAAAATTATACAGATCATTATTTACTTTCATATTTGTGTTGCAGGAACATTTTAGAAATGTCACACGTATAATATATCCATTTAATATAGTTGAAAATACATTGAATTTAAAGCAATTTAAAAATATCTTAGAATAATGCTTTTTGAGCGAATACAACTAATAATGTCAAGGCAAGTAATTATATTATATAAGGCAAACGAGTTCAACTTCACACATATATATTCCAAGCATATACAAATACACCGCAGTTCGTTTAAAAAAAAATACAAGCCGTGGAATAAAAATCAATATGTGACAGCGAATCAACCAATCAATAGAATCAGCAAAAAAATACATCAACATACATATAAAAACATAATCTATAAGAAAACCACAACAAAATGAGTGAAAGGTATACTTGGTACACTTAATATAAAATAATTGTAATCACATTATCTTTTATAAAGAAAACTATTTTATATTCGAATTTTAAATTCCAGGTAACTCTTAAGTAATGGAATAACTTGTAAAAACTGACAACTTATTTATTCTCTGATTAAATATTATCTAAGGATTAAAAAATTGGCCATTAGAAGATTTATTTTAATATAACTGAATTGTAGACGAGATTTACACAAGTAACTAGAAAATATTTAAGAAATTACTTTTGCGATGATTCGTATTACAACAAAAATAAACACAAGATTTAAAAACAAACAATTTCATAAAAGCCATATTTACACCACAAATGTTTCAATTCGTACATTTATATAATATATTTAAGCAAAAATTATTCATAGAAAGCTCTTTTAAAAAAATAAAAATTTAAAACATCTAAACGATATCGATTTCAATTAAACTTAACTTAGATGTTTTTTACCTGTAAAATTATATATGAAACATTGACATTTTGTATATAAATAGAACACATACAAACAAGAACAACACTTATAATTTAATATAACTACATACTAGAGTTCAAATAAGGTTTATATAAACTTATTTTAGATTTTTATTTAAAAGAAACGCAAAAATTGCTATAAAAAAAAATACAAAGTATCCCAAAATATGTATTAAAATTAATAATCAAATAAATGGTAACAAATCTTCAATTATATAATATTCGAAACTAGATAAACCAGAGAACGTTTTTCGTCTTCATTCTGATCTATATGACAAATCTGTATTACTATCCCAGTGACGCTATAAAGGCAATATGGCTAACCAAGACTGTATATCTCAATACCTCTAATAATAATTTGGACGTTACGAAACGTTGATAGTTTTCGAGCAATCACGCAACAAGTTCTTAGTTGTGACTGGAAGTAAACCAATCACAACCAAGAACTCGTTACGTGACTTGTATAAAACTATCATCGTTTCGTACCTTCAAAACTCGTAGTAGGGTTACTGAACATTTATCTTCATTTGGCAAACGAGAACAATCATTCAATGACAGAACAGACAGTAAAAATATTGTATATACATGTTAAATATTGTGCAATATATTTAATTTTACAGTTTAATGGCAAGACAAGTGACCAATAGAGAACCGTATCTTCAGAACATCAGTTCTGATATGGTAATACTAAGATTTAGATGTACTGGCGACGTTCTCGGGCGGCGGTAGAGGGGCGTCTTCTTCGTATATCATAACTAGTTTGCTGTATTCGCGCTTTCTTCTTCGAATCTGAAATCAATTAAAAATATACATGTAATTTCAAGACTTTTTTTTGGGAAAAACTTTACTTATCTAAATTTCATACACATTTGTAACTTTATAGACTGAAATGAAGCGTAAAATATATATTTAATATGTTTGAGATTTTATGCACAATAAATATATATATTTAAAACTATCTACAACATATTAGATATAAAATTATATTCTACTTTATATATAATATATCAGTCTGCCTGTTCGTCCATGCTAATCTTTAAACTGCCGTCCCGATTTTTATGGGATCTCCGTAGATGACATGAGGAATTTTGAAGGAATCTAAACTCCATTCGTCCTGAAAATGGCAAAGGATTCAAACAATTTAATTAGGCCAAAATTTGAACTGGACTATCACTACGAAGTTGTAATAAAACCATATAAATAGATGTTTGCGGGAAATTTCTAAAAAAAATTTTTTTAGAAAATTATAGATTCAATACAAAACTAAACGTTTTTTGGACGACGGTGTGACGAGCTGTGTATTATTAAGTAAGGTATAAGTAGTTACAAAAAAAAACTGTATCTACAACGATTGAAAATATCAATTATAAAAAGACTAGTTCTGGAAGACTGACTAAATAGGTAATCCATGCAACGCAAATGTTGGAGCCTTGAGTCTTGATCTAACAAGCGTTTCGATAAGGATGTAGGCCTGCAAAGATCAAGAAGACAAATATAATAGAAAACCAAAAATGTGTTCGCGTTGACGAGTTCAGAACTGATGATATGTTGTCGAAATCCTAGAACGGCAACACTTTAAAAAAAGGCTGTATGAAGCTGTCTAGATCAAAATTTACCTTCACTTTAGATGACCTCGAGGTACTTTCTTCACCAGAACTGCTCGAGCTTGTGATACCTTCCTCTAAAGTCAATCTTGCGGCCACTCCTTGTAGTTGCAAGTCCAAGTAGAGTTGTCCGAGTTGTTCGTTAACCATTGCGGGCTGAAATGTCAATTAAATATAAAATACATACAAAACAAAAGTTATCATTAGTTTAAACTAAGATAACATATAATCTTTTTTTGTACAAATATACTTACTTGTTCCAGAGCTGCCAGTTTCTTTTTATCTTCAGACAGAACTTCGTCCAAATTTTTAGTTCGGATCTGATATTTATATATTAGTTCTGAAGTAACGCAAACCTGCAAAAAATAAAAAGCATCAAGATATAGTTTAATATTTTATCAAATAAAATCTAATTAAGGATCAAGAAATAGTTGAATATTTTATCAAATAAAACTTAATCAAGGATCAAGATATAGTTTAGTATTTTATCAAATAAAATTTAATCAAGGATCAAGATATAGTTTAATATTTTATCAAATAAAACTTAATCAAGGATCAAGATATAGTTTAATATTTTATCAAATAAAACTTAATTAAGGATCAAGATATAGTTTAATATTTTATCAAATAAAACTTAATCAAGGATCAAGATATAGTTTAGTATTTTATAAAATAAAACTTAATAAGGATCAAGATATAGTTTAGTATTTTATCTAAATCATTGCTCTTGGCTTTACCCTATAACACTTCTGTGTTTATTATCTGTATATAGCGCTTGCTAGGTTTTACTATAAATTATTTTTATTTATTTAGTATAAATAAGCCCATTAGTATAAATATATTCTGAAAAATCAGACCATAAACAATTTTTCTGCCCTTATGTAATTTAAATCAACCTTGAGCTACGAATATTATTCTATATAACACTTCTTCTATGATTTTGTTTTAACGTGTATTATATTTGGTAATGTTATAAAAAATAATATAACAAAAGCCCTTAGACTCTCTTCTCTCTCTCTCTTCGACTACTTAACTTATAATATTTTTTGACACAAATTAATAAATATATTAAATGTTATACTAACTTCTTCCATCCAGGGCGGATCATTCCTTTTTCTATTAGCCTTGGCATGTTTCGGTTGATACGTGTGTGCGTCGAGTGAACTCTGCAGCGACATCGCATCGTCCGCTCTTGAATTTTTGGGCCAACTCTGTAAATATATTTATATATCTTTAAACTCTGGAACTGTGAAGTCACGGCTAACAACGCCCGTATACACGATAAGTCAATTAGCGGCAACTATTATCAAGCCCTAATTATAAGGCTTAGAAATGTTATCTAGGAAACCAAAAGTTCACATTTCAAATATAAAACAAACGAAAATGATACTTAATGAACGGAAACGATGACCGTATATAAAAAAAAATGTAAATAGCAGTTCTAAATAAGTATATTTTTAAATGGTGCTACCAACCTTCTTGGCATCGCTCTCTTCGGCGCTGCCGGACTCAGTTTTGAAAAAGGATGAATAAAACGACGAATAGCTAGACTCCTCGTCGGTCTTTTCCACGGTTCTACTGCTGTTACTTAGTCGCATTTTCCTATTAGTTATATCTTTTGTCACTTCTGTGTGCTGTTGACAAATAATTAGGTGATTTTTTTTTATTTACATACAATTTTAATGTTAATATAACACATTGTGTAATATAAATTAACTGTAGTTATAAATGCAACCAAAATTATAAATTAACAAAATATATATAAAACAAAGAAAAAAAAACCTATAACAAATACTAATAACAAAACAACATTACACCTTAGAAACAAAAATACGAAACAATTTCAAAAAGATAAAATAATTCGATCGACAAGACAAATAAATTTGGAAACAATTTTATTTATATAAATTTGGACCCTATAATATATGTTATAAAGAGCAGTTGTCCCAAATTAAGAAAGGCTTTTGACACTTTAAGAAAAACGATATAATTTTATAATTACAGACTTGAAATAAAAAAAAATACAAAATCATCAGCAATGAAATAAAGTAAAATAATAGCTTCTAAGAACGCATTCCTTGAATTTAAGAAAAAAATGATAGTTTTATCACATCTTTACCAATACAAAAAATGTAACAAAAAACAAACAGATTTTTTAATTTTGTGCAGACATGCTCAAAATAATAAATGTTTATGAAAGGGTCATAATTGAACAGCCTAATATCAATCCCACAGTTGAAGCTAAAAACAATAATGACTTTAATTGCCCACTAAAACTATTATAAAATACCATAAACAATATGAATATATCAATACCAAAATCATAAACTCTCAATTAGCAAATAACTCGATTAAGAAAGTTTCAATAAAATAATAATTGCAGATATCAGAATAATGTATAGAAAAGTGATATGGACTCCTTCATTTAAACTTTTTTAGTGTAGGTTCATTTCGTATTAAAAAAAAAACTATATGAAATTCGATGTCAAATGGAGTCATGTTGTTGCCCTTGGTAGAATAATTTTAAGTTATATAAAAATTAAGACAATCATCATTCCATTATCCCCTGCGTCTGTACTCAAACTTACATTTGTTAAAGACTTACAAGCTCTGTATATTTTCTTATTTTGTTTATGGACCAGTTATCTCATTTATTAAATTATTTTTAACTAACATTTACAACAGCTAGTTCAAAGTTTATACCCGATTAGATGTGCCAGCAGATGTATAATTGACGCCGTCTCTCCTTAGCGCTTGAACATGAGGGATAGTCTCCCGGGAACTCCGATTCGGTTTAGAAGTCTTCATTGGCACAATAAGTTTACATGCCTGTGATTTTTTCATTATTTTAGCTTGTTATATGTTAATTATAATCTATCTAATCTAAGAAGTACCGTTTGACAGTTTGTCATATTGGAAAAAAAAAGAGATGATACGTATATTAAAAGAAGTCGTTAAAATATCTTGTATTTTATTGGTGTGGTGTAGATTGTTTTAAAACCAATATTATTTTTCAAATTAAACAACAACTTTTAGTATTCAAGTTAATTTAAATAAAATAAAACTCATATAATTCAAGATCATTTAAGAAAGATAACTTATAATATTAGCTGAATGTTGAATATTATTAAAAACTAAGACGACTGGATTGTAAACGGCTCAATTATTCACATTGACGCATTATTACTTTTTAATTATATATATACAATTGAATAATAGCAACACTGAATAGTAGCAACACTACAGTAAAGGATCTGACTAGGTGACTTTATAATGACGTATACATATAAAACTGTCTATGCTGTGTAATGATTATTTTACTTTGCATTTAAATTTATATAAGAATTGTACACCTTGTGATAAAAAAAAGGTTGAATATTCCATGGTTTTGGGGAAAAAATATTGAAATTGAGTGACTTACGTCTATTCAAAGTTGTTTCGAATAAAAAGTATAAACATCAAAAGGTACCTCTTAGATTAGACGAACTATAACAATTATAAAAGCGATAAGCCAAATTTAAATTTATGTTTTAACTGTCGTTAAATTTTTCCAAAATTTTACGAAAATTTTAACGATTATGAAATTTATTGTGATATACAAAAGCTTTTAGTGCAAATGAATATTAGTGTGAATATTTTTAAACATTTATACAGATGTTAGGATCAGACCCTGGAATTATTTCTACTAATAAAAAACATTCAATATATAATAACATTACAAAGATTACAACTTGAAAAAAAAAATATTCAAAAATATCAACCATACATAGATATATACACAATGGGGCAAGTCTATTTAATTTTGCTAATTTTTGACCTTAAGCTGAACAAAAAAATCTTGTATATTTATTATATATTGAAATGTTCTATTTCATCTTTAATGAGTTCTCTATATTACAAATTTTATTCTGTGAATGATTTCCACAACGATAACAGAGAAATATAGTTTCATTAAAAAATAACATTCCACCAATAGTTTATACAAGATTATATATCACCGTATATATTGACAATATAACATTAAATTGGGGAATGCTTAGAATATATACATTATAAATAATAGAGTCAGAATGTTTACATAATTCCAATTTGACACAATGACTACATATTTCCATATAGTCAGTAATAGATAAACAGACGTTCTTATTGTTTAAAGCACAGTTATAATAAAAAAATAATAAAAACCAAACAAATTTCCTCTACACCATAAACTCTCCCATACATGATATAAAGATATTCTGCTTCAATCTTAAGCCCTTTTAAAAATGATAAGTTAGAATATGAGGTGTATGTGTATGAATTATTTAAACCTTTCATACAAATTCACTAACCTCTTGGTAATTGTTACTGGATAGTCCGAAGGGTACATTCTGAGGCATTGCGGTCGGCTGCACGAATGAAGTTCTAGGATCAACTGGCGGGTACATGAATGAAGATCCATACATCGCCTGCCCGTACATCATATACGGCACTAAAAACAAGACTTCTTCTTCTATATTTTAATTAAGGTTAATATTTTAATGTCCTTATGTTAATAGGATTAAATAAAAAAAAAAAATATTGGAATAAATTAAATTAAAGGATTAAATAAAAAATAAAATGTATATTTTAAAGAAATATACAAACTTAAAATACGAGCAGGATTCTAATCTGCGACCTGAAATTGCGTTACCGTCGCTCTGCTAACTGTGCTATCGTGTAATATATATATCTATTAAAAATGAATAGACATGTCTGTAGATACTATGATTTTTAAAAAATATTGTTTTTTCTGAATCTATTTGATAAATAATATACGTACTTGGCTGTGGTTGATATGGATAACCATTTATATTAGGGTTTGGTTGTTGGAATGTGTCTGATGAAGTTGGTACCGGCTGCATCGGTACTGGGATATAGCACATTGGATGTTGACCTGCAATTCAGTTATTAATATGATTAATTATATTATTAAAAAATATATATAGTGACTCTTTCGTTTATTATTTGTAATAAAATGTTAAAGGATTAAAACTGTGATACTGTCGGTAAATATAACAGTATGTTTATGGTTTTTGATAATTTTTCAAATCCTCCGATTGCTTACAAATTTCAACAAAATAATAAAAAACCAATAGTTACGGATATTACATGCAAAATTAATAATATTGAACGTAAGTATATATTTTTACCTGGTATCGCCATGGGTGTCATGAAGGAGACTTGCTGTGGCATTCCCAAACCCAGTATATGATATGCGCTCGCACTGCTTGTCGCTGTGGCTGTAGCCCACGGGTTAACACCTGATATACAAAAATACATTTTGAACATCACAAAATAAAACCTTACTTTACATCAATGTTTCGATGAGGAGTTTTGATGACGTCATACTAAACCATTCATTCTTTTACTATGGAAAACATTATTGACCATGAAGTGTGTTTCGACATTTGAAATATTAATGTCAAACGTAATAATAATGTTTTTATATCAAATTTTGGCACTTAATGAAAGCATTCATTCTCTTACGTCACTAAGCACGAGAAACTAAACTTAATATAGTGACTAAACTTAAATAAGTTGACGAACTTATTTAAGTGTATAAAAAAAAAGAAATATTGTTTCATCATTTATGGTAGATCTGCAGTACACAAAAAGAATAAACATACAACATGCTTACCAACATTAGTCGGTGGTGGAACATTAGTGGGTATCTGGTGTTGTCTGGATGGACGTGGGGACGAACATCTGTGCTTATGAGCGCTAGCCTCTTCCGTCTGCTTGGATGGTCGCTTTATTCCATGGGGCTAAATGAGCGGGAGTGAGAGTGAGATAGATATAATAGTGACAGAGAGATTATATTTAGTATGGTTAACTAATGATAGAAAAATCTGTCATTTTTTTCCGTTTCAATAATATTGACAGTAGCCAAACTTGTCTCGATTTTATCTATGTTTCGTTAGAAGGTCGGATAGCTTACTAAGGTCAGTTTTTTTTTTAAATGACATTTATACGTCCCAATAATGACATGGGTTTTTTTTTGGTTTTAACAGATCGATCCCTAATAATACCAGTATATTTTTATTTGAAAACGTAAGTAAGACAGTTTTTGAGTTTTAGATAGAAGGTCGCTTTATACCGAGGCCTGAACATAAAAGAGAGCGAGATATTTTTTGGGTTGGTGTTTTGAATTCTAACAGCTACCGGTTAAATGTTTTCATATTGATAATTGTATTTTACCTGAGATTCATTGGAAATGCCTAGAGAAGTTGGCTGAAATGCTGCGTTACATCTCGCCAAATGCTGTTTCTTCTTTTGTCTCGTTTCGTTTGACGCTTTCTCCCTCTCACCTTTGCTTGAACGATTCTCGCGGTACATTTTAATTAAGTCTCTCTCCATTTCTGTATTATGCCTGAAAGAAAAATAGATATGTTATAAATGAATTCGTTATTTTATCTGTTACGTTAACTACAAGGACATTAACACTGACGACTATTACTTTAATGGAAAAAAAACATAAATGCAACTTATTAAGCAAACGATAGCTTTAATATGGTAGAAAAAAACGAGAATATTTTGAATATAAACCTTACTTATTAAGCAGTATCTCCGTCAGACGAATTGGCTGATAGTCACATGGACAAGGGCTGGCTAGTATTATAGCGCTGGATTCTGATGAACTCGTCCGATCGTAGTCCGTCGAAGCCTGAGCCATTGGGGAGAGGCTTTTGCTATAAGAAGATTTTTTTTAGATATTTAATTCACATATAAGTACTATTTTGACGGCCATGTATTACTTAGTTATGAATTAGAAAAATAATTTACAACGATGTGATTTTTATTTTATCGTTGATTAGCCAAATTAAAATATTGCAAAAAAAAATACAAAAATCAGACTATTATCTAAAAATAAGACAAATAAGACAATTTAAATATTTTATAAGACAGCAAAATACAAACCTGGACATCTCGCCGGTTTCTTTTAATGGCATTTTATTTTCGTTTTCCATTAAATTGTAATCTTCAAAATTTAAAGGTTCGTGGCTGTCGAAATACCTGAAAATTGTATACACAAAAATATTATTCAAATAACAATGTAACACATTAAAATATATGATTTTTACATGAAAAATATGAATGAAGCTCACCGTTGAAGGGTCTCGTTATAATTGAGTTGGTTGTAGCTAACTGGTGTTTCAGTACCAGATTTACTATCACTGTAGTCGTGATGTGGTGAAATGCCGCCAAGCATCACCGAATCCCGTTCCTGTAAAAATATCACCATTATGTTATTTTCATAAGGAATGTGGATAAGTGCGTAATAGACTACAACGTCTTCATTGTATTGTACGTAACAAAAACAAAGCGGTACATTGACCGAGCAACAATCGACCGTTTAAAGTGTTTGGTAAGATGCAATGAGAATATAAAGTAATTTGGGGACTGAGTCATTCACATTTGTAGATGTTAACTCAGTAATCCGAATGCTTACATGGCGGAACCCGGGTGATTCTAACGGAGAGGACCCTGTTGACATCTCAAGAGGGAGCTTGAGGGTTCCCGCCGTCCAATCCAATCTAGAACCCTATCAGATTGAGGTTCCACTATGTATGTTCCTGGGTAATGTTGTCTGGTGATTGTTTACACTTCCGTTTAACTACCTATTTCACTTCCCAAACCATAGTAAATCGCAAAAAAAAGAGTATTTTTACATCCGCGGGATGCATTCAAATCTCACGAAACTCAAAGGCGAAGGGTCATTGAAAAGAGCATTCAACAGAGAAGCCAAGTCCTACAAGTATACTTTGAGGAACGCTGATTATAGGTCTGACCACGGGTGCGCCTGAGTAAGTTCTAACTCTTTCGTCGGTGGCCATTGTACCAGTCCCGAAAACATGAAGGCAAGGTAATGCGCACTCTGTACCGAAGAAGTCGTCGAATCATATATTCAAGTCAAGATCGTATATTCAGTACAAATTGTCATCGAGTTTTGTTTCTATGGTTTAGGTTTATATTAGTAATTTATGTTCATACGTAAACTACATCAGGACTGTCACTAAATTTCTAGTTCCTACTAGCGATGGGCGATAACTACTAAAAACAATCGAATTATTCGATTGTTGAAACTAGTTGTTAGTAGTCGATAACTATGAGTCAGTCTATAGTTATACTACTAATTACTAAATGAACAGCGCTCGCTGCAGTCGCGGGGAACGAGTAGCGACTAGTACTCGTCGGCTGTTCGAGTAACTACATACTACTAATTGTTAGAGCGCGTATTACTAAATAGTAAATACTAATTGTTATTAATAAAAGATAGCGCGCGTGCGTTCAGTTCGCTGCGATACAAATTAGTAGTTACTAGTAAATAGATATATAAAATTCGGTCTGGCTGCGTCTGCTACTATTATTTACAACTGCAGTTACACTTGGTATTATAGGAGTTTCTTACTAATTATTACTAGGTGAATAGTAAAACAACAGTAAAATATTTGGATAATGTTTTCATTATTCGAAACATTCGAATTACGTTTTTCCTAATACATAAAATTAGTGAAAAGATTAAAAGAGATCTAACATTACATTTAAATTTTTCAATATTTTCTTCGCGATTTTTACAAAGAAATCCCTTACGAATGATTTTTTAGGCATCGTGTAAAGCAATTACACGTGGCGCGCGTGATCTTGCCTTGAATACTAAAGAAGAAAGAAATTTAGTTCAAAGCAATCGACGCAATACCGCCGCACGCACACCAACAACATCACTCACCCACGCTCACGCGCCACGTGACCTTGTAGTCGTACAAGTACATCGCAGCGCTATTCAGTGCGCGCATGTATAGATCAAAATTAGTAGTTCGTTCGGTGAACTACTAAATCGACAATCGAATACGCAGTAGAAAAATTATCGATTCATTCGATTGTTTTTCGAAACAATGGCCCATCGCTGGTTACTACTGTCAATAATTGTCTAAGGGCGCCATCTACATAGAGTTTTCAACCTCTTTAAGCGTCAAAAATTGAATGAAATAACTTAGTAGCATGAATCTAAAGTATTAAACTTAACTCTTATATCATATTTTTAATTTTAGAAATAATCGATAATTTCATTGTTGATGGTATTCAACAAAATTTGTAAGCTTTATAAACGAGACGTCACTAAAGGTAAAACAATGACAAAGGACGTAAGCTCCAGCCATCATAAAATTTTGTGACGTATTTTATGGACGTATTTTCCTTTGTTACAGTTTAAATTCAATTGTTATCAATTGTCGTAGTTGGACAAATGATAAATAAATGCCACTTACGTAATCGTAAAACATAATTGCTTACGTAATAGCTATGATCCTGATCCTGTATTTCCAGGCGCAATTCATCGTCGGTCTTCGGGGTTTCTTCCATCAGACTCTCCATGAAGGAAGCTAGGTCCTGGCATCGCTTGCTCATCTGTTGTTTGGCAACTTCAGCTGGTTTTGTGAGCACCTATTCAATAATTCAAATTATACAAACATATACACAATTCTGATTTCAGTGTCACTCTTGGAGAAATTTAATAATCATAAAATAATACAAAACAAAGTAATAAACTCGTGCCCACTTTGTTCACGTTATATATATTCCCTTAAAAATTTCTTTAAAAGTTATGAATTTCTTTGTGGCTTTCCGAGTGAAAGTTGATCACGTTTTTCAAAAATAACTTTATAAAAGCTTAGAAAGGTTTGTCTCCAAAAGTAGCCTAAAAGTTTCAACTTGCTGCTCCGAAGGAAATATGCATGATTACTCAAATAATATTGTAAATAAATATTCAGAAGTATTTTTCAATCTTAAAAGTTTTTTATAAACTACAGCAAGACTTAAAACTAAACGACTCAGGTTTGTAAGTACATTATGTCTTTAAGGATATCTTTAATTCCGAGCCAACTCCACAATTGCAATTATAAAAAGTATTATATTACATCAGGACAGAGTAATACAATAGTGTCTTCTTTATCCATAAAGTATATAGGTAGTATATAAGTAATCTTTTATACACGTACGCACGCACGCACGCACGCACGCTCGCACGTTCGCATATATTTAATATTATTCCTAGGATCAACTATCGCATTAATCTAATTAAGTTCGTAACTTAATGTTTATATTAACTTTAATGTTTATATTCTATGTATTATATATATATATATATATATATATATATATATATATATTCTATGTATAATCCTTCAAGATAAACAATTCTAAAGTGTGTAAACGAAAACGTTTCAATCCTGTACACGTTTGTCACGTTGTATCAAAACAAGTGGCGCAGACATTCACGTTGTTTGAACAAGTGATATAACAACATAAATACATTATACCACGTTTCATTTATATATTTAATTTCCGACACGATCACTTACGAACATAATGTAAGTATATAAATATCTTTAGTATTTCATCATAATTTTTTGGTCTCAATTTACAGACAAAAAATAAATTATGTAATTTTTGATACTGATTTTGTATTATTACTAAATTCAAATTAAGCACCGATAGCCAAGTAGCCAATATGTCGATAAATATTAGTTTCTTAATGGTTTTTAAGTCAAATAGTTTTCTACATTAAAAAAGTAATGATGAAGATAATTGTAGTTCATTTTATAATAATAAAATTATATTGACTTTATTTCATAATTGCCTAATACTTAATATTTTCTCATTATTGGTAAATCCGGTACATGTATAATATAAAAAATGTTTTATAAAGAGATATATTCAAAGCGGTAACAAATTATATTCAAAGCAGTTTCAATCCGGAAGCAGAAAAGCCACATCATATTCCCAACTACCCAACCCTATTAAATGTACCATGTTCTAAATAAAGTCAATTCAACTGCAATATCTATGAGCGACAATGACCACTTACCATCAGGCCGTCAGCTCGTTTGCCTTGATATGATCTCTGAAATAAATTGTAATTAAATAAGCTAACCTCATTCATGACTCTGGTGATCTTTTCTCTTTGAGCTAAAGCTTTCGTCTTTTCTTCCTCAGAAAATTTTAAAGATTTTTCAGAATCGGGCGCTTGAAAGACATCTGGATTTAACGGGCCCTATAAAAAAAATACATAAAGAATAACTTTAAATTACTAATCACAATCCTAACCGTAATTTATTTCTTGGAATATTGTATATGTACTATTAATAGCATTTACCTCAACAATATAGTGTTTGCCGATAACAAATTCAAGCTTCTTAGACCACGGATTAATAAACGACGACCATTCCGTCTCCAGCTTCAAGTAATCTCCGTTTTGTGCCATCATCCTACGAAATATAACAAAATGAGTTCAAACTTCTATACCAGTTCCTTTAGGCCAAGAAATTGAGTAGCAACCTGTAAGGTTTAGATCTCTGGACGCCTCCCTCTCTAACTATACTCTCATAAATCTGCCTCAAGTATCCAAGATCTCCTGGATGATATAATTGTAACGCATCCTTTTCTACGATATCCTGGGGCAAGTATCCGAGATAGGGCACGGATTCCGGATCTATATACTCCAAACTGCCGGTAGCTGAATGCCTTATCACAAATGGTATTGCGTTGTGAATTATTTCAGTTGGAGCTAAAAGATACAATACTCTGTCTTTAAAACAACAACACACACCCAGTCAGTCAGTCACTCACAACTTCCTTACTAACAATACTTTATAAAAACATTTTGTATAAGATCATTACAACGCTCGGAGTTTCAAGTGTCATTATAGAATGTCCAATAATACAACCCGAATTGGGTGGCATTATGTGTGGCGTTTCAAATAAATTTCGTGGTTCCGTTTTTTATTTACATTGGGTAGTTTAAAAATATAATATCCAGTTTGAATACTTTTAGTATTCGTTGTATTAAAAATAAATAAACTGTTATTTAATTCATCAATTACTATATCAAATCATATACACAATAGATACGTGTTTATATAATTGGTAATGTTTGAATTCCTTTAACTAAATTGATAGATTTATTTACATTTGTAAGCAGTTCTGTAAATTATTATACTTTAGCTATAATTAAACATATGAAAGGCACAGCCACATGCGAGCTGTGGGCGGTCCACTATGATAAACAAAAGATACTCACTTTTGAAAGCGGAAAAAAACGGCGTGGCCTGTATCACTAAGTAAATAACTTGTCCTTCCTCGTCATTAATGTTTTTGAAAAAGAACTTCAATAGAAATGGCATAAATGAGACCGTTTTCTCTTTTATTCCAAATCCAATATTTAGTCCTCTGTAACGCCTTATACGGCACACCATCGTTGAGATATGGTTTCCTGGAACAGGAGCTGGCAAGGGTGAAGAAATATATGCATTATTACAAGCGTAGAAACGAAATTACCGACAACTTTATGTCAAAATGGTGGAATTTCATTACCTTTTCTGTCAACAAACTTAACAAACGCAGTACACAAATCTCTTCAGCCTTAAAGGTACGAAGCCAATAAAATAATATATATTCCTACAAAGTATTTAGAATATATAGACAAACAATACTTAAAAGCAATACGCAGCTAGGTATTTTAAAACAAACAAAGCCAGCGCATATCACAAGGTACTAAAGATATTATGAAGAGAAAGCTAGTTTTTCTATGAATAACAGTTATATTTGGAAACGGGCAATAAAATGTTTGTTATTGATTCAAAAGTTTATGTATCATCCACTTGTATCATCTATGTGCAAATTACGAATAATATAATTACATGCATGAACAATTCACATACGAAGTCTTGTACAAAACACACAATGTCAAAGTTTATACTGCTTTTGGATTGAATCACTTAAGATGTAACGTGATCAGGTTAATAATAAACTCAGATTTGGATTGGCCATAATCTTTATTAGTGAAATAAAATAAGAAAATAATACAAATCTAGAAAAAAATAATACCTATTAATTTGTTCTTATAATAGTTTGGTAATATTTTATTAATTTTATTATTGTGTTTTTAAAGCCACATGTAAAAGTCTGGGGTCTAGACAAATGGCAAATCTATATATTTGACATATAAGCACATTATAGTACCGTTTACGTCATATTTAAGTAAAATCTACAACTAGCGTTGGCACTCGTCTAGGCCCTCTGATTCCTAATAACAATATTTTATTACCGTATAAACCAATAACTAGCAAAATAAAGTGAAATACACGTTTAAAAGTTACGAAATGCAGATAATATATCTTTTATATATACGTGAAAACTCGAGGGGTGTTATCAAAAACTACATTCACCGCGGAGAGGGGGGGTGGGGGGATAAAAATTGGTCATGTAGTAGTAGTATTTCCTTATATGCTCCCTTGTCGCTCAGTCTCCGGTGTACAGCTAGTGTTTAATGTTTATTTAAATCGAGATGTTGCCAGTGACTTCTTCTTTCTGAAAGTATCTTGTTTGTTGACGTGAACCAACTACGCCAAGTTTGATTATTCCAAAGTAGATTTGTTGATGTTTTTTGTGTATTTCCAGAAGATTTCTTGTAGAGTAATTGTAGAGCAAATAAATTTTTGATTATTCCGTAAAAAGAATAAAACCGGAGTAATGTGTATCCTGTGTTGCCGTAAAATTAACATAGGAAAGTCACTGTAGATGATTTAATTAAAAATTTTGATATTTAACGTAGCCATTTTTTTATTGATCGCGCATAGCAAATCGTATAACTGAGGTCCAGATAGTCGCGTCTCCACTTCATGTCGAAGTACAAATAAAAGAAAGACAATATTAGCGTGATTTAATTTTTACAATAACGCCATCTAGTGAAATAAAATATAACTTTTATTTTTAACAAGAACCTATCCCTTCGCAACATCCGTTCAGTACTTTCAATTACGTGACTGTGTGTGTCTCAACATATATATTTTTGTTTAATTGCTCAACTTGTACCTGTTGGAATCTTACATGTATTATAAACTATGTAATATTTTAAGCAGTTCTATAGGGAATGTCAGATAATTAATTTGTCCAGTAAATTTTAAACCATAACCAGATACAATAAAAAGAATTTCCGTGACCCATAGCTTTTCTTATAGCATTCAAACGAAAACCCTCCTTGGGAATGCGTGTTAGTGGAATTTCCGCCATTTTAAAGATGGGTGGTGTAGAATGATGTAAACTTTTATTTTTTCCTTTAGCCGGCTCTTATCGGAACCTTCGAGAAGATTAAGTGCGGGCTTGTTTCAAACCGCGACCACAAATATAATTTATTCAAATAAATGTATTTTCTACCACTAACCGCTTTATAATAACCTAAGAAAATCGCTTGTTTTTATTATCTATGTGAGTTTTGTATGAAGTTAAACTATCCATTGTGCCAAAGAAATACTTTACGTTTTTGGACGTGATGGCGTCCAAAATATACATATGTATGTAAATTTTGTTTACTTTTTTTATCATTAGTTTATAAACTTTTTCATTGCGCTGAAGTACATGCATAGCCAGACAAGACAAGCTCTAAAACAGTAAATTTGCACTATAGACTATTAAATAAAAAAATTACCTTTTTCTTGCGTACCATTAACATTTTTGGGCACTGCTAGCCCGTTTGTTATTTGCGAAGCAAATGTGTTGCGATCCTAAAAAATATTTAAAATGTAAGAAAAAAAGTATATATTTAAATTTTAAAAAAACCTTTTACAAATCGTTTTTTCATTATTTCTAAAAATATATAATTTTTTATAGCATTTTACTATTCGTATTATTTGTCAAAATGAAAACATCAACTATTTCTATAAAAAACAGAAACAACAACATTAAATTGTCTTAAAACTTATTTAGGCTAGCTTAGTCTAAGGCTACTACAATAAACAGATATATTCACCCTTGGATGCACAAAGTCTATAAATGATCTTCCGATCCACATATCTTTAGGGAAACCAAGGGCAGTAACGATGGATGACGTTGTAAACATCACCACTCCATCTTGCATCGATATAACACAGGAGAAGCTATCCTAAAACAAACACCGTGTTGATGATGATGCTTCATCGAAACAGTTCAATACATCTGGAACATTCTTTATATTTATATATATGTATGTATATATATAAATAAATACTTACTGGACATTGGGATGTAGTGGAGCGTCCAGAGACTAAATTCAATGACGATACTATTGGAGTGTTGACCAAGCAAGACTAAAACAAAGAAAACATCAATTAGCTGTCCAAAATTAGTTTTTGAAGCCAATAATCATACAAAACTGCAATACAATGGACATGGCTGGCTTTAAAGACCAATTAAATTTATTTTTGTGTTAATTTGTCATGAGAGTATTCATTGGGTTATTGTCGCTTCTTCTTTGTGGGCCTTCGTTGAGGTTTCATAGGCAAGGTGTGCTGATTTGAAAAAAAAAATGAACTAGGAGTTCAAATTTGAATGATATTGAAAAATACCTCATCCTTTTCATCGCATCTCTCCAGTGTAGATATCTCCATGTCCTCCGGCACCATCTCGGTTTGCACCAGAGGTGGCGGCGGGGTGGGGTTAACTGAATAACAAGGGCACAGACGGAAGATAAACATAAACCTAAATCTCCAGGATATGTAATAAATAAGCTGAAAAGAATTGATGTCATCTCAACCAAAAAAGCATGATCTTTACGTACCCAATCTGGAATAAATACTTCTTTCACGTTACCTTACTACCTTTTTTTTGTTGCCTGTACTACCGAGGAATATAGAAATATGATAGAAATGGATTTATATTAGCTGATCCTTGGCCTGTAATAATAGTCATTAGTTTAATTGGTTCGTTATTGTTATTTTTTTTTTCTATTTTTTTATGTTACTGTTAGGTTATTGTGAATTTGTAATACTCAATTATTTATAATGTTTTGATCCTATAAAGACTCTATGGATTATTCGACCAAAATTAATAAAAGCCTATAAATCAAAAATATATAATTATATCTGACATTTAAAATATGACCAAACTTTTAGAATCATAAAATTCGATATCCGATAAACGGTTTCGTTTAACTTATTATGATATACGAAATGATTTTGTGACATACGGCTTCCAGCTCACAGTTATAAAAAATATTGATTGACTCCAGATCTGTAACTTTGTACAGATTTTAGAGCTGTTATATCATCCATATGTTCTTGCAGTTATATAAAATATATTATAATATAAATTAAAGTATTTGTTTCGATTGAAAATTTGTTTTGGAGAACGTGACTTAGATTAAGGTTAAAATGACAGTCAAACACCCTATATATTATATAATGTGTTCGATCGATGGACACAATTATTTTATTATATATCATTGATATTTATAGTTATTATTAAAAACACATTAGAAATATTTTTCAATTGTTATAATAGTGTGCTTTGAATTTTAATAATAATTTTTAAAAATCATTTATATACAAATTTATAATTACAAACACGAAATGGACGAACGAAAATATGCTATTTTTTAATGAAGCTCAATCGATAATTTAGATGATGTATTTTTTTTCAAAGAATAAGCGAAAAGAAGGAAAGAAGAAGGAAAACTATTTAATTAAAATCTATTTTTTATGAAAATAATATTATAAAATATTATCATTTTATTTTTATTTAAATAAACCACTAAATGAAATACTGAGGTATTATAACAACTCAGTGTATGTATAATTTAAAATTATGTTAAAAAAAATTGCCATCCATGCACTTCAGAAAATAAGATTCATTTCCTTCCACATTTTACGCAATTTTAACATATTTTTATGTTAAATAATTAAAAAAGTTGCCCCACTCACCATCATTGGCCTCTTCCTGCAATGTCTCGAACACTGGTATAGGTTCTTGTGGGCATTCTTCAACTTTCTCTTCGGTTGGTTTCAATTCAACTTGTACGGGCTTTTTCTTTTTTGATTCCTTTTCTTTGAGCCATTTTTCCGGGGGTTGGCCTAAGTTATTGCTAGGAAGAAGTGATACCTTAATAAATATATATTTTCAAAACTCATGGCTATGAATTATTAAATTTTCATATTAATATTATTTTATCCAATTAAAATGGAACTAATACAACACTTATGAAACAAAAAAAAAACATTTTTTCCTAAGGCGTAAGATTTTCACATATAATATTTTTTTCAAACCTGTAGGTAGAAGTCGATTGTTTGCCGCCGTATCCACTGCTACCACTTGAGTTGCTGCCAGAATGAGTGGATTTAGAGCTGTGGCTAAAAAAAACATGTAAATTAAATGTAAATAAAACATAAACACAGTAATAAGCCTGAATTATATTTTATTATTAATACCTTCTCCTGGACTGACTATTACTGCAACTGTTGGAATACGCGGAATCCGAAATCTTAGCATTATTTTCTGAATCGTCCAAGTTATCCATGATCACTGATCTGTAAAAAAGGACTACGTAAGGTATATTTAAACTCCTATATACATATATGTACTTTAATATAATTACTTCTTAAAATTAAAAGATGGATGCATAGGTACTTAATATTATTAAAAAAAAGATGACGAAATATTATTTAAAAATTATACGTAACCAAAGTAAGTGTTTACAAAAGAGTGACCGAACATTATTTCAAACTTTGTAGAACAATTTAGAAAAACATTTTAGGGTGTGACGTCAGTGACATTTTTAGTAATTGCATAATAACGGAATTCCAAGTACTACCGTAAAGAGTGAAACAAATATTTTCTTAGAGAAAAATTCACTTTACGACAATCAGCAAATAAATTTGTAAAAAAAGCTTCTCTAAGCAAAGTCCAAACTTTTTTTAAAACTATACAATAGTGTCAATCATTGAAGATTATTATTTTAATTGAATGGAAGAATAGATGAATAGTTACGGGAGCAGAATAGTCTGTCTAATTTATTGAGTTTCTATTAAAGGACAGGAAAATCAGTAGTCATTGCTGATCACCAATACTATTATTATCACAATTTTTTATATTACATCAAAAAATTTGGGCCACGGTTGATAAGTTTATCAATCCCATACATAACAATATCTATTTATATATAAATAGACATCTCATAAAACTTTTATTAACAATATGCTATAACTTTCACAGAGATAGGTCATATAATGACGAAGTTTATCAACATAGCATGTTTTAGTATGTTTATCACTAATAAATAATTTTAAACTTATAACATAGTATATGACATATCATTGTTTGTTGTTTTAACTGTTGAAAGTCATTGTAAAAAAACTTACAGATACTTTCCTTTCTTTTGCATATTAGTGACAGGTTTAAGTTTCCTTACATTCAGCAAAAGAAACTTGTAGCCAATACCAAAATTTACTTGATAATTTATAATACTCTTATTATTTCAACTATCTCAGATTTACATTTTGGCAATCTTCCTCAAAATAACAAAAAATAAATCAGAAGTACAAATTTTTAAATTTTTGGAATAGAAAAATATTTTTTTTTTATCATACAGAAATAATTATAAAAGGCTTATTTTTTAGGTGAAGTCTAAACCAACTTTTAGTATTCAATTGCAACTACAAGATGATTTTACAATTTACATAATATTATAACATTTAAATTCAAAATAGTCACTTGTGACCTTGCAAATGCCTATCTGTTTTAGTAAATATCATGGCAAAATTAATAATCTTTTCCAACTTTTCAATCAAAGATCGTAATAATATTCAGCCTAAAAAAAGTTATATATTAAATATGTTGCTGAGACTTGCTTGAGTTCATAACGCTTTAACTGTTAAATGTCTTTAGATCTCATCATGATGAGTCAAGCCTCTACTAACTCTAAAAATTCTATGTTACAAACCCAATAAAATTGAAATTAAAGTAAATAATTTTGATTTCAAATAAGCATACGTTACAGTCATGAAATGTCACTCTAATTGTATAATTTGAAAGGGTAGATCCATGGAGAATAATTAAAAGCAATTGGATAAATAGTACACCTTGGCTAAATAGTATGGTTTGGCCGTTTCATAGAACTTTTGCATGAATACACATAACTTAATTTTATCATAAATATAACTTAATTTTTTCCAATGACTACATATATATTTTATCAAGAATAAGGAAAAATCTAATTTATTGATTTTTATTAGACAAGATAATTAATTTATTAACACTATAACACAATAATATAAGAAAATCCAATGCAGTAAACAAACTGGTTGTGATTTTCTTTATACACAGATTTATGAGTTAGTTTACAAGAAATATCTCAAGTTAGCCAGACTCAAATGTCATTCTCTGTAAAATTTTATAAAAAATAAATAAATGCCTACTTGGAATATTTGCATAGCATTATGAGTACTCGCATAGCATACAATTTAATGAACTCAATATTAAGTATAAAACCTAATATTATGTCAGGGTTTAATATAATAACAAAGGATTATTTTATAAAAGACACTAATTCTTAATTACAGATATGAATATGCATGGGTGTTTTTTTATTTTTAAAATAATTTCTATTCATAAAAACCAACAAAATAACAACTGGTGCATAAGAAAGTTAGTTCTTATTAATTTCAATAGGTTGCCTTATCTATATATTTTTTTAACAAATACCTATTTATATATCAACACTTAAATTACAAGAGGAATAATATCATGCTTCTTTTAATATATGGAAGTACTAACATTTTTATATCTCACTAACCTAGATCTCAAAAACTTAATGTTCAACAAGAATAATTACGAAATAAGATATTTTAAAAACTAAACATCGCTATGCTAAAGTTTTGCTAGAAAAATATCACAATATACAAGGAACTGTTTTCAAATCAATGATATAGATATTAAGTTTAAAAGCAATAAAAAGTCAACCAAAACCAAAACCCGAACTTGAATTGAAATATAATATGGAATGACCTTTTAAGAAGGAAGCAACACTGTTTACTTGTTGTAAGTAATCAAAACATATATTCATATTTTATAGCAAATACATTCGCATTTTGCATATACAAGAGATACATTATTGCTAATACTTAATTAATATTAATACTAAATTAAATATTATGGATTTAGGCCTAGCAAATTAAAAATATATTTAAAATACTGACGCTGGCATTATAACATTCTAAATATAATCAAGTAAAACAAACGATATAGGTAGGTCGATATAGGTATCAATTTTGAATTCGGCGCCTAAAAATTTAGTCCTAAAAAAATTGGATAAGTATTTGGGGTCAGCATTTTTTTTACTATATTTTAAATATCAAAACAGAACTTACTTGCACTTTTTAATAGTCCATATTAGTTTCAACTTAGTTTTATAAGCACTTATATAGTTATTAATTTTCACAATTGATGTTTCACAAAAAACAGAATTTATGCGACGTATTTATTATTCTCACCAAAATTAACCTAAGTGTTTTTATTATTTGTTAAAAAAAGTATTTTATTGCCCGGGCTCCGATCAGCAAGCAGGCTTGGAAGTGTTTGATCATAATTCAGAACGGTTGTGGTGACTAGTGTCGCTGTGCAGGAGACAGAAAACGTTTATCGACATCGATATTTATGAATTTTTATAAAAGGATATTTTAATGTTAAATATTTTTGAGGATTTTTTTATTTATATTATTCATAACATATATGTATAATTGATATATTTCGTTTAGATGTTTCTTGCGATAAACAATACGACGTTATTATTACAAAATACTCGACAACAGTTGTGTAAGGTGTCATACTGATTATTAAATAATGCCTTGATAATTTGTAAAGAAAGTATCACATTGTCTTTACACCAAAAAAGATAAATATTTATTTAGTAGTTACGGTCCGATATAGCAAGCATGCTGTAGCGAGTTACATTATGAATACTGACTTATTTTAAATATTACTTAAATTATTATTTATGTTAGTTTGAATGTTATCTAAACAGCGTCATAAAAAAATTTGGATACTTATTTTTTTTAACTAGTGTACCAATAGTTTAGTTAGAATCATAAACATATATTTTTGTAAGTTTATTAAATGGTAACGCATATCTACATTCAAAATTAGTTTACACTCCAAATTACTAGAAAGGTATATCATGGTTGGCAAAACTAAGTTTTAGTGATTTTTGCATGATACCTACCAACTTTTTATGATGACTTGCTTGATTTTCTTTTAATAAATAAAATGATTATCAATATGGATAACATCATAAACATCTACTCGATTTGTTTTTACTCCCTAAATATTACAAACTTAAACAATTAATAAAGGTATGCAGTATTTATCGATAGTAATAAATATAAATAAGCTTTAGTGAAACATCACTAGAGTTCACGCTCAAAAACACGTGAGCGCCCATGCAACGTGAAATAGAAATATATACGGGTCTCCTCGGGCTGTGTGTTCAAGCACGTGGAGAGAAATAACGCTGTAATTGCACATAAATACAAAAGAACTGTATCGACTGTCGAGTCCCGTGGAGAATTGAAACTGCCCGAAGAAGTTCTGCACGTTTATTTGTAATACGTAGATGTAAAACGTTTTTGAAGTTCTTGTTTTTAATTTTTCATTATTACTCATATTTATTCATATAATTGTGTAGACTATGGTATTTGTTTAGATCATTATTATAAGTACCTAAAATGGATGGTAATATGATTTTTATATAGAAGTATTGTGATATTATATTTATTTATTTAATTAGTAAAGAAATATATAAACTACTTTTTTTCTATTTTGTTATAATATTGTATAATTATCTATCTATCTTTATCAACAATGAAAGTATATTTATATTTCTTAACTAAATATCATATGACGTGGCACATTACAATGAACTTAAACGGATCACGTTTTACCGAATTCGATAATACCTAAAATTGTAACTCAATAAATATTACGTGGGTACAATAAGTAGTATTTAAGACGGTAACTTATGATTTATTCAAAATAACCATTCTTATAGAACTTGACCATCTTCCATGTACCTGTCAAGTTTAGGAAGGATCAAACGTAATACCTACTTGAAAATCTTTTACAATAGTCTATAAATATAAGTAGGTGAATAACAATACATACAATTAGCATTTATGATTACAAAAAAAGTGAATAATTGATAAAAATAATGTTTTATATATAACAACTATAGAGCTAGAATGAGCTCCTAGTAGACCTGCGTCCTTGAGATATTTCACACTTTTTTACGTAAGGTTATGACGTAATAATATAATGTAATTATGACGTACCTTTGACATCGGAACTTATGCCATGTCGTAACGCTGGCATGATTCAGATGAAAAATCTGTAATGTATGTAAGAGTTCTAAGTTCTAATTATGTATTTATCTAATCTATAATAGATCAGTATTCTAAAGATATTTGTAGATAACTAAAGTAGGTACGTAGTAAATGTTTTTAATAAGTACTTGTGTCACAACTCAGCAATGATGCGACTTTATGAGATTAACTCAAAGAAATATAATTTAAAACAGTACCTACTGCCATATTTTAAAATCATACGAATTCTATGTATATTGAAGAATTTTAAAACCTTGAATAATGATTGCCTAGATTTATTTAAATGTCAACTGTACGTAGAATTTAGAGGTTTATATATTACAGAAGTAAGATACTCGTATGTAATATATAAGCTATAGGAACGTAACATGTACGTCAGGATGATGTAGCTTTTACATTATATTTTTTGGATAACTTTGATATATTTTATAATAGTGTAATATGATGCTTTGTTTACGGGGTGACACCCACTACTACTTCCACAGTTCATAACAAATAAAATTAAACGCTATCTCATCAAGGTCATCCAGACACTGGGATCTAGACATACAATCTTTTTAAGATCATATAACTAGATAACTGCAAAGTAACAGGTAGCCGACCTATAGGATTATCTGTATTTAGCCAAAAGGTATCATTTCTAAATTTAAATGAATGATCACTCAGCAATAACAAAATAAAACATTTGAAATCATGGATGTAATTTATTCTTATTTATGTCTCGAAGGACGAGTGTACTCAACTTTATTATTATTATACTCAACTTATTAACATAAATAATCTTATTAGTTGCTTAATGAAGACTAGTATAGCAGAAATACTTAAAGGTCGCTACAGCATGATTATTGATAGACGTAAACTTCTTTAGTTTTCACATCTTATGAACTTATTACTAATAGAGACCCTTCGTTGTTTAATTACATAAAAGAAAAAAAATACCTTAAAAAAATCTTACAAATATAAATGAGTAAATCCCATGTAATGTATTAGTTATTTACATTTCACTCATGTAACTGTTCCATAAAACTAAACTCTCAAAAACTTCATGGAACTAGAATGAAAATGAAGATGCGCCGTTAGGAACGGAGTACGTCACTGCTCAGCGAATCACGTGGTCACTGTCCGGCATACTTATATACTTATAATTTGATTGGTAGCTGGCTGGTAGATAGCTTTTATATTTTATAGATATTCAAAATACCAATCAGTTGATCATAGGTCTAAAATTATAAGATTTATAGTAGAACCGTCCATATCCTGTCCCAAGCGAAATTTGACTAAAAAGAGATACTGGCGAGTGTTTGGTGGATAAGTGTCATACAGCTTCCTAAGATCTGGTCATATAAATACGGCAGATCTGTAAACAATTATGAAAAAGCTGGCTGTTAAACAACCGAGACCGATCAATAGTTCTCGCCCATTCTTGCTTCAGGACAATGCTAGACCCCATATGTCACGTCATCATCATCATCATTCATCATATCAACCGGAAGGCGTCCAATAACAAAGGCCTCCCTAAAGATCTCCACGACTATCGGAACCGCGCAGCCCTCATCCATCTCCTGGCAGCGACTTCGACCAGATCGTCGGACCATTTTGCAGGGTGCCTATCCACGTCCCTCTTTCGGTTTACGCGACCGCCTCTCGAGGACTTTACGGCCCCAACTGCTATCTGTCCTATAAGGTATGTGGCCTGCCCATTGCCACTAAATAGACGGTGGCTAATATAGAGATTAGACAGGAATGTCTCCGACACCCACCAAACTCCAAACCAAACTTAGAAATTTGGTTAATTTATTGCAAAGATAAGTATTAAATACCCATGAGGCAAACCGCCTTCAAAGAGTTTATTGACTCTCTCCCACAATTTTATAGCACATGAATCAAGAACTACCTATAAAAAGGCATGAGTGTACTTTTTTCATATTAAACGATAGATTTATATGAACGGACCTAATAATAACAAGTCTAAACTTAACTGTGTTCAGGATTGCATAACATTTTCTATAACTTCAAAGTCATTAAATGATAGGTACATTATAAATAGGTATGATATTGACAATGAAAAATATGCAATCAACAAAAGTGAGAGGATACATATTTAGTTAACAATGAAGGATTCATTTTATTCATAAAAAGACAGGTTTTTAGTATTGACACTTTGATAAGAGCATAATTGAAAAAAAATAAAAGATTTTTTACATAATATAATTTATTTTGTCTTAATATAGGTGAAACATATTCGATAGAAACATTTTAACAGTGTTAGTAGAACGATTATGTGCTTTTGGAAAGATATTCTATCCTACTTCTAATAAAACTACTTTTTTTTTATTTGTAGGGGATCAATTACGATGAGAATCCACAAAAGGGACTGTTTTCCAAGTATTCTTAAATTGTTTTTGTAAGAAATATAAAGTCATTTAATTGTTTAACATCATATTATTATATGTATATATTTTATTATAAAGTTATTGAAGTTTTAGATAAGCTTTTAGCCAACCGCTGCTAGAAGTAGAGTAGCAACATCCTCTCGGGGTGACCGAGTAATTAACTTCATGGTAACTGATCCTTGAGCTGCTACCAAACGAGCTCGTACCAACATTGGAGTTCCCTCACGCCACATACCACCACCACGGATTTCTTTGACTGCCTCACCCGATGAAGCACCAGTGCCGGATATAGACGATTTAGGTAAACCTAAATGGTCACAAACTGCCAGTGCTGCATCGTTAATATCTGATTGGGGCAATACAAAGGTATCGCAAGCTTCTGGAGCTGCTGATGCTCGTTCCCATGAAGCTTCCCACTCATCGGTCGCAGCAAGAGTCCGGAACTGTTCAGCGCATCCGATATCCACTTCTTCTAAAGGATACGTATCAGAATAACCTTCACCGCCATCAGGCAAGCCAGATGTAGGGTCGCAATCTCGTACTACAAACTCGAGAGTAGCCCCAAAAGTGCCTAAGGTCTCGATTGGGCCGGGGGGAAACTCCAAAACACAGAACACACTACCTTGTTTATCGTATGGTAGTAGTTCACATGGAACTTCACACACAATTTTATAACCAGGAGCACATTCGAGACGAATGTGCACTTTTTCTAAAAGTTGGTCACTGAGCGTGTTTAAGCATTCAAACTGCAAAATCAAATGTCGTGCAAAGACATGTTTAACACATCGTACCCGATACTCAGTTTCTGGTTCCGTTAGATCAATAGCTTTGCATGTTTTAAATCCTGGTCCAAGTTTTTCGATGCCTGGTATCACTTTTAGTTGTTCAGAGTACAATTCTTCAAGAGATACCACTGGTTGTTTACGAGTTTCAATTTGAACGGGTGTTTCTTCAGGTTCCTGTGACGGTTGCGATGTCGGAACACTTGCAATATTAAAGGGTTCTTCAGGTTTCAAGTTAATGTGATCTAGTAAAGCTTTTTCCAAAAGAACTGGATTTGGAATTGGCACATTGATGATATATTCATCAATGAGCTGACGGTCATGGGAATCCAAAATAGCGCTGTAAAAGATGGCTCTATCACGGACCTCGTCATCATCGTCCAATTGGCAACGAGCTAAAAGAACGCTTATATTTGGAAGCAAATCTTCGCAAGCCGCACCAAATCGAGCAACTGCAGACACAGCGGCAGCTCGGACCGGACCAGATTCTAAAATTACTCGATTATAGATGTATCTGATATATCTAGATGGCTGACGAGCTTTAGGTCCTTCGCGGCCTAATATGTACAAAATACGTACGGCCAACGATGTATGTTCGCAATCTTCAATAAATTCACAGAGATGGGCTAAACCTGTTTCTTTGGCATCTGGATTTTCTTCTACTAAGGCAATTATTGCATCTGCAATCGCAGTTTTATATTGCACACCACCCTCGTCACGTAACATACCAGCTAAAAATGAAGCAAGTGATTGATGCTTTCGTGGATACTTAGTGCACAGTCGTCTTATGGCACGAACAACTACAATTTTGAACTCATCAGATATTTCCGACATGAATGTCGAAATTTGTTTCATTAGCCGATCAATTGAGCTTTCAGCTCCGGTGGCAAGCAAAGTAGTCACTGCTAAGGTAGCAACGGAACGGTTTGAGTCGGAGATAAGATTTTCCAAATCAACAGCACATGCTGCTACAGCATTGGGATGTTTTGCTGTTAGCTTTGCTAATGTACGGGCACCAGCAAGACGACTGGTGGCTTTGGGCGAATTGCAGAAAATTTGCAAGACGCTCACGGCCTGGGCAAGATCTCTAGCTGACTTGCGCAAGTTGACAATCGCATAGGCAGCTTCATAAACAACAATCTCAGACTTGTGACGCAAACAAGATTCAATAAATTCCAAATATGGCTCCGATGCATCGCTTTGATCTTCTTCAGCTAATTTTGCAGCATGTCTGACTAACAGACATAAAGCGAATGGAGACCGTAGAGGTGATCGAGATAGCTTTGTAACCAATTTTACAGTTGATAATCGGTCGTTGCGTCTCGCCCCTGCTACTACTGCGAGGGCATGGTACGACACCATCGCATTATCTGACATTATTGCCTCCTGAAAACAATATGAATATATACATTAATTTAATTAAGGTATCACACATTTTTATAAAATTATAGTATAGAACTTATTTTGACAATAAATAGAAAAACACTATTTTAATTTTACCTATTCATCTAACCTATTTCATTGAAATAGTCTTGAAAGCTATTCACAATAATGGTATCCAGATAAAGGTTAGAATACGCTGTATTTTTTTTTTTTTTTTAAATATAATTATATAACCTTCCCACATTTAATTTGCTCTGCAAATCACATTAAATCTTAGAATTCTGGAGGACAAATATAATAATTAGTAGTATAGACACTAAAGTGGAATAATGCATTACTACAACTGCATTGTTTTAAATAAAAATATTAGCAAATTTAAAATATTCAGTTATTTTTAAACAATACATCTTCCAATAAAATCCTTCTTATGGGGAATAGAGCCAAGTACTTGTGCAAAAAAAAGTATTTTGTAATAGACTGCCTAAGACTTCAGTAAAAATAAACATTTTGTATAGATACCTACAGTGATTGCTATTCAATCCCATCTTTATTCCAATAAATAAGTGGGTCAGAATCTTTCACCATGGATCCATCTTTTAAAAAAATATAACTCCACAGTATATGAACATCGGGGTTAAAATAATATGTAACAAATAATAAAGGTACAATTATCATGAATATAAAGCTGCATATAAGCCCTTATGGCAAGAACTTGCCCCTTCTTGTTTTGGTAAAGAAATATTTTTTTTTCTAGTTTTATTACTTAGATTACTAAAAGTAGTTTTTTGTCCATTTAAAAGATATTTCATTCTTCAACCCTCATGACATACAACCAACTACTTACTCTTACTACATGATTGAATATTGATCATACCAATAGACCTGTTCATCATAATATAATATTACAGCATATATCATAAAATGATATTACGGCACAAAATTGTAATTTAATGGTGTTATTACTGTATCTAAGGTCTTTCAAAACTATAATAGAATAATTAAAATTTCAAAAACAATTATTTAGTGTACATTTAATTCTTTACATTTCCTTGACATTTTCTCCGAAGAATCCCGGCAATACATTAGTCCACACTATATGTAGGAAACTCACGTGCAATGATAGGTATCTCAAAGGTCATTCCCATCACCAGCCTAGCTACCCTAATTAGGTACCATTTGCAAATATAACTACAGGTCGAGCTTCAGCATATCAGCCATGTTTTTGTCAACGCAAGCTGTTCATGGCTTGGTAAAGTCACAAGAAATATAAAATGCTACCCGTAGTTGAAGTTTAGTCAGCACTACTACCATATGCAATTGGGCTTATGGACAGAATAGTAAATATCTTAAAGACAATTTCCACAAGCCCAAATTAAAAAGACCACTTTAAAGCAGCATTCTTTTGAAATGGATTAGTGTCTATTAAATCAATATATATATTACTTCAATAAAGAAACATATATAAAAAAATGTGTGCCGAAATGCTGCCTATTACTACCTACTTCGGAGTTAATGTCTGGGGTCATTAGCTCCCATATGATAATGTAAAAGAACCTTGCTTGTCAACATAAATATATTCTTAGATTGATTTGGGAGCCTGTTGAAAGAAGGCAAGAAGGTTGAAATTCAATTTAAAAACACTAATTTCAATAGATACGAACATTGAAATCTACTATTACTGAACTCAATATCTAACCCAAAGATAATTGCCCATTCTGTGTGCAATTAGATGAAAAATAAACTGACAACCTTACTGATTGACCGACTGACCTAAAACTCATCTTTCCATGAACACAATTTGGAACATCCAGTTTAAACTATAATGTACGTAATATTTGCTAGTTAAATCTGTAAAATGGTTTTATTTATATGTACTACTTGTGAAAATCTTAGAAAACATTCAAACTTGTTTTATATGAAATGTTTTCTTAGAGCTTTCACTTTTATTTTGTACTAGTTTAGAATCCTGTTGTTTGTTTTTAATAAATCAAAAGTTCAATAGATGAGATAGGAGATTAGCAAAAAATTATGTTGCAACATTATTACCTGTGCATCGTTCACCCAACGCCTCACTAAATCAGGGACAGTTGCAGATAAATGGAGTGCAGAAACAAGAGCAGCCGAGCTGACAGCAGGGTTCTTGTCTACAATGGCTTGCTTCATGTATCGCTCAATTGCTTGCAACATAGTGCTGTCTGTTATGCTACACAGTGCCCGGATAGCTGCTGCACGATACAAGTCCTCCTTACCAGTCATATCTTTAGTCAATGAAGAGGTCACAATAATTACATCTTGAGCCATTGAGCTTAACTCTTTGATGCACAAATATACGAGACGGCGTAAAACAACATCCTTAGATTGAAATAATTTTGTGGTAGCAAAAAATATTTCAGTGGATTCTTGAGTTGATAATTTTTCTCCTTGATTAAGTAAGTATATAATTTTTGTAAGTATATGGACACATTTTCGTGGATTAACAGGGGTTGAATTAAAGTACCGTGCCTCTTGCAAAAGAGTAGTTTTATCAAGATTTTGAAAGATATTTCCTCCACCATCTTCCTCCTCCTTCTTGTCACGACGAAAAGAGCTCATATTTAATTTTTTTCTGTAAGATGCCACACCAAACTTATTTATATTCACCGGTAACAGAATAGGAAGCCAAGATGGCAAAATGATATTGATTAAATTGATGATGTAAAATGACACATACAACAAGTGCTACGCTGTTCGCTGTCAAAATGTGTTAGACGATTTTTGTCTATGCCACAGTCTTTAGTCTCTAGTGCTGGATGTGTGCTCAGCCTTATTTTGTTAAAACCTAAACATTTTTACGGTTTGCACATTGATACGATATGATTATTAATCACGCCTTAACCTGAATTTGAAGGGCATAATCATAGTATAAACTTCCTTTTAATTGTCCATAAACATTCACACTGAGTCATAATATAGTTAAGAGAAAAAATAAGTAACGTTGTTTGGTAAAATGTTTGTTCTTTGTATTTATATTGTTTATATCACTATGATAATTAGAATGATCAATATCATTATGAAAATAATTAGATTTTTAAAAATATACTTATCGGTGTCCGTGAGATATTGGTTTGCTAAAACTTATCTATATAACTTACTTAAAGAATCTCTAGGGTCCAATTTTAAATTGCATAAATAGTTTTCTTTTGTACAACGACAATGGTATCTATATCAACAGTGCTACTCCACAATAGAATACCATTCGATACTATGAAAATAAATATAAGCTAACTTAGCAGTTGTAACGCTAGTTAGTCTGAGGGATCTTATTTTTTACAGCATATGTGACGAAAAAAAGTTGACAAGCAATTAACTTTATAGTGAGCCCATTCTATTTTAGAAGCAACAGTAATTCCTAAAAAAAATCTTCTTTTATAGTAGGTACATTAATTTGCACCTTTTGTACATTTGCTGTCGAAAATCTAAGAAGTTCTGTTTTTTATTATTTAAAAGATTATTAACCCAATCCCAATGCACTATTCCATAGACAGCCTGACGTCGTAATATATTACCTAAATCTGTTTTACTTTAAATATTAAAGAAGTATTACCAGTAAACAATCCTATCTCATTATGTTTCTCTACAAAAATAGAGCAGATCATTTATATAAACAACGAAGAGAAACGGGGATAATATCGATCTTTGAAGAACCCCCACATCCATTGGAGCCTATTCACCTCAACTCCCTAAATTCTATCATACTAGTAAGAAATGAAGAGTTAGGTGTTCTCAAGCTGATAACAATCGAATACTTTAGATAGATTACAGAATATTCCAAAAGCAGCCCGTGATTCCTCCTAGGTCTTCTTTATATGTTATTTGAGAAAGACCAGCATCAGTACAGTCACCGTAAAACCGAATTTTTATTGTGAAGCAAATATTTTTTTATAAATATGGTCTGGTAAAAATTAAGCATGATATTTCAATTATTTTAGTACCTAGTACTAAGATTAGCCTCTTTTGCTGAATATTTTTATATGTGATTCGCCAGATTTGTTAAATATTTTTGACTTTTTGCACGTTTTCTTCAATTTAAATTGTATTGAAGAAATTTAAAGTTGAAACAAATTATAACGTCATATTCTATACCCCCATATTTTTTAAGCAAAAGATTTTTTGTGGTCTGCGTATATAAAAAAAAAAATATTTTGCTTTCTAATTTTAATAAGGTTTAATAAACACTTTTAACTTGATTTATTTTAGTTTTATTTGGTGACATAATAATATTCAAGCTTTTAGAGATACTTTTAAATGTGTAATTAATTTCTTGGAAGTGTAATTGTTTTTAGCTTTATGCTTTCAGCTTACGCAAAAAGTTATAAGAATAGAAACATGTAAAAACAAGTATACTTGCTTTTATAAAATTAAAACATAATTTAGCTCGAGGTGTGCTTTCATGTTTCATAATTAGAACTCTAGATGGCGCTGTTAAATAAAAAACTAGATAAATTATTAATTATTATTACTGATAACAGTATTTTATAATATTGGTATTTAAGGAATAATAGTAATAATCAAACTTATTAGTCTAGCTTTTCATGAAATAAAAGTTAAGTGTGTTCTTTACATGCACAATGTTTTTATAGTTATTAACATTGAATTTGGAACTAGCGTGTCTAACATGAAATCAAGTATCAGCAAGTTGGGATAGCTGTAGTCTAGATGGCGTACCGTAAATCTAAGCATTTGACATTTGGACCTATTATTTCAGTAGGCCTGTCATCTGTAGTTTTCAGAAGGCAACCTTACAGACTACAGTTTACTACCCAGTATCCGGTATATGAGTAGTGATTGGATATATGCGCTGTAAATTGTAATTCAGATTTCAGACGTGCTGGCGTTATGACAGCATTTGGTCGTGTATTAATATTGTATTTACGCTATTGCAATTTACGAAATTTTAAATTTATTGTAATATTTGCTACGAACTAACTTCACTTCATAAGTATATTTTTTTTCATATTTTCACGTATGAAACACGAAAGTTTAAAAAAAATGTATTTCTTCATTTATAAAGAAGTAAAACAAAGTATTGTAAAGTTAATTCAAAGTACTTATCTAAGTTATGTTACATCACGAAACATATGATATGACATACATATATTTTGATTCGTACATCAATACGAATAATGACTTTTTTTTGGACCAACCAACCGACCATACAAAAAAAAGTTTCACTTTAAAAGTATTTAATAAAATAATAACAAGGCATATCTGGACAATAAATAAAAAAAAAATACTATCATTTTGACACATTTAAAAACAATGGTTTATAACATTTTACTATTTTGTCTGTTTATGTCGGTTTGTTGGTATGTTCGCACGTTACGGTAAACATACTTAAAGGAGTCGAATTAAATTTAATGTGGTTCGAGATTTCTGCAGCTGTCAAAATATAAATACATTTTACTCTGTCGAGAGTAAATTTAAGTAAGTAGTAGAGAGTAAATCTAGCGAGTAAATTTAAATTATTAGTAAATATTGTAATTTAAATGTTCTCTCCTCATCTAATCTTCAACTTTTCATTCCTTCCCACCATTCTGGTTTTCGTGCAAATTCTGTCCACGCAAATAAACTTTGGAATGGCTTACCTAAACATATCAGACGCTCTTCAAGCAAAATGGCCTTTAGAAATCCATTCATACATATCTTTGGAAGTGTATTAAAGAATAGTAATATATTATTTAAGGTACATATAACGTACGTAAATCTTATGTATTTGTGATTTAAGATACCACCTATATTATCTATCTTAATTATGCTAAATATTTAAGTATTTATTAGCATGTATCTGTTGATATTATAAATAGTATAACTACTATGTATATAAAGTACATTGTAAAGTAAGATAAGTGACCCAAATAAAGCCTATGTCCTATAAAGCCTATTTCTCAAATTTGACGCTTCGTGATTTCAAATGACGAACTAATGTTTCTGGAAGTGTGCCTGTATGTACCCATAGTGTGTGTACTCATACGGGCACAGCCAGCGAGCCATGCCGCGTGTATTTTGGAAACTGCAGTCGAAAACAATTCCGACGCGGAGCAAACGCTTGTTTTTATAAAATTCCTACCAAGAAAACATTAAGTATTTTCATTTTTATTCTTATTATTGCTGTATTTTGTCTATAGAAAAATTATAAGTTTAGCCATCTCGTCTCATATGTCAAATAACTACGTTACCTGTATGACCCATGTAATTGGTTTTTTGTTTACTAATTTGCGATGCCTTAATAAAGCCTACAAAAAAATTGGTTAGGCCTTATTATGGCACAGGTAGCAGGCCTTATTTGCCTTATCGTTCTTTTGGGCACTATTGGGACCAAGAGTTTATTAAATATGTCAGTCAGCATCCAGGAAGAATAATAAACAAAACGACCTTGAATGTTATTCTCTCATAAGTGTGGGCAAAATACTTGACTATTAACAACGTTTGGAATGGCTTTCGTGCTACAGGTAACCCAGATGCGTTTGCGCCTTCTCTGTTCTGTTTTGTCAGAACTTCCAAATCCCACCAGCAGAGTGAATATTGCTGTCTTACATACTGGACGCAGGGAAAATTTCAACTGCCATTGTTGGATTCGGTAAAGTCAAGCACAGAGACTGAGAATTTGCCACCGTCTATGCTCTCGAAAAATAATCCAAGTACTGAAATTCCACATAACAATTAATACGATCAATAAATTTAATATAAAGAACGCTTTAAACTCATTAAGAATTTAAATATTTCCTTGTTTTTATTAAGGCCTTTTTAAGACACAGGGTTCCCAATAAGGCCTAAATGACATGTTAGTTATTTGTTGTCACAAAATCGTGATTTTTGTTTCTAAAGCAATTTTGTTTCATTTAGTTTAATAGATAACTTAAAATGAGCAGTGCATTTTTATTATAATCCTGGATGTTAGGTAACGATAAAAAAAGGTAGGCCTTATTTGGTGACGTTACCTTAGTTGTAATTTTTATTATAATTTAGTTTTACCACCTCATTGTTTATTTTTCTATATTGTTTATTTTCTAGTTGACTGGTAAAGAATACCACCTATTGTACCTTTGTGTTTTTGGACAATAAAGATTAAATAAATAAATAATAAATATGCCAGACAACGATCGGAGAAAAATAAAAAAACAAGACAAAATATGTATATTTAAAGACAGATGAAGAAATATTTACATTGGGAAACATTTTTATGGTTTTTATTGAAATGTTAATTAAAACAAGAACAAAAAATTAACTTATTACAATAAACAACGTCCAATCCTCAAATTATTTCACACGATTATATGCGACAGGAGCTGCAAAGGCTCTTTGTTGTGAAGGAATTAATAGGGCTTTACCAAGAGAAAATGCGGGCCGAATTTGCGTGGTATTAATGTCGTTAGTATTTTTATTGTTGAACTAACTTAATAAATTTAACTCATTTCTTAATCATGAAGGAGCTGAATTTATACAGTAATAAAACGAAGCTGAACCCTTTAATTATTAGATACAAGTAAGAGTGTAATTATATTTTAATACTAGCTTTTCGCTCGCGGCTCTGCCCGCGTGGAATTAGACAGACTTGGTCTAGGCGTCAGCGTTAACGAAATCAAAATAACCCTTCATAAGCGAGCCCGAAGCTAGTTATTCCATTTTTTATGACAAATCTGGTTTAAAATAAAATTGACTATTAATTTTAAAGGAATATAAAATGATAAGTAAACCGATACGGGTAGGGATTCTAACCAGTAAACTCTCTGTAAATGTTTTGTCGCTCTACCAAGTTAAGTATTGTATCGCATTTTCGTTGTTAGAACAATAAAATTGTCTTCAAGCACTTCTTTTGTGCTTTTTTCACATTTTGGACATCCATGAAAAAAAACCCTTATTTCACAAAAACATTCCTCAGAATATTAAAGTAGATGTAAGGACACACAGAGACAGATGTCTTCTTCTTTTTGTAAGGTTTAAAGCCGGCATGTACATTGTATAGAGTCAAGTGGTCTCCGTTGGTATACGCTGTCACCATTCACGTTCTAAAGCCCAGGAACATTACTGCGGTGTCGAACAAAATTGAAGGTATGCATTCTGCAGTGATTTAGTGCCGATTTAGATTTTGGAACATTTAGATTAGCGAAATTTTATTAATTGCGTTAAAGAAGTTTATATGTCAACTGAAACGCATTATTATTTTACCTTCGATGTTAATTTCGAGATGTTCTCTTACGATGGAGTTGCAATGTAAGAATTCTCTAGTGGGAAATGGTAGGACAATGAATGAATGAAGCCGGAAAATTGGGGCTGGAACTCCTTGAAGTAAAGTGAGACAGTCAAGTTTGGGCAGGCTTGCTTTCTTATCATAAGTAATCTACCATTTTAAATGAAGGTTTTTCAGATGGTGTCGGATGTCACTGAAACATTTTGATGTCAAAATGATTAGCCTTTAAAACATGCTTTTATTAGTAAACACGTGAAAAAAATAAAATCAGTGCACATATTTAACATTTAAATACAATTTTTAATATTTAGTTATATGATTATAATAGGTAAATTCTTTCAATACGATATTTGACAGATATCAACTCAACTTCAAATTCAACTTCAGGGGTGAAGTGGATAACTTTTTTCGTATGTTATCAACCTGAGGAGGACCAGAGACTTAAAAGGCTCAGATCGAATCACATTTGGAGTACTGTTCTCGGTCGTTGGTCCAGCGACCTCTAGTATCTTCGGTTTGGTCTTTTCGTATTGGATTGTCACACCTTCGTATCTTTTATTATATTTATCCCCCGATGTATAGCGGAGACCTGTTTGATCTGATTTCTGCAATTGTTTTTACTGATTACACTGCATCCCAGTAAAGTAATATTGATAATACTTATAGATAACTTATTTATACAGACTTCTTCATATGAATATCCATATACCAGAACGTCTGTATACGGTCGTTCAAATGTCTGTATACGGTCGTTTAAATGTCCGTATACGGTGTTATCTGGGGGCCTTTTCAAGACTTACGTTTAAGTTAAGGACGTTACGTTAACGTGCTTAAGTTTTGTTGATTTGCTTATAAAGTATCTACTTTTCTCTACTATATTATTTTTTCTAGTATTAATATTAAATATATATATATATATATATATGTATATGTCCATTATATTATACTTCTAGAAGATTTTATTTAATTGTGAAACAAAAATAACACGACACTATTAAACAAGCTAGCCCCGAGTCACCCACGCGGTATCGATAGCATCTAAACAAATTACGATTTTCAATAGTATTAAGAAAACAATTTATCTTTATTGTTAATTATGTATCCTTTTAAATTTATTTAGTTAAATAAACATCATTAAAATAAATAACAATTACGTAACCGTAAAAGGAGTCCATTAATGAGAGTTACGACCGGCGGCTTGCGCCCTTCGGACTCTGCCTCCGGCCACGGTACCCAAGACCCTAGGCAAAATTCCTGATAAACTGGTGTTATTCATACTGCCGGCTGACAAAATATATTCGTACGGCGTCCGGATATAGCTATGATAAAGATGTCCAGTTTGTAACCGGGAAAAAGGGCGGGGTAAAGAAAGAGTAAGTTCAGTTTTGTCGTCTCATGATATTGGAAGCCGGTTTTCTAGTTACAGTGCAGTTTTTATCAAAAAATATTATCTTAAAAAAGTATATACAACCATGTTTGTTATTTGTTACATATATTTATTTGTTTATATTATTTACATTCTATGATTTCAGTAATATTGTTAATTTTGTACAGAATCTAATTTATTACTGTAAAAGAAAATGGCTTTTTTTTTTAAACAAAGCAATGACTAAAAATATAAATTATTACTCCGTACTACCATATGATGAATCTCGTTAAGTGTCACATTTACATGTTGACAATATGTTATTTACTATCTATTTACTAAAAACTAGCTTTAGCCAGCGACGTCAACTGCTTACACCGACTCAGGTAACAAGCCAGTGTACATAACACTTAAACAAAGCTATACATTTTTAATTCGGGTTTTCCCGTGCTATGACTCCACCAAAAATCAATATTGGTCAACATTTTTGTGTGATTTTGCACTAACAAATAGATAATTAGATACACAGACAAAAAAAATGTTTTAGGCATGTCTTTTAAGCATTTATTTAAGAATATGTCTAATCTATATATTTTGGATAAATATCTATGTTAATGTATGTATTAGATAAATTACATTATTACCTTAAACGTTTTAAATAATTAGAATTTCCTGGAATAAAATGTCCACTAAAATTATATCTAAAATTTTGAACCTCAAATTGCATACACACAATTAAGTAGTTAGGAGAGGAATTTGCAAAGTAATTACTTATCGATCAGCAATGCAAGTTATATAAGGGCTAATATTGTATTGAATTTTGTAAACCGTTTGTATATTTTGTGTTTCTTGAATTAAACATTAAAAATTGGTTAGTGAAAGGAGTGAGGGCTAGTTGAATAAGCTCTGTGACTGTGGAGAATCCGTTTAGGTACATCGTGTGGGAGTGTTAGTGATGACTGAGCACCTTTGGTGCTCTTTGAGTTCTTATTTGAAGTTTGTGAATACCTGCAAAGACCGAAAAATCACCCGGAGTTTTCTGGTCACTTAAAACAAATAAAATAATATAAAATCGCTTCTATCTTCCTTAAGTTTTACCGCAGACATGTTTACTCGACGACGAAATTACAATGTAAGCCAGAAGCATACCGTTGTCGAAGGCTCCTCTTGGAATTGGTATACCTATCGGGTAAAGGTGTAGTTTACTTGTATAGGTGTAGTTTACTTGTATACGCATCCGGCGGTTTTCCAATTTACAATGAAATATCTTATATATATTATATTAATACTTTTAAAAAAAATTAATATAAAAAATGAAATTTATTATTTGATTACTTTATTTATTGATACTTTGCAATTTATATGATAATTTCGAAGTAGCAGAAGACAAATGGCTGTAATCAAATATATTTAAAACTGATTAGCGGCTCCCGACTGTTTGCTGAACTGATTAGTGCAAGTGTAGCTTGTGAGACTCGAGTGAAATAAATAATTAACTAAACCATTGTTGTCGTTTTATTTGTAATTACTTGTTTCGTCTTACATTTTTTTTATGAGACGATTTTTACATCCTGTCAATTAATTATGTTTATTTTATTAAGTAACGATTCTCTATTTATTTGTTCTCTCAATTTAATATACCTCGTTCTAGATATTGTTTTTTACGAAACTGGCTATTGTAAGAAGATAATTCTTATTATTAATATTTTAATTAAAATAAACAATTTTAGTTTAATTATACATTTTATTATATAACAAATCATTTAGTAATAAAATACCTATATTATTTAAATATGAACTAGGATATAACAAATATCTATAAGCTATTTACGTGGGTACAGAACCATGAATGTATTTAAAAGTGCTTATATATTTTTTTTGTATTATTAATCTTCTCGTCGGGTGAAAAACGAGTGTTTCCGAATATGTTGGCAATTAAGGCGGTTATGTTGATCTTGGTGAGGGTCGGCGATGACGATGGCGGCGGAGCTGAATCCGCGATGCCGTCGAGGCGGTCGTCCCGATCGATATGCGGGCGCGGCGCTGCGAGCGCTCCTCTGTTCGCCAGCCACTGTCGCCTGCCGACACTTCTCCACTCCGGCGACCGCTTACGCCGCGGATACACGCGACGATGCGCGCTGAACGCGCCGCTCGTGACACGCGACACAACAAAGATTATGAAAACTTAAAGTCATCACTGAAAAAAGGAAATAAATCCAAAAAGCATAGGGTTATATTCGACGAGAGCGCAAATGAATTTTTCGAAGCGGATTATATTATTGTTGTTCGAGATGAATGCGGGTATTCCGACGAGGGAGAGAACGAAGAGTGCTCCGGATGCGGAGCCTGTGACCGCTTTCAGGAACCGGAGCCTGGGGCGCTCAGCCCACCTGAGGGTTACAAAGACATGGGCCTCTTCAACCGGGATGGAACTTTGCGGGAGCAAGCATGGTGGGATGCCGGTGACGTGGTCCTCGTGGGAGAGCGCTCTGGAACTGTGTTCACTCCACAGCACTTGCAGCTTCTTCGTAGGCTGCAACGGGAGAGGATGTTGCGATCTACAGTGTGTGCAGACTGTGACGCGCACTCCACGCATCATCAGACACACGGTGAGTCACCAACGTCCTTGCAAAGGACAAATGTCTAGTTAGCAATATCAATATCACCTCAAAAACATATTGGATAAGGAAAATGGTCCATCTAATGATTTCCTTTATAAAAAATTATGATTGACATAACAGGCTGTAAACGGTCTAAAGCCGTTGTCGAAGACTGCGAAACCTTATAATTTCTATTCTTTCGCTACGCTTAAACTAAATGCTGATAAATATATTTTACTATATTTACCACGACGTAACACGTATTTAACTATTAGGACATCCTAAGGAATACGTACAAAAGGTAAATAAAAAGCTATTGCGATTGTATAATTTTGCGAAATATATTTATGCTAAAGCGAAACACTAAGCGATATGTTTAATAATTTTACATTTAGTCTTATTTTTTGGTAAAATGGTTGACTTAAAAGGTAACGCCATATTGCGAAGATTCGTAGTGTCCACAATACCTATATATGTTAGTCAAAAAACATAGAAATAATAAACGTATAGTCCTTATTATATTATTATAAATACAATATAAAAATATCAATGTATACGCTTTATAAAAATAAGTGATACTAAAACAAAAAATAAGAAAGTAAATAGGAGTTATAATTCAAATAGATAATTAAAAGGAAAACTATTTATAAATCGATAAGACCTATATTTATAATGTAATTTAGTAAATTATTCTAAAACAATAATATTTGATAGTGACATAAATATAATATCTAATCTATTTATATTTGTCCAAGTGGTTCGATCCCACCATAGTTCTATTCCAATTCCAATAAAACAATTCAGTACTGAAGAAACGTCCTAAGAGCAACACTCCAGAGGAGTTATCTGACCTTCTCAAGTACATAGGTATTAGTAGCAAAATCTAGGTATTTCTCGACCCGCAAAAGTTTCTAAAATGGCCTCCCAAAATGACAGAACCATTCAATATAAGCAATCATTTGTCGTAATGAATTACAAATACAATTGCGAAAAATTTATAACCAAACTATTTTTATATCAAGGCCATTCTAAAAATAAGAGGAAGTGTCCATATTTAAAGATTTTTCAGAGAAGTTGTGGAGATAATACATTATTATGAGCCATAACAAAAGACTCTGGAACACGCACAATGTTTCATTGTGGGGACTACAACATGACCGGGCCGACCTTGTCTTATTTCACGCCATGTGTACAGACTACAGAGTTTATGCGAACTGGTTCACTCCATATACTTGGAAAGCAAATAATAATCTAACGCTCGAAATATATCTAATACACACGTAATTAGTGCAAATTAAAATTTGCAAATTTTCGTCGTAGGAAATATTAACAATGAAATTTCATTAATTAAACATCAGACATGATGTGTAATAAGATATTGACTTCATAACAAAAACTATACTTTATTTGTTTATTCTAATATTTGTAGTAGGTATACTTTAGAGCTGTTCTTGCTTGCCAAAAAAATATTTCTAAATCTATTTTATATAGCTATAGAAGATATTTTGATTTTTAAAGAATAATTTCAAGTAGCTTATTCATGATAATAATTACTACGTCATCAGATGATGACGTGATGACTGTCCGTCTGACTTCAATAAAGAAAATGAAAGACTCCAAAACCAGACCCGGCTACAAACACATCCTATTTTTAAACATTCAAGTATAAATAACACACACATTCAAGTATAAATAACTTCAAATATTAGCAATAGAAGAACTAATAACAAACTTTAAATATAACTCTTTCAATAACTGTTAAGAAACTGGAGATTTTCTAACAACAATTTCTTTGTTAGGTTTCTTGAAGGAACTTTCAATAGTAAGTACATTAGAATCTTTAGACCTTGACTAGGCGGCAAAAGTTAACTCAGCGGGTGCTAGACTGCTAGTTTCCAACATTAAATATAGAAACAAGGTCGCCCCACATTTTCTGCTGCATACAAAAGGTTCACGTTTTGCGATATATATATATATATATATATATACTTAGTATTTACTTAAACATTGCTATCAAATTATATCCATTTATTTAATTTTTATATAAAATAATTTTAGATCCCTAAAATAAATGTTATATAAACAAGGATTTATTAAGAATTTAAAAGAAGAGAAAAACATTGCGACTTATAAAATTAAATCTGATATAGATTGAATTACAATAATGTCAAAAATAAATACCAAAAACCATTCAATGTTCTGTTTATTGCAAAACAGGTAAATATGTAATCAATATTGTAACATTTAGCTTTCTTGTTATAAAAAGAGAGAAAACCCAATCAAGTATCGTCCATTGATTTTTTTTTGCAAAAGTAAACAATGTTACTGGAGAGTATTTAAACTTGTTAGTTGGTGACATACTCGCACTATCGTGGAACGCATTGACGAACACTAATTCTTTTATCGATAAATTAAACGAGGATATTGTAAAAATTCAAAAACCTTCAATCAAATGAACTTCAAACATTTTTTTTCATGTATCATACAAACGATATTAATAATTTTAGTATGATAGTCATGGAAATGAATATTACCGAATTAAACTATCACCAGTAATGCATTTTAATATGAGTAATGTTATAATGAATCCAGCGTATTACAATAAACAATACGCGTTTCAAATAACGCATGATTGGAATCGATTCTATCTTTTAGCTGTGGGATTTAATTCTGATGTTTCGTATTCGTTTTAATCGAATTTATTTAGTTATCGATTATGGTACGTTTGATTTTACTGTATCTCAAACTATTTGTATTTTTTTTAAATAATTGGAAGTTAGGAAAAAAAAAAATTCATATCGAAGTATTAGAATGAAAATAGGAAAACTGCATGATTAACTATACGATTACAGTTTAATAATATTTAAGAAGCATAAAGATGTCTGTTTGTAAAACATTTTACCTTATCTGATTGAGAGATCTTCCGAGACAACTTGACATTCTGATACGTTGAAATTCTTGAATGGATTTTAGATTAATTATAACACTTTCAAACATTAATATCCAACCTAAATTCTGAACCATGATGATGAAGATGACTCCATTTCCGTTTAGGATACACTGAGATAATAAAATAATTGTAGTATCGACTACGCAAGTAAAGCCGCGAGAATGAGCCTGTATACGATGTATAAATTAGGTATTTGCTTAAAATCCACAATATGTAAGGATATTCAGTCAATAAACGTATAGGGAAAGAGGAAGTATCGGATCCTTTATTGTTTATAAATGCCTAAAAATAACTTTGAAGAATACTTCAAAGTATTTATATTTAAACGTGAAGTTCTTTAATGTAACTGAAAAATGTTTCCTTTTTTATCAAATAACAAAAACAAAAATCATTTGTATTCTCAAGTGTGGATATAAAAACAAACCCTATTGTTATGAATATTACGTGTATTTTTTAATATAATGTAACATCGTCGCAATCCCAATCTGTACACAATTTATAAGAATGACGAATGTTAGTACAAACACGCCGGTCTAGCAAGAGCATAGTACTTAGACTCAAAGATAATGTTTAAAAAAATATCTTCTTCGTTCTTATAAACAATTCAATTCAATTCAGTATTAACCATTTATACAATGTCTTCCGGAAGGTTAATATGTATAATTTTAATCAGATATATAATTCCTCAAAAAGATGACGTTTTTCAAAATCTGATATCTCTGGTTCTTACGTGATTCGTCCTAATATTATATAACCTATAAAAAGGCCTACAGGATAGTACGCGATAGCATATATCTATCTGTTTCATTCTAAAAATTTGTTTTTATTACGTTACGTTATTATCATTATTTTGATTTATAAAAAGAGTTCCGATTCATCCATGAAATAATTTATTCGAGTATTTAATGCAAATTAATATTATTTATTTTCATAGGCTGAAAATAACATGAAATCAAAAAAATGCTAGAATTACTGAAGCCGATATAGTATTAAAATGTGCATTTAATTCTTTACGCCATAGCTTTAGTATATTATTTTGTTACGTGGAATCATTTATTAAAACCTAACAGCCAGTAAGTAACTAAGATATTTTTTGGATTAATGCAACTGTAAAATATTTATAAGCTAGATAGTATAATATAAATATTAAAATGAAAAGGGTAAAACAATTTCATTTTAACGATTGTTGATTTGATGTTGAAATTGAACGGACTCTTTGTTCTTTTTACAAATAAAGACGTCGACGCCATATTATTTTCACCCGTGCAAAGAAAGGTCGGATCGCAAGATCGTCAATAAGTTTTATCGAAGAAAGAATACATGTCATAGTGAAAACAGTTTAAAATTAGAAATTAATTGTTCCATTTTTGAAAAAATATATTGTTTGTATATCAATACTACACCTTTTTTTTTAAATTTCTAAAATATCTAACATGTTTGTTGTCTAGTCGAGAGAAGTTCAACCGTGTCTGTTGGGTGCACTGAACTAAGATTAAAAGGTGACCCCTCGGTCGGTAACGTATTCGGATAGACAAGAAATGAACCTAGGTCTTGATCGATTTTTGAAATGGGTCTAAACGACATGTTATTACTTTAATAATATATTTTACTCCCAGAGTGAAACAGTAAATAAAATTAGAAAATGCTCCATACTTATAAAAAAAAAAACGGTATAATTATTGTTTTTTTTTTATCATATGATAAATTGCTAGTAGATAATACATATTTTCTATAATTTATAATATTAATAATTTAATAAAACATTACAATATTGTCTGAAACTTTCATAGAATGACGGTCGTAGAATTCCTGGAATGTAGCTGCGGTGGGAGTGTAATAAACTCGATCTGGAAAGAAAATTTTTCATGCAAAAAAAAATAAATAAATTGATAGACATATTCGTTTACTATATAGCTCACATATTTGTAAAACATTTAAGATTTTTCCAACCAAAAAAAAATTAGACAAAGGATTTGTCAAAAATATATATTTATTAAAAATTAACACATTATATTTTTTGAAATATTAGCAATATTATATAGAATATAATTTCGAGTATCAACGTAATTGTAGACGTTCACGTAACTGTAGCAATACGTCTTTGACTTGCCATAACATCGCTAGCCTAAACTATCTCATGATGGCTTACCTTAACTGCCTCTACGGCTTAAATAAAAATCCAAAATAAGTGCCAAAATTGTAGGAGAATTTCTAACATTCCACAAATCACTATATATAAATATATATATAGTATTATATATTCAGATTTATAATCTAATAGTAATGAATTACATTCAAAACTGTATAGCAGAAAATTAATTAATGGAATAAAGATATCAAGATGATTTTATCTTTTCTATATTGTCTTTCATTATAGTTTTGCCTCGGACTGTGAACATATGCACTTTCTGGATTTGTCTTATAATCGCTACTGGGTAAGCTGAGGGACCTCTACAATTTCTCCATTATAATGAGACTCTCACGCAGTTAATGCAACAAAAGGGTACTGAATTACTCACTTACCTCAACCCCAAGATGTAACCATTTTGAAATAAAACCGAGGGAGTAAAGAGTTTTATAATGAAATTGGGAAATTAAAATGTACGTTACGTAGCTAACGATAGTTGATATATTTTTCTCAAAAATATTAAACCGACATACTTGTGTAAATAAATTGTGAATTTACGAGTACTTGCACATGACAAGTAAAACTGACTTTATATTGAAGGTATTGAAGAATTTACCAACCGATTATGTTTTTGTGATTTTAACTCCGCCTCCTGTGCACATTTGGCGTGACGGAGACGTGATCTGAATGAAGACGCAAATGGAAGGATAACTGAACATTGTCTTTACATTACACTTCGAAATATCGTCTAGCAACTTCAGTTTAGAACATGTTAGAGATAGATTGTAATATTACTAAAAAATAACTTCAAAGGAATAGAAAGTTGCTACTTAGAGAAAGATGAATAGTGTTTTCTTGGAGTCTTCAACCGATTCTATTGGATGTTTCTTTTCTTATATTAATGATTTATCTTTGTCAAGTCCTGACATTTTAAAATGATATTACTTTTATATACTTTGAATATTAACTAACTATCGCTTAGTAAAAACCATGTTCCGTTCCGTTTATTGGTTGAGAACCAGCTCCTTTCTCAACCAATAATCAGTCTACTGTTAAAAACTTACATAAAACATATTTAGTATTATTGTAATTATATCCGGAACCAGTTTTATTGTATTTTACAGGAAGATGAGAACATTTTCCTCATCTTCATCAATGGACTCACCTTCAAAGTCGATATAATCCATGCAACAGTTTTGGGAAATGCGCAAACAAACAAAAAGATAGAATATTTGAGTCATGTACTTGTACTATACGAATAACTTAAAAAATACATCTAACATATATAACTAATTAATCATATTTTCTTCAATTTAAACCAATGTAATATTGTATGGAAGTATATTATGAAAAAAGCAACATTCATTTGAATATTTTTACCAATAAAAAGTAGTAAAACTGCAGTCAAAAGTTTGGAAATGTAATTCACGGTATTGGGTTTTAGCATAGCTTGTATATTATGTACTTGGAGTGTTTACTAATGCTAATAATTTGAAAATTGCGAATAGTTGTTGTAAAGTAAATAAACTGAACAGTTACCTGCTTCATATTAATTTTGTTTCAGACTTTATTCATTTGTTATTTTCCATCCAAATGTTTCTGCTAACTTTTTCTATTTGTTCTAATATCTATAAACATTTAGATATGGCATACTTACCTAATTTTAAATAAAAATGAGAAAATCATCGATACTGATAGGGCTCGAACCTGTGACCTCTCGGAAATGCTAAGCTAAACGCTAGAATCATCGAGGTGACATCGTAGCTCAATATTCAGAGCGGCGGGACTGTTACACAGAGGCCACAGTTTCGAGTCCTGTTAGTGTCAATGAATTTTTCATTTCATCAATTTAGTAAATTTTAAATACATGAAGTATTTAAAATTTACTAAATTTGATTTGGATATCATCATATGATATTGTTAAAGTTGAGTTTCAGGCTGAAAGTGGTCTGAAATTTATTCGCTTAGATGAAATCCTCGGAAGGGTAGGTCTGCTTTTTAAGAGTTATGATATTTTTAATCACATTTGCTTTGACTAGTGCTTTCAAGAACCTGTAAGAATATGCTCATGAATTATCCTACATACTTAGAAAAAATATACAGAAAAATATCTTATCTCTTTCCGTATTTACGTAACAATGTGACCAAAAGGAAGTGAAGGATTTTTTTTATATGGAAAGATATTCCACATACAAATCAGATTATTTATATATCGTAAATAAAGTATAATAAATCAAAAATAATAAATCAGAATTAGGTCAAGCGGCGTAAGTATCAATAATATAAGAAGAATCAACAATTTTCCGGGAATTGAAGTGAATGCTTCTAACTCGCTAATTCTATAAATAAATATACGGTTGGAAATTAATTATTTACTAATTATTATTTTAGTTATTTAAATGTATGTAAATTATAGACCATCAATTTCATTAATTATTATCTGTGTCATTGCGCACCGTTGGATAATCTAAAATCAAAATACGCTTAAACAAATAATGCTTCTAAATCGCGGAAATATTATTCAATATATATTCAGTTGTTGAATATTCAATGAAGATTTATAAAAAGAACTACATAGCTGTTTTTAATACTATAGGAATCCATATTATTCTATTGTGATTTCTCCGTAAATCCACTTGATACGAGTATTTCCCGATCATAGACTTAACTATGAAAATTATTCCAAGAATATAAACTTAAAAGGAAATTCTGTTACGAATAGTTATTATAATAACGACGGATGCCAGCATTCTTCCTAAGTGGCTTTTCTAAAAATGATATATATTTAATAAGATACAAAAATGAAATTGAAGTTTTATGGGTCGCAAACAAGCAGTCAGTGCATCTTATGTCAAGTGGAGTCTTCTCTCATTAACATCTGCATATATATAATACGTTGCCACCCTTGTGAAGGGAGAAGGAGCAAGAGACTCACAGAATGGAATTTCAGACCTTCCGTGAACTCTTAAAAACTTTATAGTTTTAAGAAGTTCTGTTGCAGTATTTATTGCTTTCTTTAAATTCCAAAATTTAACTTAAAAACTATTTACATGAATATTATAAATGTAAAAACACACTTCGTGGTACGAGCTATTCATGTTTCCTCTAGTAAAGGAATAAATGATTTAGGAAAACGTTATTAAAACTTCTTATCGGAACATTATAATAATTAATAAAAAAAAAAAACGCCTTTATTTATTCTCACTTCATATTTTTTACAATATTTGTTTATATTTTGTCATAGAACCCCCTGAGTGGGTAAAGGCCTCCTCCAAAGATGCCCAAATTTCCCTGTTTTGAGCTGCTTGCTACCAATTTCTTCTATCTGAACATTATAAAAGTAATATTATTTTTAGGAATATTGCAATACGAGTTCATGCCCTGCTGGTCGCCTGGCTCTGCGACCGTGCGAAACGTAGCCAGAATAGGCACTTCATTTCCGGTTTTCTGTGAAAGGGTGACCACCCGGCCGAGCCATCCGTCGGTATACGAGCTGCAGTCAAAGAACCGTAGCTATACCTCTGTCATCAACAAATCTAGTTGTTTGATTGTTTTCAAACTATATTTGAATTCAAACTATATTATTTCTTCATTCAATATGTATACTTATTAATTAGAATCAAATCGTTAGGGATTTTCTCATCTAATTTATGACCATTTAAATCTGGTAGTAAATTAAGCTACATTTTAATCTAAACGTATGTATTGCTATACTCTGATTTAGAACTCACGAAAGCTGAACAGCTCAACAACAGATTTGTTATTAAACTTTGAACATCTGGATCAACAATATGTTTTAATAATACGCATTTAAAAAAAATATTTCTACAATATAAAAGAAAAACAAAATTAATGTAAAGTGATATTGATACAAAATAAAACAAACAAGAATGTTTAAAAATATAACTGAAAGCCTTATTAATATTATTTAATAACCTTTGATAATATTGATAAAAAGTCTGAAACCAATGAAAGTCCTCTTCAAAGCTGTCAGAAAATAATAAACAAGTTATGTTGCTCGGAGCTAGACTCAAAATGGATGCGATATTAACTTAAAATCCTTTGAAATAAATAAAGCCCATACAAAGGTTAACATTTCGCAAACTAGTTTTAGTAACGGAGCATATTTCCTTGTGCAACAATACGGGCTTAGGAATTTTTGCTGAACATGTGGAACGAAAGTTACATTAGAAATTTCCATTTCATTGTTGTAAATAATTTTAAACGTGGTAGTTTTCGTCGTTTCGAAACGGTTAGAAATAGTTGTTTCACTTTTGAACTTTATTATCATATAAATGAAATAAATTCTGTACACGATAATTCCATCAGAACACATGTTTTAATATTTATTTACTCAAAACGATCATAGTTATATTCTCAGTGAAAAATATTTTCCTTTTTTAATTTGAAAACACATATACAAAAATCATTTGATTGTTTTGATTAAACAATACACATATAATACTTTACTCAGATCCTAAAAGTAACAACTAAAAAGCTGCTAGCTCGTTCGCGTACAATTACTTCGACCTCATTCATTAAAAAAACAATGAGCGTTTGGAGTTTGTCCTTGAGACGAATTTAGGGCTAATCGTTCCAGATGGCCCAGGGGTACCAACATCCGAACAAAAAAATATTGAATGTACAGTATTTGTAGTGTGATAGTATTGACACTGTGTAAAGACATATTATACTCAGGAAGTAATAATCTATCTACTAATAGGTACGATTAACATTTCGCAAAAATGTGTTATAATTACTTTTCTTTAGACTTTCTTGGAAGTACATTTACTAAATATATGTTTATTTAGTAAATGTAGTTTCTTTTATAATAAACGATGACATGTTACCCTAATGATACTTATAAATCACTGTACATAACTGGCTGAGTAATAACATAGAGTAAGGTAAGATGTGAGGAAAAACCAGGCCAATGAGAGAGCAAACGGCCTTTTATTTTGCTTGGTTTCCTTCCAGTGTGATGTTTCTCCTGTATTGAATAATAATAGCGTGTTCTAGAAATGTTTAGTAGAGCAGAACCGTCTTGATAAAACGTATGTAGTTATTGATTTAAATTACACTACATTAGTGTGAAGTATGGCCTAGTTACGAAATACGAACGATCTCAGCTGGAGTAAAGTTGCGTTCAGACTTCGTAACTTATCAAAGTGCTACAAACGTGTCCTCTTGCTATGAATATTTATTAGGATGTATTGTGTCTGTGGCTTGTCTCAGAATTAAAATTACTTAAGTATAATACTATAATTCATATAATATATGTATGTGTGACATAAAATATAATTGTAATGGAATATATGCAATATAGGTAACGTAGTAAACATTAGAAAATAATTCCAAATTGGCCTGGAAGTTTAGCAATGAAGCGTTGGTCCAAACAATCTAATATAGCTAACATATCAGGGTTATTATCTGAAATCCGATTACGTGGCGTCATGATACATGCAATTGCACGGACAGACAACGTACGAGCTATCAATATATAGTTATCACACTGGATCACTACAAATATAACGTTACATGAAGCATTTAAATAGCGTCAAGGTGTCAATATTTATCACCGCGTTTCCTTCTCGATAGATTCAATTTCTTGAAGTTTGTCGGAAATCTCGTAAAATAATATCCGTTTTGTAGTTTTCGATTTTAAACCAATAATAGTTGGAAACTATATCAACTTGCGATATTAAAATAATATCTTTATCTTTCAACATAAAAACTATGAATGATATTATGTTATAAGGGAATATTTAATGTTGTGATAGAATACTCCACGGAGTTTAAAAGCCAATCCATTAATACACACGTCTGTTAGTGAATGGTCGGATGGTTTGAGTAGAGCCTACTAAAAGGCTTACTATTAATCCGTCTGATAACTGTTGACGAGGAGATCTATATTTATTTACAGGTGAGTGTAAACGAAACGCTTATATAGGTGTCGGTGCATACTAAACAAATTTAACAAGGAAAATAAAACGGTCAATAAACATTTTTATGTTATTTGATTTATAAACTTAATAACTACTTTACTATAATATGTTTTTGATTGACGTCTGTAACGTAACGTTTTTCATCACTTAAAATATATTAATTTAAAGTAATTATAGCTCGTTATTCTGAATTACGAATCAAGATAATGTAATTTATCTGCAGCCTCATGGCCTCTAAGTTGTATTATTAGATAACAACTTTTTCTCGCAACTAATAAATAGAGTAATTATTTCAGTGTCAAATTTAGTAATTTTGAAACAAATAAGGTTACTACATTGAGAAAAAAGATATGGCGTCTTCGACATGGTTGTCAATTATCAACATTACGGACTGTTTTTTAATCATATGAAGCTTAATTATTCCAAATGCAAAACTATTACCTTCAGTAGAAGAATATCCAACATAAAATACGAATATAGCATAAATGGAAATATTTTAGAAAACGTTTCACAGATAAGAGATCTTGGTGTTTTAGTCGACTCTAAAATGAGTTTTATTCCACAAATTGATAACATCATACACAAATCTTTAAAAACTATTGGTTTTATCATAAGAAGTACGAAAGAATTCAAGAATTCTTATACGAGACAAGTATTGTTTAATTCGTTAGTTCGTAGCAACTTAGAGTATTGCTCAGTAGCATGGAATCCTCTGTATACTATTCATAAGAACAGGTTGGAAAGGGTACAAAGAAAATTTTTAAGCTTTTTAAATTACAAGGATAAGAATGATCCAAATATGAAATACAGTCTACTACTTAAAAAATATAACACTTTGTCATTGCTAGATCGAAGACAAATGTTGGACTTGTGTTTCTTACATAAGATTGCGTCAAACGCTATTGACAGTCCTCAGATATTAAATAAAATTCAGTTCTCAGTCCCAAGACAAAACGCCAGAAAAACTAATACTTTTAGAAGAAAAAAATTTAGGACGAATTTGGGATTATTTGGGCCTATCAATAGAATACTTGGCTCCTATAACAGTATCGAGAAGGAAATAAAGATAGATCTTTTTGATGATTCCTTTAGGGTCTATAAGAAAAAAATTAAAAAATATTTTTTGTCCTTTTATACATAGTTGCTTGGATTTTTGTTGATTTTTTTTTTATAATACCTAACTATTCTTATCTTATTTTTTTTTTCTTTTATTTTGGAGTGGTTATATGTTTATTTACCTGTACCTCTTTATTATTACAATTATAATTGGATTATTATTATTATTATTATTATTAAATTTTATTGTCACATTACTTAGTACATTTAAGGAAGTGCATGCTAGAGTTAAGATTTTAATACTGTTAGTGTTGTTATTTAGAACATGTTTTCTTGTTTTTGCTGTTTGTTAATTTTGCTTTATTTCATTTTTGTTTTTTATCACACATGTTGAGTTAACCTCTAAGTGTTGATATATAATATTACTTATGTATTATAGGTAATATTGTATCTCACGTTGGTTTCCTATGCAATAAATAAATAAATAAATAAATAAATTAAAATTGTGACAATGTAGTTTTACTAGTGTAATTAATTATTAAAATCGTTTAGTAGTTGCCGTTGTTAATGGTTTTTCATATAAATAATATTAGTAGTTATATACCAAGGCCTCGTTCATGCAGTCTAAGATGCCAACGGAGGCCATGCGTGGTTGAGAAAAGTTGCAGTTATACGACGGTTGATTTTGAGTTTATATTTGACGCAACAAGTTTAGAGTGGAAATTGGTCGTAGCATCAATATCAGATAAAGTGACAAACCTTATGTGAATATCAGTAGCGGGAAAAGATTTTCAAATGTGTTAATAGAAATATTTAATCTCGATCGTCCCTGAATCTGTAATTTGATCTATTGGATTTAGCTTATTAGAACTGCCTTTAAAAGTATTTTGCTCTAATTCATCTTGGATTAACCAAATGAGTAACCACACATGCGAAATGTTGATAGTAAAGTTAGATTCTTAATCCACTGGGTGGCTTTACTACGAGTATTTAGAATTTTTGAAAATTATATTATTTGGTTCAGTAACAAGACACAAAGTATTGAAGTGAAATCAGATCTCTAATAATGAAAGACCTTTTAAAGAATAAAAAATATATGTATTGTAAGTTTCACAAAAAACATGTTCTTCTTGTCAAAAATATATTTACCTGAAAATAGCTGGCTGAAGAAATTATGTTTTTCTTTTATTAAAGCCATACTAAAATACTAAATTATATTTATTATATATCTTGAAAAGACCTGGCAGCGTTCGTTCCCAAGGTGCATCAAGCTCTTACACAAATAATATAATACGTTATCACTTATACATTCTTTAGGCACTTCTTAAGTTTTAACAGAATTCATTAATTTATTTTAAATTATTTATTACTAATTGATTCAAAATTTATTTCATTGATTCAGGATGAGCTTAGCAGCTTAAATACCAAAATAAAATTATGAAATGTAATGGTTTAATTAATAACATAAAATTAACCACAAACTTAATATTGGCACAAGATATGATATTGGCTTGCTTCGTGTAATTAAATAGAACGTATTGTGTAAGTATATCCAATAAAATATTATGAAATATGTATCCCTATATCTCATCCCAATACGTCAAGGTCTTCAGGTGAGAGTATGACCTAACATCATGTTGACTTAACGCTCGGTTGGAATTCCAGGATACAATATGCCTGACATGGCTGACTGCCGTTGACACAATATGTTGACTTGTCTTTATTGGGATTTAATATACTAGTTTTAGCTCCAGTATTAATTCGCGTGGAAGGGAGATAGAGAAATAGGAGAAAGGGGGGGGGGGCGTAAACTAATAATTAAATTAATAGATCCTGGTCTTCCCTAGCGTTCCTTAACCGGTTATAAAAAATAGCCCGTCCTTTTCCAGGTCCTGATCAATCTGTCTTCAAAAGCTTAATATATAAAATATATTTTTTTTCAATCTTTATTTAAAAGACAATATAATAATATAATACATTTAAGTTGAGTTCATTAGCTCGTAAAAATAAATTTAACTTTGAGAGAAGTAAACAATCAAAGCTACTTGTCTTATTTATACAACAAAGTCAGAGTTCTGAAACTTTCAAATGTACAATATGAAGTTGCAGAAAATTTTTGGTAATATTAATATGTGAAAATTTTTCTTGATCTCTTGGAATAATAGGTTGGAACCGTTTAGGACTTATTTGAAAGATAGCACGCATTATGAAATTCAGCGTATTCAACAATTTAACCGTTTATTTAATATATCGTTTAAATATATTTGTAAAGAATAAAAATACAATCAATTTAATTGGTCCTAGTAATAGCTTAAAAAAATATGGAACAAAAAATATAAAAAATATAAATATTTCAAAAATATATAAGTATATAAGTATATATGGACAGTATTAATATAAAAAGTTCGAATACAAAAACAAGATATGTAATAATTAACTTTAAATCTTGAGTAAGCCAGACCATACATTTATTGGGAATACATAAATTGTAATCTTGCATTTTTGTTTAATAAATACAAGTCTGTAGACTTGTATTTATTAAACAAAACGTACGTGTGTTAAAGAAATATTTAAAAAATCTCACTAACATAGAATAAATTTATCCACATATAATATTTATTCAAGAGACTTTAAACTGGAGAAAATCTTTCTCACAACTTAGAGACGTCCTTTTTGAGCTTACGCGCTATTAAGTTTCTAGTTGCCAGTCACTTTAAGCCTCATTTGCCATTAAGTCTTTACAATCCATACACTACTACATTTTTTTTTTAACTACTCTAAATTAAGTTGGTTAAGAGTTAACTAACACATATCTAAAAAGGCATAAGAATTATAATTTCGTCAATTTATAAAGAAATAACATGAGATAAATTCATTCTATTTTAAATATAGTGTTATAAAATGATTCAAAAGAGTCGGCGTAAATGAGTTTATTTTAATGCGTCTGGGGTAGTGTCTATGAAGAGGGCAATCATAAGCCGATTGATTGTACCGTTGATATTTACCGCAAAAATAAATATTTCTTTACTAGGAATACATTTGTATTCCTAGTATTGAAGACACATTCCTAGTATTAAAGATTAAAATAAAAATTGATACATCGTTCTATTACTATGTAAATTATTATTTACCTAGCTATGGTTTTAATAAATTATTTTTAATTGTTGTTATCTGTAATAATATAAAATGGAAAATTTTATTCGTTTGTATGATAATGACTCAATAAATATAGCACTAACTTAAAAAAAAATTAAGTTAATCTATCAGCAGCAGTAAAAAAAGTTATTTTATAGCCCCACGAGGGCGGAACCGGGCAAAGTCGAAGGAAATAGCGTTATCGAACTTATTTACGCGTGCGCTGGCGTTTTGATTAATTATTCCGGCGAAATATTATTTTCAATAGATCTAAATACAGAGTATCTAACATTGGTTCTTAGCAAAGTCATGATTCAGATAGTAATTGTTAAATGTTAAAATATCGTCACACATCAATATGTTTTAACATTAGTTTGTTAATTACATACAAATCCATACTTCAGATTTTCGGTTATAAGTTTGAAATGCCGCTAACAAGCAATAGGAAATTGCAATTCTAATAGAAGTGGCTCTCATTGTCAAGAGGCCTATATTTCTTGACATAGTTCAGGAATATCGATTAAAATTGCAAATTGCAATATCGATTTGAATCAATTACATGAACATAATTATACAAAGTCATTGTTTAATATCCATTAAGTAAATTGTTCGAAGATAAATGATTGAACGATACGTGCTTTGAAATAATATATCGGAATTAATGTGTTTGTATTCGATGCCCTTCCCTCTTACAATCTTAGTGTGGATTCAAGTGTGTATGTGTTTACTTGTTAATATTACTATTGTAACAAATTTCTCCTAAATAAACGTCCTAACGTTTTTAACATTTTAAATTCCGTTATTGTGTATTTAATTATCAAAATTAGAAGAAAGACTAACAATTTCATTTCATTTAACACTCTACGTGATTTTATTTTGATTTATGTCATCTGTCAATTTGTCAAGTTAATTCTAAAAATAACATTTGGTAAGTTTACTTCCGCTCCCAAACCTACATATTGGCAGTTTTAAACTTACATAATATAAAGAAATTTCACATCAGCATGTATACAAAGATATGTTCGTCCACTCTACATTTACGTTTTATGAATGTTTTACGAAGGTGCTTTAATTTTGTGATCATTGGAATTGTTTGAGAACATGGAATATGGAGACGGAAGCCACGCTTTTCTAGAGAGTTTTTATTTAAATCTAAACATTTTACGTTTTGTTTGGAATAAACATATATGTAATGGGCAATATAGAGATTCTTCTAAATTTACGTAAGGTTTACGAGTAAGGATTGCGGTTAGCTAGCTAGCTCTTAGTTAATTAAAATATAAGCGGGTAACAGTTTTTAAAGGTCTTTTATTTTAATATTATATGTTATTTTTATTATTATGTAATATTAGAAATTAATTTATTTGCTTCATTTTATTTATTTCTAAATAGTTATTCTAAATTCATTTTTATTATATTAAAATATTTGAATGAGAAAGTGCATTTTTTTTTTAAAATACAGTACAGTACAGTAGTATAAACTGATAATTATATGAATACTAGTCTTTGCCCGCGACTACGTGTGCTACTGAAAAGCGTTATTCATTCGGAACATTAATTAATTACCGTTCGAAACCGAGACTCAACACAACCATTCATCCAATATACGTTACAGTTGCCCACCTACGAGTATATATCATTATTTTCATACCGAGAACGTACAGATAATGAAATAATCACGTATGTAAATTCTTTGAATCTAGTTATGTGCTTAAGTTGATACAAACTCCCATTAAAAACCAATAATTCCAAATTATATCGGAAAACTTTTTTTTTATTTTTTTATATATACAACGAACATTAAAAAACTAGCCAAATCAAGTTATTTACCAATAAATATATTTTTTATTTATATAATTTTAATCAAACACTTTCAAAATTGTTCTTAAAAAAATATCAAAATGTTTTGGCCTCACTCTATCACAAGCAAGACCAGTTTAAAAAAAATTTATTCGTAAAATTATAATAAATAATATTTTAGACGAAATAAGGTAATGAATACAATGTAAAATTGAACGTTATAAATTTAAATTACCAAAAAGAGTTCAATTACTGCTTCGCAAATGCAATTCCAACCCGATATCCCATTTCAAAGTTTATTTGTATAAAAATTACAGCTGTACGGATCCGTTAACCACAAAAAGGGGCGTTGTCATTTAATTCGATGGACAAATATTTCTCTGAAAACCCACCACATAATGCATTTTACACGTTAGCGACGAAATAAATACCTGTAAGGTTTCACTATTGAGCTATTGATGGAGAAACCTTTTTTAATAAATGGATTTTTCAGTATTGAAAAATTTACCGTAGAGTTTTACATTGTATGGCATTTTGTCGCTATCTTTATTTTATTGTTCAATTTTATTGTTAAAAATATATTTTATTTGATGTTATTGTTATTTTTTATTATATTTAAGTTTATGTAAATTATTTGGTATCGAATATGTGTTTTTTATATTATAAATTGAGAATACGTGTTAGCGAGTGGTTAGGGGAGAGCGGCTGAAAATAACAAAAAAAATAATAATTTTATTGTAGTTTTGAAATGCTTTGACATGAGTTTTGTAGGATTTATGATGCTTTGACAACTTAGATATAATTTGTTCACCTTAAGTCAAAAACATTTGATACACCTACAATGAGCCCACTTCTTTAAAAAAAAACATGGAATCTAATTACCATGTCTTGTTAGGAAACAATTGTAAGATATACAATCAACATTATTATAAATTTTCACACACTTTTATGTGTGTACCTTTAATTTTTTTTAATCTTTAGACGTTTTTTAAATTATCTTCAGGGGTATCTCTCTCTCTTTCTTAAATTATTATTCTTCTAAGGCATTGTTATGTAGTATAGATAGACTTAAAAACTGCCGTATCTCAAGATTAAAGAAAAAGTCACTTTCCTTTTTTGAAGGTTTCAGAAAAAATGAGGTTATCATTCATTATTTGAAAATATTTTTTAGCCATTGATTAATTTCGAACGTCCATGCATTGTTCGATTTCTAAAAATAAATATAAAAATATAATGATAATAAGAAAGAAGAATAATATAAGAAACTTATATAGCTATATGTATACATTGTATGATATTGCCAAAATATTTGTTGTACTCGTAGGTACGCCTCTTTCGTCGAATGTCACAGCAATGAGAAACTTCCTTCAATCGTCTTCATCGCTTTTGGCAACGGTGGATAAATTCATTTCGTCAAAGTTCCAAATCCGGAAGAAATAAACTCTGTACAGTGCTGAAAAGCTAATAAAAATATATGCACCAATAAAATCGTAGATTTCTTAAAATCTTGGCAAATGCATAGTTTTAATTTTTATACGATGCATGCGTAGTTTTTTGCTTAAGCGATTTAAATATAAAAAAAAGTTACAATAATTATACGCAATCTCTGTTTGTATTACGAAGGGCCTACATCCGACAACAATAACAGTACAAAAACAGGTACTTAAAGAACAGCACAAGTCCCCATTTTACTCATTTAATAAACACACCTTGATAAGTTATATTATATTGAAGTTCCATACTTCTTGCAATTACCAAATAATGTCTAATTACAGGATGATTTTATATTTATATTAAAGAAAACGACATAACGTGAAAAATCAGTGATATATTTTTTTTAATTACGAATGCTTGGATATCCGTAAACAATAACTAATGTGTTTTTCTGATCTGTCCTAATTTGAGAGACATTTAAACACTGTACAATTATCATATATATATATATATATATATATATATGTATATATATATCATTAATATGTTTTGAAATATAATATTAAAACGTTTCTGTAAAGGGGATAAAGCATCCAATCAAAATTAATGCACAATGAATCAATAAGCTCGTAAAGGAAGATGAAGCCCGGCTTATTGGAGTTTAAACACGTTATTTAAGCACATATAGAAATGACTTAATTATTGGACATTTAAAACTATAAGTATAGAGTTGATATTATTAAAGCAGAATACATAGTAATATACATAACATATTATAGGTTGTAATCAAGTATTTATGTAACCTGTGTCAAGCACGTATGAAGCTAGCCCGTGTATAAATAAACCCTTCTATATTAAGAAATGTTTTTTTTTTCTCAGCCGTAAATTATAGGCTAGGTATTAACTTCATTGATAAAAAATGTAGGCAACACATAGCTTTCACTCAGTTTATATGTGAAAAAATTTGATGAAACCTATATTATTAAATATTTCATTACCTTAAAAAAAAATATTTGGTGAAATATATTTTTTTGATGGTTTCATATATTTCACCATTTATTCAGTTATACTGAGATATTTAATATTTATTTCATTTATAGCACGATAATGATATAAATGAAAATAAAAATAAAAATTCACGTGTTTATTTTATTGAAATATAACAAGTGCAGTTCTACGGAAGATATTTGTAAATATAATATCATATTACATTCAAATTAAATTCTCCGTTATATCAATACCATCGTCAATTTAATAATGCGAAAATGGCTTGTGCTTTCAGTTGTTTGTTGTATGATTATAGATTTCATTTGATATGTTTCAGAGACAATAATTATTTTACAAAACCGTGTTATTGCAGTTTAATATACAATGTTATTAAATGATTACGTATTAATTCGTGTTACATTTTCAAAAGAAGGAAATAAGGTATTTTATGGTAATAAATATATCTTTATATATATCGACAAAAGATATATTTTCTTAGAAGATTTATTTCCTTGAGAAAATATAGATAGCATATCGTTCTAGAACTGGTGATATGGAACTTTTATGGTTTGTTGGTAAATAGAAAAGGTATTCCGAACACGTATTGTACTTTAATAACGCAATATAAATGCATTTTCATCTATTCAGTAAAATTTAAAAATAGTTTCCCATATATAGTATATTATTGCAGTCCGGTAATAGAGCTTCGCCATATTCTCAGTACTATTAGGATTGAAATATTTAATAGCCATTACAGATTTTTATTATTTCTTGTTATAAATTAAATATCTCAGAAAGTTTTATATTTATCTATACTAAATGTTTTCAGTATATATGTCCTAGTTTTGGCGGCGACTTCGTCTTTTCGGACTCAAACATTCCACCATTTTCAATGTAGGTACATGATTGTAATTTTATTTTTTTTGTTACATATAAGGATATACTTTATATACGGCATATCCAAACAATTAATTTGTAATAAACATATAATCTAATAATAAACATATAAGAATGCTTCATTAATGTTTAAATTGATACAAGGAAACTGAACAAAAATATACGATACTGATTATTTCCTGAGATATATATTTTGATAACTTCTACCTTTATTTTTCTTACCCTTTAATTTGATACCAATTTGATAACTCTTGTAAGTGTATAAATAAATTGTAGAAACCAAGAAATAAGCTAAGTTACAAACCTGCCAAGAAAACGTTTATAATAACGATAAATAAGCCGAAATAAATGTCAAATTGATAAATTAAAAAAGTTTGGAAAGTCAATGAAATATTTCTGTCATATTCCACTTCAAAGATGTCCAATATGACTTCTACCTAAACAACAATATTTTATAGCGGCTTGAAAGAGTATTACGTTGAAATTGAAATCAATTTTCCACTAATAGGATTACACACCGTGTATAATATGTTTCCAAATATCAGAGGGTTGTTGAATATATATTTTACGCCGCAGTAATTTATTTATAAGCAATCATAGCCTTAAACTAGTGATGGTAAAGTTTGACACATCACATAAATAAAAAATAACACATTTCATGTGTTGTTGATGTTTGAAAAATTTATAACGTTTTTTTCATATTTTATGTTTATTTTTCGTTATTTCATATCGACAAACAAAAAGTTTGTGTACATGAAATATTGACTCAAGATTGATCGAGAGTGGTCTAAATGTTGAATGAAAATAAGGTTAGTACTTTTTGCCGGGACATAACACGTGGATTCATATGTAGAAAAAAAGTTTTATGGAAACTCATTGATAATCAGTTAATCAAGAAAATTCAAAGTGTACATTCATCATCAAACAATTAACCCAAAAGTAGTTGAACAGGTCTGATTTCCAAATTCGCCCCATACACTTAAAAATCAAAACAAAGTAATATATAAAAGTCTGAAAATAATAAAGTATCAACATATAATAAACACCATATTGACAAAAATATCTGAAAACTGCAAACAGTAGATCGAAATTCAAAAATAGTTTAATATCTTAAGTTACAAATGTAATTAAATATATTATTATTTCATGTTTGTGTCAATTGTTTGTGAATTCTTAAATATGTGACTCAATATCCAATAAGTTTGCATAGTTTGGTATGCAGTGGATATTTTACTTATGAAACATTAGATTCTACATGCATGGTTCCAAAGTGTAGATCTATAAAGAAGAACCGGCAAGCAACTACATCCACCGTAATAACATTTAGATATAATCAATTATTTTACTCACATTGATTTCTATATATGCCCAACTGCATTCACTTCAATTATATCGAAATTGTGCCTGACTAGTTTAGAACCCATTCAGGGCTTATGAGCTCGATGAATGGCTTAATGCATGACTTGAAACTAATCCAAAATTCATATACAATTAACGTGTATACAACTGAATAAATATATATATATTAAAAATTCAAAAATATATTTAATCTAGTACGTATTTACACGCACTTTTGAATCGTCATTTATAGAATTATAAAAATGTCAGTATAGTCAGTCCGTGAGTAAGCTACCATCAGTTTGGAATGCGGCTCTGCTGAGAAGAGCTGGCCAGAAACTTAACAGTTGCTCTTTTAAAAACAATTTAACAACGTTTGATGTATATATAAGATTATCCAGCAATAACCAAAGCTCCACAGCCTAACCTTTTAGTTGATCGAAATACGATCAATTAATTGAAGTGACCATCAAAAATCGCTATGCATAGTAATATTTGATGGCCACGACAACGGTCAACGCAATCAAAGGCCTTGGACAAATCAAAAAACACCCTGATTGCATTCTGCGACTTTTCCCATGCGTTGTAAATGTGCTTAAGAAGCGCGGCACCACAATCAGTTGTTGTTTTGCCTTTGGTGGAAACATATTATTTACTACGTATGATTTTATTCCTATAAACAGATTCTGATATTTACTTTAAAATATTTTTTAAAATCTTACTTACGGTTGGTAAAACTGAGATCGACCTATTTAGACTAGATAGGCTCTAATTATCGCCAGTTTTGAACAAGGGAACTACTTTAGTATTTTTCATCAAATCTGGAAAAATACCAATTTCAATACATTTTTATAAAATTTAGCAAAGTTGTGGGCCAATCGCATTTATAATATTGCTAAGTAATTTAACTGATATACCCAAAAGATCGCCGGTTTTTTTCAGATTTAAGGTTTTAAACATTTTAACAATTTCATCAGATGAAACAGGCTTAAAAACAAAACATTTATTACTGACTCTAGCTTTCTTCTCTACTCTTATTATTCAATTTAGTGATTGCATCAGTTAAATAAAACATCTTGAGTTGCTTTTATTTTATCTTCTGATTTTACGATTTTATTTCAAATTTTTATCGACTTGGCTTGTAAGCAAACGTTCTTAAAAATATTAGAGATAAATATATATGTTTTTTTAATTTTTTGATACAAAAATATTGCTTTAATATGTATGCTTTAATACGTTTACACGGCTCTTTATATATTTTTGATTATAATCTGCTCAGATAGAATATCTGTATTCGTCAGTCGTAACCGGCTTACAGCACTATTCCCGCCTCGCCATCAGGACACGTACTATGGTTGTATTAGTTTTAGAATTATATAAGCCCGAGCTGACTAGCATAGGAAATTATAAGTATTATATTATGTATTTTAAATAGAAATAACATTCCTGTTGACGATCCCATGTAGTGAAGTTATAAATAAAGTAATATAATAAATTAAAAAAAAAAAAGATTATACTTGTATGTTTTTATTACGATTACGAATATACTTGGCAATTGAAAAACATAAACATAACAATTACAATATCAATGTATATGTAATAATAAGAGAGAAAAGAGTGAACAGGCTCGCTGATGGAAAATTATCGCTACTGGCTAAATAGGAGCACTCCATTTTGACCAATATATTTTTAAATAGTCGTAAAAATATTTTTATTCACATCATAGGTTTCAAGTGCCGGTATTTTACACAGTTCCAATTTTATTGCAATATAGATTTATATTTACTTTGTCTACAAAATGATTTTTTTGGAAGATAAGATTTTTTGAAAAAGAGTCGTCCTCTTTGGATAAACAAAAAAAAGAACATATGTAATGAAGTGAAAAAAAATCCATTTACTTGTGTTATTATTTCGAGGTCCAAATAAAAGAAACGACTTATATATTTTTTCAGGACAAATTTCATTTTGTATATTGATCATTAATGTTGGATTTTAGTATCTTAAAAACGATATGGGATTAAATGAATCTCAAAAAATTGTTTTTCTAGCTTTGTATGTCAATTTGAAATATTACGGCTTATGTCTTTGTTCCAAATCCGCAGCATCAGACAGAATTGTTCGGTCGGTCAGAGATTGTACAGTTTTTTTGAAGGATCGGAATTTTTCATGATTTGAAGTATGCACCACTTTAATCCATGCAGCACTCTAATTGGTATGAAAACGTGACCATACTAAGGCTTAAGATAGATTTTATACACACATATATATGTATATATATATATATCGGATAAATTTTGCGCTCTGCTATAATACTTTATAGTAGTTAATTTCAATTTTCAATAGTTAATTTAATACTAGGACTCCTTACCAGATACTAACAGGTAATGATTTTCTTACAATGTTACCTACAACTGAAAGAATCTTTGAACTACTCCAAACATTCATTCACAGCGGCAGTTGAAAAAAAAGAAGATTATATAATGTAATAAACTGTAATGAGGTTTAATATAGAAAACTAATTATAATAATATTTGAGACAAAAATATATATATAAAAATAAAATATAGATATAAAAAGATATAAAAGACAAGTATTTAATACAACTAAAGATATACTATACTTTCTTTAGTTTAGTCAAAGTATCTAAAGTCGATATACTGCCTGTCGTCTGCCACCATTATCAGTTATCAAAGAGATTTGACGAACACTTTCGCACGCCGAAATTTAACCACAATATTTTATTTCACTGCATATTTATCATTTATCAGAGAGCTTTACGTTGTAGCCTATCACAACAAAACGCATACCAGCAAACATTATGAAAAAAGTAAACAAAGAAAAAATAACATTTGTCATAGTCAGACATAAAATGGACACTTTTTTATTCAGCTATTAGCCACATATCATAGAATGTCAACGGTAGTTGAACTATCATAAAATTTAAGAATATAACAAAAATCAATTCCGACCTCTTGTCCAATATATGTTGGGCACTTATGTATGACATACCCAGCACTGTAGGTTGCCTTAACGTGGAGGAAGACCTTTAGAGCTCATCCGTTACTTATACCTTAAAATGTATTTAAGACCTACATTAAAACCAAGCAGAAAGATAAAGTTTCGCAATAGAGTCAAACCGAACGAAGATACAAACCATTGTTTGATTCGTTAAAGTTTATTTTAAAGTATAATTAGAGACCATACATTCATACAAAAAGTTCAACCAATATCTAACATATAAAGTTGAAATAAAGTTTACACTTCATCGACGAGATTCAAAATGTGTTCGCAATCTTCTTTCTAAAATTTCCTCTCGTAAATATGAAACATCCAATACTGGTTAAATGGAAGCTGAATATCCTTTAAACGAAGCGCCATACACTAAGTAAGGGGAATCGAAATATTTCACGATCTCCAAAGATTTTAATTACACCAATTTAAAGTATTTCATTTTATAAATATTTTAAATTATTTCGCATTTCATTTAACGGATATAATCATTAGTGAATTGTATTTATCAAAACTGGAATATAAAATAAAGTCTACAATACATTTTTTTGAGAAATTTTAATAAATTCATTCATATATATATTTTGGTTGAATCGATTATTAATTCGATGGTTTCTGTCAAATAATTCAATTTCTCTGAATATATTTTAATAAGGTTAATGTTAAAATATAACTTGAATATTTATAGATAATAGATCTGAAAAATAAGTGGCTTTAAATTAAAAGGGATTAAAAATAAAAAACATTAAAATTCAAACTCCTTTGTACATATTTCTGAATATCCATCTAGATATGCTGTACCAATAAGGGGAGTCCGTCAACAGATACCCTCATTCCTGTTAGGTTCGTCAACATATTATAGCACAGGTATTGCTCGGCATCCCTATACAGACAATTACTCATTTCAAATTCCACTCGCCTGATTCCGTCTCGGCGATTTCATTTCAAAAATAATGAACCGATCGAGGCATTAATTTTTATTTAAATCATAGTAAATCTACTCAGTACTTTATTAACTTTGAATGTAAAAACGTGCACCTGAATAAACATTTCGTAATTATTGACATTATTCATACATATTTTTTTGCTATTATATTATAAAGCGAGGCAAATTATGTAACTCAATATGAACGAAGTATTGTATATACTTTGGACTATTCATGTATACTCTGAAAAGACCCGTGGAATTTCAAGGCGTGCGCAGTATTGCACTTATAATTAAAAAATACCAACGACAAATAAAACTATCGCAAAATAAGAGAGCCCATGTCCGAATTGGAAATGTGATATAAATAATCACGACACACAGATTACTGAACACTTTAATAATATCATAAATAATGACTTTAATGTTTCCGATTTGATACATTCAACCATTATTTTACTATATACATACTTATCCGTATGTAATGTTCTCAACTTTTCAATTATAATATCGATTTCATGAAAATGATTTACAAAGAACATACCGAATAGTTAAACCAAGAAACTGTTTCGATATTATAACTTTGACGTTTAGAAATAAAACTAACAATTGCTTTAAATCCTTTGAAGCAATAATAAATGTATACATGTTTTTTTACGTTTATGAATTTTCTTTAACGTAATTCATTTATCAGCGGTGAGGATGAATTTTGTTACATTTCATTTTATTTTATTATTGAAGTCTGAATTGTTATATGTTATCTCATAATATAAATATAACTCAATACAGTAATAATGGGTTTTTAAAAATATAAGAAAATATTCTAAAAAGTGCTCATCCACGGTGTACTTGCAACGGTGGAACTGTAGTTACGTACACGAAATTTAAATTAAAATAAAGAATTTCGACTTTCCGCATAAAACAAATTAACATATGACTTTCCGCATACACCTTTACTAGAAATACATTCACGGGTATTCTAGGAAACTGAAGCTCTAGAAAGATATAGTCTAATTATATGCATGTGAGGCGATCTGTGTCAGTTCTCTGGAGACTTAAGTTATCTAACTGGTACTTATATACCGTTTTATAAATTATATGACCTAGGAAAATCTACCGACAAGTGTTAATGTTCATGTTTTATTTATAAAGTAACTATTCCTATGAATATTGAAATATTAAGTATTATAATTAAATTATATTATCAAGCAATTATAGTATTAAGTATAGTATTTGTAAGTAATAATTATTTAATATACTCATGTTGTAAAGCTTACAAAGTTCTGTGAATATTAATTGGATATTTGGAATTAAAAATTAAGATCTGCCACATTTTAAGTGTGATAGAAGTATCCGTAGATACAGAGTAACATGTAATAAAAAATATATTCATCTTTCAAAGTTGTATCATCTGCTATCCAATGTACAGAATTCTTAAGCTCCCGTAGCTGTCAAATCAATTTCCTTAACAGCATTTTTCAATACACAAAAGTGGCTCCAAAAAGATTACACTTGAAAAAGGTTTTAACAAACTGGTTAAAAAAAAAATTTAAGTTTTCTTAAAAAAAATAATGTTTTTTTTTTTTATTTATTAAGTTTTATTCTAAACCTAAACCCGAAGGCATTCACTCTTAGAGTTTTTTAATGTTTATTAAATAGCTATTGAGCTGAGATCTCATCTCGTACAAGTACTACTATACAAGGCTTGTACGTTGCGGCATCTGTTTGTTTTATCAATTCACCACTTTATATATTACTTAAATTCATTTCCTTTGTACACTTTATCTCATCTCGCATACTCTATTTTCCCTTTTACATCAAAATGAAAACCCTATTTCTTATATCACCTCAATTTAAACAACGTATGACCTCAAACGTATAACTTATAAATGATGCCTTCATTTATAAGTTATACATACTTATAAATAAATATTTATTTCTAATATAATTTTAAACTAAGTTCATTTTAATTTTAATATAAACTTGTTTATTGCTGATTGTTGATATAATGAAAATTATTTACTCTGAAGCAGCGGCCACCTCGTGGAGCTGATCGCGAGTTATTGGACTTGGTACATAAACGGGTCTTCAATGTAAATAAAATAGCATTTCTTATTTTTTTTTTGATTGGCAATTATAGAAAAAATTATGATATAATTTTCTTGTTAAAATATTAAGAAAATTATTACAAGAAAGTAATTGGTAAAACCTCTTAAGACATAGTGTGGTCGGAATATTTTATTAGCTCGTTATCTCGATCGTTTATAATTAATTTAAAAACTTCGTAGCTTTAAAATAATACTGACCGTTTTATAAAATTATTAATATCTTTATATATTTGCTTGACGTCGGATATTATATACCAATATCGTTTTTCATACAGAACAATTTCCGTTGCCTGGATAGGACAGGTTAATTCATTCGCTACATACTAATAGGTACATGATGGAAATTAACTCCATATTTTAAATCTTAAAAAATAAATTTATGCATATACTCTTGGAGGCTTTAAGAAAATACCGACATTAAGTTTATTCTAACTCGATATGTCTCAGATGAAATTAATATTTATATATTTCGTTTTTTCACAGAAATCGAATACAACTACGAAGATGAAGAGGGCAGCGATGTAGATCGAGAATTGCGACCGCTGGTGCGGAGAACGGGCAAGCACATTGCAGCTGGAGAAGAACGACCGCGTATCAACTCCAGCCAGCAGACCACGCCGACGGAAGGTAAGTTCTTCACAGTGGCGTAGCTAGGGTATTTGCTGCCTGGCGCAGCTTAGGACTTGATGCCCTTTGAAATGGCTCATAGAAAATCAATATTTCATTTAATTTTATTTTATTTGCCTCTAGATTGTAAATTTTCATTCTCTTATTTTTGTTGTACATTTTTTTTGATTCTTGATTGAAAAAAAAACAGATGAATTGATCGTCAACTTTGATGCCCCCGGCTTTTTGATACCCGTTGCGACGGCACCGCTCGTACCCAAGCTGCGCCAATGGTTCTTCACTTACAGCATCACCACCTGCATGTTCTAATTTTATGCCTGATACTGATAAGCTAAATACAACTATATACAAAATAATAATTTTTAAACAAATTTTGAAATTAAAATATATATATCTATAATAATAAAATTCATATGTATAACAATAAAAATAGACAATTTGATAAATTTACATACCTATTCATAATAAATTACTTAAAAGTAACTTACATAGCACACTCGTAAAACCAGAGACTAAGCTTTCGAGTACTAAAATAGGTGTTAATATTATTATATAATTACTATAAAACACGATGTCTTTTAAAAAATAATATAACAAATCTGAATTTCGTGCCGGATAAATATGCATATTTGAAAGAGAAATTGAATCTAGCTTGGAAATGTAGTTATTAGTCTGTGCTCGGGGGGAATTCATTGAGTCGCGTTTCATTGAGTCTGCAGGAACCAAATATCCAATTAGAAATACAAATATCACTCTGTCGTTAAATGGGTCGTAACATGGTCTTGAATATAAATAAGAATTCAAATTATATGTATTGTGAAAGTAACTTAATAGCTTTCTTGTTAAAATGTATAAAGTTACTGGCGTATTGGCTCGTTGGAGTTATCGAGACTTTTATTAATTAAGCTCGTTACAGCTTTGTTATATTTATGTAATGGATACGCGATAGATGTTTAATTCCGTTTATTAGAACTTTATTCATTCTTTAGAATGTTTTTTTTTTCCAATTAGAACTCTGTTATAGTAAAAGTATATTAATTTATCATATAGGTTTAACAGAATATCTGAATCAGATTAAAAGATTTAATAAAACAGGATATAAGTTACAAATAATTTTAAAAATTAGGCCATGTAACCCCAACACGCGCTTCAAATGTTAACTCTGTTGGAAATAGCATTTGAATGTAACGAGGTTGCTATTAACAAGTTCGCTTTTAACTGTTTAAATATATACAAAGAGATATTTATACATTTATATGATACTTGAAACATTATAAAGATGAAATTGCTATAACAAGCAAGGTAAAGTGTGACAGAAACTAAATTGTTGTACATTTAACTAGACGCTAATCAAGAACTTAGTTTTTTAGAACTTATCTTGACCAAAATATATTCTGTTTTAAATTTTGTAATTAATATTGAATGAAAAATAAACCGATACGGGCAGGGATTCGAACCCGCGATCTCTGTGGAAACCGTCCCATAAATATATAGCCATGTAAAGCTTATTAAAATTTTAAATGTATATATTATATAACATGTTTATAGACATTCAGTTTCAGTTGTTTTTAAATATATGAGGTTATATTTTGTTTTTTAAATATTACTGACTATTTCCAAGTAATTCCAGCAAATAGGTTTATGACGAAAAACGTAAGGTGTATTAGTAGTCTGTCGTGTCTGTCTGAAATATATTAATTGAAGCCTAGATTAAGTCAGTCTCTCTGATTGTTGGATATCTAAATTACATTACTCTGATTGGACGTTCATCGTGAGACATGACTAAATTGAAATTTTAATTGAAAACTTCTATTACCACGCCCTTCAGTCAATGTAACCGTATTACATATTTTTGAAGAGAAAAAAAGGAAAATTTTCTTCTTTTTTCGTATTATATAATTATATATATATATATATATATATATATATATATATATATATATATATATATATATATATATATATATATATATCTATAATATATTATGTCGATAGTAAGAAAAAAATACTATATTTTTTAAGCATTTTATATCCAAATTAATTAGAATGTATACTAACATTTAACACACTAAGAAAGAAGAACCGTTAAAATTATAGCTGTCAATGTCAGTTTTTCACAACAAAATAACAAATATTAAAGTGAAAGACTATATAAAAAAGTTTTTAACGTTTAGGTTTATATAGATTGATATATATATAATTGAAAAATATCATCAAAAATATAGTCAAATATCTAAATAATTTTTATTAAATTTATCTTTCTATAAAACCACTCTGAAAAAAGCCTTATATCATTTAACCATTTTATTTGTGGACATCCAAATTGACAAGATTTTTAATTAAAATTTGATTATAAAACCTGAATGAAATATAATTTCAGTTAATTTTTAACATCAATTTTATAACTGTTATAAAATTTTCCAGTAATATTATTTTCTAAAAATAAAGAATGACGTAAACTACATCGGAGCAAAAATTTTCGCAATCACGGAAATCTATAAAAAAGAACAAAGTTGATATTCGTGTTTGTTCGCCCTTAGTTTTCCTAAACCAGTCAACGACTTTTTATGCACTTCTCATTATGCTTTACAGACTTTCTCCCTGAGGGTGTATAAATACATCACGGTCGTATTAAAGTAATAATAAAATGGTAAACTCAATGAAAAAAAAAATGAAAAAAATTTTGGCCAGCCGTAGGATCTCCACGACAATATTTTTTCTATTTCAACTCACATTTCAATAGCATTTGCTTTATTTCTGTGAGACGAGGCGCAGCTCTATAATATCTATTGAATTAGTCTGGTATGTTACTTCGACGAATAATTTCAGAATTGTATTTACATCTTGAGTTCCCGTATCTATTTAGTATTCATATTACTCACGTGTTACTACTGCTTAAACCATAAGTGTTGAGATGCAATCCATTATAACAATATATATATAAATACGTATATAGAATTGACAACGTCAGTGAAACAAAGATCTCATTGTACCATATATTACTGATTTATTTCGTATAATACGCATCATTTCAGATGTCCTATTATAATTAAACGTGTAAAATGATGCGTGTTACCTTTTGTACTACCTTTTAAATATATAAATAATGATTGATAAATAATAAACGTTCTGCTTTCTGTTATTGTTATTAATGAATATGTATTTCGTTATTCGGGGTACCTGGTTGCGACCATTTAAACAAAGTATATTTTAATTCAGTTTTTATTTTATTTCGATGATCGAATACTTGTTTTTTTTATTGTTAAATTGTATTTTGTTGTGGCTATGGTCTGTACGGTTATCGTATTTGAGTTTTTAAAATTAGGCGGAGCTAAAGATTGCCCCTTAAAGGAGAAAAAAAAACTATTTTTAAGTTTATTGACTTCAGGAATTTTTGTGGACATTATAATATATTATTTACCACGTGATATCCTCATACCCTGATTCAAATTAAGGCAATCTATCATCACTCCCAATCTATTACAGTTTCAAATAATTTATAGCCGTAATATTTGATGAAGTAAATTCGTCGATGGTGTAAAAAGTCATAAGCACGCTAAATTTCATAAAAAATTTGGCCATCTATTTTTGCGTGACACGCAAACAAACAGATAAACAGAGAACATCGAAATGCTATAACTTAACCCTGCACAGCATAAAATAACTTGTTAACTTGCCAAAAAAATGGTGTCTGCTTTGGAACTTAATTGAAGCTCTCGTTACACTGTTAGCAAAGTGAACAAGCTGAACGAGCAAACAGAACCCAAATTCTAACTCGATCCGTTTTTGTTCGTTAGTACTTCACGTAAAACTCTTTAAATTAAATCTGTAATTTTTATTATAGTAATTCCGTTCGTTTTTATTTACACGGTTAGATTCAGTCAGATTACTGATATTCCTTTTTTCAAGAATGTCAGTCTATTGTTTATTAATTAACTATTCTAAGTAATATGTTCTTAAACTTACATTGCCCAACAAGGCTATAGGGTTTATAAGGAATTTATATTTTTCTTAGATGTCACTTTCAACAAAAACAATAATCTTATTTTGGCTCTTGAACGTTTCTTTGAGTAAATAAGGGACGATATAGTTATTTCATGAAGATTTATTTAAGCTTATGCTGTTTTATTTTATCGATATTGAAACTAATTAATTAACAAATGGATGACAATGATAATAGTTTTACAGCCCCAGTTTTAGTGCAGGGAGTACCACCTCACCAAACCCATCCTGTCATGTTTTGTAACAAAATGATACGATAATGGTTGCCATCGAATGAATGAATCCAAACAACGGACAAAGTACTTGTTCTGTAATGGCTAAATACATTTACGAGCGGAGCACAGCACATAAAGAGCTCAGGATAATTATATTGTAAATATTTCTGAATACATTTATAACTTCCTTCTTAGCTAAAGCTGCGACATCTTGAAGTAAAGTAGTACCCCTTTAAGATGAGACTCAAAGGCAAAGCGAAACAGTACGTACCTTGAAGCCCTTTTTCATGTTTTGAGCGCTAAAAGCTTTGAATATTACTAGAGAAACTAAATCAAAATATGATAATATCATCAAACTACTATAGTCAAAGTATGTTTAATATTCGTATTTTCAGTGGATATTAAAATTATTGGTCATTAATATAACTTGATTTTTATTAAGTAACAAATTAAGTAGGAGGTGGTAGAGCTTAGCTATAGTCAATTGATTTCTGTTTGTACGGGCTGGCTGTAATGTGGTAGTACTATTATCTTACAGAAGGTGAGAGCTATTAAAGATACGACTGATACAGCGAGAGCCGGAAGTACAAATTCCCACCTTTCTCTAGCTTTCTTAGCTTGCTTCATCTCTCTCCATTTCTCAAGGGTGCAACGCATTTGCATCTTTATTTGCAAATTGCTGTAACGTCACATCTTAGCATCAGGCAGACCGTCTGCTTGTCTGATAATTTGCTCTTCTGTCGCATACTAATATATATATATATATATATATATATATATATATATGTGACCATTATACGTCCATTGATAATATTATAAGTTAGAAGGTGAAATTTTGGTATAACAGATACAAACAGAAAAGGGTTTGTTTATATATTGTGGTAAGTATTTAAATTATTATGTGTGTCTCAAGAAAGGATCTGCTGAATAATTGAAAAAATCCAAATAAAAAAAAGAATGGACGTTAAAAACAAAAGCTTTTAGCATCAAAAGTTTTTATAAAAGCAAACTAAAATGTATGCTAAATTTACTTGCGAGTACTTTAAGTGATAATTATTAGGGTGTATTATCGATATATTTACACTCTTTTGATGTAAAAATTTTCTGCCCTAACTGCTTTAACTTGGCACTGACATCCAATATGCCTGACGCCAAGAGTGCGAGTTCAAAAACAATCTACCAGCTTTCTGCAGTTTATTTCACTATCACGATATCAAGGCTTAAATATCTTTAATGAATTTCTAAAAATGTAACGTCCGGCATTTCATGGATCCTATTGTCAGATAATTATAATTTTTTTATTACACTGTCTCTGGAGTAAATTTATTAATCCATTTGTGATAAATTTATATTATTTTATTATATATTTTTTTATATAATCTGTGCATATTTTGATGACTTTCTTAGATACAATCAGAATAACCAAACATTACATGTATATAGGGCTCATGTGTTATTCTATCTAATAAAAAAATCGTTCTTTCTTAAAATTATCTATGGATGTGCAAAAGACAGTTTATTTGATAGCCTCCTCGTTTTTCAAAAGAAACAATCGTAAAAAAAATCTTACTAGAAACAAATACATGGCTTGCTGTGCCATGTGAAATTTTACAATTCTAGAAAATTGACACCACTCGGCAAGCTGAATGATAAAATTTCATCAGATTTAATTAGCCCAACAAACAAATAATACGTTTCATTTTGTTTCAATATCGATGAGAATATACATAATTTACTAGCTCGGTACGAAATTTTAAAATATGTATGTAATGTATGTATATATGTAATGTAATAAATATATATATATGTATATATGTAATGTAATAAATATATATGTTCTTTTAGTTTAGTTAGTTGAGTTAGGGCTGCCATTTTTTATTTTCAATGAACTCGTTATTAACCGTGGCTTTGCTTGTAAAGAACTCCCGCATTGGAGAAATAATCTCTTCGTGGCGGGGCCTTACAAACAGAAATAACGGACACAAAGAACACCTACACTTGAAACAACAATCTGTGGATCATACAAATAACTTTCCCGTATGGGAATTGAACCCACGGCTTTTCATGTAGTAGGCATGACCACTAACCATCAGAACATCAGGTCAAAAAACACGAAATATAAAACTAAATATTTACGTAAGAAGAAACTCTCTTACAAACGATATAATTACGGTTTCTAGAGCAGCCTACAGTTGAAAAAATGCTATTATTTGTCTATTTGGCGAATCTGCAGTTCTGGTGTTACAAGTTGAATCGATCGTTCTAGAATCCTATATTTCCGCGCCACGCTGACTCCAACAGAATTATATGACGGTCCAGTGTATTTTGCACAAGGAACACGCTAGAAGTAACAACTCGGGTTATATTGTTATATTGAGCTCAAAATTGAATCATATTGAACTCTTTGTGGATTATTATAAAATATTCTGTTTCATTGAGGTTTGTATTAATATTATATTCTACTGTATCAATATATAAATTAAAAATATATTTCACGAATGAACTTTTGACAGATAATATAAAAACTATTTGCATTTCTAAATCCATACCATTCAGTCATGTGTTTCATAAAGGGAACGTCTACGTAGTAATGGCCGCTTATAAACGTCAAATGTCAAATGCATATGGTTCTGCGGGCGCTTTAAAGGCAGATATAAGTGATCATGCAATGTATTTGACTCACATTTGACGTTAATTGCTAGTGGTACTGGCCGGTGATTAAATTCGAAATACGTAATATACTATTTGACTTCCTTCATTGTTAGAACCCTGTTTAGAACTTAATAGTGACTGTAAAAATAGAAGTTTTCAAATAAACGTATATCTACGATTGTGATAATTTACGGAGATATTTTATATTTCTATATAATAAGACAACTTCTGTTTTTAACCTTTTTTAACAAATATTGGTTAAAGTAATAGTTTGCCAAAAGATATAAAATAAGATTTTTTTTACTTCTCCTCTGAAGAGCGACCCCAACACCTGAGACAATATCAGGCCATCTTGTAAATAGCCTCAAGGTACGACCCTCTCTTGACATATGTAAGGCCAGGCTCAATGCCTCCACTAACCCACAGCCATCAGCCACAGCAAATGTTGCAAAAAAGCAATGAACTAGAGCATTGAACTTTCATGTCACCTTCTAACTCAATACTTTACTCCGTCCTACCAAAAGTGCTTCATAAAACGTAATTTTTAAGTAAATAATAACTATAAAGTAATTTAATTAATATTCAAAAACTTATTTTATAAACTGTATTCAATTGATTTCAAATTTAATTTGCCATTAAGCTTAGTTTATTGAAATAATTTCACTAAATTCTTCGGACGATATTCTAATAGTTTTATATGAAATTTAATTATATTTGTTTAGAATGATTTGTAAAATTAAATTTGCCCCAATTAAATTTGAGTTTTTGTGAATTTCAAGTTGATTTTTTTTTTATAAACATTATTTCCGAAACTTAGAATAATATATATTTTGAATAATATTTTAAACATTATTTTATAAAACAAATTATATGAGTTTATGCTGTCATGGTCGCTTCAGTCAGAAAATGCCATAAATATTTTATTTAACTTCCGATTTTTCATTACTCTTTCATGCTATGAACACGCTTGCAACACTGTCGAAATGTCGAAAACGAAATACATTTAAATAACATGAATTACTTTATTTAAACAATTTATTTTGCCAAAAATACAACCTCCTTTCACTAACATTTTACATTTTAACTGCATGTCATTCTCCGAAATACTTTATTCAACTGTAAAGAGAAGATCTCCATTTAGTAATTTATAGAATTTGTCGTTGACGTATTAGAATGGAGGACAGTTTTAGTGAAAGTTGGAGTCAGAATATACTTGGATAATATTATTTGGCAAGTTTCTTTCTTTTAGTAATTTCGGTGGTAATTTTATCCTTATCTGTAAAGTTTGTTTTCTTTTTTTATTATCTTTATTAAGATATATTATCTCTTCTTTATCTTTTTGTTCATCCATTATTCCTGTAGCTACAACTTTCTCAATATTTTATATAATATTCAAAATTATTTAAGGGTACTAGGTTAAATGTCCGTCAAGTCATATTCATCATAGTTTTAGATTTCGTTTACATTAATTAGACATTTTTATATTATCCAACGATTTTCCACTTAAAGTTACAACATATTAGGTTCAGTAAAGTATAAAAAGCATAAAAAGTGAAAACTTATTACTGAGCAAAGTCATTTAAATTATGCAAGCGTAAAATAATATCAAAAATTATTGCCTCCTCTATAAATACGTTAAAACGAGAGAATAGTTTATTAGAAGCATGAGGGAGCTAAAAAAATCAAGAATTCTTACAAGCGCATTAATATTCATATTAATAAACAATTAACAGCTTATATAGTTTCGTTGTAAAATTACAAACGAATTAACAAAATCTTAGTACACCATTTATTTTATTGAATTTAGTCCAAAGCAAATTTAATTATTTTAAAGCAATTACATGATTTATTTGCGAAGGACCTTCAAGATGCGCTTGTCTATTAAAGTACTAAAGTTATTTGTATAATAATACCTCTATCAGTATACAATTAGTAATTGTTTTTCTCTGTGTAAGTGTATTTCTTACTACAAAAGCTGCATCGCAATGCTAAACAGTGGGTTTTCCACTAGAAGGTTTATTATCTCGACGAGAACTTTAGGAATATAAAATAAATAAGATGGAATCCAACCGGAATGCTCGAAGACGGCGCCAGACAGATTTTCAGCTTAAGATATTTTCACCTACATCTTAAAATCTTGATGAGACACTCATAAAAGTACACTGTCCTATGAGGTTTATTATGAAACATTAAAATATATTTTTTAATATTTATTCCGAAATAAGACTATATTATTTCTGTTAGTAAAATTATTTATTTTAATGGAAAATAGAATTTCTATTAAATATAAAATGTTATATTTATCAAAACTAACTGAATTTATTTAATCTAGCAGATATCATATTTCAGATTTTAACTTGGAAAGAAAGTATATATTTTAAAATAGAAATGTAGGAATCTACTTTTTATATGCTTCAGGTATTCGAATTATTTCTCGTGTAAAAATAGAATCATTTCGGTGTTTGTCACAAATATGTTTTCTTAGTAATTATATGAAAAAATATATTAAAAAAAAACATCGACTTGTATCATTCATCTGCTCATATACAATATTAGAATTGCCTTTTTAAATTTGTTTTGTGTAATCAACTCGCGGCTGTTCCTTGTCTGCTTCTCTGTACTTTTACTTTATTTTGTACTGTAAAATATACATATATATATTTTTAGTACCGTTATATCGCGTCTAAGTGAATACTCTCATACTATTATTTATTTTCTTGAATCCTTAGTGAGTATTAGAAGGGTAAGAGCTGCTGCAGTGGAACTGAATTTCGAGTTTATTTTTAAACTAAACTTACTAACTCATTTACTACTACTTCAATGACCGTCTGATACACTGTTACTCTGCCGTGATAAATATCTATAGATGTAACCATTTTTGAAGTCTGTTTATAGAAAGTAAAATTAATAATGCTTATTTATTTAGATAATTTAACAACCATTTTAAGTCGATTTAACAACAATTTTAACTGATTTTCATCCTCTTGTAAAATAAAGTTCTATAAAAAATATGAAGTCGTTTTAATATTTTCATTTTATTTATAAGACTCTTATTTTTTTTTACATTCTTATTCTAAATATATTAACATTAAAATGAGAGTCTCTTTTAGAAGAAAAAAACTGGTTGCGTCGTATACCTAATAGCCTTAAAGAAAACTTTCAGGGAATATTTAATTTCATCTTATAAACAAAAATATAAATATAGCATTTACGACAAACTTTCATCCCATTGGGCCTATCTCATAATACTCCATTGCTTCTGCAGGAAAAGTGTCTACCGTCCGAAATTTGGATATGCCCATCAGGGGTTCTCTGCTTATGAAGTACGTTGAAACAGGAATAAAATTCTATTTCTAGTTTATAAATATAAACATGCGTAGGTTTTTAGTATGTCTGTTTTATGGTACGTTTAGTTTGACCGTGACTTATTTTCGTAGCGGTGAAACTAGGTCAGGGGAAAGTGGGCGTAGAGCAGTTTGAGATCCACCTAACAATACCAGGAAATAATTTTTTAGTTAATTACATTAGATATTGAATCATTTTTTTTATTTATTCCCATCAACTTCTAATTGAATATAATTGAAATAGTATTTTTTACGTCTTTGATAAATTATCTATAATTTTTGCAATATTTTAATTTTAATATAAATTAATGTAGCCGAGTTGATAAAATGTAATAAGAAACATCAGGAATTAAGAAATAAAATATCATGAAGGATTACACCGGGATTAATATTTTGATTCCAAATATTTATATTAAATATTACATGATACATGTACTCGTATATCATAAGCAGTTTGCTAAAGCCAACTTAGGCGTGGGAATAAATCATACTCCCTTTATAATTGTCAAATCCCTAACACTGAGAGAGGAGAACCTCAACGACTTCTCGCCGCACACAGTATCATACCTATAGATATGACGTTACGATTTTATAGAATATTTTTTTTAAATTTTAATATATTATTTATAATATACATATAAAGTATTTAGTACTCAAAATAAGGAACATTGATACTATTATATCGTTTCTGTATTTTCTCCAAAACTGTTTACAAAACATAAATTTAGTGATACTTAACTTGTGATGTATACATACGTACAATACTTCGTTATTCACGTAACACTAAAAAGCTATTATATAAAAATACAACAGTCAATTATATCTACACTAACTGTTTGTACAAAGAACGGCGCCGATATCGATTGACGGTATAAGCACATAATAAGACCCTTCCTGCTACCAAACGACACGTTACTGTCCCTTCATTCCACGTTAGCTCGTTACGACGCAGCCTATTGTCAAGTACTCAGAGTATTATAAATGCAACCCTCATCAAGGCGACCTTTACAGTTTGAGTTAAGTTAAAAGAAGACTTTTATTCAACCCTTCATAGCGTTTTGCGTTAATTGTTGGAAGCTGGATGTCAATAAGTAACCGTTCTTATAATGGCTGTTAGCTTGAATTGTTATGCCAAATGAAATTGTTATTGCAATCTGCGTATCGAGTTTAATTTTCTGATACAATCGTATCTGAAATAATATGGAATATATTCTGAACAATGAGTTGCTTTTGCAATTGTTGATTACAGAGGAGTATTGGTACTCCGGTTCAGGTTTAATATTTGCTAGAATTATAGTCAAATTTAGCTTTGATAAGTGAGAAATCTAAATATTAATCTCGAAATATGAATATATATACTTAGTCTGGCCATAAATACTGTTACACTTAAAAATATATTTTTTTAAGTGCAAATACCATTTATTACTTTTACAGTGTCTTAGTTTAGTACGTAAATGTAAAACAATTAAAAATATATAAAGCTTATTCGAAGTGGTCTCCATTGACTGCAATACAGTCTTTTAAACGTTGATGCCAGTTATCAATAGAAGCACGCACTCTTTCCATGGGAAAATTCTTTACTGGCAATCGTATAGATTGTTTTAGGGACTCCAAATTATCATGGCGTTTAGAGCAAGCTGTACTCTCTAAAATTGACCATAAAACATAATATGGCGGATTAAGATCGGCAATAGACGACGGTCACTTTTCAGCCCTGATGAAGTCCGAAACATTCGCTTCCAACCAGAATGTGTGGAACGAGCTTTATAACCCGCTGGAAGGACCATACTTGGTTATTGAACATGGTGATGTTAAGGTGCTTAACTATCTTCTCAAGAATGGTATCTTGATATACTTGTGCCGATGTTTTGATACCTTTTCCACAAAAATATGGCTCAGTCACTACTTCATAGCTAACACCCCACCAAACCATCACTGAAGTCGGATAATGTCGACGTTGCACTCTGTCGACTAATTGGGAAGCTTCCTTAAATCTTTGAGCATAAATACGGTCATTTTGTTTATTAAAATGTTGGTCAATTGTAAAAATTTTCTCATCCGTAATCAAAATTTACTGTGACCTCCCTTTACGTACCGCCTTTTTCGTACGAACACTACGTGGACGGCCAGATCTTTTTCTGTCACAAACAGAGGAAGTCTTATTGTACCTAATAATAGCCCGATATACAAACATTTTACTGATACCAAGTGTATGGAGAGTTTTAAAAATTGTGTTTGGCTCCATACCTACTTTGTGTGATGCAATCACAGCGATTCGGGTCTCTTTATCACCCCACTCCATTTTAATATCGCAAAATATTGTACAATGTATTGGCGCCAAAATGAGTAAACACAATAAACAATCGTATAAAAATGATAGGTTTGAAATTCAAAAGTAATATTTTTTTTTTATTTTTAAGTGTAACATTATTTATGGCCAGACTAAGTATATTAATAGTAATGTGACTTAATTAATTTGATATTGATCATTAATTATTATTTTAACATCGAATATGTTTTTTTATTTTTTTTTATATAAAATTGGGAAATTATATAATATATAGGGGGTATATTTAAAGTTACTGTAACAGCTAAATCCAGCTGACCCCGATAAATAGAAACATGTTCAATCCAGATTCTGAACTTCGACAATAGCCACAGCATAGTATAAAGTTTTAAAATTGTTCCTTAAAAAGCAGAGAATTAGAATTCAAATTATATTCCAGATAGCGATAATACCAAAGTAACCTAAATGTATGAACATGTATTTTAAGAAGCACTGGATTGTTGATCCCATTATCCATCGTTAAATCCAAATTAATGCCTTCTCATATGCCTTTATAAAACCCTTGAAAGCGAAACGGGTACACGCTTAGCGAAATTAAAATAGATATTACATTATATGTACATATATATAATAGTAAACATTTAGCTAGTAGGGTAGTGTCGAATTTCCATTGTTAATTATTCACCTTGTACGTTAATAATTCCATTACTTTTAACATCAGTTTTAACATTGTTAGGAATTATCAATCTTCGTTTAAATATCAGTATCCAATATAAAATAATGGAATTATATATGAATAAGCCGACACAAAAAATAACACAATGACTTAAATACCATTTTATATCAGTCTTATATTGTCGTTATATAAAAAACAGAACTATGGATTTATTTTTAATATAACAATTATGTTTGTATTTTTATTTTTGTAAATTCCGGATTTTAAAATAAAGATTATATTCTATTATCATGAGAGACGTTCTCGTCCCTTGGCAGTAACCAGATTATTTTAGATCCTTACATATGAAATTAGCATTTAGTATGAAAAAAGGAGAGATATTTTTTTTATAAAATACTATATTTAATTAATTGAAGTATTATACCATCATTATCTTTGCAAGTTTGCGATTTTATAGATTTTTCATTGATTTTATTGCAAAAAAAATATGTGGTTCCTAGAATAAATATAATCTTGGGATTTGGAGTGCGTTTGCATCCTTGCATGATGATGTCCATGTTACGAAAATAATGGTAAACTTTAAAACAAGATCTAAAGCAAGGTTCCGGGAAGTATGATCGGAGACTTTCCAGTCACAACTCCTCCAGCATCCATCTGTTTTGAAGTAAGGATCAAGCGTTGTCCTAAAAAATGAACCAGTCACGTCTCTAATTGGTCGTAACCGTCTTACCAAATCTTAGTTAGCTGTAGTGTAAGACAACAGAACTGGGCCACCAATCACTCACAGGTAATTTTTTCGGGGTCACCTTTCGCACGGACTTTGATTTGGCAGGTTTTTCTGGGTTCAACCGCTATGATGAACATTTACAACCTCTTTGATATATTGCACCGGATCCTTTCAAAAGTAACGATATAATTTAAAATTCTCTCGTCATTGTTACGTCCGAGTAATGATAACAGTAACGATGAGTAATGTAACAGACACAATGCGTGTTCTTTTGTGTTTCTTACTCAACTTATGCGTATCCCGTATTTTTTCACGTGTCCTATTTATTTCTTGTGTAGTAAAATTGTGTTATCCCTTACACCGAAGCCTGCTTCTATATCTGACATGTTTTGGAATTTGCTCCTACGACCACCATTAAATCTTCATTATCAGCTAGTGTCTCCGGTTGTCCCCGGTGTTTGTCTGTGGGTCAAATTTCCAGAAAGTATCATGTCATAGGTATCGTGTTTTCTTTTACACTAGATTTCCCATACATGTTATCAATTCTACGAGATGTTTCTGCTGCGTTTGTGCCACGATTAAACGCAAATACGTAAATAACGCGAATTTAAGAATTTCACTTTTATTATACAAAATAATGTCAACGAATAATTAAATAGTTCGTAAACAAATGAAACACTTAATTCAAAACGGAAATACACAAAACTAATTTAAAGTAAGATCTCTTATTAATACAAAAAGTAAAATAAACTCTTACAATCAATAGTAAGAAAGAATAATAAAACTTAAACGTATTAAAATAGGTTTAATAATCTTAATTAAAAATATGTATAAAACTCTTCCATTACTGAGTGACTGCCTGACAGACAACGCACAGCCGAAACTATTGAACGCAACAATCTAAAATTTGGCATGTATGTTCCTTAGAGAGTATAAAGGAGCACCAAGAGAGATTTTTTGGAAATTCCACTTCGAAGGGTGAAAAACTTATATGATGGTTCTACACCGTTGAAGTTAGTGACTTTAAAATGTGGATATTAGTTGTTTACTACAAATTAATGAGAACGCGCTAAAAGAGAAAGCTGAAACTAAACCTTTCAAATATAAGGGGTTTAAATTAATTAGAGTAAATAATATTATTAGTACTCAACATATACTTACGCGACAGGAAACTGGATTAGGACACGTAAATTCATGAAAAAATTAAACAACTAGCGTCAGACTCGCTTAAAAAGGATTCCTTTTTTATTTCGTTAACTATGACGTTTAGACCATGCCTGTACCCTTTTAATTCCACGCGGACAAAGCTGCGAGCGAAAAGCTAGTCTGAAATAAAAAGTTTATATTTTATTTCCAATAAAATTCAATAGTATTTTTATCATATTTCAAAATAAACGTTCCCGGTCTTGTGTTTAATAACTTTTGTTCCAAATGGAGCAAAAGTTAAACTACGCAAATGAATAACGTGAATAACGTGATTTATTCACGTTATTCATCTGTAACGATAATAGTTTCCTTAATCATATGCTATATTAATCCTCAAGAAAATCTCCTCTATAAATAAATAAGTCAACGTGTCATAACATTAACAGCCTTGAGTCGGAGTATTTACATCAAAGTATATTTAATACGGTGAAAGTAACTTTTGGATTATAATTGTGGAAACTTAATCGTGTATTTTGACTGATTGTAGAGATCATTAAAATTCGGAAAGCACTTATTATTTATGTAACTTAAATCATCCGCAACTTTGTCAGGTAGAATTCTCCAGTCGTACTTTTTAAACACATCTCTATAATAACTATATGAACGATTTGGGCGACGATCCAAAATCAATACCAAAATATTGTAGACAGATTGGATGAAAGAAAAGTTTTATTGTAATAAATCTGTTGCCGAGAAAAATAGATTTTTATTGAACCCTTAAATGAACAATCATATATTATATCATAAAATCAAACATGTCATTAATTACGATGTTATATTTCCGCCTACAAACGTGGCTTTAAATTTGATTATTCTCTAACGAGACATCATCTAAAATTATACACAAATATTATATGATGCAGTATTCGATTAAAATAATAATATAAACGCAAAATATTCTGCAGCCGGTGGCCATGTTAGTATGAAAGAACACGAGACCAGACATATTTCACACATATTTTCATTTCGAGAAAATATTTTTAACGATCAAATGCATTTCAATGGGCTTTTGAAAAGTGTTTACAACCACGGTGAATTCCATTATATCAGAGATGAATATGCGGAAAAGGAGCCAAGTGACTTTTAACTGACAAATCGGTACATGGTACGGAATACTATCTGATACCGTTACGCTCAATACGTAGAAAAGAAAATGTTTATATTCATAGTTTTTAGAGCATTTCATTTATGGGATGGCTCGACTTAGGGAGTTTCATTTCCACCAATACCATTTCCCTTTCACAAAAGACCATGAAATTTTAATTTATGTATGAAGTCACCTCATACATAAATTATAGCTCCGATCAGTATGATGAGTGTAAGACCCGCATCTCGTCCCTTAATGCTTTCCCCAGGCTCGTTAGTTCTCATGGATTCTTTAAAGATGTGAAGCTTATTTGCTACTACCTACCTATGTCTGCATATTTTTGAAGACCAAGGTCGGTTGGTCTGGAAGAGTGAGTGTTTATTATTTACTCTCTTGATTCTGCTAATAAATAAACATATATAATATAAAGTAAACGATATATTAAGAAGTGATCTAATATTTTTATTAGTAGGTTGAAATTTTCTTATTCAGGTCATCGATTTATTACAGCTATAATTCTCGAAACTTAAGATGGGGTACTTTGTTTTCTTTGGACGTTCTATAAGGAGACTAAGTGGGCCTAATGGCAATTCTCCAATCATATTCGGATAATGTTACTTGAACCTTGAATTTCATCAGTTAATCGACGATGGACTCTATGGCTTCTGCCACCACTATGAGAACGCATCTTGTGGTATCATTTTTCATGTCCGCACCCTTACTGACTTTACTTACTGACATACTGAGCTTTGGGAATTTGGAATGGTTATCAGTTATATGTCAATCTGTAATGCGGGACCAATTTGGCCTTGAAAAAACTGCAGGGGATTAGAGTGAGGTATTCCTTTACGCCGGACCAGAAGTTTCTAGTCTATAAGGCGCAAGTCCCATCCTATAGGGCACAATGATGATTTCATTTTATTTTCAACTGCATACACAAACATAAATATACTAAATATACGAAATACTTGCATGAAAAGTTATTGCGAACTTTGAACTTACGTTATTTAGTAGCTCAATAATTTGGATCGAGCAAAAACTTTATAACATTTTTATATTCAAACTTTCGTGAACGAATGACAATTACATATGTTATAATATTTACCAGGCTATATTGAGGTTAAATATATCGATAGGTTTCAAACCCATTTTCTAAGAATAGGAATAACTTTATTAATATTACAATTCCGTGATATATTTCTCTGTTAAAGTTCAATAATTTAATATGGATGTGCACGCTTAGTGCGAATATATTATTGCATCATTTTATTAAATTCCCAGGAGATGGAAAAATCTTTTGCTTAAAATTTTATATCATCCAGGATTTAATAACCCCGTGATATTTTCACATTTGTGTGAAGGAAATTGTATTTGTATATATTGCTTATGTGATCCAAACTGTTTTGCAACTTTATTTGATTTACGTTTAAATGTTGTCATACACAATTAAATATTTACTCTTAGTTCCCTTTAATATTTAGCTAGTCATTAGTAGCTAGAGCACAAAAGGGTATAACAACCACCAAAAGATTTATAGAGTTCATTAAAGACGAGCCTCGTCTAAAAAAACAAAACAAAAGCCTCACTCCATCTTGGAGGCGGCTCGCGATTGGGCTATAATGATGGATACGTATGAGAAACAGTATAGAATACTTGAGGATATCGTTGTCTCGTCATAAAGACCGGACATATTTCTGTACTCTAGACAGTTAAAGCGCGTGATACTTGTGGAGCTTACTGTTCCGTGGGAAACTAACATCCCCAAAGATCACACAATTAAAGTAAACAAGTGTTACTGGCCAACGAACTGACCAGGAATAGGTATATAGTAAATTAGTACGCGGTAGAAGTGGGAGCGAGAGGTATAACAGCGAAATCTCTCTATAACCTACTTAAAGATCTTGGCCTATCTAGAACTATCATCAGTACATTTCTAGAACGTACTTCAAAGGCGGCATTGGTAGGTTCATTCCAAATTTGGTTAGGCAGGGAGAGGAGCGCAACCAGTTGAGGTGAGCGTGAATGCGCATTTTAAATGGGCCCCATACACCTGGGTCGCAAGTCCCAGGAGCTGTTTGCACTCCTCTCCCTGCAACGCGATGGGCCCGGCACCCGCACGGTGAATCCATGGAATGCTAAGAAGCTTCGTCTCGTCTCTTATTTATTTATTTAGTGGCAATAAGGCTATTATGAATTTTACTCTATCAAACGAGAATTTCCGTTGTTACATAATGTGTTTAAAATTTGTCTCAAACAGTAACAATGATATCAAGAAATTGATTAGCTTGATAAAGAAATTAACAAGATAAGTAATATATAATGTATTTTTATAAATAATGTATCTTATGTTTATATTTTTAAATATCATGTATTTTTATAAATAATTGAATAGGTGTAATAAATAGAGATATTAGGTGTTAAAACTTAAGAGATGACACTAAACTATGTCGTGTCTTATAAATATTTTTTTACCCATAAACTAATAATACTTCATATAATTGTGTATAACGTAGAGCGGCGCTCGATCAGCTCTACGATATTAGAGATCTATACAATTTTTTTATTAATTTTGAAAATTGATTTGCGCCGCCAAGTTTATACATGAGACGGGTTACGAACAAATGTTCAGAATTGTGTACTCGGTACATTTTAAAATCACCGTTCCTGACGTTTATGCAGCTGTTTTTTCACGAACTTCACCAAATTGGACAAAACATCAAAAAAAATATTTTCAGCACTTCGTCAGATTGAGTTGTAAAACCGTTTAAAAAAATATGATTGGTGTTATAAATGGTTAACTGGTTGAAGTTTTCTTTAGATAAAAATAACTTTTATTGTTTTTTTAACATACTCGGTCTTTAGATAAAAATAACTTTTATTGTTTTTTTAACATACTCGGTTTAAAAAGTTACGTAGAACTTAGCTTACACTGTTTATCAGGTAATAAATTTGGACGAAGAAATAATTTATCTTAAGGATAAAGTAACTATAAGTAAGTGGTTTATAATATATTTATCTTCATTTCGTTGCTGAACAAGCTCCGGACGCGGAAATTATAGCCTAATGGGGTTCTCTACACGTTCCAAACATTAGTTTACTATTACTGATCGTACCCGGGACTCATCTTACAGAAAACAAAATTTCTCTTATACTTAGTAGCTATGAAATATGAAAAAAAAATACCCAAATTGACTAATGCCCGATAGGCATTCTAAAAATAAAAACTTATTCTATTAGATTAACTTTGCCACTAATAAATCCATTGCCTATTTTTACTCAACAACTGCAAAAATTCAATCAGTGAAATTCCAATAATAAAATATTTGTTTTTTTTAAATACCTCAACTACGACCATCACAAAACATCCCACACGTAAAAATATCAGTATTATATTTTATACCGCATATCGGAAATAGCATGGGCTTAATAAAAATTGTGTTTGAAATTTAAAGGGCAGAATATTTACATACTAACGTCATCAACTAAACTACAATTATATTCGCGTAGATCGTATATTGGTGTTATAGTATAATATGTTTTGCTTTGTATTTCGCAGTATCCATTGTAATTGCAAAAATTGAAATGGCAACCATTTTTCAGTAATTGTTCGACTTTTACTCGTATGATTTATTTTTCATATGTACTATAACCCAATCTATATTTAAGGCTATCTAACATTAAGCCGACATTTTAATCGGTTCGTTTATATTTGAGTGAGGAGCAAACATATAGATAAGATATTAAAAACTTTTTGAGATCTGTAGCTTTATCTAAAATTTCTGGACTTCTTTTTTTTTAATTATATTAAACGTCCAAATTCCTTACAAATCAAAGCCTTATCACAAGTATACGTTAATTAGTTAATTATAATCAGTAAATAGCTACATTATCTTAACGAGCTTATACACTTCGAGATTAAAATGCATTACCACTAACACACAGAAAGATATATAAATAAAAAAGCTTTTTAATTATCGTAAAGCCCAGTACTAAATACAGAACGCAATAGAATTTCATTGGAGTAATTCTAAGCAAAAGCTTTAATTTCAACTGTAATTATTATTATATTGGTATCAACCAAAATCATGTTATCGAATGATAAACGGTACATTCTCTACTCTAATTTACATTTTCGTTCGTCGCCAAAATTATTACCGGTCATTCACCTGGAGCAATACTTACATTTACAAACCATAGCTGCCTGTACTTTGACTGTATAGTGAGCCATTAGTGGCCGCCAGTGGCGTTAAGGATGGCCGAATAGAATAATAAATGTATGAATTTGATAGGACAGCGCTGTCGATTATTTTCATACATATATAGAGTATCAACGCGAACGAACGAACGCTTGTCTTTTGGCTATAAGCTCAGAGAGCCTAGACAAGTGGCATTAAGGCTATTCGTATCGTATAATAAATGCATGAGTTTAACATAAGATAAAACTACACTATCTCTCAAATATATTCAAACAGAAATGACAACGAACTCTAGCCATTTGGCCTAGGTCAAAGTACTCAGGTCATATATGAAAATCGGAAGGTCAATATGTAGCTTTTGTCGTGATTTGAGATATTTTGTTGATACTTTCATTATAATATGGTTAGCTTTTTATACTTAATAATTAAGTCATTAAATTAATAAATGGTAACATTGATTGTTCATCGATTTGGGTGTCGTTTCATCTAAGTAACACATTTATGTTAGTCCAAAAATGTCGTTTTTTTAATATCACCAAAGTATAATAAAAAAAAAGTGCTTCCAATTTCGTTATTAGTATGTTTAGTGGTGTAATGAAATCAAACGGACGAAAGGACATTTCCATGACATTTATAATATAATAATAGGTATTAATTTTAATCCAATTTTGGGAATAATATTCATTGTTATTGTATCTATAATCGATAACAATTAAATCTTCAAAAGCTCTATCTGAGCGGTCCCATCCCTAAGAATAGCGGTCGCACGTAAGTGAACTGGTAACATAAGCACTTTAAGTTTTGTGTTTTACAGAAGTTTCAAGCTCTTTTAAAAGTTCCAGGTATCACGTAGATAATTTAACTTATTTTTTTCATGGTTTATTTCAAGACGTGTAAAAATAATTGTATTGTATCATATTACAAAATATATAGTTTTATCTATGAAAATAGGTTAATTTAGCCATTAGCATGCATTGAATTACTCATAAAAATTTGGGCTGTATTTCTTGCTCGATTAACGAGCGGTGGAATCAGAGTGGAATGTTATAACGTGTCCTTGACCCACTTTTGGCTACCCCTAGTAGCGGCATTTTTGTAAGCTTTATCTGATCCCGGAGAACCTCTACACGACATTTGTATATGTTTCATGAGTAAGATTTATCATTTATGATTTATGATACGTTCGTTGCTAAATCTATTTAATTGTATTTTATGGCGTTATATTATGTCAGATCCATGCATATATCGTTCCATTGGACAAGTGTCAATGCCAATTATTTAAGATCTCAGTGATATGGTTAAATAACTTATGTTAAAGCTGTAACAGTTCTATTTAGACGTCGAAAATGAAAAAAAAAACTCTTAATTTTGTTTGTGGTTTGAATGATTTATTAATAAAAAAAAACAAAAACAAATTATATATATATTGTACTTAACAAGAAATAAAGAAATATCAATTCTAATCTTTATACAAAAGGTATAAAGATTAGAAGAGAAAAAGAACAATATTCTTGAATATTCCAGTAATTTCGTTCGTTTCAAGTAAAAGCCCAGTACGTTAGAACGAGTACCACATTTTATAAATGTAACGATGTAGACATTTGTTAGCTCACATTTATTAATCAGTTCTTTGATACAAAATAATACCAAAAACAAAAATAAATAGAAATGTTTTGTAACAATAATGAATATAAGTATTGTAAAATACATTAATACCTTAAGAATTAATAAAATACAGACAAAGAGAGAATCATTTAAAAAACATGCGATTTTTATTCCGATAAAGTATAAAGAATTAATAATAAACAAAAAAAACTTATAAAATTCGCGTCACATATTGTTTTCCCCTTTTCACTAACACATGTAAAAGAACACAATATATTTTAGATGTGTCTTTTTTTTTGCCGTTGGAAAAATCCTTGGATACCCCTGGCCCAGATGGTGAAGACTGGGAAGTTATGTGGGATAACCCGGCAGCATAGAAGACGCTGTCATTTTTATGGCGACCCACTAAAAAACCAACGGTTAAAAAGCCAACATCACGAGGTGTTCCCAGGCGGTCACCCACCCAAGTACTGACCTCGCCCGACGTTACTTAAGTTCGGCGATCGGACGAGAACCAGTGTATTCAACGTGGTATGGACATTAGTAGACGTGACGCTCCTAGGCCATATTACGATATATATATATTAACAAATATTTATCAAATATATTAAGACTTTGTTTCACAAAATACGCCACTGAACTTATTAGACGACGTCTTCCTTACACATAAGCGCAGGTAAACTAGAAATTGTGCCAAATGTTTTCTAATTAGGGCTCATATGAGTCGCAGGTTCTTCTTCGAACGTAAAGACAATAAGGGCTAGAAGGCTGGCGGGGTGCCAGGCCACTCCATTTCTAATTTTAAGCCACCATTGTATATGGACATACCTCACTTCTCACAAATCTCGCAGCTAGGACGCATGAGGAACGGGTTAATGGGAATGCGGGGATCTTCGCTGACTGGTCGGGTATTGGTATTCAAGCCATTGTTTCATTCATTAGAACCGTGCCGCAAAGTCCGATGCAGCCGTTTTTTAGGATTTCAAATGGTGTACGTATAAAATTCTCCGTAACGTTAAACTGCAACTGAAAGTTTAATGTTTTTATTTGTATACATTTATTTGAACATTTATTGCTAAAAAAGTGTATTATGTTTAAATTTATATAAAATATATTGATAAAAAAACTCCTGACATATGTTTTTAATATCACTTTCAAAATGTTAGTCTTCCAAAAATCACAATTTCCGTTCATATATTTACCTAAAGCAACTGTTTCATAAAAGCCAATTTTATTGGGCTTAGTTATTGTTCAAAAATACATAATATAAATATATATATTTCATGTGAATGGTCTATTTTACATTAATAAGGTTATTGAATAACAGCTGTACCAGATAAGTTTATCTCCATGACACAGAAATTAAATTATCTAGATGACACAGAAATTAAAGGCTTTTCGAAGTAAAAATCAATACACAGCTTTTATATTATTTCTAATATTATAGTAGCATTACTTTTGATGCTAATAAATGCTTAAAATAGCATGATTTATTACGTGCTTTCTAGTTTTCAAACAATAACATTGAAAAGCCGCTCAATACAAGAATACTTCAAATGCTAAATAACTCAAAGCAAACAAGTACGCAACTTGCTTTCAATGGAATACAGAAATCATATTAAGTAGAATAATGTTACTAAAAGAAACTAGAATATTATAATAAATCGAAGAGAAACTGTCACAAATTGAACACTGTTTGAGATCGAGACAAAGACTTATAAAATAATTTAAATGCTATTTTATAATGTTAATCTGTCCATAAAATGGTAACGACTGCAAAATGTCATCCTTACGGTAACGATTAAAGATGCTGTGTGAGATCGATTTCAAGTGTTAGATTGAAAGGTAAAGTGTCATCCACGGAGACGACCGCCGGCGACACGACGGGACGAACAGCTCTTCACTAATAAAGCAGATAAACGAGCCATTTTAAATTATATTGCAGTGATTTGTGATTACTAATTGACTTAGAAACAACTGATTGATACGTCACACGGGGAATATCGAGTTGAATGATTCAATGCTAATCAGTGGAATACAAATTTGAAATTTACATTATTAAAATATCATTGTATTGATGTTTTTGTTTAGTACTTTACGATGGATATTTTGATCGTTCTTAGTATATTAATATTACAATATTAATTATAAGGAATTACATAAAAATATATATATGTATAGTGCAAACTATTGCCTAAGGCTCTTTTTCACGTCGTTTAATGTCGATACGACATTTTTATTATAAGGAAAAATACCTTTTCCTTAAAACGACCCGTAATTGATTACACCACTTACCATAACTAGCCGTGTTCTCAAGTGACCTATACTCCAGAAAAAAATATAAACAATATTTTTGAGACTAAAAATGCAGTAGCTTACTTTAACCAACTTATAAATAGATTTATAATTTAAAAATAAATAAGGATAAGTTACATTTCATTGCTACTCAATGATTTTATCTTCCATTTTTTATATTTTCTTAGCTATGCATTTCACACTTTGATTCCAATAGAAAATGGTTTATGATTTTATTGGGGACGTTTTCATATGAACTTGTACGGTGGAGTGCTTTTACTGAACGTATTCATAAACTTGAAAAGCCTGTCATTGAACAAGTTATCGTCTAAGAGCTTAAATTCAAACAATCACACATATTTTAGAATAATATATGGAAAGCTTTTCTAATAAACCCACAAGCAATATATAGACTAACTATGTAGGTATTTTAATCCAATAAGTATACAGGATAATTTAAATAATATTCCTAGTTTGAAAGTAATATAAATATGGTAGTTTCATATATCTTTCTTTCTTAATATCTTTAAGCGCTATGATATAACTGTTATATAGCAATTTTGTATTTCAAAGTTGTTGATAATTGGCCCTTTTGTTTGTACGTACGTCGTTTTCGTGCTCCTACATGCGGTTTCATCGACATTCAGTATGTATCATAGCTCCGGTCAAGTATATTTCGTAGTTAGTACACAAATTCTATGTACGGATTTCAAGATATTCAGACGTTGGGAATAGTTATGATATACCGTGTTGATTGGATTGTATGAAAATCGACAGTGAAGTGCAAGACCTCTGTTGACCGGAGCATTCAAATGATAAAAGAATACACATATCAAACCAATTATAAATGTTTTAAAACATATAAACGTAGGTATTAAAGTTATACCTATTTTTTTCTTTTATGAAATAGTTTAAATATAAACAAGTAACTTAAACTCTAAATATGTATTTATTTAAGTCGAAGAGGTGTATGAATTTTACGAAATGATTTATTTAAATTATTTCTTAATTGTGATTATTTACCTGTCAAAAGTGGTTTTATGCACTACCGATTCGCACTTCGGTCTTGATGTATATACAACCAAAAACTATTTTTATATACTCGTATATACGTTTCTATACTAATATCGTAAAATTAAGTTCATTGACCCGCTCCAGTTTTAGAACATAGAACGTTTATCCATTGATTTTATAGCGTCAGTAAAATAAATATGCAAACAATGAATAGAAATGATAAATGTTTGTGAAATTTTAACGATTCCCAGTCCGGGGTTTAAATAAAACTGCAATGGCAATATTTGGTTAAATTGTATTTTATTTTACATTCTGAATAGGAATTAATATTTATTTCTAAAAATATATATTTCTCTATACAGGTTTTTTATATTGTGGTATGGTCTACCAAATCTATTGGTGGAATTTATTTGAATACCTATCGACGAGTCGACTGATTCCGATCGCATATTTGACGGGCTACCGAATAGCGTTATTTTCTTATAAGTTAACTTAATAGATAGTTTGAGTACTTTATTTTGAAATATACTAACTTCTAACCGATATTTTTTAATAATTTAAGATATCTTTATTAAAGGTAAATATCACTTATATATTAATTGTATTCTTAATAATATTTAAGTCAAATAAAACATTAATTCAAGTGACGTCGCAAATAATATATTTTGATTAGAATTTTAAATTCCTTATATGTATTTTATTATTTGATGTAAAAAGTAATCTTAATCTGCGCTAAATATTTTTTTTTATCTATATGAACCAAAATTGGTTCGATCTTTGCAGATAATGGCGGAACACGATTCAGGTATTTTTTTATACCTTAGATAAACTATTGATTATGCACAAACAATGAAAGGTAATACATAGCTTTAGATCTCATATAAGGTTTAAAACAAGTTCTTATATTATATTATAAGCCCCTGAAAATCCTTTATGAAACCGTAATTTTAAAACATAAAGATTAAACTTTAGTAAATATTAATCCCCTAAGTAATATTTACAGAACTTTAAATACGTTGGAGTATTTTTTAAATTAAAGCTTGCAAAGTAATAAAAAACTATTATTTAATCTCTTCTAAAGTAAGTAAATGTAATATTTTCTACAACACTGAAAGGAGCCAAAGAATATTGCCTTTTCAGTAATGTTTAATTGATACGTTAGTGATGAAAGGCTCTTGTAAAAAGATAAAATGAGATAAAAAAGTTAATAGATACTAATACAGAGAGAAAGATAGAGAGAGAGAGAGAGCTGTTGTGGATTTTTTAATTAGTATATAATTAACTTTCTTGCTTCAACATATTTAAAAGATTTTATAAACATACATGTTTCAACTACAATATATTAATTAATACTTTTTGTTTTTATATTTTACATATTCTAGTGTAACATATTATAGAATGAATATCGATTCAAATCTAAATAAAGAATCAGGCCAATCTATTTTTATTAATCTTTATCCTATTTTGCATTTTTTAATCAAGATTTAATCAACCAATGAATAATTCCTATAAATAGCATCACAATTCAGAATTTAATAAAGTAGAGCTCAACAGGCGCAGTTTGGGAAAGGTCAGTGACACTTGATGCAATAGACGTACATACTTGTGATAGAGCAATGAACGGACAAAATAAATAATACAGTGAATAATGTTTTTCAAAGCTTACTTTAGTTATTATTATATCTCAATATATTTTAGATATATATGATATATTTTATTTATTTAAATAGGGCCCGTTTATAGAAGGGGTCCTGTCCTCCTGTCCTCAACTTAAAATTTAAATTACGAAGGTTTCAAATGCGCCCTGGTCCGAGAACAACTGGGGTTCTTCTCAGACTTATAACACTCAGTTATTTCTTTATTGTTATCACAGTATCACAAATAACAAAATGTAGCGAACAATTTACGAATTAGAACCATAATATAACGTATTCAAGTATGTTATATTTATTGCATAGAACCTTTACAAACCAAACATAGTTAAAGTATTCCCGATAAGCCACTGGCGGCAACAAATTGTTCCGTTACGAAACCGCTAAGGGGAAGTAGGAACTGATTGAGATCTGAAGGTTTTTTGTATTGTTCATTCTTTTACTTTTATACATTCATTATTATGATTAAATGTATGCGTGAGTTAAGTCTTACACACATATATTGATAATATATATATATAAGAATTACGTCTGTGTGAAGTAATCGTAATTTGAAATTATTTTATTATTTAATATGTTGCAACAATTTTAGTAATATTTGGTTTTTAATGTTGAAATTTAGTATGACTTCCACAAATACTACATACAAATATTATGAATGAAAATCCAATATGAATTCTATAAAAATTGAAGAGAAGAGCCATGCGGGATTATATTTTTACACGATAATATTTTTTTTTAATGAAAGATCCACCGCATTGCAGATTTTGGTTATAACTATGAATATTTAATATTGTATATTTAAATAACAGTCCTTTAATATAAAATAAAGCGGTCATTATTATAGGATACTACAAAATTATAATTATTTTTTGATCATATAAAATGTACTATGTATAAATAAATAATTATTCTTAATTTAAAAAATAAAAAATCTTATTTACATTTTTGTTGTTTCTTTATATACAAATAAATTGTATTTAAATCTAGTTATCTGAGTTGCTGTCTAAGAGGGTAGAATACATTTTCATAGTGATTGTTTGAACGGCTTAAAAAGCTATACAACTAATGGTGAGTTACTAAATGGATAGCGGCAAAATATTTTCAGAAGTCAATGACCCGTGTTTACCAATTTTCAAAGTGATTGGTTGATGTTAGATATAGATATATAGATATGGTGCGGTGCCATCTAGTAGATTTACAACATATTTAAAAAACAATAACAACAAAAAAAAGACGAAATATGGTAACTTTTATGTTCTTGCTTCATGGATGTACGAGTTACCAACACATATTTTAATAAATGTAAATAATTTAGATAAATTTCATTATTAAGTTTTTTTCCCTATTAAATTTTAATTATTAAGAATAAGATTTAAATAGGTTCGCAAGTTGTTACTCGTAGCGGCTTTAGACTTTCGCAGTCCTTTGCTTTCAGGCTCTATACTTATCAGTCAAATCTCTAGTGCGTAAAAAATATAATGTAATTTAAATAAACATTCAGAAACATTCAGAAAAGTTGAGTACTTTTATGGTTATTTTTTACTAATTATTTATTATAAAAGTAGTTTGCGAATAACAATAGGAGTATAAAGAAAACGTAAAATGTAATAAATATGATTGCCGACCCGGAGATATGGCAATGAGCCAAGCTCGATTCTGAAAATCCATGCCAAGTATGACTTGGTAGTCAAATGTAGAGCTTTATGGCAAGGTCTCGGTGATTTAATTGTTCATACTTCTTGTTGTTTCTGATTAAAACATGCTTCAATAGTAATAAACTTTGAATAGTGAAAAATATACGCAAGAATAAAATAAGATATATTATACATACAAGCCATATTTACAAAAATCTTTACATGCTCAACTTGTGATAAATGACATCTACAGCTATCTCATCTGCTTTCGGGAGAATCTATATCGGGTATGATTGTATTATTTCCATATTGGTATTTATTTTTGAATTTGTTATCCCGAATGTCTTTGACAGTGACAATAGAACACATACGGTGTGTCTTTTTCCTACTTGTCACTAATCTTAGAAATACATGGACGTCTGCAAAATTGAGATGCAAATATTTAGTTTTGTTGTATGGCAATGAAATGTGGCGATATACTTCTGAAGTACGTTGTTACAATCCAATCCGCCCTGAAACTTCACCTTCACCTGGTTTCGTTTCACCTGCAACAATAATTTGAAGAGTAAACGTTTTCAGCTGATCGTTTTAACATTTTGCAAACAACTTCAGAGCATAAATTTCATTAATGACTTAAGAAGCTTGTAGCAGCTATTGCTCTCAATAGCCTTAATATTTTAAAGCGTAACATCGTCTACCTGTTCTTATATCAATTATTTGCGGGTAGAGCAATATGTCAATTCCTTCCAAGCTCTCCTATCATATGTTATCTCAGTACAGAATTACTTGTTTGCCAAATAATTTTTCACGCTCCCCACCTACATTAGTCTTACAACTTACCGTTACATCCTTTTCATTCACACAGACAAAAAATTACTTCCCAGCTTTACTATCATCAGTAATACTTTCAAATGCCACTAACAAACATATTTATTTATTTTTAAACGTTTGAATCAATACTCAATAATGCAATTTAGATAATTTTCACAACGAAATAAATAAACAGACATTTTAAACATCTCATTTTAAACCATATTAAAACACTCAAAAGTTTAGACTTCTCTCAATGGCCGCTATGAAAGACCTGATAAATGTTTCTGTCGTTCTTCATTTCATTTCCGCGAAGGTATTTCTTTAAAAGAAAATACCGTTTTTTTGCTGGCGAATGGGTATATATATTTTAAAATATTTGTTTAGTATTTAATTAGGAAGTGGAGAAATGTGCGTCTTCAGCGAAAAATTTGTACCATTTCGTTTAAGTTTTTATTTTCAAGGTCGCCCGAAATGTTTTTATGATTTATGATTTTTTTTCAATTTAAAGTTGCATGATTCATGATTCACTTTATATATATCAAAGAGTCGATCTACATAGTCCAGTGCAAAAGATTCTATTTCATGTACTTATACAAAAATATTTCGAAACAAACCAATACAAATGTCAAGTTGTTTCCAATCGTTTCCAAACTCACGTGAGGTCTTGTGATGATGGCGTTTTTGATAACATTTCGCTATTTTTAGAATCAACACAAATAGAAAACAAAGCTTTATAAAAGTATTCTAACCGTGGCAGCGTTGACATTTTTAAACACGAGTTCACAAGTTTTCAAGGTTACAGTAACAAAGAACGAAATGAACTTTGATATCACCTTTATTTGAAAATGGAAAAAGGAAGCGGGGCAGTTTTTAATTATAGCATTGAATACAGATAAAGCATTGAAAGGAATGTGTTATGTTTAAGACACCAATAAACTAAACAACGAATTACTAAAAAAAATAGTACGAAATTGTTATTTAAACGATATCGTCATAAGATTTTTACTAAATAAAATCTCTTATACGATGAGCAGTTTTAGTGAATAGTTATTTTTAATTTAAATAAAGAGTCTTCCTTATTATAGAATTTGAGATTGGAGAGAAATTCTCTTTTACGTAAACAATAAGAAGAGTATCATTCGTTAAAAAAGCCATAGAACTTCCCTTTAGAAACGTGCAACTAGACTGACTTTCCATAAGTGTTTATTGTTTGAAATGTTGTGTATATATTTGAAATAAAAAACTTTGAATTCTAACATCAAATATTATATTATTAACTCTTAGTATATTAATATTTCATATTATTTTTTTAATTTTTAATACTCTTAGCTATGTAGATTAAAACTATAGCAAGGATATATTGGTGTAGGCCAAGCTGAAACTATAAAAAAGTAGAGACTGTTTTCCAAATGTAATATATAGTTGATTGGCCCAAAACATATTACGACGCCGAGAATATTGCATTATATTATGCAGACGAATTAATTAACTGATTTACATCACAACTTTAAAGCGACACTCTGAAAGAGTAAAATAGTGTATTTCCCTTGTTTTTAAACTACTTAGATAGTGTAATATATATGCGTACTTTTTAACGTCACATTTCTTTTTGAAAGTTGATTCAAATAAGTTTGACACCAAAAATATAGGTTGTTATCATAAATGTTTGTTGAAACTGAAAACACCCACACTCCGTCACCTGACACCCACCGAGCAAACACGTGACCTTTCGATGATGGATGAACGCTGCCTCAGCATTAATGAAGAAACAACGCTTCTATCTTTGCGGAGCTCTTTGAAATATAAACAAAATTCCGTTATGACACAGTGCCAAATGTTTTTTGCGGTCCATTCAATTATGGATGTTTTATATATTAAGATAATAATGCAATTTTATATTAGGGCTTATAATAATTAAAATCAGATTATAGATGATTTTTTTGTCAGTTGGTCCTTTAGGTCACAATGAACAGTGATATTTGAGCTTAATCGACAATATAACTAGATATATGATATAAATTTTCATCTCAAAAGTGAATTAAAACCGGTTTTGACTGCTTTGGATTTTTTTTTCTTAACCTTTGATATGTCCAGAATATAATATTATATAACATTTATTTTAGTTCTTTTGTTGTATATTTATAATGCGTATTTATGAGACGAAGCTTCTTAGAATTCCAAGGATTCTCCATGCTGGTGCCGGGCCCTTCGCGTTGCAGAGAGAGGAGTGCAAACAATTCCTGGGACTCGCGACCCAGGTGTAGGTTGAAGAGGCCCCTTTAACTAACTCTATGGATCTTTTGGTGTTTGTTATACCCTTTTGCGCTCTTGTTGCTAAAAGACTAACCGATTCACGTATGATTTCTAATACTTTATCGTGGATTTTTAGTAACGCTGGAGAACAATCATGAAGAAGAGTGCAACACCTCAAAGCTAATGGAATACAAAAGTCACCTATGGTCACCACGCATTTTGCATTTCTAGGCTCATCGCGTGCACTCGATACTTATTGTTTTCATTTTACCGAATACAGGATTTTTTTAAGTCTATATCCTGTACTTTCCTGCTAGATACTAACCCTACTTTATTTGTTTGAGCACCTACCATGAATTGTTTATGGAATTTAAGTCGTGACTCGAGCTCTGATGCATTTTTATCTTTTGAGAGAGATGTCACTATATCATCATGAGATTTTTCGATGATAAGTCTTTTCGTAACTCTCAGGTATGTATGGAGTGTACGAATTGTATGAAAAAGAATGAATTACTAGTTATTTAAATAGTACTTCTGTTCAATAATTTCTGCAATAAGCTTTGCCTTTTATATAGTATCTGTTTATTTTAATGATTGCCGCTGCAATGAACCTCTTTTGCTAGATGTTCATTTATAAAATATGTGTGTTTGTAAGTTTGTTAACCTTTACAGTGTAAACTACTAATCTAATTAATTTTAATATCACACTAATGAAAAAACGGTAGTAATTTTCGTCAATTTATGTATGTGTATAATTATTTTATATCAGAGTGTATTAATAAATTACATATAAACATATAAGCTTGTTGTGTATTTTATATTTTTCGGTTCAAGGAAATTTTTCGCTAGATAACTTATAAACAAAATGATAATTATATTATACAGTACTTTAAATATTCCGAAACATTCAGTGTTTGGTCAATGTTGGCGTGTTGGTCAAACATTTGTCAAATAAATAAAATCATTCATATTTACTTTTCTAAAGCTATTTTTTTTACTTGCAATTTTTTTTTATATAATAGGTATTTAAATAACGTAAATGTTTTTTTATATGTACATAACAAATATATCCGGTGTGTTTGTTTGCGCCGCAACAAATAAATCAATTAACAAATTTAAATGTAACCTTGATATAACAATGTAGCTATCTTATTTACATTATATTTCAGGAAAGTGTGATGAAACTGAAATGTATGTAAAATGTATGTAATGTTGAGAATTTTCATACATAAAAATCACTTATAATTCTTAAGATCTGTTTTTTAGTTTTTAGGGGTCATATATAAAATATTATCAAGTACATAAAGAGATTTTTTAAAGATATGGAATGCTTTTGGAATAAATAATAAATGTAATTAAATAGTCAATTTTTTTTTTACAGAACTATAACTCTGAGCATTCATGCACATCCCTAGTGTAGCTAACAAAGACGTATACTGAGCCCATAAACTGTACATCAAATTGTAAATTCCCAATCGAAACCTTCATTCTATTATTCGATATTGCTGCTCTAAAATTCAAAATAGATTTCAAACCTCAAAACCCGATTTTCATTTCAACAAATTTCAACAAATCAAGTGTTCTTGACAAAGGTGAATACATTTGTAAAATAGTACATACATTATCTATTACGATGTCTATTTAATAAAATAATTATGACTACTATTTAAATATAGACATTATACGATTTTGTATCAACGAGCTAGCTGTTTTCCACTACTCCGTTCGCGTGAATTATAGAAGTCTTACAAGTTCGGAATATAAGTTTGGAGCTACGATTGAAACCAGGAAGGAAACGGCAACTGCTGGCGTTTCCAAAAATTTGTTATATATTCTTAGAAGACACTTTTTTTAATAATGGTTGTATAGTCATATAAACATAAAGTAATGGGTTATCTAGTGCAATAAGAATTTCTCAATCGGACTAGTGTGCAACAAAATCTTCATAAAATGAATGTTGTACATTTATTAACGACAATCATTCACAATAGTCAATACATTTTATGATCTAGACTGATTAATATATTTTTGAATATATATATATAATTATTAGAAACTCCATTTTACATGACAAATATATTGTACAACGAACTTGAACTCTACATCTAAGCTGGCTAAACGCTACACTAGAGGAAACCTTGAAACCGTTGAGACACTTATAAGCCGCACTGCGGGAATTTAACTTATGATAATATAGAAGCATAAATTATTTAATCAAAAATGTATTGTTCATAGGAAAATGTAATCGTTCCGTATAAAAGAACTCTCGCGTTTAACCACTCATGTTGACGTCGCTTCATCCGTCCTTTGACAAAACGCCATGCTTAAATGACACGGAAAATGTGGATACATCGTTTCATTCACCCCAATTTTTGTAATTTAAAAAAAATATTATCATGTTACTTAAATTTGTACAAATATAGCACGAAGGAAATTTGTTCTCATCTCACAAAGAAAATCATAATCACCCTCCCCAATCTCATGACAATTGTAATCTTCCAGGGAGCTTGACAATTATTGCAAATGTGACTGCGAATTGCCTAATTTAACCGTTTATTCTGTGTTACTGCATGTATTTCTTAAATGTTTCTAAGTATACGCTATTATATCACTTACAATGAGATATTTCATTTTTAAGAACTTAGTTAATGCTCTTTTTAATGGTCGCTGCAACTAACAAAGAATAAGCACACAACTATAAAAACAGTTTTCTTATCTTTCGAATATTTCACTAAAATAAATTGTACAAGTCTTTTAAACCTTGTAATTCTAGTAATAAAAACAAACTAGAATTGAATGTCACGGTGACAATTTAAACTGTTGTATCCTAATTAAAACGCGGATTAGTTTACGTACATTTAAATATCGTTTTTAACCAAGGTCGTCTCATTAACCTAACCTAGATCAGTAAAAATATTTTATAGAGCGAGTGCTATTTTGCCGTTGCATCTCATTGAAGAGTCGTTAATATTCATTTTAACGTTTTCATCTCGTTACGAATACAATTTGATTAATTGTACATATGAACAGATTTTTATTAAATTTAAAATTTTATCACAGAAATATTAGCCATCAAAAATTAACTGCTTTAAGTAATTATACGTAACTTATAACTACGCACTTTTCTACAATAATATTTTGTATTATATATATATATATTTTAACAGCTGTTCTGTCTGACTGTTTAAACAATTAATTTCAATGTGGTATTGAAAAATGTAGTAATGATGAAATATGGTCATCTTATTTTATACTGTAATTAGAAGCTTTGAAATAACGTAATTGATGAATTTCTTAATTTATTTTTGTCTTTACTTTTTTTTTGAAATCATTTATTAGACTTCTAAATTGATTAATTTGCGCCCTCAGTGATGAAATTGCGTCTTGTCAAATAATTAGCACTATTATTAGATTTCTTGTGATACAGTTTATATGTGTGTGTTTCTTGTTACAGATTGCCCTGTAGATAAAAAATGCACAGAACAGGTTCGAACAGAATTACCGCCAGCGCCACTGACAAGTAAGATATTTTTACTTCACCGTTTATAGTAACTAAAAGTCTAAGCGTGATAAAATAGAGCTAGTTAAAAACTTAGATTCATTTTATTAGTAATTTCTGTTTCAATGTTAGCTTTACAAATATCCTTTTTATTTTAAAAACAATATAAATACTGGGATAAGATTGTAGTCTTCAAAACAATCTAGACTTTGTTTGCGCTCTTGCGATTTCCTCTCAGGCGTCAAATAGGATTTCCTGACAGTTTTCCGTTCTACGTTTTTTTATAAATATAATAATACAAAGGTTTTTTAAATGAACTAAAAATAATGGCACCGTTCAAAGAACAGGAAATTAAATAATTGTGCTGTAATTTCCATATTGTTTTTCATCGTAATTAAAATTGGTATAAAATTAGACGATTGTTAATTGGATATGAAATACTTGAAATAATCGAAACTAAATTATATCCAACTACCGAAATATACAGTTACATAAAACAAGCAATATCTAGTAATTCATAGTATTTAAACTATATATCCGTTTTGTGGTTATGAAGATCTATAAAAATCAATATTTTTTTCAATACTCTACATAATAGAGCATAAATACGCCATGACGTAAAGTAACATCACTCTATAATAGCATTAACGATATAATTAAATAATTGTGATTGCATTGTAACAAGTATAAAATATATTTAGTAAGATTTAACTACCTGTCTCGTCGTCGTGCACCTGGCCCTATCCCAATTATTTTGGGTCGGCGAAATATGTCAACTCAACTGAGTTGACGTATGACAGACGTATATCCTCAACACTGTTCACGCTGTTCTGTCTGTTATGTCATCTCAGTGGACACTTGCCTCCTGCCTATATCATATTTCACGCACTCCACGCAAATTTTTAACCCTATTCTTATATCCCCATCCCTCCTTATTACGTTACTCTTAACGACGGACGGTCACATTTTATCTTTTTTAACAACGGTGCTATTTTCAAACCTCCTCATCCAAACTCATTTCTTACTTTATCTATTCTCGTCATAATAGACATACATCTCAACATTCCCTTCAGCACCATGCACTTGCCTTTCACATATTCCTTGTGTAGCCCATCATTCATAACCATACAAAAGCGGCTGGTCGTATTACTGTCTTACAAATTACATACCCCTGTCTAAGGGGAAAATGGGAATCGTAAACCGTACCCGTGACCTGCCGTCATTTCATCCACGCTGCGTTGATCCTGTATTTGACAGTTCAATCTATTTCGCCATCATCTTGAACGAATGGGCTAAGGTGCCGATAGCCGGCTCAAACTGGTAAAGCACCGTCAAGCGTTATTTGTTTTAAATTGGAGAGACCGCCTAAACTGCAAAAACATTTATTCGGTTTTGAATTTTCATCAAATTCTTCTTAGGCCAACACTTTATTATTATCATACACCAGGATGACTCCTCCTGTATATCCGATTTTGAGGCAACAATTAAAAGATCTAAGAGTGAATAGCCGACCCTGAATGCAGACCTACATAGACACCGACACTGTCGTGTCACCGGCAACCGTTGTGACATTGGTGAAAAAGAATACCTGTCTCAAAGTCTGTAATATCAGAAATATGAAAAAAAGACTTAAATAAACAAAAAAAACTTTAGCATATTACAGTTTTTAAAAACAACCTGTAGTTAATATAAATGAACTGGCGCTTCCAAAATCAAATTAATTAGAGAAGGTATTACTTATATTATCCAATATTGTAATTTATGGGCGATTGCCAATACAAGTAACCATTCGTCTTACTTTACCATACATTTACTTTTACAGACACTCATAACACAGAAACATTATAAATACATATAGCATAACGACGGTAGTAGACACAACTGCCAAAAAATATATAAATTTAGTGATATAAATAATACCATTTTATTCTTATAAACCTCTTAAAGCATACTAACTCATATTAACTTACATAATAAAATAAATATAAAACAATCGACTCATTGACATTCTGTATATATGCAATAAATATATATTTTAGTAGCCATCTATGAATTATTAAGGGCGTTGTTAAACCGTACATAGTTTTGGTAGAGAGCTAGATAAAACTACCAATAACTTATAAATATTTTTTTATAAGTTATTAGAAGTCTATATATATTCAGGCGTTTTTTATATTGCTATAAAATTTCTGTGAATATTCGCAATTGTAAGAGATTAAAACGACAAAGGCGAGACAGAGATCTTGTTAGCAAACTTTGTTATTATAAACCCTTAATAAAATGAGAGAACATATCTCTATAGTGAAACTCTTATAATGGATTAAAATTGTAAATGTTTCTAACTAGTTTCTAACCAACATTTGAATATATGTACGTGTCTTAATAAAGCTCCATGTGTGTGCAGGTTGTGTATATGTGCGTATTATGTATAGATAAAAAGAACTGTGTATTTGTGTAGGTGAGGATAGTGACACAGCTGAAGCTGAAGGACGAATATCATCAGAGAGTTCACCGCTAAGACAGCGACGAGCGGGCATTCTGAAAGGAGGACGACTTTGGAAATCCCTGGAAAATGATAAAGAGTTCGAACAGGTCCGTTAAACTCTTTACATAATGTTATTTATTTAATTTAAGTATATATATTTTTTTATATATTTTAATAAATAATTTAGTAGTATTTGATTTAAACAATAAACTAGAGGTTTATTAGCAACCAAACACATTAAAATACCATTAATGTCAGTAATTAATTACTAATATTCGATATATGATAGGTAAGTCAGTTTAATATTATCCATTTACATGATTAGCCATATTAAGCTTATCTAAATTTTAAATTAATATGTATATTGATTATAAAACATGTCTTTTATATTGATTTTAAATCATGTCTTCCAACCCAATAGTATACTTTTGGAGCAGAAGACATGTCGAATAGTGTTTATTCAATTTAGTAGGATATATATAAAAAATAAAAAGAGTACTTATAGCGTCTTCAACTTAGACTCTTATTTTTAATGGTCTTCGATTGTGTAATATTTGTGTTATTTTACGACAAAATCGCCACCGAACCTCTAAGAATTATGAAAATTTACGGAAAAAAATAAATAAATAATCATCAACAACAATCACAAATAGAAAAATATAAATATGAAACATATTTTTAATTATTTATTTGCAATTAACACAGCTAGGCATAGCTTGTAAGAAAGATGAACTACATAAGAAAAGGTTGCAAAATCAAGTTGTAATTTATATTCATACGAGCTGACCCGCCATACGTTGCTATGGCAACGACAAATAATAACATTTTGTATTGGAAATAGAATAGTTTTTTGTTTTTCCGGTGAATTTTTCCAATTTTTCTCTTCACAAGAACCTTTCTCCGAAGTAAAGGAGTATATAAAAAATATATGCTGAAATGGTCCGGTCGTTCTCTATTTATAGCGTGACTAAGGGATGGGGATGGGGATTAATTTTATTCTTATACATATTTTTATATTTTCAAAAATTAAATTCTTAGAATTTAATTATGTTAAATAAATATTATATTACAAAACGTAATAAGTAATTATTTAATTTCGGCATTATTAATACATAAGCATTTTTTAATCGATCTATAGACATGTATTTTTTAAAGTCTATTTATTTTTTAAGCTCTGCCAGTATTTTTTAAACTGTTTATGTGTTTTAAATCAGTGTGATTGATTTTAAATAAACCCCAAGCTCTATACTAACAGGGGACAACTCCTTTGATCATTACCTTGTTATTTACAACAATTTGTAAAATAAGTAAACCTTCTATGACCAAAAATATTAAGGTCACGATCGCTGCCATTAAGTGTACTTATGTGAATACCGTTGTCATACCTGATTTTCTGACTTTAATAATAAAATATATATTTTTTTATTATTTAGTGAATAAATTAGTAGGTTAAGGTTAATAATAAAATATATTTGTCAAAAGAACGACGACCAGCGATCAACAACGACAGCAAGCGACGAGGACGGTTCAGTAACGCCGAGATCAGTTCGATTTGTTGAAAAGACCAAAGAAAGAGATGAAGAGACCATTGACAAACAAGATTCTCAACCATCACAATCATCAGACTCCGAACTTAGTTCTCACAAGGAATTTAGTACCAATGTCAGTCACAGGTGAATAAACTGATTACTTCTTATTGCTTTTCAAAAAAGTATCTTTTCATTTATATTATTATGGACATATATAGCAACTTTTCTGTCATTTAGTATTTCTTCATTTTATTTGTTTTAGTTCTATAACGCTTCTTAAATCACCAAATTAATATAGATATTGAGCTCAACGACAATTTTATTTTATGTTAACTTAATTGATTCTTCTGTCCTTCCAAATTATTCAAACTACTTGTAAAAAAATCTCTATTTGGGACATAGTGCTATGACGAAGCTGTCATACTATACAAGTACTATACATTTATTCTTGGTATACTAAAATAATAAATCTAATATTATAAAATATACCATAAATTGTATTTAAAAAAAATATAAATAAATGTAACAATGATAAAATATTCAAAACGTGATATTGTAAAAATAAATAGTTTTAATCAAAAGTGTATTGTACACTAACAAAGGTCTAACTCGCCGTCTAACTCCTCGTTTAAGCACTTGTTAGAAAGTAAATAATTCTATAAATAAATGTTTCACTTGAACAGATTGGAAACTCCACTAGTCCTGACGATAAATGCTCCAAAAGCTAATTCAGCAGTTCAGCAATTATTCAACAGCAGCCGACCACCGCCGCCGGCCATAGAACCGCAATTGGTTACTTCAGAAACACTTAGGTCAGTGATAACCACTTATTATATATTTTATTTACTTTCTATCCATTTTATCAGACACTTAGGCAATTACTTCATTATATTAATATTTGCAAAATGTAAAAGAATATATTGTATTATATCTCCAATATTTATTAAGTAAACAAATTCTGTGTTGGCATTTCAAAATACATTTTCTGTTTTGTATAAGTACTGCTGTAGCGTGGATAGGGAAAAAATAAAAGTTATTTCTATACTGACTACATACTAATTGCATTTAGCAAGACAAGATAATTGGATTCATTTCTTTTACATCCCAGCTCTAATTTCATGTCAGGGTTCCTCGTATTTTCCGACTATACCAGATTTTGTATGTACATCTCTTTAGAATAACGTAATACTCTTATTATATAATGACATTGGAAATAGTCAAATTAACCATAGATTTATATATATCATACCTACAAAGAGTTTATTCTATTCTATTTTTATTTGGGCAACAAATAATCTAAAACTTTAAAACAATAGGACTTAAATGAAGAGATACAGTAATAACATTTAAGTAAGTAATCGATAAAAACAATACAAGGAAATAAAACAACTTTTTAAATCTAATAAAAATATCAAAAGAAAGAAACCTAAAAAAAGCCTTCAGGGCTGAAAGTTGAAGATAGATTCCCCGTTATTATCAATTCTTTTATTTAATCACTTAACATATTATGACATTTTTAAATATCATCATAAAAAAACAAACGAATATATTTAAAAATATTAAAAATAATAGTCTTCCAGTGGCACGTTCAGGCCTAGGCCGCCGGTAGGAAAGGTTTCAAGGCTGAGGAACCTCCTCACAAAGCGAGCCGTCTCCATCAACACTGTTTTTTGAATCCGACCCTTGATCCAACAGTCAAGCGAAACTCTTCACTATTAGACCATTGATCGACATTACATTGGGAACAATTATAGTAGAGCCTACATACCATAAACAGGTAACCTCGTAGGCAAGGTCTTAATTTTTTCTTTTTCGGCCTTTACGAGATTATCGTCATGTGGGATTGTAATATCAACAATAATAACTTGACGCGTTGATCGGCAGATAGCACTATATCAGGTTTATTGGCTGTAATCAATCTGTCAGTGATAATAGACTGATCCCAATAGAGCAACGCATGGCCATATTCAATGGGTACTAGTTGTATACAACGCAACGCAACTAGCGTTGGGTTGTACCTATAATATAACTGTAACTCATTTTTAACGAGGCCATATCGAAGAGCAACTTGTTGGTACTTTATGGCTATTTAGTAATGTCTGTGTAAATACTCACCATTACCTGAGTAAGACGACTACCATCAGAAACCATAACTAGAAACTATATGTCTAATGGATTCTCCAGGCTTATGACAGGCTCGGCATATGTCTGGAGTTGCATCTTTCATGACATATTTCCAGAACTTATTCGTCTAGACATTCTCTCACATCTCGTTTTGACATATGACTTCGTCTATAATTGCACGGACAAACTTTTTGGTTTCTCCAAAAAGGTTTCTGTGTTTCAACCAGGATATAGAACTAGGTTGGTCTACCACTTGGTCTGTCAAAGCTTTGTAAAACCAATCATGTAGTTCTTTGCTTAAGAATATAACCATGTGGTCAACCGTTCTCATTACTATAGGTTAACGCTAATTAACGCTTGTGTTAGCCGGATCAAAAACATCTCAAACATAAAATGTGCGTTTTAATTCTAGAAAATTTCATAAAATCGCAGAAATATACGTAATCGCTTGTCCGATTCTACCCACGAGCAATCCCATCCAATAAATTCTAGAGAATCTACGTGCCAAGTTTGAGTTCGATCGGACAAAGATTGTGACTCCTATCGCTGTTTAAAAAATTCCACTATGACCTCTCTTCCCTCCCACCCCTTTAACTTTGGACAAATAAAAATTGCGACCATGTGTGTATTGAATGTGTGTATGTGTGCAAGTCGACCTGTCGGAATATGAACTTAGTTTGGGGCCGGTGATGTAATCGTACACACACATATATATATAGTCATCAACGTACCTCATTCTCTTCATTTCATAAAAGGCAAAAGTAGCCTATTCCTGTAGTTGCATCAAGTATAATAAGTAATTTGAGTCTTAAAATAAGAAAACCTTTCAGAAAACATTTACCACACTTAATAATTCGATACTGCCTGTTAAATCTTCTTCTTATAGACGCGTATTGAAAAATTAATATCAACATTTTGTAAATATTTATTATAAAATTTGCAAGGAAGATATAATAAAGTATTTCTTGTATAATCTCTTTTAGAAAGAGGAATATTTAACGGTTATCTAATGTGTGAGTTTATTCTAGGGCAACTTACATTACACATCAATTCATATTCTAGATATATATATATATACAAATAAAAAGTTTCAACATTCATATTATTTTTATATTATATATATATAATATATATTACAAATTAATAGTTCATGTTACTTAAATATTGTAAAGAAAGTTGTTTAGCCGATTAAAATGTTTGTAAAAGTTGGTAACCTTAAATCTACTTAATCTAGGGTCGTCATTGCAAGTAAAAAAATCAACTACCGAAAAAAATACATTCTAAGTACAGAAAAAATAAAAACTAATTTGATGGAGCAACTTTTTGAGAGTTACAATCTTGGATGGATTTATAGTATTTCATTCATGTAGTTATTTTAAAAATCTTGTATAAAATCATCTTGCTGATTTTTATATTGCTCTGTTTTAAAATAGAGCATGGGATGCTGGAGTCAGGCCGAAGCCTGAAGATGTTGCTGTCCGTCGTGTCGCTGAAAGAAACGCCCTGAGGTGTTCACTTCTTCGAAGCGAAGCACGAAAGAAGCAACAGCCGAAGGTAAATAAAGAATATCGTGAATTGAAATCTTAAGTAGATAAAGAATTAAATATTCAGCACGGGCAGGAGCGGACGACACGGGACTATCCTATAGGTCGCAGGTTCGAACCCTGCCCATGTTGACGGATTTAAAAAATAACACGTTCAATAAAATTAATAATTTTTCTTATTTTATTAACATATAAAAAATATGGATTGGCAAAAACATTCGTCATATATTGAGCTCTTCAATTTTACACATACAATATTAGTTTACTTGAACTACTTACTACAATCTGATGTAAAAGTACAAATAGTACGTTTGACAAACAATCAGATGTTTCAGATTAGTATGATTCATTTTAATGCTCTCACGGTGATCCACTAATGTATATAACAAACCACTGTCTCTTTACGATCCAAATTTAACGGAAAATGTTCTATAAATGCCCTCGTGCTTATACGAATTCGACATTAATGGAATTATAATCAGGTCGAATAAAGTTCCCGTCAGACTGATCCATATTAAAACTCCCTCTAAATCTTTATATTATATTAAAGATACGATGAAGTCAGCAAGGAGAGCTTTGAAAATAAAATAAAATTCTTCGTAGTAGTTTCCGTGTATTTAAAATAAAATAAAATAAAATTCTTCGTATACTTTAATTAGTTAAGTATATTTACAATTTTATTGTCCATGTTAAAATGGTTTAATTTATTTTATTATCTCACTATAAATACTTTACAACCTGAGAAGCTTTTGCTCGTACACTTTTACGATTAAAAGATATAAAATTTCACCTTCTGTGTAAAGGTTTTTGAAAAAAGGTTCGCGAGTTTTCGGTAATGGATCAGTGCGTCTGTTCCTCAATATATTGATCTTTATAAAATTGTGACTGAGCGTGGCAGAAACGGTATTTTTGTATTTCTTTATAACTCCACTAACGTTATAACTGCGGTGCTATATATTGACTTTTTAATATGATTTATGTTATTTATTTATGTACCAAAAAAAACTTACAATATAAAAATTATACAATGAAAAAAAAAACAACTGTCAAAGGGTTAACTTATCTCTTTAAGAGATCTCTACCTTCAGCGAAAAGAGTTCATATAAATTAATATGCGGACAGCTTAATAACATAAGAAGAGAAAGAGAATGTCTGAAATGTTTGAAATTATTATGTTTTTAGTTTAATTATATATATTCAAAGATTTTTCTTAATGTCGTTCATTTTTGAATAGTACTAGCTGATAAAGAAAAACAATAGGTAATAAATTATCGAAAAAAATATATAACATTTGAGATGATTATTTTATCTGTCTAAGATTGTACTATACTATAGTAGAAGGAAAAAATTAAAAGAATTGTAAGCAAAGTTTACACGGTTTGCATTTGGTTAGGAATTTTAATAAGCACCTAGGTAAGAAGACATTTTATTTGCCTAGCTCTGCAGTCATATTAAGATCTAATGTTAAAATATCTAAACTTATATTTTTAAGCTGAAATGAAAAGGAACAATCAAAAAATTTTCATAATGGAATACGATAAAAGAAAATATTGTTAACATGTCGTATATGTTAATGTGTCGTATAGAAGTTGTATAAAGCTAGTTTGGAAGATTTCCACTCAACTTTAGTGAGCTTCACAGAGCTGCCAGGACATTATAGCTGAATAGATTGACGCTTAGCATTTATCGACATTCCTATATTAGTAAATGAATATAATATTTACTTAGGAATATTACAGGACATTTTTGCCCTGGCATAAAGTTTAAGGTTATATACAGTTAATTCAGATCTGTATTTAATATTATTTAAAAGATAGTTTTCAAGGATATGGTCTTTTGCAAAAGATACGTTATTTGCAATAGATATGATTTTGCTATCAACTAAATAAAACAGAAGCCTGTGAAAACTAAGTATTGTGTGAGAATACAAAAAACATATCTGGTGGCGCCAATTACCACAATTGTATACACCTTCGACACGCTCTCAGGGGAGCAGTAAAAAGTAAAAATGTGACTCGCAAAGCTAATAAGGAAAATGGGAAACCAAGCGCGTACCAAACTCAAAATTCAAGGCAGCATACAAGATAATCCAAGAATTTTAAAGGCGCGTAAATAGTTTATTCACATAAGTCAATTCCACACACGTCCAATAACATTCGCGATCACTTTTTGGCACTATCACTTAATAACGGGAGACAATTACAATGTTTCTTCACCGTTCCAAAGTTGCAATACTCACGGAACGTGCGGGAAGCTGGAGGTGAAGACGAGTTTTAGGGCCAAGTTTTCTGTCGATGCAGTCAGAGCTATATTCGCTTCTTGACTGGTGTGTACGGACGCTGCGGTGCACGATTTTTTTAAGGGTTTTTTATTTTTTTATTTCTTATTTTTGTAATGGTTTGTGTGGTCACATATAAATAACTCAGTCATTATTAAATAACGAAAGCCACAAGGTAGCGTTACCAGTATTTAATAATATTAAATTTTGAACGTTAAAAAGACTAACCGTTTAACCGACTTTGATATTATGAAAAAAACTTGGAACATAATAATATATTTAGGGATTTTTCAAATTGAGCAATCGATCGAAATTAGTGTTTTGTTCAAGAAGGTTGCAAGGTCGGGATGGGAAGTAGTATATGATACTTTTCAGTTAAAAAAATATATATCCCTGATAAAAATGTCTGCAACAAATTTGGCGCGGATGCAAATGTTGTTCATTTAAGTTTCTCGCCTCTCTTTTAACTTTAATAGATAAAATAAGCATATTAAGTAGCAATTTCCAATGACTTAATATTTAATAGACTACGTCAGGAAAATTATTTTAATTCAAAGACATTGTCGCTTCATAATATTTTCATTTGATGGAATAATCACATTGATCACTGCTATAATTGTACTCGTTAGATAAATTAATCTAAGATAGAAGCACACGGAGAATGGAACAACTTATACAGCGGATATTGTCTTTTACTAATTAATTAACAACTACTAATGAAGAAATGTGAAAGCTGCTACTGCTGAGAAGTTTTTAATTTAAAATAAGTAAATAATATTATTATTATGTAATTGAAATAAATTCGTGACAAGATTACGGATTGCACCTTTATACGATCCTTACTGAATTGAAACAAATATTAATTATAAAAGGATTTGTTTACGATGAACACACACTACAATCCATTTAAAAAGTAAAATTAAAAATTCAAAAATATCTTTTTTCAAGTAGGCATTTACATGCACTTTTGATTCATCAATTACATTACATTAAAAAATGTCAGTATGTCAGTCCGTGAGTAAGCTACCGCCAGCTCGGAATGCGGCTCTGCTGAGAAGAGCTGGCCAGAAACTCAACAGTTGCTCTTTTAAAAACAATTTAACAATGTTTGATGTATACATTAGAATATTCCGCAAATGAGTCAACAAGCAAAGCTCCACAACCTAACCTTTTAGTTGATCGAAATAAGATCAACTAAAAACTCTTGTATGCTTATAATAAACTCTTTTTAACAGTATAATATAATTATACATTTAAAAGCAAGAAAAGGAAGGTATAACATATCTTGTGTAATCTTATTATATATGCGTACACTCAAGCCCATAAAGGATTTCTTAACTATTTGAAGACGATATTTCCGAATTGAGAGTTCATTTTTATTTCTTGTATTTATAGCGTGTCTGTCACTATTTTTTACATATGATTCCACATTGTGACGTACAAATAATAAATTAGTAACAAATGAAAATCTAAATACATTTCCAGTTTATCTAAATTTAAGAAAAACTATACAATTATTCTCAGCTTTGTTTAGATTCATATTAATGAGGTATTTAATCCCCAAGTTCACTTCAGTGATGTTCTCTACAAAGTTTTCTCGCCTCTATTGCCGCTGCACCGTCCATTTTCTGCACACTTGTAGTCCGTTGCTTTATTTAGCATTATTATTTTGATATGGGAAAAGTTTTTCTATGTTGGACTGTGACTTTGTTCGTATTATAAAAAATGAAGTTAGCCAATAACAATCATTCTTATATTTTCATGTAGTTCTGTTAAATGTTTGAATTATCGTAACTAAAATAACCTTGTATACAAAATTTATAATATAGGTATTTATAATACATATATATAAGTATTTCCCAAACAGACAATTGATGTTGAATAAAATTATTAAATTATATTTTTAGCTTCTTAAGCCGTCATATTTTATTCTTTATAAAATTATTTTTCTTTTTTCGACATTCCAATACGCAAAAAAACTCGGAAAGTATAGGCTGAAATCTACATAGCTGAGATATAGCTTTAATCAGTGTTCTAGCTAAAGATCTCTTTTTCACGTTTTCTTGCACATCTCTAGAAAATATTAAAAATTAAATTAATATTAAATATTATATATTTTTAAACTTTTTTAACACATTGGTCGCCCTTGTATTGACGTCTGGTAGTGGTCGCTCCTATGTTAGGGCTGGCCCTGTCTAGCTTTAGTTAAGAGACTAGCTTTAGTTATGTTAGGTTGTTATATATATTTATATCTAGTTTATACCTATGGTTTTTGTTAAATTTAAGCGTGGTGTGCTAGTAAAGGTGAGTTAAGGAATATTGACAGTTTCAATAGCTGGAGTCAAATGTCAGTGTATTTATAACATACAACTGTCGGGAACTTGAAAGTTTGTTCAAACGTAATTGCATTTCAACGAATTTCGATTTAACGAAAATAAGAAAAATCAACTTAAATTCAAATAGAATATATATAAGAATCCTTATATTTTAAACGTTTCTATGTAATCTATCTTCAATTTGAATATTAAATAATAAAACATTCCAGATTAAAAGTTTTCATTCGTTCTTAGAACTGTGGTACATTCTTTGTACATGATGGTATTTATTTCATATTTTTCATAATAAAAAAATAAGAAAAGATTGAAAATAAATGGAATCATAAAAAAATTCATTACCTTTGGATTTGATTTCAAGATTTTCCAACTTTTTTTAAAAAGTTTTGGTCCGATTCTACTTTTTAAAACTTTATTCTTCGATAGATGCTGACTTCGTTTGAGCAATTTTTGATTTAATTTCTTAAATTTTTTATTGTGTAATTCTAAAAATTCACGTATCTTAAGACAATATTTATATTATTTAGGCTTTAATAATATATAACCAGCCCGCTGAGTTTCTGTCACAAGCTCTTCTCAGTGTCTTCTTATTGTGTGTGATTATTTACCGAGGTGGTGACAATGGAAATTTCTTTTGTATAAAACTGACTTCTAGTTTGTAATCGATTTTGATTCGCATTATTAGAAAAAAATCGAAATTATCCTCCACATACTATTATTATTAATATTATTTCAAAAACGTTTATTTCCTGTAGCAGGAGACCACATCTTTATCTGAGCGCATTCGGCTTCTAACCTGTGACGTTGAAGACGACGAACATCAAGAAGAACAGCGATCGTCTCCAGCTGGAGCTAGTATTGACAAGTTCTCGAGTAGTAGTGACAAATCCAGCGATAAATCCTACACAAGTATCGACAAAAACAATGAAAAAGCATTTGGGAGTGCTTCGTCCAGCTCCTCATCGTCGACGTTGTCAGCACCAGTGCACACACGCCAGCAGCCTCCAGACTTAGGAGATGTTCATCAGGAACCTCATAAGGTATGAACATTTAACTTATAATACTTAATTATATGTATTTCATAAATTACTTGCCATTTTGCATGTACTTGTAAAGCCATAATTTATATATTGTACAAAATATATTGATCAAATTATTATATAAAAATTAAATGACCACGTCTTTCACAATATTAAATTAAATAAGTTGTTATTTTATAGGTGTTATAATAAATTAAAAATAAGGAATGTTTTAAAACATCAACCAACAGTAAAGCCATCTGAACATTTTTATATTACGCTTTTGTAATTATAATATAACAAGCGTTTTTAAATAAACTTAAGTTATTAATTAAAAAATACTAATAGGCATTATTTCTACGTAAAAATGTATTATCGTTATAAAAGTCTTTAAACACTTCGAAGACTTGAAATAAAAATGTTACGCAGATTTATTAAAAACCAACTATAACATGGTTTTCATAATATTTGTACTTTGTAGCGTAGCAGTTATCTTATATTTTTCCAAAGCTTAAATCTTCTCATATTTGTGTTGATATTTCAACAAGATTTGGGAGAGTTGACCAAGTTATAAAGCCTAGATACTAACCCAAATAAATGTATGGTTGGGTAAATATCCACAATTTAGATGCCTACGTGTTTGTATATTTAAGATTTAACTGTACATAATCCAATATATAACTATTTATGGAGTCGTAAGCTAAAATAAAGTTTCACCCTTAAAATATTATTTTATAATATTACGATAAACTTTTCATTGAGTTGTATCTAAGAATTAATGTAATGAACATCAATTGAAGTATTTTGTTTATGTTTTCAATTACATTAATCTCTACAATCTATAAAATTAATTTCGAGTCATAGCTGCCCACAGTGTAAAAAGGTAAAATAAATACATGTATAATGTATAATAATGTCAAAAAAAGTCACAGTTATACGGTTAATTTGGTCAACAGCTTACAGATCACAACGTCGTTTTAGAACGTCCGAATAGTGCTTTATCGTATTGTGGTTGGGACTACGAGCTGACGGGTTACAATCAAATTGAAACGTAGACACGAAAGCCTTGCATTTATGCTTCCAAATCCCCAAAACAGCTGGCGTTTTAGATGAGATATTTTGTAGGATTGTAAAAAATAAGTTCAAATTCACTGACTGTCTGAGTTGTGGATGATTGTTTATCTATATGTTACGCTTATATAAGCGTAAACTTAAATAAGCGTAAAGCTTATATAAGCGTAAGCAAGCAAGAAGATGGTACGTATAATTATATAAAAGTGGTATAAAGATTTATAACAACTTTCATATTCTATGAAAGACAATTACTACAACTTTAATTTCTAATTGTAACGAACTTTTTGGAATCTTCGAAAAAGTTTCCTTCGTAATTTAATTATTTTTATTAAATAGTAATCAAAGCATGTAAAAATAAACAAGGTTTTTTAATTCTTAAGTAATATAAATTAACATAACGTTTGTATTAAAAAACCACCAGCCAAGGCCTGAGCCAAGGCGGCAGTTCCTGTCGACCCTTGCACCGCTCACAGCCTGTGTAGGCAGTGCAGCTCACCACGAAGGGTTTTACTACCTGCCACCTGGTGATCGTTCCACGGGTTCTTCTGCGACTAACATTGACCTGCAGGAACACATCGATGCCCCAGCTCCCGACGTAGTTGCTGGTACACCAGGTAATATAACTTAGTATGAAATATATTTCTATTTTAAGCATATAGTTATAATTTCATATTAGACCTTTCGTCTAAAAAATACAAAAGCATATTAGACATGTTTGCTTCAATACAAAAAGTCGTCAAAGAAAACCTTAGGATTCAATCATTGGATTTCATAAAAGCTTTTAGAGCAAATACTCTCGATAATAGATAAATTGTTTTCGTTTTCTAGTTACGGTTTACGATGTATATTTTTTTAGTTGTTCTGCTGATACTAGAGATTTAAGACTCTATTACTGTACAGTCTACAGAAAATATATATATAAAATCTGAATTTTCAGTATAGTGTCATATCTTACACGTGTTTATTATTAACAAGCTACCATAGGGTAGGTAGAGTATTCTATAGCTTTAACTGAATCAATTTTGAAACCTACAAAAATAAGCATAGCTGAAAAAATACAATCAATTAAAATATTCAAATAACATGTCGTGGAAATATTTGCTACTGATTCAATAAAAGTTAATCATCAAAATTAAATATATCATGACGTATGTATGTATAAATGTTAGATTATTCCTTATTTTTTTAATTCCATTACGTTCAACCTACCACCTTCTTACCATTCAAGGCCGATATTATTCCTAAAAAACTGCTTATCAGGTACAGCATAAGCAAACATATTATATCTTTTGTATGCTACAAAGAAAGCAAATTTATAGGTGCTGGTGAAAGCGACGATAGTTTGGCAGCATTTGCTCGTGCCTCCGCACCGAGGACCGAACGAATACGACAGCGGTATGGCCAGGAGTCGCAACCAGTTAGCAGTGACGACGAACATGACGACTATGGTACAATAATATTTTTTTGAAACCAATAAAACGTTTACCTAGTTAGAATATTCAAATCGTTGGGATTTTCTAAATTATAATATGAATATTTATTGAAAGTTATTTATTTATAAATGTAATAGGTAATTGGGAATTTATCTTATTGTCTCAAATTTACAAATATGAATCTAAGAAGTATTGATGTAAATGTAAATTTCGTGTTTATATATGAATAATCAAAGATAATTCTTTATTGTATTTTGACCACATATCTAATGATTTGGAATGCCGTTTATATAAATCGTTATACACAGCTTAAAATAAATTCAATAAACAACTATTTGTCGAATCAAACACTAGCAGTATTATAATTGAGAAAAGAGGTCCTCAAAAAAAAAATCAAAATGGTTTATACACTGTCTGTATATCCAGTTGGTGAAAAACGTCAGGCACGGATTCAGTAAAAATAGTGACTCTAACTTAATTTGAGTTATATGACGACGTGTGCGTCAAAGGGATTCCATCCGAGATAAAAAAAGTTCTGTTAAAGGTTTTTATTTTATTACTAAATGGAAAGTACGAATCAAAAATGCTAAATTTGATGATCATAAATAAAAAAAGGAGGTTTTTCTTAATACTTATTCTTCTACTTAGTTACTTTAAGAGTCCCAAAATGCACACCTTTATCTTACCTTTTATTATCCCAGTGGTTTAAACCAATCATCCTTTAATATTCTATCAGCGTTACAAATTTGATCATAGGTTATAGACAAATACTACTTTTATTTTTGTGCTGACGTATTTGTTTTTTGACATGTGTGTGTTCCCTAGGATACAAGAGACGACAGAAATAATAGTGGGTACCAATTATTTTTCCCTACACCACTTATCCAAAAGGTGCAGATAAACTCACCAACACTAGTTCCCAAAAAGGGGTTAGTGTTATTCCGTACTTATAAGTTTTGCAATATCCCTTGAAGCATATTAGGCATATTGAATTTTAAATATATTATACATTTGCAAAATCAATTTATTGTAATATAATAAAATTATATTTAATAATAATTTTGCAATAAACTTAAAACCGTTACCAATAACATGAAATTACTGAAATATTGTTTGTACAAAGTAACTCAGCAATATAATAAAATGAGATAATTTAAATACGGTATGAAGTGTCCCAAATAAAGCGGAGAACAATCAAATTGCCGAGCAAGCTGAAATTAATAATGTGAAACAAATTGACCTACAATCGTGAAAGAAAATCAATATTGTGTTTAATTAATCATAAATGGACAGCAATACTACATTTGTACTCAACCTCAGTGACGAGGAAGTTCATTAAACTAGTCACATGAAACCGGCCATTTAAAATACCACAAAAGAGAACTCAGTATGGAGATACATATGGCAGACAGTTTCTGCACAATTTTATATGTGTATAATTCAAACTGTCGTTTAATAGTAATTGATTTGCTATCTCTCCAATAGTCTCATAGAAATATTTCATATGGATTATCGGTGACAATTATTATAAAGTACAAAATAATCTAAAGATTTTTTTTTTTATATTCATGATTATTGAACACGGACACGTCATCCGTGCTCTTTTTGACGTTTTACAATTATTGTCATGTTAAATTATAATTTATAAATTGAGATTTTAAATACATCATAACAGAAGAGATTATTAGTAGGATTCTTAAAAACTATGTTAGCGAGTCCTTTGCACAAGTTTTGTTTTTATTATATTTTATATGTATATATATATATATATATATATAAATATAAATTTTTCATTAGTATGCATATAAAATATGTGATTTGTTAAATTTTAGTTGAGTTATTATTTTCAAATAACATTACATTAATGTAGCCTATAGACTATCGTTTTTCAACCAAAACACTGCTGTAACGGCCCACTGTTGATTTGATATTTTGACTCATCTCGAGCAAGGCTTCCACGACTGCCAAGTTCCTGACTCTAATGGCCATCTTGGTGTTGTATTCTACAATATTGTAAGGTGTCGCCTACATTGCTCGCCTGATGCATCTGCCCGTCGTCCTCGCTGTCGGTGAAGTACACACAGCTCTCCGTGTGACGTGACACTTCTACGACCGCATGGGGAACGCTAAGGTGTAGCTGCATCTTACTCCTGGTGTTAATTATGAAAACGGAGCCATAAGTCAGTCCCTGCACTTCGTGTACAGTTAGGATTCGTGGCCCTTCTCCTGATCCATAGCCCTCGTTAGACAGTGTTGTCTTTTCTCATAATCTACTGTTAAATCCGTAGATTATTACAATGTACAAAACACAGTATAAAATAATCTAGGGTTAAATGCGTAAATTAATTTTGTAACGTGTCCCGTTAAGTATACGTTAAACTGTAGAGAAAAATAAATATTGTGCCAGAGTTAATATAAATGTGTAAAGAATTTGTTGTCAGAGTCTAGACATTTCCACCGGAGATAATGATCAGACTATGAGAGAAATTCTGAAGCAGTTTTTAACTTTACACGCATTCTTATTGGATATTGCATTAAATGTCGTTGAAGCTATACGCAACACATTACTGTAAAATTTTAAAATATATATTTTTTATTTCAATAACATACTGTTTTATTGCCATTGTACCAAATTTACAATAGGAGTCTTCTTCAGGTTTCCATCGCCGACCAGCGGTTCGGGGGATAGCTGTTAAGAAACAACTGGGATCATCCAATGAAATACTGCAGCAGATGCAGAACGAACTTCAACCGACTTCCACATCCAGTACGAGCAATCAGATGCAAAGTCACGCTTGCCAACGTACTAACTCAAACTATTCATGGCCGTACTATTCTGAAGCCAATCTTAACTCCCGACCACAAAGTAGATCCAGTATTAATACTAACTGGTAAGTGCATGTAACATTGATGACCCTTTTCTATCTCATAGCAATTATCAAATCTCCATATAATGTTAAAAGGAGAAACCTTTTGTCTATACGCTTGGTAGAAATCTGTCGGTGTTTATGTAACTTCTAAATATCTTCTTTTAAGGGTGATAGAATCAAGCTTAGATACATTGCAGCTCTTATAGGCTGACTGAATTGGGATAGTATCACCTTTTCGCATGAGTTCGGCGTTAAGTAGCTACTGTGGGCTGCACCGGGAGCAAATCTAGTAATATTATTATACATTAGAATTATTTAACTTGATGGAAGCTTAATTCCTTAAAACATAAACTACATAAATAATTGTAGCATTCAAACAATCTATTTATTATTAAAAGCTATTATAAAATATAATGTATGTAGTTCTAAAGTATTAAAATTAAAGTACACGTTTCATTTAAAGCTATATATTTATTTATTTCATGTACCACAATTAGTTACACAAAATTAAAATTAACAAAGTCGTATTCATAGGATAAGCTTATCTCTACAGAGAGATCTCTTCCAGCTCATGGGTAGCTCTTGCTGTTGCTGTTGGATATGCTTTTTAGATGGCCGAGATATGTACATAGATATTAAATCAGATACTTAATTGTAATCCTAATTATAATAAATAATGCATATTTATATATAAATTAAAAAATACATAAAATAACAATATATATAATTCATGATTGTGATCATAATAGTGCTTCAGTCTTAATGCCATGACGGAAGGGCCACATGTAACAAGTGATGGAAGGGTATTCCATAACCTCGCTGCATGTACGGTAAAAGAATAGGATTAAAAGTAAAAGTAATACATAATTACAGGCAGAAATATCCAATCAATTTGGGACCATTCATTGCATCACCTATAACCCGCCGCTAAGCAGTTAGGCGTGAATTTTTTTAAACTACTTCAAAGCAAAAAGACAAAGCTCGTGCGGGAGAATTGTTTATTTACCATTTATTTTCCTTTTATCAATACTGACTCATTAATCTATAGGAAAAAAGTCTAACAATTATAACAATTCATAGAATATGTATATTTTGTTGTAGAAATAATGGTATTAATGTAATATAAGTCTTTATTAAGCCTCAAATGTTATTAAAATAACTCTAGCTTCATTCCTTACATTTATACCGCTTCAATTATCCGTTCACAATACTACAGTATGTATTGTCACCACAGCCCACATGCATCTAGAGTAATCAAAGCCCTCCAATTAACTCTATATCAACATGTAAATAAATGCCTTATGTGGTCACATGTTTGAATTAGAATTTATTTACTCTGAGACATACTGGACTGATTTACAGACAACCTATTATGCAATGAACGTATTATATAAAAAAATATACTCTATTATACTATTTATTAGCATAATTGAAGCTATATAATCCCCCAGGTCTAAATCAGATTACGTGTCAGCTCGTCAATGCAATAGTACTCCTGTGCCGCAGCAACATAGCGACGCGTGTTACGCCCACGCCCAGAACGTGGCCAGCTACCACTACCAGCGACAACAGGAAACCATGTACAGGAACTGCTCCCTATACGCTAATGTTGGGTTTGTAAAGCAATATATTCTATAATACTCCGTCCATTTAAGTCCGCCCATTATAAATTTATTTGACAATAAAAATTAAATAAATAAATGTTTATTTTTGATTGTGTACTGATGAAGTCATATTATGACTTTTAACTGTGTTCACTTGTGTCAAATTATCTGTATTTTTAAGGGTTTTTCGACTCAAAATGCTTTAATTAAAAAATAATTGATACCGGAAAATTTCGAACCCGAGATCTCTGCGAAAAAGATTTTATATTAATTTAATCAGGAACACAATATTATACCCAGTTTACTCTACAAATAAATAAATCAGAGCACTAATGTACAATATCAAAAAGAAAAAAAACAATAAACAGAACGTCTATTTTTAAGTATAAAAGTGAACAAAAGTTTATGCTTTTAGTATAAAGTTAAGACACTTCAAAGAATAACGGGACGGGCGAGTTTAAATTGTAAAAATAAAATGACGTATCGTCTCGGTGCAACTTGAAATACATTAAAGTTCCTGGAAGTAAATCTGCCCTCGGAGGAGAAATAACTTCAATCTGCGGTAGAGGATGCTAGACTTACTTGACCAAATAAAACAAATGTTCTGGTTCGTGCAGTTAAATGATTCTAGATTTTTATTTCATAAATAGGACCTTTTAGTTTTTACGCAACATACAAATATTGCTATTCATTCACTCATTTTAATAATACTATAGAGTCTTATTAAAATGAATGATTTAAGTTTCAAAGGTTTTAACTTAAATTTAACAATCAATAATTAAACAGGTAGGTACTCATTTTAAAGATTTCAGACTAAAATTACGAAAGTTTTGGCCGTTATCTCAATGTTTTATGCGATCCTGAAAAAGACAAGTGCACTGATCCTTTAAAAAAATCCGCAAAATACTCTTTTAACATTTCGTTTATTTGTAATATTTTATAATAATATTATAATTTTCGATAAATATAAGTTGGCGTTCTTGCGTTCCATTTAATTATAATTATATATTATACAGCATTAATCAAGTTTATTGTAACTATTCTATAGAATTGAACTTTATACTTTAATTTTACTACTTTAACAAATTTAGTCAAGATAAAATCACAATATATATTTCAATAATATGTAACTAACAAAACTTGAAAAAGACTCGCTAAAGTTTGAAATAGCAATATTTATTGTATATCGCTCTTTGTAAATCTACGCTAACTTTCTGTTTAAAAAGGTATTTTAAAATCATGTTTATAAATGTAAAACATACTTATTAGTATTTTACTGAAAATAAAAATTATTTTTATTTGACGTATATAAAATTTGCAGGTGTTCAGACAGCAGCCAAGAGCTGTATAGTTCCCAAACGAGTTCGGAACAAACGTCACCAGTTCGTTCCGGTCGATGTAGAAGACCAGAGTCACCACCACCAATACGTAGCCACCACCAGCTCCTGTATGTGCCATACAGCAACCACTACCACTACCAACAGGACTATGCGCAGAATTGGGGCACTACTGATTGTAAGTTACAAAAAAATTGTTTTGGTCGAAAATTTTTTTTTCCAAGTTACCAATTAACCAAACCAACTATTCCACAAACTGATTTCTTCTTAAATTATAATAATCTTAGTAACTTTGGAGTTTAATTTGCAGATAATCGCATGCAATACTACCAGCAGCAATCTATCAGTGGGGCAAGTACTCCCCAGCCGGCCGTGCCCCAGCCGGCCATGCCCCAGCCGGCCGTGCCCCAGCGAGCGCATTACACGCACGCCTTGCAATTACAGGTAACGGCAACGTAATGAAATGGGGTCTAGATCATAATAGAAGATTTTTTTCTAGATTACTCAGATATGTGTGTAAGCCATGAAGCAGTGTTTGAATAACATATATTCATATAAAAGTCCATCAATATTTTGGTTAAATAACTAATATTTTGTAAATGTTTGAAATATAAAAATATAGAGGTTTTAAATATAATATTTAATAATAATAATATAACATACGTATATATTTATGCAAGCCTTGAAAATAGACCAATAACTACTAAAGGGATTTCTCTGGTGTTTTCAAACTAATAATGTAGTATAATATTTACTACCTGTAGTTTACGAGTGAAAGCAATTACATTGAAACTGTACGAAAAAACTTTTGTAATTTATATATATATGTAAGTATGTACTCGAGTAGAGTTTGTATTGTCAACCAATTACGATGGTTACGTAATGACTAACGTAAGGCGTATTTAACTACCCCAATACTCAAGATAAAAGTTTTAAAAAATCGTAACTCGACAACGGTCAAACTTATTGAAAAAACGTACTATACTTTTTTGTTCTTAATGTTAAGTTTTAAAAGTTTTTTAATAGCGCCTACCAATTATATACTCCCTGCTCGCTCAGTCTCTGGTGAACAGCAAGTCTAGTTAGTTTGAGGTTTTGTGAAATTGTTTCATGGAAATATAAAATATTTAGATCAAATTCTACTATAACGGATAGTCGTTTTACCTTTCATCTTCCGGATACACTCGGAATTCACGATCGGGTGACTGGATATATTAGATTCTAAAGCTAGATATTGCATGTGACTTCCTAAATCAAACTTGTTGGAAGTACATTATATTTACCGCAAATATTCGAGTATAATTAATATATTATTAATAAAGGAAAAGAATAGTCTCACTGGACATTTTTTACTTATACGTAGATTCTCGCTTAAATAAGGCGCAGACCATAATAGGAAAATGCCTCCTATATAGTCTTAAATAGGAAGACGAAAATTGATCAACTTTCTTTTTCAGACTTTATATTTAGACTTTCAACTTCGATATTATAAAAATATATGTATCTAGCCTGTCATTACAGTCGTGTTTTTCTATTTGACTGGTGAAGTCTCTGGAGCAAAGATAATCAATAATATATATGGAACATTCGGATAGCCATGAAATCTACCCAGAGTTTAACTTATTGCGGGACGACAACTTGTCTTTCAAAAATGCCACAGAAAAGAAAACACAGATTTGAATGACTCGTTAGTTAAGCAAAAATAAATTGATAAAAAAACTTCTACTTTTACTTCTTATTATATATTTTTTATTAGTAATAGTAATAATAATTTATTAATCATTACATATCATGAAGATATTCTATAACATAAAACTATACCTATAACAGACGCTCTGTCCCGCCCCGGCCCGGTACAGACCCGTTCCGGCGCCGCAGCCCGGCGGCGGCAAGCAAATGATTTGTTACTCTGAAAAGGTAAATTGTATAGATATTTACTGTGAACCAATACAATATATGTAATGTAACATCTTCCATGCACTTTTGTTTTATAAATTTTGTATTTCATTAAATTAATAAGAAAAAAGTAGAACTGCAGTGACGTTAACGTTGAAAAGGCAAAAAGAAAGGACTAGACTAGAAAGTAGAAACTCATGAGGCATGATAAATAATAATGATAGATATTGTAGAAGTTGAATTCTAAATGATATTTCAATTGTAAAAACTAAAAATTTAATTACGCCATCTGTGGACATGTTAGACTTACTGCAATTCTAGACTAGACTTGACGAATCTGTTATGTACAGAACCAAACCATGCAAGTTTAACTTGATCAATCTACAGAGGGAGCTTCTAGATAAGTACCAGTTATTTGATATGCATATCTGAGACATATCTAGGACTATGTTTAATATTGATCAATAAACAGTTTTTTTTTTGCGATAAATCGTTATATTGTATTAATATTTGTTTACTTATAGCGCTGTGTCAAAATATATAACAAACACACTTAAAAAATACGATTACGATTATAAAAAACTCTGATACAGCGCTCATTCATTAATAAAAAGTGTCTAAGAATATTTTTAATTTAAAAAAAAAAGATCTTTATAGTTCTCCTCTTACTAATAGGAATGTCTTAATGGATTTATCAAAAGGGTTAAATATCCTGGTAATGATCAGGTTGCAGCACCATTGTACCAGCCCGCTCCTGGCTCCCCCTCTCGAGCAGTTCGTGGGGCGCCTGAGGGGTCACCCTCGGGCCACGCGCAGCCTGTTACCTCGCCCATGACGGCGCCCCAAAATCCGGTCTACTACGCTATGAACGTTTGAGCGGAAAACAGGTAGAGTCTAAGATCTGATTCTCATAAGAATATTCTTCTACCTAAGATTTCACTCTTATCATATAATATATATGTGTAATTATTTTAGGAACTCTATTATATAAAAAAGTGCTCTTCCTTCAAAAGTGCCTGTTTTTATTACGCAAATATTGTTGCCAATGATTGATGATATTGTAGACCCTCTCCGAGCCCCCAACTCTTCCAAGACTTAAAACATGAGCCGTCTTTACTTAATATTAAAATTTATGCAATTTTGGAGACGAAAGTAACCCATATTTTCACCAGAGTAACCTATAATCATAACTAATCGTATCAAAATCCTTACAATACTTATTGCGTGACGCGCGACCAAATAAACTGATAAACAGACAAATATTCCAAAAATATAGTATTATGTTTTGAGTACTGTTTACGTAATACGTAAATATATATATTTTAATTTAAATACATATATATAAATTTAATTCTATATTTCTATGTACTTTCATATCACCCATAAAGTGTTGTTTATCTCAGATGCACGTAGAAATTGTATTCATTTTTCAAATTAAGCAGTTTAATATATATTTTTGAAGTACGAACCCCATATTTGTGTTAATCATGTTATCCAAGTGAATACATTTAAGAATGCTTGTGATTTTTCAGTTCACATTTAATTGGAACACGACGCAGTTCGAATCAGCTGGATACAGCTGGTAATAGCTACCAAAGGCGACAGAAGAAGTTTACAAATGAATCTCATTAAGTTACCAAATGTATATAAAATAAAATTGAAAAGCAAGTCATACAACAAACAAGAAGTAACAATACTCCTAATTTTGCGAGAGCTGTATTGTTATTGATAATGTTGTAACCAATTTAGATAGATAAAGTGTAGGAAAATTCGTAAGTGTAATAAATGTCAAAAGCAAAATGTATTTATTATAAGATAAATCACCAAAGTTATTTATGCCAAAAAGTTTGGGAAACGTATTTGAATAAGTTTAATATAGTTAACAATTATGTTTCACGGTAGATCCAAAAGATTTTGAAACGAAAATCAGACGCAACATCGCCGATCCTAAACGAGGTATAAAAACGCCATTTTATATTTTGCTCGAATAATTTTTACCAAGATTGTTGTCGTTATAAAATATCAGTATTCATTTTATTTATCTCAATTATTATGCGTTTATTGTTGACGAGATTTGAATAGCATTGTCTTGTCGTAAAATGCAACAAGAGGCAACAACAGACCAAAAGTACCTTGCAATTACGGGTCTTCAGACAACTATTACCGCCCTAAAATGGACCACATAGCATATACAACACCATTCTGCAAGTGTGATATCACGGTACACAATAATTTTACACATAGTCATAGTTCAATTTATACATGCTTACATTTTAGAATTTTTTGAAATGTTCTCATTCAACGCTTAGGCTAGTTTGCATAATACATTATACGTATTACAATTGCGTGCCAAAAGTGAGCCATCACAGTTAGGTACATAGTTTTATCACGCGAGCGCAGACTGTGTATGCGCAAGGTAGGATTTTCCTGCATCGGCCTAAACCTATCGAAACTAATTTGTAAATTTATATAATTATTAGTAAGTGCAAGTTTTTGTTAAAAAAGCTAAGCACACTTGGGAAGGTTGATATATACGATATTACAATATTCCTAGGTACAACAATTTAAAACAATATATCTTATATTTGGTTGCGTGTTTTGTCAATGGTGATATATTCGACTAACACATAATGTAAATGTAAATAAGCATTATATTTTATATATATATTAATTTTAAAAACTTCAGGAATGTTGGAGTTTGTAAAACGTTGTTCGACGATGAGTCTAACAGGAAATCGTTTAAAGAGCCACTTTGATTAATGTGAAGATTTAGCTTCGAATATAAAACTTAAGATTGTAGAAAAATCATAATGGAAATCAATGTTGTGGTAAAAATATCAATTTGACAGACCTACGTTATAAGAAAGTTTCAATCACTAATGTTTGAAAAACTTATCGGCATAAGTGAATTAATTCTCATTTTGTTTTTGTCTTTATTTGCTCATGTATTATGCCACAGCTTGTTTGACAAACCCTACGTCATATTCTTAATGCGTTCAATGTGGCATCCTTATTTGAGAATACATTTAGACAAAGCAACGTAATCGCACAAATACGACACTAAAAGAGACCAAAATAGAACCTCATTCCAATATTTTTAAAAAAGTATTTTTGAGAAGTATTAATACTATGATAGTTATTAATTCATATTGTACAAATATTGTGTATAGCATTAACAAATGGACTGCAATTGATCTTTTTGCGAACTTAAAACACACCTACAAGTACTCATCAAGATTTTTCTATTTCTAAAAGTTTGTAGCAGTCTGTCAAAGTCTAAGCCATACAATACTTTTCATTCAAACTGAACAATTCCATCGCCTTCGGAGAAGTTGTCAAAGCCGCAGGGCTAACAGCGATTGTCACTAAACAAAAAAAACTGAAGAACTATTCATATTTGGTAAATCAAAACCCTATAAGATATCCCGGTTTAGAACATGGTACTGTAAGCTTAATTGACCTTTTGATTATTAAAATACTAGTAATAGTTACAAAACTCCACAGAATACTACATATTAAAGTAAAAATTCCCACTGAAATTAATTTGGAAGAAAACATTTTGTTTTTGTTAGGGTGCCTATTAATTTCATTTTTCAATCTGTTAACATTATCAACCTCTATAAAGAATACACATTGAGACTATTACAATATTATTATTTGTCATATTATAATAATATTACCTTGTCCAAAGATTTTATAAAAGTTATAATTATTGGAATAACAAATAAACCGTCATTCGTTAGGTTACTATTTTACGTATAGTCAATTTTTTTTAATTATTTTTATGTGACATTTTAAAGATATTTTAATATACATTTGTTTGGATGAAGCTGTTGCTTTTTTAGAAAATTGGCGCTTTGAGTAGAATTGTCTTCACTGGTTATCAGTGTACTACATGTACCAGTTAATGTACTATTTAAATCGAGTTCTATAAACCTCTGTTAAAAGACTCGTTTAGTTACCTTAGATTTAAGTATGTTGTTAATAACAGTATTCAATAACTAATTAGGTGGGTACCGATTTCGGTGATACATAATTTGTGTCGACAATGTGATATGGTTTCGCTACTTGGCAGTTTTGTACTTTTAAAGTTAGATCATTTTGTGTATTAGGCTAAGATTTATTTTTATTTTCGCCAAGCTAGTCATATATGTAAGTATTTTGGCATATTTAAACAGAATTAGATGGTAAGAGTTTTTGAATATTAAGTAGGTAGTAGAAAGCTAAAAACTTGTAAAGAATGCAATTCGATAATTCATTGTAATCTTCAAGAATGGCTCTATGTAAAGTTTTACTCATAAATATTAATGAACTTTACGAGGTAATAACAACATTTATTTATTGAAAGCAAAAAAAATAATTTCTTAGAAGTGATTAGAATAATTAAAAGATTACCTAAATATTTGTAATATTAAATAAAATTGAGAGTAGTGATGGTATTATTATTAATAATAGTTCCAGTGTTACAGAAGTAAATATTTGGGAGTGAAGCGTTTTATTGATGTAATGAGGATGAGATTACAGTTTGTTACATATTGTAGGTAAATGGGCATTATCCATTAAAATGGTAACTTTCAAAAAGTTTAGCCTGTGGTTTTAATTTGTTTATCTTCAAGATATTTCTAGAGGTCTATCGTAATAACTATTTTAATGTTAAATCAGATATTTATGTGACACTGTTTTTGTTAAAAAAAAAGTGTGTGGTTGTTTTTGTTTTTTTTTTCTGCATTGTTATTCTATGTTTAGTCAAAGTACTTACTATTTTAAGATTTTTTTTAACTACTTCATGTTATGTTTTTTTTAAAGAAATGAAAATATATTTGAATAACTTTAACTAAAACGGTATTTACTTGTTATATTATATGAATTGTAAAATAATATTAGTTAAAGAGCAAGTAGATCTTGTAAAGTAACTTTTCCAAAGTAACTTTTATATGAGATAGATAATAAAAGTATTTATCTTTAGTAGAAAATTTATTGAAAATAAATTACAAGATTATTATTATTTCCAAAATCACATCTGGTCAAGGTTTAGGTATAATTCAGAATTATTAGGAGTGAAATTAATTATTAATCTTGGTTGACCAATTGATCATTGATTGATCTAAAAATTAGATAACTTAGCATAATTTAACAAACTATTATTTAATATATTTCATTGTAAACCAACACAGATCTAATAATTAATAAATATTTGAGTCTTATAATTTATAATATCATCGTTGGACATATGTTCATACTCGTACATTAATTGGTTCTCATTAGTTAAATAGGGTCGTGCTTTTTGAGCCTGTGTTAAAGTACGGCAAACATTTTCAGTATTATAAGTGTATGTAGAATGTCTTATTACGCAAAAATTTACAGTAGAAATGATGTCAGATTTATTAATTCGGATATTATGTGTGTTAGGGCAAAAAAAAAAGCCAGTGTTTCAAATTACACATGTACAAATGTATTTGTAGATTGGTAAACTAATAAAGAATAATAAATAAAGCTATAGTTTTATTCCTGCAATTTTTAGTTTTCCTATTTATTTTGCATAACGATTTTTCTAATTGGTAATGGCTTATTCAATCTTAATGTTTAAATTTAGTAGTAGTTTTTTTCTTATAATATTGGTTCAATTATTATCTACATATTTTTTATTAGGCTTTTAAAATATATCTTTCTTTATGCCATGGCATACGTACAAGCTTAATATATTTAGGTAATTAAACTTTCATTACGGTCGTTGTGGATACAGCATGAAGAATTTGTTTCCAAGCTATTTTACCAAGTTTTTGGGCAAGTGATTTACCAGCTTCCTTCCTAAGAGAAGTAGGTGGTTTTTGACTGAAAACTTAACTTGTAAGGTAGAAAATCAAAGTATGTCAACATTCAGAATATTGAGTAATGTATTCTGAATTATGGTTCTAATTTATAACTCTGCCTACATATCATTAGTTAAATATGATTACAATATAAATGAAGTATTTCTGATATACAATTTAAAAATAATAAACTTATCCGTTTTTAATATGTTTCTAACTAATGTTGACGGCTGATTGGTATAATGGCTGATGGTCGTGGATTGGATCCTTGCAATAGAAAACTATTTACAAGAAAAACCTTTAAATTTCGAGGGTAATTATAGGGTTTATATGTATTTATTTACGAAAAAAAAAATTGTTAATGCATAGTTATTAGGTATCTAGTACCTATTGTATAAGCTTTGTTTAGTCTAGATTTCGTTGTACTCGGATTGTGGTTGCTATGGATTGTTTCGCCGGTGAGCAGCGTGCATTCTGTGAAAAAACTTATTACAAAAATAGAGATTTGTGCACTATTGCGCGGTATCCATTTCGAATATCATAGTGAAAGTGTAATCAGGTTATGGGTCAGATAATTTGAGTGTGCGAGTTTGACACTGAATCAGAAATGTGCCTTCCAAGGGTATCCAAGCTCAATACAAGCAGGGAAAATTTCTTCGCAACTTCGTTACAAATAACAATATCTAAATCCATGCGGTGCGGTAATCCCGAAAGAGATCAGCTAAGCTCGCCATATGACTAGCAATTTTAAAAGATCTTAAATTTCACCCATATAAAATCCACTAACTTAATGGCCCACCCTGAATACAATAATGACAAGTTCAAATAAAACTAAGCATAGAAATTGTAATCATTATTAATTTCGTTTTCTCCGAGAGTCAATCTTTATGATCCGTCAGGTCTATACACAAAAATCACACCAACTATATATTCTTCTTCGAATAAGAATTACGTGATGCATGTGATAAAATATACATCTCAACCTTCAGTACTTTTCGACTTTGATGAAACAGTGGCGCTATCTATAGTATTTTTTAGAGGATACTGTGATTCACGCAAGTACTCTTTTTCTCTACTCTCCTTAGTTTTACGTTGTTTGCTCCCACATTATATTAATCTGTGCTCGTACATTTAGGTTGCATATGTTGTGTCTTCTGTGGTCCACAGAGCACATTAAAGTATTTCCCACAGATTAATAAGACAAAACTACGTGGTGCGACATCTTAAAAAAAAAACATTAAGAAAAAAAAAACGATGACAGTAAATAACACAATTAATGTAATTCAGCTCGTCTATCGTTAAAGTACAATAGGAATTACATGGATTAGGAAGTTATAAATATACATTTCATTAATAAACATTACATTATATACAGTTGCTTTTACAGTTATTATAGTATGTATAAAAAAATATTTTTTTTTATAATTCAATATAACACTAGAAAGTTAATTTAGCTGTTTCCATGTATATTTTCCAAATATTTATAAGTATTCCAAAAATTCATTATTTTTATACACAGAAAGCTGTAAGTATATTGTAGTATTCTTTAAAAATATTATACAAGATTTAAAGACTTGTTTTTACTTCATAGTCTGTGGAATAGACTATGATTGGCTAACAATGAAGTTGCTTTCCTCTTTGATGACCACAAAATGCCAACAGCTGGCAACTGGTATTTGGCAATTTAATTCGAATTGATATATTTGTGACATGCACGGGTTTGTTTGAGGCCTTTGAATTTATACAACGGTATACTATGTTTGTAATACATAAAGAAGTATAAAGTAGTTCTTAAAGTGTTAGTTCTGTGTTTATGTTCAAATTATAACTAGGAAATGAGTTAAGACTTAGGGTAAGTATCATAACAAAATAATGGAAAACATAAGTCTTTTGCAATCTTATGTTATATAAAAGTTTCGATAACAACAAAAGTACTTTAAATGAAAAGTTATGCTATTAAAAAGTCTATACGTGTATTACATGTAACAAAGTAGTTTTGGTGACTCATATTCATTATAACTCCCAATGTTGCATTAAAAATTCATTGAAAGTACTTAAATATTTTAAGTAGTGCAGAGTTGCAATTATTTATATTTACGAAATAATCCACAACTACATCACATTCTGTACAATAAATAAGTCAATGTAGTTTATAGGTTAAACAATAGTATCAATAAAAGTCAATGTTAAAACATTGATAGTAACATAAATTACAATTATACTTTCAAATTGCGCATTGTGTTGAACTGATGGTTTCTTAAAACCTTGAAATGCAGTTGTATATGAAAATAATATTTATCACTCAAGAGTGAAAAGATATTGACAACTGCAGTTTCAAATGTGAGTTTATAATCTGTAAGTGAGATCACAGATATCAGATGTAATATTATAATTTATAATGCCTTAGAAAATAAACAACAATTTTAAGTTATTAATAATTAATTCTGAGCTTACAATAATATTTAATGGTATATGATGATATTTTGGACCAAAAATATGAATATTGACACAATGTGTAACAGTATATAAAAGACCTTATTGACACTGGGGAATATAAAAATAGTACATTTTTACTTAAAACTTAATAAAATTGTTATAATAAATATAAACAATTATTATTATTGAGTTTTAGCTAGTTTGATAATCATGACAATATCATTTAGTTATAGTGTGTATACTCTGTGTTTGTAGCTGCCCTTAAATGCAGGATCCTAGATTCAGATCACTGTGAGCTAAAAAAAAATATATGATGTATTGATTGGGTCATAACAGACTTGCAATTGCACCTTACAAGTTGTGTCTTCTACAAGGAGAATAAACTGAACCGTAAATATCATTTATAACATTAATTCCATATTAAATGTTGTTGTTGTTGTTATTGTTGTTTACTGTCTTTATAATTTTTACCTGTTGCCCGATTTCAATTCTCAAAATATAATTTTACCTGACCTCCATTTTATCTAAAGTATTGATTTTTCGGATGTACATCTAAATATCATTTGATCATGTAATATTTTATATTATTTTGTTTAAATTTGTTCAAAATTGTTGCAGCATAAGTTTTTTAAAGATAATAAATTATATTTCAATACTTTTACTTTATTTATTTCATTAGTGTAATTGTTGTACTTTGGTTATTAATTTACTCTGTTGAAATTTTAATTATTAGGGCATTTTAAATTAAATTTCAGGGTAATATACTTGTATTTCTCTATAAAATACAAAACAATGTTACAAAGGATAATAAATAATTCATGTTATATTTTAGACATACATCATTATGAAAATATTCATTTATTTCATTTTCAGTTTGCAATCTCATCACAGCCCATAATCCCAAATAAGCTATTTTTGTAATGTTTATGTATTATATCAATTTCTTTGTTCAATAGTAGGAATATGTATGTATATGATTTATATTAATAGGTTCTCAACCTATTAATATTAAATAATCAAAACCATATATGTTAACTAACAAAGTAAAATCACAATAAATATGAAAAAATATTAGTGATAAGTACAGAATATTTATTATTTTATTAAGTTAACAAATCTGTAAAATCCTGTAATAATTATATGATTGAAATTTCTTATCTTGGCATTATGCAGCCGATACAAACTTATTTGAATAATGAAAGGAAATCGGCTATTATCAATGTGGTGGTGTGGGAAGTCTGTTGGGGTGTTTCAAAGTGTAAGAAGTAATTTGATATATACATTGTTTGGGTTTTGTATGTACCAACATACATAGTGACGATTGTAAAAGTGACAAAGGGTTTTGAGTGCTGAAAACTACATACATAGATTATATGATTAATCTAAGTTTATTAAGGCTTATTTCAAATAGTCAGAAGAGACCATGGTGGTCTGCTGTGTGAAATGCGTTGAGACATTAATATACTGGTATAATAAAAAAAATGTGCAGATTATGGGGGGGTGTTGCTGTAAAGAGGAAGCCCCGGATGTGGCGGCTTACGTCACTCCAACGGAAGTGAGATTGGGCGCGATCCCGGAGTCTCAGATACGGGTTCCAAAGAACGTAGATCCTAGAATCGTCGACCAGCTCGTCCTTGAAATGCTAAAAGTGGCAGCTTCGCGAGTGGATACGTAAGTTTTTTTTATATGTTCAATACTTTAGAGAAGAATCATCGTTAAACAATAATTCTATTTCTATAATCTTTACTCTAAAATATAATATTAAATTCTTGACGATTTGAATTACTATACGAGTATAATACAAGTGTTATGACCACTGTCTTCTATTCTGGGGAGGTGGCTATGAAATAAAGCCTCTCTAAACATGTCCCTGGGTTGAACATATTTATTTTCTTGATCTTAAGTAGTCAGAAAAAGCCAATACTTCAATAATTTGACATTTTCAAACTCAGTACTTCGTTGTTGTTAAAATAGATTATTTTGATTTGTTAGTTTTTAAGTTGCAAACAGCATAAGCGATGTCAAAGCGATATTATTAATAACCGTATTACTGACCAAAGTTGGATCTATATTACCTTTTTCTACATTGACACTGGTTTTTCGTAGTTTTAACAGCCGCCATGTTTTATGCACACGACACGAGTATCGTGTTTGAACGTTAAACATCATGTATAATAATAAATTTAAATATGTTGCATTGCGTAATGTTATCATTACCTAAGCTTATCATTTCTTTGCGATTTCTTTTAAATATTAGTTTATTTAATAATAGCAGCTAAACAACTGAACCATCAATCAAATATGAATATTAATAATGGATGATTTTTTAATTCTCAGATAACATTTCAACCGATAATAAATATAGATTGTTTTAGTTTTTCTGAAATAATATTATATAATTAAATATCAGCCTTTATGTAAAGTATGTCTCTTCATGAATATTTTTTTTTCAATAACTTTTGTCGATCTATCGGATATTAGAAATTAATTGCGAATTTTGCGAATAGTAATGGTGTAAAAATGATTTTTTTCAGGTTTCTTCTACAATATTTAGGATCCCCTCTCATATAGTTCGGAGAAATTACATTAACTGTACTGTATAATAATAAAAAAATGTTATGAAATGGACTTACCTATCTACGCCCTACTGTCCATATTTAAAAGCATACGCGGATAATAATATTAAAAAAACAAACTGCTCTTAGAATTTAAGAAAAGATTGTCTGACGTTATATATAATTAAGGTTCAGTACAGTAAGAACTTCAATGAAGAATTGAGCATAAGGACAAATGTTGGGCTGGTTTCTTGCCCAACAAAGTTACTATGTAAATTCATGATATGGCGACAATATCCTACAGTGGCAACATTTATTCTTAGTTGCATTTATGCCAAATTCACTAATTAATATATATAATACACCTTGCGACTGATATTGCTGCTTGCGATTGTACCTCCAAGTAAAGAAAGACTAGGATTCATATAATTATTTTGCACAATGTTGCCTCTTTGGTGGTAAATTGATTGAAACGTGGATTGTACCGATTATTACAATACAGATTAGCAAATATGTGTCATTTCATAAAAAAAGTGATCTTATAATGATTACTATGAAAACATGAGAACTAGATTACGTTTTGGGTAACAGTATGTATTGGTATCACAATCAAGCTTAAACTGAGATTTAATAAATTACCTCACTCGTCTAACCTGAAGAGGAACATCATTCCTTATCATTATTATTTTTATTATTTTATATAATAAAAATATATTTTATATTTAGCATTAAGCGACTCTGATGAAGCAAAAGAAAGCAGCGAAAGCATTTTGAATTATTATCATATTTATCATTCCAGAACTGGTTTTATCCAAAATATAATGTCATCTTGTTAAATTTAATGTAATTTTTGATGATTTATGAGAATAACAGGTGCTTTGTGGCAGAAGCAAATATAATTTGGTCCATACGGGGTCAAAAACGACTCGCTATTTTCGTTCGCTCGCTGATTTTGCGAATTTTGCGATGCGACAAAGTTTCAAATGTTTCTCAAAAGATAATAACTATTTGATACTAGTAGCTAAAAAAGCTAAAAATAACTAGCAAGCTAAACCCGCAATGGAGTCTGTTGTGTATTGCTCGATCATATCTTACCTGTTGATTTCATTGAAATACTTAAATACGCCTTTTGTTTTTGGCGAGGGTTATATATTATATTTTGTCTTTACTGAAATTGATATGTATATTTCAGTGATGAAGAATCGCCGGTATCGCTCGTGAAATTGCACGCCATAGCTGATAAAGAAGAAGGTTGGATTCAGATGCTGACTTCGATGGTTAACGTCATTCCTCTCGAAGACCCCTTCGGACCGACTGCTATATCTATATTATTAGATGACTGCCCCTTGCCGTCCAAGGAGTCTGTGATCAAAGTGAGTTAATATGTAAACATGGATATAATGTATTTGAGAAACGACGGCGAAAAAATAAATATGCAATTTATGTCGTCACTATTATATATGGTTACCTGTAAATGTTTTCAAGTATTCAGCTTTTATGTCTTCTAATCTACATTAAATTAAACCTATCTATTTTAAAACGAGACTGACTAATTGAATCCATAGATTTAAACGTTAGATTCTCTCCATGTCCCAAACAAGAACTAGACGGATACAAACGTTACATGTGACGAAAGTTGCTTATTTTGCATTCATGCAGAACAACGATTACGTCTTTAGATGTTTTCGACCTAATAATTATAGACAAGGCTGATATCTAAATGCGGTCTCTAGTGTTCAGAGACCATTCATGCGTGAATTATGGGCATATATAATTGTATGAAATTTCATTTACATTCTTATAAAGAAATTTTACCAAACTCAGAACTTTTCATCGGTTTACTGTCTTCTTTTAATAATGAAATAAGTACTATGTAAAATAAAAAGGAATTGTTCAATTACCAGATTCTAAAACTTAATTCAAAACGTATGAAAGTTAAGGTCATCCCAGTACCCATCATTATCATAGGTGACTTGAATGCCAAGTCCTACGCCTGAGTATTTTGTCACAGATGTCAGGAATAGGGCAGTCCAGATCGAGACCTTTCTTTTAATTGATCCCTGACAAAGAAACCAATTATTGACATTTCATCCGCAAGACTACTCTTTCGAGCTCATCACGGTGAGTAACCAAGGAGGTGGAGACTCCGTTGGATCATAATAACATTCAATCTGCTATATCCAGGCTACTGGCCGGTTTCTCGTTGAACGAACGGAAGAAAGAAGCGAACTCATTGGCCGGTTGTACTGCTGGATGAGATTTGCAATAGACTCGACATGTAAGTAGAGGATAGGTTATGGCGCATATATAGAAGATTTTGCTTGCATTTTTAAATCTTTTGCGCTTAACCTGTGCGATATAAACTCTGCATCGGTGGTGTTCCTGCGTGCTTTAAGTCGAAATGACTAAAATTTACTGTGACACCCCAACACGACATTGGGACCAGAAGGAGCTTAAAATGCCTAGGAGAAAAGCTTCAAAGATATCTGTTCAAGGTGTGGACAGGGTAGTTTCTAAAGCCTTGGAAGGAAAAGAAGTTACTGAAGGAGGGTTTGCCTTATAAAAGCACTCCCAAGTGCCGATCTCTTGGGATGACAACGGCCAACTGAAGACTATACTCGTACTGCTTCGTCCTATGTGATACAGTTTTCAGGGTTCGTTGTCAAGACCGATCCAGTTGAACGCATGATTTGGTAGGATTCTGTTCCGTAGACTTGTCATAGCACGGAGGAGGAGTTACGACAAAGACAACTTGCCTCCTAACAACTATTCGGGAAATCCACCAAAAGGGGCGCGATTCAACCTTTTCGCCCCGAAATTCATGTTTGCTTTAGCCACTTTTGGCAGAGTGCTCCCTAATATTGAAGAGCCGCATATTATTTTTTTCAATTATGCGTCGTAGAATGTGTACTACAATACGAAGCACCCATCTAGGTGCAAGCCCTCACTGCTTCAAATTAGCACATCTGGAGGTCCCGACCGGGCATAGTTGCTTTGGCAGGAAGGAATTTGTGATGCCGGTCGAATCAGCCAATTCATATTATTCAAACGAGCCAACGCTAGCTGATATTTTTAACACAAACACATTTGCACACACGCTCTGTCTTAACACGTAAATAATAAACGTAATTAGAGTATCCGGTCCGAATAGATAGGTCATAAGTCCTAGATAATAAACATATCTGAATGCCTTAGTTTTCTGTTGTTCAGTTTTAATATTTTCTTGGTATGTACCAAAAAATCAACAAACGTCATCCTGACATAATTTGGTTTAAAGAATAGAGATTTGCCCATAAGTCAATTAGTGGCATTTGGCTTCAGATTGAATCAAACAGTACGTTTACAGGTAACACACCTGTTCCGGCTATCACATGAACGCGCTACTGCTCCCATTCCAAATATCCAGATGGAGCGCAACATATGCGTCATTTTGGGATGCATCGCCGAAAAGTTGGTGGGGCCGAATAGTGTTGCCATACTCACGGAACACACATTGGAATATCTATTCGCTTTCTTGGTAAGATTATAAAATAATATAACCTAAATCAGCTTATTTTTGTTAATTTTATTCAATTAGAAAGTGGGTTTCAACTTTTATGACATTTATAATATTAATATTTGTACAAATAGATGGTCTATTTAATGGTCTAATTGCTAAGTTTATAAAACAAATCTCATATTCGTAATATTGGTATTAAAAATGATTACCATGTTATATTATAGAGTATTTCTCTTTGAAACCAGGCTAGTTAATAATCCATATTACGATATTATTGTGTAAGTAAGTGTCTGTTGATAGAAAAAAACCATTAGCGGTCAGTAGTGGTGTTTGCAAAAGAAATACAATAGTAGTAAGTAAATTAATGTTAAAATATTAATGTTAACAAAAGTCATAATAAAATCATCAATTCAATAATATTTTATTACCAATAGTAAATAATCTGCCTTCATTCAATTGAAATTAAAAAACCAGGAAATACACTTTACATGCAAGTAAGATAAAAGTTAAAAAATACACATTAACTACGACACTAAAAACAACGGTATTCTATTTCATTATTTGTTAACTCTTTACTTAGCGGCGGTAAAGTGTATTATTTTATGGCCAATTAAGTTTAAATGAATTCGTTGTGAATAAGGTAAATGTTAGATTTCTCGCGCTCCATTAGTTTCCGCAAGGCTCCTATGAAGTCGCGCGTATAATGGTTTAACTTTAATTATTTTTACGCGATAAACAACAAAAGAGATGGAGACATGAAAGAGATGGATTGTACCACCACCTATCGGGTCCAATTGTGAATCAAAACTAGCCAGGGAACTAAAACAGGGTTTTATTTATACCTTACCAATAATTTAATAGCACCATACATTTACAGACAACAGATCAAGAACCATGTATAGTGCTCTTTGCCCTGATAGCACTTATAAAATTTGCTCATACAACGGAGAACAAATTAACGATAAAAAGTTGCTTGGAAAAGTATAACGAGCATCCATTGCTTCACTTGGAAAAGTTTAATAAAAGCGAGGACTTCGTCTGGCGACAGGTCGGCTTCTGCGCGAACTGGGCTATGGATAATCTCTGTAAGTAATATCTCTTGTAGGAATGTAGGAAAACTAAAGTGTGTTCTAATTATTGTAATTAGAAAATAGATAGATCATTAATTACTTAGAAATACCAATATTATTATTATTTTATTATATACATATATATATTATATATCATAAAATAATAATAATTAATATAAATAGATATATATTTATATTTTATATTCAACTTAGATCTTGAAAGCTTAAACATAAAAAAGATTGTTATTAATTCTATCAAAAATATATAACTGTGTAACAATTAATTTGAACAATTAAACAATTCAGAGAAGGTTGCTTTCAAGCAATAATTTTGTCACTTTTAATGGTTATCATATATTTTCCAACCATAAATCTTAATTCCAGTCACTGTCGAAGGTCGCACGCTGTCTTACTTGTTAGAAGACATGTCGCGTATCAACGCGCTGTTAAACTCACACGATGTGAGTGAGTATTTACAAATATCCAGCAACGGTCTAGAAGCGAGATGCGACTCGTACTCCTTCGAGAGTGTTCGATGCACCTTCCAGATAGACAGAGGCTGTTGGTACTACGAGGCTACGATAGTGACCTCTGGAGTCATGCAGATCGGATGGGCCACCAAGAATAGCCACTTTTTAAATGATGTAAGTGATCCCTTTGAAAACATCATCATCTTTGAAAACTAAAAGAATAAAATTTTTATTTATAGCTTTTTATTATTTATATCATGCTTTAGCATTTATAATATATATTATCTCTAAAACAATTATTAATAATACCTAGTGCTTAAAGTTTGTTTTAAATTTTAGCTTGGAATCTTTGCGATTTGTTTATTTATCAAAAACTGGTTTACACAGCGTCTGTGTATAACTTACATTCTTGTAATTATCACTTCAAAGCGGCACTTCATAACTAATAGTTATTTAAAAAATATATTGAAGCGCATGATTAAATCTTGTTTTAAACTTGAAAGTTTTATGTAGATTACAACAATATTAAACCATTTTTAAGGAGGGCTATGGTATCGGTGACGACATATACTCAATATCTTACGACGGCTGCCGCAAGCTGGTTTGGTACAATGCTAAGCCGTCATATGTCATGTTGATCCCAGCCTGGAAGCCTGGTGATGTTCTCGGGTGCCTGATTGATTTGGAGGCCAAAGAGGTCGTATTCTCTCTTAATGGAGTCTCCTTGAACCCTTGCAGGGAAATATTTGATACTACACGGTAAGTAAATGTGCACTGTGGGTTGAGGGTTTCAAAAATATTTTTTAATTTATATTCTTATATTATAGACATGGCTTCTTCGCGGCCGCAAGTTTCATGGCGTATCAGCAGTGTCTCTTCAACTTCGGTTTGGAAGTCTTTAAGTTTCCTCCTACTGATAGGAAGTTTTCGTCATTCAACGACCGCGGACAACTAACTGATGAAGAAAAGAAGGTAATGTGTCGTAAAATACATGTTATTGAAGATATAGAATAATATTAATAAACTTTATTCTATATCTTAATTAATATAAATATCGTCAATATGAATTTTCCAACTTATGCATATTTTCGATATTTTGTCTTCAACTAACATGTTTCTAACAGGTTATTCCACGACGGATATACTTGGAACAACTTAGATGTTCAAGTGTTAAGGAGGATTCGTGCCAAGTCTGCTATGATGAAACGGCGTGTTGCGTCTTAGAGCCTTGTCAACATGGGTAAGAATGACAATGTTTATTTTTTTTGTTTGTTTCTCTATAACTTGCTATATAAAAAAGTTGTTTTGAAAATCTATTATATTTTATGTGATAAAAATAACAAAATGATTATTGGATTATAATATACTAACAATATCATAAAATTATGGGCAAGGCAAAAACTAACCAACCAACCCAAAAAAGGATAAATGTTGTTACAACAAATATAAAAAAATTCCAGCGGTTTCTGCTCAGTGTGCACGTCTATGATCAAGTATTGCCCACTATGCCGTGCCGAGATCTACAACATCAAACGGGTTGATACATGACGGTCAAAGAAAAACCGCTCGAGCCAGACTTCAAGATTCTACTCCAGCGCATTCCACGGCCGGCTCTCGGTTTTCGAATCTCAACTTCGAAATCTTGGAAGATATTTGCTCTGTGTAAACGAGTCTTCCATGGCAACTCCTGTCTCGAAAAGTGTCTCTCAACCCCACGCCGCAATTGACGCCGAAGAGACATCCCGCTCCCGCTCGAAGACCAGAGATCGGTCCGGCTCGACCATACGCCGCTCATGCTCTGTTAAAAATCAACCCGATAAGAATATCTCGCACGGTGTTATTGGCAGACCGGCCTCTTTTGAGTTCCTCTCCTCCTTACCTCAAGGCGAGATCTCAAGTCATGCAGGTTGGTATAAAAATCGCCGTGAGGGCCTATCAGCTACCGAGAAGACCTCACTTGCCGTTCGTGCCAGATTGGCATTCTTCCACGCTGAGTCATTCATCTCACGCCAAGCATGCTTGTCAAAAACTCAGCGTGGCATAATTTCCTCCAGGAACAAAAAGACAAGTTTACTTGCCACAGTTGAAAAAGAAGCCTCCTTCCACGCCAACTCATTCATTTCACGCAAAGCAACCTCGCCAAAAAGTCAGCGTAGTATTAATTCTTACAGGGCCTTTGAGACAAGTTCATTTGGTATTGCTGCCAGGGAAGCTTCCCTCGGCGCCCATTCATCTAAATCACGTCAAGCAGGCTTGTCGAAAACTCAGCGTGGTGACATTCCCTCCCGGACCTTTGGGATGAGTTCACTCGCTACTGCAACCAGAGAGGACTCCTACGTCAACTCATCCATGTCACGCCAAGCATGCTCGCTAAAAACTCAGCGTAGCGTTATTGGGGCCATTGAGACAAGTTTCCTCGCCATTGCTACCAAAGAAGCATCCCTGGTCTACCACCCTTCAATATCACGCCAGGCAGACTTGTTAAAAACTAAACGAGGCGTTTTTACTTCCAGAATTATTAAGAAAAGCTCACTTGCCATTGCTGCCAGAAAAGCCTCCTTCGATGTTGTCTCTTCTAAATTACGCCATGCAGAAATTTTCAAAACTCAGCGTGGTGTCTTTTTCTCCAGGGCCATCGAGAGAAATTCACCCGCCACTGCGGCCAGAGAGGCGTCCGCCAACGTAGTCACTGCGAAATCACGCTTCGCCGACTTGTCCAAAACTCAGCGTGGCGTCTTTACCTCCAGAGCCATCGAGAAAAGTTCACTCGCCATTGCTGCCAGAGAAGCCTCCTTTGGTGTTCCTTTTTCCAAATCACGCCCTACAGAATTGGCTAAAAGTCAGCGTGGTGTATATTTCTCCAGTAACATCGACACCAAATCACTCGCCGCCGACTACTCCGACGTAGCCCCTACTAAAGCACACCATACAGATTTTTCCAAGACTCAGCGTGTCGTCTTATCATCCAACGCCATCAAGACAAGGTCACACGCAATAGATGCCATAGAGGCTTCCCTCGGCATTCACTCTACAAAATCAGTCAAAATAGCCTTTTCAAAAAAGCAGCGTAGCGTCTTTACCTCTAGGACCATCGAGAAAAGCTTACTAGCCATTGCTGCCAGAAAGGCCTGTTACGCTATGGCATCCTCCAAATTACGGTTTGCAAGCTTGTCAAAAAATAGGGGTGGCGCCTTACGAGCAAGGGCTGTCCAGAGAAGCGCCCTCGCCATTGCAGCCAGAGAGGCCTCCGGCGCCCGTCAGTCCACGTCACACGTCGCGCGTCGATCTCCCGCTTTCGATGTCAGCATGTCAACTTTCGAAGCCGACTCTTCGTGCCCACGTCGGGCAGGCTCGTCCAGAAGTCACCGCAAGGACTCTTCCAGAACCCACCGCAAAGGTTCGTCCAGAAGCCACCACAGTGGCTTGAACAGAACTCAGCGCAACAACTCACCGGCCATTCCTTCAAATGCCAGCTCATCAACCACACTCGATCTTTCAACCATCAATAGAACGTCGCCGCTTGACATTATTGCGGAGTTAGATCGACCTTGTGATTTTCAGTTGGTGTTCACGCCAAAAGATTTACAAAGGTACACACATTTTTAAATAGTTTCAATATACAGATGAATGCACAATAGTTTTTTTTTTTTTAAAAAAGGCCATTCAAACAATTTTCCAAAAAAGTTCTTATGCATTCCGCCGTTTTCATTTTGGCAATTAGATTTCTAAAGGTAAAAATGTATATATTTCAAATTAAAATGTCGTAATTTAATCGACACCCATTTAGTTTCATGGTCTAGGCGCCATTTAAAACCGCTGTGTATTATTGGTATTAAGAGTCTCAAGTGCGGGCGCTTAGATTTGAATATTAAAGAAATAAATGGTCGTACTTTAATATCTGTTACGGAAGAAAACATGCATGTCAAAGATTTGACTCAACAAAACAACAAATCACATACAAGAAGATAGAGCACAATCCGAAGATTGGATCGGGGAGTATTCATACATTTCTACACAACCTAAGGAGGATTGTGAGAACCAATCAGCAATCAAACCGAACGACTTCCTAGACATCACACCTACTTGTTAATGTAGAATAAATAAACGCTCAAGAGGGTTCAGAGGTATAAAAAATTGTGTAAACGCTTGTGGAGATTTCTTCAAAAAGATTTAATGACAAAAATATAATCTCTAAAACACATTTTCACGAAACTGGAAATAATTAATATTGTGCATTCACCTGAAATGTAATATTTAACTCTTATATATTTCAGACTGTTGTTTATTTTTTTTAAAGTGTGTTTAATTGACGGGTTTCATTTTAATTTAGTGTATGGAGTCGGATATTATTTAATATACAAAAGTAAGTAAGCTTTAAATTGCATTTTATATTTACATAAAATTTGTCTCCCTAATGAGATGAGCTTGTAAGGGTTATTATTATAATCAAAGGTTCTTCAACATTATATAGGACAGACTATACGTTTCAAAAGGGACAGGTAAAGTAAATGTTAATTGGCGCCATCTTTCTCCTAAGCAACATGTAAGTTGCCCATAACTTAAATTATAAAACTATAACATTATTCTTTATTTTGATTAACATTCCATTTAATTAATTAATCTAAAACTCTTCGAAATAAATTTACTTTAATGAACCTAGGTTAAGTAGTTTGATTGTAACATGATATTGCAAAAATGCTATTGAAATAATCTAATTTTAGGTAAAAGACTTTTACAAATACATACAGGGTAATTAAAAAAGGACGCCCCAATGTTTAATTAAGTAATATGACATAAATTAATAGATCAAATGAAAATATTACAAAAATAACTTTAATAAAATAGAACAATCAAAATGGTTTTTGGGACTCATGTTTTACAGATATAACATCAGGGCATTAAAATAAAAAGATTAAATTTCTTTTTGTAGTTTTCAAAAATCGATAGCTTTTAAATATTTCAACGAAGATTCGTCATGACATCGATAGCACGTTAACAAACTATTGTAGATGAACTGACATATTCTATATATCCTATTCTATGTTATGATATGATAACGGAATCCCATGTTATAGAATATGTAATAGTATTATTACAAGTTGTCCAAGTAAGAATAACTATGATAGTTATATTTTTGGCAAGTCATTCACAATCATTGACGATACAAATATAATTCAGACCTCATATGAATGTGTTATTCCTATAGGTATTAGTAATTTTGGCTAACATAAATGATTTAATTAAAAAGTATTCCCTATTTATTTGAGTCTTGAAGATATGACATGTTAATTATCTTGGCGCCGATCAGTATTACTTATCCAGAAGAGAAATGAAAAAGTGACGAATCTCCTTATAGCGAAAGTAAAGGAGGTTTATGATTACTGTCGAATGAAAAAATAATTAGAATTGATTTTTTTGCAATATACTTTCTTGAATAGAAACTTTTTTTTTTGTAAAACTACAACAGTGACATATACCAGTAGTTCGTTAAAAAAAAAAAAAACAAATCTTTACTTATCTTTAAAAATGTTGGGTCCAAATTTTATAAACCTATAAATAAAAATTGACGCGTGAATAATGCCTTTTAATTTCAATTATTACGAACGCTAAATTATACTTATAATTTAGTGTGTTTTAACTGATAGGCAAACATACGAACTTAAAGAGACTTGAGTTGGTACGGCTTAGGAATATCGTTATAAGGAGTGATGACAACCTGTGATGGCTATTATAAGACATATTTGAATAATTAGCTTGTACGATTATTTTGCTGTAATCATAATTTTTATCCAACGCTAATTTTAATATTTTCTAGTCACATCTTGAATTGCTACTAGGTTAGACTAATTTGATAAGTTATACTGGATTTTTGTTTGCTCACTCGATAAATACAAATAATATTTAAACCGATTGGTAATATTTATCTTATTATTTTTATGTGACTTTAACATTATCTTCTAATACTAAAGATCTTATTGTTTATTGATAAGTAAAATTCTCGAATGTGTATTTAATATAGTGATGCTATATTATATAATATGTGTATAGGTTCCTCACAGACAACTATATATTCAAAGTATCGATAGGTATTAATCTTGTATTGTTTACTATTTATAAAATGAAAACTTTTTGGCACCATATTTTAAATCATTTATATGACTTGTTTTTAGAAGGAAGTGTAAAGGTATTTTTATTTTATTTTGTATTGTCTCTATCATATGTATACAATTAATATTATTAATATTATATACACAAAGCTAACGAAGCGAATATTTTGGTTTCAAATCGTAGTGTTTATCAACTTGATGTGTAAACTATATCAAATTCGTTTTAAATGTGATTTATTCCAGAGGTACTACTAATTATTGGAAATTTCAACCAAATTAATAATTTGAAATCATTTTCCTCTGATACTATAATGTTTACAGTAACATTCAATGTTGTATCCATAATATCCATAACGTCTCAATGTATCCGTGGATTAAATGTTGTCATCTTAACGTACTAATGTATCCATTCGCTGGAATATATTTACAGAATGTTAGAAGTAGCTGTTATATATATTAAATTAAAATAATCTCAGTGTCTATTAAATGGTATTAGTATACCAATAATATAAAATAATCACAATATAATTTATTGTTGAATCGCAACGTTCGCTGATAGAGACATTTTTAAATGTTTAAGTCTGTGTCTGAATTACTCAAACTTGTTAGCATTACTGAGTGTATTGGATGTCGTTATTATAATAATTTATTGTGACTTGTATTCTTAGCTATTATTTCGACGAACAATGTTTTATTTTGTAAGAATAACTTGCGTAACGCTCAAATCTTTACCGATCCACACATTTCTTTATGTATTGCCTAATAAATGTTATAAATGTTTAATAAAGAGCTCTAAGACTTGATTGTTTTATTATCATTTCGAAACAAATCCTGGCAACTATATAAACTAAAATATAGTGGCAAATATATAAACTACAATATAGTGGCTAGTATAAAAACTAAAATATAGTGGCAAGTAAATAAACTAAAATAAAGTGGCTAGTATATAAACTAAAATATAGTGGCAAGTATATAAACTAAAATATAGTGACAAATATATAAACTAAAATGTAGTGGAGAGTATATAAACTAAAATATAGTGGCAAATGTATAAACTAAAATATAGTAGCAAGTATATAAACTAAAATTTAGTGGCAAATGTATAAACTAAAATATAGTGGCAAGTATGTAAACTAAAATATAGTAGCAAGTATATAAACTAAAATATAGTGGCAAAAATATAAACTAAAATATAGTGGCAAGTATATAAACTAAAATATAGTACATTATATCACAGTATATCACTATCATTATATTTCTATATACCTAATACATAAATACAGTTGCTTTTATTATAAATACAAAATAATTTCTAAATTGCGGTTAATTGTCTGGTTTAATGTTCCCTTGTCCCTTGAATTAAATAGTTAAATATTAAGTAATTATTAAAATGACATATCTATATCAAGTTCTTTGTTTTATAATTATTTACTACTTATTACATCAAACTTAAAGTTAAATTTGGAACGTCACGTCTGTAATTTTTTTTTATTCATTACATAACATTGTTTTTTTTAAACTTACTATATAATTCAAGATAAACGTCATTCAAGCATCGATCGATTCAGCAATCGATTCTAGGCTTCTATACGTAGGTCATAACTAAAGTAGACAATTTTAAAGTGAAGCCGTTTTGTTCTTTGGTAATGGTCAAAACAAGGTTTGTAATTTTTATTGTTTTTATAAGCCATCAGAAATAATTCCAAAAATTTTTTTTAATGAAAATCTCAACAAAAAAAAATGTTCTTATTGCCAGTTTTGCTGTAATGTTTAAAAGAATTAAAAAACTAAATTTCGTACTCTGTATGCGACGCTCCTGGATATATTACGTAACAAAAGCTAGACCACCGCTCCTGATGATAATGTATACAAAAAAAAATGTTTCTTAAACAATAACGAAAATTTTATATTCTATTTCAATAATAACCAACTACCATTTAATTTATCTTTATCATACCTTTCATCTAGTAAACAGAGTAGTTCTCTAGCTCGACGAGCTGCAATGCGAAGTCGCAAGTACATGGCGAAATTTTAACTAGCTAAATCTGACTTAAGTTCGAACTGCGTCACGATGTCCGTAAATATTTTCGCAGTATTTGTGCGTACGCTGTTTCTCTGAAAGTCAGCATAGGGCTATCCAATAATAGAAACACGCTCAGAAGTACAGAAGTACGTAGATCTTTTGCTATACGTATAGCACTCAAAACAATAACCTATATTTAAAACGAAAACCGATCACAAGGCGTAGTGCTATTTGAGATTTTTATGGAAAGAGAATAAAGAAAGATCAATAATTAACTTTCGAATTTAATCATTTTAATATTTACTGTCAAATAAAATAGGTACAAAAGGCAAACTTAGTGTTACAAAGAAAGGTAATTTTTTACTTTACTATTACTATTAGAAAGACACATAATTGACATATGTATAAATATACCACTAAATGTGTTATTAATCCCTTATATTCTCACAAGGTATATTTATGGCCTTCTTTTTAATAATCCGACAAACCAGTTCAGTTCCTTTAGTTCCTTCCAGATTGTTATTCTAAATAAAGGTAGAAAGTTCCATATCTACCGTCGTTCGAGGACTTATGACATATAGAGTAACGGTGTAATTCACTAGAGACAACAGTATTACGAACTTTATTAATAGGGATAATTGGTTATCTAATTAAAGAAACGCTTTATATAAATCCAATACCAACAACATTAGACATAATCTAAATCACCGTTTTTGTAATTTCTTCCCCAGAGATAAAATGAAATGAAAATGAGTCGGAGGCATGATGTTAAATAGAAGGTATGAATGTGTCGTAGCGATATTTTGTATCTGTATCCAGTACGGGAACAGCTGAAAAATGGTGGTAAATTTTTATTTGCCACTGTTAGGGACAAAACCATTATTATCGAGGAATCTCTATGTAACTTACATAACGTTCGTAAGAATATATCGGCGCTTAGTAGCTCGTATCGTCGGTGTTTAGAAGTTCTACCTATGGCATTGGCGCCTTCCGATAATCGGTCGGGAGTAGGAGTGGGCGAAAACTAATTACCAACATTTTGATCTCTCTCCATCCTCCCCCAAGCTTCGTTGACTCCGATAGCTACGCTGGATATGATTAAAAGGTCAGAATGGTCAAACATTCGCTTCACTCACGTATTCGGAACCAGAAACATCCACAAAAATGGTATCTGCAGAAGTAGAAAATAAAGGACAGTTTATAAGTGAACGAATCTGGAATTCTATCGTGATTTCGAGCCTTAGGAAATCTCCAACAATTAGAGAGTATTAATATCACTTTGCATCGTATTTTCAGCTCCATCTTGAAATCGTAACTAAGGGCTACGTTTTCCAGATCCAGCTCGAAACGTCTACAACTTGGAAAGTTTTGTTCTAACCCAAAGTATAACTCTCCCTTTTAAAAGTTACCAAACATTTCGAGTTAGGAATATCGATTATACACCGGCGGCGTGTTTATACGCTGTATAAATTGTTATTTAATATTTTATTTTCTAAGAGATGCTTTTGGAAAAAATAGTTGCTGGTACGAAATCAAGTACCTTATTCAGTTTTTAATATAAACTGAAATTTATCGAAACTTAATTGATAACTAGAAGTTGTAGGCCTACATATATTCCAACTTACTTTCCGTGTAGTGCTGACGAGTGGCTTTCAAAAATATATCGTTTCCACTCCGCTGTAATATAAATATACTGGGGTGGAATTAAGACGCAAACTTTATAGATGTCTAAGATGCATATATTCAGACAACCAATATTCGCTTTAACTTTAACTAATCCTAGAATGGAATTGGAGAACTTTAGTAATTTGGAACATGACAGCGTAACCGCGTGTCCCATTAAGTCTGTATAAACGAAGAGGAACCAAAATGGCACTGTATTTTCGTTTAATACATACATTGCATCTCCGGTTTATGTATTTAATCGCACTTTATTGTGGTAATATTTTTGTGCATTTACATTTAATGACAGACAGATACAGAATGATCCTTATTGTTCTGGCAGCCCGTTGTCTGTTGTCTTAGCATTACGAATACCCCGCATCATAAGCTAAAATAGTATAAGTTATTGCGACAAGCACTTATATGAACAAGTTTATTTTTAAACTAATTTATAATACTTAAAAAGGAATAAATATTATAAAATATTATTGTGTTGCTCACTAATTTATCCTAAAGTAAGTTAGGCCTTAGATTATTCACTAAAAGACATGCGATATCGAAGAGACCAATAGAAAAGAAAACCGTGTTCAGTTTGAAGTTCAATATGTTTGAAGTCATAATTATAGCTTCTTGGCTTTTGTAGACTACCCGTGTTGAAACTTTAAGTAGGTACCTGACAACCGATTTTGATTACCTGTCAAAGTCAAGGGTACTTGGAGTAGCGTGAATTGTTTGGTAGCTGCTAGCTTGAATTTTTAATATCATAATGCAGACCTTGTAACGTATATTTTATAAATTAAGTCTAAGTATAGTCATTGCTTTAGATTATAAAAAGTAGGAAATAAGATATGTACAAAGTAATGTCTTATAACGCTTTAGTTGTATTAGTCACACTATTAATTGCAAGTATACATTTTTCCATTTTAATATAAATAGTTTCTTGTAAATATTAAAACGTGGCGCCTCCCTACACATTTACAATAACATATTTGTGGTAAGACTCACGCACACATTTACAGTGTCATTCTTGGCTAATTAATTTAATAAGTTTATAATATAAGTACTCGGTCTCTTTCTCTGTCTTGGTATCTTGCATCTCTTTCGAGTCCCCAAAGGCGGCAAAGCAACTTTCATATTTGCAAATATCAGTAGAAAAAATAACACTCACTAAAAAAATTGTCAGAGTAATTAATGTGGGTGATAATCCAGAATTATTCTAACTAAATATTTATTCGCACTGAATAGTTTAAAGTTGTATTTATTACAATGATGTAGGATTCACATCACAGACCTCAGCTTTCATTATGATTATGATGATTGAATAGATTTAAGCAAAGTTTGAATATGTAAAAGATGATCTTACTTCAAAATGTAGTTAGTATGTTTAACTTATTGTCATTAAGAAGTCGGAAGGATCACAAGGATGTACTTGAATATTTCATAATATATTATAATATAGTGTATTGAGCTTTATGACGCCCTTCTTGTTAGGGTCGGGTTATGTTAATAACGACAAAAATGAAATAAGAAAACAGCTGTTGCAGGATGGTATTTATTTGCTGTGAAGTATAATCTCTTCATCAGGACAACGCCTCGACGCCTCGGCACACCCGATAAGGTAAACAAGGCATTTCAATGCCAGTCTCGGAACCATCGAGTCATTCGTCTAACTTTGCATAATGTATTTTGATGGATTATAATCCAATCACTAACAATGTTGACTAAATTTAGTTTTAAATCTTTTCCATTAATGTTAAAAAAATTAAAAAAACGATATTTACCACCAATTCAACGTTGGTTTGTTTTCATTCAATCATTCATAATACATTCGTTCAATTTTCTTTGAGATTCTGTGACATAACCTAATTATCTTTATTTACAGCACTATCACTGTTAATAAACTATGAATTCATTTTTGGTTTTTGTGATATCGTGGTTGTTTACGTGAACGAGGTCACTGGCAAAAGGTAAAAGTGGCAAGGGTAGTAAATGGGAGTAATAAATTAAACCAATATGAATTATGTGTTTGTTTATTGAAATAAATTTGAATACAGCCCAGCGTCGACCCGGCGTCCTTACCTGCAATTATAAAATAAAAGCTTTAGTATAATGAAATATGGAACGTCAATCATAAAAGTAAATAAATTATAATACAAATTAAAATTAATAGAAATCTGGACATATTTTTAGCTATGAGTTATTATTACTCATTTAACAACAGAAGGAAAATAATTTTATTATTATAAATCTTCTAATCGCATAAGAAAAAAATAAAGTCTTTGTAAGCAAACATTTAATAAACATAATCCAAATATTAAAAAACACTCCTTATAACACGTATTTACTACATAAATAAACTACTTAATATCTAGAACAAGGTACGTTAACGCATTCTACAACATATTTCATTGTTTAAGATAAATTTGTATACACAAAAATACATTTATAAATACATATATGAAACAGGTTTGAAAAAAAATAGGACGAGACTATTACACTTTTATCGTTCAGCTAAGACGTAACATTTGTTCACATTTTTGCTTGATTAGTCGTAAAAAGGCAAAAGGAAGTCAACAAAGCTGGCTGTGATATGAGACTGGGACATTTCACAGCCTCTTTGTCGTCTCCCTAGTTGTCCATCGAGCTGGTGGAGCAGTCGGCATCTATAAACATTGTCCATGAAGCTGAGCATCCAAATGTTGAGCTGGAGAAAACTGAGGATACATGTAGCCAATGATGTTGCGTGTTAGGCGATTATCGCTCATCAAAGCTGGCTGTGATATGGGTGGTAGACATACGACAACCACTTCGAGAGCGACACTCGACCAAACGAACGAATAGATCCTCCCTCCATTATCAGCCGACGAACGATCACACAGCCCAACTCGTCAAAAATGGCTGTGATATGATTATATGTAACATTACACAGTCATTTTTACGAATGGGCCATGGATCGGTTAAACTGCATCACTCCATGGTTGACACGACATGTGGTCTCCAAAAACCGACCACATCAAAGTGGCTGTGATATGAAAAGAAATGGACATTTCACTTCCGCTTTGACGGGTTAGGCTAGAGAACTTTTAAGATAATCCAGTCCGAAGGATGTTCGTATATCTTGATGTATTAAATGTGGTCATGCTCATCAAAGCTGGCTGTGATAGTTACGTGATGATCTATGACAGACCGACTTTGATGACATGGCCGCATTTAGTCTTCAAAGATGACTCCTTGCACTTCTTTAAAGCTGTTCGCTAACAAAATACATTATGTTAATTATGTAACAAAGTAAATAAAAAGTTAAAATATATATATACTTTCAGGTTTACTGAACATAAAGTATGGTTGTTTTTCGGGTACAGAGTAAAACGCTTTTAACATAATTAGTTAATTTCCATTTTTAGCTTCACTTAACACAATATTTACCTAAAATATTTGCGGTTTTATTGAAATAAACTAGTATTATATTTATTATTATGCCATCAATTATTGTAATAGATATCAATATTACGGACGACAAGACAACTTCTAAGCGACAGTTGAATAATTGATCACAGATTAGGTGGGTAATTTATAAAACTTAAATTGCCAAATAAAGTGAAAATTCAAAATAACGTCTCCGGTAGTGTTATAAAAATAATTACATAAAAAATAATAACAATTAAAATTGTTATATAATGTGCTATAATTTAGTCCAATTCTATTTATTATAATCAATAAACTTATTAAAAATAGGTTTTATTATCCCGAATCGGGCTGGCCACTAGATGGCGCTGATTTTTTATGAAAAATATCATACTAAACATAGCGCTAACGCTCGAAAACGGTTTTTTAGTTATATTATATTTTATAAATATATTAAAAAGATTAGTTTCGTTAAGCTTACATATGTTATATTGAATATATAGATATTTGTACTTATGGAGCATTATTGCATGTTAATTGTGTTTACAAATTATATGTTTATTCAATTTTATTTTATTATCTTTTAAAGTGTATATAAATAAAAACTCGAATTATTGTAAGGTTCAGACTTCATTGTAAGTATATAATTGAATAGCGTATGTAATTTTATGATTTTACAGATACATATTCATTTACTTCGTAGGTTTTCTTTCATATTTTATTTAATTAAAATACATTCTTGTTATATGACGTACTTATGTGTAAATATAAAAAGTACCATTTAAATATATATTTCATGCAATTTCACTAAATGTTGTGCTTTTTCTTATCAATGCGTTAAATAATATTGATTTTACCAACCATAACCACAGTTCCTTTCGGTTTTTTGTGATTTCATCCCTTTCAAGCTTTATTTTAGTGACAAAAAGACCTCAAACTATATTTACCATATTTTATAACTATAGGCAAATAGGTTTAGCCATGAAAGGGTAAGAGAAAGACAGAATGACATTCATATTTATAATATTAGTATGGATGATAGTAAAAAGACTTAATTTTTAAAATATTTTTAGTTAAACCTTACGATTTTTATAACTATATACCTTTGAAACGACAGCGTAAAAATATATTATTTTTAAATATATAACGAAAAAAATAAATTAAAAAAAGATGGCGTTGTATATTCTTAAAAGTCTCAACAGCTTAGTCTATCAATTCAAATTTATCTATGGTTAATATCAAACAATCAGATTTAAAATGACATTTTGCTGGCTCCGTCTGAATTACCAAAAGTGTTTCAATAATTACTTTAATTAGATATTGTACGGAAGTTTTATTAATATTTATTTCAGTCATCGAACTTAAAACATTGTTTGTATTTTTTTTTCTATGTTAGTCGATGTACGTAAAAAACAAACACATCAAATTAAAATCACGGAGTAATGTTTAGAGTTAACAACTTAAAATGACGGAACTCTTAAACTATACTAAGATTAGCAAACAATAATTTGAGACACTAAACAAATAAAAAAAAAACATGATAGCATTTGCAAATATAAATAAATATATAAATATAAACAAATATATACAGAGAATGCTTCAATGTTTAACTGTCAGATGGTCTTTGTTGACCAGGTATGTATGTGTGTTATCATTAATGCATGCAGACATGAAGGCAGACATGTGTGGGTAGGAACCTAATAGCCGTTGCATTTGAACAATACAAGGTGGTATGGAATGTTTACTAATCACCGAATTACCATGCGTACTCAAGAAACTGTCCACTTCATACACTTCGTTCATATTAGAGACGCAATTTTCACATTCTTTTGTCTCTAAAAGAATCTCTACAGGATATTAGTATTGCTTGCGATGATTTCTCATTTGTGACGAAAATATATTCTCGTAAATAATAGTGTTTGATTAAGAAACAAATTAATATTTTTATCCAATGAAGATAAAATAATTGAGAAATAATCGAGAAATGTCGTGGTAAGGTATAAACAACAATATAATATACTAAAGATTTTCTATAGTAATTTTAATATATTAATTATTTATCAAATAAAAAACTTATGAAACAAAGCGTACAGGCACATTTTCGTAGTAGTAAAACGTACGATAAAGTCATTTTATGAATAAACTGGGAAATCCAAGCTCATAATTAAGCCATTGTGGTGAAACGAAGGTGAGGTGAATCCAATTTAAATCCGATCACCGACCACAATGATGTTATTATAATAATTTCAATTTCGCTTAAAATAGATTTCCGGCGGACCCCAGACCAGGCGTCGGGAAATATTAGAATATTAACATGGTATGGAAATATTGGTGTAAAAATTTGTATTATTCAAACTATAATATATTCAGAACTTATATATTATATATATAAGAACAAATTTAATTATACATAGATGATATGTAGGTATACATTTTAGTACTTAAATATTAATTAAAAAAATGTGTCCAATTTCGTGGTAGTTATATAAAATGCAATTTAATTTAATATACATCTATATTAAATATATATACACATAACCCTATAATGAAATAATTATATATTTTTTTATTTGCATGTAAATATTTAAGGATTTACATTATGATAATAAAAAAATTAATTTAAAAATATTTAAATATATATAAACTAAAATAATATGCAATTGTATTTAAAATTTAATTCGAAGATATAATTTAAATAATAAAAATCGATTAAATCATTATTATATAAAAGCAAGAATACTTTAATAGTTATTTTATAAATTTTTCAAATGGTATCGTTGAAATAAATGAGAACCAGAAGTTTTGCAGAACCAAAGTTCACGTGAGCTATTGATCCATAAATCAGACAGTACCCTGTTTCCGCCCTCCCTCCCTCCAACTAGACGACCTCACCTACCCTCATGCCCGGGGATATTCGGAGTCTACGTAGTTCAAATCATGTATACATGTATTTTTCACTATCCATTCGAGTTTATTGCAGATTATTTTCTTATAGAATATTAGATTTCTAGATGTTTTTTTTTCTAACGTATTATATACATATATAAAATAACATGCTAATTGTAGATTGATTGGTATTAGTTAAATACGTATAAAAAACAGTATAGGAGGCCCGGATGACGACTAAGAAATTGTAAATTGCGTTGGGGTAAAGTATTGACAGTTCCTGATTTCATTGGCTCGCTACATTTCAATTTTACCGAGAAACGACGTTGATATTAAATTATCTCTAGACTGATTTTTTCTTCCAGTAAAAGCAATTTAAATTGCAAAACCTTTTACCCGTATTTTTTCTCTTATATCCGATCTAGATGTTATAAAAGTAAAAGAAATTACCTTTATAAAAGTTTATCAAGTTATTGAATTTAAACACGATAAAGTTTACATAAAATAAATATTATTTATCCATAGAAATACGATAAATATGCAACCTATTTATCAAAACAAGTAGTATTCAATTATAACAACCCTCACGTATAACAGGAAACAACAGAACAGCAAACAGTGACAAGTCGCCTGCCCCTAGCTGTCAAAGTCAGTATCAGGCTAACAGCATAGACAAAAAAGAACAAAATAAAAAAGGTGTAACGTAATCCACACAATACCACCTACGGAGCGTTCAATACGCTATTCAATAGTCATGTCATTCATACTGTTAATTAACAGAATTTTTGGTACTGTCAACAAAAGGTTGAAATATTAATTGCAATATTTTGGTAACAGACAATATACGTTTTAATAAAAACGATCATTTCAATAAGCATTCAGTGAAATTCAATGATTGAATCTGTTTTTAACTTTTGGTATTTTCGTAAAAAATAAATAAAAATATATTTGAGATAAAGCCAAAATTTCATAAAAGAAAACATTCATAAACTGGACAAGGAATTTGGAATTAAATTTGTTAGATTATGTGAAATACCGGTGGCATAATCGATAAATATTATAGATTTTACTTTGTTAGGTTTGGTAAGTTTCAATAGAAAGTATTCCAAGCTATTTAGCAGTCTTTTACTTTTAATAAGAAAAGAGTTTTGGAAGTTGAGTCCGGTTGTATCCATTTGTAAAATGAAACAATCTACTATATGTATATGTATGAGCGAGTTTCCAATTAAGAATGAAATAGTTGTCACTATTGAAGTACTTACATTCAACAACATATTTATATTGTAAATATAATTGTAATACAATTTTGTGCCAAACAAACCTCTTACATGACTCACACTAGTTTCCTCAATACATAATATACTAAAGAATATATACATACATGGAATTATCTGTGAAATAATACAATTTCACGTTCATACATTTTCTATACATACATATTTGTTGTATGTTTGCGATGACCTTACATTTATCACACACGGAAGTCTTCATCTATTTTGAGAAATATTTACGATAACATTTTAGATAAATCTGTATTAAAAAAAATACTAACCAACAATTTATTGAAACGATAATAATTTTATATTTTATTCGTAAGTACTACTGATTTTTCTAATGAAATATACATGTACGAAATCTATTTCATGTATTCAAATTCATCACAAAAACTGTATGAAAAACATAATATGATGAGTTCAATGTAAGTTATATTTCAAAGCACCTATTACTTTATATATATAAATGGTAAAATAAAAAGGAATAAGCAATATCTATAATATTAAAAGTATAATTTACGAAAAAAAGTGATGTCACCAAACCAAAGCCAAAATTATATTCTAAATGAAGCTTTTATAAGCTTAATATGGTTGAGGCAGTGTTATTTATTTTTAGTATAAGTGATAGTTAATTTATAGTATAAGCTCGAAAGGTGCTAATGTACCATGTATAAAGAAAAAATGGATTTTAAAAGGTTATGACATGAACTGATTTGAAATATTAAACCAATAACTTAACAGTAATAATTAAATTTGTTTGTAGACATTTTGTTGAATGTAAGCCATTACATTCACATTCACGCAGATGTATGTAAACACACCATTTTGTTTAATGTAAACTACATTCAGAGTAATAAATATTTAACCGCTATATTTTATTTATAATTTTACACACAAATAAAAGCTTATACTTATAATATTCAGCATTTAGTCCGGAGATTCGTTTTACCTTACCTAGTTACGTAGGTAAGGCGGAACCTATCATGAAGACTTTAATACGCAGCGACGAAGAATTGAATATCATGAAATTTCCGCTTCAGGAGTTTAATTTAATTTACTAGTACATCAGGCTCCAGGAAATTTTATTATAAATTTCTCTCAACAATATAACGTTACCAGTGCAACCTACTGTGCAATATTATTTAATTATTTCTGACCCATTTAAGTAACATTTTTATTTCTTATTAAGATAGGTATTAAATGGATACATTGCCCTCACGTCAGGCTCACGTCAGGCTCACGTCCGGTTCGAACACCCTTTTAAACACTTTTAAAAGAATGAAAAGCACAACAAAAGCTCTTGAATATTAGTTGTAACATTGACTATGAATTACTACAAATAAGTAAAAAAAAATATATATCATCAGATAATATATGATATTATGACTAAGATATAGCTTTTTTTTTTTCAGTGGAAAAGAGCATTTTAATAGTCCATTAGTATATTTAGTATAGAGCAGTATCATCCCGGGAAAGACAGAGATTGCCATCAAAATTGATTACATTAATTCAAATTCTGGCTTTTTTTTAATTCATTTTCAATTTCATAGTTAAGCATATTTAAATTCTACAAGCTGGTGCATATTGCATACAAATATCATTTCAAACTCTAAAAACGGGTAATGTTCTCATTTGGTCCCGTTTTTATTTACTATATAGTACACATATCTATATATAGACATATATAGATACATATAAATTGTGAATATCGCACTCTATATAAAAGCGTCTAATTACAACAAAATAAACATACTCCATACATATATATTATCAATTTATAAACATCACACGATAAACTTTTCATATATAACTTATTAAACAATAAAAAAAACAATATATATTAAAAACTTAGCCCATATCTTGATTTCTTCTCCTTTTGCAACCGGGGTTCGAAGAAATATGCTCAGTCCGCATGAAAGACAAGGTAGTGAGAATTTGGATGTCGTGGACATCTCACGACCCAGGTCTTTCATGAGGTAAAGGGCAAGCTTCGATGTATGTCTCATGATGCAAGGACAACAGCATTTGACTCCAGCAAGCTTGCTACTAATATATTAAATATATTATACGATTACAAAACAAATATATACAAAATTTTATATAAAAATAATTATGTGCATTAAAAGGTAATTTAGTCTATTTACAAAATTTTGAACAACAAACAAACCATCGAATGATTTATATAATTGTTGCGGGACAATATTTTACAATTTTATTTATGCGTGAGACTAACTAAAGCTTTATCGTTACTAATAAATAAATAAACGAGATGTAAATAATTGGTTCAAGCAATTCAAATAGCTATTCACAGGTATCGTAAAGGTGAGGTGTTTGTTTGTAAATAGTATAGTACTTCAGTGTAGGTACACGCTTATCAGCTCTGAAATGTGTGAGATTGAAAACGCAATTTCCAATTTGATCCATTAACTAATTGTGTAATTCAAATGGAAATAAGGAAGTGCAATGCTAATTACTTAGAAAAAACGTCGGTGCTATTCAATGCTATATAGATTGTCGTGTTAATATCAAAATGAAGGAATGTTATTTTATTAGCAAAATATTAAATGTATTTTCTGAAGAATAAAATGGACTGTTTAAGTTATGGTTGCCTTTCCAATGACGGTCCTGATCTGGTTTCTTGGACAATGTAAAATACGTGATGATTATCTTTTAAAATAAATAATACCAATACGCTAATAAATAACATACAGATATAATTATTTTTGTATTCCTTTATTACTATTATTTAACATTTAGTATTATTTTTACTAAAATTAAAAAAAAACACAATCAACTCGAACTCTACGTTTGTTTCTCGGAACTCTATCATTTAATTATTATGAGATATCAGAAAAATACATTTTATTTTTGCTAGTAAATTAAAATTTATTTGTTTTAACACTAAATATTCTTGATTTAGACAACACACTAAAGAAAATTTTTACAGTATCGTTTATATTATTATGTAATATTTGGTTTATTATCATAAAAAAAGATTGTAAAGACATTTTTTAACCGTGTTATCTATAACGAGAACATAAATATTAAAACAACAATTTTTTTTTATAATCGTGAAAAGGAGCTTGGAATAGTATCAATTAATTTTATTATCAAGATACCAATATAACGCCACCTAACAATTCGTAACGATGAAAGCTTATAAGCATTGAGTGTAACACAAGGTTTATTATATTTGTTGAATAATATCTTCAGAAAATACAGTAATATTATTGTACGAACTTAATAGTATAAGACCCACTTGACACGATAGTATGTTACGTTTGCAACATTATTATTTTGCAAAGTAGTTTCTAAGTTTTCAACAAGAGCACTAAGACTTTAAGTGGCTTTTACTGAGCATCTTTGAGGAGAACGAAAATGCAATGTAACAAACAAAAGCTTCATAGTTTCCTGTAGCGTCTTAAATAATTAATTTATAATTCCTTACATATTTCACAATAAAACGAAAATTAACAATAAAGAAAGAGAAAATAATAAAAAAATGTTGAATGTAAGACATTAAAACGATTTCATAACGATACCTTTTAAATTTTATAATAATTAACAAGGTTTGTCTCTACTTGGAAATACCCTTTATCTATGTATATTCAAGAGACCCTGACATTTTACCTTGTTCCATATCCAATAGGAGCATTAGAATACTCGGTTAATATTTCTTACAAATATCAACGTCGAGAATTTTGCTAATTTCAATTTCCCGAGTGAGTGTTTTATACTGGTTGCAATTGGCAAGATGGGTTAAATAAAAAAAAATATCAATTATCAATTAAGTAGTAGAATTTTAAAGTTAGTTAAATAATTGATTGAAAGAGACTAATTAAAATATACTGAATCGTCGTATTATACTGTTATACAATTTTATATTATGTATTCATAAACTTGATGCGCTGATATCACTGTCAACTTCATAGCCCGCCATAATATAAGGAGTCAGACATCGAGAATACCGGAGGTGGTAAAAAAACGATGAAGACAATGACGAAGACAGACAAATAAGACGGACTTCTAACAACTTACATGATATTCTATCTTAAGATGCCAGCGAAATAATATAGATGTAATCTTAAAAAATTAAAAATATTCTAGTTGAATACTCTCATAACAATTTTATATAAATGCATTTAATTCCTTTATAAGTCTTAGGAAGCACTTTATTGAGAAATGAAATGAAATAATATCTTGTTAAACATTGCGAATAGAGACGACGACGAGTTTAACTTTATAACTTACTGCGGCTCATTATAAAGAGCAAATAAAACTTAATTTCAAAGAAAACTTCGAGAACGAAATCGACGAAGTCAGCAATATAACTAATTAACGGTATAATTCCTTCAAAGCTTTTAATGTTTTTACAAATACTAAATGGTTATATGAAATACTAATACTATTAAAAAATAATACTGCGTGCAGATAGAAGTGAATGACATACGCGTATAACCGATTTATGTTAGTTATTGAAATTACGATAAACGTACGGCCATTCATCTCGTAATTAATGAGTGGTAACAGACAGCGTCTAGTCTAGACTAGGAACACATAACGTAATGATACTGGGACAGGAATATATTAAATAATATCTCTCAAGGTATTTGACACCGATGAGTCTGGCATGTATAAATGAAATGCAAATATTACTATTTTAAAAGATTCTTAGAATTAGATATATATATCTATATTATATTGTTAAATATATATACATTTAACAATATATATTAGTATTTTTAATAAGTAGATATGTTTTTTTCTAAACCTACATGGTTCATTAATATTTTAGCGCTGTAATTCACCTAGTATTTTGTTTTGCTCCAGTAAAAGAATGACATTTTTTTCAAGAGAGGTTTAAGAATCTCTCTTCTCTCTCTCTATCTCTCTTATAATGATGGTTTTAAAAAAAAGGGGGATCGAAGAACACATACACCGAGTGAGTTAAAATGGTCAGTAGTAGAATTGGAAGGGAAAGTCATAGGAGAGATTGACATATAGCGTCGGCCTCGAATAATTAGTGTGAGAATTTTGTTTTTGTTTTCCTACGTTTCCAAAATTTAATATAAGAGGAATGACAAGAATCTCGAAGATTTAGTAATACCTAAAGTTAGTAGTTTCTGATATAAAATTATATATCAAACTAATAACATACTATTTCTTACTCTACACTACGTCTTTCCATAAAATAAATTGTTTTAGATGTGATAAATGAAATCGTATTTGTGTGAATTGTATTTCAATACTTTAGTTGAAGATAATGTTAGTTGCATAGATATTATTAACTTTAAACACAGGGTGTTCTGCTCTAAAATAACGTTCTTTCCGGTCAGGACTCTTTCTAGAGCATATATTAATTGATCAACTATTGTGTCTATTTATTTATATTAATACCTATCTATGCAAGCATTTTTCTTGTGATATTTAAAATAATAAAAATAATATTTTCAACTCCCAATCTGTACATAAACTTAATATTTACTTTTTACGCTTAATCTATACAATAAAGAATTATAAAACAGTTTTTTGATTTATTTATTGTATATTTTTTTGTTTCCATGTAAGCACATCTTTCACAAACTTCAAAACAATCAATTTCAATATAAATATATTAATTAAAAGAGTACCCATGGGGGGGGGGGGGGGTTATTGTCGGTTGATCTCCATGGGGCTCTTGGGAAACGTGCAACTAGAGTCTGACATCTCATGAGTACAACGTATGACGATTTCAAATTACTCACTGACTTTACTGGACTCGGACGGGTTTTGAAGAATATATGATATATAAATATGTATATGAAAACATACTGACTGACCAATGTCGTGACAAATGTGACAATAGATGTCTTATTTCTAGGAGTCAACGTGCAGAAGAAATCCCGTTTAACGGTCGGGTCAGTAAATACAAATACAGATAAAAAGCAATAAACCGTTTCCCCGAATATAGTATACAATTCCAAATCTTATCGAATGAAATAAAAAAGTCATCATGGAATTAAGGTTTAAGGAATTAAGGGTAAGGCTGTGTAGTTAAATTATAGTTATATAATATTAGTACAGAATTACGAATTCCTGCTAAATATATAATAAAAGTGTGGGAGGTGGGGATGCAGTTAGCCCTGAAGTGATATCTGACTCCCTAGAACTTTATAGACCAGGGTGTGGGTGGAAACCGTGGGAGGTAGAGGAGGGATGCTGATCAATAGCGTACTGCGCTTGTTTTAAAGGCGAACGATTCTACGTGGGCGTAATAGATACGGAAACCTACATCGGTCGTGAATAATTAATTTAATATTCATGCTTTAGGAAGGATGGTATAGTATGGACAAGCTCGGTATGATAAATTATTTGATAATTTTACATACAATTGGTATTTATTGGCTTTTCTTTATTTTTTTAATTTCTTTTTTTTTTATTATGAGAATGTTTTTTTTTAATATGTGGTAAAATTTTAATCAAATTTCATAGTAGGTATGTTATATCTTTCCTTTTCTTAGATCTTGTTTTCATAAGAATTATTGAAAAGCACAATGGGGACAATAATTTCAAAGCTTCGAAAGTTCATGTTTAGATTTTCAACTTTTAATTTATATTTTCTTTTCAAGGTGACCAATCAAATAAGTGTATTATTTTTATTAAAGTTCTCACAATTAACTATAGATAAGAAACCCCTTATTTTTGTTACATAAGTGGTTTAGAGTAAATATATATTTTTAAAAATATATTATTATAAATAAGTAGAATAATTTAATGTAAAAGATTTGTACTTTTGAAGTTCGTATTATATTGCTATTTCCTTTCTTTACCAATCAGGTTTTTATTTTAAAATAATATAAATGAATAAAAACAGCATGACACAACGAGAAGTCATATCCAAAATAAGCGTCCTAGATGCAATCAAACAGTTTTTACGCTTCAGAGAAAAGAGAAAATACAATTTATTCATACATCTGTATATAAATATATAAATCGACGATATTTTTTCACTCCAGCTTGTCAACATCGATTCGGTTTTGTATTTTTGATGAAGATGCCCGGGTGGTCTTAGATGTAACGTTGTCAGTAGGTTCAGGCTGTCCTTTGGTCGGAATCCAGAAAGTTTTTTCTTAATTTTTACCATTTTTGTTTTTGGATTATTTACATATAAAAATCAAGTAATCTCAAATCTTAGTTAGGACAGGATACTGTGTTTACTGTCTTAGTGCTCAGTTTTAACGAATCTATTAATATTGGATTTTCGATATTTGAATTTGACTCTCAGCCATTTTAGCAATTTAAACTTATTTAATTTAAAAATATTGAGTAAAAAAAAATATCGGTTCGTGCAGAGATTCGAACCCACGACCACTGGCAAAACGTTCCGCCACTCTACCTATCTATATCTCTAATGGAATAAACTCTACATTGCTAAAAATGTTTAATGATAATACGATGGTAAATGTTCAAACATTCATTTTCGTTAAAGAATCTTATAAACTTTAGTATCTACTGCGAATTTAGAAACATTAGGACTTTTAAATGAAGCCTAATAGGTGTCACCTATAAAGACTATTGTCGAATGTTAAATTCGTCGAAGTACTGAGCGATACAATAGCTTAGTTGATGGAGCGACGGGATGGTTTCCCACAGATCCCGGGTTCGAATCCTTGCCTATATCGATTAATATTTAATTGTATATTTATTTAAAATTCATTATATTTTCTATATATTGTAGCAGAGATGAATAAAGACATGTTTCATCCATCTGTACCACAGATTAATTATATTTATTTTGATGCTCTTAGTTGTATAAAATAATGACATTTTGATATTTATAGGAATTTGAAATATATATAGAGTCTAGTTATAATATATATGTCTGCGATAATTATTTTAATGTTTTAAAGTTTGTGTTAAGGATTCCTATTTTAAATATAATAAAAAACATTCAAACATTTAAAAATATAAATAAATTTCAATATCAAAAAAGATATTCAAAAATATTGAATGTTTGTTTTATAATTACTTTAAATAAATATAAATATTATTTTAATTTCACAGCTGTTTACACAGGTTGTAAAATGTTATCATTCAATACTGTTAGCGACCATGGACACTAAGTACTAATATACAATATCATAAATTATAGTTTTTTTTTATCTATGGCATTAAATACCACATTTTAAAAGCCAAATATAACATAAGGAGAAGGGACTAACAGAAAAGGTCTAACCTTAACTTAATAACATTTTTCTACTACCTGTAATAAGGCCTACACTTTAGAAAAATATATTTTAAGGTCTTCCCATCTTCTCAATGTCGTCTTGTCGCCTCTTTTAAATTATAAATAATAACCAAAATAGTTTATTAAAAGTAAAGGCATTTATTAGCATCTTTAAACATCTATAAAAACGTTCAATAAATAATATAAATTATCTGGTTAAAAGCGTTTTTCCCTTAGTGTACACAAAGAAAGATAAAATATGTTTTTATTATGAAAAATCAATAGTACAATAAACCGTGTAGTAAGGCAGCTTTTCCATAGCACTTAGTATCAAAAAGTCTTTATTTAAAATGAATTTAAATATTAAAGGTTGCTGGAACTTTTGACACTTAGTACGCTTACATTAATAGGTGCTGCCTAAAAACGTCTTTATTTATAATAATAATCCAGTAAACAATTAATAAAAATATTAAAAGATTAGTATTAAACTGAGTACGTATCCAAAGTCAGCCATTGTTGTTACTGACAGCACTCATAACAACTGAATAAGTCGCGGTAGCACAATATGTCGCTGGCATTACATAAACGATAAAAGGACAGGGAAAATAAATGAGAACACAAAAGGGAGAGAAAAAGTTTTACAACTTTTAATTATTAAGTAAAATATTTTTCCTCCCGTAGTATTAATTACACCTACCTCATTGTATTTCCCTCCCACTCTTGCGAAGTCCGCCCTTCAGATGCACCGCCCGCCAGCAGACTGCCAAAATTTATTATAAACTCTATGAAAAAGTGTACTTCAAATAACACGAATAAAATAAATACATGTTTGTGGTCCATCGCAATATCTGCCCGAAACTTGTCTCAGAGGAATCAAACTGGACCTTCTTTAAAAACATTACAAGCCTCCAGATTCTCGTAGATTATCAAATAATCGCGGAGCAAAAAAAACAATCGCTTAGTTAAAAATAAACAATAGCATTGCAATTAAACATATTATACTTAATGACTAACTATTACGTACATATAATTATAGCAACATAGTAATCTATTTACCTGTTAGAAATAACTGTGTATCTTCTGTTGAGGAAACCGCCATTTTTTCTTATGCCTCTCCGTTTTATTTAACTGTAACAATACAGAAAACATTAAATGATTTGTGCTTCGAAATAACCCAATTTTAAGACGCTAGTGGGTAAAGTTCGGCATTGCATTCTTTCGCAGGGACAGCATTTAAACACAATGAAATATAAAACAATTCGCATGATGCAGCGGCTTATAAAAACTAGTTTAACTGCATGTTATTAGAATAACGAGATAATCATAAAACTTACCAGTCAGGTCCAACGTCAATTATGGCGCCAACTTCCCAGTACCTGCAAAGACAGAAAAATCTTATTAAGTACAATGTATATTAATTTTTATATAACATAAAGATAGTAACATTTATTTATTTAATATGAATATAATAATATTTTAACATTTAGAATTTTAAATATAAATCAACACAATATGGCATGTATGTCAAAGTATATATAAGAAAAATAGACAAGAGAATTCGATGATGTTTTATGAGTTGATATATAACGTATCGGGTTTCTACAAAATAAGTTTAATATAATAGAAAAAGAACATATTTTTTCTTTTCCTGGAGGAAAGGAATAAACCCAGAATCAGAATTCGTCTCCAACTCGACCTCTTAAAGAATTGTCCAGTTTGGGAAACCTACAACCTTCAGTACAGCCACTAGTTACAATACCAATTGTCTGTCATCTAATAGAGATAATATGAGGAAAATATATAATTATCGTATACTTCGCGTACGTACAAGCAAATATAGATATATTATTAGTTATCAGCTATATAAAAGTCATATTGGGTAAAATCAAAACACCACCCAGGTCAGTTTCTGAGTCAAATTGTACACTACAAAGGTTAAATTTGCATGCATACAAAGTAAATTCATGAACCGGAAGACGATTAGTATATGCGCAAGAGCACACTTAACGTCAAGGATCGTGAGTGAGATGACAATACTCTGAATCATGTATAAAAGAATATGACGCAGGACAAAGGTTATATGTCAGAAATGACATCGGTGTGATACGCATGTGACTTTAAATGTTAAAACTATTAGTGAAATTCCTTCCAGACTTCTCTCTATATTTCTAAAGATATCTCTATTTTAATGGATTGTTATTTATAAGGAAATCATAAGAAAGGGACTTATAAAATGATAATTGCTTTGATGAATACGGACCTTATTCGCTAACAAATTTCGGTTGACGAGTAAGACTTCAATTCACAACTAAGTAATTAAAGAATAAATTTATAATACTTCAAATAAATCGTATCAAAATAGTCGATGTTTAATATTAAATCCCAATTGTGAAATATAGGTCTACGGTCTACTACGGATATTTATGCTCGAAAAACTGAATACTAAAAAAATAAAAAATGGTTGCGATACAAGAGCAGCGCCCGACAAACTCGTTCATGAGGCGTAGTAATAGTAAAATCACAATTACTCCATTTGCACAAACCTGTTAAAACGGCTTTCATTCAAAAAACGTTACTATCAGCGAGTGATAAGGTTGGTAATCGATTACTCTAGCCCGTTGACGCATGTACGGTAAAAGCTTTCCATGTTCAGAAATCAATCAAATGGCGCATGCGCACTCGGCGTCTGCTCCTATTCGCCAGCACAGTCCGTCTGATCCGGGAAATTTAATTACCTAAATTAATTTACGTCTCAGATTGAATGTCAGGAAAATTATTAGGAGATTCTGAATATAAAAAATACCTTTTTTGTTAAGATTCAATATACTTTTTAAGTGGGCATGGAGCAATAACTTTGATATTAATTAAAATAATAAACAAGGAATTTTAATTGCACATAAAAATTTCATGAAGTTATCGCAGTTCCTGAAGAGTTAAAACAGGCGTCACATTTGAAGATTAAGAATAATAAAGTTCCGCGAAATAACTGAAATCGTATGCATCTTCGCTAAGTGTTTATTCATCCGCGATCCGACCTGACCTCGGATAAAGGTAACGGCCGCGGTGCATTCGCCGTGGGTTCAATGGCTCTTGTTTTTTTTTTCGCAAAGTCTTACAACCAGCGCCATTCAACTCGTCGGTTCAGAGATTAAATGGACCGGGTTGTAAAAGAAACGTTGTATACGGCACGATTGATGACAGCAAAAAGTTACAACCTCAATAATATAACGAAAGTGAATTAAAGTTACTAATAAATCATTATATATTTATAACATTTATAGTTAACATTCATATTTTTTTTTGGGAAATAATATTATATAATATTCGACCCGAACATTTCGACACGACCTTGCCAGCAATCTAGCAGTGAAGACGTCTAGATAAGCTAATGTATCTCTGTCTATTCAGTTTATTAACTTAAAAGCAGACCCAGCCCAATATATAAAAAAAAAACACCATATACATTCGAATGGTAAAAGCACAATCCATTTTCATTCATATTAATTGTGATTGAATGGCTGAAAGGCGCACAGAATCCGCATCACTCATTCAATTCACTGGTTACCGCTAAATAACTGATGACAATTGAATCGTAATATTCATAAATGGGAATATTTCATTGAGTTTTCTGCTTGCATTTAGATAATAATGAAATATCACGCAGTATCAGTTAACATTGTTATTGTGTTTTGACTTTATCATTACACAAAGCCGTCGACAGAAATATCCATGACCTCTGTCTGGTATAACGACAAAATACTTTTCACCTTATTTAGCAGTTACTATTTATTTATTTGTTTAACCTTTTACAAATTTGGTACTTTTTGTAGAGTTTAAAAAGATTTCGATGTGTGGTTTAAAATTATAATTGTTAATATTTAACTAAAATCAAAATTAAATACAAGGGCAAAGCGTCTAATTAAAATCGCACATATTAAATAATAAATGTATATCTTATCTGTATTTAAAATTTAGAAGCTAGTTAAATTTTAAAGCGATCGAAGTTGAAAACAAACAGATTACATCACTGATATGCACGTCACACAGAATGTTATCGTACTGCGCCCGCGCAGCGTCACGCGTGTCACTAGATTTAGTAAAGTGAAAGCTATGAGTGAACTACGTTTATTGATTATAAGACATGTTGGTATTTGTATTAAACCTTTTTGTATTAAACTTTTTTGTACTAAACCTCTTCTATTAAAATTTTCTAATGATCGTCTGTTTGTTTGAATTATTTTTATTGCTTACGTATCCGTGTGATTATATACTAATATAATATATTTTGGAATGCTACAGTGTATCCATATTTAATTTCATCTCGTTTTTGTTACTCTAAGCGGCGCGTGACCATTAGGTATTTTGTTTTCGAACAACGTCATACTTTATTTCTATCTTAGTCCAGAATTAACAACGTTACAGTATATATGTAAACTGTTTATTTCCGTTCACTAAGGAATTGAATTGAAATAATTAATTAAAAAACTATTTGACTTTTGATTGATTTATAAATTAAAACTTTATTAGTAATTTGTTTTGTTGATTTTAATAACATTGAATATTATTAATATACGTTTTAAACAGACAAAATTAATAAAATATAAAAAATAAATTCAAGAACGTTTATAATAGTTTTCAAAAGGAAGGTAGTTGCTATGTGGTTGATTCCAAGTAGTTATTGAACGAGGAACTGAGTTGGCTTGTTTCCAACATTGCAAACAGAAACGTTCACAATAGTGCTATTACCAGTTTCGATTAGATCTTTAAAACACTACAGGGTGATACCGGAATAAATATAAATAATATAATAAATATATATATGTATATATTACTAAACTATTAGATTATTTAGCAACGAACTAAATATGAATAAAATAATATAACTAGTCAGCTTTTTTTGAAGTAACGCTTATTAAATCTCATTTATTTTCTATTCAGCAAAGACCGATGTACACCTACATACACAGAAATAAATAACTTTTGTGTTTTAAGCATTAATGGTAGAAGAAGAAAGAAGATAAATCTTACCTAATCTCTATCTCTACTCTTTCCATTGACTGTTGAATCGAGTTCATCGCGAAGTCGCCGACATCAACCATTTTCCATGTTATCTGCATCAAGTTCAATGTTACGAAGGAAGCCATATCTGCAAACAGTAAGAATGAATGAGCTAAAGAATTATAATTTTGTTATCGTTAATACCACGGCATTGTCATTTAACCGTTTCCAAATTAACGAATGCAATACATTTAAAGATAATTTACATGCGTTATCAATTTATATTTATTTTTATTTGGTTCTGATAATTAAATGAACTAAATTTTGTTTCTGTTTTTTCTTTTCAATGATTTCTGTATAAAGTTTAGTTATTGTTACCGTGCTCCAACACTCGTACACAAAGGATGACAAAAAGAAAAACAGCATTGCATAATACCGACCCCGCTTTTTTGTGACCTCCGAGAGGGGATGAGAGTTTGTGGATGGGTCCAAACTACCTGCGTTCGGATTCTTTTGGTAGCCACATCCCTGTTATAAAAAAGCTGACTTTTGAACAGAAAAAAACAGGCAAGCTGAAACTGGCGTTTTTGCTTTGAGTCAATCGCTTTGTAAACTCAAACACGTTTCGCAGTTGTAAAACTGCCTATTAAAAATGTAGATTTCTCCTTTATAAATTTACTGGAATAAAGATCGTTGTACAGGCTTTTAAAGTAATTGTAATGTATGAGGTAAACAACCGTTATATAGACAAGGCTATGCGTCTGGTCCGGCCTCGTGAGCCATGGTATAGCGTGCAGCGACGCTCTACTTGGTGTAACGGAACTGCACTGCGTGGCTTTTCGTCCGGTTTTTTGAGACTGCATCCATAAAATCGATTAATTAATCGTTTTACAAAATTCTTTTTATTTACAGAATCGATAGATCATTTACTGATTAATTATCATTTTATCTAGACCATGTAATTATTGCATTAATATTCCCTATACAGTCTGTGCTTTATAGCGGTTTGCTAGTTATGGTAAACTGGAAGCTAGACATTTTGAAATGGTCACAGAATTTAACAAAAGATGGCAGCCATTTTTTATTCAACCATTTTGCTATATAATTTCAGGTCACGTTATATCCGTCGTGGCTACTAAACCAACTAACAGACTACAAAAATAAATTAATAATTGACAGGTCAGACTAATTTTGTTAAATATTAGACAATATACTTCATAAATGTTATTAATATTTATTAGAAAGCGGAATGCTTGCACGTTCATAGAGTCATATCCGTCTCGGGACGTTTATGAACTCAACGTAGCTCATACTTGTAATTATTTCTGTTCTATCGTAATTGTATACGTCACCAGACATCTGGCAGTCATCTTATAATAATGAGTAAATAACAGAAACAATTCTGAAAGTGAAATTGAGAACCAACCATTTTATAACAGTCTAGAGGACTAACGGTATATTCCACCGCGGAACATGTCTCGCATTGCAAGCATTACAACTTATACAAATATATATTAACTCTAAATTATATTTTCATAATAATTTACTGGAACAAATATAACATATTTTTTAGAGCTGTTTTCGAAGGGTGGTTCTATTTAATTTTGGGAATTTAGTACAAATTAGTTAGATTTGCAAGGTACAATATTTCCTGAATCTACACATTTTTATAACCCCGTATTTTTATATTAATGAAATAAGTATTATTATGAAAGTCTTGGCGTCAAGCGCACCTTTTGTATTGGATGTCGGTTAAACGCCATCGAATATTCCGATTCAGTAGTGCGCGGAGATGAGCTTTCTTCACATGCCGTTTCTTGCGTGTGTCGCGGCGACGCACTCCACTTCACACGCCGGCATCCGCACAATATAACTACATATTGAGACAAATTATCCCTTACGGCCAACTTGATGCAATTGGTTACACTTTAGACATTTTATCAATTGTTTTAAGTCTTGACTACTATATTGTTTAATAACAATAAACTTAATAATGTTTTATTAAATCACTAATTGATAACAGGAGTAAACCACACTATATGCTCTTAAATGTAAAATACAACTGCAGACTCTAATTGCTTTAAATTCAATGTACACAGTTTTGAGAGGCACCGCCTCAGCGTGACTTTTGAGAATAGAAAGAGAAAGAGAATTGATGGTTCGAAACGTGCGCGCGCAGTTTACAGAGCGAGCAACTTGTTGCCCTCCCGGACCACCATCATCACCCCGGCCACGTCGCTTGTCGATATAGCAACGTCTACGCCCTCTCACAGAATTACCTTGCCTTCTTATTAAGTCGTATTTTTTATTTTATACCTAGATTGACCCTTGAATGCTTTTCCTTGTAGGCCTATATATTCATATTCTGATTTTAACGCAGTCGCTTACGTAACTGTTCTGCGCAAAAATTTAAGAATCTACCTGCGTCCGTCCTTAGGTAACAATATTGCGGCGATTTTAAGCTATCACTTTTCTGTTTGTTTGATTTTATCTCTACAAAAATATGATGGGATTTAAATAAGATATAATAACCATTAATTTAGTTGAAGTATTTTGCTACTTTGAGGTTAGGATGCGATGCGTCTATAAAAAATAAAAAATAATATTTTTGACACCATCTAGGTATACATTTCGTTACTTAGTCGTAATATACTGTTGTTGTAGTTTAAAAAATATAATATTCATATTATGACTAGTAATGTGAAATAAGATATAAAGAAGCAAGTTTAGTGCTTACTTTGAAACAACATATAAAAAATATCTTTACAAAACAGACAGGTGTAAAATGTATAGAACGCGTGGATACAATAAGAGCATGGGGTGCCGTTAATTTGGGCCTGTTTGAGACGGACTGGTCATTGGCACGAAGTGAGAGGTCTTCGGTCGCGCCGTAACTTGGCAATAACTGACCTAACACTAGACGGATGTTCGACGCTATAGAGGGTCGCATTGCACCTGGCCGCCGCACCGACATTCGTTTTTATGCAGCTATCTATCTTTCAGTGGTAGTTTATTTTAATAACGCGCGCAGATGGCGCGCGCGCATCGCACGCTCGAGAACCATGGCAGCGATTGTACACCCTATGAGTAAAGCGCAGGGCGCAGTTAGCGATACGCCACTCCCGGGCCGCAAGTTGTAAACAAACCGGGCGAGGGCAATGGCTGCCGCCACTCCCCGCGCTCGTTGCTCCGACGACGCCATTCAACCGGGAAGTTCACGCTTTATTTTTAGTTTCATGGAGCGGGATATTATAAAATATAACGGTATTTTGATATCGACACTAAAACAACAAGCAGTGACATATTTATATTCAATAGTTTAATTAAATATGTACAGTTAAGTAGGAATTTTATTAATATCTATTATTATTTTCAAGCTTCTTACAGTAGCATACCGTATTTTTGTAGGTTTGCATATTACGGTAATAATATAAAGTGATGGCAACAATTAGGCAATTTAAAGGTTTTGGTTCACAGTGGGAAATATCACAAGTTCTTGTTTAGGAAATTCAAACAACGTATTGTGAGAAACAATTATCTAGCTAATAATAAAAAATAAGTTAGTCGTATAAATATAAGGCCAGGTGTTACTTGCGAACGCTGGGGTCAATAGCCTTTCCGCAATATAGTAAGTACCTACTTAACTGAGCGCTGTCGTCATCGAGATGTCTCACGCACGCCGAGTGAAGCACTTCCGCTGTGGCGACGCGTAGCTAACGGCATTGACATTGGAAATACGTGCCGAGACCCTGTCAAAGTTGAGGCCAAGAGCGTGGTTGTCGATTTCAAGACGTTATGTTAGGCAGCGTCGGCGGCCGCGGTCGTACCGGCGATGGCGACGGCAGCGGTGGGTTACGAGTCAATGACCTGAGGATGGAGGGTGCGCGCGCACGCAGCGGTGCCCCGCCTTTATTTATTACGCTACGCGCGGTGCGCTCGGCGCCGGCAACGCGCGTCGCGCGGCGGGGCGGAGGCCGCATTCCGGGCGACCGCCGCCGGGGCCCGCCGGGCGCAGCTAAAATAACGCGCCCAAAACCCATCTCGATGATCGCACTACGTCAGAAACGAGTCACATTTTAAAATAAGCCATGTTAAACTTACTCAATTTCAGGAGCCATACTGAACACGTGCGTCAACCTCAGCAACCACTAGTAATGTCTCTGCGCACAGGCACCATTTTCACTGTCCATGACTTAAAAATTTAATATGAAAAATATAATTTATAGTTCACCGCTTCAATATATATCGTAGAGTATACATAAGTCAACACAAAAGTTCACATGGCGCGCGCGAGGTGTTGTTCCGGAGCGTACGGACACACGTCAACTTAGATGGCGGTATGACGCATTAGTGAGCGCGCGGCGCGGCTTTACAGTATGCGCAAGTAAACGGGGCGGCATAGCGGACGCGGGGTCGAGGGAGCGTCTCCCCACACTCCTCGGCTCCGTGCTGCCCTCTACGTCGGGCTCATCGACCGCTCTCGCCCTCGCCGCCACGGCATGCCACAACTCGGTACTCGGTACTGCTGCCAAGGTACGGTGCTCGCACTCAAGTATGAATACTATACTAAACACATTATTGCCCTTGTCGCCAGCATCTACCGTTTAATAAAAGAACGCACAGATACTTATCACATCATTTTCATTGGACCTATTCTCGCATTTTTATTTACATACTTATCAGATACCGTGTTTTCTTAATTTATCATGATCGCAGGTCAAAAGTTCTGCGTAATATATCAGTCCACATAACACTTGTGACATAATTTATTATATTTTTTCTCATAATTTATCATATTCATTATATCATATTATAAACATATATATATTTAGGAACACTAACATTTACACACTATATTAATAATATAACTTACAGTATTACTACAGTACTTATTAATGCGAATATAAAGCAAAAATTCAAAAAATATATAACTTTTAACCAAAGACCCAATGTGCCAACGTCTAGGTGCAAATCGATATAGCGCCGTAATTCACAGTAGGTACCTACTATAGACGTGCAAAGCTGCACAAAATCGAAGCCCGCTAACGAATCGTTAACGGACCGCGCCCGCACCGTCTACGCCGTACTGAAATCTCTGATGATACGATGTGTCAACAATCATGCGTGTTAAAGCCACTTGCATTATATCTGATGGTTTCAGTTTCTATAAAGTAGATATTGATTAGATAACAAATGAAAAAGCGCCAATCAATCTAATTGTCTTTTAATATAATAGAGCTTTTCTTAATATAATTAGTATTTAAATTAAAAGTCAAATGGATATTTATGTGCTTATTAAAGGAAACTTATATTAAAATAAATCAATAGCAAAGAGAGTGTGTGGAATTCAACTGAAGTTCCAGCCAAAAGGCGTCTCTTTTTGGTGTGTTATTCAGAACTATGTTTGTAACTTAAACAAAGGTTATACGACTGAGAGCTTTTTATAAATGTGATATTAATAAAGTTGAAGCGAATTCATGAATGGTTCATTTATTTGCATAGTTTTGGACATCTGGGATTTATTTTCTTGTTTTAATAGACATGTATAATCCTGCTTCGCTGGTTTGAAAATTAATGAGGTGATTGAAGTAAATGTTGCAAGGAACAGGTTCACACGTACTTAGAATTACGAAAGCATTAATTGGATCATGTTCTATTTCATACATCTTTCTGTGTACTCAGTACAGAAGTCATACATCGTATCACTAATGCAGTTTTATGGCTTATAAAGGTACGGCAAATTGTACAACCACGTGCGTGTAATTATTATTATATTTAATGTTTATTAACAATAGAACATTTAATCAGAATTCTATAAATGTAATCATGGCCTTCATTTGGTCATATAATCTTGAAGTTTATTTATAATTTTTCCTCATGGGCTTTTCCTACTCATATTAAAAAATGTTTTACATTTCGTGCCGGCAAATAAGCTATTTATAATATTATAACCACGAAAAAAAAAAATTCTGCTTATATTAATTGTATATTTGTCGTTTATGTTTATTTGTTTTGTTTGTTTGTTTGTGAACATAACTAAATAAATGATTATTTAGAGATTTTAGGACCTATTTGTTATGCTAAAAGCTATTTTGATTAAATTGTGGAAAAATGGCATTTGATATATACATTAGGATAATAATATATTAATTACCAATACTATTCGCAACAAATACAAGTCTATTGATAAAAATATCATGATACAGCCACGCAGTGAGTTAACTTGTTTAAGAAATGTTACACATTTAAAGTAAAACAATAAAAAAACATTACGTTACTAGAGTTAAAAATAATAAAAAAAATGTCTTGCCTATTATATCTTTGTATAAACTGTGATCAGATATTATGAAGTCTCTATGCGGTCTTAAAAGCAAGAGATATGGACGTTTGACGCCTACGGAGAACGCACAGAAATAGCTGCGCGAGCGCCGACAGTGACTCAGCACAGACAATGGACCCGGCGTCCCCACTTGACGACTTTCGCCAACAACAGTACGTCACTAACTGTGACGAAAATAACAAAGCACAAGAAGAATTGTCTTATCTTCTGCTATATACGCGTCTATATACTTAGAAACTCATGAGTAATCGATTTAAATTGGTCTAATTAAATTCGAAAATACATATGACAACTTCAAATACCTCGCAGAAGACAGAAGAAGTATAGTTCTCAACCGCATTCTTCTTGTTCATAGTTAAATGAAAATAGGATAAACAATAACCGGTTCTAGCTTCAAAACTCGTCACTCGCGACTCATTTATATGGAAATATCTTTGGATTTCTCTAGATCACGCCTTAGGAGTCCGAAATATTTTAGTTGTACTCTGTCAAACCTACTTAACTAGTTCTAAGGTTTATTTACTAACCTAACTAGTTGTTGGGAACGTTTAAAGTGTAAAGGATTAATGAGTAGAGCCTTTCAACAGTGTGGAAATCACTATTTATGTTAAATAAGAACTTTCTGGAAGTATAATCCTAAAGTTTTATATCTCATTTTGGTCAAGGATATTTAAATACTCTCTCTCTCTCTCTCTCCTTCTTCTCAAATACTCTTCATCTACTGAGAGTGAAAATCGATGCATTATTTTTTAATATCAACAGAAATTAAAAAACAAAGCATAGAAAATTGTAAAGATAAAGCTATTTTCTTATCTATAAATTATTAATAATTTGCTTTTAGGTTATATATCATCGAATCACACGGATTATATAATTGGAATATAGAATCATAATACTTACATTGCATTACATACATTGGCAGCGGTATATAATCAGTGTCTTTAAAGAAATATGTTATAAAGGCAGAATACGAAATACATTAAGACTCAAAATATTGCTGTAAGTTCTATTTTGTCCTAGGGTCTTCATATACATAAGTGCTTATAATATCTCCACCTTGTTAAACCTCAGTAGTGAAAAATTTTTTAAATATTAATAAAAATGGTATTTTTTTATATTTTGATAATAGACTATGTTTACCAAAACTCTATATATTAAGTAGTAATAATGCAAAAGGCTGAGGCATTCTTTCTTACAAAAAAAATACAAGTTGCGTTTGCTCTGTCTCTCCTAAGACAAGTTTCTTTTAGTGAGTATTTAAGGTACATACCATACGAAAGGCTTAGAATTAAGTACTTGGTTTTTCATGTATACTACAGCCCCTGTCTTATTCAAACTTTTAAGCAAACCAATATAGCTTGGATCAGCGTCATATATATACTTTATTGGTGTAAGAAATTAAACTGAGTGCTGAACCGACACGTCTTTCTTTTACTTCTACTGTGTGGTTTTAATCTCAAATGGCATTTAATTATTGTAATCAGTCAAATAGTCTTAAGTCTAACCAGGCTGATAAGTGATTCAGTGCTTGCTGATTCAATTAAGAATCTCGCATCAATTTCTAGCTGAAAGGTTATATTATGTACGATTAAAATATTATTTAGTTTTCTGAGAATATTTTTTAGAGAAATGTCTGTCCTTAAGTTATGATGACTTTATCATCGTGCTGGTAAGAATCATTGAAGTTCTAACCTTGTTGAGTAAAATCGGGTGCAGTATTGATGTCGTTAGATTTCGGTTTATTTTACTTCTAATTATAGTAAGTTTTTACTACATATTATATAGGTTTATATAGAGATTGATACTGGTTTTTATATTGTGGTGAGGGCTTATTATAGTGGCTTGTGCTTAGGAAAAAGTCATGTCAATGTCAGCTTCACTGTCAAAGTATTAAGCTTAATCTGCAAGTTGCTTTTAATCTCATTATACGCACAAAAGCGTCCGGTACGTTATAGAATATTATAAATATAAAGGAGACGTAAGTGGTAGGAACTATCTGTAGTTAACGGACTGCTATTGGTATGTGATGGTTCTATAGGGGGTAGCACCACTTTCTTATAGAAGATCAGCGCGAAGTTAATATTACAGCAATATTGTCTCCCTGTCTCCCTTCTTTTTCCTAGTTGCCTTCAACCCTCTCCATTTCTCAAGGGCAATGGGACAGCACATTTGCATTTTTAATTGCAAATGTCTATGGGCACCAGCCTCACGTACCTTCAAATAGATCGTTGAATCGCTTGCCACCCGATCTAATAACAAAATACATATTTAATGAAATATTTAAAATTAATAATTATAATTTTACGATATGCCTTTTGATCTTTTATAAGGAAATACGACGAAAGAGTCAAACGTTTACGTCTAACATAGAGATTCGTATTATAAATTACGAAAAATAATCATAATCAACTACCGTTGACTGCTGAAAACCATCCCCCAAAAAGAGCCAAGATATTCGGTTTTGGACATATAGCCACAGCCTTTTCGTTTACCTAAACCGAATCTAGATTCCATCACATCTCTGCTGCATCGACTATGCATCAATCAGCAATGTAGCTTAGCTTAGCTTCTTTACTACAACATAGTTGTTTATTTTGCGATGTCGGTTGCTTTAGTCCTACGGCGAACAACCTCTTCGCTCATTGTCTTAAAGAGAAAACTCCAAGCGTCGCTAGCTAGAAAGCACGATGAATAAGTTAACATTTTCGGACCAGCTCCACAGTGTGCGTCCACGTTTCAGTTCCGTTTTACATACAAATAAGATTAAATAACATGAAAATGTCAAACCCACAATTCTTTAAAACCTTTAAAGAATTGTGGGTTTGACAACTGAAAAATATATAATTATATAAAAGAAACCAGTGTTTATTTATCTATAAATATGATATCTCTAATTGTTAAATAAAAAATTAAAGCTGATTAAGCAAGGAAGTTCAAAAACTGAATCTCCAACATGATAAATATCTTAGTTCGTAGAAATACCACCGCCGATTTCAGGGAACCCGAACCCGTTCACGAATGAGTCTCATTTCGATACACGAAGAAAGCTTCGACTTGATTGTACCGGCTGCGTCAGACAAGTTTTTGGGAGCGATTAAAAAAGACTTAAATTTACATACGAACCGCATGCTCTTGCATTAGAAAGATAAATAAAAAAAGAATCATCACGAAATACCACCGCAAATTGCAGCGGCGTACCCGAGTACAAACTTGGCTATGTCGTTCTGATCCAGGATGTTCAAATAATCAGAATGTTAATTTTACATAATGTTAATTAACTTTCTAGAACGACCATCCTGGTCTACCGCAAAACACTATTTTCGGACTCTCATCACAGAATGCTCAACTACCGGCTATGTGTTTTAGAAAATACTTTTATAATATTATGTCTGTAATTACTGTTTGTCGGTTTTTATTTAAATGAATTAGATAGACGTATTAACAGTTTAATCACATTAAATAGTTCTAATATAATTCAAAATAAGTTAAGACTTTAATTCTGATATGTGTGATTATTTACATATATTTGATAAAACTCCAACCATCATAGTTCAAATTTAGATTAGTCAGTTAAACAAATTCGATTTTTCCTTGTTAATAATGATAGATTATGAAAAGATGAGAATGAAGAAATGAATTACAGATAAGATAAGAGAAGACATCCTTAATGACCATTTGAGGCTTTGATTAAATATTTGCAGTTTACTGTAGTATACCTAAAAATGATAACGTTTGAAAAAGCTGAATAGAGATAGACAAAGACAGAAAGAGTAACTCTATGAGTTCAAAAAAAATACAGTATAAATGAAAAGAGATGCCATTTGTTGAAATCCAGTTAAACAGTTCAGTCAGGCAAAAACAACTAGTTGCACATACTAATGATATGTTAATTATAACCTCGTACCACATATTAATTTGAGGACGGTCTGTTTTAGAACAGGCAGTGGACAAAGGCAATCAATTTGTAACGGTAAGGGTTTCGAGGAAAAGAATAACCAATACCGCCACGGAGACATGAGCTGAGAGAACTTTGCATTTCGATGTGAATCCAAGCGAGAACAGTTATGTGGGACGAGGTCTGGATGCCGCTGACGAGAACGCATGCAATCGCTTTGTATGTAAAAACGTAGTCACAAATTATTGTCCTACGTCTATTTTTCAAACAGAAATATCTAGATAATTTTTACAATAGGTTTAATTAAGATATAATTTCGAAAATTATTATATTTTACTCTTACAAATACTAGTAAACATTGTAGTATACACCTAACATAAAATATTTTTTAATATACATCGAGAAATAAATAAAATGTACAAATTGTTGTCGCTTTTCAATTTCGTAAAATAAATTGAATAACTTCTTGCTGCTACTTTTTTCAAAGGATATTACACAGTCCAGACATAAATTAGATTTACAGACGTGGAACATATTTCCCCGCATAATACAATTTTATCTGCAGACGACGTTCGTTGGAAATTATTTTATTTTATAAATAGATGCATCAATTACTATTGAATATTTCGTTGATTTTTCTTAAATAACACATTATCGAATAATTCTCTCATTTTTTAGATCATTCGTAAATGCTTATACACAAGTACAGAGTATAGAACAACTGCCTTATTAAAGATAATAACAAACTATATAAATGCCGCAATGTATAGTATAAATATTTTACACCGAACACCGGACTGGTCTTGCTGCATTCTCGGTTCCAGCACTCCACCAATGGATTTTACGAATCCACTTATATTAGGTAAATTTACTTCACAAACCTTATGGAAATATGGAATATAAAAGTATGGTATTTGTTTATTACATTAAAAATATTACGCAGTAATGAGACTTTACATTCTATTTAATTATTCACAGCATTTTTCTGATAAATACGAAATAAATTAATCTTAATCATTCTATGGGAATTATGTCCAGAGTTTACTAATAGCGACTCATATTATAGCGTTTGTAAATCGTAAGTTAAACTTTACCAAAACAACCCGGTTTCATTTGAGCGTAGCAATTGTTTTTTTATAAATATCGTTTGGTATAAATACATTTTATATACAGCTATAATGAACAAGTTGTAATCATCATATCTGTGTGAGTCTGTTCCTATAAATGTGTGTGGATCATATAAATATAGCGTTTCCTTGTTTAATCTGTCGTTTCGTTGATTGTACAGCATTGTTTTTTATTTCAATTTCACGGCTTAACATAATAGCATGGAAAAAAAATTCAACAAACGTAGTGTTAACACAATGAGTGATTGTTTTTGCTCCATCTCTTATATTATTCTTAGGTTAAAGTGTGAAAAAAGAATTCCCGGTGTTTTGTAAATAGTTTATCTATTTAACATCGGGAATTCTTTTAAGCGCTCGTATATCAAAGATAACAATATATCAAATTACAAGAACTAAATAAAAAATGAGACGATTGACAATCGTTTTCATCACATTAATGTACATCAAGGAGGTGTCTGTTAAAGTGAACGAATAGGGAGATGGATGAATGGATGGATGGATGGATGGATGGATGGATGGATGGACAACACCATCTTCGGCTAGGAAGTTAACTCTATAAAATATTAGTACCTATTAAAGATAATCAATTAGCGTCTATACTGATGCATCATAAATGAAATTGTATGCAGTGCATGTGGCCAGGCATGTGGGGCGTGGGAAGACCCAATGATAAAGGCTGTGTGATTGCTTGGAGCTAAGGTAATTTACGAGAAGTTAGTGAACAAAAGTTTTACATGATATGTGGATGTGTTTTATATAAATTTGTTATAAATATTGACTGGACTTTATAGTTTATAACTTAATGATTTATCACTATTAATGACAATAGATTGTTAATAACTTTACCAGTTTTGATTTCCAAAATGACAAAAATGGTAGAGTGGTATTTTAAACAAAATTCCTAGTTATTTATCATAAGTTAAAATTATTAGTTAGTGTTTCAAATATAATCCCAATTTTAGCTGAAAGAAACTACTGAACTAATAGTATATTATAAAATGCGATATAATACGCTATTTTGTAATTCAAGATTTATATAACAAGACGGTAGAGCCAGGTATATTCCGTATTTCGTTGAGAAGAAATAGGTTAGGAAAAGTTATTCAGATTAGGTATGGTATGGTAGATCCCATTAAAAACAAAAATTGGATCTTTCTATTCCAGACTTCTACTACGATTTTAAATTCTAATAGAAATATCACATGTTCCCAAAATAATATAAGATTCGATTTCACAAATCTAATAGCAAAACATTTTTGTCAGTAGAGACGCATCTTTCTTTGACTGGGCGTGAGGCTGCGTGAGGCTGCGTGAAGCAAACACGCTATTAACAATATAGTCACGATTTAGATTTCAGTAAACAAATGACGTTTATATAATGTACACGTTAAATACATACGTACATATATTCCACATCTTTGGAAAAGTTACGTTTAGGTGAATACGTGGACATTATAGGGCGTAGACAAGCGACATTGACGGTAGTTGAATATATTGTCAAATGTAAGTATTTCACATAAAATAACGCTGTATTATAGTATCTTCCATACATTTAAATAGAGTCCATATCAGACGCTCGCCATTTGACTAAGGAGCCAGTCTAGCTACCTTTACAGAACGTTGTCAGTCTACCCCACATTATCTATTTAAAACAAAGAACATAATTAAATTGCTGAAGCATCATTTCATGTTTTTAAGAATATTTTTGCTTCCGGCCAAATGAATTCTGACTTCAGTGTCTACTAATAACCCTTTTAATAGATTCAATAAATTAAAACGTAAGAATATATGAATATTGTACTTAATATGTTAATAATAATTGATAAAAATATGATTTAAGTGATATTTAGTAATATATTGGATGACGCAATTGAAATATTTTTTGGTGTATTCTTATTTACCTAATTTGATTTATTAATTTCGTTAGAATACTTAATAAAATTATGAAATTTTACAGTAATACAGTACAAATTTATTTAGGTATTGGTATTTTTTTTTACTGTAAATTGAATATTTGTTTGAATTTGTTGTCTGAGAAGAATGCCCCTCCAGCAAATTCTATCCAATAAAAAATATATTACATATTTCATATTTATACTGAGCGTTACTCATTCGCTTATACGGAAATTCGAATTTTAAATAATTTGAAAAGATTTTTTTATTTTTTTTTTTAAGTTTTAAAACTAGCGGAGCAATGGGAATGTGGTTTTCACGGAGGGAAAGCTCGAAATCACATAATAGTATCACGAAGAAAGACACTGCCAAATGACAGAAGCCTGCAATTGAAAGGACAATAAGAAATACCTGCGCGAATGTAATTGTATTATAGATTACTGATGGTGTTATTATGTAAAGTAGGCGAGTTGTCATTGTTCCATAGACAATTTATATTTTAATATAAAAAAATAAACTGTCCAAGTATTTTTAATAAGTATTAGGGACCATCTGTGGCCAGTTTTGTCAAGTCTGTCTTGATACTCAATTTGTTAAGTTTGCTGGTATTGGAAATCGTTTTATATATCTTTGTGTTTTTTTATAAATAGAGGCAAAGTATGTTATATTAAATTGAGAATATTATTTAAAATTAATAGAACGACGTAGGTATAAAGTGGCCAAAATACACTATACGATCTCGACAGTCTATCTCAACTGGTCTAAGTAGCATCGCATAGTGTAATGGCTGTTAGTCCGATAGTCCTACTCTCTGATTGGTGGAGATACCTGTTAGTTATCCCTCAAGGTTAATTAGTATGGTTCAGTAATGTAATTAGGCCATAAGTAAGCTGCATTTGTTAAAAAAATACTCTTTTTATCTTTCGTAAGTTAACTTTTATTATGGTTTTGTTTGTTATAAACCTCTTTACAAATACTTGTATTGCTTTCGAAATATTTGTAAACTATATAATTTTATGGTATCCGTGTGAAAGAGAGGGAAACTTCGACATAGACAAGAAACAAAACTCGTATTTACCGTTACTTGTGTTTAAAAGCGAACCGCCTGTGAATACTAAATTCGTTTTCAATATGTCAATTATTAAATAACTTATGTTCTTTAAACTTGCCATTTATAGAGTTAAATTATTTAGATTATTGAATAAAAGTTTTAATAACATATTAATTATTTATTTCATGTATCTGAACTGATCTAATAGAACTTTGAAAGCATTTACGATTGAATGAATATTAAATCATAGTTCATTTGTATAAACATAACTTACAAGAAACATAATAAAAGAACATAAATTATTATTGGGTGCATAAACGATTTTAAACGAAAATATCTATTTTTGATAATAATACAATTGACTTTCCTAAAAGCTTTCAAGAGGTACTTCGGGTACAATAAAGTACAAAATACTAGCGAATGCAATGGTGTCGAGGCGGTCGACCTTGCTTGGTGTAAACATCGGGCGCGACGGTCGCAGGCGTCAGGGCCGCGCGTTGCACCGAGTGGGACACAAACAAGCTACATACATACTTACATATACGATGCTACATAGTGGTTCGAGTATGCAGGACGCCGCGCCAGCGTCCGGTTAGGCACGTCGGCTTCCAATCAAGCAAGGATGGCTCATGGCACTGAACTCTTAACGCCTATTACGAATCCTGATCCTTAACCACTTATAATATGCACTAGGTGTTTTATTTTTGTAGTCACTGAAGTTCGTTGGCGCCAAAGCGCGGGAAGACTTGACATTTATGTTTTAGGTTTGTTCATTCTTGAGAAAGTTATTAAAAAAAATAGTTTAATAGGGTTAGAATATTGGGTTATGTAAATTTATTAACTTATGAGCAATTTATATATTTAAGAACAAGAAGTACGTGAGCCGGGTGTTTAATAACTTTAAAGTAAGCGCATCTCTTTACTCTCTTATACTACATATAAAGTCACGTTTGTATAATAAATTTATATTCTAACGTACATAATTAATTATAATAATTGGTTCTACATTAATAGCTCTTTATAATGTAGTATATTCTTAACACCCATCGCTGCGTATTTAAATCACATTGTACCGCTAAAATATATTTTTTTAATTTAACTTATAAAACTAAGACATAAGCTCAGGTATTCAATATTGCTAGGAAACTGCTATAAGTATGTTCCAAGAAAATAAAATAAAAATTTCAGTAAAAACCTTTTCCTCATTCGGTTATCTTCAATATACAAAGTAACGGTGAACTCTCGACTTAGTAAAAACCTAGACAGGTGTTTAAAAACATCTAGTTATTTATCAACTTTACATTTAAATGTACTATATTGTGTGATTTTATATAATCCTCTTTATTGTTATTTGCTGTATTACATTGTTATTTAAGTAAATATACTTTTGCTTTTACAACTAAGGCTTGACTTTAATTGATGGGTGCTACAGCCGGGGTGAACAGCGGTGCAATGATATATGTATAATAAATAGCTCCATATCTGTCTAGGTCAGATCGATAAAAAAACTAGAACTATATATAATCAGATACAATTAAAACAATATGGGACTTATCGGCTGTTGGTAGATAAGAATTGGAAAGTAAGATTAAGGTAGCTATTGTGTTTTTATCTTTAATCATCTATAAAAAAAAAATAAGTTTGTATAATATGTCGTGGGGAAAGTTATCTTAATATATTTATAAAATGCTGCGCAATTCTCTCTGTGTATACTTATTGAATATTCCTCACGTTGGTTATATGCTATTTTGATAAACCGTCGCATCATTTGGTATGCCCAAAAAATGCCCAAAATTTTGATTGGATGTTATAAATAGTGACGTGAAAGTTACCATGGATGGTGATGTTGTAAGACCTGGACTTACAACTCAGTAGGTCCCTGACATAGTGAGACAGAACCCTAAAAATTGATTTCGAGATGATCATAACGCTTTGAAAACCACTTGTCTTACTATTAAATGATAAAAGCGAATCAGTCAAGTCATTTATGTATATATCGAACAGACATCTACAGAGTAACATGTACACAACAATGCCTCAAAATAACTAAATAGCTGATAAAACTAAAAATAAACCTTTTGAAACCCGTAATATTCTCTGTGTTATCTTATCAACCATAGAACTTGTTTCTGACAAATACTGTTGACCAGTACTATGCAAATATAAGCTGAAACTAAATATCTACTCAACCGGAGGGCTTGGATAATCATAAAAAGTGTACTGCCGTTCAGTTTGAAATTTGCAACCGTTATATCGTATTTTAGGGCGCTTAGCGTACCGTGTAAGCGATGTAGCGTAGTCTTCGCACTAATATGCGAGTCTGTTGTGGATTAGAAACAACGCTACATAGAATGAAAAGGAATGAGTGGAATCTAAGAGTGCGATAGAGACAGTCGGTCGCGGAATGCGGCGCACTTAATTTTTCTAACGGACTGCGGGTCGAAAAGCGCGCGTCGCAGCCGAGAGGGCCATGTAGTACGGCCGCGGGGGAGCGGGCGCGGTATCGCCTGTAGTACGACGGCCTGCGTTTCTCGTAAAGGAAGCGACCCTGGCGCGGTCATTGCTCGACGCGGCCGCATTCCTCGCCCCCTCCCGCCGGTCCTCTGCGGCGCCTGCGCATCAATGAACGGCGCGCGCGCACACTCGCGTCCACTAGCTACTATCTCGTTCTCGCGGCAATCCGATTATGCCCTTCCTGTCCCACCATAATAATTGTTTAAATACACTACTGAACTCTATTCAGACTATATTTACCAATAGAATTTATACAAAAATAATTAGGTAAATTACATATTTAATTTCCGATGGCACTACAGATTAAAATATAAAATACTATATAAAAACTAAGAAAGAAAGTTAATAGTCACCAAATTCTAATTTCGTGATAAAATTTGGATTAGATAGGTATTCAGGAAAAAAAATATATAGATAAACTTGTGTAGATATATATGGATCAACAACATTTGGGTGAAAGACCCAAATAAAACTTTATAACATATAATAACTTTTTATAAAATGTATTAATTTATCGGTTGTTATTTTAAATACTATCTTTTATATCGATTTAAGCTTTATAAAGCGTGGGAACAGAAACCAGTCACAACAAGATATAAACAGTTTTGAAAAAAATAACAATAAAGAGATGTTGAATTATTGAAACTCAACCTTATTTATTATTAATCCAACACATTATATTATAATGACTTTTCAGTTGAATAATATAAGTGTACTACACAACACCTAGAAATGATTTTCTTAAAGGGTTATTTTCCTTATTAATATACTTAATCAAACATATAAATAAAATACTTCTACCTACCTAAAATGTATGTATAGTAACAAAACAGTAACTTTAAATTGTAAAGAATTATTTAATGGATTATATGTACTTTACTTTTTTTAATAAAATTACAATCTTATTTTTTCTTAATTATAACTTATCTTAATTATAATTAAAACCTCCTTCACCAAAACAAGCTAAATATCTAATATATAAAAGTTACATATTTTTCATAACGGCATCGGAATTGTTATAACAATATCATTATATTTATTCAAATATATTTAAAGTAACCATAATCAAAGATAAGATAACTTATCTTTTCTATTAATAAAATAATGTACAGTTAAACGTCTAAACCCTTAATAGGCTTGCGAAGAGTGAGGTGATCGAACCATCTTGATGTGTTCTCACTTGAACTTCATTAACATTTGTCTACCTTTTAATATCCATTCAAATAAGTTCATAGCCCCTTAAATTATTAACTTGTGATGGCCTCTAGAATAATAATTATCGATTATGTATTTGAACTTACAAAATATTTAAAATATTCTGTCAAAGTCGCACTTAAAATATTCGCTAACATACTTTAAAAATTATCTTTATCTATCTTATCTTTTCAGAATATTCGTTCAGAATATGTTATGTCGTTTCCGGCGATATTCGCATAAGAAATGCTGTCAACATTTTCAAATCAAGGCTTTGAATTATCTGAACATATTTTTTCATGCGTTAAGGTACCTTTTTCTAATTTAACTCATTTATTTCCTAAAAAAATTCTTCCAGTGCTCTCATTGGTTTTATATGTAACTGGCAAAGTAAAAATTGGTTGTTGGAATACAAACACTGATATAAAGTAAACCAAGGGTGATTGTAGATGTTTTACGGGAGCCTTGGAAAGCGTCCACAGTTGTCCAACGGCTTTTCGCTTTGGCACGGTCAACGCTCGGCAAACTGCCGGACTTACAGGTTGTACAATGTACATGGGGCAATGGAATCCGCGGGAGACAAAAAAGAAACGCGCCCGCCGCGCCCGCCTCCTCCAAAGCAACGGAACTGGACACATGGCGTATTGTCCGCGTCGGAATCCGTACACATAGTATTTGATCTTAATATATATTTGTTTATAAGCGGTTTTAGCTAGTATAGATATACACTGTTCAAATATATTACTTTCTAAGTTCTTTACTTCACTACAACTTACTTTTATGACTCAATACTCTTACAATATTAGCGTCATAAAACCTGGCTTTTATGGTTTACTCAAAGTTTAACTTCTTTGGATGACAAAATAATTGATTACTTTAGTTTGTATAGTGTAATTTTTAATGCCTTTCTACACATATATTTATACAAGACTTTACATGATATACTTTTGCCAGCGGTTTCGCTTTCGCTGTACTAGGTACAGCTTAAGAAAAGTGTATAGTTTAACCTTATGTCCATCGCTTTACCCTTGGTAATCTGATAAAAATGTAGGCGTGAAAGTGAACAAACAAACATTGAAACAAATTCACAAAACTCCCATTTTCAATTATAATATTTAAAAGAATAAGTACCTCGCCTAGTTTATTCTGCGAATGATAAAACAATTGAAAGCTCTTAAAATCTTAGTAAGTACATATTCTGTAATTTGATACATGAAAACATTATACGTAAAAAATACTACAAGTAACAAAGTAAAAATACAAATAAATGTGAATAATGTAAAGCACGTTGGAAGGAATCAATATTTTGAACATATTATTTACTAATACAGCACATAAAGAGGGGTCAACGTTTGTTTTATAAAACTATACAAAGCCATAACATGTTTTAATAAACCGATATAACATTCAATGTAAGCTCTAACGCACCTACGCATATTGTAGGTATGTCCATCTCGCCCCTTCTCAAAAGCTCCTTCTTGCGCATCGTGTTCTTGGAAGTGAACTTTTTAAGCGCTAAATTCTTATTATAAAGAGGTGCGGACGTTACCGCGCATTCCAGGGCCAAATCTTGCGGCGCCTTTTGCAATTTGGGATGCTTACACCACATCTCGCTTAGTGCCATTGAACCCACATTGCAAAAACATCAATTCGCCAATTTTGTTTTCTCATGTTTTCAAAGAGTAAAATTTAACCATTATTCTGCTTGACCAATCATTAACATTGAGTGTTCCTTTCTTACTTAATACCTATGTTTATTAAATACTTATGTGCTATTTCTGTGGCTTCGACCATTTAGCTAGTCGTCATCGTTAAATTCAAAATATTTCATAAGCAATGCTGTTGACTCTACAGCCTGTTGTTATTCTTTTATAAATACATTTATACTATAACGCCCATACCGTATAAAAAATTTAAAAAAAACTCTTTTGAAATAAAAAAAATAATATTGTCCAACATTGCAATGTTTATTGTTAAAATATTGTTTTTGCTTATTCTGCAAATAGAAATACCTATGAACTTACTTTAGTGAGTGGATTTTAAGTATCGATAAAAACGCGCCGTCAATAAGCGTTTTATCTTTGGATATTCATTTACTTTCGCTACGTTAATTACGTTAAAAGTTACGTTAAATATCTAAATTGATAAAAATTTCAAAAATCTTTACTTTTCATACTAACGCCATCTAGTAACCTAAATTACAAATAACTTACAATGTGTTTTCGTTGTACTTTCAACTAAATACACGTGTCACTTTGAAGTGCCTGTGGTACTTTTAATTCCACTAATGGTCCTCAAAGGAAATAAGTTAGTTTGTTTTATAGAATAATAGATAAATCTTTAAACTGATTCGAATTTGACTCTTAAGTTTTACATGTAACACATACTGCACACACACATATATAATATATATAATACAATACATTCTACTACACACCTGCTCATAGTCCTAAATCTTCCAAAAGTGGAAACCAGGATCAGACAGACGGAAATTTATATACATAGAAGGACAAGCGTGCGGAGATATTTGAAAAAATCTGCTAATATTTTAATAGAAGTGGGTTAGATATTGAAATAAACTAGTTTCTTTATTTTATTTTATTGAATTACGAACCGCACTTTTTTTTGTTTGTCGTTTTAAATCTATACATTTTATAAAATTGTAGGAGAGTTCAATTCTGTACATTGAATAAAAACTGAAAAAAATACATGTATACAAGTATCGCATGTCAAAAAATATCACTTAGAAATTTTTGTCCGTCTATTGTCCGGTTTTGACTCAAAAACTACTGGACGGATTTTAATTGATATTTTTTGTTAAAATAGCGACTAGGCAGCGGCAACATATAGGCTATAATTTATTTTGAAGATCGTAATATCAGATTGAAATTTTGGTCCGTCGGTCCGGCTTCCAAGCAAAAACTGATGGACAGACGTTGTTTGTCAATGTCTCCTTGCCTAAGAGTAACTTAAATATCAGTTATAAAGATTAAAGCCAGCATCATATAATTTGAGTCCTGGGTAGGAGCTGACGAAGTCGCTGGAAACAGTTAGTAACGAATTCATTATTATCTTTTGTTTCATGTTGTAACGGCTAAAAGGGGTTAAGGGTAGCATGTACGAGTACTACTTATAACCTCATGAACGTCCGGCTGTCAAGCAACTGTCACAATGTCCCGCCATTTAAAAATTGTATCTACTTACTCACACGAAGCTTGTCAGACTATTTTATAATAATACTTCTTTAACGTACCTAATAAGTAATATAATATCTTATTTGTAATAAATCTTATAAAAGTATTTTAAGGAAATATAAAATATCAACAATATTAACTATGAATATTTCGCACATTAATGCCATCTAACTCGGGTTCAGAGAATGAAATTAGTGTTTCATGTAGGCGGACACCGGACCAATCTATGTCATGATATTTCGTTCAGACTTAGAATTTATAAGTACATACTAAAATTCAAATTTATTTTTCCAGAAGTTATGTAACTTCCCAAAACTTATTTTTCCTTATTCGTCAGTGTAGAAGGATTAAGAAGTTCCAGAGATTACTTCTCACAAACATCCTAACGTTACTTTTCTTAAATAATAGTTGGAACTTGGAGTAGGGCTGAAGCTGCAGAATGTTGTCAAGTTAATTTTACGATCTAGTTAATAACAATAAAATTCTGATGAAATTTATTGTACTATTATTTAAAGAAGATGAAAGATTTTCTGATTTGACACGTTTTGTTAAACTTACGAACCCAGTATCATGTGACGCTACGAAGATGAGCATTTTAAAACAACAGTTTCCTTTTCTGCGTCAATAAAGCCGCCATATCAATGAATGAACAGACATGTTCCGTGTTCTCTCTTGTGGCGTGCTGATGTGCACGTAGCCACTGCCGGAAGTTAGAACAAACTATCTAGATTTTACTGCATTTTAATAGAACATATGAAAACGTCTTTTAACAAGTCGTTATTTAATAAAAAAAATACTTGACACGTTATAGAAAATAAATAAGTTACAAAATAATAATAATGAAGAATAACAAAGTAATAAGTTATTTCATCGTATTCAATTGTACCTAACGAATATACGTAAATTGGCTAGGATATAGGATAGGTATCCACTGCGCGTGTGCCATTTGCCTTCTTCCAAAAAGAAGTCGTTGACCGACCATCGGATATAGTAACTTCCATACTCTTCCGGTACAGACAATACACGTACTGAATTAAAAAATTTTTAACCTTGTATATCAAAATATATAAATATTTTTACAACAATTTGACAATAAGAAAAGCTGACTAATAACTTTCTAATCGAAACTACAGCCGACATTAAAAACAAACGATAAAAATAATTCTTTAATATCCTCACCACGTGGGCTTAGTAATAAACAGGTCTAATTATAAACTCTTAAGATTAATGGTAACAATATAGCTACTTGCAGCTGCCGTACAAGTTCATGAAAAACCCAACCCTTTACTCATGTAAAAATATTTAAGCAAAGTAACCATCGTAAGGAAGCCACTATATGTTGACCTCATACATACAAGTTAATATATAGTAGTGTAGAATAGCAAATACTGATCAAAAAAATAAACCAAATAGTGTAGTAATATATAAGCTTCTTATAAGCTTTTATGAAAACCGTTACGCTCTTTTAGATATCAAACAATGCAACAGACAATAACTGGCGAAAAAGAAAAATATACAACTAAACTGCTACAAAAACATTAAGCGTCAGCGTGAATTAATACAGCGTAATAAGAAAATGGACGACCTACTTCAGGTTGAACTTCGGCCGCTCATCCGGAAAACCAGCAAGGAGGATCGCGAAATTAGGAAGGACAAAGTGATAGACGAGAACGTGAAGACGCGGTACAGATATGAGTCGCGACAAATTGAGGACGGCCATTAGAAGATAGTGTCCGCGGAGTCGAATGATATTCGAATCGAACGCGATCTTAGAGTTTAGCGTGTAGGTGGGTCGCCAGATCTCTCCGACGGCATTGCAATGCACATCCGGGCCGGTCGATACAAGCGGCGACATGCGCGCTGCCGCGGCGTCCCTCGATGCCCCCACTGCCCCCGCCCTCACTTGCGAGCTCCCCCCCATGGCGACTCGCATCGATTCATGCGCTTGATAATTATTAACATTGCGAATATGTATCCTCCCAAGAAAATGTTTCCGGTATCCGTTTCTAGGCCATGGTTATGATTGATTTAGCTTGTTAAGTTTGAAGACACTCTGCCACGTTCCTATTATATTTTATTAGTAATGAAGGTGGTGCGCACATCTGTAATGTGGTTTACGTGATAACCATACACTGTACAACAACTAGTTGCTGGCCGCCGCCCATAACTTACACATGGTTTATTCATAGTAAACATACACCATACTATATACAAGCCGTCAACTACATTGCCAAATATTAATTATACATATAACACACTTACATATTGAATATTTACTGTATAAAAAAACAAAAAAGGTAATAAGTTTCATAAGATAATAAATAGTAATCCATCCAATGGCTGTCCATTCACTTATCAATTGTATATAGTCATTATAATTATTTTGATTTATAGGCGTGGTCGGAAAAATTGCCATGACCAATTGATTATACTTCCCTACAGGTATTATATAAACACATGCACGTTACAAGTACATAATAGTAATAAATAAATAATTGTTAAAGTTTTTTTTTAAACATTAAGAATAAAAACAAGGCACTTTTATTAAGACAAATTGTAATAATCCATATAGGTATATAAACTAATCTAGCAGAAACCTCAAAATCTTCTAATTTATATAATACCCTCAATTACAAAATAATAATGATCTCATTCAAATTAAGTCTTAAGGGTCGTGAGAGCAACACAGGATGTTTTATTTATATTTATTCTATATAATGCTATCATCCTGTCAATAATAAGGCTCTGATATATGAAAGCAGGATGCTATGGATTAATTAACTAATATAACAATATTTTTTTTTATTGTTAAGTAAACATTAATGTTTTTCCAGAATCTAAAACAAATAAATATAACCAACTCATTAGGACTAACTAACTAATCATTGCTTTTGCGTTTCCCTGCGTTTTAAAAAGTTAAATGTCACACGCAAAACTTCAAAATAATTTTAAAAAATCTTACTATTGGAGGACCAAGGATTTTCTTCTGTTCACTATAATATTTTTAACACTTTTTTGTTAAGTTACTTTTTTGTCTATTTTATTGTCTTCTTTTAATTGCATTTTACGTCATCTACTAAAGTAAATATATATATGACTTAAAACGGAGAGTCCTTAAAAAAATACACAGTGAACTAACAAATCAATTAACAATTTGATTTATACATAATAAGATACATATTATACATTTTTATACGTAGTGACATAATAAATCCACAGACGCTTTTGGTTAAAGACAAATTTGTTACATCAGTTCTTAACGCTATAGCCTTTAAATCCACGCGGAACATTTAGTATTTTTTATCTATAGAAACCTAGCTATTTTTGAACATACAGAGATCTTTAGCAGTTAGACGGCAAAGAAATAATTTAATTGATATTATATAATAGTTAATAAAAATGTAAGAAAATATTTTTTAAGAATAGTAAAAATTTAATAACAAGAATATTTATCACAAAATTAAAAACATATTATTATATCATATTATTTTATCTCTCATAAGCTCAATGGGAAGTACTTGAAAGAACCAACCATAAGTCGAAATAAAAACTATAAACTTACCCCTAGAACAAACCTCTTTATAATTTAAAAATTCTATTACTTTAAATGTTTTAGGATTTCCTTGAATTTTTACTTATCGAGATTCGACTTATTTCCTATACTGTTAAAATCTGGGAAAGAAATTTTATTAATTTTATCCACTTATCTGCATTTAAAATTAAAAGCCATTTCTAATTCTAACTGTAAGGCTTGTAATGATAAGTTTTATAGCCTTAGTCAAAGAAGTGCTTATCGAATGTAGAAATACATTTTCAAATCCGAGAACTAGCTCCAGATATTAGGGCATTCAAAAGACTTTTCAGCTCTATTTATAGTAGTGTTAGTACAGAATATGAATTATTATAATATATATGAATCTTCTTAATATATAAACGAATATTGTAATAAAATTTAATAGTTACTGAAACCATAACTTGATGAGTTTGATTGTTAGCCTCAATTATTTATCATCAATTTTTTAAATCAGTGGATAATTTCATTAATTTTTCCTTCTTTTAACTGGCTTTCATACTTTGGCGACAATGATGAGGGATTGACAAGTGTTCTCTTGAGTCAAAGCAGCACTTGCAGAGTACTAGCCACTAGGATTAAGAAGAGGACCCAAAAAAAATTGACAAGGTCCACGCCCGCCGGCTTCCCCAGCCTTGTCCGGATCTTATACTCAAATATCGTGTATCCAATGCATTCATCATACAAAATACATTTGTACAAAATATGACTTCATACATTATCAACAATAAACACCTACGATGCGGCATTACATTTAGAGACAATCAAGCTACATTATTATCTCGATTTTCTAATGTTTTTTATAAACCAAATAGTAAATATTTCAAACGAAAAAGTATATGTCCATTATCTTAAACTGTATCTTAAACGATATTTACAAGGAAGTCCATGGAGTAGTCCAGCCGGCGCGGCGCTGTCATGACAGCTCAGTTAATAAATATTTCTAATTGGTGCTTTTCTTATTTTCATTATTAACATACACTATATTTACTACAGGTTTCTCAAAGTATGTGCTTTATAACTTAGTTAAAATAGACGAACATGATAAAATTTGTCTGAATTTTATATTTTCGTGTGCTAGAGTGGGTTCCTGGATAAAGAAAATACATAGTAAAACCCGGTAAGTGGCTAACCCCGGTAAGTGACGATGCAATTGTGTGCCAAGTTTTTTTTTATTTTTAGGGTAGGTAGTTAAACTTCTGCTGGGCCTGCTAACTTAAAATATATTTTGAGCAAAGTAGGGAGGCGACGTATTGTTCTGAATGTATACTTATGAATTTACCTAATACTATAAATTTAAAGTGTAAGCTTTTATTTTAATTGTCTTATTGTCCTGTCCGAACGCAAAAGATTTTATCTCCGGAAATGAAGATAGCACCTAGGACGATGTCGCGTATTTTAAAAGATGACTTAGGACTTGCAGCCTGACTGACTGAGATGCACTAGACATTTCTTTACTGATAATTTAAAGAAGAATAGGGTGGTAAAATCGAAACAACTACTGAAGCGGTACGCAAAAGGAGGTTCACAGAAAAATTTTGTTTACGGATGAGAAATTTTTACAATGGAGCAACATATTAACAAACAAAATGACTGTATTTATGCTCAAAGCTCTAAGGAAGCTTCCCAATTAGTCTACAGAGTGCAACGTGGACATTATCCGACTTCAGTGATGGTTTGGTGGGGTGTTAGCTATGAATGAGTGACTGAGCCATATTTTTGTGTAAAAGGTATCAAAACATCGGCACAAGTATATCAAGATACCATTCTTGAGAAGGTTGTTAAGCCCCTTATCATCACCATGTTCAATAACCAATAATGGTTCTTCCAGCAAGACTCAGCACCGGGTCATAAAGCTCGTTCCAGGCAGTCTTGGTTGGAAGCGAACGTTTCGGACTTCATCAGAGCTGAAGACTGGCCGTCGTCTAGTCCCGATCTTAATCCGCTGGATTATGATTTACGGTAAATTTTAGAGAGTACAGCTTACTCTAAACGCCATGATAATTTTGAGTCCCTAAAACAATCTATACGTTTGGCAGTGAAGAATTTTCCCATGGAAAGATTTCGTGTTTCTATTAATAACTGGCATCAACGTTTAAAGGACTGTATTGCAATGGAGACCACTTCGAATAAGCTTTATATATTTTTAATTGGTTTATATTTATGTACTAAACTAACATACTCTTAAAGTAATAAATGTAATTTGCAGTTTCATTTTTTTTTCTTCTTTATTACTATATTTATGGCAAGACTTGGTACATGTGACGAGACGAAGCGTCTTAGCATTTCATGGATTCACCGTGCGAGTGCCGGGCCCATTACGTTGGAGGGAGAGGAGAGCAAACAGTTCCTGGGACTTGCAACCCAGGTGTAGGTTTAAGGGGCCACTCTAAAATGCGCATTGACGCTCACCTTCACTGGTTAAGCTCCTCTCCCTGCCTAACCAAATTTGAAGTAGGTTCTAGAAATGAACTGATGATAGCTCTAGAGAGGCCAAGATCTTAAAGTAGGTTATAGAGAGATTTCGCTGTTATACCTCTCGCTCCCAGTTCTACCTATATATACCTATTCCTGGTATATACCTATTCCTGGTCAGTTTGTTGGTCAGTTCGTAATACTCGTTTTTTTTTTTTTTTTTTTTTTTTTTTTTATGTGACAAGAGGGCAAACGAGCGTGCGGATCACAGGTGTGAAGTGATCACCGCCGCCCACGAACTCTTGCAACGTCCGAGGACTCACAAGAGCGTTGCCGGCCTTGGAGGTGGGTATAAACGCCTTTTTTGAAGGTACCCATGTCGTATCGATCTGGAAACACCGCCGAAGGGAGTCCATTCCACATCTTTGTGGTACGTGGAAAAAATGTTCTTGAAAACCGCACAGTAGAGGATCGCCACGCATCCAGGTGGTAAGGATGGTATTGCAGGCGATGTCGTGCTGTGCGGTGGTGAAATTCGGCGGCGGGCATCAGATCAAAAAGCTCTTCGGAGCACTCCCCGTTGTAAATGCGATAGAAAACGCACAAAGAAGCCACGTCTCTACGCAATGCCAAAGAGTCCAGCCGTTCACAGAGCACTGGGTCCCCGACAATCCGAACGGCTCTCCGCTGTACGCGGTCAAAAGGTAGAAGCTGGTATTGGGGTGAACCGGACCAGAGATGAGAGCAGTATTCCATATGTGGTCGGACCTGCGCCTTATAGAGCGCAAGTCTTTGGCCAGGATTGAAATACTGCCTCGCTCTATTGATTACACCCAATTTCATCGAGGCAAGTTTGGCCTTATGCTTCAAGTACTCTCTCCTCTCCGTATCCCTTTTGCTTCAAAGAAACACCGCCCACGCCATACTATAAACTATAAGCTGATCTAAAACGAGGAGCATAGGCCCGAGCCCGCTGACACAGACGGTCATCCCTGAAAAGGAAATTGTTGCGTAACCCACCCCATATCAGCCATGAAACCGGGTTCGAAACCTTATGGCCCACCCTGACCCCTACCGCGTCAGACTTACCAGACAGCTAAGCCGAAAGAACTTAAAATTCTCCGTGCAATAACTGAGGCGGTAAAATAAGTATTTTTTACGCAAGGCATATAATGCTTCGAAATACACAAACTAACCTACAAAAATTATTGTAATGGATATTTATTCATTTACAATATTTATATTATTCTTACACTTTATTTACAAGACCAGCTTATTTAAAAAGAGAGAACTTCTACAGATGATATTCTATTAAAGCATCCATATTCCTTCAACCGTCACTCCGTCACTCTTCACTCAGTATAAAGCTATTCGTTCTTGTGGTGTGTTGTTTTTCATACGTTAGCGCTATTGTAATATGTACTAGAACCTTTATTTTCAGCACACAGTTGGACACTTTTTCAATTTCCCGCCCATTTAACATGGTTCTCTTTATTTTTAACCTTCATAATTTGTAGCTTATTTTGACGCTTATATTTATATAATAAATTTGTGTTTAAATTAACTGTAATACCTTGCTTTTAAATCAAGTATAATTACATTGATGAAACAAATTATTATGGTGGTTTTTATATTCCATTCTTAGTTTTATACAATGAAACACAGGGTTATGAAGTATTCCCAGCCTTAAAATTTAAAAGATAACACGTGTCGAAAGAGTACTTATGAAAATGAGTTATTTAATCATTGGGATGGCGGTACTATCGCTAGAGGGCACCTAAAAAACTAATAAGATTGTTTATAATCATTATAATCACTATGTAAAAAAGGACCAAAACCCAATATTAATAATTTATTCTAACTAAATTCCATATATTTCGGCGGACATATTTATTTGTACTCAAAAATATTTTGGGGATATATTTGTATACAAAAAACAAAATAAGGACAGATTCCAATTGAAGGCTAGATTGAGTTTTACTTGCGTGTATGAGTATGTCATTATTTAGTTATTTTAAGTAAATAAGAAAACATTTTGTAATGTTTTCTTATTTATTTATTTTATATATCTTGACCTTGTGGTCAACATAATTTAAAACTACTTCTCCCTCTCTACTCTCTCTACAGGTTCATGTTTTAACTTCAGCAGTAATTCTTTTAAAACTGTTATGTGCTTATTTTGAAAACCAGTTTTTACTTCGTTTTTATATCCTTTTGATAAATATCTAGCACAATAAATAATGTAGTCTGTTCACTAGTTATAGTCTGTATTATAATCAAGCTGTTTAGACTGTGGCATTCCCTAGTTCCCCTTCCATTTATAGAAGCCGATTTATGTTTTGATTGCAAGTGTGTTTAGTGTTATTATTTCAGTTGCTAAATTTATTTAATAATAAAAATATATTAGTTAGTTACTATATTCATCTTTGAAAATGACCTGGGGTTTTGTTACGTGTGGTCCAAACGAGGCTCTTGTGGTGTCTGGTAAGTTGACATACTAGTAATATTTGTTTAATTATATTTTATATAAATATGTGAATTTATGGCTACGAATCATAATTTTGTAATAAAAAAGCTTACCTTGCGAACTTAATATAAACTATTTTAACGAGCAAAGCTATTGTTATAATTTTGATACTTGTTTCTCTTTCCCGCGGCACCTCAATGGTACCTCACTCCAAATATCACCTAAAACCATTACGCATAATGCTTATTCTTGATTTAATAACTTTATGACGATAAATGTATGAATACAATTATACTTATTTTTTTTGTTTTATTATTTAAGATGTTTTACGAATTATGACTAAAGAATAAGATGGTGCAATTTGGTGTACATATAAACATTTTGAACAATATAATATTCACCATACAATTAAAAAACTATTTGATATCAATTTAGCTACATATTTTAAAGTTATATATTTTTTGTTTCTTTAATGTAGATTACAATGCTATGCCATGTTAAGGAAGAACTTTGATATTTATTGGTTTTCCTTAAATTGTATCTCTATAATTACTCTACAACTAGAATTATAATATATTTCTGTTGTAAAGTTATCTATCTTAGAACGTTTTTGAACTCTGTTTAAATAAATATCATTTGGATTTAATTCATTAAGAAGAATCTTAAGACCAAAACAAGATAAAAACAACATTTACATTTAGATTAAAATACTAATATTATTAAAAAGTATCTATGAATATATATAGTTCAACTCCCATAACGGGATGGGATGGTTTTCAGAGGTTGTAGGATTGATTCCCTAAATGTATTTTATTTTTCATTCTATCTTATTTAAGATTAATATAATAATATTATTCAATATTTAGTCACTTACTTGCTCGTTTACTTGCTTGCGATTGTTTTGACAATAATGTTATTGATGAAATATTCATAGTGTTTCAGTAATAGCAATGGTAAATTTGTATTATTTAATATATTACAAATCCAAACAAATAATGAAAACTAACTTATGATCATAGTAACTAAATTGAGATGTTAGTATTGGAAAGTAGGGGTTTGATTCTAGTGCGTGACTGGGATAATGTAATGTCAGTTTATTTCTTCTGAATATCTAAGTTTTGTTCAATAAAATACAAGTTGCAAGAATATGTCCTTAGTTATAAAGAGTAATTTAATTTTTTTATTACTCAATCTAAGTACATCAATAAAGGTACATAAAAATCAATTTTTGTTCAGGATGTTGTTACTCAAAACCCCTCCTTGTGCCGGGGGGTCGGGCGTTCGTATGGCCGGCGTTACAGCGTGTGCAGCGGATATCACTCAACACTATGACGCTGCAAGTCGAGTCGCCTACTGTATACACCAGCCAGGGCGTTCCCATATCAGTCACGGGAATAGCACAGGTAGTATGACTCACCCATGAAGTCATCCTATTTAGCGGGATGATGAATTAATCCTGTTAGATAATTTGACGAAATAATATTTAACTCTGAGAATGGAGTGTAATATTCAGTGATAATAACATATATTCCAATGTAAACTAAAGATAACTAAATTATAGCTCCATATATTTTCTAATAATATTATTAAATGGGGTCATGTAAGTAACCTCTAATGAAACATGGCATGAGTAACTATGCAGATTATAAACAAAATAAAATGGACAACAATGAAATTTGAGATATGTAACATTTATATAACACATGTTTTAACTTCAAAAAATATCTATAAAAGGTTTTCATTTGCTGATTTTAAGAGTTTTATTACTAGTCATCATTTTTATTTTTTAAATATTAAGTTCTTATATTTATTTTAATAAAAATATATAAATAGCGTCACTAGAATTTAATATAACAAGTTAATTTTAACCCAATTGTAATAAAATTAGTTGATCATAGTTCTGTATATATGTATACTTTTCAGGTCAAGATTCAAGGTCAAAATGCTGAAATGTTATTGTCCGCTTGTGAACAATTTCTTGGTAAATCTGAGCAAGAGATCCAACATATAGCCCTAGTGACCCTCGAAGGCCATCAGCGTGCTATTATGGGATCCATGACAGTTGAAGAAATCTATAAAGACAGAAAAGTCTTTTCCAAAAAGGTATGATTAAATTCTAATTATTATTATTATTATTCTGAAAACCATTGTCTCCTCTTTGATTAACATACAATTTACTAGATTTATTTACTCATGATGGTCCTTCATTATAGTTGAAATATTTATTGTTTTGTTTAACAAGTAATATAATATTATTTCAGGTATTTGAAGTGGCCTCAAGTGATCTGATTAATATGGGAATTACCGTGGTATCATACACACTAAAAGATATCAGAGATGAAGAGGTAGGTTATAATTTTCTTATCTTAAATTTCCTTTACAATATAGTATTATAGTGATTTAAGATGGCCACTGCCGTTTTAGGATTTTATCATAAAGGCTTTTAATTTTTATAATTAACTTCTTAAATTTAATATGAAACTAAAATCATAATTATTGAGGCTTATTTTGTATAAAAAAAGGATTTATTTTCAATTGTATCTTGGCTGTGGAATATCATTAGAAGCTTTGCAAGTTAATTATTTGAATCACATTATTTTATTGTAAAGACTTGCACTTGACTTATTCTAAATGTGACAATTTGTAACATTCATTTTTGTCCTGTATATATGTTTACTGTTTCTAGTTGTTTATTTATTGTCTAGTTGTTGAACATGCATGTCTTTAAATCAATCTATTGTTTTTCCTACATGGACAGGGAGCTAAGGTATGTGATTAAATTTAAAGCACTTCATTAGCTTGTATTTAAATTGAATTATCAAATTCAAGGTCAACAAGGCCTTGTTTTGACTTAGAGTTAAATATTGTGCAACATTTGAGCTAATGTTCGATCTTTTGTATAATGTATAAATGAATACAGGATACGAATACAGACATGTCATTACACGGTCGGACGGTCAGATTAAATGAACTTTATATGTATATAAAAGATCGATGAATACTTTACACCCTTGCTAATTTAAAAACTTTGTTTTTGCGGTGATTTGTTTGTACACGCTATCAGCCTTGAACACAATTTATTGTAGAGTTTTGCAATGTTTGTGTGACTGTGTTACCTATAAAAATATATAATTATCAATAATTTTCGTTATAAAATAATATTATCTTTATAATTAATGATAGAATTTGATTAATTGAATAAAACAAAGACGCTCTTTATTTAAACAAAACAATATCCTGAAAAGATAGATTATTAGAAAAATCACAAAATGATATGATACAGTAAAAAACATTATCAAATTATAAGTTGTATATTTTCGGCTAAAAATAGAAAACCAATGGTACTAAATAATGGTCCAACCTTAATTTACAAGGTAATAGCGCCCAGGGGCCTTGACACAGTTGTTGTAGTTAATTTTTTCTATTCCACAGAAGTATATCGTGTTCACACCATGTTGTTTTTAATGTTTATATTTTGATGAATCTTCTTATCTTTTTATCTAAGAATAAAGTAGCAAAGTGTTAAAGGAATGTTTATCTATTCATAATTAATCAAACTTCGCTTCCATGAAAGCAAGTTGTTTAATGAATCAATATTCTAATCTTTCTATTATTTGTATCTAACAGATATGTTATTACTGTCGGACGATACATTCATATTTTATATATATCTGAGAAAAAAATTACGCTATTGTATTTGAGGTGTGTGAAGCACGCTCCCTAAAATGTTACAACGTATTAAGTCGACCCAATTTATAGTTGAATCATTGACAAATTATCATGATTAACTATGTAATTAATTATTATAAATATATATTTAAATTATATATAATAAAAATCATCATCATCTCTAACCATCTCTTATAGCGCTATCTCTTATATTAGGGGGGGGGGGGGGGAGCAGTTTGTTTTTTTCTTCCATATTTCCCTATCACTCACACTGTTCTATACACACTACCTTCTTCATATCGTCTTTCACACAACCCATCAATCTTTCTTTCGACCGTCCCCTTTCCTTGAATCCTCTCCAGTTTCATATCTAACAATGTTCTAGTACTCTGTGTAAAAGCATGCTATTAAATAATAAACAATAATGATTGTAAATATTTCCTCTAAGGGCTATCTAAAAGCACTGGGTATGGCTCGAACTGCGGAAGTTAAACGAGATGCGCGTATTGGTGAGGCTGAAGCTCAAGCAGAGGCCAAAATCAAAGAGGCCATGGCAGAGGAACAAAGAATGGCAGCGAGATTCCTTAACGACACTGATATAGCTAAAGCTCAGAGGGACTTCGAGCTCAAGAAAGCGGCGTACGACGTAGAAGTGCAAACTAAAAAAGTAAATAAACATAGTTTCCAACATCATTACAACAAACTTAATAATTTATCATTGCTTGTTAACTGCCAGATAACATTAAAAGTCTTACAATAGGAGTTATATTGTTCAATAAATTTTCTCAGGCCGAGGCTGAAATGGCGTACGAGTTGCAAGCCGCTAAGACCAAGCAGCGTATAAAGGAAGAGCAGATGCAGATCATGGTGGTGGAGCGCACTCAAGAGATCAGTGTACAGAAGTGGGAGGTACAGAGAAGAGAGAGAGAGCTGGAGGCTACTATACGCAGGTGAGACGTGCTTAAATTATATAAGAGTATTCTTATTATGGGACGCAAACGTTAAAATGGCTATGCTCTTTAGTGAACGGCTACCGCTGCTGGTTAAAATAACTAATTAAAAGGAATAGAGACAGTCAGTCAATCAATGGAAAGCATATTCGAAATTCGCAGTCCAACTTGTAGAACCTAAATCGCGGCTATTTATGTCCTTCCATCGATAAAGTTTTACTTATTGTAATTTGCTCTTGAAAAAAAATACTTCGTTTCAGTATCTTGTTTTAAAAAGCCCTTTCAAACCGTAACTTCATAACAAAATAAAATCTGTTTCACAGACCAGCTGAAGCCGAGAAGTTTAGATTGGAAAAATTGGCCGAAGCACACAGACTAAAGACAGTGTTGGAGGCGGAGGCAGAGGCAGAGGCCGTCAAAGTTCGAGGAGAGGTGCGATGGAAGAGTTTTATATATCTTATTATTATACGTATTATAAATATAAAGCCTGTTTGTTTAAATATGTAGTTCCACAGAATACCAGTTGATTTGAATAAATATACTGTTGTATTTAGCTTATATGACATCAGAATACAACAATTACGGAATTAGGACATATCAATAAACACATACTGTTTGTCTTTTAAACAGATAATTAAATAATTAATATAATTTAATAAATAAAGCTTTCTAGTTCTAGAAAAATTTAGAAAAAGCATGTTTTAGATTTAAATGTACTTATTTAAAGACTCAAATACTTTTTTTTCAGGCTGAAGCATATGCCATCAAGGCGAAGGCTGCAGCGGATGCTGAACAAATGGCGAAGAAAGCAGATGCCTGGAAGGAGTACGGATCAGCTGCGATGATTGACATGATGCTGGAGACACTACCAAAGGTAAATTTTTAAAATTTATATTTTTCCCTGTCAATCTCTCTTAGGGATAAAATGGCATTACAGAATGCCATTATTCGAATACAAACCTTCATGTAAACAATTAACCTCGCGCCTTTTAAAATGACAAGGTTATTGAAATAACCTAATCTATTAATAAATTATATATCTTAAAAAGTGTGCACTAAACTCAACATATTCTAAGATTTTTATATTTAAACTTTCACGAACCACGACTATTATATTTAATACTACCCGAATACAGCCGGGTAAATATAATATAATGTTCTAAGATGCTTATAATACACTATTACATAGTAATTAGGAAGTACTTAACAAATCAATATTAACCAGTATTTTACTAGTAATAAGGATTCATAATTATAAAATACATATTTAGATAAACTTTAGAATCTAACTGATTATTCATATATTTTATTATATTTATATATTTTAATATCACAGTGCTTTGATATCTTTCTATCACTTTAGTAAGAATGTTTTATTTTAGGTGTATCAGAATAATACAATTTTGAATACTATCTTAAAATTATCAGACAAGACTTGTCACAAATATAGAGTTAAATATCTTTTGGTCCATTATCTTTCAAATATCACATGTATGATAATTGTTAAAATGCCATTATTACAACTGATTATTACATATAGATGTTTTGCTATTTTCTTATATAAATAATATTTAAATATATGTTTATATATTAACAACAACTATAAAGCTTATATACTTCTTACTTAAATCTTCTTACTTAATTATGAAGTTGGTTACCATTTAATTCAATATAATTCAATGATCTTATTATTTCCTTTGATTTGTATGGTTTTTATTAAATGGGGGGCTAATTATAATAAAGGAATCGGTTTAAGAATAACAATAAAGCCATGGTATATATTTTAAATTAAAATTGAAAACGCGAATATCCATATGGCATGTTTTCTGGTGCAACTGTTATGTTAACAATTAATTGCTTTTACACCATAAATATGAATCAAATTATCTATTAACTTGTATATAATGTATCTTCTGTATTTTATTTGTTAATATTTTTATATATCTAAGTACATTTTTTCCTTTACATACATCCAGTATATATATATTTCTTTTATTTGACATTTTGTGCATAGTTCTTCGGTGTTTTATCGTATGTGCTTTGCAATTCATGAAAATTTATTTGATTATTTGGTAAATCCGTGAAATTAAATCAATTGGAACCATGAAAATGAATCATCATATTGATTGTTGCGTTGATAAATGTAATTTTATAATATAGAATTACGTTCCATTTGAATTTCACTTGAATTCATGAATGTTAGTGTTACACAAGAAAACTGAAGTTTTATAACATCAATCTAACATCCCAATTGTTTTAGGTGGCGGCTGAGGTTGCTGCACCGCTGTCACAGGCGCGGAAGGTGACTATGGTGTCGTGCGGCGGCGGAGAGGTCGGAGCCGCCAAGCTCACTGGCGAGGTGCTGAGCATCGTGCAGTGCATCCCCGACCTCGTGAAGGGTGTCACCGGTGTTGACATCGCCAAGATCAAGGTAACTGACACCCGTTATAAAAATATTGTAACTAATTACATGCCCCTTAGATATTGAAATATGACAATGTTTCTATAAAGGTAACTGACATTTTTTATTTGTGTATGTTCAGCTTTTTAATTCAATGTTATGAATTTTAGTTTTTATTGTTTCATGTTATGTTCTCATGTTCAATGATGTGTTGTTTTTTGTTTCATTTAAATAAAATATCCGATTTCGTTTCTATACACATTTTAATTACTATTTTTTTTTTAATTTTATCAATCATTGTAGCAAGTAACTAACATTCTGATACAAGATATTTTACAAACAATATGTCCACTGTTAAATAAAATATATATATTTTGATATATCAATATGTAGTAATCTTTAAGGTTGATTTTCTTTGAACGCGATAAAGGAAAAAACTTCTGAACCGGTTTTGCTAATTCTTTGTTTGTTATTTTTTCTCAAAGTTTCTTATGACAGAACCAAAATAAAAAACTTAACGACCATATTAAGTTATCTCTTTTATCATAATATCATGACATTTGTAACGAGATAGACAGAATAATAACTGCAAAATATCGTCTAAAGCGGAATAATGGGTCGGCATTATATATGTATATATATATAAGATGACAATTTCAATATTCATTCAAGCCAGGAGAATGGGTTAACAAGTATTTATATATCAAGATAGTTCTTGTTTTAATATTACATATTTACAGCCTTCTAACGTCAAAGAAACTCTGTACATATAAGTATAGTAATCATATAATCAGTACGGCACGAAGTCGTTGTTTCGAAGTAGCGTTTTATTTCGCAAAACAGAAATTAAAAAAAATAAATATATTTTCTTTTACATATCTGTGCTATTTTAAAACGCGTCAATTTAAAATACAATGGTCTTATATATGTCCATTGTATTCTATATAGAAACTCTTATTTAGATTAAAATACAATACACGTGTATACACATTCATAGTAAAATGCGAAGTATGCAGTTTATAATTAATACTTATATTATGTGGTACTGGAAAATATAAAAAATATATACAGTGTTGTACAATGTAGCTTGAAATAGAGATAGCGTTATCGTTACATACATGACGTCATATTTATCAGCAAATATATAGAATTATACCTACTTGTAGATCCTTGTACATAAACAATATAACAATGATTTAACATTTCATAATATCACGTACACGAAATGAGTAATTTACAAACTGTAAAATAATATATATATGTATATATATATACAAATATATATATATATATATCTATATATTACATTCGTGGACATAATGTTTGTTCTTGTCTTGCTCATATCAGTAACTTTAAATTTTATGTTATAAATACTCGTTAGGATGTTATTGCAATGAATTTTCCGCCATTATGCTTTTAATGTATGTTATTAAAGCCATTCCATTATGGTCAATTATGAGTATTTTTCACCTTATTAATAATGATTGAACATTTTCTGATAATAATCATAAACACTTCAGATTAACTACTCTTTTAATCTGTGACGCGTTTTTATGGCTTTGTTTGCTACATATTTGGCTTAAATTTTCGTTAATATCATAAACTAAATGTATTTGCCATGTATATCTGGAATAATAGGTATGGTGATAAAAAAAATATATAATGTGCTTTATTACAATTTATATTTTCCTCAAATTTATCTTGAAAGTTTTATAAAAAAAAATTTTAAGTAAAGTAAATACATTAGACGATGCACCGTTGTGATGAAGTCACACCAAGAATATATACGTGTTTTAAAAGAAAAATAAATAAAGTGATGTCACCATGCCTATTACAGAGAGATTAGGTTCTCATCTGTCAATATTTATTTATTTGTCATTGCCGCTTATACTAATTCATCATTTACGTTACTGCCATCACTAATCATACTAACAAGCCGTGTCACTACCACGGTAGACGGTGACTGACATCTCCACGATCCCAACACCCACCGCGCGAGGAGACTCCGCGAGGAAGATACGATAAATCTACAGAGGCGAGTATCGTGGTAGAAGTAGATAAACTTTTGCGTTTCTAACATTACAGTATAATGTATAGACAATTGTTATATTCATTTTATATCGTAAGCTGCAATTGTTTTATTGGTATGCGTTGTATAAATAATGTAAACATATTTTTTATTTACAAGTATATATTAAATTGAAATTGATTTTGACTTTTAATGTATATTTTAAATCGAATATATAGTGTTATACAGGTAGGTTGTGGAAAACAAAGGGACTTTAAAAAAAACCTCAGCTTTTTAACGACGTTTCTAATATACGTTTTAAATTTCAATAAATATATCAAGTACTTTAGCCATTAAAAAAAATATATATATTTTTTACGAAACTTTTAAACATGAGCCAAACTTTTATATTTATATTTAACCGGCTGTATTCACGTAGAAATTGAATCGGAATGTGCCATTTTTCAGAATGTGCCAGTTTCGAACCCATTCGGGGTTCGAAATTAGTCGGGCACATTCCGATTTAATTTCTACGTGAATACAGCCGGGTACATATAAATATAATAGTCATGGTTCACGAAAGTTTAAATATAAAAAATGAGCCAAACTTATAAAAACAATAACATGCTGTAGCTTAAATGATATTATCTTAGGAGTAGGGAGCTATGACCCCATTTCATGATACATAAGTGACATTAGTTGACCTTGAAAATTAACAAGTCAGCGTCTCCAGCAATCGGAGAGACGCACTAACTCACTAACATTCATCTCACTGTATGCTAGTTGAGATAGTGCAGCTTAAATTGTATAATAAAATTGGCAAATTAGCCTGCTCTATTTGCGACATCTCGAGATCCAACACTTGTAAATGGTGCTCAAGTTCTTATTTTCAATTTATGCTTTTTAAAAATTATTTAGCTTTTTTAATTAATTCAGCTTCACTGTCGTACTATTTGTCTTTTTATTTAATGTCATGTTTATTTATTGGCCTTTGTTATAGATTATTATATTCTAATTGTAATGAAAATAATGAATAAATTAACAATACATCCTCCTTCAACACAAATATTTATAACATTTTATAACCATCTATTCCGTCGTGGTATTATAATATACTATTATTAATATTTTCTAATAAATCCATATTTCCGCAGGGTCTACGCGCCGTATAAAGCCGCAATTTACATGGAGGTAAAGTGCTTTCCAGCAGTGTTTATGAAATCTTTATCATAATTCATTACAATGAAACCCATTTCTTTTTGTTGCCTATTACTGTGCGCAAATCTTGGGAACAAGACAGTGTCACAGTACGTGCGAATGATTCAAACGATTCACCATCTCTTTCTTTTATTTTTTATCGAAAAAGTGCGAATAATACAATTCTCCAATACATTTAGCTTTGCGACGAATCGGAGCGTTGATCTAATGTATAAATTTTCGACCAATCGCTTAAATGTTCTCGAAGTAGTTTACAAATGACTGTTAAATTAATAAATAATTATATTTTTTTATTTAGCTAAACTGTCTTAGGGTGTATTGAAATATTTGGTGTTCATGAAATACAGATTAGAAAAATAAGAATTAATGTAATTTAGCGAGTTTGTAGTTAGGGGTCATCAGTAAATAAGTCACTTTGTAAAGGAAGTAGGGTCTAGTACAGGAATATAAAAGGAAGCAGCTTCCCGCGTTAAACATTAGTCAATCACACCTGCTGTGGGAGAGAGAGGTCCGATACTGTGTGACTTTTTATAGATGGCCCCGTATTGACGTCATCCAATGAACCTCTTAGAAGTAAAGGTTTTTCAGTATAATCTACTCCATTATAATATAATACCTCTATAAACACCAATTAGTCAATTCCGTATTTTTGTATTTTAGTAAAATTGTCTGCCGTCTATTTATTATTGTTTGCCAAACGATCTATCGTATTGAGACCTTCTCGCATTCGCTGTTCATAGTTTTTATGGTGGGATAAAGTATGACTTTATTCTCGAATAAAGTTCATACCGCGGTATCCTGGATGGTGTATTTTAATTTCACATCGCCATTTATTTTTTCGTAGGTGGATGCGAGAGGGGTTGTTGTCGAGCATTTTCGCGTTATATTATTGATGTATTATAATATACATTTTGCAACGTATTTATGATAGATATTGTATTATTTTCTATTTGCTATTTCAAATAATAATCTAGTTTACGTACTGCTTTACGCCAATGTATATTTTTATATGAATAGTAACAAATGTGGAGTCACGACTTTTTTTTTTACTTGAAGTCGCAGTTCGTAGTAATAAAGACATTTTTTTATCTATTATTAGCAACAAATTGTGAAAATAATTCACTCGGCCTTTGTCAGATCTGTTAATGTCTGTCTGTGTTAATTTATGATTATATACACACAGACACAGAGTAACATTCCACATATAAGTGTAAATCTTAAATAAAAAATAATAATATTTTGTGATTGGTCCGTTTTAAACAAAATGTCTCTCACTATCTTATCGAGTAGGTATTCTGGTATTCGTTCGCACAAAGTTGAAAGTTGATATTATATGTAATCAGTAGAATGATACTGATATATTATTTATCTCAGCATGTTGCTGGCTCTGTGCCATAGCTATACATAGCAATATTTCAACCGTATTTTTACATGTTGTTTTTAGTTAAGCATCACGCATTTTTATGTAAGATATATAATTAAGATTATTATTTTTATTCGTTTTTTTTTTATCGTTTTCAATTCGGCGGGTGCTGTGTATTTTATTTTATCGATAGGTTTAGCTTCTCTTAGCACAAATATATAAGACGCTTTTTGTATAACGTTGCTAATTTAATTTTAAATGTTAAATTAGAATAAGATATTGTTTTCAATGTTCCATCTTCTAAATATTTCTCTTTCACTGCCGTCGATATAAATAAGTATGTTTGTCTGTCGCCTTCAAACTAATATGCCGCGGACTTTAAAAAAAAAAGATAGATGTACAATAACTAAATTAAATTTAAGTTAGTACATCTTGTTATTTTTATTATAGTACAAAATGAAATGAATATATTTATTTTTACCTCTTTAAATATTTTAAGTTATGTAAATGATGGCGTTTGTAGATAAAAAATAAATAAATACTTTGCACGTACAAATTATTTTAACGGCGAATAATCTACGGCGTATACTTTACTTTTCAACTTATGTCTACTTATGATTGTAAATATCTTTAGTGAAATGTATATTGTTTGTAATCTTTTATTTAATATAACCTACAGTCCTAGGTGATTGGTTTGAGGCGGTGAAAGATTTTATTAACAATATTAGTATTTATTTCCTACGTGTGTATAATACAAAAGTTGTGGTTTTGCCAAAGTATATATATATTAAAAAATGTTTTCAAAGTAATTAGCACTGTGAGTGTTACTAATACTTTTGTGTGAATCACATGTTTATTGATGTATCTATGTGTATTGGCGTGGTTTTTATTAATATATATTCAGTAAAATTTCAATTAAACCCGTTGTTTTATTTTCCTTTTCATTAATTACCCTGTGGCAAATTGGTTGTAAGAACCTTGTATTTTTTACTTATTAGAGCCGCTTTAAATAGATTAAGAGTTGCTAATGTGATCAAAATAAGTACTTTTAATTAGATTAGGTACGTTGATTTTAATTTTTATGCTTAACTAGTTTAAATACCATTATAAATTTTATTAAAAAAATATACGCTTTTAGTTTAATAAGCGCACACATATGATAATAGAAATTCTCTTGATTTTAATAAACATTTATCGAAAAAGTATAATAATTACTATTTATGTATAATTTCTTGATTTCCTAAGATCCTAGTTCTAGTGATAGCTGAATATCTTAAAAACACTCAATCGGTTTATCTATTTGGGAGATATAATGCTACAAATATAGCAAGAAAATGGGATGTTAAAGATTAACTTATGAATTTAAACACGTTTTCGTTTGAGAGTTAAAAATTAACAGCCTTATGAACAAAGTATAATAATTTATATCGAGCTTAAATTTGGTCTAATCAAAATGGCAACTAATAAATTAAATAAAAAAAGCCATAGTAGCTAGTTTTCACTCTGTAAGAAACCTTTTTATTGGGTAAAGATCTGTTCCAAAGTTTTCAGTGTCTCTTTCCTGTGAGTACTGAGAACCCGCTAGTTTATTAATTTCGTTCTGGCAAATAATAATCAAGGTGTAACTTAAACCTAGAATAACATAAGTGTAAAGTATTAACCATATTTATTTCATCGTTATTCCAACCCTCTCTCTCGTTTAACTTCATTCTCAAACTAGAAAAAAAAACACTTAAAAATAATCATAAAGGTGTAAAATTTTGGTTCTGTTCATAGGTCAATGGTAAATTGGCAAATAGAACATGTAAAGGGTATGGTCTATATCACATCTGTCATTAAAACTTGCTTCATCATTTAACATATTTAAACCCCAAACGTAAAAGATAACAACCAACTAACAGAAAATATTTTGTGTCTAGATGAAATAAAGTAAATGCTAGTTTTTTGGATAAAGAAAAAGATGATACTTTAATACATATTACAGATATCTCAAAATATTTAGAAACCCTTGGACCACTGAATAATAAAAACATTATTTATTTGTTTCTTATTTGAGATAATTAAAAACATCAAATTATTCTTATTTTAAAAATATCTAAATGTTACTATTATTATCTATTATTTTCAGTTTAGCTGTGTGTATACCATGGTGTGACAAGAAGGGGAGGAGTTTAGGAGGGTGACGTTTTGGATGACGTATTTGATGAGCGGTCGGTAGAGATCGCTGCTTTAGCGATAAAGACTATTGAATATTATTATAATATGAGTTGAATGGTTTTGTTTTTAATCTTTTGTTTTATTGATGTATCATAAAGAATATTACAATTATTATTTTTATCAGTTTTCTAGTGACCATAGTACAAGCGTTGATTGATGGGTGAGAAAATCTCCGAAAAAATATTATTATAATAAAAATATTTTTTATGTTCTTTAAAATTGACGAAAAGGTAAGGTACTTATAAAAAGTTATAAAATAAAAGTTATTGTATTTATTATTTAACGATTTATTAAAAGTATGAGCTTTAATATAATCGATTAGGCACTATAGGTATTTATAAAAATCCTTATGTCTTAGCGTTTACAATATAGCGAGATTCTATTACAATTATAAAACATATAAGGCCTCTTTTAACTTGGTTGGCAATTCTTGAATTCTTGTTCAGCACTCTATGTACGAATAATCATTTCATGTACCTGAAATAAAACATTACCATGTTACTCGTTGTTTTATTGATCAAGAGACTACCAGTCTTTAAATACTACAAAACAATCAAACTTTAATTATCGTCGCCTTTCTGCATTAAGTATCTACTTCTGTATTTTTACTATCATATATTTTAACGGTAGTCATTTTAGGCAAGAAAAATAAGTGTTTATACAAAATATAATTTAAAATTTCAGCTAAAAGTAATCAATTTCGCTCTACATCATGTACCATCAAAACAGAGTATGTCATTCTTCTTAACCTGACGCAGAAAGCTGAAAATACACTTAAAATTAACCCCTCATTGTGTAATTTGGATTAGTTGCATTTAAATATGATATAAATTATAAAAAATCAACCCAAAAATCAATGCGATTATTTTCATATATTTTTTTATACAAAAACAGTACCTACCAAGCATGCTAAACTTAAAGCCTATGAACCTCCATTCCATTCTAAACTTAAAGCCTATGAACCTCAACCATAGCGTAAAGCACAATGATAATCATGAAGCAGTGAGGAAAAAATAACTTACATTGGTAGTGGGCTAAAAGATCTTAAAACATAGTAATAAAAACTAATTCGCTACTCGTACTTATAAAAGCCATATTAAATCAACAGCACGTCAGAGCGTCAAAACCAATAAATAAAAATCGAATAGTGACTACACACGAGTCAGTAGCTCGTAACTCTGCCCGCCACCGAAAAGCTTTAAAACAATTTTGACTGACCTTTGCCTACTTTATAAGTTGGTTTCTCTCCAGATGCGGTGAATCAAACTGCTTGAATATAATACAAATTGATTAGTTGACATTTATAACAGATTATTAACAACTTTGTGATCTGGATTTCTGGACAATTATTTTTAAGGGCCGTTGACAAATGGCGAGGTTCAAAGCTATTAAAATACATTTAATAATGACTGAAAATAGCGATATGTACGAATTTAGAATATTTTGTTATAGTTATTAAAGTAGGTTTACAAAAGTGCAGCTAATGGACGTGGATGACAGATTTAGGTATAGTTAATTAGAAATATCGTCGTTATTAATATACTGAACAGAATTAACGCTTATTAAAAAAATCTAGAATATTTAGTGTAAATATAAATCTATTTGTAACAATAAAATTTAACTTATTTAACAGTTCATATCTAACGATAATAATTAAACTAACAGTAGCCATAGTTTATATAAAAAATATTGATTTAGTAAAATTTGTGATAATTCGTAATATTTATTTATTATACACAAAACATTTCATCTAAAAAATATAGAATGATTAATTTACATTTACTATTTACATTCTACCCTAAAAAAAAAGCATTATTTATTGACACGATCCTAGTCTACTATATTTAATCATCAAAATGTATTAAAATATTGTATATTTCTAATAATTAATCGTTGTATATAAAATCGCTTATATATTTAAAAACAAACAACTATTGCCTAATATATAATTTGATATTGTAAATGGTAGTCTATATATACTTAGTTCATTACATTTTATTTAGAAAAAAAAATAAAATTGACTACTTATAATTAATACTGTTATAAAGATAACATTTAACTATTCAATAAGAAAACATTAAAAAACCATTGTGATATCGGTACGTAGGTTTTAGACCTTATTACTTCATCTGGTAAAACCAAATGGAATGGTAATTTGATAAGTCATTAACGTAAACCATTTAAAACGAGATAAATAAATTGTTATAAAAATTCTTTAAAATCCTTACTTATAGGCATTTAATACTTTCAAAACCCTAATTAGATATACTTATGTATACCTACTTGATGAACGACGTTTAAAATATTGAACAAATTTCGGTGTTAGAAATATTTGTGTATGGAACATTTATTATTTAAAAAGCCCAACTAAGATAACTACAATTTTTACACTATTTAATTATTATTTTTTTCTATAATAATAGAACTTATTCACATACTTGACTGAGCAGTACGAAATACATAAGAGAGCTGTTACGCCTAATACGAAAATGACAGCCTACAATTTATTGTCGCTTTGTAACTTAGTTGAGTGAAAGATAACGAACTCCAACATGTATAGCATTCAAGTAGCTTGTTAAACTCGCTATAGCTCGGTGTTTTTTCTCACAAATCAAAGATACTCGAATGAATTCATCCAAACAGGTTTATACATATTTTGGAATAAGTTTGTCGACTTTACGAACGGTAACATTTATTAATTTATCTATTCAGATGTTGGCTAATTTTTGGTCTTACTTTATAGGTACCTATTGCCGGATTGTATTGTGAATATAAATACTCTAGTACGTTAGTCAGACTAGCGGCGAGTTAGAAGTCATAAAGGTCGTAGGTGTTCTATTAAATCATAAGCCAATTGTCTATTGTTTGATTGTTCAGAACTAACCAGATTATCTCTCATACAAGTTGTGCATGTGTGGGAATTTAACAACAACCTTTCTTATAATTTTATTGAATTAATTTTTCTAACGAATGGAAGAAGCCAACTTAGTAACTAATAACCTATAATTTCAATTAAATATTTTAAATATATTAATAACATATAAAAATTACCTAAAACCTTTTGGATATCTAAAAATTAATAGATATTCAAAAACTACGTAACCATACCATAGTGATATTATATTTCTAATTTGTGACTATAATATTTCTTCTAAAAAAGGGATTAATTAGTCTGACTTAAATGTTAATGAATGTTTTAAATTTTAACAATGTTAGGGGATTCCGGAAACAAATGTCGTCATTATTGTTCCTTTCTATTGTTATTAGTGATTCTATTATTTTACTATTCGTATCACTATATATATATATACCTTTTACATTTCAAATAATACATGCGGAAGTAAATTTATTTTACCTTAAAAATAAATAGAGTTATTGAACTAGTGTATAAGAATAATGCTGAAAGGTAATTTTCAATATCCAAATATTGTCAATTGAAAAGACTATAAAAAATCCACATCTTGTTTTATGAAGTATGAATGAGAATATTTAAAAACAATTCAATTATACGAATGACTACATATATTTACAACTATTCAGACTGAAGAATGGATATTAACCATACATTTCCGACCTTCTTTAGTCAGAGAACAATTTTGTTTAATATATTGAGTACTTTTAATTGACTAAATTTCGTGATACATATATTGTTAGCATTTAAATCATTTTAAAAGATTGTATTTCGCGGCTAACTAAAATACAATACAATATAATGTTAAGATATATATTTCCTTCGGTACTTCCAAAATATGTGATAGAAATATATATTTCTACCTGATTTCAAATAAAATGAGGAATCTTCTAAATCGTCAAAACAAATTATTTATTTACTGTGGAAATTATGGTGTGTCCAAACGTCAGAATGGTTATCATGACTATATTGAGACTGAGGTATTTAGATTTTATGATTACATAATTTAATGTGATTTAATAAAATTTCAAAATTTAATTAATCCCTTCAGTATACACGTAATACTATCCACTACTTACGTAATAAGTAACCTCATAGTTGTTTCGATTCCTAAGTTGTACTTCAGCTGGCTGATTCTTGTTGAGAGTGACTTCATATCTAGAGCCAGCAACACTATATTATTTTAATAAGGCAAAAAATTAAACGGGTTTTAATTTTTTTTTAAATTACCATAATTACCAATATACTTATATAATTTCTCCAAAAGTATTTTGTAAGCCGTATTACTAGCAAAGGCACTTTTCAATTGTATTGGCAGTTAAAAATATTTCATATACATTAATTAGTATATAATAAGTAGTAATGAACATGACCGAATTTAATGAATTGGTTTTACGTATTCTGTATTATTAAAACGAAATTAGGATTTAGTCTAGTATTAGTAATATTTATTATTTTTTTATAGTAAATTTTCGAAATAAAAACGTTAGCTAATTGAAGTTAGTAATTAAATATTAATATGTATGTATGTAACTATGAAATTAGAATTTTATACGTTATTTTAATACGCCTATATTATTATGTTCACTTGTTACTTACTATTTTTTGTGGTTTAAGATGTTAAAAGAATAATTTCTTATAACTCAACCAAAATAGCAACCAGGGAATCAAGTTCTGTATGGTGACAACTTATTAGAACACAAATAATACACACAAAACATACATCAAGCCATAGTTACAATGTGGCACCAATCACAACTGAATTAGGTTACTTGTTACTTAAATTAGTTGTTAATTGGATCCACATTAAGGGCTGCTAAACAACAAGGGGCAAATATCATCATTTTTACTGTTAAATTATGATAAATATATTAAATTTCTGCTATACTTTACCCCATGCATGCTTGTATCTACGTTTTCTAACTAAATGTCTAGATATAAAATATTTAATAACTAAAATAAGCAAAAAGAAAGATAATAAGTACAAGAGGCTTAACATTCCAACGTCCAGGCCGGTGAGTGGCCTAGATGAAGCAGCTGACGATACAAAGGATCTTGCATCACGAATGTTGTTGACACCATAAATTTTTTGCAAATATTCATAAACTGCTGGCAAGTTCCAAGCTCCTCGAGAAAGTCTACAGTCCTGACAATTAGTAACACTTGGATATTGAATTTTAGGATATATTGGATCTTCAGTAATGTCCCCAGCCAATCTTAAATTAACTTCATTATGTGAGATCCATAGCCAAAGCACTGCTTTGTCATTCTCCTTTACATCAGATATTCTATTTCTGGCTGCCATGGCTTGGAAATGCTGAGAGCATTCTGTACAACCAAAGAAATGTTTTACATAACCATGCATAGCTTGTAAAACACGGGGGCCTTCATATCCTGGCTTTTGTGCTGCATTTACTGTTAAAGTATGAAACAGAGTCCATAGACCACAAGTATAACCCCGATATTTACTTTGACTACCCTTGCATCTTACATAATCTATGTCATTTGAAAAGACAGGAGCATGAGAAGTTTCAAGCCTTTTCACTAACTCATACACTTCATTTCCACTCCACTGACTTTTGGAGCTTAGATTTCTATGTAAATCCATAATATATTCTTTAATATTTCCTCTAAATGGAAAGCCAATAATCAATACTTCTAAATATTCCAGAAGAGCTTGAAGGGGTTCATTATTTAAAACTTTATGCCTAGTTATTTCAGTGTGTAAGCTTGTTTTCAGAGTTTTTTCTAAATCACTATAATAAACAGCATCTGAATCCAATGAATTAAAATTCTTATTTTTAGAACTGCTTATTCCATCTTCATAATCATATTCTCTAATAGGAAATACGAAATATTGTGATTTTAGATATGTGTTAATAGCTTTCAGCAAATTTTGTTTTGTTGGTGTCACTGTGGGGAGGACAGTAGGAGTTTTTGAAGGTCCAAAGACTGCTATACCTGGGAATGTTTTTACACCAACATCTCCTGCCAACTCACTTGTGTCATATACTCTTCTAATTATGACATTTGCATAGTCATTCATATCTAGTGCTATTTCTGAACCAATAGTGGAATTAACACTTTCAAAAATAAGAAAGTTGTATTTGACTTCAGGCGAAGAAGGTACGGATTGGATATTGGTGTATGAATTAATATCCAGTGGAGGGCTATGCATAGAACGTCTCATAGATTGTTCATTTTGTAGTTTGATAATCAATTGCTCTTTTAATTTGGAAGCACTTTCTGCAGTCTGAAATTTCTCACCAACATTGGAATTTTCCTTTATATAATTATCATGTATATATCGTAGTGAAGGATAAGCCATGACTTCAAATTGCCGGCATATTTCGTTATTTTCTTCAATGGAACAATCTAGAACTGCAAGTTTGACTACCTCACTCCAGGGTCTTATTTCTTTGGCCAAACTTTTATATTTTGGTGCAAAGGCTCTACAATGACCACAGTAACTATTATAAAACTGTACTATGAAGGCATTTTTTTGGCCGTATATTTTCTTATCAAAATTTTTATTTGTTAATATTACGACATGGTCGGACTTACTATACAGTCCTTGTTCATCAACATCATCTCTGTCTAGAACGACGGCACTGTTTACTGGATTATAAAAAAAACAAATAGTTAACACAACAATTTGCCAGCGGTACATTTTCGTCAATGTTTTACACTACAATCAAGATTTCACTTGCTTCAAATGAGAAATTAAATTCACTTTATTTAATTCGTCTAAATTCGCCAGGAATAAAACGTCATAAGTCATAACGACGTAGGATATCGGTATATGTGTATTCTTCGCGCGCAGTTCGGAGATACTCGTCTGAAATCCTCGTCATTACTCATATAAATTGTAAAACTATTTAGACTTTCAAAGAAAATGTCAAACCCATATCAAGATCTGATTTATGAATATTATTTGACAAGTGACATTGACGTATTTTGCCAACTATTACCATTTACAGATTGTGAATGATGTCGTTGGAGAATTGATGTGGTCGTCCCAGAGGACATAATTTTTTTTTAAAGAATACCATTGCAATACTTCATAGTTAATTCAACTTTTAATTAATCTCATAACTATTTTTATGTAAGTTCAACAATTATTAAAGTACCGGATGGGTTGTTTACCTATATATATACATTTCATCTAACATAGACATAAAAAATACAAAAATATACTTGGAAAAAAAAAAAAATTAATATTAGAATTCTTAATATTGTTTTTTTAGTCTAGGAGACTAAAACAAGGATCAACTGGTAATCACATAATCTTTTGCACGAACACCAGGGAAACACTTTTGGTGCTGACTTTAAAGGAAAGAATAGAAGCTCTTTTTTAAAGATTGTCGTAAAAGTCACATAATGCAGGCATTGAGAGCGCCCAGCATTTAGGTGTTCACAAGTTTAAATTGCTTGGATTTTTTTATAGATAAAAGATCTAATACTTAGTGAGAATAGCTTCATCCCAGGATTGATTTGTCGTCTGCTGTTTACAAGCAACAACATTAATATTTTAATAACAGTACGAAATGCAACAAAATTAATATTTTAATAACAGTACTAAATGCAATGAGAAACTTCGTTTGGTCATTTTAGTTATGTAAATTGATACTCCTTACATCTACACTTATTTAGTGATACAATCCATAGACCATTATTTATTCCTTCTATTATGAACTGGTACATCATATCGATGATATTGATCGCTTCTCTGCGGTCATAGAGTAGATTATAGAGTATATATTACGTACTTATTAAATATTATGTTAATAATTTATACGTCTGCGCTGACGTATTTGTCTATATCTATTGCTATTGCTGCACTTTGTAGTGTAGAAATGATGTGAATTATTTTACTGATTAGTGAATAGTAAATATTTAAATTGAAGGAAATATATATATTTATTACAAATTGTTTCAAGTTATAAATATTGTGTGCTCAAATTAATATTGTGTTCGATTTAATTACTTTTTGTATTGTGTTCTCAGGTAAGCTAAGTGATAATGGAGTGTTATTTTGGTAATCTGTACGTATATATTATAGAGAATCATAGCTTGATTTGCAGACCTTTTGGAAATTAATGTCGATATTTAATTTTCTAAATGACTTTGTAACGTTTTTACTATAAATATATTATTGTGTATTATAGACAAAGAAAAACTATTCAGTTAGCAGGATTTGTGAAAACTACCTAGTTAAAAATTTAAACTGCATAGTACATGTGTATTTCTATTTATAGTTTACGATACTTATTCAAATTTGAACCTTAACACATTCAAAATAAGGCGAACTAAACCATATTGATTAAATGCATCAAAATGCAAATCAATAAAATGTGCCATGCTCACTAGCAACCAAGATAGAGATAACATTTTTTCTTTATGAGTTAAGAGTTCCAATGCTGAAACAAGTAAACATTCTTATGTTATTGTTATAAATATTCCATAACATTCTTAAAACAACAAATTTCCTATAAATACGATAGGAGTGATTTTAATATATAATCAGTATTATAAGTTAGGTATGTATAAAATGCTAATAATGCTAAATTACTTTTTGATATTGTTTTAGGTTTGGAAATAAGATAGATTCTGAAATGATTACCTTCTTACTTAATTAATTACCTTTTCCGTTAATGCAATATTAAAATCGAATGATTAGCTGATATCAATAAATATTCTATAGATAATTTTTTTATTATTGGATTGCTTGTTTATATGGACTAATCTCCAAACATCAATTTCAGGTTGAGGATATTTTAGAGAATAATATAGGTTTCAGTGTCAGTGTCAGTTATTCTATTCAATACCTTAACAATAATAATAAACATATGAGAATAGAAAAATAGAATAAGAGCATAGAAAATTCTAAATTTTTCACACATGTAATAAAAAATGTTGTTTAAATAACTTTAGAAATAAATCTTAATCAATCAGAAAAAGCTCATAGTTTTATAACTATTGTAACAATATTGAAAACAAAACAATGATTTGCTTTTAGCAATGTCGCTACGCAATGTACGTAAGCTGTATGGGTCAACATCACTACCAGAACCAAATGCAAGCTCTGATGATGAGTATGAGCCTCTTTATGCCAAGAATTCAGCAAAAAGTTCTTATGCTGGGGTAAGAGTTAATCAAATGTTGATAATTTGTTAATATCAAGTAGTAATTATAAATATACTCCTTTTATAAAACTTATTACTGTCTGCTGCTGCTGCGAATTGAAATAATAGGGATGATATAAAAATAAATTAAATTGAATTAAATAAATCATGCATAGATTTATTGCTATTAAGTATGTATGTATGTATATGTGTATTAAGAAGTCTGCTTTGCAAATTGTGTGTCATTTGGGGTCTTGCAGTTGCAATTGATAATATTTTATATATATTAAGATGTATCATCTTGCAACATCTTAATTTGTGCTTTTATTTTAGTTGTTGTTAAGCTCAAGCTCTGAAGACCATGAATCACCAATAGTAAGTGGTGATAACTGCGATGCTGAAGACCTCAAGAAGAAGAAAAAGAGGAAGAAGAAGAAACAGGATAAAATAAAAAGATCACCCAGAAATTCTTTGAATGCCACCAAGGTAGTCTAAATTCTGTTACAATGCTATCTATTATAATCCTAAATATTTATTGTATTGGAAATTTTTAGCTGGACGAAATTGATAAATCTGTATTGGAAGTCAATGCAATGCTTGGTGAGCCTCAACCAGAGACATCTGAGACGAAACAGCAGCCAGATTTGTTGCACATGTTGTTTTCAGTGAAATACAAACATCTCAATGTTTCTAATGAGCTTTTGAAAATGTTTGGGCCTGAGACACCTGAGGAGACCCCACGACGATAGTAAATATAATTTTATTTGTAATATCAAAATAAAAAAAATTACATACTTGTAATATTCTAAAATTGTCTTTCAAAATAGCAAAGGACGTCAACCCAATGTTAAGCACATTCAGAAGTATTCAATTATACCCCAAGAATTTAATTTTAAGAAATTGGGTAAGATATCAAAATGTATATTTTTTTAATATTTATAATTTTAAAAACAAAATTTTTATTTTCTTATGTTATACATATTATTTTCGCTTTACCTAGCTTAAGAGAACTCGAGTTATGGAGTTAATATTTTATTTGTGTAGGTATTCCTAAAATATTTAAGTTTGGAAAATTTGATGAAATGAAGGAAAAGTAAAACAAATACTCCTAGCTTGGCAAGAGAGTTTGACTTTAAATTGTTTGAATCTAAGATTCTACTAAAAATATTTTATTAGAGATCATAAGCTATATTATAAAATGTGTGATAATTTGTGAAGGTGAATGTATGTACGATTGTAATTGATGTTGTTTATTACTCTTTCATTCAAAAACTACTAAATATGTAAATTAACCAACATATAAAGAATAGTGTCGAAGTCCGAAAAATCTTGCCATTAAGAAATATACCAAATATATATGAAATCGTGTAAAAATATGTTTTAGCCTTTAGATTATTTAAAATAGCCATATTTAATAGATTATTTAGAATCTCGAGTATACGGGACTTACCTAGAGGTGCGAGGTTCTAGTGAAGAATTAAAATGAGACAAAGAATTGTATTGAAATCACTAGAAATATTCATAAGCTACAAAATTTTACAACTTTCGTTTGTCTATATGTCAATACGAGAATATCTAAACGTGATGCACCAACTCAAATACCAATCTGAGATTAGTTCTTTAATACACGCTAGCTTGTTATATATTATTTATACTCGTAGGTGACGGTTTTATGGTGATATGGTGTTTTTAGGGCTATCGATGTCTGTGGATCGACGTGACTATGGCATCTCCTACTTTGTGTACAATCATAATAGGGAATACCAAAGCGTGCACAAAGATTTCATGGTAATGCTGACACAAAGGTTAGTTTATATAAAATGTGCTATGTAACTATCATTTTTTATAATGAGTGGCGTTTTTCCAATAGATAACTTGTATATTTTTAATGCACTAGGGCCACCCATCTTATGACGCCATTCGAGACGTCCTTGAAGAACATGCACGTGGAGGGTTTGTTGGAGGTACGGTTGATTATTGTATCTGATACTTACCTATTATACAGGATGATGAGTATTATTCGGAATTCTTCTCTTAGTACGTTTGTCACTGAACTCTTAAACGGCTGGACCGATTTTGATGTAATTTCTTCTGATTGATTAAGTAAGTTACTTGATGGTTTAAATTCACAAATAGACGTAGGACTTAGGGCGTAATTGGCGTTTCGATGCGATTCCAGGGTTTTATTGTCAAAATACTTTGTAAAGACATTAATCCATGTGTTTATCACGCCTATAACAAAGCGCGTGCGAAAGAGAAAGACGTATACATTATGTTATGATGCTTATTTACTATATTACACACACAGCATGTAGTTATGTGTGGGTGTGTATGCCAGCTTTGGATGAATAATCTAAGCATGGTTTAAGTTACTAATATATCTTTGGCCAATTTTAGGCTTCGGATGTAATGTTCCGCCTGGAAGACTACACAGCTGGTAACAAAATCGTGGAGCAAGTGATAGCCTACATGCAATTTGCCGCCCACCCAGCCTTTAATGTCACTGATGTGAGTTTTAATTAACCAAACTGAAATGATTGTAAACTAAAACTAGTGCAGATTTCAAGTGAGTATCCTGAAACCTATCCTATTTTTAAACATATTTCAGATGCGCGTTCGTCTTGAGTACAAATATCTGGAGAACAGGCCGTTCCATATTGCATTGCTTAAATATCTTCATCTCCTTACCAACAAGGCTTGCCACCGCACAGCCCTAGAGATAGCCAAGCTGATGCTCAACTTGGATCCTTCAGATCCCTTGGCAGTGATATTCATCATCGACACCCTCGCTCTGAGGGCTAGAGAACATCAGTGGCTGATAGATGCGATTGATTATCTGAACAAGGAAAGGGAGGCTGGATTCATGTTTAACATCCAATTTTCATACGCATTGGCTTATTTCCACGTCCTGACCAAGAACAAGCGTAAGTGGTATTATTTACACAAAATATATAATATAAGTTAATGTTAAATAAATTTATCTTTTATGTACAGAGGATATAAAGAAGGCTGATGAACTGCTTCAAAAGGCCATGGCAGGTTTTCCATGGGCCTTGATGCAGATATTACACTGCGCTAGCCACACTCCCGACGAACGCCTACGAGCGCACCCTCTATTCAATTCCTATGCCTTTTCCACGTCAGTATTTACTTTTAAGAAAATACGCATATCTATAAAAACCCTATTGCGTCTTAGTTTTGAAATATACAGAGATATATATCTAGATATTCTATAACAAGATAATTGTAATACATATCATTATTATTAGAAAGGATAGTGTTTTAAAACATGTCATAGGAAGGTCATTTTAAAGTCAAATTATATCAAAATACAAACATTGATTTTAATCGTCAAAATAACCTTAAAACCTTTATTGGTTATCCAGTACTTGCAAGAACCTTAAAGACCTGATCTTGCTGTACGCTACGTTCACGGGAGCTCGTTGGAGGGAGCCTCCCGTCATGGAGTGGCTCATACGTAACGCCAACGAGCTAGCTGATAGATACGATGAGGATCCATCCATTAAGGCAAGTTTTTCCTTATATTGGCTTTTGTCTTCAAAATGCTCTTTAAAAGTTTAAGAATCTTACAGTTTCTACAGAATACATTTACAGTTAAATCAGAGTAAAGTTATGCAATGTTTAATCTAATCCATAGCTTCTTTTGTTTCTTCACAATTGTTTGTTATTAACATTACAGAAGCTATTTTAATAACTGACTAATAACAATCTTTTTTTTTAATAGATTTAAAAGTTCTAAATTGTAAAATATTAAACTCAAATCATTTTCTTAAGTAGTAAAATAAAAAAAGAGTACGTTCTCTTGAATAATAATTTCGTGAAACTTTAGTTTAGGATTGGTGTACGAAGCACAAAATGTAAAGTTTTCACAGCATGTAGTTTTAATTTGCGAGAAAAATATACTTACTTAATATTACCCAGGTATTTAAATAAATATATCTTTTCTTTCTTTCTTTTAGGAGCAAACACAGGGTCTGCAGCATGTGCGTCAGGTTCTGTTCCGCGGCTGGCCGGAACAAGTGTACCGACACCTCAGCGTCATCAAGACGCTGTCGAACCTGCTGGTAGATGGAGTAAGTAGCGATTGTCATCATCGCTGATATTTTATATCAGTAAAATTATATCATAACATAAACATAACGACATTTGACTGGAGCCTAACGTAACGTAACGTAGCGAGACGAAACGTAAAATAACGACTATAAAGCAATGATAGTTACGGTCCTTAGTAGTCTATACAAATAAAAAATAATTTCCGTATGTATGACGAAGGTATGACGTATTACTTGGGTATTACAGCTCTTTTTCGTAATTGTCACTATGAGGTTTTTATAAATTATTTTTTGTTTGGAAAATTTTCCGGAAGAAGTCATAAATTTGGAGGCATTTTCGAATAAAAAATTACAGAGAATATTCTAGACTAACAGCTAGCGTGACCCCGTATGAGACTAAATGATTCTAGAAATTACCTCTGAAATCTAAAACTATAGTATACCTAATAGTAATATTAATACCTAATGGAGTACGAATACCCTCCAGAAGATGTGCTTGGCTAATTTGAATGACAGTCTCGGATGAATAATCCACATTTCTCGATGATTTCCTTTCCCTGGGTTTCCTCCTCTCCTTCCTTTTCCCCCCATTTTTGAAGGTGACCCCTATGTTTTCAAATATCGTAAGAAAGCGTTACCACTCTACCATCAAGAGGAAGGAAAGTAAATATCATTTATTATTATTTAAATAGGATGGAAATATTGTTAGAGGTCGTCTCTATATACCAATTTATTAATTAAATATTTCTATAACTTAAAAACATACGATAAAAATTATAATGGGTTTAAAGCATTTATTTTTCTCACTCTTGTGTGAATGAAATATACCGTAACCATTTGTCTGTATCATTCTCTTTCTATCGTTAAAATGTGATTTCTTATTCATAACCGCTCTGCTGTCTCCGCCGTAAAATTGAATGTCACCGGAATAAAAATATGTACATACGTAGGTATTTCGTTTCTGCATCATCCATTTTGCTCTCTCAGATTTGGTGACGCTGCATTTTACATCTTCTAACTAGTCAGGTTCTGTCTATATGTTCGATTACGGTTCCAAAGTGTTATATGGAACAAAATTAATAATAATTAATGGTTACATTATTTTCAATTTATATAATTGATATGTGGCAACATATAAGAATCCAAGTAATACTAAAAGAAGACTAGAATGACCTGCCACGCGTAGCAGCTGCCGGTAGCTACGACCTGGTAGGGTGTTGCAAGCAATCTTATCAATTTTGTATGCCCGTAGGCCGTGCCGCGCGTAGCAACCACCCGCTGCTACGACCCGGTGCCCCCCAGGGACGGCGTCAACCGCTACGGGTACACGCTTATACCGCACACACACATCAGCCTCGGCAACGCTATACTCACAGATTTCTTCACATCGCTACTACCTAATTACGATCTACCGCCGGGGGAAGAGTATGTATTATAGCTGCGTGTAGATTATAGATGGTGTTCAGAAAAAAAATATCTGCAGTATAATATATAACTATATGATAAGGTTTTGGTTTATATATTATAATTAATATTATATGAAGTGCATGAGAATTTAATGTTGCAATTAGGTTAATATGTGATTGTTGTGTGATGTATTATTTAAATGTTTTGTATATTTTAATTAAATGAAATAGCTTTCAAACATTTCTGTCATTTGAGTTTATTTATGCTGAGTTTATTTTAGAATTGCTTATTAAATGTTTTTATTTTCACTTTTCTCAAATTACAGATTCTGACATAACCGGCGATCTATGGGGATTATTTCCAAAGTTACCTGATTATATTATTCAGGTAACTTTGGAAATATGAAGTAAGGTAAGAATATCAAAAAGGACACAGCTCATTAGTCTCATTGCAACTTCAGAACCGCTTTAATATATTACCTGTCACTTACTAACAAATCTATCATCATCAACAAAGCTAATAACATATCAACTTATCATGTATGGTAGCATGCGTTCATGTAAAACATTTACTTTAACTGTAATTTAGTATGAATTCGTTATGTAAATATATTATATAAATACAACCCTGGTATAAATAATTATTGTGTGAGGCAATAATCTCATTGAGGCTGGTGAGTGAGTTGATGTTTGATTTGTGCAGAACGCCAAGCTTGGGTTGTAATTAAATTAGGACAATTATATTGACCTTTATTGTTATTTTACAGCCACATATTAATTATAAAATAGAATGACGGAAATGTATGAAAAATTTAATTACCAGATGATTGTAAAGCTAACTAAAATTAGAAATTATATAAATAATAAAAAATATATATATAGAAATATATAATTTCATTAACTTTATGGCTGTTATTAGGTTCATTATCTTTTTACATATTTACTAATATAGATTATTTTCATATTGAGTATTTCGTTATTTTTTTCTTACTAACAAATATAATCTATCACCAAAGCATTGTCATTGTTCCTCTTAATTCTGGAGAGTATTCAATTGAATTTAAAATGTTTTTTCTTATAATTTTCAGGCATCTGAACTTCCGTTTCCGCCCATCTATATTAGACTTTCGTCTCCCGGAAGCGATCAGACAACCAGAACCAGATTCCGATGACGGGGACGATGAAGGCGTAGGACAGACAGATTCGGACGACGATTTCGATTTAGTTGACGATAATAACGAGATAACGCCGGAGATTGAAAATGCCGTTCGCTACTTTGTTAATTCGAACGATGCCCGCGATTCTGACGATGACTCGGACGATGACTCCGAGGAAGTCACAGACTCCGACGACGACATCGACGATGACGAATGTGACTCCCCGGATTAAATATACATCATACATTTTTTCTTCTCATCACACTTATATATTACAGTAGTTGAAACATTTAATATTTATTGGAACTTGGTGTGTTAGATCGTGTTTTTTGATATATATTTCTTCTTACAGTACTACAATATGCTATTACCCTTGAGTTAGGAGCTTATCACTCTTTAAAGCGGCATCTAGTTTATTAAAATATTGTTACATATAAATATTTAATTGTTTTTGACTTTATAGATTGAAAAAGAAAGTTATAGACTGTTTTTTATATCATGTGTTTTTTTTTTTTAATTTTACGTTGCGGCAGATATCATAAAACTTTGCATAGCAGTTGAATTACTGATATTATATCGTCATAATCGTCTGAAATGTATACCGTGTCCTTGTAGTCTTAATATAGTGAATTGAGTGCAGATGAGGAAAACAAGATGGATTCCTGCTAAAGTACATATATAATTGTTTTCCTCAGTGCATAGGTATCGAGTATGAAATACTGGTGACTGTTTGACAGTTGGGAAAGAGTTTAACTATAGTTGTTCGTTGTACTAAATAACAGATAAAACATACATTTCTCTTTTATTTTTTTGAACTTTTAATACTTATATTGTTTTATATGTGATATGTTTTTTTTTCATTTACTTTTATTTCTACAAGTTCACTATTTATTAATTTAGTTTGGTTTAAGTCCTCAAACTGTGTTATTAAGTTTACAGATGTCTGATTCCTGATTTTGAATAAATGTGATTTCAAATACATATTTTTTGCTTATTGCTCCCATGATGTATATATTATTCATTGTTAACGGAAATATCATTGGTCTTAATGTAGAACGGACAATTCTTCTCTGCAATTGAAAAATATTGATTGACTGAAAATCTTGATGGATTTCTTTTGACTTATTATTAATATTTACATTTTTAGTATAACTCCTAAACGTACTCCGAGTCAAGTGGGAAAAATTTTTTTTTCATCAATTAAATAAAATTCATACAAGTTAGGAAGTAAATTCTGAATAAAATATATTCAAATACCTGGATGTAGTGTATCGATATTTGAAACGGCATATATTTATTGAAGCGAGATAAGATGTGTCTTCATACAAAGCAGGAATAGAACCTCCATGCATGATTAAACAGTACAGAACGACTTTTGCATTGCAAAATGATCCTCACCTTTGTCAAACCTTTGTCATTTATTGGGCTGTTTATGGAATCCACTTTTATATTTCGTCAAAGCAAGTTTTAAAAGAAGTGAAAAGTCACACACATTTTATGTGATTTAAAAATATATTTAATCATTGAAATCAGTTATTTCTTATATCATATCTTAATATTATATCGTGAAACTAAAAGTGGGAATAAATAAGTTTTAATTTGAAAACATGCTGCATGGTCAGCCAACTTCGATATTTTGTATAATAGCAACGGAGTTTTGTGAAAGATTTTCTTTCTGTGGTTTAAGAAGTAAGTGTTATTTTTTTACACAATTAGAGCAATACGGTACCAAACTTATCTTTGAATTAACGGGTCCCGGACGCGGATTTCGATCTGGGACTGGTTGCTGAAGGAAACGCATCGTATCTTAGAAGAAATCTGTAATTTCTTGCAAAAAGTTATTTTAGTAGCGTTGTAGGTTAACATAACCTCTCCTTAATTAATGTAAAGGTGTCAGGACCGGATACAGGATTTGGTTTAATGGGTGGATTTTTCGAAAATGATTTTAAATTTATTTTACAATATTAAAATAAACTACAGTTGCGATGCGATTAAAATTATCTCTATGACAATATCAAAATGGTGTAAATCAACTTGTTTAGTCAGAGGGGGATGATTGCACCAATTGCCCTCCGTCTACCTCTATTAGTGAATGTAAAAAGACACTAGTATATTTAACAGGGGGTATTGATAGGCTAGATATAGGTTTTAATGTTATTGTTTCGTCAAATGTATATTACACTGACGTATTTACACTTTGCAGCTATATTGTCATTATATTTACGAAATGTTCTATGTCTACATGAAAATGCAGCCACTGTAGTGTATCATATTTTTATAATGATGTGTTATACTATGCCACTGATGGGAGCCATATTAGCAGATAACTTCATTGGTAGATATCGGTAAGTGAATTTATTTATACATTTTATTAACATAATTATTATTGATACTGTTTTTTAGTTTGTACACACCCTTATATTAATATAAGAGTACATATAGAGAGTTAGTTATAGCCTGCGATTTGAATATAGTATGACACATTAGTTTTGGCCAGTTCTGACTTTCGTTTATATGGCCTAGCAATAACATTTAGACACCAAATAACCGTAAGAGTTTGTGTTTAGGCTAGAGTTTGCACCTAACATAAATAAGGAATCTTAAAATAGATCGTAATATTAGAAAATCAACTAAAATTCAATTATACCAATTGAATCAATTGATTATATAATTAATTATAAATCAATATGACTTAGTTTTCATATAATAAATGCCTTATGGTATATACGTTTGTATACTATAATCAGAAATATGATTTTAATAATAGTAAATAGCCACATAATATTAAGTATATAGTATATAGCAACGGATACGAATGTTAATTTTGCTTGATTAGATTGATAACAATGGACTGATACGAAATTACACTTCGCTTTTTGTTGTATTCTTAATTGTCCGCTAATACTCGGCACGAGATATTGTGTCTCAGTCATACATTTGCAATAGTTCAGAGTTCAGTTTGCTCCGCGTTAGGTGGGTACTGTACTCACACCTATAATTGTCTTTCGAATGCAATCATGTCAGTTATAACGTAGACACCAAAGTTATGAACAAAGTTAAGATTCAACCCGCTCTTGTAGCATTTAAGTTTAAACCACTAGAGGCTGTGGTCTGTCATCTAGTGCCATGATTTACATTTTAGTTTAATCCAAAGTTTTATATAGATAAATAATTATCGAGTACGTAACAAAATTTTGCAGAAAAAAACAATTCTATTTCACACTATTATAGTAGGTATATAATAAGTATTCAACTTAATATTTTGAATTTAAATAGTTAAGTCTGTAGGTAGGTCTGTAGTGCCTAATTAATTACTTATAAAATTATAGAAACCAAAATATTCGCATAAAATAGTAATATTTTATTTACTTACGTAAGTTGTAGTTTTATACAGACATCTTAATTATAAAATAGGTAAATAGGACATAGCTTATCTCTATATAGAGATTTCTTCCAGCTACCCTTGAGTGTGAGAGTAGTCCATATATCAAGTAATCTACCTACTTACTACTAACTGTGAAATATAATATTAAATGGAAAAACAATAAAAATACTGATAAATGTCCGCTATAAATGTAGAGATTTATAAATAAAACAGATTGTAAACACATTCACGGTCCTCTAGCAGGTAGAGACTGAAATATAAACTCATTCAGGGGATATTTCCATGCTATAAATACATCCAAAACCCATACTCTATATAGCGATATCGGCCAATATTGTTCTACATCGAGTGGTCCTAGGCCACAGACACACGAGCGCGATGGTTTGTTGTTTGGTATCATCTACTGAAATTGAAGTAGTTCATATAATTTTTTTTTTTAATATCTTTCATGCCCGAAAAGTGGGAAATCGTTGGAGAGAGATAAAAAATTAAGTGACTTAACGGACAGACTCCCGAATACATTATAAAAAACCACCTACCTACATCTCGTATTCCCGCGAGGATAATTAATGCAAAAGCATTAAAAATGTTGGATAAAAATAAAAATGCACGTATTATTACCATACCTATTACCAATTTGAGTCAGTAAAATAGCTTAAATAACAATATTTTATAGGTTTTTATCGTACATAATTTCTTGAAAGACTTAGCTTATTTGGTTTTGTATTTGGAGTTCCTTTACGACAAAGAACAAACGATCAAAAATTTTATAGAAGTCCATTCATCCATTTTTTCATTAACGGTTCACGGTATACACTGGTATTTTGAAATGCTTGACTCCAACTCCCATCTGACAAGAAGTTAACGTGTACGTTACTTAAGCTCCAGTAACCGTTAACACGTGGATATTCCCACATTCATTTTCAAGTAGCCGGTGCCTGCGACTCAATCCACGGCGATTAAACTTTGAAAATTTAGTTTAGAACTACTGATTGAACCATAGACCAGTTGATACAAACCAGCTACGGCCCTATATTTTATAGCTAATTATATAAAAAAAGGTAACGAAGGCATCTGGAATTGCTATATTATAATAAAATGCACTTTCTAATACTGGTTTTAGAAAATATTATACATAAACAATATTTCCGATTTTTAGAGCCAGAGTCTGAATATAAAATGTAGAAACAATGTTAAAAACCGGCTAATATTTGCTAAGATTAGAGCGTACATAAAAAATATTATTAAAAACTGCATTAAGCTTAATATTACAGTTATAAGATAACAAACATACAGATATTTCAAAACGAGATACGAGAATTCTATATGAAAACTAGAAATAAGAATTGGATATGAAAAAAATATTTATGCATTGTGTACTCACATCATACTAAGACGCTTTTAAATATAAAAATATTCTTTTTTTTTATATTTAAACTTTCGTGAATCAGAACTATTATATTTATATTTACCCGGCTGTATTCAAGTAGAAATTAAATCGGAATGTGCCCGACTAGTTTCGAACCCGTTCGGGGTCCTTAATCATAAGCTCTGAGCGTGGCGGACTCGCGGCGAAACTAGTCGGGCACATTCCGATTTAATTTCTACGTGAATACAGCCGGGTAAATATAAATATAAAAATATTCTGTTAAAAAAGTAAAATAAAGTTCATTAAACCTAATTGCTTTTTTCAAAAATATTCTAAATGCTTAAATATAATTGTATTTCTTTTATGGGTTCGATTGTAGTTTCGATTAGTAGTCTGGACTGGTAATTCAATATATTACCTACACTATTTAGGCCTTAAGCTTTAAAGAACACAAACTGGCACCTATATAATATAATTTAAAAAAAGCACATTTTGCAGTTGAGATATCTTCAAAGTGGATTTACATATTTGGAGCTTCATATGGGTACCTTCTTTTAGAAAATAGGGGGCTTGACAAATCATTTGGGCTGTTACAAAATAGACATATAAAAAGTAATATATATATATATATATATATATATATATATATATATATATGTATTTTTTTTATGTATAATATATTTTAAGCGAGTAAATAAATAAAAAAAAAGTAAATATTCTTATTTACTTTGCATTTGGCAGTATCAAACGGATTTTGTTCATTTTAAAATATATTGTTATTTACAAACTTTATCTATTTATCTTTTGTCATACACATTGTTTGTTTTTATAAATCATTTTCTGTGAACTTTCCTCATATAGATAGAATAGAAGGAAAATTCTCGCCGTCGATAGTAATTATCTACCGGAAGTCCTTTATCCGGTGAAGGAACTATGCGTTCCACCTCTCGTTAATATCTCCGACAGAATATAATATATATAGCGTAGTACCGGAGGTATAACAGGATGTACCAGAATAATATAATACTTTTTGCTTTCTGCTAACTATGTACAGGAATTATTTATCTGAACCACCACGCTTCATTCGTTAAGTACATTGCATACCACGCCATGTTTGATCTCGATTTTTCAACCCCACCAGCTGCTTTAGACATCCTCTGTTACTATGACGTTTTTGGTGTTTAGTTTTCCACACACTTGTTTTGTGAAGCGTTGTAAGTTAATAAAACTCAAACCCGTGTCAACCACACAGTCTGGAACAGACCTATGAGCCTTCTGGGTGCCTTTATTAGTATGACATCTAGAATCTTATCGATATCTGGTTCTTCGGCGAGTCTTAAACCGGTGGTTCCCTTGGGAGTTTTTTGGGTGATTTCTCCCAGGAGTGTACTTCTCCACAGTGATTGCAGGGATTTCCCGGTTACCGGCAGACCGCCCTTGTGCGCCCGAAGCCAAGATATCTCACGTACTTTAATTTGAGAATGATCTTCAACTGGTCTTCACTGGAGGCCTATATATAACTTCGCGGCTAGACTATACATATTAAATTATTAATGTTAAAGAACTTTAAAAAAGTGAAAGATAATTGTGAAATGTTTATTTTTAAACATCAACTACTTTCAAAGCTACTATAATAAAATAGCAAGGAAAAGAAGAAAGCAAAATTTGTAAGTAAGATATTGTTTGAATAAAATGTTACGTGTATATTATACATATTTATAGTAACAGTATATAATTTTTTAAAGTTTCGTCTTTTTGTTTGTTAATATGTTGCTGTCTGTTTTTTAACTTCCGATATAGATCTAATTTTTACGGGAATATACATAAACTTCCACAGCAGATACTTTATAATAACTACAAATTATTGAAGTAATGAGCTCTAACCCTAATGCAAAACCAACATAAATCATACCTCTTTTCTACAGCATAGAACAAAACAATTTAGACTTAATATATTTAGGATATTATCACGTCTTAATAACTTTTTATCATTAATTACTAATCGTAGCATTGACCACGATATGTGAATTATAACTACCTTATAATATATAATATCATACCATACTGCCTTACAAAATGAATGATTAATGCATATTTATATTAATGCATATTTATATTCATGCAAGTCAGCGGTATGTGGTGAGTTAGAGAAAATCAAGAAAAACAAAATGGTGGATGGTTTAGAAATCGTTGCGCTATAGTATCTAGGGACAATCTGCAGAAAAATGCTATGCATTTTTTATAAATCCCTTTAACAAATAAATGTATCAATTTTTATGCTGAACGATCTAAGTGTGGCGGAGTCCAAATAAGAAAAAATATGTTTTTTTTTTATCAAATAAGTTTCTTTTTTTTCAGAGTGATACTATACTTTTCTATAATCTATTTCATTGGAACAATTTTTATTTGCTGTTCTGCGATACCTCCGCTTAATCTTCCGCCAACGTAAGTATTTATATATTTAATGCACGATAATAGGAAAATTATTTACAATTACTTCTTTAAACGGCATCTTAGCATCTCAGTCTTAAGTATGTAAAATTCTCTTAAAGGCTTATAGTCTAGTGTAAGGAGACAGATCTTGGAGGTTATTTAGAAACTTAAAGAACCATATTTAATCGAATTATTGAAATGATTAAGGTCCACATCAATTATTGGTTTGGCGCTCATAGCAACTGGAACTGGTGGAATTAAGCCGTGTGTTGCTGCGTTTGGAGGAGATCAGGTAGATGCAAGACGAATATTCTTTAATCCATGTTAATAAATGAACAAATATCTGTGTAAATTAAAACCTATGTAGGTACATTATTTTTTTATGACTATAGTTATTTTGATCATCCAATTGAAAATTACACAAAATTCTGTTTCTTTTTATTATTTTTTTTTTATCAAATTGTCGCATAATATATTGTAAAAATAAAGACATTCGACAGTTTCGCTTGCCAAAAGACACGCAAAGGTTGCAGCGGTTCTTCTCTACATTTTACTGCACCGTGAACTTTGGGGGTTTCATGGGAATGGTAGTGACTCCAGCTCTACGTAGAAGCTACATGTGCTTTGGTGATGATGCCTGTTATGCCCTTGGCTTTGGTTTCCCGGCGATTTTAGTACTCACTTCCATTGGTAAGTTCCCCTGTAAATGTTCACTGTCTCGTTTAACAGCTTGCGTTGATGTGTTCATTAGAATTAATCTAATTTTTATGTTTTTTGATTTGTTTCCAGTAATATTTGTGATGGGAAAGCCTTGGTACAGAATCAAGCAACCTCGTGATAATATTACCATTAAATTTGTGTCTTGTGCGTGGGTAAGTAGCAATGTTTACTTACAGCCTATATATAAAAGATGAATACTATATAAGCTATATTAAGAGACTTACACAATTCATCAATGAATCGTCTTCATATACTTTACCAACAACATACAGATGTTGTTGGTAATATCTATAAAGATAGATATTGATTTTTAAAATGTCTTTATTGGTAAGATAAAGAAAAAGGTTAAGGTAAAGATAAAAGATGTACATAGGGAGATAGAAGATTTGCTATTCTAGAAAAAAAAGATAACTTTAAAAATTTAAAAACAATTAAGTACATACACTTAAAATACGCTTAAAATATGTCCGCATACCTTTAAACCTATTTCTTGTATATGAATAAATACTGGCAGTTATTTATTCGTATCACCTTAAAACTAGATCCGATGGTTATAAACTGATTGCCATGAATATATTTTTTGACCGAAAACATATTAAGAATAACGAATGATGAATATAACAACAAACACAAATATTACCTAAATTGTAAAAATACTCCTCAAATAATATTTCCTCGACACAAAATTAACACTTACTAAACAATTACGTCACAAGCGACTATAATTCTATAACTATAGTATTCATATTTTTCAATTTTAGCAATTTCAAAAGAGGCCGATACGTTGTATTGTTTTGTAAGCCTGTCGTGACTTTCCTCCGACTATATAATATAATCTGCTGATTAAAATTGTTACTGTGTGTTTTTAGGTTAAATTATTATAGGACTGACATGTCTGTCAAGATGAAAGTCCTTTAAATAATAAAGAGAGAAAAAATAATAATATTATCTCACATATCACACACGTACATTAATCAATATACATCACATGTAACATCAACACAAAGCTACTGTAGCGTGATAAGGTTGGTGGAGTGTGATAAGGACGCCCACCCATTCCTCCCGTTGCTGACCAGTGATGTAAACTTGCAGCAACTTGATATTAACTATGATATTTCATATTACAATTCGACGAAAATCTTTAATTATTATATTATGTTTATTAACGTGTTCGCATTTATATATATAGACAATAAATATTTAGTTGTAAGTGTGTCCCACGAATCTGTAGTATTATATATAAAATAGAATATACAAGTATCTGTCAAAAGATAAAAATATATATATTTTTAAATTATTCGACAGATAGATATAAACGGAGACATAATGTTTTAAACAACTAATAATCTTTCATAGCATTCACACAAGAACGAGAACGACATATCTCTCAACCGTGACCAAAAATAAAACACGACGATATTACTTTTTCTTTGATTTTTATGATGTTTTTTTATTTCCCAAATAAAGATTTACTTTATCTACAATGTTATCGGCCAATTTTCAAAACGATAATATACACACCGACAGAGTTTACAGTTTACATAATACAGTTTACATAATAGTATTTCATACCTAAGTTAATCACTTTATTATGCCAATCGACATTGATAAAAGAAAAAAAAATGCCACTCAGTGTTCACTGGGTGCTAAACCATCTATTAAACACTGTTTTTCACTACACTCTAGGCCGCAATGATGTGCAGTGACAATAACGAGATTGCATATTTTTTTTAAAGTATCATTCCATTTTTGACAAAATCAAATTAAACAAGTTATCGAAATATAAAAAAAAAACAGTAATAAAATACGGCATTAACAAATAAAAATAGTAAAAAAGATTGCCTATGTTTCGGACACTTTTGAGCCTAGAATGGAGAGCAGTTACTGAAGAATTATATAAGAATTATAAAAGACACACACACACACACACACACAAATTATAAAAGAATTATTATTCGAAATGTGTATGCTAATTGTCTTATATATTTAAATTATTTTGCTATAAATACGGTTTCCATTTTGAATTTTAAAATTATTAAAAGCTATATTTTATTCTGATGTCTAATGATCTATGCATTTCTTGAGAAATTGGTACAATAGGAAAGGGAGGATATGAAGATACAGAGAGGGGATTGTTCATCCGACGGTTGCATCCGTTTAATAAAACACAGTTATTACGGTTAATTTAAAGTCCATCTCCTGAAAGAGCATGGTACCGTTCTCAGAACACTGTTACAAATTAAAAAAAACAGGCAAATCCATCCAGTTCTTCAGTCAAAATATGATGTAACGGAAATGCATAGATGCTACACATTATTTGACACTAGCACAGACTATGCGTAGAGACCCGAAATTATATCAAAAAACAATATGTCTATCAAATGTTATAACTTCATGACGTATAGTTAATCACAGACTCCAAACCCGCTAAACCCTCAACGGGGTCCTGGGCCCAGTGTACTAAAAATTTAAACGGCCCTGATTGCTCCTAATTTGAAATGTTAACAGGTATAGAATAAACCGAGTATAAATCTAGAAAGGCTAAGAAAAACAAACTTCTCTGCGAGGGGAGTTATTTGAATTTGGTTATTCATCCAGAGCTATGTGGTGTACCTTAAAACAGGGTTTCTTAAGCCTAATACCACACTGAAGTAATATATTTTTATCATAATCTGACACAAGGTCGACATACCGATCAGATCAGAAAATCCCTTATTCAGATTGCATAAGATACCTCGTTATGTAAATCACTTGAATATTGAAGATGATCAAGGCAAACAATATTATTTTATTACATAGAGCCAAAAAGGACTTCAGCGGCGGGGCTTAAAAAGCCTTATACGGCAACAATGATAGTTTTAGTAAAAGATTTAAAAGAATAAAAATACAGGGAGTACTTACGGGAGGGTATAGAAAAATCAGTGTAGCTGTGAATATTAAAAAATCAACTTGGCCTAAGTATGAATTGAATAGATCAACAAAATTAAGTGAAATATTCATGGTTTGGAATTGATAGTCTGAGAGAGAACGGATGAAAGTAGACTGCATCGACACTGAATAGATAGGATATAATATAGCACATCAGAGATGTATAATTGTATCTTTGTGTTAGTGTAGTCGTTCACGTGATCTACACACACACACACAGAGGCATGATTTTACGATTATCAACAGTTCCAGAACACAATTCATATTAAAAATGGTATGGACGGAATCGCAGTAAAAACACAAACGCGTATTGTCCTCTCGTGATATTGCAAAATATTTGATAGGTCGGCTTACAATAAAATGAAACCAAAAATTTGCGATTCACACTGTTTATTATGGATTTTATAAAATCAAGATATTCTTTTATTATAATTCTCAATATGATATTAGTAAAAAAAATGTCGTAAAGCTGTTAATACCGTCTCTCTATTATAAATTATATGCTTAGGTGTTATTGATGGCCTAACGGCGATAAAATACCAAAAGGTGCTCGGGGTCATCCATCATTTCGAATTGTGAAGAGGTAAATGGTATCAATCAATTTCTCATTAAAAAATACACACTAGCATTGAATCAGTACCCATTTAAAATGTTTAGTTAATTATTAATTAACAAGTACGTAATTAAGAATTTGTAGGCTGATATTAGAATTATGAAGGAAGTTTATTTTATCCCTAGTGCTATAAAGCTAAATGTAGTTATCTAATTGACGTTGAATTAACTGTTTTCGTTGTTAAAAATATCCACAGAAATGTAGATCCACAGATATAGATAAATTCAGACAAACTGAAATAACAAGATAAAAATAAAAAAATAATAAATTTATTATTTGAGAATATTCAACTACTTAATTATTTAAAACGATTTCAATAGAGTTTTTTTTACTCGTAAATAGAAAGCATTGTTAGGTGTAATAATTTTAGGTAGGTTTGTTTTTCATTCTAAATTTAAATAAGTTTAAAATGGCCGCTATACACGTTTATAGATATATTCACATTTTAACAAAGGACATTTAAAGAAATGAAAGTCTTCAAAATGTTTTTTCTACAAAATAAATATGTTTAAAATATAATATAAAAAATGGTTGGTATCTTAAAAACAACATATTCTTAACTATATAAAATTTAAGATTTTTTAAAATGGTGAGGCATTCATTAAAACTACTTTTTATTTTTTTTTATAAAACTCCACGTGCTATTTATTCCTTTAAAATCAGACGCCGTGCCGTTAGGGCGTCAAGAGAAAGGGAGTGTCCACCTGCGCTCCAGCTTGACCCTCATCGTTCATAGTAGCAAGTATTAGTAATTTAAAAGGACGGACCCAAAAATTATGATACCTTTAAATATTTCATTCATTTTAATTGTTATTTTAATAGCCACTTCTTTCACTTTCACTAACTTATTACATATACTCGTAATACGATATATTTCATGATAAATTTAGATTTGATATCAGATATTCGAAATTTATTAAAAAATATTTTTAATAAAATTAAAAATCATCAAATGCGCATTTATTCAATGTTATTAATGCATGTATAAATTACTCAGATCAAAAAAGTATCAAAGTGAGTTTGTTGGACTATACAGGTCAAAAATTAGTTTCGAACATTTTCTTTCGAACTTACTAAAAAAATATCTAGTGTATTTAAAGCATAACTCAAAACCATTCAAACCATAATCTGAATATTATGGTCGCAATGATTTATACAATTTTTAAATTTGTAAATACATTTTTGGTAAATTATAAAATGTGACACATCATTCTTTTTTTAAATCTTTTATCAATTTTCGGTTATTAAAGATATTTTTTCGTTAAGGCTATTAATAAATGACATTTTATAATTGGGTATTAAAGAAAACAGGATTGAAGTGATGGTCTGGTTTTGCACAAAGTATTAACCAGTAATAATAGTAGATCAAGGTGCAGTGAGAATGACAAAAGCTTAACAGCCTTTATCTGATGAAACCAGAATGAGACTGAAAAAAGCTTTTTTTTACAACTAACAAAATGAGAAAGCGTACCTGTACAATTCTAAAGAAGATGCGCAATTGTTTAGAAAGGTGAAACGTGGACATGACTCTGTGTCAGTCATGGTTTTGTGGGTGGTGTCTTAGCAAGGAATCGGCTTCATTCTTGTGAAAAACAAGTGAAGGCAACAAAAAATTAGGTGCCTGTGAAGGTAAAGGTGGTAATTTTAAGGAGAATAAATGTAATTTTTCGCTGTTACTTAATGAAATATTAAACTCTGGAGATGAACGTTTTATATTTTCTAAAAAGCATATCGCTTTGGATTCCCCCTTCAAAGTCGATGGCACGGCTGGTAAATAAATGGATGGATACAAAATACGTACTCTGGATATTAGATGACAACACTGTTTGCTCTGTCCTACTTAAGGAACTGATGTAACTTTCTTATAAAATATGTTATTTTTGAAGTTCTAATACTATTTGAAAGCGATTCTTTTGTTTTATATTGTATTATTTTAATAGTGCAATTTAGGTATATTTTTCAATTTAGAATATATAATTTATTTTGCAATATTTCTCTTTAACTACCAATTTAAATATTTAGTTTTCAAGCAGCTATATCAACAATATCTTTGTTGATTTTTTGTGCTTACAATACTCACTATAACTAAACAAAAAAATAATTTAAAAATAGTGCTACTGCCATTAGAGCTTTTACATATAAATGTGATATAAAATATTTATAGTTCATTTTTTATTTCAGTACGCATTAAGAAAACGATTAAGTTACGATAAACATACCGACGGACCGCCCCACAAGCATTGGTTGGATTATTCCATTGATAAATACGGCATGAAACTTGTGTCTGATATGAAAATAGTATTTTCTATACTGTACCTTTATCTACCCGTGCCAATTTATTGGTCCCTATTTGATCAACAGGTCAGTATACTAACTGTTCAATTATTTGGTAATTGAACACTACTTGGAAAACTTATTAGGTATTTCAAGCTTTAAATTTTCATTAATATGTATATCGAAACATATTTGATTTTGATGTTAAAAAAAATATATATCTAGAACTTGTAAGATTTACTCGTAGGGTATCATTGTAAATTTAAATAAATATGTGCAAAAATTCTATTAAAACTGAAAATGTTCGATAAGGGATCGCGTTGGACTTTTCAAGCTTCTAGATTACGAAGCGAAGTGCTTGGCATTACTTTAATGCCAGATCAGTTGCAAGTGATGAACCCGGCGATGGTTCTGATGATGATCCCCGTGTGCCCTGGCGGTGCATGGCCATTATTGCCAGACCTGTCTCCTTTACATAAAATGTTTGCTGGTGGAATTTTGGCTGCAATGGCATTTATTTGTGCTGGCATTTTACAAATAAGTATAGAGGTTTGTTGTTTTGCTTACATTATCTGTATGTTCACATTTAAGTGCTTACCTTTAATTTAATTTAATTGCCAGCGTAATTTAAATATATATTTGTTTACACTTTTTGTTCTGATTTCATACATACACTATTATATATATATGTGTGCAAGATGACTCGTAATCACAATATAATGTTATGTTCAGTGTTAAAATAATAATCATACATTAAAACTCCTATATTAAAAAAATATATTTTTAATATTTTAAGCGTTCCACACTCCAAGTACCAGGGCACCAGCAAACGGGAATAGTAATTATGAACACACTAGCGTGCCTAGTTGATGTGGCCATCAGTGGGGAAGGTATGGCTCGTGTCGATCGATTCGGCACAGCTCTGATGACACCGCTACCGAGCCGTACCTATACTGTCGTCACTTCCTGCGCTCCTGATTGCGCCGGCAGAGTAATGAAAAAACATACAACTCAAACCGAATTAAAAGCTGTCTCAGAAATGGTTAGTAGTATAATCTGAACAGAAGGAAATTTTACCAGTGAAAACTTACTTCTTTATCATATTATACATATTAAGAATCTTCTCGTTATATCCTTTTCATCTGCATTACGTGGCCATACCACTTCAAATGAATATTTCTCATGTCTTCTGTCAATGGTACTTTCAAACTACCGTCTACATACACATTTCCTATTAAATTAATTCTCATCACATATTCATCTCAATATTCGCATTTCAGCAGCATGCACTTACATTTTTTTTAACAGCATTCAAACCCATTAAATACGGCAGGCCATGTTACTTACTGACGTATATTTTGCCCTCTTGAACCTAAGAAACCGGGACTCGTAAAAAAGTTTTGTGAAATATATACCTATATATTTTTAAACATTTATTATTATTATATTTGTGTTGGATTAGAAAAGTAGTTTATAAAAACTAGAGCACATTTTCAAAATTCTCGAATAAATACATAAATTTTTATGAAACGCTAGTATTTTATTATGGATATTAGCTCCTGTAAAATTCTCAAAATCTAATAATTTGATTTACAATTTGCAAACCTGGTTGCACGAATTCTATATCGGACAGTTAGACATGGCATATCAAATGTATTCAATGTTTGCGAATACTCTATATCGTATTTCAAAATTATCAGGTTTGATAATAACATTCTAGAGTACCTATAACCATGTAGTAGTGAAATGTTTAATACATTATTTAAGTCATGGATTTTTGTAGCTTTTATATGATCTTTACCTGTTCATTTTGAAAAGATTACTTAAAAAACCTAGTGAATAAGTGCCTTTTTATGACACTTAATTGAAAAGAAAAAAAAATAGCATAATTTATTTAAGAGAAAACATAAGAAATTTTCCCCGTTTTATTCTCTACTTATTTATTAAACTAATAACTTATGAAATCCGCTTATGTAATAAGTCCATATCACATAAGCGGATTAAATGGAAAAACCTACCTATACCAATACCTACAATTATTATATACACATAATACGTTTGTCCACCGTCGTAATTTTATCGTTTATAATTTATTGATTCCATTGCTTTCCAATGTTTTATAGTTTATGGATGCTTTTCGATGGATCCGCTTCCACAATTACTTTAAATCTTCTTTATCAATTAGAGTTTCCAGTAGATCACGGGGCTTGTCCTTTAGGTCAAAGTTTCCGGCACTGAAACTTTAGAAACAAAAATGTACTTTTACAGTAGCTTTCCCATTCACAGCCTAAACTCTTCGAGCTGTTTCTGCAACGTCGAGGCCACATTGAAACTAGTATTCGTAAATAAGGCAATATTTTAAGGTGTTGTAAACAAAATGATGACAAAGACGTATCAAATAGTACGAAAACAAATAAATTACTAAATTCGAAACAAAAATACACGAGCCCAAATCTAAAATGAGCCTTGAATTTGGAATTCGAAACCAAAATCCACATAGAGATCAAAATAGCCTTTTTATCAAAACTCTATTTTATTATGTACTTTTCGTACCTAATATTTCATAGTATCGAATTTTAAGACTACTTTATTTTCTTCTTAAAGTTTATGCCAATTATCATCGGACAAAATTCAGATGATGAAATATCGTATTACTTTATGGATCCCGGGCCATATGTGAAATCTATGACAGGAAAACCAAAACTGAAGTAAATAATTTTATTTATATGAAGTATATTCTCTTAAATATATAGTATATATATTAAATATTGATTTAATTACAGAGTCGTGTATATAGGTGATACGGGGCCAAACAAAAATGTGTCGATATGTGTCGAAACAGAAAAGCGACTGAGTGACATTTACTATGTGTCAGATTCGCCAGTCGATCACATTGGAGAGTCGGCTTACATGTGCCTACAAACTGGCAAGTAAGCGTCTTGAATTCTTATTCCAGGATACCTAAGATTACCTCTTAGATTACCTAAACGAGTCTTGGCATTAAGTCTTCCCTTTCGCTCTCCCCAACTAAAGAAAATGTTATAGTGTAGTTTACAAAATATTATTGAAATTACTGATTTTATTTTACGATAAAATAATTATCTTAATTATATGTGCGAGTTTAAGTTAATTAATGTAGTTAATTAGTTTACAACCCATTTAAAATATGGTTTCTGAGAACATTTAAACAGATTCTAAATATTTTTTATCTAAATCACATTCCTTTAAATATTGTTTCATTTATTATAATTAGAATTCAATTATTATTCTTCAATTTTCTTTTAATATTACGATACTGTAAAGTAAATGTGACAAATTTTCGTTGTTTGTTCAATCAGTCCAGCTTACGTAAACCTAATTTGATTTAATACACAAGACTAGAGTTCTACTGTGTAACGTCATTTCAATCAAATATATCCTTGAACTAACCATAGCACGTATATGTATATTTCGCATTATTGGTGGAATACTAATTGAGAGATATATATTTAAAGTATAGTAAACTCCTCACTAAGAATAGTAATATTTATATTCTGAATCAAATGATATATATATGTTATTTAGATTCACGTGGCGTGCAGACAGCACAGGGGGTGAGGTATCTGGTTCAGGGCAGGGATACTTACGAGCGGGTGGTGTGTATGTACTGTGCCTGCGCGAGCGGCTGGGGCGGCTGGATGCGGCAGTGTTGCACGCGCCCAACCCGCCCAACGAACTGCATCTAGCTTGGATCGCGCCCCAGTACTTACTCGTCTCAATGGCGGAAATTATGTTCGCCGTGTCGGGTTTGGAGTTCTCATTTACACAGGTTTATAAATATTACTTGTGTTATTAAATCACACCTGTATATCCATTCAATAATCTGCGCTATTCTCAGCTTTTGAATTATATGCTTGGAGGCGTAGTTCAATTTTCAAAGGATTCAGTTTTTCGAAACCCTCTCTAGTAATAAGATGTATGGAAAAGAAAGTGACAAGAAAGTGACTGTGACAGCGTCATAAGAAAAAGTGACAGTAGCGTAATAAGAAAAAGTGACAATTGCGTCATAAGAAAAAGTGACAATTGCGTCATAAGAAAAAATGCAAATAGTAGCGACTATTTTTTAGATATTTATTAAGATGTGCTTAAAGCTCTTACTGAAGTGTAAAAATGAAATCATTCTCGATAACAGTTTTAAAATTGTCGGGTGTCATTCTTATTAAGTTATAATTTTTATATAGGCTCCAAAAAGTATGAAGACTATCACAATCGCCACCTGGTACATGTCAGTTGCCATTGGAAACTTGATTGTTATACTGGTGGCTCAGATGAAAATTTTCGAATCCAGGGTATGCACTTAATTAGCTCCTAATTTATGAGTAACGCACTCAAATAAACATACATTATAAATATACCGATTGTATAAAAATATGTAATGATTACATTTCATATTACTTGTAAGGAACATAAACCTTTGTTCAAGATTTGTGAGTATAATATTTTCTCTACAAAGATAATAATTTACTAATGATAACAGTAGATTGGGAGAAAAATATATTATTAATTATATAATTATAGTGTAATTTTGTATATTTACAGTAAAATATAATTAAATAATATCGATACGTTTAATTTACAGGCTACGGAATTCTTCGTATACGCCGGTGTGCTAACTGTTGCCATGTTGATATTTCTGTGGATGGCACAAGGTTTTTCTTCGAGATCAATGGAGGAAGACGGCTCCTCCACAGAAAGCAGGCCGTTATTGCAGCATCAACATTCCAAGGTTAATTTATTTATTTACTTTTAATTAATTTTGTTGCTCAAGAAATCTACCAACGGATAAATTAATAAAAACGGATAATTGAACCTCGAATATTTGTTAAAAAATTAAGGGTTACAGCCACATGAGTGAAATTTTTAAATAAATAAACGAGTATGGCCGTTCTCGGGTTATGAATTTTTAATACTCTTATATAATATTATAAAGAGGTAACATTTTAATTTATGTTTTCGTATGTTTGCATTTTTTGTCATTAAAAAATTACTGAAACGATTTTAAAAAATCTTTCACCGTTAGAAAGCTGTCTCTTTACTCAATGACATAGGGTATATTACATTTAAAATAAATAGGGATCTATAAAAAAATGCTATAATGTAAATTTTAATGACATTGGAATCGTACATATGCATCATTGTTTATAAAACTATATTCACAAAAATCGATGTCAAAGTAGATTTTGACAAGCCAGTTGGTTTCGTGGTCCGCACCTTCTGCTACGAAGTCAAAGACTGTTGGTTCGATCCCCACCCATGGCTAACAACAACGGCCGTGTATAATAATGTCCGGCAATATTTATTTACTTATAATAATTAATTTATCTTTATAATAAAATACATTGTTTCAGCTATTTTTGGTAACGGTGGTTAAAGATTTAAAAAAAAATGTTTCTCTAGAACTTTATAGTTGAAAATATAGCATATTAGCAACATCTACCGAGTTATATGTTACCGAGGACTAAAACTACGTACATTATAGCCAACGATATCATTTATTTTAAGGGTCGAAATGTCAGATTGAAATTTTTGTCCTTCTGTCAAAGTACATAACATATGTCGCCTTGCCATGTGGTTGCCAAATGGTTTACTCGTATTATTTGAGTCTGCTTGGGACCTGACGAAGTCGCTAGCAACAGCTAGTTGTAATATATTATTATTTATTCTCTTACATGTTTTTTTTATATATTTTTTACACTGTAGGTAATATCCGTGCACTCAATGACGACGACTAGCGCGCGTCCGTTCTGCGGTCCTGGCAGCAGCGCGGCGTCTTGTTTGGGGCGGATGGAACAATCTAAATCTGCCGCGTGGCCTACCCACGGCCTCATCCACGTTGGAACGCCAAGTACTAGCGATATTAAAGCAACAACTCTTGCTAAAGACTAACTAATGTTTATTAACATTTTTGATTTTAAGAAAATATATTTTCGTGTAATTGTTTAATTTTACCGTTCTTAATAATTTCTGTGTTAAGGTTGTTTAGATGAATAGAGTTTTAAATAAAAATAATAAATAACAATAAGCAGTTTTTTTTAGAAAGTTAATCGAAGTTCATTTTATATATTTTACCGTATGCTATGTTAACCTCCTGTACAGTAAAAAAAATGTCTATGTGGCCGGGACCCTCAATATCAGGGTCCCGCTTGGTCTCCTAAGCTTACTGGGTAAGATTTAACGGTAAAGCGAGCTATTGGGTCTCTCTCTCGGCGTGATTAAATGACGTGATAAACTGGCATGGGAAGAGCCATTCATGGTGGTGAGCGTGGAAGTCCACCAGAGTTACGAATGGGGCTGACGGGTATTTAAATTTATCTTTGTATTATTAGTTAATTATGTGTATATTTGTATTATTATTAGTAATATTTTATATATTCATTTGTCATCGTTGTTGTTATTCTCTATTATGTTTTATTTTTAATGTATCTTAAGATCTACTCTTTCTATAAATTGTTTTTTTTTCTTATTCTGCGTGTAACTGGAAGAGATCTCTTTGAAGAGATTAATCATCCCATATATAAAATTTATGATTCAGGTGATTGTCGTAAATATGCGTACATAAATAAATAAATTGAGTAGCATTCAGGTACCCTGGAAGTCCGGTAGTCTACTAATCTCCACTGTGCAAGCGTTGTAAAGTATGAAGTGAGACTTTTCAAGAATCTACAGAAGCCAATAGTAGATCATCCCTGGCGTATATGCACACACACACATATATACGCACAGCTGAACGTATCTCAAAACATTGGTCCAGGATGAATCTTGGTAGGACAGATACATCGGATCCGAGAGACAATCTATCTGCATGTCGGTAAGGAAAAATAGTCAACCCTGACACTTCCGTTTGATGTATACAAGTGATCACTGGTATTGATTTAAAGGGGAAAAGATATCAATAAATAAAAAATAGCAGTAATATATTATGTAATAGGAAATTGACGGAATATTCGGTGAAATGAATACCCATTGAATTGATTTATTTATACATAATTAACTAGCATGTCTTAAGAGGCTATCACTTCAAAAATTTACAAATATTACTAAACAAAATGTATTAGATGGCAGAGTTTGTTCAGTAACCATATTTAAACAACTTATCTGTTCAAGAACCTAACTACTAAAGTCACGTTAGATGCCAGCTTTGGGGCGGTTTGCAGTTTCTAAGTCGTCTAAGTGGAGGCTCATTTACAATTACAATACATAATAAACAATACGACACAAAAGCGTTTCCGTGTTTACTTTATTGTTACAGAAAAATGGTAAACAATGGTTTACATTTTTCTAAAAACAACTGATACTCGGATTATTCTAATCTTATTTAATCCAGGATCAAAGAACTTGGTAAAGTAAGTAAACAAGTGAAGCGCATTACGCTAACTTCTGGGTCATCCATGCTGTATATACGTGCAGGCTGGATATACCTAATAATAATATTCTACCTAAACTTCTCACTTTAAGGAAGAGCTCAAACCTAATTGTCAAAAGCCAACTCTAGCTCTCTGTGGGCAAGTTCTTGCTAAGCTCAAGCAACTCTTTGTGAGCAAGCCACTAAATGTGAAAGCGAATAGTTCGTAAATATTTCTTTGGAAATACGAGTAGATCTGTAATGAATTGGCTTTGATTCGTTTATAAAGCGCTTTATTAATATTTTCACTCAGTTTTGGTTTAGGGCTTTGTGCTTGTTTCGATTATTTTTTTACATGACTAACCAAATGTGTTCTTCTCATTGAACGTTTTCGCCACCATCCTAGTTTTGAGACAGTGGCTTTGTAAGAGCCTGAAAATGACTATAATCCTAAGAATAGAAAATAGTAATTTTAGACTATATTTAAATTTATGCCATAGTTCAATCAAAAATTATCATAAATATATCAAAAATATCCTCCTCCCTGGGGACGTTATCAAAACTTTTAGAGAGAAAAAAAATAAGCTGCATATCAAATGCTAACTGTCAAAGAATTCGCGCGTAAAGTAAATTAAAAGGATCTATGTGACTGCCGTGCAGATGCTATGCCATGTAGATTTATTAAAACCAAAAAACGAATCGGTAGTTCAGTTATGAATACAATCATTGTAATTATTCTACGTATGTAAATAAATTATTCGTTTGTTTTGGATATAGATTGCATTTATACACTTAGACTCAAACAATATCAATTATTTAATAATCATGCATGTAACTGAAGTAAATGTTTTTACATTTATTTATAATAATTGTAAATTATACAGTTCATTTGACGTCAAAGTATCGAACCCAGGATATTGAGGTACAGGAAAAAGATGGTTGGTCGCCTCAGATGGATGCGGAGTCTGGAAACTCGTTGTTTGAAGTTACAGGGTACCCGCTAAGTGGAGATATTCCGTTACTTAACAGAAAGGTATAGACAGATATTAAAATAGAAGTCCGAAATTGTCTTAAATTATATAGAAATATGTTAGCTCCTCAGTTTGCATACGTTCGTAGAAAGAAATAATATAACATATGCATGAATAAGTATATATGGTATGGCGACTTGATTCTATTTCTCTTAAAATGTCATTTAAGTAAATATATTAGGGAAGATTTGTATTGCAGATTTTTAAAGGGACTCGTGTCAATATAAGGGAACATCCATATATAGTAAGCATACGCAGACTTTACTCCCATTATTTAACTGGAACATTAATTACTAAAAATTTAATCCTGACTGTGGCTCATCCTATTTATGAGTAAGAATTATATATTTTTCTAAATATACTTTATCATGAACTATGATTTGATATTTCTTGGAATAAAATGATAAATCGTTATAAATAAATCTAATAATGATGTATTTGTTTCTAAGCACCTTAAAAAACTTATATTTACTATAAATTCTTTTGAGGTAGAGTTTATTTTTAATTATATTGTTCTCAGTTCGTTCTCTACTTTTAAGTAACTGAATTTTATGTATAAAAATATTTTCATATATATTAGACATACTGTTGATTAATTATGAAAATTCGATTAAACGTTCACAAATTATTTACATTTCACCTACAAAATACTTGTTGATAGTGTACCGCTTTGATTTTCAGTAAACGATATTTCGGCAGCTCTTATTATATACCGAAAATGTAGACTTAAATTACTCAATGTTAATCATATTTTCGTTTAAAAAGTTTTTGTGATTAAAAATACTTCGAGGGTTGTTCCCTGCCCTGCTCGTTCTTCAGTCACCAGTTAAGATTCTTACGAATTGGAGATCATTAGTAAGTCAGTTATTTCCATCTTTCATGATCAATAGCAAGAGATTTTTTATAACCTTTCTGGTTGGCTTAGATAGCAGTTCGAAAGTTGACTAGTTTTCTAGATAAAACCAAATATCTTACCAGTGCTTATAATTGGTTTAATTCGTTGTTACGATTCCTCTCGTTTATGTTCCATCATAAGATAATTCTTAAAGTGACACAACTAAAAAACTCAGTGACAGAGTGTAAAAAAATTGTAAAATTAAAGAAGCAAGTTGAAAGCATTCCTAGAAATTGGATTTATCGAATATAAAAAAAAAACATTCATATATGTTGAATTGTCTAAATACATATTTTGCCAAGAGCTTAATCCTGTTGCAGTTATTGGTATCACAAAATGTTCTTCAAAATATACTTTTGTAGAAAAAAAATATATTCTCCATAGAACAACGGTAATTCTACTATTTCACAATGTCGGATGAAACTGTAGTGTAATCTACTAGTCATGATTTACTTCGAACCATGTATCTTTTTGTTAATTTTCAATAAAGAGCATAGCACTGAGCAGAAATACAGGTAATAAATCTAAGAGGCAGTACATCTTGGAAAATGCAATTGAACAGTTCCTTCAGGAATTTGGTGCATTCACGTAATAAGTGCAAGCATAAGTGGTTTGATTGTTAAAAGTATTTATGGTGTTTTAAAACTTTGTGAGTTAGAAAAATAATAATTTGAGATATGTTTTTAATTTTACTTTTTAAGTACATCATCTTTGTCAAATAGGTGATTATTAAAGATGAATAATAAATACTTATTTTACACATGTTGAGAATCTAAAAGATATGACAGAAAATAAAAGTAACAATTACTACGCTTTGATAAATAATTCTAAAATATATCTTTAACTATCATGAATATATTTTGAATCCTAGTCACACTCAATTTGCAAAAAAATTGACGTCTACCCAATGTCCTTGAATTTTAGGATTCCCGTTAACGAACTCAGAGTTGTAGTTGGAGAAAATTATTCTGATAGAGGAACTACATTGTTGACTGTCATATTGGTCGTGATACATCAGGACTTTGACAAATATACACTCGTCGGAGACTTGGCTATGGTGAGATTTTATGAAGATGTTTTTTTCAAGTAAGTAATACAGTTTCATAAACAATCGTAAATCCCAGTGCGTCATCAACTTTTTAAAAAAACAATAGAATAAGATAATATTTTAAAATTATAATGAGACATTCCTAATGCACTCTTTCGTATTTATTTGTTAGACTTTGCTAAAAATAAAAAACATGGGGCGAACAATATTTCCATGATGTACCTCTTTGTATATTTGTTATTTATTCCGATTATTTCATTGATTAATTTAATATTTTGCTGATACAAAATATATATAAAGACCGTTATTACCTACTATTGTAGGATTTTTGGATAAAAGTGAACATGTTATTTTTTTATATTTATTTACTTTTTTATTAACATGAACAAAAAAAACATATTTCAGTTTCATTGCTTTGTTCCAAGTCAAAAGTTTCATGTTTGAATATTGTTTCGACTGTTAGACATTTGCGCCGCCTTGTTAATCTCCAATCTCTAAAATGACACGTATTATTTAAGATTATTTTAGTTCAAGAATTAATATTGACTCTGATTTGGTTATCGCGTAAATGGTTAAACAAAATTATTAATAGTAATTGTTTTCATAAAATTTAACCTTATCAAAAGGTTATACTTTCAATATAGTGTTGATACATACTTTATTTGTTTGTATATTAAACCAGCCGTTATGAAAAAAATATTTAAATAAAAATTTATATTATTGGTTTAATTGATGTAATTTAATTTTTATGTATTACCATACACTAGTTTGTAACTCAACAGCACTTTTAATTGAATGTGTACGAGTAACGGCCGAATACTGAAACGCTACTCAAATCCGTCTATCAGCTAAGTGTCACTTAAATTTAAGCATATCAAACAAGGTGCTCAAATATTTAAGAAGCCGTTAACTATTTAAGAGACGTGTCAGTGTTCGGCCGTTAGATGTTTATTAGCTGTGAGGACCAATATTTTTTATGAAATACCTTTTTAATATCTAAGCGTTGGTGTAAGCTTCCCTCAGCGGCATTATTAGGTCCTAATAGCGTTTTGCTATTGCTGCAATGCTGCAATTTTATATTTCCCCCTACGTCTTTGCAACATACCGTGAGGGGTTCAGACCTTACTTCGTGTGACACAAACATTTCTATTCCTATACCATAGAAATAATATTTACTAGTACTATAATGATGCAGGTCCAGTATTAAGAGTATTTCATTGCTTAGTCCTCTCGTAAACATCTCGGACAGCACGGCTTGTGTTACTGGGTGGGGTCGATGTGATTTAACGGTAGGCACAATATTTTATTAAGTTTCTTTCATATTCTTAAAAATTCTCAAATATTGAGGGTTGGAAATAAAAATGAGTGTTTATTATTTTTAGTGTTCAGTATAATTTAAATAATTACATAGGGAAAGGAGTTATGTCTGCCTCGCGGGTCGAAATATTATCCGGACGAAACGATGGACCCTATGTTGAGAACCATTTCATTAACTATAACTTCGCCTAATTACTATTGCGAGGGGTACAGACGGGTAACTACGCTTTTTTTTAATTCCAAAGAGTATACTTGTTATATCAGTGTGTTATATTTTGTATCTACATACATCTAGATTGTATATTGGTTTATTAAAAATAAATATATCTTTACTTAAAATTTTCAAAATGAAAAGTATACATTTTTGTTATTTGTTTGTCTGTAGAATAAATACAAAAGTCAAATAGTGTATAATATATTTCCACCTATTATAATATTTACCATATTACCAGAGCGAATGTAATCATTCATTTCCAATTAAATTAGAATACTCTAATCAGCTCAAAATCTAAGATTTTATTTTACTACTAAGTTCATATTTACCTTAATTTCCGCCCACCTTACCTCACCATCTACCTCCACCTCTAGTAGTTGTTAATTTTTATACTTTAATTTAAATGATTTGGCTTGGACTCCAAATTTAATAATGTCAAGTTAATATTGTTAGAAGTCAGTTATGAACGTAGTTTATAATAATATTATTTATTAGTCAAAATATTTGTACTTCTACTTTTAATCATAATTTCTTACGAACCAAATGGTTGAATAGAAGGTTCACCAAAAAAAGGTACCTAGTATAAATTTATACGAAGTTCACCAATTAATACAAATATATGAAATAAAATATCATGAAATAGTAATTTTGTAGTTGCGCTTCGTTTCTTATAATTAGATAATTATATTAACTTTTATAAAAAATATACAATGCTATAAACAGGATTGTATTTTTTTTTTATTAAAGCACGATACTCCAGTCGGCCGAGGGATGCTGTGCAATGGCCCTGCTCGTGAAGATCACCAGACATTTCCTTGCCTCGCCGTCCCTGGAGCACCTCTTGTAATAAGAGGCAAATTAGCTGGTATTCTGTCTTGGGGCTTCGGATGCGGCTATCAGAACGACTTACCACTCGTTTACACTGATATAAGATATTATATCAAGTAAGTTTAGAGTTCATTTGTGAATTAATTAGGCATCTTGATGAATCGTTTATATGTCATCTATACATATAATAAAATTGGAGAATAATTTTTATTCAATGTACAGATTTGTACATTGAATAAATACTAAAAAAATACTCCTAGGGGTCTCCATACAAATAACACAAGCAAAAAAAAATCATTTTGAAATTTTTATCCGTCTGTCTATTGCCCGGTTTTCACACAATAACTACTGAACACGCGTAATATATTAAGCGTTGTGTTTGTCAAAGTCTTCTTGCCATAGAGTAACTTAAACATCGGTTATACAGTTTAAAGCCAGCGCCATAGTATTTATTTATTTTATTTATTTATTCAGATTTTATAAAAGTAAAAATATATAAAAATATTTTATAAGGAAAGAAAATGAAAATACATTGCATTAGCTTATCTCTAAAAAGAGATCTCTACCAGCTACACGTGAGAGTGACTAAGATAAAATTGACATTTGAGTCTCTGGGTCACGAAGTCACTGACAAAAGCTAGTCAATTAGTTTTTTTTTATGTGGAATGAAATTTAAATCGATTTGGCAGGGATCGAACCAGCAACCTCTGGGAAATGTGAGCTACCGTACCTCTAAGACCGCTAAGCTAAAGACGAATATGTATGGAATGCTAAATTTTCTGAGGCTGCTTGTGGTATACATACATACTTTAAGACATTGTTTGTATGTTTTCGGCAAATTCAATATAAACTACGTGTTAAGAGATAATCATATTTAAATTATTATCAATTAAATAAATCTTTACTTAACTAACTAACACTTAGTAATAATTTCAATACTATGTAAATATTTGATAAATTATAATAAATGCCAAATAAGATAAATAACTAATGTGAATAGATTGCATCAAAAATATTTAAAATCTCTGAAATATTATTGCGTTATAGTTCGTTATAATATTATATATATTTTTCTATCTAATCTGTGTTGATAATGAACAGAAATATTTTTTTATATCATAAATTTTAATATATTATTCTTTACAGGTGGATTGCTCACAATATTGCTATAATTCGAAAGCTATCTAAAGATGATTTTACTCCACTCTTTGAAGCAACCAAGTCTTACGTCCTCCTGGAGTGGCTCATAAAGTCGAGAGTCATCAAGCCCAAGCACCACAGCCACCGAAATAGGGAACTACATCTGGTGAACTTAGACCAAAACCTTGTGAAACTACAAGGAGAACTGTACGACATAAGGGACTTTATCTATAATAGAGAATATCAAGGAAGAAAGAAAATATTGTACCAAGAAATACAATGCTTAGAAATGGAAAATGAAATGAAAAAGGCAGGTGAAATTAAACTGCTTTCATACACGGTGAAACCGAATCCATTCTTCAGTAATAAATCCTTACTCGAAATGAGTGTTAATGAGGAAGATTACAGCAGTTCTGGCAATGAAGAGTAATTACTTTATTTATATGAATTATTAAAAAAAATATATAATATGTTATAATAAAATATGACGTTTAGAAATAATATATTACATGTAATAAAGAGTTGAAGTTTGTACCTTTAAAAAGAAAAACCTTATTGCTTCGTGTTATATTATTAGAGAAAATAATAAATAATAGTTTTTTAAGAGTTACTTTATTAATGTATATAAGTTGTACGTTATCAAAAAATTACTACAGGAGTATTTATTATAGTTAGTTATATATTATACAATATAGTAGTTGGAGTCGAGATGATTTTGTAAATATAGCTAGTACCTGTTGCAAGAGTTTTTTTTTATAAAATATAGCAAATATAGAAATACTTTTACCATTACAAGTTGGATTAGTGTCTTGGTAATAATACTCCGAATATATAACCCGTTTCTGAAGTAATTAATTGTTATATATTTAATATATTACGGATATATTATGACCCATTAAACCAAGGTTCAGACGCAGCTGTTAGATGTAATATGAGTAGGTAAGATGTTAATTTGAATAACGTAAATAATATTAAGGAAACCAATATTAAATCATATCAAACTAAACATATTAATACGACAGTATGTACATAAAATATTATGAGAGAACTTTACTTTGATATTATATTAAATAAAAGCAATATTGTTTGTATAAACCTAAGATTTACTAAAATTTAAAAAAAAATAAGCCAATAGTAGTTAAATTACCTTATTATTTTAGTTTATTGTTAGGACGTCTATGTAAAAAAAAATACAATTTCATTTAGTGAATATTCAAGGTGTAAGAATATCATACTCTGAACAAGTAAAAATAGACAAAATTCTATGAAAAAAGTATGCGGGTAATTCAGTTACAAATATTATAAAATGTCACAGTGCACTAGAATGCTTTTTTAAATCTACCCATAAATTTGATGTTTTTGAAAAAATACCGTTGAGGGTACTTTTCGTACTTTTCTTAACGTATTTTTCTTTTAATATTCATTTCTTCAATCTAGAGTTAATCCTGCATATGATATTCCTGGCCGTTGCATAATAAAATTGTTAGACGTTTATTCTGCCATTATTGTACGCTCTCACCGCCAAATCTGCGGCAAAAACGGGACAGGCAGTGCGCTAAAAACGGCACACTAAGGATAATTAAAAATGTTGAAAAAGAAAATGCTTTCCACGACTATGGACTTCCCCTACAGAGCCGATGGCACGGCGTGTAAAACAATAGATTTGTACGAAATACTTTGAAAAGAGTTCGTTCTTCAATTGACGCTTGTTCCAAAGTTGAAATCATAATGCTTTTTAATGCACTTGTTGTACGTTATACATATATATATATATATATATATATATATATATATATATATAATATAAATTGTATATATATCTATTCTATAACCGGATTACTCTATGTAATATTTTTGGGTTTGTTATACAGTAAAAATTAATTTTAGCGCAATTTAGGCTTATATATAATATATGTATGTAGAATGATAATTTTATACTTAAATTTTATTTAAGAAGCGAATAAGCTATGATCAAAATACTAAAAACTCGGCTTTATAAGCACTCCCCATATCTTTATAAGCAGCTTATTTAATTCCCTCCAATGCGGTTTCCGTCATTGCCATAGAACGACTACTGGCTCGGTCAAGATTGCCGACGACATTCAGAGTGGTATGGTTAATCAAAAGCTGAATATGAAAATAAACTAGAATATGCCCTGAGTTATCTGGTATTATTTTTATTTGTATTATCGCCGTCAACGAGTTCTCGCTGACGATCGTATTATATCCTTTTCTCTTTTATTATTTTTACCTCTATAAACAACCATTTTTTTTCTATCACTTGTTTGCTGACAATTTACACTTATAAACAAACTTTAAAAGACTCCTATATTTATTGTATTAATAACGATGTAAAGCTTTTACCATACTGGAGTAAATCTTTTGACTTAAAATTGTATCTTTTAAAAACCTAACCTATTTTCATTGAAAGTCAGAAATTAATTAAACCAGTGTCAAGTGGTCTGTTATTCCGCCTGTGCTGTTTGTACTGTCTGGCGTTATAATTACCATTAATAATACATTTAAGAACTTAGTAACTTATTTGATAAGTCTCTGTGTGATACCGTATGTTAAAGAAGTCAGTGTTTAGAATATTGCTAAAATGAATTTTAGACAACAAAGCCATAAAAAAATAAATTTAAGACTAATTAGATGTCATGATGATGAATTTTATGTATTTAAATATATTTAATTAATTTAAACCTATTTAAATAGACATTTTTTTTTATCTTTTCTTGATCCTTTACCTAATAATCACGACCATGGGTCACGTTGTTCTTTTCAAGCTTCTAGATTACGAAGCGAGGTGCTATAACTAATTGCGATTGCAAATGATGAACCTCTTGTACACAAAATTTATGCTGGTGGCATTTTGGCTGCCATGGCATTTATTTGTCTGACCTATTTTTTAAGAGGATTTATACTTTACTTACACTGTCTCTTTAAACATATATGTGTTTTTTTTTAATTATTTGTTTCTTTAACAGAAAAAGTCATTGATGTTATATTTGTTGAAATCATTTTAATAATCTATACCTTTTCAAATTTCTTAGCTTTATACACGCATGGCATATTTTATGCCCATAGTTGTTTGCAGTTTAATTTTTGAAGGAAAATTTCTGAAAAGACATACCTATTTCTTTTTATTCAGTTCGTCTTAAATACTGATATTCACAAAAGTGTTGCGAAGTGCAGTCATGAGAGGGGACTGACCTAATTTAGGATAATTACGATTTTAAAATTAAAAAACTTGACAACAGCGTGATAATAAAAAGTGTAAATTTGACTACTTCAGTAAGCTTTAAGTAATTAGAGAGATCTGATCCAATTTACGATACCTAATTTAAATATATAAATTGCAATTGAATTAATGAAATCATTATGCAAAGAAATATTTACTTATTCTAGTATCTACAGTATACTCTGGAAATATGGTTAAGTATAAAAAAGAGAATTCCCGAATGTTTAAAATGCAATATAATGACGCCTTTAAAGATTTATTTTATCGAAATTGTTGGTGAAGTGTATCTTCGATGTTTGTTGAAACCTGCTTGGCAAATATCGATGTGTTGATCAAGCATCGGGCTTTAGCTTTAATATACCTTTATTATTTTTTTACTTGTAACCGGTCTATGTTGCCAGTTGTAATTATTTATATCAATGAATGAAGGGAAATATTATTTTCAGTAAAAGTAATTATCATTTAATAATTCCGATATTGTTACTGAACAGCCATTTTGCTTGAAGGAATTGAAATGAAACCAATATTGTTTTGTACCCCCGTTTCTTTTTACTTCACTGTTTAGATTCATTTTTATTCATAAGATGTTATTCAAAAAGTGTTATTATGTGGGGTAGTAAAAAATCTTAATACTCTACAATATTCTACAAATTGTTAAAATTTTGGAACTTTTTAAACAAAGAATTATAATCAGAGCTAATTTAAAATGTTGTACTAACTACAAGTACGCGCAGAAAAAAAAACGTTTCAAAATAAATATCTTTATTCTGGTGGCTCAAATCAAATGTGTAACAGTTCTATGGTTTTTTATAAATTATGTTATAGCTTTAAAATTATCTAGGTATAACTATTGAGTAGCTTGTGCTACTCTTCTGAATTCACACAGAGGCATTTCCTTGAGCAAATTAAGACCGAACCGCACTGCCAGCAAGTGCGGCTGGCGTCTTTTCTATACATACCTGTCTCGAGAAAACAGATTTAATTTTACCAATGTTTGTGTTGGACGCTAGCCCGCTAACGGTATTGTAAATATGATATGAGCAATTTTAATTTTCTCCTATATAAAGTAGGTTATTAGAATGGAACTTTAGACCACTTTTGACAAGGTTTATTTTAATAAACATATATTAATGTTAAAATATATAAAGAAAATAGGCATTTATAAATGGTATAATAATATAGTATTAATTTGCTAAAAATAAGAAAAATATAATACAATATACATACAATATTTAAAATGAAAATTAAATGTTGTAACATTGAAAAAAAAATACAAAAAAATATATTTCCTATTACGCTTCGTTAAGCAGTCTTGTTGCCACGTTGAAAAAATGTTCTTATGTTATTCGTTTTTATGGTATGGTTTTGAAATTTTCACCCGAAAGGTCAATTCGATCACATATATTTAGCGATGAAACGAAACTCGTTTATGCATCATGAAGTATAGTTCCCAGCAATATTTATGCTCCGATGAGGGTTCACTGTAAAGTCATTATAATTGCATTATCCTGTATCGCAACGTTAAAATAGCTGGATCACCGTTCTTGGGTTAATAGATTAAAGGTATAGTAAATTCAATTTCGTCCACGCAAACTGATATTTCCCGATAATTTTAACAGGATTTTTATTAGATCGTTGGCTTTTCCGCATCGAACGGTAAAATATTAAGGACTTTGGTTTGTTCTAAAAACAATAATATTGCTTAATTTTAAAGTCTTTATTGAGGCAGTTAATATTAAATGATTTAAAAGAAATACACAACAAAATATTTTTTAAGAAACAATATCCTACTCTCCAGTACACTCCACTCAGTCCACTCTCCATACGTTTCAGTTCAAAATTTTACAAAAAGACACTTATGGAAAAGGTTTAAATGATATTAAATATCAGTATTATATTAGAATTGGGTTGAATTATATTTTAAATAATATTTTATTAATAGTACATTCTTAATAAATGTATAAAATATGTTATAAAAAAAATATATAAACAATATAAATAATATTTTACTTTCAATTATAATTAACTTCAATATAGTGTTGATACATATGTATGTATGTTTGTATGTATGTATGCATGTATGTATGTATGTATGTATGTATGTAAGTATGTATGTATGCACTTTCCGTCCGTTCAGCTTGTAGCGAATAATTCAACAAGATCTTTTAATAAGAATATTCAGAGCAGAAAACACGTACTTAAAAGAGTTAAGGGCTTCTTGAATATATTTTATACATTAGTATACGTACTTGTTATAGGAATAATAAATATTAATTTAATTTAATTATCAGCAGCGAAAACCAATTATTTTTTATAATGTTACCTGTTTACGGAAACAGGATCCCTTATCTGCTGATTAATGTTTGAGAAAATAGTTGTGACATCACTTCAGTAAGAGATATTTGCATGTGTCAAACAAAAAATAATCCGACAATTATGGTAAATTCCAATACTTTTTGTAAGTTATTAAAATACGTTTGTATTCTGACCTAAATATCAATAAGGTAGAAAACAAAAAATAATAATAATAATAAAACCGATAAAAATACTCGCAAACTCTTTTGTACGCTTATTGGTTTTTTTTTGTATGTAGTTTGAAAAGATAGTACGATTTTACAGCTCAGGTGTTCACGATAATTTAAAAGTTCAAATCACAACTTCCCGTCTATTATTAAAATATGACGTTTCAAACCTGGCGTCAAACGAATTCGAGGATACGAAATCAGTACTACTGGTAGTTACTAGAATCGAATAAACATGTAGTTTCAAATAAAAATATGTAGAGAACAACGCGATACTCGAACTCCGAATCAAAATACTGTATGGTTTCACTGTGATAGCAACGTTTTAAAATTAAATTGTATAAAAATAAAGTTTTTTTAGTGAAGATGGTTTTAAGACGAGTCGAATAGAGTTTATCAATCGCAGGTATATTAGTCCTGAAATAAATCTTCTCTCGGCGACATTTCCAGTCAGACATTTCAGTTGAAGACTGGCAATGTTTTTGCAATGAAAAAAATGGATCACTTTTCATCAAATAACCCAAACACTTGCATTCCTATATGATAAAAATATTATACTTACATTTTTTTTTTCTTTTGCTTATTTTTATTAGCAAGTCAATGGTTGGTCCTCACGTAGTTTAGATGTAATATTTTGTGGCACTAGAATTATATTTTTAAAATGTGCCCACATATTTCTAATTTAATGTAACGTATGTATAGACCTAGGTTCTGAAGCGTATTTAGATCACGGCATACTAAGTAAACAATAAATTTGAATACCTAAAGAAAACATCTCAATGAGACCAAGTCAACTATATCATACGAATGCCAGTATATAGAGAGCGGCCTTTTTTATTGTTATTGGTTATATATTATATATTATATATAACCAATAACATAAATTGGTAATTGAAACAAAGGATAGGAAAACTAAATTCCATTATTATTATAATTTCATCAATATATCAAATCAATATATTATGTACGAAATACAAATTGAAATCAATATTCAATATTGTGTTCCGCACAGTAAATTAGTTTTATGAAGGGCTTTGAATTCACAGGAATTTAGGAATTAAAACCATGCTATGAACAGCGGATACTTGCAAAATAACAACAAAAAACATAACTGATTCGTATAAACATTAACGATATAAAGAAAAACAAAAATTAGATATTTTTGTACAAAGTTATCAAATTTTGGTATTATGAAAAAAAAAAAAATTTATCTTCCTATTTCAATCATGGTTTTCATTTCAATAAAGGCGGTACAGGACAAATAGTATTTAACATATAAATGTCATATAACTCATAACTTATTTGATCCCAATCTTTCACTACGTTAAATAAAATGATTCTAAACAACTTGAAATTTAAATTTTTATTTATGCAAACAAACTTAAAATAAAATATACTTATCCATAAAACAGGGTTAAGATTCTGAGAGTCTTATTCTGTTCAAAGTGGTGGAAATTTAATTTCAGTTAAAAATAAGAGGAAAACTACTTTTTCTCTTTTTTATCGGCTTTCGCCCGCCGGTTTGCCCCACCACTTTTTTGAAGGCCTTCAGTGTTCAAAAGAGAAAGTTAAAGCACACTTTTAGGTTAATAGTTACTAGATTCTACTTTTTTAAAAATGGATATGTGCCATTTTGAACTATTTATTTGTAAAAAGCTTATTATACCAAAAATTAAGTAATTAATAAAATATACAATTTAATTGATCTTCTATAGTTTCCGACAAAAATTAAAGAATGTCAACAATCATAAAAACAACTAACTTATTATTTATTTTCACTTTACATATTTTCAATAATATTCAGACATCTTGTGTAACACAATATATTTAAAAAATATTATGTTTTAAAATAAAAAAATACCTTTGTTAAGAAAACATACTCAACTTTGCAGTTGAGTATGTTTTCTTAACACAGGATTGTTCCTGTGAAGAACAAAATCCTAGATGAATAGCTAGTTCTATTCATCTAGGATTCTGTTCTTCCGTTGTTCTGTCTGTCCGTGTTCCGTGTTTAAACTTATTTTATTAGTTCTGGTGAGATCTTACCGTTGCATTTGATAAAGTGACCTTGAGGTATACTAGTGGATGGATGCTACTGGATCTCCAAGAAGGATTCGACTAGGTACGTACTAGGTAGGACGAGTTTAGATTTGTTTTTCGACTAGGTACACCGAGTTTAGATTTGTTTTTCGACTAGATTCACCGAGTTAAGAATTGTTTTTTTTAAACGAAAAACGTTTCCGTTCCGTACAGGAATACGTAAACGGAAAACGTAACCGTTTCATAATAGAATACGTAATTATTACCATATAATTTTTCAGATATTTATTAACTTAGGTACGTGACGAGGGAAGGGTTTAGAAATTAGAAATTTTATGTGAAAAATTTTATTGCCAGCGGTGGCCGTATTCTTATCAACAGTCTCAGGTCACTCCCTCGAGTCCGACGTCCAACATAACAAAACAAACCTAAACTCAGCGCATCTAATTCTATACGTCTAGAAGATCCAGTATTATTCATCCTTCAGGTTACTCCGTCAAGTCTGATGGAAAGATCTTATGAAAACTGTCAAAACAAACCTAAACTCGGCTAACCTAGCCTTTTTTGTCAAAGCAGCCTTCAAAGTTTGGACCTTCAGGTCACAAACAATACTAATATAATAATGAAACATAATATTTAACATATAAATATAAAATAATTTAAATTAATAAAAGTATAATATTTGAAAAACCAATAAATTCAAACTATCAGAATTGTTTCATGTAGCCATTATTTCCTGACTATACATGCGTATGTGTGCGTACAATATAAATAATCAAATGTTAATGGAAAGTCTAACTCTATAGAATCAACTTCGTTCCCTTCAATATTGTGGAAAGAACATGACAAAGCCACGGATGGTGGAGTGATCCGTCATCATTAAAACAGGGTCTTGTAGGATTCATGTAGCCCGTGTGGTAAAATGATAGCACTGACACTGTTACATTATACCTTTATAATGCACAGAATTGAGGTTGTAATTTGCCTAGAGTACTCATTGAAGTGCTTTAGGTAAACCAACTGTTTCGTATTGATTTATAAGATCCTTCTTTACTCTCACTTCTTTGGTATACCCAAAGAAGTGACCATTTAACTTTTCCATACTTTCTAAAAACGACTCTACCACATGCGGCCATTACAAATGAATTTGATACAGAAATATAAATTAGTAAGGTAATTGTAAGCTGTTGAATTTTCACCATTTTACTAGATTTAAAATCTAGTTTCTGTAACCGAGTTCTTCTCTAAATAATTATTTGGAACTACATGTTATGTTTTTCTAGTCGAATTCGTTTGATGCCAGGACTTAGCAGCAATGTGTAACAGATAACAAAGGGGAAGTTTTGAGGCGAAATTTTTTAATCATCCCGAACAAGTAATTTGTCCTTTTTTTTGGAAACTATATTATTTAAAAAGTAAAAAAGTGTACAAAAAGCTACCTTACAATATTAAAATACATTTTTGCTTTCAAAGTAATTGAATTGGATGAAAATTATTGTTACAGCGTACAGACTTATATAAAAAGCTACCTTTCAATATGAACAGAATATAAAATGCATTGGGAATTACCACAATGACCGAAGGCTGATAAGCTTCTAGAAGAGCATTAATAAAATTATTCATTTATTATTGATATTAAAATCTCATTTAAGTTATGAATATATATTTTTGCAAAGGTACTAAAAGCAATTATTCTTAAATTTCGTTCGTCAAATCACAACTCATGTTTTAAGTAATGACAATCCCCTGGGATTTTCTATTTTATGAAATTTAATTAATTATAAAAAACTAATATTTTAATTATTGACATCGCTTAATATTTGTGCTCGAATTGACTTCCCTGTTGAAAATGTACCCAAACAGTACCACAATAAAATAACCAAAAATATTTATCCTAGGATATAACTTTGTTAGCATGGCGACAAAAACATTATAACATACAATATTTTAAACATTATTTAATAATTCTAAATCACTATGAACGAACTGTCCATCTTTTCCAAATGTGTCACTCCACGACGACTGAATATCCGTTAAAGTTTGAACTCTGAACAAAATATAATATCAAAAATAGTTTGAACAAGAATGACAATTAAAATGACAGACCTACATTAGATATACAAATAACAAACCAGTGTAAAGCAGAACTCCAAGCCCGACACGCAAATATTTTGTAGTCTGGACCGAGTAATTAAACAACGCCTACCTATTTTTTTAATTACTTTTGTTATACGAGATGTTGGAATTTTACAGAAAATTATATTTACAGAAAATAAGAATAATCGAAGATATCTAATGATAGATATATAAACTATACCGTGACAATATCTCCTGGTAATAAAAAAACTGTTTTTTTAGATCACCTTAATTCTATTGATAAGTTAATATTTGAAAAAGGTTGTAAATAACCTCCTTGGTTCTTTCTTACAAGCAGTAGTTTTATTAGAATTTGTCACGACATATTTGCATAGAATTATTGTAATCATATTTTTATTTAATACAATTAAAAATAAACACAAATAATATAAATGTTTATTTTTATAACTCTGCTATGATCGAGTTAAGTATAAATAAGCTGTTATATAAGCAACAAAGTAATTACAAGTAAATAATAAATAATCATCCTGTTGTTTTGTTTTGCTGTTGTAATAAACGGCGGCTTTCAGTGAAGAAGCCGTCTTACTACTCCTTTGTCCGAGAACAAAAGTCTCGTGCCATTCACAGGAATGGTAACATAACACCAGTTAGCACACCGACTTATACAAAGAATTCCATTGCCTGTAGAAAACTTACGTACTTATCGATTGCAGTTTTTATTATCTTAATTCTGTATTTATATATTTAATAAAATGTTTTTTTTTCCTGAAATCACTATTATCAGACATTAATAAAATATTCTATAAAGAAAATAGAACCTATAATTGAAAAAAAGATAATTGAAAGTGCTTTTATTTTTCGAACTGTCTTTGTAAAAAGTTTACAAAGACGAGCTTACTGAAGTTGACGACGATTTGTTTTTTTTGCTTACGACGCTCTTGTCACGTATTTTAAACTTGTAAGTATTGTAAAACAGGTCAGCGCTTTCATTGTCTCCAGCTTGCGTAATTTTTTAAAATATACTTATTTATAACCAATTAATCTATAACCAGTCTTAATCTTACGCCTGATTATTCAGGTTTTGTAATATTTTCATTTTATTGGAAATATCAGTCGTTAATTAAGTCTGTCCAGTTTGCAGAGGTCTAAATCGATTTGTTACACACGACGTAGTTGAGCGTCATGTGTTCAAGAATTTAACTTCATTTCAATCAAATTTCTATTCGAATAGCTTGTATACGTAGTAACTGTTGGTATTATACTAATTAGTTTAGCAAATACAAGATAAATAATAAATATAACTGTTTAATGAGAGATATATTTGCGGTAAAGTAATTCGACTTAAAAATACTAATCAAGTCAATTGTGAAAAGTCAACAAACAATGATGATTGCAGCTTACCATACCGAGGTTTCCGTTTGAAAAAAAACCCCCCTACTTATAAGATGTTGCAGGAAAATATGTTATATTTACATAAGTGATGCAAACTACCAACATAAGAGATCGCTGACCTGACTTACAAGTTCAAAAACTTGACAATAGCTCTATAAGAAACTGTGCAAATTGGTCAACTTCAGTAAGCTTGCAAGATCTCACTCGAAAATTGATAAAAAAAAGCACTTTTGATATACTTAAAAAAATAAGATATGTAATATATATAATAATTTTGATTACTAAAATATTGGAACTCAAATAAGCATTATACAATGAAATTATGAATATATAAAAATATGTACACATTTTATGTTTGTCAAGAAAAACATAGACCTTTAATTTAGTCTATAGATATTATATATTATGTTATGATATAATAATTGTAGATTGATCTACGATAATATTAAATGATGTATAATTGATTATGATTAATTACAGTGTCGAAATAATAATCGCACCAATCAATTTATTTTCGTTACATGTTATGGAATTCTGTCAATGCGCCTGCGTACTAACTGGTGGTGTGCTGGTATTTCTGTGGATGGCACAAGGCTTTTGTTTTGCAGAACAATGCAGGAAGATGGCTTCTCTACTTAAATCCAACCTTTATTAAAACACCAACACTCTAGGGAGATTTTTTTTAAGTTACGTGAAATTACTTTATTGTTTAAAAAAATATATTTATTTCGACAACTGTAAGAGCATGAAGGTCAAGTAAATTTTGGGTAAAATTGGGTTTATAGATAAAAGCTTTGCACTGTATTGTTAGGGTCATCTTATTACCATTGTAATAATGTAATCTAATTATAAGACATAAGATGTAAATCTATAGGTAAATAAACCATTTGATACTGGCTGAAAATAACTCAACACAAGCAAAGGCAATATAAAAATAATGCGGTATACGTCCTTTTTGGTGACATTCAAGATGGTACAAAAAAGGACTCATTTTCCCGCGCAATTGGCAATGGACGCTAACCGCGGTGACAAATGGAGAAATAAAGGAATTGTGATTTTTAATGATTTATTAAGGAAATACTGCTATTGTACAATCATTGTCTTACTGATAAGAGGATATGGAATAAAATTATATGAAAGTAGAGAAATGTTGTTTGAATTGTTGACTTTCGTCAACAGTTCAGAAGCGGGATCACGAAAGGATATACAAAACTTCCTTCCACGCCTATAAAGTGTAAGTAATTGTGCAATTTATTATCATTATGACTTATTAATAAATCGCAGTGATATCTTTAACGTTATAAACGAAATAATATTTTTTTTTTCTTTATAATTTTGGATTGATGTTTTTCTTATTTCTGCTGGATGACAGAATGAATGCGTATGTTGTATTCACATTATTCACGTGTGTAGGTATATTAACGAAGGTATAGTCGTAATGAATTTAATAATTAATAACTATATTTTTTTACATTTCGTTTATGAAGGGTTTTCACACCATATTGACTTGGCTGCACAGTACTGAGGAATTTGTCACTTATTAAACAAAAAGCAGTACCTTTTTTTTCAATTATTAATGAATTTCAAAATAATACTAGCAATATACAGTTAATCTCGTGTCTCTTATAAGTCCAATTAATTATATTTACACAAAGTTATATATATACAATTCGTAGTGTGACAGCGACATAAATTAAACTACATATTATATTTTATCATTCTATATATCTATAATTGAATTTAGACTACAAAAGCTATTTTATTCCTATATTCCTGGTATTTGCACCAAGTTAAATTAAAACTTATATATAGTCTAAAGGTCTTAATGAAAAAAAATAACATGTCACTTAGTGAATAAATATATTTTTTAACCGCTATACATGTCAGTAACTCTTGTGATTGAAATTAATCTAACTGGTATTCTTATTTCTGAGTTCTAGAATCGGGGATAGAAAAAGTCGTTCAAGGAGTTGCTGACTTACAAGACCCAAGAACAAGGGTTAGTGATAAGTCAAACCCAAGGCGAAGAGTCAATGACAGGTGACTGCCGAAGTGAAAAGTTAATTATATGTAAATCAAGAGGTTTATGAAACATGATACCCGTTAAGGGTATATGACAAGAGACACCCGATTTTAAGGGTATATGACGGGAGATACCCAAGGTTAAGGGTACATGACAGTAGATACTTGAATTTAAGGGTATGTGATAAGAGATACTCGATTTTGAGTGTATATGACGGAAGATACCCGAGATTAAGGGTATATGACGGGAGATACCCTAGGTTAAGGGTACATGACAGTAGATACCTGAAGTTAAGGGTATGTGATAAGAGATACCCGATTGTGAGGGTATATGACTGGAGATACCCGAGGTTAAGGGTATATGACAGGAGATACCCGACGTTAAGGGTAGATGACTGGAGATACCCGAAGTTAAGGGTAGATGACTGGAGATACCTAAGGTTAAGGGTATATGACTGGAGATACCCGAGTTTAAGGGTATATGACTGGAGATACCCGAAGTTAAGGGTATATGACTGGAGATACCTAAGGTTAAGGGTATATGACTGGAGATACCCGAGTTTAAGGGTATATGACTGGAAATACCTAAGGTTAAGGGTATATGACTGGAGATACCCGAGTTTAAGGGTATATGACTGGAGATACCCGAGTTTAAGGGTAGATGACTGGAGATACCCGAAGTTAAGGGTAGATGACTGGAGATACCCGAAGTTAAGGGTAGATGACTGGAGATACCCGAAGTTAAGGGTATATGACTGGAGATACCCGAGGTTAAGGGTATATAACAGGAGATACCCGAGGTTAAGGATATATGACAGGAGATATCCGACGTTAAGGATATATGACAGGAGATACCCGACGTTAAGGGTCTATGACAGGAAATACTCGATTTTAAGGGTATATGACAGTTGACAAAGGCAAAGGTTCTGGATCAGCGACGCCTTAAGTCGCGGAAGCACTACTACAGTTGAAGAGCTAATTTTGGATGACAAGAAAATATGCAAGGCAAAGCTCATCAACCACGACAACGTTTAAGACAGAGGCGTAGAGATCTAAGCAATTCTTCAGTTCCACGTAAGTCGATTAAAGCTCATTCAAAGTCCAAACGAGTAAAGATAAAAAACGAAAACGAGAAATGTAAATAGTACTAACGCTATTCTCGATAACTTACTTTTATAACAAAAAAATGGCTCCTGGCTAACTTATAATATTAACGTCATTTTCAATTGCGATCCTAGTTCTAAAGAACAGACAATTGTAACATGATAAATAATGTTAAAAATGCACAGAAATGTAGGATTAGAATGAGAAATAATAAGTCACTTATATTTATAAAAAAAATTGCGGTATAGCAAAATCTTGGTATCAAGGATTACCCACAGTATTGTATGATTAGGCAGAATTAAAACATCGTAGACTTTTGCCACGCTGTAAACTTCGCTGGGTTGTTAACGGCATTGTTAAGTAAGTGCTTTTTTTTTTTTTTACAGTACATCACTAGTTCATTAGATTTATTTGCAAAAATATAAAAAAATAAGTTATAGATAAACTGTACACGGCTTATCACATAAAAGATAACCGCGCCGTCAGAAAAGGGACACACGACGCCTGATTCTTAGCCTGACCACATTGAAATATTTCAAGTCCAATAAAGTAAAAACTATTGTATAACAAACGCTTTTCTGTAAAGTCGCTTTACGGACAACAATTTTACGCGATAACGTAAAAAGAAAACATTAATGCAAAATTGCAAGATTATATGAATTGAATGATTATCACCGAATTATTTTGTATAGTACAAACTAGGAGTTCATTGAAAATTAAAATATTTCGATAAATTAATATCTATTTACGTTATTTATTTTTTTTAATTAATATAAATATAAATTTATCTTAAGTTACAAAGATTAATAGCGAGTAATAGTGTTCTGTTAATAATTTATCAATAATTTTTATACACGAGTGATATTTAAGACAATCTGCGTTATTCTGTCAAGGATAGAACGATGATGCGTTGTTATATTAAACAATGGAACCAATATTAACTTTTCACTTTACTTTATATACAGTAGACACACACACACAGTTCAGGTGTTCGTCGGCCGCAGCGGCTGATGAAATGGAAGAGGTATAAACGCGTCTCAAGCCCTACGCTTGGTCCGATAGTGCTTCTCTATCGATTGTTTCGTTCTCGGTAATGATAGCTATGAATTTTGCATTTTTTTCCAGATCATAAACTATTCGTTACAATTATTATAATTTTATCCGTTGTTTATGGACATTACCGAATGTCTTACTCAGAGAGGAGCCAAGTAAGACATGTGGTTCACGAGGTAGGATGAATATACGGTATAGTGTTTGATTGCGGCGTTAATAAATCGTCGTATTGGTGAAGAAAAATAAACTGATGATAGAAGGATATGCGTTGAATATCGAGCGTTGAAGCCCAAAACAAAGCTAAAAGAATCAGTATCCACTTCCGTGTATCGAGGATCAATTAGAGTTGTTTATAGGCAGTGACTTATTTGTGTGTAGGTTAATCATGAAAGAAAAGTCTGATTTAACGGACAAAGTTCATGACACCAGTCTGATAGTCTGAATGTCATAGAATGCTATTTGGACTCATTAGTGTGCAATCAGTCTTTCAAAGAACCAATGCAATACACTCTTACTTGTATGGATTATGTTTTGGTCCCATGTAAGGGTTTTGATATGGAGTTGGAAGGACTAAATGAGGTACTTGATATAATAAAGAAAAAAGGTGCTTACAATAAACATGAGTGTAAGAAAGTTCTTCATTGATGTGATAAAGTTTCTGGGCTTGGAACTTAGTTCAAATGGAAAATAACGTGGTTCTAAAGGAAAATAAAGTGTGAAAGAGCGAAGGTGGGGCCGTCCAATCAATATGACCTCCGATAATTATTATTTTTTTTTTTTTTGTTAAAGGTCTCTCAGGATATTTTTTTTAGGAGGTTTATTGGGGACTACTAGTCTTTAAGGCACACTCTTACTTTCTGATTGATTGATAGGCATTCTTACGGTCGTTTCTCAGTACATATTTGGTGGCATCTTGTTTGTATGTCACAATTTGGATACATATGTAAAAGGGATAGTGACAGACACGCTATAAATACAAGAGATAAAAGTGGACTCTCAACGCGGAAATATCGTCTTCAAAAAGTTAAAGAATCCTTTATGGGTTTGAGTGTGCGCATATATAGTAAGGTTCCACAGGATATCTTGGACCTTCCTTTTCTTGCTTTTAAATGTAAAATTGAAAGTATACTGTTGAAAGAAGGCTTGCTTTGGCATACAGGAGTTTTTGGTTGATCGTATTTCGGTCGACTAAAAGGTTGGGTTGTGGAGCTTTGCTTGTTGACTCGTTTGAGGGATGTTCTAATGTATACATCAAACATTGTTAAATTGTTTTTAAAAGGGGAGCAACTGTTGAGTTTCTGGCCAGCTCTTCTCAGCAGAGCCGCATTCCAAGCTGGTGGTAGCTTCCTCACGGACTGACGTACTCGCATACTATACTGACATTTTTTTTAATGTAATGTAATGTAATTGACGATTCAAAGGTGCATGTAAATGTCTACTTGAGTAGGGATATTTTTGATTTTGATTGTGATTGTGATTGGTTAGAAGAATTAAAAACAGATACAATTGGCAGTGGGGAGAGGAAGGGTAATGCGTAGCACGATGTTAACACGGATTGACCAGCGATGAGTCAAATAACGGGTTTATATCATAAATTTTAATAGACAACAGGAGAAGTAATGTCACACATTCTGTTATCTGCAATCTTTTTGGAATATCAAATTCTTGATATTCTGTTAATGGAATCTGAAAACAAATTGTTAACCACAATGAAATCAGCGATCGATAAAATTTGTGGAATAGGTGTTGGTGTGTTGGATGATGTCAGTGGCGGTGTATTGAAGGTGTGGTCGATATATACAATAACTGTAAGCCAAAAAAATGGCATTTTATATAAAGGAGGAGGGAAAGATGTAAGGTGGGCTGTGTTAAGCAAGGCACAATGGCAAATTCATGACGATAAAAGACTGTTATAAAATAAAAGTTAGAACAAATAAGAAACCTATTCGTTTCAACATATGAGACAATAAAAAAAACCGATGTTTGAGATGTTTCGAATGTGTTCACCACCAGGCCCATTCACCATAGTGAAGGTGGACTCGGTCCAATAAAAAAAACAAATTACTATACACATTATTTGACCACCTAGGCCCTTTTGTCAAAATTAATCTGGAAGTTGTTACCTCTTTGTCCTTATTGACGGCTTTCCAAATTTCATAATACATACACCTGTTAAAAATGTAAAATCGCTTACTAAAATAAAAAAAAATTAAAACCGTTGAACATTTAAAGATTTTATCACAGCATAAAACAAAACAAATATTAAACGTCTTAGCAACAAAAAGAGCAAAAGGTAAGGAGAACGGTTTAATAAAACCTTAACTGAGGCGTAACTACATCAAATTACGATATAGCATAATAAGCTTGGAATGAGCCTTAGAGGAATATATAATTAACTTTCAACACTACAATAAGAAAACAACTTAAAGATCTCTATCACAACTTGATAAAAAAAATTTTCAAAAATTATAAAACTCAGGTAAAATTAAGTAGAATAATTAATATTGAATATTGGCAGATTGTTTAAAAACAATTAAGGAAGATGCTTTCAAACGTATCGAAACATAATATCAAAAATATTTTTAACGCTACAATAAACTTTAAAAAACCCAATAGACAAAAAAAAAAGAGTTAGTGCAAATCCAAAAGCAAGTGCAAATCGCAAAAAAATGGTAGTTTAATATACCTTATTAAATATTAATATGCCTTATTTAATACTTTTATATGATACATTTTTGAGAACTATATGATGATTTTTTTTAATACTCTTATATGATAAATTGTTGAGGACAACAAGATAGATTCTTTAAATACTTTTATATGATAAAATGTTGAGGACTATGTGATGGACTTTGTTAAATACTCTTATATGATAAATTGTTGAGGACTATATGATGATTTTTTTAAATGCTCTTATATGATAAATTGTTGAGAACTATATGATGATTTTTTTTAAATACTCTTATATGATAAATTGTTGAGGACAACAAGATAGATTCTTTAAATACTTTTATATGATAAATTGTTGAGGACTATATGATGATTTTTTTTAAATGCTCTTATATGATAAATTGTTGAGGACTATATGATGGATTGTTTGAATTCTCCTATATAGTAATTGCTGTTGTGACTTTCGTAGTTAAGAAGGAACAGTACTCATAAACTGGGCTTAATCGTGGATGAGCTTTGATCGAGACTTTGTGACTACTTGAAATAATGATTTCATAAATGATGAAGATGACCAGAACAATGAGGTATTAACCTCACGAATAACGATAGTGATAATGTAGCTAAATAATATAATTTCTTGGGCTTTTTCTATTTTTGTAATTGTTTAAAGTTAATTAAATATGATGTGACTTACTTTTAATAACACTATCTACAGTACACTACTAACAGTACACTTGCTTATTAACTCAATATAAAGTGGAAATTATTATTTTTTTTGCATACCTTATTGTAATTTGAACACGAATATTGATTTGTAAAAATATATTTTTGTCTTTATGTGGGCGATTGATTATTCTCACATTTTTTTATATTTGTGTTGCGAAGGGACTCGCAATTTACAGGATGGCCGAGCTGTTAGGGTCATCTTATTACCATTGTAATAATGTAATCTAATTATAAGACATAAGATGTAAATCTATAGGTAAATAAACCATTTGATACTGGCTGAAAATAACTCAACACAAGCAAAGGCAATATAAAAATAATGCGGTATACGTCCTTTTTGGTGACATTCAAGATGGTACAAAAAAGGACTCATTTTCCCGCGCAATTGGCAATGGACGCTAACCGCGGTGACAAATGGAGAAATAAAGGAATTGTGATTTTTAATGATTTATTAAGGAAATACTGCTATTGTACAATCATTGTCTTACTGATAAGAGGATATGGAATAAAATTATATGAAAGTAGAGAAATGTTGTTTGAATTGTTGACTTTCGTCAACAGTATTAAATTCGCCTCTAGTTAAATGCACGAGCTTATTCATTTTATTTACATTCGATGTTCTATAACATTTTAGTGATAAAAACAAAAATAAATCTGCCGTTTCAATGATTCAGTACCAAGAGGCAAAATTTTGCAAATGTAAGTAGTAGTAGTACGAGTATATGTATTCTATGACGACGACAAGCAGGCGTCCGTACCCCGGAAGCGCTGTGTTTGTTTTGGGACGAATGAAATCGAAATCTAGTGCATGACCTGCTCAAGGCTTCAATCGTATCAAAACCCAGAACCAGCGCTAACGAAGCTACCCTTTTTACAGGCTATCACATATGTATTACCATTTTAAGAAAATCTATGTTTTTGATATTCTTTACTTTAATTAATCCTAATAATTTCTGAGTTAATTTAAGGTTGCTTATATGAAAAATATTTTTTAAGGGAACAAAAAATGCTCTAGTATTTTTCAATGAAGAAATATTAGCACAGTTAAATTTTAATATTTTAAGGTATTATCGATAATGTACAGTAAAAATATATTATATCGATATATTATAATAAAATTACTAGATAAAAATACTTAATACTTAGATAGTAAAAAGTCAGACACAAAGTTCAACAATAGAATATACTCAGCATACTATTCATAGAATCTTATTCTAAAGTAACAGTTCATGAAAGGCTTATTGAATGTAAGCCACGGAATTGTTTGTATATATATATTATTTTGCTTTCTAATAATTAGGACTGCTGTTCACAAGTTTATTTTAGATATATATTTTTAATATATTATAATATATTTTTTATATTTATTTATAGTTTTTCTGTCAAATATTATAATAAAATGAATTTACTAACCTTATCGTACTCGTCTATTTTAATTTGAAATTGTCCAAAATGTATTTATTTCAAATATGTAATATTTTATACTATATAAAAGAGAAAATACTTATTTTTTTTCTTTCAGAATGAGGCTTAGTCTTTGATTATTTACATGTCAAATAATAAAGTATCTTAACATTGACTTAGCGAGTCTTTGGAGGTAAGCATCTTTGTTAAGACGGAAATAAAAGGAGAGTAAGTTAATAAAGAATACTTAGAATTTCTCTTCACTTTATACAAATTATTTTAAATTATTACATTCTTTACTCCTTATATTCAAGACGAAGTATAAAACCAATAACTTTCAATTTTATATAAATCGTAAGCTTTGATTTGAACTACCTTGGTATTTCTCTTATTCTTCAATATAAATAAGTATTTTAGTAAGTAGCATTTTCAGACTTCTACATACTAATTTTAGTTGATGAAAGATTAACGTTTGATACAGGTAATACATTAACAAAGCTATGTAACATGTTCTTTTGTTTGTCAATCACAATGTAACGCTTTTATTTATAAAATGTGTCTGATATAAAAACGCAAATATATAATAATAATTTTTAACTTTTTGATTCTTAATCAACGAAAAGCAATAAAGGCTTGTTTATATTTTTTGTTCGACTTTTGAATTTATTAACACCATGACTCAGTAAAATGTGTCATTGAGTCATGTCCTTAACTGCATCTACCAGTATAAAGATAGATAAATGACAATTAGGTAACCGAACTACGTAATATCTATAAGAATAAAACACTTCAATAGCACAAATCAAACACAAGTATACAACAATAAAATTACTTTTGATAAAATTGTATTCGAGAGCACCCTCTCTCGAAAGGCGTATTGAATGTAAGCGCGGAACAGAATTCTTCCTACATATATATTTTCTTTCGAATCACGATGTCTGTTGTTCACACTTCAGATACAAATAAGAAGTTTATAGGTTACTTATAGTTTATATTAACGTAAGGAAAATATACATTTAATAATAAAATGATAATGCCACAGTTACGGCGCTTATACTATTTGAAAATAACTTAATTATGATTTATTATAAATTGTATGTTTTAAAGTTTTTACAGATTATTATTGATCATTATATTCAAGAGATATAAATTGCCGTTCCCTCCCTTATAGCCTTTGATTATTTACCATGTATTATATGTTTTAAGCGTCAAAGAATCAAGCCAGGACGTAGAGGAAATGGATAAAGCGGAAATCGGTGTTTGAAGTTACAGGATACAGATTTACTGAAGATACGTTACCTAATAGAAAGACGTAAACGGATATTAATATAGAAGTTCGAAATTGCATACAATAATAATTTTAATGACCTGTCAAAAACGTAAATATCTTACAGCATGGTTTTTGTTACTGGATGTTGTCGCTGTGATCTATCATATTCTCACATATTGTGAGGGTTTCGATTACCAAAAAACTATTTTCCGAAATTATTATGAAGATAATTTAAACTGTGATATTAAGTGTTAAGTACTAATTAAGTATAAATTGAGGATGAACAATCTTTAATGTAGGAAAATAAAAGGTGTAAGTTGTATTTTCATTTCAAATCAGAATATTATCCAGTCGAAAAGATGGTCCGATGCTGGGAGCCGTTTTATTGACGCAGTTTGGCCTAATTACTATCGCAAAGCGTAGAAACGGATAACTTCGTTTTATTAAATTCCTTAGGGTATACTCGCTACATCAGTTTTAGTTCTAACGAAAATATATTTAGCGCGAAATTTAATCTAACGGGTTTTTTTTTAATTAAAACTTTCAAGTAGAATAAAATGGTATATTAACTCTTAGACAGCATCAATATTATATTATACACAGTTGTTAGTACTAAATATTATTTGCAATAAAATGCCACCTTTCTTTGTGCCTTAAGCGCGCCTGCAAGGGGAAGTTTTTGCCCACTTTCAAATATACAGATTGTATTCTACTTTTTTAAATAAATATTTACTATTTTCAAGCATCTACTCATTAATTAAAATTAAAAAGTTATTGCAGCAAATATACAATCATTAAAAAATATTTATTTTGTAATAAATGGTTAAATGGAAGTGTGGTCATTAAAAATCAAAGGATATTTTAAATTGAAAATAAGAATAGTAAAGTAATAATTAAATATATTCACCTCTCATATTGAATCTGTAGTAAAAAAAAAACATTTAAGTCAAATTATTATTTATTTCATCACAATTCAAAATGGCTTTTAACAATCTGAATTTCAGTTTCATTCCATGCGAAATCTTATTTCAAAAATTTTATATACTTTTAGTTATTAAAAATTGTATACACTTAAAAGTTTTTATTATAGGGAAAAATTAATAGCTCAAATATTGTCTTAATGAAATATTTGTGTGTGCGAACCTATAAGATACCGGCTGTTAAACGAGTACATTTAAAACGAAAATATTGCTACGAACCCATATAATACTTAGTTACTTCACAAATTGTTTACATTTCAATATTAACATTCTATTCTGAATAACTTGCATCATACATATTAAACAAATATGAAATACTATTGTGTTATCAGATTTCTGGAATACGGAGTGAATGTTAATGCGCGCCAAAGTATTAAATATAAAACTTTATTTTTTGAAAATGGAACAATATTTTTATAATTTTTATAATTTTACTTGATACGTACCAATTCGTAACCAAGTCTACGTCCTTCTGGAATGATTTACAAATGGAATTAATTGGAATGACAAAAGGCCCATATCCACCTTAATAGGAAATATAATTACAAAACTATAAATAGAAACTTTAACGAAACAACTGAAATCAAATTTCTGTCATATAAGGTTAAAGTATTGGTATGAATAAGAAAACGTGATTAATCCTTGTTGAGTACCTACATATCAATGTACCCTAAACTTGAAATTTTTGACAGTTCTTATATTTGTATTTATTTTTTTGTTTGGGTTTAGCTTCTAGTTGGAGTTAACAGTATCAGTTTTCTAAAAAAAAATCTAAAAAAGCCTTAAAAACAGATTTGGCTTTATTAAAATTTCAAATAAAACTACGGTTTGGTAGTTTAGTTTAGGTTTTGATATATTTGAATACTGTGTAGTTTTCGTCTGATACAAATAAATTCGTTACTTATTATTTAATTCTCTTATTTTCACGGATTTAAAATGGCCTGATCCATTATGAATGAGAGGAAAAAGAAATCCAAACGAATTGTGAAAAATTATATTATGTAACGGTACTTGTCTTGTAACTAGATCCAACATATAAGCTTTATTTACACTGTGAACAAACCCCTATACTTTAAATACAGCAAATATAAACACAGCCTTACATTATTATTCAATAACGTGCTCGTTACGTAGCAATATTCAATACCTACCTATTATTTTGTAAAAGGAATTTTATCTTTGTTCACTTTTTTTAAAATAGCTCTGAAGGTGTTTTTCCTTTTACATAAATGATTTGTTTTTTAAGTCTCCTATTTCTAAAAGAAATAATTCTTGATTTTTCTTCACAATGTTTGACTTAATGTTACTTTGTTACCTTGTTAGTTACTCTTAATGATTCATATAACGAAGCTAAATTAGGTACCCATTTAATTAACTACCCTGGAATGAATTCCGACTATACTTTTATATTTAGGTTAAATATTAGTAGACTTTATATACTATTAATATATTTTTGTAAAGGTCCACAAGTACTTCCAAACCGATAATCGAAAGACGCTCAAGAGATTTTTGTTTTTTTTTTAACGTGATCGGCTCGCGTTTAAACACAGCCTGCGTTTTATTAAGCATAACTGTAATTTAAGATGTTACATGCTTACATTTGACAATCTTTAGACTGTAGTTATTAAGGAACACCGATCCCGGGAGGAGGTTCCATAGTTTTGTCGTACTCACAATGGGTTTCGAAGCGAAACGCATTGTATGAGATTTGGTTGCTCAGTGAGATTTAACAAGAGGGCAAGTCGTTTTGTCTCTCTCCCAGCATGGTTGGTGTCTAGGTATGGTTATAACCAATCCTGGTGATAGCTGAAAATCCCCTAATAACACAAATTGAGGCGACGGGTACTCTTGTTTAGAGCTGCGTCTCTCTCATATCTCGATGACATAGTTAGCGAGTCGAGTTTATTGGATTCTAACTCTGTATTTCCAGTGTCTGAACAGAAGAACGGTAGAGAAACCTAGACAATTTCCTCAATACTTTTGTCCTTCTGTAAAATCTTAAATTTTGAACAATAAGTTTAATTTTATAAAATATAGTACTAATACGTTAGAATTCGATTTTAATTAATAAGATTGAAGATTCACCCTTGGTGTTGTGAAAATTTCTATATAATAGATAGAAGATACTGTCTCTCTCTCTCTCTGTCATATATATTATTTATGGGACGGTTGGGTAGGACTTACAGTCAATCAGCGAGGTGTTTTTGGACTAACAGTGAGATAGTGAATCTGCAGTGCATATAAGTGAGATTGCTGGTGGTGGCGGTGGAAGGACAGTTTTAATAATTTAACGTCATTGTTTTATGCTGTATTTATATATTAACATATATAATATATAGGTATATGGTGCCTAACAAGAACGTTTTGATATGTGTTGCAAAAGACAATTCGTTGAGTGATATTTACTATGAGTATCAGTCAACCAATTAACTCGCTGTATACTCGCCTGTTCAAATTGAAGAGTTTTCTTGAATTTCTTTTATCTAAAAGAATGCCAAGGGGCATTAAGCATGCTTCTCTCTCCAAAAAATTAGTATAATTAGTATCAGTATATTCTTATTGAGGATATATTGTAAAAAAAATACGGATCAGCACTGTGTAACTTACTTTTAGTATTTTTTATTAACGTTTATTAACGAAAAAATTAAACGCTTTCAATAAATTTGCAAGTAAATATTTATGTAGAAAATTATTGTTATTGAATGATTAAATATCTTTTATCCTTTAATATTAGGGTTCTGTAGAGTCAATTGTGTATTATAGCAGATAGTCTGTCGTTGTTTATTAAGTCAGTTCAATTTACAGAAGCCTAACTTGATTTATTACACATGAAGTAACAGAGCGTCGAGAGCTTAACGTCATCGCATACAAATCTCTCCTCGAATAACACACACACCAACGTACACGTAACAAATACGACGTAGCAAGATTGGTCAATTCCAATTTATTCAGCAAATGTAAGCATAACTAGTAACTCGATCTCTCATTGATTTGTCTTTAGAATTTCAACAAAAAATTCAAATATTATGACAAAATATATGAATATTATTTAGATTTACTATCCGTAAGCCATGCGAGGCTTGCTGACAGCTCAGGGGTGAGTATTTGGCTCAGGGCAGGGATTATTAGCAGACGAGTGTGAATTCACTGTGCCTGTGCGAGCGGCTGGGACAGCTGGACGTGCACTACCTTCCCGACTAACTATATATAACTATACATATATCTATATATATATATATATATATGTATATAATATTTGTAATACGTTCCTACGTTCCATTGCTTACTTGTCTTAATAGTAGAGGTTATTTTCGTCATGTCAGGTTTGGAGTTTGCTTACAGGGTTTGTTTTTAATATTTAATCTGATGTAGTTCTGTAATTTTTGTTAAAAGAATGTTAATCTGTTTTTTCTTGGAGTTTTCTCTTTTCTTCCATTTATTTCCTGTATATTTGTTGCTCACAGGTTCCTTCAGGGTAATTAATAAAAGATTTGGTTTTCAGTCCTTGAATTAATAAAATGTATGAAAATGTGATATATTCAGTCCAACTTAAAGCTTGTATTAACAAACAATATTGATTTCTGAAAAACTTATATGATTGAGATATTGTACAACATATATGTATTTTTAGACAAGTGTATTTTTTTTTAGACAAGTGTATTTACGATCGAATACCTAGAGCTATATACATTGTAATATTGTGATTAGTAAAATATTAAAGGAACCAATAACTCATAACTTAAACAGGCCCAGTCAATGTTTCTATCAATGGAAGGCTCGTGCTGATCATCACGGCATAGCATTGATGACGGTGACCTCAAGCATATTTCATAAAATCTTCGAACACGTAGATCACGTAACCCATTGAAAGATAATTAATTATATATAAAAAAATAATATAAAAGTAAACTTAGGGTAAAGCATGTTCATTTTTAATTTAACTCAAAATCAAATAGGTGGATTTACCAGTTATCAAGCCTCTTAGACAAAGGCTTAAAAGAAAAGTAATGCACAAGTAATATGAAGTCTCTCTTTACTACACACATTATTTTAAAATGCGCTAAACTAATAATGCTGATAAATATCTAAGAATAATACAATTATCTCAATTATTATTAAGAACATTGATTTAAAACTTTTTTATATCATACTGGTATTTAATGGAGGTGAAAAAAAAAACAGATAGGCTGGGATTCTAAATGGTACGGGGCTATCCAAAGGTTAAATCTTGCGCCCATTTATCTTCCTTGAGTATATAAATGTATATCACTTTTGTAGACAAACATAATGAGAAAATATTTATTGCAATAATATTTAAAGTCATCAAACGGCATCAATATCATCATCGCAATGTTTGACGATGTAAACAAAACTCTCCGAATAATGCATTGGTTTACTGTACTTCAAATGTAAAATAGGTGCAAGCTATGAGAAACCGATGAGTATGTTTGAATCCACCATTTTATGTGTTGATGTTAAATTACAATGGAGCCCTGCCACGCATGCTTTAAAATTGTTTTCATAGGTGTCCCACTGTGTGGTAGCGATGAGAGAGATACGTACAATTTACTATCTAAAATTGAAAGATTATTTACGACATGAATTTAAGCAAACCAATATACTCACGATCCTTGGCAAGTAAATTTTTAAAAATATTAAAAATGAACATAAAAGTACTGATTTTATTAAACGTAGTGATGTACATAATATAAATACGAGGATTGAATATTACGCGTTACTTATTACTCGACTCCAAAGAGTGAGTTAATCTTCAAAGGGGCAATGTATACAATTTTTCAAAAAGCTTCCAGTAAACGTTGAGGTATTATCGTTTAATGTAGACCGTTTGTGTATTAACGGATACGATATTTCCGAATAAATAGAGGATAACGCACGGTGGGTATAAAGATTGCTGGCAGGCTATTTTAAAATTTGTTCAGTGTATTTTCGTTCAATGTTCATTGTATGCATTTTTATTATAAATTTTCCAGTAAAGCCTTGAATTGCTCATTAGGTGAGGTAACTGTACGCGAATATGTAATTAAATCTTGACCAAAGGTAGCTGAGCTATGAATATTGTTATATTCTACATACGTTATTAAATTACTTGTTTTCGTTGGATAATGCATGCTTTTGTGATAATTAATTAATATCTGTCATATTTCAGTCATGCATTTAATGAAGATAATGTGTTTATATTTGTTAGCTGGAAATAATTTAACACTAAATATTAATGTTTCATTCTGTACTGATGTATTACCTGATAACGTATTTCTTAATACCAAATTTTTAGAGCATTTTATTTCCTCTTAAAGTTCATACCAATTATCTTCAGACAGAATACCGATCCTGAAATATCTTTTTAATTTATGGATTCTTTTTATTTAAAATAAAAAGAATCCATATTTTATATATATATATATATATATATATATATATAATCCATATTTTATATATATATATATATATATATATATATATATATATATATATATATATAATGTTTATTAAGTAAGACTTAAGACTTGATTATAAATACGAGTACTCATAAAAGATATTCAAACTGCAGAAACAAGAGCTGACGTGATTTACAATACTTATCAGTTTAAAAAACACGACAGCACCCTGATAAAGTGCACATACGTGAACGTCACAGAGCTTGTGCTTACAATGTGTTGATGAAGAGTGTACCGAAAATAAAAACATTTTCGATAATATCATTCAAACAATGTAATAAATACATCACAAAGGATATAAAAGTATGCAGACTATCACAATTTCATCTGGTAAATGTTTATTGTTATTGGAAATTTAGTTATTAATCAGATCAGATTAAAAATAAAATATACATTCAGGGCATGAATGAAGTCATAAATTAGCTACTATAATACACCGAAATTAAAAATATATGTTTGAAATAATCACATTTCATATAAACCTTTTAAATTTCATTCAAAGTTTGAGTCTATACTAATATTGTGTCTACAAAAAATATTGTTTATCTGTGATAAAAGCAGTTTGATCAAATGGATATAATTAATTATATAATTATATATAGCATTCATTTTATGAAAACTCCAATCGATATGTATATTCTTTGCAGGCTTCGGAATTTGTTTTATACGCCGGCGTGTTATCTGGCGCTATATTGATATTATTGTGAATAGTACAAGGCTTTTGTTTGAGAATAATGAAGAAGGGGCTTTATTACAACAATCCCAGTTAATTATTTTATTATTTACGTTGACTATGTTGTTTAATAAATCTAGATTCAATTAATATGGACTTAGCTCGATTATTAAAAAACACCAATAGCAAAAAGAGAGATGTGTGAAAGTTCAAAATAAAGAAGAGTATACAATTTTATTATTTTAAATTAATATAAACATCAACTTATAACCTAACAAAAAGAAACAGTTGTTTGGAGCGAACAGAGAAATTGAAACTTTCTACGCGATCTACTCACGACCTCATTCACGTAGGATCACCTGGTACTATCGATAGACTACCGCGCTTGCTAAAGACTAACCCATGCTTATATTAATTTCTGAGTTAAGGTTGTTGTTTAGATGAGTAAAGTTTTTAAAACAAAGAATAAATAGCACTCTGTAGAATTTTTAAACGTTAACCAAGGCTCGTTTTATAAATATATTAACCTCGTATGTTACCCTATTACCTCACATGTTACCCCATATCCGTAACTATTTTACCCCTATAAAAATTCACCTAAAAATGCAACAATACAATTACTTCGGATAAACTATTGTCCGAGACCATCTATTCAAGAAAAGCGTATTGAATATAAAACCCGGAAGCCCTTCGTAAGAAAATCATTTTGACTAATCTTCTTAGCTTGTGTCATCCGGGATGTTGTCTGCGAGCTGGCCAGAAAAATATAGTTATCTACTTAAATATATATATCTACTTAAACTATTCAATTTAAGTGAGTGCTCATTGTAAGATCCATTCTAAGCTTTGTGAACAGGCAACTAAATGTGTTAGGTTTAGCCAAAAGTTTGAGAATTATATTTGTGGAATTACATCTTCAAAGTTAAATTGTACGATAGTAGAAATATGAATATAGAAAATAAATGTCAAGAATAATCTATATCAAGCTTAATACAAAATTTGTGCATATAGTTTAAAAATTAATAACCGACTGACTGATTGATTTTATGGGATTAATATGTCTCTTTGCTCTTGTTTATTTTTATTTAATATAATTGCTACATAATGTCTGATATAGTCAATAAAAAAGATTGACGATTATAATATTTTTTTAACTAAAATAAAGTGTTATTTTATGTTCACGATTCTTGATGTTTAAAATCTATCTTCATATGTATTATTAGAATTAAGAGTGCAGCAAAAATATGGTTAACCAGGTTGACATTATCCCCGACAGAGACTGCTTGAAAGGAAAGGTTCATGCGTTCACCCATAGTCTTTCTGAGTAACTGAATTTCGGCAGCGCTGGCTCCTGCGTTTGATGATTAGCGTTCCACAACCGAGCTGTTGTTTGCTGTGTGCCGATAATATAAATGCAAAGACATTTAAAAGATTTAATCAGATTGTCACTATACAGGCAGAAAAGAGTTACAGAAAGAACTGACCCGCTAGGGAAACCAATAATGATATTCAATCGATTCCATCAGACGAGCAACTCTTAATGACCAGCCGTATTGATTGCTCAAAAATATCAGCTACAAGTATGTACTCCATAGACTATTCAAGAATCATTCCAACTCTAGATATGTGTGGCGTAAACTAGAAAATCTCCAGGTCGTTCACTGAGGAGGTAGTCTAATTCTAAGTACTTCTATGTAATTCTATGTAGGTAGGTTGAATAAGGTGCTTGAGAAGTTCCTTTGATAGGCTATGGCGTGCATATTTTATTTCTTGAAAATACAATTATCATAAATTTATGAATGTCGTATACAGTAAATACTGACATTGATCTATATTTCTGTATTATATTGAGAATAGTTCAACCAAATAATTAAATAGAATTTTTACAAGGATACAATTTTTATAAGGATTTATTTTATAAATTAATTTATAAAATCTCTCTCTTTCCTGCCGCAATAAATTGTAATAAATATTAAAATCAATTATGAGACTATTGTATGCCTTTTTTATTTTCAATAAAATAACAAAAAAAAACAGATTTATAAATATGTCAAACTTTATTTAATTTTTGATTATTTATTTTATTTTGAGGAAAATAAGTCTACTGCTCCGTTAAACTTTCATTCAATCGAGCAAAGTTTACAATAAACAATTCGTAATTATCATTTACAATTAAATTTCTCTTGAAAAAATAATAATTACAAGTCACATTGTTTTAAGATTTACAATTATTATTATTTTTAATATTTTATATATGTTTCAAATATCTGAAATAGCAGTAATAAACGATTGCTAACAATTATTATTTAGTAAACAATTTTTTTGACCGCTTGAATATATGAAATTACGTTATCAGTTTTCTGGGATATGGAGCGAAATTGGATCGCAAAATTCACTTGAATACAACAATTCGCAGATTGCTCAAAATGTTGAAATACTTCGAAAGCTATCGAAAAATGATTTCACTCTACTCCTATGATGTGTAATTACTTGATTTGAATGAATTTTTTCCAAACATTTATTATTTCAATAAAATATAGAATATATATTAAATATAAAACTAGTAACATATGGTAAAAATATAAAGCTTTAACATTTTATTTTTCAAATTGTAAATTATTGCATCTGCTTCGAAAATAATAAGAAACTTTAAACCATAGTTGTAAAAGTTTTAGTTTATATTTATGCGTTGCTCATTACAAGCTATTATTACAAGCTATTATTACAAGCTACTATTACAAGCTACTATTATAAGCTACTATTACAAGCTATTATTAAAAGCTATTATTAAAAGCTATTATTAGAAGCTATTATTACAAGCTACTATTACAAGCTACTATTACAAGCTACTATTACAAGCTACTATTACAAGCTACTATTACAAGCTACTATTACAAGCTACTATTACAAGCTATTATTAAAAGCTATTATTAAAAGCTATTATTAGAAGCTATTATTACAAGCTACTATTACAAGCTACTATTACAAGCTACTATTACAAGCTACTATTACAAGCTACTATTACAAGCTACTATTACAAGCTACTATTACAAGCTACTATTAAAAGCTATTATTAAAAGCTATTATTAAAAGCTATTATTAAAAGCTATTATTACAAGCTATTATTACAAGCTATTATTACAAGCTATTATTACAAGCTATTATTACAAGCTATTATTACAAGCTATTATTACAAGCTATTATTACAAGCTATTATTACAAGCTACTATTACAAGCTATTATTACAAGCTATTATTACAAGCTATTATTATAAGCTATTATTACAAGCTATTATTACAAGGTATTATTACAAGCTATTATTACAAGCTATTATTACAAGCTATTATTACAAGCTATTATTACAAGCTATTATTATAAGCTATTATTACAAACTATTATTACAAGCTATTATTACTTAAATATTTTCAATAATGAATATATTATTGAATTATTACGTATAAGCAGCTTGAGCACACTTGGCTTTTGTATTTCTTCTGAATACCTAAAGTATTGTATAAAAACATCGACAAGCGATAATATTAGATATGTATATTTAGACTACGATAACACGAGTTGAAACCTTAGTAGTTTTTTGTTGCTATTACTGATTAAACTAAGTATTGTAAATTGTATACAAATAAATAAATAAATATATATATATATATATGTTGATGAAACTCAGTGTGGTTATAGCTTATTGTTATAATAATAATAAACAGTTCTTATTTGTAAGGAAAACCATGAAAATTCATTTGGGATATAATTACAATAAGACAAAACTACTATACCGGTTTTGATAAAATTGTCTATGCTTGGTGTATAACATACTATCGAGCCTTAAACTACCCAATTAACCATACATTATAAATATACACCGAAATTTACACGTTTTATTTGTTGTCATTACAAAAACCTCGAAGTTTAAAGTTTGAGTATCTAGTAAAATTGTGACTACAAAAATAAATATATCTGATGTAGTTTGGGGAAAAAATATGTAATACTTACTTAATTTAATTACTTTTTTTATGTTATAAGATTGCAAACGAGCGTGCGGATCACAGGTGTTAAGTGATCACCGCCGCCCACGAACTGTTGCAACGTCCGAGGACTCACAAGAGCGTTGACGGCCTTGGAGGTGCCTATGCCTTTTTTAAGATACCCATGTCGTATCGATCTGTAAATACCGCCGATGGAAGTCCGTTCCACGTCTTTGTGGTACGTGGAAAAAATGTTACTTACTATTTAGTTACTGTGTTAAAATAATTAAGACCTCCATCGATATGTATATTCCTTACGGGCAACGGAATTCTTTTTATACGCCGGCGTGGTATCTGGCGCTATGTTGGTATTCCTGTGGATAGTACAAGGCTTTTGTTTCAGAACAATGGAAGGTTCATCTACTGAAAGGCATCCTTTAATGAATAAAGTTTTTCTCAAAACTAAATCTCGTTTTATATATTTTAAAGTTGGCTTATTACGTAACGTCAATAATAATACTTTATACTTTAATTTATTAAAATTGTATCCGAGAGCACGAAAAGCATATTGGATGTAAGCCTGTAAAGGAGTTTTTAGAATATACATTGGCTTTCCAATAATAATGACTTATATAAAAATTCATAAATTAGTTATAAATAGTAAGTTTACTATTTTCAAGACGAAAAAAATATTAAAGTAACGAGTGACGCTAGGTAACTTAGTATTAAAAAATATATCAAAAGTATTGTAAGTACTGATGCAGCAGGTGGGTACACTTAATATTATCATTCTTTAGTAAATTTAACAATAACCGTTTTTCTTCAATAATTATTAGTCAATATAATATAATTTATTTTTCTGGAGTATATCTCTACTAAATCAGATATCTATATCGTTTTTGTCAACGGCTGTAAGTCTTCGTATGTATTGATATTTCGAATTGCTTTACAATATCGTAAATAGATAGATCGAAAGATACGATTTAGTGATTGTGAGAATCATTTCGAAAAACTGTTCGTGGTATTCCAAAAACCACGAGATTAAGATAAAAAATAAGATATATTATTAAATGAAATTTCTGTTCACAAGCACAGCTGTTGTTGGGGATTTCACATTAGTCGTGATACATTAGGACTTTGAACAGTACATGCTCTCCATATAACATATCATATAGTAAAAGTAAAAGAAAAACTGATTTCAGAAAGAGTGTATTGACTCTCTTAACTCTGCTTCGAAAAAGTAAAGTACGCAAACAGTAAATCTTTCAAAATTAGAGAATATAAAAAATAATAAAACAGATTAATTTTACCACAAATTAAATCACGTGAACTCTACATTTTAAAATCATCAAACGTAATGAAAAGTTTCCATTTACCATCCGTAAAACATTATTTAATTTAATTGTATTAATTTACTGATGAATTTAATATTTTATTTATGCAACATGTTTATAATGTTATCAATTACATACCCTTTTAGTTTATATATTTTTTTTCATTACAAATATTTGTTTGTGATAATATTTTTTTTTTATTCATTTATATGAACGGCTTTCATCCGAGCAGAGTATATGAGTACGGTAGTATAAAACAATATATATTTTTTATAACTTATTTTCAAAATTATGACAGGCTTAAACTATTCTTACCTTTGCTTCTCTTTTGGTTTCACTCAACGTGTAAGGAAATAACAGATCGTCGAAAAAAATGTTCAAAATACGAGTGAATAAATATAACTTTTTAATAGAGTATTTTTGCAAACAGCGATTATAAATATAAAGGAAATACATTAAAAATAATAAATATTTCCCTTTTTATACATTTCCAAATATTATAAGTAATAATAAATCCAACAGTTTTAATGTATTAAATCGAATGTGAACAATTTTTGTTATGTTATTTACATTATAACGCTTAGTGAATCGTCAGTTGACACGTTTGATATAAGTGTTCTGTCACAGTGATTAGATATTATTTAATCTATAAAATAGTAAGTAATGTTTTTGTCGCCAAGCTAACAAAGCTTTATCGCCAAGTCGAGCACGTGTAAACAAACTGTTTTGTTTTTTTAAAGTGGTTTTAATTTTTTTATCCATGAAGTAAAATTAATTACAAAAAAATTATAGCGTGGATATTGATTTCATTTATTTACCATTAAGCAAAGTTTCAGGAAGATAGTAAACTTGAACGTTCTTGGGCTGACAGATATTTGTTACAGGAAATTCAATATTGTCCAAGCAAATAGAATTTAATATAATTACAATATTTATTATTTTTCACCTTATTTGTAGGAAGGAAGTTTAGATAGATGGATTTTATGTATGGAAGAATATTGTTGACTATTTTTTGTTGTTATAAATAATATTATAACATTAATAATGAAGCTTCAAGCCAATATTGTGGTAGTCAATATTAGTCAATTGGTAAATTAATAAAGATGGCGGTAATAACACATCATCTAATATTTTCAGGTTAAAATGTTAATAAACAAGATTAAAAAAAAGATTTTAAAAAACATTATTAAATATTTAACTTAGTGGGATAAATCAACAAAAAAAAATATTTTATCTATTAAAATTAAACTATGTGTTCATGTATTAATTGTAATTCATTTTTTATGTTCGTAATACATAGGTATATATAAAAAATAAGTAACTAATAAAAACTAAGCGACAAAAACAACAGCGCCCAAAAAAAGTTTCAACAAAATATTATATACATATTAAATCTTGTGACAGAACTCCCCAAATATAGTAATATATTTCATAACATTAATTAATAAACAGAAATAATTAATATAACAGCTTTTAAAGCAATTTCTCGTTCGATTGCTTTATACCAATATAATTAGTAAATGTAGAATTGGTTTAAAATCAACGTAAATTTATTCACCGGGTGAAAGAAAACGTCGCAGAGCTGCTAATTGAATGTTTAGATGTTTATCGGCTCCGAGCACTTATACTTTTTTTTTAATACCTTTTAACTAAAATAGCATATCCTAGGTGCTGATTATTTCTTAAGAGGTTATGTGTGACTTACTGAGTGATTCAGTAAGTTTATAAGTAATGTATAGTAAAATCAATATGATTTATTAATTGAAAATGGTATTAGTGCAATTTTATGAAGCTTTTTTACGCTATAACAATATCATTTATTAATATTGAAAGCAAATATGTATTTAATTATATAAGTCTACAATATACCTACATACTTTATCTCTGTTAATGACACTTTCAGCTCAAATGTATTGGATTATGAAGTTAATGATTAGAAATACATAATAAGTAGCTACAAATAACTATTTTTATTGTAACTTGAAAGTCAAACTCAGTACTCATACATTTATATTATATTTTGTTAAAAGCATTTTGTGAGCGCTGTTTTTTTATATTTAGGTACGTATATAGACAAGGTTATAGATATACTAGTATATATATATATATACCTAAGTATATATCATCACTACATTGAAGTGAATTATATTTGAAATTGATTTTAAAATTTGCATATCAATTTATTGCGATACAGAATGAGGTAACACACTTATATTGACTTCAAGTGAGCTCTCTTCCGGACATTGTGCTTACTGGAAAATTTGTTTATAGATAAGAAAGGAGATTATATATAATACCGATTAAAGGTAGACAGACGTAGATGTAGAACAAACAAGTAGACAATACTTAAAGACAAAGGCTCGCTCTGATTATCGGTAAACGATATTTAGCCAGCTCATATAACAATGTGAAATATTATTTTCGTGACGTCACTTTAAAACGTAATATTAGATAAGGCGAGGATAGCACTGAAAGCAGTAACTGAAAATACATAACAATAGTTAACTAATCTCATGAAAACGAAACACTAACTAAAAATAAATATTAAATGGATTATTGTAATATTTATGATTCTTTCAAACTAATTATCTTGGTTTTGCTTTTAATTAATTTATGATCATTTTTGCAAAAGGTCTTTTGAGAGCGAAAACAAAAACAAAAGTAAAAGAAAAAGACGAGAGCAGAGTGAAAATAATTCGCATTTCATTGGATGGGAAGGTCTAAAACTAGTATATTATTAGGCCTTATAATACAGTTAGTCGAGTATACAAAAAACCAATCACAAATATGTAGCATTTGAAAATCGATATTTTTAGAAAATTTACAGCATTCACCAGAGAGCAAAGGCCTAGTATTTCACAATGTCGGATATAAAACTGAAAGATCAATCGCCAGTTATGCTCTATCTACCCTGAATAATGGTACTTCATTTTATTTTCCATAAAGAGTACAGCGATTGATAATTCAAATACAGGAAGTTGAGGAGGCGGCGTGTAAATTGGAAACTGCGATAGAAGAGATCATTATAGAATTGGTCTACTTACTTCTCTCAAAATAAATAAATAGATTTATTTGTTAGAACAATATTGAAAAACTATTTCTTACCCCAAAAACATTGAGTGTAAAGCTGTTATAAGATTCAAGATATTAGTATAAAAATGTTTATAAAAAAATATAGCTCAATTATCAATTAATTATTTTTTTTAGTAATTGTAAAATGAAAAATAAACGTTTATTTACAAACCGATATGGTTGTCCAGAAGTCACCGGTTTGAATTTCTGCTCGTATCGGTTTATTTTTGATTCTATATTTATTTAACGTTTCGGTTGTGGCGTCTTTTCAACATTCATCTATACTGCGATGTTGGATTAGTTAGGATTTTCCAAAGAGGTCTAACAGATGTGACATCCGATATCCCGATAAAGAAGAATATGTATAGAGTGCTTAATTAACTGAGTCTGACTGCTTATAGTAGCTCAATTGGTAGGGCGACCGGTCTGTTTACTAGAAGTCACGGATTCGAATCTCTACCGTATCGGTTTATTTTTCATTCTATATTTATTAATTTACTAAAAGTTCGTTTACTATAATACCTTGAAATTCTAAACAATATTATATATAATTGAATATTACATAAATAAATTTGAATTCTGAAAAGATATTACATGAATAAATTTGAATTCTGAAAAAATAAAGTAATATATTTTAAAAATAATGGTGAATCCTAGTACATGATATTTCTTTATAAATTTTTATTTTTATTTTTATCTCTTAGCGGGAGGTACATTTCTTTTAATTTTTAATAAAAATATGGGGCAATTAGACAAAAGAGAAAAATTGAAAATCATAAAAATAGTTTAGTAATACCTACTAGTACCCAAAAACCCCTTCGAAACATCTTAGTCGCTGTCAACCGTTAGTTTATACTAATTGTAAACGACGGATCTCCTTAAATTATAAATATTGAATCAAGCATAAAATCACAGTAATTTGAATAAAGTTGATAATTGATATAAACTTAATTCTAGGCTGAAGAGAAACTGAGATATCTCAGGTAGAGTTGTTTTATCTGCGTCAAGTCCTAATGTAGATAAACCCAAACATAACAGAGTTCTGAAAAGTCATACTCCTTTTATCTTGCTTCAGCACCTATGGAGTTGGAGACGCAATTTATATACGACGCTTACCCCTCATTCTCAACAAATTCAAATTAATCGCTTAAATTAGATTAGATAAAAAGCACAATTTACTCTTCCTAGCTTTATGAGCTGACAGCTTTTTCATTTCAAGGTTTATTTTATACGGTGTTTGCAGTTTTATTTACAAAGGATTCAGTTTTCAACAGCCCCTCTATGAATACAATTTTGCAAAAATAAACCTATATTTTTAGTCAAACTTAAAGCTTAGTTAAAACCTAGTTATACGATATTTACAAAAGCGATTCAAACTGCAGTCATTAGAGAGCGCTGACCTGATTTACAATACTTATAAGTGTAAAAAAAGTAACGGATTCATCATAAGAAAAAGTGCAAATTATTCAACGTCAGCAAGCTTGTGCTTCCAAGCTAAAACGTTCAAACAATCTATGATTTCATTCGTATTGATTTATATATTTTACAAAGGTTCCAAAAAGTATGAAGACACATGGAATCACGATAGTAGATTACAATAGTTTTGGTATTGGAAATTTATTCCGATGGCTCTGAAACAAATCTTGGAATGCAGGGGCTGTACTTGAATATAGATAATTGTAAATATAATAAGACTGACACCCATCGGTTCGTGAATATAGATATTAAAACAAATAAATGCCCTTTATAAGAAATTTAAAATTAGATTTTTATTATAACTTATTAGAAATTTAAAATTAGAAATATATATTATAAATCTATAAAACTTAACATGATATGTTACAGTTTATTTTACTTTGACTAAAAGCACTCTAGTATTATATGTAATATTGATATTAACTAAAAATAGGCTTCTCGTATATTTCATAATTTTGCTTCACTAGATCGCAAAGATTTTACTTTAATAAATTAACGTCTTGCTAAAAATATAAACTTATTCCTTCTTTAACATTCGATGATGCAAGAAATAAAAATAATATATTTCAAGAAATAAAAATAATATATTTCTAACAATTAATGCAAAACTTTAGTGTTAAAATATTTTAATAATTTTTCATAAACAAATTATCAGTGCGTTTTTTGGTACTAAAAAATCTTCAGAACAGAGTTCATAAGAAATTCCTTCACTCGAGCTTTTTTTGGTCTTTTTACAAAAAGTTAAAGTGGTGTAACTAAAGTAGTTGGAAATATGGCATTATGGATTTTTAGATAAGTTCTGTAGTACTTTAGAACATTTTTTTTTGTTTTATCATCCATAGTTTCCGCAGCTCACATAATGACAATTTTTGTCACATCTCCGGTTACATTATTGCATTTTTATTAAGAATCCCTATTATTTTAATATAATATAGCCTATATATATCACTTAGTGAAAATGTAGATTTCTAACGGTGAAAGAATGTTTTAAAATCTGTCCAGTATTTTTTGTGTGAAAACAATACCAATATAACATGTATACAAAAATACAAATTAAAACGTTTAGAAAGTTTTATAAGTTTTATATCTATTCATAATATTAGTATAAATATAAAATTTACGTTGTAAGACCTAATGACTTACGTATTTTTTTACAAACAATTTTTTTTTATCTTTTTCCACCGTAGGTAATATCCCCGCACATAGACCATGATGTCGGCCCAACACGAGCGTGTTGCTAGGGCCGACATCGAAACCTGCAGCATGGCCTTGTCACAGTCGAATGTGAATACGTTGGAACGCCTAGTACTAACCATCGACAAGCACTCTTGCTAAAGGCTAATACATATTTATTTAAATAGTTTTTTTTGAGAAAATATATTCTTCGTGTTATTGTTTATAGCTATACTCTTCTTAATAATTTCTGATATAACTTGTTGTTTCAGTTTTTCCATTAATAAAGTTCATAACACCGTGAATAAATAAAATCAAGCAGTTTTTGCTTTCATACAATCAGACAAACAAAAACACAATAATACAAATAGTGGATACAATTGTATCCGAGACATTCGATTCACGAAAGCTGTATTGAATTTAAGCCTCGAACGGAATTGTTCAAATCTTAACTTTTGCTTTATAATTTCTTTTATTTTACACAAAAGGTTTTAGATTAATGTATTTTTACCAACATTTTTTAACATTTAACAGGATAAAAGGTAGTGAATGCAAAAAAATAAGGTCGCATAATAATATGCAATAAAAGGAAAAAAATAATTAATTAATTTGGAAGAAAAAAGTAAGCTGGTATTAACTACAGAGAAACAAACATAAAATTGGCTGAATTGTCTAGTGGCGACCAGTGGTGCAGGTCAGAAGAAAGGCAGGTAAATGTAGTAAGTGCATGTGGTTACATGCACTTAATATTTTAATGAGTTGTATAATATAACTGTAAGGTTTTACAGTTATATTATACAACTCATTAAAATATATAACATTTTAAATACGACGATTAAATGGATTTTGTTGAAGGAGTCTCTTAAATTATGTCGTGGAAGGACATATTTTGATTTCAACAAACAATAAGTTTCAGAGTAGTTTAGCTAATACGGTTATAAAATCATGAAAGTAACCGGTAATTTAGTTAGAGATAAAATTAAGGAGTTAGTACAAGACCGTAGCTCAGACCGTATCGTAGAAACTGAAAATTGCTAATAAAATAAGATAGAGAATAAATAAAATAAAGATTAAAGAATATAATATAAAGTGAAGCTGCAAGTAAAATTGAAAAATCATACTTCCGTTGACAGAAGATATATTTAATACAATTGTTGAAAAGGCGTTCCAGTTTGTAGAAAAGATCATGATTTAGATCCGAGTAGCAAACATCCGCTCAGTTAATAATTGTGATAATTAAGAGTCTGAATTAACAGAATGTTAGTATATATAGATGAAATGTATTTTTAAAACGATGAAGAGATTACAGAATGCCTGATCTTAGAATACTGATCTGACAGCAGTTTTGAACTACCAAAGAGTATTGCTAGGCACTCTATCAGATTTACTATAACTCCATGTTTATTTGGCCAGTAACTTTAAGCTAAGTAAGCTAGTAAGCTCTAAGATGAACATTGAGATTTTTCTATGATTATTAGAAGTAAGATTGTTTGTGGCTTAGAGGCCTAGCGATGAGTCGAAAGAATTAAACTTTTTTTCAAACAAATTTACTCTATTATGATTACAAGTAACAATCATATTTTATTTAAGCGTCTGTTCTAAATAGTTTATGGAACATTTGGACATATTTAACTAAAGATAGTTAATGAGCCAATGTTTTGAATACTATGCTATTAAGTTAATGTTTTTTATTATAAAATAATATTTATCATGCTGAAGTGCAACAAAGACATATATGATGACGAAGTTTGTTGAGTTAATATAGTCAAACAACATATAATTACTTTAATTTACTTAAGCCACCTGAAGCCATAAGTCATTACTAGTCCTAAGTCGGGATGTTTTGCGGTTTCCAAGAGGTCTAGATTATTCTCAACGCCAAGAATATAAGTCCGCTAATTCTTAATTGAGTACCTACATACCTTTTGTATTAATATTTGTAATCTTCTCTTTTAAATATAAATTCAACACAAAAGCGCTCACGTATTTACTTCTAACTATTTAAACAGTGTGTAGCAATACATGCTACAGTTATAAAGACATCACCACACGCCTATCCCTAAGACACCGAAAAGTAAAAAAAGGATTAATAGAATTCCACAACTTCAATGTATTAGCTAAAAAAAATAACATTACAACCGCCTCCATGTTTATAAAAACTATTAAAGAAACAGCACCATCGGTACAAGATTTAGGGAATACATTTCGTATGTTGAAAATAGCATACATTGAAGTAGGTCGTGTATGAACATACCATAGACAAGCACAGTCATTATAGATTATAGATTTGATAAACCACAAATCCTCGCACCGTTACATTCCAAGAATGATTCGTGTGGCTATTTAAATTAAAAAACATCCTAATCCCTAGATTTTTGGAGACATCTAACAACTGGAATCCACTCATGAACAATATTGTAACCGCACAGTGAGATTTCAAGATACTATTAGTGACTAATTAACTGAACTTACTGACAGACATCTGCATCTTGTCTCCTCATGAACACGATTGCTGCAATGTAATAGAAACTTAGGGTTAAATTTAGATTTTTAACGTAACTCTTTTTAATCCGTTCAAATATAGTTTAATTATACATTGTATTATTAACGAAAACCTAAGAAAATAGGCATAATTCTTTTCAAAAGCTCATATTTGATACAAAATAATATACATATATATTTATATACGTAATCCAACCAAGTACATAAATTCGCCATAGATTCCAAGCGTAAAACACTATCAAAGGTATTGAAAAAGTTCATCACGACCTGACCTAGTCACAACGGTCGATGGTCTCGTTTACGTGATTCAAATAAACGTTTTACTCAATTCACATACATACTGGCGTTTATCCATAGTGTTTAAGTTTAGAACGCGTTTTGACGTCACACAGTAATGGTAAGAAAACTCATGTGTCATAGCGAATAAAGGCCCTACGAGTTAAGGAACACCAGCGATACACTCCAAAAGACGGATGAGGCTATAGTGAGTACTCCAGTAAGGTATCCTGATAACAAGCAACGTCCCATTAATGAGATAGAAGAAGTTTGAAAAAATATTACTCAAACCTGATACACCATCCCCTAGATGAACAAAAAACCTCCAGAAAAGGAAAGGAAAAACCTTGTAGAAAAGTTAAGTATGCAAGGAACATTGATGTCAAAGTGAATAGTGTGAGGAAAGCAAGATGCAAGTCCAAAATGTAGTACGGACTTAGTTGGGAAAAATCAGAACTTAACTTAGTACAGAAACACCAACCAAAAAAGAACAAAAACAGCAAGGCAGTGGTATAAAAACCAGGTAAACCTCTGATATTAATAAAAGAACGTGCTCTCTTATCATAAAGACACAGAACTTCTAGGATGTCTACCAATGAACCAAAACCTACAAAAGCAACGATCATAGTTTTCGATGACCGGCTTGAAGTCATACTTGGCATAAACAGAAACCGCAGACTGCTGTTAGGAGGGAGCATGCTACTAGGAGTAGTGCCAGTTTAAGGGAGGGAAGCAAAATGAAGAGCTTAACTATATAGCTTAAAGCAAGTGTGTGAAGTGTGTATGTGTGAAGAAAAAGTTAGAGAACTCGTACCATATAACAAACTTCTAAATGACTGGAACAACAATACACTTCGTTGAGGAAATTAAATTAGTAGAACGAAACTTTGAAAGGCTTTTGATGAGGATTTCTTTCTAAGAGGGCATCATTAAGATTCATGAATAAATATTATATTCTGCTAAAACCAAAACAAATCCAATTTTATAAATATAATTAATCAAGTGCGAATATTTTATTTTATTGATATAAAGTATAATGAACATTCGTCATTGATTGCCACATTTAGGATCGTTCGAAAATCCCTTCATAGTGATAGGTATTATATTATGGAAATAATAATTCAATATTCTGATACAAAATAAATCCTATGAATATTTTCGTCGTCTTGCTAATAAAGCGTTATCGCTAGGTCCGAGACGTGTTATAGTAATGTTTTCTGTTCACTGGAAATATATTATATTTACTTTACCTCTTAAATAATAAACGTAGCGACGTTAAAATGGCGGAATCGCAGATTTTTTTAAAGAGTAGTCATTATTAGTTATGTTATAAATTGATTAAGTCCATACCTACTGCTTGAAATATATTATCGTATTAAACTACACTAATACTTTAAATGTTTCTGAAAGTAAGTATTTTGCAACTGTGATTTGAAGGTCAAATTTTATACTTATAATATAAACATCACTTTCCATTTGAACCATCTCGTTTGCCTCCAAATTCTATAAAATATATGAACCACGTTTTTAGAGCTTGCCAGAGCGGTCCTTTTAATAGTGACGTGCAAAACCGATGAGATCGTCTTACATCGACGAAGTCACTGTGTGTGCTACTTGTGCAGCTATATCAAATTATATTTTTAGCCATGTTAGACGAAGTTTGAAGCTCAGAAGCTCAGAATATTTGATGTAGCCTTTTTAGTCACAGGTACATGACAAAGAAGTGAACATATTAATACAGTGGTTTAATCGACAATGTGAAAATTCAAGCATTTGAACGATCGTGTAAAAACGTATTTTATAAATTGCACCAACGTCTTGTCGGTAATTCCGCGCTGCATTACAATTAAACAATCGTCTTATCAGTGCTCCGTTGCTGTATGGTAATGTAACATGGAAGGATCCACGAGAACTCCTTTGTGGTGTATTTATAATTAAAAAAAAAACTAGTTGTAAACGATTATCTACTGATACACCTAGAAATGAATCTGTCTTAGAAACGGCAAACCTTTTCCACAACTTATGGTTTTTTAAGTAAATAAGGTTCTTGGATACATTCAAGCAACCTGTTTGAATGTGGTTGTTTATCTTTACCTGGTTAGTCAACAAACTCAGTAACCAAATAAATTTTGTTTCGTGAAAGTGACACTTGTACTTTTTAAATAAGGAACGTTTATTTTATCGTGTAAATAAATTCATACAAAATTATTTAAATCATTGCCTCATTATATTCATGACAGTTAATTATCTATAAATAATCCAAGGTACTGGTTATTCATTTTACTGCCGACAATTCCGTAAATTACCTATGACTTGTATTGATATTACTGTTACTGGTAATAATACTGTAAATTTATACATAAAAAATATATAAATTGTATATAGCCCAATATCATTTTGCATCTTTACGTAAGTAGTCCTCTCAAATTTTTTGCGAAAAAGTTAGAAAGTTATGATAGAAAAAAAATCGGCGTTGGGAACATTTTCATATAATGATTTTGTACGACTTAAAATCACCACATACATTCACAGCAACGGTAGAATTTTTGGGTTATCCGCATTACGGAATTTGGCACCTTACCCAAAAATTAAAAAACCTCAAGGTTTCATAGCTTTTATTGAAATAAGTTACGCTCACTGCATTTGAGCAAAGCGTTGATGAACTAGCTGTTTCAGATTGGAAAACTTCCTTTGTTAGTAACAGAGGAAGTACTCAAGCCTGCAATCCCTAGGAATTATTCCCGTCACCCTGCCAACAGAGCTACTGTGTTCGCCTTGATTCATTGATCTTCTATATTGTTTTATTTCTATATTATTTTTTTTCTTTGCCATACCATTTAATTTGCCAATCCCAGGTGAATGTTACGTCGCAAGTATCCAGGATCAGTGTACCTTTTTTTATTTATTAATTTTGTCATTTATAACTTTTCTACGTATATCAGTGATCACTTGCTTACGTCACAAACTTTACTATACTATGCTGCTCAAGATGTACTGCTGCTAAAGAGAAAATTGTACATTATAAAATTAACTATTTACAGCTCCCTGAATAGCATGGAAGAGAAATATTCATTTTATATAAAATTACAGAAGGATTCTCATAATATATTGATGCTTCAAAGTCGATTAAAGCAGTGGAACTTTTTCTCCGTTGATTTAATCTAGATCCTGCAGATGAAGTCAGCGACAGGATCTAGAAAAATAGAACGAAATAAATAACTAATATAAAAAATAGTGTTCATTTAGATCATAATTATCAAACAACAATTGCCTGTATTGTTTGTAAAATCATGGAGATGATTATATAGAATTTGAAATTAACAGAAGCGGCTAGCCATACGGTAGATTATTCGGAAGTTGAGGGTATACTGATTGTAGTTTTTTAAATTGAAATATAAATCAATAGGGTAAACTTAAAAATATTATTACATATAATTATACTACGATTCTATGAAGTAAATTTCATATTATTACATCTTGCTGTTGTTTATAGAGTCAGTTAAGTTTACAAAGGCCTAACTGATTTATTACAAATAAAGTGGTAGAGCGTCGTATATGCTAGAGGTTAACGCCACTAGTCTCTCCTTGAATCTAGTCTATACGTAGCAACTGCAACTGTACCAATTTTTCTAACAAATACATGCGCAACTAGGTAACTTATTAATCTGGAAACGTATAAATTTACAGTACGGGAAGATCCAACTAAAGATATTTAAAATCGAATACTTACAAAACTTACTGTAATAAATACAAAAAAAACCGATGCTATTTACATTCGAATGTCGTGTTATTTAATCATTGTTGATGAAAGAATGAGAATAATCTGTCTTTCTTGGAATTTTCTCATATTTTCTATTCTAAAGAACAACTAAAGCTCAGAATTGTTTTGCAGTATAATTTACAAAGGATCCAGTTTTCAAATCTCTCTCCACCTCTACCTCTAGTAATATTATATTGTAGTAAAACATTTTTTTTCAGTGCCACTGAAAGCTTGGTTTTAAATAGGAATATTTACAAAAGGGATGCAAACTGAAGTCGTAAAAGAGCGCTGAATTTACAATACTTCCGAGTTTGAAAACTTGACAACAGCGAGATAAGACAAAGTGCAAATACGTCGACTTAAGTAAGGTTAGGCTATTTTCTGTACAAAAGCTCCAAAAAGTATAAAAACTATCACAACCGCTTTTAAATATCAGTAGGTATTAAAAAAATATTTGTCATTTTAATGATACAGGCTAATTACATACATTTGTTGGTATATCTTACACTGACGACCCTCAATACATTAGTGAAGGCACTCAATTAAACATACATATTGAATATACCAATAATAGTTATGTGGGATAGTCACATTTTATATTTGTTTTTATAAAAAAAAAACCATTTTGTTCAAAGTATGAGTGTATAAGAATATTTTGTCTGCAATGATAATTATTTATCTATGATAAGATTTGAAGAAAGAGTTGGGTATAATTTATTGTATAATTACAGTATTAAGATGTTTAAGGCTCAATTGATATCTATATTCTTGCTATGATGGTATTCCTGTAGATGGCACGAAGCTTTTTTTGTAGAACGATTGAGAAAGACGCCTCCCTTACTGAAGGCCGCCTGCAAACGAATAAAATTTTTAAGACTTTATAATAACTAATACCAACTGAAGAAAATTACCCATAGCCCTTTTTATGAATTTTAAAGTATGCTAGTTACGTAACGTCACTAAAAATAATTTATGCTTCGATTGCATAAAATCAGACACTCAAAAATATAACAATACAATAACTCATAAGAACTTTATCTTCAATAATAATACTGAAACTTAGAAAATCTTTTTTCTAGTGGAAAAACCACTAGAAAAAAGATTTTCTATTCCTATTTAGCTAATGAAATAATAAAAATATATTAAATTGGCCTACAGCCAAGTTTATATTATAAATCGATGGATGGATTGGATGGATAGCAAGATCGTCGTCGTATTGGAGTATGTGACAAACACCATTAAAATCTAGATCTATATCTTGCGTATATAGATTACTAGCTGTTGCACGCGACTCCGTCCGCGAGAACTTTAGAACACAAGGCTAGTAAGAGACTCCTTCGCTCGATCTTTTTTTGGTCAACAAAACATTTATACGAAAAGTCCTATTAATATTTCAAGGGAATAATATAATATAGCTTACATCCTACATGAAAGTTATTTCTAAATATTGGTTAAGACATTTTTAGATTCGGATAACTTACTTGTAAAGTGTACAATACAATAAAATGACTTATAAAGTATAAACATACAAAATTTACCTTTTTATAATAGAAATTTTTCATAGTTAAAGTTTATATTGAAAAGGAGTGCTGAGAAAATCTGAAAATCTATTATAAATTCGTAATGAATAAGTTATTTGTTTACTTTCACACTTATCAATGCTAAGTATATATAAGTCTGATGTCTAATGGTCGCTAAATACTCGTAGATTGTCACCTGGCGCAATAGAATAAAAAATATTATATATATTGAAATTCACAGTGTTTTTTTTCTATAATACAATTTTTACTTATAATTTAGCCTCAGCAACACGTGGTCGGTTATCCTGTTAAGTTTTAGCTTATACGAAATGTTTGTACTTTAAAAAAATGACGTTTATTAGATACTTACTCAATCCAGTCAACAAGTACGCTTGTATCTATCGCTATTTATTAAAATACCTAGTATGGAACTAACAGATAATTCTGACTGTCACATAATAACTAAATAATTCGCAATAAGATATATAAATAAACGTGGTCGAACGGTTTAAAAAGAATCCTTTGTCCGTCTCCTGGTTTTAAGTTACCTCCCCACTAATTTTCGCCCTTGACAGTATTTGATTTCAACCAATATGTCCTTACATATTAGAGTTTTTAAAATGATAATGGTCAAACACCATGCGAACACGGCGTCCAAGGAGTGTGTGGAGTGGTGTGTATTATCATATATAATATATATATATATATATATATATATATATATATATATATTATATATATATATATATATATTCACGTGGCGAGACTTAATGATAACAATTTGTTTTCTTCTTGGAATTCTGGCAGCTTTTCCGTTCTAAGGTATATTTTATTTTACTAAGGATTCGGTTTTCAAAAATCCCTGTACTGTATGGACGTATACGGCCTTATAGCTTGGTCATAAACATGGATGTTTATAAAAGCGATGTATGCTGCAGAGACAAAAGAGCACTGACCTGATTTACAAAGTAAGGGTTTTTTAACACGACAGCAGCGTGATAAGAAAAAGAGAAATATACGTCAACGTCTGCAAACTTGTAAGTACAAGAGTCTACCTACCAAGACTCTTAAGAAAGAGATTACCAAAGATAAAATCATTTTCAATAATAATTAAAAAAATAATAATAAAGCGTATTTTAAATAATGGCTACAATACTTTCAAACAAAGACTCCTAAAAATTTGAAAGCTATCACAATCAACATCTGATACATGTACGAGTAAATTGATATTACAAAAGTAATTGTGTTGCCGCTGGCTCAGATGAAAATATTTGAATCTAGGGTATGCACTTAATTAGACATTATTATAAATGTAACTTTTACTGACAACCCTTATTTTATTAGTGTGAGTACTCAAATAAACACACATTAATTAGACACCAAATTTATACGTACAATATCAGGATGGGTAAAAGTTCAACAAACAGGAACATATGTTTGTATTTTTTTAATATGTCGTATTTTTTAATGTAATGTAAAAAATATCATTACTAAAGTATGCATATGTGCAGCCGGCGAACTCTAAACGCTTCATAGATGAAAGCTTTCAACTCTTATAAAATGACGTCTTGTTAAAGATATAAGCTTATTCTATTTTACCTTTGACGTTCTTTAATGTTCTAGCATTAGGAACATATATTTATGAGCACAAAATGATAAAACGGTGTAAATAAATACTTTAATATATTGTACGTACAGTTTATATACTTCAAAGTATATAATAACAGTAAATATACATTATACTTCGAAAGCACAAAGACGGACAAAAAATATATACCAACACAAATACTTTGCACAAAATTATATCACAGTCCGGCTGACGGCTTACTGAACGTATTTAATTTTATTTTTTACTCTGTCCCATGTTTTGTGTTATATAAAATTTCATATAATTAAATTTCAATGCTAAGAGCTCATTACAGACGTTTCATTCGAATTTTATTATATATATTTGCAATAGAAAACATGGGACAGAGTAAAAAATAAAAATAAACACGTTCAGTAAAGCTATATTCACCGAATAGAGGTTTTAAATTAGTAAAGTAAAAACACATCAAGTGAGACTCGGTTAATATTGTCATTTAAATTACAAGTTTCTGAATGTGACCGTATACAACTATAACTTACCTTTATTTTCGCTACTCATGTAATATAATATTATAATCTTAATTAACAGGAGTCATAACAAATCAAATATAATTTATGAATTCAATCAAATGCAAACCAATAAACAAATGTCATTTATATAATAACGTTCATTTTGAAATGAATTTTCGGCACGTTTGCGATATTTCATATTATTTATGTATAAAACATTATAATTAAAAAATTGTATTAAATATGAGAACAGTACTTCTCATGTTCTGTGATTTAAAAAATTCTAAAAATATATTCGTCGTCATAACAATAAACCTTTGCAGTCAAACACGTGCTCAACTTTTTAAACAGTGTTTTTAAAATGTTCATCCAAGAAGTATCTTTGATAACAAATGTATGGCGATGTTATTACTTTCGTTTATTTATAATGTAGCAAAGTTGGCACAGGAGTATTTTTGAACTTGTTTAGATCCATGACATGAATAATTTACTTTAAAGTCAATATTGATTGTTTGAGTCAATATTAGTTCATGAATACATTAATTGAACAAAATAAAATATTTCCCCATTTAAATTCTTCTGATGAAATTTTTAAATAATGCTTTATATCGTGCATTTACTACAATGAAACTTACACTTAAATTTGATTTATAAAATGTATATTTTCTGTAATTATGCGAAAAAAAATGTAAATATAATAAAAGTAAAAAATATATGTTATTATAGTTTATATATATTATGTGATATATTTCTATCTTTCATCATATAAAAGTTGGCATATAAATATATATACCTAAGTGTCTATCACAACTATATTGAAGTAAATTTTTAAACGTCCTTTAAATAAATAATTCACTTAAAATTATCGATATTATATATATTAAATAAATAATCCACTTATAATATCGCTTCTAAGATAATTTTAGGTGAATTATTTATTTAATGGACATTTTAAAATGAATTTCAATAATAATTAACAAAATCACTTTTAATAAAATATTCAGAGCAAGATATAAATACTTACTTAGAGCTTCTCAAATACTTTAAAAATAATAATTCATTCATTCATAAAATTATTTTAATACACCAGTTGTAGAAACAATTAATAAAACAGCTTTTGAGGTAAATTTTCAATTTAATTCAGTTTAATTATAATCTTCTTTATAACTGAATATCGCTAATTTATATACCTACAGTATAATATATTATAATTCTAATATAAGAAGAAGTGGCAAGTTTACTGATTTCTGTGTTAATTTATATGTTGTATCTACAAGTATTGTTCAATTGCTTGTTTCTCTTTAAAATAAAATAATCCCCCCGCTACTCGCTATTGTCATCTGGGTAAGTTATTTGCCTAAAAGAATAAATTCATGTTTTAATGCATGCATGCAATGCAAAGTGAATATGATTGATTGATGAATAATTTATATAATACACGTCAAGGTAATTTTCAGTAGCTAGTAAATAATCTGACAGTTATGGTAATATGCCATGTTTTTGTTTGCTGTTAATATAAGCCTGTACCATTAGTACAAGTTTTGATAGTATGTAACGTTGATAGTTTTCAAACGGTCACAAAACTAGTTCTAAGATATGATTGGCTGGCTAAAAATCACAGCCAAATCACAACCAATCACAACTAAGAACTCGTTTCGTGTCTGCTCGAAAACTAACAACGTTTCACACTATCAAAACTCGTACTAGTGGTACTGTACGCTGTAACTATATATCCTTTGTTGAAATGAATAACGTTGGTAGCAAAAGCATTTTTAATATCGATATATAAAACAAATACATGCAATTGGAGGTTTTTAGTACACTTTTTATTTTTATATAAAATTTACAATTTCAAAAAGTATAAAACCGTGCGGTCGGAATACAAGTTCGCGTTAAAACTTCCCCTCTTATAAAAGTATAAACTCGATACTCGAACTCAGTTACAAAACTTTATGTTATTATACTGTGATAATAACTAAATTCTTCTGGTTTTAATTATAGTTTTTAATTAAATATTTCAGTTAAGATTCGATTTCTTAAGTGATTGAATGTACTATCAAATGAGGGAATTATGGAAGTTGTGAAATGTACAGTTTATCTTGTCATCCCAATTGATTACAAGGGACCAGGAATCATACTATGTTGCAGACTTTTAAAAAGCAACAAAATATATAACTAAATTCTAATAAAACTAAAGAAAAGCTTAGCTAATTTCTATACATATCTAGATTTGAATTCCAGCGAGCATTTATAAGAAAGTTGAACATTTAGCCATCTATATCATGCGACCTTATAAGTACTGAAGAAGACGATTTTTTTTTTATTTTTACTTTTCATTTATCTTATTCTCTATCTACTTATAAAGTACTTACTGAGATATATAATATTTAATTTATTTTTGTCGTATAGTTATTACAATCTTACCGGAGTCTAATATTCCTTCGCCTTTAATTAAATAACGATATTCTAATAAGCCCATGGTCTAGGTATGGTTTTATATTACTACTAAGCCAAGATAAGCTTGTCTAATACAAGTTTAAATTATTGTTCTTATTCTGTATACCGTAATATAAGCCAAGATAAGATAATTTAATTTCGAAAAGAAATTCGAGGCATACTAAATTCTTCTTTCGTCTTCTGGACTAACTTAATGCCTTCCTTCTTTTAATATATTATTTAGCTTCCTGAAATAAATAATATTTTAAAAAAAAATATTTTGAATATTTTTTATACAATTATATATTATTTGCCAATCTCAGGTATAATGTTATATAGCCAAGTATTGCATGCCATTGCATGTCTATTAAAATGTTAGAAAAAAAATAAAGCTTTGTCATTTGCGAATGAAGTCTCTGGTATCGGTATTGTATTATTTTTTTCCTAATTAATTTTTATAGCTCTTCCACTATATATTATTTATTACTTGGTTACGTCAATAAAATATATACTATTAAGCATTTTAAAATATTAAAAAAAAAGGTTATTCTGATCATATGAAATTTATATTTTCCCTATGACGTAATAAAACGAAGTTAATGCAAAACAACCTTTTTTTTAATATATTATATTTCCCGGATCTGTAAAATCTACCTATAAATTAGTCGTTCTGCAGGCTTAGTCGGTGAAACTTTCAGTTGAATTCTACGTTTGTTAGCTTTGTGTTTACCATTCCGTGCAGCTATCTTCGAAAATATGTATAAACATATTTAGCGATGTTAAGCTTGTTTAAATTTAAATAAACGATACAGATAAATTCAAATAATAATAATTTTTGTGGCATTGTTTTAAATTGAAGAATACGGTGACACAACTTGTATATTCTAAACTCAATATACAAGTGGTGTCAACTTTTTTAAACTCAAGGCACATCTCACTGGATATATGGCTATGATATATAGTTTTGTACATTTGATACCGCGAGCTATTTTGATTTAATTTAAGCACTTACTCAAAATACTTGGATTATTTTACCCAGGCATCTTTCTAAGGTTCAATAATATGCTATGTTGCTAAATCAGAAACATTGCTCGGGATATTCGAAAAGCCTAAAAAATTTCATGTCACGTCCCGATAATGACGATTATATATTGAATGCGAAAGTTAAAGATGTGACTATCCCCATAATAGATCAATTGATATGTTGATGAGACTCAGAGACTCAGAGGCAGTGTTTTTGAATCCTGCCTGTAATTATTATTTTTTTATTAAAATTTTAATAAAAATATATCACTATTTACCCTTTAATAGATCGTAGATATACAAAGAGATAGAGCGTCATGTATGCCAGCTATTAACTTCATTGCAAACAAATCTCTCTTTGAATTAAACGTACACGTCGCAACTGTACCAATTTGTCATGCAAATACAAGAATAACTAGTTCCGTAACTTCTCAATCTCGAAACGATATATTTATGTTTACATTACTCTATGATCCAACTAAAAATACTAAATAATATTTAAGGCATTATAAAAAAAAAATATATGTTATATGTTATTTAGATTAATGTGGCGTCTTATTTTATCATAGTTGTTCCAAAAATTATAACAATAATCTATCCTTTTTAGAACTAATTCAGCTTTCCAATTTAAGGTATAAATTTAAATGCTCGGAGTTGTTTTGCAGTTAATTTACGAATTCAGTTTTCAAAAGCTCCTCTGGTAATATGATATTGAAGACAAACAATATTTATTCAGTCTGAATTATAGCTTAAAACTTATTACATATGGGGATATTTTTAAAAGCGATGTATACTGAATTCATTTTTATGACTGACCTGATTTACAAAACTTATGAGTTTGACAAAAACCTAATAGCAGCGTGATAAGAGAAAGTACAAATACGTCTACTTCAGTAAAGCTGGCTTTTGAAAACTCATATTAAAGCGTGAAAATAATTTATTTTTATATCGTATCGTATCGTATCGAATCGTGTCGTATAGGTATCGTATCGTTTCCTATCATATCATATCATATCATATCATATCAATAAAATAAGTACTATAACAAAGTATTTAGTACAAAGGCTATTTATTACGATAACTACCTAGTAAATGCTAGCAGCCATTCAAAGTTCTTCGATACTTTTTTACGCGCTATTAATATACGTTTAAAGCCTGTAAAAGTATGTCTCGTTGAAAGCAAAATGGTTTTCTAATATTGAAATATAAGTCTACAAAATACAACCAAAGCCAGCTTTCTGTACTCTTTTATATTGGTTTATTTGATAAAAATAGTACAATTATATAACCCAGGCCTCGTACGTTCGGAAAAATACAAGATCGTATTACAACCTCCCTTCTGTTATTAAACATGTAATTCAAATATTCGCGTCGAACGAATTCGACTCTATGAAATTAGTGAATGTATTTTTATTCATACTTGTTTCATACGTGTTCGTAGCTCTAAATAAAAATATTTAGACCGAAATGCTAAAAGGCGTTTTACACAGCCTATCTATTTGGTCAAAATAAACTCCTGTTATAAATAAGACATCTCAATTAGAGGTATTGGACTTTATCATTCAGTCTGGAATTATTATTTCAAGAAAATGTAAAAGAATAATAAAAATAGGTCAGATCTTTTTTTCACCTTTTTGTAAGTATTACTATCCGCGAGTATGTCTGTTATTTTTTTATTAAAATTCCCCACATACTACGACAGCGTTTACTCTTTACTTTATCTTTACCTTATCTGCTGCACTGAGGATAGTATAGGTGTTTGAAACCAAGAGATTCATCACAGAAGATGTCGGAAATTTACTCTAACGCAGAACACAAGAAAAACAAGAGTTAGGGTTTCCTAACTAACATAACATAGCATTAATCAAATAAAAGTGTAATAGAAGTCAGCAGTGAGTGAACAAACCATAGACAAGCCCTAGCATTGTATTAAATTTAATAAACCATAGATCTTCGTAACACGTGTCAAGAATTGAGGCTATTGAAATTGAAAAATATCCTAATGTTAATAGAGAAGATGGTTGGAACTATCTATCTCATAAATAATGTAAAATCTCATGTCTGTGACCGAACTATGAGATCTCAAGATAGTGTTAGTAAGTTTTGTGTTTCATCTTGAACTCTATGTCCGGGATCTTAAAAACCTTCGGAGGTAGATGACTAATTAACTGCCATATTTACGGATACCTATATTTCGTCTTCCCATGAACATGATTGTTGCAAATTTGGTTAAGAACAATTTTAATAGATTTAAAAGTCGAATTACATTCGTAAAAAATAATTTCATTCAAATGTGTACTCGTGAACATTTAAGAAAATACAATTTACTTCAGCATAATTTTCATTCCGAAAAGAAATTCTAATTAAGTGTAACAAACTAACCTACTGTTAAATGGAAAAGCGATGGAAGTTGTCGAATCCACAGCTTACTTTGGAATAATCAGTGACATTTATTGGCTCGTAGCGCTGAATTGGCTAGTATGTTGTTAAAAAATAAAATTATGTAATTTTATTCCGTATAAAGTATTAAATATTTCATTTCAGAGATAAATTTGAGGAAAACTAAATGGTTTTGTCCTAGTCCAAATGAAGCATAATGGAAGTAGAACCTACAATAAAAAAAAACAAAGAATTTTTATATAATTTTAGGTTAAAATCATTCCGAAAAGCATTTATCATTATACATAAATTAATAAAGGCTTTTCATTTCCCGCTGCAATCAAAAGATTCGTTAAATAAGATAAATATACTTATGAGAAATTATTATTTATTATAATTTAAATGTTTTTGCCAAATTATAGGTATTTTACTCTCCTTATTACTCTACCACAAAAATATATATTTATTGTACATTTTGCTTTTAAACAGCACACTTGCTATAAAAAAAGGACAGGCGTTCACTTAATTTTAAGATTTTATCGAAAAATAAGATACGATAAATTCGTTAAATACAAAAACGTTTATTGATAAATACGACAAATACTATGGTTTGTAATGTTTTATTATATATATATATATATAGAGTCTGCCAAGGGATGCTGTGCAGCGGACACAACCCTTGAAAATCACCAGACATTTTCTTAATTGACCTTCCATGGAGCACTTTTTGCAATAAAAGGCAAACTATCTATTCTTGTGTCTTGGTGCTTCGGATTCACCTGTTAAAACGATATACCTTTTGCACACTAGATATTATATCGAGTGCAAAAGAAAAGAAAGAAAAGCAGTGTAAAAGAAAGTTTAAATTCAATTTTGAAAGTGAAAATTATACACGCAACTTGACAAATAATTGGCATGTGTTCTAAAACTTCTATAAATCACCTATATATAATATACTGAAAATATGTTTGAAATTAAATCGTGATACGCCAGACGAGTGCAAATATTATACAATAATACAAATTAACTAAATCTTGATCGAATCCTGAATTATACTATTATGGTTAGTAAAATAAAATCTTGTGATACCACTTAATATCGGTAACTCAAGTTGCAATAATTTAGACGCTATTGAAAAATGTTTTCAGTTCACACTCTTTGAAGAAGCCAAGTCGTACGTTTTCTTTAATAAACGAACAACGTCGAGAATTACTAAGCAAAAGCTCCATACCCACTGAAATAATATACAAATGTTGAAACATGAAACAATGTCTTACATAACTACAAGGAGAACTAGGAGACTAAAGAATTGAAAGAAAAATATTAATGACTGTAACTAGAAATACAAAATAAAAGGAATAAAATGAAATGGACAAAACAAGTAAAAATCAAACTTCTGTCACACACGGCAAAAGTTTTTACGGAATCTTCTTTTCCATTCTTTAGAAATAATTGTTAACTCTAAATTAGTTCAGACAAAAAAATTACAATAATTCGGATAATGTGGAGTATTTAGTTAAATTATATAAATTATTAAAAAAAAATATTTAATAAAATAACAAATAAAGTATCGAAGAAAAGATGTTATGTAAAAGATAATAGTAAACAGGTCAATTCTGTACATTTCATAAAAAATCTTATTGCTTCGTGTCAAGTACGTAGGTACTTCAATCACAATGACCGTTAAAGATTAGTTTTTGAAGTATTAAGTAGCCATTTCATTATACAATTTAAGCAAAGCTACGTAAACTAGTGTACTAATTTCGGTTTTTGAATAGGCTGTTAGTAGCCAGTGCTTCTCTCTGATTGATGTTACATAATAATGTCGTAAAACTAAACCATAGGTACGGCTTTAATAGGATAATTAAATGACCTAAAAAGTCTTTTTTTTTACACTTAAACTAAGTTGACGCTTCACTACATACAACCTGATGGGAAGTATAAATGTAGTCGTAGGTGGTAAAGCGAATTAACTAGTAAAACCCTACTTGACTCTCACTCTTGCCTTGAAGACCCACATTGTTATTTGATTATTACATGTTTTTTGATTGCGAATTAAAAACTACTACAAAAAAAATTTTGCTATTTTGTCTGGTTATTACCTCATTTTTTTTTAATACATTACCTTGGATTTATATTGGTTTATACGAAAACTGAATTGATCAGTAATTTTTATTTATAACGGAAAATTAAAACTACAGATTTTGTTAAATTTGTATTAATAACAAAATCAATTTAAAATTACCAGCTCGATGAGACAGCTTCTTAGCATTCCATGGATTCACCGTGCGGGTGTCGGGCCCATCGCGTTGCAGGGAGAGAAGTGCAAACAGCTCCTGGGACTTGCGACTCAGGTGTAGGTTTAAGGGGCTCCTTTATCTCTTATTATCTATTGTGTAAATGATGGGTTCAATTATTATTCAGATAAAGTGATAATGTTTTATTAGGTATATTAATCTTTACCTATTATTAAGTAATATAAAGCTTAAGAACTTGTTTCTATTTTAACGCCTCTGTCGCAGTAACTAACTGCCTTTCAGACTACAACTTTACGAAACTTTAGAAATGTAATTTGTATTATATAGTATATTTATTGAGGAATTTCATAACTGTAACATGCAATTACGAACATTGCAATCAGTATTAGAAAATAGTTTTTAAAAAATAATAAAATATAGAAAAAATAAAGGTAGTATTATTTTTAAAGTATTCTTTAGTTGGTTGTAACTTTGTATAACTAGCTTCATTTTTCTATTGTATTTAGAAGGAATTAAAATAATCAGAACAGTTTTTTATTCCTTTATTTGGTGTACATTCATTGGTAAATTATTCTATGGTAATTTATAATCAAGACTTTAAATCTATAAGATAGAACTATTGTAGGTACATATGTTTGACAGTTTGATAAGTCTCACTAAATATCCATACAGTGACTCCACAGTCCCGGAGTATGAAGTATTCACCGGATTTTATTTTATGACTTTAGACTATATTTTGTTAGAGCAACACAATTATATTACACAATAACTTATAATGTTTTGCGTAACGTTAATGATATAATGGAAACGAATATTAAATTATATATAACTAAATTTAATACAACAGTAGGTACTTAAAATATTATGAGAGTATTCCACTCTCAAATTATATTATATACAAGCAGTTTAACTTTCTTATAAACCTAAAATATATTTACAATAAAAAGAAACAAATAAATAATACATTACCTTATAATTATTAGCACTACTATATAAGCTTACAGAAAGATCAATACGATTTTATGTAGCGTTCGAATAAATAATAAACGTTCAATAATAAAATGAACTGGTAATAAAGATAGACAAGGCAATAAAAAATGTATGCGGATAATTCGATAACATATATTATTTAAAAAAAATCTAAATATTGAGCAAAACTGATCAATGATTATTTATAAAAGGCATTATACTATAGAAATAGCCTACCGTATCTTTTAAGAAACATCTACGTACTATGACGAACTTTTAAAGATTATATAATTATCAATGCTTACTAGGATATCTTTGGCATGAATATTCATAATAACAACTATCATGATTTAGATTTATATGCACAGAGAGTTGCGACTATATAATTATTATTTAAATTAATGTAAGATTTAAGCACAGCGGTGCTTGCGGAATATACGCATTTCGCTGGTAGCCACCGCGATCCATTCATTCCTAACAGAGTCGAACCAAGTGAGGCCAAGGTTGTACTTGCCGTTAATGTTGACGTGCTGGCAGTGAGAGAACCACCAGCCTCCCTCATAGTTAGCAGCACAGTGAGTGTTAGAAATGTCTCGGTCGTGGTCAATGGCGGAAAACTCCATATGGTTCTGATACTCGAAAGCGTCACTGGCATTACCCCTAAAACCTTCCACATAAAGAACATAGCCAGTATCAGCGCTTCCGACAGAGAAATGATCGTACTCAGCATACCAGGAGCTGCCATAGATGTCAGTCATTTCAATCCTCATCGAAGAGCAGTTGTCAGCAGTTAACTTATGCATTGATTCTAATCCAATCCAGAATTCGGAAGCTGGGTTACCAAAACCATGAGCATATTCAGCGAATTTCCTGTTAAATTCTACGGATCCGTTGTAACGACGCTGAACGAGAGTGCTCCCATTGACGCAAGATGTTTCAACAGGGGCATGACCAGGATGGATTAGATAAACATCGTCAGGTCCGGACACGTTAGAGCAATCCTTAGGTAATTGATCCACCAGGTTTTCATATTCTCGTTCCAAAGGTTGCAACTCTTTAACTTCACCCATAAGTTCTGGCAGAAGAATATCTTCGCTAATCATATCTGTTTTGTTAGATTCACTCTATGACAAATAAGAAAATAAAAATTAGATTGCTTTTTTACTTGTAGACTCTTACTTTAAAATAAACGTCAAATTATTAACTGTAATATTTTGTAATTGTTTATTTAGTTATTAATTATTCTTGTAAGTATTATACTTTAAAAATTTTCGAGGTTATCAAAATATTTTAGCAGATGCATTGAGACAGTTTTAGTTGATGCGCTGAATTGGAAAGGGATTGGCTGAATAGGGCTGCATAAAGAAACACGTTTTATCGGAAATCACGGTCTGATGTCCACAGTTCAGTAAGTTATTATTATATTCACAATGAATCAAAAGCTACGATTCTAAAATTAAATGAATAATAGTTATATTTTAAATTTTAAACGCACCATTTTACAATTTAATAATGAAAGATACAATTAAGAATACTTTTATTCTTACCTTTAGTATATGATCATTCAGGCGGAAGTAATGTTGTTTGCTCGACTTTTCTAGACCAACCACGGTTTCGTTGATACTCTTGATGACGAGGCGGTCCATCTCAGCTCTGTCGATGGTATTGCTGACGCTCACAGCGATGGCCTTTACGGATTGACGGAGGTTCTCTTGGTCTTCTTTCAAATAAGAAGACTGAGCGTTGAGCTATACAAATAAAATATACATTGAGCATATTCATGTTATAACCCGACGTTTAAAAATTATAATGGTTGTATTCATTATAATAATAATAACAATATTACCTGGGCAAAACTAACGTCCAGTTTTGATATCTCCTTTCTGAACTCGGGAATTGTTTTGTCGGCTTTATTCTCAATGCTCTCAACGTCCTCGCGCAGTTCCAGAATAGAAGCATGGACTTTATCGAAATCAGACACCCGTTGGGACACATTGGTCAACTCATTCTTAATTGATTTACCTTCAATGGTAAGGAAATCTATTCGAGCTGAAACAAGATTCCAGTTGGCTTCTTCCACGCGGTCGAGACGGCGTTGTACGTCAAGGATTTGTGTTTGCAAGTTCTGTTGGTATTCGTCCAGCTGTTCTTGGCTGTGAGCCAAGCGGGAGATTTGGGCATGCACCATTTTATTGTGGCGGTACTTGTGTCCACGTTGTTGGTGCAACACACCCTCGCGAGTCTCGTAAGGCTCCAAGACTTCGTTGAAACTGTCTACGTTTAGTTGCTTGAATTTTATCTAAAACAAAAAACAAAAATTATGCTATATTCGTTAAATAACGAATTGTACCAAAATCTTTTTGCTATTTAAAATATACAAAACTTTAACCATACATTATTTCTGCTAAAGTAAAACAATATAAATACCTAACTAGCTGTTAAATTAAATAGCCTTCGTAGTTCTCACTACAGTAAAAAAGATGTTTCCCTATTGTTTGTTCAAAAACTGTTGCAATGGAGATGGAAATGAAACTCGAAACGACAGCATATTAAGATAGCGGCGAAATATGAGGGGAATATTCATACTTGAAGCTAGACATTTCCAAGTGTGTCATCGTAGGGGAAAGACGGAAAGCTATGAATGAATGATTTCCTTTCTCTGGAGGGCTTTAGTCTAAAACACACTACGGATATCAGAATCAAAGAATTCTAAGCTAAAACTGAAAACTATTTTAATTTCACAATACTTAGAGACAATTTCAATAATCCTAATAGAATTTAAAATCAAAATCGGCCTTTAATATCTGATTCAACTGAGAGTATTTAATATAATATAATTAGATACGCATTTAAATATTATATAATATTAATACCAAAATTAATTATTGTTCATACTATTTATCCTATAGAGAGCCATTTGATCAAATACCCCTGGATATTTATGAATAATCTGATTCTTAAGTAGGAAACGATCTACTCGTTCTAATTAAACGTTTATTTATTTGCTTTGCTTTACCAATTGTAAATAAACTCATATACGGCTGAATCAAACGACAACACTGGGATAACATAAGACTCCGAATTAATTTCTTAATGTACAGTGCACGTGCATTATAGAAGATTGCTTTACGTGTACTGTCAACTATATAGCGTATCTTGGAAAACTTCCGAAACAAAAGGCAGTCCATGATCATAGATGAAATGAAACGTCACAGAAACGTCACGTCGACAGTCTTTGAATGAGATTTATAACAAACACAATCTACATACAATAGTATATCATACTTCGATACTATATATCTGCACAAAACATTTGAAATAATTTAAAGTTGAATTATAATTTAATAAATTAATTAAGAAAATATAAAAGGAAAGCTTTTATGACTCAACATTATAATACTGATTATTAGAACGCGTTAGCTACAGACAACACTGGTAGTGTTTTTTTTTGGCAAAGTATAAGTTTAGCTAAAATCGGTCGGGACAGCATCCGTCTTCATTCTTCCGAGTTATAAAAATAAAAGTGTGCTTGATCCAAAAGTTTATTCATGACACGGAAGCAGGACCAGTTTTGGGAGCCGGTATCTCATGAATTGCTCATACCGCAACGGCAGATGTACGCTATTTATAATTAAATTATTTATGCGAGGAATATAAAACTACAAAAAAATATATACGTTTAACAGGACGCAAACAATACTAGAATGATCATCTTGAAATGACACTTAATAGGCGTCAGATAGAAGTGGACTTAGCCAATATTCGATTGAATTACACGTAAGTCTGCACGTAAACCAACAAAGCAATGCAATTTGTATAATTGTGTGCATCCGTTTTAAGTCCATAACAAAATAATATTACATGTACACTATCTATAAAATATATTCACTAACTGTTCCCACGGTTACTACATAACTAAAACTGAAATCATATTTAATGTTTTATGTAAAGTATATAATATATGGAATTCTTATATTTTCGTCAATATTCAATTTTGCAAATAGATAAATTTTATTTTACAAAAAAATACTCATTTAATCTTGATTAATAAAGTATTTATTATATATCAAAACATCACAAAATTAAAACTGACGCTACGTTACATGTGGACGAACCTTTGAAGCGTAATTACCTATTTATATAAAAAGTTTTGCTCCGTTCCGTGATTGAACCGGTATAATTAGATCCGAATGGACCAAATCAGCATTGAGAGCACCGATTGGCTATCGTTTAATACTCTTACTCCTTTTAATCTACGTTGTGTCAATTAAATTACCTTCTAACGATAAAAAAGTTAAGCCGTCAATTCGAAGCGTTTGTACTTGTTAAAACTTTTATATATTCCAGAAACAATAATCCCACTTGTATCAAAATACTTATAAAGTTAAATTTGGATTCCTAACTTCATTCCTGTCAGTTTTCAGTTTTTTTCCAAAAAGGCTTTTTGAAATATCTTAGGAAATAGAAAATACAAGAAAAATAAGAAAGAGATATATGGAATTCAAAAAGTCTAATGTCTTTGTTAATATAAATACTTTGTAGCATTTATAATTAAATAATCCCAATTGGCTAATAAAAACCAAATTAATTAGTTGCTTGTTATAAAGCCCCCAATACACAGGGTGAAAATTTAAACGTAATTAAAATAGTTTTATTTATAAACTGACAATTAATTTTAGTGCCCATTGCATGTGTCAATTAATTCAACTTATTTAGATTCGTATTATGATATTCAAATTGAATATTAAGAAATTTTACTTAAACCGTGTAACAAAAAGTGAATCACATCAGGTTGATTAACGACTGCCTCGGATCAACTTTCGTGTAAATTATTTCGTACGGTGTGAGGTCCCCAAACTTTTTGTGGCCATTAAAGGCATCGATTGAACAACACTAAGCAGATTCTTGCAAACTCTCAGAATTAATTCTCACGGTTCTCCAATGCTTAAAGACAGCACACGAATAATTTCGCACATAACGTGATTGTGTTGACGAGTTAATTTAAATATATAAGTTTTATGTTATTTTCATCAAAAAACCTGATCTTAGAATCTATCTATATCTATATCTATATCTATATCTATATCTATATCTATATCTATATAATACACGGAGGATGAGTAATGATAGATATTTATTTAAAATACATTTTATTGCAGACTTATAAATTTATTCATGCCATGTACGATATTATTTTCAGTGGTAAAAAATAGAAAACCCTTCGTTGGAGTTAATAAATTGTTTTAATATATATTTAATGTTCCAATAGGTGCATTTTTATTGCGAAATATCTCGTCCAATTTTAAAATGACAATGCAATTTTAAAATACAAATAGTGCTAGGTATATAACAGCGTATAGAACGTTTAAATTAACAAAGGTATTTCATGTGACGCGCCCTTTGATCGGCCGTGTTTTGTCGTTTCCCAGCGTGTCATTGTATGTACCTGAATTGAATTGCGTAACGAGCAGACAGGTGCATTTTGTTTGGATTTTAAGAGAGATTTTTCGAAAATAATGTCCAATTATATATTTTTTAATATAGCCCTTTAATTATAAAGTAGCTTATGTTAATTCGGGACGCTCACACTCATATTGACCGGTAAAAAGTCGCAGGCGCAACGGTTAACGACGGTTGTGTTTAGTGAGCGTGAAGAGGGGCACCACCTGTTATTGGAAATAAGCTATTTACTCGTTCTTTAATAATAATACGTTTTATGATCCTTATTTTTTGTTTAATAAGTTATGCATTTAAAATACGACATTGTAAAACAGATTTATAAAGGCGTCTCTTCATCGATTTTTAATTATTTTTTAACGTTTTTAAAAACGACCTGGATGAATGGATTATCTCTATTTCATAAATTAATTAATTCTCTAGCGGACATCTTTATAATTATCATAATAAATTTACTATAAAAAATATATGAAGGAATGATCAAGTTAATGGTATATAGATAGAACAAAATATGGAAGAGTTAGTTCTTAAATGGTTTATTGTCCAAGTTTACTTAATTCATTTAGATAGAGATGATATTTAAATATTTATAAATAAGCGTTTCCTTACTCATCAATAATAATAATCGGGATATATATTAAAATGGCTAAAGCTTTAAGTAGTAAACTATTTCTCAGTTCAAACAATAGTAAGCAATCGATGACTGGCACAGAAATTGCATTCGAGGCAACTTGAGTCGTATCGAGAAATCAAAGCTTTAACTACATCTACTCGAAAAGGAATAGTTATCTTATTTTATAATATATTAGTTTTGTGTAAAATATAAAAATATTAAATGTTATTTATAAATACATTTATATACAGAAGATATGTTAATGGCGTTCATTAATATGGATAATAAATTCTCATTAAGTATAAAGAACATAAACTTAGAGTAGGTTTATTTTGAGTTTAATTTGATAGTACCCAGGTAAAATACATTTGTAATTCAACGTGTAGTTTGGTCTACCTTGCAGAACACCGCAGTGAAATTTACAAGTCGTTAAAATAATTCCACCGAGCGACACTCACATAAAGCTAACTCACTAGTTTTTGTTCCTAGATATATTTTATTTTACTATAATTTCTACAACAATATTTTCAAATCACTTGCTTAATATTTTATCTAAAAGGTACTTCGACTTGATATACATCAACTATCTTGTTAAAAACTTTCTTTATAACTAATGAAAGAGCTTACAAACTTATAAATATAGATAAGATAGAAGATCCAGTTATTTACAAGTAACTAAAGGGTAGTACTAGTACCTACTAAGAGATATAGAAAATATGTATAGTATTCGTGTTTAAGTATATCTAACAAGTTAATGTTTATTGTTTGTTTATACTTTTCATTGTAGGTTGAAACAGAACATTTAAAATACCCCTATGACTGAAAGGCCGCTCAGTCGAATAATAAATAAATATATATTTTGTTGACACGTATCAATAAATAAGTCTTTATTAAAATTGTAATTATGTCCAATAATTAAACAACGGTAAATAGGTAGATAAGAATTTAACCGAAGACAAGTGTATTGGAAATTTTATTTTAATATAATGTACGTACCTCCTTTGAAATTTTCACAAGCTGATTGCGTATTTCAACAGTTGTGGATCGTATCTCTTGTCCCTCGTACTTGAGGCGGCCAACTTCGCTATCCAGCTTATCCACTCTGGCCTCCTGAGTGCGCGCCAGCTGGGAGAGGTCCATGGCCTCAGACAGAGCACGTTTCAACTGTGCATAACAAAGAATCTGGTATTTTATTCAGATTTTTAATTGGCTGTAGGTATCGTACAAATTGAATAAATGATATATTTTTTATGAGTAATTCACAATAACCGTGCGTGTAGTAATTATTTCGATAACATTTATTCAATTCGTTTTATGCTAAAACTTATAACTTTTAAAATAACAGTATTCCTCTATAACATTACTAATAATTTGATATCTTTTATATAAATAAATTCAATGAAATATTTTCACAATTATTTGTGAAATGCTTTCAACAGACATAAATCGAAAACTGAATGTCTCGTTCTCATAAACCTGCACTCTTGTAGTTGAAAATAAATAATACAATCCCTCTTACCTCATTACGAATTGTCTGAAGTTGACGAAGTAGGACCGAGCTATTTATGCTTCGACTTAGTTCCCGCATCTCGACGCGAAGCTCCTTCATGGAACTTTTAGCCCACTGCAGAGTAGCTTGTTCATTGCGGGTGTGATTGTCGGTGCATGGGGTTGCAGTGTTTTTCCTGTAAGAATTATATTAATACCTGCTGTGTCATATAATTCTACATGTAAATAAATTATTTATATTCATATAATGCGATAATTAACTTGGACAATGACTTAACTAAATTCAGGATGTATATAATATCGACAACGTCGCTTATCATATCATCGATACTATGAAATAAAAAAGAACCCAACACTCGAACATCAACAATACATTTTACTATTATGCTGAACAATAAAAGGTATTTTAATACACATCGTTTTATTCAATTTAATATATAATTTTTTTCAACGTTTTTTTTATACAGGTAACAAAAAACAATTAAAATTATTTTATCATTCATATTCAAAAAACATTTTCAAATAAATCTTAATTGAAATACCTTATCTATTAAAATAAATGATCAAATATTATTTTATAATACACAATGGTGTTTTGAAATATTTGATATTATTTTTTATATATATTTCTGTTATTAGGTACTCTTTAATTAGTCGAAAAGCCGCCGTCAGAGGGTATAAGAGTACAGGATGCGAAGTTACGCAGGAGAGCACCAACCGTGTCTCCTCTGCACCCCTTGACTATACATTAATATTAAATAAATAAACTTCACGCTGTTTTAACAATTTTAAACGAGAATTATTTAACCGACATTAAATATTAAACTTCATCCTCTTTTATGTAAGAGTAAAAACACCCAGTTTGATTTAAAATACAATAATCTTTTAATCTAGCGGCATAAATGTATTTAATACTTTGGGTATAAAGTTTTAAATAACAAAAATAGAAATGGGACATTCGGGTGCCCGAACTATGTTTACATAACGTATCTTCAACTTACAGATAAACTTTGATATGATCAAGTAATAATATTATTTCTATTGTAGTCGGGCCGCGCTCCACACCCACGAAGACGGGTATTTCTTATCAAACTATGGTAAAATGACGATTATTTACTGATTGAAATCAAATTACGGATTTCGGATAATATTTTATGAAGGCATACGAGAGTCTGTTCGTTTGTTAAGCTTTCACACCTTATAGGACCGATTATCATGAAATTTTACTCACACGCTGTGAGAGGTACAAAAATGACCCTTTGTGACGAAAAAGATACTGCCTTCGGGGGATGGCCGTCCAACATAATAGTTTTTTTAATACAGTTCGGGTAAATCCTATTTTTATATAAGAAAGGACAGACACATTAAAAAGGTCCCAGTAGGTTTATATTTCATCATTGATTCTTCAAATTAACTGAAGTGGTTTAAATTGTTTTAAAATTAAACTTCTATGAACAGACAGATAATTAATTTAATTAATAAAAAGAAACTGATATCGTTTTTCAATTATTGAATTTTACTTTTCAGAGAATTAACTAACTCTAGAAATATGTTAGTACTAAGTACGGCAGGCATTACGAAATTAGTTTCAGTAAACTTCAATATTATGTTGAAATCTCCTTTTACAAAGGACAGGTTCAAAGATGGTAGAAGAGGTAGACTTCAACCAGCTTTAATGAAATGCTATTTAGTTAGCAGCCTTATAGAGGCATAGTTAATTAAAGTTTTGATACTTTTTATTCGATAAATGATACTTTTTTATAATTAATAGATAGGAAACAGATATAAAATATATAATTAAACGATATTTTCAGACATTGCTTTTAAATAATACATTTTTTTGTCCAAAGCTATCCGACTTGACTATATAGCTGTTGCACACTTTGACCAGTGGAACAATATGGAGAAATCTGAATCTATTTAGAGAAATATCGTAAAAAGCATTTTTTAAATTAAATAATTTTGACATTAGTGATATTTTGGCCAAGCATAAGTCGTCGATCGTAAATACAATTGTTTAAAAAAAGAAAAAATTATCTTTATGCCAGAAGTTGGTCAAATTTAAAAAAAATATTTGGTGTTTCTTTTATTGTGGTCTGGCTTCTACGGCGAAATTATACGCAGTGGATTCAAATATTTCACAATAGAATTTCGTTTCAATAAGTACTAGCTGTGTCATCATCGTTTAGTCCACGAGTGAGACCTTCCGCCATTTATTTGATTTAGTAGATAGTTTCATCGTTTTTTTATATATGTAAATTGACATTTATAAAAAAAACGATGAAACTTTGAAATACCGATAGAGAAATTACGACGAATCAGGAATTAATTACAACTTGAAGCTAGTTTTACAATTTTATAAAATATGTATTCCGTCAGGTCAATTTAAATGACTTTTAGAATATTATTAAATTTCATTCGTTTCATTTATGAATCTATACAGAGAGGAACTTTTATAAGTAATTATAAAGAAATACAGCAAATGCATAAATAACATTTATATATTTCGTAATATCTTAGAAAGATACTCAAAATAATTCAAAATTATTCAAAATATTTATATAAAAATATATATACAATATGTATACATACAAATATTATATATATTTACATAATATTTTATAAAATATTTTATATTTGAACAGTATGTTAATTATATGATCTGTGATTGCCGAATTCAATATTGACCGTATGTTAGATAAAAAATGCACCTGCCCTTTCGATTGAATTCATCATTTTTGACCCAAATTTTTCAACTCTCTAACGAATTCCAATGTAGCAATAAAATATAGATACAAAAATATAAGTTTTATAATTTACCTCACCATTTCTTATTAAAATGTACGAAATATTGTTGTTATAATATTCTAGCCGAAATAACATTTTTATTAAAGGATTTTACCGCCCTCGCGCAATGTCGGATGTGGGCTGGCAGCGCATTACTTCCGGTCGGAACATAAATAAACATAATACAGCCAGATGTTCACCCCCATTACTATTCTAAAAAACTGACCCCCATCGTAGCGGAGCCCACATAGCGTGGAGAGTAGTATAACGATAATTTAAAAATTGTTTTTTTTTTTTTAATAATATTACTACAGCTGACTAAGACATTAGAAACTCTTTTCGTAACGTCATTAACATTGAAATGATTCTCAATTTTAAATAACTAATTATAATAAACCGTATTAACATAATCTAAGTTAAAAGTTGAATATAAAAATATCGTAACAGACTTCACACCTTAACGTAAGATGTCTAATCAACATATAATTGGAATCTTTCTGTAAGTTCGTCACAGAGCTTTATCAAAGTAACTTATTCATTACACTAAATTAAGCAAGGCGTATATAAATTTATACATATAATTTACTTTGAAGCTTCACACTGTATTATTTTTAAGCTAGTTTAAATAAACTATGACATAGAGTCTCAAATCTCCCTGACCTTCATCCCGAGATCCCAAATAGCAATGTATATTTAAGAATAGAATGACCATTTACGTAGCTTTGTAGCGACGAGAATATATTAATTCGATTAATGTTTACAGTAGCTAAATAAGCGTTTTTTTTTTATTTTTGTTGTATACTTTTTAAAATATATTCAGTACTCTCGGAATAACTGTTATTTTAATTTTATTGCATTATACCCGTCCCCATGGGCAAATATATTGCAATCTTTTTATTAGTAAAGTCCGAGCAGGTGTAGAGATAATGTTAAGATATTTTAGCCCTTAGAGGCGAAATGATAATGCTATAAGCCTCAAGAGACGCCTGTTTCACTCCCGATAAAAATAAACCTGGGGAAAATAGATCAACAAAACCTAAGCAAACAGCTGGCATCGTTGCATTCCAGTATGCTAAGCCATTCGGTTACTATACTACCGAAGACTTCATATTTGTAGTTTAGTTAAACTCGTTATACCAGATATAAGGCGAAGCTTAAGATCTTGAGTTGAAGATTAAAAGTTGGAAATTTATTTCGCAAAGCTCAAAGCACTCTATATCACTGTGGAAGTTGTAAAGTAATAATATACGGTCCGATCACTGCGAGCACGGTCCGCTCAAGACACTTCTTAAGTTGCCGCGTCTACTTGGGCAGGTGGTGGTAAAATACCAACGCCGAACGATATACAATCACAATTAACGCTTTAAAAAATAGCCTGCAGCTGATTTAAAATCACAAAATTAATTAACTATATATATATATATATATATATATATATATATATATATATATATATATATATATATATATTGTGTGAATACAATTTGTATCTATTTTTATAATGTTTTAATTTGTATGATTAAACAAAATACAATTGAGGGAACCCTAATTCTAGCAGAATGTTAGCAAGATCACACGTGTAATAAATCCAATATGAATTCATCATCATCATCAGGAATTTATTCGAGTAGGCGTTCACAATAGTAAAACGAAAAATTAAGATTTTTTAATTAACATAATATTGATTTTAAGAGTTCAAAAGCAGACATCATGAGAGCTTACAATTTTTGTCCCAATTAAAATGTATTTTTAAATCTAATTTGCAACTCAAAGACTTGTACAAGTCTAATGAGTGCTATTTAGAATACGACTCAAGTGTTCACAAAATACCTTATAAAAATTAAATCGATCAGATGACCTGGTTCTGAGTGAGAGCTCTTGTTCCTTCGTTGCTTTCAAACACCTCTTGAAACATCTTAACATTATTTTATGAAACGTCGCGAGATTTCAGACGAGAGACCTTAAACGTCTAGTTAACCTCTTAGAGACAAGGTGACATAACGTCTTATTAGCACGCGATATTTCTTTTAAAAGATATTTATTGCAAAAGTAGTGCAAAGACTTTGTTTAAAATAAAAGTTTGTATTTTGACAAAGTGATGATATGATAACATTCAAAGTATATAAATATATATATCATCAATATCATATAATTATTAAGATTTTGTTTAAATTGTATAATACACTAAATATTTTTTTTAAATTTCTAATGTTATAATGTAATAATTTCCTCGTCCTACTTGAAACTTTATTTACATTAGATAATCCTAATCAGCAACTACCAAATAAGTTGTATTTTGGAAGTAAAATATATGATAACCTATTTTTTAAAGCACAGCTAATTCAAGATAGGTTTATCAGGAGAGAGTAGATATAAAAAATAAAAAAATACTACGACACGTTTCAATGTTCATTTGATCTAAACCGATTATTTATTCTTTAACTGGCCTTTAAATACTTACATTTTACAAGTTTTGAGAAATCTTAGTATGTTTATAGAATTACATTTGTAGTATCTGTTTAATTTTAATAAGTTTTAATTTTAATAATTTGAATAGTTTAATTTTAATAATTTGAATAAGTTTTGTCGGGTTTAAAATAAATAATTTCGCTTCGCTTTCAATTAATCGCTTTTTGTGCAAACAAATATTATATTATTTTACAAGGCAACATTAATATTGTTGAATATATAGTAAACAGCTAATTTAGTGAACAGTAGTTACGTTAATATAGAAAACAGTACTTACGTTAATTCGTATTAAAGTATTCAATAGTAATGCATACTAACGATTACTTTAATACAAATTAACGTAACTACGTTATAATAATAACAAACTATAACTTCAACGCGACGCTAGCAATTCGAAATAAACAATAACAAAACTTACTTGAGCTCTTCAATTTCCAGGTTAAGGCGCGAAACATCAGCCAGGTGCATAGATTTCAGGGTATTGAATTGCTCGGTTAGAAATTGCAATTCTTTTTTAATGTCAATTTCGCGACCGTTCACCGTCCACAAACAAATAATAAGCGCACAAAGTTGAGCGAACTTCATGTTTACGACCAAAACGAACGTCGGATGGAGTAGTTAAAATTCGCGTCTCCAACGTCTGTGTCGCTCTGTGGCCACGACTGGAATGAACCGCGGCCTGCCCGTGCCCACAGCCTTATTATACAGAACACAGGGTGCGCTAAGTAAGCGCAGATGCGTTCAACAGTTGTTCGACGCCGAAACCCGCAGTGACTCCGTACCTGCACCGACATCCATGGTGATCCAAATTACAAAAAACTATTTTTTTAGTGTCACTTTATTACAGGAAAAATATTACGCCTATATTATTTAAATAACTATTTTATCATGATCGTATTTTTATGGTACTACATTAAACTCAAAATTGTGTTAAAGAAAATAATAACAAATCGCAAAATGACGACTTACTTTTTTTTCTCGCCGGAGAAAACTATTCTAATTAATTGAAGTTAACTTTAATTTAATTTAAACTAGTATGATCGCAAGAATGAATAAAAATCTTTAAAAATAAATATCATTTTTAGTATTTACCTAGTATCCGTATTTTCTTCTTGTTTTTACAACGATAATTCGATGCAAAGCGCAAAGGCCCGTATCAATTACTAAGTAATGCTATACTTTGTTCTAGTTCTTAGGATGTATTCAATGAATACTTAAGTTTTTAAAGTAGCTGGGATTTGTTTCTAAGACCAAAACAAGTATTATATTAAGTTTGCCGGAGATTTAATATCTGGCAGCGGCTTCTGCCAGAAGATTAGTATGAAAATAGTAGAGGTACCATGCCAATTTAATTTCTTTCTTATTGTAGGTACGAGCGCTTAATTTCTGTTTATTTAATATTAAAAGTTTATTTTAAACTACAATCTGTTGGTATTGATACTCGTTGTGTATTTTTTAATTATATGTAAGAGCAAGTGTAGCGGAAATACGTGGCTTAATTTAGTTTGCATAAATTTATTGGATTTTATATGAAACCGATGAACGATAGGGTTATTTACAATACTAAAATGATTTCATTAGACATTCACTACGTTAAACTAACTTTACAATAATATGTATTATGTTAAAATAGTACATTGCGTTATTTAAATATTTTTCACTATTAGCAATTAAATTTCTAATTTAATTAAACCCAATAATAAAAGTAAAATATATTAGATTCTGTCTGCAAAGAGAATTACATACAACAAAATATACGTTTTGACTTCTAGGAAGTGTTAACAGATCGTAAAATAGAAGGAATTTTATATTAAAAATACCTTTTCATCTCTTGATTGCAATTAATTCTCATCGAGCTTAAATTACAAGAAGCAACACGATATGAAACCTTTTAAACTGTCAACGTGCGTTCTTAATGTTCCACCTCATTGACCAAAATGCGAAAACAGCATGGCTTGCGTGGAGCATCGCTTTTGAATTTTAATAGTTCTTATGTTGTTTACAAACAACTACAAAATATTTGATCAAATGCCGAGATAACATTTAATTCCAGGAATTATAAAACCGACATGTCATTTAATTCTTAATATAACAACCTTCCCATGTTTATTTGAACTAATTATATAAATTGATGTCTGATACATTTTTAATTTAATTTTATATTTATTTACATTATTATTGTAAGCTGGATAAAATATAAAACCTAAAAAATAAGTATTTTACCTTTAAGAGTTTGAACTACACAAAGGTTTTATTAAATGAATTGAATTCGGACACACTAAAACAGTTGGCCTTTTGATATGTTTTGGTAAGTTGGTGGCTAAAAAAATATACAATAGATATACTCATATCGTTAGAATTCCCAATTACATTCTATGATCTGTGATTCGGTCAGTATTTCTGTTTATTTTCTGAATACTAATAAGTTAGTATTTTATACAATAATAATATTAAAACAACAACATAAAACGTATTTATCTATTTAAGTAAATCAATGTGTGGTGTTACGTGACCTCTGATAGGTGTTATGTAAAAATCGTAAAGAGAAAGTACTCCAGATATTTTTCTCAAGTAGCAACAAGCTTGCAACAATTTGGTAAATTATTTTAATATGTTATTTTCAACTTACAAGTACAGTCTACTGTTCTTTAAATATTACCGCTTGCAATCTGTTTGCAAATTATCTTGAAAAGAATAAGTTACAAAACTAAATGTCTGATTTTCATTGAATGGTCTCATTGTTAATACGTAATAACAAGTAACAAGTAATATTCTTTATAAAGTCAATTAGTACTACTGTGTAGCACACAACTACTACTACAACTACTACTGCTACTGCTACTACTACTGCTACTTCTACTGCTACTGCTACTTCTACTTCTACTGCTACTGCTACTTCTACTGCTACTGCTACTGCTACTGCTACTTCTACTTCTACTGCTACTGCTACTTCTACTGCTACTGCTACTGCTACTGCTACTGCTACTTCTACTTCTACTGCTACTGCTACTTCTACTGCTACTGCTACTGCTACTTCTACTTCTACTGCTACCGCTACTGCTACTTCTACTGCTACTACTATTACTATTGTAGCGCAGTAAGTAGGTATAGAATATTCCTTAAACTATTGCTATTGACTTATAAAACAATCTGATAATGTACATAGTATATAAAAACTATAAATATTACATTATTATAAGTATTGAACTTTAAAAAAATTGTTTGTAAGTAACCCTGGAAGAGTTATATTAAAAATATCATACTAAGTAATTAATTCTAGAGTGACCTAATATCGACGCCATGGTCCCAAAAGTGTTGAATATATGCTATTACCTTATAATACTATACTACTGTGTTAATTAAATTTCAATAACTTCTAAATCCAATCACGACACAGAGGTTAGTTTGAACTGGAATCTCTATGAGAAAATTAACTCACCATATTAAAGTTTCCAGTTTCATTATGTAGAGTGCTTATAGTATATATTAATAAGTAGATACATATATTCATTTTACTACATTTCAATGATAATACTTTTGAGAAGATTAAAAAAAAAGCTCGTGCGTAATTTTGTGGGGCACATTTAGTTATATTAAGATTCCCTTTTCTTTATATATATATATATATTATGTAATATAATGTTTTCACTTCTGATAAAGAATTCTAAATTTATCATACAATACACAGGCGCCTCGATGTAATGTAAAAGTATAGATAGATATAGCATGGACTTATAAGAGAATAAGGTTGCTCACACGCGACCTTCTGTAATTGTTACTCCCGGTTCATAGATTGCCTTGCATTTCATTTTTTCGATGCAGCGACTAAAGATTCCAGAATAAGATAAAGACTGCGTTTTTTTATTGGTAGTTGTTTTCTGTACCCAATTATATTTTCCGCCAGTTTCCATAGTTCAGAAAAGTTAATCTTTTCAATGATGTCTATGTCTGATTGCTTTTCTGTCTGCAAAAGCCACGTACAAGCATCGAAAGAGCACTCTCGAGATGAGTTCATCGAAATGAGAAACGACACGGAGTACATGCGAGGCAACAGTGCACTACTATGTAATGACTTCTGTAGTTAGCTTAGTTTATGTTATTTTCTGAAATTTAACTAAACTTCCAAGGAGAGAAAGCTACATATTTATATTTTTCATAATTAAACACTCCTATGAATAAATATTTGTGGTTTAAAGCGTAGTATAGTAAGCTGCTACGTAGCATGTCAGCCATTTCCAAATATCACATCTACAAGGCTCTACGTATAAACACATTCATTGTTAAAAACGTTGTATTTTTACAGGGGTGTCTTATTTATTATGAACTATTTTATATTTTTTATGGATAGTATGTGGTAAAATAATTATATAATTTGTCTGTTTTTATCCTTCATAATATATCACTGTTCTAGATTTACGATTTAGATTTAATCCACCATTGTTAATAACTTCTAATTGGTCGGTTAGAAGAAATTATTTGATATCTCATGTAATTTCATCATTTAAATTGGAAAGGAAGCCTGGACCCAGCAGTGGGACATGTGAAGGTTAGTATGGATATTTTATTTAAGAGACAATAAACTGTATTTACATCTGAGCTTATCTTTTTACAGACCACTAATGTACATTCATTGCAACTACAGCTTCACTGTATTATTGGTATTATTGGTAACGCATTTTAGTTAGTGGGACCTAAATAAAAGATCAAGACTAGATTTAGTACAGCGCTGATAGTGGTTTAGGTTTTGTCTTGCTATTGTGTTCTTAGTCTTGGTCTTGCAAGTCTTGCAAGTCTTACAATGAAGTGTTAGCCTATTGTTATTTATTAACCGCGTTAGTTTAAATCATGAAATACCACAAGAGAGTTGGTACATCTCAAGATTATATTTATACATAATAAATTCAGATTAAATGATTAATTCATTGACACTTGACAATATTAAAAAAAACACATCATCTTATATTAAACCTGGGAGTTTCAGAATAAAGACAAATTGCTACTATACTTTTATTTGGACGGTGATAGAACGGTGATGGAACGCTCAATTGGCAGAACGACGGTAAGGGAATCAGAGACAACACAGGTTCGAGTCCAACCCGCGATAAGGATTTTTTTAAATTTTATTTATAATTTAAAATATCAATTTGTATGTTTGTAAAACTATATTAGTTAAAATAGTGTTGACACATAAATACGTTAGATCTACAAGATATAAAAGCGCGAACGAAGGCCGCGTTGCTCCGCGCGCCCGTCTCTCTGGCTTTTCGGTGTTTAATTATGCGTATTTCGCTAACTTCGCTAGTATTTTTCGCATTTTAATTTAAAGCTACAATTTTATAAATTTTATACATGTATTTTTGAGTAAATTGAAACACTATTATTATTTTTTTGTTTGTAGGAACATATTATAATATATGTTAAAAAATGTAACAAACAAATTGGTAGAATCCATTAAAAAGAGAATTATTTTATAATTATAAAAAAAATAACCATTCTTAAAGACACTAAGAAAAAATTTGCGCAAAATAAAAATCATACAATTTTCGTACATATTCATTTTTCTTTTTGAACTCCTGAACGGAATCATATAATGGAAATTCTCTTCTTAATATTTTTATTATTTTCTACGATAACCTATATTTTTATCGATTTTGAGTACATACAGAAATTATAAACGAAAAAACTTATCTTCTTAAAAATTTAATACTTCTGTTCTATTCTTCTTTTAGAAATGAATATTATAGGTAATATTTTTTTAAATATGTCTGTTATTTTTTTACAACATCGAAATGTTTACATTCATACGATATGGATTCCTATAATCTACATAGAAATACAACCAATACAAACTACAAACACCTAAAGCCATTATAGTATTAACAGAGAGCCCCTTACTACTATTACACAATAACTAAATAACTTTTTATTCATTCTTAAAGAATATACGTATAATTTATATAAAACTTGTTTACGAAAAATATTATAGTAGTAACAGTTAAACACTATCTTATTAATTATAATATTATTATTTTTCATAAAACGAATTCATTAAAAGTTATGAATATATTAATGATAAAGCGCTTGAGATTAAAAGTAATAATAATATAACATAATATGTTAAACAGAGCTGTTGTCGTTCCGCGCTCTCCTAAATATGAAAAACACTCAACTGAGGTGATTTTAAAACGGTTTTGGTAAACTAAGTTAAGCTTCACTTTATACCACAAATATCTAACGAACGTAGTTTTTTTTACAAAATCTAGGTCAACTTATCATGTTAAATTGTCGCTTACAATCGGAACTTATTTTATTCTCGAAATATTATTTCATTTTCTACATATTACGTAGTACGTACTTACCGGACGAGTAGTATAACTATGATTTTAAATGTTATTAAAAAGTTACATTAAATATAACATATTATCACTTTATTAATTATATTTTATTTTATAGTTTCACATTTAACACTTAATAAATCATAGTTTATGATTTTCGGTTAAGACGTCGTGTTTAAAAAAATTTAGAAATATTCTATAGAATACGTTATACGTAAAATGGCGTTTGTTTATTATAATAAAAAAAATATATTTGAAGAAATTTGATGAATATTTGAAACATTATTTAAAAACTGCTGCAAAAAATATATCTACATATTTTTAAATATTTTGATTAATTGCCGAATTCTTGTTGAAACAATATTTTCAAACATAATTAATTTTACTAAAATTATCCTCTAAAATATTTTAATATAAGCAAAGCTAAATTACGTGAGAATACCCACAGAAAACTCTCAGTAACGTTCCCAGCATCTCAAATGTTGGCAACATATGGACACTATAAATGCCAGGTGAATCCAAATTACAAGCTTGAATTTACATTTCTTTTTGCTTATTGTATAGACGTGCATTGTAAATATTTAATTAACAAAATTTTAAAACATTTTTTGATACTTTTACGTGAATTTTAATGAAAAATAAATTCACATTTCCATACGTTCACGGTTAATTTACGTAAGTGATATTTTTGTACGACGTACCAAAATCAGGCTAACATAAAAAAGTTTACAGAAATAAATCAGCTACGCTCATAGTAACGTTTAATATATTCGGTCTCCAAAAATACAAATGTAATTTGGAATAACATTTAATTTCTTTTACAATAAATACAGTGTCACATTAAAAACTTACAATAACTTATTGTAATAAATCTAATAACGCAGGCATGTCATAAGCAGCAGTAGAATATTGTAAGCCGTAAGGAAGTTTTGAAGTTGACCAGAACGTCTAGGACATTTGAACTATTATTACGGACTGCCGCCGCATGAAACACGGGCTCAACTCTCGCATACCTGCCTCTCGCACTACTGCCCACTGGAATATTAATATAAAATGAAGATATGCGAAAGCATTCTAGAGCATTATTGTTTGCATGATTTTCAGCTTATAAAATAATAAGTTTTATGAATAATCGCATTAAAATTAGAAAATATTTTATAAGTAAATCTTTTGTGTTTATTTCACAATATTATAGTGTTTAAAACCTGTCTTTAAAGTTTCATCTTTATTTGATTCAACAAAAAAATATAATTAAAAGCTTTCATATTTTTAAGCTATTGAATTTGGGGTATAGAGATACTTATTGCTTATAAATATGTTTCTGAAAGAAGGCAGAGACAGGTGCAAATATTTTTGATGGGTGTTAATTTTAATATCCAGTTCCGTTTGACCGCGATAAAAATGTGGATACATTTTTACAGGAGACATATTTCATTTTAATGTTTTATTCGGATAATTATAATAATAAATACAATTAACAGAAATACATAAAGAGCTTACTGAAATAATACCCTATATATAAACTATTATCTATAAAATATTGGCTTAATATTATAATAGTTTAAGTGTTACAAGATACGAGTATAAAATATTGAAATTGAAAATAACGTAACAAGTTACGAAAAGTAAACATTTTAGCAATTTGCACGATGTTGGATGTTATTGTAAATACTTTTATACCGAACTATACAAAGTTTTAGAATTTTGCTATTGTTTTGAAAAAAAATTCTTAAAGCTGGAATAACAAATCAAAACGGCTTACCAACTCGATACACAAAAAATATTTTTACTATTTGGCTCTGTGGAATCCGTTATATTTTAGTTTAATTGTATCTAAGATAAGGAAATAAAAACAAGTCTGTTAATATATTTTAACAGATATCATCAGGCAGATGGTTTAAGTGGAATCCATTTGTGAGATTCGGCCGTTACGCAAATGACTGAAAGACGGTGGCGTGGCGACAGTGACGACACGGTACACGGCATACGAATTAAGTGCCACGTCTAAGAAACTACCAGCCAGGTTAAAAAACCTCATAAAGTTTATACACAGCTTTAGACACTCACAAATATATTTGTTTATTATATTACATTATATACAGGATGTTAACATTTTATCATATAGCGTTCAACAATATGAGTATATTGTTGAACGGAATAGGTACAAGTATCCAATTTGGTCACGTTTCCTGTACTGGCAAAACTATTTCTATTAGGGAAACAATTTCACACGAACCAGACAGTTTCAGATTTGCAAACTGTGCTTACGGAACAGTTTATTAGAAATATGCATAGTTTCTGTATATAAAAATAGTTCAACTCAAAGCACTAAACACCGTCACGGACATCGTTTCATCTCATTCATATTATTTGATTTAAAAGTTTGTAAAGTTGTGTCAAACGTAAATACTTTGTTCACTTTATATTCAGATACAATTTTATACAAAATTATTTTAAAAGTATGCTAGCAGACTTTTTGTTAATATAAAATACAATCGAATAAGCTATTTTTTAAACAGTTTTCAAATAGGTTCTAAAATAGGTTGCTTACGAACGTATAAATAATAAGCGTACAGTTTAGTTCATTAGTTACCCTCGATGAGTTGATGTCGAAAACCAACTGTTATATAATCTTATATCTAAATCTAATCTAACTGACATTTATATATTAAGATCAACTTCTATAAAAATCACACTGTTTCAAACGTACCTACATAACCGTACCTATTTTTTACAAAAATATGTATATTTAATTCTTAGTTTCTTAGTACTGACACATATTTTTGTAAAAAAATTACAAAAATAATTTGTGGATATTCAAATTAGACAGTATATATATTAATATTAAATAATTATCTTACATTATATAGATACTACACTGTTTAAAAAAACTTTCGGTGTTTGCACTATACAGATCAGGTTGAAATAATTAAAGGTTTAAAATAAAACCTTTTAAAAGAAATCCATTACAAAATTAACAAGTTCCATTTATGTGTACTTTTGTTTGAAACTAACGAAATAGCTTTTCGAGAGGCAGTGTTTCGTATACTGCTATGGGATTTCGAATCGGGGAGTTTTAATCTCCGTTCCCAAATAGATAAAGCAGCAGGAATTTACTATAGACCAGTAATTAAACCCTCAAAGAGAATCAAAGAGTCTATTGGCACTAGCTTGAAATTTCTAATATCACCTCTCAGTTAATTCTGATCTAAGCTTTCTTGTGAGTTTGTTTGTATGAACGCAAGTAAATAAGTATATTTATTTCCTATATATAAGAGACTGTGCTTAATTTAATTGTAATACTCTATTTAATTAGATCTGTTGTTTCGCATCTTATAAAAACTTTTATAAATATTTCACAAAGCGTTATAAAGCTGTAAACCTTTTTTAAATTTTACAATTTCCGTGGTTGTGTTACGGATTTTGTGTTTTTTTTATGTGCTCAAAACATTTGCTGCAAAAATACCAAAGAGGCGAAACATATTAATTTCACTAAACAAAGATTATAATTTTGTAACATTCTAGAGTTTTAGGATTTAGTAGTTGGTGTTTTTAAGAATTATATGAATAAAATAAAATGAATTATATGAATAAGATATCGGATTATTAGAATAATAATATAACATACATACATTGAAATATTGTTATTTTTTTCGATTTATGAAGTAAATACATCTTAACTGATTACTTTTATAATTTTATGATAATCATACAATAGAAATTAGAATATTACTACTAATATTTTTTTTTGTTATTTATATAGTAAAATAGGGTTAAAAAGGTATACTTTTATATAGTTTATTGGTTATAGTGTGAAATTGTTCAAAATTTAATATTCTGACACCGAATCTGGAAGAAAAGTATGATGTAATAATACCAATTCTATAAAACCTTTTAACGTTCTGTTTTAAACCTGCATAAAAACTAATTAGTGTCAGTATTACCGGTTGTCTACGTCACATAGTAAGTAATCACTATGTTCTATGTTTGCAAATTGTTTTTATTTACATGCGTAATTGAAATTAATTACTTAACGCCATAGATATAGATTTAATCACACAAATTGCATGACGACATTGCAATAAGTGAATGTCTGATCGTTCATTTTAGCGATTTGAAGTTACATACTAAGAGCGTTAAGAACACTTTTAAGGAGAACTTAAGTCGATGGTTAAAGTGCCTCAAAATTGCTTTGAATGTTTATAGGCTTGCAGCTGTTCTTAAATTCAAAAGCAATAGATTAGTGGTGCCGCGTGCTCGGATACATTTAGGCCGAAACACATTGTTGTTAGTGACAGCTGCGAGACACGCTCCTATTAAAAAATGAGCACAACCGAATGCGTCTACCTGAGTAGTTTTTTGGTTTCCTTGAAGCGACTCGATGCCACAAGCTGATAAGCACCAATGTATAAAATATCTAATTTCTGGTCAATATAACAACTTTTTAAATTATAAATTTAGTAAATGTTATTGACAGTATAAATTATTACAAATTTAATAAATACCAATATCTAATACTTTATATGTGATAGGCGTGGATAGTCTTTTTATTTGACAAAAACCTATTTGATGTTAAGTAAAACCAAGTTGAAATTATAATATAAGTATACATCATAAATTAGATACACATACCTAATATTGATTTTAATATAAAATAATTGATAGCCTACATAAACATTTGAAAGAGAACACGATTAAAGCTGAATATTTTGTAAAGCTATTATATTATAATCTTATTAATTACTCTTAGATAGAAACATATCAAATTTTAACCAGACGAGATACAGCTTCAGCCTGTAAAGCAAATACTATGTAGGTATGCAATTATGTTATAATTGCCATATTTGGCTACAATTTCCTATTTGTAAATAATGTTATACATTCATGAACTAGCGGTTATTATTCCCCTAATTTAGATGCCATTAATGCTAAATAAGCCATTGAAGCTTTGACTATGTAATATTTTGTAAATTTTATTGATATTATGTAATTATCCATAGTATTTAAAAAAGACATTGTCAATTTCCTCGGATAGTTTTGTTATTTTGATAATTCCGTTAAACAAAAAAAAAATAAAAAAAATATCTCAACGACAATTTTCAATAAAGGCCATAATTTAAAAACTGCAGCAGCTTGCAGCAAAATATCGAAGTAAGGACAAATCTAAAACCTAACCATAATAATCAAGAGAACATTATTTACAATCCGTTTTGTGCCATTGCTTTATTAACGAGATTTTAATTTAGATAATAAAGTAGTTACAAATAAAAAGGCAACGTTTTATTAAAATTAAAAAATATATATTCTGCGTCATAGACGTAGTATTATTTAAGTTTCCCATTTATTAACGTGATTTGATTACAGAATCAAATAACATAACAAATAACAAAGCTTATAGAGTAAAATCAGAGATCACTACTCATTAGCTTTAAAATGCTATAAAGAAGGAAAATATACAAATTCATATGTAAGGTAGGTTGTTACTCATAATTATCTTCCTCAATCGTATACAATTACAAACTCTAAATGGCTTCTTTTGGCCGCCTCTCTTACAAGCCCCTGGACGGAGTCGCGACAGCGGCGCGGGCGCATATGTTGGACGCATCTGTCCTATCTCGTGCACGTTAACAAAGTAGCGCACGAGTCATATTTTCTTATAACAGGGTGTCGTGTTTGTTAAGATGTTGAGATTTTTATTATTAAAAACAAATTATCTCTTTACTATTAAATTACATAAGCACACTTCAAACTTAAACCCATAAAATAAACTTTATTTGTATGCAATTTGATAATATACATAGTTGACAATATGGATGTTTTATAAAAAGTAAGTTGTGTTATATAATTTACAGCACTACATCTTTTATAATTTAATTCATCACATTTTTATAAGATTTTTAACTTTTGAACTACCAGTTTATCGATGAACCACAACCTGTATATTGATATCGGCCGAGATCACGGCGACACCTGCGCGCGCGCACCTGCTCGCCTCTGATTCGCCAAAAACGAACAGTCGGACTCATCACCTGCAGCACATCGATATTCTTGTTTGTCGAATATCAACTATCGATATTAATACGTATTATATTATATACCTTAAAAACATTTACAAAACAATAAAATATTGCTATACAAGTTACAATACAATTAATGGCACAAGTTTGTCATATACGAGTATTACATTTATTTACAGTAATATGTTAAAATGATCGTAAAAGGAGAATGATTTTTGTTTTTCATTATTTATTTATTTACTCTTTAAGATCATTTAATGATCTAAGTGTATCATATATAGTACGCATAAAATGCATCGAGAGAATAAGTTGCGTGTCCGCAAGCTGTATGTAAATGAGCGCGCATCAAGTTAGGCTCATTATATAGGTGCTTTCGACTTTCCTTTTGATACACAAGGCGAACCAGCAGAAATATGCTAAATTATTTCTCTTCAAAGTTCATAAAGCAACAATTTATTTGCATTTTTTAATACGTCAAGTGTATATACATTCGTGGGGTTATTATAATTATAAAAAGTTACGGATGTTAATAAAGTATTATAACACTACAGTTTTATATTTTTATATATATTAATTATAATCCAATATTTTTATTCAAATTATTAATATTAAACCAGATCTATTAAAGCCATGTCTATTTACGAATCACAGAACAAATTAATCTGGATCGATATTAAATAGTTTGTTTTTATAAAACAAAACGAATCAAAATAAGAACACGAAAATTATAAAAAAAAAGGAATAGTGAATAAAATTAATTAAATAATACTCCAATACTAGTGTAATTTTTTATTTATAAGGACGGTGGTTTTTATCACAAACGTTACACTACATATATAAACTTAACTAACATATTTTATGTACAAAGAGGAATACTACATATTTATTATAAATATTCCCAAGAATATATTTGTTATACAGAGTAATATTCTGCGACATTAGTTATTCAAAACTCAACTTACGTAATTTAATACATTATTAAAATAATACATTGAATTCATTAAATTGTAATTTTATATAACAAATAGGAATTATACATTTATTTCCGGCATCAGTATGCCGTATGTCAATTGTGTCATAGGAGCCTTATAAGTGTGACAACTTATTTGCTAATTAAGAATATTCAGAGACTAATTGTATATTTTTGTACGTACACTGCGGTATAATGTAATGTTAAAGTAACAAACATTAGACTATAAGATTAGATGAGATTAGATTTAAATATTAGACACAGATTTTATAGGCTGTATAATATAATAAGTAAACATTTCAAACTAGACGTAACAGCTGTATCTTAATACAAATGTATGACCATCTGTCGGGTTATCGTCGACGCGAACCACAAAAACTTTGTATAATACAATCCAAGTCAAACTTAAAATTGTATATTCATAAACCACATATAAATAAAAAATAAAAGTATTCGCTATATAAATGCAATTAGGTACAACAGTACCTATCAATATTAATCAACAGGAATTGACAATGTGCGTTGACTATTTTAATTGTTTCAATCGTAATGTATATTGTATACTAGAAACAATACTGCTACTACAATGTATATAATGTGTTAATTATAATTGAAGATAACTCTTACTATTGGGGACTTGTCAAATTCACAGCGAAGCGAATGCGTGGCGAGATATTTTTTATTTTTTTTTTAAATGTGCGGTGAACCGTTTCCGTAAACACAAAACCACAGACGAGAAGGCGAAGTAAGTCATGAGCGAGCTAATCGCATTAGATGATTTTGCATGAAATACGTCAGACGTTTCGGTTATGTTTATTTACAAACTATGTGACAGAGAGAAAAGATACACCGAAAATAATATTATATGCTTTAAATATTAATTAACATATATATCTAAATAAGTCATAAGGACGAGAAAAAAAAATAATTATGAAAATAAAAGCAGAAATATTGAAAATAATTGAGATGGGTATAATTAGAAAATCTCGATTCGCTTCGCTGTATGTTTGACAAAGCCCTTACAATATACGGTATACCTCGTAGTGATGTTATCGATATACATCGACATATATCGATGACAGCTCAGATCCGTATACACAACACTATAGTATTACTAACTTAATTCTAGTCTTAATGTTATTTTGTAGTACTTAATGTTAAATTATGTTATTCAATAACGCAATAGCAATTATTCAATAATTAAATACAAATAACATTTCTGAATTCTGATACTAACATCCTTCTAGACTAATAACAAATTAATTGAGACCTACCAAGAGTGAAAATTGTTATTCAGAAACATAAAATGAATATTTTATTTGTTGCATATTTTTAATGACAGCTGATAAAGATATTATTTTACATTACGAAATATTATACAATAACAGTTATTATGATTTATTAAAATGTATCAAAATACCGAAGTTAATTTAATTTACAATCGTAAATAGTATTTGGAGCTTTGCGATTCCATTTAACGTAATGGAATTGATTGAAATATGTACAATATGTTTTATATTATATTAATTTATGTATCCAATTTTAGTAATTGAATTACATATTGAAGTGAAAATAAAAAGTTTATTCACGTATATTTAAATGAATATATAAAATCTTTACTAACTATGACAGACCCAGAGTTGTACCGGACGCAGAAACGATTCAATACTGACAGGTGGTAAGTAACATCGTGTGCCGGAGTACATTATAAATAAACAGTTTTGGGGGGTATTTTTTAGATCGCCATTGATTACGACTCAGATGGCCTTCACTGTGAATAATTGTTGAGACGGTGCAGATGGGACTATACGGAAACGAATTCTTAATTTGATCATTACAATTCAACACAATATAAATAATGAAAAACATCGGCGACATATCAAGGATATATTATATCAGAACAATCGCTCATTTAAAATTATATACTCAAATTGCATTAAAATTGTAAATACAGCTACAATGAGCGTCCATTTCTGTTAATGTAAGATGATTAAGCAGCGATACGTCAGTATCGATATCCCAATTATTTTCCAATAAATAAAATAGCCCTACTACTGCCATGATGAATGTCCATTGCTGGCGCTGTTAGGAGAAGACGTTCCGGAGTCGTTTAAAAGCGAGTCGTCTATACCGTCTTCGTCGTTGCCAACCTCAGCGGTGTGACGACAGAACGGACAATGGCCCTTCGAAATAACTTGTATCTCGTAGTCCTCCATATAGAACAGCTGGAACAGTATATTATATGACTAAGACTGCACTTTAGAGCGTCTAAAAATAATAAAAAATGTAAATGTATTATTTAGTTTGGCGTGTCTCAATATCTTTACAATGTAATTTCGTTAAGTGTACCTGTACCTATGCGGTTCTGGTTTACCATGAGACGATTAGCACGACGTGTTTAACCACAAGCGGGTTATATTATATATAATTATTTTAAAATTTTCGCTCATACAAATGTTTTGACCAACATGCAAATTGCAGTGAACTCTCGTTTTTGTTGCTCCCTATACCGCGAGCCCCGCTTTGACTACCGCATACGCGTCATCACCATTTCGTGCCTTCCTTATGTACGTACGTAAATAAAACCATATACACTACTATTAACATGTATATATATTATGTATATATATATGTATATTATTAAAAATATTAATAAATATATTTTTAAATAACATTGAATGAAAAATTGATCAACAATGCCCGTGTTAAAGAATATTTATATATTAGTAATTTTTTATTATATTGTAGGATATATTAAACAATTTAAATAGGCATAATATGGAATTGATTTGTCATTTTATCAAAATATATAGTTTATTTGATAGTTAAGTATGGTTAAATAATCTTTAGAAAAATTATATGTCGCCACCACGTCGCTCGGTTAAATACGATAAATTCATATCAAGGGTGTTGTTTGTTAGACGTCAGCATAATAGACGATTTACAATACTTGATGTAAAGGAAACAAAACAAAAAATAACAGTAGAAAGAACCGATTTGGTTTCAAACCAATATAAGAAGAATCTTTTAAAAATGTTCTATAAATATTATTTCCAAATTATGGTTCATTCTAATACATTATTATTTGTACTGAGTCCACGAATAAATCAGTTTCAAAATGACCTCCATCGAAGTACCAAGTTCTATACACGGCAGGTGGTTTGTTATTAAATATAATTCAATGTAATAAAACAACATGCGGGTTAAATAAATATCACTCACGGTGTCTCAATCTGCTTAAAGCTGATATAATTGGAGATACTTACTGTAACGACGACGATAATTATATATGTAGCCTTACACAGATGTTTTATTTGTCAACTAAACTAACTAATACATTATATTATTATAGGAATTAGACCCATAAATGAATTTTAACTTGAAATTGAAGAATTTTAACTTTGTAAAAAATTAACTTGGAATTTGATTTTGAGAAGAGTTAAATCTCGCTGTCATATTTAATAAAATATTTTGAAAAATATTATGACATTCTTAAAAAAATATCTTTTGGCCCTTTTAAATATACATATTAAATTAATTCTTGACATTCCGTCCATTGATATTTTAGTTATAAATCATGAGGACGATAGTCAACTCTAACGAATTCTTTTCACTGCTTCTTTGAAATTAATCCCTTGTTAAGTTATACAATTGCGAAATAAAATTGACATCGCAGCAGGGTCAAGCGCGTCCGGTGTAAATGAGAGTATCAGTTCCTGTAGTCTTAAGCACATTGATTACGTGTCGTCTAGATGAGCGTTGACGGGAGGAGTCTTGAGAAATTGACAATACTCAGTTTGAGAACGAGCTTGTCCATCACCATTTGAGTACAGACGGTGATTACAGCTTGTGCCTGGTCTCAAGCTGTAAGTAATAATTTCGGCACAGATCAACTGTACTCTCGCAAGCGGATTTTTCACTTAATTTGTCTTTGAGGTTATCTGCTTCCCTTCTCAGTTTAGTATAAAATAGACTTAAGAAATTAAAATTGCAACATACAACATACAAACATTTTATGTTTATCCCTTTCAGGTCCCTCTTTTTCTTATATTTTAATATTAACAAGAAAAATTATACAATTGGCGTACTTAATGCTGTAGAGCAATCTCCGACAACCGGAAGAATAAACAATAAAAATAAACAAATATAATAAAACAACAAAACTAAAATATTACTAAATTATTGTGACACTATAAATTATACATATATACATATGAATACCTACAGGTCAATAGCTACAGGATTAAATTTAAATACATTTTTATACAAAATATAAAAAATATATATTAATTATATAAAGAATGAAATAAGAAGTTATTATTAACAATTTCAATAAGACTATGTGGGCGGATTTTTTGAAAATCATTCTGCTTAGAGAGCGAAACCCTGGATGGAGAAAAGGATCAAGAGAATTGAGATTACAAGAGAATGTATATCATGATAACTTCAAAATAATTGAAACTTAAAGTTTAAGCACTGAGGAGGAACAGGACCATCAAGAAAAACAACAATTGACAAAATATCTTGAAGATCTTCAAATTAATTTGAAAACTAGTTTTAAAACTAATATTTTCATTTTCATATCTTTACAGCTTGCAGTAATAAAGCTTACAGCCGTCTAGTTGTAGTCGTTTTTGATTTATTAGCCTTATTAGCCAACACGTGAATACAAAAGATAGCTGTTAGCTTTTGTGTGCAATGGAGCGTTAAGTAATGCTCAATGATTTGAATTATAGTCTGTTCTAAAGATAGATATCTGCATATGCAGACGACACCGTATGAAGGGGAAATAATGAGTTATTAAAAGTAATAAATTTAAATAAACTTTTATATAATATTAAATATTGAACAGGGAAATGTCATTTACTTTAATATATATATAAACATAGACATAAAACTGATAAAGGGAAAATATTACACGTTGGAGCTAACTGAATTCAACTAAAAATATTGACATAATAGCATCAATTCAATTAAGTTAGGTATGGTAAACTCCCCCCCTCGAGTGTCGCGGTCTATTGCTCGAGCGGTGCCGTGGCACCCCACTACGACAGCGAGGGTAACCTTACATACAATGTACTTATAATAGGTTAGTACCACAAAACACTACTGCTTTCAGCTAGAACCAAGCTAGGCTGTAAGCTTTTACAAAATAAAAAAACACAACAATTATGTACCTCCCGAAAAAAAATATCATTTAAAAACTCCCTACTAAAAATAAATATTTTAAATGATACTAGAAAACCGCTTGAAGTGATGTCGGCATTTCATATACATGTATATAATACAATAACTGAAAGGACAAAGATATGCAGAGCTGTGAAACATTAAAGCAAAAGCCATTGGAAAAATTGTAAACAAATTCAAACCTCTAACAATTACAGCGCAAGAAGCGATTAAAAAGGCACGTAAATACTATCCAACTTACATTGCAGCAAGAGGGGCAGGTAGTGACGGGTATTTCTGGCAGCATGTTGCGGTAGAAGACGGCGCGGAGTGGTGGGCGATTCACTATCACCAAACTAGCAGGGTTCAACCTCAGTAAGGCCAGTCGACTGCATATGACGATACCTTCGTCCTCCTGTGACAATTGGGAATAGGAAGATTAGTTGCTTTAAAGAAAAAATCTGAAATTATTTTACTAACAACCAGAATTAAAAATTGATCTACAAACCGATATTAAAACAACTCTGACTATTTTTCTAATTATCTTCGATATTTAGTAGAAAAAATAAATTAATTTCGATTCATAGTTTCGATACAAATAACTTTTGAGTTATTGACAATAAGCCTTGTTATATGGCAATGACAATCTATTATATTTACCTCTTCAACCTTATCAAGGAAAGGGTCAGCGTAGTCGATGTCATCATCTATTTTCAAGATGTCAGCTCCTTCTTCCTTAGTTTTGTCACCTTCCGGTACTGGCATGCGTTCTATGAGATCCATTGCTTCTTCAAATGTAATGCCTTCCGCCGGTTCGAACTGGACCAGCGGTAATACCTCTGAAAAAAAAAATCTTTAAGAGAAGTCATCATTCTTCCAAAAAAAATATTTGTACGTTTGAGAATATATATTTATATATATAACATATATAACAGAAAACAAATAATTATGATATTTAGGATCAATAAATCAAATATCAAAAATTATAATATAACTGAAACTATTATGCTTTAGGCTTCTGTTAAAATATTAATTATTAGCCAGATGAGGTATTTAAAGCAAGAAAATTTACTATAAACTACGGCAATAATTTGACTTGAAACTAATAAAAAAATATAATAATAATGATATATTATCTGAATTAACAATTCCAGTTTTTATAGCACCCGTCATTTTCAATTAATAATATAACATATTAAATAGATTGACCGCGAGTGGTAATGTTCATTCATTTTATAAAATACACACACGTTGTGGTATTATTATGTCAAGATAAGGTTTAATGTGCCCTAGAGCTATATATCAATTACAGAGACTTATCTTTTTATACTCAAAACCACACCTGCTGTGTCTTTTTTAGGATTTTCAAATAATTGTATTTATTATATTAAATTAACGGCTATACTATTTGCTTTTTCACAGATAGACTGATGACCATCTAGGGCCAATTAATTGTCGATATTTATGGTGTGGAATAATAAATTATCTTTTTGCATCTATCTATCTTTAACATATAAAATATAAATTAGTATATAATTAAAATCCTCAACGTTTCTACCTAAAAAATAAAAGATATAATATACATTTTAATGAACAAATATATTATATATGTATAAAAAAATTGTCGGTATTTCAAAATCCATGTTAAGGAGCCCTTGCAACAAATGTTTTTTCTATTATATTCTTCTGTACGTGTTTTGTTAATAATTCCTTTAACTAATTATTGGACCGATATTCATTACTTTTTTTTTGTGTTTTGATCAGCAGATATTTTTTAAATATATATTATTTGATTTAATTTTAATTACCATGTGTAGCAAGCGACTGAGCCAGCACATGCTTGCATCTAGGACACGTGGACGCCAGCGGGGTCAAGTGACGTCGACAACGCCAGCACAGTGGCGCCACCTCATCTGACTCAGACCCCGATCCTGAGCCTCCACCACTCTTGAGCATTAGTAATTCCACGCCTTCCTAGTACGATGGGATAAAGCTTAAAAGTTCAGTAACAATTTCTTATTAGTAATAATGTAAAAGAGGGGAAGCTTCATACCTGAAACTTTGAAGGTACTTGGAGACCCAGTATCTTATCCAACATTTGACGCGCCAACGTGTTAGCGTTTAGCACCTTAGCTTGTTTGGCTAAGCAGAGGTATAGACAACTGGTATGGATTTTGAGAAAATTATTGCCAGCAATATTATTAAAATTTTATTATTAATACAAATAAAAAACTATAATAATAAACCGGCTAGATTGGAATTAAAGAATTCTAATTGTATATTGCTATTTTTTCTTGCTGATTCAAAGATAAAATAACTAACAAGTGTGTATTACGTATATTATGAGTTAAGAAGGATGTTTCCTAAGAAAGATTTCTTGAAGCTGTAATAGTTAAGGTGTCGACGCATACTGACGTCTTAAAATGTAATATTTATGCTAGAACTATATTCAAAAAGACATTATTGAAAACTTTTATTTAACAACATTTGTTGTTTTATTTAACGGACACAGAAATTTTGTAGGTTATTTTGACTATACTTTTTTAAAACAGATTTTAATAAATTGAGAATTTAATAATTCGTGAATACTCTTAAATAGTCACGTGCAATTTTAGGTTTTAAGCATTCCTTTACCCGCCAATACTTCAAGTAAGTTTTTGAAGATATTATAGTATATATTTTTAGAACCTATAGTAAATAAATTACTTATTGAATAAACATTAACCATATTTGTTTAAAATGAACTATATACTATGATGTGCTATGTTAAATTTATTTAAATAAAAATTAATACAGAATTAAAAATTATTCGACACGGCAGAAAATGAGCCTACCAACACTGGAAAACTAATTCATTATTTTTTAAACATACAGGTCGGTTGTGGCATCTTTTCAATGTTATTCTATGCTGCAAAATTAGAAAACTTGGTTGGGATTTTCAAAAAAGCCTAGTATATGTCACCTCTGTTCGGATAATGAAAATTATATATGGAATAAATTTATCAAATACGAATCAATTGTCAGAATGACGAGACGTTTTCTTCAAGTTAGTGGTACGGATCTTGACCATAGTGATTAATTTTTCATTCAATTGGTATTTATTTAAAATTAAAAAAATATAATATATATAAAATATATAATATATATATATGTGTGTGTATTTTGTATAAAATGAGTGTATTTTATTAAAAAGGATACAACATAGACAGCCCAGGCGGTGGCTCCCCCTCCAGCAATGCGAGCACGTACCTCGCAGCGTTCAGTAAGGCGTCGGGTTGCGACAGCGAGAACGGTTCGTGCACGCAGCGGTGTACCGCATCATACGCGTGATACATCCGGGACAGACGATCGTTGTGAGCAAACTGATGGAGCAATGTATTCTTTTCTCTGTTGATAATATTATTGTGATTGTATTTTTTATAATATCCTTAACGCTATTGAAGGAATATTGTTATCAAGTAATAAATGTAAAAAATATATAACAGACATATCAATTTCACAACCAATGTAATCAATTAATCTATAAATAAATATATATATATATATATATATGGGTGACTTTTAAAAGTAGGCTTTCAGGGACCAATATGAATTACATTTAGAATATAAAGAAGGTCAAATGAAATAAGTCTGCATTTTTTGTTTTTCAAAATGGCGTGTTGTTTGGCCGAGATGGGAACCCCAACTTTGTCAAAAAAATTACAACCCGGAGTTATTTGTACCATTCGATAGTGTTACTTATCAATAAGTAATAACATATGGCAAATGGAAATAAACTACTGTTTTTTTAACATTTTATCGTGATAGTAAAACCTATGACAGGACAATAACAAAAATAGTTAGTAATAACAGGAATAGTAACAAAATATGCCTCCAAAATATCAAATCGATCCTCATTGGTTAAATTATTTTAGAAACTCTTCATAGTAAAAATTGTAGCAGTAATATATATTGTATATATATGGAATCTATGAAAAAATACAAACTTGTTGGCGTTAGCTGCGGAATCCAAACATTGTGATGCCAGTAAGTGGTGCAAGTATCCTGCATCACTGAACCTTTCTTCAGCCACTGCGTTATTCACTAACACACTGAAAACTCTCATTGCGGTTGCGGTTTCTCCTGCCATGTGATATGCTGGTATATAGAAAGAAAAAAATATTTTTTATTTAATATAATTTCTTTAACGGTAGCAGTATACATTTGTAACATTCATTAAGTTATTTATCATATTGTATTATTTTAATATAATGCGCGCAGAGGTAATATGTATATATTATATATAAAGGTAATGTATTTAAAAAGGTAAAGAAAAAAATTGATTTCTGAATTATTTCTTCTAAAGATATCCAAATCTCAATTTTAGTAAAATATAAAGAAACCTGTTTATTATTCATTAATTTACTTTAATCTATGCAACCTTAGCCTTGTCATAGTTATGATACAATTCGGTATTGTAGAGTGAATATTGTTTATGATCCAGAAAACAAGTTTTCTATGGTCATACTATAAATTTATTCTATACGATTTGTTATAAGGAGACAAAAGTGATTATAATCCGGAACTTAAATCTTTCTGCAAACGAAAAACTGTAATTTAAAATAACTCCTCTTTAAATTAATTATAAAAAAGATAAATAAAATTACAAGAGTACCTTTTTGCGCCTCCACAAATTTATTCTCCTGCGCCATGCGGTGTGCGTACGGCAAGTACACTTCACGCTTGCACTCTGCGTGCTCGCGGGCGAGAGTGAAGGCTCTGGACCAATCACCAGCTAACACTGCTAGCTGAGACACTTTCCTGTTACGAATATGACACGTTGGTATGATACATACATTAGGGATATTTATTATTATATTTATAGATTTTTGTTTGAATGTTATGATCTTACGAACCAAACAACAAACATTTTAGCGGAGACACCTTACTACAAAGAATAAAGCTCGATCCTACCTCTACAATTATTAAATATACACCAAAGAAAAGTCGAATAAATTATGTAACGCTTTTAATATTTTAAATTAATGTACAATAAAAACTAAACATTTAATCCCGAGACCTCTGTGAAAAGATTTAATCCCGAGACCTCTGTGAATTCGTTCCACAGTCATTGTTACAGAAAAAAAACTACTATATCGCTACCCTCCTCGGTGAATTTACTATAAATTTCATTTAAAATAAATTATTAATAAAATATTGAAATAAATAATTGTGAAGTTTATTGCACTTCACTTTTTAACAATTTGTTTTAATGGCATCATGAATATGGTGCAGGTGTGTTTTTTCCCTAAAAACTAGACTACCTAGGAATTGACTTAAAACCTTAATTCCGATGCCTTGCTATATTAGAAATAAAATGATAATAAAATATACTCTTTATACTACGTTTGTCGAGTCATCGATAAATTGTTGTCTATGAATCCGACGTCATTTGAAAAAGGGACACTGCTTTACTACTTCAAAAACAAATGACCCTTATTTCCATCAATAAAACTTAACTAACTTCATATCAAAAACATATTAAATAAAATAGCCCATTGTTGGGAACAGGTCTCCTTTCATATGATGGAAAGTGAACGAAGCTTAACATCGCAAATTGGAAGATCACACTTATAGAATATATTCACATCATATATAAAGGGTTTTTATGGATATTTTATTTTAACAAAAAGACAGACAAATTCAATCTGAGGTCGACAAGCTGGCATTCACAAATATGAAGGCAAAGATTATTATCGCCACGCCAAACGGTTGTGAAAGCTTTATAAATAACCATTCATTACTTTCTTACTTATAATCTCCAAGTCGCTGGTAAACGTCCCCTGCGGTTGGGAACTCACCAGCTGTGACCAGTGCCTCTGCCAAATGACGCAGTGACTCACTGGAGCCCTTGTCCATTTTACGAGCTAGTTCTATTAACCTGAAACATTGATACCATAAAACTTCTTAACACTCGGTACGCGGTACTTTTAGACACACGTACACGGTGGAAATTACTATATATGTATATATATATATATATATATATATATATAGCTGTCCCCCACCCGCTTCGCGCGGCGTAAAATGCGTGTCTGCAGGCAATTGAAATATGAGAAACGTATCCCAAGCCGTGGCATTCCTGTTTACATTTATCCATGGTACGCCAAGTGGGGATCCCACCATGTAAAATAGCCATGCATCCTAAGATACAGTACCTCCATGGTGATGCGAAAAGCTGTGTCATTCATATCTTTTTAACTCATATAATTTTATAAAACCTTAACTCATTATCTGTGTGTGATAGCATTGTTAAACGTCCCCATTTCAAATCTAAAATAAAATATCCCGCGCAAGACGAGCTCAGTCCTGCTTTTTAAGAATTATTCGATACCACTGCACAGAAATAGTACGATATCACTAAACAAGTTTCACTTTAAAGTAAACTTAATACACTTAATATGAAAAGTATTTTGTTATATATTGTCCGAACTTTAAACTGTTCTCTCAAACGCATTGTTTCCCAAATTAATTTTAAATGGTCGGACTCCAGAAGTAGATGCACCGTAAGTTTAATGTAAGCAGTGTTTTTAATCCAATTTAATCTGGAGCTATCCAGGACCGAGTTCTTCAACTACATTTAAGAAAAAAAAAAGGATACTTTAAAAGAAATTAAATTTCTGAGAAACATAAATTTATAAATCCTATGCAATGTATAACTTATATATATATATATATATATATATATATATATATATATATAACATTCATTCACGTCTCTTTTCCATGAAAACATTTAATATTGCTTTTAAGATTTGTAACTTAATTTAATACTCAAATAAATGGATAAGTAATAAAAACTACAAAAATACTGTTTTCTCCGAAACAAAATATGACAACGCGTGTGTGAATTTAAAAATATTCTGACCATGTTTTACAGTTCTCGAAATTACAGAATTAAGGATATATTTTTTTTGAATTTTTTAATAGTCCATTGTGGGCGAAATTTAGTAAAATGCGTTCTTGGTAATTTTTAATAACAAAAAAGAATTTTCTAACACCTATAAGATCTATAATTAAAAAAATATGATATTTTTTTTCAAATAACGCCTCCGCAAACCCCTTATCCACTGAGGGTGGAATTTCGTAAAATCCGTTCTTAGCTGAAAGGAATATTCTTGCCCAATTTCAAGATTCTAGTTCTTGTAGTTCCAGAGATAGCGTGATGAGTTCGCTCATGGAAATCTCCCATATATATATATAGATTACTACACACATTGTAGACAGGTTATTGCATAGATAAAATCAATTTTAAAAAAAGTAAAGCTCATAAATGAATAGAAATGCATATTTGAATACATTCTATCAGGTTTAGACTATTTTATATAGTGGCATAGGGTTTCCACTTTTATACACTTTATGGTTCACTTACATATCCCGCCGTCCGCTCTCAGCTAGTAATCTCGCAGCCCTGCGCACATCTCCCGCAGCGAGGTACATCTCAGCTGCAGCTCGAGGCTCGTTCACCCGCCTTGCCCATTCCGCTCTTTGACGAGCTAGTTTTGTTACACCCTCACCTTCACCTACGTATTCCTGTTAAATATTTTTGTAAATATAATAAATGGTTCAAGCTTATGTTGTATTTTATAGACAAATATATATATCATTTAATATTATATACGAAAAAAAGCAAAATTCTCTTTTTAAAGACAGAACCTAAGCGACTGTGGAACACGCAAAAGTATGTCATACCGATGGTTATAGATAAAACCGGGACAGTAGCTTTTATTCAGTAAAGTTCTAGAAGATGTTGTTACTTTGTATGCCAGCCCAAACCCATCGACCTATATATATAATCTAATAATAAATAATCTATAAATGTATATATAATCTACAACTCAATCATTATCTGACACAAATTTCACACACAACATAAAAGACATAAAGTATACTATCAAAGAGACAAAGATCTAGAGAAGAGAGGAATAGAATAAGATATAAATAGAAGAAAGAACCAACAGACACTTTTATCCGAGTGAAGAACGGAATTTTGTGTCTATTATTTGCGGATTAGAAAAAATTAAAAGTAAATTTTCTCAAAATTGAATACTTTTAACATTTCACTTAAAATCAAGTATCTAGAAGGGAAAACAAATATTTACATGCTAGTTATTCGGAGTTAAATTTTACCTGTGCTTTATTAAACATGCGCAGGTCAAGATACAACGACAGCGCCTTATCGTCCCTCCCCGCGGTGTGGAAAGCGTGAGCGGCTTCAGCGTACCGTCCGCGGTAAGCTAGTACTTCTCCTATAATAACTTGACGTTTCTCTCCAGACTCTAGACGTTCCTGTCAAGTATGAAAAAAAACTATAAAGTACTTAAATTTCAAAACGTTATATTTTATGAAGGGTAGAATTAGAATCTAAATATTCAACGAGCAAAATAAACTACCAAAACAAATAACTCATGTTTGAAAAACTTGTAACAAACATTCCGTTAGTGATATCGCCTAAGCTGTTGTACATATCTCACCTGTAAATCGTCAATTAGTGTAAGAAAGACGATATTTTCGGTTCGCTGGAAGGCCTTGCGCGCTACTTCAAAGGACAGCTCCTCTAAGGCCGCGGTGCCCAGTCTCTCCCAGTCCAGGGACGTCACTCCCAGACATGCTACTGCATACGCCTCACTATAATGTTTAAATAATTATTTATTTCACTTTTAAATGAGTTTGATAAGTTTGAGGTGAGTTTCTTTGATTTCGCATACGCCCATTCCACCTTTGGAAATTTTTACTACTTTTAGTTAGTTAGTTAGTAGTAGTTGGCCTTGTAAAAGGGACTCGGTATTTACATCATGACATTTACATTGATATTAAAATTTTTGTTTTTTAAATTTTCTGTTAATAACTTCAAAGTACTTATCTAGAACCTTCTAATTCTAGTTCGGACATTTTTAAATGAACCTTAACACAATATATAAGTGAAAACCGGATAAGCCGTTTCTAAGACTAGCATGCTCAAACACACTGACAAACAGAGAAACAGACATTTTGTTTTTAATTACATTTCTGAGTTCCCGCATCGATATAATAATAGCCTCTGCTACTTTATTTATATTTTCAATGTACAGAAACCGCATTTCTACAATATTATTATATGTATAGATTTATTCGATTTAATATTAACATATCATACAACTCTGGATCCGACACCTCTAGAATCATTAACAATAAATAAAACATAATGGATGTCAATATGCCAATACAAAATGTCAAATGTGTGATTACATGTTGAAACATCAACACGATTCTTATCACTCAAAATAGAATACTATTCAATGATTCTTTAAATATAAAAACAATGTAGCAATTATTTATATATTATTTATAGTAAAAAATAGTAAAGTGCTTAACATACACAGAGCGATGTAACTTTGAGTAAAACTATTTCAATAATGTCTATATATATAATATATACAAAAAGATAATCTTACTTGAACATCTTCTGTTGTATGTACTGATAGACGGCGTGTGACAGCGGCACTTTAATAGTTTGCATCAAGTTGGCTTGCAGACAAAATACACGGCCTCCCTGAAATAAAAAGATGACATTATATTTGCATTAAACATTTTAAATTAGATTTAACGCAAATTTAACGTTTATAATTTTTTTTTTCGAAAGTGTGTTATATTTTTTCATTTGCCTTGCCTTTTTTTTAGCTTATTTATATTAAAATGGAGTTCTTATTTTAATATCACCATATTTAAGTACTTTTACACATATTTTTTTTTAAACACATCCTTCATATGATAAATATTTCTTTTTTTCCACCTTTTGACAAATTTTATAAATCGATTATTTTAATTTATATATATCTCATAATATTGTCTTCGAAAATGGTCTGCTACAAAATTAATTATTGAAAAAATTACAAACAAGAATATGTATAAAAACAAGAAACTAAGAAATTGGTTTATCGATACAAAAATTAAACCTAAGCATGATACTGGTACCAGCAATGACATTAATACAGCTAGACCAGTTATTTTCTGCATTATCAGTGCTCATTTTAAGTATAACAGCGATGGTTAGAATAAAATGTAAAAAGAGAACCTATGTCAACAAAAGTGTTGGCATTTGAACAGCTCTCAGGTTAAAAACAAACAAATAGGAATATATTTCAGTTTAATAACAACAGTATCGTATTTAATATATAAAGATAAAGATATTAATATCAGCCTGTTGGTGTAGTGTAGCCAAAGTTAATAGTTGATGATTTTGTGAAACCCTCCTCAACACAACTCCTTTATTAAAATCCAAATAATAAAAAAGTTACATTACCTGAAAGCCTACAACTGATCCAGCAAGCGGCTGGGTAGCAGACGGGAACTGTCCCGCCTTGATAGATAAAACACCGGCCCCAGAGAGACACAGTAGCTCTTCACACCACGAATTCCAGGATACTGATGACACATTCTCTTCCTGAGATTTAATATTATTTATTTTAGATTAAGAACTTTTTACCATAAAGAATCAAGTCAATTTTGATTGCATTGTGGCGGGGTATATAAATAAATTAAAAGATTTTATATTTTATATAAAATAGAAATGTTTCAGCGACTTCTATAATGTTAAATATCAATTCGAGTGTACAAACACAAAAGACTTGTCAGGATTTATTGCTGGCAAGTATTCACTAGTTAAACTTTGAACCAATTTTGTTCTCCACATGCTTCTTCGAAATGCTATTAACAATTTTAATAATTTTTAGACTGTTAGTTTTGTTAGGTTTATTTGCATCATTAGTTTTTATCTCTGTCCAGAAAACATTGCTGTGCCTATAGTATTAACAAATTACCAGCTAAAGAATCACAAAAATATTAATAGCAGAAAAGAAGTTAATAAATTGAGTTAATTTCTATAATGTCTAAACAATTTGAACTTCTATAATGTTCTAAAATTTCTATAATGTCTAAACAATTTGAACACGATAATTACAGCGCCATCTATTTTATATAACCCTTATGTTAAATATTTTTTAAACTGCCTTCTTGTATTACCATATCTATAAAGGTGATATACCGAATAAAGCAAGTCCCCTCCGGGCAGGCTGTACACCCTGCATACAGAAGCCTCGTCAACCACAGCGAGGCGGCCTCGGGACGCGCTCACGTCCAGACATCTCACACTGCCTGGAGTCTGCAGAATCATCTTAGCGACCCCACTATTTGGTTCCACTTGCCATATCTATTTGCAAATGGATTGTAATCTGTTATATATTTATTTATAAAGCAAATAATGTTTACAAAAAATATTAATTATATGACATATATTTGCATTTTAATATTATGTAATATATATTATGATCTTGTTTGCTTAGCAACAAAGTTTGTTGAATGATGAAAACAACTTACGACTAGATTTAAATTTTTAAGTATAACTTCATTTATTCAAGTGATAATTTTAAAGTAATTAAATTTAACAACTATAATACAATTCGTTCGCAAATACACATATATACATTTGATTACATCGCAACACATCGCAGGTCATAGACAGATTAGAAAATACAAATAAAAGTAGATATTATCATATAATTAAGAATAACCTCGTTGTAATATCCTGTAGCGCTTAACTAAAATATCGAAGTATCCAAGTAAAAATAAATTGGATGCAATTGCTACATGCCAATAATACTTATAGGTACAACATATGTCTAGAACTTAGAATAGTTGATATCGCAAGCTAAAATTATTTTCCCATAGCGTATTGCAATGTTTATATACTAAAAAAAATTTTATATTAAGAGTAGCATAATTACCTGTCCATTTAGCAACCCTAAAAGTAAAACTTCTTGAAAGTACAATGATGTGACTTTCACATAGCGAATTGGTGTTGGAACATTCCAAGACTTTGGAAGCTTCGTGCCAATCATTACGAGCTTTGTATCCTAGAAATTATATTAGAATATATCATTATCAAAATATCTGTATGATTATTGTTATTAAAATTTTGAATATTAACATTTTATTTTATTTTAATATAAGTTGAACAGAAATAGATAAAAACATATATTAAGAGTTAAAATCTCATTTTAAATATAAATATTAATACCTGACACAACATCAAGGATTCACTAGTGGCCACCAATAACGAGCACTCTGACTTCTGTACAAGCTTCTCTTTAACGCGATACAGCATGCCATCTGGGTCACTTTGTTCATACACTACTACCCTTTCTGGTAACTGGACCTGTTAATAATAATATTTTTCTTTGTTTGCAATAACAGGATAACAGTTATGAAAATAAAATATTCTTTATAAATTATTACATTATCATTTATGGTTTACTCATATAAACTCACATACTTTTTGGTTATTAAAGTCTATAGATATAACTTACTAAATATTGCCTGATAATTATAATTTATCCATGATTTTTTTTGCAAATTCCATTTAAAACTTGAATAGTAAATATCATTAGATTTAGACAAGAATTGACTTACAAACAATAATATCATTGAACATTCTAATATTATTTTTGAATAATATATTTACACAATGACCAGATAAAACAAAACTTACTGCCAGACGGTGTTTGTAAATGGCTATCTTTTGCACCCTATCATGGCATTTGATCCGGACCTTACTCCCAGATGTTAGGTGTTGTATGATCACATCTGTCATGTTTTCTCTATAAGCATATCTGTCGCGAAAGAGTCCATGAACTGTGTTAAATACTATTTGGTAACACCACAGAGTTCCGTCTTGACATGCTACTGCCTGCAATTTATTTTTGAAAGTTACTTAAGGTATATTTTAAATGTTACTTAATATATAAAAAAAAATCACAAAATGAAGTAATCATTATCATTGTGTGTAATTTAAATATTTACATACCAGTGTGTTAGATATTGATGAAGGGGCAACACACCAAACCCAATCCAAGTGAGTAGTGACAATAGACACTCCCTCTGATGTAAGAATTGCCCAACCGCCTAACCCACCCACTAGTATTAAAGACCCTAATATGTTTATTGACACTGGTGAGAGTTCTATAAATAATATAATACAGTTATTTTTGATTTGTACTAAAACACATATGTTAAAATAATAATAATAAATACGAAAATGCAGATAATTAGGTCCTACCTATATTTCTCTCTTTTAAAACTGGTTGGCCCATCATATCGTAAAATGATAGGGTATCATTCCAGTCGGTAACCAGTAGTGTGGTTTTCAAGAAAGCCACAGCCCAGACAGCTGCTTCTCTCATTATCTTTGTTATCTCATCACCAACCTGTAAAATATATGTTATACATAATTGTTAATACTCGCTAATCTGAAGAATATGTAATTAAAAGATGTTCCTATTTTTATGTGTACCATAGATTATCTTTGTTGATTTTTTATAAATTACTTTTATATTTTATCTTTACCTTATTGCGAATAGAAACTACTCCACTAGCAAGTCCAATTGCTAAGTATTGACCACTTGGTGACCATGCACAGCTGGTAATTCTGCCTGATACTCTGTACTTCTGAACTGCTTTGACATCAGCAGACCAAAATGCAAAGTCAGAGAGTGCACATGATGCCAAATGATAAGTCACTGGGTTATATGATAGACACTGGATTGCTTCGCTGTGTCTGAAAAGTATGTACTTTTAAAATATAATTGTTAACATAGTCTCTTCTAAAGTGTAAGCATGTGTTGTAATAAACTTATTATTATATAAAATTTATATAATGAATAATTTTTTTATACTTAGTATGTAATAATTCTTTTATTTGCTGATAGACTTCCATCATTATAAAGTTCTTTTTGTACTGTTAGTGTTGAATTTAATTTTATTTTTAATTAAATTTATAAGTAATTAAATGAAATGAAAGATAGAAATAGTTACAGAAGAGAGATTAATTATAAAATAGCTATGTATTACAACAGTTAAATAATACTTACGAATATTTTAGGACTCCTTCCATTTTAGATGTCCATATGATGACATTTTTGTCAGCACTACCACTAGCAAACTTTTTGCCATCACTGCAATAAGCAACAGCGTGCACCATTCCTTTGTGAGCCTGCAGCAGCTGAACAAGAGATCCATCTCTGGGATCATATACCATAACCTTCTCTCCAGCTCCCACTACTAGCTGGGTACCATCAGGACTGAAGCATATTGCATGCACACTGAAAGAATGTTAAATAAAAACTTTATATTAAATGAGCTTTGTTATATTTTGAATGCTTTTTAAATTTTGAGAAAGCCTACCCAAATTAACTAAAAACATCGTTTCCCGGGCTTACCTTGAAAACTCAATCTTATCAGCTTCATGGATTTTATTTACCCATTTGGGAACAGTTCTCATGTTTGTTTTTGTGTTATTAACTTACAAAGGAGATTTTTCTATCATCACGTAATATAGTACAGAAATAATTCTTACTGAAATAATTAATATTTCAGTTGACAACGGCTTCCTGAATAGTGTAAACAAACAACCGAAAAAACAAATATCTATGGTATTGACTGGAAGTAATTATCAAAGTAAGCATATAGTATCCATAATATTATTAACAGCAAAACGAATTAGTTCAGAGAACAGGATGTATCATTGCTATGGACTTTAAACACAAAAGTAAAGCGTACATATTTATGTTTTAAATATAAATATATTCAGTAACCGACTATTTGACAATGACAGATGACAACGGTAATTTGACATTCTTATCTATGTCTATGGAGGGTTGTGGAAAGGAGTACCAACTCTAAATAAAAAGTATTTATGTAATTAACCCACCTTTATCCCAATAATATCAGGTCGCCCCAATGTGAAAATTTTATAATTAAAAAAAAATATAAACTGTATGATTTTTACCACCTTTCGGATAAGTGTTGTAGGATGATTTCTACATATATTTTGTCCTTTATCTCCTTTTTACTACCCCCTCTAGAAGATATGGGGCATTTCTATTTTAAGGCACGTTTGTCACGACTGCACAGATTGAAAAGTGTCAGAAGCACTAAATTGGATCTTCTGTGCTATCACGATGTACTTTTTAGAAATTTTAGATAAATTCCAAAAATGCTTATGATTCCTAAAAGAATTAATTTCAGGATTAGAAGAATAGGATTTCAATAATAACTTTAAATGTAGTAACACGACAATCTTTTTGAAGGTTTTTCGAAATGATAATTGTTAACACAGCTTTCAAGCTTGAGCAATTTGAATATACTTATCGAAATACGGTATGCTGTGTGTAATAAATGAATGAAATGTACCCTCCAATATACTTGTTTACCTAATACTCAATTCAGCATGCTCCACTATACTACTACTAATCAAAATACAAGTTTTACTGAGGCGATTGCACAAACAGACAAATAATGTTTGTAAACTAATAGCAAATAGTTATAATATATAATAAGCTGAAATCAAAAAATATTATCAACTCTGAATACATACCTATTTGAATAAATGGTCAATATGTTTTAGAAATTATCTTTAATATTTAAATAATTTCCTCTTTTTCGGAGGACTTCTCAGCCATTTGATTCCACCACTGCCAGCATTTTCTTTATACACACAAAAAAGTCTGCAACTGCGACACAAGGTGCTGCTATAATTTTCGTACAATCATTAATTACACTATATCCTAAATTAATAATAACCACCACGCATAATAACAACCACCACGCACACCAGAAAAGCCAAAGCTTTGAAAGATGCTTCCTCAACGTCCGCGACGGGTAGCTTGTGAGCTCTTTACCTATTTTGAAGACAGACATGGTTTTTGCCCTGGCAACGTTTCGTTTGTGCGGTTGTATTTCCTTCAAAGAATTTTGAAATTTTGGAGCCTTGGTAGCCTATTACTCAACCCAGGATTGAAACTCTTGCTTGCTTGTTTGATATTTTGCAGTTTGCAGTTGCTTAAACAGACTCATCAAATCAGGGCCGTGACCCTCTGCCAATTGGCACTAGAGAGCTTGCAATAAAACTATCCATTCCTTGTAGTATTACTTTGAAGACAGCAGCAGGGCAGGTATTTAGACGGTAGGAAGGGACATAAATATATTTAAAAAAGGTGGGATGAAAAAACCACATTCCATCCCAATCCACTGACTTGTAGTACAAGACGCCTGTCAGAAGAAGAAAAATAAGTCACAAGGTAAATACTATTACTACAGCGGAAAGAACCCGTTAAATCCAGCCCAGGATCCGTCTCTATATTACCACAATGGGACTTTTATAAATACACGTAAACTCTAGATTCCTTATCATTGCCTTACGAACCATACCCAGGCATGGGATATGAAGTGAAGTTATACTTTATATCCAAAGTATAGTAAGTGTCCTGTGTCGGTGGTGATATTTGTATCTCCGGTGGGAATAACAAGGCTGGCGGGCAAACTGGTAGTGCACGGTGTTTAGGAAGCTATGAAATCCTCTAATGTTCTAGAAGTGAATATTTAATCTAGAACAGGGTGCTGAAAATAATAATACCTTGTTTGCTTACCTAGTTGTTCTTTGCCCTTCCCAGAATGCGAGGGCGGCTCAAGCGAGATATTTTAAAGAGAGATTCTCTGGTATGGTGGTGCCATTATCGTCCTGCAGTAATATCTCTTAGAACCGCTGTCACAATCAAGTGAATTAAAAAAATTGAATCAAGTGAATTAAAGAAATTGGACTCTGTTTCTCTACCTACCTATGCAACACGCAGTGCCACCCTTATATACGGAGTCGGGTCATAAATTCTGTCACTGTCTTACACATGTAAAACAATTGACACGTGTTTTTTTTTAGAATAACCATTTATATATCAAAATGAGCTTAATAAAACTACGTACAAATTAAATTTATATTGTAATTAATTATCATTTTAAAATTAATAATTAAGTCTTAAAATTCAGCTTTCTTGTTCTGTCTTATCTAAGTGTTTAATTTGAACCCTAATCATTTTTTATATGTATTTTTATAATGTAGAAAGAAAAATTACTGATGTGTTTTACAACAGTTATATTTTTACAACATCTCCGTTGCCATTGCGTTGCGGTGCAAGTGAGATATTTGATAATACAGCTATAACGAATTCTAAAGGTATTTTTTGGTCTTATATTTACGGGAAGAATTTTATTTCTTACTTTTACAAGAATAAAGATATCAAGACAAATACAACTAAGAATGTTAAATAACCATATCCCCTTAATAAACCAGTTAAATATTACTATTAACTCATCGATTGGTCACTAAGAAAACTCAATCCTATTAAAAGTGCAAACTATTTTGAAGTTAATAGCAATAGCAAAGCATACAAAAACAAAATCACAAAATTGATAAGATGTTTTTTTCATTTAAAAGAAGTGTCATTTAAAAGAAATTATATTACTTATGATCAAAATTATAGTACTCCAAATGTCAGTGCCCACTTTTGTATGCCCTACATGTCATTGCAGTTCAGAAGAAGATGTGTGAAAAGCTAAAGGCAGTCTGGAAAGGAAACGAGAAAACCAGCGTTTTTAGGTTTGTTTGGATTGATTCGACTGGTTTTATTTTGGAGTACCAAACTCCAAAATAAAACCAGTCAAGAACGATGTATATCCTCCGACTGGTGATCATCTAACATAAGCATTTAAAAAACATTGAAAACACCATAGGAAAGGTGTATCAAAAAAGAAACCCCTTGTACCAAACAAATTTGGAGGTTTCTGAAATATCCAGGCAATATGCTAGGCTCCTCTCCCTTATTTTCAATAGCCACTGATCATCATTGTATTAGATATACCAGAATAGTTCGTCAGTTTATCAACCGTAGCAAAATCCATATTACCGATTATTCCTCAACTTTTGACCATCAAGCTCTATCAGGACTTGGTTACTAAAACCTGGAACAATACCTACGCCTGCTATATTTAAGGAGAAAATGCTTTGAAACAATTTACGGCTACGCTAAGGCAAGGCCAAAGTATTAGATATCGTCCATCGTTGTCCGTCGTCATCGTTGTTCGAAAAACAGTATTAGGACTGGAATAATAATAGTAAGAAAAAAATGCTGACTAGGATGCATTGTCAGCATTTTTTTCTTACTAATAATAGTAAGAAAAATTTTATTGATTCAATTTTGTCCTGTCACACTCTATTTGGAATGGTTCCAAAAATGAAGAACCAGCAAGAACCGGTATGGAGAAATACCGATAAGGAACTCCATAAATGCTCTTTTAATATCTTTATAATATTTAAATTGTTCATAGTATGAGATAACTAGTCGCAAGCACAATTGATATGTGAGAAAAAAATAGAAATCAATTAAATCGTGGTACAGTAAAGAAGATTAGAGATCTTACCAAGCCAGTAGTTCTAGTATACAGCCACTAGTTCTGAAATACAGCAACTAGTTCTAGTATACAGCAACTAGTTCTAGTATACAGCAACTAGTTCTAGTATACAGCCAGTCGTTCTAGTATGCTCTAACATTTACAATGATTTAAAATAATAGTAAGTATCTATGTAATGCTTTATCTTCGAACTAAGAAGGACAATACACTTTTGGACCCTTCACTCAGATTATTTGGTCTCATTGAAAAGTTCTGTCAGAATGACGATTGATATTATACAATGATAAACTGGATTCACAATCCAATTCAGGTAATGTACAAACACCAATATAGGTACTCTAGATATGTCTACATGTTAACGGAAGAAGAGTTGGAGATATTATCATGAATGTGCGTTATATTACGTTTGATTATTACCCCGATAGTTCAGTTTTGGCTACACCGAACTCTAAACAGACCAATTTTGTGCGCACCAATCTGTTTATAACGTCCAAAAAGGAGGACATTCTCTTCTCGAAATGGATAGATATCTCCTTTCTTTTCTATAATTTTTAATAATATATAACGTACTATTATTTTATTTACCTTATGATGATTTACAAATCAATGTTCTTATCCCAGAGTTTAAGAGCACTCTTCGACACCTGTAGTATTGCTTGTCTACTTGTTAGTGAAAGTATTTGCTTCTTAAGTTCTTACGTCTTCATATTTTCGACAGCGTGTTGCTGTTATTCGGCCATCCATCCACCGTCCACCATCGCTCTTAAAAAAGAGCAATTATACAAACTAGACCTTCTACAAAACTTCTTTAACCGAATAATAAATAATAGGATAACTATGTATTTAATCTTCATAAATAAGATTACGTTTCTAATTTTCGTAAACTGGAGAATCTGGTTTCCATCCACTTCACAGAATTTGGATTACATTTTATGTACAATTAAATTTGCAGTACAGTGTACGTTTTATTAAAAAAAAACTTATGATGTTTCGTGTTACTTCTTTCTTGTTCCCGTGATTATTTTCATAAATATGGATTAGTATAATATTTTCAGTTTTTTTTTTTGGTAGCTTTGACAGTGAAAAAATCTTTCTATATAAACTTACTTTTAAAAAAAAATATTGTAAGTAAAAGTAAGTATTGTGTTTTATTTCTATAATTACATTTAAAATTGGTTATTATTTTATTTATTATTATATTGTTATATTATTATGTTTTCCCGGGTTCTTAAGCCCAGTTTTTAATCATGTTTCTAATTAAGGTGGGTCTCAAAATAATAGAGATATTTTTTTAATATAATTTGAATGAGTTTTCTAATGGTTTATATTCCTATTGCTTATGTTTTTCAGAAAACAATGTATTTGGGATAAAATTTCAAAGCTACATTTTCGGCCCAATTATTAGAAATTTCATCAAGGAATTAAATTAAAAAAATAGGGGAAAAAACAATCTAGTCATAATTTCTTTGTGTTATTCATATCTGCTATTATCTTGAATAAGAATATTATTCTTCTTTGATTTATTTAGTGTCATACCTTCAAAAGAGCAAGTCGTAGACAAAAACAAATTGCCAATAAACTTTAAAAACAGAAAAAGACAGATCACTTCGTTCTTCAAACAATTTAATGTTCCGTTTACCCCTACATCGTACTAGTTTCTTGTTCAATTCATTTGCTGTGACTGCTGTACGACTTTGGAAAGAGATCCATGAATGTATTAGAAAAGCCCTTTCTCGTACAGAACTTAACTTTCGTAAAGAACTTTATCTGAAAGAAGTATATATATGCATAGCGCATTATTAGTTTCTGTAAAATATATTTTATTAGAAATTATATATATTGTTTTATTTTCTTATATATTTCGATATTTATCGTTGTTTTATTATAAGTAAGTATATTTATGTAGCTTAATTATGTTTAAGAATTGTGTAAGTCTTGGGTTTGTTTTTTAATTGTGTTTTTTTTTCTTAAAAGCACAAGCTTAAAAGGTCAGCTTATTTAAATTTAATATAAATAAAGAATAAAAAATCATTGACAAATCTTTTACAAATTATTTTGCAAAGTAAGAAATATTAAGAAAAATTAACTAACCTAACCTAACAGATAAAGACGATTATTTATAGAATGCTAGATCATCATGCAGGATCGTCGCGGGTAGTGACACGGTAGCTCAATTGTCAGGGCAAGCAAACGGTTGCCCAGAGGTTGCAGGATTGAGTCCTGCTCATGTCGATGAGGTTTTCATTCCATATTTAGTTAAAATTACAATCCATCAATTTTAGGTTTCATTGTTATAATTACGCAAACCAATGTATACTGATTCACGATAACCTATGACAATAACAAAGTCTATTCAAAAATCCGTCTCCGATTTTTCGTGATGCGCGATCATAAAAAACAGACAAAGCAAAAAAAATATAAATGAACTGAACACTTTTTTTTTAATTCCTCCATACAGTTTATGTGCAGGTACGGATCTAAAGTCTTAACGCATCATAAAATTATTTTCGGATATAAAAAAAAAACTTAATGTTGACACAGATTATTTTACACTTCCGACCATTCGATTTCTTTCCCAGGTCAAATAGCCGATTGCTTGCTAAATGTGTTCAACATAAGCAAGGGAATTAATTATACGATGAAAGATTTAAGTATTTACAAGTTTAGCTTGTAGACATTCATTGTCAATCTTACACAGCCAGCAATAAGGTATATATTTGGTAATAAACGTGATCTCCTAAGTTTAAAAAATGTTTACTACTGAAACTTTATTAATGACGTGTGACATTTGAAACGCTACTGTCCGCCCCAGACGCGCCTTTTATTCATAAATTAAACGAGATGCAAGGGTCTAAGCTATCATAGGAAAGTTTTTACTGATATTACCATAAGATTCAGATTCAAAAGTTACAAATGCAAGTTTTAATGGGTTTTGTCTTCTGAATGACATTAGTAGTTTGCTTGAAAGTTCCGCCGGCAACTTTTTTCTCAGCATACGACAGACAGTCTGTCGCCGTCGCCGGATGCGAGATAGGCAGGTAGCCAGATTTAGATAAAATAGATTATATCTATCTTCAACAATCTGTTGAAGCTTTAGTTTAAAAAACACACATTTCTTAAAGACAGTTTAATATTCTACATTTGTTAAATTGTAACACAAATTGAAACTTTGTGGTTAGTGATGACATCATAGTATTCAAAATTTTCTTTACTCTTTTTTTTTACATTTTACATCAGGATTGAATATTTTATATGCAGTTATGCAGCAGATTAAATAATATTATTCTTTACATTTTAATAAATCATTATTTTTTAACTGTATGAACTATAATCATGTTAGCCATGTTACTCGTACCTAAAGTTTAATCATGAAACATTCAAACATGAGCCGGACTCAAACCGGTTACCTCCGGGACTTCGGTTTGATTGCTCTGTGTCGTTCCCCGTTTTGGTGTATTTTAACATTCTAAATATTCTGTCTGTAGAAGGACGGAAGCAACATCCATTAAGTTTCTTTCAAAAATCCTCATAAATATTTCTTAGCATATAGAATAACATTGAAATAACGTAACTGAAAGTAACTGAAATTAATATTTCTTGTCTAAAACTAAACTCTTATAAATTTACAGCTACCTACCTTTTGAAAAGCAAAGCCTAAACGTGGTTGATAATACGCTCTGTTAGCATTATCTGTCACGTCCTGTGTCACAGACCACAATCCATTTGGAAATTATCCGGTGCATCCCCTTAGGCTTTAATTAAAATGTAAATGGTAGACCGCTTTTTAAGGGTGGCTATGACATGGACACGGACCGCTCAGAATTTTGAACTCGGAAAAGCGCTCGCTGAATTTATGAATTTAAATTGTCTTATTAAAATGTTGCTGTACATTTACAGACCAATTCTAGAACCAGGATGTCCCAGGTCATCATTTAAAATTACTATAGACTTTTATCAAAAGCTTTAGAAAAAATCTAATGATATTAAGATTTTTTTCATATATGGATATTGTACTATTATAATAACTATAAATTTATTTTTATTGAATCATGAATCAAATAAAATAATTGTAGTATTTGACATTCAAATATAAATTAATGTGATGTAATTTTGGTGAAAAGAGTTCATCTCATGGTGTATTATGTAGAATCGTAGCCTCAAATCAATATCTTGTTGCTGGAAAGAGACGGAGCGGCCTCGAGGGGCGGCTCATCACGATTCCCGCCCCTTGTAATATGACAACAACCCCTGGCTCCTAACCGCAACGTATTTAACTATTCAATATAGAGGACAAGGGGATATTGTATGTATCTATACGATGTATATTACCTGTACGTTATTCTATACCTATACATACTACGAACATATTTGGCTAAGGTTTTGTTCGATATCGTTTACAATATAATAATGTTGGTGGGTATTTTTTATGTTTCTGATGGCCGATGCTTTCTCCTAAATTTTACACGTTTGTAATTCGACATATTATTATAGTCATATATAGAATAGTAAGAGCAACTGTTCGCAAATAAAATTTGAAAAATAAACAATTTATTATATATAAATTTATTTTTTAAAATTGTCATTATTAATTTATGAATAAGAAAATAAACGACTCTTCCTTCCTTCATTCTTCCTTCCTTTTACTGGCTCTGAAGGTCTATATTTTAATTATATAATATTATTATTATAAGTTGAACAAAGTTTAAAAAAGAAAAAATATACCTACCGAACTAATTTAAAATCATAGTAATCAAAATAAACTAATATAAAACCCACAGCTACGACATAATTTTATTGGTTCCTATAAGCGATAAAATTTAGTCTCCACACAATTTATAGGTAAATTATTGGTTTAAGAAAGCAAAATTAATTAAAGATTCATTTAAATACAATCAAATAATGGCAAAACTAGTATTTTTATCCGTTCTTTTGGTCGTATGTAAGTACCGTTTGAAATAAAATATTTTTTAATATGCGCAAAACATTTTAAAAAAGTCTCAATTCAATTTTCATGAACTAGAACAATTTCCTTTAGTAGGTATGTTATAATAAACATATTATATATCTCCCTAGCATTACTTCGACACAAATTTTTATTTTTACATTTTTAGCACTTTTCTCCAGAAGTTTATTAATTTACATTACAGCTGTCCTGCGTGGTTCTTAGTTAACAGTTATTTATATTGGCTATCTCGATAGCATATTATAACACAGAATACACTAAATATTGAAATAGCGTTCAAAGAAATTATTTTAACAAAAACAATTATTTTAACACTGATTACTGTGTGTCTCAGAAAATATAACAATTTCAAAACACAAGAGATCTCAATAATAATTATAGAATAAAATATTTTAATAAAAAAAAATAGGCTATTGTCAATATTTTTTAGTTTAAAATGTATAATGGCACAGATGATGAATGAATAATTTATCTTCTTTGTTACAGATATTCTTAAGATTGGCAATGGATACTATTGGCATTGGTATACAACTGACAGGATGAAAACAAAAATACTTTTTATGAGTCGCGAACTGATAAATGACGCGATACGAAATATTCAAAGAATTGACCATTTCAAAGAATATTACACCATTTCAGACGTATATGACATAGGGCAGATGTTGTATTTTATAAGAAGTAAATTCGCGCGAATGGTGCGCGTCTACATTCTGTCATGTGAAAATAATGACAAATATGCCGTTTTTCATCTGGTATATGGAATAATCACTACCTTTTGTATTTTAAATTAGTTTGTAAGTAGGCATATGAACATACTATTTATATAAAGATGGTGTTTATGTCCATTAAGATGGAAATTTAAGATAGGAACAATATTTAGAGAGGTCGATTTTAGCTATAGAATATATATTTTTTCTGTTTAACTATTTAGCTGTGCATGACGTGAAACTCTATGAAAGGATTTTTATTAAGTTTGGTACGATTAAAGCTTATTGCCCAATAGGAAATGTAGAATACTTTAAATTTCGGAAAAACGTTAAATTTTTACAAGAAAATTCAAGAAATAATTGAGTTTTGCTGAAATGAAAATATACGATATCGAAAAAATATAAGTAATTATTATGTAATGAAGTGTTATAATTAAAATAGAGGTAGGTATAATTTTAAGTATTTTTCAGCATTTGCCTTCTATGAAAGAATTGCATCACTTAGGCCTGGAAATTTATCATTTAATTGAGATGTTAGAAGAGTACGTGGCAGGAGCAGATGAAAGGCCTGTTAAAGCTCTGTATGCTCCAAAACGAAAGCATAGAGCATCTCCAAATGATACAACGGAAGCAGCACCGACGAAAAAAAATAGTAGCAACCGTTATTTACGTCAAGGACCAGATTTACCATTATTTACGAAACAAGGTTTTTATGGTAGAAAACTAAACAGAGCTGATCGCAACAGAATGAGAATTAATATAGGAAGAGATGTTGATGGTACCTTTGATTCGGATGTTGATTAAAAAGTATTTACTACCTTCAATGTATTTTTTTTATTGTAATTACATAGCACAGAACATTAATATAACGCCTCTGTACAATTAATATTTTAATTACTTTCCTATGAAATGAAAATGTGCCTACATATACGTATGTACAGTTTACTACTAGGTATATGTAATACATTTAGAACTTACTATGCAGTTAATGTTTAATTGTTTATTTTAAATAAACTCAGCTGTAGCACTTGAAACCTGGAGGAAACAAAAGCACTCAAACGCCTTTATACCATTTCGCCCGCGTATAGACTCACTAAAAACGGAACGCGGGGATACATTGGTTTACTTTTGGTTAAGAATTTGTTATTGTAAGCCATATGGGCGCAGGGCGGCTCAGAATTTTTTCTGTTACGACGAATTTACAGCAATCGTTAAACAATAGGACACATGCTGACGTGACGGTCCATCTGTGACGTACACAACCTTCAGGGCTATTGTCAGGTCACGTCGGAGTTTATTTTAGTAATTAAGATAATTCATGGAAGCATTCGAGCTTGAGATCAAGGTATGTCACACCTCCTCTAAGATAATAATGGCTTCTAATATTGGAACACTACGCACTAATCATGAATTAAAACTTGTATTAATTTGTAGATTAAACAGGTGATTTCGTTCACATGTCTACACAATACTGTCTTTGTCCACGATTAAAAAAAAAAAATTCTTAGTATTTCGAAAAATTTAAATTTCTTCCATAAGACGGTAACACGGAATATTGTTTTATGAGATCTAGATCTTCCCAAAACATTTCTAGTATACCATAATGTATATATTATTCACGGAACCAAAAAAGTTTCTGTAACTCTATTGTTATAATAGTTAGTTAATTTAGTTATTAGATGTTTCGTGTCGATTCTGAAGGAGAAAGGAAACAAAGTCTAAATATTTGGATAATCTATTATACCAATAAAATCAGTCAAATAAAAGTGTCTGAATGTTATTCTGTCCTTCGATTGAACTTCAAATATGATTATCACTTGATTCATCCAATTTACTGTATGATATTTTCTTTTTAAGCAAGTGTAATTTTAAATGATCCTGAAAATTCAAAGAATCGTGGCTATATTTTAAAATATCTTGTTATTGATATTGTTTATAAAATTAATCTGCTTTATAAGCCGGGTATAATACTTACCGAGCCGAGGAAGTTTGGCGAGCTTTTATTGGATATCGTATTATCAATATTCCGAGGGAGCTTGCCTGCGGTCATCGGCGGCTCAACGCTACTCCGCCTCAAGGAATCCACTTAGCGAAGAATCGATACCTAATTATGCTTCTTCAGCCGATATTAAATTTTATTATCTATTTTTTGCACTGTAATAAATGATGATATATTAGATGATCATATTTGAAAGTTTTGAAAATTAATAGATTACCTAACTTTAGGTAACTAACTATTTGCATTTATATTTACCTTCTATTTATGTATTAACTAATTTGTATTCGATTTTATAATAGAATTATAAGCGAGTTCATTATCAGAATGGTTTTATCTGATTTCTATTAACTTAACTACAACACAATTCCCACACACACACACTCAAAAATACAGAGCAGAAAATATACATATTAAACTTTTCAACAATAACGTATATTATAGTATTAACTAATATAAAATACTATTAGATGTTAACGCTTCTAACAACCTACCTTAAAGACATATATTATAAATTAAAAGCAGTGGATTCTCATAATAAAAAAATATTTAGCATCGACGCATTTCAGTTATAGGTAAATTTTAACGTGGGCTGTGGAGTGACGCAGCGACAATGCAATCATTCTGAATACCACCTTAAAGTGAATGCAATAAGTGTTAAATTGTCCAAAGGAGATCACGGGTACTCTATTACGAATGACGTGGATCAAATCGACAATAAATGTGGAGTATTTACTTTACATTTACTCTTTAATTGTGCCTCGCGACGGCTAGTGATGGACACGTCGGTTCCATGACCAAGCACATTTGACAGCCACTAGCTGTTATTTTATTAAATTACCTTGAACCTTGTGTCTGTTGCCACCACACACATACGGGGACTACATATCACACAACCTTCCACCAAATAAGTGCCTATACCTACTGGCTGGGTATTATTATGACTTCTGTTGTGTTATATAATAATTTGCGTAAAATTATGAAGAGGATGCAACAAAATAATCACTTAAGGTTCTTAATTATGTCAATATAATTAAAAACTACCTTTATGATAAATAGACGAAAACGGAAAATGTAACCGGTATATTTTTTTAGCAAAAACAATTTCACAATTGATGAAAAACAGGTACAAAACCACTCGTAGACATTAAAATATTTCATTGTCTACAAAAGTAAATAAATTTCATTAAAGCAAAAACTTTCTTTAAAATTGAATTATTTATTATTTGAAGATAACTGAAAACGTAACAAGACAGACAACAAAGACGTATTTCAGAAAGTATGTAGTATATATTATGTATTATGGGTAAATGTATTTAAAATATATGTACATAATGTAATAAACGTTGGCGTCCGTAGATACCACAATACGTTAGCTAAGAACAAGGGAAGGGAAACGGTTCAATAATTGCGAATGGAAAACGCATGCGCGCGTTCCCTAGCACCCACCTTGAGCCTACCCACGCGTATTACGACGGTATTCTATAGTGCCTTATATTATATTATATCAAGTACTAGTAAAATACAGCTAAAGGATACCAATCTAGAGAAATGAACACATTTATTTATTTATTAACAATAAACAACATATTTTTGAATATAATTGCATCTAGATATTTTCAAAATCACATATGTTGCCAGTACTAGTAAAATATAGAAAAAGGTTTGACAATCTAGAGAAATGAATACATTTATTTTTATTTTAATAATATGTAACATATTTTCTATATTTTTGTATGTACCACACTTACATATCCTACGTATTCATTAATATTCTCGTTTTAATATATAAAGCGAAATTTATTATTTTAAATGTCAATTGTTCATTCCATTGACACATTCAGGGGGGTCTCTTCACAAAATAGTTGTAGTACCTCACGTCATTCACATTCGATTCATAATTTTGCTACTTTTTGTACCTTGTCGTTGAAATATGGACTTTATTATATTGGTATAAAATTTAATTTATAACCTACATGGCTTAGAGGTGCCTAACCAAATATATATTTTTATTTTTATAGAGCACAACAATGGAGGTTTTTATTGGCCGTTTTGTAGATCAGAAACTGTCATGAAACGTTTAGTCATCCCCCATCGGCTGTGTAAACATTGAAAATTAAAAGCTTAAGGAGAGTGCTCTCTAATATTAGGTGTAACATAAGCGGAAATTAATCAACCAACAAAATTGACCACACGTTCTATTTAAAATTTGGGGTATGTATTTATACATATATACTTAAAAGTGTGAATGATTTTTAATCCTCACATACTATTTAACTTTTTTTTTACTTTTTAACAGTTTTTCCATAGAATATGTGTAAAAAAGTTTAAAAATTAAAATTTAAGAGTTATTTGGGGATCTAAAACTAAATATTTCGAAACTAGCATTTTACTTCAAAAACTGTATTACGAATTTGACTGCTCTTCGGGACAAGTATTTTAGAGTAGTTATCAAATAATTATACGGAGAGGAAGTCAAGATTAGAAAGAGCAACGCATTTCCTTATCACCGGAACACTAAAGCCATTTGAACAAATAAATCTTAATCTTTATTGTTAAGGTGCGTCGCAATAACACTGACTCGTAAGTTCGTGGCTACAATGGGAATTAGAAGTGCTGGCCATTGTTGCAAATTGGGCAGTCCCTCGGCTGTAAAATCACCGTGGAACTATTGACAGCGGGCGTTAATAAAAACATGACGACATGTCAAAACTGACCAGATTTAGTAGGCGACAAGTGATGATCATTGTTCGGCGGCCATTGAAATCGGTGTGGGCCTCCTCGACACCTACGTCGTGGCGGAGACGTCGTGAGCGCGGTGACACTGTTTGCTCATCGGATTGTACGATTTAATCGTCGGGCTTGAAAATTAAGCACGCCTACCATTCATGTATTGTTAAAGTTAATTCGATGGGAACGTAGACGGTTTAATAGTTGTGTAATTATTATAGGACCTTGCTTGCCTTTTTTTTTATATTTGCACCATCTATATATATATAAATTATAATATAAGATTAAGAAGAAGTAAAACAAAAAAAAACCGACATAAAAAATAAAAAGAAGATACTCAGAGAGCAATTATTTTAATAGAAGATTAGGCTTTGATCCACGCTTAAGACACTGAAATATACGATGCATATTGAGAGAGCGGCGCCGGCGCACGTGGCTGTGTTATTGCAGTGTCGCACCTAATTACTGATTTATAGTTAGAAGATGCCAACGGGGTGGGGTAAGTCACGAGCGTAACTTTAATCTCGACCATAATAAGTTTTTTAAGTTACACTATTTAATAGAAAAATAAATATCACTAATTTTTTAATTCAGTGAATTGATTTGATATTTTACCTGAAGTAAGTAACTGACTCTAATACCACAATGTTTTTACAAATGATAATAATTATATTAAAAGTATATTAATTTGTACGTTAAGATATAGAAGGTATAGAAGTTAATTTCTTGCTTATTTTTTTGTAATGAAGGTTAACGCATTTCTGAGTAATTTATTTTCAAGAAAGCACTGCTCTCACATCTAAGCTCCACGCCATTAACACAATTTTAACATCCCTCTTAAATCGCTGAAAATATAAACAAAATCCAGCCCATATAACTTTTTAATACATACTGTCTTCACCGCAGGTAGACAATGTCAAGTTGTTCCGCTTGAGGTTTGCTCTTTGGAGTACGAAATTGTTCATTGTGAAAAAACCAATAATGCGGTAATAGATATAAGCGGATACTTCGTTATAAACAAATAATGTTATTGCCATTTCAATGTTACCGTGCTTTATTAATTTTTATATATATGACTAGCTGTTGCATGTGGCTTCACTTGTTTAAATGCAGTTTATTGTCGTCAAGATGAAATTCAAGTGGAATGGTAGCGGGAATACTGGCCGCATTTCCGGTATGACTTGAAAACTTTCTACTACAAACGATATAAATTGCACTTAAGAATCTTGCAATTTTCCATGGTGACTCTGACAATTTTTTTTTTAACACCGGCTTCAATGTGAGAAAGGCTTAGATTTTGCTAATTCATAAAAACTCTAAACATTTATATTCTAACTGGAATAGACTTTCTAACTTTGAATTTAATCTTTATGGTTAAGTTAAATGTTTATTACATACTTTAGAAAAATAATGTTATATAACCTTGAGCATACAAAGAAGAATCTGTAATCACCTGTAGCCGCTCTTCACATCTCTCTGATCCACTCCACTCCTAATTCAAGATAGACCTTTAAGTGCTATTTATTTATTTCATATAGGTAAATATTATGCGTATTCTTTATATATATATATACTATATTTTTAAAAGAAATACATAACATAATTATTTTTAAACTATAATTAAAATCTTTAAATTAATAAAACAATAAATTTAAATGATATCAAAGAACAAAGATGATTTACAAACAAAGTTAGCAATTTGTCAAGGAGTATCAAATAAATAAAAATATTATTTATCTGAAAGTTGTAAAACAAATATACTCGTGTCGTCCGAGAGTGAGCCGGCACCGTTCTGTTTGTCTTGTATATTATCCATGCCGTCTAGGAAATCCTTCTTGAGTTTCAAACTCAAAAGTATATTTATTATTTATTATTTATTATCTGCACTACTTTTATATTATATTATTTGTTTTAAAGTATTTGATTTAGTTTCAGCCAAAACTGTTGACAGTTTTATATTTAGCTTAAGAGTACAAGTAAGAGTATGAATATGTTTGCTTAAATCAAATATATATTATCTTGATTGAAATAGAATAATTTACAGAATTTTCAGTAATTGTTATTATTATAAGTAAATTAAATATGAACAAGATTGTTATTAAAATTATTATCATATACACAGCATGTGATGTTTTAATTATATTTTAAATATATATACTTCTGGTATGTTATATGATTTAATTAATTGTGCATATTCAAGGTTCACAAGTAACACTGCAAGTGTTTGAATGAGTGGGTTAAGGCTAGTCAAAGGTTAAACATTGTTAAAAATCTAACCATGTGCTCGCCACATTGTAACGCTGTGGTCTAACATGCCAATATTTATCTTTGTTCGTTCAGATATTTCACATCCTATTGTCTTGTCCGAAATTTGAAAATATATTTTGACAAAATACTTTTGTGTAGATAAATACAACTTGATTAACATTTTATAAATATTGTTTGTAACTTAATAAAAACTTAAGAATTTGATGATATGTATTTAAAATAACAATTTTATAATAATTGTTATTGATAAATAATTTGTTCATGTTTAATTATATTTTAAGTAAAAACATCTAATTAAAGTCACTTTATGTCGTTAATGTAGAGACGTTATTTCAATAAACGTTGAGACAGATAAGCTGTTCTTTTCACCGATTTCTATATTAGGGGAGTTTTGTTTACGTAAGGGTTATTTGTGTGTGTGTATTTAATGTTAAAATAAGTCTACCGACCGAAATTAGGCGTGGAGGCCAAATCCAAATTGCAGCTGTTTGCTTAGAGCCGACGGCGTATCGATTAAATGTAACAAGACTACTACAAAATAATATATTATATAAAAAAGGGAACATATCACAGAACCTTCAACAAATGGTACATAATAAATTGTAATAATAACACTTATACTATATTAAATTTACCACTTATATGAAATATACGTGCCTTTTACAAACGAAACAAACGTTTGTAAAACGAGTGTTTTGAAAAGCAAAAGGCAAGTCTTTACAAATTAGGCGCGGTGATGTCAATCAATCCATGAAAGACTTTAGAAGGCGGGGTTTTGATTTTTTCTCTTATGTCTTGGCCAATTGATTGCGACGCCTTTGAAGTTATTATTGCAGGTTCCGGTCACGATTTTAAAGCGCTTAATATGTCAACGCAAACCATTCGCACTTCCTTGTAACGACTCAATAAAGCGGTTATATCTAAAGGATTATAATATATTCTCAGTCATAGCAATGCGTCAATTCAATTCCGTTGAATTCGAGCCAAGACTTGTCTCAATTTCTTTTCGTACTATCTTTAATGTCAGGTGTCATTAATTAATGACGAGGAGTGTGATAGCCTTTTGATCAATGAGGGTAGATGACAGACAGATTGCAAATTCGCTGAATTTTCCATTAATATAACCTTATAAAACGTTTATTGGCAGTTGTCAACACTGTACGGATATCCGAAAAGACTGGATATGAAATAGCTCCGTTTGATCTTCAATGATTTTGATGGAGGAAGAGAAATGACTCGGTGAGATAACTGAATTGAAAGATTTAAATATGAATGCAAAAGTGGATTGACTAGTGACACCTATTTTTTAACTCACCCAACGGTTGGACAATTATTGCCAAACAGATCCGGACTAGCATTAATGAAGAGTAAGATAACAACACCTCAGACTCAAGTGAACCTACAGTTACTATTCAATAAGATAAATATGAATAGGCAGCTCATCCCCATCTCATTTATTGATAGCGGACTCAATTGAACGTCATTACAATAGCCGCAGTGTAAAATATGTTGATCCGCAGACAGTTTCGTATTAAAACCGCACCGAATATAAAATTAAAAGGGGTTGCGAGCCGTGGTGAGGCGCGATAACGCGGCTCCAGCGGTGCGTGAGCGCTGATCCGCAGTTGCATGCGCTTTGAACAAACCGTGAAATGCGAACAATGTTAACAGAGGGAACCAACCTGCAGTAATTCCCGCATTGTGAGGCTCAGAGCGGGCGCCGCGAGCCGCGACCCAACACTGCACCGCCTACCAATGACTCTATTGCCACTTGTTAGAACGCAATGTGAGCACAGAATACAGTGTTATATGACTTTTGATTCTGCCTTTATTTGGAATAGCCTTTTGCCTTTTGGGTAGATTACTTTTAATTTCATACAGAAGAGATGTTTTTTAATGATATCACAAATGTACTTCGTGATTTAGAACATACATAAAATTGAGAGACCACTTAGTATTAACTCTTTCGTTTAGCATGCGACGATAATTTGAGCCTGTCTGCTTTGATTACATAAACGTCTGTATAATCAAAGCCCGTCTGAAAAGAATAATCTTAATTACAATTTATGCAAGAGATTAACAAAAGTATAATTTAAAAATATATACTTTTATATTTATAATAAGCAAAAATGATTGTTTTCTTTTCAAATGACATGAACGGTGTCCGTAGGGATTCATTAAGAAATGCAGTTTGGAAAAAATCTCAACGAATAAATTACTTATTTTAGTGTTAACTGATTTTAAACCTTATTCGTTTGAAATAGAACACTTAAGAATTATATTCACTGTTGAAATAAAAAACAGGGCCAAGCGGACGGGATGAATGGTGTCAAAATGACATGTCAGTTTGATTTTTTTTGCCATTTTTTTTGACAACTCCGCCTTGTTGACATGGACAATATGGATCTACATCCGAAATTTAGTCCGTACAACGTTCATTTGTTTTTAAATGTATAAAGAACATAGTAAAATGGAAACTTTAATGTCACATACATGTTACATACATACAATATTATATATGTCCCTACCTAACTGAAAAGTATGTATCAAATAATGGTGTTGTTAATCAATTTAACATTTTAACTTAAATCCCATAGATTTTCCTTCTGTTGTCTTCTTTTTACGAATTTTTTATTTTAATACATACTATTCGTGAGCTAATCTACTTCTTTTTACTATAAAAAATGACAAAACTCTCACGACATGGGCCCGTGGCTACCTGAAAAGACCACCAACAAAAGCTTAAAATCGCTACAATATCGTAGAAAAATTGAATTTAATTGTAACATTCCGAATGACTTAAAAAAAACTTGTGAATAAAAACGTTTTGATGCTTCATTTTTATATTGGTATCTATGTTTTAAGGCGGACAATGCGAGTCTGAAGTCGGCCATCAACTATTGTGTGTGGGTAATTGTGATATTGTTAGTTTTTGCGGATTATATTGAGCTTGGCATTGTGAAGGCTGGCTCCAGCCCGGGGGCACAGCGAAGCGCGAGGTGGATTATTCGCCACATTAGCCTCTGCTGCGTATTCTATTCTACCATTGGATTATCCCGACCTGACAATTGTTGCGCATTTCGATGTTGCTTCTTTATGATCAATTAATTTCCAATATTTGTATAAGATTTATGATAGATAAGAAATAACATTAAATAGCGCCTTTCAAATATATAACTATAATTTATGAACAAATTGTTACTAAAAATGTGTTTACTTAGCTATTTGAACGTATATACAAAAGCGAAGTGTAGCGGTGAATTGATCGGTCGTTAGCGGTAACCCCGGGAGCCGTTCACGTTTGTTTTGAATAGCGCGGCAACTGCACGCCGCATATTCAGTAATTTATTATCCAATCCAATATCGTACACACGCGTAGATTATAGAATTTAATATAGCATTAATTGTTACTCAAATTAAATTTAACAGAAAATCATGCAGTTATATGGTATTAACATATATTTTACAATGATAATATCGATTTAAAAGAGAGATATAGAGAGGTGTAGGTTGTATCTTCACTTCGGTAAACGACATAATTTGGTGTATACGATTTACGACTTCCAGATTGCGTAAAAACACGCCTATAACAAACTAAACAAACACAGGCGCGCGCGCAGCCGTCTATAAAGCGCAAGTTATCTACATTTAATTACATTCGGTATTTTTGTAAGTAGAGACGGGACCGCCGGCGACGTGCGCTTTGGTGGCCACCTTCCGCTACAAAATTGCGGTTTCCACAATGCCAATCCACAACAGAACGACCAAGCCGCTGATCTTTTCCTCTTAATTCTTTGAGATGACTATTATTCAATTATTAACTGTTTTTCGTATCCGCGGTATAAAGTATTGCTGTGTATATTTAAATATATTCTCTTAGATTAACTAGATACTAGAAATACAACGGGATTTCATTAATATTTTTATTCTACACTTACATTTAAATAAGACTTACCCTAATAAATAAGTTATAATACCTATCATTGTTAAATACCTTCTTTTAAATTTAAGATAATTTAAAATAAATATGTATCCAACACGATAATTGCATCCGCGAAAAAGTTACTTTATAAGATTTATGTTGAGCAAAGTTTTATTCAGAATAATGTTTGTTGTTTTGACACGGTAAATTGTATGTAATGTTATTTACAGTGAAATCATAATATTTTATATCAAGTTGATCTTTAATAAGTTAGAAATATGATAAATCAACTCTTATTCCATCTCACCCTTTAGAATTATCATAACAAAGTAATATGAGACAATTTATTTTTATTTTACTGTCACTTCAAATGATATAGAAGTATAAAAATAACAGAGTGTCCATATGTTTATTTACTTTAGACTGTTTCACAGATTTTCATGAAATTCATTTATAGCATATTTATATGTTAAATCATTTATTCAGACTTATAAATAAGTATTGATTAACAATCAATGAAGTCATTAAATATTTTAGTGACGTTAAAATTTGAACTGACTTGATGGACACCAAAATTAAATAAATAAAAGTATTTTTTTAAATACTTTTTAAACAAGATAATTGCCGACGATGTCAGGAAGGGAATGTTATATAAATCGCTAAGTACATAGGGGTGAACGAACAAACATCAAGTTATAAACCATTTTCAACGAACGCCCAGGGCGGCATTGGTCGAAAAGAGGGTTGGCGGGAATAGGCTAATATTTGCCGTAAGGGCTGAGAAGCAGCCGACTAATTGTTCTTTAAATACCACCGACCCACCCTTCACCAAACATTTTCAAAATCAATTTACCGAAGTCCCCAGTTCTGGTATTTGAGAAAAAAATATCACCACCATTAATGGTAGTGATATAGATTTGTCATAATATTAGTCATCATTGAAGAAGCTCGTCAAATATATGTATAATATTTATGAAGATTCATACCGAACTTATATCTTACTAGGTATTTATAATTCTAGTGAGTAATATCGAATAATATTTCTATTACACAATATTATGACCTACACTTACCTTCCTCCCAGCCACGGTTTGATATTTTAACCAATATTTAATACACAATGGCTGAAAACTTACAAGGAAAGAAATATCTTTTTAAAACAGAAGTGGGTTAAAGTGCTCCGCGCTATCGAACGCAAATAAATCACACGGCATTACCTGTATTTGTCTGATCTATAAAACTGTACTGCTTACAATAATGTTATAAAAGCGTGGTTCTATTTATAAATTAACATGAAAAATGGAATGTGAAACCATTAGGTCGGGATGGTCGGGACTGATCGACGTTTGTTTCACAGTCAGCGTTTCTATTTCTGCCGCGTCTATTTGTCACGCGTGTCTAATTTGTGTTCATGTTGAAGTAAAGATTTATTGTTACACATCGGATAAAATTTTATCGTTCGGTCTCATTCTCATTCAACACGGATAATACACGGATTCTACATAAACTTTTTGACATTATGACGTTAACTATTTATTTCATTCAAAATGTTATAACAGGAAGCTACATCACATCATTCAATTTATAGCACATATATAAATTTAATTTAATATAATAATGAAAATATGTATTAAATAGTCAAATATATAAAAGAATGAGGGTAAACGAACTGATCACCATTAGACAACTGAAACGCTCCGAGCATTACACAATCGACTAAGAGTTAAGAGTTTCGACGACGAAGAGAAAGAAATTAAAATAACGAGTGGCGTGGCTCAGGTCCATATGTGCCATGTCTTGGTCTACCCTTTCTGGGGCCACTATTTTTGTAATGACAGTTCGCAGGCGGGCGAGCGTCCCGGCCGTTCCCGGGAACCACCTAATTGTACGGCTCGGCTCCGATTCGATGAATGAATCGATATTAAAATCGATTATTTCGTAACTCCAACGTTCTATGAGATTTATTGGCGAGGAAGTATAAATCTTTTAACACAATACATCCTCGAGTCAATTTTCTTTACCGATTGTTTGATTTATACGAAAGGTTACGGATGTATAGTTTAATGTAAATATCGTTCAATGGAATGAGATTCTTAAATATATATTTTTTTATTTATCGTATTTTTCAAATTGCTGCAATAGATGTTTTATACTTACAGTACAGACTTACACAGATAGAGCGTCAGATATTAATATAGCCATAGCCTTTATAAATTAGTAAGTGTGGCTTAAGCTTAAAAATATTAAAGGTCAAATTAAAGCCGCATAATAGAAACATATTAGACATTAAATTACATCTCCAGCTGACTATCTAGTCAAAACACTAAAACTATCTAGTACAAAACAAATACAAGTATTAAAAAATATATCTATATTTTTTAATACTTGTATTTGTTTTCGTTGTACAGATTCATAATACATTAAACTAAAATTATAATAATTAACGTCATTAACGGGATATTTTCCATTTTAAAATGATATGTATACAGAAACTTTAAAAAATATTACTGTATTTCAGTATTTTTTAACAATATTATCTCATTGTAAACTAGTTACATATTGAAAAACCAATGTCGTTCAAAGATCTCACGGTTTCGTAAACGTTACTAAGTCAAGGATTAATGGTAAAGTTTATTTTAAAACGCCTTTATTTATTTACTCAACAAGTGCTTAGTAGTAAAACGTAAACTAAATCTAAACTAAAATGTGTGCGGCGTTACCCGACGCGGGAATCAAACCTGACTACAGAGTTGAAGAACACCTACATTTCATACGTCTATGATATTAAATCATTTGATGATAATTTCACCAAATTTAGGAATAGATAAGATGTGTCTAGGAGAAACATATTAGCATTTATTGATGAAGGAATAAACGTCTCAACGTTATTATAGTTCAAATATAAAAAAAAAAACATTTTGTTCAATATCTTATATCATCGTCAGCCAAAAGGAAGGCATCCAAAGCACAACGGTGGCCCGTTTCGTGCCAAATTAGACTCGATAAAGTAAATATTTATCTAAGTTTCAATATAAACGCAGGAGGTGAGATAACCGTCAAATCAAATTGCTTTTTCGAATCGGCTGCGGGTGGTAGCGTAGTTTCTCGGATTTCCGATAAGCTTTTAAAGTTTTAATCTATGAACGAACTTATACATTTAAAACTTTTGCTAATGAATGTCTGTGTTAAGGGAAATTTAAGAAAATTTTGCTTCTTATTATGTCCAAATGTATAATTCGGTAGATATGTGTTTTAATATTCATTGTTAGTTATTTATTATATAACAATAATTATTGGATGAACTTATATATATATATTTATAGATTATTTTGATATGTAGGAAAGGACAGCTTCAATTCTATACTTTCATAGTATTTTAATGCCACTATATATTATTATTATTTATATATTTGTAAAAGTGTAAACGCTGGATGTTTGTTTGATAAGTGCAAGAAGAACGGTACAAAACAGGCGTTCTCTTAATAAAATCTAAGCTTCGACTTCGTGAAGAAAACGTTTATAAATGCTTCGTATACCTACATAATTTAAATTGAATTGAGAAACCAGAAAATAGCTCCCTTCATTAAATCAACAAACAATTCTTCTACAATGTTATTAAAAAGTTTTACAATAATAACAGAGGATAATAATTTTACAAACAATTACAAAATTGTGTAGAAGACTAACTTAAAAATTTGCATTTAGTTACAATTATATAACCAACATATATTATTTAATAATGTTATCTTCATTCGCCTGACCTTATTCTAATTATTATAATATTATTATATATCAATATGTCCATTTCTCTTACGCTCTTCTATCATACGTCATGTCAGAGCAGACCTGCTTTCTTTGCCATATCATATTTGAAGCACTCCATCGTTCGCCGTCTTTTCTTATAACCGTCCGCATTCATTCTTAAGACTCTTCTGGTTACATTTTCTCACATTATTATTTTTGCATTACGTGACAAACACACACAGACGACCAACGGTTATTTGTATATTTTTTTCTATCACCGTTGCTTCTCTCCAACTACCTCTTACAAACTCATTGCTTACTTAATTACTTTTCGCCATGTCATTGTAACTGAAAATATTATATAATAATGAACCTTAATTTAAGTTCTATGTGAATAAATAAATGATAAAAAACATTTCATAATTATTACATATTTTTAACATTATATATATACACAATCTTGTTCAAAATCATCAAACTAGTAAATCTTGGCTTATATAAATAAGTTCATATGAAAATTTACTCTAATTTTTCTACTCCACCTTTGTTTTGAATCGATCAAAATTTGTATGACATGGCAAGTGATGGCAGCCATGGTTGATAGATAGGGCGTAGCCATGGGGTGGCTGGAGTGAGGGGAATTGACTATTTTTCAGGGGTTCGTTTCCTGTTTCATGCCATTCTTTTCCTTATATATATTATATATCGACGAAATACATTTGAAGAATATTTAGTTCCGAGTAATTCAATATTTATATTTTATTAATATTTTTAAAGTAATATTATATCTTCGCTATATTTGAAATTTTAAATATGCTGTTCAATTATAATGTCGATAGTTGTTAATTCTATATATATAACAATAATATTGTAAACTAGAAGTCCAGGTACTAATAAAATAGCTCCTGTCCTTTTATATATTTTTTTATAAATATTAAAATAAATTCTTGATTCTTTATATCTACTAGCTATTGGAGTCGACTTCATCCGCATGGAAAACTTGACAGTCCCCGTTAAACTGTACGTAAACTAACAACTTTGAAATAAAAGGTATATAAAAAGACTGTTGTATCTGAATGGCAATGTTGTTTAAAAATGTTTATTTAATGTATTGGCCACTTTTAACTTAAACATACGTGTCTTTTATACATTTTCATATACCGAAATATTTTTTTTTAGATTTAACACTAATTTTCATAAAGATCATAGAGCCATTTTTAGTTAAATAAGAATATACGGAGAGACCGACAGACAAATAACGGACCAACATTTTTGAATAACTAAAATTGTGTACAGATTGACTCTACGTATGGAAATAGTAATATATATATATATATAGGTAGGTGTATCTACCAAATAATTTTAATGAATGGTTTAGTAGACAACGAACTATCAAACTGAACGGTTATTTCCTACTGAGATTTCATACAAAAATATTATCCATATTTACAAGTTTACCAGTGGACTTGCCAAAAATATTTATTCACACAAATATTCTTATTATTATTCTCCTGACAATAACGAATACAACACAAAGTAAACAGCCAATCAGTTGAGTCTCTCTTAGGTGATGATCTTTGATTCATGCGGCAATTAATTTTATTAAAAAAAAGTATTAATTTTTCTTACCCACGACGAAACAAGTCAGTAAGAATGCCTGGAATAAACACAGGCTACTTCGTATAAATTAGTATAACATCTATATCTCTGTGCAGAGCCGGGTGTAAATGTTATGATGAAAAATCTTCAAAATGTAATATTTTATATCTGTGTAATTCTACAACGTAACACAGATTTATTATTTTTATTTTTACCCCGTTTTGTGATAAAAGTTGTTACATTTCAATCTACCTGCATGTTTAATACTTTGATTGTTTTAACAATATTTGACTTAAGTTTAAAATGTACATTCTCCAATCTTATTACATAGTTATATGAGATTTAAAGACAGTAACGATGTAATGTTTGTTTACGGCGTTATTTATCCTATTACTCAATTAAAATGTTCATATAGGGAAATAGAAAAATACTATTGGAGTATACGTATATTATATGAAATAAAATAGTACAGTGTATGTAAGTTTTAAAAGTTTTAATTTTAGTACCGCCATATTCAACGTCTTAAATATCGGTGCTCATCACTGTACCGTCAGTCGTAACTTATGAGGAGGATTATTTTCTTATAGGTATGATACATGACTGCGCTCAGATGCTTTCCATTCCGGTGCACCGAGACTATTAGAGGCATTGGATAAACAAAGGATTAAATTATCGCGTTAAGACAGAGATAATCCATGCAGATGAGATGGTTGTTGACCTTCGATCCTCTACGAACCGCCGTCTGATTCATACTGAGATTGTATTTCTTTATATTCTCATTCTCTGAAAATGAATTCGGGAAAATTAATTTGTCAAGCTTAACTATTGGTACTTGCGTCTTATACTTTCAAAGCAAAAATACAGGTCAGTTCATTTCAGATCGGTATTTTTTTCTTCCTCAGTTTTTATATCTCATACAAACAATTGCATTTCATTTCCCTATTTTATTATAGCGAGTGCTTTGAAGTTTATTCAAGCTTGAAAACGAAATCTAAAATAAAGTAAATTAATGCCTATACAATAAATTACTGGTTACATACTCACGCAATGTTTATACTGAAAAAATTAATGTTCATCAACATTGTCGTAAACCAAAGCGTTAAGTGCGAAGGTAACTTATGCTGGTTGTTTTTGTTTGATTTAATGTAAATAGTTGCTTTTTTTATAATCACTTAAATATAATATGATTAATTCATTCGTTTTGATCATTATAATTATAAAGAATTTAAAAATATCTTACAATGTAATAAAGTTTCTTTTGATTTATGTTACATTTTGTTATATATTGTATGGATTGAATAGATGTAGAAGTTGTGATATTTATTACCTATAGGTATTTAGTAGTAAAGAGATAAAAAGAAATTAGAAATCTACAATTCCCAAAACAACAGTCCATATTAATATTATTGTCTATTGGTTTTGTATTGGTTTTAGTTAGTCCGATTAATAAATAACAAAAATCTTAGACAATGTCGTTCTTCACTATTTTTGATATTGGCAAAAATCTAGTTCTACATAGATGTGCCAAGGTAATGTAAAATAATCTTACCTGACCGACTGACTTACCATTTAAAACAAATAGTGAGTGTGCCAATATCAACATAGGCGTTGCAGAAAAACAATAAACAGGGCACCGGTTCATTGACCGATACAGTAGCGCACTCTGCCAAAATAAGCACCCCTTGGCTCCACCAATTATTATTTCTATTAAGTATGAGCAATATTTTATATCTTCATCATGCCTGATATTTTATATTAAATGAAGTCCAATATTTATATAATCCTCTAAAAAGTATTATATTGAAGTATATTTAGAAGAAATGTAGAGTTTAATTCAAAATAGAATATTGATATTTTCATTGTTAAATATGATTTATACGTAGTTTGAATAAAAGAGTTGATTATAAGCTTTTAAACGTAAGGTCTGAGATGTCAATGAATATGTGGGTGGTAGACGTCAACACACAGCAGACAACGACCCTCTTGAAGATCTCAGTCACCAGTCCTTATGAGCCTTTTGTGGACCGGGTACAGCATACAAATAAGCCAGATTGTGGGATCTACGAAATTGGTGGGCGTCCCTGTATTGTTGTGATGTAGGTACCTCAGCTCCTTGAATCGCCACTTGTATTTTTTAGTTAGCACCGGAATGCGATGTCTAAATCGATTTGAAGTGCCACTACTCGATGTATCGAAATGATTGCGATGCCCGCTGATGACGTGCTTATATTACTTTATAACGTGGGACGAAGGTTTTATTGAAACCTTGTTTCAGCCCGCGACTTTGACATCGTGACACAATTTACCTCTTCTTTAGCCTCCATTTGCTTCCATAGGTGGGTTGTTTGGTAATATCCGGAAACTATCACTTAAAGATAAATAAATATATAATGAAAAATTCATCAATCATCAATACAAGCAGGACAGAACATAAAGATAATGGAACTCATCAAGGTACCTCAGTTGGCAGAGCGAACCCGGTCGATTCCAGAGGTCGCCAGTGCGAGTTCAGCCCGTGTTGATAATTTTGTCATTCTATATATTTTTTATAATTGTAATATAATTAATTTTAAACTTCTATACTAATATTACAGCTACGACGGATATACCTACGGGTGCTGCTATGGCCTCAAACTAAACATGTAACAGTCCTTTGCAGCAAACTATGGCATTGCATGAAATTTCTAAGGCATAGGAAAAATCCTGGTGCTACAGTTAACTAAAACGGGGCTAAAAATGGAAACGATAAAATCCCAACCTAACCTAACCAGAAGTTGGTTCGAAATTAATATTCGGAACATTACCAACGAAAAAAAATGACTGATCGAATGAAAAAATGGCAAGCCTGTAAAACAAAATGTATCTAAACATATAATTATATATTAACATATTTAGCCGTTACTTTAAATGATCTTAAATCGTGTCGCTACTTTATAATTGTAAAAAGATTCATTACTTACTCTACGAAAATAAGGTAAAGTATCTATCACATATTATATTATCAAGAAATACGAATATTATTCTTTAGTTACTCTAAGGCAAATATTTAATTAAAGGACAATATTTTATATTAAACGCAGATAATTTTTTGGTGGAAATCAGTTAGGGTAAAAGCCGGATAGATGCGAAAAAGTTTATTTTTTTAAAATATAAACTTCCCGAAAATTGTTTCAGTATGTATTTTAAAACATAGGTCTTTTATCTTCTATAATAGCCTATTTTTATATACATAAGCAATAACGTTTTTGAACAAATACTGTTTAATTTCACCTCTAAGAAAAGGGACAGTTGCTCTACCATGGCGGATAGTGGCATAGCGTAGAAAATACTTCGGATGATACTTGCCTCATGCGAGAATAGTAACCTCGGTATGATTAGTATTTAGGATTAAAAGAATTTTATATCAATTAAAGTGACATTTACTATTTATTTCATTTAGTTTATTTAAAAAAAATAAGCTTCACATGGCTGTACATGTTTATAGATATTTTCAAACATTAATATCGGTTGTATCTTTTTAATGTTACTGCAGAGTTAGAAACATTGGCGAGAATTTTCGAAAGAAACCTAATAGACGTTACGGCCGTCCCGATAAAGATGAATATGTATAGAATGCCTAATTCATAGAGTCTGGCAGCGATACGGTAGCTCAACTAGTAGAGCGCCGTGATGGTTACCCAGAGGTCGCAGGTTCTTAATCGCTTCCCATATCGGTTTATTTTTCATCTTGCTATACATGTCTATAGATATTTTCAAACATTATAATATTTTTTAAATGGTCCGAACACTGACACATGTAATACTGATAAGCTCATTGACAAATCACAATTCTATCAGGAGAAATTTTTGAAATCATTCATTCTGAAAACCAAAAACAGGAAATCATTCATTCTGAAAACGCATATAGGATACTTTCCTGAAAATTACAAAAAAAAAAACAAAGTCACTCAAGGGGCAACTATCCGCGAAAGTAAGTAGGGCGACTATCCCTTTTTGATGAGGATACTTGCCCATTTTGTTTACAAAATAAAAAATAATTATTTAACAATAAAATCTACTAAGCAATATTAAGAACTAATGCATGCAAAGAAAAAAATGTTGACAGAAATTATGATCAATAATAAAAATATTCAGTAGAAATTACTTACCAATATAATTATAATGCTCGTCAAAGTTTCCCCGCGGAAGATTATTGCTCACACGTACAATACACGAGCACCTGTTTTGATGGTTTATGCTTTTCCGAGGTCTGCAGGGGGTCACTACCTATTGTGGAAAAGCATTAACACATCTTATAGTTCTAACATAGATTACTAAAAACTGAGGCATGTATCCGTCCGAGTCAACTATCCGGCTTTTACCCTACTATTATTTAATAATCAAATATAATACTATATGTATACTGTATGTATATAGTGACAATTATGTCACTTTGTATTAAATTTAAAATATATTCAAAATGGGTAATTTCAAAATATTTTTATTACAGAGAGCCATATTAACGGTAGTCTGAAAATGGCTTTATTATATATTTATATATATATATATATATATATATATATATATATATATTTAACACTTGAATGTTACTGAGTTCAAATGCTGTATATAAATGTTTACTTGAATTATGTATGTTCTATACTTTATATTATTATATTACATTTACAAATTAATGAATGTTATATGAGTTGTAAATGAAAAGGTACTGAAAGTACAATTAACTTATTAATTTTCCACAATTATAAAATAAGAAAGGAATAACAAGAGAATGTAGGTAAATAACTAGATATATATAATAATATAGGCAATATTTATTTTTGCAGAAAATAATCTTATTCATGTTATTGCTTAGGTTTGAGGAAGCAAAGAATTAAAATCTATTTAACATATAAAATAAAACAAACGAAGCAGAATTTTACATGCGATAATAGAATTAAAATGTTATGGATTATATATATAAATATAAATAAAAGTAGTTTTTCAATATATTTACTTTATTATGTGTATTTAAATGGAACCTACGTCTCTACTTTATTACCTTAAAATCTACATTATCAATTTCTATTAAACATAAACAATAATATTTTTACATCCGAAGTATATATTCTAACATTCTAGATTATCAGTATAGAATGTAATTAATAAATACCAAGTAAGATATAATTTAAGTAATATTAGGCTATTTTAAGTATTACATATTCCGTGCCTTAATAATTTTGCCTATTATATATATTTTAATGTAATTAATGACACTTTTTAATTTATCACTTTCAAATAGAACAGTGATGCTGTATTTGTAAATTAATGTTTATAATTGTATCAATAATCCATTACGAATATTTACATGCTGCGTCCATAGATCATAACATTCCACTACTTACAAACAATTGAAATGCTTCTAATTTAATTATATCGGTTGTAGAAAAGAATTGAAAAGCTATGTATTTGAAATGTCATGACAGCTCTGCCTAAAACTTACTCTATGACAATTTTCACTTAAAATGTGAAAAACAATGGATACATCTATTAACCCTCATGGTTCTATATATTTTAACTTTAACTGAAATTACAAACGAAAAGACTAGAAACAAGATTTAGTCTATAAAGCTATATTTACTACCTTATATTAATTTAAGTACTAAGTGTTTAATTAAAATATGTACAAAATAAACAATACATTAAAAGTATACGCCACATACAAAGTCTTTCACTAAGTACAAAGGTACAAGAAACAAGTTCACAAGACGTCTTTCACTGATGTATAGTAGAGCTTACATAGCACTTTCAATAGATTCATTTACATTGAAATACTTGTGATTTGATTGAGATTGTTCTTAGACTATAAATAATTTATACGATTACAAATAATGGCGATAAAGTAGTGTGGTAGCGCTACTATGTTTATTTCACTGTTGATATCAGACATGTTTACAAATAAAAGACGAAATAACTTATTTGCCAAATAAAGGAATTATTTTCGTTTCCCTGCGACACGCCTCCTGCTATCTTCTATCCGGTCTACCTGGGACAATAATAAAAATAAATACATTTCGACGTATAAAAAGCAAATTTATATTATATTAAAGTGACTTTTCTTCGTGATTCATGAATGACAGATCATACTTAAAATAATTCAAATTACTTCGAGATACCGAAGCGAAGAAAGGTTTTTTATACGATCAGTTTTTCAGGAGTTTTTATTTTTAATTGTACCCTAACAATAAAATATGTAATTATATTCATATTCAATTCTTAACCGTTTATAGAAATATAGAGTTTATATTTAATTATAAAGGAATGTGCCTGTCGGCGTTAACAAATTTTGTATACCTATTTTACTAAGTCTCAAGAACATACGGACAAAAGAGGTCCTATATTGAATATCTTATTTAAAAATTCAATACTCAATATGCAGACTTATAGTGCGTATTTAATACATTACAGACATAAGTGTTAGTTTGAATCACAGATCTAATTATAGATTCAGGAACTATGTGATCACAAACAAAGTATCAATTTTATTTTTTTCTAGCAGATCTTACAACATTTTATAAAAACATTTTTTTTATGTTAGTAAACGTTTTGATGTAAAATTTTATGGCTGTTTAAAGTACCTCACTCCTTACTGATCGGATCCATACTAAATAGTGAATGATTTCATAAATAAATTAGTAGATTTGGTAAAGTAGAGCATAGAGTGCCATAAAGACTAAACTTTTTTTTACTCAAGCTTGCTATAAATGGACGCAAATTAGTGTAGGATTTTAATATGTGTTATTATATTTTTATACAACATTAAATAATAAAAAAAAACTCTAATCGTGTTAAGCTCAAAATGTTGAATAAAATTAATTTCTTAATATTTTAAATTTATCTTTAGGCGAAAACATTCTAAGATAGATTTTTTAACGTCTGTAGTTTGATCCTTCATTGACACAATGTTTTTAACTAAATCTTAGTGTTGTCTAACTCGTTTATATAAATGACTATGAGAAAATATACAATTGACAGTGTTGGGATACAGTATTGTGTACATTTTAGTTTTTTGTTTACAAACACGCACTTGGTCACCAGATGGTCAATTACTAGAAACTTCAACGAGTCTTTTAGCTTTTACGGGAAAGAGAAGTTTAGGTATTTGATATAGTTTGATCTTTACATATCATGGATAATATTAGACAGTTGGTCCTTCTATTAGTAATATATTAACATTTAGTAGGCATCTAGGTTTGAAATTGTTTTAAAAAATCTTACACATAGATCTAGCAATCCATTCCTACTACCAACATACCTACGAGTAGATATGTATTTAGTGTGTGGTAAATAAGAAAAATATTTAAATTATATAAGTGATTATTATACTATTGACAAATACAAAGTTTATGTTCATGAGATGCACCAAAACATTTTTGCCACTACACAAAAATATTAAATGTAGTTACTTACAATTTAGAGAAAAAATTATTATCTAAATTAAATAAAATGTTTCTTCCACTTATCTTAAATTAACCCATAAATATAACACTAACGTCACGTTAATTCAAAAGTAATCAAAACAAAACCTCGGCTGCTGTATAGACGAGCTGCTAGCGGCACGCTGCAGCGGCGGTCCCTCGCGATATCGGCATTCTTTGTTATGAATAATATCGAACACATGTAGAGTTAAGACATACCTATAGGTGTGAACGGAGCAGGAGGCGGCAGGGTTAACCGACGATCTGTAAACAGTAGTTATCGACACGCCGCCACTTGTATTGGATCCGCAGCATCTCCGGCTACTGTGCTATATTTATCCGCTCTGGAACTGACGAGTACGGCTAAATCCGTTCGGCGCCATATGATGTCGGTCTCCTGCAACCACAACCACGTCACGAAACAACCCGTCCGTCGCCTACCCCGCGGCCGCCAGGGTTGAAGTCGAACGCAACTCGCACAGCGTCATTCGCGTCACAAAACTAAAGTTAAAAATCATTCGCACAGCGCTTGCAGTAAATATAAAAACATATGATCTCACCTGAGGATATTGTCTCAGTAGGATTTATGAGCAGAGGTGGGTGCAGCGGCTACGCAAGCTTGATGGTGGTAGTAAGAGGGCGCTGGCGAACGGTAATGGTGATGAGGCGGTGGGGAGGCGCGGTAAGCGTCGGGGGCGGGTGAACCGCCTCGGAATCCCGCCAGCTGACAACTCGGCGGCTCAAAGAGATCTCGAAATGCTGGCGGCAATTGCTCTGCAGGAGGTTCGGGTGCGGAATACCAGCCACTTGTAGCTGCCCGAAATTCTTCTGCGGCTAATGAATAAGGCTGGGGCGAGCAGTAAACTGCAGAAGGCGGCAGTCGAGGCTCGGTAAACTCATCCATTGGTTCACTAAGTTTATCATATCGCGCACAATCTGCACCGGGTTCTCGTTTTGGTCTACATTCAAAAATTCTAGGTTTTACATCCGGTTTAACATCACGGGCTTGGCCTAAGGCATCAGCAGCACTAAGAGCCTCCTGCGCCGCCAGCGCTTCTTGAGCCTGTTGTAATTGTTGTTGGCGTTTTAATGCTTCTTCTTTTTCTTTGAGTGCGTCTTTTTTTTTGAAACGGCGACGTCGCCGCAAGTAGGATCCATTATCGAACATATTGTATGAATCAGGATCTAAAGTCCAATAACTTCCTTTACCAGGTTTTTTATCGTCTCTTGCTACCTTAACAAAGCACTCGTTAAGACTTAAATTATGCCTTATTGAATTTTGCCAGCCTTGTTTATTTTCTCTATAATAAGGAAAGCGTTCCATGATAAACTGATAGATACCATTAAGAGTTATTCGGCGGTCTGGTGCGTTTTGAATTGCCATAGCTATTAGGGCAATATACGAGTAGGGGGGTTTGACCATGTCTTTTGGTGTCCCGACATGCTGCTGATGGGGATGGAGGTAAGGAGGTCCATAGCCATACCGATATTGATCATAAGCGTACGGAGTAACTCCTGCAGAATAGCCTCCCGCGGCTCCACTGCGGTATGCGTAATGACTCTGTTCCCCGAACAACGTGTGCATTTTGGTAAGATTCGTTGTTTTTACGTTCACTACCACAACATGTTCAAATACCGAACGCGATGCCTCAACGCGCTTCTCTCACGGCAACAAAACGACGACTGACTGATTTTGTTTAGATTCACAACAAGGCACGTTTACATAGCGAGCGCTAAACGAGAGGCGAATGAGCGAGATTGTGGGCGACAACGGTTTGAGCGACGCGACGCAGATGGCAACGCCCTCTTCCACGAGATATTCGTCTCATTTTAGTAGCCGGTAAATATATATCACCATCTCTTTCTACCATTGCCAGGATTCGTTAGGTGGGATGGTATTCAGAACTGGAATAGCTGAAGGCGGCGCAAGCTCATTTTAACGGAGCTTTTTGAATGTTATCCTCCCCTTCGGCCGTAGCCCTTAATGCCTTTTGTTCCACACAATTATCAATTATTCTTACTACCACCATCGCCTGCCACTCCACGGACGATCCAATTCAATTTGGCAAATAAAGAGGTAATATTATTAAAATTGGCATCTCATTCATTTCAAACTACAATTGTAGGTATTTATATAATACCTACTAGATTGTTTGTCTCCTTTTTAGTTAATTATATTAAACAAGGTATCTGGTAGGTATTTATTTTTTTATAATAATTACATTGTTTTATACTAACGCTTTAATAGGAGAACCTTTTATTATTTAATTAATTATTTAAGTTAGGTAGGTATAATATATTACGTACTACTAGTACTAGATTTTTTATTACAAGATGGTTCTGTCAATTTTGTTTTTCTTTTTCTAGTTTAATCCTCATTAAAATATCATACTCACGAATAGAATTTATGCTCAAATGTTGAAATAATTAAAAAAATAGTAGTCAAATCCTGAAAGAGTATTTCAATTGAAATTGTAAACTTTGTAAACCAACCTTTAATTCACTATTTTTTAATTTTTATCTTATTACTATAATTAACATATTTTTTGTAGTTAAGCTAGGACGAAACTCATTTCGATATATTTGATATAGGTAGGTATATCGAATGTAGATAGGTATATGTATTTTTTTTATTGAATTAGATAACAAATATCTTTAATACTAAAAAAAGTATTATTATCAAAAACTTTACGAAAAAAATACATTTCTATTGGGAACCCTACAGATACAGTAAACAGTTGTGACAATATCCGTTTATTTTAAATTGTATTTTATTAAATTTCGAAAATACGGGCCCTCTCATTCCTATTTCGCAACGTTGCTGTTTCCCGCGAAGTAGAAGTCTTCTTTTTCCTTATACCTCTACCTTAATGTTTGTACATATCTCATTAAAGGAGATAAAGACGGTCAAGCAAATAATTTTAGATTTAAAATGTTTTTTTTTTTTATCCTGACGTGACGTGGAGTGAAAAATGGATTTCTGTATTTCTAATTCTAATTCTGTATATTTCTGGAAATTTATACTTGTTTAAATATTTTTATCAACAAACAATTGACAATGTCAAAGCATACAAGCATATTATAATTTAATTCCAAAAACACCTTCGGATCGCTATCATTAGCTTTACTGGTATTTAACTGTGAGAGTGATATCTTACCTTATGTAGTAATCTACCACCTTTTAAGTAAAACCGCACAGTGTCCATATTCCACAAAAATTAAAGTAGGTACCCAAGAATTTCGTATTGGGTCTTTCGTATTCTGTGCTAAACTAATTTCATTCTATAAAGTATATTATATAATTAGGTACCTATTATATACCTATGTAATAAAGCTTGTAATTTGTATATTATCATTAAGCATTTGTAGAGTCATCGGAAGTACAATGTTGACACAAGACAACGTGCGGGAGGTTTGAAAGCTAACAAAAAAATGACACATTCATCGCATTATTTAAGAAAGCTAATGCCGTTGTCAGATTAGCGCATTTCCGTTCGGATTATTTGCCATTATTTTTACCTACAACAAACAATTCGTAACGCTGTCCCTCAAAAACTTTTATATTCTTTATGGTTTATATTCTTAACCAACATTTTTTTATGTGTATTTTATATACAAAAATAATAAATTTCACTAAATAACAAGATCAATGAATAGTAAAATTGCTTTGGACTGTCCAAACAAAGTTAGAGAAGTCATAACGAAATTTTGTTGTAGTGTTTTTTTGTAAAAAGTAATGAAAGTACCAAATTTAAAGTTTTTTGATAGTACATAGTTTTTTATTAAGAGCTGTCCTCGAGAGGACATATCCCTCTTTTTAAAACAGCTCTTTAATTTATTAATGGAACATGTATCTATAGTCTAAGTATATATCTTTTGTCACTGAATTGTTTGAGTATAAAGTATTGTAAATATTTTGTGCAAATTTTATTTTTATACCGCTTACAAACAGAAAGCCTTACTTCCAGATTAATAAAAAAACCTGAAAGGACCGAGGCCTGCCGTGATATAAAGGATTTCAAGCTTAAATACGTTCAACAAAATAATATCAGTTACTCGTCTTTTTAAACTATTGTAAATTTTTATGATACTAAAAATATCATTAGATAGTTTTATTTAATAAAAACTTTATATTAAAAAAAATATTACGTAGGTATTATTAAAAATTAAACATATTATTATTCACATTTTTTTTTCAAAAACGTAATAATCAGTTTTGAAAATTTTATAATATTAGTAATATATAAGTATATATATAAGTACATTCAACTTTAGACTTGACAAATATCTAACAAATACTAAAAGTTTTAAATTAGTCATTCCGTAAGTTCTATCTATTGCCTACATCTAAAATGTTCTCATTTCTTAAATTTTGTAAGACTTATATATAAAAGATATTTTCTTCAATCCAGCTAATGTGACACGGGGTATTTTGCCAACGGACCAAAATAAATGTCAGGGATAGTTGCCCCTAGGGCATCATGGTAACAAAGATGAGTTAACTATCCTTTTAGGATAATTGCCTTTTTATTAAAAGATAGAATAATATTTAAGTTTAAATTAATTTTATCTCTTATATATGACAAAATAGAACGTGGACTCATTTTACAGCAAAAAAGAAATTTTGAAGTATGTAAAAAGGTTTGTACTAATACACTTAATTTTTATACTACCCAAAGCAATGTGGCGATAAATTTTTGGATACAACAGTTATATTTTTTTTTTATTTAACAACACAATAGTTCGTTAGAGAGTAAAACATTATTTTAGAAAGATTAGAAGTTTGAAAAAAATTAACTTAATAAAACTCTTATGTTGATTTTTTTTACAAATTTTAATGTTTGACACTTATACTTGCCTACAGCGGCCATAAAGGCACTCAGTACCTACACGTTTGATGTATGGGTAATGTTATGAATATAAAATGTTTCAAATTACTAAATATAATAAAGGTAGGTCTAAAACCTTTAAGCTAAAAATGTAGCAAAATCATCTTATTCTCAAACAACTATACCGAAGATAAAAAAATGTCTTAACTCTTTCACTCCAGGATAACACATTCATACTGTAAGACAGTATTAATCTTTATACTGCGAATATCTAAATGAAAACTAATGGGTAATAATCAGAAAGTAACTAAAGTGTCGCATTTGTGAATGTGTTTTTTATTTAATTTAAGGTACCTATTACCACCTATCCATTAATTTTCCCGCAGAATAATTGTCTACATGGCTTTACTTTAGATATCCTTTTAGGTTTTCTATTAATAATCAAAAACGAAAATCAGAAAATTGGTGTATCTAAGTAGGACAGTATAAATTATGACTACGGTTATAAGTATAGTTAGGTATATAGAATAAAGAAAAAATATATTTATTATATCTTTTAGATCTTTGTAGCAAAAAACCGAACCTTTATAAAAACATATATATGCTTGCTCGCTAGATCGTCTTGTCATTGTAACCGAGAAGAAATATTTCTCAAATAAGCTGGACTTTATAGTACAGCGAACTTACTGTTGGATAGAGCAGTAAACCACTTTTATCACATAGCATTACCATTTTATCACTGCTGCGAATGACAGAATGACCTCGTGCTTTTATCCTGTTTGATAATAGTAATAATCCTTATTTCACACCACATACAGAAATGATACAAATACATTTTTAATAAGAATTATTGGTAACACAATACGGCGGTCTTATCGCTAAGAAGCGATTTCTTACAGGCAACCTTATTTTAATAGAAATGTAAAAAAAAATAATAAGTACAGAGTGCAGCATAAAAATAGATATTAAATTTAAAGTCATACAAAATAATATTATTACAGTTACAAATATATACATACTGATACTTATAAATAAATAAATAGATATATAAATTATATACTTTACCTATATAAAAAGGAAAATATCATACTATAATTGACATGTTGTTTTAATGAACATACTGCCTATCTACATGAAGCTTAAACTTTCGATGGATTAAAGGCTTCTCAAAAGTTAATGTAAGTACCTACATTAAAGCAATTTGTCTAGTTTTAGCTAGTATCCCATCGGATTATTGTTCGAAAGCTTAAAGCTTTTTCAATACCTTTTAGTATCAACTAACCTAATTTGTGTATAAAAAATAATAAAAAAAATAGAAGTGGAATCCAACAGGAGTGGTGCTTTTATCGTAATATAAAAATGTCCACTATACAATATTTAAAAACCATAATTGACATTTATAATTGAAAAAAATATTGAGTAACATTTATTAAAACTCTGTTTGACAAAAACATTAAATATCCGAACTTAAGGTTAAAAGAGTGTTAAATATAATATATTTTGTAATTAAATTCGAATGTATAATATTAAAATCTAAAGCCTAACTTACTGAAGGGTGATCTGTTAAGCAGTCGTTAAAATATTTATATCTTTTGCTCAGTCGCAGTCTTAGGGTAGGTCGTACAACATATATCTATCCCTTATCATCTAGTTGCTTACTGATAAACTTTATTACTATGTATATTTATCCTGCTGCACTCACGTTAATCCAATCGAAATTTTCGCAACTAGTCTAGAACCCACTCGGAGTCCGCTATGAGCTCAGATGACCCTCGTCGTGATTTACCTTATGATTTGCCTGTAATTATTTAAAGTAATTATGTTTACGAAAGTTGAAATACCACCGGGTAATATGACTTAATTTTAGATTTATTATTATTTATTTGTTATTTTTAGTTACTAAGCATACCTATTATAATTTACTGCTGAAAAGAGCGACATCTATGTGAAAAATTAAGAAGTTGCAAGCAACCTGTGATAGATACTTTCATGGAGTCGATGCCAACTGCAAACGTACCGACATCTACAGTTTATAATGAGTACCAAAATAGTTACCTGATGAAAAAAAAATTTCGTCCGTTGCCGTTATTATTTCAATAAATTAATTTATATGTAATTATAATATTAATTACCTTTAAAATAATGAGTAAAAGAAAACTAATGAAATTAAATTAAAACTATGATTAGAAAAACAATAAACAAAATAAATGCTTATAATTATTGACAACTCGTGCTACGTGCATTTTATGAATTATATCTATATTGCTATTTCCAACTCCACCTTTCTATTAATCAGTTCAGATTTAGAACTGAAAAAATAGGTTCAGAAAGGAATTCTTGTTATAGATCACTATACTACACAGCAGTTTAATTATGCCATACTATTGTATTATAATGTCCATCAAACAACATCTAAACATGTGAATATTAGTGATTTTTTAGATTTTTACTATTAGATTCTAACATCTGCATCTATGGTGCCTAAATTTTTCCATTTGTAGTCTGTTAATTATAAGATCCCGGCACTGGATACAAATCCTAGGTCCGCTAATGTCTCGGTATTATTAAAGCTTCTTGAAAAATTAAATCTTAATAGAATTTTTCTTTAAGATCACCCCATCACTTCAAGAGATGGGACATCTTTGGTATAATGTGGGTGCAATAGTAAAAAAATGTATATTGCCAAACATTTATTACTTTCTTAAAAATACAATGTATTACATATTAATGATTATTTATAGGCATTTAACACGCATCTAGACATATTAGATGGTGACATAATTCCTGAAATGCTCCAATTCTCTAATGACTTATACACATATTCACTATTAAATTAATGACATGCAGTATTAATGTATTTTGTAAACAATATTTACTAAGATAAGTTGGGACAGGTAGCTAGTTATTAATATTTATTATTTATTTAGTTTCTGTACCATTGGCGTCTTTGTAATATTATTTCAGTGTGAAGATAATTTAAAAAGTGAATATGTTTTATAGAACAGTATAATGTAATGGCTTTTTTAGGTAATGTCCCAATCCAATATAAGTATTAATAATGTTAATACAGTTAACAGAATTATAACTTAGTGCCCTAGCTTAATCTTACCCAATATAAAAATATATACCGAGACAATACAGTTAGTATACTTACAAATTATCACATTATAAGTTGTTAAAAAGATTATAGAATCAAGTAATACTAAGATAATATCTTCATATTTACTTTGTTGAAGAAGTCTCAACTTACTTATATAGACAATTATTGATAAAATCATTACACCTAACCAGTATTGAAATCCAAAAATGTTGTGATGAATGTTACTATGAAATAGCCATAATAAATATATAGGTATTTAAACTTAGTTGAGTTTTATTTGAAGTCTTTGTTATATAGAATAATCAATGATGATGAACTATTAATTGAAATGGAACAAATTTGTGGTGTATTTAATGTTTATAATTAATATCTTTCAAAGTTAAGTTATTCTTTAGGCTTTACGAAAATTTTAAATGTAAACTAATTTTATTCAGTTTTCAAATAACATAGATTTCACCATGAAATTATTTGGGAAAACAAGTTTGTTAATAATAACTTTTTAGTAGCCCGTCATGTGTATGGTTATTTATTTACATTATATATATATGTTATTTTTCTACTAATCGTTTTGTATAAGTTTTTTTTTCTGTAATTAAAAAGATACTGTAAAAACAAGAGAACGTCAACATAGTTTTAATTACAGTAGGTAATTACATATAATTGTAGATTTTTTACAATGATTTAGTTTTATTCCGAAACATCCAGCTTCAATTAATTTACAGCTAATTAAAATAATAACAGAACTTGAAAGAGCTATTTTTATCTTTTTTCAGTAAAACTAAAGATTAAACTAATGAAAAACATTTTCAATTTTAGGACTTATTAACATTTATGAGAAGTTGTAATTTCTTATAAGATATAGTCAATACCGTAAGTTGTTATATGATATTAAAACAACGAATGGAAAGAAAAATAAAATAATAACGAATGAAAAGAAAAATAAAATAATATAGACAATAATATTAAAGTATTAAAATGAATACATAAAGTATTAAAATGAATAAAACTTACATTGAAAGATACAGTGCAGACAAGAGGTTATCAAATGATAATAAACCATAAGCATTATTCCTCAATTTTCTGAACTATCATACTATATTATACAAAAGCAAATAAAAGGTAACCTAGATCAGTAATACATATTTTAAGGGCTTATATGTGTATGCATCAAAATTAAACTACTAATTAACTAGATTAATCAAGTTATCAAAAGAACATTACTAATTATGCTTTATAAAGTATATATATATAATTAATATATGTATATATAATTAATATATATTAATTTATAATTAATATATATTAATTTATAATTAATATATATATAATTAATATATAAAAATAATAAATATATATATTTTTTTTTTCAACCACTTCTATAACTACTTGATTTATGTTAGGTGAATTTCTGATAACTATGATTTGGGGTGATAAAGTAACAATTACAGACTAAAAATATTAATATTATTATTATTTTTGATGATGAATTGATGAATTTGAATAAGACTTAAATAATTGATTATCTTAAAATTATTTTAATTATAGATTACTTCTCAATAAGAATAAATGCTTAAATTAACTTATTGTGCGTTTAAGCTATATTACATACTATGTGGCATCTTACATAAATTATAAGTCTCAAATGCATCTTGTGGTTATGAGTAGAGGTTATATTTGTAGAATAAAAATGGCATTACATTGTGGGTCATTAGGTTAATATTTTTGAACATGTAACACCAAATATATTTATAAAACCCCTTAGTTTGTGCTGTGTTTATACATATTTGATTAATTTGTTTGATATATAGTTAAATATGTTTTGTGTTTTGTTGGTTCTCAAATCTTAAATATTTCACAAACTATATGATCATGAATATTTTGTGTACACAAAATAACTGTTAAATCTATTTATTAAAATTATATAAATAAATAATCAGTAAATCACCAGTTCTTCCTCTCTTGTCCCTTTTATGAGAATACTACACAACATTGTTTGCTAACAATGGTGACAAACATTGTTAGCAAACATTTTATCTAACATTTTGTTTTAAAGTTAAGTAATGTTCTATAGAAAATAACCAATGATTTAATATAATGGTTCCATGATTCACTGGGTCCTGTCATATATTCAAATTTTAAATTTTTACTTTGACCAAAAACTGAAAAAATCCCCTAGGGGTCATACAAGTAACACAAACAAAAAAAAACCTTTGAAACTTTCGTCTATCTGTCTGTTGTCTAGCTTTAATTCAAAACTACTGGACTGATTTTGATGAAACTTTATTTGTTATATAGCTATTACTCCTCTGCAACATATAGGCTATAATCTATATATAATTAAAATAGTATGCATATATATATTTTAATTATAATACCATACCATATATATTAAATACATACATTTATCATAGACATAATTAAATATAAAGAAATAGTATCGCTAGTCCTTACACTAAAAATATAAATAAAAAGAGGCTCATATTGTAGGTTCACTTAAATAAATATTAATTATTGTCTTCTACTCATTTTTCATCTTTAATAAAAATATGGCATCTTTAGTGCTACTTAACTTAAAGATTTAATAGAGATTTTATAAATTACTAAGAAATGTTTTGTGCAAGAAATTGTTTTAACATTATGTACTTATGATTCTATTATTATTGTACTTATGGCTCTGAATGTACTGTGTTTTATAAATTTTAATGTATTATATTTATATATTGCAAAAGTGCCTGCTATTGAAGGGAAAATTACAAAACACTCATTGTGGTGTGGCCCATGGCGGCCCATGTGAACACATTACTTTCGTATTATTAATGAATATGAAACTTCAAGAGCATAAAATTGTTATTCTAATTTAATAATTTTGGTCCTTGCTGTATATTAAATATTACATTATTATAGACTATATAAACTTCTTCCAGTAACATTGCTTCTTTGAAGCTGCACTTTTTATTATAAAGTCACTATACATTAGCTGACTGACTAAATGCACCAAAACAGCCAAAAACCGAATAAGTGAAACAACAATTAAGCCTCCTTATTATTTAAATTCACAGCCGCTATCACCTTGATTGAGCATTGGTTGATTTTTATTACCTCACATATATATTTTTACTTTGATAAAGTGAATGACTATTGCTATCTTGCCTGTTTTATATTCATGGTCTCGGTTTTCAATTTATCATATTCTTCTTTAGTTTTCATACATTCACTTTGGAGATCTTCAAACTGACTCTGGAAACAATATGTTTTAAGATTTATGTACACTGATATGTATATTACGGTACCCATAGGCAAGCTACAGGTGATAGACTTTGGCAGTAGTCTTTAACTGCAAGTAAGCATGTGGGCATTAAGCAGTATCAGAGAATCAATTGCTTTTTTGATAAAAATCTAATATCCCAAACACAATACTATCACTCATATAGATAGTCAATGTATTTATAAGTAGTTATGCAAAATGGTTTAACAACACATCATATTATACAAATACTGTTTTAGTGGAATAAAACCTACAATGGATTCCTTAGAACTGAAGTTAATAGTTCTATAGGCCCCTAATAATAACAATAATATTTATTTGCACTGCATAAGGTTTTATACAGTTGTCATAGATTTAATGTTCACTTATTCCGCTATAGTTATCCAACATATATTATAAATGAATAAAAATACAATAAAAAACTATTGAAAAGAAGTACTATAAGTATGAATATTAAGGTCAGTTTACCTGACATATGAGAGATTGTTGTTTCATTGCAACACAGCTATCCATGATGTCTTTGAAGCGTTGCTTGTCAGACTCATGTTTCTGTTGTGTTTCGGTCAGCATCTTATCTATATGATTCTTGTATTCTGTGACAGCTAAAACCGAAATCGATAATAAAATCCTGTACGTGTTACAATAGGAATCCAATATAAAATATGAATAGTTACAGAATTCAATGTAAAACTAGCACTTTCTTGCTTACTTTTGATAAACACTCATTAAGCCATTATAATATTAAACTGGAAAGGAAAGCCCAACTTACCATTTAGTTGATATTTTATTGATGTTAATTCAGTAAAGCACCTTTCACTTGACCATTGAGCATTGTCGTAGTTTTGTTGAATATAATTTAAATTGAAGTAAACTATACTGACAATAAATATCAAAAATAAAAATAGCGCTAATAATCTTTGTTGCGACAATAAACGAAAATTCATTGTATATTGTGTTATGGCCAAATCATTAAAAACATTTTCAATTCAATAAATAATATAAAAATCACAAACAATCCATGTTCATTTTACACTTAAGTATCCGAGTAGTCTTTAACGAACCGGTCCGGTTTCAAAACATTGAGACAATTACTAAATATTCACTGCAATAATTGATTATGTTATAATTAACAGTATTACTATGGCTATCCACATTTTGCAAGCTTGTTATAGAAATCAATAATCAAAAATTCCGCAATCATGCAAAAATTTACGCAATGCAAGATTCAGACGTTGGTACTTAGTACGAAGCCGCGAAGAAGAAAATATTTACAAGTTACAACACATGAACAATAAACACAATAAACATAGGTCATAGATAGACTGTGACGCCAGTCGCATCAAATTCTCGTATACGATATGTCTATGCCTATCGCCGTTTAGATAAATGAAAAGTGAAAACTACTGTTAACACTGAATTATGAATTTGGAAATTCACGCATAAAGCATAACCTATCTCCATATATACTTAATACTTATATACATCCCCTGTATAACAGAGTCAGAGAACATTTTACTACTCGTACTCTCGAACCGGCAACCAGAGTATAATGGAATTTACAGTACTCTGTGCCGGCAACCAGGGTATAGTAGTCTGTGGTAGAAAGCAGTTACCACAGAGTATTATGTAGTAAGAAATAAACGCCGAAAGTAGAGGCGTAAGCAGAAGAATCTACAGTCTACGGTGGTAGCATGGTAAAACATATCATTCCATAGACTACGCAGGGTAGAAGAAAGGAGTATCAGGCCCGTGTGTGAAAAAAAAAATTCCAAAGGGCCCTAGATCAACTGCAATATTCGGCTGTAATTCATAATCCATAGAAATAGAAATGTAGTTTAGTTATCTCTAAAATGTACACTTGGTTTGTGCACATTTTGTTCGAGAACTCTGAGACTTGTGACTTTGTTCAAGAACTTTAAAACTTTATTGTGTGAGAAATAAAGTCACAACCATACGTGAAACCGTGTGAACGTTTGTGAAATGTAAACCTGAAGCCGGCATTTGGTGAACCTACGAGATTTTATATCTGCATTATGATTGCTAAAACCTTTTGTTATCTAACTAGTAGAAACGGGTTCTTTATGTACTTCTGTAAAAAAATACTACTAAAAATATTTGTTTTCTTCTAGAGGTTAATATAGGTACCCATTTTTGGTGGTTGCAATAATGAGTTTAGCTGTCGGAAGCAGTTTACTTAACATTCCGCTAAAATATATATGTAGCTGCTAAACAACAACATTTTTCTAAATATACGAATGTATTTTGCTGTCAAATATAATTTATACATTTGGATTAAAACATAAAATATTTTTTTCAATGCTTCTAAGTTGGGCAACCAATATGACTCAGGTTCCTCTTTTGAACATATATTACCCTGCCATCGTCTATACAGAATTTTTATTTCTAAATGATTAGCAATCATTTGACAATATCAAAGAGTCATAAATAAGAGTTTGCTTCCTGTTTTGTATTCAGCAAATGAACATCTAATTATACTAAGTATCGATATATATGCAAATTAATTAATTTCAATTTGGACGTTGTCGATCGCTTTGAAATTAAAAATTTTATTTAAATTATTAATTAGATTTAAAAAGCCGTAAAATTTTTTTAAGGGATAAACTGGCAAAATATATGACTATCCAATCCATGCGAAGTCTATTTAAATGAAAACACCTAGGCTCTAGTATTTAAAAAATAGCTCACCTACTCTTAAATAAATAAAAAAATATATAAAATATATATAATCACTTTCATAATTGTCTTTTATAAAAGACTATTGAGGTTGGAGGGAAGAAGTACTAGCTCTTGTCTAGGTAAAGAGGCACTAAATTGGTGGCGCTACTATATCTAGAGGTTAAGCCATAAGTTTTAAAACATGCTGAACTTTTAAAAACCCTTAAAAACTTTGATCTGTGAATAAATTGATCAACCAAAAATATCAAGGCTTTTTGCACTTTTTTTTTCATTCTACACCGTTCGATTCCGCTCTTTGTTGTATAAGTTACTTATTATTTAACGATTGACAGTTTTTCAATGCTTCATGTTTGCTACTTTTCAGTTTACGGCAGATACAATTTGAACCTTATTTCTTTTAACAAGCATTTTTATTTTAAATATTGCACAGCAGCAATATTTTAAATCTTTGTAAAATTTCGATCCCCTTTTCCCCTGGATTGCGTAAATGTTAGTTATTTTAAAGATAAATACTTATTATTATTTTAAAGATAAAATATAAATAAATTGAGGATAAGCAAAATATAAGAACATCCAATACTACAAATACAATATGAAAAAAATGAAAAACCGCCATCTAGCGCATGCACCGCATAGTAATGTAAATTATTAACTGAGTCGGAAACGGTTACTAGCATAGCAAAATGTTACAGAGTAGGTACTATATGCAAGATGTCGCTACGTTTACAAATTACTTGCATAGTTATTTGGTATGATGTTAGAATTTTTATAATAATATGAAATCTTTACCCATTTTACAATTAAGTATAGATATAGATCGACTGGAATTATTATACTAAGTATCTATTATTTATATGTATGTATATTCTATATACATACGTATATATAATCTAGGCTAATCATATTTTTTTTATTTAACCCACTGCTATGTCGTAAAACCAAAATTCCTATGTGAAAATCATCTGTTTCAGTATTATCTAATACGAAAAATTATAGGAACTTTTTAAAAACATTTATGTACCTAGTATCTAAGATCAAAGATGGCGGACAATAGACTTATTATGACATCCGCTGGTTATTGTTAAGCGTAATAATTATAACGAAAATTATTAATTTAGATACAAATATTTTTCTAGCAAATTGTACAAATAAAAGTTGATATCATGGAGTAAAGGGTACTTAAATATGATTTTACTATACTGGTTAATCAAATATGGAGGAAATCGAGACTGCGCTGATTACAAGTCCAGATAACCTATCAAATAACGATTATTTTCTTAAGTACCTTCAGGTAAAAAAAGTATTGATTATTAATAGTGTCTAAATATGTTTAAACGTATAACCCCGTAAATGATGAAGATTTTTGTGAAGACAAGATGAGAATAGTAACTAAAATATTTTTTGAATAGGTTAAAATTAGAGGTTATGTACCAAATTTATAGTTGTTGCATAGTGAATTATAATTTGATTTACATAGCCTAATTACTTATTCAAGAAAAAAAAATATCGACCATTATTTTCGGTAAGACAACGTTTAATACCAAATTGCCCATGGCCTATAGTATCAAGTGTATGTATATCACGTAAAAAGCAATGTCAAACTTGTGGCAAATCTATAAAGGCTAAAAAATCTTTATTTAGACAATATTTAATAAATATTTACGTAATACTATTAATTTAATTCCAGAATCCCGGTGACGATGGTTCTGCTGTATTTGTTTGTCGCATTTGCAAGAAAACATTTTATAATTCTAACGCCCTTCAAAATCATAAAAAAATACAGCATGATGACATTAATGGTTCTGTTTCTGATGATGATCAGCCTCCTTATTCCGTAAATGCCAACGACCAGGTATATAGTATAAAAAATAAAAGTAGTTATTTACAAAGATATAGGGACAATGTACATTGAACCTGTCAACCTATACGTATATAATACCTACTGAAATTAATATTATCATAATAATAGTGATAATAATATTCAATCAATCAAATCAACTTTACAATTTTAAATTTATTTCAGCTTTAAATAATGATAATAATTAATAATAATAATTAGCTAGAATAGTTATATATCCACGCTAGACGATCACAGATAAGTAGGTACATTATTACAAGTTCTTCCTGCTATATGAAGCCTGTGTTTGGCTTTGGCTTTGTTTATATAGAATATCGATATCTTTAATTATATTGTGTTTGCTTAAGATGGCTGATATTACGTTAACATTTACATACATGTTTCGAAAGTGTGTTTTATTGTGTGTGTGTGTGTATTTGATATTTATATACATATATTGTATACAATATACACAAGTCAACCTGTTGAATTGTATTAACTTCTAAAATATTATTTTTATGCAGGTTTATGATGGTATTTGCGGTTTTAAATTCATTCCGCTCAAAAAATCCGAGGAAGATTTGACGGTTGAGGAAGATGGTATAATAAAACGTACATTTAGTTGTGACACCAGTTACCTTATAGTAAGACATGAGAGCAATGAGGGCGTCGGGGTCAAGAGATCACGACTAGACAACATGATCAAAAAGATTCAGTCAAAGCCTGAAAAAAAACCAGTCGACCTCAGGTACATTCTTGTACCTAATTCATATAAATCTTAATTCGTTGAATAATTATATGTTTACTTCTTAGGGGTCCATTCACGTGCACTCTCCCTTCCACGTTGCGTCCTAGTGTGCAGTGTCGCCAGATCTTCTTTAACTGTTGCGAGTACTCTTTACATTACCGAGAAGAACACACAAAACGTCGAAAAGCCGCTTTACGCTGTCAGGTCTGCGAAAAACGTCTGGACAGAGACTTTTATCCTACCAACACACTTACGGAGCAGTTAAGCTCTCACAGCAGTTCGTCCTTTTCATGTCATACATGCGGATTCACTTTTCTGGATAGTTCACAATTCGACGAACATAATCGTATAGTGCACGCCAAAATGAAACCTCACCAATGTAGTTTATGTTCCAAACGCTTCACCCAACTCGGTGGACTGCAACAGCATATGCGTATGCACACTGGGATTCGACCCTTCGTCTGTACATTTTGTTCCAAAGCTTTTACACAGAAGGCCGGCTTGGATCAACATTTGCGGACGCATACCAAAGTGAAACCGTTTAAGTGTATTATTTGTTGCAAGTGCTTCTCCCAATCTGTTCACTTGCGTCAACATATGCGTACCCATACTAATATTCAGCCATTTGGGTGCCCAATATGCAATAGGAGATTCAAACAAAGTAGCCATTTAAACTTTCACATGCGTTCTCATGTTGGAGAAGCGAGTGCTTTGATCATGGAGCAGTACGCCCAGGCTATGCAGCAACAGGGACAGATGGACTTCCTTAATTTTTCTAAGGTCCAGCCCGTGCAAGACGGTGAAACAATATACTATTCGGCTGAATTGACTTCGAATCCTCCCGAGGATGGAGCTCCCGGTAATAACTATTTCCTCCCAGTATCTAATAATAATGGAATTTAGTTAAGATATAGATATTATATTGTGTATTCTAGTTCTAGATAGATAGGTATGTTGCATGAAATATCCGATCTTTTTTTGTTTATTAAATAAGTCGTTAAGAATAATAATTTGGTTTCATTTAAATTTGAATTTAACAATGTCAGAAAGTAACGTGATGAAAAATTAGGATCGCAGAGCATTAAGAAACTGCCAGTGCATTTATCGATTGGTGCAATCGTGAAAAAAGGGGTGAAGTTTTCAAATTTCTTATCACATAGTTCTTTCTAATAAGATTTTCTTCGAAAAAACATATCTTTATAAGAACGAGCTCTATTTATAAAATAAGAGATGTCTCATAAGTTATCATTCCAAACAATGCAAAATATTACTTTCTCTATTGCCAAGTACTAGAAAGTCAAATGACGATCTGAAAAGTACTTTCTTTAAATTAATAAAAGTTATATGATTTTCCAAAGTCTTGAAACATACTATAGATATAATGCATTTTTTTGTACGAGTTGTTTTTGTGAGTACAATGATTTTTATGTAATATTGAAATAGTTAAGGGTTGATATAATAGTTTAAAACAAAGTTTAAAGTTGACTGCAGTATGAACTAGGAGAGCATATTTCCTAGGAGCTGTCAGTGCATTTTATCGATCGGTGTAGTTAGGGGTGGGTGAATTGGAGCGGAGTTTATACATGACTTCAATGAAGTTAGCTCCACGCAAGCGCTATGAGGATTAACGATATACGCGCGCTATTTACTAGCATCGCATAAGTTATGAGGAGTTTAACTTTTGAAAATTTCATATTTGAAATATAAAGTTGAGAGACGAAATAAACTTTAATCTCAACAACTTGATCAAAAATTTACACTATAAACTACATTTACACATGACACACATCAAAGAAATCAAATTATAAACAATACTAAAACTTCCAGATGAACTTATATTCACCTTCAACATAAATAATATTATTTTCGAATCCTCCGGTCCTATCTATCTATTAGTTAATATAATTAACGAATTGATCACTGAATAATCAACTCATAAAGTTTATACAAGGCTGTTCTTAGATGATTGATCAAAATCTTTTTTATTCATTAATAAATTTTTCTTAGCCGTATTTAGGGGAATTCTTAAGGGCAAGTAGGTGAAAGTGTAAGGAATTTGTTAAACTTATATGTTTTCTACAACTAACGTACTTCGAAATCAAAATAACAAAATAAAACATATATTTTTAATCTTAATAAGAAATTGATCTTCCCTTATTCGTTTCATAAATTGAGTCCAAAAATACTCTGTTAGAGCAGTTATTAATTAGACATTTGATTTGCTTTTATAACTCCTTCTGGTATTCGTATATTTAACAATAAAAATCTAGTATATATATAGCTGTTGCCCGCGACTCCGTCCGCGAGATATTTAGAATACAGGCCTCGTAAGAACCTCGAAAGAAGGAAATAAATATAAAAATACATTTTTATAAGGTACAACGTTTATAAGACTTGTAATCCAGCTTTTTAATTGAAAAAACACAAAACTTTCAAAAAAGTTTCCCTTACTACTAAAGTTCAAACAAGTTGAAACTTGAATGCACCATGGACTAGGAGCACATAAATTCTAGGGTATGGCAATGCATTTCAGTGCAGCCTTCCGGCCGTTTGGGGGCGGAGTTTTCAGGTGACCTGAAGCTAGGTTTCCAACGCAAGCGCTTTGGACACTAACTTATGTCAGTAATGTCGGTGCATCGGATACGCGCTCTATTTACTAGCATCGCATAACTTGTGAAGAGTTTCTTGAAAAAAAAATATGAATTTGTTAAAACCCAAATGCACATAAAAATTGCGAGTAAAATTGGTATTACATTTTTCTATCGCAGCAATGCATGTATGTTGACCTAATTGGGTTAAAGATAAAATGCAAGTCTTTTTGCACTCTTGAGAGTTTGGATAAGTAACATTAGTAGTAAAATTGACATAAAACAAATTATCATTTCCAGTAAACTGTATTTTTATTGATAAACTAACAATTTAGTTACAACAAAAAAAAATTCAAAAGCTTACCCAAAACTAGAAATTCCGTCCACGTGGACTACAAAAGGGTGTAACATGTTTTTAGCATTGTTAAATTAAATTGCGTTCTGATATAACCCGGGAGTAGTTAACAACCTTTCCTTTAGGTATTATTGAATGAATGTGCATCTACTATTGTAAGTGGGTGAACCTATGAGCTCACATTTGAACTAACAAAGACACATACTTCAACTGTATAAAATTATAATTGTGTACATTGGATTATAATAATAATAGTATAAATTGTTTTGAATTGGTATAATTGTCAATTTGTGAAAGACCCTCACAGTTTATTTAGACTTTCCTTATCACAACTGCAAGTACCCGAAATTAAGTAACACACAAAAACTAAAGATATTTAAGTTTTTAGTGTATATATGTCGGCAGTACGTACATATGAATCTCATATGTACGCTGGAAGTTAATAATTTTCTATAGGTGACCAATGGCTACACCAAACGAGCACAAAATATCTTTTCAGGAGTGTGTTGCATCTATTTGGCGAGATGTTATTCGAGATTCATTCAGAACATTAATTAGTTTTAAGGAAACCCTCATTACACCCTTGGAAATCATAATTAGTTAGGTACTTATTTAATTAACCAGTTACTTGTTATATACATAGCATCTTGAACTCACCTTATACTCATTGGAAAAGGTTACGTAGTTTCTCTCCTTATTTGTATTATTAGGGCTGCTATCGGTTTCAATAATATATTACACTAAAATCTTAATCCTATCATGTGTTTTAGAGACGATTAAAGAAGATTAATAACAATGAACAACTTCACTACAACTTGAATCAACTTTAAAGTAAGCATTCAGCGATCAGATTATAAAACTAACTCACTGGCAAAGACTAAATCCATATATTGCATCTAGACTGCATTTCAATACCAGGCAAACATGAATAGTTAGGAGTTTGAGTAATTACTACGAGTATGCACTGGATGTTGTCTCCTGTTTTCACTCAATGAAATTTCAGTGCTTCTTACTCGCACGTAAGCTGCATTCGCGTTTGCGCTGTACACTGCTTCCTGTCACTTGTAATAAAAACGTGTCAGTCAGATTGACCCACCTATTTTATTATGGTATGTTCTGATGGGTTTGTAAATGCTATAACTGCAAAATTTAATTGCAAAATTTATATTATACGTGAGAAAGCACAATTAAACTAGTCAACGTGTTTGATTCGTACAATGTGACGGTCGTGGTGTGTTCTAGGTTACGAATTTTATCTTTAAACATTCAAGATCATTCTTTTTCCAGCTATTCCTCAAATAAACAGAACGGGCGCATAAAAATATTATAAATAATAAGAAAAGACAAGTAATAAGTAATTACATACAAAATGACGGGAATTATGTATAATATTTTTAAAGGTAATATAAGTACCTATATTCAATAGTTAGTTAATGAAATAATATGAAACACCAAACTGAAAACAAGTGCAAAATAAAAAATACATAATATAGATAAAAACCGAATCTTACATATTAAGGACTTTCACAAAAAGAGCTTTTTTTCAAACATTTGATCGGATAAAGAGTAATGTATATACAAGTAAATTAGTAACTTTATATTTTGTTAGTATATTTTTGGATTATATGTAGTTATTTATACTACCCAACATTAAATATCCAGATATAATAAATATTATATATTATTAAATAATGTATTACAATGCAATAAAAATGTTATATCCATGTACCATGAGAAAACCTTGTTATATATTAAATGTATTATAGGTAATATACAGTTTTTAAACCAAGAAAAGAATTCAACATGAAATCCAAATATATTCCACATGACAGAAATATCTGTAATTCAGCACTATTCAAGACACCTTTTATCCAAAAATAAATTAAAAAGGTACTAAATAATATGATATTTTTTCCTTCCATTTAAGAAATATACGCTTAAATATTATCAATCATATACTTTCATTAGTTTTATATATTAATACATATATTCGTTTTTCAACAAGTACTATCAATACCTAAAGCTTGTACCATCCGCAAAGAAATGACTAATGACTAGTCAAAACAAGGAAAACGTGTGTGCGGCGCGGCGCGGTTACATTTTGGTCCGTTGTATATTTTGTTAGAGCCGCGTATGGCGATGTAATAAAAACAAAGGGTACGCTGATGGTTGTATCCTGAAGAATAAATAGTTCCTTTGTCTAATTTTGACCTTTAATAAATCTAAATTATCAATAATTATCAATATTTTTTTCTTTTCTGTTGGAAAAAAGGTAGCAGTTAAGATATACAACAAAGTGAACATAATAAAATATTATTAATTTTAATGACATATTTTGTTATTATGATAATCAAAATTATTACATTTAATTTTTTTTTGGTAATTTGACCTCTCAAGGTCCACAGTTTCCTTATATACTTCTATACAGTATATAGGTACCTATCCCGGATATCGAAATAATTTATTTGAAATACAGTGATGTTTACTTTTCAAAACCGGATCTCGAATAAAAATTGTAGTACTAAGTGTATAACGTCTTTGGAGTTCAAGTAAAAATTACAGTTTCAATAATTATAGTAGGGTATTATTTATCTTGAGACATCCTCTTAAAAACATCTAATAGGCAAACTAGACAAATATTACAGGCACCAGTTTAATATTCACGTATTAATATTATGATTAATAAACGTTTGGGCCTTCCTTTTTTATTAGAAAGATTTAAGAAGTTTTTGAACCGAAATTAGCAAATCGAAAAATATATTATAATACATAATACCAACGTATGTTTTTATTTAATAGGTTAGTTAAGTTTATTACCTTACGTGTAATGTATAATATTATAATTCTATGTATAAATTAATAAAAACGTAGTTGAATATTATTTTAAGTTCGTATATAAAACCGACTATCAAGACGACGTCGATTGTAATAAATTTTGTCTTAAGAATAAAATATTAATATTCCCGAAAAAACAACTGCTATTTTCGTTTGAGATGTACAAGGTAGTGGGTTAGCGATACAGGTTTGTTACCACGCAGTTCGCACCCGATCTGTAGTTATCTCACCAGACGTGTTGTTAAACATGAACGTTTTTTCCTCACCATAAGTTTTTTAACCTCGGCTAGAACACATGTGGCGGTCGTGATTTACTTGTGTTTACATCCGCCGTCCGAGGGTTAATTTACCTATACGATGCAAGGGTTGGATCCTAAAATGGCACAAAAAAACTATGTAAACTATAAAAATTAAAAATGAACTGAATTTGGTTCAGTGGCGGCCATTTTTTGTGGCTAGTGCCACAGCTGGAATGATAGCCATTTTAATCAACATGCAGATATATTCCCAAATAAATTATTTAAATATTTATAAAAAAAATGATTTTGTATTAAAATTTGCTTATGGGATTATCTTTTTAATAGTATAGTATTCTATTGTAATGACTACTGATTATCATTGGCAAATAAAAAATAAAAACTGAATAATTTACCCTAATAATGGTTTTCTTTATTTTCGAACTCGATTTACATTTTGGTGCAGGAGTTCAAAACATTTATTACAAAAATATTTCGGTTAAGAAACAAAGAGACAAGATAATTTAATATGTGTAACAAAACAACTCATGAGAAGTGTCATTATTTCTAACATACTTGATTCTTCTATTAAAACTATGATAACAAAAAACAGTGTAAATCAATATTACCCAGTACGTCATATGTAATTGTTTTTTTAAACAAAGCACGATGAGGTTAGTAGTGAATATTTTAACATTAATCAAATTTTGTACACTCGTGCTAGGGCATTGGAATGAGCTCCAACGTTTGATGTATGATTACCGATGAATCCGACTCTATTTCGGGAACATTTTTGCGTTTGTTTCTTTGATCTCAGGCAAACGCTGTATTTACCACACTGAAAATATTTTTTCAAATACGAGCTGTTTTATTTAAGTTTATATTACTATTTAAACATATTTTTATGATGTGTTAAAATAAATTATTTTGATTTTTATATCATGTTCTTTGTCCAGAATGCGAGTACAGTACAAATTTAACCCTGAGTATACGTTACATTGTTATTTATAATTGATATTATATCCATTTGTAATCATCTGCAGTAACGGAAAGAGAACGAGATATTTAAGAACCTTATTTAAAAGAAACAGGTAATTGTATAAAAGAATCAGTCTCAATTTACATCTTCTTGTGCGGCATTTACAAAAAGCGTTCCGACGGCTCAGCTGAATGCCTTTTAAGTCGCCGTCCAATGCAGTTGTTTATATTTGCTGCTTCAGCTCTATGCGAATGTAGGAGTATTTCTAGAAATAAATATATTTTACTTATCTTAGATTTATTTAATTCCAAGTAATCAATATTATTTATCTTAATATTAGTTACTACATATTACATTTTGTTGATACATGCGTATATAATTTAAAAAAAACAATAGCTGGTTATTAAATATTTTAGACAATAATTCTAACTCGGTAATTCAAAAAAAAAGTTCCGATGGAAGTTGTTTTAATAAGTTTTTATTAAAGAATTTCATCTCTGTTTAATGTATTTTAAACCAGAACAGTTCTAATGAAAATCATTCACCATGCCTACATATATGATAACACTAGCATATTTTTAGAGATTTTTTCCCGTAGATACAATACAGCGATTCCTGACGGTATTTTTGTTGGAGAAACGCCGAGAAGATCAATGCAAAACACGCTCTTCTTATCGATTACTGATCTTTACAAATTTATTTATACATTTAATAATAACACAACATTTAAAATTATTATATTAGCTCTGGATGATTATGTTCTAGGTATATCTTGTAAAGATAGCGCTATTAATGACCCTGACAAATAATTCCTAACGATAGATAATAAGTCAATAGACACAAATTACAAATAGTGCTACTTATATTATTAGTGTAATAAGTTTTATTATTAGATATTAAGTATATGATTTTGATTTTGATAATAGATGGCGCTGCTTGACAAAAATAATTGTAGCAATAAATTTTAAAATACTTATATATATACATACGCTGAATATACTGGATGAACTATTTCCAAACCATCATCCATCAGCATTTCGTATTTGAGATTTCGCAATGCATGAACATCTTACATAGCAATTTCCCTTTTCCTACTTTCCCCAGAGAAATGGTGTTTACATTAAATTACCGCGAATGAAATCATCGAAATAAATCTATTCACCGCTTCCTGAAATCTGTTTCATATTAAAACAATTGCTCACAAAGCAACGTTCGTGCATGGCACGTCGCGAATTGCGCTTCTCGGGTCTGGGCGTCGTCGATGGACGTATTACACATGGCCGCGTCGTCATAAAACGTAATTTACGGTCGCTTCACATCGAAGCATACGCCTTTTGTGCCGTCAATGCGCTGGGTTTTGGAGATCAAATGATAAACGCTTTCAACACGTGAACATGTTGTTTTGAGAACAAATTATGTCAATACTGTAAACACTTTGTTAGGTACAAGCAAGAGCTTTTGGTAACTTATTGTTTTTTTAATTATTGAATAGTTTCCAACCATTCAATTAACCAGATATATAAAATATTTTTCGGTCAACACATACTTAGTGATCACTTAAATTTTTTAACAAAAGAATTATTTATATATATTTAAAAGTTTTTAAAAAGTTTGGTTAACAAACTAAAAACTTTTAGACTAAGTACTAGGGTATCATAAATAGCATGCAGGTTCAGTAGAAGACCTAACTTTAGCGCATGCGTTAGTTGCGGGAATCTAGACGCAAGTAGAGAGGAAGGGGGATGCAACCCTTATATAGTGCGAACAGTACGAAATTAGATCAGCACGGGGAAGCACTGTTGGTGGAACGAGTCAAGTTGAATATTACAAGTTTAATTAATTACACACAAGAGATAAATTAAGATATTAAACTAAAATAGGCTAAATTAATTATTGTAAGTTTGTTTATTCATATTTGCTCAGCGATTTACAAAAAAATATATTATGCTCAGCGAATGGCAGCTTTGCGAATTATCAGGTTCTTAGTAATTGCCACAAAAAACATTATATCATTTTGAACAATAATACTTTCATGCTGTAGAATAATTACGAAATAATAGAAAATAACAAAATAACAAAACAAAGCCATTAAATTCCGTTTTTATTTCTATGAGTATCTATTTCTTAATTGTATGTTGTCTTGTGTGTCTTTTAATTCGTGTAAATTTCAATAAAATGTATAGGAAGTCTTATAATTGTTTTTATGATTAGTAGTTTTGGAAATATCATTGATTAAAAGTTAAATGAAACTGTATAATAAAATTTGAAATAGATTTTAAAAGACCGATCTGTATTACAACAGTAAAGCCTAGGCGATTAAATATTAAACGGAAGTATGCTATCCAAATGCTAGAGCGAGAGAATGATATTGCTCTCTTTTCACACCAGTAATATCTCTCGGCAGAAAATCAATATGAGAGGTAGACGTCATATCAGCTGGTAGACGGAGGTATTGATCCAGTCGTAGTACACACTCTGTGTTCTATCCTATGTATTTATATGTATATATTGCAATTGCATTCGCACCTCCTCGAACTTATGAATCTCTAGTAACTTTGCATCCTAACTCTAGACTACTTCTAGCACATTCTTGAATACGTTTTGGAAATGGAAGAAATCAATCAGCTTTTTAATGGTTTTTATTTATTCGAGTACTTTTAATGGTTTATAATTATATTATAAGGTAATGTCAGTACTCGGACTAAATTGTACATAAAGTAATATGATTTGTTTTATAAAAAAAACGCTACAATTCTAAGAAAAGTTAAAAAATAAAAAAACAAATGGAATAAAATTCCATTTGTTTTTTTATATTAAAGTAACCTTTACGGCGAATTATTAATTAGCTTTACTTACGATTTATTTATTGATTAAAAAGTTATAACAATGATTAAAATATTTTTTTTATATTATTTTATCAATTACCTACGTAAACTAACTTGATAGGTTTTATGTTTATTAAGGACAAATATTTATAAATAATATATATTCTATCTAAAAGTTTATCTATGTTTATTTATGTTTTGTTTATCTATGTTGATTTAAAATAAAATGTATATACTTTTTTTTAAATTGGGTATTCCTGTTTCTTTGTTTTATTATTTAAGTAATAAATCAGAAGATAATTTATTTAAAATCAAAAAATAATTTTCTAAGAAATCTTATCAGCTGATTGATGATTCACGCGATGTAAAAAAATACACGAAAGCTTTTTCTATGCTTAATTATTTTTATACATAATTGAGGATTAAAGACGAAGATACAGAAATCATATCGATTGATAGATTTTTTTTACTTAAACACTTGTTTGAGTTGTTGTTGATTGAAGATTGTACGAGGTAGTAGGTACGTGGTTAACCATTAGGTATTCTTTTTTTAACATCGGAAACAAATAAATTTTCTTAATATTTAACATTTAATATTTATTAAATAATATATGAATTGTACCCGCAATTTTTTTGCATTGTTTGTCTGGGAACGGAATCGAAATTCGAACTAGATTCGTACTGTTAGATGTATTTTATATATTGCTATATATAAAATACATCTAACAGTAGGAAAACATAAAAATGGAATGCACAAAAACATACGCAGAAATCCTATTATTAGAGTTAGTTATCAGTAATTTAAAGTTAAAATAATTATAGAACCAATGATTGTACGAAAGCTTACAGATATATCTACATTTTTTTTCGAACTTATTATAAACATAATTAAGTTTCTTTATCTAATTTATCTGTTACAATTACGAAATTAAATTAAATTGGTGAAAATCTTAAAGGAGTAATAAATATTAGATAATTAAATTACTAAAAAAAAACTTCTATTTTTTTTGTTGTGGTTGTGTTTTGTTGAGAGCCGATGGAACTAGTGTCCGGTCAAAACATATGATATGATTTTTAACAATATATGGGACGTACACAAAATATAACTATTACCGACATATGTTAACCGATTGCTTCGTTCTTTCAAATTCCTTTGTTCTTTGGTACGGAAAAACATTATTGTTCTTAACTCACTCGTACATTCATTTCAGCACTTAGTTTTTTTAATAGTTCATCATAAACCAGATACAGGCTCAATTATAGATTTATTATAAATTGACATAATATATACATCTATATATTCAATAAATAAATTAATTCAATACATAAATTAATTAGCTTAAGATATTCAATGCAATACAAGGCTAGAAGGCGGATAAGGTTTAATTAAATAAAATTTAATTTTAACTCATATTAAAATTGTACAGTTATTTAAAATAATGTTATAAAATATCTACCTAATTTTTAATGTTCTCAATTTCTTAATGATTGCTGTATCATTGTTCTTTATTTAATATGTTAAAATAGTCTCAGTGATGTAGCAAGATGATATCTCGAAACAATTAAATGGAGGATGTTATTATTAGCGCGGCGGGCTCATGACACAAAAGTAGTCGGCTTTGTCACTTGTGTCTAATGTTTGTTTATATAAAATGTCTTTGTAGGAATAAATGAATGCGATAAGAACGACCGTTTTTTATCTATAGTGTTGCGTTCAAAGTTGCAAGATATAAAATGTAAACAGAAATCTTATTAAGATTTCAAACTGTGGACTGATTCTGGCGCATGCAACCGGCAATCAATTAACACGAAACTGTAAACGTCTAATTGCATACCAAATTTAAGGCGAAACCGTTAAAACCCCAGGCAAACATAGCTGGCTCGTAAATGGTGATGAATGGAGGGTTCAAGATCAGGCAATGGTCTGCGCGCGCGCCGCTGTACGCCATATTGAGGGCGGAGCCACGACCGATCACGTCATAGAGATCGCCCTCTCTTCTGGGATCGTCTCATAAATAACTTGTTAGAGCGAGAAAACCAGATTTTAATACTTTGATTCTCTTCTTGATGTATTTCGATTAAAATAAAAATGCGTTTCATTTACCTCCGATATATTAGGTACTGCATTTATCGTTGACACTGTGACGTCACGTTAGGGATAATACTTAAGATTTATTATAGTAACAAACAAACATCAACAATATATCAATCAAACTTGTTAAGTTTCATGAATGATTATAAAAAAAAGTCAAATCTTTATATTCTGATCTTATATATTCATAGTAGTGTGGCATTTTTCATTTTTAATACGAGTATAAGGTACATTATTGATATGAGTTAAGGTATCAGGTACCTATTACTGAATTATTTTCCGTATTCCATGGCTTCTTATATACAGTAAGAACCTGAAAGGAACACATCAAGAAAGAAAAGAATAGAGTAGAAAGTTTCATCTATATCTTTATATAGATGAAACTTCTTTAAAATTCTTTATGGTCAACATACTTCCGTCAACAGCTCACCAAGTTAAGATAAAATATTAAATGTTATTATATTTTAATACAAATCATTTTATAGAACACAGTAAGAAATAAATTACTTGGTATAATTCAAAATACATGGCTACAGGAAAAGAACTTATGATATCGACTCATGCTCATAAAACTGATAATTGGGCAGATACGTATTGTTACAATGAATTTCGTGATAAGTTTCCTTTTGAGCCTCAGATTGCTAGTTCCAATTTTTTTATCTTAATCCAATAATATAGCCTTCTCCTTTAAGTATAAAGTTCAATTTGGCTTGTCATCATTCGTTTACATAGCCGTGTGTAAATAAATCCGGCAAGTTTAATGCAAAACTTTTGGTTTACGCTTTATGGTAAATATTTGGTTTACGTCGTATAACTGTTTTATAGATCTAGTAAAATGTTTGGTTTAATTGTGCTAGGTCAAGAGCGGGCGTTCGACAGGCGTCCTTGCGACGGGTAAATATTATTGTCTAAGCGGGTTTTCCTCTGTTTGTATAAGTTTGTGAGGGATCCAGGCTGCGGAAACCGGATCAACGACCTCGATGATTCTTATCCAAGGTGGTAAAAACCATTTATTTCATATTTATTAAATTAAATACCTGTATCGTGATAATCATAACATGCTTGTTACACACTCCATGTATAGTACATGGCGGCGAATTATTAATAATAATAAACTTATTTATACTCTTTACTAAGTAAAATATATGCTTTTTAACAAATAAGCTAGACGACATGGCTGAGAGGATGGATGTTAGTAGAGATATGCAGATTTGGTGTAAGGAGAGTGGGGCGCGCCGATGGGCGGCGCGGGCGCACGCTTTTGCGCTCTGACGGCCGGTGGGCGGCGCGCTCATAGTTTGCCGGCTCGCGCTCTGACGCGCACGTATGAAGACCGAGAATCAAACCACCGAAGAGGCGGCGCGCCGGGCGCCTGCCACACGCCGCCAGGAAAAGCCACCATTTTCCTACATAGCCCTCATCGTCATGGCTATTAGACATTCTCCAAATAAGCGCTTAACACTAAGCGAAATCTACGCATTTCTTCAACAGCAATTTCCATTTTTCCGTAGCTCCTACCAGGGATGGAAAAATTCCGTAAGACACAACCTTAGCCTTAATGAATGCTTTGTGAAGCTCCCGAAAGGTCTCGGCAGACCAGGAAAAGGCCATTATTGGACGATAGATCCATCGTCAGAGTTTATGTTTGAAGAAGGATCATTCCGGCGGCGCCCGCGCGGTTTTAGACGCAAATGTCAAGCATTGAAACCACAGTTCGGTGGCGGTGGATATTTATGTGGCAGTGGAGTAGCTGCTCTTCCTCTATCACAACCAACAGGCTACGAGCTCGCTAGCGGCAGTGGCCCTAGCGCAAGCAGTACACCATCGATCGACTACGGCGCTTGTGCATATCCACATTCGGGCTCGACTCAGCAAATTACATACGGTGGAGAGTACTGTACCTACGGTGGCATGAGTGAACGTGAGTGGCCTCCAGCGTATGGTGCAGTTGAATCAGCGTATCGGCCGCCACCATCACCGCCTTCAAGACACGACCTACCTGAGCTCATACCCAACTATCAGTACGCCGTCGCCAATGATCATGGTAAGTGATTTTTATACTGATTCTTACTTTGGCGCTATAAATATGTTGCGTAAAAACTTAATAGGTAATAACGGAATATGACTGTTTATGTTAAAGTATTAAATTAATAAAACTACATTTAGAAATAGTGCGTTATGTGATATAGGTACAAACGAAATCATTTCTGAATTACTTTTCTTAATACTAGCTTAACATTAGGTTTTTAACAAATATCATTACTAATTAGAACGAATTTCAAAAGTAAAAAAAAAATAAACTGACGTTTGCTTACAAATTAGTGAAATGAAATATTTACGTTTAACTTATATACAAACCATTCATAGGAAACCTAAGTACAGGAAAATTATTTTAACGTATATTTTTTTACTACACACACGCACATACGAATACACACACATATGAGTAAGATGACTAAGAAATGAGGCTTATTCAGTAGACTAAGAAAAGTTCTAAATCTGTTGCTAAAATACTCTGTAAGGCAAGCCTAATAACTCTAACATTTCATCATCCATACTATTATTATTATCAAAAAATATATTTTTTCAAGTAGGCATTTATATGAATTTTTGAATCGTCAACTACATTACATTAAAAAATGTCAGTATAGTGTGTCAGTATGTCAGTCCGTAAGCTACCACCAGCTCGGAATGCGGCTCTGCTGAGAAGAGCTGGCCAAAAACTCAACATTTGTTCTTTTAAAAACAATTTAACAATGTTTTATGTATACATTAGAATATCCAAATTATACATTAGAAAATTGCTACTATTTCTACCTTAAAATTGAACAATTCAAGAATGTTTATTCATATATATTTTTTTTAGCTTTTAAAGTATAACTTTTAAAAATGATAATACATTTGAAAATATTAAATATAAATGAGGAAGTAAATTATTTAATATAAATATGAATATAATATAATAAAACAATATTATTTTATTTACTAACAGTAAGTACCTACCTACATAACGTAGTTATATTTTTAAGAATGTAATGAAATAGTTATTTTCTAAGTCATAATAGGTGCTGTTATCGAAGTAGATTAAAATGGAATTTTTCAACTGAAGTGTTGACGGCAAGATCTGTCTTACGTCAAGAGCTTACTCTCGAGCTAGTCAGTCGTTCAATACCGATTAACGGTAGCTTGTTGAGAGTTGCAACCGTTTAAGAAGATCTTGAGATAAGAGTTGACGTATAGATCCCAGCTATCATAAATCTTGCACTTCAGAAGGGTGGGAGTGTGACTTACACGAAAGATATATTTTTCATTTATAAGCAATTTTATGTATTATATTACCTGTTATTCGCATCTCAATATAAATCATAAAAACATCATATTTTCTCATGCTCAATGATTCCATCTGAGATTATATCTAGAAAAAACTTCAAGATTTACGTTAAAATACATCTAATAAAATTACTTTAGAGAATGGACTTCTAGACGATAGCGCAGCATTTTAAACAGATTTCTTTGATAGGGCCATGGATCATGCCAACCAGCTGGTAGTGGAAGTCACTTCCCCTGAACTTGCTTAAATTTGGTAATGGAAGATCCAAATTGTTGGGACGAGGCCATTACATTAAATCCACCCGCAACGTCTTTGCCGGCGGAGACGAAGACTGTTCAGACGTGTTCAGAGACCTCGCTTATCGTGTTTTTAAAACCTACAGGAATTTGAATTACAAAATGTATAGTCAGTCCTACTCAATAACAGTTATGGTAATAATAATCAGCTGTTCGATCACATTGTTTCAAAGTTGGAATATAATAAATATTTAACAATATATTATATATTTTTATTGATTTTCATTGAACAATTTTCATTGAATTGACGAAATTTTCGATTCCTAATTTGTTAGGTTATAAATAAATTTAAAATAGACTAACATTTTCTAATAATTATTTTTTTATAATTTAATTATCTGCTAAAAATACGCAGAAATAATATCTGTTTTTTAAAGTTTTGAATTCTTTTAATCAAACTTGTTTTAGGAAGATATTACATGATAGCTAAATAAATGTATAATAACTCTTGTGTTAATGTATTATTTGTAGTATTGTTGTTAAACAGTATTATTTACTAACAAGAAACTGATGTTTGGAAGATATTGAAGTCCGGTTTCTAGGAAACAGTTTTAAGAGAATCTTTTCATTTCTTTCATCAGTTTTTTCAGAATCTTTTCAAACCATTTGAAAATCTTTTTTAATGGAAATTGTTCTTCTATATGTATTTAAGCTGGTATCTATAGCTCGAAAAAGATGTGTCTAAATGGTTAACAAACGAAACTTAATACATACTATGTTCAAATATTTCACTTTTAACGTCATAGAATGATGAGAATAAAAAGCCAATGTTTTGTGAAAGTTTAAAAAAAAGATAACTGAAGAAGACGAATATAAGAAGTTTAACTGTAAGTATGAAAAGGAGTGCATTTCACAGTTTTTTTATCAGTAGGAAATAAAAAAGGAGTGCATTTCACAGTTTCCCTATTTTGTCAGTAGGAAATAAACATTTGTAATGATTTGCTAATAATGGTCAAGTTTCTGATTAACTATTTTAATGAAGTTATTCTAATTGTTATAAGTGAATATGTATTGTAGCTGGAACGTATCATCACTTTTATACCTCAATAGTACATTTACAACTATTGATACTAAGAGTAAGTCTTTTATTAATCTATGTTCCTAGATAAATAGGGATAGGTAAAGTAATTTGGGTCCTTCCATTTGAAATTAGTGTTAAAAAAATATATTTTTTTTTTATTTATTACACTATTTATTCAACTTTGCCATTTTATAAGTATCTTGGATAGACAAATTCCAATTGATTTTATTGTCCTTCAAGATGTGGTCCAAATTATAAAAAAATGTTTGTTACGGACGGTATGTTAGTTGGTGTGCCACTAAATTGAATGCTGCCGCCCCATTCCTTGAGATTTTTTACTTTTCCCAAAACTTTAAAAGGTAAAAATGAGTTGACAAGTAGAACTTCGGCATTCACAACCTACAAGGAAATCTCATTTAAATTTGGCCTAATTTGAATCTCATTTATTTCTTTGGCTATTTGTCAATTAGTTTAATACGTAGTATATCAAATTTTGCGGGTTGTTGTTGATTTTAACAATATTTTTTTCTTTTTTGTAAAAAAAATTGTTATTATTGTATAAAGGGAACTTCATTAGATAAGTTTGAGTGATAATGGCGGATCTCAGCGTTGTTCAAGTGTCTAAAGCTGTAACAGTAATTGAAAATGGTTATACTTATAATCAAGTGGCTAAAACATAACGAGCGTATAATTCTGTGATCTTTCGCAATGTTAAACTATACCGGCAGACTCAACGCAACACGAGTCTTGAAAAACAAGGTCGTAAAAGAGTTACAACAGAGAGAGACAGATTTATTGTAAGTAGTGTCCTCAGAAACCGCACTTCTACTTCTTCGTCGTGGTTCAAAACAAGCAACAGGAATTTCAATAAGTCACAGTTAGTATCAAAACGATCAGAAAAAGACGTAAGGTATAGGTGAAACAGCGCCGTTCTCGCCTGTCAGAGGCCCTTTATTCATCGCGGGTCATCGAGTAACTCGATCCAGATTTGCTCGCACCGAGATACTGAAGATGACGCCTAGGGAATGTACTCTTTACTGATGAGTCCAAAATCTGTCTTAAGCCAGATAAACGCAGGGTCAGAGTGTGGGGAAGGCCTGGAGAAAGATATGCTCAGTGTAATATTGTTGGAAGAGAGCCTTATGGTGGAAGGTCATTAATGGTATGGGGCGGTATTTGCTTAGGAACGAACGAACAGAGCTACAGCTTCACATTGTTTGGAAATGGATTCCTGATTGCCGTAAGATATGTAACAGACAGTTTAGAGCAGATTGTGTTGTTTTTTGCCCCTTTCATAGAGGAAATATTTTTTTATCACACGACAATGCTCATCCTCACACTGCGGTGGTAATATCGGAGTATCTTACTGAGGTCAGTATCTAAATTTTGGGTTATTCATCACGCTCGCAAGAACCTAAAACATGTTTGTAATAAATTAGGAAAACAAATTAAACAAAGAAACTTATAACTATCTAACCTAAGGGACCGCAAAAAAAACCGCATTGATTGAAGAATGGAACCTAATGCCACAAAGTTTATTGATAATTTAATAAAAAGTATGTCTAGGCGGATGCAGGCAATTTTGACAGCAAGAGGAGATAATACTAAATAAATACTGATTGTATCACCCATTGCTAAAAAGAAACAATTTTTAAACAATATTTAATTTTTATAATGTTACGCCATAACTTCTTACAATTAGTGTATTTTTTTTTTCCGTTCGAAATGAAACAATATTCCTTTTTTATTTTGCATTTTTGCGTTCCTCTATATATGTCCATTCATATATATATATATGAATGGATGATCTATTATTATAAATAATTTACTTTTTATTTCATATATACATACATATATATATATCATTACTTCAATTAAAAACTATTTAGAGCGCGAAAAGAGCTTTTCTTAGGTTGCGATACTAGGCTTGCAGGAATATTAAGAGATATTACTAACCTAGAACGTCCCTGAAAGTTTGAGTGGGATAGGCGATATTACGTTTCAGACTAAATATAATCGATACGTTACGTACTATTCATTCATCATCGATTTTCAAACTAATACAATACTAGAAAAATATATCTTGTGTAAGTATTACTATACTTACACGATATATATTTTACTTATTAGTTAATTGAATAATATTATCTGATAAACTTTTTAAAAATATTTTTCTTATATTAATAGTGATATTAATACATAAACAATAATTCATGTCCTAAAAGAACCTCTTACATTATGTAGTTCTAGTAAAATCATCTCATCACACATCGCATCACTTTATATTCTTTAAATATTTTTCTTTCGTATTTTGAAAAACCAGTTGAGTATCTTACAGACTAGCACAATGTAGGCACACAGTTAATGAATACTTTATATTTATATGTTACTTTATATGTTACTTTAAACATCATCAATCAAATTTGTAACTAAATGCGATTGGAGAGAGATAGAGATGCTTCTTTGAGTATTGAACTCTTGTAAAGTTACGAATCCTTGTTGCTTTTAATATATACTTTAATTGGTTAATTTTAATGGATTGCCAAGTATTTTTAAGGTTTGTATATTGTCTTACGATTTCAACATTTATTGGATATAGTTAACAGAAAATCTACCGTCGGTAAGAGACAATTTTTATAATGAATTACTCCGTCCATTGGAAGAAACCGCATTAGAATCTGTCTAAGTTGCTTATTTTTTTCGAAATAAATTTAAATATATGAATTTGTTGAGAATAAACTAATTGCATAAAAACCGTGACTAACAAATTTACATTGTAGAACTAGGTAGTTAGTAAACTTATGAGAATTGTGGTTATTAACAACATATTGTCTAAATATAATTAGAGATAAACAAAATATCATTAACGGGTAATAAAATTACTAACTTATTTTTCAGCTCCGTATATTATAATATTACAACCAGTTGGTTGTAGTGTATATATTTTATTTATAAGAATCATCTTGCTTAATTATACAACATTTTCATTTTAAACGTCCTAAGCAAATACGCAATAGAAGGGTAGGAGAGGGGAGTGCGGTTGTGTGAAATTTCTATGACTAGGAATCCATAGATATCAAGAAGTTAAGAGTATTCAGGACAACACATACACATAAATTCTGCATGTGTTGGTAAACTTACAAGTTAGGTAGTAAAAAAGGGAGAAAGAAATAGAGATTTTTTCTACATCATTTTCATAATAACAGTCTTTTGCACTATTACAACCTCCAGTTGATACTGACGTTCTCAAGATAACCTTCCCATTTGATCATCCTATCGTATAAAAGTCAGGTTTTGGTTAGGCCTAATATACATTTAAGGTGGTATGGAGATGGTATGTACATTGTATAGTTAACAAATAAAACATTTTTTAAATAATTCTTTCGTTTCCTTTTTTGTTTTTACAGTCGTTTCAGTTACTTAAAAAACGAATTTTATTTCTCCTTGTTTAGGGCACTGGTTAGTATAATGTTAGTACAAACAATCTAAAACTATATTCATATACAATTTTTAAGCATATAATAACATAGCATTTCACGTAATGTTACCAGAAGAACATAAGTGCGAGATGATTTAAATCCACTCACAGCCTCACGTCATGTACGGTATATATAAAAAGAAAAAGGCCCATTTCACTATGTAATTTATGTGGCATTACGAGTATTTGACCCGAAAAAATTGCGAGCGAGTAAGAGTCTCCACTGAAGTTAAAAACTTTAATAATATAAACAACAACCAGAAAACAGTACTCTGTAAAAAAATATTTAAAGTATATAAAAGTGACTAAAGTTTTATACGCCCCCGTTTTCACACTTTCCAATATCATAGTATATTATTGATTTACGTATAAAACCATCAAAAAGTAGAAGCGTCTGCAAATGTTTTTATTCTTTGGTACATTCCTTACTCTATGTGATATACGCTTCGCACACATACAAATATAAGCTTGTAGTGAAATATCGATTAAATATTGCAATACCTTCTAAAGCTTCTGAATCACTGGTATCATTTATAAAACTTTTGAACGAAGTTTTCAAAATGTGATAAAAAACTTAATGAAATACTTTTTTTCTCGGCAATAATAATAGACATTTTTAAAACAACCCAAAAATAATATTGATATTTATTGTTTTCCAAACTTTGCTAGTCCTTTTTAAATTTTCATAATCTACTTTTAAAGATAATTTTATAAAATAAATCTGTGAAACCCACTTCTTTCTTTGCTTTGCTTGTATTAAATTAGATAAATATTTGTTCTATGAAATTTATATAATAAATTATTTATCAATAAATTTTCTAGTAATAATATTATCATATTTTTACTATGTATTGTAACTATCATTAATATTTATTACTCTCAAAAAAATCTTACAAATAAATATTTCAATTAAATTTACAACCATTTTAAGGGAGAGATACAAACTTCCATGCAGTGGTATTAAGATAGCATAAATTTGAAGAGTTATCTGTAATAGTAAATAATCTGAAAGTGCAGTGCAGTGCATATGATACTTGTTGCAGTTTATATATTTACGTTTATCCTTATAACTAACATCCACAAATATGGTTAAAAAGAAGTAGAAATATGGGTTTACTCTCTTCTAGTTTGCGATCTACAAAACCAAAAGAATATAAGTATTTTTGAATTTTAAAAATTAAATATTTATGTCAAAATTAGGAAATGTTTAAAGCTCTTCATCATTATCACAATTATGTATTATACAAGGTTATATAATCGAATCTGTCCAGGTAGTAAATAATATGGAATTTATCTAAAAAGGGATTTAATCTATAAAATTAGTTACATATAATATATGTCTACATGCATCCTGGTATAAGTGCCGTCGAGTATCGAGCTGCTTAGAGTATAGCATCGAAAAACTGCAAATAAGTTTTCTCGTAACTGCTTTTAAACTACTGCTAGAATCATGATACCTTAGTACTTTGTTATATCTAATCAACTTTTATTTCGAGCTTCCATATAAAAATTAATCTCTAGTGTTTTACAAAGATGAATCTTCTTTTGCGTCACTTTACTAGTTCCTTCAGTGTATGTTGGTAATTAAATTTTGAGGAACAATCATCGTTGCTTGTCTTAATTTTTTATTTTTAAAGGCATAGATATAGAATAATCAAAATACTTTAAAAGACATTTAATATTTTTTTTAATTTGTTTTTAGTATTTTGAAAAGGCATTTCACATTAATAATGTCTGCCTGAGATTAATTATAGGATGGATATGAGTTCAGATTTATTTACGCATACAACCAACGATAAATATTAAGTATGTAGAAGGTTTTCTTTTCCACGATTCTGTAGCTATACGCTTCGCACACATTCATATATGCTTGTAGTGCCATATTTATTAAATGGTGCTTGAAACTTATGAATCCCTGGTACGAGTTATAAAACTTTTGAACAAAGTTTTAAATGCGTTGTCTGTTTGTTGGCGGCAAGTAAATTATTTAGTTTATCATATAAAATAAATTTATTTTCCTGCTTTGGAAAATTTGGTAAATTTATTTTACGAAGCTTCTCCATCTCCAATTTCTATTTATCCTATTTTTATTTATTTTTAGTCACCAAAACTTTTGGAAAAACTTTTAGATGATTTTGTTGATTATATGCCATTAGAAAGAGCTTTAAGAATTATTTTTTTTAAATGCATCAAAGATATTGTGAAAAATAAAACCAAGAATGTAAACTATACCGCGATGCTTGCTTACTAAATACAGCCATAGTGTCTTAATTAAACATCTATCATACAATACGATTCAGTATTAAAGATAACGAACAAAACAGAAAGAATTGTGTGAATTGTAAAGAAGTATATTGGCGTAAGCTAATAAGTATTTTTTCAATTAAATTAATAATAACTTCACCATTGATATTAATTTTGATTAATATATTTTAATGGATATAAAATAATTTACCACGACTTTTCAATTTTCAATTAATATAATCAATTAATATTTTATTTTATTTAAAGACTTATTAGTGATTTTTATGAACATAACTTGAGAAATAACAGATTTTCATGCAAGTATTAATTTCCTATTAAAACAACTAATGGCCAGAATTTCCAAATGGTATTTTTATTTCTTAGTGGATGTTTATGTTGTAAAAATAATTCTTTATTCTTATTTTGGTTGTGCGACGATAGACAATCAGGAAAAAAGTATATTAACATATTGTATTATGCTTATTGTTTCTTGGTGTAACCAGTTTACTTTATACCGTGCATTAGCACCCCATATGGTATTTAATTATAAAATGAAATAAGTTTAGCTAAAAGAACTTACTTGGTGCACTATTTTTCAATATGGCCGGACCACAAGCAAAATCCATTAATAAATCACATTAAAAGGTTGTTTTAACTGAAACAACACTTAACCATACTTATTATAAAATATAAATTTGTTAGAAAAACTTAAAATGATTGGTTTGGTACGTATGTATGAATTTATATATATTATTTATTTTATTTTTAAAAGTTTAACCTAAGTTTAAGGGTTTGAGAAACGCAATACTTCGATGCACCGGTACCAGGCGAGCATAAACTGAAAGAGCTAGCTATGTAGGTGCATAGGTGAGACAAATGCACATAGATATGTTATTGCATTTATGTTGAGTTCGTGACTCTACACACCAAAGACAAAAAACGAAAAAGAGACTTATGGTGAATGCCTTTATTTTGTTGCTGTTAAAGATATATAACGTCTAGAATGTGTTAAACAAAACGCATTTGTAGAAAGGGAAAAAAGTAATTGATGATTGTTTCCTATTTTACATATTTTTTAAAAAACAACGTAGTTCCTGTAAGGTCGTTGGTGTACGCTGCTACACAATTGGGGTTGGACCTTTAGCAACTCCGCCCATATATTGATTTTGAAACGCTGTACCTCGAAACGATGAGATGAAAAAGGACAGAGTTTCTCTTACTATTTATATAAAAGCCCATTAGTTGCATTATAGTACAAGATAAAAAAGATTTTTGATAAGTTTTTACCATTTTTATTCAAACATTATAATCATCAGGTATCACATAAAAGTAAAATACGATTGGTTGTTAGGTTCAAAATAAAAATCATTGCTTTGACTCTTGTTATTAGTTTTATTCTTTGTATTATTTATTATTAATTTTCAGTTCATCCTCTTAGATCATATTTATAAAATTAGACAATATTCAGTGTTTTGACGGTCTGGTGCAGCCTCTCAACTTATACATAGATACTAAACGTTGAATGCACTACTTTCTCTCAGTAATGAATTCCTGCTACGGTTGCATCGCTTTTTAGGTTACGGTTATATTTAAAAATAGTTAAACTTTTTGTTCAAGTTACTGTTTCAACATGAAGGTGATCACAGATTGAATTAAGTATAATTCTTTGTCATATTTTGTTAGTAAACGGTTTGATTGTATTATGTATGTTGTACGGCATTAACGCGAAATTTTTTTATGTGAATAAATAAAAAAAATAGGAATACTTTACGTATCGATAGATAAATACAAATAGGGATCATCTTCGTCATACGGATAATATGTACCTATCATCTACGAAAGAAAAAGTACATGGGTGGGAAATAGGAGAGGGTACGCGAGCTTTAGGCCCGAGTTGAAGTATTAAAGAGATTACGATACCAAGTAACTAGAACTGCATAAATATCAGGAGGTACAGTTCCTACATGGTTCTAGAATTCTAGATCAGTCATTTTCTAAATATAACTATAATTTTTGGAGCAATCATTTGACAGTACTGATCGTGGAAGTAACATTATAAGCATTAATTTTGCTATAAAATATGAAATAATAATAATGAAAAAGGTCCTATCTAGATTTCCTGATGTATTTTAATGTTCTTGCTCCTCCCTTTTTCCTTATATATGGGTATAGCAGTCGGTGCATCATAAGCATGCGTGGCTCTTGATAGTTATGAGCTCCTGGTTGAGTTGCAACGTAATTTTAAGTTATACGAGGGTATAATAAAAGTTTATCTTTGTTTTTTTTTATTGTTATAGCAATTTCAGACAGATGAAAAATAAATTAAAAACATGCCAGAATAGTAAAAGCTGTAAATTTGTGTCCCAATAACTTTGATTTCTTTATTGGTTAAATATTTATTAGTTGGTCAGTAAAATGTACCAGTCAGTTTTTTCTTTATTAAGATGTATAAATCTAGTTAGTATAAGACATTCGGAATATTTTTTTTATATTAATGTCTGGCAATGCAGTTTATCTTCAAAATAAAAGTAGAACGTATCTCCAGGGCACCGAATTACGTATCTCTTAGTAGAAGAAGTCGTCATACGCCGTAGTAGAAGAATGAATGCGAAAGACTTTACGAAGTTCTGTCCGTTACAGAACTTCGTGAAGTCTTTCGCATAAATATCAGGAGATAAAAGATCTAACATGGTTATAAAATTGTAAACCAGTCTTAAAATTTGCTCAATCTTTTGCAAATATTCTTTATTTTATGAGGCTAGAAAAGCAGACCCAATATCTTTTTTAAAAATTAGTCCGTAATATTTTTTTAATTTATATAAATTTAGATTGCCTTCCCGTACCTTACATGTTTGGTGTGAATTGATATATACTATTACTACTTTGGGATGTATCCGAATCAACCCGCCCTCATATTGATTTTTGGAATAATTACTCGCACATTATTCCCGAATGTATAAGATAAAATGCGACATATTATATGTACAGACACTTGTTGAGTCTGTGCACCAAAGAGTATTTATTGCAGAAGTTAAAATATAAGAAGTAAATAAATAAAAGGGGTCAAATCGATTTGCCAATACCATTTTCTTCACTTCATTAATTTTTGCGTCTGTTGTTGAAGTGCTCGGGAGTCCGGCACGCTCTTCGTCTTTCACATCTTCTCGGCCGTCTGAAAATATTTTGTTCCACCGATAAACGTTGCTTTTGTTCAAAGTAGCTTCTCCGTATGCCACAGTCAACATTCGGAATGCATCTGCGCTTTTAATTTCGTTTTTCACACAAAGTTTGACACGGTTCTTTGTTTCATTTTTTGAATAGATAAAAATGGAAGACAAAGAGCAAAGCAGCTGTTAATAATTAACTGAACATTCAAAATAGCCGAACTTGTCAGCATAAGTGAGAGATACATGTACCAACAAAACACCACAAAAAATCGAAATTCAAATATACGTAACCCGCGAAAATCAAAATTCGCGATACTTTTTGAACACACCTCGTATACGAACTTATAAGACAAAAGGGACATGTGCATGACAACCTGTTGCATTTAGATTACAAACAACAGTGATTTATGGAAATTTAAAAAACAAAGATGAATGGTATACAAATACCAAAAAGTAGTGAAACTGATTACTGATTTCATAAGTTTATACTTCTCATTTTTAAGAACAATCATTATATGAGGATGAAAGAAATGATTTTCTAAATAATACCTCTATAGTGTATACATTTATGATGACGAGAAAAATGGTTATATCTAGATATCCTGACGTAGTTCGATGATGAAGTCCCTCCCTTTTTCATTCTATACAAGTATATAATAGTCGTCGGTGCATCAAATGAATGAGTGGCTCTTGATAGTTATGAGCTCCTGGTTGAGTTGCAACGTAATGTTATGTTATACTAGAAATATAAAGTTAGTTTAGTTGTATAGTTTTTATTGTCATAGAAATTTCAGAAATAATGATGAAAAAATCATGCCCAGTACAATTGCAGTAAATTTGAGTACCAATAACTTTGATTTCTTTAATAATTATTAGTTATTTATTTATAATTTATTAGTCTTTATTAATAATTTCTTAGTTGCACAGTAAAATGTTATTTTATCTATCTATTTATTTTAATCATCAAATATAAAAAAGATATATTTGTTAAGAAACGTAAAAATTGTTTATTTCAGTGTAAAAATTTAGTTAGTATAAGATATTCGGAATATATATATTTGTTTAGAATTTGCGGTAGAAGTGGGAGCGAGAGGTATAACAGCGAAATCTCTCTATAACCTACTTAAAGATCTTGGCCTCTAGAACTATCATCAGTACATTTCTAGAACGTACTTCAAAGGCGGCATTAGTAGGTTCATTCCAAATTTGGTTAGGTAGGGAGAGGAGCGCAACCAGTTGAGGTGAGCGTGAATGCGCATTTTAAAGGGGCCCCTTAAACCTACACTTGGGTCGCAAGTCCCAGGGGCTGTTTGCACTCCTCTCCCTGCAACGCGATGGGCCCGGCACCCGCACGGTGAATCCATGGAATGCTAAGAAGCTTCGTCTCTGATGTCTTGTGCTGCAGTTAATCTTCAACCTTACCAGGGTATCGAATTACATCATCTAGAGACTACGTAGTAGTATCATCATCTATCTACGAAAGGAAAAGTAAGTGAGTGGGGTGGATAGTACGCCGTAGTAGAAAAATAGAATTCGAAAGACTTTACGAAGTTCTGCAACTAGGACTGCATAAATATCAGGAGCTATAGATCTAATATGGTTATAGAATTCTAAACCAGTCTTAAAATTTTGTTGAATCTTTTGTAAAACATTGTTTATTTCTTTGGGCCTGGAAAATGGCAGACCCAAAATCTTTTTTAAAAGTTTGGTTCGTTAATATATAAATTTGGATGGCCATTCCGTACCTTTTATCTTTGGTGTGCACTATATACTATTAACACTTTGGGGTGTATCCAAATCACCCCGCCCTTATATTGATTTTTGGACTAACTACTCGCACTTTGTACCCGAAGGTATAAGATAAAAAGGGACATACATTCACAGACACCTGTTGAGCCTGTGTACCAAAGAGTGTTTATTGCAGAAGTTAAAACAAAACATTTATATATATAAACAAAAGGTGTCAAATTAAAAAAAAATATAATATAAGAGGTGAACACTTTAAAGCCTTTAACCTTAACTTATTTAATAAAATATAAATTGTATATATATTTCTTCGTTCAGCGATGATTGATCTTCAGTCTTGGTTTGTTAATATTTTTTTTAGAACAATCAATATCACAGTAATGAGTACATTAGTGATTTTCTTAATCAGACTTCTTTGGTATATTACTTATAACATTTATAAAATTTATCATATTCATATTTACCGTCATATTTTGATGGTCTGTTTTATCCTTCATCTCTCTATACATAGCTTATATATATAGGTGCATAAAATAAATGCTTTGCAGCTCTTGATATTTATGAGTTCCTGGTTGAGATGCAACGTAATTTAAGGTTATGTATTTTGTGTTTCTATGAGAATAACTGTGTCGAATTGTGTGCTTTTTTAAATAAATACGGTACGGTACGGTAGTGTAGCAGATATAAGGCCGGGACGGGTTTCCAGTGATCGCGGTTACGATACGGTAGCGATCAATTTTTCATTCCATATTTTACAAATAAGTTAGCTGATTTTTCTCTTTCAATTAGTCCATTGTTAATTTTCTCATAGGTTGATTGATCCGTAGAAAGAACCGTACATTTTGCTTCAATCTATATATATATATTTATTATATTTCATTCTGAAAACGTTTCGTACGATTTTAATAATTTTATTGTATTTAAAAAACAAATACGTATTAGTTATTGAGAAGAAAACGTATATTTTTTTATAATTGTCAAAATTATAAAATTTATCTATAAAATTCTATGCATTTCATGTGAATTGTATTCTGAACTTTTGGCCGTTCATATATATTTTAAGATTGTCCCTCGTTAGGTTTAAAAATAGCAATTAAAATAGTTAATAAGTAAGTTCAAAATGGATTATATGATTTTTCCTAAATGCTTTAGAAATCATTTTTAAATTAACGATTTTAAAATTAGAAGAATACCTTACATTGTATGTATAGTATATTTAGTATATATTTAATACTTAGGAGTCTTATTATGAGGTGCGACGACTCGTGACGTCAGAGATGATCAAGTGAGAGTGCTTTATCGATTAGAGGCAAGTTTACTTCCTACCGTTTATGTTGTTCTGGTATTTGGATTTAAAAGTTTTCAGTAACTTCAGGCAAACTTTTCCTTTACAAAATATGTTATTTATATATAACATATGTAAAAACTACTTCTGCCACATGTTCCTTTAACATCGACCGAGAACGGCTCGACCGATTTAACAGATTTATTCCGTGTGTAAGTAATAATTATTATCAGAAATGGTTTGAATAAAATATTTTTACTTTGGATAATCATATGAAATAGTCGTTATTATTATTTTGTTTGATAAGAAATTCTTAATGAAAGCAATGTATAGTAAAGTTTGATAGATCAGTTGAGCCGTTCATTCAATGTAGTATATCTATTTGTAACATGTAGGTAGAATATTTATTGCATTAACTTCTATTACTAAAAGGTTTTAAGTTTGCTAACTGCAGCTCATATAAGCTCGGGTCAATAACACACTCTCACATAATAAGATTCGCGTAAAGTAGCTGTTATGGCTACATTTCGTGATGTAAATGGACAGTCTATGATTTTAAATAACACAATTAATATACATTTAGCGCAGGAACAGTGTAAACCGATCACTGAAAGCGAGGAATATTGCAACTAGAAATTAAAAAAATATTTTAATATAATTTCCTCTTATTTAGACTCTTAAATCACTTAAACTTGCAGTAAAGTCAGACTATTTTTATAAATATATATGTATGACGTAAACCGAAAAGTAAGTTTGGCGTAGACTCACTAATTATTGCGAACTGTCAAACTATTGAACAGGAAAGATATTACGAAACTCCGTAACTAGGACTGCATAAATATCAAGAGGTATCTAACATAGTTATAAAATTCTAGATCAGTCTCAAAATACGGTTATTGTTTTTTAAATAAGGGTTATTTTTCTGGAGCTCAATACAGATATTATTGAGCTCCAGAAAAATAAACTTTTCTATCACATGATGGAATCACCTTTGAAACTTTTCTATCACATAATGGATCGAAAAATTGATTGTGGAAAGTTGTATAGCGTAGCGTATAGTATAGCGTTTCCTTCGATGTAAATCAGAGTTTAAAATATTTTTATACAATATTAAGTAATTAATAATGTTTGGAACAGTATTTAGCAAATAAGCACGTGCTTCCTGTACCGAATATCTTTGGTATGAACTAGTATATTAAAATTATATATATTATGACGTACCCAAAGTTCCCGCCCAGTTATTGATTTCGGGATTGCTACTCGCACCTTATATACGAACTGATAAGATAAAAAGAGACATGTGCATGATAACCTGTTGCATTTAGATAACAAAGAACAGTGATTTATGGAAAAGTTAAAAAACAAACTTATAAATATACACAAATACCAAAAAGTAGTGAAAATTAAATAAAGACTAAAAATGTCTTTAGAAAGGTCTTTAGGCCTATGTTCCTTAGTGCTAATAAAAAAAAATGTTAATCTTGTAATTCATTGCACCTTACAATGCACATTTAAGGGTTTACTCATTTCATAAGTTTATTTTTCTTATTTTTAAAAACAATCATTATATCGAGATTCATTATGATAGAAGTGACTTTCTAAATAAAACTTCTATGGTACATACATTTATGATGACGAGAAAAATGGTTATATCTAGATATCCTGACGTAGTTCGATGATGAAGTCCCTCCCTTTTTCATTCTATACAAGTATACAAGTAATAGTCGTCGGTGCATCAAATGAATGAGTAGCTCTTGATAGTTATGAGCTCCTGGTTGAGTTGCAACGTAATTTTAAGTTTACGAGAATATAATAAAAGTTAGTTTATTTTAATTGTCATAGAAATTTCAGAAAAGTTAAAATCATGCCAGAACAATAAAAGCAGTAAATTTGAGTTCCAATAAGTTTGACTTCTTTATCAGTTGGTCAGTAAAATGTACCAGTTAGTTTTTTTATTTATCAAATATAAAAAAAATGTGTATAAAATGTAGTTGGTATAAGATATTCGGGATATTATTTTACATTGACGTCTTGCAATGCAAGTTCAAACTTACCAGGGCACAGAATTACGTCATCTAGAAGCTACGTAGTAGCAGTATCATCATCATCTAAGAAAGAAAAATGAGGGAGTGGGATTGACAGTATGTATATAGGCCGTAGTAGAAGAATGAATGCGAAAGACTCTATGAAGTTCTATTAGGGGGACTGCATAAATATCAGAAGGTATATGATAAAAACTTTTTGCATAAAATTTGTTAAATCTTTTGTAAATATATTTTTAATTTTTTTGGGGTTGGAAAATGGCAGACCCAATATCTTTTTTAAAAGTTTGGTTTGTTTATTTTTATAAATTTAGATAGCCTTCCTGACTAAATAAAGAAGTTATTTATATCTTTAGTGCGCACTGATATATACTATTACTGCTTATTACTACTTTGGGATGCATCCGAATCAACCCGCCCTTATATTGATTTTTATAATAACTACTCGCACTTTGTACCCGAACGTATAAGATAAAAAGGGACATATATGCATAGACACCTGTTGAGCTTGTGTACCAAAGAGTATTTATTGCAGAAGTTAAAACATAATAAAACAAAATGTGTCAGATTAAAAAAGAAGCATAATACAAGAGGTGAACACTGTAAAGCCTTTACGCCAAAGACCTTCAACGCAATAAGTTATTTAATAAAATATTCATTGTATTTCTTCGTTCAGTGATGATTGATCTTCAGTCTTGATTTTTTATTTTTTTTTTGAACAATCAATACTACAGTAATAATGACATTAGTGATTTTCTTAATCAGACTTCTTTGGTATATTACTTATAAACATTTATAAAATGTATCATATTCATATCTACCGTCATATTTTGATGGTCTGTTTTATCCTTCATCTCTCTATTCATAGCTTATATATATATATAGGTGAATAAAATAAATGCTTTTCATCTCTTGATATTTATGAGTTCCTGGTGGAGTTGCAACGTAATTTAAGGTTATATGGAATTGTTATTTTGTTTCTATGAGATATATAAATAACTTTGTTTTTTAATGAATGTTCATAATTATTAATAAATTAATTACGTTAATCTATAAACAAGGTAAAAAACCAAAAAAGTTAGTGTTTAGGATTTTTGGAGAGAAACCTTATAGAGGTTACCTCTGTCAGGATAAAGATGCTAAATTCATTGAAGTAGTTAGTGATACGGTTGCTTAATTTAAAGAGGGACGGAACGGTTTCCCAGAGGTTGCGGGTACGAATCCGTAGCGATTAGTCTTTCGTTCTATATTTTACAAATAAGTTAGCTGATTTTTCTGTTACAATAGTCCATCGTTACTTTTCTCATATTTTATTAATTGATCCGTAGAAAGAACTATACATTTTGATTCTTCCTTCTAATACAATCTAATAATATTTGGTACTATTTCTATTATGTTATGATGTGTAAGAAACAAAAACATATTAGTTACTTAGAAGTGAACTTATTTATAGCTTTTTATTTTTGATAAAATTTTGATATATTCTTAGAAAGGTGTATTTCGTGCGAATTGCATTCTGAACTTTTGGCCGTTTATACATAAGGCCGTTTATACGTTAGGTTTAAAAATAGCAATTAAAATAGTAAGTACGTGAGATAAAAATGATGATGATTTTTTTCCTAAATAAATTCCAAATTTATCTCCTATCGTTTATGTTGCTCTCGTATTTGGTTTCAAAAGTTTTAAGTAACTTCAGCAAACTTTTCTTTTATAAGAAAATATTGCATTTTATTTTTATTGCTAATTGCGCTCGTAATATAAGCTCGGGACAGTACCACCCTCTCTCAAAACAAGATTTGCGTTAAGTAGCTGTTAGGGCTACGTTTCGTGATGTGAAAGGACAAGTCTATGATTGTAAATAGCACAACAATCACTATAAATTTGGCAGAAAAAGCGAGGACTATTGCAAATAGAAATAAAAAAGTAGTTATATCGATTTCCTCTTATTAAGAAACTCTTAAATCACTTAAACATGCAGTAAAGTCAGGTTATTTTATATGTATCACGTAAAAAGTGGCGGGGTCGATAGTTTTGCGTAGTCTTATTAACTATTGAGAACTGTCAAACTATTGAACACGAAATATATTACGAATCTCCATAACTAGGACTGCATAAATATCAAGGGGTAGAGATCTAACATGGTTATAGAATTCTAGTAAGGTAAAAAGTATTCAAAATACGGTTATTGTTTTTTTAAAATAAGGGTTATTTTTCTGGAGCTCAAATAATTTCTGCCTTTGAAAATTTTCTATTACATGATGGGTCGAAAAATTGGTCGTGGAATGTTGCTGTATAGTGTTTAAAATATTTTTATACGATATTAAGTAATTAATAATGAGAAGTACAAATAAGCATGTGCTTCCTGTACTGAATATCTTTGGTGTGAACTAGTATATTTAACTTATATATATTATGAGGTACCCAAAGTTCCCGCCCAGTTATTGATTTCGGGAATGCTACTCGCACCTTATATACGAACTGATAAGATAAAAAGGGACATGTGCATGACAACCTGTTGCATTTAGATAACAAAGAACAGTGATTTATGGAAAAGTTAAAAAACAAACATAAATGGTATACAAATACCAAAAAGTAGTGAAAATTAAGTAAAGACTAAAAATATCTTTAAAAAGGTCTTTAGGCCCATGTTCCTTAGTGCTAATAAATAAAATGTTAATCTTGTAATTCATTGCACCTTACAATGTACATTTAAGGGTTTACTGATTTCATAAGTTTATACTTCTCATTTTTAAGAACAATCATTATATGAGAATGAAAGAAGTGATTTTCTAAATAATACCTCTATAGTATATATACATTTATGATGACGAGAAAAATGGTTATATCTAGATATCCTGACGTAGTTCGATGATGAAGTCCCTCCCTTTTTCATTCTATACAAGTATACAAGTAATAGTCGTCGGTGCATCAAATGAATGAGTGGCTCTTGATAGTTATGAGCTCCTGGTTGAGTTGCAACGTAATGTAATGTTATTGATTTATTTTAAGCATAGTTAGTAGTCATTTATTATTTGAGAGATTTATTTATTGATAAATAAATAAAAACCACGGTTAGATCAACTGCTGTAAATTTGAATCCCTTTCTCATACGTAATCGCCTGATTTGTTAAATAATAGTAGTAATAAAATTACCAGCATTATTATGTATTTTTTATAATATGTACTCGTACATACATTAATTACTACATATTAAATTTTTTTTTACAAAAAAGGTAAGGGTTAAAATTAAAATAACTCTTTTATTTTTATAATTAAAATAACTATTTTGTGTTATAATCTCTTAATCTTACTTTATGCGATTGTTATTGAGAAATGCAATGATTCGTAACGTCAGAGGTGGAGCATTCAAAAAAAGTTTTTTCCAATAAGATGCGCAGTTAGTTACCTCCAGACGTTTAAACTAACTGAGCAAATAATTTTATCCTTACGTTACAACTTTGAAAAGTTGCAGTTGAATAGTAAAAATAACTATTACAATTATTAACCCTTCTTTAAAATCAAACTTATTACTTACTACCTAGAATATTTATAATCATACTGAATTAATAAGTAAAAAAACTGAAATGAGTACTGTTGTCGTTTGTAGCTTTCTTTCAACGTATTGAACGTGAAATGAATTACGAAACATCGTGACTAGGAGCGCATAAATAATAGGAGGTACAGATATAACACGGTTATAAAATTCTGGATGATTTAAAGTTTGTACACTTTTTTCGAAAAGTGACCCTTTGAAAGAAAGATTTTCGGTGGCTTGTTTTGTTCTCACAGACAGCACAGAATATATATTTAATATAATATAGCTCGTGGAACTTATTGTGTAGAGTTTGATTGGGGTGTTTTTAGTCTCGAAATAAACTCACTCAGTATTTTAAAACTATGAGACCAAAAGGACAATGTTATTCCCTTGAAATAACTCTGTAGAGGTTTTTCTTCTACAGTATGTTCTTATTTTTCATTCTAAATTTATTACATTTAAAAAAACTTTACATGGCTGTACATGTTTATACAAATACTCTGTGATATATATTTTTTGCGCACATATAAATCTGCATGTAGTACAATATGGATTAAATACTATCATAGCTCCTGCAACTTATGAATCACTAGTATGGTTTATCAAACTTTTGTATAAGTTTGAGTCTTTCGCCTGGAATAAAAAATAATTTAATAATAATTAATAATTAATCTATAAAATATACATTCGATTTAAATCCGGCCAAAATTACATCCCGTTCTCAAAGCATAATTATTTATAATAAATAGTTAGTTAATAAGATATATGATTATATTTTTTGTTAAAGCGGGGGTTTTTTCGAAGCGTTGCCATTTAAAAATGAGTTTAGTGTAGATAATACAAGTAAATGCGAAAGACATGTCTGAATCATATGTTAGTATTTTCTGTGACTGTTTTGAGTGAGTAAAAACTTTGTCTACGTTCTACGTTTCACTGACGTCATCTGCGTTCACGTCATTCGCATCACGATAAGTAAAAGTGAGAGGACGACGCTTTAGGGGAGGGACTTTTAAACAAACTATTCCGAATAGATTGAAAAATAAATAACTCTTATTTTATAAAATTGGGATATAAAAAAAAAATTATATAATAATCAAACACACACATATATATATATGTGTATATGCGTATTATTACCGGCTACGCTGAAATTCTACGCTAAAGAGATGGCTACGTAGTTCTTTGGCGTGATGACGGCCGCTAGCCGGTTGGACCCACCACTGGATCCATACACCACCACCATTTCATTGCAATATAACATTTTAATTTTTTTTTTGTAGATTGTAAAAATATCAATCAAATCTTGCCTTTGAATTCACGTTTCCCTCATTCTATTCCCATTCGTTACACTTTATATTTGCCGTGGACACCTCGAGCAAACATAAAAGTGATTTCGAATACACAAGCTCCGTGACACAAAGTTTTTCTGATATTTTTTAAATAAAAAAGAGTTTGTGAATATTAAATTTGTGAGTTCAACATCATAAAATAATACCGAAGCACATCGTCTGCGCTATTTATTCTTTGAACCACTTTCACAGCTGTATTTCTATTTGTTTCGCACACATAAGCTTGTAGTCCAATACCGATTAAAGCTCTGAATACCTCCTAGCCGGTCATGGGAGTCTAGTACAGATGTTTCGTAATTTAAGGGTAGGTATATGAAAATTTCTTATCTCCTAATAAACGGTCCACTTGTTGGTCCGGCAGTTTTGACCTCCCTAGTCACTCATTGCAATTAATTAGCCGCTTATATTGGTTTTATTTTTTTACGGTGTAACATCTTTCGTCTCGCTTGTATTCTATGGAATTTTGTGAAAAAGAATGAAGGTGTCTCACAGGAAATGAGGGAAGCACGCGCTATTCGATTTGACCAAAGTTAAGGTTCGATGGTAAAGATGTTGACGGCCGTCAGGTAACAGGTATCAATCCATTTCCCAGGAGATTGGTAGTATCTTCTAACATTATATGCGTGTGTGTAAGAGTTTGAAATCATTTTTAGGTGTAAAATCCTATATTAAATGATGATTAACGGCGAAAATTGTTATTGTTGCAGTTTTTCAACAGTTTGTATATACCTTGCGATGATATGTTGATTTCATATTGTTTATGTTCGCTACTCTTGAACATTAAATAAAATAAAATTTTCAATTAAAAGGTCTGTTTTCGTCCCTAAAAAAAATACTAAATTTATATGATATATAGTTAATGATGCATTTTACCAACGTGAGATATATCTCTAGCTTATATGTAGTTTACGGTAAGGCCCGTTTGGTACTTTTATTTTAGTTTTCTATTCCTTCTTAAAGTCATTTAATGATTGGTCTGTTAGTAATAATCTTGTAAATATAGTTTTTTTAAGTACATCGTGACGAATCTATGTTACGTTTACAGAGTTTTAGCGTTTCTCGGTTACCTCAAAACTGTGACTCGCGCCACAGCGCTACAGCGCTCTATTGAATAAATACATATTTACTTAATAGCGTTTAAGCGCCACTAGTAAAGCGGGATCAAAGTTGGCGCCTAAAAAATATTCTTCTCCTTGATAAGTGAATTTCTAATATATGTATCTACCTGTATACCAGAAAAACTTAATGTTGTTAATAAATATGTCAAGAAAAAAAAATAGTAATAATAGGTTCGGTTGAATTTTTCAACTACTGAAATATATTCACATTTGATTAAGATTGGTTTTGTTAATCATACTCGTAATATTACGAATGTGTAATAAATATGTAATTATTATAAAAAAAAATTGGAAAGCTGAATTCTACCAGAACCCTCTTGCTAACGTATTTTGTGATGTGTTATATATTTACATATAATATTATTTTTAACTACTATCTATAATTTTAAAAAATTTATTTCTTGATTAAGTTGTATGAAAAATAAAACTGTTAAAAATTATTATTAAAAGAAAAAAAATATTGTTAAAAGAAAAAAAATATAAAGAGAATAGAACATAAATTATTATTTTTTAATTATATCTGATTATGTATGCTTTATCTTAATTTATTTGTAAGTAATCCTTTTTTTATTTATTTTTTATGCTACTAATGTAAAGGAAGGAATCAAATCAGAAATTATTAAATATGAATTCAGAAATTAAGAAATATATTTTAAAATTTTCTACAACACTCATTGTCGTGTGTTTATTTTATTTATCTTACACACACACATAAATCTACTTTTAGTGTGCAATATCGATTAAATTCCACAATTCCGTTACTTCTCGACGCTATGAATTCCTAGTATGTTATATCAAACTTCTCTGACAAGTTCCAATTGTCAGAGTTACGACACCCAACTTTATAAAACATAAATAAATGGATGAGTTTTAATAATAAAACCTCTGTAGAACTTATTTTATTTTTATAATTATTATTTTGCAGTTAAATTCATAGGATAGATATGAAGAACACTTTAATGTTTTATTTACTTCTTATATTAATTAATGTGAATATAAAACTTTAATAGTTACTTTTTATCAACAAAATTAAAAGTTGCTTCTTACCAGTTTTCTCAATTTTGATGACCGATCAAGCGATGAAAAATCCACTGTCCAAATTATATCCAACTTATCTTAGAAGGGCACACACATTGAAAGTTCGATGCACTTGTACTAAGAGAGCATGACATTTGAAGAGGCAGCACGAATAATGCATAGGTGAGAGCGGTAGAGGTATATTTAAAAGGTTGTAAATTCATTACTCTACACACCAAAGATAATGTGTCTCAATAGGGAACTTTGTTATCAATATACGTCTGTTTAATAATGTTTATGTATTTGGCCAAGAATAACTTTATGTGAAATGAAATAATAATTTCATATAGTTTTTCTACATAGAAGAAGAATAACCTTGAACAATCCTATACCGCTTAGGTATTAATACCAAATGAGGATGCGTTTCCCTGTTACATTATTTTTGTTTAGCACTGCTTCTACGATTTTGAACGTTCATGTATTAAATTAACCGGATTAGCTCGCCCATACATCTATTTTGAAGTAAATAAGGACAGATAGTAAGTACGTAGAACTGATAAGAGAAAAAGGGACACGGATATTATTTTACACTTTTTATTTTCACGCTTTTTTTTGACCATCAAAGATTTTTTTTTGGAGAAGTAAGACTATGGTTTAAAAAGATAAAGTGTATAAAAACGTCTGTCTGCGAAATAAAAACGTACAACAAAGAAATATATGTACAGTATTAATGTAAAATAATATATTATTTGATTGCACAATATGATATAACCACTTTAGTATTGTTTTGTCATATTTTTATAATGTTATTTTGTTATAAAAAAATCCATTTTCCCTTTTCTTTGCTTAGGATATAGTTCGTAACTAAGAATAAATTAATAAACAACCATATACTTTTTATATATTAAAATTTATATATAACGGTCCCATCTATATAATCTGTTGTATGTTCAAGATCTGGTCCAGCCTCGTTGTATAAATACCTATGTTACACTATCTAAATGTTAAGTCACCTTCATATGGATGGACATACTTGGCTAATATGAGCTCCTGGTGCATTTGGTACTAATTTTAGGTTTTTTAGAAAGTCAATCTTAGTGAATTAAAAAGTGTATTTATTTTATTTTATTTATCTTACGAAGTATTTATTTATTCCTAACAAAAATTTAGGTGTGGGCTTTTTTTATAAATAAATTGACTTTTGTTTATAGTACTTTAAAAAATATACCTATGGAATGAATCTTTAGATAAGTTTCGTCGAAAAATAGTAGATTTTCGTCAGATTGTTTATACTTATTTCCATTTAAATATCGGTTAGATTACTTTTCTGTTGTAGGTATCAATAATTGAAACGTGCTAGGAATAATTTATATTGTTTGTTTTATGTCATCGCCGTCGTATTGTGATAATAAAGCTACTCTGTATGTAAAATGCACTAATAAATCATGTTTGCTATGAGCCAAATAACTGCAACTAACATATGAATAATTAATTAATTAATAATAATAAAATAACCGTCTTATCTCTTACAAAAAACAATAAATAACATTTATATAATATATTACTTAAACAAACGTATTTTACAATCATATATTTATCTTTTCAACACTGGAAACTGAAGAAAGAAAAGTCCTATAAGTGGTAGGTAGGTAGGTGTAGGAATACTTTAAATAAAAGTAAAAGAGAACTTGAAAAGTAGATAGAGAAACGTATATCTAACCTCAAATGTACTAAGGGAGCATAAATGTGAAGACAACAGTAATGTACTTACGTGCGAGAAGTGGCTGTATAACATAACTTATTTCTATTTACTTTATTTACTAAATAAAAAGTATCTAAAAATATTGTTTATAGTTTTCACATAGAAATTCTGATAAGAAATCTCTCTCGTATCATTTTATGTTTGGCCTTAAATTGTGGGAAGCAATCGCCGCAGGTTTCATTCTGAAAAAAAAAATCTGTAAAAAATATCAATCAGAAACCTAAATTCTGTTATAGAAATACTAAATTAATGTAAAATCGATACTAATTTCACTTTATAAATTCTAAAAATATATAAAATAATTCATTGTATATCCTAGGAACTGTTATTTAATGCATACATATCTATAAGAAATTCAAAACTTTTGAAGTGTCTTCTGCCCAACTTTTTAATGTAGTATATTCTTTTGCCCACATACAAAGTATCGATTAAATATTGCAATACCTTCTGACACACAACACAACTTTGAGCGTAGTTTTGGATAGTTTAAAAGTTCAACTCACCACCGTACCCAAAAAAGGGGGGACCCAAATAAATATAAATATACTAAACCCCTTATTAAGAAGTGATATGGTACATCAAACTTCTCTCAGAATTTTCAATTGTTACACTTTCTATGTTAACTTTATTTTTTAATGGTGCTCAAAAATTTTACTTGCGTAATTTTTTGGTGTGGTGACGGTAAGTAATCTTCTTGAGATTTGGGGGTTCTAGACATCTGTACACTGTAGCGCCGGCAATTATTATAGAGCACGATTCCAATTTTTTATTTAAAATTGCTGAGAAATTGATTCATTAAATCGATTCGGGAGTAAATTATACATACTTTGTGTGGGGGACGAGGTCCCGGGATCGCTGGCATCTTATACAAATTTGCAGGAGTTTTTTCGCCTATTTTCGAAGCAAATTAATTGCTTTCGCTCGCTTGTTTTGTCTCTGAAATTCTCATTGTAACATTAACAATAGACGACGGCGATACGACGGTAGAAATCAATTGGAGGTAAAAAATAAAATATTATATGTAAAAAAAAACAAATATATTGATGATAGAACCACTACAACAACGCATTTATTAATTAAGTATATAATTTCATCAGCGCTACGCCGTCTGTATAAAACACATTCGTAGAGGGCTACTAATGTCAAACTGGGTTTGTAATATTTAATTTTTGCAACTCTGCACCTTCTTTAAAAGAAAAGCATTGAATGAATTTTTGGTAACCAAAGTAGTTAGTAAGTTAATAAACAAACTTGGGATTTTTTCTTTATTATTTTTACTTGGAGAGCTAGCTACTAGCTACGAGTATTGTAGCGTACTGGTGGCAGTACGATGTACGATGAGTTGATTGTACGAAAAGTACGATGCAATAGTACCAGGATCTCATAAAGCCGACGAGGTGTCAATGCGTTTAATCGATAGTGCACCAAGATAGACTTTCACTATCACAACCGATTCTGTGACGTCAGTTTAAAATCAAATATATACCTTTTAGCACACGACTCCGTCCGTGTGCCCAGCAAAATAACCATAACTCTTTTTCTTCTATTAAAATAAGGTTACCATACGAGATCGTAATGTATATAAACCTTTTTCTATTTTATATTTATAATTAAAATATTAAAAAAACAGCGAATGGATGTAATTAAATGGAGTTTGACTATTACGAGCGTGTAAGTTATAACGAGTGAAACTAGCAGACCTGGTCCAGTCATGCAAATATAATAAAAATATAAAGCCTGATTACAGTGCTAACAGCTGAGTCCTATTAAAAAGTCATTCCCACTATCCCCATACATAAAAAAAAATCAAATTCACAATGTTCTTTCACAATAAGAAAAAAAAAGACGCAAGTGACGTGTCAACTCGAGCTGGGTTTGACTCGAATTTAATTGAGTTGAATTCTCAACCTATAGTTTGTAAAATTATTACGAAGTTCAGTCGTTATTTTTGTAAGATGAGCTCTTATAAAAAAATAGCTCGAAAATATTTTTTCCCCCGTGCAAATTATGATATGATAGAACGATTTAGGACTTCTTTAGTTTTTCTTTTTACATTTAAAAATAGGATTTATTATTATAATATTATCTCGATTTTATTACAGTATTTAGCTATTATTAATTACTCTCTCATTAGTGTTCAACTATAAAAACTTATACGACGAAACGTATTTTTTCTCAGTCCGTCATTATTTGTTTCAGAGCATTTGAACATGAAATAATTAAAATAGTTCAATGTCACTATTTATTCTTTGAACCACTTTCACCGCTGTATATATAAATGCTTCGCACACATATTTATGAGCTTGTAGTGCAATATCGATTAAATCTCTATATACCTCTTTGTGGTCATGAGAGTCTAGTACAAAGGTTTCGTAATTTTAGGATATATGTAGGACGAAAATGTAACTTTAGTTACTGCAAATTCATCTCTCACTTCTTATTCGACTACATCATAATTGGCTGCAAAATAAAAAATATATAAATGAAAGTATCGATTTCCACAACTTATAAAAATATATTCTATACTTTGTAACAAACATTGTTATAAAGTATATGGTATTTTTAGTTTAGCTTAGCAGTTAAACTGTGTTTTGCTTTGTCATAAAATTTTAGCAAACCCAACCACTTCTTATATTATTTCTTGTCTTCTTCGCAAGGGAAATGAATAATTGAGTTGACATTTGAAGTTTAGTTTATTACTGAATTTTTTTATAATAATCGAATTTATCAGTAATATATGTCTCAATAATACAATCTGCACTGGTTTAAAAAGACACCTATTTTAACATGTAATCAGCTCATACTTGGGGCTTGTATCTGACAATGACAGACATTTTAAATATATCTTTTATCATTTTAGCGGCTATTTTTATTGTGGGTTTAGAGTTTGTTAACCCTTAAATAGTGGAAATAATCAATATAAAATTAATATTATCGACGTTTTGTCTGCGCTAGTTCTCCTTTGGCTGACTTTCACAATATATGTAGGCTTTGCACACACATAAATACGCTTGTAGTGCAATATCGATTACATCATGCAATTGCTGCTGAAACTTATGAACTCCTGGTGTGATTTATAAAACTTCTGAACGAATAAGTTCAGAAGTTTTATAATCGTAGCGCAGCGCAATTGAACGTTACGTTATAAGTTGGCTCAATTCATTGAACGCGTAATAAGAAAGAAAACGAAAATTCTTCAGTATAAAAAACAAATAAAAATCACTAATAGATCTGCGTGAATTGTTTTTATGATTTTTTGATATATTTCAAGTATACCTTTGTATAATAATTAAAAATTATATGAAAAAATAATAAAAATGAGCACCATCTCATAAAGAAGCTTATTTTATCTTCTTTCATAATTTTAAATTTTTATTCATATTGTCATTGCATTTTTTGCATTTTAAAGGATATATCATTTAGATATTTATTTATTAGTATTTTTTAATAACTAAAAATAATAAACTTTTCATTAACTACACACGTTTATTGTTTTTGATCGAAATAAAAAAAATATCAAAATAAAAAATTATTTTGACTTTTTAACTAACTAATAAAATTCTTTATTTAAGTAATAATATTAATAAATCTATTTTATATCATATGTTTTTTTTTAATAAATTTTAAACAATAATTTGAGCAACCTTATCGAATTTATAACATTGTACTTCTGAACGGTTATGATTTCCTAGTAGCGTTGCAACAAAACTTCAACTCAACTTTAAACTTTAATAATAAAAATATTGTTTTTTTTATTAATTTAACCAATAAATAAATAAAGTTTGTTGTTTGTTTATTTGTTGGACATTTTGGAATAATTTTATTTATATGCTGTGCTCGAATAGGTTTACTAGGTTGCATTGCATATAAGCCTGGTTGGCTTAAATTGGTTATGTTGTTCGGCCTCATAGAATAAGATGCAAACAATGTGTGTAAAATTTATGTAAATTGATGACGATACGAAAAGATTGAATGCGTCAAAAGGAGTTAATCTGTTAAGTTATTTTTAAGAATATATTTTGATTACTTTATATATTTTTGCTTTGCTATGTACAAATATTTTTTACTGCAATAATAATAATTATAACCTATATCAAATATTTATTTTCATTTTAATTTATATTAAGTATCTGAAATTCAAAATTGTTGTATAATAGCAATAGTGGTGGTAATATTTGTAATTTGTAAAACGAATATAAAAAAAACTCCAAATTAATTTATACAATAAGCTAGCTAAAAACCGCCTTTGAGCAACGCGTGATTGTATAATCGTTCGCGTTTGTTACTATATATTTTAAAGGGTCTACTATATATATATTATAAACATAACATTAATATTTTGTTGTCAAGAAGCGTGCCAAAAAGTTTAACGTAGACGTGCTTTTGAATGTTTTGAGTGGTCAAAATTTATTTTTCCAATGTTATGCTCTTAACTAACACAAACTACGGACGCCTGGTATTTACTTAATTCTTTCGCACGACTCTGGTCTTCAACGGGAAAACTTTTTAAATCAATAAAATCAAATAATGACACCCCATTAAGATTTAAAGTCATCAGTAAACTTTTTTTTCTTGAAAACTAGTTCGATGCAACGGTACCAGGAGCTCATAGAGCCGTAGAGGTGAGAATGAATTTAATCTCTTACTTACTTCAAGAACGAATTCTGTGACGTGACATCGCCATCGAATTCATTAATTTTGCCTACGACTCCGTCCGTGTAAAATTTTAAATAAATATACCATAATTCTTTTATTACTAACAAAAACAATAAATAAAATGTATGTATGTAATTTTTAATTTTAATTTTATATTTATCTATGTTTCCGATATTTAAAAAATAGTGGGTGGTAGGTAATATTGGCAAGATATCGTATAATCTCTCTTTTGATTTTTGGTTTCCTATGTATTTTTCTTCAACGACCCGAACAAATTTAATATTTTTAACATACTGAATATTTTGTCCGATAAACTCAGTAACGAGCATTGTGATTAAGTGTTAACGATTTTATACTGACATTAACACATCTACGGTCTTATATTATATATAAACAAAGAATAAAAAAATATGATATATTTTGTTCAATTAATTTGTAATCTTTTCTCTTATTACGCAGTTTTAAACTACTTACTAAACTCGACTACTAGGTACAAACTATTAGGATGCACGAGTACTAGGAACTCATGAATTTGAAGAGATAGCTATGCATTAAATCGATAGCGCACTGAGGTACTCTCACTTTTACTTCTCACACGTCACATCCTAAAGGTGTATAGGTGGCTTATACATAATATCTACTACTTTTGCTTAAACAGGAAATGTGTTTCGTTTGAAATGAATAAAAAAATCTTAAATTCCCTTCTAATTAATAAAACCCAATAAAACTTATTCGTAGGTGTAATAATGTCAAGCCATTTATTTTGATATCATTGTAATTATGTAGTTCTTATAAGTGCCGTTTAAATGTATGTTTGTTTATACGAAATTAATTTTCAAAAAAAAATATCATTATGATATCAACAAAAAAATATTTATACAATAAGATGTTAATTGAAATTCATTTGTATTATATAATTAATGAAAAAATGAATAACCTGGAGATGATGCCTTTATATTTGAAATTACTGAAATTAGAATTTGTGTCGTGAAATCATATATTTCTTTCGTTGGAATAATATAAAAAAGGCATGGAGCTTTGTGCAACACACCATTTTTACATTTAAGCGTTAATTGATAACGCATTACATTTCTTTAACTATCATAAGATATTGTGTGACGTCACATATGATTCAATTTTTTAAAAAAATGTGTGTTAATATATGTAAAATGTAATTAAATCTGTTTTTAAGTTTTATTTTAATAATTAACTCTGTGGTTTCAAGAAAATAATATGCCGTTTTTCTGTTTGGTTATTGTACAATGTTTTCATCAGTCATAATATATTAAATATATATTATAATATATTATATATTATTGTAATATATTTTCATATTAATTAAAGCGTAATAAATAGTTTATCTTAAAATTATGCAATGGTAGTGTAAGACATATTAAAAAACAAATACATAACAACTAATAACAAAAACGTTAAGCTTATTTAAATATTAAATAAATATAAAATATAAGATTCCCGGTAGTCGTACATACCCAGTCTATGATGATGATGTTTTTAGCATTCTACATTTATTTACGATGTAATATGTCATGTGAAATGTCACATGTAAGGAACACTTGTTTAAAGGAGTAATCTGAAACTTCTAGTAGTTCAAGATAATAAAAGTATTATGAGAACTATGATAACGATATGAGTGATTTTATACTGTAAACTCTTTGAACATAGGTATGTATTTGAATTGTGAACTTATTTAGCACGTCGTCTTTCGTTTATGCAGTCTTGGTACATTTGCGCCGAAGCAGTTAGCAGTTTTACCCCGTTAGTGCGTTTTGCACCTTCCCATTTGTTTTTTAATATTAATAATATAAATAAATCAGGTAAAATATAAATTTGCAATACTTATTAAGTCCGTCTTCGACCAGTAAGTACATTACTTTAGATCTAAATAAAACCAAATATTGACCAGAATTTTTAGGCAAATAAAGATAGGCGGCGCCTTTCAATATTAAAAAAGTATTATTAATTTACATAATTACAACTTAAAAAAAAATTGCATTTTATTTTTTTCATTAATTACTTTCATTAACCGTTGTATTATATATAGATTCGCACACCAGTATATATATATATATATACAAGTTTGTAGTCTCCAATATCGATTAAATCTCTGAACACCTCCTATGGTTCCTGAGAGTCTAGTACAAAGGTTTCATAATTTTTGGTTACCTAACTTAACTATGCTTAGTTATTTGAAAAACAAACTAACTATAATATAAAACCACGTACATGGCCGTTTCTTGCAATCTCATCCCTTTTTACTAAACAGGTAGTTTAATCTTATTAGTTAGTCTTCATAAAAAAATAAATAAAGACTATAAATAAAAATATATGTTATGTAACGTTAGTTTAATGAGATGAGATATGAGAGAGAGAGAGAGAGAACGATGCGTATTATAGTTTTTGAGCGTGAGAAGCTAGCTCCCACGAAATTGTAATTTGAAAGTATTTGGTGACGTCATTGTTTATGTGACATCTCAATTTAAACCAAAATAATAAATTTAGCACCCAACTTAGATTTTTTCTAGATCAATAAAATTAATTAATTATATTTATTTATTTTATAATAAAAACAACAAAATTATGTACGAGTCAGTTTTTTTTAGTTAGCGTTAAAATAGACGTATCTAATCTAAAGGTACTAAGGGAGCATAAATATAAAGAGGTAACGGTAATACAAGTGAAAGTATAATAGCATAATTTATCTCTAAAGGTTTAAACTTTATAAACCGAACAAATTGATATATTTGCTTTAAATACACAAAGTATCTCAAAAAATAACGATATGACAAGAAAGTTTTTAGATGTTATGAAGTAAAGAAACTTTAGTATTGAACATATTTTGGATACTTAAAAATAAAATACTAAGTAATAAAAAATTTCACGGTGTCATCTTTGGAATTGTACCGGAATTTGAAATGGATTTTCACGATCTTACTGTTCTACATGCCTACCTGAAATTACAAGTAATTACATAGGGAGAATACATAAAAGGTATTTTTGTAGGATATATTTTCTTGTAGGGAAAACTGGGTAAATACCCAGTTTTCTATATATATATATATGTTTTATATATTATATATCCTATAAAACAAGCTGGGTATTTACCCAGCTTTTTTAAAATTACTTGTTGTAGCTTTTATCAACATTTTTGTATAATCTTTTTTGTCAATTTTCCATCTTCTCGTAGCAATGGTTAGTCGTCCTTCAATAGCAATTTCCGCAGCTATCAATGATTATTACTCAAGTCTTTATTTATTAATTAAATAAGGAACGAAACAAATAAATAACAAATAGGCGCCTATCTAAAGTTTTTTCAGATCCAGCACATTGTCCATTTTCTTATTTTTTTTAATATTATAATGCTAATTAACTTATTTTTGAACACCTTTTGCCAGAAAATTCTTGGCCTACGATTCCAATAAACAGTTATCTTCTTTAATTTTTCATTACTTAAAGTCAATACAAATCCATACATAATTTTTTGTTTAAAGTTATGCTTCATAATAATTTTGCGTTTTTGCTTGAAAATAAAAAAAAAGCGATCATTATGACGCCTTCATAGATATACATTTTGGGCGGACTGACACTCTGCCATACATATTTTTATTTTTGTCAGTAACGCCCGCAGCATAGCTCTGTTGTATTTTTAGTTACAGGTACTCTGTACTACTTGAATAACGTCTATTTTTAATTTTTGTACTCCTTCACTGGTGTATGTTTATTTATTTTATACACATAAATCTTATTGTAGTGTGCAATATCGAATAAATATTGCAACACCTTTTGGACGTTATGAATCCCTGGTATGATTTATCAAACTTCTCTCGGAAGTTTCAAATGGAAACGGGGGAAAAAAAGATTTATTTAATTTTTTTTATAAGAAACTTATTATTCCTTCTTCCTTTTTCTTTGTTTTTAGTTTTTAGTTGAAACTTTGACTCATTTACAGAATATTAAATTCTAATGTACATCAAACATTGTTAAATTAATTTAAAAAGAGCAACTGTTGAGTTTCTGGACAGATCTTCTGACTATAATTTTAAGTCTGCTTGCTGTATCTTTAAGATGAGAATCGAACAGATTACCTTCTGTATAAACCAAGTTGAATATTTATTAAATTAAAAGTTATTTTGTGAAGTTATATTATTATTTGTTACATATCATTTTTTATGGTAATATAATAATCCAACCAAAACAACTATGGGCTTGCCCTTACTGTTATAGTGTAAGAAAGAGCAAAATGAATAGAAAGGCAATATCCAACCTCTATTTAATTTTAAATTATTATTTGATTCCAAATATTATACCCAGAATTGTGGACCTTAAAATGAAGACGATGAATGTGGACCTTAAATTGAAGAAGATGAAAATACTAGGATGGTACTTAGCTCCTAGTAATTCGTAGTCATTCGAGTAAATGTATCTGGGGGCACCTAAGTCAAGTCGAGCAAAGAGGGGCACGACCGTACCATTCTTTGCTGTTTTTCTAATTCAGGTAATTTTTAAAAAAAGCAGCTTCATCAACCTATCCAATACAGTGATGCTGGATGTTGAATGCAGTCATATCTCTTGTTCAGTATGAGCTCCTGGTAGCGTTGCAGTTTTTGTTAATAGGAGTATGCAGACGTTTGCAACCTCAGAAAATGTTTCTTAGGCATTCAACCAAAAATAATACGCTTAGAATTTTTTTTATAACTATAAATACTAACTGATGTTTTTTTTTAAATCATTATATAAAAAAATATCTTCACATTTTAATTAAATAAAAATAAGGTAAATTAAAAAACTAGTTGTAAATATAATTTAATTAAGATTTTGAATACGTGTTTTTTGTTTATAAAATGTTAAAAAACGAACAAAATCTCTCTATTGATAAAATGTGTAAAATGCGGTTGATAAAAATCACAAAAGAACCGTAAAGCACCAGAAAGAAGATTAAATAAATAGATAAAAGCGAGGTAGGGTAGCTAAGAGCTATTATTATTTATTCATTTATTACTTAGCAAAAAAAAAAAAGAGAGCATCGAAACAATACATAGCCATAAAGAGAGCAAACATTCAAAGAGTTAATTGAATAAATGCATGACTTATATCCACAAAAGACAATGTGAGTTGGGTGACAAGAGTAGTCCTGTCACCCATTATTATTTTATCTTTATGTAAGGTATATTGGCAACTAATTGCAATGTTTTTAGTTTGATTAGTTTATTAGTTTATTAGTTTTGAAATCAGTTTATTGAAGAGGAAAAGTAGATTTTGTCCTGTTTTTCGCATCTTAATAACGCACTAACTTTACTTAATGTCTTTGGTGTGTACAGCTACTTTTATAAGGGATGTACCCGTTAAGTTCCCGCCTGCCCTGTTGTGCCCTACCTAAGTACCAAAGAGCTACCGAGCTCTATATATATGTAACTAATATATAAGTTGAATGCATTGATTCTCTTGTAGGTTATGGGTTCCTGGTCTAGTTGCATCGAAATTTAAAGTAAGTACTTACCAGCCAGCCGCCACATGGTCTCCCAATCAGGCACGTGAATTTGTTGTGATAATACTTAGTAGATACTTTTTATCACTCAATTCTTTATCTATCAAAAAACGAGTGACATGATCGAGTGCCTACGTACTACATAATATTTAAATCTTACTAATATTTTTAAAATATAGTAAGTTGACTCGTTTGTAAATAAGCCTCTTCTTCAAAATTACTTTATTATTCAAAAATGTAAAAAAATGGCAAAATATATTAAATGTTGTATGTAATATAACTTTGTAACTTGATTTTTTCTCGTGGAATAGGAAAAAATAATATTAACGATTAAATAACACACTAAAAAATACTTGAAAGCCTGCCAATTTATAGAAATTAAATTAAAGACAATCTTTGTTTTCTTTTTCAATAGAAAACTTCTGAAAAAGAGTAAACGGACATTAAAGCTTACTATTAAGCTTATTATTATATTAATTAAGCTTACTATTTTGGTAATATTATACGATATTTCGAGCTAACAACATTAGTTGACAAGAAAAATAGATCTAGACAGTTAGTTTTCATTGCCAAAAGATTGGTTCCAGAAGACCTTTGAGGAAATAACTTTAGCAGACTGAAATATATGATTTAATAATTGGTTCATATGCAAGAAATATTGATAAGATGCTAGTTATTAGAAAATATCATAAAATAAATAGGAATCAATTACGCATATTCAATAAATTACTCATTTTTGGTACATCGTTCTCCTAAAATATTTTATGATAAAAAGCACAAAACGTAATTTTATTAAAGATTTTATTTTACCGCAGTATGTACGTGTGTAGAGTAAGAAGTTAACTTTCCAAACAACCATATAAATAAATATACACAAAGATCGTACAATACGGTCCTGATATTTACTGGAGGAACATAAATGTGAAGAGGTTATTTTGAATTCACACACAAGCCCATATCATAAACGGTATATACACTACATGCATCCTAGAATAAGGACTGGCAACTACCGAACTGTGAAGAGGATCGCATAGAAAAACCGCAAAAAAGTTTTCTCTTCGCTAGAACCATAACAACAACAGAAACATATTCATTTGTTACTATTATATTCTATTAGTAGCCATTGTATCTAATCTGCTTTTACTTGGAGCTTATATCTAAAAAATACCGATATAGTTTTAAAGACAAATAATCTTTTTCAGCACTTTATCAGCATTTCTATCAGTGGATGTTTGCCCTTAAATTGTGGGAAGCAATCGCCTCAGCTTTCGCTTTCTATAGAAATCATATTTTTCAGAAAAAATCTCATAGATTAACAATCGGAAACCTGAATTCTATACAAGTACTTGATTAATGTCAAATCAAAACTAATTCTTTGAAGCCACTGTCTGTATAATTAAAAAAATAATAATAAATTGAACCTAGGAATTCTGGTATTAGGTACTAATGATTACAGGCGATAAGAAATTCAAAACTTTTGAAGTTTCTTCTGCACTAGCTCTTCTTTGGCTCACTTTCACTTCTATACGTAGTATATGCTTTACACACATACAAACGTCCATGTAGTGCAGTGTTGATTTAATATTGCAATACCTCCTGACACTTATGAGTCCTTTGTAGGAATTATAAAACTTTTGAGAGAAGTTATATAGATCAGATTAAGTTTTAATTGTCATTTTTACAACTTATTAAATTTTCTTTTTATTTATTTATATGTACTGACTTTTTGTGTTGTATTTATTTAACTTCAATTTAAACAAATTTATTATTAATTGAGCACCAGCTTAGGGAAGTTTCAGAACCTGTTCATCTTTATTACAAATATCTTTTATTTTTATCCTAATCTAGTGAAGTTAAGATAAAGTTGCTGTTTATGGCCACAGCAAGTAGAAAAATATACTTTCACAAAGTTATGTTAGAAAGATTTTAAAACTTTAAAGTGATTGTGTGAATTGAGAAATACGTCTTTTTTGATAATTTGTTATGCAATTAAGATCAGATTATCCAGAGCAATTTTTATATACTCTATTGCTGCTTACGTTACCAGCAGGCAAAAAATGTAAAGTTTAAATTTGTTAAATTATTATAATATTTCGGGTAACCACAACAGATCATGTCAGTTTTAATTAAGCACACTTATCTTAGCTTTTTGTTTTCTTCAACAACCAAAAACTATACATATTTTTTAAATATTTTTTGTAACAGTTTTACTGGTGTTTGTTTATTTATTTTACACACACACACCTAAACATATCTGTAGTGAAATGTTGATTTAAAATTGCGATACCTCGTTGATGATATGAATCCCTGGTATGATTTAACAAACTTCTCTCGAAAGTTTCGAACAATGGTAGTGTGCAGCAATAATTAATAGTGTTGGAGAGTAAATTATAAATTATACCATATTATATGAAAAATATATTATTAGTTCATCCAAAAATTGTTTTATTTATATTATATTTTTACGGTGATAGTTTAACTAGCAGTTTTTTTTTAAACTTCATAAAATATAAATAAATACTATTTATGCGGAAGCTAGATAGATAGCATTTATTTATCTAGCCGCTTACATAGAGAGCTAAGCTGCTGGGGTTGGTCTGCATGCGATAAATATTCCATAATTGATAGAAAAGAAAATATGGTTACTGTAACGAAACTTTGATGCACCTATACCAAGAGCGCATGAATTTCAAAGAGTTAACATGAATAGTGCATAGGTGAGAGAGCTACAGGTATGTTACATTTCTGTAAATTCATGAGCTTACAAGCAAAAGACGGATTGCCTTCAAAATAATTGCTTCTTTATTTTGGACGGTCAACTGAAACGGACAAGGTAACTGAAACGCCTGTCCTCAAAGAAAATCATAAATTATATTCTGCTTAAAAATATTTTATTTATTTCTTTCTTAGAAATTACAAAAAAAAACTTGATAGGGTTTTGGATTTTAAAGTAATTAATTAATTATCATTAACTGATTCAAACTTAATGACAACTAAAATATAATTTTTATAAGGAAACTGTTTTAAAACCTAAACAAATACAACTAACCGCTTGTGACGATTACATCAAATTACTGATTATTTGAATAAAACGTTTAAATGTAGTTGTAATGTATATTGATAGTTTGGTCAAGTGTAATCTCTCAAGAGGCAAATATACATTATTTTTTTATGAAAGCCAATGATATTTCTTAAGAGAATCAAAACTATTGTATGTTAAAAACTAAATTCGAGTTTACTAATTAATATTGTATTACATTCATTTGATGCATTTAATATTCAAGCTTAGACGCTACACAGTCTCTATCAAATGCATTAAGTCGATATTTAAATAATTACAAATTATTATTATTTAATGTTTATAACTAAATTAAATGTATACATGTGACGGCTCCCAGATGCTATTCCCGCTCGTGACAACTTATAAATATACCTGTGTCTACAGTAAAGGGAAAACACAGAGAGTAGTATAAAAGAGATGTTTGTTATCCATTTTAAGCTTAGTTAGTTAATCAAGATGAACTACGACACCGAGACAAGACTCTATCCCAAAGTTCGCAAGTTTGAATCTTAGAAAACGTGTCTAGATCTACACATGCAAATATATAGGGCTGTAGTGCAATATCGATTAAATACTGCGACACTTTCTTGATGTTATGAAACCCTAGTATGATTTATAAGTTTATACAGTGGGGGTTGATGCATTTTTGAATAAATAATATTGAGAGTGGAATTGTTTGTGCTGAAGTTAACTTAATAAATCTTAACAGCTTTATCAAATAACTAAATTAAATTAATTTAATTTAACCCTGTTCGTATCGGTTAATTCTTAAATTTTTAATTATTTCAATTTCAATATTTTCTTCTTTAAAATCATATGAACAACTCTTGACTTCTGAGATCCTGAAGATTTTTAAGTTCCAGCATTCTGAAAATCTATACAAGGTAGTTCACGAACGAAAAATGGAAAATGAGGCTTTAAATATTCATGACGCCTGTAATTCAAAACTAAAATTTAAGCTCTAAAAATAACTTATTATAACTTTAAACTAACATACAAAACAAATCATATGATATAATAAAAGCTTCACTAAAGAAGAAGACTTTATAATTATTGCAGTTATTGTGAAGTCATAGGAGATGCATTTGAAATTAATTTTCATCGGAAAGTGAAAATTAATTTTCCCAATACAAGCTGGTCGTGCATTTCAATATCTCCATTCTTTTATGTGCCCCTAGTAATAGTGCAGCGAACCAAATCATTTCTAGTGAGTTACATAAAATTAATTGATTGACCATCCATATACGTATGTATCTATTTATCTATCTATCAATTTGTAAGCAAATAAATAAATATATTACGAATAAATAGAACTATTCATAATTCTTTCACTATAATCTTAACATATTTATTTACTTACCAAAAACACCACTGGATTTTATTTTTTGAGTGAAATAACACATACATAAAATATAATTTTGGAAATGATTTCAGTAACCTTTAGCAAAATTTAAAGTGAAATCTCAAACGAATATCATCAGCAATACCGTAGATTATTGGTTTTAATGGTCAATAAATTTCTGCAACCGTCCGAAACAAATATTTCCAATTCTTAAGAATGAAATGACAATGTTCGTTTCTGTGAGGTAAAATTTACCCAACAATGATAATCAATTATTTTCTTTTTTTTAGGATAAATGAGAGAGATACATGAGAGACATACAGATCTTCAATGAATATTTTTTAATTAAAATGGGTGTTTCCTCACTCTCTAAAAACACATCATAGTTTGACAAATATCACTTAAATATATATATATATCTATTATATTTAAAAAGTAACTGATTCTTGTTTTCTATCCGTTGAATAAATATCGTCATAAATCTAAATCTAAATAAATTAAATTACTTTTTATGAATTTGAGTTTAGTTACTTCGTAGATTTATTAAATAATGTAGCAAACAATTATAAAATTATTAACTAAGGTGACATATAATTTAATTGTTAATAAATCAATATATGCCTGAAAATGGAACATTAAAAAAACCGATCGGACCGATCGGAAAAATAATGGTCAACAAAACCCGCTGATGCAACGGTACTAGGGGAGCATAAAGACGAAAGGGTAAAAGTGTCATTAATCGATAGTGCAGTACTTTCAATTTCGTAGCTGATTCTATGACGCGGTAATTTGTGTCGTTTTATTATTATTACTTTAAGTATGATTATTCGTTCTTACAAGATTAATTGCAATACCTATCAAAAACTATTTTTAACACACTTATTAATCTGGGTATGTCAATCTAGCTTTGTTTGTAGCTGATTTTTTGAACATTTAATAAAAATATTAATTGTAAATTGAATATATTATCAATTGAATTATTTATTTATTGAATCAACAAGTTGTTCGCAGTCGACCTACAAAAGTGAAAGTGTCTGAGGGCGATATCATTTAAATACAAAACAACCTCCTTGATGCTATGGACTCTTAGTAACATTGGATCGTAATATTCATTCGCTTGAATAGAAATGGTAAATAGTAGTAATAAATAAATAATAATAATCTATTTAGTATAAATTTTAGTTTATATATCCAATGCCTAGTTTCCATTGGTCGTATCACGCGTATAATACGACTGAATCAATTTCACAAATTATTTTTTGGTTTTTTTTTTTATCAAGAGAAGGCTCTTATGAAAGATTTAATAAAATTGCGCGGAAAATTACCAAATGTACAGTTTATTTTTGTAAGAACTCTTTAAATGTCACCCACTTTTGTCATATGGGTCAGTCGATTGACCGCACTCAGGCTCTATAGAAATCATTACGTGCAGCAAATATCGTATAAAACATATTATTTGATTTTTTTACCAATCGAATTTAATATTCATAGTCAAGACAGTCAGATAAAGGATGTTGGGTCAGCTAATTACTATATATAATTGCAGTAAATAAAAATTAATTTCAACATATTACTATATCTACTATTACTTATTGATTTTTTGGTACATGGTTTGTAATTTACGCTTAACTTTACCGTTTTCAAAAGAAATAAAAAAAAAATACAAATGGTTTTTTTAAAAGAAAACTTTATTTCTTGCTATCTATCACATAAATAAATATTAAATTCTAAATAGTCTGTATTAACTATCAATTATAAGCTATGTAGGATGAGATTTAACTACTCAGTCTATTAAATTCTGTTTTCATTACCTAGAGCCAATCCGAACGGAGTCACCAGTGGAGTATAGTATAATTAAAGAATAGGATATTATTTGACGTCACAGATTCAGTTTTAAAAGTGAAAGTGCTCTCTCTCATTGCGCTATCGATTTCAAACAGACTTACCTCTACGACGTTATGAGCTCCTAGTCACGCTATATCGTAATAGTTTTCCCACTACAAAAATTAATTAAGTTTTACTTTTTTTTATGTAGGCCATGTTTGCTATATCTATATAATATATATATATATATAACATATATATAATATATATATATATATAACATATATATATATATATATATATATATATATTTTGCATTTTTTGCAAACCATTCTACACCATCTATCACTCTTTTGGTACCATAGTTGTCGGCTAGTAATTTATATTAGTAGATCCTTCACACTTTTTATCCAATAGGTGTCAGAAAATCCACCAACACACATTCCTATAAAGCTGGCGGCAGGGGCTAAAAATATTTGCTAAATTGGCCTTGCGATTTATCAATTTGATAAATTGCGCTAATCACCAAATTAACTGAGATAAGGCAGGTTAATAAGTATTAAGATTTTTTTACATAATTTGAATAAAAAAATAAATATGATTAAAAGTGAGTGAATGAGTAAAAGGATTAAAGGTATATTGAATAAATCGGCCTTAATCTAATTAAAATTAATCGACCTTCTACATATGTAGATCCTCTACACGTGTAGAGCTTCTACACGCGTAGAGCCTCTACGTAAGCACAGCTCTCTAGCACTTCAAAGATTGTTTCGCAGGAGGCATTTGATTAATTAAAAATACTTTTTATTACTAAAATAAAGAAAATAATTACTATCTCATACATGCACCATCAATGGTACTTAAAAGATTAGAGCAATTACTGCAGCTGATAGTTTAATTAAATAAAGTTATATAAGAAAGGTAGGAAATATTTTATTTATATATAATATTACGATGTAGTATAAAGTTGTGTTAAGTTTTCTATGGGCCCTTTTGAGTCTCGGAAAATCTTCTTTTAATAGTTCGTTTAGGGCCTTTTTAAAAAATATTTTGTAACTATACCTAAGGCAAATTTATTATATGATGATGATATAGTAACGTCAATATCAAAGTTTTGTAAATGTTGTAAAGACTTTCAGATTGATAAAAAGGTTTGATACGGTCCACTCAGCTTCAGTCCTCCTCCTAGGAGCTGCAGCTGGACTGGAGCTGAGCTACCGTAGCAGAAGTATTCAACGCGAGGGTAATAAAAAAATTCGAAGACTGCTGATTAGTGCTGTATGAATTTTGTTACACGTAATTTACTTTTGATTGCCGGATCGGCAGAATCATATGTATTGCGAAATGGTCAAATATTATCTGATTAGATTAATTTATTGTACATTTATATTGGTTCTTTTTCATTGGGCTTAAAAATAACTGTACTTTTTTTTATTTTTCATTGTTTTATAGTTTCACTGTTCTGTATTTATTATAAACCAAAATGCTTTAGGTGTGCAATTTTCAATTTAATACTGCGATACCTCCTTGGCGTTATACATCCCTAGTATGATTTGTCAAACTTCTCTCGGAAGTTTGTTTCAATTGACTCAGCTGGGTTACTTACCATGCACTACTTACTTAGGTAAGTAATATATACATAGTAATTTATTAAAATTGGTTACCTTGAATTGTACAATTGAACTTTGCGTATAAGTATGATTTAGTGCTTAAGTCCTACCAAAGTTGATGGGAGGAACGTTAAGACTTGTCCCAAAGTTTATTTTATATATTATTATATGAATATATAGAAACACTAATAAATATGTATTATAATGAGATATATATATATAAATATATATAATTAAATTTATATATATAGTAAATTATATATTTAATGTAATATATATAGCATATTTGTTTATATATTGTTTTGTATTTCGTTTTTATACAATTCCGAATTCTTTTAGTGCTTAGTTCGTAAGTGTGGAGGAAATCACTTTAGTGATAAGGTATTGTTTTTTTTTTCCTGTAATGTAATTTCCTTTTTTTGTAATAAAGTTATTTATTTAATAATAATAAATAATACTGATTAATATTTTTTATATAGCCAACCAACCTAAAATTAAATAATATAAGGGCAGAGATATCAAAACGTCGTTGCACTTATACCAAGAGAGCATACATTTCAAAGAGTTAACATGAATAGTGCATAGGAGAGAGCGGCACAGGTATATTAAAATTTTATGTAAATTCTGGACTCTCTACACAAGAGCCATTGTGTTTCAAAAGAGAATCTTTGTCTAAATATATCTGTTCCATTATCCTTAAAGATAAGTTTTGACAATGATTAAGTTTCAATTCCAAAAAGTTTTTGAGAAAAAAAACAACATATTCATGGATTAGTCCTGTAACTGCATAGATTACTAAACGAAAAACGTTCCGTGATATGATCTTTGGTGTGCACTGCTTCTATAATTTGTGATGACTCGGTACTATATTGATATTGAAGTAAAAAAAGACAGTATGTAACACTGATAAATTAAAAAGGGATATTGAATTTCGCTCGCACTATTTGTGTCCACGCCCATTAATTATGATATCCACAGATGTTGGTTTTTTTTGGAGAGATCAAAAATAGCTCTTAAAGTCAATAATTGTGTATTCAATTGGAATGTTGGACAAAAAATTACAAATAAAATAAAAAAATGTATGATACATACAAATAAAATATTTTATAATATTTGTCGAATCCATATAATTAATTGGTCGTTTTTTCATGGCCATATCCAGCCTCACCGCGTGCGTATCTATGTTCTCGTAATTAAATATTAGTGCAACCGAATACAAATACTAGAGTATTTATTATATATGTATATATAATGTAAAGATAGCAATCATGATTAATCATAAATATATAGCTACTTTATGTATCAATATCGAATTAAAAAAATATTTATATATCTTAAGATTATGAGGAGCGTTCCGTGATCACTCAACTTGTTTTTTTTCTTATAACAAATAAACTAAACAAACAAAAATAAATCTAATAGTAGCAGTAGTGTAAGTAGCCTTTGGCCTTAATGTCTATGAGGAACAGTCTTGACCAAACTTCACGCATATATTGCAGCTCTTAATCTAAATTTCCAGGGTCGGTATTAGCATTGCCTATTTAAAAATAATGCAATATATAATTACCATTTATTTATATATTCATTGTACGCTACCGTTTATTTATAACAAGAATATTTTTTATTCCACCTCAAAGCGTCGTCGGGTCATCGAGTTTATATATTTCTTTCTTGTATAAAACATAATTGAAAGTGAATGACTTCGTTAATAATTTATATAAAAAATGCATCATACCAAGAGACTTACTTAATAACGCCAATTCTGAGTCGCCAAAGCCTTACGATGCAACGGTACCAGGGAAGCATACAGTTGAAAGGGTGAGAGAGAATGTGTTTAATCGATAGCTGCACTACATTCACTTTCGTAGCTGATGATATTACGAGGAAATTCTTATGTACTTCATTTTGTAGTACTAAAATTAATATTAACAAAAGATATGACGAAATTATGGATCCGAAAAATCTTTAAAAAAAAGTAGCTTTGAGAAATAATGGTTCATATTATTTATAAGTTCTCCAGCTTCAAGGGTCAAAAGGGGCCACTAATAACGTAAACTATTTCAATCATTTTTCATTTGGCTCTGTAATATTTTTAAAATTACATTAAATTAATAATTAATTATAAATATAACATTAAGTAAATGAGTAAGTATAAGGTAATTAATTAAACTTTCATATGTGACGGTAAGTCACTTTAGAAAATTTTAATTTTATATTTAACATATCAAAAATATAAGGTGTATTTGAACAAGTTTTTCATAGACGAGATATAAAAGTAAAAGTGTTTGAGTGCAATATCGGTTAAATGCAAACCAACCTCCTCGTTTCTATGGACTCTTAGTACCATTGCATCGTAATATTTTAAACCTTTAAGGAAATGAATGTTGAATGAGATAGATAATAAATATATATTTAAATTTCGATTCCATTATAACAACAATAGGTAAATTAATTATAATTATTTTTAATTTGTAGCTTTAAAACTACAAATTAAAAATAATTATAATTAATTTACCTATTGTTTTTGTACTAAACATAAATAAAACGTAATTGTCATCACCACCTACCTGCCTTTATTCTTATTATGTTTTGGTGGGCACTGTATATGATTTATTCCATGATTTTCTATAATTTCATTATTCGGTTCTTCACCATACCATAAACATGTATTTTGATTAATTATATAATTTTATGGGGCGCATTATAAGAGAGCTAAATGAAGGTTCTTCAAACATTTAATTTATATTTTCTCTCATAACCAAGAATAGAATATAGAAAATTATTCTATCGTAAATATAAAGTAATACTAAGATCATTCTAGAATTAACATAATCCCTGGCCCTGTAATATACTATATGCAACTTCTTTTTTCCTTCAGAGATGGAGGATGTTTTATTAGATAATGTATTTTATTATTTTTATAACTTCATAGATAATTGTTCAATAATATAAAAAAAAATAAAAAAGAATAATATTTTGCTTTCTATTAGACTTGATAATATTTTCCTTAAGTAGTGTTACCAAGTCAAAAAGCACTTAGCGGCCCGCTTATCTATCGCATAGCATAGCTAGGCTTAGCGTCACCGACTAAACCTTCTTATTCTCAACTTGTTAATTATACCTAATAAAATAAAAATAAAAGTATGGACGTTAGTTATTTACGGTTGACATCCGTGGATTTCAAAAAAATATCATGATATTATTAATATATAAATATTTGAAATTACCTGAAATTACATCACTCCCCTCATATATAAAAGTCAGCCATAGTTAAAAGTTGTGTGGCATGGTTTAAGTTTTTTTGTATGTCCTGCTAGTTAAAAAAAGAGTATTATTTGGTTTATAAATCAAAAAACAAAACTCTCTTAATTTTCTTTCTTTCTTTTCTAACGTAATTAAATGACCTACGTTTATTTTTTGTAATTTAATTAAATAAGCTAAAAAAACAGTTATCCGTCTTCCCCAATCCCCACCCTATAATAGTAGTTATGGTGAAAATGTAGAAGAATCACATCATTTTATTTATTTAGTTGCTGTTTTTCCCGATTAACAAACAGCAAATATCAAAATTACGATGTACTTGTACAAGGAGAGCATAAATTTCGAAGAGGTAACATGAATAAAGCATAGGTAAGGTATAGGTATTTTTAAATTTCTATAAATTCATGACTCAGCACACGAAAGATAGAGGGCCGCATAAAAAAAATTCAAGTCAAAATGCGTCTGAATAATTATTTTTACATATATTTTTTTGTGTTGAGTAATTGGTTTTTGCACATAGAAAGAAGGTTATTTATATGTTAATACTTCTTAGTATATTAATTACTATATTAAGTACTTAGTTATCCAACGAGGGTGCGATTGTCGTGATACTTTCTATCTCAGGTGTGCACTACTACTTTATAGGGGATGTGCCCGTTATGTTTACGCCCACCTGTTGTGCCGCACAGGTATCAAAAGTTCAACATTTATACATATATACTAATAAATATCGAATGCATTTATTCTCTTTACAGTTATGAGTCCCTGGTATAATTGCAATATTATTTACGATTTATTGTTTTATATCTTAAAAAAAATATCGACAAAATGATAATTTTTATTTGTATTTATTTATTTATTTATTTATTTTATAAAATTTATTTCAAAGTATACAAAAATATGTGCAAAAGTTGTATTAATAAATAATGCTTTTATGTCTTCCCTTAAAATAGAAAAGTCATAAAAGAGACTGAAGAACAACCTGATGACAATTTGAACTGATGAATTCTTAAGTAGAGGGTACAGGTTATACAGTGCTATAAGAAACTCTATAGAAGAAAATTCAGTAAGCTATCTTATCTACTTATCATTCATTATTGATTTAACAATACAATGATGAACATGGTAATTTTCTTCAAAACTAAAATTAGTTTTTAGAAAAATAATTTAAAATTTTACTTTTTTATATTATTGTTATAGATTGTATTTTCTCATGAAAAGTATTTATGATTAATGTAAATTAAAGTAATGCTATTAAAAATAAAGCGATACACTAAATAGTTTAAGTATAATAATGAGATCGTACTTATAATAAATACTCTAAACTTGTTAGATTTTCATTAGCATTCTTCAAGTCTTAAAACTGGTACATATGAAAGAAAAAATATTTTTTCTTGCACTGCTTCAACGCATTTCATATTTAAACCTTAAATTAAAGCAACAGATGCTAAAGAAATATATCTTTTTCAGGATACTACTCGCACTTCTGAAAATAGTGCATCGGTAAAGAAAATTCGGTTTTAATTTTGTTAAAATGTATACTACTTTAGTAAATTTGATTGGCAGGCGTTGAAGCAGTCATTTTCGATGTATTGCCAAAAAGAAAAATTAACATTATATTAGCCAACACAATAACAACTTAGTTATATTTTATAAACATAATCAGAATAAAATTTACAACTTAGTTTTGCCAAGATCTACTATGTAAGCTGATACTTATTTAATTTACAACATGTATATCTTAAGCAAGTTTTTTCTGAAAATTTAAAATAAAAAAAAGTTTCTGCATGTGATCTATGTGAATTCAATACTATATGATATTACTGCAGTGCATCTCCACAATTTATTTTTTGAAACACTTTCATGGCTGTATGTAAATACGTTTCGCAAACATATAAATAAGCTTGTAGAGAGAGCAATACGGTTTAAATTTATGTACACCTCCTAAAGGTCATGAGAGTCTAGTACAGAGGTTTCGTAATTTTGGGAAAGTTATATGAAATCTAAATTTAGTCGCCGCCTTCGTTTTTTCTTTATATGGACAAACTTATTAATATCTCTTATTTCTAATTATTCATAAATAGACTACTAATAAAAAAAATCAAAATAAAAACCGAAAAGTATTTATTGCCTGTGCAGCTCTTCACATAGTCATTTGAAAGTATAGTTGAAGTCAGTGTTTGTGTGACGTCAGCTTTTTGGCGTATTTCATTGCTTTATTGATTAAATTCATACATAATTCCTTTCAGTGTCTCAGTAAAGCTGCATTGAAGATGATGAATGCATTTTAATTTATTTATACTCCTATCCGCGTAGAGAAAATATTTCTCTTTAGTAAGTCAAATTTGAAGAGATAGATAATCTAGTAACTTTTGCAGGGACGACTTAAAATCAATTTATATAATAATTATACCACGTACTTACTTTAGTATACACAAACAAATTTAGTGCGATTATTGGCATATTTTATGAAGTATTAATTTACATTATTATCAATAATTATGTTTTTTTTTAAATAAGATTAACCCGAAAAAGCATAAGTCACAAACTAGCGTAGAGGTATCAATACTTTCTTTTAAATGATAGCTCGCCATCTAAAATCTGCCCCGATCTGCCCAGTGAAGAGAGGCTAGCAAGCAGCCTAAGGGAAAATAGAAGTTAACAACTGCGATACCTCTTTGACGTTATGGATTCCTAGTACGATTTATCAAACTTCTCTCGAAAGTTTCAACGCTACAGTGCGCAAGGAAAGTTGGCTACTTACTGCTGCTGCACTTTTTTAAACATAGAAAGATATTTTATTTTTAAAATTATAATCTAATTGATTATATTATTTATTATACTTATATATACTAATCAGAATACTTATATATACTTATTTCATTTATGACGAAATTTCAAGCTCGCAAGTAAAAACAAGACATGTTTTTTTTTTGTTTTTGTAATCTACTGGATTAATAATATAATTTTAATTTTTTAGCTGTATTTGATATATAGAGTCCACATTATGTCACAAACGCATATATAAACGCAATAAATCAAACATTAATTAATATTATCCTAAGAGTATATCTTGAAACATGGAGTTACTTTTATTGTATAAATTGCGTATCTAATTGCGTATAAAGATATAAATCAAGCAACTATAATTATAGCTTAAGCTTAACGAATTTGAATAAAAAACATATAACATAGAATGTATCAAAAACAATAAAACACCATTATATCCAAACGGTCTTCATTATACTTGTATATATTCCATCATTAATCTGATTTTAATACTTACTATTAGTTACTGTTGGTTCCAGTTGTAAATTCCTCTAGTTCAAGTCCAAGTGGACAAACCCACCAGTAAAAACTAGTTTTTATAATTTCACTGGATATTATGTGACGTCACAGATTCACATGTAAAAGCGAAAGTGTCTCACTGCGCTATCGATTAGACGCAGACTCATCTCTACAAATTTATGAGTTCCTAGTCACGTTGCATCAAAACTATGACGATGCAACGCGATTGCACGGAGAATAAAAGGAAATTGAATTTTCAAGGAACATTTTTTGTTTATAAACAAGTTAATTGATTATATTTGTTTAATGGCTTTGTTGTGAGATTGTTAATTATTTAATTCTGACAACAAAATTAATTGACAATCTGACTGAATGGCAAACTGACTGAATGACTGACTGTCTGACAGCATTGGTAAAAAAATAAATTGAAGTAAATGGCATTTAAGCACGCCTGTCATATAAAAAACATAGATAATGTTTTTTTATCAGTATCAGTATCAGTAGGTTGCTAAGTCTGTTTAAAGTTTAGGTTTAAATTATTAACAGAACTGATATTTAGATTTAGTAGTTATGCTACAAAACTATGCACGTTGTCGTAGATATGGATTTCGCACAGAGTAAAAAAAATGCTGTATGCATTTATTTTTTGCACGGTTATACCAATTTTTTTATTTCAAAATGAGCTAGCTAACAAGATGAAATAATATGTTGTTCCAAGTTTCTTTATGATTAATAATGGGCCATTAAGCCTCATTCAGTAAGATGAAATAAATCTGGGGCAGATTGATAATCATAAGGTTATGAGCAATTTTACTTAAATTAATATATTATTTTAACTGATCATACTCATTGTTTTGTGAATTTTGTAAACAAACTTCCAGATTGCATACTATCTGAAAGCCTACGTCATACACGATAAAAGGGAAAGTGGGGGGGATAAAAGTCACTGCGCCGCAGCGGAAGTATTGAACGCGAACATGCTAAAGAAATTCTATTACTGGGGTCGCATGAATATTAGGAAGCAAGGTGCACCTTACGTGACTATAGTATCCTGGATCAGACATAAATGAGTATTTTTTATTGTTGGTTGGTTAATATACCATTATAAATATAATTTTTTAAGAAATTTAAGAAGTTTTGCCTTAAGATCGAAAATTTTTAAGTGTCCTTAATAAAAGTGTTTTAATTGAATTATTTACCAAATAGAATAAAAACATCCAGCAAAAATGATTTATCCTTAAAGAATCTAAACTCAAGTATAAGAAGTGTATATTTTTAAGATATCTATCATCTCTAAAAGGAAGAATATACTAATTATTATTTAATTTTAATTATTTAATTGTTAGTTTTCTATATATATATATATTACTCCTGATCTTGACAAAATAAAATTATAAATTAAACGTAATTTTCAAGACCTTATTTTGTCATCTTAACTACAAAAAAAAAGTAAAATATGGACATTTCAACATCTCATTAATAAATTATTTTTACTTTTGAACGAAAATTGAACTGATAACGTACGTACATTAGATTAGTTTTCTTAGTCTAATAAACAAAAAAAAATATTAAGAAATATTTGGTTTTATTCTCTCTTTAAAACTTTTATAATAATTGTCATATCCTTCCATATAAAATGGTAAAAATAAGAGGAAATGCGATCATCTAAAACTCGTAGAAAGTGAAGAACATATAACATAACAACTGCTACTAGAAGAGTATATATTCAAGGAGGTATTAAATTCATAACTTTACACATCAAAGACAAACTGCATCAAATTTTTTTATCAATATGCCTAACACTTTTACTAGAGCAAGTTTAGTCATTAAAATGGAATGCAGTTTGTTGGTAAGCCCAAAGAGATTTCACGAATCCCCTCTCTTGCCTTTTTAGCTCACTTAATCATCCATTTTATGTCTTTGGTGTGCACTGTTTTAGGGGATGTGCCCGTTATGTTCTCGCCCACCTGTTGCATATAGGTAGGTACGAAAGAACTACCGAGCTCTACATACACATATTTAGCTGCTAGATGTTGAAATGCATTGATATTCTTGACGGTTATGATTTCCGGGTACAGTTGCATCGAAATATAAGGTATATCTCGTGCAGGAGGGCTTTATTTTAATTTAAAAAACATATAATTAAAAAATTGCATTATTTTATTGTTTGTACATTGTCGATCGAATGATTGTTGATTCATCCACAGAATACGTTTTGACGATGTTAATTAGGTAATTATTTTGATAGAATTAAATAAACTTAACTTATTAAGGCTGTCTTTTTATATATCAAATATATTTTAAAGTAAATAACAATCGTACTTTTATTAATCTTTTAAAAGCCTGAATCAGATATAAGACTAAAGAACTACTGACATTTTTAAACTGGTGGATAGTAAGTAAACTTAGGTGAAATGTAGGAGGGGGGGGCGAACTTAATTAAAATTATTGTACAATAAGTTTAGTATGAGAATATGCCTGCTTTGTACCTACCTACAATAAACAAAGTATGAACAAATAAACTAAATTCTACTCGGCCTACGTAAAATTACGGATTTTAAAATATATTTACAACGACATACCACAATAGCTACTCGTATAATTTATAATATAACTAAAAGGTTTAGTGGTTTTAACGTGATTCACGACATTAAAAACATACCAACATGATAAAAAGCCCCTGATTTTTCGTGTACCTCTTGCCTTATTTATTAATTTTTTCATATAGTTACATTACGTTTGCATTATTTTTTTTATCATGTATTAATAATTATAACTTATTTTATATTATATTAATATTGAGATATATTTTATATTTTTTTTATTACCTTAAAAGCTTTCTTAATATTTTATTGTATACGAAATTTTATCAGATATACTCGTATTGAGATCCGAAAGGATTGTATATCTTAGCATGAAAATGTATTCAAAATAGTCGATTATATACATTGAATATTACGCCTATATATTTTACGTGGAGTTTATAAATCGTAGCTTTTTGTTTTAAAATTATGAAGCATATTTCTTATATACTATTGCAAGTAATAAGTAAATAGTAGAAAGTTGGCATTGAATAAATAGCACAACAAATAAATAATACAAACATTAAAGGAATGAGATTGGAACGCTAGAAAATAAACGCAAGTTAAATATTATTAGTATTTTATATGGAAATTTAATAAGAAATAATAAAAGAGAAAACCACTCAGCTGATTCTAAATAGGAAGAGAGAGTCAAGAAACCAAAACAATCAAGGAGTCCAGGAAACTTAGATACAATGTTACCAAGAGTGCATAAATTCGAAGAAGTAACAGGAATGGTGCATACCATGTTATTTAGTAGCATCTGAAGGAGTATTTTCTCCATACGAAGTTTAAGGTTTTTCGTTAGAAACTTTAAAAAGTGGGGAAGGTTTTTATTGTGCAGTTTTATGACAATTTCTGAAGTCATCATGGTCTTTGTTGGATTTGAATATTTATATTGATTTGTTCACATAATCCCCATTTTTTTACTACTAACTAACTACATCAACAACTTGATAGTATAGTAACTTTTTTGATTGTATTTGAATATACAAATGTAAAAAAGTATTTCATATGTAAAAATGAGATTATAAAAAATACGTGTGAATGCAAGTTTTATGTATAGTTTATGTATATGTCGGAAGTGCACAATTACAAAATCAAATAAGTAAAATGGATAAATAAAAAACCCAAGGTTTGGAAGTTGAAAATACCATTCTGGCATGGCCAACATGGCTATTAAAATTATATGTTAGCACGAGTATCCGAATCGTTGCAGTTGAGACGTTGTGTGCGTTTTATGTAAATGTGTTAGTGAAAAACTGTAGCATTGTTAACTACTACGTTGTAACATGTACGTCATCTCCGAGGAAAGGGAAAGTAAGGAAGGAGCAGTATTATACTGCGCCGTAGCAGAATTATTGAACGAAAACGTGCCTGTAAAATTCTTTGACTAGGATCGCATAAGTATAAAGAGGGTGTAAAACGAACCTTGGTATAAATCCTCAATTTCATCTGATTCTAAAAAAAAGTTCAAAAATAATTGTATTAGATATGTTTTTTGATTTAATGAGTAAGCTTATGTGACGGAAGCTTAAGAAAAGTTAAATACTTGCTAACTTTAAATTAGTTAAAATATATTCTACAATGTAAATTTTCGACTTTCGAGCCTATGTTTAGAAAGATACTAGACATATTATTGTAAATAATGACTAAAAATATGAATCTATCTCCTAGATTTTTAAATAGTATTGTATGTTCATTCTGGGAAATAAGTTTTTGCCTACGTTTACGTGCACAATAACGTCTTCTTAATTTTGGTCACATCAAATCACATTATTGCACCGTAGTTAAACTCGAATATCTTAAACTTAGATGGACTGGTTTTATAAAGCATATTGTGATTGTATTATTAGTATTAACTTCATCAAAAAGCTACCAATAGCTCATTGACACGACACCAACAGATGTTCAATTTATGAATAGTATAAAACAAAATTTTGATTCGGTTTTCATTATATTTTTGAAAATTCTTCCAGACTAAGAATTATCTGTACTAGCTAGGTATTTGACGTTTGCGTTCGACACTTTTGCTAAGGCCCTGTTTTGTTTCCCTTTCACCAAAACAATAGTTTTTCAAATGTTTGGTTTATTTATTTCATTTTCTATTTGTTTGTACGCACATTACGTCAAAACTTTCACAATAAAATTTTATGAAATTTCACAATATTTTTTTTTTACAATCAAAAGGAGTAATTTTGCTCCTTTTCTTTCATTTTCACGGAGAAAGAAAACACCTTAATAAATAATTATATAATTGTAATAAAACTAAATGATTTTAGATGGTTATCGAGTTGTATTAGGAGGTGCTGGAAGAACAGCAAACGAAGTAGTTGGCAACAAATAGTAAACAATAAACCCACGTAAAGTAATTTGTATTAAACATTAATAATTAATGTTTAATACAATTTAAACGAACCAATTATTGGTTCGTTTAAAGACACTTATTAAAATTCGGTACTTAAATAATAAATTGGCTACGGTGCCACCTAGATTTCTAACATGGCCACAATGCCTCATCTCAGGTTACATTTTGATATTAAATTCATGGTTTTGCTGAGGTACAATAGGTGGAGCTTTTATCAACTCATAGCAATAATATTTCTAATAATTTATGCTTTCATCCAAAAAATAATAACTAGGCAGCCAGGATGTTGAACTTTTTGTGTGGCAATGTCGTCGAATAATAATAATTATTTATCAGACAGCGAAGCAATCAAAGCATAAGACACGAAGTTTTTTAGCATTCCATGGATTTACCGTGTGGGACATCCCCATCGCGTTGCATTGAGAAGAGTGCAAACAAGTTATTTGTATAGTTATACGTAGTACTTGATGTTGAAAAAATGTATGACAGTATTGACTGCTACGAGTATAAGTGGTTTTTCCATTCTTTTCAACTTGTACTACTTGTATACACTGCTTATTAATTGTATAACCTGTAAATTATTATTTTTTAAATATATGCACTTTATACCTGACTATTCATAAAGGTTTTGTTCCATAAGAATTGTCACCGAGTAGGTAAAAATTATAAGGTCTTTTGGACACATTTTCTATTTGTACAAGTTTCCAAATAAAAAGTCTCTTCATGAACTATAAATATTGCTGCACGGTGACTGCTGGTTGACGTATGATTATTGAATCACGTTTGAGGCTCGTCGGTCACTCCCTTTTATTTTCATTCTACTCTTACTTTGTGCTTATTATTATTAAAATATAAAAAAATACAATGTTTGAAGTGTTTTAAAATAGAACCTTAATGAAAATTAATAAAATGAAAAGGTTTAATTTAGGCTTGATTTAAATTCCAATAATGGAGATGTCATTTCAAAAACGATGAATAACAGATAAATTTCAATTAATATGTATTATTGCTTAAATGTTCAATATAAACTGTAGAATGATTTCTCGTTAGTTCACCTAAAAATATTCCTTAACATACGTAAGTTTAATGATTGAAAACGAATTGGAAATAAGCACTATCCTTTTTGAGAACGTCAGAGATGACGTTATTAGTAATTAGTAAAAAAAAGTGACTTCCGTTTAGCGGATAATCATACCTCTGTTTATTTATGTGCATCTAGTACATGGATGTCGTAATTTTTTAAATCATATTTTAATGCGCTTTACTTTTTTTTGTTCTTCTTTCTTTCTTGACTGGCTTTATGGGTTGGTTATTTTTTGTACATATAGGTTTATTTTGTAACTTAAGTAGTTATTTAAAACATTACAACCATACATGCCATTCCTTGTCTAGTCGTCTGAAAATTAATAGAATTTCAGTTTAATTTGCACTTTAATTGTATCAATAAAAAACAAGCGGAAACCTCACCGATTCTCGATAATATACTAACTTTTTGAATGTTCCCTACATTCAAAAAGTATTAAATGATGGTTTACTAAAAACGCCTAAAAACACGTTGGTTTTATATGTTGATGTTATATGTAAAAAAAATCAATACGAAACTTATAATTTTATTCGTAATCATATTTATGAAGAGAACCATTTTCTTTAGCTATACTTAATTTTTAATGAATATCTTTAGTTTAATTAATTACCTGAGAATTAAATCTATATTTTGTTTATTTTTTGGTCTACTTTCCCTGCTGTGTATATATACGCAACGCACACGTGTAACTCAGGTTGTAGTGTGACATTGAATTTATATTACAATACCTCCTCGAGTGTTATGAGTCCCTGGTATGATTTATCAAACTTTTGTTAAAAGTTTCAGCTTGTTTAAAAGTTACTTCTTTTTACAAGTAAAAAAGACTAGTTTGCATCGTTTTAATCGTACTGTGTTTAATAATAATTAATGGTTAATTCAATTAAAAGTCACAAAATATTTTATTAAAAAAAATAAACAATTGTAATTATTTAAATTCTAAACAATAATTGAAATTAACACGCATTCTATTTATAGTTTCTCAAAATTTTAGAACAATAAAATCGACATATAAAATATTGTAATATAATGCCTTAAGCTTATATATAAAGCTCCAAGGTAAATTAGTGAGTTTTATCTGGAAAAATGTTTGTTATCTAATACAATAAAAAATATTTTTGTCTTCATAAAAGCTAATTTAAATTATAATTTCCTAAACAAAATCAATCTCAAAACAAAATAATATTATTTAAAATAAAAAAAAAAGTAGTTTTGTGGTAAGTATTTAAACCGTATAAAAAATCTCTAAGCTTTGTACATAATAAAAACAGCATAATTAAGTACATAAAACTCTTATAATAAATAAATATATTTTACCTAAGAAATATCTATTATATTTTGGAAAATGACAAAGTTTTTAGTCTGTAGTTTTGTTCCTCACGAATTTATATAAGTGATTAAACAAATATCTCATGGACATGGAGTTTTTCAAAGTTTTACAAGGGCAAAGATTTTAATCAAACAAATTAAACGGGGCGAGTTAATCAGGAGAAACCCAATATGAATGCTTCAACGCGTTGATATCAAGAGCGCATAAGATGAAAGAGGTAGCTTGAATGAATTGAATGAGGCAACAGGTGCTGATTGTATAATATACATTATGAAGGTAAATGACGAAACAAAGTGCTTAAAAGATAACGCTATTTGTGATGAAACTCTGTATGAAGATAGAAACAAAGAAGAGGAGTTTAAGTTTGGTGCCAAATTTCTTAGCTCAATTTACTACTTTTAGTAAATAAACATTCAAGTATCATTGGTGTACCAGGTCGCAAAATTTGGGGTTGTACTTATACCGACTCCACCCATGTATTGATTACGAGAGAACTGCACCCCGGCTTACTGCTCGCACTTTGTGTACGCCCACTTGTTGAGCCTACCTACCAAAGAACTTTGTCTTTTGGAATGGCTGCAATGAAAGGTTTAAAACGAATAATGGGCTTATATCCCATAAAAGTAACAAAATATACTTGTGGGATACTTACATTAAAAGCTTTTTATCTCTTTCATATTAATACATACTTCACTGATCCAATAAATTGATCTAGCAAAAAAAAATGTCCTTCCAAACCCACACCTGTGTTTTATGATTTTGTATTGTCACATTGTCTATAACTATTAAAATTATCAGTATTTTGAAAATAAAAACGGCATAGGTAACAAATAGAAAATAAATTGTCATATCCATATTTTATGTAGATCGTTGACGGTTCAGCCTCCCCATATATATATATATATATATATATATATATATATATATATATATATGGGGATCTACAAACTAATCTTTATTGTACTACGTCGTAGTCATGCGTAGAAGGTCTATTTGAGGGTTTAGAGTTATTTAAGTTTAATAGTTTCAAAAATCACCTTGCATTTAAAGTAAAATAAAATTAAAATACTCTTCTTATCCATTTTAATTACTGACTAAATCTAAAAGACGAGATTTGTTTACTTATTTAATGTAATTTTAATTTAAGCCTGCTATGACTTAGTTACCTGTTCGCGAGTACTGAACGAATCTTTCCATGTATGTTGCCCTAGTACATACTCACCATAAAGGCACTATTATAGGTAGGAAAAAACAAAACTAAAAAAAAAGAAAGCGTACAGAAAAGCAGTCCCATGATGGTTTTTAAAAATCGTTTCTCAGTTTAAATTTAATTTGTGCAGTTAAAAATTTAACTCTTTGATTCCATTGCTTAGATTTAATTATGCAATAAAAATATTCTTTACATCAATCATAAAATTAAAACAACATAAATTAAATAAATAATCTATTTCAAAAAAACATTATTTTTGTGCAGGAATGAATACAAAACTATTACGATGCTACGTGACTAAGGACTCATAAACTCGTAGAAGTGGTCTGCGTGTAATCATAGTGCAGTTTCGCTTGTACAACTGAAGCTGTGACGTCTCATAATATCTTATAAATAAATATACTTGATTTCGCTGGTGACTCTGTCCGCTGGGACTCTAATGAAATCAGACGAAACATGTCTTGATACAAATTTATTATTTTTCAATAATAAATTTATATTTTTTGCAATTTGTTTATTATTTGTAGTTTCTTCTTAACGTCCAAATATTTTATAATTACTTATAAATACGTATATAATTATAGCAAATAGCACATTTTTTATAAAAAAAAAATATTAAATTTTTCGTTGTCAAATAAACACAAATAAAAACATGGATAACTTTGGATATCTCCTGAGTTTATTGTGTATTTTTATAACATTTTCCCTATTCTTAATATAATAACAGATTTATTATATCTCTATAAAAAGAAAACATTTAACAACAAATAACCATTTAAGAATAATAAATTTAAGGATAGCTATCTGTGTTCTGACAGATATATGAAATAATTGTTACATAAATTACGAAGTTTAAAAAAAGAAAGTAAAAAAAGCTAACACAGCACATCAGCAAAGCTACAATGCACCGATACTAGGGATTCATAATAATCAGAAGGAAGTGAATGCACCTCTCTACGTCAATTCTGACGTCACAAAAACAAGTGAAAGTAGGAAGGAGTAGAAAGAATCTTATACGTTATATGACTTTATTCAAACTTTAGAACACGTGAGGACTTTAGAACATTGCTCATAAGAAACTAAAAGTTATTTCTAAGTATTGGTTCAGCCGGACAAGAACGTGCTGTCAAGATTTTGTCACTCTAGGGTGTCGGAGGAGCAGCCGAACACAATTTGATTGATTGGAGAGATTTGCTTTGCTGATTTCATCACAATAAATAATATGTAGAGACAAAAACACATAATGTACCAGCCGCTTCAAATAGTAAAGCGTTCAAACCCATTGCTAAATAAATATATAAAAATATTTTTTTTTAGGATGAAAAAAGTTTACTTGCCACACGTTGCTAAAACACGCTGCACCTCTACCAGGGGCTCATAACGTGAAGAGAGATATCCACGCATACGAGAATGCAACAAACATATGGTTGTTATATATATATATATATATATATATATATATATATATATGTATATAAATTACAGATATAATAATTGTGTTAGTAAAACTGTTTCGGTATAAAAAAATATTTAATTTGTGTAATATATACATTTATGTGTTCGACTATGATTGATGTGAATTAATGTTATTTGAATTTATTATTCATTCCTATATAAATATTTCCATTTTAGTTTTTATTTCTATATCGATAGGTTTTTTCCTACGGGTCATAAAGGTCTAGCAACGAGGCTAAGTACACTGCATAGTTTAGCTACCGTTTGATATCTAGACTGCTAGATACACCTGGCACCAACATGTATATGTGTTTGTGGCGACCGTTAACACGGTGAAAATCGGAACATCTAGCTTACACCGTAATGAATGATAAAATAAATATATCCACATATACTAATTTTATGGCGGCCAGTTGAATGACAAGTCACTCACCTCACCACTCCACCACCACTCCACCACCACTCCACCACCACTCACCAGTTCTAACTGAGCAGACAAATGTTTATTTTTTAAAACCACTTTTAATTACTATTAGCTAGGTATTGTTTTTTTTTTGGGATGATATTAATCATCTAGCGACGCGCATTTTCTTTCAATGTCATTTATAAAGAAAGTCGATCGGCCTTCTTTCTACATAAGAACCTACGGCGTAGCATTGTAGAAGTTTATTTACAAACATATTTTTCTTACGTTTATCAAATAGATGCTCGCAAAAACTTGACTTAGTTTTCTTTGTGAGGTTGTGTTTAGTTAAAAGATGTAGAATACTATATATGTATGTATATTTTATATATATAAAGATAAACCCTCTCTCTGGGTGTTCTTCTTTCAATACTTAGTTGTTGATACACATAAATGAAAGGTTACGATGCAACTCTACCAGGCACTCATAAAAGAGTAGAGGTTACAATTCATGAAATCAATAGTGCACTGCGGCACTTTCACTTTCACAGCTGATTCTATGACGTCACATGAAAGTATGAACGCGTTTAACGAAATTATTTATTAATAACGCTTATGCCATTTCTTAAATTTCTTATCAAAAGCATTATATTTTTATGTTGGAGCAAGAATCAGGCCTGTCATCGTATTATTTATAATAAGGTATATCCTTAATATTTTTATACAAAAATAGGAAAAAAGAAACAATGAAGCCATATAGTGGTATAATAAAGATCGGTTTTATTTTTAGAAAACAGTTGTTAAATAATGGAAATGATAGTGTAGTAGCCTATATGATATACATACAATTAATATAAAGTTTTTTAAAAACTCGATAAGACTTCCCGTTTACGATGACTTAATTAATATATTTGCGCAACATGCAAATAGATATTACGTTTCCCTATTCGGATGGTTCATCCAATTCTTGTTTGTTTTTTGAAATGCTTTCTTAATAGAACTTTGATCTTAATAAATTGAATATGGTATCCATAACAACAGTCAAAGAAAAACATAATAATAGCTTAGGCACATAGAAATATTCTTGTACAAATAAATAAATAATAATATCGATTAAACATTAGAAAACTTTCTGCAGTCCTTGATGAATCACTACTATCAAATATATTTAATGAAAAACAAAAATAATATAGTAAAATGGACATACCATTAAATTCGTCATTTACATTACAAAGTAATACATACAATAATAAAACTTACCGAAACGACTCCATTGTATAACGATTTTCAATTTATTATTAACAAGTTTGATTTTAATTTGATGAACTTGTTCTGACTGGCTGACTTGTTCTGGTCTATTTATTATTATTTTTCTAACTTTGTAAAACAAATTCATGGCCGGTGGGGCCAATCAAAGATTCATCATCAAAACAATATCATATATTTTTAGGACGGTGGGTGATCTTAAAGATCAGTTTTAGTAAAAAAAACACAGTTATCTTGTAGAACTGATAAGATAAAAAAGCACCCAGTTATGAGCATTGTATGGTGCATTTGTATTTATATTTAGGATATGCAAAATCAGATATGTTCATGTAAATGGAAAATGAATTGAGGTGGAAGAAGACATACGAAAAAAAAATCTTTTATATATTATATTATATATATAATATTATATATAATAAATACATGCATTTCACATGAAATTATGTTTTATTAATTATAAATCTTTTTAAACGAGATCGGAGCCGCAAACAAAATTAGAAGTATAAAAAATAATATAGTTTGTCTTGTATGAAAAAGCAAGTAAGTAATAATTGCTGTCAAAACGATTATTTCTATAATAAGACTATTTTCTCTTATGTAGTAGTAGTTCTTAGTTACTTAGGCTTACATATATAAGTGTATAATCAAGTCAACTAAAGCTTTTTTTTCCTTTAAAAAAATGCTGTAAAACCCAAATAAGAGAGATAGCTGTCGTTGATTGCTACTTTTAATTTGCTACAGTAGATACTCGATTATCCGGCTCTCAGTTATACGGATTCGCGATTATCCGGACTACCGACTAATTATACAATTCGAATTTATGCAAGCATGAACGTGTCGAACCTGGCATTATCCCGCCCGCACGATTGCTGCGCTACGTGTTTCGTTATTCGTAGAAAACATATTGCAGAAAATTGAACAGCAGGAAATGCAACAAGATGAAACAGAAGAAAATCTAGACGTGGAAAATGATGCAGGACCATCTCATGATGAAGCACTCCATGCCCTGGAAACAGCTCTCAAGTGGTTTGAAAAACAAACAGAGAGTGATACTGTAAGTTTACTACAGCTGAAACGAATTCGTGATTTAGCAGCAATAAAGAGAAAAAGTGGCTTACGACAAATGAAATTACCAAATATTTTAATTCAAATTACATAATTTGAATTAACCTAAATATTTTATTTTATGATTAAGACTGCAGTATTTTAGTATGTACGTACATGTATGTATGTAATCTAAGAAAATGTATCTCCTAATAATTTCTTAATAAACATTGATTTTCGTCGATATGTATTTGTTGTTTTTAATAAATAACATCGTATGTACAACATAATTATATATGCACAAAACCCGCTTTTCTTAGTACATTCGATTATCCGGATTTTCGATTATCCGAATGCCTAACGACAATAATTAGTCCGGTTAATCGAGTTTCTACTGTATTTATATAAACAATGAAGTTACTTAATAATTCATCATACAAATAACTATTGTCACAACTAAAGATATTACACCTTCAATTTATTTACAGTGGTCAGGGTATTTATTTATTCAATTGTATTATTATTATGATTTGGTTCAGCCCTCACTCACACAAATAGAAGACTCCTCCTCCACTCACATAAATAGAAGAATTTGAATGCACTAATATATCTCGATCATTATGAGCTCCTAGTAGAGTGATAGTTTATTTCTCAGGTTCATGCACAACAAATTAATTAATTAATTTTTATTTATTATTATTATTGTTCATCAAGAAATAAAGGCCGGCCATGAAAATATTTATTTTATGATAAAGAAAATTAGAAAAACAATAGATTAGTAATATTAATTAACCAAGCCAACTGTAAAAAATCATCCCTCTAATTATTTTTTACTTTGAACTTCTCCAGTATAAATAACTAAATTATTAACAATTGGATGAATAATTGTTTTTGTCACTTGAGTTATGTGAACAATAGGGCCGTTTCGATTTCAGAAAATAATGTTACAATTTAATAAAAATAATAATATCGATTTCGGTAATATTGAATTTTGAATGTATTCTGAAGTTTTAATTAAAGATTCGAGACTAAAGTTGACACAAAAGCTGAAAATTCACAATACAATTGTTTCTTTTTCAGAGATAATTGTTTATGATCTATTTTTTAACAATATACTTAGATTTTTGTTTATTCGTGAGTTTTTTTTATATTTCCTTGTAACATTTTCACTGTGTGTGTGTGTTTATTAATATATATTACTTATTACTAACACAATCATATATTGTAGTGTGCAATATCGATTAAATACTGCGTAACCTCCTTGACGCCATGAATCCCTAGTATGGTTTATCAAACTTCTCTCTGAAGTTTTCAGTTGGAACAAACAACATACATACACAAATCACAACCATGCTTTTTCACTTATTATAATATAACGCTTTATTTAAACTGAACTTCATAGAACAGACGTTAAGACTACAACTTACTTATGGCCTAATTACATTATACGATCTACGCCACTCTATGTCTGGTTAGTGATTCTCTTTGATTGGCGGAAACGCCTATTAGTTATTATTCAAGGTTAAGTCGTATTTTATCAGGTTCAGATCGTATTTGATAATTTGGCCATTACTCGTCTTATAACTAAATTATTTTATTTTAGAAAGCAACATCCATTCAAAAATATAGTAAAATGTTTTGCATAAATAATAGCGCAACCAAAAAATCTTGTAAAATCGACAATTCTTTTGCAATAAACATTTCTTTATCGTGTTAAGAAATCCTTGTATCTTCTTTGTATGATGAAAAAGTAAACTCAATATGTAAGCTGACGTAATAAATAAAAAAATAATTGCTGTGTGAGTATTATGTTTTTTTGTGTGTGTGTGTGTGTGTGTACTATTAATTTATTTAGAAGAGAGGTAAAAAAAAAATATAGAAATACAAACAAATAAGGGCAGAGATATTAAAACTTCAATGCACTTGTACCAAGAGGACATAAATATGGAGAAGGGAACACGAATAGTGCACATGGTGAGAGAACTACAAGTATATTATCAACATTTCTATAAATTCACGACTCTACACACAAACGGCGGTATAACTCAAAAAGGAACTTGATTCAAAAAACATCTGTATAATTAATTTTTCGCATAATTTTGCTTACAATGAGCTTAGCAACGAACTTTGAAAGAGGGTTTTAGTGGTCTTATTCTATTTCAAGGGTACTAATATAGGATGTTTTTCCCGTGTTAATCACCGGTGTGGACTGTTTTTACAATTTAGTTTAGTTTAAGTAAGATTTATTTTAAATAATTTCATTTATTTTTTACTTTAAGTGATAAATTTCGTGACTTTAATAATTATTAGTACACAATTGTGTACAAATATATATTATGTTCTATGTACAAAACTTTTATAATAGTTCTCATATACATATAATTTAATAAATTGATTGAGATAAATTTTAGATATTTTTAACACAATTATAATAAAATGCCATATCTGCACGCATTGTCGTACTTCCATGACATTTTTCACTGTGCTATATATATACTAACATAGCTACTAGATGTTGAATGCATTGATACTCTTGACGGCTATGAGTTCCTGGTACAGTTGCATCGTAATTTAACGAACCAAACAACTAACTAATGTTGCGGCAAAAAAGCAAGCACATTTTTAAACATAATAACATAATAACCATTAAACAAGTTACCTCAGCTAACATAAACTTATTTTTCGGCAATATTTCGGTAATATATATTTTTAACAAAATAAATCTTAACTATTTTATAATAATAATGATCTAATCCTTTGTGATTCTGCCTATATGCCTGAATTTGCTACAACTATATATATAAATATCATGCTGAAGAAGGAATCAGCCTATTTTTGTCTTAAGATTATTTTTTAAGACGATAGGGTCAACGAAAAGATGAAAGTTTGAAAAATCAGCCTTAAAGTTTTTGAAGGAATATAAGAAATTTCAATAATATCTCCGTTTTTGAAAGATCATTCCCAAAACATTTCAATATTTACATATAGGTTATATGTATGGACTAAATTTAAATTGACTCTCAATGACAATACATGTGCGAAAACTGTAAATGAAAAATTAATGAAACCCGATATTTGGCTTTTGGCTTTAACTTAGAAAATTATTTACCGCAGTGGGAGCTCCAAAATAAATTACGAATAAAATGCATAAAACGCATTATTGGCACACTAAGTTCCTAAAGAATTGAATACGCCTACAATGTTGTTTGATAAACACTGTTTAGGCAGTTCAAACATTTTTTATTTTTGTAGTATTAAATCATAATCTAGTGATATATATTTTTTTTATAATAGAAAAGTATATTTTAATAATGATATTATATTCATAATATAACATAGCAAAGAACAATAGAGGTACTTATTTGAGATATTAATTTATGTTACACCTGTTGATGTAACCCCCTAGAACGCAAACATCAAATACTCAATTCCAGTGACCGGTTATTGTGGGAATTTCGGAATAAAACGGACACTCCTAATAGAAATGAATAGTTGACATTAAATTTAAATATTATTTATATTTATTTAACTTATATTTTTTTTATTTTAAATATTTATTATAAACAGCGATATATTTGCGCGAAATGTTCAAATATATATTCTTAAAACAATCTAGATTATAAAATAATCTAGTGTTCGTTAACGAGCAACAGTGCCAACAGTGGCACTGTTACCCACCTTTAGGGTGGGGTGAGGCGGGGTGTATAAAACGTACTGGGAGTGCATAACTATAGAAAATGTACGAATCTCGGGCTCAATATTTATATAAACCTATTTCATTAGAACTTTCTTATTATGTAGGCAAATAACAATTTCTATATTATTGAAAACCAAAACCTAAAAAGAAAAGACAATTTAAGAAACAGTCTATACTATCCGTTTAAGAACAGGTTTCATTTATTAACAAAGTAGAAAGTCAATTCAGTTTTTTTAGTTGAATTCACAAAAACAAAAGTGGATGTGGAAGTAAGGGTAGTTTGAAATACTAACTATTCATCTCTACAGGATGTGACGTCACAGAATCAGCGATAAAAGTGAGAGTACCTCAGTGCGCTATCGATTTAATGCATAGCCATCGCTTCAGCTTCATGCGTCCCTAGTACCGGTGCATCCTAATAGTTTGTACCTAGTAGTCAGATAGTTAAGTTTGTCAAATTTAGTAAGTAGTAAGTAGTAGTTAGTTGGTAAGTAGTGTGTTTGTTGTAGTTAAGTAGGAAGATGATAATAGTGTTAAAACATGAGTGAGTCAGAGAAGATTAAAAGATTAATATAATCAATCAACAGAGTATAAAGCCATGCATGCATTCTTTTCATTTACATTCAGTCAATAAAAGTTTTGTAAAATAAATAAACTAATAACTATTTTCTTTTTAAATACGGTAAAATAATAGTGCGTTATATAATAGAAGAGAACAAAATGAAATGAATGACGAAATTAAATAGTGTTTTTTTATATTTTTAATCTAAATTAATATTTTGAACGTTTTGTTACTTTTTACTATTTAAACCATAATTAATTTAAGATTGACTGACGAGTCCTTTCTCTCTCTACTTAATTTATATATAGAATATAATAAATAGAACATAGAAAAAAAACTAGTTAGGTACTTGTTCATCCTAATATAAAAAATTAATGAAATACACCCTTTCAATTCTAAATAAATAAAAAAAATGATTTTAAATTAAAAAACTTTTTTTCAAGTAACTTTTTTAATTGTAACAGTACTAATGTACTAAGACCGCATAGACGTTAGGATATCTAAAATTGTACACTGCATCTACAACTTTTAAATTTTAATTCCGATCACATAGATAATTTTCTACGTAAGGAATCAAAACTTGAGTTGTTGTTCAATTTATAAAAAATATCTTATGATCATGGCTAACTATTGTAATTGGTTATTTTAAAAGGATAATTAATAATTAAGGTTATTTTTATCATTTTTGACAAATGGAATGTGGATCCACAGTTCATTTTCTGTTATATCTGTCTTAAGTACTCGTATATATAGAATATTTATAGTTTCAAAATATGTGTTTATTCAAAACTTTTTAGATAGTAAATATGCTTAACATGATGATTTAAGAACAACAAAGAGTATATAAAGTTTTTTCAATAGGTTTGACTGTTCTAAATTTACAGACAGACAGACAGACCATTGCAGAGCCGGCAGGGGCAACATTGGTTGAGAAATGAGATATCTACGTGAAGTTTTTTTTGCACACATCGATCGTGAACCAATGTGCACTCTCTGTGAGAAATGTACTAGAGCATCATAAGTAAGAAAGAGATTCTGAGCATTCTTATAACTAAAATATTGATGGATATGTCATATATCCATATAATATAATGTTTTTGATTACATTTTAAAGTAAAGTAAACTTAAATATATTTTCATACATATTTAATATAAAATTCTGAAAAGGTATTTAGTGTTATTTGGTACAAGTAATTACCATGTATTAAATATATACACATAACTCTAAACAATAGTATTATATTTTTGAGGCGATGCTGTGCACTCTAACCGTGAACAGAGTCGTGTTCAAGCGCTTTTTTGTTTGTAATGGGACGTCACAGAATCGGTTGTGAAAATGAAAGTTTATCTAAGTGCGCTTGAATGCAATCCTCACCACTTCGATTTTATGAGACCCTCGTACCGTTGCATCGTACTATTTTGTCTTTATTAGTAAAGTAAGTTTACTTACTTACTACTAAAGTAAGTTTTTGTTGTTTATAAAAAATATATTTATAAAATGTTAAAGTAGCTGATTGTAAAAATCTACTTTTGCGTTGATAAGAAAAAAAATATTATAAATAAGAATAATTATATTTTTATTATAAATTATGAATCATTTTTTTCGTTGAACCAGCTGTGCGCAAAGGAAGAGATGTATGTAATGTAGTAAATAAGTATCATACCGATACAATTTGAGTTAAGTTGATCCTCTACGGATGACTACGGCGTAGCACTAGCAAATGCTTATGATAAATAAATGTGTTGTCCAACAGTTCTGACGACATTATTCTACAGCCATTAGTTGTTCCAAGTGAAAATCAATTTACATTACAATATACACTAACACCTCCATTTTAATTTTAATCTACAGTTCATTGTTTCAGTTTCATAACCAAAGTTTATTTTTTCAGCGGGAAAATAAATATTTCGTTAAATGTGAACTAGAATATGAATAAGTCTCTAAAATCAATAAAAAATAGAGTATGTATACTATAATGTACGCACGTAACAAGTTATACGTCGTTAAATATAGTTTTTTAATTGCATGCACATAATTAATTACAAAATATTTTCGACATCTCGAAAACTAAAATAGAAATTAAAATTTAATAATGTAATATTAGTTTAAAAGAAACCTTCAAAAGGCTAAAGCTAGATAGATAGATTTGTGTAAACAGTAATTTTATCTCATTTATGGTTTATACGATTATTTTATCACAATTATTTTTTTATTATTTTAATTACTTAATTAATTAATTGAAAATATATGTTTATATAAAAAAAATGTTCTTTATGTAACCTGCCAGACACCTAGTAAGCTAAGTTCCTCTAGCTTTTCATAATTATTAATTAAGGCATATGCCCTTATAAATATAAAATATAATATAAGTTGGAGGTATAAACCACGTTTCATCATAATTCATTATGATTATTTATTTAGCTTACACGGACGGAGTCTTGTGCTGGTTATGATGTGACGTCACAGTTTCAGGTGAAAGATTATTTGAGTGCGTTATCGATTAACTACATTCTCATTCTTCAGACGTTATGAGATCCTAGTACCTATGCAACGATATAGTTTGTATCTCTATATAGTAGTTTGTTTGACTTTTCAGCAAGCAGTTTGGGCAAAATTTTTTGTTGAAAGGTTTTGTTTATTTATTAATTATATATATATATATATATATATATATAACAAACCTTAGTGTCTTTCAAATGATACATTTAATAGATTAATCCATTACCGTCTCCAAGTTTTAATCAATATACATTTAATTTATTTACAAATTAATTCATCTTTGTGCTTGCTTCGAGTGTCTATAGCGTAGAACAATCTCATTCACGACATTTATGAACGACTACCTACCTCGTTTCGATTGAAAATATAAATATAAGGTCATTTATACTTACTAATTTATTTTTTCCTTAGACTGGATAATATTGTGTGTCATCCTCAAACAAATAAACTATCGTATAAAGTAAAATAATGTAAAAAATAGCAGGTAAATAAACTTTCGTATTGGACATCGCTATAAAAACATATGCCGAGAGTTAATATTAATCTTGATACCATTTGGTTAGTTCAATGTTATATTGGTTTTGTCAATAAGGGTCAAACATACCTTATTACTTTAAATAAAAACAATTTAGGCCTTTTGAATTGTGTCAAAAACGTTCTCGTTTAAAAGATGACTTACCACATAATTAAAAAATATACTTGCCACATAAATGTGTTCAGTTAAATGTTATTTTTATTTAAATATTTCGCAGATATTGGATATTTTTTCTAAAAATAATTTAGTTCCAAACGATTAGTAGTGACATAATTGAGACGTAAGTTACTGAATTTCATTTAATTTACATAATATCTTCTTCCATACTACACATTCCATACAACTTTATTCTCATGTTCATGTGGCTTATCCGTGGGTGGATTAAAAGGTTTCTACTAGGGAAGCATAAGCGTAAAGAGATCTGTGGCAATGAAAAATATTAATGAAAAATAGAAGCAAAGTCCATTTTCAAAAAATTATGGCCTTATAATATAATTTATTTTATAAAATATATTATAAGGAGAAAAATAAATTAATTATAATATATTTTAATAATAAATGTTGCTTATTAATAAATGTTATTGGCCCTTGAATTAATTATCGTAAATTAAAAACAGTATGCGTTGTTAAAATACTTTAAAATTATATAGCGCAGAAAAATTATCTTAGAGCACACATTTTATGATGTGAAATTGCATGAAGTGTACAATTCACATACATTCTTTAACTCTATACAAACGAAAGTTTATACCGTACATAGATAGAACACTCACGACACGCCCTCTTTCATGTACTTCATGACACACAGGAAGCTTCCGTGTATCTAAAGCACTGCCTATACTCGCTGTCTCTTTCTAGGGCGCACGCCCACTTCTTATCTCCATTTCGTTTTATATATAGGAATATTATCAAAACAAAAAAAAAAGAATAAATATAATAACTAATAAGCATCTAGTAGTATATTGGGTGTCAAACTATACTGTTTTCTAAATCTAGGACATAAAACGTGTCTAGCAACAGTGCATGGATAATGCACATTTACTCCATTTCTATTATGCACTCCTAGTAAAAGCGCATCGTAGTATGAGACTATCAATATATTTTGTTATTTTTTTTATACTATTATTAAAATTAGTGTTAGTGAGTAAGGGAATAAGATGAATGAAACATGCAAAATGTTATCGAGGCAACAATTTAAACTGGAAAATTTAAAGGTGTACTGTTCCCACGGTGAAGACGTACTGTTACCATGTGTCCCAATGATACCGACAGATATGCCATTCTATGCCATCGAATTCAAAAATTTACAGTTGCTTTGGAATAACTATCAACAAATCATAAGGATAATCGTTGCAAGTGTGTGGATTAAATTTGGAGAATCCATGCTTCTCACATTGGCAGCTCTATGTAACCTACTCACGCGTAATCAATCAATAAAATTACGCGTAATCAAATCAATAAAATTACTCAAAAATAAATTTAATATTTATGTAATGTCTTTCCTTCAAATTTATTTTAGTTGGTAGCGTAACAACGCGCGCAGGGTACAGCTAGTTTGTAATAAAATCTAACTAAGAGGCAAATTTAAGACATATTTATTATAATATTATAAAAAAACATATTACTTCTCTACTTCTAACAATGCCGAGATCTACCCCATTTTAAATCCTCTTAATTATGGTTAGAGCTTTAAAGATTAACACACTACTATGTAAAATAAAGATAAAACTAGTTAAAGTTTTGTTAATCTATCTGCCTTTCCCAAAACAAAAAATACATAATGTTTATACAATATAATTAAAAATAATTAAATTTAAATAAAAAGATAGTTAATTTTTCGTGCCCATAACTCACCGAAATTTGTTAAATTTTGAGAATAAACCATTAATTTTCAAACGACAAGAAAAGAAATAGAAAATCTTGCTGGTATTGGAAGGTATTGTTGCAACTACGTTGCTAATCCTGTACCAAATTTCAGTCACAAAACAAACATGATGAGTATCATTAAAAGACTGATATTTTCACGTTAAAATGGTCACGTCACAGAAATAATTGTGAAAGTGAAAGTACTGCACTATTGATTAAGCACTTTCTCACCCTCACGGCTTTATGCTCTCCTGGTACCGTTGCATCATAGGGCTTTGATGACTCGGTGAGTTCGTTTGTAAGTTCGGAATCATCTATCTGTCCTTATGAGCCGCTCTAAATAAAAAAAAGATGTTTTCTACGTTGCTGTTTGTTTTTTTTTTCGTTGCTTTTTATTTGTATCTCATGTGTTTTTCTATGGTTTAAGGAGAACTAATATTACAAAATTGGGGGTTAAAACAAAAACTACGTAAACTAAGCTTAACGACTAGGCAAATTTTACTTATTGAGCAATGTTTTATTTAACAACTAGAATTACCGATTTTATGCTCAAAGTTCTCTCTACAAAGCTTCCCAACTAGTTATCGCACTACAACATTGAATATCATTCAACTTCAATAAGGTGATTGAACCATATTTTTATAAAAAGGGCATCAAAAATTCGTCACAAGTGTATCAAGACACGATTCTTGAAAGAAGGCAGTTAAATTTCAAGATACACACAAAAACACCAATAAACACACAATTTCACATGGAGAGAGAGGACTTTAATGTTGAAAGGACTGTTAAAGCCAAAGGAGATATTGATCTTCTTCAAAATGTTGAATGAGGTTAATATATTTTTCATTAACAACCATTAATTAAATAGTTTATGCAGTAGAAAAGTATTTATTATGTAGTATTTATGGCAAGACAAGTTATAACATATATGTACATACTACGATCATTATTATTGATTTATCGCCTACTTTCAGATACCAATTTAATTATAATGATAACTACATAGTACAATTCATTAAATATAACGGTAGGAATATATTTAAAAATAAATCCATACAATAAAAAGAGTGTTACAGATTCATATACAAACTTATACACACACACACACACAGATAAGTTACCTGTGTACAAGGTTCGATTATGTCTTTACGTTTATGTACTCCTAGTTCACTTGCTTCTATCTTACCTACTTATTAAAATAGCTTTTAAAGACGACGATTTTTTTTATAATATAATACAGTTTGTGAACAAACTATACAACTATATAACCATATAATATAATACAGTTTGTGAACAAACTATATGGTTATTTAAATTATATGGTTATTAAATTATACAAACATTTTAGTAATACATGTAACGTTATATAGAGCATAATCGAATAATAAGGATATGTTTCATTCATATAATATATATATTTTTGTTATGATATTATATTATATTTATTTTGTAGCAGAATACATTACTAATATTATGTATATAACGGATTTTATGATACAAATGCAGAGGTCTTGACGTCGTAATTGCAACAGTTAAAATGAAAAGTATCTGTATGTGCTATAACGATTTGAATACAAACCATTTATACTTCCTATAGCTTATTAACCCCTGGTACTATTACTTATTTTTAGGTTAGTTATTAGTTTAGTTAGAAGAGGAAGAGTTAGTTAGATTTTTGCAATTACATAGGTATTATTTATTTTATAAATTTATGCCAAATTTTATATGTAAGTAACTAACTTTTTTATGTTACTTATTTATATTACCTATCAAAACAGAAAAATTATACATTTCTAAAATAGAAATCAATTTTTAAAAAATATGAAAACACCACATCCGATTACAATTGCATTTTTATTATTTTACTATGAAGTAAGTAGTTAGTACTTATTATATAATTAATATACCACAATCATCGTTCGTACACAGGGGGAAAAGAAAGTGCATTCAAACATATTAGAGGTAATGGTACAAATGTATTAGAGGACCATAACCGCGAAGAGATATTATGTAGAACTTGCACTCAGGTTGATCGACGACGACTGATTGAAGTGTTAAAGTGTCAGTCTATCGTGCAAGGTGGTGGGTGGATATGATTCCTACACTAGAAAATGTTTGTTCTAAAGAAAAACTTATATTTTTCGAAGGTTTCGTGGTATAATTAATAATATACATATAATTAATAATAATTGTAAGTTGTCTTGAATTTTCTAAATGAGAAACGTTCGAATGTATGTATTTATCAGGTATATGTGCCATTATAAGATGTATTACGCAACACAGATAGACTTTCGAGTATTGTATACGAACAATTATTGTATTGACAACCCTTGCAACATCATGCCCTAGATTTGTAGAAAATCAGCAACATGTTAACCATATTGGAACTACATAAATTGGACGTCCAAATACTATTTTTTGTAAGAAAATAAGAATATAATCTTTTAAACTTTTCAAATAAACATATTCAATTTAAATAGCATGTACTAAGTTATGAATTTGTATAAGGTTGACGTCAACCCGTTTTGAAAATGAAAGTATTTATTGGTATGCCATTGATTAAATGCAATGTCATTTCCTCCAGCTTATGAACCCTTAGTAGAGTTGCATACAAAAAGTTATTTATAACTAAAATGGCCTTGATGAAACTTAATAAAACTTAAATTTCTCTGTCCCCTATAAAGGCAATTATTAATTATATAGAAAATGCTTGACTCACATTCATTCATTGACGTCACAGATTCGATATCTGTCGCATTTAGGAATTTTTAATAATGTATTTTCAAAAATACTCTTAAGTACGCAAACAAACTAATTTTGAGTCACTTCCAAAGGTGTTAATACAAAACATATTTGAAATTAATATTGAACTTTAACTAACTTAATTTATAGATAATATGAGTGTATACTGTTTTGCTACTTATTTACTTCTACTATGTTTATATTTTTAAGATGATTGTATTCATATATCAAATGAAATGTTCACGAAGCAACCCCTCTTTTTACACCTACCTCACTACCTACGTTGAAATGTAAATAATATGACAATCAAAGGTTTTGTCTAATGAAGAGTGCATTTTCACTGCGAATGTACTAGATATTCGTAAACATAAAAGATATCTTCAAGCTATGCAATATTTTGCACACAGATTCCTAAAAAGCAAATATGTTACTAAAGTAAAGACTTTAGTAACATATTTGCTTAAGTATATGTTATGTGATGTGATCAATATTTTTTATTTTCCGTATTTTACACACGTTACCTTATTAATTTGAGTTTTATTAATTGATCTCTTATATAAAAATCCCATAGAAATTAATTCCACAAATAATTGCAAACCACAACAAATACTAAAATGTACAAAGAACTTTATAAATTGTCTAAAAGTTCTCGAATATCAAAAGGACTCATAAATGCCCAAATCACATATCCTTGGATTTCGGATAGAGGTTTATAATAATATAACAATCACAAAAAAACTAGATATAAGGTAATCTGGAGATCCTCAGAAAAAGACGTTAGATGTTCGTATAAAATTTTTTTTTTTCAATTTATGTCCCCGAAAATCGTCACTTTACATAAGCTTTGTTTAAAAGTTTAACAAATAATTATTCTACGATTAGTAAAGTTAGAAAGCTTAACGAAAATAATTTTACTCTCGAAGTAAGAAACATAAAAATCTATGATTTAAAACTTTTGATTAAAATTTAATTATAAATAAAAGTCAGGAAGACAGTAAATATGTTTTATTAAATGAGAGCGTTAGTGTTCAGTTAAATTTTATGAATCTATCGATATTTTAGGAAATGATTTTTAATATTATGTAGGTATACTCAAAATAACATTGACTTACGTGTCTATGAATAATGAAGTGAAAGGAATACATTGAAGTGTAGCTCTTAACGTTCATGCACTTCTAGTAACATTGGATAAGTTTAGATGTTATTTATCTCTTTCTTTTTTCCTTTTCTTTCCTAGTTGTAACTTAAAAGTCTCATCTGTCTTTCGATCCTCAAAGTGAGAACTGTTTTATTTTAAAATAAGTTTTGAAATAATTAAAATGCTATGTACTCCGGTAATCTTTTCACATAGGTACTCCATGATAAATATTTCGTCATGTATTTAAGAGAAATAACATTAACCAGGTAAATTTATTCCAAACATACCTCGAAACAATTAACATTGTATATACCACTCATACATAGATTAAACTGAATAAATCTAAACCCTCTAACAGTTAAATAACTAAAAATAAGTTCAAGATTTTAGACGAATGCTACAAAAATGACTTATGGGTAGACGTGAGTAATTGCTTTTATCAACCACTGCTGACTATAAACTTTATTTATGGTACAAGAATAAAACTGATCTTATATTATGAATTCAAAAACTTTTATCAACATGTAAAGCTAACCTTTGAAAAACGGCCATGTTCCTTCTGAAATATAAAAAAAAAGTAAAAGTTCTCTTCACACGTATGTTTGTCTGTGAGTTGACCAAGTTTAATACGAAGCCATGACCCAAAGGAGATGAAAAGTAATATAAAATTACGACATTATTCATTGCAATGCGTCTCATGTCACCCGACGCACACCGGTGCAATTTTATAAACCCTTTCGTCATACCGTATGACGTCTCGTCGTGCAGCGGTGTGACGTCACGGTTTGATACGGCGTCTCTTGAAAGTGACGGCACGATGCCGTACCGTCTCGCATCGAACCGTAAAAATCTCTTTACTACATTGTAAATAAATAAATAAAATAATAGCACCTAATAATTACTGTTGTTTATATAGTAATTATGTTCTATTATTATACTCTACTACTAACAATTAAAATTTAATCTAAAATCTTATTACTATAACTACTAACAAATGCAAGAAAATTCGTTGTCATATACGCTTATCGTTACAAATACCAAACTAAACCGTAACACGTGCTCGGCTTAAACTTTCACTTTCAATATGCGCAGCTTTGCGTTATCGATTAGGTATACGCCCCTTTCTAGTGCATTGACAGGAGACCTAGGAGGGTGAGGTGAGGTGAGGGTTTCTCATAACACCTAACAGGTTATGTTGCCCTAGTACTTCGCTCTATAATAGTACGAAACTTAAAACCGAATTATTTATTTAATAACATATAGTTTATAATTTAATGAATTAAACTTTTTAACATTTTATTTACTTTTATGAAGTTCATATATAACTAATTCGCCGTAATGAAAATAGTTTTTCAATAATTGTTCACCACTACTTGAGTAATTTTTAAGTGTTGTGTTATTTTTATATTTCTTTTAATATGCGAACCAGTGAATAAGGTTCACGCTCAAGATTACATATAACTCGTACGTTGTACTTACTTCACATACGGTTTGATCTTGGATGAAGTATATATAGTTAATAAAAATAATATAGATCAAAACGGATAATCGACGGTTTATTGCCTCCCATGTGCGCACTCCGTTTCTCAGAAGCTATGCTCCCTTACGACGCCATAAAAGCTGTGGTAACATGTGCATTTGTGCAATGGCAGCGGCATCAATGATCAATGGCATGTAATCAATTCTATGAAAGAATTACAAAAAAACTGTGTACGTTTATGTACTATATGGTAAAAAGGAAAAAACAATAAAAACGGAATATACAAAGTGTCTTAGTAAAACAAATTAAAAACGGCCTCAATTATATTATAAGCTCCTCGAAGTTCATTAAAAGTACACGAAGTGACCGTTTAGAAAGATATAAACATTTAGAAAGAAACAAATTTCTGATTGTACATAATTCTCATGTTATGTTTTTTCCAGGACTTAAACTAGTTCAATGATGTATATAATTTATTGCAACCAAGTAAAACGTTTGATTGGCAGTTTTGCGAGATACCACATCTTCATGAGAATACTAACTTTAGACATTTACATCCCATTTAATGCCTTCCACGATATAAAATATCCAAAACGTTAAAGTATACACTCTATAGTGTAGATGAGTAAACTAAATCAAATATTGAGAATTCGTATTTAATAATTAATAATACAGAAGAGCTTCAAACACTATTAGAAAAACAGTTCTCAGAAAAAAGAAGTAAAGTAATAAATGTAGAGACGAGTGTTGATGTATTTCAGTTTACACATTGATAATGGCATTCGACGGAGGGAGCAAGGGTGGCGCGGCGGGCGAGCTCGCCTCGTACCTCCGAGTACAGACGTTTGTTTACATCCCGCGCGTTTGTTAATCGTTTGATCTTTATAAATGTAGTAGGTATTTCGAGACTTGCCTGTAACTCGGCCGTTCACTTTAATAAAAAAATACAAGAATAATTTTTGAGAACGACAACCTTGATAAAATGTTTATTCTTGAGGGATCCGTTTATGAGCATTTTTGATTAATGTAGACGACACGTTTGTTTGGATTTTTTATTTCTATCCTAGAACCTATTTTTCATTCTAAATGTTATATAGTTAATTACTATATAAATATTGTCATCATCATTTAAAAGTTTTACAAAATACGGAAGTATATATATTTTTTGTAAGTAATAATAAAATTGGATTTTTTTCGGCTTACTAGCTATTACCATGCAACATCAATACTAACTGTTGTTATTAAGTGATGCACAAAGAACGCAACACAGACATTGTAAAAAATGCCTGTGTTGCGAATAAACCAAAACTATCACATTTAAACGTAGCAATTACTTATTATTTTTCTTCTGGTTCTTATATATAGATTTAAACATATATCAATATATAGAGAAACTTGTTAACTATACCTGAATCATCAAACCTTCACCTAAATTTTAAAAGAAATAGTATATTTAAAACAAAAATGTATGATATGAGTCAACCTTAACTAAACAAAACTGTATAAGATGCATGCATTTAGGTCGATGTGTGCGGTCTGCATTAGACTGCGTACTGTTGTGTTCAAAAGCCATATAGATAATTAAATATAACTTTCACATTAAAACTTAAAGCAACTGTTTTCTATCATTTTATTAAACCTTTAATAACAACTTATTCTTTAGGAGAGTCAAATCTTTAGAAGGGAATTTTATTAGTTCATGTAAAAATTTACGAATAATGATTTAGATGCCTCAGTATTAATATTTTGTTACATATATATATTTAAAAGTTATAATAATTATATAATAATAATTGTTTCTCCATATAGGGTGGATCGAAGGCGCAATTCCAGATTCTCTTCACACTTTTACTGCATCAGTGGCCTGATTTGATCAATAAAAAAATCATAACTAAAAATATGAGGTACAATTTTAAATCCTTATAGCGAAGCGAATTATAATTTAAAACTGTGTCTCTATTAATGTAAGATGTATATGATTTTTGCTCTGGAATATTGCGTCCTCGTGAATCCTTAATGCCACATTACATTAGCGTAGCCCCTGTACCAATTAAATTATTTATAAATATCGTTTATACTCGTAAATTCGTGATGTGTGATAAAAGCTTGCATTTACTGCCGCAATGACATTAAAAATAATTTTACTCCAGTTACAACGGGAGTGTCCGGCATTCAGGATTCACATAATTCGCTGGCATTACATTACCATTGGTATAACTTTTTTGAGCAATTTTGCGATTTATGCGAATTCTTATGTCAATTCTTTTTTAGTTCTATGTCAAGTCTACTTGAAAGCACCACTTAAATTGTTATTAATCTTGTAACTACCGAGACTCGCTCCAGCATCAATCATCGCTAAGTTTCTTAAGAGCAATTTAACCCGTCAACCCTTCGTAAATCGAGCCGAAAAGTGATGACAAACTCCGAAAGCGAACATAGACTGAGAATAACACTCAACTCATGATGTGACCGAAACTTTTAGACGTACCAAATTGATGAGACTTTTATAAATTACACGCTCTGTATATAATATTAACTCTGAAAAAAACATATTGGTTGAAACACGTGCATAAAGATTCTAAGAAAATAGAAGCTGGCAGTAAGAATTTATTTCCAAAATCATCCAATTCAGTGGTTTGTTTAAGTTAAAGTGATTAGATTCCGCGGTGTGCGCGTGGGCGACAACAGACGAGCGGCAGGCGAGCTGAACTATGGGAACGCTATCAGGCCATTATAGCACCACCACCTCGCACCAACGAATTTAATTCTGAACGTATATATTTTATGAACGGCATGAATCAACGCGTTGTCAGTTTCACGCCCGGCGCCCTCCGCGGTTATTTCATAAACAGGAATAGTTACACGACTTTTCATTCGTTCGCTAATAAATATAAATTTGTAGCTGCCATTCCTATGGAAAATATTTCAATCTTACATACACGAGATTACTTCTATGAATTTAGCTTTACAATTGAAACGAATACTATTCATGTTTTACACGTAACGCCTAGCGACTTGCGAATACTTAGTAGGAAATGTATGATCATTTAATTATATTCTTGCACAGAATTAATAATGTTGTAATCTTTAACCTTAAACACATTTGAGCTCATTTAACATATTACTTTTTGTCTCAAGGTGCGGCATCCATGTTTGCAGGCATGCGAGGCATGCATGGTCAGATGCTGCCCGGGGGCTCTTTAGGGGGCTCCACCATAAGCTCGCTAGGGGGCTTCGGTCACCACTTGTCCCCTTCACTACCGTTGCCCCCCGAACGGAAACCCCCCACCCCATTGCCCGCATTACCCCCGCCGACGACGATTACATCAACGCCTGGAACACCCCTGACATCTCCACCAGTGCACTCATATTACGATCAAATAATATGAAATAGTTTTTGGAAGGTATCAAAGATTATATATATTGCATGTGTTGTGTGAGATTGAGATAGAACATAAAGTATTTTTTTTATAACAATATAAAAATAAAATAGAGATGTTTGAGTAAGGCTTAATTAAAGCCACGAAAAAGTTAACAGCAATCGAATTATTTTATATGATAATGTTTCAGTAAATACATAAGATACATAAAAGCAATATATAATTTGTTTTTCACAGATTAAATGGAGACAGCTGATAAGATGACAACGATAAATAACAGAAAAATAATAGTGAAAATAAAAACCGATTACTGCTGATTCAGAGCAGTACAGAATATAATGTACCTACTGTAATTGCACATACTTAAATTAACCATTCTTGTATGTATGGAATACAAAATTGTAATTCTCAGTTACAGTGTTTAAGGTTATTTTATGTTTTATATGAATAGTTTAAAAAGAACATTAGAGGAATGTGTTACTTTGAAAGACATTTTTCGTAATATTTTATATTAATCATTGTTATTATCATCGACTTTAGGGCTTATATTTGTTTTATGGTATTTTTAACATATTTATGAGATTGTCTTATATTTTTTTAATGTATTTTTGTTAAGCCCGGGAAAATGTTTTAAGATGAATCCTGAAAATATAATGATGCTTATGACAATCGATAATCAAAATATTACAAACATTTTTAATTCAATTCGGAATTTATTTAATAACTTATAAGCCTTTTAGAGAGATTACTTAGTTTATGAGACAAACTGCCACTAAACTTCATATCAAATAGAAATCCATTCACGGATTACTTTTTAAAGATAAAGAACCATTCTACATTCTGAAACAGATATTGAAATAATGAAAATGTAAATTCGGATCGATTTTATTTTACTTGTAATTTTACAAATATGCCTAAACATCACACACCTATGTAATAAACAGTAGTACATAAGAGTTATTTTTACTTATCCATTTTGTATTAGTTTATGTTATTACTTGTTTTAAGCAAACGTCATAGTTATATAAAACAATGTGACGTATTTTTATTACACTCAATATTGTATAGTATGGATACGTATAGGTTAAACATATTAGTACGTAGATTATTGTCCTAAAATAACTTTAGATAAGGTTAAATCTGTACCAAATAGTATTGTAATTATAAGTTGTTTCTTTTAATAAATTTATTTCATTTAATAATACTGTTTATTTATTTGTTTTTCATTTACAAAAAAAAACAATGTTGATAATTATTAATATCATATACCAGCAATCTGTATCGTGCATTTGAAATCACCTCGTTCCTTTTTCCTTTCTGAAAAGATTGAATATCAAAACAATCAGCATATTATAGATATATAAATGTACTTAGGCTTAAAAATATATATATATGAAAGAACAATTCAGAACTGTATTCAGGATTATAAGTACAACAGATGAAAATAGTAGGTACTCTTCTTAATTCTACTTTCACCCTAATTGCAAACTAGTAGCCGCCGGCAAAAGCTATTCTTGATTTATGTGATCCTGGTATATGGTTCGCAGCCTGTACCGAAATGTACAAGTTTCGAGGTACAAAAATTTATGTCATCTCCCTTCCTGTCCTACTATGAAAATATAAATTTCTTATATTTTTACTTTTAATTATTATACGTATATCGTTTATGTATCAGTTTTATTTTATGATTTTATTTTAAAGGCAATAAATAAATAGCAAGCATATTCTCACAATACTCGAAAATTTTAAAGAAAAGGAGAGTATAAATTGAGAACAGTCCGTTGCAGAATCACAAACATCTTAAGTTGTATGAGAGATGACAACTAGGTGCCTATATAAAAAAAAATTAAGGGTTTGGTCCTACCTTTTTGTTATAAACATACATATATATCCATCTTATCTACACATGAAGGGAATTCCTTTACTTTATTACTAGCCACGAAATTATAGTTAAAAGGGTATCGATACTCTTTTAACTATAACTAGGATAGGGGTTCTTCTCAATCTATACCTTGGAACCGTACATCTAGAGTCTGACGTCTCATCAGTGCAATGTGTGCCTATTCGAAATAAAGAAATTTGACTTTGACTTTTGACTTTGGATGGATCTGTTTCTTGTCTCTAGATCTTCACCTAATATTTATTATTAACGTACTACATTTTGTTATTTAATATTGTACCATTTAGATACGTAAAAAACGTTATTTTAATTTATAAAACAAAATATCAATATTTTATGAATGTATGATTGGAATATAAAACATAGCTAATGCTATAGCACGGTCTTTATTTTCGATTTTCCTCTTACTACTATCAAAAACTCCGACGAGCTTTCATGTTATCCTGGTGCTCTAAAAGTACGATTTAAGCCTATAGACATATGTATGATGCTTATGATAAAAAAACTTACTGTCGTCGATTGAATTTATATTTTATAGGTATACTAAATCCAATGAATAAAAGTAGAACAATTAACAAGTCATCATCTCGATACGACAAATTGAAAAACAGACACAGCATTTGTAATAAAGAAGGGCTGTAGATTTATATATATTTATTATATAGATACTTTACTACGTAGCCTTGAAAAAGTAGGTGCGTGCATTTTTTATGAGCAGTTAGGGCGTAAAGGCGTAACTTACATTCGCATGTTTAAAATATTATTATTTTAGCACAATGGAACCAAGTGTAGTTCTATTGTAGAATACTAGATGACGCTGAAATAAAATGTATGATTAATTGGATAGATGTTAAATCTGAATTGCTGCTAAAATCTTTAATTCATGTTTTGAATTATAGTTGTAGTCTTTGTTAGGGTGTTTTGTTGTTTTGGCTTCTAAAAATAAATAAACACAACATTGAATCCGATATCATTAAACGACATCTCTGTTTTTTCAGCTTTAAGTTACACAAAACTTCCATATTGCATATTTCTAGTAGTGCAGATAGAAGTTCATAGATGGCGCTTTTGTAAAAAAAAAAAAACACATAATTTTACGATACTATGACTTTTTTCGTACCTTTTCATGGATTTAATAAATAATTTATTCTCGGATATAAATTTAATATTTTTATCAAAAAAAAAAATTGTTTTGATTGATTTTATCTGTTGATGCTAGATTGTCACTAGTCAAAATGACAGCTATGTCGAAAAATTAACACAATATTATAAAAAATATTAATATATATTATATTTCAAAGTAACATTACGATTTTTTCTTATACTTTTGGTTCTACAAAATTTTATGTAATTCTATAGAAATTGCTTCTAATTATATAATTTACTTCATTATAATCTTACTCTACTACTTACTCTAATTATCTACTAATGAACTATGACTTTACAAGACCGCTTAAAGTCTATGTTAAAAGTTTTAAAAATAGCTTCTTTAGTAAGTGGCAGTGTATTTGTTATTGTATATCATCTGCGAGAAACCAATAAACGTATTAGTAGAATCGTCATGACGAATGTCCTCGACGTTGAAAAAAAGTTCACTGCTGAATATATATACATTAATGATCCTTCGTATGACGCCGCTATGAAAATAGAAAAAGACAAAGAAAGTTTTAATTCTGTGGGATTTTCCCGTATCTGGAAAAGCTTAAAACATTCCCTGGCTTGGAGATTATTGTGGTTGTGCCGGCACGGAAATAAAGAGCAAAGGAATTTAGCTTTAGATCAATTAGCTTCTTTTAAAAATAACAAAACTTGGGATTGTCTGAAAATAGCTCAAGCCCTAGATAAAAATACAGCTGTACTACTAGCACGTACATTCGGCTGTGACTTACGATACTTCTTACCACCTCCAATACATGTTCGAAGAGCTGCAACAGCTTCTGAACTTTTATCATATAAATTTAAAGAAATGATAAGCCATGTTCAGGCGTTAAATCCTCATAGCTGTATCCAACACTTTCTATCAAAATATTTTATAAACATGCAAGATCAGTTGATTGAAGTGGATAGTGTTCCGACAAAACCAGATAATATAAGTGAGAAACAACTTTGCATATTGTGTCTTGATGCTCTTCAGCATCATATTTTCTTATTCAATGAAAAACCCTATGACAATGACTCTTCTATAGCAGCTTTGATTAAAATTGGTATTTTGCCCAGACTAGCAGAGCTAATGTTGAGATACAAAAATGACTGTGAAATTGATTTTGCTGTATTAAAAATTTTGACAGTATTAAGCTTGCATACCAATCTTTTAAATGATTTTTATGTAAATGGTATTATAGGTCACTTAGCTCGATTATTAAAATCAAGTGACATTAAATTAGCAAGTTCTGCAGCTGTTTGTTTAGCAAATCTTTCTGGTGAATATTGTTACAGACCAGGTTTATATTTGTTACATCCTTTATATCGTACAAAAACAACTATTCATTGTGATACTCTGCTCATTCATGGACTGCGAGGTGGTGTGTTTGTTACTTGGAGACAAAGAGATAGAAAATGTGCAGAACCTGTTGGTATCATTGAAGTTACTGTAACTGATGTTGAATGTGAACCATGTGAAGAGAATAATACCCCTCCTACACGAAGATACTTTGACCCTGAACTACAACAAGTAATTGATGATCTAAGAGAAATGGAAGATGAAGCATTGTTAACAAATATGGAAGTAGTTTTGCATGATATTCCTATCATTGCCAAACGGGATCGTCGCAGTAATGATCAATACACAGCAAATAAAAAACGAGTAGCCTTAATAGAAGAAGAACAAGATAAATGTAACTATACACATTGTTGGCCTAAAGATTGGTTACCACAAGATTGCAGTAATTTGAGGATACTTGGTTTTAACTACTGGACTAAACTATCTGAGTGGTTAGAGGGATGTCCTCTACAAAATGGAGACATTGGCTGCACAGCTGATGAGCTGGGCTCTGCATTAATTGATGCTGGAGTTGGTGAAAAAAATGTAGTGTGGCTGGCTCACTCAATGGGAGGTCTTATAGTTAAAAAATTATTGGTAGAAGCAGCTCAGAGTAATGATGAAAGTTTTAAAATGCTATGTCATAAAACTAAGGCAGTATTATTTTATAGCACACCTCATAAAGGCAGTGCTTTAGCTACAATGCCTCGAGCAGCTGCTGTAATTCTTTGGCCTTCAGAGGATGTAAAACAATTACAAGAAAATTCACCAGTGTTGCTTCAGATGCACAAGGAGTTTATAAAATTTGCTGATGTATTTAACTGGGAAACCATAAGTTTTGCAGAAACACTCCCAACTCTAGTCACGGCGTTTAAGGTTCCTGTTCATTTTGTGGAATCTTTTTCGGCTGATTTAGGTCGTGGGGTATTCTATCAGTTACCACTGGATCACCTGTCTATTTGCAAACCGGCTACAAGACAATCAATTTTGTATACAACAGTGTTAGACGTTTTACAGCGAACAACAGATTGTGATACAGTACTAAATCACTCTGATTCACATATTTTAAGATTATTATATATTTTGTGGTCGATTCTGACAAATAAAGCAGTCAGAATGAAGACTACATTAGAAGATGGCCAAGCAAGTGAAAGGCATTATTGGATTGAAAAGGCATTACTTAATGCATTTACTGATGACATTATTTCATAATCAAGTGTGTAGTTATTAGATGTGTTTATACTATTTTCACTTTTAATTATTTGAAATTACAAGAATAATTATTACTCCAAAGTGACTAGGTACTAAAAATAGTTGTATCAAATGTAAATAATAGCTATTAAATTATTTAAAAACTACATTTTATAACTATTACAATCAATATATTTTAACTTTACTTTACTTCTTAGTACTACAATTATCTAACTAACATGTTTGTTAAGTTTTTTTAAGTCAATTTGTAAACATTGTTCCTTTATTTATTTATAATACTATTATTTAGTTGGTTATTTTGTGCTCAAATTGTAAGTCTTTGATAAAAATTTTTTAATAAATACTAAGGTATTGAAGTGTACAAAATATTTTAATTACTACGCCTTTTTCAAATAAGTAGTTATGAAGAAATTACTTGAACAAATTATTATATCAATATCGCGTAATGCTCTAAGCATGCAATAGTCAATACTAACAATAGATAGAATTGTTTTACAGAGTCATCTCTTTTTAGTAGCATGTACTCTTATATTAAAGAATAGCAATGTGTACTGCGTAGTAATAATCTACGCGTTGTTTTCAGGTGATAGCAAGGACAAGAAAAACTTCTAAGATTACATACTAGATGGCACAATTCTCAAACTAAAAGAAATCAACTTTTACCATTTAATAAAATCAAATATTATTGTAATATAATTGTTGCTGCTGTCTGTTATACATCGTATAACCTCTACTAAAGTTAACAGTTTGAGGTTTTATAGGTACTAATATTTATTATTACAAGACGATACAAAGATATACTAAGTCCTAGTACGTCGTTATATAGTTAAATTATTCATAAAAATGGTTATAGTGTGTTAATCTTAAAAGCTAAATATATACTGCCGCGGACTTTCTTTTAGAACTTTTATAGGGGAACATATTTGTAGGACTCAGTTTATTCATACTCAGTTTTTTACTAAGCGCACGCAAGGAAAGCTCTAAATTTTGCCCTTCTCGCATTCGTTTTTATTGCTGCTCCTCCCCTATTTATCTTATCGTGATGTTATATAGCCTATAAAATTCCTCGATAAATGGACTATCTTATACCGAAATAATTTTGCAAATCGGTCCAGTAGTTCCTGAGATTAGCGCGTTCAAACAAACAAACTCTTCTGTTTTATATATTAGTATAGATTAAATTAGATGGCTTAATGCAAAAAAATAATCATCCCAACCCTATAGATGGCGTTGTGTTGAAGCCCTACGGACTTGGATCGTATTGGTTAATCCTCCTAGAAAATGCTAATAATTAACAATGTATATGAAGTATATTTGATCTTTTGTAACAGAACGGAACAGTTCACAGAACGGAATAGTTTACAGAACCGACCTGGTAAGTCTTTGGTATATTTTTGGCTTTGTCTGTCTATATGACGACTTATAAAATAAATTACTTACCTACTGCAATTATAAAATATACTAAACTACTATTATGAAATAGTATACCTTATTTATTCTATATTATTTTTAACCTATTTACCCAAGAGGAGAATTTCAGTGATCGAATGACCATATACACCTCCTACGAATTCGTAAGGAGGAGCTATTTTTTGGCTACCTATTTGATTAATTCCTTACCATGAATTTTGACATCTACCCATTGGCTAGATTTTAAAGACAAGTTTTAATATTATCGTATAAGATAAATTTGGAGGCTACAAAATTAGAGAAACCTACTTAAAGTTATACCGACTTAGTGGTTTTTTAAGTACCAGCTTCGAAATCAAGTAGCTACTTTATTTAGAACGAGCCCGTGGGCTAGCAACAAAAACGATTTAGTATATTCTTGGATTTTCTAGATTATTCTAGTTATAAAGCTATAGTAAGTAGAATATCTACTTCAGACACTCTTGCCGTTATAAGCATTTACGTATTTCGTCTCTGAGTATTATTTTTTCTCTTTGACATCACAGTTTTAATAGGCAGATCAGTTCAAGTATACCAGTAGGATCCAATTTTATAAGGATACCGTAAGACTCGAGTTATCGTAGAATATTTTATTGGGTGCAGGAAAAAACTTCATTCTATTTAAATTAATCGAGTAGAATTTTATTGATTGTTGATTCGTTTCGTTGATTTCCAAATATTAAGATACTAATTAGTCAAGGAAATTTCCAGAATTTTCTGTATATTCATCGACATATTTTATAAAAAAATACAGATTCAAAAGGAGGAGTACCTATATTTTTATTTTTATGTTTACAATCTACGATTCAAAGATTAAAAAGGTCTGAACGGATTTTAATAAAATATTGTGTGGTATAAGCTTATTGTGAACATTAAAGATATATTTTTAAAATAAAACTATACATTTTTGAAAATTATTCTAGTACAGGCAAGCATAAAGAACTGATTTTCATTTTTATTACAATAAAAAAAAACTCCATGACGCATTGTCAGTAAGTGTCTGTCTGTCTGTCATGTCTGTAAGTGATAGTTTATCGCTTTATTCAACGTAAATAATACTTTTATGGTGTATACTTTTTTATTGCCGCGGAAGATAACAATAACTGAATAGAGCAACGATCACATGAAAACGACTGTTGGTACAGATTGTAGCAAAACTTTTATGCGATGTTAGCTGATACTGGATTAAACTGATAAGTTTAAGAAGTTAAGAAAAACCTTAAAATATAATAAATTTAAAATTTTCTTAGGCTATCCTTTAAAGGCTGTGATTGAAAAGCAAAAAAATAAGAAAATAAACCGCAGTTTGTACTAAGTATTTTATATGTATGACCACATGAACAGACAATTCCGCTGACATAATTGACTAATCATATTACGAGCTGGAGCAGAAGCAAGCTGAATGTAGGTAGGTATATACGATGTTATAAATAATCCCATAAGTCAATATTATTTTAAAAGGACAAAGGAGCTGAAAGTACAACTTGCGTATAAGGGGATGGTTAGAGATCCTCGTGAACAAAACAATAAAAAGCTTGTGGAGAATATTTAGTAGATGAGACCAATCGTTATCTAAGAATGGACCACCAATAGCCCCAGTTGAATAGGAGTACCATACTAATTTCGATTTCGATAAGTTTATTCTGGGAAAATTTGGACACGGAAATAGAAATGAAAGAACCAAGTTAACCAAGATCGATTTACACACCTCGGATTCGCGGACGATATTGTTTTATTCGCTAATACAAGTAAAAGTCTAGGAGAAATAATAAGCACTTTAAATAAAGAAAGTGAAAAGCCTTAAAATGAACGATAGCAAAACTAAAATATTAACGAATAGTCATACAAAAGCCATTCACCTAATCGGGAAACAACTCGAATATGTAAATAATCACATTTATCTCGGAAAACAATTATCACTCGAAGACAGAAACGAAGAATTAAAAGTCGAAAGGCTCATGAACATAAGTTGGCAAAAGATTTGGTATTTGAAGAAAATATTAAAAGGCATATTCCCCTCTCACCTCAAGAAAATGGTCTTATATTATTTTATAGATACTTATATGATGAAAAACCAAACTTATAGACGCCTTACAACATACTTTGCAACAGAAATGGTAGTGGCCAAGATGTACCGATCAAAGATGGATATTAGAGACAACTATATGGAATGGACACAAGGGAAAAATAATAGAGGGCGCCCCAAAAAAGGAGGATAGAATAGCAGGAAGAGAGTGGAGAATGAAAGCCATTGATAGAGGGGTCTGGAAAAAGCTGGGGGAGGCCTTTACCTGAGATAGGGTTCCGATCAAAGGTACCGAAGAAAATTAAGCGAATAGAATAAAAATAAATAAAGTTAAGTTTTATCATATAATTGTTACAATTAATTATGAATGAATTATAGATCGGAAATAAATCTAGTTATTAAACGTTTGAGATTACTCTGTGCAACCTCAAGATACAATCACTGCGTTCTGTGTCCATTCTGAACTCTAGTACAGCAATTAGTACTTACTTAGTATGAAAAATACACATGACTCAATAAGGGTAACGTCATTTTCTCATGAGTACGATCACTTCAAGGAACTGTTTTAAATGGTACATAATTACATGTGTCATTTCATTATGATAATTTGCCTTCATGTTGTATGTATAATATAATGCAAATAGGTAATACATTTACAAATCAGGTTAAGCAAACAGAATAAAGGAATTATACTATATTTCAATTTCCAGAATAGTATTAATCTGAGTAAGATTACGATAAAAGTATAAGTATGAAAGAATATAAGTATAAGCATTATGATATATTCATAGCTAGTCAGGGACCAAAAAAATATGAAAACAGAAAATAATTCTTATTATTAAACTATTTCGAATTAGTTAGGCGATTTTCAACCATACTTACATTTAATTTCCTTGGTACCAACCTCTTCTCTTTTTCTATTTTTAAAGATTTGTCCTGGATAGGAAGTCAGCTTAATTATTAGGTAAGTACTAACATTCATCCATAAATGTCTTTCTAACAAAATATGTTCCAAGCAATATTTTGATTAAATTTCTTGTACGAAAATATGTCTGCTGGCATCTTGCACCAATATTGTATATAAAAAGAATCGCAAGAATTCATAATCAATCTTAATTATTTTCTGGAAACTAACTGCAAGATTAATAATTCTAACTTTTCCACGAATTATCATTTAATTTATATTAAGTACAAACATTAATACATTAAAACATTAGTTTAAAATAATAACTGATCAGTTAATGTTATGAAATTTTGTTGTTCCAATGTTTTTGCATGATTATCCAAATTCTTGTGTGTGCTCGAAAATTCTTAGCTGCTGGCCTATATAAATTTTAATACATCATATTTTTGTTTTTTTCTTGTATAAGTACCAAGTTATTTATACATCGTGTAATACTTGAGAAATGTAAAATATAATATAAAATCTCATTTTGAACATCCAGTTCTGCTTAGTGTATTTTTAATGGTCTCAGTCACAGATCGAGATGTATTAAAAGAGCAAGAGTAACTAGAGTACCTTTAAAAAAATGTTGCTTTTGTTGTCAAGCTACTGATAATATGTCACATAGTGACGTTGCAGCGTATCGTCTAACTAGTCAAAACAAGCCAAAATAGTACTAAGACCTCAAAAGCATATTTTATTTAACATTTTATAAAGCCTAAAGCTCTTTAATCACAATTAATTCAGGTACTGAATTTAAATTACATATATTTTTATAATAATTTATATAACGATAATAAAAAAAATCTACCATTAAGCCTCCCCAAATTCCTAGTGAACTGAAAAAGTAGCGTCAGCCTGTCCGCATTCACGAGACAACGTAGGATCGATACTAGCTACATGGAGTGGTTACCATGGTGATAACACCTTGATGACCGACTTTACACTGACACCGAATATATACGTTACAGCCTTTGTCGGAATCATTATTTTATTCGCATCAACTCGGAAGGAACTAAACAGGAGATTAGTTTTCTTGCATTTCTTTCATAGTACTTATGTACGTAGGTTTGTTGTATCAGTATGATCTGAAATGTGAATCGTTATAAGTAAAAAAAATCTAATTCCCCTAATAGTTTGTTCACTTTATTAATAATATCTGATAGATCCATTCCTTGTTTTATTCCAATGTCCTTGTGTAAACAAAAGCTACTGGATACTTTGATACTCGTGAAAATTGTACACGTAGGTAACTCCTTTATAACCTTATTTGCCCTCCTGACCTGAATTAAGCCTCGATTTTCTCAAGTTTCTTTTATTATGGCTCTCGACATTTCAAATGAACTCATATCAGTATATGGAGTGTTCTTAACAAGGCAATTATCTATGTCTAAAGATAATATAATCAATTTCTCAGGTCGTATTACAAAGATATTTTGTTTGATAATAATATCTTTAAATAAAAACATATATTATGTAGTTCCACAATAGAGAGGGAGAGTGGGTTCCCTGCCTATCACCCAAGTCTGCTAAAACGAGAAGCCAAAAGGCCCTCGTAAAGAGACCTGGTCAAGTATGGATCCGACTCTGTCTGTGATAGTTTCTCTGAGAGGAAAAAATCGCTTAAGCCCCCAAGATAAGCAGACAGTTAAGTACGGCCCAGCGGGTCACCACCCACCGGGTGATCCGTGGAATCCAGCAAGAAAGAGGCACTGGTCGAGAATCCGCCACGTTCATTCTTAACATCGCCAAACAGAACAGTGGTGTCACAATCGACAAAAACTAATCTAAGTCAAAAGAAAGTCGTTTGTAATAATTACTGTTCACTGGTACCCACCAGTGAACACTTTTTGTAGTTATTACTAACTACTACAAATGTTAATAGTTATTTGTTACTAAAGTACAGTATTATATGTGACTCATGTATTGAGAGATGGTGACGTAACCATATTATGTAATCATGACGTAACTTTGATGTCGTATCATAATGCTGCTAGTCGTCCTGTGCATCGGAGATCAAGCGAGCAGCGTGGTGCAGTCTGAACCACGCGACCCTCAAAGGTTTATTATCGAACCTTTGTTACGCATGAACTTTTTTTTTCAAACCTCTGTTGCAATGCAACACCCCTATATTGCTCATCATGCTACCATCACAGCGAAGGCAATTATGGAACTCGAATCCAATGATTTACCAAAATTTGTTGAGAAAAGCGACCTCTATGCGAAGACATATTTACCTATAGATGTATAGAAAAGATTTTGGAATTTGTATACAAAATCTTTTCGCCTAGTTTGAAGCAATTGCCTTAGTTTCCTCAATCAATCGGAATGATGTAAAACTGATTTATTTTGACTTTCGTGTCATGATTTTATGACTTTTATTTATTATTGTATTTAATTTATAAGTGCAGTATATACACCGTATATAAATATTACACAGGATAGACGTAGAATGAAAGTCATTACCATGATATTCCATGAGATATATGTACCTATTGTCAGCAATTTTTTGGTTTTTACATAAACGTTATGTCTCATAGTCGACTTGTCTGATATTAAATTTAGGCCATGAGTTTACCCGAGAAGGGTCTTCAGGTTCTAAAGCTAGATACACAAAATATTTTTTAAATTATACTACGAATTCTGTGTAATGTCATACATAAATTTCATTTTACCGTAACATTTTTAATAGAGTGATTCAAGACCTCTTGAATGGATTTTAAAAATATTTTATTTACGTGACAATAAAATACAAATATTATTATATAAGATAATAGCGGTTTCAGTTGCTCAATTTGCAAGCCAAACTGCAAGTAACCAGACAAAAAATATATAAAATTGATCAGCTAGTTCCTGCGTACGCATTACGCTCAGTCAAACAGATAAAATTATCTTCAATTTATATGAAAACAGTTTATATTTTTTATACACAGATATGTAACAGTAGGATAAAAATATTATGAATATACGTAACATGAAAATCATTAAAATGAGGATAAGAATTGTCGCATGAAAAATACATTTTTTATGCGATATGGTCGCATTTATACATAATAGTTATTTGATCTATAATATACGTCTGAGGTCAGGTTAAAGTACTTGATTTATTGGGTAACAAATAAAATTGAGATAATCTAATTTGTATTTGACATAAAACACAATACTTAAACCGAGGCTTCACCTTAAAACCATAAAAAATATCAGGGTAATCTAATAAATCATATTAGCCAACGGTCCGATCCAACAGTAGTCACATTGAAACATTTTTCAATACATTTTATATATTTACAATGTAATCGATGAAGTATGGAATCTTTTTAGGAGTTTCGACCTAATAATAATAATTTGAAAATTTACTTTGATTATATTTATTTGCGTAACACTATATGTCATTTCTATTTTTTATTACCGTAATTTGTAACAAAATTTGTTTTAAAAGTAATATAAATTGTTACGAAATCCAATGCAATATAATTAATATTTACACAGTTAATTAATATGTGATTTACAATAACAATCGTATACATACGTGGTATTGAAGAAGAACTAAATGATATTTACAAATAATGTGGATAATTGTGACAATGATAAGTAATTTGGATAATAAAAATATATTTTATAATATTTAATAATTTTAATATAATTGACTCTTTTTTTATATTGATGATTTAAATGTTATTTTCTAAATATATTTTAAATAACTCTATTAAAAGAGGGATACTGATATCATTCAACCCACTTTGAACTATCTGATACATTCTTATCCTATTTTAATATTCTAATATATAATCCTATTTCAATGAAAGAAACAACTAAAAAGTAGAAAAAGGTTGAAGTTATTACATATAACATACGTGTAATTGTGAATATTGTTGACGCATGAATCATGTACATGAATGAATAGGTATTTCTAGTAGTCCACTCTTATCAGGGTTATGACAATGCGATAATACCGGTGGACTTTTAATATTTCCGCTAGCTGAATAAAAATATTTACTAATTGTATTTTCAGTCATCATTATTTCTTTATTCCTCATAAAAGTAATTTCGCTGTACGAAAATAAAGAATAGCTTATTCATTATTCATTCCTTCCACTTTCGTTTGGAAAGTTACTTTGTCCAAAAAAAATCCAAAAGGCATTGAGACGCAGTAACATTTATTTTACTATTCCAATAATATTCATAGTTCAATATCATTATCTGTATTAGTAACTACAGATAAGATACAATAACCATTATGTAGATTGTATAAGTGCTCACGACTTAATTTTATCCATCTGATTGCATAAAAAATTGTTTTTTTTTTATACAGGCCAACTGTACTCTGTACTCTTCTCATATTATGGCAGTTTTTGTTTTTACCAATGAATATAATTGTGATAGAATTTTAATGTTATATTCGTTGACTATACTTCTATTCTGTTTTGTGATGCCTTTGTTCCTTTAAAATAATACCTAAATAGTATGTAATTTTAAACTGAATGAGTCCAAATTGTAGCATCTCCAAACTGGGTCATCGATTCAAACTTCGTTCGAACAATTTCGAATGACTTAACGATTTGCCGGTATCATTGATTTTCATGGGGATTAATTTTGCTATAATATGCGTATTATTACTTACGCAGAGTATTTATGCTTCACTAGATAAAGATTATCTACTATAATAAAGATATCAAACAAACGTATACAGATAAATATACTTATTATAACCCTACGTACATTTTAGTTTCATAAGAAGTTTAAACAAATTGGCGGAGTGCTCAAAACTCTCCAGTACTTTAGATTCTTGTATGTCTCGAACTTCTTTCTGGTGATAGTTTTGGCTCAACGTAGAATATACAGGAGAACAAACCCTCGAGTATACTTTTTACCGAAGATATTTCTTGTCGGTGAGGATGAAGTTTGAAGTCTAGAGCAGACTGGAAAAGTGACAAAAAAGTTTGGAGATTGTGCCGTAAAATTCAATAAACACATGTTTAGCCATTTCGGTTGTTTTGTCCAGTTTTAATCTAATATCGGTTATCGACGACGCTACTTTACCAAAGCGATTGCTTGATTTTCGGTACCCTGGACCAGTCGTTCAGAGCGAAATACTAATAAATAATTTCTGCCAAGCCTCACTGCCACCTCTGCTGCAGCCAGATGGAATTCTGGCTCACGCAGCAAAAGTGAAAGCGAATCTATTTGCTTGTTTTTTGCTAAGAATTGACATCTAGACTGGCAACGCCACCCCAGCACATCTTCCTCACTCAAGTAGTAAGAAAGATTTCGTGGCATCTATGACTACATTACTACTTTTCATCAGATGGAATGTAAACTTAGTTTTAATGTCAAAAAAGTACTATTAAACATAGGATCGATGCAGCATTGCTGAAATGGTGGCAGTTCATGACAACGGTTTGTAGTTCCCCTTTTCTCCTTAGACTTAAGAAAAATGATAAGACGGTCATGGGACACAGTTTTGTATGAATCAGAATGCTGCGCTACCAAAATGACGAATAGATAGATAGATAGGATGAAAGGATAGATGAAAATCATATTCGTGCTGCTAAAATTGTTTTGGCATTGTTAATCAGAATTTTGTTACATATTCCAGAAATTTAAGATTATTTCTTCTGATCTAATAAAATTACTAAGTTTTTCATGTGTAGGATCTAGTTGTCTTTTTTGAGGATTTTTTTATGTTAACTTTAAAAGAAGTCACACCTTTTTCAACCAGTTTTGTTTATCTAAATAATGTATGGAAGTCTATTAGAAACAAGAACGTGTACTTGCCCGTGGAGCTCGAGACGTAGGGCTCATTAAATTATTTGCTGTTGATTTATATAATATCGGTGAAAGCGTGATACTTTTTACTTTTATAACACAATAAAGCCAAAAATTATTAGGTTTCTGTTTGTTAGAATGCCGTTAATCTCTAGTGATATTAATTAGATATCTGAATTTGAAACCCATGGCACATAGCAATATAGCTACAATAGTAGATGGACCAATGAAATGATCGGCGAAAAAGTTTTTTCTTCAGGTTCGATTAGTACCCAATACCGAACAATTTTTTTAAGAACGTAGGCCTTTCTATAACTAAACGGAGTCATTAATCTTAAAAGTAGATTTCATGGAACTATATAAAAAGCATAAATGATTTATTCTTATTAAAATTCTTTAAATATTTTAATTAATAAATTATTCTTGTTACATACCTACTAGTTATATTTATGACAAATGAGTAAACAAAGAGTAGGTATAGTATCACTGAATTAAAAAAAAAATTGACCGTTATGAGTTTGATTGTATTTGAATATGTAGTTTTCTATTTGTGTAATATCAATGTAGAGGAAATCTTTAACTATCATTCTAAGTAGGTATGACCATGTGTAAGTCTGTTCTTTGGGTGACGTAATGAGATGATGTCATACCCCACCGCGCCCCGCGTTGTAACACCTTGACGGAAACTAATTCATTGCAATAGTTGCTCGCTCTGTAAAGACACCTTTCCACCTGTCCAACAAGAAAATACTACTATATAACTAACAAAGTCGCGTTCAAACATTTTAATAAATATACAGTATTCGACATTATTTTTTATTTACTAAATTAATAGACATATTGGTATTTTCCATATATTATGTAACATATCCGTCAATGCTGTAACGCATTAATTTAAAATGGCTTGAATTCTAACCAGACTTGAAACATTCAGCTTTAAATGTATTATAGACGCATTGTTATTAAGCGGATCAACATAAAGAGAAATAACTGATGTATATTGAATAGCAATAGGTAATTATAAATAGGAAACAAAATCGTTGTATCGGCTATGTAGTTAGTGAATAATAATTACGGAGTCGTTAATGACAGTAAAAAAATGTTTATAAAAACAAAGAATTTTAAGTCAAGCAACATTGTCTCCTTCGGTAATTCATAAGCACACATTATTTAAAGAAGATACCGTCAGTTCTATGCGATTAAAAAATGTATACACTGTATGAGTGTTGAGAATATTGTACCAGAAGCAAACAACAGAACAACAGACAGTTTTTTTATTCATTAATTCGTCATCTCATCAGCCTTTTGTTACCAATAAATCATACCTAATCCATGTATGCACTCCATAGTACAAATATACGTATGTGTAACATTATATTGTTTGGCTAGTATTCAAATAATTACATTCTGATGCAATGCTCAGTTTTCTCAATATACAAGCTATTGATTGAACAAAAAATTCTAGTTTATGATATAGTTATATCAAAATATTTAATGCTTTATTTAAATATGAAACATAAAATGTTTTCTACTTTGTTGCAGACTTAATTTAAAAACTGACAAATGTCAGACTAATTAATGTACAATAATGCAAAATATAATAGGTACAATAGACAAATTAAAAGAAAAAAAAACTAAATAATGTTTTTTATTTACTTACTTATAACTCATTCATTCATGGCCAGTTAAGAAGCTTTACTTTCCTTTTTTAAATACGTCTTATATTGTTTTTCATTCACCTTACCCGGAGGACTCCGAGGTCTGTGTATTGATCCCAAAATAATTTTGACCTACTTTCGGTTGACACGTTTTCCAATAGACCTCTTCTACAGGGCTGGAACAAGCTTACTACAAATAATCTTTTCCATAAACATTTAACCCATAGAAATGTATATTTTATTCTAAATATAATTATTTGTCTTTAATATTAAAGAAACTAACTGAAAACAAAAAAAGACAATACACATATTTCGACATTAAAAAAAACAATTACAATTACATACATTTACATTTCGGTACATTTTTTATAGGTTGCTTATTTTATATAACTTGTAAATAAATAATAGCCGAGCAACCCTAACTAATATCTGCCTAATGTTACCAATTCAGCAAACTTGTTTATCACAGCCCATTCGCCGGTTGTTGACCAAATGTCGCTAGAAGCTTTTAATATTTATAACAGCTAAGATCTAGGCAACATGGATAAAAGAGGGAAGGTATCTGCTTAATTTACAATTTTATTGACCATCTAAAGCGAATTGATAAGTACTGCAAAATTAGTCTCTGCTAAGATTAAACCAGAGGAACCTTTCTTATATTCATAATATTAAGCCGCCGTTAGCCACTTGAACCGATTTATTCTTGTTACTTCTATTTTTATACATTCTACACAAGGTATACTAACTGTACCTGACTAGTGAGAGTCTTACAGATTTATGTTCAGCCTTGTAGTACTTAAGGAGACTTAAGTCCTAAGAGTTTGGAAATGTTCAACTTTGATGAGAGCCGGCAAAGTTGTCTGGCTAATTATATCTTCCCTTACTCTCGTCTTACAACTTTTATCTTAAGGAATGGCCGTTCTAACAACTTTCTATCCGAAACTAAAATTTCATTTTATTTAAATTTATAAATTACATTTTTTCCAAAGGAAACCCAAAACTGACAGGATTCATTTTGGAAAGCTAACTCGATTAAATATAAGTTTAGTGTGAAGTTTTACATCATCATTCGACTCGGTATTCTAAATTAAAATCTAATTTAACATTTCTTACAAAATATATATTTTTTTTCATTACATAATTTGGTTTATTTTTGATATGATCATATTTCTGGGGCCACGATAGCTTGCTAGTTCAAAATCTAGTTTGTTTTATAGCACCAGTTCAACAAGGACACACGCTGTATCAACCGCATATCTGGACCTGGTACCGGAAGTGAATTCAGGGTGCGTTTGTGGTTTAATCACTGTCGTTCTGAAAAATGTTATCTATACAAGGGGTCTAGTAAAAGACCAGAGATGAAAGTCGATACCTAAGTTGATACCCAAAGTAGAACCAGTTCCATCTTAACCCACGCAGAGTTTAACTCCCAGTCACAAAGATTTAACTGTCCCAAACATATAAGACAGAACCCAAACACAAATGGAACAAAAATATACTACTTGTGTGTGGTTATTATGTATCAAACATTAATATTATAATAGGAATTCAGACTAAAAAAAATTCGACGTCGTGTCTGGAGTATACGTTTAGTCCCTTATATATTTTTTTATTTGGATAGCTCATATAGGGGATTTTGAACTACCAGTAAGTTGATCAATTGCCCATAAATCATTAATTTATGTACTAAAGATGTTTATATATATATATATATATATATATATATATATAATTAAGTACTCAACCATAGCTCTCTGATATCTTTGTTTAAACAGTTTCTATGTATTATTGCATGGTGTGCGTGGCAAAGCACACTGATAATTTAGTTGAAAGGCACAGTGGAATAAAAAACAGAATAACTGAAACAAAACGAAAGTTATTTATTATACAAATTCATTTATTTATATAATGGTTTCTTTTCTTTGCATAGTCTTAAAGAACTAGTTTCGTTATTTTGAACATTTTCATGAGTTAAATATTTAAAAACAGGTTTGATTGTTTTAAAAAAAAGCAATAATTATATAATCAGAGCTCGGACGTATAAAACCAGCCTTTAAAATACCTTGCATAAAATTAATAGGCGAATTTATAAACATATTATAGAACCAACATAATATAGAACAAAAATTAAAATATTACCATAGCTCTATAAAAAGGGATCTTAGTAGAAACGTGCGCCGCCTACTGATCCGCCCATTAAAACTGTTGTGTCAAGGAGAAAAGTTACTTCGTGAGAGGAAATACTTATATCTTTATAAAGGCAAGAGTGTCTGAGGTCTACTATCAACCTACCGAGGCCATAAGTAAGCCAATATTCTACCACACCTTCAGAAAGTATACGTATCGGTACTTAATGTACAAAGTACAAGTACAAGAGTACAAAAACTAAAGACATCTCTACTCATATGCCTTTTTGTCCTATATTCGATCTTCCAAAGTCATTTCTGCTTACATAATTTCAAATCTTTAAAATATTATAACTAAAAGTGCATTTTATATTACAATTTACCATATTTTTTTAGATATAAATTTGTAAAATATTAGACAATTATAACAACTAAAAGTATAAGACAATCGATTCTCAATATATCATTAATCAGAAGAATTAATATTTCCTTATATCATTTTATAAGTATTATATATAAATATAGACCGAACGATGTGATATACAAGCAGATACGCGCTGAAATCTGGAGCATTTCAATCACGTCCAATTTAGCGTTTAACCTACACTAAACTAGTTAACTATAGATAAACGTGACTATTACAAGTGAATGGCAACCTTAGGTGAATGCTATAAACTATTATATTTGAATGGGCTCTATATTTTATGGAATTCAGCGAATGATCGGAAACAGAGGGAATTCAACGCATTAGATACATAGTCCGCGTTAAATTGATGTCCGTCAGTTAAATTGTAGTGTGAATATTATAATACTATTACATTCCGAATATCTTTCATTTATGGTGGATTTAGCACAAAACGTATTTTTTTTACTTGTAAGACGCTTAAAATCTGCAAAAGCTTTAAATCTACACCCAACTAGCTCAGTCATCAGTCAGTAACGTTTTATCGGTATCAAATAAGGTACGTTAGCCTTTCCATACAATTGCCACTCGTCCTTCCTTAATACATTTTATTCGTAATTCTTCTTTAGTCGTCTTTACTAATTTACTTTCTTCTTTTGTAATTGCTTTCCAAATTCCTACACTAAACTAGTATTCATTTATTATTAACATTGTTTCTTATTTCATCTAAATATTTTACCCTAAGCATACTTTTTAGACTTCTCATTTCTGCTCAGTCAATGTTACCTTCAAGTCTCTTCTGCTATAAATAATCGTCGATGAAATTTACTTTTAAACCTCTCCTTTTAAATGTCAAATCAGTTCTGTCAAGGAGATACAGTTCATTTCGCCAGAAGACCGGTTCGAAAAGGCTGTTGAGGCTGACCTGTAACAGACTGAAAAATGTGCTTTGAAAATTGGTTCACGTGTATGAAAATTAAGACGCTTGTGGAGAGTTATTTGAAAAGGAAGAAATCTAAACTATAGAACGTTTTTTTTAAAGTCTTTCTAATTTACCTAGTACATTCATTCACATTTAGAATATGTTTTGTACATTTTTCTGCTAGCCTTTTCCATGTATAAGTATGAATTATTCTTTGAGTGAACGTAGTTTTCATCACCACGTGCTGTTTCCCAAACATATTCTTTATATAATTTCACCACATTTATCCATTCCTTAATATGAAATTATTCTTATAATCCTTTCGTAACTATTGCCACATATTTCATCGCAGACGATAAAATCTCAAACATTATTATTCTTTCATTTTCTTTACATCCCTTCTACCTTCCATCCTACCTTCCTACCTTCAATCTCCCACTGTCCCAGGTCTCTTATCTGATGCTTTGTTGGTTAGACATACCTGGAGCGTAAACACGAACGAACGGGACTTACATATTTATACTTGTTTATGCTTTTCAATCTGTCTAATAGGATTAATGACACACCTTGGCTGCTTGTTTTCTTCAAGAACTCCCGACCCTGTGTAATTGCCAAGAAAAGTTTCAAAGCCTTTCTTCTTCATTTCACTCACTATTAGCACACATTTTTTTTCTGGCATTCACTGCATTTATGTCAACAATCTTACCATTTACGCCTTCCCAAACATTTATTATGGCAAACTGGAATTCCTGATTCGACGCGGTGCAATGCTCTAAGAGGGACTCTCTGGTGCAGATGGTACCCGAGAGTATAATTGCTTTTTATTATCTTTTCATGTCTACTTTTTCAATTTTACTCCGCCGATACCTCACGGCATGTAACTCGAGATCTTTAATAAAGGCTATCATTATTATTAGATATAATTAGTTGCGCATTTTTGTGAGATAAATGGCGCAATTATCGTAACGCGGTATTTTCTTACGTTTTAGAGATTTTTTATATAATTAAAAATTTAGTAAGCTACGCCTGAAATTTGTGGTTGTTAGCGTTGTTGTGGTTTTAAGACTTTTTTTATGGTATTTGTATGTGATACAAATACCATAAAAAAAGATACCGATTGTGTACAGTATAATAAAATTACTATATCTTACTGTACCTGTGCAAAAGTTACTTAACAATAACTAAACTCTTTTAGAGTCTTAACATAATATTACATTATTAATATAATTAACACTGTTACGTTGTTTTTTTTATTTTATTAAGCAGTCAATGTTACACTTATTTTTCTTTAAACATCTATGGTGATGTTAATAAATATGTATAATATATAAAACTTGTTATAATAATTCTAAAGAGTAATATTAAATATGTAGTATGATTCTGTTATAGGAGTACATTTTAAATATAAAATAAATAGTACCCAAAAATTTGTTCTATCCTAATTTTTTGATACAAATAAATATCATTGTTGTAAGTTATTCATTAGCAAAAGGCTAGGCGTATTTATCTATGATACCGTATCGCCGTTTGTCACTTGCTAGTGTATCCTTGGCCTAGAAACAACACTATGCTATGGAATGTACGTCTAAATAAACGACTATATTTCAAAACATTTAATATCATTCACTTCCTATAACGTCATGGAAACTGGTAAGTAACTTGAAGGAACGAACTGATAAACCATCGTAATATATCAAATTAACTGTCAATCTAATAAAAGGCCATTACTTTTTAAATAAAGCGAAAACTAGGGTTATACCTACCGCATCGAGTTTTTGCTAAAGACTAGCGTGTCTGATGGATGCCACCCATAATGTACAATATATTTAATCGTAGGTTTGTTTTTACAATACACACATCACTAGGTTTTTGTATCTTAAAATCACGAACATCAAATATAAATTTTATATACTAGAAAACATAAGTGCCAGTGCTAGAGTAGGAAATATTCCAATGGAATTTTCATTGAATCCTGTATCGAACTATCTCGAAGAAATTTTCACTCTAAACTCCCGGATTCCATCTCGGGTATTGACGAAATATTCTTATATTAAATACCATTTATTTTTATACGAGTATTGGTACGTGAAGAAAAATATCCCAAGGAGTGATGTTCTTAACTTGTGATATCTTAGGTCTGGGTTTGATATTAAAAAAAACTCAATGTGCATCTTTCGTATTCAAGGGCTCATTAAAAGATTTCCAACTTTTAATTAAAAGATCTCTTACTTCGGCGGCTTTCAAGCTTTAAAACTAGGCCATAGTTTTATGAATGCGCAAAATGTTTACTCACTAAATTGGGTATCTTTGTAGCAGCGCTTGTATTTATATTGTAAACTAGACAACCGCATTGGAGTAATGCCAATGTAGTCAGCAATTACCTTAATTCTATTTCCTTTATACCAAATTTCATTTTGGATTATTGGATGGAGTTTGATTACATAAACGTAAATTTATATGCAATATTATAAATTGAAGAATAAATAAATGTTAAAATATCGACTGTACATTGTCACATATATTTGTTGGTTAGGAATTCTTTGATGCAAAATGAGCCAAGTATATGAAAATGTGTAAAATCTTTCGAAATCCATAGAGTAAGATAGAGGAATATTCTAAATATTTATAACACTGAAAGTTCAGTGCAGCGCCACATTATCTGCATCGGGTTTTGTCATGAATATGATGTTTGATTTTTTTTTAAATTTATGAATTATTACAGTAATATAATAAAGTACTTAACGTCTTGACATATGTGTTTGATAATGGAGCACCAAAAAAAGTTTTTTGATTTTGTAACCACGAAAGAAATAAAAAAAATAGTTCGAATACTTATTTACTTAATTACTCAATTATAACTGACGGATTTCAAAAAAAGTGTGACCATACAAGCGAGCCTAAAATAAATGGAATAAAAAAAATTACAAATCCAGTCATACCTTAAATTATAGCCACTAAATTTGTTGTACCAAATACAAACACCAGATAATCCATTTTCGAAAAATAAACAACGCTTGTTAAGTTGTTATTCGTGTTGTATGTACTGTGCTACGCTTCAATAATATATTATTAACTTCCATTTTTCCTGCTGCGTGTGAATTTTTATTGTCGGTAAATAGCAGTAGCTATGTCATGTCTAATGATAAAACGTATATCGCATAGTGTCTACGAAAGTAAAAAAAAAATCTAACACGGATTTCAGAGAACGTTAACTTTACCTCAAATTCAATTTTATTAGTCAGTAATTTTTTTCGTTTTTTATTGTTATTTCTTATATAAAGCATTGAACATAGGTGTTGAAAAGTGCATACGGTGTTATTATAAAGTTTTTTTACATTGCAAAAAGTGTTTTAATTAAAACATAATAACGATTGGTAAAAAACAAATGGTTTAAAATATTATTAGGTAAGTATATTTTTGTAAAACGTAAAAAATATACTACCTTGTATAAAATGCTAGGACAATTACAAGATAATTAACCATAATACGATAGAGTACATTTAGAACAGAATATTGCATACAATGTTAGTTAATATTTCCTTAAGGAAAACACGACATTATCTGCTTAGTAAATATATTATAACATAACTACTTAATTCTAAAATATTGTCTAAATCTGATATGTAGTGTAATACATGTAACAATTTACAATATAATAAATCTTTCCATGTTTGCTTTAATCAATTTTTACTTCCACTTAATGAACCCCATAAATTAGGAAGCATATTTTTTAATCATGTTAGAATTCTTTAGTGGTGATGTGGCGAGGCGAGCTAGGATGGCCTGCATGTTTGCCGTTGGTGGGCGAGCGACAAGGTCAATACATACTCTGCTTGAGCTATGACGGCACTCTGACCTCGATCCTAACAATATATTTCTGGTGTACAAGCCTTTGGCTTCAACGACGCCTGAATATCCTCATTAATAAGGGACATTCACAGAAACGTCTGTATAAGTATAATTAATGTAATATTTGCTGGAACATAACTAATGTAGAGTTTCGAGAACGCCAAATAGGTCACAAAATGTTATATACAGGATGTTGATATTTACATTTTTATTGTTTATTGTAATAGTTGAGTCAGGCATATCTGTGTAATAAATAATTATATTCATTTAATTTTATATTATAATGTTACATTTACAAGGTTTTTGTTAATCTGTGTATGGAATATGAATTATTTAACACCATGACTTGAAATTGTTTCGATTAGATAAATCATATATTTATGTTGAAAGGCTTGCTTGTATGGAATATAACATTATACGCTTGGTTATTAATTAATTGAACGATAAAATACAAAGATAAATATTTCCTTATGCAACTAATACAGCATAGAAGTAAAACTAATATCCTATATTATCTAGATTTGATAACAAGTTTCGCAGATACATAGGTACCTATTATATAGTAATATTTAACACTAATATGGTTTAAATACACTGTTCTTATGTACGGACAATATAAAACTATTAATCGTATCGACTATCGCGTCTAACTTCATGCCTCGTTCAGTACTGTAGAAGGTCACACTTGGTTCATAACCTGGCATCACGCAATTTTGAACTCTAATGCTCACGGAATACAAATTTTACGGTAAAATGATATATGAATTCAAGATAAGTAGTTAGAAGTTGTTCAAGGCTAGTTAACTTGTGGAGTAGTAAAAACTTGGTCAAGGCTTTGTTTCGTTGTTGCATTTGAATAGCTGACTGTTGAAAAGTAAGATCTTATGGTATGCTTACATTAATGAAACTTGAATATTAAATACCCGTTTGACAATGGGTATTTATTTACCTAAGTTTATAAACTAATAACAATTTACATTGTATGTCTTAATATAGTTGGCTAGTTCGTGGTCACATGTTCTTACCCAAATAATAATTTTTATCATGTTTTTGCTTATTGATTTTTCGTAAGTAAACAAAATAAAATGTAAATCTTGAAGAAATTATTATATATTAACAAAGAAATATACATGAGACATTGAAGAATTTTAGACCTACCTTCCTTCTCTGCTATCTACAGACAACATGCAATCAAACGAGTTTTCCATTAGGCGTTGAGCTCTATTCACCAAATTCCTAGACAGAGTAAGAAATCCCAGATACAAAGAAAACCATCCCAAACTAGATTATTATTTTAGGTTTGAAGAGTTACCATCTTCTGTTTTCATCAGCAGACCAGATTCACTTTGAAACTTTAATTCGCTTAAACTTCATCTCTTGCATTCATCTAAAACTTTATTCACCTGAAACTTTTAATGGCATTGAAATATTTATAGCTTTCTTAATTAACAACACTGGTTAACAAAATTATAATTATAACTTTCTTAAGCCACGCGAATCTTTTTGATATTTTTCTACTTTAATTAGTCAATCACCAAAATAAATATAAAAGGTAAAAAAAAATTGTGAGTCTAGAATTTTAAATTATAATGTTATTTTATTTTACAATTTACAATACAAAGAAAACTCTGATCTCATAAATATAGAGTGTATTATTTTTATTATAAGGTAATCTAAGATTTTTTTGAACATTTTAGCTTCTCGTTAGTTCCTTGTAATTGTCCAATAGTCATCTGCTAAGATATTTGGGCTTCAGTTGCAATGCAATCGCTTTTCCTTTTTTTTAGAAATGTCCTGAATTTAACTCTCACCAATGACTTTCTTTAAATTGTCAGGGAAAAAATCCAAAACGTGAAAAAATTGATCCTTAGTGGCATGTTGAAACTTAATGCTTAACAAGCCAACAATAGCTCGAGAACCAATTCTCTGTGGGTGTCACTCTTATGGTTGCCCAACAAATTTGAAACAACGTTCTTAAAACGCTTCCATTCTGATTTTTTAAAATCACCAATTTTGTTTTGAGTCTGGGATTTTTTATTGAATCTAACGACCCCACAAAAATTTTTTTGTATACTAATCTGGCAAATTCCACTATTTTAATCGAAATCCTAATAATTCGAACTGCTTTTTTGATATATTTAAATCTCGAATAAATTTATTGAGGTCTTCTTGCGTTGGAAGTACAGGTTGATCAGACTTTATTCAGATTCAAAATCAATGTCTTCTCCAACAGATTACCTTAAAGTGGAGAATTGAGGGACTCGTCTTACAGCTGACGATAAATTAGGGTAAATAACTGTGTTTTTTATTGGAATGTCGGTAAGACCAAATTAGCAGTCTGAAACGTGGACTTGCTTTCAGCTGAAGTTCACGGATACAGCAAATGGCATGAGGCGTGATTCTTACTTCCAAGCAGTTTATCATTGTTTATTAGGTATTAGCACTCTACAAACATAACGAAACGATTTGGGATCATTGTAACACTTTCTCGAAATGTTAAATGATGTTAAATCACTAAAAGGTTATCAAATCCACGGACGAATAATTTTATGACTACTTACTCGTGTACGTTCATTTGTTTTTATTGCCGTAGAACTATTACATTAACACTAGAAACCAGAGAAAGTCCACCGTGGATAAATTAATTTATATAAGGTATAATTAATATTTCTTTTATTCTATCGAATCAAATTGGTGTAAAATAAAAAATATCAACCCTATCAGTACTATTAATACTATTCAGAATAACAGCACTATACAGTTTATAAATATGGAGATTCATTTTTTTTTATTTCGCTAATATTATATAACTAAGTTTACACCAACCTTAATGGACGATATCTAATGCGATAATATTTTTTTAAACACGCAATCATATAAAGATACAACCTATTACAGCTATACCAAAAAATATCCAAAAATATTTATGAACATATCATTTTTAACACAAAAAACAAAAACATGGTTCTGATGCAAGATGCATTACTTTTATAATACGCCAGAATCACAATTGATTCTGGTATTGTTTTTTGTTTCGTGTTTAATTGAACTATGGGTCTATAAAATATTGATATACTTACATTTTTAAGAATTTACAATATCTTTTCCACCTCACTTTGATGAAAAAGGCAGTAGTAATTACCTAGTTTTATATATACTCTTAGACAAAAATAAAGTATTACCCATTAGTATTTTTATTTATGATAGATGAACCTAGCGTTCATCTATCATAAATAAAAACCACTATTGAACAGATTCTTTATTCCAGTACTTTTATATCAAAATATTAGATATCGCAAGAAAGAAAATGCATGTCTTATATTTTAAACAAATAAAATAAAGTAAGTATGCATTTTTCACAGTTAGAAAGTATTATTTTGTAAAAAAGTAAGGTGAAGACTTATATGTTCGAACCTCGAATCGAGCCCAGCACTAAATGTAGCTTAAAGTTTACAGTTAGATTTACAATATATCAATAATTATCCAATATATAATAGAACCGATACTTAATGCTCCGACATACCAATTCAGCTACAGATTTACTATAGTATTTTTTTACAGAAGCGTTCCATTCGAAGGATTTCGGCGTAAGTGGTCACTAGAAATAAGTCATTATTTATAGGCATTTTCCGTTATCTGAAAAGAGGTAAACCTTGCCGTAGGTAAACCTTGGCATTTCAAATTATTCAATATTTTATCATTATCTTTTAAATATTTATTAACACCAAAAGGACTCGAACCTGCAACTTTCGGGAATCCGTGTCCGACGCTCTACTAATTATGCAATCGCGTCTATTTTCGTCACGTCATCGTCATCGTCATACAATGTTTATGGAGAATTTCAAGCATTCTTAAACATTCGATTTAAAAATTATCTTAGGACTACATATATACCAAAGATTACAATAAAAATTATTGAAATCTTTTAAGACGCTTGTCACGTCGTTTAGGACGCTAAGAACATCATTAAATTTCAAAGATATTTCCACGTCTTTAGGATCTTTTACTTTATTTCAGAACTAAGCTAGCTAGTCATTTAGCTTAGTTCTACGGGACCAAGTGATTGCACTTTAAAAATAAATTGAAAAATTAAATAATTATACTGTTTTAATATTTGTTTCTTCGTATGTAGAATTTATTTTCAATAATGATTACAGCTAATATTGTGTTACTTTATTTAACTCAAACATAGTTTGAAAGGAATACTATGATTCTTCTTTAACGAAAATTAAATTATGTCATATAACATATAATGTTTATTTTGTTATGTATTCTTCATATGGTCACACCTTCCAGAAAGTTACCTAAGTACCTAATTTAGAAAAAAGTTATTAAATAACTAGAATATAATATTATTATAGATTTTAATGCAGACTGTTAAAACATTACGAAACACCTTCATAAAATGTCAGTTGGAGTTGTTTCAAATATAAAACTGGAGTAAAGCCAAAACGGCCGGCGACACACGCGTGTTCCCCTGAAAATTATAATTAGGAAATTTATTATTACCGTCTTACTCAATTCGCATAGTTGCTTAAGATGCAAAAGTTGGCTAAAATATTTTAATACTGTGTTGTGTGTTTGTCCTATTTTTAATGCCTTAATTAGCATTTGATCTGCACTTCGTCTACAGGCACGCGTAAAAAATTGCGATCTCGAATGTGATGGCTAATTATTTTTCTAGTCGCTTGGTTTTTCACCTTATAAACGGTGCTACGAACAAAGGCATAGTGACATAATTTTGCTAGTAAATACCTGAAAAAGTGTAAATAAATGTGCTAATGAGATCAAAAACGTTAATTCTTTTTTATTTCTAGCGGTAAATATCTACATACCTAGTCGGGTCATAAGTTCTGTCACATGTTTATTGTGAAATAATTGACACAAGTTTGTTTTTAACTTAACCATTTTTATATCAAAATGAACTTAAGAAACCGTTTCTTCTTATGTTAATTACATCTATTTAAAATGAGCTAAGTGCGGTAAGCCTTCAATCTGTGCGGCCAATTGTCTGCAGCAAAACGCACGAGGTCCATGTCAATATCGGCGGCTGCTTTGATCAGGGATGACTTGAGTGACTTCAAATTGGGATGGGGTTTTGAGTAGGTCTTCTGCTCCAAGTGTTGCCATATTTTGTTACCCAACGGAATTAAGTTTGGACTGGAGGAGGCCCAGTCTTCATGCCGGTTGAAGTGAATTTTACGCGCAGTCAGCCAGCAACTCTTGCGTGTTTCTCACTCTAGGAGCTGGCGCAGAATCTTGCAGGAATCTGCAAGATTCTGCGCCAGCTCCTAGGCCATGGATAATCATCCATGGCCTGGTATTGAGTATGATATGAGAAACAGGACCCACGAGGTCCGTTAGGACTGTATTTTGATAAACAATCACATTCGTTTTTACGCCTTTCCCACAAAAATATCTCAGTTAATCCCCAATATGAAACTCCTAACCAAACCTTGACTGAGAATTGAAAATGGCTTCGCGAAAATGGCCTCGCGGAAAATGGTGGCTTGCTTCTTCACTGCTGTGGATGGACACCTTATCAATGTGTTTGTTGTAAATCTTCTCCACGGTAAAAAATTTTTTGTTCCAAAAAAGTTTTTTTTTGCGTACCCCTTGAACAAAGTGCGGGATCTCTTTTAAGATCTCTTTTAAGCGTGCGTCCAAGCGATGTCCTGTTTTTAGGAGAGAAGCTAGTAGCCCTGAGTATTCATTCAACACCCTTTTTAATGTGGTTTTGCTTCACCCCATCTGAAGTTCTAACAGTTTCTGCTTGCATATAGGATTTTTTTGAATTCGCGCCTTACAGCTTTTATCACTGCTGGCGTCCTAACAGAGCGAGGGCGACTGCTTCATTTTCTGTCTTCCAAACTTGAGTCTTCATTATATAGTTTGATGGTACGATAAATGAATCTTCCTGTTAAATTCAAATGTATCAGCATGTCGAAAATTTGAGTTAACCACAACTATAAAGAGTGAAAACCGCGACACGGTTTTCCTTCAACGTCCACTCCATATTTAATAATACGTCAAATTAAAAAATATATATGTATATATTTTATTTCCTAAAAAGATTCTAAATTCAAATTAAGAAACATGTTTGTGGTTAGCATTCGTAATTGAAAAGTTTTATTGTGTGACAGAACTTAAAACATGACTAGGTATACTATATTATAAATAACACGAATAAATAGAAGAGACGTTAAAAATGTATGAAATATGTATGACGTATAACAACAGTAGGCCAAAATATTTTTAGACAATTTTATAATATTTAGAAATGTTTTGGCAATGTCTATTAATACAACAATGCTTTAGTGTTTGAGCGTATTTATTTATTTATTCTTTATTTATTTATTCTTTAAGGATTGCCAACGGCAGATACACCTTACATTTATAATTATATTACTGAAAATAACAAAACAATTTTAGTGCCTGGCCAATTATAGGCAACCACAGCTTACATAACCATAACCATAGCTTATTGATACGATTTAGAAACCAAATACCAAGTAACTACAAGGTTTTCTTGTAGTGCTACTTATTTCTTGAGTATGTATAAAAACAAGTTTTTTTAAAAAATAAAAGTGAAATAATCCGAAATTTTGTAAAGCAATAAATTATTTATAAACACAAATCATAATAAATTACAAGTAATACATGGAAAATGTGAAAATCCCGTAATTATTTATAACATTCGAATCTTCCAATCGATCTGATGTCGTCTGGGATATTTGGAGCGTCTGGTTTAAAAATACGGTATACGAAAAGAAAAACAGTAAAAAGCTACGGTTTTTATCCTGAAAACGTCGCGAAGCATCGCCGTAAACACGGTATATGTTAAAAGTTCACTAATATAACCTTTTTCGATTTTCAATTTCCCATCCCATTTCTGGGATCCGCTTTTTTTGTTTGTTCTGGAAGCGCAGCGTCGTCCTGTTCGGAGAACACCTAGCTATTTTAAAAACTTTAATATGTTATATGATTTATTTTGAATGATTCTTATTAACATTTACATTGGATATGTACTTGAAATGATTTATATATTTTATATTATATTTACTAAAGCTGACATGACAAAATAAATGAATTTGAAATTTTCAGATTTATTTCAGGCTTATTAACTTGAGACATATTGTGATATCCTTATAAGTTTCCATGAACAAATAATATATTAACAACAAATTCCTTACACAAAAAATAAAACTTGTCTTTTATTTTATGTTATTCACGAAAAAGATAAGATAAAACTTCACTTATGGATTTTATATGGTTCTTCTATAATTCTTCAAAATTTATTATTTTTAAAGTACTTTAAAAATACTTACATGCCTTTCTATCAAAGGTTTAGTATGTTGATGCAATCTTTTATTAGTTTGGATAATAAACGATTTCACAGAGTGAAATGTTAGTTGCTGGACCTAGACTTTCTATTCTGGCTCTTTTATTTTCACTATGTCGTCATGATTGCGGTCAAAGGCGATAGAACCTTTATTTTCCGATTTGTCTCAACAGCGCTAAATCATGATTAACTTTGGTCCAAAGCAGTGGAGGTAAAATCCATGTTATTGTCATAATAAACTTTAACTTATAAATTCCACCATAATACTGCGTCTTTTGTCGCTTCATCTCTGTCTGAGAAGCTAGTTCGTCTTCACAATTTCTTCAAAAACTTAAATCTTCGATTTCAATATAATCTTTTTCACAATTTTATTAATATAGTCGATTTTTTAATCGATTTTTTCAATACAACACACTTTGTCCATCTTGCTCTACATTTTTGAATATCTGTAAGTGATTTTACTAAAAAATACTTACAGATATATTAAAAGCGATATGTAAAGTACAATTGCTTACTATAATTAACTTTTATCAACTTATTTGAGCCTTTTTAATTTCACTTAATTTCACCGAATGAAAATAAATGAGAAAGGTTCTGGATCTATATATTAAACAAAAATACTTGGCACAGTGTTTTTTTAAAATAGTTTATCACAATATGTATAAAGTATATAAAATAGGTTGCAATTTTTTTTATTGCCTACAGAGTTATTTAATGTTGTAACATTAGTTTAATTGGCGTGTTAATGACGCGTGTTATATATATAAAATGCACATATATTAATTGTAGGTATTGGTTACAACTTGCAAGCTAAGATTTACATTTATTGATACCTTATATGCGAATTCTACTACGCAAAAAGGGTTTATCTATTAACCGTTAAAAAATATTAAAAACTTTATCTCAAGCTCGTATCTTGTAAATCGGATGCGAGCGATTTAACTGAGCACAAATTTTAATTTAGAAATATATTCTATCATATACACTAATTTAATAACAATAGGAACAAATTAAATTCATGATAGTTTTATATTTATTGACAGAGCAACCATAACATGTTTTTTTTAATATTTAGTATAATAGATAATTCACACACATTCATAAACATACAATAATACACACATACCTACTGCGTAATAAAACCCAGAGGTACGCTCGTTATCATTTTCCGTCCTAAATTCATTACAAGCTGTTTGAACAAGTACAATTCATTAGATAGCATTGGCAGGACAATTAGAATAAAATATATCATTGTAACATTTACAAAATATACCGTTTATTAAAATTATTATACATGTAAAATATGAATATTAATTCATAAAGAAATGGAGCCGTGGAGTTGAGTTGTTCATCAATATGAATGTAAAATATATTATTTAATTAAAATAATAAGATAAAATAAAATAAGTCATCATATTAGGTTATAGGTATTAATATTACGACATATCCCCTACATACTCTTGATAAAGAGGTACATTCGTTATCATTACTCGCCCAGATCCACAAACAGTTTATATACGTACAACGTTTAGTTAGTTAGCATTCTTGATAGATTGATTAGAACAAAATATAAAACTGGCCAAATAACGCGAGATGGCAAGCGGAGTGGGAGGAGAGGGCGGCCGTGGCCACTTATACCGAAATATCGCTGTAACTAGGCCACTCAAGTGCGATGACACCAACCATTTTCGGCGCAAGCGACTGGCTCGAACGATAAAGAATTAAGAACGTCGACGCTCGCGCTCGGCCCACGGCTTGGAACAGTTGTTGCTATATCTAAGGTTTTTACAATATGCCACGCGGTTGAGCGTGTAACGTATATGACGGTTCAATGTAACGCCGCTCAGTTAACCTTTTACTAGAGATAGTATTACAATAATTACTTATTACATTCAAATTGTTATTATAATATATTTTAATTATAGTAATGTTATCGTCAACGTTAAATAAGACTCTTTAAATTAGTTTTGAGTTTGGACCCGTTTGTAGAGACTTTAATTTGTAGAGACTATTTATCTTTATAAAAATGTAGGTATATGATTTATTTTGCCAATATCAAATAACTTAATAAACTTTATGAGGATACGACAAAGAGAAAGGACGTTTTCTAAGTAGACTCTTAGAAGTAAAAGACGTTCAGCAGTTTGAAAAAAAAACAATCATTAAGTACTGAGAATTTTCTAGAGAACAACTAATGACATCATTTATATTAATAACCGTCTTTATCGAAACTAATTATTTTATGTAGACCTTTTAATGAAATTCCCATCGTATAACTAACGAATCAAGCAGGATAAATATTGGCATAGCAACAGCGTAGCGTTTCTTTGTTCATGTGTTCGACAAAAAATTGCCATCCGGTGAGTTTATTTACGGTATAAAATATAATCACCAATTAGTATTATTGTTTAGTGAAAATAAAAACAACAATCTGGTAAGTGGATTAAAAAAATATATTTATATTTATTCAATTATGAAATTTTCAGGAAAAACCGAATTAAAATTGATCAAAAATCATATATCTTGTATTTTAAGTGATTTTTTACTCCACTTAGAAAAACCTTTTCATGCCTAGTAACCAAAATTAGACGTTAAGCAATGTATTTCTTTCGTAAATAAGAATAACATTTCCAATTTCCTGTGATAGTTTGTTGTTGCCAAGCAACGTAATCTTATTGATCAATTATTTGCCAATATCTATTGTGATGGAAAAGTTTTCTTATTTAATAATAATCCTTACAAAAAGCGAGCTAATAATAATTCTTATAAGTACTTTTATTGACTGGAAGTAAAAAAATATTTTAAATATAAATAATTAAAGGTTAACAAAATTTTTTACGTTTTTAACTAGTTTGTTGAAATAATAAAGATGGGTTAAATCAGTACGAGTATATAAACAATTTTCGAAAGACGATTAAATTAAAATGTACTTATTCAAAATACTTTTAAAATATTAACAATGTTCATATTTTAGTTTTAGTCTTTTAATCTAGAAAGAATTCATTTTAATTAATGCTTGCTTAATAAAGACATGTGGAACAATGTGAGATTACATTTTGTAATACTAAGTTGAAACCGAATGTTTACTATGCTTGAAATGAAAATATAAACTTAAGAGGTACAAAAATTATTATCAACCGGTAAATCATACGCAGCTATTAACTAAGAATTATACTCGTTTGAACTACACAAACACGCCGGCTTTGCAGACTTTACCACTCAAGTTAGGATAAATTGAGGGTTCTGACATTTTTTTAATTATTATTATAATATTTAAAATAATGTAAAAAAACGTAGTATTATATATCAATAACCGTACAGCGGTTTGTTGATATCGGCGTCTGCGCTCATTAGAAATCACTCGCAAACCATTTCGACACAATACTAGCTGAGTTGTTAGACAGGTCGGTACATTTTTTCACGGGCGACTACGGTGAAAGTCGGTGTCGACGGTGAACGGCCGTTTTTTGGCATTGCCGAATAACGTGACTTAGATCGGTCGGCCGGATGGCAACAGGTGATGGGTTTCTGTTTGCAACGCATTGGAAGAATAGACAACTGAACACAGTACTATAAACATTAAATATATGTTTATAATAATATCTGCAAGACCACGGAGAGAATTTAATTATTGTATTAAACTGGTTTGTTTTCCTTGACACGGTGCTTTGTATTTATTGCATTATTAACGATCACAGTATGTATTCCGTTATACTTCATACTTAAACGTAGCTGTGTTATGAATTATAATAAGTGTCTTAAAAGATACTAAATGCCCTAAGTAATTATCTTCTGTCTTGAAGCAACGCCGCGTGAATGACGATGTATACAAGTACATGTTAAGTAGTTTATTATGACCATTTTATGCAAATTACTCATGTGAAATTTACAACATATTAAAATATACATGTATTCTATAAATATACAAACGTTTGCATACCAAGAAATGAATAATATTAAGCTATAAAAATATTTACATTTAAGATGCACGATACAGTGTCAGAGTTACCCGAAAGTCGGTATTTTCATTGGTTTCACTTTTTTTAATAACTTAATAATTCGTGTCAATATATCGTTAATTATTTAAAGCAGAGTCTGGCTGATTATAATTATTTAGTAAAAATTAATAACTTTACGCATTTCGCTAGAGGGGCGCGCGCCGATGGCCGACCACAATGAATATTGACATGCAAGAATTTAGCCCATCGCCCATCCTTCTTCGGCTCTCTTGGACCTATCACTTCATCTCCCTCTGACACGTTTCACCTCCAAATGCTATTCGGTAGTCAGCTATTCCAGACAGGGCTGGACTTGTCGGACAGGTTTCTAAAAATAGCGGAAACAGGCGATTTTTTAAGGAACCTCTTAACTACGGTCCTTCGCTGTTTCTAACTCAGATGATTGCGACCAAGTGTTCTTTTGGCAAATATCAGCGAGCTTCTCTACACTCGACATTCCAACTGTGACATTCTATATTTTTATATTTGTTTGTTATTTGTAGTACATATTTGTAACCACATTTACACACAAACACATTTCAAATACTACACTATGTGAATGATACTTCTTATGAGACAATAAACTTTTCATACTTATATCTTAACATAGGATATACAAATAAAACAGTTTCATATGAAATAAATAGAAGCTGCGAGTTATTTAATGATTGAACAAGAGGTTGTCATGAAATAGAAATCTTCACAAGTACCTCCGTCCTCCATTTTGAACTGTTCTGTTTATTGTTTTTTTTCAGTTCGACGACGTTAGTTACAATGAGTTTTGCTATTTAATATTTTGTAAAATTGTTTAAGTATATTTTTTTTTTTACATCAATATTGTCTAAAAAAACTTAGTGCAATGGGCGGACTTAATTATTTAAAGAATTCTTTAAAAGTCTATCCAGAAAGTATATTCAATTGAAAAAATACAATTATTGTGAAATTATAAAACTCAACATAAATGTTCATTTAAAAATAAATATATATTCCAAATCTATTACTTTGAAGTTTATTAATAAACACCAACAGATTGTCAAAAGCCTATTCTATCACTATAAGATCGCGTATAAGATACGTAAGGTTTCCTCTCAGACCTTTTCACTCGTATAGTTGTCGACTGAATAAAATGAAACTCAATGCCAGGATTTTATCACTGGCTACAATTTCCCTGCATATCTCCAACAGCCATATCTTTTATGTATTTTTTACAAACTACCTTACAAAGTTGGAATCACGATGGATTATTTTTATTAACATACTACTCACAAATTATAATGAATTAATCTTTATTCGATAGATTACCAAATGGAACACATAATAATTACCTTAAAAGTTTCTTGCTAAATAGTTACGGCACTTCCCTTAACAACTCGACAATTTATTTTCTTTAGAATTAATATCTATATAGCTTAAACACCACCGCAAAGTACAAAAAACCGTAGAATGTATTCCCATAGTATAGACACAAGACTGGATGGTACACCCCTAGATATCAATATATCTACTAAGTAATGACGTTAGAGCCTGTAAATTTGACTGTAGCTCGTATATGAGTTTAATAAGCTGTTACAACTACGTGTTATTTAATGAGAGATAGCTAGGTGCTGGACCTAGCAGCCAGCAAATCTGTGTGACATAGATATGTCTTATGTCTCCATGTTCTCTAATTCAGCTCATCACCCAAAAGTATCGTACTTGCGTCTTTCCATAATTGATATTTAACAAAAAAATTAACAAATAATATTTTGATAATTACAATTTTGTGTAATGTATAAAGTTTACACTTGAAATAAAAATCCACAATATTTAGATTTTAAACTTAAGACGAGATAAACGTAGCATGCAAACTTGCAATACACTTTCCTACATTAAATGTACTAACTACATCTTCCATACAATTCATAGCGCTTAATGAAATACTTATAGCCTTATTTGGCACATTTATAAAGTCATCTCATTAATATCTTCTTATATACTATAGCTGCATCTACGTTATATATATTAAACATAAATAACTGTTTCCAACTCATCTTTGTTAGTTATGGTATGGTATCTCTATATTTGGAACGTGGAATCATTCTTATTAATTCTAAATTTATTATTATTATTAAAATGCAAAAGAATTACAAGTCAAATAAAATAAGTATATTATATTCTAAAATACATAATTTACTTTTCCCTGTCAGCAGCGTAACAACGTTGAATTTGTAAGGCTATGCCAGGAAATTCAGTTATGTACGACAGGAGTAAACTTAATATTACGAGACTCCGCATTTTGACGTCTCGACATATCCGTGCCTCTGTGTACTGGAACGCTATCATTTTAAATAGAATTCACATTAGTCTTCATATTTCCATATATATTCTTTCTACAGTTTAGATTTATTTTACTTTTAGCTCTTTTTGTTTCAAGCTGTATAACCTTCTTAATTCAAAACACTGGTACATTATAATAAATAGTGAAATACTATCGTTCAGTTTCAGTTCACGCGTATTTAAACCGCATTTGTTCATTTACGATAATGATAAATAAATAAGCTAAAATCTTATTGGCTGTTTCAACAATATTTTATTACTGATTGTAGGTAAAAGATTGATTATTCCAAGCTGAGAGTAATTACGTAATAACGATAAAAATAAATTATTGCAATGTAGTGCGAGTTATCGTTGATTTCATACAATAAAGTTATAATCAGGCTTTTATTTATTTTACTTCTGCAATTTAATATCAAATTTATGGCCATAAAATGTGTTTTATAGTAATAATACTTTCATTTAAGGAAATTTATTTGTTAAAATGTACTTAAAACGTTCTATCAAATGTTATTTCCAATTTATCGAAGACAAGTGTTGGAAATAACGTATAAGTATAAAATAGCTTAAAACCGGTTGGCTGGCGAAATATAAAGAGGAGCTGTCACTGCAACGATTGACCATGCACTGTTGTGTGGACAATTAATATTATATATTTAAGTATAATTAGGTTAACTTAACAAGGAGTACTTGATTTTTTATTCAAATAATGTTTATTGTATTATCTGATGGCTTCGTATCGGAAATCCTGGTCTTTCTTTAAGCATGTGAAAATACTGATGTAAAAAAAATACTCTTTTATACAATATGTATTTTTTTAAACACAAACTTTCATAATCTTCATGACATATTTTAATTATAGAATTTGTTTACATCCTCTTTATCCTTAACTTATAAAATAATATTATTCTTGGGGTTAAATGTTTTTAGTATAATACTTTTTTCACTTCGTACCATTCTGATATTTTGCTTTTGCTAAGACCTTATGAGAAATAAATGCTGCAAGAAGTAATTGTAGTTAAATTTTAGGATCTTTGAATAGTTTCTTCGATATTTATCGAAATTCCAAAAAAAAAAAATCAGGACAAATTTGGATAAAAGTTGTGTGTAATTGCTTTTTGTCTGAATCAATATGTTGGATACGTTTAGCTGCGTTAAAACTCTGTAATACATAAATGTAGTCTGTCTGTGGCCGATGCGCTTTTGTATTCCTTAATTTTATGCAAAACCTACGGACCGTGTTTGGATGAGTTTCAGTCAGTTTCAACATAAAATTAAAGAAACCTGTAATTGGATCCTTTATCATGCAAAGGGAAAAATATTGTTTATTTTTTTTTATGTATAAAAATAATTTTCTTTTTGGAATTTCGGTCGAGTAGCACTATATACTAATCTCCTAAAAAGTGATTTTAAAAAAATAACCTTTTAAAAAAAACCACATGTTTTATAAAATAATATACACATGAATGAGTAAATATATTCAAAGCCCTGTATTACTAAGCACACAATGTTGTATTAATAGTGTTTAAATTGAAAATGTTTGCGGCGGATTGATCGCTCAAAGGGTAGATTTGCAAATGGATTTCGGAATATTAAATTTCTCTATTTTGATTGCCTTTTTGAATTCACTATAATTTAACTGTAAAATACCTCGTTACATACTCTATTACTATATTTTTTGGACGTTCATTATATTTTAATTATGTAAAATAATAGTTATAATTATTAATAATTATTAACTATATTTAAATTTGAATATAGATAATAATTTCTAAAATAAAACCAATACCAATAGATATATTTGAATACGCGATAAGGTAACATCAGCCAGTCATCAGGCCGCGGTAATATCATAGCAGACATATTAATAGTACCGTCACCAATAATCGGTCAGTGAGGCGAAAATTCAATCTAATCCAGAATTCCAATTAATGTGCAAAAATTTATATTAAATTGCAACAGCTTTAATGAACAAACGCGGACCGACACATGTTATAACTTATTCAGAGGCGAGTGAGTTACATTTCATTATTCACAAAGGCTGCAGTGAGCTTGATATCGATATTTTGATGTCGAGAAAAGCTTTTAGTCGCTCTCTAAAAGTTTTATTAAACCCCTTCACTAGACCGCTGCATATTGCACTCAAACAAAATGTTGTTACGTTCTATAAAAGCAACTCCACAAATTACTTTACTTGTGAAACTAGCAGAACGATTCGACGATGTTTTGAACTTTGTACTATATTTATTAAAACCCTTATTTGCTTAATATGACCTTGCCTTTAGCGTTAATTGCTTATTAGTTCAATAAGTCTTATAAATGTCAAATAATAGGCAATATATGTGCTATCTTTTTAAAATAATTTATCATTATAATTTTCATAATATTACTTTTTTAAAAAATAATAAGTCTTTGAACAGCAATACACATTTTTAATCTTGTATATAATTCGCTAATATATTCTGAATTCACTGTGAAAAGTGTTGAGTGAAAATTAAAGGAAAATACTAGACAAATAGGTTGAAAATACTTTTAACTTATTTGTCTAGAATTTTTCTTTAATTTTCACTAAGCCGTGATTTGATACCAATTAATTCTAATTTATTTGTATAAAATTTGTCTCCGGTAGCGCAGCACAATCAGGAGCTTACACCGGCTGTCTCTACACCGGAACCATAATGCATGCATATAACTCTATTATGCAATGTGAGAGTTTTCAATAGGTCTGCCATATTTAATCTATATAAAATTTATTATCGTTATCCTTCAAGAATAAAATACATTATCAAACCTATTCAGATTTCTATGGATGCATAAAAGAAAAATTTAAATAATTTGTAGAGTTCGTTATTATTTCTCTAAGAAAAATATATTTAATCAAAATCAAAATATTTAAAGTAAATTTACCAATTATTCTTTCACACCTCTCTTCAGCTCTAGAACTTTTTAAAACCTCACTAGCAGTTCAATTGCTCTTGCAACAAACTAAATAATTTTCTAACCAGACGAACGTCAATTGTTAAGGGGAGCTTCAATTATTCTATTAAACTATGATCGCTACCAGGCCGATAAGTACTGTAAAATACAACATCAGCCTTTGTTAAGGACCTGTAACTTTTAAAGTTCAATATACAGACTATTCGTGTACTTTTGTGGGTACTGTCGCGTTCAAACGACTGAGAATTTCTCTTCCAGTCAAAAGCGATATCAAGTTTTGAGATAACCCTTAGGCTATTGACGGGATTGGCTATTGGAATAACGTTGTCAAAGACTCAAGATTGGATTCGATGGATAAAGGTAAAGGTTATATTTGAACACGTAGTTATGTAATATACTCGAATAAATACAATGATTTATTCAGCAATATGAAGCACAAATCAAAGGGGAAAGATTTAATTCAATAAAAATATAACAATTCTCTGCAACTATATCGAGAAATAATAAAAAATTATAAAGTAAACTCTTTCAATATTATATTGGTATTATTAGATATATTTGAGTAGCAAGAGGAAAAGCCTGAATGAAAGTAATGTTGAGATTTCAACGAGATTTTCATGAAACAATATTTTTGTATAATCTCTAAAAACCAGATTTTGTTTTAAATATATATATATATGGTCAATGTCAAGTTTGAATGAAAAAAGCAGGGCAGTAATTAAAAAACTAAGTAATCTTTACGACTTTATTATTTTTTCTAATATAACCTTATTGCTTTTCTCATAACTGATCGACTTATCGTTTGACAGTTGGCGCCATTAACGGAATAAGAGCTGCAAAATAGAGACATCCATCCAGCTATAGCTAAATAAATATACCAATTCAAATTGAATATAAATAGTTAAGACAGAACAACGTCTGTCGGGTCAGCTAGTATAAGTATAGAATCAATATAGATAAATGTTTAAAGTCCCGTTTAAATATTTATTACAACGTCGTAGTTTTTATGCAGCAGGATGTTTGCACTTGAGAGGATGATCCAATCAGTTCGAGTTGCATCGCAGAATGTTCCTAATTGTCTCGTACACACGGAATTCATGCAAAGAGGTGTCCACTCAGCTTCTGTTTCATTAGATTATTCAATCAACATAGAGTAATTGTTTCAAATACAAGAATAAGACGTGCATGATTTAATATGTTGATTTATTCATAAGAAATGAATCCTATAAACGTGAGAAAACTACAAAATAATTATATAACAATAAATATTAAGTAATTTGATTGTATCATATTTTCATGATACGCTTCGTTTAAGTACTTATTAAAGTATTTCTTACAATTACTTCGAATTAGGTAAGTATTTTATTATTGCAGATGATTCATAATTCCCATGTCATGACTTGATGATGACTTCTAACAATCAGTATTCAGTAGGAGTCAAATACCGAGAAAGAATTATATTTAGTTCGTTTATTCCTAGATTTAGACATCATATGTCACTGAGGATAACTTTACAAAAATATTTCATTATGTATAGGGGATAACGACAACGGGGAGGTTTAATATTTTAAAATATAATAATAACAAAATTATTTCAATGTCTGAATGAATTATATTTGAATGAAATATAGAATTACTAATTTTATAATATAATAATTTTATAATTTGAATTTAAATCCCTGGAGTATGAGCTTGGATTTTACTCTTTAATTAATAAAAAATTACTTCACATATTGGAACAGCATTTATTAAGTCAATATATATGTATATTAAGTTTTCAAACGATAGATTTATTTTCACTAATATCTTGAAATTTTTATTTTTAAAGGGACCCGTCAACTAAATTATTATACAGCATCGATAAGTATAGGATTTAGAAAAAATAGAGGATAATTATTTATTATATAGTAACATAAATAATGTAATCGTAAGTATGTCTGTATATAAAATGTATTTTTGTTATTTTATGAAATCGTTACTGGTACTAAATTACATGTCTAAAACCGTCACAGAATTGTACCTCACAAACAATTGACGCATTGTCGTGTCAAATATAATAACTTTAGAGAAAATAGTATCAAATAGTATCAAATAGTGAAATAATAATAATTCATAATTTATTATTTTTTAATCTGTAATAATTGAATTGAAACAAACAGCACCCGTGTCATTGAGTAATTTGTGAAAAGCGTATTGATTCAAAAGTTCAATGTACCAACACGAACTAATCTGAATAAAACATTTGAAGCAAAAAAATATAGCGATCGGGCGATAGTGTAGAGATTTTTATTAACTAGCTTTTATGTATTTTAATCCAGTTATCCTTCGGTTTGTATGGGTTACATTTTGTCTTCTATTTCAAAAATGCTTTTACATAGGTACGTATTATTATATTGTTTTTCTCCTATTTATAGTAGTCTATTGAATATAGGCATTTATAAACCTTATCGGCAACTATTGTGAATATTAGACCAAAAATACACATATGACTGTATGTCATAGAGCTCTCAAATGGTTATCTCTACCCATTGTACAATGTTGCACAATACGTATCTAAAAGTATAATAATAATTTTCAATGGAATAAAAATTTGCATATGTTAATATTTAAAAGAGTTCCGAGGTTTTTATGAACTTAGTAATTATATAATACTTCCTGAGTACGGCATGTGTTAGTAATAAGTGCGGTCGCAGACATCACCTGCGCGAATTTCAATAGCCGGTCCAAGAGTGGTCAGACTAGACGTCTACCATTGTGATGGATGGATGGATGGATGGATGGATATATTATAATTAACAAGTTCTTACACGCATTGATTTTATTGTTTTTGCTTGATAATTATTGACTATATTTAATTTTTGTTTTATTTATATTTTAACTTTATGAGGGTCATTGAGCAAAAGTCATAAAAGATTTAGAGCTTATGAGATGTACAACAGACGGTTTTTTTATTATTATCAATAATATAATTTGTATTCCCTGAATCCTAAATAATTTACTGTTTGTCTGTCCTTTAGTAGGTATGTTTTAGAATCACTAGAAATCTTCTGGACGAATGTAATTATGATTTATTATAATATTGAATTTGAATTTCCTAATATGTTATGTTATTTTAAATCACCATTTTTTAAGTTTACTATTGATATTATTTGTGTTATGGGAGCATGTTGGGGCAATTCCATGATAATTTCACAAATGTCCAAAATAATGACCCTAATGGTGTTTATAGGTTTTCGAGTATCACATTCACATTCACAAGATTTACTTTTTCATTGTGTTTTATTAAAATAATGATCCACGGACCGTATACCTAAATTTGAATATCTCCCGGCGGTTATTTAAAATTATACCTCATAGAGGTTTAAAAAATGTATAAAATTGTTTAATGAAATACTTAAAATTATAAAATTGTATAATTTATATAGAATTATAATAAATAGTATGAATATATGTAAAAAAACAAATAAATTATATATATTATTGGCAGACGGCTTTATAAATAATACACCTGCAAAATTAACTATTCCATTTCGATTTTGACAAATCTAATTAGAGTTGAAATGTTATTTTTCAAATGGATCGTAATTTAAATTATAAAAAAAAAACACCTGCCCTGTTATACCTACGGCTCTATCTGATACGAAATTTATTTATTATTCCAAAAACGAATTAACATCAATGAATAAATTGTTAAAGCAACTATTTATGAGTCATGGATTAAAATTAGTTAAAAAAAAGTATTTACATTTTAAAATAATTTATGTAAGTTTTATTATGTTAAGGTATCTTTAAATGAAATTTAATCAGAATCAACAAATCAATTAGTTTTAGTGGTGGCGTTAAAGTTAACCTAAAAATCTTTGAATATGTAAAATTGTGGAAGGAGTCATAAAACTCCTTTTAAACTTTTTGTAATGTTGCGACTTATTACAGTAAAATTCCTCCGCATTTTGTGCTTTAATTATCTGATAAATAACTGACATAGGCAAGGAAGTAACTGAAGAAGCATCCGTTATTTTTCATTTTCAAAAGGAATGTATTTGAATGTAAGTTAATAGTAAGAAATTGCAATGACTAAAGAATTCAACAAAAGTATGAACCTTTTTAAGTTCCAAGTCGTTATAGCTTAAAGAATTTTAACCTGTCGAGGTTTAAGTTGGTATTTTATTGAAGATCACGTGACGACGTTTGCTTCCAAGACTCAATTCAAATACTCTCTTTAACACGTGAAAGGTTGTAAGTCAATTAGTGTGGTAATAAAAACTAAACCAGGCGAAAAATTAAAATCGTTATATTAAAAAATCGTCAGTAAGTAGTTTAAACGATGAATACTAGATATTTTTTACTAATGTTATGTTCTAAATAGTTATAGAATAAAATATACATTCGCCAAGTCGGTATATTATTTTGTTGGAATGATAATTTAGTGTCAGTTAGAAAAAAGCCGTAAAGGGCTAACTCCCGTATCGTTATTGGGCGACACGAGGCGGGGGCGGGTCGAGGGTGGGACCATTTTTTCAAATTATGTTACTGTTGAAACATAACTGAAGAAATATAACCGATAAGTAAGTATGTGTTGTTATAATGAAATAAGAAGAAATGTCGATAAAAAAACAGTTAAACGACAATAGTATTTAAATTCTTTATTAAAGTATCAAAATCGCAAGGCATACATTAGTCGCAGAATGCAATAAAAAAAGAGATCGCAACTGGCTATAACATAAAACAATAAAATGTAAACCTCCAAGTTCCCCAGAAGACGTTGCAGACGGTAGGTAGGTCTGGATTGATAAAAAAAAATGAAGACGATGCTGTCGTAATTGTTCGTCCGTAATCGCGTTTAACCAAGCAAGAGTTGAAATTTTAGGCAAGGCGAGTGAAGGGGCCGGGGAGGGGAGCGCGCGCGCACATCCGTTCGCTCGCGGATTGCCCAATTCTGACTACTCTACTGCAACCGATGATTTCGTCATAACACGCGACGACTAAACCGAACTTATAGCTAGAGATATTTTCTGATGTGCTCCGATGATAGCTTCATTGTCCCTTATAGATACAACAGCTATGTCACAAGCAGAAAATTCAGTGATTTCGCAGCCGAAATAATTAACAGTCTGCGTAATCTCCGACGTCACTGCGGACATAACCAATTGAAGTGGCAGATGTAGACAAAGTTATTTCATATGATGATAGTATGTCAAACATATAGGAGAGAGAAAAAGACTGACTAATAGGTACAAGCCAAGTCAATTTCTCCCACCGATACGACTGACATCATTTCAATCTTCAGACTTCCAAATGTGTCTTCTTATCTTGAAATAATCTTAAATAGACGCTGAAACAAGAGCAGTAAAACGTAGCGCGCCTTCCCGCCAATACTGAACAATAGTTAACGTACGAGTCACGTGACGAAACAAGAGGAAAAATGTTACTAATTAATCTACTATACTGAGAAATAACACGAACAAAACGCAGATCGATTTATCAAAATAGTCGAAATTACGAAAAGTTGAATTATTAAATTTCAGGTTAAATATTATAAAAGTTGTTCGCGAACACAGTTTTACCGAAAATATCCCAAAAGTAGGAACAACACTGCTATATTAATCTAAAGTTCACTAAATAATATTTTGTAACCGTATTTACTAGTTTGGTTTAGGCAAAAAAGAGTAAAACTAACTTTGTATTAGTTAAATAAACTGCCGCTAAAGTATTGAAGACACGACTACAGAGGACGACGACCGAACAGCGAATGGCAGCTCGTGATGGAGTGCGATGGCGTAGTGACGACCGTCGCTAGAGGGGAGAAGTGCGGAGCATGGATGGAGGGGGAGGGGGAGGGAGAGGAGGAGGGTGCGGGGCGGACTGCGCGCGCAGAGAAAGGACGCAAGTGGTGATGTAATCGCGATCGATGCACTCCGCTCCGAACGACGTAACTACCTACCATGCTCCTCGCTGGCAAGACCACTATCGTTAATGGCTATCAAAGTATTGTTTCTAATATGACCGACACCTTTTGTGACGTAGGTACTCTACATGACGGTGGAAATGACGAGTGCAATATTTTAATAATAATTTAAAGAAGATGTGGTCAATGACCTCCCTCAGTGACACGTGCAAGCTCTAAATCCTCTTTCGGAACAGTGGCCATTATTTATTATCGCGCGATTTTGGGTTACAGACGCGGGACGAGCTAGAATCGAAGAATTTCGTTACTTTGATACTATTACCAGCATTCCGTATTGATCAAAGAATAGCGATTAGGTCTCGGGCGTTATCGTGAGGCGCCGTGAGCGCTCGGAGTCTATGTAGGTCACACGTGTAAGCGTTATCCCCTCCAAGCCGGCCTTGGCTTACTTTGGACCAAATGGCACCTCCCCTTCGCCATCGGCTTCGCGCACTACGTTTACTACTTGCACATAGTTTTTGACAATACTACTACTATAGTTACCAATACGTATTCTCTCAATGTGTGACGTCGATATAATATAAGTAGCTACTATAAGCGTTAAAAAGGTATGTTCAATTATAAAAACTTAGCGATTCATAAATTTGTAAGACTCCACCTACATTATTTACGTACTTCCGCAACAAAAACTCGAGCTCGCTGACGATAGCAACGATTTGGAAAAATACCGTTAGAGAACAATGACGATGTACGATCATTCAAAAGCGGCTCACGTTATCGTATACGAAGGCGAAGTAGTCCCCGCTAACTACCTACTATCTAACTCGAACGAAACTACAAGGCCGTTCAGCCCGACGCGGCCCCATCGAATGAAACCCGCTGTTGATGATGAAAACCGCCGTTCCGACGACCTCGTTCGTATCTAGGACAGCACCCGAAATAACTAGGGCGTCGTCACTGCGCAAGCGCTAACGCAATTCGTAGGCAAGGCATACAATTCGGCGACCATGGTACAAAACCCCAGGGGAGAGGAGATTTCTTGTACGCTTAAATGCCAATATATGCGTTTTGGAATCGGTAGGAGATCCAGTAAAAATGGTTGCGCGTTGCCGAAATCGATCTCTGGCGTTGCGGAAGTATCAAACATATATAATTATATAGATACATATATATAAGATGTGGTCAAAGGTTTTGATCTCATTTCCACTGTAGACTTTACTATTGTAGACAAGATGGGTATTTTATCATGAATATTTTATTTTTTTCATACAAAATAAGAAATATATAAAATGTTTAGACGCATCATAAAATAAACAAAGAAATATACACATATAATCATATTTTAGTGAAAATTGCTGGACTTCGTAGAACAAAGGAATATTATTATGTCACGACAACAAAAACATGCCCGTTTAGAAAAAATATTTCAGTTTGTTTTATGTACTATTTTATAAACCAGAAGAAAATTTAAGGATTTTATTATTACATATATATGATAAAAATATATATGTATATAATAAAAAAAAATTACAAGCAAACCAAGTGTTCTGTTGTAGACTCTACATTTATAATTTTAAAAACATTTTGTTAAAGACCTTGTTTAATTTTTTTGTAAATATTAAAACGTGGAAATACTATGTTATTATATTTTTTCATACGTTAGCTGTTTAATGGCTTACTCCGATATATTAATGCCAATGCTACGATAATAATATTATAACTGATGTCATTGTATTATTTCTTTGTTGTAATCATGTTGCTTATTTTGCAAACTGACCAATCTCAATATTTTGATTATATAATTATAAATAAAAACATTTCTCAGTATGACACTCTATCCTACTTCCTGCCACTTGACTTTGATAATAGCGACATAGAGAGGTGTTTCAAATTGAATGGATACTAAGAAAGAACGCTAACTTTATCATAGAATAGATTAAAACAAAGTGTTTATTAAAATATCTCAGGTAGGTCTGAATACTTTAAATTCCAAATAAGTAGTGTATTGAACGTTGTGTGTTTGGAAAAATCTTCGTAAATAATGTTTGTGATAATAAGAATTTTTTAAATATTAGATATCCTAATTATCAAACGTAAGGAACGCGAACATAAAGACTCCTACACACTGATGTTAAAGGTGTGTTATATTTGAATAATACGAATGTGATTATGCAGAGGAAGTAAGAATTGCAAATTTGTCCAATTTAAATAAACTGAACGATAAGAAAAAACCATAATGTACACTAACAATAAATCCTTGTATACATAACAATCATTTATGTACACAAGGTTTTATTCGTAGAATCTCACTCGTCGTTTATTAAACAGACTCTATGTTATAAATACTCATTTCATTGATGATTTCCGAATCTGTTATAAGTTATAGTGAGACGCCCTCACACGAGTCTGATAAGAACGCGATAACACGAAATAACGTCGCCAGCAGAAAGCCAGGAAAAAATCGCAAAGAAAAAAATGTTTTAAATAATAGCGCGCAGCGTCACTCACCTGCCTTTAAGGGAACCTCGCCCGGTGTCTCCGGCTTCGGTCGGTGGTGGTATGCCAGCAGTGGTTGCCATGTTGTATGTATTTATGTGTGCTGTGGACGCTAGTACGCTGGCGCACGGGCGACGGGCCCACGTCGACGCAGAGCGCTGCCGCATTGTGTTCTATACGTCTATACGTATGCGCGGAAGAAGTTCTTGCTAGCCTCCCCTCACCCCCCGCACCTCCACGACCCGAGCTGAGCCCAACATCCAGCACGATCAGCATAGAATTAAAACGCCGCAACGGCAAATAAAATGATGCCATCTATTCCAACTAACTAACGAACCTACTTACTCTACATACCGCCATTGTTTGGTTTAGTATTAAATATAAATTTGAATGTAACTATTATCTGTATTAATTTATAATGTACCGTCTATTTGACATTATGAAACAAACACTGAAAGTCAAACCCTGCCATATTCATTTATAATTCGTTAAGTTCACTTCATGCTAAATTATGAATAAATGAAACACGCTACAACGAATACAATAATACAAAAATAAACAGACAGAAGAGAGAATCAGCATTTTAATAAGTTTGGAGTTACAATCTAGATAAGTAAGATAGATTCCCAAGTTCTAACATATTACCAGAAACGGAATTGACAGTTTAAATTAAGTATCTACTAAAATAGTAATTCCCTTGCTGTTCTGCGAATTTGTATCCATAAATAAAATAAATGGCTGAACATTTTAATGCTTTGTAAAGATAATGTTTAAATATATGTATATATATATATATTCTTTTTTTTAAGCATTATCTACGAAATAATGTATAGGGCATACTTCTTCAGAAGCATTGTGTATATCCACCCTTATAACTTTAGTGGAATGACTCAAAATTATAGATTATAAAACCAATAAAAGTAAACAGATACCGACATTTTCAACGCTCAGAGTTTTTTTATTACCAGGGTATAACGTTTATATTTTCCTATAGAATGAAATATATTCTCTGATTAAACCTTATCTTTGAGTAGAGTAGATAATCTTATCCGTTATTTGAAAGAGTTATTGTTTGTGTGTTAGTTATTTTCCTCGGCTAGTAGCGTGGCGTTGCATAAGGCCCTTCAACTACTTTTATTGACAGTATTGTACTCGACTCAATGATTCAAATTAATGGTCATTGTACCACTTTCTGTTACGCTCTAAAAGGTGACTCTAGCTGATTCTGACTGAGTGCTTTGAATAATTTATGGTTAGGCTGGAACCCCGTGTTTCTTGAATTAACATTTACAAATATATATCCACCAAAAGTTCATTTATTAAATTATTGCTACCTGTAAATAAAGATTTCGTTTCTGCTGAAATATAGAGACTTAACGAAAATATTACGAAATGTAAGAGAGTTTTTGAACTCGCTTCCGAAGTTATCATTAAAGGTAATAAATATTACAACTAAGAAGTCAATATTACTATAATATAAAATTTTTAGTGTTTTTTTTCTTTTTAGACTATCACTTGTACAAATGTCATTTTAACATGTATAGTGAAGTAACGGTAACTGGAATTTACTCGCTTAAGTTTTGTTTTACTTTGGAATACCAAATCAAGGTTTGAAGAGTGCACATAAGTTCATGTGGCAAGTAAACATCGAGCTTTTTGAAATTGTAAAAAAATATATTGCAATATGCAATTGGAGTAAACTATTCCTTGGTCTATTTAGGCAACTTTATAATAAAAAAATACATCTATTACCTATTTCTTCTAAAAATAGCTTTGGTTGCATTAAAGACAATAAAATCCAAAACGTTCTTTTTACTTTTACCTTTTTATTTATTTTTTTGCTTTTCATATCAAAGATATTTCTTTGGTTACTTTAATAAATTGAAAATAAATACTCTTATTGATCGTTGACTGGTCTTTAATTTTGTAGAAATATTAAATATTTTTTCATTTCAATTACAACTTTTTTATGTTACTAAGAGGTTGAAAGTTAAGACTTAGTAAGATTGAAAGTGATCTCATTCATACACAGCTTCAGTAAAGACAACAACATTTCAAATAACCTTTACTTATTAATGTAACGTCTCACATGCCTGATTTAAGTTGTGATTATATTCACTTTGTTTATTATATTTTAACAAAATCTTAGCTTAGAAATATGAGATAACTTATTTACTTATATTATAAATATATTTAATGTTATTCTCATTAAGGATGATGTAATTGGTTTCGTTAAGTTCACCATACTTAGCGTCCGTGATGGTATTTTTTCCTCATGGAGGCGTAGGTATTATATCTAATTTGGGTCAATACTAATTTTATATTGTAACGCTCGCTTCGTGCGTGAAAGGGAAAGTTTCAATCGTAAGAGCATTCGGAATTTTAACTCATTTCGAAGTAACTTCACTTTCCCCCCGGTCTCAATATTTCTACAGTTTAGAATGTGTTAAGTCTTTTGTGAATGTTAGACATACCATTATTTTATTTCTTGGATTTAACACCGATGACCGTCAAGTAGCTCGACTTGACGACACATAAAGCTAAATTCATATGTAATGTTGTAACATGGCTATGACAATGCTTATTTAAGTTTGACATTTACAGGGCTCTGCGGGCATGAAGGCTACATATCTTCGAGGATCGAAACCGGGACCAATCAATTAATGGCAATTTTCAATTTACATCACATCATAAAAAGCATGAAATAAATGACTATATATATTAACATTCTTTTAATAAATGAAATTCAAATAATATAATATTTTAATTGTAAATAAAAGTTACTCTAAAAATGTCTGAGCAGAACAAAGGCTTTAAATTAAAGCATGAAAGAAAACGGCCAAAAGCTAAAATTATTACAAATGTAAGTCGGGCAATTTTGTATCATTAAGTAGCGGTTAACAAAGCTATGGACAAATAAGCCGGAGAACAAAGGGTGTCATGCTCATATCGAACATGCCGCTGAGGCCGGCCCAGGTTACGTAAAGAAGAAATAAATAGGTCGCTGAGGCTCTGGATCCGACAGAGGCGGGGCTCGGAAACTAGGTGCCCTACTTCCAAACCCCAGTGCACACCAGCTTTTCATCGTGGTCATTGTAAATTAAATATTTGAGAATCTTTAACATCTACTCCTCTAAAATTTCATTTTAGTTAATAATAACGAGCAAGAAAAGTATTCTCAACCTATTTTGTTAAGTTCTTGAAGTACAATATGACATAAATAATATTTTTTATCTTTTACCCTATCTTATCATTACGAATCTTGATATAAAATTATTTTCATGTAGTAATATAAGAATAACATTTAAACATTCACTTGATAATCACGAATCAATGTGTGTCGTTGCCATTTGTAAACTCAAGCTGTAAATCATTTTTATTTCGTTATTGTAATAGTCTGGATCCGTATTATCTTATAAAGATGAACGCAAGCTGAATACAGATCCAGCTTCAGACCTGGTGTAACTGGTAATGGAATGTAATATCTAGGCTTCATTGTTAAATTATCTTTGTTAAGTTTAGTAAAAGGATCTAAAGTGTGATATGTCAGGGGGCTACTGTAAGATAAATGGCTAATATGATAATTCAACCGAGAACAAGAATTGTAGCAAGTCAACAGGGGGGTACAAAAATTCTATTAAGATCTCACAAACGACAATACATTTTAAATTATGTCTACAAAGTTTTATTAAATCTACGATTTTCTTTAACGCCTAAAACTAAAAAAAAGGTTATTTCAATTTTATTTATTTATTAATAAATAGTAAATTTCAGAATATCCTAAAATATAAACTTTGGTCAATAATATCTAACGATGTATTTAAAGGATTCCAAGTTCAAACATCGTCAATAAATAATATAGCACATATTAGCTCTTTATTCCATAAAAGTAATAATTTGGTTCCTTTAATTGAATCTTAATAAATATATATATATATATTTATTAAGATTTAAAAAAAAATTGAAGATATATATGTATATGTAATACATATATATCTTCAATTTTTTTTTAAAGATATTTTCAATATTTTTGTTGAATGTAAATGGAATAATACAAAATTCCTGTGAGAAAAACGAGCAGACACCATTCTCCTCGAGAGGGCGCTGTTACTAGCTGTTACTTTAGTCATTGGGTTTTTTAAGTATTCCCCTGTTGTCCCCCTTCTACACTTCTAAGCAGAGGCCAAGTGTGGCCAAGTAATGTTTTGCATATTGTATAAGTAACTTGGATTAAAAGCAGCTAAATAAAGGCTCTTTGTTTAAATACAAAATGTAAAATATCATTCAACAAAAGTAGATGATGGACAGATGGGGATTAAATGGTAATTACCACGTCAGTTGATTCAACCCACCTAATATGAATTTTAAATTGGGATCGAGTGATAATATCATGAACTCACTTTCACTTATTGCTCAAGGAGTGAAAATAATGCATTTTTCTTCTGTACCATATACCATACTATTTAAAAATACCATTGACAATATTAACTATACGTTAATCAATATAATATTAGTTAAAACTCATTAAAATATAAATAAAAAAACATAACTATTATATTACGTTCTTGCTATTACTTATGTTTATATTGGAAGCCAAGTTTATTTTTTTTTATTTCTTACATCCAAAATTGTATTCAATAACCGGCTTTTATTATCACATCCATACTTCACACCACCACAAAACTAGCCTGAATACCCCCTCTTTTTCTCTTTTCATGACTGAAACTCTTTGTGGGATGTTTCATTTGCATCTTAAAAGATTGAAGACCACAAAAGACATCGTTATTTTCTAACATTTGATTTAAAGGTGCAGTTACCACTATTTGATCGATTAATCTATTCGCAAAGTTTACACACAACAGCTGTTCACTTCCTGCTAATATTATTACGCACTGCTACAAAATTATGTAGATATCAAACATGTGTTACACGGACGTCAAGAACAGTCAACACTTACACAATATAAAATAATATAAAAATAGCATAGAATACTCATCCATTTTAAAAAATACTTAAAAACTAAAAGGTATTATGAAAATATGTCAATTTGAAACTATTTCTCAAAGATAAGACGTGTTTAGAAATAAATTAACCAATATATTGTACGTTTTTATAAACAAACATAAACATGGATAGCAAATTTATTATTCATATTTTGAATGGGATCTCAAATGACTTTAAAAGAGTAGAAGATTAATTCAGTATTCGGATCGAATTCTCAAACTTGTTCATCATTGAGCTAGCCTGTGTAAGCGGTTTTAACTTATCTAGGTCGAGAGCCGCGTCCTACGTGCCAAGCGCATACATGTAAAGGAACCTACTATCGTACACACTTTATTCACACACAGACACCGGCCTCGTCCGAGAACTAGGCCGAAAAACTCGCGCATGCGCATAGGTACATCTTTATACTATACACACTATACATAATAGTATAGATATAATGCTATCCCCTAACTCTGTATTAGCCTGAAATCCTAAGTAGAGTTATGAATGAAGTGTGGCTTTTTATATTTCTACAACATGGACTTTCAAATTACCAAAATTACCAATCTTTTTTACGAGATATAGAATTGGAACTGGCATGGAACTTTTAACTTGAAAAAACTAAAACTATAAACTAAAACTATATTATTTAGAATATTAAAATCCTTGTCAATTGGGAGAGCATCATAGAAATATTTAAATAAAACTATTTTTAATGGATTTAACTCTTGATAAATGGGTCTAGCAATCGTGACGGGAAGAAATAATTGAAGAAAATAGTTTTGTTTGTGTTTACTGTTCATAAATATCTAAGAAAATACTATAATAGAACTAATAGTAGCGTAGTAAGTTATTCTAGAATTGTTTTGGTACTATATTTTGCTTGAATTCTAATTGGGTCTCATATATCAATATTAACTGTGCTACAGTATATATTATACTATACAGTACCAATATATACCACTGTACACTGTAGAGTCGACGTTTCATTAAAACGATGTATTCCTATTTGAAATAAAAAAACTAAGAGTTGGAGATCTCTTATAAAAACCTTTACTAAGCAAAAAAATATGTATTTAAAGAATTGTCATATAATGTAAATAATATACAAATTTGCAAGGTATGTTTTTATAAGTAATGGGAATGTGGTTAATTACATATTTATTATATTATTTTCTAAGGGCAAGTAAGTACGTAGTAGTGTAGTACCTAGTAGTAAATGGTTTTGAATATACTAAGTATTAGAATAAATAGCATTTACAATTGTCCTCTAGTTTATATCTACCGACTTACCCGAATTTATGGGGAAACTAACGGGAATCGAAAAATACACGCATTTCTACGAAACTAGGGCGACCTCTACAAAAAATAAGCTAGAGCAAAATTAAAGCTTAACCTCGATTCGGCAGAAGCTGCTACATAGGTCCCCCCCCCCCCACTGCGGCGGGGTGTCAGATAGTCAAGATTGTTAGTTTCTATGGCTTCCTCCCCAATTAACTGCACACAAGTAGTCTTTATGTAAAATATATGATAATGTTTGTTTGAATATCTCTTTTTATTATTTAGTGTAGGTGTTGTAAATAAATGTAGGTATTGTGTTCCTTTACTAGCTACTAGAAGCTAATAAATATTATCTAACTGTCAACAAACTCACTAATAGATCTTATTTTATAGTACACGTTTAAAACGCTCCCACATTATTCTAACACATATCCGTTATGACAAATATCAGCTAAACATCTGTTTATTAAAACAGCAATACATTTGCGTAATAAACTTGAAATACAGAGAAGGAAACCTACGGAAAAAAAGGTACATAGCTAATAGAATTGACCTTATGTTTTTTATTAGTTACATAGAGCTTTATTAGTTCTATGTTTCAACAAAACTTTCGCTTTTCCAAGTAGCTGGTCGCGGTGACCACACCGATTGCCAAGGTTCCCACTCATAAATCATCATACATTTTTGCATGTGGCCATACCTAAGTCCAAATATTTTATATCTACATATTTAGTCATTTGTTTATGTAATTTCATGCAATAATTAATTGATTTTGCAGTCAAACTATTTTTAGGTTACAATCAAGCATTTTTATGTTAATATGTTTTGTGGTAGATAAATACCAACAAATAAATAAAAATAAAATAGGAAGTAGTATAATGTATTTTTATACATTATGCTACTTCGTTTGTAAAGAACTGTTGATTGATTGATTGATTATACAGGAGGCGGTGAAAAAGACCCTAACGCGGTCTGTCTGGATCATTGCGATATTACCGAAAATCATTAAGCCGGATGAGTTTGGAAGCCTTTGCTGTCTTGGGCAGATCCTGGTGGTTATTAGGAATATTGTCAACCATTTATGGAAAATACATGTAATCATTTTTATTCCCATTTCATGAACCAGGTATTTAGATTTCGAAATTGCAAGTATGTAAGGTATTAAGGTATAGAATCGTATTCGTAGTTAAGTTTAACGTTTATTTATTAAAAAACTTTTTTTTTCTTTTATATTAAAAAATATAATTCTCTATTGATTTTACCCATTTTAGGCCATTGAAATAAATATTTTAAAAGTACTTATTTATATTTAATCTAGTCTTTAATAAATACCAGAAACTCTTGTATTACCATATATTTAACTGAACTGAAATGTTGACAAAAATAAAATATTGTTAAAATTAATGGAAACTTTGTAAAAGTTTATTAAACAAAACAAAATGTCCTGGCTGTTTCTAATCTTCTACCAACGACAAAAATAGCTCTGGGTTAAATACTTTAAATTGTGTCTGTATTTTCTTTGTTGTGAACTAAACGCTAGGATAGGATTCTTGGAAAAACCCTTATGGACTTAAAAATGGAAGTATAGAAATATATTTTTGAAATTAAAACAAAATTCAGCAAGATTTATCAACTTACCAAATCCAGTTTAAATTAAATACAAAAACTGTGTGGCGTGTGAGGCTAATGACCCATATTGAGTAATGAAAAGAGTCAGAGATTAAGGGTTAATTTTCATTAATTAAGTGAAGGGGAGTGTGTGAAATTTGTGAAACGCATGCCATTAGGAGCCGTATGCAGTGGCGCCGAATGTATTGATCGATACGGAGAGAATGCTGTGCTGAAGGATTTACCGGCTGAAGTCAGGGTCTACCGAATAATAGCATCTTATATATATTTTCATCTCTTGCTTTAAGTAGAATTTCAAAGTTCAGTTTCCTGTCCAAGCCCGCAATTAGATTAGGAATACATATAGTGTCGAAGTTTTGACAACCTGAAAACTTTTATGTAGTTATGCCCATAACAGGGCAGTATGAATTATGAATCAATAACCTAAGGAATTAAGCCAAAACCTAAAAAATATATATTTTATTTATTATATATACATACTTTACATTAGTTATTTAAAATGCTTAGAAAATAATACCTGATAAAAATAATAACTGAATAAAGCACCTTTTTGCAGCGGAAAGTTTTCTCGTTACACCGAAAAACTAGTTTTAACTAAAATTACCGATTTGTTATTTTTTGTGATAATAGCTGGTTTGTCACTGCAGATGAAATCGTAGGTAACAAATATTGGCTGCAGCCGAAATATTTTGAAATATACTGTTATAATATGACAGTGATTAACAGATGAAATTAAATAATAGCTTGATATATTATAATTTATTGGCTCTACTTACAAATAGGAAATGTTTTTTTTTTGGTTAGTTGCAATATTTTTTTCTAATAATAATACCAAATTAACTTCGTACCTTAAAACGGGATGATAAATGTAAACACTCGTTTTTTTGCACATTTATTGATAAAGATTCATCAAATTACAATTTAACATCGAGATATTTGGCAAAAAACAGTAGGCATTGAACATTAAAAAGAAACTGAACCCTCGTAAATTCAGAATCTTTCGAAACCACATTAGTAAAGATACATATTACTGATGAAGTAATTATATTTTATAATATCTATGTACCTAGAAACTAACATTTATAACTACAAATAACTTTTAATACACCAATAATACTTGATAATAAAAAACAATAAATTGGTGGTGAAAAAATAATAATAATTAAAAAACAAATAAAAAAATGATCGATTTTGATAACCGAACAAAATATCGATAGTGCTGCTGTAAAACAGATAAAATAAGTTATTGTAAAATAATTATAAAAATCGATTTCATTTTGCAGTAAAGTATCATAATCAGCCGATCTTACCAATACGTAGAATGAGACTAGAATTATTCAATAGGTTACATTGCTTATTCAATACTTTTAAATTAATAATTGATTATACGATGAATTGAATTCAAACGACATCCATTTTAATTTATTAATATTATATAATTAAGTACTTTAACATAACTACATTAGCTACATAGTTTCAATGACGAAGCCTTTATTTTTAACGTTTCTAATAATGATCCAATATCTCTGGCGTGTTTATATTTCGGTTGTATTTTTTATTTATATATTTATAACAAATATTTTTTTACGGTGTTTTAATAATGTTAACAGCTCCCATCACTAGTTATTTAAAAATCATTTGTGATAAAGGTTTCGTCAATAAAAACTTGTAGCTTCATCTAAATTTTAACCTTAAATAAAATCAAACAACTATATTCAATTTATGTTTGAATGGGAAAGTTATATCAGCTATCTGAATGTTATGGAATGTCACTTGGTATCCCAGAATGTAAGATATCAATATAAGGTTTTACAACCAAATGTTTTATAAGCTTAATGCTAAATATTATCTTAACAAATTTGTTATTATATATCCTTAATATGATGTTATTTTTACTTTAAACAGCTGTAAGATTTCATCTAAGGTCTGAGAGAATACAATAAGTACTGAACCATCACTACGAACATTCAATAAATATGTGAGTATATTAATGTAACGCAACATTTATATTTCACTACTCTTGTTATCTTTTAAGACGAGTGATGCTTTATGTATGTCGCCGTCAGCTAGGTCCAGCTCCCGTTGGCAATCTTCGAACGTCGCGGATTCGTTTTTGGCCGCAATTTTGACTTTCAATACTTTAATCGCGTTGTGAACATTCCAGTTGCTAAACTCCAGAGCCTCCAGGCATTCTTCGGGTGACACCTGTAAAGGTATGGTGTGTAATTATGTTTATATAACTTGTATGACTAATTATTACTTGCAATATAACAATAAAGTATATGTATATTATTAGATAAATATAACAAAATAACTTCGCATCTAAAGTAACGAATGAAATGCCACTAGAACATATCTGTTTGTGTGTATTTAACCCAAAGTCAACAAAAGAGCTGGAGGGGTTTTATATCTATAATATAAATAATTAAGTATAAAACTAACATCCAGTTTAAGAACTTTGTTCATGATTCTGACTTCATCAGATTCAATACCACGCGTGCGGGCTGACGGCTTCTGATCAGCGAATTCAAGCAAATCCTCTACAGATACATGATCTGAAACAAAAAAACATTATTACAATTTAATATTTGTATACATACTTTTAATATGAAGATATTTTACATTTTATTACCTTTGGATAAAGATACTTCTATAACACCGGGACCATCGACCTGAACTGGACCTTCGTATTCATCATCAGAATTTTCAACTTCCTCACCATTACTGTTTATGTAACATTGGAATGGATTCGCTGAACTGGAACCGGTGCCATTAGCCTTATAAGTGAAGGGGTTGGTATCATTTGGCTCAGGACCGTCATAGACATCGATGCCACTTGATCCTGGTAGTGGTGCATCCACAATTTGGATCCCATGGATGGCACAGGTGATTGTATTCTGATATATAGCTGATGGTCTCTCTGGTACTGGGATGGCAGGTGGGTACGGCGAGCGTAATGGATATTTACGAACGTGACGTGGTTTGTCAACCAGCTTGGGTTTGGAGCCGCGTGGTGGTAGTGGTATGGCATTGGCGTTCTGTAATAATAAACGATTTTATGTACCATTTTATAAAAACGTATTTATAAATGTCTATATTTGTTTAGTTACCTCACTGTCGTCATCACTTGAATCACAGTCCGACGCCTCGGTTGAATCTCTGAAACATTATAATGCGTCATAATAATTAGCTTCTCTAAATTAAAAACATAATTTAAAGAATTTTAAAGTATAACACTAGATTTGAACATGTTTATGATGAAATGACTGCTACGGACATGTCTTCATCTCATTGATTTGATAACTGACAGTCTAGATATAGGCACTATATTAGTATGGTAAATACGATACTTATGTCATGATAGATTAAATTCAGTACAAGACACAACGAATGCGTGTTGAATATAGTATTAATATCGTAATAATATTATAAAAAATATACAATACCCGTCTAGTGGTAGTGGCACGTGAACTGGCATGGGCCTTGGCACTGCCACTGGCACTGGCATTGGTATTGGCATCGGCATCGCTACGTGATGCATGCTAGACGTGCTTGGTAGCTCCTGGCCCATTTGCGCACGCATAGCTGGTGTCGGTATCGGCTGCTCGATGAGACAAACATACGCCAGTCGGCTCTCCTCAGTAAGCGATTCCTATTCAAAAATTGTTGGCTTTTACTGTTATTTAAATAAATACTCTTACCTCTGATACAAAATAATAATATATAAACTGGAGAGATAATGAAAAACACATGTACGTCTAACTAAATTTATATATAATATCTCCTTAACGTAACTTCACATAATACGAAATAAATTATTAGGTACTTCGAATTTAATTTAGAGTTTTGTAAAGTGCTCTAAACAATAAAAGTTGTAATGGATATAGTTGTAGTACAGTACTGTATAAGTAAATGAATACCATTATTTTCTACTACCCTCATAATAACATTGATACATATATGATAGATACCTGTATGTCGGGGATGCTTCTGGCTTGTTCGCTGAAATTGCGATGTTGGTTTCCTGTGACGTGATTCAAAGAAATAATTATACGACACAGGCAAGGAGGGGAAAATTGAAATGAAATGCAACTATTTAGGGGTCAATGGATTTAAAAGTATACCATTTGTTTTTTGTTATAAAATATAATCTATACTAAATGAAACTCTAACACTAACAGACATTGCTAAACGGAAAGTTTGGAAGAGAACATGGGCACCCAAGAAATAATTCGAAGTAGAATTGTTAGGTTCCATAAAGACTGATAAGAGATATTAATCCAAAATATGTAAATCTTTTTTTTTTAAGAAAATGGCGAAGTCTCACCATTTTCTTTGGGTGGTTCTTGGTGAGTTCCGTTGGGGTTAAGCGAATTCACCATCGGGAACCTGAAGTGGAATTTGGAGCTCGGTGAGTTCAAGGGCTTGGTCTCACCGCCGAGATCGTTCATGGACCTAAGATATTTTTGTATATAAATTATGATTTAAATTTGAACTACTACTAATTGGTAATGATATAGCAATGGCGATAACTAAGTGAGTGTTATCTGTTAGGTGTTAATTACATCTAGAGTCCATTAGTAAGCGGTTTCTAGCGGTTAGACCTTGTTATATCTCGATACAATAAATATTAATATAATTCATACAATACAATAATTACTAAACGTATTCATGAATTCAGATTCGTATTACTACCATTAGATAGATAAATAGATACATAAATAAGATATACAAAAAGTTGTGCAAGGCGGTCATAATGTAAAGCCATCCCTTACAGACAACCTTTTTTATGAGAAAGAAATAAATAACGCAAAGGCAGGATATTTAAAAAATAATAATAATAGGAATACCATAGTAACTCATATATAATATAATTTTAATTAATATTATCAAAATAATATTAATAATATTGTCATCTTATTTAATGATTAATGAAATAATAATGGTGCAATATTAATATGTATTATTTTATAATTACGGAGTTAGAGATATTATTTACTTGGTGGTAATTTCGTTGGCCATTGCGACAGCTGTATTCAAGGTCTTCTCATCATGAGCAGACATCGGCTTCATGGTGCCGGCGTGGCCTCTCTTCTTCTCCAACTGATTCAAATTATGAAGCCTGAAACAATTTACCGACTCAACAAATTGACTAACTTTGAGTGTTGTTTATACTTTTTCACATCCCACGTAGTCTGATATCGGTAATCAAAATATGAATAATGAAACGTAACCTTTATCATCGACTTCTTATGTAAGATTATTTATATTCATCCATATATAAATATATGTTTATGTATAGAAAATAATATAATAGATCATTCATCACTTAAAGAAAAATATAATACAAATTCACCTCAAGGCTGCTTCAACTTCGCAATCCTTAATCCTTATGATCTGAAAGTATAATTATATGTTTTATTATATATACAATATATATATATATAATCTACGTTATATGCTTATATGTTCGATGAACTGTACTGTTATAATGTAATAGCGTGCTTCTAAAACTGACACACGGAACTTTGTATAGTGTTTTCAGTTATAAAGTACGAAACACACTCATGCAGAAAACAATGATAAGTGAATGAATGTTTTGATGTTAGACATATGATTATATACATAGTGCTGAGACGTATTTATGTATTCAATGCCAAATACTAACATGTACGATTACACCACACAAGCAGAGGAAGATTTCACACTACGATATTAAAAGGAATATTTGACAATATTGCTATTAAAAGAAAAGTATTCCTGTATACCTAATTCATATATTAACATATTATAAAAAAAAATGTGGAATGTAAAGTATTTAATGATAAAAGTTTAAATTAAAATAAATAAAAAAAGCAATCAAATCTTACGAACTACTTTTACCATGCAATTTTGAAAAAAAGTTTCACATAAATTGATATAGAGGATACATTTGATTGATCGTATGTATTATTTGCGTATATTTAACATTTTTAACCCATTATATATAATCGAAATGGTGTAAATGTTTATAAAAATCATAATTATAAGCATCTAGTGTATTTTAAATAGGACAATAAAGCATTAATATAAAACAAAAGGGTATGAACTTTGATAAACAATGACAAGAGCACAACATGTATTACGACAAGGTTACATAAGTTTAATACGTACGCGTATACGTATCCTTGTTTCAAGTATCGGCTACAAAACAAGCCAATGTTAATACTACGAATAATTAATTATCAAAATCTATGCGAAACAATTCAAATTGAGGAAACTTTTTCAGTCACAAAGCACGTTTTCTCAATTGTTTTTTGCTATTATTTATTTACAATGAAAATCTAGCAAAGTGGTAAAATACTACTCTCAAATACCAAGCCTATTCTTACCCGCGCTCCGCTATAAAGGAACCTGAATAAACGAAATTTTGAAAGGAATTACATCCGTTAAAGCCAATTATATTTGCCGAGAGTATATAACTTGATATTATCATTAAGTTATTTTAAATATATGCTAATCTGGGCGAATTGAATCCGTAAAACATATCTTCATTGGAACTCTGTAAAATATTGTATAGGGGTTATTTTTTAAGGTATTTTTTAAATTATATTTTTTTATTCTAACAAAAATATTTATCAAACTTCTGAATCTATTCTCAAGAGTTTTAAACAATATAATATAATGTATAGCTTACTTCATCACCGCGCTTGTCTTCAAGACTGCGGAATATGGTCTCCATTTCTTCAAGAAGACTCTTACTGAAGTCTGCGTAGCTTTTCTACACACACACATTAACATCTAATTTAGTTTCCGTACACATCGAAAAATATATAAATAAAAAAAAATAGAAATTTATTTTATATTATTACAATTTAACGATAAATTCAATTTTATAAAAACAACAGGGCAAATAAAAGAGAGGCAATTATTTATTAATAAACATAATCTTTTAAAATTTTATATTACATATGAATCGGATAAAAAACTAGTAATTTTACATAATGGGATGGATTACTGACGGAAGACAACAATCAAGATATCCGTCCAATAGTAGGATGGATAATGGGATATAACAACTACCGGATAGCGGTTAAATGAATGGTATCAGATTCATCTCTCATTTAAACAGTTTAATAATCTACATTTACCACAACGATGCCGGGACTCTCCGGAGCTCCGTCTCCCTTGTGTTCCGCTGCAATACTCTCCTGTATAGATAAACGTTTGTTATAATAATCGTACATACAACACCTTTTAATATTCAAAAATCCCCGGCTTAATTGTATAGAAAGTGTTAGCCAATATTTTACCAAAATTCGGAATTATTAGCTTCAGCTGCCTGAGATCCAGTCACAAGTTCCAATGAGATATCTTAGAGATAACTGCTTTCATGTCCAAACATAGTTAGAAAAATCTTAACAGAAAAAACTTTTGATAAAAATAAACCATTTGTGAGTAATGTCACAGACAGACACAAATTAAATATGAACAAATACACATGTCAAACTCATAACGCCCCTCGTTAAAAAGATTTTATTAAATATACCATCTGGACCTGAGATGCGCATGCGCCTTAGTGGTTTTAGAGCCATGTAGGTTGTCCAGCGAATAAGGTTCGAAACTTCTCAATAGCATTAAAACTTAATAGTTAATTGTTTTGAAGGTTTTCAAACTATTCCCGTTTTGATAGCTTTTATTTGATTAGTTTGATGAACTCAAATTTACTCACAAGAAACAAACGTTTCCAAATTTAACAAATCATTTAAGAACTAGATTCACACCTTAAAAGACTTAAAAACACAACTTAAATGTTAACATTTTTAATACTATTTTAAATAAAAATATTACCGTATCTGTATCAGATATTTCGTGGTACTCGTGAACTTCGTCGTTCTTGGGGTCTTCGTCATCCTTGTGAGAGCGTCCTAGTGTTGCACTCTTAACCTACAGACAGACATTTATTAACTACTAGCCATGCCCCGTGACTGCATCCGCGTGGACTACACTACTGATGGACTGATTACTTAAAACAAGAAAATGAAATCTTTATACTGTTATATAATATTTATAAGTAACGCAAAGTTTCGTCGGTTTTAATTATTTCTTTTAATAATTTTATAAAATATATGATGATTAACAATGACTTCAACCACGTCTGAACTCTTACTGATAGTACTAGAACTGGTCTACTGGTGGGGTAGTATAATATTAATTACTATATATTATGACGGCTTACGATACCATTAATATTCAATACTTGGATTCAAGTTATTAAATATGGTGTAATAGCATTATTAAGCTTATTATCAGCTAAATTGTTACTAATGTAACATAAATACACATTAAAATTAAACTTTTGGATATTTTAAATTTATTCTCTAACAATAAGATAATTAAAAGATTAGAGAATGAATATTGAAAGAGAACATTTGTTACTTATCTTATTTTTGCACAAGAAAGGTTACCTTGGCCCTTACCTTGTAGAGGAGGCTTTTACTTGTAGTTGGTTCATTGATGGTTTTGATAGGCCTCTTTGAACCTTTGAATTTTCCGTCATCTGCAACAAAAATAAAAAAAAACTGTTTTGTAATATAGCAGATTGGCCTATTATAAGCCAGAACGCTTACTATGTTCCTCCTGTTTGACATCTAGCTCCTACCTAACCACTTCACTCTATTAATTTGTAACAACGGTCTGTTGCGCAGATAATATGGAAAATTCAAGTGGAATTGACTGTTCAAGCTTGAAGGTTAACAAGAGAAGAACACAATACTCCTCACACCTGGGCCAAATTGATGGAGAGGAGACCCTTGACATTGGATAGCGATAGTACAAAACAATATAATATTGTACTTACTAGACGGATCATCATCCTTTTTCGGCGGGTCGAGCAGCGGGTATGCGGTGAAGTGCGAGGGGGAGTGCGGGTTGATGAGTGGCACTTGTTCCAGGTCCTCGGAGGGTTTGTATGGTGTCACCACCTGGCGTGGAGGCTGGAAGTTGAAAATTATTTTTTTGATACATATTTTGACTATCTTTTGTAAATATTGTTTAGAGATCTTTAATCGATTAAGCAGTTCTAGGGGTTTGTTTTCATTTATATAGAAATCTTTTAAGTTTTTAAGACAATTTGAATCCCTGCACCGTTAGTGGATAATAAGGGTTTCTAATTCGTAAGACTAAAAACCTTGATTTTAAAATTAAATGACCTTTATTTTACTGTACAATATTTCTGAAGTTAATATTAATAAATATATGATTAAAAATAATCTAGTTTTATGTAATTATAATCTCATACGTGCTACTTTATAAGGAACAAAGTTATCTAAATGTTCCACTAAAATTATGAAAAGGCTTCATGTTATGAAAATGTATGTAGTGTAGTGTATGGTCAGTCCTAAGTTAGTAAATACCCAAAAGGATCCCATTGTAAGTACTCACACAACCAGCGGAATCCAAGAATGATAGATCGCCGAAATATGCTCCATCCAGGCCCACATGGCCCGTGTGTTTAACATCGCCCTGTGGACTCGATATCATGCTCCTTTGTATGGTACGTTTGCCGGTGTATGTATGTCGTTTGAGGTCCGACCGCAATAAGGATGAGCGAATGGTACGAGTGGAATTGCGAGTTGGATGTGACAGTGAGCCAGGCAAACTTCGCTAAGGAGAAATTTGTTGGAAACGTTTTTTACTACGCTTTGAATGATAAACTGTCTCCAGTAAAAAGCGCTCGAAAGGTATATATTAAAATCATGCGATATAGGATATTTGACACTTTAGAAAATAAAAGTTTTAAGGATAGTTTTGAGACATTTCATTTCAAAAAAACTAAATCATATTTTGTTCAACAAGTACAAGCAAAAAGATAGCATGTCTTTACAAATGATAATTACCGGAATAGAATGAATATGAATTTATAATATATTCTATTTTGGCCCTCCAAGTATATTAAGGTTTGAACAGTGATGTAAAGTATGGAATAGGATTAATATTACAGAAAAAAATCTATAAACCCCTAGAATGAGTTTTGATGGTATAAAACGTTAATTTTTCCGAGTAGTCACGAAACGAGTTCTTAGTTGTGATTTGTTATTTGACTGACTTTTAGTAAACCAATAAGAACCAAGAACTCATTTCGTGACTGTTCGAAAACTATCAATATTTCATACTATCAAAACTCATACTACGGGTACAGTAACTAGCTAACCAGTGTGTTACCTGCAGTATGGTACATACATACTAACCACCATTTTTGAGAGGATATGGCCATAAACATTAAATTAATAAAAATATTTTTTTTACCACAAATCTCTTACAACCAACACAATGTCAAATATCCCATTATACTGTGATCAAATAATAAACAAACGAGCAAACAGTACAATCACCCACATAAATAAAATAAAATAATTAGCAAGTTATATTTGACTTTGAAAAAACGATAAAAAAGCACTGATGAGGGGGAAGGGCATGCATGATCCATTATGATATTTAAAAACGATCTCACCTCATGCTTTACGTATGGTTTTGTTTGATTTGGATCGAACATTCCACAGGCGCCACCGGGCAGCACGCCATACCACATTGCGGATTTAGTATAATTTCTGTAAGGATTACGATGAAGTGTGGATGATTTATTAAACTGAAGACAAACATGATAGCGCATCTGTATTGAGATATACATACTGTTTTCCTATGACGGTGATCTTTTGTCCCATTTTGTATTCAAGAAAGTTACTGCGCCTGCCATCTTCATGTTTCTTGTATGTTGAAATGGCCTGAACCTATATTAAATAGAATACAATAATTTATAGTAAAGTTTTTAGCTATACTTAGTGCGAAACAAAGCACTTGTACTTCCAACAAGAAATTATTTTTATTATATAAAATCTATTGAAATCAATCAGAAGCTTAAGGCTTATCAAGAAGAATCTCAGCAAGACTGATGGGATTCAAATGCTTTTAGAATATTACAATTCCTATCTATCTTATGATAAACCTCGAAAAAACATTAAAATATATTCGGATGCGGATAAACAGGTTTGAGAGTTGAAACTTGAAACCTAATTAATCGTTTAATTGAAAACAATTTGCTGTTATGGATAAGGCGCCTACTAAGGCCTGTGTATGTATCGTTGTTTGAGCTTTTTAGTACTGGTAGAATTTAAAGAGTTTTAATAAAGACACTTAAATTTGAAGAATGAATAAAAATTTTATTATCCTTTGACTGTTGCTAGTATAGAAAACATGCTACGTGACTTGGATGATGACCTCAGCTAAGTCTTTGTTCCCGAATATAGGCTGCTCTAGAACGGGCTGGACGCCACTTGGAGACGCTCCTTATCCGTGGGTCTCTTTGGATAAGGATCCAGACCTAGACGCGTCGTCAGCAGTGTGCTCCTTACTGGGTACTACAATGACAGCCTCCTCTAACCACTGCTGTACATATGCGCCCCAGTCTTGAAGATTCTTATTATCCGAATCCAATTAGTCATCGTCCAGCACTCCTAGATTAGGCCTGGCCACGGGAACTTTAGCCAGAGCCTCACGGAAGTCCAAATCTACTAGCTCGGCTCGTGCCTCATCTTTTTTCTTCTTGGGCGAGTTCTTTTGTCTGACGCTGGACTGCTGGACCCAGTGACAGCCGTTAGTGCATTCCTCGAGGTCTTTTCTGGCTCGGCCGTCATTTCTATGCTTGTAGTCTCATATTTTAACGCATTCGTCTCCGTCTTAAACTCCGCACTATTGTTCTGCCTCGGGGTAACTGAGGTCTTTTGATATCGTAGTCTACACGCCGTGGGACCCCACGTGACTCTGTCAGGGTCTCGATAACCTTCGCGAACGCAGGCGCCTTTCTGACTGACGGCTTTTATTTTTTCTTGGACTTATGCAGAGCTTTTGAAGCTTTCAGTTTTTATGTTTCAGATCTCCTGTTCGGGGGTGTAAAGTCCTGTTACTGGACTGACTTTACGCTAGGGTCACAGTGGCAGTACAGCTGACGTGGTAGCTCCCACTGTAGAACGGTGGTTGTCTCTAGACCTTTGTTTGAAAGACATTTTCCGTTAGAACGGGCGCTGGCGATCCCTTAAGTTCATAATAAGTATTCTTTATTAGGATTTTCAACGCAACTTGATTAGGTCTGTTTGTTACACTTTCTCGCATTTCTCTATTTATTTTGCCCACAAATGGTATAGTTAGTGTTTTTGAAACAAGGTTTTTTAGCTTATGTTTCATTAAATTTACTTTTATTTCATAATTTTATTTTGTTTCAATTTACTGCAGCTACTAGTAAGCTTAGTAACACAGACTCATTCGACCTACATAGCACGTTTTAAGTTTCGTACGGTGAGCGAGCCCAAACCTCTTCCCTACCTCCCAGTTTGTCTGACTTTTGCTTCGCTGCGCAATCCTAAAAGATGCCAACACATTTTCAGGGGTTGTCCATGACGCGACAACTCCTAGCATCAAGTATACCGTTTGCTCGTTTAAATTTTCTCGTTTACCAGCAAATATAAAAATAATTAATTACTCATTGTGTATCTTTCAGGTTATATAGTTTTATGCTATAAGTATATAGCATGTATCTAATGAACAACTAAGTGCAAGTTTTCATTTCTTGTCTAAATCATTAGCAGTAATCATTTTTGTTCATATATTCAGAAAAAACATAAATCGGCGCAATCATAATAGTGGCAAAGTATACAAGAGGGTGCAGGCTGATGAAGGAGTATATTAGTAGTTTGGAGGGAAGACGAAATTCAGCGATAAAGATTGTTAATTAACGTGTGCAAGCGGGTTAGAGGTCACAGGAAGTATATTTATATATAAGTATTACTGGTTTAATAGTATTGACAAATAAAACGCATGGTCGCCAACTTTTCTTGCGTCATCGTCCTCATTTCTTGCTTGTCAATATGTCTGGCGTGCCAGGTGTGAAGAGTAGACGGACGAGCTATCCCATTGATTGACGATGCCAGGCGTCTGGGACGAGTAGTTAAAGCTTGACAGAAAATATCAAGCAAATTCTCGAGTAATGCCAGCATTTTCTTCTTCTTATATGGTCATTATTGAGACTGACCAGATCGCGATTAACAATAATTTAATATTTTTTTTATACAGGTTTATATTTATATTCACGATTATTAAAATGCAAACCCTTAAATAACTGTAATAAGTTCAGTTTTAAATGAAAACTACCTAATCCAGACCCATATAATAATGACGGCTGTAATCATAAGGTTCTTTAGTGTTTAAAAATAATTCAAATTAACGTAAATTTGGTCAAGATGACATACATACATATATATAAACACACCTACGAATAACATAAATATCTTATATATGTTATTCGTAGGTGTGTTTGTCACTGCACTTTCATTCATGGGTGTATGTATGGGTATGTGTGTTAGTATCTTTAGATACCCGGAATAGTTTAGATTATCTATTGGCGTCTCAACTACTAACTCAATAGGCGTCGTTACACCAAGGTTTTAGGTTATTATATTATATATTTTTTGATGTTTTCCTCTGTTGTTTGAGTGAATCTAACATTGAATTACGATGGTATAGATCCACAATTAGCTCGGTAAGCGGTTATAACGCTATAACAGCTATAACAGGGTACAAGGATTTTATTTAATAAAAGGGAAAGGTAAAATAGTAATAATATTAGTTCGCTGTCCTTGTTTTAATTACAAATAAGACAATGATATAGTTTGTTAAATAACTACATTAGATGTTTATGTTTCTTTTATCTTGCCTTAAATAATCGAATATCGAGTATAAACACGGTCGTAACTGAAATAATTGTTTAATATGGAACATTGTGTTAGTATTGGTCTGGTCGGTGATGAAAACATAGTAAGGATAGCCCACCTTATTACAGATAAAAAGTAGTCTTAACAATTACAATCATTCGAAAACAAGAATCATCCTAAAACAACAATGAGCGGGTAATTTGCTTTTTTACAATTTTATCTATATATGGAAAGTTGTACTCTCTGAGAACTCAAAGAACGTAAACAATTATAGAAATTTAAACAATCGTTTGAACTGAGTTGGCATTTTTAAACAAAGCCTTGTTATAAACAAATCGACGAATCAAATAGCAAATACTCCCCTCGATAACAATTGAAAAATTATATGAACCATACAAACATTGATCTCATTTCATGTTTGATAGATGTTTAGTACCCACAATACCTTTGTTTGGAGCTAGATTTCGTTTTCTATATATACTAGAATACGTTTGTTTATTTATTTTAGTCTGATAATTTTAAACTTCACTATTTCCATAATAAAATAAAACTTTGCTCTAGAGGGTGTTCCGGTCACGTCAACACGTTCATCGGTAGTAATTAATCTATACCATAATTTTTTATCAAGATATAACATCAAATACACTAACCTCTTCGGGTCTAAGTCCACGCAGCCTAGTAACCAAATCTTTGAATTTTGGTCGATCATTTGGATCGTGTGACCAGCACTCTAGCATCAGCGAATAGTATGAATCAGGGCAGCAGTCAGGGCGCTCCAATCGCTACAAATAAGTAAACACATATAATGTATAAATACTTATTGGGGATTAAATAAAACAAGTCATATCGAATATTTTAAATTACTTCGTACTTTTTTTTTATTATAGCTTACCTGAAAGTTTGGAGCATCAATAGCCTCAAGTATTTGCTGTCCAGAAAATGCAGCCCACGGCTGGAATCCGTATGTAAACATTTCCCACAAGCATACAGCAAACGCCCACACGTCGCTTGACGACGTAAATCTTAGATATAGGATACATTCCGGTGCACACCTTAAATATTTATAAACATGTTATAGAACCTTGATAATAGTTTTAGTTATTTAATTTTATATTTACTAAGGATTTAAGCTCAAGCTTTTTAATTGCAAATATCATAAATTTCTTATCTGTCTAGTAGTTTTGTTTTATTGCTTTTTTAGTCTAACCATACTGTGAAAATGAAATCATTTTCCAAAGCGTAAAATATCTTATACATTATATATAAAATCAGTAAATATCAGAGTATTCTAATAATATATTCTCAGCAAAATTATAGTTGAGAAGATTCCTACCATGCGACCGGCAATTTGAGATTCACATTGTAATTAGTCTGGTAGTAATCTTTTCCAACCCCCAGAGCTCGGGACAGACCAAAGTCCGAAATTTTGACCCTGTCCCTGCAGAATACTAAGATATTCCGAGCTGCCAAGTCCCTAAAAGAAAAAAAATAAACTTATTATATTAAATCAAAACATTATTACTGTGTTACAAAAACAAAAAAAAAATATTTTTTTCCACACATGACAAGAACATTTGGCTCACCTATGTATCAGTCTTTTCTTCTCCAAATAAGTCATACCATCACAGATCTGTTCCGCAAACTCACAAAGTACTACCACAGAAAAGTCAATGCGAAGAGTGACTTCCCTCAAACACTCGAGAAGCGATCGCAATGGTGCAAGTTCTGTCACCTAGTAAAATTAAATGAGCAACATAGTTATTATTTTCAATATTTGTACAATTTAAGTACTTAGTTGCCAGTAACATATTGAAACATTTTAATTCAAATTAATTTCTTTTAGGATATTGTGAGACATTAGACCTAGTCCTAATAGTAAGATGATAATATACATCTTTTATATTTAGAAACAGTCAATCTTCTTACCAACATCAAGGAGTCTAGATGCAAGACCACTCCATACAAGCGTACAATATTAGGATGTTCAATACTATGCATCACCGCTGCTTCTTTTAAAAACTCTGTGGAGTTAGAAGTCATTTTCTCATTTCCAAGGCATTTGATTGCCACCTGCAGCTGTTTGAAGGGAAAATATTATTATATTTGTATTTCTTTGTTTATATCATATTTAAAGAATCTAGAAAATAGAAAAGTTATTACTCTTTGATTTCCAGTGCTCCATGTGCCTTGTTGCACAACCCCAAACTGGCCCATGCCAAGCTCTTTGTTTATAGTAATATCTTCAATAGATATAATATGTTTTGTTGGAACTTTCACATTTATGTCTGAAATTGTTTCTACATCTAGTGTCACAGTTATCTCCTCTTGTTTAATCTGAAAAATAAGTAATTGTTAAAACTTTAAAAGAAATTGGGGTAGAAGTAAAGTAATATGAAGAATGTGTTACCCATTCCGCTTTGCGGTATCCACTTATGAGTTTCTTCAGTTTGGTTATGTAAGTATTTGGGAAATATCTGGAATATAACTTCTTGTATCTCCGTTGCTCTGGCTTAGAGAGACCAATCTGAATTAAATCTTCCACAGCAACAAACTTGAGCTGTGATAACTTTGTAACTTTCAAAATATCCCTAAAACAAATTTGTTACCATTGAGTGCTAAATATTATGTAAATAATTTGTGTTACATAAACAAAACATGAAACATTCATAGTTTGGATATTTCAAACAGCAAGCTGTCTTGTAACAATGTGACATTAAATTTACACATAAATTCATTGACATATAAAATTATGTAAAATTCATGCTGCTGTGAATAAAAAGCTTCTATAACACCATGAATAAATAAAAATAACTAGACCAGTTTATTTTTTATTGATGAATTGTACTTGGTTTTGTGTTGTGTAAAGTAATTATTAACATTTGCTCCCAGTTTTAGTTTTATTTAACTGTTTTGTGATTCACATACACATATTGTGTGTCATATACATATTTGGCAAGCAATAGAAAAGAATAATAGTATGCATGTTATTATTTTTTCAGTTACTACAAAGGTGATTGTATAAAAATGTGCAAATAAAAATAAACTCATCCTTACAAGGTTCCTTGCATTGTACTTGTACTATTTTAAAGAATATAATGTACTAAATTCAATCCGTTAAGCAATGAAATTGAATTTCATCAATTTTTTATTATGTTGAATGAATGAATGAATGTTCTGTTACTGCAATAATTAGTTCTGTTTGTTTAAAATTAAATAATGGATAAAGCCATGATTTACAAACTTGTACATTTCATTTTCAATCCTAGGAGCTTACATACAATAAGCTCAATAAAACAAAAGTAAAAAGTAACAATTTCTTTGTATACATTAGTAAAATGTCGCAAACGCCAAAATATTTTGTTTTTTTTTCGATAAATTTCAAATATTATTCAAGTGTAGTTATATTGAAACTACGTATTATACAGAAATCATTCGCAAGTTATTGAATTGGGTAATATAATCGATACACTAGAGCATGCGCAGTGATCGAACATCGCAAATTGCAAACTATTTTTGTAAAGGTATAAGAAAGTATTTTTTACCTAAAATACTCATAATACTGCTCGAGATCAGCTTCTTCGAGGAAAACCATCAAATCTTCTTGGTCACTAGCTGAGTTATCTAAAACACACAACAATATTATTCGCAAGAAACGCGAAGGTATACGAGATGTAAAATTTGAATACTTACCCATTATGGAAACCGAATTTGTTCAAAATAAAACTAAAAGTCAATAAATAGTAATTCTAAAATATGACACGAACACAAATGCACTTAAAACTCAATTTGGAGTTTTTAACTGGTAGAGTGATAGAGCTGTGTTGAACTTGATTCTTGAAGTATTGATCGATAGAAAATCGGTGATGCCAGCCTCAAAAATCGCCTACCTGTCGATGAATTATTAATATTTTATTTTGTTACCTAGGCTAAAAGTAATATTTTATGATTATGCCATTTTTTTATTGTAATGATGTACAAGTAATTAAATATCTGTTCCTGAATACGTTCCAAATCAGACATACTTGCGTTGTACTTCAATTATAGTATGAGATATGTTTGTACATCTTTTTTCTTATATAATTTGCAAATATTATTTGAAAATAACAATGAATTCATGTTTTCCTACAAAAAAATTGTATGACATTATGAGAAACTTTATGATTTGATGTTAACTGACAAATCTACGTTGATTGTTAATAGCGAAATATTTCTTCACGCGGTAGATTTCAACAACAGAATTAAAATGAACAAGTAATTAGGTTAACCATAGACTGTGTTTTGGTTTGCTTTTAGTTATTATAAAATAAATAAACTTAGAGTTGTGATAGCAAGCGATATAAAACCCACCTTAAATTATACACAAAAAATTTTTGATATCCTCCATCCTGGCAAAAATGTTGCCAAGTATAAAAAAAAATTTTAGAGCGGCTTTTGAAGTATGAAAGCTCTGAAACAAGCCCCGATGGAATGGATTATTGACAGCCAGCCTTGACAGCCTTTATTTTTAGTTGCCATATTTGACTTTAGGCACTACATTGCATATTATTTCAATAGGAAGACATTTGGCATTCGTGGCGAGATGCAAACAAACCTGAGGCATCATCATTGAATTGGGACCGTAATGATTAGAGCTTTAGAGCGAATTACTTCGTTTTAGAGTCTGCCCAATTTATTTTGATAAACTTCAAATACAGTTAGCAACTTTGATAAAAATAACAGGCAAACAAGTAATTTATCCATTAACAATGTTATAATATTTTAAACGACTTCGGCAGTTTGGTAAGTAGAAAAATCAAGAGCCGCCTATGAAATACGATGAGGGGTCATTGTCATCTAATCAGGGACTAATCTTCTTCTTACACGTCTCGAAATGGACTTAGGATATCTTTAGATTTGGAGGGATTCTAACATTTTTACTGAGAGTCGAGCTTTCCTTTCAGGGAAATTATTCTATTGATTTTATCTACACCCCATTATTTTTTCGATTCTAGCTTAGAAGTAACACTGCGTTATTAAAAAGCACAATCCTTAATATTTCGAAATTGTAAGGTTCAATTTCGAATTAGTCTTATTTTTACTAATATCCTACTTATATAACAATTAATAATCCTACTTATATAACAGTAAATAATTTAAAACAATGGAAGTTCCAATCAAGAAAATATTGTTAAGAAGATAATATAAAAATGTACATACTGATTTCTTAGTCTTTATAAATCTCGATCACAAAAATGGAGTGAAATTTGGTAAGATATAATAAAAGCACTAGAATTCCTATAATAGGTGTTTAAGTATTGATCTGTTTCAAAATGTGTTGCTCTCAAACAAAAAGTCTACTTTACGATATCCATTTTTTAATCTGTTCAACATTTATCGTGAAATTATAACATGTAATTACATTATCAGTTTACCTACTTTGAATGTACTTACATACGTCATAAGTACTAACTCGTTTAAAAAAATTGCATAAGTTGCCGCCTCTGCAATTATAAATCTTAAAAGATACGTGTTAAAGAGTGATAAATATTATGAGTGGATAAATTTTGTAATTTAATACCTAGCACAATTTCATTTTTTAATATAGGCAAATCAAATTAGCATCATAGATTTGTCACTAGAGGTTCACACACAAACCAATGCTTTCGTAAAAGGAATCTGTTAGAACGTTACTTTTTTAAATCTATAGGTAACTTATAACAGAGACATAAAGAAAAGGAAACATTTTAAAAGCTTAAAATATAATGTAGTACACGAGAAATCCTGTTTTTTAATATTATCAGTAATCAAAAACCACTGATAAAGTCGGAGAAATTGCACATGAAGTGGATCGCTGGAGTGTAATAATTAATTTTCACGCGAATAGATCGCCACCGCCACGGTGAAGATAGTTTAGATTAGTTCACCTATGGATATATATATATATATATATATATATATATATATTTAATTGTACACAACCATAGACAAATAACTTCCAAAGACCAAAAAAAAACAAAACTAATACGCAATGATTAGGATAAATAGGTCATCCACGCATTTTTTAATTATTATATATGTCTTTTAATTATTATGAATATTTGATAATACATAGTAAGATATTTTTAACATAATATCGTGATATATTTACTTGATATGATACGATATATTTACTTTACACTAAGGCAATGAAAATTTTGTTTTAAGAATACATTTGGTTTTAATTGTTTTAGTTAAATATGTAATAATAGATATGGTGTTGATTTTTTTAAATAAATTATGACAATGGCAATATTAAAATAAGTATTATACGCATGTAGCAACACCAAATCCTGTTTTGCAAATATGGCGTAAGTTTCTACAAAATGCAGTGGTAGATAACTTTATATTTGTCAATTCGGAAATTTAAATAAAAGACATGGACCTGGTGTAAGACTTCAAACAATTGTTACAGTGATATTGGAACTTTTCATAGGAAATGTGAATTTTGCGCAATGTAGGTGTTAACTAGAATATAATATTTTGTCTCAAATCAAAATAATCATATTCAATTGATAATAACTAATTATTTCAGCTTATTTTACTCATTAACTTCTTATGTACCTATGCTTTAATATAATGTATAAAATTCTTCGTTGATGTTCTCCCTGTTTTGTCAAGACATTTAAAATATTTGTTGCTAAAATGGATAATTAATGTATTATATTGGATGATAATATTGTATTATTGTGTGAATTATAAAATGTTATTTTATTGTTAAACTTTAGTTAGGTTTATTTATATATAACGTATTAATTGGACTCTATAATGTGATCTATGACTGTTTCACATTTGAATCATGTTGAGAAGTAAATGCCCTATCAAGATGTACCTGATTCAGGTAAGTGAACTTATTTAAATCAATTTTAACATCCTAAACATACTACTTAAAAGTAAAAATATTTGATAACTACTCATGTAGCCTTGTATTGCTGCTCACAGCATACATTTAGTTGAGTTGATTGAGCTGACAAAATACTTATTTTAGATATATTACTCTGGCAAACCATCAGCACTGCCCTTTTTATATGATTGAACTAGACTAATACATTGTTTATATAATGGCAATTGTAGACATATGGTTGGTAGAGAATCTAAAACACGATCATTTTAATCACATGTCATATTTTTAAAAAGTATATGTCATAGAATAGGGAGCAATTGGCAATTACATTTACACAATGTAATCCACATAAAAATATAATGTAAAAGAAATCATATATTTTATAACCACTCATTACAAAAAGCGGCTTCAATGTGTGGGACATATTAATGGCAATACTCCATAACAATAGTGTTGTATCTAAATCCCCATATTACTCGGTTAAATCATCTATTCAGATATAATTCCACTTCTTAATGGTCAGTGGTTCCTAGTGTATTATTAGTTTTATGATTGAAATTGATTTAGCATTATAAGTTTAAAAGTTATATCACAAAATCTTGTTTTTAAATCACCTTTAATAAGATTTTGATCTGACAAATTTTCTTATATTAATTTATTAACTTCTAAGTTTTTAGTGAGAAGAACAAAACATTTATTAAATTGAGTCATTGTTATTCCCCCAGTGTTCTGTTGGTCCATTAAAGATTTACTGTCTATTTATCCTGGTTATTATATTTTAATTACTACACTTATAAAATTCTTGTCTTTTAGACGCCCTGTCATTAAGATGATCTTTATTTTTGTATTAATGCAAAAAATATATATATGCATTAATTGTATAATTGAGAGTTTTATAAGGATAGATAATCCAGTGAAAATGTTTTTAAAAATAAAACACTAACAACACTAACAATAAAAATATATATTTTTTACACTACTTTTACTAAAATACAGTCTTGTGTATGTGTATATTCTACAAATGTTTTAATAATTAACAACTAAGAAGTAAATTCGTGTAAAGATTTTATTATAAATTTATATTAATAATAAAAAATGGTAAACTTTTTTTGTTCTCTGTGTTTTGAATTTTCAAATGTAATAATAATGCAATAATAATGTAATTTAAAGTTAATTTGATATCTTGGTGTATGAAACTTTAATCCTGATTAATTTTCTATATAATGGTTCACTATAATAATTTAATTGCATTCACAATAGTTACAAATATATATAAATATTCACTTGCCTATTCACAGTTCTAAAAAAACATACCTTTTAAGATATGGTATATCTATACATTCTCAAAAGAATTTTTAAGAGTATTAATATATATAAAAATTGGTACTTGGAGAGGTTGCCATTGTTTAAGTTATATTATGAATAATTTTTCTGCAATAATTATTTCCCGAGCAATAGCCGTTCGCGTGATTACAGCCCGTTTAACCTTTGTAGTAATTTCCGTGATTAAGGTAACCCCGTTCGTGCTTTAGAGCACAATATATATATAAAAATAAAATATTTTATTTTTTACAACGCTATAAAACTAGGTTACTAGATACATAAATATAATCTCTAAATAATATTAAGACGAACTTAACGTAACTATAACTAACTAGTAAATATACCTAACAACTGATAAAATTATGAGCGAATCATAAAGAGCTTTTAGTATACGTAGTGCCTATTTACGACGAGCACAGAATAATATAATAAGACTAACACAAATGTGAATGACAACAGTTTTGTCTTTACCATCTGTTTCATTTGTCAAGTATTTTTAAACTTATGATTGTAATTGGTTGTGATCACTAGGCGTTTTTATTTTTACAGCTTTATGAATACTCGAAACGCAATTCAAATAAAGAGGTCCTTTAAAGTTGAAATTGTTAAATAAATTTTGATAGTGCTGTTTATATGCAGCCCAGATTTGGCCATTTGACAGTATTTTTCGCGTATCGTGACGTCTTAGTAAAGATCTAAATGATATAGAGCAACCTTTGTAATGCGATATATTCTTCGGTTAATGTCATTTAATTAATTATGACTGTTTAAATTTCTTTAAGCTAATGGGTAAAAATGTCGTTAATTTTAGTACTTGAAATCAGTTGATACGCTTTTCTGATCTCTATCACGTTCTTAGACCTCGGAACAGTGCAATTCTACTTTCAGAACAGCGGAAACTGCTTGTTTTAAATCGATTCATATAACTTAGTAGTTAAGCCTCTAGCGGCTGTATATTAGAAATCTTGTGTCTTATTGCCAAGCTTACCTCCCTCATACCATACCTCCTTTTAAAATATACAAATCGAATATAGTTTAATCCTACATCACCCATGCTGCTTCATTACTGTATTACTGTACTGTATCCTAGAATAGGAATGCGTACTGATAGTATAATGATTACAAACTCGAGTATATAATTAAATTATTAAGTCGTAGGCACGGTATTTTTATTAGCTGTCTATATCTTGACCGTTTCCCCGCGGTTCTATTACGCAGTGGTGCGTCACTTGGTGCTGCGAGCGTGCCAAGGAATAAATTTGTGACAGCAAAAATGAATCACATCTCTACTGCGGATATGCGGATTGTTCGTAGTTCATGTGACGTTTCTGCGGACAGTTGAAGTAGAACAGTTGTAATAATAACTATGACCACCGAATGTGTTGTCGGTAAACTCTATAATTGTATTTTGCGATAGATAAAGATGCCGTTGCGTCTTGTCTGGATAAGAGCCAACCCAACGAGACGTTGAGTTACTGTGACTCGATTATGACGCCGCATATTTTTAACGTAACAGCGCAGACACGCTCATGTGCCAAATGTAAAGTTCACTTACGTTGGCAAGAACTGCGAGGTGTGTATTATAAAGATTTTCAATACATTCTAATCTGTATAATATGTAATTATGCCAATAAGTTAGAAACATATAACACCAACTGCGTTTCTTAATACAATATTTTAAAATTTTAATTGAATATGGTGTTAGATTTTGACCTCGCTTTATTCAAACTATATAAAATATGATGTATATGATTCTATTTTTCAACACCTTCATATTTCTCTCATTTTGCCTTTTATAGTATTTACATTCTATATTATAATTATACGGGTTTAGACCACAGAAAACTTTATTTCATTCGGATGTGGTTAAATGTCGAAAGATTCAGATTCAAGGTTGGTAAGGTATGTCTTCGAGCCTCGCGTAATGGTTATTATTTTTCCTCAAGATTTGTACGTAGGTTTTTTGATTCTTGACACAATGAAGGAAGATGGGACCAAATACATGTCATGGCAATAGGAAAAATATAATTGATGGCAAAAAAAAATTACATGGTATATATCGATTTCCTTAATAATCTGAATGGTATAACCCTGAAACTATTCGGCGTCTCAAGCGTAAATCTAAATTTTGAATTTATTGTTGAAAAGCTTTCTATATTTGTACGCTTCTTTTATATTCTTAAATTCATTTCTACATTTCTAGGACAATCCTCTTGAACTAACCCTTGACCTAGTTATAGATTGCAATAAAAATATAAATACCCATTCATTTTAATACTTTGATTTAGTTTTTGTAAGTTTATTCAACCATTAATGCAAAATTATATAAATCTATACAAGGGGGGGGGGGGGGGGTGCAGAAAGATATCACGTGTATTTATTTTGTCATCAAACGCGCGAGTTCTAAACCGAAAAGAGGCGTTCAGGGCCATCAACATACATGGCGATTACAAGTTGCAAACATTCCTCATCGACAGCTTCAACTCGTGCTGTGGACCACCAATTTTCTAAAATCAACCCTCATAGAAGATCGGCGTAAAATGACTTTTCCTTAGCTGCCTTCATCCCCCTCCATTTCTCATGGGCTGCGACGAACTTGCATTACCATATTGTGCAAAGGGCCTTTTGCATATATATTTGCAAAATTTGCGACTTCACCACTTGCCATCAGCTTGCCGTTGGTCGTTATGTGTCCTATCTCATATGTAATCTGCCATAATACATAATGTATGTATCTTAAAGGATGACGGAACACTCGATGTAGGTCTGTTTACAGGTGAAACGGAAATTTGAGACCGTGTATAAACTTCCGTTACTATCTTATTATACATTCCACGCTTTTGCAATGACAAACATGATACATACTTTAATAACAGGCGATAATAGTCGTGGCATCGATAACCGGTTTGAGGTAATTTTGAACCCCAATAACGTCTATAGATTATAGTTAAGCCTGAAATTGAGACATATCAATAAATGAAAGAACAATTAACAGACCTTTTTAGCAGATACATACAATTGTTTATTGTAACTTAATGTAATTTATTTTTTAGATATAACACAAACATACCAATTTTATTGATAAGAAATGTAATATTGCAAAGATTACAATTACAATTCAAACTTTAATAATTTTTATTTCCATCTCTGTCTAATATCATCTGCAGTCTCTGGTAGGTCTGAATTGCGTACTGATCATATTGGAATATCGACTTTAGCAACATGTTGAGCGACGATGCGCGCTACTTGATATCTTACATTAATATTTTTCCGATATAAGCTATATATTTACTGCATTTATTGGAAAAAAACTACTGTACATTGTCGTCTAAAACGTCTTTTAACTTCAAAAATAAAAATACATTATGGGCACGTATGTTAATTTCTTGTGTTCTATGAGTTTGGATGGCAAGCGAGCAGACGGTCCATCTTAATGGTAAGAGACGCCGCGTCCTTGTCCATGTGCAATAGTGAAGATTTGCAAATGCGTAGCCACTTACCACACCCATGACGAACAGTGTAAAACGTTCGGAGATAAAAGAAGGTGGTCTGGGCGTCCATCACTTATCATACGAAACGTAACTTAGTTTAAGTATACTAACTAGTTTATTTACGGTTAAATGTGAGAGGGTGATAATAGCCCAGCCAGACCATATACGAAGATTCAGTCAAGTGACAGCTGCTAGCTTGTACAACCTAATGATAACCTTATGAAATGTCACATCGTGACATTTCTGGTGACCTACAGTTTCCACTACATCACGCAAACGGCCTCGATGCTCTTATATTTTCTACTGTCAACTTACACATCACCGTTCTCTTTCTAAAACAAACACTACGTATTTCTCACAGCCGGTTTCAGGTTTCAGTTCCCGTACTAAACCGAGTACGTAAGACATTAATGACAATAGTCAATAAGTCAGTCGTCCCAGAGGATAGTGATGACCTGATCTTCGATTGTAAGATCGTTTTTTTGAAGGTCTGATGGTATATCTTATTGTTGCACAAAGTATGGACTTCCATCGTACGTGAGATTTGACGGTGTTTATATCCTGCATCACCGAATTCCACTTCTTTTTCTATAACTTGCAAAAAATGGCCCTTAAAACTTACTATATAAACATGAAGGTTCTAAAAACTTGACACGTATTGGAATAAGAACACAATATGTCTCCTTAACTAGACGTCATTACTTGGTTAAGTATCAACTTGACAAAATCGATTACCTGAAAAGCATCACTGCATGAAAACAAATGCGAGAGCACTTAGAGGGTAGGCTGGTTAATTTTGCCTGTGAGTATATAATTTAATAATGTAGGAAACCATTTTCAAGGAGACCCTGCACACCACAGACATAAGGACCATCGTTTAAACGAGCTTTAAAACACTATTCATAATATTATCTATGTTTAAGGAATCTAAAATATAAATTCAAAACTAAAACTTGTATTAAAAACTCCATATAAACCAGTTTTAAAAATTTTGTTCCTAATTATTTTTATTTAAATTTCGTGATTGAAACGGGTTATGTCGAGTGTATGAAGTGTTTATTTTACGAATAACGTATAATGTTTAACATTTTTATATGCACCCTGTACTGCTGTTTCTGTACATAAAAGCTCCATCACAGAACATATTCGTTAATAATTTTAAATAAAGTCATTTATATTACTTATAATTTTAAAATTCTGTAATGTTGCCATTCATTACAATTTCAACATCCAACTCTATGATATTTTATTGCACACTAAATATAGAAACGATATCAATAAATTGTTAACAAGAAGTATTGGTAATACAATAAGGCGGTATTATCGCTAAGTAGCGAACTCTTTCAGGTAACTTTATACTGGTTGGAATGAATAAAGACGGTAGGTGCATAAAAATGGATAACAAATTTATTTTGATATTCATATAAATATATTATTAAGGTACAAAAATATACATACTTCTGATACTTATTGATAAATAAATAGTTAAATAAATATATTTTATATAAAACGGAAAACAATACTAGATATATTAAGTTGAGAAATAAAGTGTAACAGATTTTTAATTTAAGTCTTATTTGTTATAGTATTTATTAAAAAAACGAACAATGGTCTTAATTAGAGCGCCTGTGTAGCTAAGATGCTAATTAAATAAAACTACCGCCACCCAAGGTTTTTTTATAAATCTTTATACTTGCTTTCTCTGTAGGATACGTAAATTAATTAACCCTTATCCAAATGCTTTAAAAATAATATAATGTCATATGTGGTTTAACAGTAATTATTTTTAATGCTAGCATGTTTAGTAAGATTGTCAGACAACCATCATCGATGGGGGCTTGATAACTGAACGAATAGTGTTAATAAATATAGGTATATCTAATAAATTGTAATAACAATAAAATAATACTAAGTTATTATATTGTTTATACGTAATAGTTTAATTTTAACAATGATTAATAAGTAAATATATAATATATGATATAAGATATAATAAGTATCTATCTCAGTGAGTTTAAAAGTATATTGTAGAGGGTTGATTGTCTCTGATCCACGGTGATTTATTTTTCTATAATATTTTTTTTTCTTGTGAACTAGTTGAGCAACGCTTGATCACCTCTTCTACTAGAGTTAGAAAAAGAATTTGGTTATTAATGTAAAAATTTGTACTAAATAACCATATTGGAAACGAAATGTGAATGAGTGACATTTTAAATTTGTGCTCTTGAACAGGAGCCGCTTGCGGTGACTTCTTGCTGGTGTTGGCATGGTTTTTTTTTGCAATTTTAATTTACTGAAATTATTAGGCCTTCCTAGCGAATTAGGTTTGGTTTAGTTGTTCGAAAATTACTTACTATTATTAGTGTTTGTAAAACAGCGATGAAAGAAATAGCTGGCTGGATTTGTCGTGTGGTTATTATTGTATTATACCAAAATGCTGACACATTATTTGCCGTACGCAAAAGTGAAAAATAAATAAAAATAATAGTTCAGTAGAAAACTAAGGAGGAATTATTTCTTACTTTTAAAAATCAAAGAAACCGTCACGACTTACTCGATCATCGTGTGCTATTAAATATCACATATATGTACTGAATACGTACACTAAAAGTGTCACATCATTCAACTAGGATCTGATTACTTTTTTATAATAGATCTATGAGAATTCCGGCTAGTTTATGATTAATAAAACAGTTTAGTTATTTTTTATTCCGGCTAATTTATGATTAGTAAAGAAAAATGTATATTTTGTCTGTTCTTATTGTAGTAGAGAGCCTGCCAAGTCAATAATTCTTATTGTTTTATGGTTCCAAATATTACTCTCATACTTCTTTCTTAATACAAATAACTCGTTTGTCATCCCCTAACAAAATTAAATATTCTTTCCCATTGCATATATTGAAAGCATTTTGTTGCAGAATCATTCGGACATATAAATGAAACATTATTCTATAGTAGGTATAGCTAGCACTGAAAGATGTCTTTGAAAGAACTAGGTACTCAGTCAAAGTATTTGTTGATGAAAAAAGTTTATAAAAAATATAATTAACATTATATTTTTATGCGGAAAAAGATATCTGGAAAGTGATCCAGATTTGTCAAGATACCTCATAGCTAGTTTCGACTTTCGTATCCATAGATATTCTATTAGATTGAAAAATTTATAAGTGGTTTTGTTCGTATAAAGAAAAAATAAACATGAAAAATTATATAATTATGAAATTTCCGCTAGTAATTAAGTAACGAAGAGACCTGCAATACAAAGTTGTATCATACAAACATACATACATTAATTTTATATCTAAACTATTAGATTTAAAATTTCTAATAGTTTATATATAAATCATCTATGCCGTATGAAAACAGATAGGAAAGAAAAATAATACCGTATAGAAGTACCCTACTTTCGTTCTATTTTCAGTTCTCGTTTTGAATTGTTGGCTTCATTTTCCTTTATTCAAGCATCGTTAATTTTTTTGTTGGGAATTCTTTTAGTTCGCATATTCGATTTCTGCAACTAAATCCCACGGATTTGTATATGCCAATTTTAATATATTATATTATTATTTTAATAACTTTTTAATTTGTACATTCATAATATTGCTGATCAATTGAAATAGGAAGTCCAAAAGAAAGTTGTAATTAAATTAGACATACATTCGTCAGCCTAGCTGCATGTCTCAAAAAGGGATCCAATGATAAAAATCAAAAAGAAACTTTATGTAGCAACTTTACGGAGCAACATAGTTCATAGAATATATTATTAACAGATAATGTTTAAATCTCTGCTCGCGATCCAGTGTAGTATACTTAATCTGACCTTAATATTGACATCTCTAGCGTTAAACGTTTCGATTTTAGTTTCGACCCTTTACTAAGTAGAAATTTCAACATTACTTTCTATATTTGAAAATTGATTCAATTACCCCATAATTAATTTGCTTACAATTGACGGTGTTGTATTTTAATCCAATATAATAATATATATATAAATATATAATAAACACATACATTGTATTGATGTTTTAAAATACATAGCTGTATTTTTATATTTAAGTGGCAGCGTACAGTACAGGTGTATTGATATCCCCCCGCATCGAACGCTTCTATTTTAGTTGATATATAATTAAGTATTGTCAACACATCGCGTTGTTACTATTTTAAACACGTGATAAACGATATAAATATCGTGAGACGCAACTTGACATTGGTCATATTTGAATCTTATTTGGATGTTTATGGATGAATAGTCTATAGATACCTGGTGTTTAAACTATTAAAACACCATTAAATCATGCAATTATTGCTCTACCCGCGGTCTAATATTACAATTCTGTCCAGAAAATGTGTACAATGTTTATCCTACCTTGTTTTATTCGATTTTTTATAAAGAGCTTGTGTTATTGTAATAAAAACTGACGACCCAGTCACGTTAACATCGCATTAGAGTTTAACAGTCACAAATTGATGTTTACTTAAGTTTTTTTAATGCTTATGGTTTGTAATATGGCTGGTTGAGTTGTGGTTTATTTTTTTTAATGAATCCTACTTATATTCACATTAACATTGAAATTACTTTCAAATCTCTAGTTTTTATTGATCGGATTAAATTAAACCATATATTTGTGATAATATTTTGTACTATATTTATAAACATTTCAAAGAAGCGAATAACTGAGATTATTTCACAAATATCTAGGGAAATGTTAAGCGCCACTTAGACGGACTTACTTGGTTCTTAATCCAAGTTAAACCCTCACTATGCTCACCCATAGCCTTTAAATCCAAGTATAAAGTGTGAATATATCATAGTTAGAACATGATACCTATTAATCCGTACTCTGTCGGTACAGATATCATATTTATATGTAATGTTTGAATACGTTTTCAGTTTAGTATTTACTGCACGCTATCTCGCTGCCTCGAGAGCTGTTTAATGTGTTGATGGTTCGCTAGATGTCGATTCTAAAGTTCTACGCAGGATGGCTCTAGCAGCTATCGTGTCACTGGCTCGTGTAAACTCACGCCACCTACATTGAAAATGATTCAACTTTTTGCATAGAACTGCGTCCTTCATCCGCCAGATGTCGGCCATTGTCACATATCACAAGCTCACAGACATTTGGTAATTAATTATTAATGTAAAAAAACCTATTTTGAATGGTTTCATATCGGTATTCGAAAAAAAACATCGTTTAAATTGTTATCTTTTAAACTGAACTCAACTATCGACTCCAATATTTTGCATTTTAATTTACATTCATGTATTTTTATAAAACTTTGATCGAAAAATAGCGTTTCTCAATTTAAATAAAACATATATATATATAGAGGAATATATCTTAAAGAGCGACATACTGGATGATTACAAAAGCCATATGAGGACAATGTAACATTACTTCAATAAAAGTTTCAGCATGATTTTGTTTAATTATTTTTTCATTTATTATGTCACACCTACATTAGTCAATTCTTGGTCCGAATTATTGACCTACTTTTTCCCCGTTTTTGGCAAATAAAAGGAGTTAAACGAATGCACTTGCCAGGTCCCAGGTCGACGTGATTTATTTGGTTGTGACAGCCATAATACCTACTGACAGCTGGACAAGTTTAGTATCATCTTTTAAGATGATTTGGCGGCACAAGTTTATATTATTATATTAATAAGTCAGGCGGCTTTAGATAATGATTGATGAATTGAAATAGGTATACAAAGTTTACAAATATATTTATTTATATATTTTCACCTGTGATAACTTTTGTACGCCAAAGGGAAGTGTTAGGATATAGAAAGGATATTAAAATACCATGGTTATGGATCACGTCTCTTAATACCTACCGACTCTTAATAGGACATGCGTTTGATAATTATTTTTTATTTGTTCCATTTAAAATGCATTCTGATGATGTGAAATATAAAAACTGGTCCGGATTTTAAGACCCTGTAATAAAATATATTATTCAGTATTTGTGATGAGACTTGAGAAGTCATCAAGAAACTGTTAGGTGGGTTCTCTTTCAATCCCGAATTGTGGAATTGGGTTAAAGAACTTAGCGCATGCGGGAAAAGTGACAATAAAAGTATAATTACATGACTCCATGCCTACATCTCGTTCTACAAATGTCTGTTAAAACCGATAATGTACGCTGATTAAGTACTTAAAAATATTAGTAATATAGTTCCTCTCTCCTCTATTAACTTATCTCTATCATTATATAGTATTGTTAACGTTTTATTATAAAAAAAATAAAGAAAGTTAATTAGATATTTGTTATAACAATGTTTCTATCATACTGAGAAAATCTGATACGATTCAACGGTAACATAACATAAATTAATTAAAAGATATGGCTTCAGTTGGAGAAAAACTAGTTTTCTTTTTATTCTGTCAATTAATTATAGAAATCATACACTGGTGGCTTCTATTGTCTGTTAGTACAAATAAATATCTCATGTTGATACGTCTTAATTGACGATAACGATAAAAGTACCAACCGAATAATATTATTATTGGTCAGCTTATTTTTATCAAGACAGCATTGAACTTTTGTCTCTAAATTAAATATTTTTTGGATTTAACAATATTGTTAAGTATTTTTTCTACTAGTATCATTTTTTACATTTTCTCCCGCCGTCAACAACAACAACGATTAACGGAGAGAAAAACAAAAAAAATATCGAAAGAAGACTAATTGATCCCGCCTCCGTCCCGGCGATTGTTAATTTCACTTAAGCTGATAGTACCGTGGTAGCTCAGTTATTGAAACAAAGAACATCATCCCAAGAGGTCACATGTTCGAGTAATGACAGTGTTGCTAAATAAAAAATATACTATTTAAAATTCAAATAAGCTTAACATGGCTAACGTTACAAACATACGTAAACATACGTACGTTTTGGTCTAAGTTTAAGTTAATGATATTTCAATTCAAAACCAAAGATGCAATTTCTATTGATCTTCGTCCTGGGTAAACGATAAGCGCGGTTAAGACTGTCTTTGACAGGAGCAGCGTCTGGTGATATCGCCGTATTAAAGTGCAGCACTTTTCAGTGTTTTAAAGTTACTTAAGGGACAGCATAGCCAGGTACCCTTAGCTTGGGCAGGACAAACGTAAATTTTGGATCATAATTATAGGATTTTCTAATATGCCATAATATTATTATGGTCGCATTTACAATTTTTCTAAAAGAAATTCCAACCATTTTTATCTCTTCAATATATTTTGATAAATTGTTAACATATTATTTTCATAGCGTGCTCTTTAAAGTAAAGAGGTACGCAATACGAGACGAGGGTAGGTTAGAAATTTTGTTTCTATAAAACACTTGTTTAGCTCTGCATTGATCTTTAAAAAAAAAAAGAAAATTACGACTACTTTCGAAATCAATATTCGCATAAATCTAATTTTACCTTATTACAACATTTTTAACCCTAGTTTTGGTATTATTTATGATAACATTTAGATATATTCTTGTATAATACAACAAGTAAGTAAAAACTCTTTCATGAAAGTTTGAATCAATGCATACGGTAAAAAGTTTGGGAAATCCACTAATGTCGGCACTACTTGGATGAATCATACCTTTTTCATCGAATCCAACAATATGATTTAGTAATATAGAATCTATTGAAAAATCCAATGCAATAACTAAACGTTACATATATATTTTTAAATAATAACTAGTTTAAAAGTCTTGAAATAAATCTGAAACCATTACGTTTATATTTATAAAATACTAATTATAAAATAATAATTGAATATTTGTGAAATGAAATTATATAGAGTTTAATATTTTGAATCCTTAATATTCTCTAAGTAAGAAATAATTTGAATTTAAATAGAGGACCGTCTGGTTTCAAAGTGCAGTGAGCAATAAGGACGATAAAGAAATTGGATGGACATTAAATTAGTTCCTTTATTATTTTTTAATACTGGAAGTTTACAAATATTGCTCCTTAAGAATATATTAAATCAATTATGACCAGACAAAATAACCGGCAGTGTTATTATCAATATATTAAAGAAGCTTAGAGGAAATATATTATTATATACATGATTTTATTTTACAACTAGTTACCATATATAAACATAGATCTCTCTTTGAAAACATGTATATCTTTAGATATATAACTTTTGCAATAAACTTTTGTCAACATGAAATAAACGTACACGAGCTTAAAAAAAAGGTTTTAAGAAAAGCTAAATTATTATTAATAATTAAGCTGTAATTATGTATATATATAAATTTATAATTAAGGTACATGCTGTCTTGGTATTTAGGGTTATTCAAATTCAATCAAAACTTTTATTTACTTCTTAAAGAGACATTTCAATAACAGTGCAATTATTTGTGAATTAGTAAATTCATACAAATGGAAGAAGATAAGACAGTAGAGATATTTTTATATGAGAGATTTGTTGTCTGATTAGAAAATAGAAAATCAAACACTCACGTCTCTTTAATATAGCAAATTTAGCATAATTGAAAAACTATTATTAAAAATTAAGAACATAGAATAATACAATAATTAATAGTAACAAATGTACAGTATATTTGCGACACTAAAACGATGTATAGGATGTGTCCTTGAACGTTGTGGTACCTAACACGAGTTTGCATTCAGTAAAGGCGTATTGAAACCTAAAACTACTAGACGTGGTAGTTTTTTATCTGTTGGAGCAGTTTTATATTTACTAGTGCTTCTTTGAGCTTTGACTCACGAAAGAACGAATTCTTTAGTATACAATATTGAAATTGAACGCCGTGCATTAAAGCAAAAATCTCGTCTAGAAATATTTCACCTCGAATATTGATTTTCGGCTTTACAAGGTCTGTCGAGTTGCCGTCTTCTAGAGTATTGAAACGGAGAAATGTGATAGGAATGTCCCTGCCGTTTTACATTTCATATTTATCAAGGATGTATTCATTATTGAGTGGAATTAGGTTATTTTTATTTTTTTCTTGAAAGTCCTGAAGAATATATATTTGTAGGTGTTTTGAAACATATATTTTATTGTTTGGTTTTGTGTACTTTGTAAGTCAAAGACAGCCTGTAATGTGTATTATTATTATTAATAGTTAAAAGACTTATTTAATGTGTATATAAAGCCTTCAGGATCTCATTATAATTAAGCTTGTTTTGTTATATTTTATGGAATCTATTTGTGTAAAACTCATTAAATTATCATACACACTGTAATGATTCACACTAGCTATATTTAGAACGATGTAGACGTTCTTTGGAAATATGTAATATATATGTTAAATATAACCCATATGTATTTTGGAAGTGGTTCTTTGACAGCAGCATTTCAAGTATACCTTCGTAATGGATCTCCTCCATTGTGTTTTTGAAATATTTTTTCGTATTATCGTTTGTCTTAAATAGACGATTTAAATGATACATACGTTCGAGAATAAACCAGTAGCTTATATCTACCGCAAATTTAAAATGATTATAATAAAAAGTAACAATTTTAAAATATTTATCAACAAACCAAATTTTTACTAAACTCTCTGACATATATAGTACGTTAAACTAATAGATACAGACAGACATTAATTTTAATTATTCAAATCTGAAAATGTATTATCCATCCACCTGGATTTCAAACATATATGGTTTCGGGAACAATAGATCGCATGTCGAAACGGACATGTGATCCATCCAATTGATGAATCCATTCAAAAACAACGTCAGTTTTAATTAATAAAGCGCACGAAATTAACGTACACTGAAAAGCTTTATGCAGGGATTTAATTTCCGAAATTGGTGAAATACTCCGATAAGTTTTAAAATTTAGCAATACAAATATATTTTTGACGCATGCAAAATATGCAAATATTGTACGTTTACTAAATAATGGTCTAGTAAATTCACTGGAAATTTCTTATATATATAATCCTTAGCTATAAAGTAAAATGTAAAGGTAAAACCGTGAGAATTGATCATAATCTTATCAATATGTATGTATAGTAAAGGTGAATTGAAATCAAAAAACATTTGTAATATTACAAGTGTGAAGGTTTGTATGTTTATATATTTTGTATCCAAAAGAACTGGAAATGCACTATTGCCGTTAACTGTAGTTTGCCTTTTTTTTTCTTTTTTAAGAATTCTATATTGCTTCCTATCCAACGTTTACGCAATTGGATCCGTGGGAAAAATATATCAATGTACTTAGATAAAAAATGTTTTTTAGGTTTAGATTATTTTTTTAAATCAGGCCTTTTGGCTGTTTGTATGTTTGCAAGTCACAAAAAACTTTAACACATACATTGGTACTTATTGTAGCTACAATAAGTACCAATGTATGTGTAAAATAAACAATCAAACCAAAAGGTAAAAATTGAGAAATTACCAAAAACTAATTCGAATGAAATTAACATATGTAGTTTCCTGTTTATTATATTGTGTTTTTATGTGAGATAGATTTTTTAATTATCTCCCATAATTATAGATCTATCTCACATAATAGATTTTTAAAATAAAATCTATCTCACACAATATTCAAGGAACTTTTAGGTAATTTTTGTCTGCCATGTTAATAAAATCTAATCTATTCCTATTTAAAAATTATAGCTGTTATCGAATTGTTCTTTTCTTACGTTTTTAGTTCTGAAATAAAGTTTCGAATGGGTAAGTCATTTCAACAGTTCACGAGAATGAAGTCGCGGGCAACAACTAGTTACTAATTATATAGAAAAAAAATAATTCTACCAAAGAATTTAACAAAACTTATAAACTATTTCTTTGTATATTAAATTATAAAAATAGATACAAAGAATTAGTTGTATTACAAAAAAAACCTTCAAGATAAATAATGATATGAATATAAATAAGCAATTAATAAATATTGTCCCCAGACATGAATTATAATTGTTTGTGTTGATTTATTTCTTGTTAAGTTACTGAAGGCGTGCAGAGTTGGGCCGCCGCCCGGCAATTAGGTTTCAGTCGTTTGCAGCCATATTGTTATGCTAATGTTTGAATAGTATGGTAAAAAAATAAAATGGCTAACGGTAGCTATTTCGTTAATTAATTGTTTCTTGTAAAAAATATATCAGAATAATAAAAGAACTTATGGTTTATATATATTTTAATTTTTGTGAGTACTTTTCTTGGCTATTATGCCTTTCATGACCTTAATGGCCGGCCAGACTCGGCTGTGGGTCACTTGAGAAAAAAACTAAAATAGTTATTTCAATTATTAATACTGTTTTATTATATAAAAACCTATGTAGTCTCCTTGTTTGACAATATATAAGAAGACTGCAGTCACAGTGTTTCTCTTTACATAATATGTAGTTTAACAAATATTTCTAGCTGTAGGTACAACATCAGAAACTTTCTGTCTGTCCTTAATCTAGGAACGGGAATATAATTCTACCTCACATACTGCTACTATCAGGTAATTATAAATTGGAAGTCGAAAGTGACTCGGATGGATTAAGGGAAAATTGAAAATAAACAAGCTACATGTGGGTAAATTGGAAATAATTACCGATAAAATTTAATTATTTTCTAACTAACTAGTTGACACTTAGACGAACTAACGTAGGAATTAGATTTGATATTACCATGAAATATGTTTGAAACACGTGTACGCTGCAATAGCTGACATCCAAACATCTGACACAAATAAGCTATTCTTAAGTAATGTTATCTTAACAGTATGCTACCAATGTAATAATACATAACTCTAGAGAAACACAAAATATAAATAATAAAATAATGTATTTTGATATAATAAATCTAACATATTGGAACGAATAAAATGTTATTTTTATGGAAGCTCGTTGTCGCCCAGCGGCCGAAATGCGACCGTGATTTTAAGTTTTAATATTTATGAGGGTTTGGACCAACCCTGGACGAACTCTATACATACATTTTTTTGTTTTATACCCTATTACGTAAGGCGACAACCAACTCTGCGTCTCTTTGACATCAGACTTAAATTGACAGTGTCAGCATAAACTATTGAAGTTGTGTGTGTGTAATGTTCGCAATGTAATGTTTTTTCCTAAATGTAATATAGTTTTAATGCATTATATTTATATAAAAATATTAGCTCCGTGCATTCTAGATATAAACTTTAACTGTGCCAAATTTCATTCTCCACCATCCGCCCAAATTCATAAAATAGGTATAAAGTTTTTGATTCTAATAATGATAGCAAATCAAAAAGTTGATTAATTGAACGACCGGAAGAGTGATGCCTGTTCAAAGAGACAGACATACAGATGGAAAAAAATACTGAATATCTATATCGAATGTCATTTCTACTTCTATAATATAAACAATATATTTTTAATGTATAGGGTCGGTCAGTTTTATTATAGTTAGTGTCTATAAGTTATGGCTAAAGAACTCTATCACTACTATCGTATAGTGCTCTAGATCTGTACAAAAAGTTATGAAACCTTTAGCCCGCGGCGGATCCCGTGAAGGCTTAAAACAGATAGCTAACCTTACACCATTGAAAAGGTATTATATCGTGTGTTTTGGTTACCTCCTGAAAGCGTACTATATAAGCTTGATAAACAAAAATTAAGCATCGCTTACAACTATTATAAATCAATATAGCTATAAAACGACTCTACCTACGCCAAAGTTAAATAATACTTGAGACTTGCTATTTCATACATGAAGTAGAGCGAATTTGAAATATTTTCAATCTTCAATATTTTTCCTTTCAGAAGTTTATGTACCTACGCTCAGAGGCCATCACAGAATCGAGGAAAACTTTATTTTTTTATTAAATAAATGTTGTTCATTATAACAGTAAGTTGTTTTCAAATGTATTTACTAGTAAAATAAATATATAGTATATTTATAATAATATAAACCTATAATTGATATGTATTTGTTTGTTTATTCTTGCAATCCGTCGATTATAAAAGACTATCAATTTCAGGTAGGTCACATTATCAAAGAAAATATGTATTATAAGCATTTCTATGATACAAACTTTTATTCTAAATGTTTGACAGACAATTTAATCTTACGAATCTGATAGAAATAATACATTGCCAGCATATAATTATTTACTTGCTGTATTTTATTAATAACTATCAAAATATAATATAAATTAGTAAAACAAACTTAAAAAGAATTTTAATAAAACAAATAGATTGTCTGTCATCTTTGCATGTTGCAATATAAATGACTAAAATCAAAGTAATGTCATTATCTGTACAATTAGAGCAGTTATTATTAAGACTGCTCGGTTTTCATAAGAAATGGTCATATTATTTAATTACATATAATCATAGGTTTAGTTATAAAAAAGATTGGAAAAAACTAGCGTGCATTTTACATTTTAATCTGCTCATGATAGAGGCATTCACATAAATAATAATTTGAAATCGACCGAATTTTAATGTGTCTAGTATATACGGGTTCGGGAACAATAGTCCAATCTTGGTAATAAATCGGATGTGGTTACCAATATAATGCTTAGAGTTAGTAGGATTCAGCGTCGCATCGATTTTGCGGTATTTCTTGTATTTAATACAAAATAATAACACTTTAAACATATAAATTTATTTCGAATACAATATGAAATTGTTCTTTAGTGAGATATATGTGTATATATATATATCATTAATTAATGGACATGTTCAACATCAAAATTTCGTTTATAGAAATTGGTACCTATTTACTCATTTAATGAATTTGTAATTTCTGCGTTATATCCTGATCACAAAGAGGCCATGATTTGCTTATAATACTTAAATATCATATAGGTATAACTTCTTACTGGATCTCAATAGTATTTTAAATCTGTTTCATATATTGATTATAACGCATTCTTATAATTTCCGCAAAGATCCTTAAAAAAATATTTTTATTTTAAATCAAACTATTCAGACATCATTAAAACATATATAAATAAGTTATTTTAACACACATACAAAAGTATCGTATGCGATACTCATTATATATACTTACCTTTATATTTTACAATATATGTAATTTCGGTTCGGTACTCCCTTTGTGTCGGTTTTAACAAGAACGTTGAAATACTGTTTTGTATTTATTAATAACAATACCGTTTAATAATAAATTCCATTTGATCATTGATTATTATATTTGTAAATTTGTAAGTATATTGTTTTCTGGTATATAATTCTCATTTCTTCTTAATTGTTTTTTTTTTCAAGTCACATTTTAAATGGCAGCGGACTGAAGGTTGGCTTGTAATAATTATCTCGAAACCATTAGTTTACATCTTTCCTTTAACAACTAACGTTGAAATAAATATTTAAGTGGGGTGTTGGCTTCGAAATACAATTAACTATTATATTACTTACAACGTTCTACATACAACAGTATATATATGAGTCTATTGTCTCACGTGTAATGTATGTACAAAGCGGTTACTGGCTTCAAAGCCTTGATCACCTTCGCATATTGATTTGCGTATTGTGTTCGATTTGACATCTGCAGTTCAATCTCTTAGTGAATATCTACAAAGCCATTGAGATATATATCTAGTTGGTAATTAACAGTGTTAGGTTTCAATACTGTTTATAATTGGTTCACTTTGTCTGGTCATTATTTAAAACATTACTATATAATACGGATTATATTATATATATATATATATATATATATATATATATATATATATGTATATATGTATATATATATATATATATATATATATATATATATATATATATACACATAAATATATTTATATAGGTCGTTTGCGAAAGAGAGGTATATAATATTAAATTTATCGAAGTATTGTCAATTACTGTCGATGTACTTTTTCAATTTTAAAAGAGTTTCTTTTGTGCCATTGCGATAAAGACCCTGGAGACGGGAATCGATGAACTCTTATAAGGTGCTTTTCACCGAGCGCAGTTGAAAATGTTCCCCTGTAAAAGGTAGTGTAAATAGAAAAAAAGAAATGAGTTGGAACAGACCTGGGAATAGATGGAGGATTTCCAGTCAACATTTTTGTACTTTTAGAAACGACCAAGCCGTGTGGGGACGAAGCGTTGTCGTGAAGAACTTGATTAACTAACAAGTCTCCCAATACCTGAAAAGCTTTAACGCATCTGTCACCTCATTTCGTGCGGCAGATGTCTTTGAGCACCGGTGGTCTCGTACCATCATATTGACCATCTGCTCGTTTACCAATTTGCCATCAATAAGATTTATTATTGCTTAAATCGGTAGACACTCGATATTAAAAAGATATAAAATAAAATTGCCAGAAAAAAAAAAGTTGTCACAAAGCATCTAGTGTCTTCATCTTATTTCTGCGAACTTGTTACAAACTTCTTTTATGTGTCGTACCTAATAGGTGCCTATATAAAGTATTTGACAAGATTTTTAATCTACTTGCGGTTTATGGCCAAATAATAAAAAAAAAAAATATCTTACCTACCTTGGAAATTGATAACTTTACTTCAAAAATAGTAGGTATGAATGTAAAACATTGTCGAAATGAATATTGAATTATTAAAAAAAAGAGATATTTAGATCTTTTGCCTTCATTATAGAAAACGTTCCCAATCATTATTTATATAAAAAAAAGAAAAGATAATTGGATTCTGACATTATTTACTTTAATAACTAGGCACAATTTTTATTTAAAAACTGAGACGCAGATTTTATTGCGGTTGTTTTTATCGAATGAAATGACGGACAGGTAACATGTGTCTGAAATAACGTTATTATAAAATTAACCCTTAAATATAACAATCAATCTAACGGCGAACTGCCTCACAACTTTGTTTCACGAATCAATATCTTGGTACCTACTCCGAAACAATGCTTTCAACAACGCTACAAGTAAGCGGCGTTTTTTTTGTATTTATATACGTTTGTATACTTATTACACTAAGATATTGTCACACTAATTAAATACAGATTTGAATTTTAAATATTACCTAGATAGGGTCTAGACATGTATAGTAATAATATTATTCCTTTCTTGAGTTATATAGGCTAACGATAACATACTATAGAAATATACAAAGAGGCGTAGTATCAATTTACATGATTAAATTTACTATTGCAGCCACTATCCCTGTCATAAACCACGTTTGTTTGCAGGACTCTCGTCAACGTTGTATGTAAGCAAATGTAAACCTTGCATCAGTAATCTAGTTCCAGACGTTTACTTGATGTACTAGGTATTACTACACTATACTATTATATATATATAATGAAAGGCGTGAGTTTGCTAAAGCTCTTGGCCTATAACAGTTTTGACATCATCACCACCCGGGCGTTTATAAATTAATTAATGCTTGTCGATTTTCATTTGCAAAGTTTCATCTATAACTTTGCAAACTGCATATTTGCTTTAAAACTATATATTTTCTAGAAAGTACCAAAACTCAGACAGATGTCTAAAGTATCAAATATATTTTTCTGTGTGTTAAATAAATTGTCATATCAAGATTATATCCCTTGTCTTCGTTTAAATTAAACAATATTTTATATATTGTTTAATTTAATTTTTATAATAATTATTACTTATATATTATATTATTTTAATAAACCAATATTTATCCATAAAAACGTACTTTTTTCTTCAAATCGACTAAATGGTTAGTACTGTAGGTTTAGTCAATATTTTGACTTTTTTTCTAAAATTTACATCTTATTCTTAATACTGTTACTCAGGTGTGTGTAAGTTATACTTGGTCTGGCCATAAATACTGTTACACTTAAAAATAAAAAAAAAAATAACTGCCAATAACATTTATTACTTTTACAGTATGTTAGTTAATATAAAACAATTAAAAATATATAAAGCTTATTCGAAGTGGTCTCCATTGGCTGCAATACAGCCAATCTTTTAAACGTTGAGGCCAGTTATCAATAGAAGCAAGCACTCTTTCCATGGTAAAATTCTTCACTGCCAATCGTATAGATTTTTTAAGAGACTCCAAATTATCATGGCGTTTAGAGCAAGCTGTACTCTCTAAAATTTACCATAAATCATAATCCAACGGATTAAGATCTGGACTAGACGACGGCCAGTCTTTAGCTCTGATGAAGTCCGAAACGTTCGCTTCCAAACAAGACTGCGTGGAACGAGATTTATGTCCCGGCGCCGAGTCTTGCTGGAAGGACCATACTTGGTTATTGAACATGGTGATGTTAAGGGGTTAAACTACCTTCTCAATAATGGTATCTTGATATACTTGTGCCGATGTTTTGATACCTTTTTCACAAAAATATGGCTCAGTCACTCCTTCATAGCTAACACCCCACCAAACATAACATCACCACGCATAATGTCCACGTTGCACTCTGTCGACTAATTGGGAAGTTTCCTTAGAGCTTTGAGCATAAATACGGTCATTTTGTTTGTTAAAATGTTTCTCAATTGTGAAAATTTTCCTGTGACCTCCCTTTACGTACCGCTTCACTAGTTGTTACGATTTTACCACCCTATCCTTCTTTAAATTTATCAGTTAAGAAATGACCAGTGTGTCTCTTATAGGCTGCAAGTCCTAAGTCATCTTTTAAAATACGACACATGGTCTAGGTGCTATCTTCATTTCCCTAGATAAAATCTTTTGCTTTCGGACAGGATTTCTTCGAATTCTTTCCCTTACTGTTTTGACCACCTTTTTCGTACGAACACTACGTGGACGGCCAGATCTTTTTTTGTCACAAACAGAGGAAGTCTTATTGTACCTATTAATAGCCGGGTGCACAAACATTTTACTAATACCAAGTGTATGGAGAGTTTTAAAAATTGCATTTGGCTCCATACCTACTTTGTGTAATGCAATCACAGCGATTCTCTCTTTGTCACCCCACTCCATTTTAATATCGCAAAATATTGTACAATGTATTCGCGCCAAAATGAGAAAACACAAGGAACAATCGTATAAAAATGACAGATTCGAAATTCAAATGTAATATTTTTTTTCATTTTTAAGTGTAACCGTATTTATGGCCAGACTAAGTAAGACTCAAAATAGAATAATATGAAGAGTTCCATGAAATGTTTCTAATAGAGCAAAAACATTGTCTAGTTACAACACGGGATCTTTGTCATACAAAAATAAAAAATAATTTAATAAAAAAAGGAATATTATAAAAACAATTGTAGTATCTAAAAGCTCCTTTTCTGTTTATTAGTTAGCTTACTCACGGACCGACATATATACTGATTTTTTTAATGTAATGTAATTGACGATTCAAAAGTGCATGTAAATGCCTACTTGAATAAAGATACTTTTGAATTTGAATTAACTCCTTGCTGGCTATCTTTGCGAGGTTCCTCACAGGCAAATTACCATATATTTTTTATTTAAAGAAGTTATTTTATTATGAAAGTACTTATTCTAATTTATTACTTTAGTTTATAATTAATTCATTAAATATGTTTCTTACATATTTTGTAACATTTGTTGTTGTTTAACAGTTTTGTTATATTCTAAATCTAAATAGGAAAATTTCAAAATTCATTAATTTTTATTTTGTGTCTTATTTTATTAGTTTTATTTATTAATATTAAGTTAAATAAGAATGTTCATTTCTACATGATGTTGTTGATTTGAAACGAATGATTCAAAGTCTTAGTACACATTCGATTCAACAATCATTTAAGACGAATTAAACAAACCTTATTCAAACATTTATTAAAAGCATAAAATCATGCATGGAAACTAAACATTCCAGTACAGGTCTTAGTTTAGTCAGAATAGTTATAAAATAAACACCCCTTTGACGGTTGCTTCAGTCGAACTAAACTTTAATTAACCTCTCGCTTTGTAGTTATGTCCAATCGGGTTATAGATTAAATTCGCCTACTGTTGTACTTTAAATATTGTTTGTTAACTCGTGTTCCTGTGTTAATAAGTTATAATTCAATTACTCAAAAAAACGTGAAGGGGATAAGATTATAGCTCCACTTGACTCTGTCTGGAAGCTCCATCCATCTCTTCATACATAACACTGATGACCAGTTTATTTTCAACATCTTTCATGAATCACGATACGAGCTCTTGGTTGTGATTTGATGGTTTCGTCTTTTCGTGACTGCTCGAAAACTATCAACGTTTTCTAACGACAAAACTTGTATTAGGGTTACAGAAATCTTCAGCTGTACTATATTGTTTTATATAACGTACAATCAGTTCTCTGACCAGCTTGCAATAGGGATAATTGAATGTTGATATTACATATGAATTGAGTCTCGCATTGATTATAACCACAAAGATACGTTATTGGCATTCCTTGATTTCAGTTATGAGTTACGAAGATTGGTTTTATACATTTGTACGTACGTATGTATGTGTATACACATTAGTATATCAAAATCACATGTCACGGTGTTTTTCCGACCTAATCTCCGAAATTACTAAACCGATTTTCATGAAATTTCACACTGATGTGTAAATTTATTCAACATATTAGACTATATTTGATTGTATTTACTGCGATACTTTTATATAATATTGATTAATTATATAAGCTTCCAACAGATGGCGGTGTTTGGTACTCTGGTAACTCACATAGCTAAACTCGAAAAGTACTCGATGTATTTATTATATAAAAATGCATACACGACTTTCATCAAGTACTTTACCGTATTGTTTGTATATATTTTTTATTTTAAAGTTCAAACGGGTACGGCCACTTCCAACTATTCTATGGGGACGAAGTCGCGGGCAACAGCTAGTATATATGTTAAAAAAATATATATAGTTCGTTTTTTTTTAATTTGATAGCCACATCATAAATATTTTTTTTTTATTTGGTATCATAAATGTTTTATACTATAATACGTTTTTCAATATGAATACGAAGTTTGGTGTAAATTGAATTATGTATAATGTTATATTTAAACCCAGTTATATATTTTGAAATTTTGCTGCATAAATAAAATTAAGGCTGTAAGGTAAGATTTCTGCTATTTAGTTAAACCGGAAGTCTATAATCTGACACTTTAAATGTCATTTGTCTATAACTCGTACATCAAAAAGCTTCAAAAATCTTTTTGCTCAGTTTATCAGAAAGTGTCGACTCATTTAAAACATTTTTCAGTTATAAACTGAAGTGAGTTGCTTCATATGAAATTGAATAAAGTTATCGATGTTTATAGATAATCAAGAATATTATAATTTTCAGTATTATCTAAATTGCACATAATTATCAAGAACACTTTGAAGTTTCAGCACGAAAATTAGCATAATATAAATAATGCAGTAATAATAATTAAGATTTCTTTAACTCTCTCCGCTCAAAGATTCTTTGAAGCTTTAAGATATTAAAGAAGAACATTCAAACATCACAACTTACTAAACTATGATAAATTTATTAGATTACAATTTTTATAATAAGCTTTCCTATTAGAGTTGTATAAGAAATATCTAAGACTGCAAGGACGATACAACAGTTCAACCATCATTATTTTTTTTGTTATATTTCTTAAATATAATATATATATGGTATGGCTTTATATAATATCCCACAAGGCATCGTTACAGTTTGCTAACCGCATTCGCTTCTAGCAGTTGAAATCGGAATGGAATATTTCCATTTAGCTTGTAGTTGCAAAGCAAGTTACAACCAACATTTTAATAATTGAAGTTTATCTTAAAACACTTCCCGTCTAAAATACCTCATTTCACTTGAACTTAAAATGTTTTTCCATTTGACTTTAACAATAGCAAGAAGTCGGTTACGATTTAAAATTGGGTGTTTTAAAAAGTGTTTACTTATTATTTTTCTAATTTTAAGGCCATCTTAAGCGAGTTTTAAAAAATATTTTTGTTTAGTTTTATTTTGTGTGTTCGTTCGTGGATCTGAATCCATAGCCAAATGGCATAGCCAAATCTGAATCCATAGCAAAACGTTTGGTAAGGAATCAACTTAAATGTATAAAAGGTGTTAGCGATAGTATAGCGTAATTTTATGTCCATCCATATATTTTTAATTATATTTCATTAGTTTTGATGCGACTTGCCTCGGTTCTCTGGATAGAGTCTGACAACCGATGATCAATTTAGATAAAATGTTGCATTTAAGCACCTGGACTGTAAAGTTGGCTTAGGTATCACGAACATTACATAATATATCCATATATAGAATATACCTTACATTAACTTGAGTTGTACATTTGGCATTATTATAGAGGTGAAAGAATAGTTTTAGTTCTGATGTCATCCAACGAAACTTTTTTCGATATATTAATTCTTTATCAAAGACTTTAAAGACAAAAATATATCCAGTGTATGTGTATTTTTACTATGTTTTATTAACTATAACTGTAGGTTTTATAACGAAATTTACGGGTAGATTATAGTTTGTTGATTATCTTATAACCTTTAGTAAGTAAGTCGTTAAGAAACTTACTAAGTCATGGTCATAACTGTATCGATCAGTAATTATCTACTGGTTCTTTTTTTTTTTTGAAGTTTTTGCTTTGCGTTATATTTTACTCTAGTTAAATAATGTTTATTCATAGAAGCAATTCTATGATAAGAATAAATAGTATTCGTGACAAAATAGTAATTATTAACTGATTATCAAATACAATTCTGTTTTCTCAAGAATTTAATTGTTTTATTAAAAAAAATCTGTTTTCTTACAGTTTCCTTTATTAAATGTTAAAATATCTGTATTAAAAATTTTGTACCTAATAAAATAATGATGAATCTGATGATAAATTTAATAATATAAAGTAAAAGCATCATCAATTTAGTATATGCCCTGTATTATAATCACGGAGGTTCGTTCTTGACACATTTTATTTTATGGAATGTATCCGGCAAGCAACCGCAAAGCGTTGGCAGAGTGCTGTCTTGGTGATTAATTCACACTATTTCAAGCAAGGCCTATCAGTTATCACAATCACAAAATTAAAATAGATAGATTACTAATAATACCTACTTAAATTCTACCGACCTTTGTTTAGTATCTTTCGTTTTTCTACTAAACCCCTTGGCATTATATATATATATATATGTGATTTGATTTGATCGATACTTTTTATTATATTATGCTATAAGCATTACATTTATTGGAGATATTTCTTTCGATCCTTCAATAGTACAGATCTGTTCTATATAGTTGTAACTCAACTTTGGAACTCGTTTTTGTTTATTTTCTGGTAAACATTTAGAATTCTTTTTATTCCATTGCATAGAAAAGCTTACGGAACAGTTATATTATTCTTCAAAGAACAAAGCAATAAAAGCGAAGATCTTAGTCTACGGGGTTTCGTTTGACGTCTTTTGATTTTATTTTAAACTACAGACATCTTTTCATATAACATTTTTAGTATGCAATAAAATGATCAGTATCTTAAAATGAATAGATTAATTATCGGTTTCACGATTACCGTCTCTCTATCTAGTAATTCATTCATTTTATCTAATTGTATGGTGTAATAGTGTTTTAAGATTTCACACGTAGTTTATTAATTATGTTCTTTGTAGGGTACCAATTTTTCAATTAATTTCCCATCATATTATTTATTATAATACGAAGGTACTAAGGTTATTAGTAACTCCTTGAGGTAGTATTCTGCTACGCTGAACACCTAGTCGGCGAGCTCTAGCATGTTGGTATGCTCTAGTTGACATGAAATGGGTGTGACTGGTCAGCGTCGCAGCAACCACAAGCATCCCACAGTGGTAGTGCCCAGCATTGCTTATCAGTAGTGCCCAGTAGTGCCCAGCATTCCTAATTTAAATTATCCATATTAGAAGCTTAAAGCGATGAACCCACGTTTCACATCCATTAAAAATCCGCTCTAAGGTCTATGCAAGTTCGTTTCCACAAAAAGCTTGACGTATCACTGCTGTTTCTGAAGTGGCGTGAAAATTCTCGAAACCCATTTCACTGATTTTTGTCATACCCAGGTTGTGATGAAGGATCCGTAAAAGGGTTGTATCTGATATTCCATCTGTTTCTGACTATGTTTGAAAAGACGACGCCACATATAAAAATAATTGATTTACTTAGGAAATTATTACAAAAAACGATTTTCATTTAATTCAAAATGGTCAGTTAGTATTCAAATATAGTTGAGTATTCTTATGAATTGAATTGTTGAGCATGCGGTTAATTGTAAACCAATATGGCTGAAACTTAATTTATACGAGTTCCCACTTAGTGCGACACTAAGCAATCACCCCTATCCCCACCCCATCCCCACTATTCAACGAACTTTTGGATCTCCTCTCGTATATGCATCTACCGGTAAAGATGCAGGAAAATAGTCGCAACCATTATATTAGATTTAATAGTTTTCTCCTGATAGTTTTATATTTTCTTAAAAATATATCCTTATTTCATTAGAGAATATAGTTTGAAATTATCTAACTTCTATTAACACATAATGAAAATATGTCCACGAGACCGAGTTAGTTTATTCTGTTTGCATAAAACTTTATAACCAGTAACTGGGAAACTTTGAGGTAAATGAATAAACTGACTCGTTGACAAACACCTACAATGAATACGAAATCTTAAAACTAAAATGTCATCCAACATACACTAGCTTTTAGCAAGAAAAACAGTTTCATTCTAATATATAAATTTTCGTAGTGCTTACTTCAATGTATATTAATTTTCGTACAGACTTTTAATCCTTTTTTAATACATGAAAAAATCTTATGGCTCGTCTACATACTAAAGGTAAGCTCTTTACATAATTTCGGCTTTCGAAATCTCAGGGTTCGGAATGGGCATTGGATGAGTCATTGTGGACTTCTTATATTTAAACGCTTACATATTATGTGATTGTCGATGTATTACAGTACATCTGCATTCTTCTACATGTTTTTTTTATTTGCTTGTCACTCGACGTGTCCGAACCATCAGAGTACGAAACTTTTACATTTTCGCTACAGCACTTTCATTCTATTCTCTCTTTATGTAAATCTCTTTGTTTCGTTTTCGGCCGGAGAACGAAACGCTCACATATTTCAAAACAGACCGCATATCCACGGAACTCGACTTCTTTTTATACTTCTTTCGACACGTTTTGTTTTTTAAGGGGCGAGTTAAAAACAGTTTACAACAGGGTAGTTAAAAAACTGCGCTGGGTGTAACAAGACGTCTTTTTTTGAGAACGGATAAAGCTCCATCAACCACGTAACTGCTTGTTTTATTTTTTAATCCAAATTTACCCGTGGGTAAATAAACTTCTATGATTTACAACTTTTTTGACATGTTCCTGGTTTACCTACATTTCATAATTTCTTCCAATACGATACGAGGTTTCTATTTTTATTGTATATACCAATATACTCTAGATTATATAGAACGATAGTACTACCATTTTTGTATAATCTAAAATTTAATGAGTACAGCTATTTGTAGAGAAGTAACTAAACTGATTTGCTCATCCGTCAACCGTTCGTTATCATCGATATCGAGACTTCTTAAATAAATAAATTACCGTTGTTCAGGAATAACAGGCTATTTCTAGAAAATTTATGAGATTTAACGTAGTTGTATAATACATCTTATAGCGTTAGATTTATGAAGATACTACATTTGCATTACATCGAGAATAAACACGTCATTTTAACAGCACCTATTTGTTACCCCTGTTAATTTAATTTAATTCTAAGATAATTTACTTCTCAGTATCTTTCTCAGTAGCTTGACATGGTTTTAATGAAACAATATCCCATTTAGCGTTATAAGTATGTTTTGGTTTTGTCTTTTTTATTTTTAAGGAAAAGATATAATCTTGAGATTTATATTCAGATAGAACTTCAATAGTGTCATTGTGTGTTATAACTTCATTTTGATTACTGTAGGTTTAATATTTATACCTTCATTAGCTTTTTTAAAATACCAATAATTATTAATTAGTGGTTCAATGTGTAGGTTACAAGTGAATGATTTGAATTCGTGCTCTATGCGTGTGGTTCATCGATGATATTGCGTGCTAGTTGGATGTGGTAAAGTGGCGGGTAAGGTACGGCCCGGTCGCGGTCCTCGGTCGCCGACAGTGGTACGGTGGACCTTCGCTTTGTTCCTAGCAAGTCATCACCTCCTCCTCCGCGCACCGCCCCGCCTACCTCGGTTCGCGCATGCTCCCTTCTTGCCTCTTGCCATGCCTTTACCTTAAAATTTCGATAAAATAAAACAGGTAGTCATAATTATTTGATATTATTGTCTCAGTGTGATCCCGGTTAATACATAATATGTTATAATATCTTTGTAAAAGTCTCTCGTAGAGCGAGGGGGATAAAAAGAGCTTGCGTCCGGGGCTATTTACTGAGGCACTCGAGAGAGAGCGCGCGGCAGCACCAGTATCGATCTGAACGCTTCGTGTGGTCGCTCGGGCACGACGTTCTCTCGGAATATTCGCCTAGCGGTCGCCGTCGGCGCCGGCCTTGCTGCACTGTTTACGCGTCGTATCTAAAGCTATTTTGTTCGCGCGATCATGCTCGCCTGATTTAATTGATAACGCGGCATACGCAATTTTCGGGTGTTCCTGAAAACCAAGGCACAGAGAACGTGTGAATCGATCCATAGCTGATACATTTTGGTAAGTATCGTTATAATGAAATGTTGAGTTATGTATGAAATCGATGTGCGAATTTTGTAAAATGTTTAAATCACACCTCTTTTGGTATATTCTTTGTTGCTTATAGTGGTTTCCATAAATATGTTTCTTTATTAATATCGAGTGGTCGCTAGCCATCTGGTTTATAAAGCTAAAGTTAGATTGTGATATCATAAACCAAAAGCAATTGACTAGTTAGTTATTTGTGGAATGAGATTATAGAATTTAATATAAAAAGAAATAATAAAAAATATGTTTAGAAAGATTTGTGTGTTCGTTTATTATTTAGCACAAAGGTACTAAGGAGCATTTGCAGTTGTATTGGATGTTATGTTTCTGCGCATGACTAAATATTAATTAATTTATTGTCGCAACTTGATTTGAATACCAAACATATTTCTATTTCAACGGGATTCACGTTCTGATAATTAGTCTAACGTTTGATTGAAGTAATTATTGAATATTTCTATCAAAACGCGTATAAAGAAATCGTTATATTTTTTAAATTAAAAATACAGCAATACAATATTGGGAAAAAAGTTTTAACAGTTTCTCATTTAATATTGTTTTTATAACGAATTGCTTGCGTTAAAATGTAGGTTTATTGGTACTAATGTATTCAACCTTTAGCGAGAAATCATAAGGTAGGTACACCGACATAAAAAGCAAACGAACCAATGCTGTATCCACAAATACTTCTCTATTAAAAAAAAAAATAGATATTTTTGTGTATAAAAATTGTAATACAAATTAGAATTTGACCCTGCCAGCATATTTCACCAAACTGCGTCAAAAGCCTCACGTGAAATACTAAGTATGAGTGATATCTAATTTATATATTTTTATCTGTTATATATTTTTTAGAATGTAAATGCTTGAATAAATATAAGAATATTGTATTGACTCAATATCAATATTTGTTAAGATTCTGGTGGTGCTTATCAAAATTTCCGTCAGTTTAATTATTGTAAGAAGTCAGATAATAATATATATATATACATCTACACAGTTAATTAATTTAAATATTCAAAATATCATCATTAAAGTAGGCATTTACGCGCACTTTTGAATCGTCAATTATAAAAACGTCAGTATAGACAGTCCGTGTGCAAGCTACCACCAGCTGTTCTTCTGAATGCTCTTCTTCTGAATGCTGCTCTTCTGAAAAGAGCTGGCCAGAACTTAAACAGCTACTCTTTTTGAAATAATTTAAAAATGTTTGATGTATACACATTAGAATATCAACCCTGCAATGTATTTATATAATATAAGACTTCTAATAAAAGGGAGTCTGAAACGCGCCTTGGTATCATACATCTTATTTTGTTATTAATATTCATTTATTAGTGTATTAAGGTTCTTAGACGTTATTTATCCACTGGCTTTATGTTCATGGTGTTAAGGGTGACCCAGGCGATAGAATCGTTAAATATGTTACATCGACTAAAATATTATTATAACATTATTTTTGATTCTTGATTTGATTGTATGTTATATATTAATTAATTGTAACCAAGACAACCGATAAAGATTACACGAACGTGTCATACACCCCAGTCAAAGGAGTGACCGGTGACAATGATGAGATGATGAGATGGAAGTAGGTCAGCTCGCCCTGGAATAAGAATGTATGCAAAGTGGGACTCGCTGACAATTATCATTTATATTTACACAGTAATAATTATCAATTTATATTTAAATCAGGTCATGAGCGCTTTGTAAATTAAAAACTTATTCTTTAAGTATTGTATTTTTCATTCAATTACTCTAATTCGAATTTAATGTGTATGGCGCGTTTAAATTACTGGACACATAGTATAATGCGTTTTGAAAATCATGATATGCATGAAACAATAAATAATTATTATTTTATTAAAATAAATTAAAAACCAATTAATTTAATACTACTAATTAAATCTGGGTTTCCAAAAAATATTTACAAAAATCACTTAATTATAAAATAAAAAACTGGGTTTGTCCAACTTTAATTGGTATGAAATAGCACATTGGTAGCAGCACCTTGAAACCAATATCAACTTGACGAGAAGCTGTTCTGCCGCTTACAAATTAGGTGTATATATATACGGCTAGGATTTTCCTTAAACATTGATAAACTAGAAACAGCTGCATGAGTCATCCAGGCATCTGTATTTAAGGAAAGGCAACACTTCAAAGGTTACAGTGTAAGGTCACTAGAGACATAAGACATCCAAATTTTACTCAATTTCTTCACAATACGTATAAGGGCTTCTGTTAGCGGCAGTCTTTATTTTTAAAAGTAATTCAGACATTATAAAATACAATATTCAGAATGAAATCTTTTGTAGTTTAAATGAAATATTTTAATAAACTATTATATGTCATACGCAAGTTTAGTTTTGATGTGAAATGAGTTTAATTACTACTGCTGAGGTCAAAGTCGGGAACTAATTTAGAGCGAAATTAATGAACAATTTGCACTTATATTTTGTTACTTTCTCCATATAATAAAATACATGTTTAAAATGCGCTTATTTCATAACTAATTTCATGCTAGTGATGTTTCTTTGATCTATCGGTATGAACTTTGCCATGTCTTTTAATAGAGTCACGCCTAGAACCTCGCGTTTCTTGAATATTTTATAGGATTTTTATACGTTAGACGCATAACACTATTTTATTACGAAGTTATCTAGTTTAAGTTGTTTATTACATATTTTATATATCCAAGTAACATTTGATGGTTCATATTAAATGGCAGTAAAGCATACTGACAGCGTAAATGGTATCATTGAGCATTTTGACATCAGTTTAATAGTTGGTTTCGGATAAGGTTTAAATATCAACTGTATTAAACTAAATACAACCTGCGTAACTAAGGCTTATCTAAAACTATATATAAATAGTTTTGTTAAATAAAATAAATATAGGCATTGTTAAATAGATGTTGTTTTTTTGAGAGTATACACTAGCCCTTATTTTAAAAGTAGTTTCATGTGACAATATGAAAATTCAAATGTTAGTTTTTTAGTTCGCATACTTTGAAATATTAAAGTAAACTATAATGCCAGTGAGTTGAAAGCCGGCTTAGTAAGTGTTTACTGTTATTAGTTTGTTATCAAACTGGTAGAACGTAATCGGCTCAATCAGAATCATTATACCATCTAAGTTTATTAGACCCCTTAAGTTATTCTATTTAATACTGAGGTATAAAATAGGATATCTAAATAACGGGTTTTGTGAAATTGAATATAAAAGCTGGATAATTTTGAACTCTATTCAATTAATTTTCTATATTTAGGTTTTTGTATTTCGAGTATTTATTCTTACATGGTTTTGAGATTATACTAAGTATTTTAAAAATTTAGAAGTATTGTATCTGCGTGTTTTAAAACCGTCATAAATTACATTAATAAAAAAATGGAGTCTGCCCTCGTAAATACAAAAGAGAAATAAAAAATTTTTTCTCCATACTCTGGAGGTATTGTATGATGTCGTTTGTTATGACAGACGCACACGACAATGTAGTTTTTAGTAAATTGCAATCTTCTAAAAATCTATAAAAATCTAAAATAAATAATATAGCTAGTGTATAGTATAATAGTACACAATCCTAATTCACATAATCTACTTTGGAAGCTCGCTCCTCGCTAGCCGAAGCTATAGACAACCTCGTTCATATAACGTTACAAATATTTAATCTCTTTTTAATGTGTTACTTGATTATACTTCGGTATGTGGTTTTCAAATTTGTTTTTATCTAGTACTCTTTTTCTCAAACATTTTAAGATTGTCGATTTCGGCTAAACTCGTTTATTCTTTCAGGAAATAGAACACATTTAATGGCCCGAATGTTATTTTCATTCCGTTATTTCATCCATAAAGAAGTTGTAAAATAAAACATTGCTTAAACAAAACTATATATATAATAGAATGTTTGTTGGTTTGTACCGTAATACAGCGTTCAATGAAACTTAAGTGATCTGTTGTTCACACGACTTAAAAAAAACTAATTTTAATTTGGACAAAATTTTTATACACATACAATAGTGCTCGCGCGAATTCATAGGGGGGTACTTCAGTTAGTAGCAGTTTGGGTTTTTTCTGCGCATGCTCTGAATACAATTGAACAAAAAAGTAAAAAAAGGGTTGAAACGCATGCCAGGTAACAGTTAGTATGTCATTAAAAATACGAAACTCTAGTAAACTAATGTACTTTCCTTGTAATCCTTTGCTATAAAAAGAAAATGAGCATGTATTTTTCTGAAATTATATATAACCCTGCTCTTGTCGCCCTACCCAATGTTTGAGAGTGGTTGCTCATAATAATATAATATAATACTTCAGTAAACAAGTAGTTATACTCAAATAAAATATACGCACCCACTTTGGGAACAATGATCATTGAATAAAAAAAAATGGACCAAACTGTGTTTTAACCCATAATATTGATGAGGTTTTATCTCTGAATTTAATGAATCATTAGCATTATTATTAATCACCATTAGATCGGTTTGTCATTTTAATATTAGTAACAACCATCCAACCGCAGTTTCGAATCCGATGTCAGCGGGCTCTAATAGCGGGTTACATAATTACATATTGATTATTTAAACATATCTGTCTGTCTGTACTAATATATATATATATATTTTTTTCCGAATGTATGTATAAATATGTATGTATATACAATACAGATGAAATATTTATTTGTACTAGCGCTATTTATGAAAGAATATTTTTCTCGTGATTGGATTTGAACTGGTTTCTGGCAGTTCAACACACCTACATATATACACACCTACACATATGTTATATATGTAGGTGTGTTGAACTGCCAGGTGAATAGAAAAATTAAAGCCGATATGTCTCTGAAATAAAATTGTGCTGAATAGGTGGAGGAAATTGATTTGGAATTATTCTATTTTCAGACTGGGTTCTTTCAGGAGTATTCAGACTTATACCCAATCAACTCGGGAAGATTCAAATTGACTATATTTTTAACATTTAACTTCGCTTTTCTATACGATTCTTTGTTTTAATGAGCTCAAATTGTCATTTCATATCTACTCCGAATGGAGTTACACACCTTTTTTTTTTTAATCGACTTCCATTGATAAATATATTCTAGGTTAACTGAGCTTATATTTATTTAAAGTTTTAAATTGATAATAAAAAAAAAAACATTTCTTTGTACTCCACTCCTGAAATATATTATATTATACAAAGTGGCTAAGATTACGCGTTATAAAAATTATTGTATCAATATTATATATTTTTCTTATTGAAGTCTATTTCCAGTTACTAATTATTTTTATTTGAATGGTTTCCTTGTATTGAGCTTTCATTTAATATTATTTTTAATAAAAATAAATCTGTCCTTACTTGAATAGATAGATATAATGAAAAATATCTAATTAGTGTAATTCTGAACATCGCAGTACAAATAATAAATTTGTATGAATTTGATATTAAGTTTATTGTAAATTATTTCAAAACTGTCACTAAGATTGATTAATGATAAGTCAATGCAAGTAGGGTGATAGGAGTAGGCAATAACATAATTACCAAATTTTGAATACACTTATGTAAAGACCTTAAATGATAAGATATTTTTAATGAAAATTCTTAGAGATTAAAATTAGATTCGGATTAGTTTTACCAAATTTCCATTTGAATTAATTTTGATTGAAAACACACTTCAGGTGTAGATTCAGACCTCAACAGACTTCATATAATTGTTACATAGCTTAAAATATATAAATATCAAGTAAATAATAAGTTTCAAGTTTTAAAATATAATATAAATTCCAAGTAGATTGATTTTTATGCCGGTACTAGATCTAATACCGGAATTGCGCAACACTCGTGAAGCTGAAGGTATCTGTGTGCCAAGTTTCTATCTACAAGCAAACAGTTTTGTTTCCGTCCCTATTGGTTTTTATTTCATATATTTAGCTGAAAGTTCTGCCAGCATTGTATTACATCCGTACAGTTTTAATTAAATCTAACATACGACCTACTTTTATAATGTTATTGGAACTGTACAAATACAATCGTTGATCAACTTACATACTAATGAAGATTAAAAAAATAGATAATAACGGAATACATTACTATTTTGTGCAGCTTTAACCATTCTCATCCGCAGTTTAAACTTGTGTGATAACATCTACTTCCTAGTAACGCCGGTGCCATGTATCCTGTATCCGTATCTGAATGACAATGAGGGGTTGGTTTCTTAACATTAGTAGCTTACCTCTTCTCCCAGGACTAAAAATCTTATTGATTGTAGTCAGTCTGTCTGTCTGTATTCGCAAAAAAGTTATTTAAAAAAAAAAGTTGTTAAATGTCCTTTATACTATTTAGTATAAAGTTAATGTTAAACAATGCATAACAAGAATTATATTTTAAGAATACAACGTAAATGTCAAATTAATAAAAAAAAATGTAAAATATTAAGAATAACTGCGGCTTATATTCCAACATCTGTATTGTAAATCAAATAATTAAAAAAATACAAAAAAGTTTGCGTATGTCGTACACACTATCAGTTTAATCAATAAATTTCTTACTGTTTAAAAACAGATTTTACAATAAAAACACTATATATAGTAAAACGAGCCATTCATGGAGACTCCTTCGAAATTTATTTATAATCGTATATATAAACGGACATACCGCAACAGTTTCGTCTAAATTATATATTTTGTAGATACAGGTACGTAATAAAGTAAATATTTTGTTAATAATATCAACGTTTCATTGTCTTTTACAGCTTACGTCCAACAGTTTGTTTGCGATGCGTAAAATAGAAACTAATTCCTGTACATCGTAAAACTATATCTTAATCAATGCCAGAACAACAAATCTATATGTCTGTTCTATCCACTATTGATCTCATCTACCCAAATATTTATTCTATCAAGACATTTGTTGAGAATGATCACCCCCGGATATATCTTTATCCGTTGTATGTAGAGGATTGTCTATAAGCATTTTACCTATCACGATCGCATTAGTTACACTCTTAGTGGAGTAATTACGTGAGGTTGATCTTGAGGCCCGTCCGTAATCGTACACTATGGCTAACTAAATAAGGACTGCTACACTCGAGGATTACGCCGTCCTCTTGAACTGCCGGCACTCCGGCACACTATTATGTTGGTAACAATTTCGTTAACTCCAATCGTTAAAAAAAAAAATTCAGTTTGTTACTGTTTGTTGCTTGTTATTGTGAGTATAAAAAATGGTTGAATTTTTTAATCGAGCGTAAGAGCATTTCATTCTCATGAAATATAATTATGCTGTAGTTCGTAAATCTGCTGAATATCTGTTTGATTCAATTAACTGGAAAAATATAAAATTGTTTAATTGAAAAATTTTATTTTAAATTGTAAAATACATTTTTTTTTATTTTCAACTATAATAGCTTAGTTATGATTGCAGTTTAACTGCCTCTGTGCTTTGATTAGCTTCATATAAATGTATTGTACATATTGGTCTTAGAAAAACAATTGCAATTCCATGAAATCACATAATATTAAGTTTTTTTATAACATACTGAGAGGTGGAAAATAGGAATTGATGTTAAACCGGTGCAGTGCATACGAAAAATGTGCTTAGTCGTTAACATTAATAGATTTTGAAAAAAAAATCAGCATGATAGTTGGCAATTTACGAAAATATTTTTTGTATGCTTATCGCTGCTGCCACTTTTAGAGGTAAAAGAAAATATTTGTACTAACTGAAGTAAGAGTAGGTAGGTCCTAAATACAAGGGTGGGAAATTGAATTTTTGCAAGATGTTACATAAAACTGAATGGCCTAAAAAAAAAAACTCGGCCTTTGCAGTAAATTTCGAACGCATATGCAGGCATAAAAGTTACTGTAAAATGTCGCGTCATGACATGTGTACACATAACTACACTCGCTTATACATTAAAAATTATTTGAATATTAAATAATAAAATTATCAGATTAGAAGGAAATAATGGTAGAGCCTCCGAGTCATGATAACGACTTGTCTGTTGTGGCTCGGCCGTGTTGATATCCGTGTTGATTGATGAAGACTGCTTGAAGTAGCCATTAATACTACGTTTCGTAAAGAGATTTTGAGAACCAATAACCAAAAAAGTACCTTTGCTCTCCATTTTCAAGTCTTTTTTTATCCTTCTCTATGTTATAAACGTCCATGGTCAGGCGGGCGTACGTTACCACTTACTAGTAAGTGTTTTTCCCCCTCTGGTTTAGTTTATTATACTGACCATTAATTCCAAAAAATAAATCACTCACACGTACATTAATAAAAATATTTTTTTACTTCCTTGATTTAAAAGATGTTTCTCTTGAGCCAATAAAACATATAAAGAGAAATGTAAGTTTCTATACAAATATGTATGTTAATATCTATTCAAATTTATTAATAATATATAATACAGCTTTGATAGTTGCATTACAATGAATAGATAATATCGTTTTGAGAATTTTAAATAAGTACTACTTTAGGTAAAATATTCACCTTAAGCGATTTTTTTTTACAATTTCCATTCATGGTTCGTCTGCATACTTTATGATTCAAACTTAATATTTATTATTCACGTAATATAAAAATACCTCCTGTGGTTTTGATTGATTTGTGTGATGTTTTAAAGTGGGTCTTGATGTCAACTCTTTTTGGGAATGTGTAACTCGGCGGCATTGGTATTAAAATATTTACGTGAACAATGAACCACGGCTTTGAACAGTATTTTTCCTCTCCGACACATAAAACTTTAAAATAATTAGCACAAATTATCAATATACTCTACATTTGTACCGTATAAAGGATAAGAAGAATAAACTTTGACCAGGTCAAGTCCACTATCAAATAAGAAATCAGCTTTCAATCTTTTTTTTTGTTTGATATTTTTCGGATTCATTCCTAGTGCTTATGTAATTTAATACCCATCATAGAATCTAACTCGACGTTAATGGTTTCCATTGTTTTGTATCAAAGTTGCCAATGTTTTTACACGTCTGTCTCGTTAATTGCGAAGTACAATGCTTAAGAACCTCGGTTATGACAAAGGACGACCTCACGGTGACATTTTATAGCTGTACGTTATTTTTAACCCAATCCTTAAAGCTGGCAACGGTTCTTTTTCTGTCCGTAACAAGTCGTCGTTTTTGTTTTATTATGCTTAATAAGGTTCAATGAAAAATTGTATAGTTTTCAAACTTAAATATTGTCGTCGTGCATGACTTTATTTTTCTCAAAGACGTTCTGACGTTAATTACAAAAGCGGAGCCCTGACCTACCTCTTTCATTGTATTGTATTTAGTGGTTTGTTCTCTATTCACGTTTAATTCGAAGTTCATAGTTACGAGTGCGGTTGGTGAAGTGAAGGTTGAATTTCTTTCTTTCGTCCTTGATAACGTTATAAAATACGTAAATTAATATATACATGAATGTCGCTGTTATATAAATATGAATTTTTTAATTAATATTCTATTAAATTTTATTTTAATGCAAATTAACCATCCATGGATATTAAACAAATTGATCAAATGAAGATAATCGATTTGATTATCGAACGTGGATTAAAATGTCAAACTACCGACATATACAACTACAATGTTAACAATCACATATGCAATTTGAACGTGTCAAATATCAGTTGTTCTCAGTCTTTTGACCATCACACATCAGTGGAAGTGTAGTTAGGTATAAATCGATTTGTGTTCGACCTGTCGCGTGTACAGACTTTAACGAATTTAACGTCACAAAGGCGCCGACGTGTCGGACGTATTATGGACGCCACTAACTACTATCGAAATAAACTTACTACCCAGTCTATATTGTAAAACATGCACTTCCTTTTTACATTACAATAATTTATATAATTATAAATTATCTGTTTATAGAAAACGATAAAATTAATTTTATTTTTCACAAAGTACCATCTAAAACAATAAAAATTAATTCATATGTATAGGGAATTATTTAAAGACAATGAATGAATACTGAGATTTATTTTAAATTGACCGAAACTAATGCTTACATGGCTATTTTTAAATATTCATAACAGCTACGTATGTGAATTTTCAACGTTGATTTCCAAATAGTAAAACTATATTTAATGTTACATTTTTATTAATAGCGTTTAGTTTTCTAAATATATATTCAATTTGCAAAACGTTTTAAAAAGTTGAAGATATTTTCAACAAAATAACATAAAAAATACGCAACTCATATTCCGTGAAGAGAGAACTAACAGAGCACCTCTTTTTATTGTATTGCAGCGACTCACAATTTGCAATAAAGTCAAATTAAGTCTTCCATCAGACAATTGTAAGCTTGGGATTCGATTCCTAAATTGGCACTAAAATGGACAGTTTTCATCGTTTCACTCTGATCCAGACTGATGCTCTAATTGACTTACCTATTTGTTAAGTTGTTGAATATATACTACATAGACTTAAAATTATAATACAAATGTTTTTCAATTATTGTTTAGAAAATTATTATTTTCTAAATAGTTCTATTATATATGTCATTATGTTTGAAATTTTAGATGATAACAATACTCCTTGAAAATGAGTAACAAATAATATAAATACACTCACCCTGCTGTATTTACACTGTATATTATCAATTAGCATGAATCTAAGCCCGCTCTTTGAGAGCATCGTCGACGGTACAATAATTATTAGTATACATAAAACAATGCCAAGTATCTATCTATATACACGATTTTGTATCTGTATTACGAGGAAGATGTGTTTCTAAGTCTGCCATGTTTTATATCATTAATCATCCTCACAGAGACATTTTTCATATCATATTTATATGATACTCGTATTCAATCTTTATTATTTTTAATACTTCAGCAAATATAAAGGAACTAATACCCTCAGATTGTGAAGTTTTATTTTCGAATTATGAAAGGAAAATATTTTGAGACCCTTAATTAGAGAAATTTATCACATGTCGCCCTCCCTAGCGAGTTGTTTTAAATTTGTTTGTATAAATTTGACGACAATATATGTAAAGACAATTGTAAAATAATAATTATTCAACCAATTAAGAAATAAGCTATTAAATACCTAATTGTACTTAATATTGATAATATTTTTTGCGATAATTTTATTTATGAGTATCTCTCCTTATATATGAAAAATATATTTTTAGTATTGTTTTTTTTTTGTATTTTTTTTAATAATAAGAAATATATATAATAAGCTTAAGCTTATTATTATTAATTTACTTTCGGTATACTAAGGACAGTTCTGGTTTAAACATTCGGTTAACGTGATTCGATGAAGACTTTAAGGCGATTTTTACTGCTTAGTTATATTTGTTGTCCTGTAAAAAATATTTAATTAAAAAAAAAAGACACTCCGCTAGGTCTTGAAACTACTTTAAATGACGGAGAGCTTCCATTGAATCAGTTCGTTTGTTCTGACGTTTGAGATGAATTTGCTTCCACCATGCGCTTTTTGCGATGTCTTGACTTGTCCAGAACCATACATGGCTCAATTGTCGATTTTGACAGGGACTCAGAAAAACGATATCAAAGAAAAATCGGCGGGCGGTAATAAAACAAAAAAAAAACTACTTTTTTTCAAAAATACATTTCAACTATAGAATTTTATAAAATATTGAATACATTATCTGACACAGTTCAGTAATAAAATCGCAAATTTCGTATATCCTTATCTAATAATAGTCTCCTGATCTATTCACATGGTACCTTCTTACTACTACTACTACTTCTATACTAGGGTAATGAGTTGTCAAAAGTCGTCTTAAAATTAAAGTCGTCCTTTACGTTTAAATTAATTAAGAATAAATCAATAGAAATTTCCAAAATATGTACTTGATATAATTAATATAATAAATAGGTCCTATAATGGTACCCGGGTTAAACATGTTGTTATTTCAAAAATATTTGTATGACTATTATAATCTTGCATATCCTATTAATTAATAAATGCTTACTAAATACCCACCTAAATAAAGAACTTAATTTTACCTTTATCCATAAGGAAATTTATTTCTAAGTAAAAAAAATCTTAAAATTTCTTTTTTATAAGCAATCTTCCAACCTTGTAGGTTTTATGTGTTAATAAATGTTATTTTGTTAGCTTTCTGTGGTTTTAAATATTAATAATGTAATACCGCAATTACTTAGAAACAATTCTCTAGATCTTTTTTAAACCATATGAAACCTAATTTACGACGAATTTTATGTTTATATTAAAAAATATATGATAAAATGTACCTAAAAGTTTCACACTCAAAACTATAACTCAGAATAGTCAGTAGTTTATATAGATAATAGTTTTAAAAAATGCAATGGACATATGTTTAATAATACATCACTTACCACACAGATAATATTAAATTTTAAATATGACGGACACACGTCCGTTATTGAAAATCCAACCAATAAGTTTTAATAAAAAATAAGGGTAGGATAAATGAGTTAGCAGTTTTTTAACACAGTCTAATGAGTTTTTTTTTTGTATACTTCTTTATAATAAACTAGCTTGATGTAAAACTAAAACAAACACGATTATTATAATATAATGTGAATTTAAGTTTCCGCATACAAAGCGTCTTTAGGGAGTTACTGGTATCGGCTTCATCTATGTAAATTATCTGTATACTTTAAAATTGTTACTGATATTATAATATTTTCTATGTACTTATATTTTCTACTGTTATTTTTTAGTCCTTGTATCACTAGCAATTTTTTAGATGATACACTTTTTTATTTTATGAGTAAATCTATTAGTATCTAGTTACTATTACATTTTTAGACTTTTTCCGTTTTCCAATAGGGAATGGAATAAGACTAAAATGTTACGATTTATCAATAATTTAGTTTTTATATTAATTAATATAAAGTCTTAAACAAATCAAAGTTGTAAGTCTGCCTCTTAAATAATATTAAGTTCTGTATTTCTGTCCGTCTTTACAAAAGTGGACATGTCTCTTAGTTTTTTAATAAGCTTAACATGGCTATGTAGATGGATATTTTCAAATATTTGTGTTAGATTTATTTATAATTCAGTTTTTGAAGATATCTCTATCGAGAGATTATCCGGAGCCATAGGTTTAATTCGATGATATCGCAATATATGTATGTCTATATATAAATATACGAGTAAAATCGTAAACATAAAGTGTGGTGTTTGTTTCCCGTGTAATAGGAATGATATGGTCTGCACAATACTTAAGAACATGACGTTATTATTACCGATACTTTATCGATACGTATTACCAACCATCAAATAATGGCAAATAGCCAATAGGCTCTGAAGTGCTGATTTTATAGTTGTAAGTGTTTCTGCTTACGAGGGCGACGGCAAAACTAAATGCTATCATCTACCTAGTATAGTATGTTATTTGTTTATCTGCAAAATATCTACAAGAGATATAAATGTATAAATGATATACGACGTTATAGATTCTGAATAATATTATACTAATAGCATCAAGATATAAACCAACAATCAGGTTTAATAAAACGGTTTTAGCTCCATCTTGCATTATATTTTGATAATGTAGAGTGGTCGGCTACTATTCCTGAACGAGAGCAATGTTCCATGTTGTTTTTTTCAGTCTACTATAATTCTGCGATGATATGTTTAAGATGTATATTTTAAGTCTTACTATAATTCTTATATAAAATAAAGAATATGATATTTCTCGTTATTTAAAATGTTTGTCATTTTAAATTGAATATTCTTGGTTTATGAATATCTTATAGCTTCTTGGTTTCTTATTAAAGCCCAAAACAGCGTTTGAGGTTTTCAAGACATTAAAAAGACATCAAAATCAGTCCATTAGACAAAGATTCCCTAAAACAATAAGATTTTTTTTATCAACGCTATTTCGGTATTTATCGTGTAAACAAAAAATAGAAAATAATACATTTTCAATAAAAGTTTATTATTCAGATACATCTTCGTTATTATTTCATTATACATAGATTAAAAAAATATAGTCAAAGATATGATAATGTTCATTAACAATATTTTTCTACCAGCTCCTACACGGGCTCTACCTGCGATGTAGGTACCGATAAAATTATTTTTTTTTTCAGAAATATATCTTGAATACTTCTCAGACTGAAAGTCTCGTCAAATTCGATTCGGAATTTCAAATACCAAAGCACATTTAGTAAGAAAAAGTGCAAAACATTTGCCGATTATAGCAGCAAGTAATAACTAAATTAGTAAAATTTGTTGGAATACTTGAAAAAAAATTGCACTCTTTCTACGATTTGAACAAATGTTGGACGTTGCAATGTCTGTTAAACTTTCAATAACATGAATTGAAAAAGTTTTCAACTAATTGCTAAAATGCTCTTCGTTACATTTAAATGTTTTTGGATCAAACATTGTTCAAATATTTTACTGAATCTGTTGTTAAGTTAATACTGGCATTTTACGATTTTCATCTAATTCTTGTAGGTGCTAGACACGTTAAGTGACTTTCGTACTATAAGGTGTATAGCGGTTTTGCAAATTTTGATCTGTTTTTGGGGTTAGGATTTCATTCGGTTCAGTGATTTTTACGTGGTTCTAACCAGACAAGATGAATAGTATATTCATGATACATGGAACTCGAAAGCCAGGGATCTTAATAAAGCCGTGTTAGATTATTTTATGTCAATGTTCGTCGTATTTGACCGGTAATACTTTTAGACATGATGATTCTTGCGTTTTTTTTGTACCATGTGCTCTTTGAATACCGCCATTTGTCCAATTTAATAGTGCACTCCTTATAACAATTTCATGTAATAAGATATCAATAACAATAAAAATATTTATACAAGTGTTAAAATTATCTTCTAAAATATAAAGATCGTGAAATATTGCTAGTGTCTTTATATGTTTAACAATTTGCACAGAAAGTTAGGTCGCAACTCTACGTGTTATAGTGAAAATTTGTAACGAAAAAATAAGCATCCACCGATACGCCAGTTTATTCTTGTCTGTATGCGTCTGTAGCCACCGAAAGTTATTTGATAGTACAAATTTCGTCATAATCAGTTTTGCTGCGGTCTAGACCGATTTTGACAGTCTGAATAATGCGCCGGCAGCTTTGAAAACTTCTCCTACCTTATTGATGAGGACCAATTACCACTAGTAGCCAAATTGAATGAATATTAATTAATTGGATTATTTTTAATTTCTATACAATAATAAAAATATAATAAACTGTTTTTCTTAACGATAATTTGATGTTTTAAAAATATTATACGGATTACGTACTTCATTAAATGTTTTGATTCTCTGTGTAGACAAAATAAATATGCTGAATTAAGCTCAATTATTCTTAAATATCTTTTTTTTATGTTTATTTAGAAATGTTGTTTACTCAGAATTTGCAAATTACAAACAGTAAAGGGTGAAAGAAATAATAAAAATTATAAATTAAAAATTATAAATTAATTCAAATAAATAAGTATAACTGTTGACGTTACTGGCGGTTTAATTTTATCTGCTGAAATAGAATTAGTTAATAGGTATGTATAAATATATCTTGTTAGTAGTGAATTATAGTGTTTATTTTTAAACACAATATGCATTATTATTTATTAATATTATTGGCTTAAAACGTATACGGTGAAGATACGGACATGATGTTATTTTTTGCAATAATGAAAGATATTCCATTGTATGAACCACCTGAACAATACGTGACTGGAGTGAGCGAAGACCGACCTCGAAATAATAACGGCTCCGCCATCTACGTACGTGTCTCACCTTTAAACATTCTTTTGCAATTGTTTTAGAAGGTCTTGTGGAATTGGTACAATTTTTAAATTTTCCTTATTAAATATTAATAAATCTTAAAAATAAATCCATTGACAGAGAAAGGTTAAAATAATATTCTGTTGCAGGCTCGATATTATAAAAAATGAAATATAAATTTTAAAATTTAAAGTAAACGCTCTTCTTAATATTTAATACTATAATGTTGTTTTACCACATAATGTTTTTTTATTCAAATGTTATAGTTTTATTCTTGTGTCAGTTAAAATGATGGCCATTCTCCTCAATAGTTGGATACATAATATTTCCAAGTGCATTCATTGCCTTGTCAAAACATTGAATGTAAAAATGTTATATCCAAAATGTAGTGATATGTTTGCCTTCGCTGACGTATAGCCGATTTCATTTTGATGGTCGAATTCTCGTTAAACTATTTTCGTTGATTGCCGCTCGATAGTTCAATATATAACTCGGAAGCATTTTCAATAGCACCAAAAAAAATAAAAAACCACATGTAAAATTATTTACGCTATATTGTGACGCAATATAGGTGCATGAAATAATTTATAACTTGTGCTGATACAATTATTAATGTAGTTTGTTAGTAGGTATAATAAGATTATCGCTGAAACACGCAACAGAGAAACAGTTATAATTAAAACTCAAGCCAGGACAAAAGAGTTTAATCTTGGCGCAGGTTTTTCTAGTATCAAACCATAAAATTATGTCAAGCGTTCACTGCTTATATAAACTGCGTTGTAAAAAGTATCCGTTAAGCAGAATGTGTGTGTGAGATGTGCGTCTGTGTGTATAGTGAATTATAAAATTACATTCTTGATCTAGACCTCTCAGTTTATTAACGCTCGTTAATGAGTTATATAGTTAAATTTAAAAGCAAATTGATTTCACACATACCCATTAGGTATATGTGTGAGTTATAAATATATGAATATTTCATTACAACCTAATAGAAACGAAACTGAAACACCTGTAATATAAATATAAAAACTATTCAACTTTCACTACCTCTGATTCAAAAAAAAAAATAACCTCTACAATTGTAGAGGTTATTTATCATTTCGTATAACAATTATCATTTCGTAACAACGTAGGACATTTGTACATGTTATAGATTTAGATAATTTACTAGCTTGGTTATGAATCGTCTGTGAAGATTTTTATTCATAGAGACTAAAATAAAAATAGCAATCGGGAACTCAACATTTCCTATCCCGTCGCATTCCTGGAGCAATTCGTTTATGGGCCGGCAATGTAATTTAACATTTATATCTCTATTATCGTTACACTTTTCTTGTAGTATTTTTTATTTTCTTAATAGGTGTGATGATGTTACATTTTTCACGACCTGTCGGATGCTAATTTATCGAATTTCCTCTCGACGACGTAAGGCACTTTCATTCAATTATACCATCAACGTGTAAATATTTTCATCGTGTAAATTTACCATATTGAAAAAAAAACGTGTTATTTTAAATAATATCGTGTTCTAAATCTGTTTTATAATAAATACACTATTTATAATAATCAAAATGTCATATTAAGTTATAAGTAATCCCTTATACTTCCTATCAGCCAGTGAAGGTAATCCCAACAAATGATTTTCAAACATTGATTTCATGTAAACATTTTGTATAACGCGGCGTTAAATAGGACTCATAAAGGGCTTGGGCGCCGCTAAAACTTTTTCGAAAACAAATAAAAATGTCTACCCCATCCCCCATTACGTTATTATTTTGAGTAAATATAGCAAATATCATATAGCAATATGATTGAACTCTTTTCAGTACAGAGTTCAATACTGTCGCTCAACAGCATATATTGCTTTCATTTTGAATGTAGTGCCAATATTTTTATAACTGCAATGTGTGAATCTTATATATTTTGCTTATGCGATTCAACAATGTGGTATTATGAAATTTTGCAAAAAGAACTTTGCAATGCGCCACTCGAAATAAGCAAAATTGGTCAGTATTATTTTAAATGTAATTGGGCGTTACCGAACAGTTTCTTTTAAGCATTGCTTACGTTTATATTAAAGTAATTTAATTAATGTACCTTATCATTTTTAATTAAAGTTATGTTATTTTATTTCTCTTATTTAAATAAGTCTCAGTTACGTCTTTCGAGAGGTTTGCCTTGGAACAAAGATCTCAAAGGTGTCTTTAGAGATAATTTAGTACAAAATAAGACGTATACATTAGCCTATCTCAGGTATATAAAATAATTGTTCTAATTCTAATTTCGATAACGTTAAGTCTGGTTCAAAGTATATTGAATGGAAGCGAAATATAACTTTGAAGTATTTGTTGGCTGGACTGGGGCTGCGGTAAGTGACTGCTTGAATTATTTCGAATGAATTACCGACAGCACCGTTTGATAATATAGTGGCTTTGTGGGGAATAATATTGGTTCGGAGCCGGGCTTTACTCGTTAATCACCGTGTTGAATTATTGTTATGGTACTAATAACTACAAATTAATAAAGATTTAAAAATATACTATTTGCTTAGTCTGTAGGTGCTTGAAAATATATATTTTTTTATATTTCTTACGTACTTTCTTACTTCACCTTGTTAGATACAAGTTGAAATCTACATTTAGCGACGTGACTTTAACAATGGTATTTGGATATTTATTTAGTTTTTAGTTAGATAATTGAGGAATTAAAAATTGATTGAAACATAAAAAATAATATTTTACCACGTTCATCCGGCTTGTAAGTTTTTTATTAAATATTTATACTTTTAAAATGTAATTTAGGTACCTACTTAAGCATTTTGGTGGTTTGATTATTTTATAACAATTATAACCTGACATAAAACGACAACTTATTTTTCATAATATATTCGACTAATTGTGACTGATACATTTGTAAAAACGAAAGATGTCATTTATTGGAAGATATTCATTTTATCTGTAACAGTATATTGACCCTCCTTTTGTGATGTTTCCATCCAATTTGTGACGCCGACGTGTTTCGAAGTTGTTCCTATTTCCTTGCGCCTTTCATCGCTAGAATATTACGTCAAAGGAATAAACGAAGCTTTTGTGTCACATTGTTAATTCTTTAGAAAATTTTGCTAGAAGCGTACAATTTAAGAAAGTGCACGACATTCTCAAGTTAGTTATTTAAAAAAAAATAATAGCCATGGTTTTTTTTTTATTAATTTAATTATTGTTTAAACAAAACATTTGCACAAGTTTACCATCACTGCTACTTTTACTATATACAAATAGAATTCGGTACTTTTACTCCGAAGCCTTTTAAACCTTAATTAATTAAAACGTATTCGTATTTTACGTCTCAATTTGCATAATTACTTTTCTGAATGTTGTAACTCTTTCAGATGGATCCTACAAACTGAATTCTGCATTATTTAAGTTTACTGAGCACAAAAAATATATTGTTTTATGATGTATGTTGCATATAATATATGTGGTTAGGATATTCTGTCATTTTAATCAATAAATGGCTATACCGACAATCTTGAGCATGAGACGAAAATTCAGGTAGTGAGTTATTGACCCGCGTAGTGGGAGCGAGCTCCGTGTCTGTGCCCGAGGGCCGTGGGGTAGCACTCGTTTTATCTTTATCGGTGTTACGTCCCTGACATTTCCACGCCCCAAGCTCTACCATTGTATATCGTCTGGCTCCGATATTCTTGATTAGGTTAAAGTACATTTTCACTCAGTTTTTGCTAACCCTATTATGTAAAGATTGTAGGTCGGTGATGCATTTTTGACACTTACTTTAGATATTATACTTAAATATGTAACACAGGCTTAGTTTCACAGAATTATGAACGCTATATCAATTTACATTTATGCCAGTAAAGCTTATGAACGTTCCAAGTATGATAGAAACAATTCATGACAGACGGCTTTGTTTGTTCCACCACTTCCCATTCAGCGTTGTGGAATACGAGTCCACCTAGCCATTCATATAAAATGACATGGAGTTACGTTTTCTATGAATATTAATAGTCGTTTTTCTTTCACCACAGAAAGCATCATGGGGTGTTTCGTCAGCAAAGATAAACTCACCAAAGAGGACATGGACTTCCTCAAAACACATACATCGTACGATGAGACCACCATCAAGGAGTGGTACAAGGGGTTCAAGGTAAGTGTAGATGAGTGGAGGAACGAACTAATCTCTGAGAACTGCTCTCAACTCAATAATCAATGAGTGGTGATTTTTCATTACATTGTAAGTTGTTGTCTTTACAGCAAGACTGCCCCAATGGCAGGCTCACTCCAGCTAAATTTGTCGACATGTACAAGATGTTTTTCCCCTCCGGTAATGCGGTTGAGTTCTGTGACCATGTGTTCCGTACATTCGACATGGATAAGAACGGATACATAGACTTTAAGGTAAACAAATGCTGTATGTCTGTAAAGTGTGTTATGCTAATGCTAGCGAGTTTTTGAACTGCTATTGTGTATATATTTTTACAATGTAAGGGCGAATTGTCAAAACAATGGATGAAACTTACCTTGCATAATTCGTTGTATATTCTTTTTGTCGATGCGAGTTGATTAAAATTTATGTTTGTGGTTGATAATAAATAATGTGTAACACAAAACTTCCCACGTTTTGCGTGCTGGGGAAGAAGCCGTGTATGGATTTCAATGCTTTTTTATAGGAATTCCTGCAAGCGATCCATGTGACCTCTAGCGGAACTCCAGAGGAAAAACTGAAATGGGCATTCCGTATGTACGATGTAGATGGAAACGGGGTGATAGATATTCAGGAGATGACTAAAATAGTCCAGGCGAGTATTCAAATGTGATACGTTATGTAAATATCCGTCCGGCAGCCATTTTATTACTGTTTTATGTTAAAACTACCTTTATTGATGAATATTATATAATTATAATATATTCTAGGAATAAAACTTTACATATGGATATCATCTTTCGTAAAATCAAATTATTTTTTCTTTTATATTCTTAAATTACATTATTTTTCGTACCGTTAACCGTACGCTCTCAGTAATATTAATTTCATTTCATAATGCCCTGTTGTTTGCTTAGAACAAAATTATTTTAAAATTCTTTTGAAGAATATTGTAACATTAAATATATTTACCTAAATATAAATTCCAGGCTATTTACGACATGTTGGGAGCTTGCTCCAGCAATAGGCCCGCGGACTCTGCCGAAGAGCGCGCTAAAAACATCTTCGCCAAGATGGACGAAAACAACGACGGGCAGCTCACCCAGGACGAGTTCCTCAAGGGCTGTCTCCAGGACGAAGAGCTCTCCAAGATGCTGGCGCCTTAAATGCCTCATCTAATAATTCACAGTCCCTTCCTTTTCATTATCGACGATCTCACCGCGACAAATCCTCTTTCTATTGCTTCTCACTTTTTCTCTTTCTATAACTTCTATTTCTATTTATTTTGATGAAATATTGATGACATTTCTCTCAATATTGGTTTATTGTGAGCATTCCTCCAGCTCGTATGCAGTAAACGTGAAACACTGGCACAGCTATAATGTCGCTAAACGTAACACCCTGATATGTGGACTGACGTTCCATCTGCAGTCTGCTTTGGTTTACATCAACCCAAATCTCCGTTCTAAAACCAGACCGCTCGATACGTGTTTATCTAGAGGAGATATCATTGTTTGCGTCAATGCAGACGACTATGTATAGAATTTTAAGTATTTAGTAACGTATTATGCTGTGGCCAGAGGTTTTATTATTGTATCTTATAAACATTTGATATTTTACAAATTAATACTATTTTTTAAAGTGTCGCTGTTCGGTCGTCGGTTTTCATATTGTAAGTCTTGTCCAAACCATACACTTGATAGGCAAAATATGTTGTATTATCGTGACTACTTCACTGTATGTCGAACCTATCGATTATTTAATGTATGCACAATATAAAAAAGTCAATCTTTATTTACGAATAAGGCAATTAGTATAGCGATGTTCGAACAGAACAGATCAGATTGAAATATATTCGCAAATACCAATGTACATTCCACCTAACACGTTGGCTCATTCAATCTGGTTCTCTGTCGGATATCGGGTAAAGTGTAAGTTTTATTAAATATTTAATTAAGTATTTATCGTTCTAATGTCGATATTGGTGTTGTAAATCGTACAATTAATCAGCGTTACCTCTTACTCACATAGACAGGGACCTCTTACGAGCTCAGCTCAATACTGACTAACCTAGTAATAGCGCTTCCTTTATTATAATTTAAGCTATCAATTTATATTACATTTTATTTCCTCAAAAACTAGAGCTTATCCCAAAGTTTTACATATTTTATATAACAGCTCTAATTCGTATTTTCTACTTTTTACATTTACATTCCCCTAATACTGTGCCTTCTAGATTGCGGTGGTCTTCTACTCGTACTTCTTTGATTTTACTATAAGCTTTCTTCTTCATAACCATACAAGTAATTTTAATTTTTCATATCTAATTAAGATTTTCGCCAAAACAATGCACAAATCTCCTTCCATATTGTAGTTAAGATACCAACGTTTTAGTGTGTCCTAGTCTCATATCTTTTAGATTGTATATTTATTAGATGTTAGAAGTAATTAATTATAAACGCTGTATGTATCTTAAGTTGGCCACGCGGATGGAGGGGTCGCGAGTAAACGAACACGTCATCTGATTAGTTTTCAGTGCATATATGAATTTAATTAGGTAAAGCAGCTAAAAATAAACATTTTAATATAAATTTCGACCATGATTCATTGAATTAATATACATTTATTAATAAAATATACGATTAAATTAAAAAAAAAAAAACATTAGGGTGCTAAATAATTCCTCTGATTAGATATTTCATAATTTTATAATAAATTTTAAAAACCACCTAAAAATGTATCATCAAATCATTTAAATGTAAATCAACTGCGAGTTGTAATTCGTTCCGGTGCACTGAAAACTAAACAACAGTCCACCTGTATTGATAGATTATTTAACATTCCATACTTTATTCATATAAGTTGTAAATTCTTTTAGATATATAATGTACATATCGCTCTTAGCTTTTTCTTTTCACGTTTAACTAAAAAACATATATAATTCGTTAAAACATCATTAAATAACATTTGTAGGTAAATTAGCCAAGGGTATTTAGGGGGTGATACTAAAATATTAATAATGAAATGTGATTTCAATTTAAATTCTCGGAGGAAATTAAAACAATATTATAATGATACAAAAAATTATAACGATAATGACATATCATGCCATGTTTTAATTGGAATCTTTGGAACTTACATTATTTGATAATTCAAATAATTTGACAGGAAAATGTTAAATGGAAAGAGAAACGCGACCCGGGCCCCTTGAGTCGGTTCGAAATTATAATTTCGATTCTCTTAGCATTCTTTACGAAAATTATATTAGTGAATCACTTCTAAAACTTTAATATTGTGCACAGTTTACACAATCTTTACTTACGCGTATGTGGTTCTGTATGATTTTATTATTATCCGATATTGTTTCTTATTATAAACCTACTGTCAATTTATACTCTGTGGTTTTCATACTTCTAGACTAAGTAACTGTATGGCACACTATTGTTTTCAGGTACATTTGATGTTTCAGGTTTTATTAAATTATGTTGTGTTAATCGTTTGTGTAATGTTATATTATATATTATAATTTGGTACATGTTTTTGTAATTTCTGATACATTTAAGCTCTCATTCAATATGAAAAATTGTGTAAATTACTATAAAAAATTAATAAAACAGCATAGATACAAGTCATACATGTACCATGCACGTAATTAAGTACAATCTGATATCCCCTTCCTATATTCGGCACAGCTTACCATATCTGATATTAAATATTTTGCTTTAGTTATAATTGTTTTATAAGTAACTATTTATTTATTGAGTTTGTTAATCTCCTTACTGTCCTAGTAGTTCGTGTCATAGTATAATAAAATATAGTTTAGGACGTTCATTACTTCGATATTCAATACTATCCTTGTAACATCTCGTTATATCATAGTGCTTCTATCCAACACGCCGTAGATTTTGGATGCATTTAATTGATAATGAAAAGTGAAATGTTTAGATTGAATATTGTCATACATTATTATATATATTTAGTTTTAACAAACCGACTGTCGTACAAGACTCGTTGTCACCTAATAATTACAACAATAGTTTAAAATACTCCAAGTTAAGTAAGCTTTTGAAATATATTCAAAGAAACTAAAGCTATGTCACAACGCCACGGAACGTCCAAGAGTCCCTTACTAACATTTGTTGTATACCTCAGTATTAATATCTATCGAACTTTTTAATGTCAATTTTAGAGTCACATTGTACCTACAGTAGGTTTGTACGTTAATTTATACATCATTTGATATGAGAATTTATTAGGTGGCAGCTACGATTGTATCCTAATTTGTAAAGTTGAAGGAAAACAGCACCTGTGTTCTCTCAGCTGTTAGCAGTCTCTAGTATTATTAATATTTAATTTAGGATAAACGCTTGAACAAATGTCTTGACAAAACATTATCTCAGTAATATTCTTTCTGATGAATCTCCAAGTCTGAATAAGATTTTTTATGTATTTACCGTGCGGATGCACTCATATACGGTGGTATCAACCCGCGGTGTACACTGTACAGTGACCCTACAGTGATCGTACAGTGATCGTACCGGCGTCATAGTTATAGTTAGGCACACGAAATAGCGTACGCTCACTATGTCCCATGATCTGTTGTATTTCTAAGAGTACATATTTTTAATGATTCACATTTTGCCTATTCATGTATAATATACAAATTACAAAAATATCATAGTCCTTAATTTGTCTCACTGTTATTATTTCAACTCACCCGTTATTTATCATTTGTTTTATTTCTATTTGTGAATCGTTATAATTGGTTTCATTTTGATGGAAATTATCTTTATAATTTAATTTAAAAACAGTTATAATATTTACAAATATTAAAACATTTTATATTATTCTCACAAGGAAAAGTAAGTCTTAATAGTAATTGTAGGTTTATTAAATAGAAAATGGGGATATAGCCCTCAATCGTATATTACCATGACATATTGTTGAATAATTCGTTTATTATTATTATTATTATGAATTCATTATTTTTTTAGGGCCCAAGAATTTACTAACTAAAGGATATAAAGGCTGTGTTTTCTACCGAGACTTCCTCTTCGAAAGCTTATAAAAATAATAAAAATGGGTAAACAAAACAGCAAACTGAAACCCGAGGTCCTTGAAGATCTGAAACAAAACACTGAGTTTTCCGGTAAGATTGAGAAAAAACATATCTTAGACGTAATGCATAATAAAGCAGTATGTAATGTATGTATCAAAAGTTGATATTTACAAAAAAAATTTTTAATTTTTTGAAAAAAAAAAAAAATAATAAAATTATAAAATTACAAACATTTTCAGTTGTTATGTTTATTTTTTAAATAATTTAAACCATGCTACTTTATTATTATGATACCTGTGTGATACAAACTACTCCATCAAATTTAATATTGTAATTTTTTTATATACAGTATTTGAACCATTTTTTTAGACATTTTATAAACTGTAGCTTACTATTACATGATATGCGTCTATTTTGTATATACTATTTAACTAATACCATTACAGATGCGGAGATTCAAGAATGGTATAAAGGTTTTTTGAAAGATTGTCCCAGCGGACACTTGTCGGTTGAAGAGTTCAAGAAAATATATGGGAACTTTTTCCCCTATGGAGATGCCAGTAAGGTGTGTGATTAAAACTGTTCCAGAAATTAATTATGTATTGTAAAAAAAGTGGATTATATTCAAGATTTTATATTATTTTAAGAAGCTAATTATCATTGATAATAATACTATTAAAGTACATTTAAAACTACTGTGGATAGTTTTTTTAGTAGCTTTGTATTTGTACTCTCAACAGTCGATGTAAAAAAAACATTTGCAGGCGTGCAATGGATTGTCTTTATAAGTATAAAATAAAAAAAATATTTGATTTTTTTAATATCCTGAACTTTTAATAACAAACAATCCTTGGTCAAAAATTTATATCACTTTCTTAAATAAATCTTAATTAATATAATAAAACAAGATACGATTATCGTCACTCTAACCGCCAATACTATTAGTTCGCAGAGCATGTGTTCCGTACATTCGACGCCAACGGAGACGGCACCATCGACTTCCGGGAGTTTCTGTGCGCCCTCAGCGTCACCTCCCGAGGAAAACTGGAACAGAAGCTGAAGTGGGCCTTCTCTATGTACGATCTGGATGGAAACGGATATATATCACGTCAAGAGATGCTCGAAATTGTTACTGTAAGTCTGTCGTAGGGTGTTAGATATATATTGACCTGAATCTTAAGATCAACTGAATGTCGAGTAGCCAATTAGCTCGCGGTGTTCAATCTCTACTCGAGGGCTTCAAACAGCTTGTGATTAGTAATTTCATTTACCGATAGCGTTATTCTATGATGGGTTCAGTGGATTTAGATTGTTTATTCACGTATTGGCAATCCGTAGTAAATTTCATGATATATATATGTACGTTTAAAATAAAAATATATAACTTAAATATTGTACATTATAACTCGAGCACAAAAAGAGTTAAATAAAATTCGCTTAAATATTTCCAGGCTATTTACAAAATGGTGGGATCTGTGATGAAAATGCCAGAAGACGAATCGACGCCTGAGAAGAGAACTGACAAAATATTCCGTCAAATGGATAGAAACAAGGACGGGAAGCTTTCTCTGGAAGAGTTCATAGAGGGCGCTAAGAGCGACCCTTCCATCGTACGGCTGTTGCAATGCGATCCTCAATCCCAGTGATATCTTCGATACTAAGCTGTAGCAGCCACAAACATTAATCCACTCTCCCTATACGCTTCTAAGAGCTAGTGCGGTGATCGTTAGCAGAGATCCAGGCTTGGCTGTTTACTCCTCTCCTTGCGTTCTATACAGCCTTTCCTATCCATATCCTAGATTAGATGTAATTGTACCTTAATGTGATTTGGAATTGGCGCAAAAGCAATACCAGTTTAAAATGATTGAATTACATGTCATCCAAACAGTATGCAGCTCATAAATTTTAGTTTAAACGTAATGCCGTTAAAGCCGACGCACCTGTATGGGTATATGTTAATCCGTAAATGCTTATATCTTAAGCTTGGCGCTTTTGCGTTATCTCTAAATCGCTATTGTATTGATATATCACAATAATGTTAATAATTAAGAATGTTTTAAGTCAAAATTTGCAACCAGACACCAAGACAAAACAATAATCACATGTAAAGTATGCCATAAATTATCAACCCAAATACGATAAGATATATTTTAAGTATGAGATTGACTTGTCACGAGTCGCGTCTCGCATATACATTATATTAGGGTTATGACATCAATAAATTATTAATTATCTTACAAAATGTCTGTAAGTATACATTTTTAAATATCTCGTTTAGCTTATATATGACTTGTCTTCATTGTCTTGTGACGATAACTCGCAATGATTTTGGTGTCTTCGAAACTATTCTAAATTTTATTATGTAAAATTTAATGTTTAATCTTAGCTAGGTAACAGATAGATCCAATATCAACGGCTTGTTTTACAGTTACATGTTCAATTTTTTATAAATTATCTAGGTTCGATTTTGATTCATAACTTTTTGTTTTTGTTATATATACGTGTATATTATTTTATCATAATGGTCGAAGTTCGATGCCTTCCATTTTTATTAGAATTATCTATAAGTAAATTGAACAGTGCTGCAAGACATCCCTTAAAATAACGGATAGTGTTTTAAATCGGTTTGATACATTGGTAACTTCGCGTTTCCAACTGTTTATAAGTTTAATCAAATTTTAAATACGAATTCTTATTACAATATAAAATTATCACATATCAATTGAATCCATGTATAATGTATAAGACAATGCTCGAGTATATATTATTTTATAAATCCTGCGGACTACTTAATTGAAGAACATTTAAATACTTTTGGAAAGTAATTGTTTTCAGACAAAAACTTGCACAACAAGGCAACAATACCATTATGAATCAACACTTACTTGAATTGATGATTTCGTCAATTATTTTTATACAATTTTCTGATTTTATTGAAATTAAGTTTTCAATCACAATTATTATGAATTTATTGAGTCATCATTAGTATTATCATATATTTTTTTTAATATTTTTTTTAGGGTTAGTGTTTAATTAACAATAGTTTTTAGGAAACGACAGTCATTCAAAAAGTGATAGCTTTTGAAATAATTTCCTCTTATGATTTGCGACGAGCTTAAAGAACACCATTAACAAATAATGTGTCATTATATAGTTTTAAGATAAGTTTTTCCCGAGGAATTACATGGAGTGGTTCGTAATCGTAAGTGAAAATTATTTCATGTTGTACTTGAATTGTGTGCTGTAGGTAATATTGCTTAACATTAGTTCTTTAACACGTTAAAAAGACGCTATATTAACAGTTTTCACCAATAAATGTAGAATAATATCCATTATAAAAGCTTTATTGACATAAGAATATACACCGTACAGTTTAGTACTATTAAAGATATAAGAACAACTCCGGTTATAACATATTCTAAACAGCTGGTAGCTTGAAAAATCCGTGACAATATTAGTGTTTATTGCTAGTTTTGATCCAATTTTTAACCACAGATCTGATATAGACGGCCATACTTCCATACTGTCTCCCTGTTATTAGTTATTTCAACTGTATGTAAAAATCAGTGCTATTGGAATAATATATCCAACATTTAAAACACCTAGTAACTATACTGATTCGAGCTATTTATTTTAACTAGCGTTTTATTTATTTGTTGCTAATTTATTTATATTTTAATTGCTGTGTCCATAATTATAAATGTCAACATTAATCTCAAAATGCTGAATATAAATTTCAGACTTTATTTTAGTTATAGGCGTCCAATTGCTTTATTTTTTTCATCACAATATATGTATTATTTATCCGTCTTGGGGTCTTGAAGTATTGCTTCCATCAATAATCGAATCTTATGGTTTATATTTAGTCCAGAATTATTTAAGGTTTCGATTAATTTAATTGAATTGGTTATTTTTAATTGTCAGTATTAATTTTTATTTGCTCATTATATAGAGAGCGCTAGCCATTTTTTAAATATTTTTATTTATACCTTGACTATAGATTCCGTCGTGTATACTTTGACATTTATGTTGCACTAAATCATATTATATAATATATTTGTGTAGTCTCGAATGTATAATTTCTGTATATTTTATAATTTTATCTAATAACATTCAATGGCACAATTTTCCCCGCACAATGACTTTGTTATAGAACGGTTATATTATTTCTGTTATAATCACATTTTATCAATAATTTTCAACTCTTAATCTCATTGGTCCATAAACGATTTTTGTCGTTATAACATAGATCTGATGGTGGCTGTTAAGATTACACAATGACATAAACTCCAATAGGGACGAGGTGTTAGTGGCTGTATTGGTTAATAATAATATCAATAAAATGAACGCTATAATGGATTATACATATTTAAATATTCGTGTTATTTATTGGTGTTTTAATATATTTTGTATTTAAGATATAAATAATTGACAATTAAATATTGTATGTGAGTGGAAACGCGGTCGTTTTACTTGGTTTATTTTTTTGGTACATTTGTTAATGTATAAGATTGCTCTAGTCTTGATTTAATCAATATTAAATTGAAATGTTCATAATGAATATAAATATTTTCTCGCTTTCGTTTTACATCATATATTGCAAATAAAATGCGTAAAGGTTTGCGGGTATGCGTGTGCTCTTTAAGACGCGCGTGACGTCACACGTTTTAAAGATGGCGGCGACTGTGATTCATTCACGTACAAGATACATTCGATGATCGGGTAATTATCTCATTGTATGTTTTGATTACTCGGTTGCATTCATTAATATATAAAATATAAAATTAACAATAAATAGTTAATATTAGAATTTTAATGTTATAATTTATATTATCAATTTCGTGAATGTATCCAAACTTAAATGTATTTTAATTAAATGTTAAAAATACCTAATCATTTTGAGCAGTTTTGTGATTAAATGTATTTAGAAGTTGTATGATAACCTTGTAAATAATTTGAGGTTTAAATCTACTCTGTTTACACATAGGGTTGGCAACAACAAGAAACTCGCTACCATTTATTGATCTTTGCTACAATGTTTACGTATTGTAATGTGGATATGAAAAGATGCTTGGTTATAGAGAAGAGAAATATATTCCAGTTATCAATAGAACTATGTTAACCATAAGTCTTCCAAAGATAAAAATATAAAAATATTTCTTAACGATATGATTTTTTTAAATTGCTCCAGCGTTAGTCGTTCATCTCTAACGTTCGGCTTTTGTCCACTACTTGAAGGATCTATTAAAAATAATCAAGCATGGGCTTATATGTATTTGGTTATTAGTAAAGATATCATTATATATTGCTTGAGATATTTTTCTATATGCTTTTTAGTAAATGTTTATTATAAGTTAATTACCGGCAGTTCAGTAGAAACGAATGTTCGTTAATCAATATAATTCAATCTATATCATAATTTCATTTAGAAGCAATTTTAGAGAAGTTACTAATTTTCTGTAAGTTCTATAATTATTTTTTTTGAATTGAATAAACAGTAAAAAGTCAGCTACAAATTTGACTTGCGGCTTCACAAAACAGGTCGCACACAGAAAATTATACATTGTATGGATAAATTAAATTCTAAGACATCTTTCCATCGAAATGACCGCCTTTGGCCGTCTGGTGTTAAAAATTCGATATAAACTGCGACGGAAGCGTAATGAAATTTTATAATGGAAATGCGATCTGATAGTTCTTACGAACCAAAAATAAATGTAAAGACCTTAAGCGTTGTGAAAATATAGCATTCAATATATTTTATATAGAAGGTTTTGAAAATATGACATTAGAAAACAATATAGTTTGTTTTATTGTAATTTTGTTAGGAGATTGTTTTAGGAGAGTTGTTTGTATATTAGATTTTTCGCTAAATTGTAAAGAGTCGTAAGCGATACGAGTAGTACAAAAGGAACAGACTGTTGTAGTTCAAAGGATGTTGTCATGCAGTAGTGGAGTAATCGAAAATAAATCTAACCCGATTTTAACAGGAATGTGACAGCTTTTGTGACATTCGAATAATATAATTATAGTAAGGCTTTGCGTGTTGTTAAGTGTTTGAATACTTTCAATCTTCTGCAATAAATCTTTTTCGGCCATTGGTGTTATAGATTTAAAAAAGATCAATATTTTAATAAATAATTTTAACTGCGTATCAATTGTTAGATGTTCGTGAAAATTTTATGAAATTGTAAAGAATAAAATTATTGCGTGTATAGAAAATAATTCTTTCAACAACGACTTCTTCTGAACCCGCTTTCGAAAAAATGTATTCGATTGTCTTTTTAAGTCATTAATACTAACTATGCTTAAATTATTTAAACGAATGTTTATCCTACTCAAAAATAAATAATCTATTGTCTTCTGAAATAAACGACAAAAATCTAAGTATTCGCTGTAAAAAAGTATAAAATAATTCTCTTCTAAAACAATTCCGCTTATTGTTTACCCGGTTAAAAGTTCTGTCATAAAATTACAAAGTTCTATTGTTGTGGACTTAAAAATCTTTGTGTGCAGTTTAGCCATTCGGGGTGGCAACTGTGGCTCATTCGATACATTGTTGCCGAACGGAGCGGCAACGTCGCACAACCCTGTTGCAAACGTCTTGAAAGTCGTTTTGTTGCATCCTTGAAATTAATGAACTATAGCCATAATATATACAATATAACATAACGCAACGTATAAATGTTAAGATATATTTTACATAAAGGTCTACAACAATAAATCGATTATACATTTATACATTTTTAATTCGATATAAATTTGTTTACGGTCTTCCAGTATTATAAGCAACTACTGAACGAAGCTCGGGCTTAATTTTTTTTAATATAATCACCGTCGTACACTCTACGGCCGAGTGGGCAGGTGCACCTCACTAATCTGGCTACAATATTATGGGTGCTAGCTTTATGTATTGTCCCAAGTATTTATATATATATTATTTATTCTAAGTTATATAATCTATGATACAGTAACCCTAACTTAATCTTGTATACGCGTTTCTTATTTAATTATATTTATTAAGAGTATCTTTTCACAGAGTAAAAGGGACTTTTTCATCATCGTTCGATTCTGAGATGTATCTTGAAATATAACAGAATGCTAATATAACTTCTATAATATTTTATCACTTGTGTAATCTATGGTGCATAAATGTTCTATGAGATTAAAGAATATTTAGATAAACTAATGAAATGTAATTACCTTTGTAAGTATCAATATATTGTAATTAGTTTAGCAATATCTATAAATAATTTCTTAGTACTATAAATTCAGGGTGCTATTAACTCTTCTAAGCTATATTCGTAGCAAAATTTCAGCTGTATATTGTAAATTAAATATTGAATATACTTTATTCACTATTTAATTCTATATTGCAATGCTAATTACAATAAAAAAAAAACCTGTTAATTTCTATTTTAGTTGAAAAGTTAACTTCACTTAAAAGTATAAGTAAGTGAGATTGCATATTATTTAATTGCTACGGATTGAGCTGAATTGAGTTTAGTCCATACCCTGTTAGTAAGTACGCCTGCGTCGCGTATATCTGATAATATCGGAGTAATATCTTCGTGCCCAGATATTTGCTCTCTTGGACCAAAAAGTGCGTGATTGCCGCACCAAGGAAAGCAACGGGTACCCTTTTAATAGTATTCTTAATATTTCTGTAATATTGCGGTAGTTGTAACTACTTTCTAGAACGTTGTGCATTACATATCATCTTGCTTAAAACTTAACATGTACTTGATGTTACGTCATTTTGCTATGAGACCTCCGCTTTTTCAGATATTTCAGAATTCAATTCAATTTGACACCTATCGTCTTTTATAATAGCACCCTAGTTCTAACAATTTAAAAGCGTTATCTTAATGTCAGAATGTTGTAAAATTGATATGTAACCGTATTCATATGTTCGGCTCAAAGAAAAGATGTTATAAAAATTGTTCTGTGTAGTCAATTTGTAACTCTAACATTATATACTTTGACATGGTTCTAGTTCTGATACTGTTTAGAATAAAGTTATTATATCTATTTATTAAATCTTTCTTCTCCTCATTTGTCTTTTATTTAGACCGTTGTTCTACAAAAAACTAAAATCCTTCGAAAGACGTTCGTACTTTATTTATACTGGAAAACAGGATTACTAACATTTTTGGGTTTCTATTGACACATCATTTATTTGATTGATTAATTATCTTATAATTTAAAGATTAGTCAATCATGAGAAAGCAAAGTTAGAAGCATAATATGAAATAAAAAATACTGAATCAATAACACCACCGTCACTGACAGGCACCTCAATTGATGATGATCTAAGAAATGTAATATTAAAAGTACGTATTAATAACAAAATAAAGAGCAGAAAATTTAATGTATTAATGATTGGTTATTACTATATGATTATTAATAACTTGATTTCTAACGCGTCAATAAGTAACCGACGCTTATCAGCGGTCTATAGGTGTCTTAACTCTTAAATAGCGACGAATAAAATGCTGAAGACGCGTTGGCCCGAGCTCTGTCTTCTCTATAATGGATATTGTATAGGCTTAAATTATTATTTTTTTTTTAATAATTACCCCGTATCTAAGATGTACTTCATAATATTTACTATGCTTATGTCAAAAACCTGTAAATATTATTGATGGAGTTACGGGTAGGTTACATTTACACATCTTCTGTAACAGTTGTTTATAAAGAGTGAAACACATAACGTACATTTTAAAATATATTTCAAACGATGTATTATAAATGGGATAAAACAATTCAATTTTGTTTAAATTAAAACAATGTAAACGTTCGGGCCACTATAACAACTCTGTTTAGTTTTAATCATCTGACCTAAAATCCTCGCTAAATTGATTTGAGCCTGTACGTGGTCCTTGTTTTAGAAGAGTACCTACGTTCCAAATTGCGTATTTAAATAAGTCTATATACACATATGAGTTTATAGAGGTTGGCAGAATTAGTTCTCTCTGTATGGTGTATACTATGCGTAAGGTGGGTCCGAGGAGGCTAGCGTGGGGGGACGGGTGGGCCCTCCTTAGCGGGCGGTGTTCGCGCCTAAGGGGCTTCGTCCAGAGAAAGTAAAATATCCTGGTATGGGGAGGCTAGTATTGTCAAGCCAATGTATAAGTATAGCTTTAAACTATATATCGGTCCCTATACTACACGCTGTGGAGTGCTTATTTACATATGTGCGTATATAAACTTATCTATTATGCAGACATAGGAAATGGAACAGGTTGGGAAGGGACGCTGGGAAATTTGCTTATGTATTGAACGTTGAAACGTTCTAGTTAGCAATATCGATTTAAGTATTCCATACGTAACTCGCTTTGTAGGTATCTTTTAAATAGGGCTTAAAAGTATAGTTTGTGATTTATTATACAAATTGGCACTATTATCCTAGTTCAGACACTTTATAGTTGAAATGAAAATGAACTCACATTGTGTATAGAATGTTACTTCTTCTAATAGGCACAGGGAGGAAGAAGCTTAATGATTGTGTTTTGAATGTATGTTTTAAGTTCTAAAGAAATCGCAAAATTCTGTTTGATATAGGCTGGCTTAGGCTTTAGTAAAAGTAGTTAGAATAAATATGCTTTATAAGGAATCTTAAGCTCTCGATAATTTTCTTAAGCTTTTAATTAGACAAAATAAAAAAAATACGGTATTAAAATATATATATATAGAAACATACCTTCATGTCGTTGTACAGTAATGTTAACTACATGAAGTACTTTTAATTTTATGATACTTCATATTTGTTCAAGTCTCACGTTGGTTAAGCAATAGTAATGTGTATCGAATATCAGATGGGTGACCAACTTCACTATTTTGATACGGAATAAGTATACAGTTTTTCTTCTCTCTGTAGTTTGGAAAGAACGTTAGAAAAACCATTGATTCGTTTATTGTTCCTTACATAATCTGAGTTACTTTAGATACTTTTATCTAAATACGTTTGGGTCATCGAACCGAAAAAGTAATTAACTTGGTGCGTATTTAAGAGACAATAACAGATATAAATATAAGCACCATGTATTCCACCTTTTAATAGTTTATTTATTATTTTACACTAACTAAAGCACCATATTTAAAATTTTTCGTCATAAAAGTTAATAGAGGTGATCCGTTACAATTTTGGCCACTTACTATGAGTATTTATCTAAACATATGTAAAATGAATCAGTTTGTAACATCAGAACAATGTTTATTCTTAACTTACACCGTTACTTTTATGAAAACGCAGCAAATGAAGATAGGTATGGCTGGCTACCTCTCCGTACTCAAACTCGAAATGGCAACATCTATCTTGATTGACCCTTAACGGAATAACTAATAGGTTATATTAATATGTAATTTAAATTTATTTTTATTTAAGATAGAATATATCTAAGTATTATATGTATAACTTGTATTTTACAGTACCAATATCTGTAGTGTTCATTATAATTATAAAGTAAAGTAAAGAAATTAAGTACGAATAAGTACGTTAATATGCAATTAAAATAATTGTGTTTATTGTATTTATCTTTATATACATACTCTCTATGTGTGTTTATCTTTGAAGTCCTCCTAAACATTATAAGTTTTAGCTGTTTAACAGAAACTTTTTGAATATTCACAACTGGAGCCGGTAGATGGCGGTGCGAACAGATTCCAGGAAACGGGAACGACTGCCAAGTCCGCTAATATCTAATATAAATCTGTTTAACATACTTTTTACTAGCAATTTCGGCAACCAAGGTTCAGAATTGTCTTCGTCACTTTTACTTATTAGACACGGCTATCGTATAGTCAGAAGAAACATTTATTTGAATTAAAATGTAAATTGTTATTAGGACAAACGCTAACTACATTCCCTGCATCTTTAATAATAGTAAAGTAAATATATTTAAAGTAAGTATATGTTCGATCAATATTCAAGTACTAAATATTTATGTTGTAGGATAGATAACAAGGAGTTAGAAATTAATTAAGTTGGATTGCTATGTTAATATCTCCACCGCAACTAGGCCGTTGTGAAGCGGCGCGTTCAATCAAAGAACGTCCGAGATACGCAACGATATTCCGGAACCTACAGCCGCAGTACGTACATCGGGAGGAATGGAAAATATATATTAAGCCAAGCGAAAAGTCCACTACACACCCCCGGGGTGGCGGGCCCGGACGTGCGTTCGATTCAAACGAGCCGTAGCCTCCTGTCGTGGGGCTCAGTTCAATTTCAACATTCGAGATCAGGCCACATGATGCATGTCGATGAAGAATCATTCGAGCCTCTTCACCACTAAGATACTTGGATTATAATCAGACGAAACAATCCAGTATCCATTAAAGCTTCTTAGCTTTTCTATCAATCTCGCTTCTCAGATGTAATTTTGGATTTTTCCTCTAGTTCCGAGAAAAATAAATATGCTTAAACCCGACCCTCCGAGAAAAATTAAAAATTGAGAAAATATTTGTTTTACAGTAATGTAAACATCTCTAATTACGACTTGTTTAAATTATTTTTTTCTTTGCGTTGCGAGGAGCGGAGCACTAATTAACATCTATTACAGGTATTTCGGGAACAGAGGATTATCATTCGGCGACGGCACTGAGTACACTCAATTAAACGAGGCCCGTCTGGCTCACCGCGGGCGACGAGTGCTTTTTTTTATATAGTTGACGTTAATTTCTTAAGGTAAAAGTGTAAATTAAAAAATGAAATTTATCGGCCCTGGAAAACGACAGAATAGTAAATAGTACATCCTTGATTAGTCGAATATAAGAAATACATTAAAAAAACGAGATGACTTCGCTTAATTCCTGCTTTGGGCAGTGCTGTCACTTGTGGCACGGCCGGTGCTAGGAGGCGCACGTCGGTCCGCGCTGGTCCGCTTGCCGCCCTGCGCGGTCACCCTTTCAAAACGGCTCGCCCGCCACCCTCCCTCCTGCGCCTCTCTGCCACCCTCTTTAAAAGCCAGTGGCGAGATTCAAGAGAAAGTGCCGCGTGTGTACACTCACATGCGTAGAGCCATCTTTGGCAAGAGCCGGCAGGCGCGAGGCTGTCGGGGGAAAGTTGGATTATGTGGAGAAGACACCCGCCGCCCCGTGTGCGTGTGTAGGCTCGAAACCTTCCTACATACATTTGCATAGTGACATTGTACGGTAATAATGTATGTGACCACTCGGCTTGCCGCCCCGTCGTGATATTTTTCAATATGTCGCTCTTGTTTGGCATCTTAGCATTAAACTTCTATTCTTATATTCTATATCCTTTGCTTAATTTCTACCAGTTTTATTTGAAATTTAAGGTCAAAAATACATACACATAAGTAAATATATACCGAATTTAAAAAATATAAAAACATTAATTTTTCCATATTATTATTCAATCGAGCAAGTTTACGCTAAAATATGCAATTAAGGTATTAAGACAAGAACGAAAACTAATTAAAACATTATATTCAAAATGATAACACCGACTCAAGTCTTGTGCTCAAATTCGAATTTCGATTTACATCTATATATCTGGTTATACGTGAGAGTATTTCTTGAAGTTTGGTCGATATAGCAGAGGACGGGCCGGGGTGGCTCGGACGCGTGCGGTGTGCGTGTGTGCGTGTGTGCGTATGTCTCGGACATGCACGTTAGGCAGATTTCTCTAACGATTTTCCCGGAGTGTGAAATGTAAAATAAGGGGTTAGTCGAGGCTGAGCTCGCCCGGCCACCCCTTTTCCAAATTGATGACCGTCACCCCCCGGGAGGGGGGGGGGGGGAGAGATTGGTTTAAATTTAACACATATCGTATTTAAAAGTAAAACACTTCCAAGCCTTATCCTCACTTATTAACATCCCCTGGTTAGTTATAATATTAGGTATTTGAAGAAATATATAATGATGTAAACTATATATTTATTATATTTTCAAAACCAATTATCGTAATTTTAAATATATGATCGCATTAAATCCAATAAATAACCTGAAGTTCCTTCAAAAATCTTAAAGATTTTAATATAAAATGCCTTGATTAAAAAGGCATCCGTAATCCCTACAATGATAAGCCGTATATTGAGCCGCGTCGTTTCATGGCGGTACATCTAACAATATACGTTGAAGGAAACTTTATTATATGCTTTATTATGGCTTTACTCTTTAATTCCATAATGAAAATCTAATATTATATTATATAAAACTAACTCTAATTTGAAGTTTTGTTTCAAAATTATATTGATTATTGATTGAGATTGTTTTTTTTACATTATGGCCTTGTAAGTTCAGAACCGCAACAGTTCAGTCTTTGGACCACCACCACTTGGATGAAAATGAAAAACCTACTTGTAGCTATTTTACCAACTTCTGTATTAATTCCAAGGCTTTAAACAAATGTTATTAATACCAAATTAATCAAAATGGAACACTAAATCGTTAATTTTGAAAATAACGCACGATATTTTAAATAATATTGTTGGTTGAAATGACAGTGGTTGTCGGTTCAAACCGGTTGCAAGCCACCCTCTAACTGTAAAACGCTTTTTACCCGCGCTGCATTCCTCCGCACGCACCCCATCCCTTTATTCTGGCGTGAATCTTTCTTATATTACATCCAATTTCTAAGTAAAAACATTGGTCCGGAACTAATTTAAACATTTCGAAAAAACTGTTCAACTTGTGTTTTAAAATATATAAATTGCCAATATTCATCATTCATTGTAAAGTATATTGCATGTATTTATTTCATGCTTTTTTTAATCAAAATCAAAAAAATATATATTATTTTATTTTTATAATAATTTTAAGTTAGGTAAGGTAGAAAATCTCAGAATAATGTTTATATAAATAAATCTTTCATAGAAACCCTTCACATTTTTTAATATCTATATGCTGTGTTTTTTGGAATACCGTAAGCACATATCACACTTCTTATAAATATTTAAGGAAACTTAAAATATAATCTTTTAAGAACCCTTGACATCTAACCCTAAAAAACATTAAAAAAAAAAAACTTTAGCTGTTGGTATATTTAATACAACATATTGTATCCTATCTGTTAACTAAATGTATAAACATCATCACATAATTGGGTAATATTATTTAGAAGAATTTAAAATTGCACACGCTTGATTCTCTTTAATGTTTTCGGGCGCCGGGTGGCCAAGCTAGATTTTTTTTAATAGATAATTGCACACTAGCAGAGATGTATTTGTGTGGGAAGCATTTCTGAGAAACCGTTCATAGGGGTGCAAGTTATTTGTTTGTGTGCGTGACTGTTACCACCTGCTAGTGCACTTGTGTGCGTGTTGTAGGAGGCAGTGCGATGTTGCTAGATGCATTTTTTTGGTGCACTCTAGTAAAATTGACAACGTCGCGCAATTTAGTTGCCCGAACCGAAACAGGATTTTTTTTTATTCATTTTAAATCTTGGTGCTCGGAACGTAAGAATATTACTATCGTTTAAGTATGTATAGTTGTTAAATTAAATGATTTTAATATGATTTGTTACATTTATTCAATCATTTAAACAATAATAATAATATTCGTTGTAGGAGAGATCTCTACCTCTCTTAACAGATATTACTATTTTATGTTAAACCGAAATTTCGAAGTGGTTCTGACTATTGAGTATTAAAATCATAAATACTTATGAAATACTTTATAAGTATCTTTCATGGTATTTCTAACTCCAAATTTCTTAAAATATCTATATGTTTTTAATGTTCATGTTTTATTCATCGTCGTAATTACTATTGAGAAAAGTATAAAATATATTGCATTTTTTTAACAATGTTAAGCTTAGTTATTGATGTTCCATAACACTATTCGCAGCAATGCGTCAATTTTAATTGTCTTTTCAGCCCGAAATCCGTCTATTTCGCAGTGAAACGTAAACACGAAGAGACGGACAGACAAATAGCATTAAACTTACAGAATATATAAGACATTCAAATTGCAGTGATTTATATTTAGTATATGAATAATATGTTCAAATAAATTAAATTATTTAATTGTGTACCAAAAAATCCTGCCTCAATAATAAAGATTAGTAATCACGATATAATAACAAGTCTGCTCAATTCGAGTTATAAAATTAGAGCGTTCGTAGAATTTGTACCATCAATGTGACCTCAGCTAAAGTCAAATCGGAGACTGATTTTAATTAACACAAAGTTGGCGATTGGTTCTCTTTCGGCATTTACCTTCATATAAACAAATTAAAAGGTAGAAATAATGACAGTGACATTACATAAATCTAATACACTTGTTTCTTACCTTTGTTGAACCTTTCTATACATTTAGTGTGGATCGATCCAAGACTTTTATATGAAACAAGCTGTTGTTTTTTAAGATTGCTTTTTAATTAAGCTGTTATTCTGAAAACTTTAGTCTTCAGAATCTCGAATCATTATTATTTTTGTTCTTGAACTTTAAATTTGTATTTTAAGCATTTGTATAAAAAACGGACAGGAGAGGTTTCTTGTTGATGTTCCTTGTAAATAAATATGTTGTTTTAAAATCAGATTGTATGTAATTACTAAATTTTAAATAATCCAGATAATTATATATATAAACAACAGTAGTCTGTTAGAAATATTAGTTTAAACTTGACAAATTTAATTTTATGGGAATTACTTGGAAATATCTATAATAAAAATGACATTCATTGTATTAGTAAGAAGCTTAAAAGATTTATTTTGGAACACTTAGATTTTTTCGTGGTACTAATAATTTCGGAAGGTTATAAAAAAAATTGAGGTCAAATTTTTTGTTCGTCTGGAAACTGATATGTGTATTTATCTTTTTGTAATAACTGATTGATAGATAATAAATTACATGCATGTAGCGGTACCTTACAAATAACATTTTAATACAATACCTTTTTCATTTTAAATTCTGTGACAAACTGTGAACATATAATATATAATACAACTGTAAGGTCACAGGTTAGTTAGTTCTAGTAAATACTAGCTACTGCCTACGGGTTTCCTCCAATAAACTTTCATTTCTAGTACCCTTAGGAGTTGAATTTTTAAAATTATTGAAACTGGTACAATTACTTTATTTCAAACCAACATCATATTTCTTATAGAAATTTCTTGGTAAATAATATTATTTTCCTTTCCAACTTTCAACAAATGGTAGAAGCCCAGTTGTTTATTCTTCGGAGGTAGATCGAAACCACGGTTGGTAAATAAAATTGTATATAAAATACAATAAGTTTTTTGTTATTATATAATAATTTAATTAAAATCATAGTCAATATCACTCATGCCAGCCTCCTGTATGTAAAGCTCTATTGATACCGGTTTGACGTTTCGAATTTTAACCCGAACAGACGGACAAGTATATATATATTTGTTATCAATTAATTTAAATGTACAGTCTTAAAATAAGCCATTATACTGATGTTCAAAGAAGATCGATTTTACAATATATTTTTAAAGACTATTTAACATTAGTTTGTTCTAGCGCATGTTATACCGGCTATATTTTGTTAGTGTTATAAATGTTTTAGAATTACTATGTTACAAAATGTAAGCAGAATAAGTACAAAAGGTTCATTGTCTCTTATCTAGTAACACTTTTATTGCTCTATTCCGCCAACTGATAAGCTTAGCACCAATAAGCCATTGTTAATAAATATATAAATAATATAACTTTGTAAATGAAAACAATGATTGTTATGGTACCAGTTACCACGTGTTAAAGATTTTAAAAACTCTCAGTAAAGATTAAATATTATTAACGAAACTATTTACTATTCATTTTATTTTTTTTAAATATGAACAACTTTTTGCGTTATTATTATCTAATATATAAGAAATATAGATATGAAAGTGTTGTTCTAATAAATGTTATATGAATTGTATCCATTAGAAAAAATATTAATAATTATTATTAATAAAAAAAATATGACGCTATATAACCAAATTGCATTATTTTTTTGTCCTAAACTCCCAAAACATATAAAAATATATATAAAATCAATAAAAAATACGATAATAAAACGTTTTATAGTTTAACTAATAAGCCATAAAGGGTATAAATAAAATTAATTGTAAACTTATTTCGGTGGTTTCGCTTTCATTGATTTTTAGCAGAACCTCGTAGAAAAAGTATGAAAAATAAATGCTAAAGAACAACTAAACTAAATGACGAACTATAAAGGTCTTTAGGTCTCCGAGTACAAAGCCAATAGATAAAAATTTGTATACATACTTTAGTTTTTACTTTTATTTTTGTGACAGGTTTAAATCATGATAGTAAAGTTGAAAATAGGTTTTATAAGATTTTTGTAATAAGATTGTACACGTCTAAAGAAAATATATTACGAATAATTTACTTAGGTTTTTATTTAAACTTTTACTACCTAAAATATACTAATATAATAATAGGTAATTTACACGTATAATTATAAATAAATCTAAAGTAAGTAATCTTATCACAATTATATTTTTCTAAAATATCTTAGATGTATGAAATTGTAAGATTTAAAAAAAAAGTTAAATTTTACCAGTTATTGATATTATATAATAATAATAGTTAATAGACTGACGTGTCTGTACGTAAAAATAGTATAACCTGCAATGAATTTATATAAATCATTTCATTGTAAAATGTCTTACAAAATAAAAGTTTGTTAATCTTATGGCATCATCATAGAAAAATTATATTATTTTCATTCAATAAATAATAAATAAGAAACAGTGATGAGATTTAAATGTATTCTTTCTGTAATTATAAGAATTAATAACTACATGATATTTAATATATAATATATTTATATCTCCTTTGTTTTTTTTTCAGACGATTCGTTTCAGTAATAATAATTTATAAATATATTAGTATTATTGTTAAATAATAATTAATGATGTAATACAATGACTTTGCATGTAATATTTAATCAATATTAATTTAAAACTTATATTTATTAATTTGTTAATTAATTAAAGTTAATGTAAATATAATATATTACTGTTATTGACTGGTTAGTGTACAGAAATGATTTTGGTTTTTAGCACCCATACTTAAATTTAAATAAAGTTTATCTGGCAGTTTGATTCGACTTATAATATAATTCAAACTAGCTCACATTATCAACTCATATGTTATTCAAAGTGATTGCGACATGATTTATTAAATTAATGTTTTGGTGTCGTTAGTTCATTTAAGAAACCACAGTTTAAGTTTTATAAATCTTATCCTGACTTGCTGAATGGTGAAATTATGAAAGCTTCAGTTTGTCTGTCGGTGTGCGGACTACCCTCCCTCGTAAACATTATGAATGGTACAGCTTGTGATTAAACGACAGTTAATGCTATACTATCAACTTATCGAATAACCAGCATTCTTTTATTCTGATATAGATTTGTTTAATCATAATTTAAATATTTAATTGTGTACACACGCTGTATAGCCTCACTGTATGTACATTAAAATAAGTGTGATGATTGTTTTATTTACATATAATTAAAGAAAATATAATAGTTATAGATAGTATATATTATATTATATTTTAGATAGTATAGATATATATACTTTGAATCCTTTGCTTTAATCTTGCAAAATGAATCTTAAACTTTACCTGATTTAGAAATACATTATTTAGAAATACATTATCAAATTTCTTATCATTCTATAATAATAGTTTATTTTTATCATACAAATTATTTGTTTTTATTATAAAATTATAAAAAACTGCCATATCTTTATCGATATTAATAAATATTATAATATCCGTCTATTAGTTTGTTAAAATAACAGATGTAACTATGTAAGTTACGTAAGTATTGGAAGTGTAAAATGTTCAAATTGTGTAGGTAGGTATAGTATGTATAATGGGCAAGAAGAGTCCGAATGTAGAACGGTAGGGGAGGATGTGGAGTGATCGGCATAGTCCAAGAAAATCGATTTCGACACCCCTCATAGTTTGCATGGCCGTGACCAGTCCAGTGCCTAATATATTAAAACATTTTATTTATGAAAATTACTACATATTTTACTACAGGATACAATATCTTCGTGGACGAAAACGTTTTAAATATTTAAGAAGTGGATGCTTCCGTTTTGTAGCGCCACCCCTCACCCCGCTATGCAAAATTTTTTGGCCATGCGCGCCTGGCTATTTAAATAATGCCAATTTTTAACTTTACAATCGTATTAAAGTTATCATAACGTACGTGTTAGTAACATATGTTTGATAAATTTGGTTATGTTTTTAAACGAAGTTATGGGTCGTTATTAGTGATGAAGTTTATTTTAATTTCTATAATTTTCAAGTTCCTATAAATAATAATATATTTAATTTTAATCTTAAATAATTATCAAATCTAACATTACATAGTATTTATCTCGCTATGATTGTATTTAATTGCTTGTTCTTTGTTGGTCACTTATTTATTCAAAGATATAATATACATATTAGAATAACTATAATAACACGTTTTAAATACTAGTAGGTTTTTAATATTTTATCACAATTATATATTCCATTTCTTAAATTGGTCAGTAATAATATTATTATGTGAACAAAATATCGAATAAAAATATCGAAACTGTAAAACTTAAGAGAGCTAACTTAATGAAATGCTTCTTTTATTATAAAGTGAGATTTGAAATTTAGAAAATTTAGTCGCAGAGCTCGATCGTCCCGCAGTGTAAGGGTGGGTGCTATCGCTGTCCCACTCGGACACAGGACGCAGCATCACCGGACATTTCGACCGGGCATTTCAATTTTGAGAAAGCGTAGGACCGGGCCCTTCCCGCGCTCCCTCCACCTCTCGTTGACCCCGTCTTGCTTCCACTCAGGACATACAAAAGGACGAAGGAGCGATAACTTCATCACCGCGTGGCGCTCTCGCTCGCACTTACGCCACGGTGGGGGACGACGTTGCGAATTGTTATTGAAGTCATGCCCCCGAAGGCGACTTCGGGAAGGCTGTCAGTTGCTAGTAAACGTTCACAGCGTCCGTACCCGGCGGCTGACCCGCGTCGCGTTCGTCTCGCATCGTTATAAACTACACACAACAACATATCCTTTTTGTTTTAATATACAAGTGCCAAATAGATATCGTTATAAAAGCTTCTGTGATTTTATATGGGTACAGACGTTGTTTTAAAAGACTTTTTATAGTTATGTGGTAATAAGTAATTACGGACATAAATTAAAACTTTTTTATATTACTGTTTATTGTGAAAAAAAGTGGGACGTATTTATAAAGCGTGCTGTGGACTCGAAACGCTGCATAGAAGTTTGTTTTGGCATCGCGGAAGTGTTTACAAGGCGCACGTGGCCGCGCCGCCCGCCCGCGCGGCTATGCCGCGAAAAACTTTCTTCGAAAGCACTGTGCTTGAATAAGTTACATCGTCAAGGAGACACGCGACCGCGATCATGAATTGAATATATAGAACTTGATTAATGAACAATCGACTACATGTTTGTCGACAAGAGAAGTTTTGTATTTTTATTTTTTTTTCGTTGGAGGAGACGGTGTTCTCCCTTCGATTGATGGTTTAGATGGCTAACAACAACGCTGTTTCGTCGACTTTGCCATCGAGAGATTATCATTGCAAGGTCTGCGACCTATATTTAGACACGGTTGATTCTTTAGAAGTGCATTTGCAATACCATAAAGAAAATTTATATGTGAAGTGGGGTACGCAAAACTCTCAAAATGATACCGAAAATAATAACAGCGCAAAAGTGAAAAACGAAACAACAGTGTCAGCTCCGGCGGACTCGAGCGACAGTATGATTACAAAACCAAGTCCGGAATTTCAACAGCGGGCAACGCCAGAAACAACCGTGCAGTTTCCGCATCCAGCAACACCACAGAGTTATCACAGCGCCCCATCACCGTATCAAAATCCAGATCAAACTAACTTTTCTCCGGGAGCTCAATTTGGTAATAACTTTTCTCATTCAAATTTTTCTCAAAATCCACATCCTGAGCAAATAAATTGGGACCAGTCGCAATACAATCAAGAATATCATAAACCTAACCGCTTTCATCCTTATAATATGCAAGATCGTGTATCACAAGTATCATCATCGAGTCCATTATATGGCCAGCCTTTAAATCAACCAACGCCGTCACCATCGCCAAATCAATGCGACAAGTGTGGCTATGTTTGTGATTCTGCTGTACAGTTAAATGAGCATTGTAATTCGGCTCATGCAGGTACAAGCGCTACACCTGCTTCAGCAAATTTACCATTTCAACAATTTTCTGGCAAACCGTATAATTCTGGCTACCATAATGATAATATTAAAGTTAAAGAAGAACATGAAGAATCATCGGATATATTAGATTTAGACTCTCAAAAAGTAGTCTACCAGGGTAATGAAGGAGAACAACAAAATACACCATATGAAGAAACACCATCTCAAGTGCGTGAAGTAAATACAAGGACGGTGCCTATGATGCCATGGGAAACTCAAAAGCTATATAGCAATCCTCAACTTAATGGTGACGTATCTTTATTTAAAGAACAAAAAATGTTTGCAGAACAAAAAGCTTATGCAGCGGAAGGAAAAATGTTTCACCCTGACCAAAAATTTGCTTATACACAAGACAAATTTATAGTACATCATGAACAAAAACCTTTCATGCATGTTGAACAAAAAAGTTATCCCGGAGTACAAATGCCAGCATTGACTGACTACTCTGGGAATGTTGCTTCAACTAACTCTGATATGAAGCCACCCTATCGCCCGTATGATTCACCGAATGCTCCACAAATAACAAGCACACAACCTGCGAATTCTACGTCATCATCACTTCCGTCTATTGGAGGTAAAGGAGCTAATTGGAAATCTAATGAAGCAAGAAGACCGAAGACCTACAACTGCACAGCATGTAATAAGTGGTTCACAAGTTCCGGTCACTTAAAAAGGCACTATAATACGACGCTACATAAAAATGCTGTTAGGTCGTCTGGCCAGCCCGATCCAGCCACAATGCCAATTTCAAGTCATCATCATCCAAGCCGTGACTCTTTGCAAAATCGGGCTCAACAACAGAATCCTGATTCTAACACGCAGAGTCCTGTTCCCTCCGAAGACAGCCGAAGCGTGGATGACGGTGCACTTCAGTCAGCCTACGCGTCACAAAACTTCGAGCGCGCGCACCGTGTTGCAACAATGCAGTCCAAGTCACCATATACGCATCTTCAACAGGGTAATTTAGATAATAATTTCAGTAATAATCCTCTAGCTAATCACCCCTTACAGCATCAAGTGTGTGCGCATCCAATTAATATTAATATAGGTAGCCAACCACCGGGCATAGGGAATCCAAATGATAATCCTCAAGGTTCAAAAGGTACTTCAATATCAACTGGCGTGAATCCCCCAAACGGGGAAGCAGGTCCCTCTGTTTCTCAAAATCACCATATGAGGGGCCTGCTATCAGTGTCAACCAGCAATATTTCAACACCAGTTCTAACTCAGAGTACACCGGCACTTACGGCGCACACACTTCCGCCGTTCAGCCATTTGGGTGTCAACCCGTACAGCCCGAGGTCTACGGATCCTTTGGGGCCTTCGGGACCGGACCCCACGCACACCCCATTATATTTGGGTCAGAATTTTCAGCAGACTATAGCACCGAGTTACCCAAACGGGATGGCCCCCCACGTTATGGATATGGCTATCAACAATCTGCCTATAGCCAATCCGGCTACTTTTGGTGAAGCCACACCAGAAGAAGTCGAGGTTATGGAACAAGAAACGTCAAATCAGCCTGCCAGTGGACGCTTGCCGAGTTTCTCGCAGCTCCAAATGCAGAGCTTCAGCGTTTATGTTTCTAACTACATTACATCACCTAACGTGGGGGGTCAAGTTGTCGCCGACGATTCAACCGCCGGTTACATTATAGTAGATCCAGTTAACTCTCCTTTACAATACAATGGCATGGATATTAATGGACAAGGTATAGATTATGATTATAATTATTCACCTAAATCCAATCCAATGAAGGAAAACATTGTAAGTTACAATATGGATACTGTCAAGGTTTATCCATATGGCTACGCCGTTGGAGGTAAAACAATTAAAAGAGAGGAAGATGTTTTACGAACTGATTCTAGTGAGCTACAAATTTTAAAGATCGAGGATATTATGGATTATGCTAATAAAGAAAACTATGGAGCTCAAATGAAGTCTCCTGCAAGCCCAGAGAGCGCTAAGGCTGAGAACGAGAGCCATGGATCACCATCGATATCATCAACGGTTCCAAGTACACCTCTTACTGAAAGGAACCATTTAAAAAAAGCCGCACCAACCACTGTGCATAAATGTTTTGAATGTGACAAACTATTTAACAAGGCATGTTACCTTACTCAGCATAATAAGACATTCCACTCTGGAGCTAAACCGTTTAAATGCGATCGATGTGGTAAACGTTTTTCGGATGATGTTTCTTATGAGGGTCATTACTTAAAACATGCAGACAATAAACCCTTTAAATGTAACGAATGCCCGAAATCTTTTAATCACAAAACAGATTTACGTCGTCACATGTGTTTACATTCTGGTTGCAAACCATTTGCATGCGATCATTGCGGCAAAGGATTTATAAGAAAAGATCACATGGTGAAACATTTCGACACTCATATAAAGAAAAATTTGCGCTCATCGTCGTCATCTGTGTCGTCGACGTCATCCTCGTCGTCGACATAAATAAGTACGAGTATTTTACAAGCCCATTGATTTAGAAAAAGTTTTATACACACATATCATGTTCAGATGTCAGACCTTGGTATGATAAATTTGTTCTAAAATATTTATATAGTTAATTAATAACGTTAAATGTAACGTTTTGTTATATATGTTGTCTTTTAAGCAGACCGCGGACCGACTCCGACGCATGCATTTAGTCCGCCAGCTATGTTTTTTTTTGTTGTTCATTCAATCTAACCTTGTGTTCGATGCAAGGTGACTTTACTTGTCTGGGTGTCTGGGCGCTAAACATGTAATTACATGACGTCGGAGTGATATTCCGCAATAATTTATAGACCGATCCATATCATTTTTACATATGAATTACTATTATAATGTAGAATTAGTTAGATAAAATATCAGGTGATTTATTATTACTTTAGGTGATTAAAATGGTTGTCATTTTCGACGTTAATTCAGTACATATCTTTTGATTGTAAATTATTAAGCTATATAAAGTTTTAGTTGAAAACTGCTTTTATTAATATGATTGTTAATGTTTACTAAAGATATGTGTGTATTTTTTTCTTAAAATATTTTATTCAATTATTATTTGTAAATAAATTATTTTGGGACTTTAAAGCCAGACATTACTTTACTATGAATTTTAAAAGTTTCTGTGTGTATAAATGTATTGATACGAAGTCGTATTTGTGTTCTTATTTCAACGGTAGACTATTTGTGTGCTACAGTATCTTTTAACAGAATAACACGAATTGTGACGGATCAAAAGTTAATCGCGATCTTATCAACTTAATAAGTAAATCATATAATAAGATAATTACCACGTAAGATCGCGGTGGGAGATAATAGCGGGGCTACAATAGTAATGATTTTGGGTGATTGTATTGAGAAATACGTGACGAGCATTTTGATTAAGAGTGATAATGAGACGCAAGAGCGCCCGCGCTCCTAAAGATGTGTTACACTTGTCGTTTTTGTTTTAGGTGTAAATTCTTCTATTGGTTACTTATATGAATATTTTACCGGTGCTTCCTATTTTATTATTTTGTCTGTTGATCTATGTTTTATTGTTAAGGTAGTTGAAAAAATTCAGATTTTTTTTGCCTTAAATTTAAACTAATTTATGTCCAATTTAAGTTACCAATATATTATTTGAACGAATTTAGTTTAAACATTCCTGTTTCGTTAGTGGTAGGAAAGTAGTCTTCCTGAACGTTGCCAAATTAACTCCGCCAACTGTCTGTTGCGAAACAATGTAACTTTAATAATTTAGCCTAATAAAGAAATTCTCTAGCAATAATTTTAATAATAATGTAAATGTCTTGTATAATATTAAATTAAATATCATGATTATTAATTTACTTATTACTTAGGAACAGAAAGATTTATAAGGGAGACATTTAATACTTTGTATATACCTAATAATATTTGATGAAATACCGACTTTATCGTCCGGAATATAATGACAGCCCTATTTGTGAAGGAGTCTCAAAATATTCTTTTTGTTATTTATTCCGATAAAGTTTAGAACATACTGAGTTAATCTTAAAGTATAATTACTAAAACTTGCCAACATGACTCATTTGTGTGAAGGACGTAACGAATTGAATATTTTGTTTCTCCCTCATCTGTAGTTTATGAGTATTATACATGTATTAAAACCGACAGATGTTTTGGAAATATATGTGCAATATGAACATTGTGACGACTTAATTTTGATAATGTTTGTATTTGACTGTTGATTATTATGCAGAAATATTTTTATACAAATAGAAGTACACTTACATTGCCTATCTACCTCATCAGTTACTAAATGTATTCAATATCCATATCATGAAGTTTATTTTTAAATTCAGAATGAAATATACTGAAGATAGTGATGTAAATCTGTTGTAATTTATTATAAAAATACATAGTTATGATTATTGTAATGTCTGCTGAGAATTCGTACCGTATTTTACAAATACCTGTATACACGTGTTAACGAGAAGCCTGCATTCGATTGCCAAATTTTACGCAATTATTATGAAGTGTATTTTAAGATAGAAAAACTAACTATATGCATATCAGATATCTATTACAGAAAATAGATTTTGTCTAATGTTTTATGACTCGATATGAAATAATCTCATAAATAATTTGGCAACGAATGCATGTCATTAAAACATTTATACTATAAATGTCTAATAACGTAAAAAATCCCAGATAATAGTAATTATATGTATTAAAATTTACTATAACTGTTGAGAATTTTTTGTATAACAGAAATATTTTCATCGTAGCAATAATGTAACAGTGACACAGTATGAAACTTAACTACCTCAAGTAACGAGTAATAGGGTTAGAACGTGTTGTGAGAGCGCGGGCCGAGGGATGCGCGCGCGCAGCCGACAACCGAATACCTCATCTTGCCTTCACGTTAGCAGATTCCTTTATTTACCACAGGCGCCGAGCCCCGCAACCACGGCCCGACGCTCATCTTCAGATATATTTTAGCAGACATATTTGTCTCTCTTGTACTGTTTAAAACGAGCGCTAGTAGTATTGATTATATATAACTTATGTAAATATTAAACGGTAAATTTGTTATTTATCATATTCTATTATTGTATTCATGGATACACTTATTTTGATATAAGTTCGTAGTGATTTCAAGTTTATAAAATAGCTAATAAGAAATATAAAATGTAAGATTCAGTGATTTATGTTTGTTTATAATCTACTAATTTAATAATCAGTTACCAGATGATTTCTGTTACATTCAGTTGAGTAAAATTGGTGAGGATAAATACGATAAGATGTTGTTTTTCTTTAATAATATCTCCCTCATTTGTTTGATGAGTCTGTAGCAGAAATATTAACAGCATGCGTTAAAATATATTTTAATTACATTTGTTTATTATAAGCGTAGTGCGAATTAAACTGTTGCTAGGCAAGGCCCAAGGGATATCACGAAAGGGTTTAAATATAAATAGCGATGAACGTTCTCAAAATTTACTAATCACACGTTTAGTATTTGCAGAGAGAGCGAGCGTGTTGACGTCCTTTGGGTATTGTCTAGAATCATTAGATTTAAGCCTTGGTAATAGTTTATTCTAGTGTTAGGTGGCAGATCTGACACACCGCCACGGCGAACGGTATTTTTTGCTATGCGTATATATTCATAGGTATAATAGAAAAGCTTTGATTTCATGTTTGTCACAGAATAAATATAAAAATATACCTATGGGTATATGAAACAACCTTTTACACCTAATGCAAGGCGATTTATATATTCTGTGAAATTTTGCCAACACTAATAATTTATTAGTTCATTATTGGCAAAATTTATTTACTTTTATACTTGATATTAAAATTCTACAAACAAATTATGTTTTTCTATGAACTATATATACTACTGCTCATGTAGCAGGTCGTCTGTCACAGATCTGTCAGTAAATATAAATTAATTGTGAAAAACATTGTTGTTTTATTTTCTTCTCCTGGCTCCTAGCTGCTGATTGCGAATTTTGCTTTGCTTAAATGTTTATTATTATATTTACTCCTATACAGTTATACCAATTTTGTATCTACAAATAAATAATTAAAAGTTATTTATAGCTACAGAAACATTACACACATACAGACTTGATTCATTCTGACGATAAACAAAATTTCACAAACATATATATATATATTATAATACTACGAACGAGCTGCTGAAGAAGGGAGGTGAATAAGGGCTTCCAGTGACGTCATCAGTTTGTTGTGTAAGTATGTGGATGGTGAAAGAGAGAGAGGAGGAGATCGAGACAGATATATATTCAATTCATGAAATGATATGAAAGACTCCATAATATAGTATTAAGAAAGAATAAAAGATTTTAAATAGTCTTTGACTTAATAATATATAAAGTTAAAATTGAAATATAAATATAAGTAATTATTGAGTCAACTGCAATAATACTGCTATCATATTTTAATAAAAAAAAAATAAACGAGGGTATGTCTTAAAGGTGCTTATATTTAAGTTCAATCTAATGGGTAGGTATCTTAATTTTTTATTCACATGCCTTTTCTTTTAATTTGAAAATATCTATTTATATGATAAATCAAATTAATATATAATATAAAAACATTGGATTTATTATTAGTTATTGAATCTAAGAGTAATTTAAATGATTTTGTTTCATATTTGTTACGCAAACAAAAGACTTCAACGGGGTCTCATTTAAGTAATCTTATTTGCTTTTTCGTAAAGCATTCTCAAGATTAAATTGTTTGTTAAGGTTTTAATATGTTTTCTACAAATATTTGAGAGTTTATGATTATTTTAACTAGTTAAACTTCTTTAGTGTGGAGTAAAATAAATTATTATTGAGTTGCTAACTCAATAATAATTTATCACATTTTAATATTTTTGTCTCAAAATCATCACACAGTTTAATTTCCAAATAAAAAGTCTATAAAAGTATTCAAAATTACATTTTGTTTGATTTATTTAAGTAAAATTATAATATATTAATGTTTTGATTCAAGGAATAAAATTATAATAGTAGATAATTTAAAAACCCTTTACTATTGAAATAAATTAAGTATACACTTCACAATTTTAAGACTAGATCCTAACCAATCATCATCACGATAGCAGCAGAAGAAACATTTTAAAGAAGAAGCCGAAGAAATATAAAAAAATAATGTCAAAAGATTATCAATAATCTTACGATACACACAAAATATGTTACTTTTTGAGCACCATTTGAGCTGATTATTTATGATTTAGTATTCTGGCATCATAAAATATACTAATACACGAATTTACATGAAAAAAAATACTGTAATATATTAGATATATTTTCGACAGACACAAGTTTTAAGCTTGTTTTGGGTCATACATGATACTTCTGTATATATATAATGTATGAATAAATTTAAAACAAATAACTCTCAACATAATAATATATTCGCAGTCGTCGCCTTCTTCAAGGTTATAAATTCGAAAGACGAGAACAATATATTCTTAGCCTTCAGTTAACAAAAATCCAACGGGATACGGGAATTATTTAAATTGTATGGTATGTTTTAAAGCCTTACAGTATTGGTAGTGAATGTCAGATTCTAGAAGCATCTTAATTTTAATACCTCATTTGTATATTCAGTGTTATCTTAAAAAACACTTCTAATCTTAAATAATAATTAATAGCATTTAGGTTTTTCTTGGAATACTTAATAAATAATAATAGAATAATCTTTAATCATTGGAATTATTGAGATAATACTTTCTAGCTTTTGTTACAGATTGAAGAACCATGGAATATTATTATTATTCAATAACAAAATGTTTTAAGTAGTAAGTTTTAACCTATAAGGAAATAATTAATATGAAAATTTTGTTTGAATAGGCTACATATAATATTCATGTAAACGTATGGTCTGGTGATGGTCTAGTCTGTATTTTAAAACTATGTCAAATTGCTATATTCGTTCACGAAGTTCAACTAAGTTAGACTACCAAGTATAACGTAAGCATGAAAGCGAAGTTGTTGGAGCCCCGACCTGCACCGGTTTCGCTTTCATTCGAAGGTCACGTCTGAATCAGAGCTGACGCGTGTTGAAAACACAACCCGTTTCAATAAACGATACATATCCAATGCAAAGTATTATAAAACACATTATGTTTGTTTGTATGTTTGATGCTAAGCTCTAAAACTTCCATACCATCTAAAAACTATTAATATTAATTGACCTTGATTAGTTTACTATTTTTTTATTTTATAATGCATTTCGTTTTGAATTATCGATTAAGAATGATATGGAAAGGTCGAGTAATAATTAAATATTTTACCGCATTTAGAGATTGTGAAAAGCTATATATGTATTTATATTTATATATTTAAAAATACTGATTTATCAAAACTTTTCAATCTCCGTACAAATTTTCATTGAAAATATAATCTCTAAATTACTTTTTTTTGACAAAAAAATATACTTTTAAGCAGGTGTTATATAAATAATTACTCATATCTACATTCCGACAAGTTTTCTGTTTCGTGTGGTTAATTTTTTTTGTATTTAAATTAATTTGGTATTCAATTGATTTCCGGTCTCACCATCCGGAGTCCTTGATATCATAACTCACTGCTAGTTGTGGGAGGATTTTGATGAAATTTCTCAGAAACCAAGTATAAAATTGATAAAGAAATAAAATCGAGATATTTAACTTTTATGTATAGATAATTTTGTGGTTTTTTTTGTATTGATACTGTAAATTCAAAGGTTTACAGACAAACATTTCAGACATAATGAGATGTATGATACTTAATTAAAATGTAAGGAAATTACTTTGTAAACGTATCTATCTTATATGTTTATAAAAAATATTGTAAGTGGATAAAATATTAATAAATTATAGACACAACACAGATGAAAAGTAATAAAAAGATATCTAGTCTGTATGACGATATCTGGACCGATAATCTACAGGTCAATTATAGTATATTTTAATGTAGGATCCTTTAAATATATCTTAATTAAGTTGTAAACGAACTTTTATGAAAATTTTGCTTTAAATAAATATTTTTCAACGTGAAATATAAAAGTGATATTTACTAAGGTTATTTAATTTTACATTTTATGAACATCAATTTGTTTGTGCAATGTTTTTGAAAACTTTCCGCCATTTCACTAATTTTAATATTTTTATTGTTTGATTCTAATCGGCCACGCCACTTAACGTAAATTATAATAATATACATTCAAAGAACAAGACTGGTAACCTTGTTAAATGGTCATTGGTATTTGCTCAAGGTGAATTTACCAAATGGGTCATGAATCCAATGTTACAATACAAAATACATGTCAATATTGATATATTGGAATCATTTAAAACTCCCAGATTAAATCACAAAAGAATTACCGCATTTATATTTTTTTAACTTTGAAATTTCCTGCAGATATACTTAATTATGTATTGGATTAGTCAGAAACATTCCATGAAACACGTTCTCGCTTGACCACAAAAGTTTATTAATTTGGTGATTTACTCGTATTAAATATTAATAGAAATCAAAAAAATATAGTAGCAATTCAAAATCATATCTAAAAGTAATATTAAAAAGTAAAAACAATGGTACATAATGGACAAATATTCCATGTTCTTGAACTCAGACATACATATAAACAAATCTCAGCAAGTTAATATGTAAAATTGAAACTGTCGTCATACTAGTTTGTGCATACTGAGTGCAGCGCTAAAGGTAATGACCCCTCGTACTTGAGACGCAGCGGTCAGTGTCGCTGACGCCATTACGTTTTGCAATTATAACTTAGGCGAGACTGGAACGTGGTCAAGCTCGTATAGGGCTGCCACCTCGGAAAATTAATAAATTTAAATTTTTAATAAGTTTAAATCTCCAATTTTTCTATTTAATATCACATTTTTATCATATGTATGTTAGAAAAGATGAAATTTATCGTAATAATTTGACTATCAGAACTTGGACGGCAATTTAAAAATTGGGTTAAATGTATTAAATAATAATTTAATCACCCCTGAATCAATAATGTAAGAACTGCTCCATTATCAGCTCTAAAGTCTCAAGCTACGTATTTTTCTGTATGAATTTTTCATTATTATTCCAACAGTTACAATAACAACGATTTTATACAAAATAGGTGATGATTTTAAATCAATGAGAAAATAATATTTCTGTGCTTTTATATTCAGTTGAATTCACATGAAGGTATGCTTTTAATGAATTAAGATTATTTAAAAGATCGATGGCTTAAAGTGTATACAAACCTCTGAACACTTTTTTGGCGTGAATCGACGACGACTTTTAAATACATTTTTGATTAAAGAATCTCTAATCCTTATATAAATAACTGAATTATGTTTATTCAATTAAAGTAGTCAAATATACTTCGCTAACTGAATTTATTGTCAGCCAACTTAAAGCAGTATGACAAAGAATAATAAATGAGCCAATTAAGTTACAATTTATTTATATTTATTATGAACTTTGCTTAGTTTATTATAATTAAATTTGTGTGGAATTCAAAGCTAATTTCTTGAATGTTTTTGTTCCTAACGGAAACATTTAGCAAACATTACCGAATCTCACAACTCTGTTTGAAAAGGTTTCGGTGGAATAACCGTTAGTGCACAGTTTATTTTAACATCGAGCATTGACTGTTCTTTTACTGAATTCTCCGTCACTTCTATGCTTATAATTATAAATATTGTAGCATAAAAATTAACATATATATATATATATATAAATATAATTCTGCTTTTATATATTTGACTTATTATTCTGTACATACAAGATATTTGGAAGATTAAAGACAGTAGAACTGAGCTATATATACAATTGTTGATATTTAATTCGTCCTTGTAGATGACCAGATAACCCCAAGTTGAGTGGTCAAGTGATACGTAAATAAAAAATGATTTGATTTGGAAGAAAAAACAAGAAACACGGTTGATGTTGGTGATTGGCCTTGCCTTTCCAAGGAGGCTGCAAGGGGAAGCGTTCCTTGACCCATATTGAGACGCCGGAGCACATAAATGTATTTGTACGTGTGTTTGTCACTATGGAGTGTGTCAATATGGGTGGCGTTGCAGAATTCGTGCACTGGAATTTTATGCATTTCAAAGGGGTACTATCAATTTGTTATTGAATTATATTGAAAAAGATAATACTGAATCTTACATAGTTGCTTAAACTCTAACAAAGTGAGAAGGAACCAATTTTTTTATTCGAATAACTATATTGGTTTCCAATTAAATCGTACTAGTAATATATTATATGACAGACAGAAGACTGGAATGGACAGTACTTTTCATTATACTATATATATATGTATATATATATATATATATATATAAGTCGACTTCTGAAACTTTCACAATGTATTAAAACTTCGACTCGATAATTATAATCAAGAACGGAGAAGTGCTTTTTATGAAATTGTGTGATAAGGTCATAATTGCCGTGATCAAAAATAAGTATTTACTTACTAAAGATTTAATAATTCTGTACTTAATATACAAATTACATATATATGGAACGATTGGATATAATTTAATGATTCTGACAGAATAATAATCAAATGTGTCATACCATGTTTCTAGTTAAAGTAATTGCATAACGTGTTGGGTTTTTTAAATGATGAAGTCAAAAAATCTGAATGGAATATTCCACGTGAGTCTGACACGGCTTCTCTTCAACTTCCAAAACTACTACCATTTCATTCAAATCACTTTTACAATCCTCTAAAAATGAGTTTTGAGGTTTTTTTTTTATTAAAAACCCAGATGATTGCTTTATTTATTTTTCATATTCCCATACAGCGACAGTTATAAGGTGAAGTTACTTGTACCGAATTATTAGAATATTAGAAAATTAGAAAATTTTGAATAAACTACATAAAGTGTGTAATCGTGACATTCCTTTTCCAGTGTATTTTTTTTATTTTTTTCGAACCTACCGAGATATTTATCCTAATTATATTTTTAAAAGAATTCCATTCGATATTCGGCTTATTCAAAGTAGAAATAATTGACATATTATATTAGTAATATTAAAATGATATTCACTAGTTAGTGAATATATTTATATAAACCCAGTTAATAATAGGACGATTTCGATTTATTTAGAGATGTCCCAATCCACTGACATTCCGCCCCTACTCGTGTTTCATCGACTCGAAACCGGTTTAGTGAAGTGATGGATAAAAAAAAAACCAGAGAACACCTAAAATCCTATAGAATATAATTACCTATAAATAATAAATATATTATTTAATTATTATTGTAAAACTAAATTTCAGAAAGTTTTTTTCATTATATGCTTTTTGTTTGTAATTATTTTGTTATAAATTTTTAAATAATATTACTGTTAAAAGACTATGGTCCAACAAATAAATATAATGAGTTTGTGTTATTCTTTGTACTTTATATAAATATTAATATTATTTGTAACAATGGCCGGTCAACATCGTAAGCCAACAATAAGGTTTAGCTCTGCCCTTTTAATTAATATAAATAAAATGATATTTGATATCAAAATGCTCAGCCTTATAGTTTTTTCTCTGTACATATTAATATTTTTCTGCAAGAGCATAAGACAGCGTTACTCTTATATCAACACTCAAATGCTATTTCATCTATAGCGCGCTAAAACGTTTCGCAATCGTGAAACTTAATGTGTCCTATTAAGAACAAAAAGTATTAATTTACAGTTAGTAACGAAACTGTCGTTTTCTATATTTCTATGAAACTCGTCGGAAGCGAGCGCGGTGCGGTCGTCTGACGTCACCGTGCAAAAGTGACCGGACGAGTTTTTGTTCGAGCTCCAATTTAATGTTTGATTCCTTATGCATAACTTAAGCGCTCTGCCCTAAGGACGTCTGACATTCAAGGACTAAAGTCCTAAGAGTTGCTGCAATCTTGAGGTTCCTTTAAACCATGTTCAGCTCAACAATAGAATTATAAATGTATATCGATTTTTATTACCCGTATAGTTCGAGAAACTTCCATTATTAAAAACTTCATATGCACACGTTAAAATATATTATTGTGTTAATGATAAAAAAAGTATAATCCCGAGTAAGAAAATAAACCAAAAAGAGCATTATACATGTATGTATGTATGTATGTATGTATGTATGTATGTATGTATGTATGTATGTATGTAAGGGTGACCGTGATTTATATACATATTAAAATGTGGATTTTTGTTTTATTTACCAACTTGCTAATTCTTCGTTGGCTTAGTGTTTGTTAGTCATATTTTGTTTTAAGAAATTTTTACTGCTCTGTTATAATTTTAACAAGATATAAAATTTTTACTTATTTAAAAATTTTTTGTCTGTTTTTGTATTTTATGTAATAAGTAAGTATAGTATTACTATTTTTTAAATCTACATCTATCTATATGTCAGAAAATCATTATTTTTTAATTCAAACAAACTATAATATTTTGCATTAACTCAAACAATAATGCAATAAATTAGTAATACCTAAGTAAATATTAATAAAATATTAATTTTTATAATATATTTGTTATATGGTTGTAGTGAATAGGTGTGTTAGTCATAGGTCATTGATGCCCACGGCGAATGCTTTGTTGGTTTCTCACAGACAAAATAATAATTTATAATAAAATAAAATAAAATAACCTTTGAAATGACCCTGACTGTGAACCAATTTGTTAGGTACTTCGCAGCTCGCACATATCAATTATATTTTTATATATATTATTTTTTATTTGAGTCCGACATAAAGTTGCGAAATTGCAAAATTATTCGTCACTAAAGAAAATGCAATAAGTTCCTTTGTTGTACATAAATTGCAGAATATTTCTAGCAGAACTATACATTATACGGCTGTTACATATATTAATGCATGCAATATGTTAGCATTATCCTCTCCGCATTGGATAATTTGAATGTTGTTATAAATTCGCGTTCAATGCCTTTGCACCATGAGTTCCAAGGTTTATGCATGCATAATCTATATTTATATATATGCATACATATGTATGTGTTACCAGTTACACACATGTGCAATATATCTGAGACGCACAGTGCCTTTATACATTTTATCCTTATTCTAAATTTATGTTAAGATATGAAGACTAAATTTAAACGTCAAAACTATTAATTGTATGAAAGGTAATCTAATTTTAACCAATCGCAATCTTTGCGACGGTTGTGTTTATTTTTATTCGCATGTATAATTTTTAAGACCACACAAGCTGGCTATAATAATCACCTTCAAATAACATTATGTGCCATTGGCCTATAATATTATATTATATACCTTATGCATATCCAGCAGTACATAAGCGCGTTTTATTTGTAAAAAAATGCAAGACAATATTTATCACGAAACTAGCTCATACAAAGCAATTTCAATAAACTATTTTTAGTATACAATATCTCTAATTAGTAAAAGATATTTAACATCAGATATATATATATATATATATATGTATAAAATTTTTGGTATAAAATATTACGTATCCATCTATATTGATACAATCTTGAAGTGAACAATTAGTCTTCTATGCTTTGTAAACGCGATATCGCGTGGCTACATTGCACCAGTGCAGTGATTATTGCCGGGAGCCAGTTGCCTGTCTGCTAATAAACGCAATCACTCATTAACACAAAAGTCATAAAATGGAAACAAACAACACACTTTGTACATATAAAATTACAAAAATCACCAACATCATAAATACTAAAGATGTAGAGGACAAATTAATCAGAATATCTTTTAATATAAGGTATGTAGTCAAACGTGTTTGTCGTAACAAATATTATTTGAATGTCTTTCATAAATACATTATAAAAGAGATCATTAACATTTTAATACTTGCAATAAAACTAGTTAGTATATATAATATGCTTTTGACTTCCAAAGTTATCATGGAATTTGGTTTGGTTTTTGTATGTTAATCAATCAATCAATCATTCAATCAATCAATAAAATAGCGTTATAAACAGTATATGATAATGTGTGATAAGCCTTAGGATACATTTAGTATGTTGGTCGTAGAAGTAGTATAAATATAGTCTGTAACTAGTCCGTGCCAACCACAGCCTTAAACCCTGAAACAAAAGTGGTGCTTATAAATTTGAAATTATATATATGTCTTTAATATTCTGGGTTTAATGTTTGCAAGAATATCGTTATTTACAACGTTATCGGTTACATATTTCTTTATTATAAATATTTCAAATTAAATGTTTCACGATAAATATTACGCTTTAACTACTGGTAAGTAATTTTATACGTAATTATATTAAAATTTAATTTAACATTTGTCAGTATTTCTTTCAAATAACATTCAATCGATCACAGTTGGAAAATCTGTATAATAATTTGTGTATATATATATATATATATATATATATATATATATAATTAGCTGTTATATATATAAAAATATATAAATAGCATTTCCGCCTGTCTGTGTTCAAAATTGCTAGATTAAAATTATAACTTATTATTATTCTTAGATGTAAATGTTAGGTTTTCGTTTATAAGAAATAAACAAAAACCTAACATTTACATATATATTTTCCTTATATATAAACAAAGGACAGCGTTTGCTATTGTGGTTTTTACTTCTAACAATGAAGATAGCATAAAATAATTTAAGAAAATTCTTTCTACGATTTAAAATTATCGTTACTAACACTTATTAAATTCTTACTTAGAGCAAATGGTTTAAATTTAATCTAATTTTTTTATCATTAAAGAACTAAATACCAAACACAAGATGTTTATATATAAATAAGAGCTACCTACATAATTTAATACCTGCAATATTAATATTTACCGAGCAGAATATACTTGTTTATCAAAGTTCACCTTTATAACGTGAATTCTATATGTAAATTTAACGTCAAAACAATATTATTAATATTAAATATTAACTTAACCGGTATTAAAAATTAAGTGTATGCAATTTAATTTAAGTCTCATCTAATTAACATGATATATAGATAATAGACCACCCTTAAACAGCAATGATAATAGACAAATATTAAGTTTCTTAAAGAATGAGACAAAATATACTAATACTTGATTGTGAGGGAGATGGAAATAGTGCTGCATTATGGGTGGTCGGAGGTAGTTTTTTTGCAATTTATGTTTACAATCGGTTTCGAAAGTCAATGTTAATGTTCGATTTATTTAAAGGCAATTAATTTAAACTGAAATACCTTTAAACATGTTTTTTATTGTTAGATTATAGGTTTAGTGTTAAATCGTAAATGCACAACATACATATTAGGTATTAATAGCAAAATATTTAAATGTCCGTCTACGGCACAGGGATATATATACCTTTTATTCATTTTTATATACTTTTCCTAAGATAATTAATGATATTAATAATATTAAGTTGGTAGTAAATATTACTGTTATCTAAAAATAAAATTTTATTTCCTACCCAAGTGAAACGACGATTTAAGACGTAAAAATACTACAAAGCTACATTTTCCTTTGTTACGACAGTAACCTAGAATAAGTTCTCAAAATTCTGATTGTAGCATGAATATACCAAATAAAAAGTTTAGGAATGTATGTGGAACACCCTTAGCAAGGGTGAAGTGTGCGAGCGCCATCTTAGGAACTGTACATAATGAATATGTTTTTTTACAATTAAAGATATTTAAAATTTTTCAATTTATTTTAATACCTGAATGTTGGTAAGTGTATGTTGTATTTGAATGTTGTCATTGTTCATATCTGAAGTGTTGTAAGTTATGAAATATGTAAATAGAAATTATGAAAACTATTCAAACGCAACATTTGCTCAAAGAGACCAGATCTATATTTAATATGAGAAATGGAAATAAAAAACAAATATGTCATAATAATGCGTAGTTGATCACGGGTTAAGAAAACAAACTGATTACATGACATTGGAGCGTAGTAGCGGCGTAGACTCCGACGAGGCAGCGCGGCGCGTCCTCACTACACGGTAACCATTGTGTTTTGTTTACGTCACGTGTGGTAATAAATAGCTTTTATACACCATAGCCTTTGCACAAATAAAAACAAAACAAACTCATAGCAGAGGTGTTTTTTTTTTATATTATGTTGATATGAATAAACTTCAACACGTATTTAGACTTCAAAGTATGTATGATCTGCTTCACTGTGCTTTATAATATAAACGCTTCGATAAATTTAAAAATAATCATCTTAATTAATGAAGTCTTCTGTCAATTTTACGAAGACGCTCGCTAAGTATACAACTAAAGTTTAAGAATGCAATTCTCATAGGTTATTTAAAAATCAAAGAATTTATGGCCAAGTTATACACAGGTATAAAATGTATATGAATTCACTTATATATATGTGCGGGGCGTCTTGTCCATCGGGTTACATATTCCCGTGTTGTAAGCACATACTTCATTGTTTTATGTCGTGCGTGATAATATAGATTGGGAACAAGTAATATACATAATATACGTAATGTTAAATCTTTATTCTCTTACAAACAAAGGCGTTTTTGTATTATGATATCAGTATTTAGTATCGAGTCAATATGTTTCAACAAAACAATGTTTAATCGAACTATGTCATACTAATATTAGATCGAACGTTACAATTAATTTTCACAAATTAGTGCTTTTCAAAAGACAAAATAGTTATTATATATTATTGTTAAGATTTAGATAAAACTTACAGTCTTACAATAAAATGCATGTTTTTACATATAAAAATATATTATAAGTTAATGTTATATGGATATACTCCTATGACCTCGATTAAAAGTCTTGGCAATGTTAATTTCTCAATGAATCGATATCAAAATCTAATCATTTGCGTCTTTGTGTGGAAATGTGCCATTAGTAAGTCAATTTGCGACTTATATTTTTCACCTTAACAACAGTTTTAATGGTTCGAGGTAAAAATCGTATTGAGCGGCGTCTTTGACGCCCACAAAGACAACCGACAAAAGAACCGAAATATTGTTATTTACTTCAGCTGTATACTAGTTAAACATTATTAACCATAAAATTGTTTTTTTTTTTCGGGTTGTGGAATTACATTTTTATTTTGCATTTGTCTAGTTTGTACGTGTTATACTTTAAATATTTCGACAATTCTTAAAGTTCAATTTATTTAAGTGTTTTATTTACTTTATCATAAAGTACATTTTTGGGTTGTTCAAATACCAAATTATTAATTACCAAAATGAAAGCTTCCTTGAAATATTCGTAGTGATAAAAGTGACTTCAGACAGTGACTTTACATCGTAAATGCACGTGTTATAACACCATGCAGCGATATAGATTTTCATTCAATCATTGAATTGAATGCGCTTTGTATGAGACTGTCTTGCTAACAATTTAAGAGCAGGATAGACACAGTTTATAAATGAGATAGCAGCAATAGTTCCCACAACGATTACGTTCACCTGAGTTATACTAGTGATGCGATTGTTCGAAATTATATCGATATATTATTGTCTACATGATAAATATCGTACATTTTATAATAATAACAGCTTTAATATAAAATTAAGTAGAATTACTTTATTTTAATATTTCTTTTATTGAGATAAGTGTATATAATTATTAAAAGTAGTATAATTAGTACTTCATACATATTTTTAATAAATAATAAAGATTTGATACCTAATGAATCTGCCATCTTATACTTTAAGATACTTAAACGATAAATATCGATAACCCATTTTACAAACCTAACAACCCTTAAGTGAATGCACCTTGACAGCACTATAGGAAATGGTTTTTTTTAATCACATCAGTCTCCACAATATATCATCCCTTTATTTATTCGCTGCAACATATTTGCGCATACGTCTTTGTCCGATATTTTAGGGCAAAGGGGTCTTGAATACCGTCTATTTCTATAGATATGATAACTGACTCTGAGAAATATTGAAACGTATATTATTCGCAGCAGCGCTTCGTTTCATTTAACCGTTTATAATAATAATAATAATCTAATTTTCTAAAACTAAGCGCTCCTAAATAATTAGTTCGGGACAGCAAAATTAATGTCCAAATATAAAAACGGACATAAATCAGAAACACTATTTAAAACGTAACAATACAATATTGGCAAAGGCGTGGTCAGAAATACAATTTTATTTCTGAGAAAAACGCAGGGGGTCATTCTTTTGTGATGGTAATGGCTGGCGGACTGGAGAATTAGGATGCGGTAGTGTAATCAATACGAGCTGGTCGATGTGACCCTCTTTTGTAATATTTGACCCAGTGGCAGGTTGTATTGTAATGGTCAAGTTGTTTGCCCCTTTTAGAATGTTTGCAAGTGAAATGCAACTAATTCAAAGACAGGTCAAGGATACCCAGTTTGTTCCCTTATGCAGAACAAGTTATCATTACCCTGTATTATAAGTATTACAATACCGTCACTTACACTGAATATGTTTTTAATATTATTTGTAGCTATTATTACCGCACCGAGGCACATTGACCCTTTTTAAATAAGAATATAAATTTAAAATACAATTTTACAATAAACTTTAAAGAACTGGAACCTTTCTATTTTACTCAACTCTTAGGTGGGCGCTAAGCGGTCTTTGTTTCTTGAAATTAGTCATTCGAATAGAAACAAGAATTCTTAAATATTTTTTATAAGTGCCTGATGAAAGTGATATAAAATTTATTTCGAAATACATTTTACAAAATGGAAATTGTTAGAAAGATGTTTTTATTGTTTCCTACTTATAAGATAACATTGATTTAAATAATTCATAATTAAATATTACTTCGTTTGAACACGTTATATCATCAGCTATAATATCCGATGTGCAATAATCATCACGTTCCACAAAATTCCATAGAATTCATCTAAGCAGTGCATCGTGCATTTGGCGCCTACTAAGATACATAGCTTTTTTTCAACCATTATTAAACTTAAATTCCTCAAAACTCCTATCCAAACAATATTAAATCTTTACCATATACATAAAAGAGTTATAATAGCTTGACGTTCGTTTCGCTAGGATAAAATCTAAGTTAATCGTTTTATTAACTTCGATACTTAATTTTTAACCTTATCATATGGGCTTAAGGTTTAATTTACTATGGGCGCTACCGAGTTTCTGGTTCCAGGATAATAATAATGCATTTTTTGTTATCCAATACGTCCGTGTGCCATGGATGCACCGAGGATGTTTGTCTGTGTGCTTGTCTAGTCGTGTAGCAGCTGTGCCTATTATTTCGACTTAGTGTGGGTTTATTATAGAGTGACCGAATACACTTAAGACTTGTGAAATGTATTACGTTACAGTATTAATTGAACTATTGTGTTGTTTTAAAGTATATATGTATTATGTAACTGTATTACATTTTGTTTATTAGCATTTATTATGGATATAAAGCTGTATAAAATTAACGCAAATGACGTCAGTTAGTGTAATTTACGAGGTTGCGTGTCGCGTAGAAATTTAGGTTCGCTAAAATTTTGTTGACGATTTGGCAGCTTGTAAGACGCAAAGAAATGTGTTTGTATGGCATTTTACTTATAATTATATTGAACGAGCAAAACTATTTCAGAATCAATATAAAAAAGTAATTTAGGTTAAGTTGGCTTCTACTAAAATCTACTCTACTATTTTTACTAAAATATATAACTTACCTTACCTTACCTAAATACATGATTTTATTGTGCTACATAATCTGAACCAAAAAATTAACTTCATACACATTTATCTTTTGTGGAACAAATATCAAGATATCTCAATCCGTATAGAAAAATATAAAGAAACATTTTTTGCATAGTTGGCAAAGCCATTCCCAAGAACATGTGGACCGCTACGTTGCTAGATCAAATACACCATCCTGCTGCCATTGTAGCTTTATCAATATGTACTTCAAAAAAATCCTTGCATACATCTCTCTCATTCTTATCCAAAATAAACACGAAAGAAAGAAAAAGATAGAGAATAAGATGGCGTCCAACATAATTACTTCCAAAATGAATAGAAACTAAACATTGTGTTGTGAAAAGAATGAAACGCTTTTAGTCCGCTTAGAATAATTGCTAATTGTCTATTGAGTCTAAAGAATAAGTTGGCGTATTATGATATTATTTAAGACTTTGGTTTAAAAGTGTATATATTTACGAAATTTAATTACATGTGATTTTAGACAGCGTCCTTTATTCCTTGTTCCGTCAAAAAAATGTAATAGTAACAATAAAGCTTACATTAATAATGATTTCAAATATGTTACTGATGTTAATGAATTGCAGTTTTCAATAACAATAAACTTTTAGTTAGTGGAAGGAAAAACCTATTTTCGAAAGAAAAGCTTTTATTAACTGGAATATTAATTTGTCAAGAATATATATACTTTGTAGTGGATATTATAAGACTACAGTAAAATAAATAGGTAACAGATTTTATAAAAGCTCCTGTAATACAAACGTATTTTGGGAGCTTTTATTATCCCGGATAATTTCGGTATATATTTTTTTTATCACATAACATGTTTTAGGTTATTCTGGCATTATGCAATGTGCTAAGCTTCATCTTCAAGATAGATCTAAAAGCAGATCTATCAAAAGTGAGAGGCCGAGACGAATCTGTCAGAAGCGGATGGTGGACCCTGGACATGAGGAAGATTCGCGCTGGAACGATACAATGTTGGTAGTATTTTATATATGATTTTAGATTATACCTACCTACCATGAATTTCAGTTAAAATAGGTATTTAATAAATATTTTATTTTTATTAATATTTTTTTGTGGTATAATACTCTTATATACTTATGACTTACCGCCCATAGAAATAAATATATTTGTTACTTTAAACATCTTAGGGATAGCTTAGTCGATATCGATATCGATATGTCGATTGTAAGCTAAAGTATTATTTTACATAATAAAGAGAACACACAAGTTGATCTCAAAATAGTTTAATTTCTTTATTGCGAAACATTATATTTCAAAATAACATCTAGCCAGTCTGTAGCTCGACTCTGAAATAAAATTGTATTTCGATATTAATTTAAATTATAACAAAGTTTTGGAAAAAAAACACATTCATGCGAATTTAGTTAAACATCTAGAACTTCATATCATTCTAGCTATGAGGAAAAACATGTGCTTTTATTGTGTTTACTAAATATTGAAACGAGATATAACGAAACAATTTATAAAACTAACTTCACTTTTTTCTTTATTGTATTGAATAAAAATTTAATAAAATAAAGTTGTTGCCGAAAATATATTTAAATTGCACCACCTTTACTATATATATCAATAATTTCGTATGTCATTATTAATATTACTCTGCAGGTTTCGTTGCAGTAATGTTGACCTCGATATAAAGGAATCATATGAGACTAATAGATCTCCAAGTGGAAATGATTTAGTCCTCTCCGTACAAAATTTACAATTTTGTGGTAATATTGAGCAAAAAATAAGACCTAGAACTGGTTTTAAATACAAATCTCTGAACAACCATCAGAAACACAGAATGTTTGTCAAGGAAGTGGTCGAAGACATAGATCAGAGTAATGCTGATTGCGCCTCGGAACTTAGCAATTATTTCGACAATTACGCGAAATACTATATGAATAATGAACATTCTAGAGCATCTTCAAGCAAATCCAGTGTAATTTTATACGATCTTACAAACAAACATACAGAAAACAAAGCTATTCAAGTAGACATGGGGCATAGTCAAATGAAAAAGAAACACAAATTTGAACTGAAGCCTAAGAAATCCCAAAAAAACACTGTACACTCTTCAGAAAATAACATCAAAGATATTGAAGATGAACATAACGATACGAAAATTGCCTTTCATAAAAATGGTAAACGAAAAAGTCTTACTATAGCTAGAAATGAAAGTCCAGCGACTGTTCAAATAATTAGAGTGGATGTCATATGTAATTACAGCTGTAGTTCAACAATATCTGATTATGAGGAATGTAAAAAATCACCTTATAAAGAAATGAACAAAGAAAATCAAACATCCAATTTAAAATCTGGTCCTGATAATAGATATATGCTAACAAATTCAGTAAAAACTTTGGATGAGAATATTTCAAGTGGAAAAGTCACTTTAATGTGTAAAACTTTTAAATTGACGGAGAGATCTAAAAATATTAATCACAAAACCAATAACACTTGCTTTGATACTTTAAAGAAGACTCAAGTTAGGGTTTAGATTTAGATACATTTAGCTCGCAAACTATACCTTAGTAACGCCAATTTGTAAATTTGTCTAACTTGAAATAATATTAGATCGGAATCAAATTGTCTTCACCATATTTCATTTACACTTGTAAACGTAGTACATAATTCTGAAAATTTGTAAATTTCATAATTTTGCTAGTCTTAGTTAATTAGTACCTTGATAGTAATTAGTGCCTATTAACTAAATGATAATATTATCTTATATAAGATTTTAATAAACATTTTTTTATATTGTTTGTCTTTTTTTTTTGAATACATGGTGTATTATATCATAAGGGTTTTATAAAAAATGTTTTTATGTTAAATACTGCAGTTCCCTAGTTATTATTTTGTTACAGTATTGGCAATTATTATTTTGTGGATTAATGACCTTATATATGTATGATTATATAAAATATCGATAATAGTGGATGATGACATTTTTATGGAAAGTTTTTAGCGTGACCGAATTTTGAAGAAAATGTAACTTAATTACTGCGCAGACAACTTCGCGTGCGACATTCATTGAATTAATACAGTTACGAGAACATTAAAAGCTATTTTCAGTAGTTGCTATAAATTCTATAGAACTTTAATTAGTACTACTAACTTTTATACAGAACATAATTTTAGAATAACTGTTTTTGACAATCTGAAATCAATTTTAGTAATACATAGGTATAATATGTGTTAAGTATTGTATATAAAAGCTTTCTAAAGCTTTTTAACTAATCTTTAGTACAAATAACAATTCAAAGTTTCGTCAGAAATACATTTTGAAATTCATTTGACGAAATATCTCGTGTGAGCTCAGATCGCCGTAATTAGACAGAGGCGTAACGTGTCGAGTACATGAGCGAAGCCAAGACCAGTAGAAATGGCAATGATTAACGATCGGAACGGAAACGTTTCTGAATATTAATTTGTAGTGGAGGTCACCAGAGCCCTGGCAAATGTGACACGGAGGCAACGAAAGGATTGGTACGCCATGGACCACCCCGCCCGATGGGGTGTGTGTGCCGAATTTATAGGTGTGAGAGATGGAACTTCAGGGTAGCTAAAGGGTGAGGTGGACTTCGGACCCCCTCTGGACCCCCAATTTGCCCTAGTCCGGCACCCCCGCCCGAGGCTCCCCGTCCGTTCCTGTCCAAGCGATAAGAGGGAAGAGGGGTGAACGTCAAATGGACGTTTTACGCATAATTTAGAACAGTAAATGGATTCGAACGCCCTGCACACAGCATACCTACTTTGAAAACATTAATGTCTGTTTTGGTTGAAATTATATAAATCTCTCAAGTTCTCCCAATTTATATATCAATGATGATTGCTTGGAATAGTTTGAGTTGAAATAATAAACTAATACAAAATATACGATAGAACATTATCAAATAATGGTTTTTATTATATCGAGAAAAAACACAAGGTTGCATTGTTACTTTTAGATAGATAAATGTAAATTTTATTATATTTAAGAAGCAAATGACGTCATAGCTTCATTAAGAAATCATGACCGGACAAAAACATTTTCACTCACATTTAAATAACATCAGCTACCCACAATATTTAAAAATCAATATGATTTTTATAGTAAAATACTTATAGGATATCGAGCATACGGGTGGTACGTAATTACTGCCTGCATGTGAGATCCCATCTTCTAATACAAGGATTTAGAAATTATTTACTCATATCTTGTATAATGGCCGTTCGCTAATGGTGTAACAAATCTCAATACTCAATTGTTAAACCGAACTGCTCGTATATTTTTTGACGCACTGCCAATGTTTTGCAACCACTTCCTATTCTTATCCAAAAACATTTTTTTTCAATTCATATTGTTTTCAAATTAATTAATAGATATTTTAAGAATATAGTAGTTTTAGGATTATTTGAAGGCTTTGTCTTAAATTAACTTGTTCAAATATATACAGCGATGGTGCTTTCAACAAAAGTAGGATACAAAAATACAGCTGTATTTTAGAACGATTTTTAAAATACTTTACTAAACTCTAATAGTGAATATAACGCTTTAGCCTTGAACTTGAATGCACATTTGCACGAAATATTCCATCATTTAAAAAGCTGAACGTATGAGTCAACATAGGTTAGGTATAGTATGGATTGCGATTTTCAAGCTAACCTTGCGGTCGACACGTGACGGAAAGTTTAGTCACCTGCTGAATTTTTAAACGCTATTCTACCCTTTTCAATTATCCTTTGAGAGAGGGGTTGTTTCACTGTCCAGGCCTGGTTGACAATCCTTTTTGCGATACTTAATTATTAACGAAAATTTCTTAATTTAGATACAACTGAAAAATCGCAGCCTTGACATCTGAGTGTTTTGTAAAAGGTGCTGATGCACTGTGATAATTTTATGATTTAGGTTCTTAGATAGTAAAAACTTTTTAGTTTACTTTAAATAATCAATATTAATATTAGTGCAGGATTTTGGTCAACAAATCAGTTCCATTATGGAATAATAATAATACAAGAATGATGGAGATTTATTATTAAAAAAATACAACACAAAAAAAATGTCTTATGTGCAAATGTTAATATGAAATAACTATAAATAGTATATTACGCTACAGTATTTTAATAAAATGATATAAGTGCCTTTCTTATAAATATCGAGTTATCCCGACGATATTCATTATAACAAATCGTCCGTACATAGAAATTATTTACAAAACTAGTAATGTTGAAGAAAACTGCATTCCTAAAAGGTGAAAAGTTCTTTTCTTTTTAAAGGAAAAAGATCCTGAAAATAGCTCCTGTCGGGAAAGTAAAAAAATGATAGTGACGTGCCCCATTAGGGGAGAGTAGAGTAGAGAATTATTGCCGTCGAAGCAGACTCTTTAAATATTGTCCAATTAAAGTATTTTTTTTTTCAATTTACACTTTTATAAAAACAATCAAATAGTCTGATTTTAATTGCTTACTAAGACTAAAGTATATGTTCAATCAAAAGTTTATTTTTTGATTATTTTAACCAATAGAAAGTACTAATTATATTAAACTGAAAATGAAAAATGTCCTGAAAGGATCTGGTTTCTAAAAGTAATTTTACTCAAGTTTTAATCGCGTGCAAAACCGAATGGCGCTCGGGTTCCGTGACGTCATGATTGGTTCACAGGACTGCGGAAAAACTTCAACTCCTTTAAAGTTATAACAGTAAATTTTAAAATTGTCGGCACTGAGTGTTACCTACTGCCGCTATACTGCGAATACAATAACTATAACCTTCTTAGTATTTACGACATTTTATTTTTGACAAGAACAAAACAAATATAGGTAAAGTATTCATTACGACAATTTAACCCAGCTGGTGAACCAATTTAGTAGCGCTATCACGGAAATGTTTATTAAATATTATTATTATCAAAAAATATATATATATATATTTTCCTTACAAAATTAGCTACAAACTTCACTAAATGTATTGTTAGCTAGATTTGATATTATAAATTTTCAAGGCAGTTATGTCTACATAATTAAACTGAATATCGGCTACCAGATATCTACGCTACCTACCTACATATTAATATGAGAATTTAAGCCGGGGTCGAGCGTCGCAAGGATTCTATACCCACCCCGTCAGAGAAGTCCGAGTACATCGCCGCTGTGTGCGTGACCGGTCTATGTGTGAAGAAATTTCATAATAGGTGTGTGTTGTACTCAGCTCAAATTTTACATCTCACATCTCATATATATAGGGTGTTTTATTTAATGTTTGTATTACGTAATGTTATAAAATGTCTATAAAATATATTGCAAAGCTGGAAATATTATTACTAATAGGTTAAATGTTGCAAATTTACTTTTATTTATGACGATCATTTTGGAAATTGTTTAATGGAGTCGAAAATATTTGAAACAAAATTATAAACACATTTTTTTTATAATTCTACATTGAGAAAGCGAACACATATAAATAGCTTTATAAAACATTTTAAAAAATCCATGAAGTGATAAACAAAATTTTATTTAAGTACATAAATAATATATTAAAATATTTAAAAAACAAAGCAAAATTGAAACAGCCTTTAGCTACATGCGGACACGTATATGTATATCTAAACGGTAGGTATTATTAATTTATCTGTAGCGGAGAACTAACCATTGCCCCCACAGCCACCTCTGTTTAAACATTTCCAAATGAGTATGCAGAAGACTGTGCCTAATACATGGCCATAACACCCTGGCCCTCTAAATTACTTGAGCTTTAATTAAAAGCCCAGCAATTCTGAACATGACAAGTATTCTGAATGTGACCTCTGATAGTGCTCACTGAATTTATCGTAAGATTTTACTACGCTATTTTAATGAACATGCTATATGTGTGCTTTTATAGTGGTTTTTGGTATATTTTGTTATCTCAATGCAATTTGTTTTAAATGATAACATTTTTGACATATTTATATATAATATCGATTTTTTATCATCATTCTACTTTTGTTAAAATATTTACTTATTTTTGTTTTAAATTATGTGGTATCGTTTTATTTTTATTAACTTAATATTGTAGCAGTAGCACCTCCAAAATCAGTTTATTTTTATAGATTTATAAAATAATCACGTTTCTAAACTTAATATGAAGTGACTTTAATCGCGTCTGTAATATTTGTCGAAATATCATAGTAGGGTCAGGTTCAGCATCCCTTTTCTTAATATAGTCTTGAAATGATATTTGATTGAGTGGGTTTGCCAACCTGGCTCCTGGTGGGTCACCGGCTAGAGAAATACCATATTGGAAATTTGTCGTGCCCCCTTTTATGTGGACGAGTAAAATCTCTCCCGATATATACGTATAACAAGCAATCAAATAAAAATATGTCTTTTTGTCTGTTTATTCACATTTTTTATATAAATTATTACACTACGGATACCTCAGTAGAAGATTGAGGGTGTTATCTTCTATCTATTGTTATGAATAAACATTTTTTTATAATATTATAACTTAATTTTAATTAAGGAGCGAAAATAATTCGACGTAGAAGGTATATTTGTAACCAAAATTCATATAAACTTCAATAAAATATCCAAATATATTTTATATTACGAATGGAAATAGAAACCAAAAGTAAATAAGTAATAGAAGTTGGTGTATTTAGCGAGAATAGATTCGACCCACTGAATGAAAAGTCAACGGCCGGAGTAATTGGTGGCAACAAACAACCAAACAACAGAACCATTCATAGAACTTATCAAACGCGTGGAATTAGTATGGCGAAACTTAATACCGTATAAGGCAGTAGACAAGAACGAATTTTGGAACGGACTAGAAATTGTATAAAATGTTGCGGAGCACATTTCCATCGTCAGGGGAATTTGCACAAGGAGGAACAAGGAAGAAGGCACCCCTTTCTCTGGGGGGAGGGGGGAGGTCCATCCGTCCTACATACGAGGGTAGCTGTTTACAGCGAGCCGGGCACGCACGCCGCTCTGTTCTACGTTCTACAGATTCAGGGCTGCGAACCGGACACGCAGGGCTGTCAACGTGCGTCTTCATTATATTTAAATATATTTTAACACTATTTCTGTTATTGGAATGAAATAACTATGTGTGTGGACTTATTACCGTTATTCTTAAATGTTTCCTATTACATTTTACTTCCTAATTTTTTTGTATGCAGATAAGAAATGAATTATAAAATATACCTACTATGTATAATATGTCACTTAACAATCATAGCAATAAAAAAAATCTGCAAGGCGATAGATAAGAACTAACTTCTTCGTTTTATGAAATTTATAAAATTTACGTGTAATTAAAAAAAATATATATCTTCTCCAAAAAGTTGGCTACCAGTAAGCAATTAAATTTACTTACAAAATATTATGTACATGTTTGACAAAATTTTAATAATATATTTAAAATATTTAAATTGTATTTGAATTAACCCTAGCGCTAGTCGCCGCACTAGATGACGCAGGCGGGGGTGGCAGGGGGAGCGGGCGGGGTGGTGGGGAGTTCGCCCCCTCCCCGCTGGCCGGTAACACGAGTGCGTCTATGCGAGGCATGTATCTTGGACGGGCAGATATAACAGAGAAGTAGCCCCCAGAACCCAGCTTGGAGGCTCACGCAAGCTAGTTGCTCTACTTCAGTATTGTTTAATTAGTTTTGATATTGTCAATATTTCAGAATATAGATTGATAGAAATAAATAAAAAGTACTAATATTCCTAAAAATAGTAAAAAAATGAATAGTCTTATTAAACGCTTTACTTATACTAATATCGATTTATAATAGAGTTAAAGAGATTAATTTCCGGTAATTGCGTCACTATCTACGTCAAAATCCCATAAAAAATAAAAATGCTTTAATTTTGTTAATATCGTTTGAATGAGTATTCTCATCTGTGTCTGTTATAGTTGTTAGGACTGTTTAATACTCAATCACTAACTGCAAGAGAGGGTGATGACTTATTTTTGAAGTATACTTTGCATTGGTAACTAGAAATGAAAAACGAAACTAAATAGTTTAAGATTGTTATATATATACGTATAATATATATCCCTCTCTTAAATTTTTGTTTACGTCGATGTTCTGTTAACCAAATTAAAAATAACAAATTATCTATATTATATCTTAATCGTAGATTTTATTTTGTTTAACATAACAATCTCTTAAACGTATAAATTATCATATTTTAAGTAAAACTAACAAAATATTAAAAATAGTTTCAATCGATAAATATTGAAGTGGAGCACACTTCATTTGTAGCAGAGCTATTTTACATGTGCACGGACTTTGCTGCCCGCCCTACGTATTGGTAGGTAGGGTTCGAGAGTAGGTATTCAGCGAGACTGAATATATTTTGTGAAGCTTGTGTGTAGTCTTGAAATAGGAACACTTTCCATTCTACTTTCCATTTCTCTGGCAAGGTTACTATAGTTTGTTCGATTTTTAGCTGAGGTTCGTGTATTTGAGTTCCTTATTTAACTTTCATTTACATAACTGTTTATGGCTCTAGTGAATGAATTATAAACGTTTCTGGTTTTCAATTATGTTTTGAATATCGAATCTATGACCATGTTAAGTCCTTCGCATTCGATGTGCCAACTGAGTTATTGGGTTCATGATGAATAAAGTATTCTTCACACCAATTTGGTATAGTTTGAAATCCTTGTCTTAGCTTCAAACATTACATATTAGAAAAACGTCAATAATATATAAAATGGTCCATAACCTGCCTGACATGTTAATAAAATAATTTACTAAATTGTCATACTGCTTTAAATCGATGAACTCTGATGAACGACGATGAAAAACGTAGTCTTAAAAATGTAATACATATATTTTTATAATAAAAAAAACATTTTTTTTATTCACTAAAAAGAACAGCTATGGCTATACACCAAATTACTGAATATTGGATTATAAATAAAAATATTTTGAATATAACCAAAACGAGTCGATATTACACCTAAATCGTAAAAACTAAATTAAAATAATTAAAAAAACTTTAATATAAACTATTCTTAGATTAAGTACATATTATTATTTTATGAAATTTTGTTTGTAGTATATTGCGTCTCGTCGAGCACCACATGAGGTTGAGTCCCGTTTGTAGGCTCTAAATGTATGGCTATGATAAAAAGCTATCGGGCATATCACTTTGTCCCATAAAGAGTAATAACGAGGCGTTCGCAATAAACATCACTGGAGCGTGCGTTCCAAAAGGCAAATCTGTAAATTCAATTAAGGGTGCGCGCATTTTTCGGACATAGGCGTTCGGGGCGAGCGAGCCAGCCCTTCCGCCGCGGGCTCTCGCCCCCGCATTGGAAAATTTTCTCTCGAAAATTGAAGATATTTCGTGCCTTCCTCCCCGGGGGCGACTCGTTTCTCGACACTTATGGTCGGCGTCCTTCGGGTGTGCAGGAGGCTTTTTACATAAAGTCCACACGTATAGGTATCGATCGGGGGCGGCCGGACAGGGTGTACGCAGATGACGGCTCCCTCCCCCCCAGAGCGCCCTCATTCCCCCCTTTCATTATGTAAGTGCGTAACGCGTGCTCGCGCGGACCTGATTAGGGAGCCTCTTTTTTAACTGACCCCCTTACTTGGTGGCGATTAAACTTGGTTTTAGAGCGTCCTACTATGATTAAGTTTCGATTAAGTTTTTGCTTGTCAGAGAACAGATACAGATAAATGGTCTACAAAAGAACTAATTTATTCTAAAGATTAAATTATTATGAAAATTTTACGTTATTATATCTCATATTCATTTTGATTCAAAATTATATAATTAAATGTATATTGTAAATATGTTTGATAATACAACTTATATGATATTTTTATAACGTTGTCTTTATTTGTGTAAAGTTCGTGAGTTCATTTTCAATCCCAACAGGGTTTGATTTCTACTGGACCATTTCTAAACGAGCCCGAAAACTTCTTTAGAAGTGATGAAAGGGGTAGATCTGCATTAAGTATTCTAAAAGACGAATTGTACAAGAAAAGCAAAGTCTTGTTTAAAACTGAAGATTTAAGCTTATATTGGATCCTTCCGATGGTTGAACAAGATGGAATTTTCCAATAAAGATGTTTCACTAAAAATTTTATGAACAAAATATGTATAGAGGGTGTCCTTTAATTTATTTAAAATAAATTATCTGCCATATATTTCGATACTTATTTATAAATGTAGCATAAAAATAAAAAAATACTTAATGACTGAGCTGTTTAAAAAAAAACTTATTTTCAGTATAATCAGATAATAAGTTCCTTAATTATAAGAGTGGTGGAGTGTTTTTTTAAACAATGCTGATATGGCTTCGTTGATTTTTACACTATATCTCAGAATCGACTAAATGATACTAAATCACGTCTGAATACTTACATAAATCAGTAATCACCGAATAAAGCAACAAAGCATCAGATTTTTTATATTAAGGATAATAATTTTAAAAACCTTTTTCCTTCCTAACAAAAGCGTCTATAATTTTATACTCTATATTAACTCACCACACTCCGCTATGAACAAACATACTTTTAGAATAGTTAATATTTAATTAACTTTCCAGCATGTTAGAAATTAAAGCACTCATGATATATAAAAGCTTCAAAAGGTTTGTTAAAGAAACCATATTTAAGTTAAGCCTGATGAAAATATTCTAATGCTATTATTTTTTTATTGCAGTATTAGTTATATATGAACGTGTTAAAGCGGCAAGGTGACCTGTCCTTAATTTAGTCGTATATTATATTAAGTAAGTAAGTTGTAATATTGTTATTAATAGTCTATACCTACTAGGGTGCATTAAAAGTATGAATTCAATTCTGAAATATAAAAAAAAATATAATTCATGATACATTGTTTCTTGTAACTTAGAAGTTGAGATTAACATCGTTGTGTTGGTAGCGCTAACATCATATAATAATCAAAGCTTTTCAAATAATTCAGTATTTTTTAAAATGAGCATTTATTCTTCAATTGTCTAAATTAGGAAATTTGTTTATCAAATCAAACATCGCTAATGCGTATATCTTACGCTAGCAAACTTTAGAACCGGTATATTTGTATGTATATTTTATTCTATATAATTAGTTGCAGGATAATGTCCCCATACAAGTTTTAAATTGCACCAATAACAAAGAGATTTTTTAAACTTAAAAATCGAATACCACTAGCGACATCTATCGTTAAAAGGGGTATTCTATCAATGTGTTAGTTCTTATGGTGTTTAAATAAAGCCTGACTGAATGATGGGGTTAATAAAATGAAATTAATTTGAAATTCCACAGCTGCTTAATTTTATGATGTTGCTTACATCATAAACATAAACTGCTTGATGATTTTTCAAAATGACTTTCTTAGAGTTAAATGTTTAAGTCATAGGTGAATGTTTGTCTGGTACCTAGTCCGTAATTTGTGGATTATGAAACATTGTTTTTACGATTAAACATTTGGTTAATCTTTAACCAAAAGCTCATTTATTAAAACAGCAAAGGTCAATTAGAAAGTCAAATAATAAGCATTTTATCTATTTTAGTATTGAAAAAAATGACGTGAAAGAAAAATCGAACGGTATTAAAGCAAATGAACAAAACTTCTTTAATATTTTCATATCTAATTATAAAATTAGAGTGTTAAGTTGAACGCAATATACATTACATAAAGCTATATTAATAACACTACCTAGTATTCAGTAGTTTATGCACTAATAATCGTTCATTTCATGAATAAAGAAAAATAATTACATAAAGGAACTGGTGCAAGGAAACACCAATACTTTAAATCCGTTTCAAAAGTGTAGGAAAATACAATTAAATAGTTATGTAATTATGAAATTAAGTTTAGCGCCATCTGTTCATAATTTTAATAACTTGATAGAAATGCTTCCTTCAATATGACTAAGAGAGTTCAAATTGCTGTTTTATTCCTCAAGATGGCGCTAAATGATAATTCTCAAAAATCTAGCACTACGCTTGTAGAAGATAATTGTGAAGAAATACTGTACTGTACTGTTTGTGCATGGCAAATTAGAAACCATTTACAATAAAATATTTTTTAAAATTTGGTAAACAAAATATTATTACAATAGTGACAACGTAATTAATAAATTACGTTGTCACTATTGTAAACATTTTATATAATACAATTTAGGTATATTATGCTAGCTGATGCTGAATGCCAAAGGCGGATATTGTATTTTAGTACCTCAAGCATAGCGCCACCTAGCTGGTACAGATTATATAACTGTGATTTTTAGAACATTTAGTATCTGCCCTAGTTACCTATTATGATATGCGAAAATATTAGGTATATAGGAATTTTGCAACCATGTTAATACCCGTGAGGAATGATTATTCAAAATACTACTTAATGGTCTTACCCGTCCGTTAGTCCGTCCGCACACCTTTTAAAAAAAATAAATATATACGCCATTGTTGATATGGAGACAAATGTAGTTTTGTTTAAATAGGGAACATAATATATCTAATAACTTTTAATTAAAAAAAATCCGAAAAAAAAATTTTTTTACTATTAGTTTGGTTCAGTGCAAGGTAATTCGTAAAAAGTCTTACTGATACAATACTTGACTGATATGAAAATTCATCATCGTCGGCCCAGCGGTTTTTCCCTAAAAACGTAAGAGACCGACGGACACACAGATTCTTTCGCATCTTTAAAATAAGGCTCGACAAGGGTAGTACCACCCTCTAACAGAAGATTTACGCAATGAAGCTATTATAATTGCATTGAACAGTGAGCTATGGACGCATTTCACTATACAATTTAAGCTACACTCTGTCGACTAGTTTACTAACACCCTCGTAATACCTACATTTCCTAGCTTCCTTTATCCCTTCATTTCCCAAGGGTGGCAGCACCTTAGAAACTTTACTTTTCTGATATCGATGGGAGACGGCATCATCTACGACCAGAAAAACCGTCCGATAGTTTCTCTACCACTCGAAAAAGAGACACTAGAAACACATCTGTTTTCTATATTTGTATTCTAACTTTATTGTCTTTTTCTTTTTTCTTTTTTTCGCAGCAAATCCCACAACAGGTAATTACTGTAAAACTTAACCAGTTTGACATTATATTAAAAATGTTAATCGGTTTTTAACTCTTCAGTGCCCAACTAATATATTGTTAAACAATTTCTACATAAAATGTATATTTTTTAGATGACGATAAAGCCCACAAATAAAAAGCAACCATAATTGTTCATACGTTACGTAACATTTAGAAAGCTAATTTATTAGCAGTAGTGTTACGAAGTTATTTATAAATGATGCTGACAAATGTTAGCTATCAAATACATATTTAACTTTTAATTATTGTTACAGACGTTAGAACATAATCCCTTACAGATTTTTATCAATCACCTATGAGTTCTTAGATTGAAGTTTGGGCAGGTTGAAACTATACTAAACGAATGTTTGTGTTCGTGAGTTAATACGATGTATTTATATAGAAATATAATGTCTTCCTATACTGCATGCAGTCTTAAACAACTTTTTCAGAACTACTGGAATGTTGCCTTTAAATATATCCTTTCTTCGTCCTCTCTCTTCTTTATTGCTATTACCAATGGCAAGACGTGACCTTTGGGAGCCCTAGGCTTTAGACTAAATATTGAAAATTTTATAAAGTGATAGACTTTATAATTTACCTTTCTTTTCGAAAAAGATAGATTTTCTTTAATGTCTTACCTTACGTATATGTCGTATGTTGGTGAACATTATTTTTATTATACAGAATTAAATTGCTTACAAATATCTAAACCAGGTCTTCGTATTTTTAATTATTGAAATTAATTTTCTCTTAATTTACGTAATAAGACAATAAATCAATTATACTTTCATTTCACGATTGACAAGCTGCCTCGGTGTTAGCACCTATCACCGAGTCATTACTCCTGTGGCTGGACTAGGGAAGAAAATGATGCGTTTACTAAAAAACTAAAGTAAGTTTTAAAATCACGCTTTGTGGTTTAGGGTGTTCGTTGCCTGTCAGTTAGTGATTTTGTAACGAAGAAATTGAATCGATTCTTTCCTTGAATTTGTGTTAATTGAACAAAAAAACAATTTCAGTATGCTCATAAATTGATTTAGTAATGGTTGGTGTTTTTAATGCGTTCATCGCAACGCTGTGATGATCAATTTATGTTTTACCATTTAAGGAGAAAAATAATACCTCTACCCGATGATCTTCCGTATATCGAGCCCGCCATTTACAACTTATATAGAATAGCAGGACAAAGACATTAGATATTATTTAAATTAATAGTTAAACCTTAAAACATTAATTTACCTTTTGAAGATGCTTTTTTCGGCGACTGTTCCGTAAAGTTTTCTAGCCAACATCACCATAGAATCCTATATATATCATTGCTGAGAGGTTTGTCTGACTTGTCTATGTCGGTGTCCGCTTCCATTTGCATCAATGGTTGGATCCGGGGAAGGAGACCGACTGTGGGAACTGAAAAATAATTGAGGATTTCAGTATAATATTTAAAAATTATATAATCATTAAAAATACAACAGTACCAAGAGAGCTTAGTATATTTTTACTGTGTATTTTGTTTAGAATAATTGTTTGGTATTTCATGAAAATATAAACCATATAAAATTTTATTATATTTGTTAAAATTTATTGTAATTGCAAACCAAGTTCTGTGTCTTTCAGTGAAGGTTATTTTGAATTAAATAAACAGCCAATACCACAAAAAAAAATCAAATAGTTTTGCTAAATAAAATAAATTAAATAAATTAGCCAATACCACAAAAAAAATCAGTAGTAAATGTGTATAAGCCGGTGTGTTTACTAATTTCTATTTTTCCGTATATTAATATTCTTTACCTTATTGCAATATATTGCAGCGATAATAATTGTGAGAGATCTAGAGTTGCAATCCATATAATTAAGTAATAGGTAGTACAGGTATGTGCCTTCATCATTAATTTGAAGTATATATTTTTTTAATTAACTATTTCATAATATATTATTTCTCGTATACCGCTTTTAATAAGATATACTTATGTTCTAAGGAATTTATATAAAATATTACTCTGAGGACTTCTTGATATTATACGAAGAGGACAAATGATATTTGTGGCGTTGTTTATTGTTTTACTGAGAACCATAAAAGCATGAACGTGACATTTAATTTTCTTATAATTAAATCAAAAAGTACTATAATGTGGCACACGCTGCTATTTATATGGCTACATATATACATATAAAAAATGTAAAAGTAACAATTTATTAAAATAAATAAATAGCCGACATAATGGACAGACAATTATAAATGAATTAATCATATTAATAATGGTGCCAAAAAGAAAAATGCAGATGAGTTTTTATATCTTTAGGAATACCTGATAAAGAAATTGATATTGAATTTATTTACCCGATGTGTGTGTTTTAGGATAAATTCGTATTTACATAAAGTGAAAGTGAATTTAAATGAACCATGGTTAGATATCTGCCTTTCTGTGTTAAATATTCCTTTTGTCCGATTGAGCTCAAGGTCTAAATTCCCCTTTGAAGTTTTATTTCAAATGTTCGTGGCAAGAACTTTTATTTTGTTACCTGTCGCCTTGATTTGTCCTACAAAAAATATTAAGAGTAAATAAGAATATAATATTTCAATTGAATGACTTGAATATTTTATAATTTGTTTGTTTTTAGCACCTCAAATTTTAATAGAAAAATAAATTCCATGTGATATGTATAACATTATTATATTATTATTATTATCCAATTTCCGTGTTCTATTAATCTGTATATTCAGTTAATAAGACGCAACTACCACAAAATTAAATTGTGAGTGCACTTACGAGACTTTATTTTCTACAGACATGTTAAGGTCTCAACTCAATTCCCATCATAAAATGTAATATGGATATGGCATTTCTTAGTTATATGGTATGTAGTTTTTTGTTATACAGTTGCAGACGCATTATGTTGCTTTAAAGACCTTGCAAGGTAAACGAGGAGATGTTAATGCCAGTAAGTGGGGCTGCAGTCCCATCAAAAAATAAACAGTCGGTTTCCTTCATTGCTATTCAGAAACAAGAATACAAGCTTTTTTCATATTATTGACGATTTAGATATAAATGAGAGTAAGACAGTTTAAATACACTGGAAAAAACAAAATGATATTGGGTTTTTAACAGACTGGTGCTTGATTATGGTATCAAAAGATTTATATTTTGGAAAATAAACGAATTCCTAATAATTTTGTTTCTTTTAACATTTAACACTGTTTAAAAAAAAACTTGCTGTTTTCTAGTAATTATAAGAATAATTTAACCTGTAACTATTCTTTGGGTGCTTTTTATACAAATAAGTGTCTTTAACTTTAGTAATTTAACGGCAATAATTTGTTTTTAATGGCCTGCGGTTCAAACTGCCGATAAACGATTTTACTAATTCAACCATAGCGTCACCTATCTGATGAATTTATGTAGATTATTGTTATTTTTAATACGTATACTGTCAGTACTAGATATTGATGAAAAAATGATATACAAACATTGAAATCTTCTTCATCACCATCGGCCCAGTGGTTTGATTCTAAAAAAGTAATTGACTGACGGACTGAAAGATACTTTCGTCCCCATTCCTCTTGGTTGGAGATGTCTTACCAGCCATTATATATTTCTATTCTATATTATTTGGCTTTTTATTATTGGCAAAGTTCACAACTCATTTACATCTGACATTAGAGAAAATAAAAGCTAACCAGTTTAAAATTACATAAAAATAATTAACATAGGTTGTCACTTTTTAATTTTTTATAATGTAGTGTTTAAAATTTCGACCACATTACATAACACCTAAAAAGCTAATTAATTGCTAGTACGTATGTTTTATTTTTGATTTTTTTTTAAACATGTTATATCATCAGCGAATAAAGGCTTATCTTATCTTAATAAGGTTACTAAATTATTTGTAGACTTTGGTGATAAAGGTCATCTACCATATAAATATATCTCAAATATCCAAACGCTAGAATATAATGGATTGTATCAATCAATATGCTATTTGATCAAAGGTTGGACAGGTGGAAACTATATTAAAACAAATGTACAGCGTATTTATATACAAATGTGACGTCCTCCAGCCGTATTATGTAACGTTGATAATTTATAATTATGAGTTTGTCCGTAATTTTACCTACCGATATCAGAAGCTGTATAAGCATTTTAAATGTTGCCAAAATGAAACAAGATAATAATATTTCAAATAATAGTAATATCATTTACGTACAATTAAGATATTACAAAAAAATTAAATATATTATTAATTAATAATATTACAATACAAATACATTCATATTATTCTTTTTCGGATTTACTGGAACGTAGCCTTTAAAAATATCCTTGCTTCGTCCACTCTCATCCATAGCTGTTACTTCTGGTGGCTGGGGCTAACACTATATGGGGGCCTACCAAACCAGTCAAATAACGTGTTTATTTGATTAATTATAATTCCTTATTCCATATAAATACATAGATAAAATTATTATTAATAATTGGCATTATATGTGGATTAATTATCTATCTATTTTCCCAATATATTAACTATCTCCCCTTATAGACACCAGGACAATTAACGTTAATGTGTAACTCACAATTCAACCACTCTGATTGAACCACGATGGATTCAATTACACCAATAAAATCGTTTGTATAATAATAATTAATATATATCGATATAAAAACATTTGTACGGTAAAATTACTACATAATAATATTGTAAAAATAATGACCGATTATTTAAATTAAAAAAAAAAAAAATTTTCTTTAAAATATGGTTTAGTTACAAAAATGCAGTCGAGCTATACGAATTCCGTAGTTTATAAAAGCCTCAGTTCATTTAACGTTGTTAGCTGCCGTGCCTTCGCAGGTAGACTTCTGTAATATGACTTAGTTAAGTTTATGAAATATCTTAGTTCCTACACAATATAGGTTCCTAAGTGTTTTCTTTCATGGCGTTAGAGTAACATGTGTCAAAACTAATGGGTTCTTTCAGTGCTGTATAACAAAGCACTGATCAGTGCTTACCGCAGACATACCTGTAGTCTGATGACCCAATTTCGAATTTTTCAATAAGAATAAATCTTATAGTATTATTGGTTTTTACGGGATATTTTCAATGTATATCTTTATATGTTTTCCGATATTTCAGCACTGTCCTGTGCCCGCGCCATGATCACGTACCTAGATAACTTACTGCGTTTAAAAACATTAACTGCTGTAATTTAAATGTCTATGTTGGCTTAAAATCCTATATAGAATTATAAACAAGTGTAGCCGTAAAAAAGCGTTTTTGGCCTTACGTTTGTTTTTACATTATATGTGGAAAAATATAAATAAATAGATATTGATCGATTAAATAGATATTAAAAACAAACATACATATAATATAACTGTTTGGTTTTGTAACAAATCGACTAAACTTTTGTATTTTATTATTTTCACTAAACTGACACATGTATTTTCTAATAAGAAATAAATAAATCAGTAATCCGTTTATCATAAATAAATAATTTGTTCAAACCATTTATTTCATACATTGACTATTATATGAGAATTTGACTGAAAACTGTCGATTAAATCTGTCAATATGCATAAAAAAGAAAGTTCATTGAATGAAATATGGCCCGAAATATTTTGTTTCGGTGTACTTAAGTTCATAAACATTATTAATATAATACATACATACAAAAATAAAGAAAAATAATTCAGGAGGGATAAATAAGGTAATATCCGTTCAAATATGATTCATTTTATTAATGTATATTATTTATAATTGTTAAAGATTACGTCGCTGGTGGCCTGCGGCGTTTCTACGGTTATAAAAATTTATTTGATTCTTCTACAAGATAGAATTATATTCTAAGGAATTTATATAACATATTACTGTGAGGACTTTTTAATATTATACGAAGAGGACAAGTGATATTTGTGGCGTTGTTTATACTTTTACTGAGAAATATAAAAGCATGAACGTGACACTTAAATATCATTTAATTATACATGCTGCTCTTTATATCGTTACGTTAACAATCTATTAAAATAAATAAATAGCTGACACAATAGACGGATAATTATAAATGAATTAAGGAACAAAAAGGGAGAGGGAGTTTAGGTTTGATATATCTTTAGGAATACCTGACAAAGAAATTGATAAAGGAATCGATATATCTTCTTGAAACGGAACTTTATTTACCCGCTATTTGTGTGTTTTGAGATAATTCGAGCGTAACAGAATGTGACGGTGAACTTAATTTAACATGACTTACGTATTTGTCTGTCAAATCTTCCTCTATTAAGATCTAGGTCTAACTTTCCCTTTGAAGTCTTATTTGAAATGTTTTATTGTTTTTGTCTGTTTATATGTTTGTTTGTTGTCAATTGTCAATTGTCAAATAATACTATTCTTCATTAAAGTACGTAGAAAATGGTACGTGGAAAATGTAGAAATGATATAAAAAAATGTGGTTTACAATTAGACTAACCCTGTTATTATTCAAGACCGGCCAGAGTGCAGACGAAGTCACTAGCGACAGCTATTCCTAAATAAATATAATTTAATTGAATTACCATTCACGGACCAACTAACATACTTTAGTGTTTAATAGTAGATGAAAGTTTATGTCAGTTTTTTTTTATTTTCGAAGTAATATATTAGAAGGTTTAATAACAATGGAAGCGAACATATAAAACTTCAGTGTTTATGAAGCTACGAGTATATTCATAAAAAATCGATATCAAATAGAATTTGACAAGCCAGTTGTTTTCGTAGTCCGACACTTCTCCCCCAGGACCCCCCACTCAGGGCAAACATTTGTCTAAAAAAACTCCAATGTTTATTCTGTGTCTGGGTGTTTAGTATCGAAGTATTTAGTTTGTCATTTATATATGTACGTTTATCAGCTGACTGATTTCCATAGCACAAGCTATGCTTAGCTTGGGATCAAACGGCCGTGTATAATAATGTCTCGTAATATTTATTTGCATATTGTTTTTAAAATATCGTTTTATTTACATTTGCATACTCTATAATAATAATAAATATACATTAAGTACATTTTTCTACATTATAAATGAAATTTAATAATCTAATGGTAACTCTACGGTTTGAAAGATTTAGATTTTAAAGGAGATTATTCATTTATATGAATAGCTGTTGATAATGATTCTTTTCAAATGAATTTTCGATCAGTAACAAATAACTCAAATAGACCATATTATTGTTAAATCATGAAATGCATTATTTATAAGTTTTCAATTAAAATATTGGCTCGGATTTTTGTTTCCAAATTGTTCAATGCTATATGAATTTTCATTCCGCAGGGATGCTGTTACAAGGGTTTTGAATTATTAAATTATTTCATAGCTTTGTAGCAACACCACTTTGTAGTTTTTGAATACGAGCCTTCATACATAATGCAATACGAGAATGTTGAACGCTTAAATTCATCTTGTACAAATTTTCGGAATAGTGGTAGATATTCAATTAATTATTCAAAATTTTACAACTTTGAAAGTAAATGAAATATGTATTTTCAAACAAGAGATTCAGTTAACAGGATATTAAACGAAGGCATTCTTGGTGGTTTTAAGGCCTCGGGTCTTTATTGCAGAATCTTCGAAAAATAATCAATCAATCAATCAATCTTATTTATTTACCTTCTGATGGGAGGAAACTTAATTCAAAATATCTTTTATTTGTCAGTACAATCTTAATGTGATACAATAAATGTTTATATTTACGAGGTTTTAAATATATATGATACTAGTAGTTCTTTCCCGCGACTTCGACCGCAAGGACTCTAGAACACAGAGCTCGTAAGAAACTCCTTCGCTGAAGCTTTTTTGGTCAACTTATTAGCTTTTTTGGTCAACTTATTAAAATTGCTCTTAGCGAAAAGTCCTAATATTATTTCAAGGTAATAGTATAATATAGTCTACATCCAACGTAAGAATTATTAGATTCGGATAAGTTACTTTGTAGATTATTTTAATATTAATTACAAATAACCTCACAAACATACAAACTTTATATATTTATAATATTAGTATAGACTTAGATCAGACTGAGATTTGTCTGTACTAATATTATAAAAAGATAAATATTACACGTAAATTGTCACATAATGCAATAGAAAAATATATATATATATAAATTAAATTCCACACGCTGTGCATATTTGATTAAAATCGGTTCTGCAGTTTAGGAATCCATAGCGGACCAACAGAGTGACACGTAATTTATTTTTATTAAGATAGCAAGTAAAGTGTAAAAGTGATCATTTTACTTTTATAACTACTTGATTCGTGGTTTATTATTCAAAACATTCCGTCAAACTGATGCGGGTTCGAGAGTTATAGAGAAGATATATTATAATATTTTATTTTAATATTAAAATATCAATAAAATGAGTACATGTTATTAAAAAATAAATAAAGAGTAGGTTGAAATTACTAAGTGGGGGGGGGGGGAGGGATGACTGATGATGATGATGATGACAGAGTTCATCTGTGTCAATAGAAGGCCCTGTTGAGATCACAGTGAAGTGCGAAAAGCGATTCAACAAAAAAAAAACATTACACCGATTAACAAAAATATGTGGTTCCTAAGACAGTTTATGCTATAAAGTGTTTTTGGTTGTTATTACATATTTTCTTAATACATAGCTACTATAACTATTATAAAGAGTTGTGGAACTCTTTATAATAGTTTACCCTAAAAATCACCCACACGCCGTGGGCGAGAGTTTTATTTGAGGCGGGTATAGGAAGATCAAACATGTCCGAACGAAAGAGGATTACCAACATTAAAGTATTGAGCTGTTTCAGATACCATATTTTATCTCTTTCATCAGAAACTGTGCTCAACATTGAAACGGATTATTTATTGCGACCGGAACAAAAAAAACACCACCTTGAAACATTGGAAGACTTCTCGATAATATGACATTAATTTTCAATACGCGCATGTTACGTCATGTATGACACATTTACAATAATTGTACAAAATAAGTCAGAAAAAGCTTTAGTAAAGTCATTTAATAAGATTTGTTCCAGACAGATAAAATGAAGTTAAAGAAGAGCTTGTAAACTAGTAATAATAGTCGCAGCCATTCGTTTTACTTATCGCAAAGCTCGAATGAATGTTTAAGACATTCCACTCATTCTATTTAATTTTAAGATTGCTTTAATTCCTTAATTATTTTCGGCCACAAAGTCCAGTTAGTTCATAAGATCAAAATTGATTGAATGATGTTAAAATGGGATATAATATGTCGTAGACAGTTTTAAGCGTATTCTGGGGAAAACAAAAGATAATATATAATTTAAAAAAAAAACATACTCCCTAGGCACCATACTGTTTCATGCTATTATGTATTAAATTATTATCAATATTTAAGAATATTTTCGTACAGAAATGGCCTTGTTACTTTTAAGTCAGTTGCTTTGTATGTTTATGAATCTTGGTTACATCGACTGTCAATCCTAAAATATAGTATAATATCATATTTACTACAATATGAATATATTTTTAAAACATTTTTTCTCTATTGTTTCTAATATACTAACTAAATATATTGAAATTTTGCTTTCGTCTCCGCCCACCTAAATAAATTAATACATCGTTCTCAGTGGTACAAGTACGGTTATTATTTAATTTTTTTTTGTGTTTTAAATCTAACTATCGACTAATACGACCACCATAAGGTAATAGCTGAGAGAAGTTATTCCATTCTACATAATTAACAAATACCATAAAAAAATATCCTATCATATAAACGTGCAATTTTATTTATATAATGTTAGTACAAGTACAAAAGTATTCGTTGCTAATATCTTAAATAGTATAAAAATTTGTGAAATATTCAAACATAACCTGAATGATGTGACTACCAATAATCTATTTCGTAAAGATTAAGACCCTTAAAAAGAATATACTTCCTTATCAAAACACCCTATATTTGCTTCTGTCAATATTTAATGGCACCAAAAGTGTAGTATAAGCTGAAAAAGTTCAATTTGTGAATATTTCACTTGCAACTATTATAAATGTAAGGATGTATTTCGAAAAAACAATGTCACGTGGTCATCGATCGTGAAGACGATGAGAATAATGACAGATGAATTGTTTAAAAGACTCCTCCAGTTTTGGTAACGCTGCGCGGTAGGCGGGAGAGGGCCGCGGGGTCACGGTAGACCTATGCCCGTAGTATAGCAGGGGTTAGCAGGAGAAGTCGGTGCGGCGCGCGCGGGGTCGATAAGCAGTGTTGAACGGGCCTCCTGTGCTGGCAGTCGTGTACTTGCCCTACTGGCAGTTTAGTTCCGATACGCGCGCTTATTCAGAATTGATCACAAGTAAGCTTCGCGTATTCGACTTTACTGCAACAGAAGTATAGTTACAAGTAAGTAAATCAATTTCCATACATTAAAATAATAATAAATTAGGACTCTTGTAACATAGAATTTAAATTTAAAACTTAAAATAAATATTATGTTAAAATATTATATAATTTACAAAAACAAAAATATTTTTTGAGCAAGCTTACAGTACAACATATAATTTAAATTTGAGTTGGTATTGAGGTTAAACCGTTGTGTCAACCTAAAGAAATTTACTTCGTATGCGGCAACGCGGGGTGTTTACTGAAACTATGCGCAGAAAAAGAGCTTGAGAAAATGAGTACATTTTCCTTTTTTATTTGTAACGATAAATCGAGTAGAAAAAGACATTAAATTAAGTTTCTAATAAGCGTATTTGTATATTTAAGGAAATGGAAGAGATCTCTACATTTAGTTATGTAAGAGATGTAGGACACAGTTGACCTCATATTCCGGGTACAAAGACACTTTTAAGCGATGTCAGGACATTTGCACATACTTCTGTGTAACAAAATAAAACACGTTTTCATAATAATTTTATCGCATAGTTTAGCAACCAATAATAATGAAAAACGTACGTTATTGAGGTTCCATACTTGGTTAGCTACAAGTGTTCTACGATTTGGCTACAAGTACCTACGCTTTGCTACATCTCGGTTACGACTACAATAATATTTCGCTGAAAAGTATTTTTTATTGTACGGGTATTACATAAATTTAGTTGACAGAGTTCTTTTGCAATCAACGTTGTTATTATATTTTATTTTTAAAAAGATCTTTTGTTTCATAAATCTATTAAACTGTAACTTGTATGTTTCTTTCCGTTACATGACGTTCATTGTGTTTGTTATTCAAAAAATGTTTGAGATTGTTTTTAAAATTAATACAATAACATTACTTTAAAAACTGTGAAGCGTCTTTTCCTAAAGATGTAATGTTAAGATAATCTAATGAGGGAATGTCTTACATTTTTATTACTTTTATCTCGTGTATAAGAATTTGGGTATCAATTCTTAAGTAATGTTGAAATTACATAATAAAAAGATATAAAAGAGCCTCATTAACACCGGTAAAAGGTAATGATTAAATGTTCATATAACTGGACAACTTTTCTTAGAATTTAAGCTTCAAAAAGTGATAACTATTTTAATATATATATATATAAATATAATATATACATATTTAATATATATATATATATATATATATATATACAATTTATTTATTTATTTTTATCTCGACGGAACAGACATCAAAATACTTTTAAATACAGGCCGATTTATTTGGGTCAAAAAAGATTCTAAAATTACACACATAAAAAGAAAATACTCAAAGTAAGCACTTTCAAGATTGTCAAGATCAATAAAAAAGCGTGTGCTCTGCAAATTTGTCCTGATTTTTTTACAGATAATCTACGAGTGCAGCAAATATAAATTATTGAAGTTATTTCTGATCCACGTTTTATAAATATAACTGTCTAACGATTTCACTTTTAATTGACTTGACATTTTAAAAGCCAGTCGGGTAGAAAACATATTAAATGGAATATTGTATTGTGCATAAATTAATAGAAATAATTATTTTTGTTATTTAATTTCTATAATATTACTGTAGAGATGGATTATAAATAAAACTAAAATGTAAGTACACTTAGTGCCCTGGAGACAAAATTATTCTCTTTCTAAATGTTGCTGGCGTTGTTTAGTAAAAATTTTTTAAAGTTTTGATTTTTTTGTCATCCATTGGAGGATTAGAATTTGTAAGATTGGTTCATTACTAAAGTGATTTTCGGTTTTCTCTACATTTTCAGAACTTATTTTGTTTTTAATAATGGATATTTATAACGGTGTAAAAAGCTAAAATAATATGATTATAATATTAATTTATTAGTAAAATACGCTATTCTTTTGCTATATTATGCTGTCCGGATGACATTTTAAATTGAAGTTAATTATTTTAATGGAAAGTCATTTTGTAAGAGTATTGGTGTTGATTAATAAATAAGATATTTACTGATATTTTATTTTGATAAAAAAAATATTCTTAACTGTCTGTCTTAGTCACAAACTGCTGATTTTTATTTTCTATCGGTGGGTTCTCGTTATCACATATGATGGGTTATAATAATAATATAACTGTCTTACTATTTTGAAAAATAAATACATTTGCGACTCTATATATATATTACTTAGGAGAGGGTTGAAGTCACCGGCAATGGCTGGTATCGAATAAAAGATTCTAAAGTACATGTTGAAAAGAAAATATTTATGTATTCATTCTTTCAAATCATAACTTGCTACCAAATACCGAACTGTCGCTAAATCACCTGTGACTTTCCGACCATCTGTTTTCAAATGGTCGTACCAGCTCAGAGGTATATAAGGTAGATCATTGAATTTTCGTTTAGAATTAGAATACAAACAATGATTTTGGAACTGAATTTAGTAGGGTGTTTTGAAAGGGGTTGGTTGCCTGAACGATGTAGTTAATTTTGAAGAGTAGTCTGATAATTATATTTGGATACATTAAGTAGCGTCGTTGTTCTACGAATCAATATTTCGCTCTTATCAACGGTGAAAGTATCAGAAAACTCTTTTCGGTTTATACTAATATTTTATAGGTTCATAGGTTTCTTTATTTTTTATTTTCCACAGCCAACTTGGGCTTTATTTTCAAGTTAAAACTTTGAAATTGCATTTCATGCTAATATTTGTTTGTCTTTTATAAAACACGCAGGTTGTTTGAGATTACTAGTGCAATCGTAGTCCTAGTTACTTTATTTGTTATCAAACAGATTTAAACGACTTTTGATTTTTTTGAAAGATAATAAGAGTTGTAACATGATATTTGGCATTCAAAGAACTGGAAGGAATCTCATTTTTATAAACTCTGTTATAAATTACATTATTTAAAATTTAGACATTTTATGTTTGGTTTCGTGTATGGTGGTTGGCTTGAAATATAACATACCATAATTTTTACTTTTGCGTATTTTTTTGCAATTATGTTGAAAATAAAATAAATAAATCTTCAGGGACTAAATGTCACTGTCTCATTGTGATTTTTTATTTTAATATCCAATCGGTTTTTTGCAACTCAGCAATTAAGACAATTGACAAATATTTTTGGCCAAAAACGATAAATATTTGGAGAACTAGTATCTCTCTTTGCTATGATGGTTCCTTAAAATAATCATTTTAATATTTTAATATTATGTGAAATATAAATTGATTTAGTTCCCAAGTAGTTTTAAAACAACCAGTTGAGAATTTTTCATGTAGACGACGGGTTTGAGTACAGCTAAGATGAAAAGTATTATGAGATTAATTAGTTCCTCTTCAATATATTACTGAACGACAAGTTCGAGTTTTACTTCTATATATTGAAATAATTCTCAAGTCATAACAAACAAGATAGCTTATGATCAATTAATAATTTAATTAATTTAATTAAATAATTTGAAATTGAACTATAAAATATTAATATATAAACACGACGCAGATAGCAAAATATATATTATTAAACGTTTCATTATAGTACAAACATTATAAATATCTATACGAGTATATTTATAAAATTATATTTAATTATAGATATCCCCTTTAAACCTAAAGTCCTGGAAGTGGAAATATAATATTACTAACATGAAACATAATTATATTTCACTTATATTTGAGCGTAACAAGTGTGGATTACAAGTGTGTTCAGACATTTGAATAATCCCAAACCATGACAGTGTTTAATTTTTTCATATTTTTTTTACAATCTCCGGAAATTATTGTAGATGATAGAATTACAAAATAATGTATTATAATTTGTGAACATTTGCTTTATCGGATTTATCATCTTTTATTTTGTAAATAAAATTCTTATGATAACGTTTCTTGGATAATATTTTAAATAAACACATCCCAAAGATAGACGTACTTTTTTCTTAGGGTAAAAAGTAATGATTAAATGTAAAATGTAAAAATGTAAAATGTAAAAATGGAACAGTATAAAATAGTTTCAATACAATATTGTATAAAATTGAATGCGTAGCCGAATATGATATTCCTTTGTTATTTTGTTTACTGTACCGTAAATATTGAGGACAATAATTTCATTGGAAATTTATTTATTGTTAGCCTATAGACGTTTATTATAATATTTATTATTATATTAATATTTTAGACACAAATATATAGAAATATTTTAATTATTTTATTTGTTTGTTGTTACGAAAATATTACTCAACGGATTTTTACAAAATTTAGTATGTACTTTCTTAAGTTTTTAGGTTCAAAGATGTTTTTTACTTGCATTTACTTCTGTAATTTTTAGGGAAAAACTTAACATTTTCTCTTTGATGACGATAATACGAAAGTAGCACGGATTAAATATATATATATTTATATTTAGAACATGGATGCCTTTTGTGGAGGTTCGAAGTTGAGCGTTGAAAGATAAATGAATTCACTGGCAACAGCTAGTATCGAATAATACATTCTAAAGCACTTAAGACTTCAACTTTAACGGTTTTTTAAATTATTATAGAAAAGGAAATGTTTGTGTATTCATTCTTTCAAATATACCTCACAAGCGAATAACGAACTGTCGTTATCCACCTGTGACCATTGTTTTCAAATGGTCGTACTAGCTCAGAATGTATACAGTAGGTCAGTGAATTTTCGTTATAAAAGGACAAGCGTTTTAAAAAGCATTGAATATAACGTAATAGGAAATTAATTTAGGAACGTGTTCTTCAGGGATTGTTTGCCTTAAGAATGTAGTTAATTAGTTAATTTAGATGTCTATTCTGATAATTATATACATGATACGTCGTTGTTCTACGAATCAATATTTCGCTCCTATCAAGGGTGAAAGTATCAGAAAACTTTTTTCGGTTTATACTAATATTTTATAGGTTTCTTTATTTTTAATTTACCACAGCCAACTTGGGCTTTATTTTCAAGTTTAAACTTTGAAATTGCATTTCATGCTAATATTTGTGTTCTTTAATATAACACGCAGGTTGTTTGAGGTTACTAGTGCAGTCGTAGTCCTGAGTAAGTGCTTTTGTTATTAAACAGATTTAAACGACTTTCGTTGATTTGAAAGATAATAACAGTTGTAATATGATTTTTAGTATTTAAAGAACTGGAAGGAATCTTATTATTGGTAACTCACTCGGCTTTGTTAAATATAATGTATATTATTTATTAATGAGGATGATTCAAATGAAATCATTAATGATTAAAAAGAAATCACAATTAAAAACGGCATGCTCCTTATTTAACTAGATCGGTTGGTTGGTCTAAAACGGTCTGTATGATAACTCTTTGTGATGAAAACGACTCTGCAAGTCTTTTCTACTTTGCGTCTATTCATTGCAATTGTGTTGAAAAAAAAAAAGTAAATAAATTGTCAGGGACTAAATGCCTCTGTATTGTAATATGAGTTCTCTGCCTTTTAAAATTAATTTAATTAATCCCCAAGTAAAACTAGTTGAGAACTTTGTATGTAGATTGTAAGTTCTAGGATTCCTGCGATAGCGGAGATGAAGAGTACTATGAGTATAATTAGTTCCTCTTTAATGTAACGCCAATTTCGAGTTTTACTCCTATATATTGAAATAAACTTCAAGTTATACCAAACAAAATATTCTTATATTATTAACATGTAGTTAAAATTAAAATGAAATTGAAATACGTTTAAGAATTAACTTTTAAATATATGCCAATTTCTCTGTGGCAAATTAATATTTTAATATGAAAACGAAGTACTTCTCGTGGACTTTTCCAAGACTTTGCAGTTCCTTGAAGACCCTAAAAAAGTTCACTGATTTTTAGACATATTTATATTTCATTTGTAAGTGTAGGAAATATAAATGCCTGAAGTAATTTCTTATCCACATTTTATAACAAAATCTATCTAGCGATTTCACTTTTGATTGACTTGACATTTTAAAATTCAGTACCTACATAGTCATATTAAGTACATATTCAATCGAATAATCTATTGTGCTTTCAAATAAATGAATAAATATTTTTATTTCAATAAAATATAATTAAAATTGGAAAATATTTATAAAAATTCTATGCAAATTCTCAGTGTCGTGGAAAGTAAAAAAATCATCTCTTTTTTATTGTTTAGCTAACATTATTTAAGGTTTTTAAATGTTGTTGTCACTCATTTTATAGAGTACCTTAGACTTTCCTTTTTTGTATTTAGGAATGTAGTTATTTTCGTTTTGCTCGACAGTAACTTTTTAAGATATTATTTTTCTTCCATGTTGGAAATAAATATAGTATAAAAAGTTTTAATAAGCATTTCATAAAGTTTATATTTTCGGTATTGATATTGAATATTATTGATATTGAATATTCTATCGGAGTAAGTGGTTAGGAGTCAAGCTATTTTGTCATCTAACTCCAATAATTGCTCCGTTTCCGTTTACGAAACCTTAGTGATATAAAAAATTATCATTAAAGATTAAAATATTGAATAAAAACATTTTATATATTGGAAGAGTTGCTTGTATTTTCATTTCTTTCAATATAAAATGAAAAATTTAATATTCCTATAATATATACAAAAAAAATCATATTTATCCCCAATAAGTTGTAAAAAAGCCACTTGAGAACTTTCGACGACTTCCGACTTGTCTCACTGTTTCTGACATTTGAAAAGCCAGTCTATTGTCGGATTCAACACGTATTGTAGAAAAATAATTGAAGTATTAACTATTTTTTCTTAAATATATATTTAGGCAATGGAGTTACAAATAAAAATGAAATACAAATACACTTAGTGTCCTGGAGGAAAAAAATCTCTTTGTGTTTGTTGTTGGCATTGCTGTAAGTAAATTTTGTTTTTATTAATTTTATGGAGTACCTTAAATTTTATAAATGTGGTGTACTTAGGACTGAAAAGATTTTCGTTTTCCTCGACATTGACTGTTTAAGAATTCATTTATATTTCGCAATGGAAATTAAATATTACGTATAAAAAAGTTTTAAGTAAATTTCTATTAAGTTAAATGATTAGTCAAACATGATATTATTTTTGCTATTATTTTATTGTGTTGGCATTATAATAATTATAATAATAATATAAGCGTTTTATTTCAGACACTTACAATTATTAATCGACACCGTGTCCGTTTGCCTTTTGTTGGCAAAGGCTTCTTCCAACTTCTTCTAATATTTTCTTTCTCGATCCTAGTACCCTCAACTACTTTGATATTGTCTTCCCACCTTTTGTATAATCTTCCTCGATTTCGCTTTCTATATATGGGATACCAGTTCATGACGGTTTTACTCGATTTCTCTGAACCTCTCAGTGCCCTGTCCATCGCCATTTGTTTTTCCGTATTATGTCACTTTTTCAAGTTTCGTAATTTGTATGATGTTTTCGTTTCTTATTCTATCCGATTTTCTTATGTTTAACATACTCCATAGATCTCTGACAAATTTCAAGTTTTTGGTGAAGTGCTTTCGTCAAAGTGATGTCAAATTGAATTATTCTACATTAACTATTAGCGAGGGTAATTATTCTATTGGAAAGCTATTTCTAGTAAGGGTACAGGAGCTGCAAACATAATCTGACAACTCTTTATTTTTCATATATGTATATATGTAATCAATTATTTTGAGCTAATTTGGTTATATTTTTTTATAGCTTACGCAAGTTCTATTTTAATATACTTCATAATTTTTAATATAAAATCTAATAATAATATAAAATCTATTAATATTAAGTCTTAAGTGCCTATTTAGGTCCCCTAGTGTATTCATAGACTGATTTAATTTTCAATCGGTAATTTTCAATCGGCTTGCTTTTATTTACAAATTTATATTGACCTTGCTTTTGATTTTGAACAAATTTTCACTTCATTAAGAAGCTTTTACGGTTTTCTGTGAAATTATCCTATACTACCCTGTTCTAGTATGCGTTGCAACGCTAGTGAGGGAAAAGAAATGTTTATGTATTTTTCTTTCAAGGATACTGCGGTTGTGCAGTTTACTAACTGTCAACTGAAAGTTCGTTAAAATCAGACGAGCATTTTAAAAGTTCATTTAGGACCTACAAGGGGCCGGTTTCCTTAATGATTTTATTATTTTTAATAAATAGTCTAATAATCAATTAAGATACTTGAAGGGGTTTCGATTTCCATGAAACAATATTTCACTAGAGTGAGATTTAATTTATCATTTTTTTTTAGATTTAGTCTTTTGATTGTTTTGTTTGAGGTCTATTGTCCTCATGACGTAAAAGAAAAGTTACCTCAGCAACCGAGCTGTCAAGCTTCTATGTCTTCCTTCGACCTACGTCCTTCCTTCTTTAGTACGATTTGAGACAAGAATTTGATAATAAAAAAGCTTAAGAAAACTTCCTAATTCTGAAATAAAATAAATAAATCCTGTTATTTTTTCTTCTAATTGATAAAGTAGTTTACTTATGCCGTTATCCAATATCGTTTCTATAACTAATGATGTCTTTTGTAACTTTAAGTAACTGCCCTTATTAGGGCATACCTATATTGTATAGCTATCGTATAGCATTTGGAGATGAGAAATCAAAATGACTTTTTCGAAATAGCGTTATAGAAATAAGTACAACATTCAATTGCACTTTTTTATTAGATCTATTTATGTGGCAAATTTAAGATTTTTCCACATTGTGAATACTCCATTATAAGACCCATATGTTTTATTAATAGTTGATTTTGTATTCTGTTTTTAGTTCACAATTATTATATAGTTGGAGGGTTTTAATAAAATCATTTATAAAAGTATAATTATAAGGAACTGAAATGAATAAGACTCAAAATTCCCAAGTGTGAACTGCACAATATTTAGACACTGTCTATACACAGCTAAGTATGGACAATTAAACGTTACACTATAATACAAGCCCTATTAAAAATATAAACATAGATATCCATCCATTTAAATATTATCAATATCTTTAAAGCTTTATATTTCACGTTTGTCTTTGAGCGGATCAAGTGTGAATAACAAGCCTGTACTAACAATTTAATAATATTATATTCTAACAATAAAATGTTTTATTTATAGCATTGATATGTTGTTTACAAACTCTACTCAAATGTAATTACATAAAACTTTCTTTTGTTTTATTTTCAAACAAAAATATAACATATAATTATAGAAGTAATCAATGGAATATTTTATCATTTTAAATGTAGCAAATGTAAAATCATCAAGTCGCTCCAATCCACACTTTGTAGAAAACTTTCTAACATTTTTAGATTTGATTGACTTGAAGTTTTAAAAGCCGATCTAAAGTCGGATATAATACATATTAAATGTATTTCACATTATCGTCGTTCAAAATTGTTAAATTATTGGCTCTATTTCTAAATTTATATAATGTTAATTAAGAAATGGAAATATATCTAAAACTTTTAATATACATTAACCTAACGGAAAGAATAATCTCTTTGTAAATGTTGTTTGTATTTCTAAATTTATATTGTTTAAGGTTTTTAATTTTTGCAGACCTTGAGTGGGAGTGAGACCTTAAACTTCTTAGAAATGGTGTATTTAGGACTGAAGGGATTTTTGTTATTCTTGACCTGAGGTTTCGTTATCTTAAGAAGTAATTCATTTTTTCTATATTTTCGGTATTATTTTAATTATTATTGACGATTTTTTTTTTAAGTTGTTTATAGTAACAGTATAGGAGTTTATTATTCGTCTGTAAATTAACCCAGCTATTTTTTTTCTGACTCCATTGATTGCTCCTCCTCCGGTGTAAGAGTTCAAATTTTTAAGTCTTAAGTGTCTTTTTAGTTCTCCTAACAAGTTGGTTAATAATTTTTTTTATGATTTTGTCACATAAATAACTAAGTATTGAAAACTTAGGTATTTAAATAATTACACTAATTGTTTCTTTTAAAAGTAATCGTTTTGGTTGAGTAAATAAGAAACTTTAAAATAATGGGTATATTAAACCAGAATAAACAAAATTTAACGATTTTCTATTATACTTACTGGTATATGATAAATGTTTGTGTATTAATGTTTTCAAATATATAGCATTATTGAATTACGAACCATCGCTAACCAATCGCTAAACCATCTGTGAACTCTCCCACCATACGTTTTCAAATGGTCGTGCTAGTTCGGAGGTTTGTAGGGTACGTCACTAAAGGTACGTTACGTTTAGGACACTCAAACATTAATTTTGAATATGAATTTGAGTACATTCTTCCTTAAAGCATTTTAGTTAGATCTCCTTAAGTAAGGCTTTTTAGTTAGTTCTTCGTAAGACTTTTTAGTTAGTACCTCTTAAGGGTGGTTGCCAGACGATTTAGTTAATAGTGACGAATAGTAATCAATTTAATTACCTGAAAGCTTTTCTTTTTTCAATCAAACAATATTTTGCTGCTTTGTGGGGTTAAATAAACAAAAATTTCCTTTACAATTTACGTTCAAAGACTTTTTTATTTTTTTGTTGCTAAACCGAAGTTTGGCTGTATGTTTACCAAAGTAAAACTTTAAAATTACATTTAGTATCAATATTTATTTTATATTCAGTTTAACAGCCGGTTGTTTGAGGGTGATGGTATAATCGTAGTTTGATACATTTTATTCTGTTAATTCATAATCGAATATATTAAAACTGTTGTCTTGAATGTCAAAAAGAGTTGTCACATGATTTCATTGATTAAAAAAACTTTAAGGAATCTTAAATTTTATTTGTCTAAATTGTATAAGGTATAAAATATTATTTGTAGGAATTGAGACATTCTTCATAGGGCTTTATCATAATTCTTGATTTGTTTGAATTGATAAAGTAGCTTAATAGCAGTTGTTTTACAAATATTGTTTCTATAATTATATATATTTTCTATAACTTTCTCTTACTGTCTTAATTAGGCCATATACCTATAAATATATTTAACTATTTTTGACATTATGAAAGAGCATATGGATATACAGGTTCTTTTTTTCAAATAACTTTACAGAAATAACTTATCGAACTACATTCTCTTTGGACCAGTGGGCTTTTTATTTATTCCTATCTGTTAATTATAAGTTTATTAACTAAAACCGAAACGGAACTGAAAAGTGAAATAATTAACGATTGAAATAAAATATTCAAGTTTTAATTTAAGGTTTTCCATATTAAGAATGGCGCTCTCATTATAAAATATTATTGTAACACTCGATTATAGACATAGAGACACACACGAGACGAGACACGAGATAGCCGGTTGTAGAGTTTATTATTCATATTTGATTTGATTTCTGTTTTTCATTTCAAAACCGGAATTGTTCAGTCATCTATAGTAATTTAATTGAAAACATTTATAAAATTTTGTATTTATTAAGCTATATTAAAATAACATCAATCAATAAATCACTCGTTATGGACAGAGTATCATAAATATTTAATTTGCATTTGGATTTTCAAAAACAAAAAAAAAAAAAAAAATAAATAATAATCTATCACGGAAAATATTCAGTAAAATATTTTCCATTTTCCGTGCATCACCGAACTGTATTTCCGCTTGCATATTGAAAATTCTTACGCAACATATTTATTACCTCTATATTTATTGGCTTGAAATATTTAAATACATTTAAAGGATATGCCCTTTTTATTATTTCTCATTTCGTACTCATTATATCCAGTTACAATGAGTATGAAATGAGACATAATTGTTTAATGACAAAGTAATTGTCTTGACCTTAAGTTATATTTATTTTTAAGTTTCTTACCTTCATTCGTAAAGCCGCATCAAATAACAACAAATATAAAGAATATTTTGCTTTTATTTAAAATAACCAATATAAAACTTTGAAGCTTTATTATTTTTAAATTTTAATATATAGGAGTAAAACTCGAACAAGGAGTTGTTATCCTATTATATATATAATTATATATATATATATAATAGGTTATAACTCGTAATACATTGGTATAGAACTAATTATACTCAATACTTTTCCTCTTACCTATTGCAAGTATACCTAAGTTTCCTTTTTGAAAAGTTCTCAACTAGCTATTTTCCAATATCCTTGTTCGCGATTTTCTCCAATATATTAAAATAAACTTTAAATATGACTTACACAAAATTCATTTATATAATACAATCTAATTACGTAATGTACACAAATACAAGAGTGAAGTAAGTGTGGACAATTAAACGTTTCATTATAATACAAGTACCATTAAAGATATAAACATATAGAAACATGTTATATATATATAAATATAATGTAAATGTTTAAGGCAGTATTGAGAACATGATACCAAATCAGTTTACACGCTCTTTATTATCGTAACAAGTGTAGATTACCTTTGCTTTATCTTGTATTTACTATCGAGAGCTAAACCGGCTCAGCCACACCAGTCGTTTATAGTGTCATAGAATTTACATTGCACACAGACGCGTTTTTAAAAATGCGTTTAAAATGTGGTTCAAAATTAATAATATTGCAGTAACTTTTTTGGGAAAATAAATACAAAACTAACAAATACACTCATATAACCAAAATTTTAAAATAACGGAGATCATCAAAATTAATTAAAAATACATTATTATAAAAGATATAAAATGTGAATCTGAGTTAGTTCAGTGGATTGATTAAGCTTGGAACGGAATTAAAAATTAACAGACACTAAGTTCCTCGCGTGGTGTTTTTTGATTTGAAAACGCATTGAGACTATGCATTTTATTAAAAATAATGTTAAGTAGGAAAAAGTTATTTTATTATCACAGCACTTTTCTTTATATACTTTTATTTAAGATATTGTAGTTGTGGATTAAAATATTATATTCTTTTCTTTTATTTCATTTCAATTATTTTAACCTCGCTTAATATTTGTCTGTATTTGTCTCCCTGTTCACGAGTCAATTGAATAATATACCTATAGAAATGCAAATAATCTCACTAAAATAAATGTCGCCTCTTTGGTTCGTTCGTGGTTTGTGTATGACATTTAATGTATTTTTGTGTCAGTAACAAACCATTGCCTTAATGTAGATCTTATGGTAATTTTAATGTTCCATAAGCTCTACCGTGTAATTAAAAATATTAATATGAAACCTTTTTAACATGGAATTTTCACGAGCACAATGTCGCCTGATAGAAGTTGCTATGTTTAAACAGAATTTAACCAGCTTAAGACTCCCTCTAATAGCGTTCTCTTTGCCATTAGGAATCACTTTCCGGGATAGTATAGAAGATTTTGAACAGATTAATAAATATACCTACTTACCTTTATAATCTTAATGAGGATTGCCAATGGAGGCACTCCCAAATATCATCAGGGAAACCGCAAGAGACAAGTAATAGTCGATCTGATATATTATCTAATAACATGAATTGTTTCTGAATTATATATATAACATGTTATTGATTATAATGTTTATCAAAATAAATTATATATAAATAATATCAAATAATATAAATATGACTATTTCAATTATTTAATTTAAATAGTAAACCATCGTGATAAATTTATACATAGTTGGCAAAAACTACATTATTAATATATGAAAAGCGTTGTAGCAGCGACGGTTATTAATAGTTTGGCAAATCTGATATAAATAAATAATATTTATTAAAATATAATAATAAGTAATGTCTCTAAAAAATGCTGGTTTGTTGTTTTAAAATAAGCTTTGCTATCGGATCCTGTAATTATTAACTTTATGAAATATCTGTAATCTCAAAATCTTAACGAAACTATCCCTTTACCAAATTACTACCAAAATATATAGTATTATATTTCAATGTCCTAAATTGTTGTAATTTAATAAAATAATACAAGAGAAATATAAACGCTGTCTACAAACTTAACCTGCACTGTAAGCCACAGTCCTGAGGTCAATGAACCTGAAATATGAATATATTTTAAAATTGAAAGACATGTGAATAATAATTACGAGCGATGCTAATTAAAGATTTTTCTTTCGAAGTACGAAATAATACATTCATTCACGAATGTCATATAAATATTTTATTCATTGTCTTTTTGGGGGAGACTGTATATATCACGTTGATGCAAACTTTTTATACATTTATGGCACCTTGGTATTAAGACCAACGAACTTCTATATATAGGCTGTTATATTCTATATTTTATACAAATTAATTGAATAGAGTTCTTGGATTTTAAAACTAATCGAATATTTTAGATTTTTTCTCGACAATAAGGACAACATATAAAAATTCAAAATCAAATATAAGATATTTGTTATATTTATAATACCTTTAATTTGATATTGTTTTTTTTGTTTTCTTTTCAAAATAAGAAACTTTTATGTTGTCAAGTTCTTATTGTTTTTTTTTTGAAGTCATTTATTATACAAATAAATATTTTCATAATTATTGATTTAAACTATTAAATATAATTCCGATTAATATATTTTGTTGTACAAGATTTGAGCCTTTCATGAATGAAATGCAGAAATCATACAATAATTATCCATACTTTGTAAAATTACAAGGGCAATAATATATGGTTGTAGAGCTATAATAATATTTCAACAGCTTTTAATAAGTGTTTCTTACACTTTCACTTAAAAATTTCACTTACATTTACATTTGACTTTAACATTACTGTGGTTAATATTCATATAAAATACAAGCCTATTTATTTTGTAAGCAGAATATTTTTTATTTTTTTTGCAAAGTATTTTAAAAGGAATCGAATCTATTTCTAAGAAAAACAACGAAGTATGTCTCTTATTAATAATTTACAATAAACATCTAGAGAACTCATTAATTTTGCAATATTATTAAGTTCTGTTTTTTTTTGTATTATTATGTTTAATTTTAACAAAATAAATTTAAAAAAATTTAACGTCATACACGATAAATATGGTAAAATCAATCTTTATTTGACACAATTTATCTAATAATATTTTTTTAGAAGTCAGTAACTAGTAAACAATATGAAATATACCTAAAAAAAAATTAAATGTGAAAAATATCAATTGGAATTATTTCATTATGTAATAAATGATTACATAATGAAATAAATGTTCCCAATATAAAATAAAATGTAAAAATAACAATAACATTTAATTTATTATATACGTATTGTGAAAAAATAAAATATGTAAATATACCATCATCAAAAATAAGTATCGCAGTATTCTGTAATTTATTAAAACTTTACAAAATCTCGATCCAACAATCGTAAATATTATACTAATACGCGAAATTTGGTTATGTAAAAGTGTCAGCTTAAAAATGGCTTTGAAAACTTTGACGTTCCATGTTTTGCAAAGATGGTAGTAAAAAGTTTTCTACCGTGAGGAGGAAAGTCTGTTAGAATAAAAAAAGTTCATTTTCTGGTTAAAGACTGGAATATTAAAAAAAAAACATGTCAGTTATATTTTAAAAAAGATTTTTTTCTTATTCACGTGAATTCAAAAGTCTCAAACTTTAAGAACAGATCTCGCAGAAGGGAATAGTACCTATGACTTTCACTAACATAAATAACGTTCGCAAAGTACATCCAGAACCGATACGACAATCTATGAATCACAGAAATCCCCTGTAGAAATCAATTTCACGACTTTTGACACAGCAATTCCGGTCTGGCGGCATAAACACATTCCCAAAGAAACACACGGATGTACATGTTATTAAAAAATAGGTATTGAAGTTTGCGAAGAAAATATTTAGATGTGAAAATGAAACATTTTGACGAATCATAATTATAATCATATATCGGTAAATAAATATAAAACCCTTACAAATTATGCACCATGAATAGTCTCTGGTCTATATATCTGTATATAATAGTTGTTATTTTCATTAGTTTTCACTATAATTTATAAAAAAAAACAAAAGAATTGTTGAGCCGAAATTAGTTATAACAAAGACTTCCGGCTTCCTGTGAGAGGGTGCTACTACCATAGCGAAGCATCACGCCAGTGTAAGTGTAAATTGGCCAGAGTTAGTCTTTTTAATTAAGTATATAAATGTTATTTATTCAGCACACACTCACACATATACATATATAAATAAGTTTATGAGAATATTATAATTTTATACTCACCTCGAATATCAATAAAGTAGTATCAGACGGTGCACGATACATAATGTTTTTATATTTATTTCAAAGTCGTTATATTCAAGCACCGTTGTAATCTACTCCAACATATTTAGCGTACAATGGCTCGCAACTTTTATTCTCGAAGGCTTTGTTTATGATAATTAAGGCGTCAAGCATTTTATGAGAACGTTTAGCCGATTTTTGTAAAACGAAAATACATGGATTTTGTAAAAAAAAATATAAGTAAAATGAAATAATGCATGTACGTTGACATATAATATAGAGATCTACGGAACCGTTTTAGATTAGTTTTAGAACGAAATTAGCTATAGGAGGTCCTGATATCCGATATTTTATGCTATATCGAAATACTCAGGTAATTCTAATTGGCATTTCCAAACAGCCTTAATTATTTAGATAAACGAAACTCAAGAGTGTTTAGGTTAGATTACACAAAACTTAACCATTCTGTGTATATATATTATTAAAATACTAGCAGCCTTAGTTTAATGTTTGAAAATATCTAAAGAGATAAAGTCATGTTAAGTTTATTTAGATAGACAATTAAAATAATAATTAGCCAGAGGATGATGTCTCGAAGGTCGTTATCTCTGCCAGTATAAGTTTATTTATCATTCTATATTTACGAATACTTAAAATAAAATAAATAATTGTAATGCTATAACCAGAAAATTAGTTTAACTTCCCTACTTTTCGGTAAACTGTAAACACACCCTTTACATCGGTTACATGTCGTAACGAATCACAATTTATAATCTTGTCCGTGTTAAATTATTTTTTATTTTTATATCAGCTATAGTATTGACAGCTAATAAGCATGGCATTTTAGCATGGCACTAAAATAGAAGACATGTATTCCGTCAGCTTAAATTCAGTATAATTGTTTTAGAAGACAATATGGTTTTTCATGTTATTTTTAGAGCAGGAAGGATATATTAATTTATTTAAGCAATTAATACTATAAGATCACTTTTCCTTTGCCAGATACTAGAGAAGTTGATGTAAAGAGAGAGAGAGAGAGAGAGAGTATTGATTTCGTCGATAGTAGGATTTAAATATTTTATTTATCAAATTGTGTCAGTTTGAAGGCTCGATAAGAGGATTTAAAAGACAATATATAATATTTTTCGTATCTACTTAGATTGTCAAATTATAAGTAGTACAAACTCTTGTTGGTGCAGAAATCGATAGCCACATTGGTATATTTGGATTTCAAAGCTTCCACTAGTCTTATGGAATACTCTCTCATGAAGTAGAAACTTGATCTTACCAATATAACGAGGGCTTAAAGTGCAGGGGCGCTAAACCTAATACGAAGATGTATAATGTTTTACACTAATATTTTTGAACCAATCAGAGACAACAAGAGAAAAAAAAAAACAAAATAACATTTCAATTTTTTTTATTGTTAAAACAGGTTTACTCAGGGATTATCTGTTAAGAGGATTATGAATTATTTTGTATCATTACGATATCGAATTTATGTTGAAGTTAACAGAATGTTTAACAATTTAAAAATAATGTTATTATTTTTCATATTTAATTAACGGTTATTAAAGGTAACATTGTTTACAAAATATAAGAATGGATAAAAAAATTAAATATAACAGTAATTCAGTCTGTAAAAAAAAATATTATAATAAAAAGATATTTCTGAAAATTTTAAACTTGTTAAATATCAGAAACAAAGAGTCTCTTAAAATTAAAATGATGAAAGGAGAGTGAAGATTGAATTGGTATGTCGGATTAAGATAAAAAAAAAACAGTAGCGTTAACTTTATTTCCATACACCAAACAAATTACTTAAATCATCGAGTCTCTTTTTTTTAAAATTAAAATATACGTTCCGTGAGATTTATTTTATTAACTTTATATTTTAAAGATCATAGTTATGCATTAACAAATTTACAAAAAATAAATTAACTTAAAAAACAAAATTGAAAGTGTACATTGTAACAGATTAATAAATTATAGCGTGAACCATTTCTATTACATAAAAGTATCAAGAATCACTAATAAAAGCTTTTAAATAATTAAACGGCTTACATTAGCATGCGCTGTGAGTTCCTACACAACGCGACTCTATCGACCCGAAATTGCTCCCAATTAGGCCGATAGAAAATAAAGAACTTTGAAAAACGAGTTTAAGTGAAATATGAATGCTATTATCATATATAATTAAACTGCTTTTTACATACACATTGATCATGGCCGTGCTTAGAATTTAAATATGAATTTATATTCTAGCGAGTATTTTATAAATCTTTCGTAACGTTACGAAATATATGTAATATTTTTACACAAAAACGAATTTAAGTTTTGTTCAGATAAACTAATATAGTAATAAAATTCACAAAGGTTATTTCAGTCACTCTACAGGTGCTCTTCACGGATGAAAGCCCCAACTGTTTACGTTTACACCTACAATGACATATTTAAAAGTTTGAAGTTTGTTCAGCGAAGTAATATGAATTTATATGGATATATCATTAATGAATAGGTTACAATATAATTTAACATGAAGATATTTTGAATATAAAAATCTTCAACGTTTATTATTACATGAAAGAGAAGACGTCCAGTTCATAAACAATCAAAGAAAATGAATGTTTGTTGTTTTTGTGCCCGATACTTTTCAACATGGTTTGTCAATTGTACACATAGCTTATCGTTTTTTGTAAAAGATCTCGTTTTTTGTACATCGGTACCACAATGACAGCTTGAACGTATCACTGAAACATGCGACGTACAACTTTCAATCAAATTCAGTATTTTTCAATTTGCGCTCTAAAAAACATTTACATTTTGATAGGTTTTTCTGACGAAGCACTGTGTACTATACATATCCTCTGTAATCGTCTATCATTATTAAAAAAAAGGTATAGGGATGGAGAGTCTATAATTATTTATATATTTTTTAAAACATAATGAACCATTGTCCGTTATGTTAAAATCATTTTTCTATTACATATACAATTATACGTTACATAAATTATTATAAGATGCATAATTTTTTTACAAGTGATTTTATCAGTGAGAGTCAAATACTAGCCCATAGCAAAAAAAATATTTATGTTTTTTGATTTAATATTGCTGTGTGATCTTTTTTTTTGTTCATCTTCAATTGACAATTTGTTATCATGTGTAAAATATATTTCCCATCTCGTAGTTAAGTACTGAATTCATGAGTCCGTTACATTCTTTTTCTTTTTAAACTTTAATTCTAAGATGCTTAAAATTACAATACCGCCTTTAACAGTCGCTTCTGTTTGTGTGGTTCCTAACTGTTACAAATAATATATAAACCAGGTCAAATATAATCAACACGTTATTCTACAACTCGTACAAACTGTCAAGCTGAGGTACTACTGCAATAAATATATCCGTTGCTGCCTCTGCGTTTAAACAATGTTGAATTAAACTCTAAAACATTAAAGACACCATAACTATTATTTATTTATTTTTTATTTACATGTATATAGCAATATCGATATATTTTTTATTGTTGTATTTACAATGTTTGTATTCGAAGTCGAAGGTAAGGTTTTGAGGCACTCTCTAACTCGAACGGATCTGGTATTTACGTTACAGTTTTTTTAATAATACATTATTGCTACTGATAAGACAGTTCTATGGAAATTTGATAGTGTGATATTAAGATCACTTTATACATATTTACACACGTCTGTTAGTTTTTTAGACAAGTCTATTATTTCTGCAGTTCCGTGTCTAACAAAAAAAGTTAGAATTCGTTCAAAAGCCAATATTCTGTTTAATTAATTGATAGTTGTATATGTGGGTAGATTATTTTAAAAAGTATTCTCAATAAGCAAAATACTCGTACCATATTTTTTTTAGTGGAAACAAAAATAGAATATAAAAATATTTATTGGTTTGAGTAAAGTCACGTGTTGTTCTACCAGTTCATTAATTTGTAAATTCTTGGTATTCATTATGTATACAGTATATGTACTGAACAAATAAAATTTATGCATTTTAATTAAATCTAGAAATAAAAATATCGTTATGTTACTGTTCATGGATGACAATAGTTACAAAGGAACGCCTTTTATAAATTATATTTCCACAGGCACTCTATTAATATAGATAATAATAAAAAGAGTTTGTTTTCAAATCAATGACATTGCAAAAATAGTCAGTGTTCTATAAATGATCTACAGATTTTTATTAAGTATTTTTCTCCTATCAAAATTCATACCACTTTTTATGTGATTAATTGTCTGTTCGTCCGATCTAATCTTCTAAATGGCTACACAGATTTCAAAGTGAATTTCTGACGTATCCTTTCTTTTTGAAGATGGTATTAAATGTTTAATCCCAGAAATATAAACACTGCGTCAAGAAACTTCACGCCAGCTATGAACAAGAAGTATTTGGTATAAACGAATATATACAATATTTTTCATGTTTCCGTGGTTGATTACAGCTAAAGTCCTGAAACGGATTTTGTTAAAGTTTCTTAAAAAACAAAAAAACGTTTACGCCTTTCATGAAACAAGTCGAAGTAAATGGAAGCCAACCCACTTTAATACTTTAAAGACGTAACAAAATCACGTGGTCCCTCGTGTACAATGTTGTTGAATCCCGTTTTTCCTTGTTCTTTTCTTGTTATTTTTAATTATATTACAAGTGTTTGTGTGATAGGTTCTCTGTTAGAGTATTGTATTGTAGACCTAAGTCCATAAAAATGTGATTCGACTTTTTCTTTCCAGTCTGATCAGACTTTTCGCAGCAGCTCGCTAAGAATACAGAATACAGAAATGGTTCTCATTTAGTTCTCTATTACGATTAGTTTATATGCTTTACCTTCTTTGCTTCAAAAAATAAGCTAAATACCTTGTAAATTCTTGTTGTCTATTGGCTTTTTAAAGTCACTTTTTTATATTATTTCTCTTATTCCTCTGTGATGACATCCCCAACGTGCACCCAAATGCACCCGTTACATTTAAATTGGCTAGACTCTTACCGTAAAACGATGCCACATTTTACTTAGATACTTTAGAAAATAGGAAACCTTTTGTCGACAGCGACAGCTTAAAATATTATGTATATTTGTTATCATAGATTATGTAAATTGATGATATTTACGAAGATTATTTTTATATTTATAAAAATTTTTAAGAACGTTTAAAATAAATATGTAAAATTTCAATATATGATAAGGAGTTTTTAAGACTAGGAGCGACGTGGGATTTCAGCTTAATTCATCCATTCTGATTCCTGTGTGCGAGCGACACACGAGTGTTCTTCCCATTGTACGTGTAAAGATGTATTCAGAAAATTAGTTCCCGGCTTTTCGGTAAACTTCAAACAAATTTCCCTTTAATGTATTCGTTAATTTGTTAATGTTGGTTACGTGTCGTAACATATTCAGTTTGACATCAGTAATATTGGCAATTAGTTTTAAGCATGACATTAAAGTAAGAAACATATTTTCCTTTTGAATGGTACAATTTTAGAAGATGACATGTTTCTTTATGTTATCTTTAGAGCATGAAGGATTAATTTAATAATAATTTAAAAAGCACTTGCAACTCAGCATTAAATTATAAGTAGTATAAACTCTTTCTTACGCAGAAATCGATATCCTCATTGGTATATTATGATTTTTAAGCTTACTCTAACCTAATGGAATGCTGTCTCATGGAATTGAATCTTGATCCCAAAAATATTATGAGGATTTCAAGTGAGGGGAACTAAAAATATACACGAAAAGGTACAATATCTCAAGATTTTATTCTACAATTTTGAAGTGCTTAAAGAATACCAGAAAATAGGATAAATAATTCAAAATAACATTTATTTTGTCATGTTTAATATTGGTGTTCTTAGGGATTATATGTTAAGAGGATAACATATTTCTGTTTCAGATATCGAATTTTTGTGGGAGCTAACTAAATAAATAACAAATTAAAAATATATTGTTTATTTTTCACAGAATATTATACTGGATAAAATTAAAATTACGTATAGTAGTAATTCAAGCTGTAATAAAATAGAGACGGGGCTTTTTAGCACTCCATGGATTTATCGTGCTGGTGCTGGGCCTTAATCGTGGCGACGCGAGTATTGTAGTAGAGTACCTTTTTCTAGTAGCACCCTACGAAATACCAACAAGTGTTTAGTTCGTTCAGATATTGCAAGACTTTTCGGTGGTTTTACCCCATCTTACTAAATTACTTTGAACTGGGAGAGTCATTTGAAAGGCATTTAAATAGAAATTTAATAGCTCAGAAGACCAATCATGAAGTATGGTGCGCCACTACAAAGCTAATGGACTACAAAAGTCACCTATGGACACCCACTCATTTTGCATTTCTAGGCTCACCGGATGCACTTAATACTCAATATTTATCTTTTTCTTTATGCCGAACAAAGGATTTTATGAAGACTTTACGCTTTACTTTCCGACTAGATCCTAACCCTGCTTTACTTGTTTGAATTGTTCTATCATTCTATCAACTATCGTGAATTTTTCATGAAATTGAAGCCGTGAATCGAGCTCTGATTCATTTCTATCTTTTAGGAGAGACGTTACGATATCTTCATGAATATCATCATGAGACATAGACATTGAAATGCGAGATTTTCCTTTCCGATGTCTTTTGGTAACTCTTATCATTTTTAAAAGATATTTCTGAACATGTGACAGTTGTTGAATATCAGAAATATAGAGTCTCTTAAAATTAACATGATGAGAGGAGAGTGAAGATTGAATTGGTATTTTGGATATTTCAATTAAAACATACATTTTGCGATTTATTTATTATATCTTAGAACTTTACATTTGAAGCCAATAGTTATGCATTAATAAATTAAATATATATATATATATATCATACAAAAAAACATAGAAAGTGTACATTGTAACAGATTAATAAACTATAGCGTGAACCAATTCTATTACATAAAAGTATCAATAATCACTAAAAGGCTTCTAAATAATTAAACGGCTTACATTACCATGCGCTGTGAGTTCCTACACAACGCGACTCTATCGACCCGAAATTGCTTCCAATTAGGCGGATTCAAATTAAAAAACTTTGGAGAACGAGTTTAAATGAAATATGAATGCTATTATCATATATAATGACATATAACTGCTGGTTAGATAATTTTACGTACATGTTCATCATGACCATATAGATTTTGCATTTTCATTAAAGATAACAAAGAATCCTTTATTGGGATTTAAATAAATATGAAATATTTTTTCTGCCGAATATTTTAAGGCTACAAAATAATAGTCATATTTTTACACAAAAAAAAATGTTAGTCTCGTTCATAACGACATATAGTAAAATTCACAGAAGTTATTTCAGTCACTCTACAGGTGCTCTTCACGGATGAAAGCCCTAACTGTTTACGTTTACACCTACAATGACACTTTTAAAAGTTTGAAGTTTGTTCAGCGAAGCAATATGAATTCATATGAATATATCATTAATGAATAGTTAACAATATAATTTAACATATACATATTTTGATTATATATTTTTTCAACTTTTATTATTACAGGAACGAATAGACGTCCAGTTCATAAACAAATAAGAAGAAAAGAAAGTTTGTTGCTTTTATTTCAATGCGGTCTGTCAATCGTACACAGAGTTTATTGTTTTTTGTAAAAGATCTCGTTTTTCGTGCATCACTACCACTTTGACAGCTTGAACTTATCAAAACGGAATGTCCACTCAAACATGCCATGTCCAGTGAAACTTTCCATCAAATACATTGTTTCATCACTTTGCGGTCCAAAAAACATTGTACATTTTGATAGGTCTGTTTTGAGATGCACTGATATGATATTGTTTACTTATCCATTGTAATCTTATAAATATAAAAATATTTTAGTAAGCAATCCATTCATAATATTTTATATGTAATACATATAAGTATAAGAATATATCAATAAGTATAAAAAGAGACTGAATATTTTCTTAATTTGAAATTTAAAAAAACAAACCTAAGTTCTGCAACATAATTGCAAAAAAAAAATAAAATAATACTGATTAAAATTTCGAAAAAATATTTTTTATTACAAATTGAAGTCTTAAATTTAAAACAAGAAATTCATGTTTAATAGGATTCTTGTATGTGTTAAACTATCATTATTATAACTTTATTATATATTATTTTTTTAATTTATTATTAATTTCGTTAAATTAATATAATCATGAACAAAACCTATTAGTCTTAATATAATATTGTTGAGAGATTATAATATAAAATAGTCAATGAAATATTAAAGATAACAAATAAATTACTAAATGAACTTTTGGAGCTTTCATAATTATAAAATCTGATAAAGAAACTTACACATAATAAAACTACTAAATATATAATAAAACTTAAAATAAATAAATACTTCTTTCTTTAATTCAAACAGCATAAAAGGTCGTATCCTAACCCTGATAAGAATATATAATTCTATATTCACAGTGTAAGTTATTCTACTGAATTGTTAATATAATAGAGGAAAATCCTATTAAATAGTATAATAGAAATCGTTAAAACTACAACTTCGGCACAAACAGTCCTGTGTGCGTGGTTCCAAACTTCTAATAAACCAGTTCAAATATAATCAACACGTGACTCTATAACTCGTACAAACTGTCACTATCGCAATAAATGTACCCGTTGCTTTCACACAATACAATTAAAAAAAATAATACTCAAACATTATAATTGGGTGCCGCCATTGTTTTTTAGCATCACCGTGTTTTATTTACATATATATGTCAATATAGTTTTGATTTTTTGATTGTTGTTTTTACAATGTTTGTTTTCGATATATATTATTAGGGTAAGCTCGTGGGTTTTGATTCACTTTTTCTATAACTCGAATGTATCTGGTATTTATCCATATATTTTTTTTCTCAATATCCTTATATTTATTCAATCTTATTAGATAAGACATTTCTATGGAATATTACGGTCACTTTGTACATATTAACGAGTTTGTTAGTTTTTAGATTCTCTCCCGGTGACGCTGTAACAGCCAATAGGGCTAACAACGTAGACATCACCAAAATATATATATATATATATATAGCTTTTAGACAAGTCTATTATTTATATAGTTCCGTATTTAACAAACAAGAGGGAATTCGAGGATGATTTTTTGAAATTGTTCCATATACTCAAAAAAAGTGATAGTTCTACTACTAGAAATAAAAATTATACATAAAAATACCTATTGATTCAATCAATTCATTATTTTTTAAGTTCTTTGTATTTATTATATATGTATTTAAAAAAGTTATTGATACTTTAATTGATTGCATATAGAAATAATAAATTCATTGTGTTACTGTTCTTGGATGACTATAGTTTAGGATCGCCTGATATAAATTATTTTTCTGAGCTATGTACATTGTACAATCTTCTAAATAACACAGATTTAGAGCCTTAAAGCGTTTTATCCCAGAAATGTTTGTGACGTATCAAGTATTTGGCAAGAGCGAGTAACATTTTCCGTGATTGGTTTCCGCTAACCACAAGAACCATGAAACGAATTTTGTTAAGGATTCATCAAAAAATATGTAAACGTGTACGTTTTTCCTGAGAAAGTTTGAGGTAAAAGGAAACCATCCCCCTTCTATACTTTAAGAAAGTAACAAAATCACGTTGTTTCCTCGTGTACAATGTTTTGCAACCAGTTTTTCGGGACCATGAATATCTTTATCGCCCGCATTGTTCTTTATTGGTTTCGTGTTGTGTTTAATTTTATTGTAAGTGTATGTATAATAGGTTCCCTGTTTAAGTCTTGTATTGAAGATCTGAGTTCGTAAAAATGTTATTCGAAATTTCTTTATGCTCTAATCAGTGCTTCCAAACGAACCTGACGGAACCTGACTTCTTCTTCCACTGCTAACACAGATGAAACCGTTCTTATTTTGCTCTCTGCCCTACAAAGATTAATATAATGAACGACCGAATATCTTGCGGTTTATTAGATTTTAAAAATCTTTATACTGTTTTCTGCTTTTAAGCCATTTACTTTGATATAACAACCTCAACACGTGAAATGAATCTCATAAATGCAGCCGTAATATTTAAATTGGCTAGACTCTCACCGTAAAACGATGCCACATTTTACGTAGATACTTTAGAAAATACGAAACCTTTTACTGTCAGTGACAGCTTTAGAGTTTGAGTAATATATTATGTAAATTTGTTTTCATATGGTTTTCATATAAATTAATTATATTTAAGAAGATTATATTTTTCATAAACGTTTGAAACAAGCATATCAAATTATATTATCAATATATATTAACACAAAGGAAGCGTGTGAGCTTAATTCAACTGACTCTAACACACGAGTGTTCTTCCCATTGTACTTGTAATGAAAGTCAGAAAATCCGTTTAATTACCAGGCTTTTCGGTAAAATTCAAACACAATTCCGTTTAATGTATTCGTTAAATTGTTAATATCGGTTACATGTCGTAACATATTCACAGTTTGTCATTTTGTCTGTGTTGAATGATTTTTGTATTTATTTGTGTTGGTATGGATAACTAGATTAAAGCATGGCAATAAAGTAAGAGATATGTCTTCCGTCAGCTTAACATCACAATAATTTTTAAGGTTAAAATATAAGACGTGAGTTTTTCATATAATCTTTTTAGATCAGAAAGAATTAATTTATTTAATATATTTTGAAGCAATTCTTCAGCACCTTCAGAAAAAGAAAATTTTATACAATGAGATCTGTTTTACTTTACCAGATATCCCGGATGAAGATGCGGAACCTATTTTCATCATTTTTGTCCATAGTTGTAGAATTTAAATATTTTGTTACTCAAATTTGTTATCATACGAATGCTACATAAAAGTATTAAAAAATAAATATTTGTTATAACTATAAAAACAACGTGCACCTCATCAAAGTCACTCTTCCTGACGTAGAAATCGATAGCCACATGGGTATATTTTGATTTCAAAGCCTAGACTAGCCTAATGAAATACTCTCATGGAGTTGAAATTTGATCTTACCAATATAAAGTGCAGGGGTACATATAGCACGAAGAGAGAGACTTCCCCTAATATATTGAAATCAAAGAACGAACAAAGAACACAAAATAACAAATCAACTCATTTTGTTTTATAATGGTTGTTCGGATGATCTGTTAAGAGGATTAAAATTTATGTTTCATTGATATATCGAATTTATGTCGGAATTAACTAAATGCTAACCAATTGAAAGCATACTTATTATATTTCATATTTTGTTACGGGTGGTTTTGTTATTCTGTTACGGGTATTAAATATAATCTTATTTATAAAACATTATACTGGTTGGAGAATTAAATAACGTGTAGCAATTGAAGCTGTAACAAAATATATTATTATAAAAAGATATTTTTGAAAATGTGAAATTTGTTAAATATTGAAACAAAGAACAAAGAGTCTTTTAAAATTAACCTGATGAGAGGAGAGTGAATATTAAATTGGTATTTTGGATATTTATACAAAAAAACCAGTAGAGTTACCGTATAATATGGGTACTCGTAGAGAATCAAGTGAATAAGGAAAAGGAGTACGAGGTTTGTTTTTAATATTGTCGTCATGTTACAACTGTTCAACTGGGGAGCTGGTTTCAATGGTGCTGCGGCGGTCTGTTCCCAGGATGTACCACGTGAAATAATTCTCTTATAAGCAGAATAAAGGAGAAACAGAAAAAAAATATGGATAAAATCTTCTCGTTAAAGGAAGGAACAGTTTATTTATCTAGTGCTCTTAAAAAAATCGTTTTACAAAGCGCTAGTCTCTAATAAATTACTTTTGTATATAATGTAGTATAAAGTGCTGTTTATTTAAATTTATCTTTGACTATTAAATCCAATTCCAGTTCAAAGTTTACCGTTTCAAATATATTTTTTTGACATTTTTGCTGCCATTGATATACTTACTAATATTATACATGCGAAATTAAGTTTGTTTCTTTGTTCCCCTTTCAAGCCTTACTGCTGGAATGTAGAAAAAAAAGTAGAGAACCTTTCATCTAGAAAAGAAAGACGGATCCTGAGTGATAGAAAAATAGCTTTTACGCATATACAGAGCAGGCGAAACCATTGACAAATGCTAGTCATGTATAATTCCCATCAAGTGTAAATTGCAAGCAATGAAATTTATTTTATATTTTTCAAGTGTGCGTGAAGAAATTCCATGAAGAGATAATTTCCATTAAGCTTTATTTCTGCGAGAGAAAAAAATTTTCTACAAAATTTTCTTTAACTCTTCTCATCTGTTTCTCAATAATAAAGTTTCTCTGAATAATAAAAGCAGTTATTTCAGCCATTGATTTCAAAATGTAAAGATTTGTAAAATCATTTCATTTCAATTACTTATTTAAACGTGTACTTGTAAACTTAAATTTTATTCAATTTCATTCTAATTAATAAATACTGGTTGATATACTTGTAAAATATGTTTTTATATCCCTTTAACTTTATTTATTTATTTTAAGATTTAATACGCGTTTTCATAAACAACATTGTATATAAAACTTATAACACGGAAAAGATAAAATAGATAAAAGATATAAAGCAAAGAAGTTATTGCTTGACTCATGGTTGTTTTGTTTAATAACGTTTCCTCGTTTATAAATTAAATTATTGTAACGTATTTTTCCCCGGTGTAATTCATATTTCTAACGCTAAAGCCTATTAATATCCTCATATGCTATATTTCTTACTTGAATAAAAATATGGTTCTTGAATAAAAATGTTGCTTATAAATATTATACTTATTTTGAGATATTTATTAACTAAAATTCGATAAATTCATGTTTTTTTTTTATTTTTAAACTTTCATGAACCGTGACGGCATTTATATATTTATTTATCCGGCTATATTCCTACCTTTATTACTTTTGTTGTATCGGAATTTTCCCGACTCGCTTCGAACCCATTTGGTGATTCGTACTGATGATTTCAAAGCATGGCGGACTCGCGGCTTGTACTGGAATAAAACTAGCCGACCAAATTCTGATTCAATAAACATAAAAAAAGCTGGAAAAAATATTCATATTACAGAATTTATCATTATTAAATAAAAGTTTCAGTTATCTAATTCTAAATTTATATTCTGATTATTATAAAACTTATTAAGTGATAAAAAAATAAATATTTTAAAAATTTGGACTAAAATCATAAAAGCAAATAGTTTATTGGCCGTTTATCTGATTATGTATTTAACAAAGCAATGTAATATTTTATGAGTAACTTTAACCGCGCAATTTGCATCCAAGAACCATTTATTATCTGTTCTCAAAGATTCTTCAAAATAGAACGGCTAAATTAGTTTGTGAAAATAGAACGGCTAATTTAACAATTACACAATGTGAATTATATATTATCAATATTATAATTTTAAAACTATTTATTTAAGATTTTTGCTTACAATTATTAAAGGATAAGCTTTTCCTAATCACAATATACATATATATATTATTATAATATCTTCATTAACAGCTAACGTCAATAGCAGACTGCTGAACCTTATACATAATTGAGTACAAAGTCTGCTTACTTACGCCTTTGGGTGAATTATTAATTTTGTACCATTACACGTGCTACTGTAGTGATTATATTAAAAAAAATAGCGTTTGAATATTCTATAATATATTATAAATATTATATTATATTTACAATGTATATTTTGATAGAAAAATACATTGAATAATGAAGAAAATAGTAATAAAAATGTTTTTAACTAATAATAAGTTATTTGGGCACGTTTTAGAAGTTAGTTAGCAAATGGTTTATTTCTGTGTATGAAGCCATTTATTCTGTTGCTAGATTACTCGAACAAATTGCGTACTTCCTAGTTGTGACATATCATATGTTTTGTGGTTTTATAGCTCTGGTGGTGGTAATATAGTTTTTATATAATTACATAAACTTCAATAACCTTTGAAGTTTTTGTAATTTCTCTACTCTACTCTCTCTACTCTCCTCTTTCTACTCACCTAAATTGTAATATAATCTGTGGCGTTTATAACGTTAAGATAATCGAGAAGTTGTTATCTACGTATCTTTTATTACTAAGTAAATATTTGGTTATCTAGTATTATAAGGAAGGACTCAATAACTGTTTTATAAGAGTATCTAAAATATTATTTAAGTATTTTACTACTGTTGTTATATCATTGATATTGGTAAAGTCGTAACGAAATGAAATATTAAATAATAAATATTGCTTTCTTTGTTTGCTTTTAAATTATTGAACATCTATTTTAATTTTCATGATATTTTTTTATAAACCTCACGTATGATGTGTTTGATTAAATACATATTTTTTATTTGAATTCTTTGAAAAAAGATACATAAAAAAAAACTGACACTCTAATGGAATTTTATGAACATACTCGTTTATTTAATTTGTTATGTACATTCTTTTAGTTAAATATTTATCAACAATTTTACTCCAGTTGGAACGTGTACTGATTGTAATATATTTATTGTATATTGTTTAACTCCGCTGATATTCAGAGAGGTTGGACATAAATTTACATTATGTAAATGGCACGGTAGCCATTTCACAACGGGGGTTCTTTATTTAGAACTAAAAATAAGATAAAATTTATAAATATCCATGAATAGCTTAAAAGCTATTAGTATGAAGGTTTAAAAATGGATCATTTTGTAATTGTAGCAGATCATCTGCTGATATAAAGGGAATTTAGTTCGTAACAAAGTTCGCGAAAAAAAATCGCTAATTTATTGAAATATATATTTATATGGAAACCCCTCTTTGTTCTAATATGCCAAAAATGCAAAACCTAAAATAAGATATATCTTTTAATCGACTGATATTAGATTTGTCATATATTTAAAAAAGGGCTTTAGAGAAATTCCGCTCTCCCAATAATAAACATTTTATCCATTGTAATGATACAAGTAAAATAGTATAAATTTCAGCAGTTATTTATAATTCGCAATAATTCAGGATGACGGCTTTAACCGTGGTGCGTCAACTAGTTCGATCCCTAACGGGTCTGACAATGTTTTTTAATATTTTGAATTTTTATAAGTTTATTTTTTAATAAATACCGAGTAATATTATATTTAATACATTTAAAAAAAGTATTTTAATATGAGCGGTTCTTGTAACAAGAAACAATTATAAATTTACCTACATTAGGAAATTAATACTAAAATATTCAACGGTTTTTCATTGATGTACAAGATGTTCAATGTTAATTTATGTGCTTTCCTTTGTGAAACCAGGGATGAGTTCTGCTCAGTATTCATTAATAGATTAAGTAATTATTAGTTGAAAAAGCAGTATTAAGTTGTTCGTTTATATAGCGTATCGAAACGCTTTTTCTTGGGGCGATGTATGAATTACTATTATTTAGCTACTCTAAATCTGAAGGGCATCAGGAATATCTGAAGGGCATCAGTCATAGTAATAGTCAAATCCAGTGCGTAGCCCTTCTGGCGCTCAACTATACGACACCGCAGAGCCTCGAGTATTTTCGTCCAAACTAACAGCTTATTTTTATTATTTATATTCCAAACTAAATAGCGCTTATTTAGCAAAAAATACAACTTCATTACTTAAAACGAAAGTGTTAATAATATCGTAGTATCGGAATTCCGACGTCTTTATAAGTTTTCCAATCCGACAATAAAAAAAAGAAGTTTAAAAAAAAAAAACACATTTTGTTTTTTAAGTTTTATAAATGCCTTGCTGTGCTAATAAAACTTTTCATCATGAGCTCATTTCGCCACTTGGTCGCGGCAAGTGGTATAAAATCTTAATTAAAATCTATTCTGAAACCTGAACCTTTATTTCCACGCAATTTAACTGAAAGTAAAACTGAATTCCACTGTCTCTATGAGTGAACGTTATTCCTTTGAAGTCATTTAAATGGCGGATTTAGATGTTCATAATTACAAATGTTATTACTGTCTCTATTTATTTACAATGCTTTAATGTTTAAATATTTATATTTATTTATAAAATATATATAAAGGAGTTGGGTGACATTAAAGTAGAATTTTATATTTTCATATAAAACTCTTCTGGCGAGGACAAGATAGTTTACACAGAGAATGTTTTAATACTTCTATAATACACTTCCTATATCATAAATATTAAATAAATATTCTTCACAGAATAAAATTTTAATAAGTAGTATTTCCTTTATAATGACTACTTTCTTATTAAATTAAAGCGCTAATAAAAACAACACGAGCGTTATTGTTCTCTCATTGTTAGAAATGTTTTTTCTCAAAAAAAAACAAAAGTAGAAACAAGATGGTTTAAAAAAAGATTGTATATTATATATAGAAACTAAAAAAAATGGTATGATATGGTGAAAATACTTTATATAGACTTCATATAAACCTAATACGTTCTAAGCCGAGGAAAAAAAAATGGTAGATGCCTGAAACACATACCTTCACTACAATAAAACTTCACTAATGTATAAAATCTACCAAGAAAAAAATCCACCAAGTGATGCTTTGAAAGAAACGTGATTAGGACTGACAACATTAGAGATAAAGAAAGATGTATATTTTTTCTTTTAATTCACTATGTTTTTTTGTTGATACAGCACTATGCAACGCCTCCGCGGCATCGATTGGGCGGCGGTCCGTCGTGACAGTCACGTCGTATTTACGAAACTGATTCGCACCCGTGACGCTAGAGATGTGGACGGTCAGGATGTCAACGTGCCGTCCAGGCAGCGCTTATCGGTAAGTCGTTTGCCAAATGTCATTTTATAACTATATCCGATATTCGTTTGAAATCCATTTTTTCTCACAGAATGAGAGCCCATATTGTATATTATGATGACATAAAGTCTCACAAAAATATTTTCTATCAAAAATGTGTTTGACATAAAATACTATTCGACTAGTGTCAATGCCACTTGTCTAGGTACTTCATGTACGCTTGCAACATGTTTTCTGTCTAAATGATAAATTGACAATGATATTATGTCTACCGAAATATTCTTATCAAAGATAGAAACAGAACAAAATCTGTTAGGCCCATATTCGCAGAAGACATTCTACGAACATGGGCAATTTCACCGACTGACAAGTCGGTGAAACATAGAAGATCACAGCGAAGCACTGACAACTAATACAAATTACTTGAAAATAAATACATTTTTTTTTACATCGCTCTACGCATCTCTGGGGTGTCGTCTTCATTGAGCCGGTAGTTCAAATTCCTATATATATATTAGTACTGACATCCAATATTATGTATGCCAATATTATTTTTAAATTTGTGAGTAATTAAATAAAGTAAACTATTACATTTGTTTAGATAGATAAATTCAATTGTACACCGTCAGTTTTTAACAAAAAAAAAATCTAAAGTGAAGTGGAAAAATCTTTGTTTTTTATGAAACAAAAAATATTATATTGTTTTTTTTAATGAAGCATATTTGATAAATATTTGTAAACCTATTTGATCACAACTGAATCCTCTGGTTGAGTCCACTATAATTAACTTAAAAAATATCATTCATCATTCATTTTTGACGCTACAGCTCTTGACTCTTGAGTTTTCCTTTACCATTTTTCTCTAAATTTGAGTATATTGCTGAGTCGTTCAAGATATGTGACTTTAGATTTCCTCTTAGCCTGGAATTTAACATTTATAAAACAGTAACATGAACTGTATGGATCGATATGATGCTACTTGAATATGAAGTTAGTTTTCTGTATTAGGAGTGGTTTTAATGTAATTTTCCCTGATTGTAATAATGCAACTTTGAATGCGGGCTGTCAGCGTTGGTAGAAATTTTGAATTTGAATAGGAACCGTAATTGAAATTCCATACATGAATATAGTCTACAAATGTACTATTGTTATGCAGTACCTACATTAAAATATATAGAAATAAGGGTTACAGTAAAGCAATGTGTTTTATACCGAGTGTAACTTCAAATTAATCAAATTCTAAAATTGACAATTGAAATTAACAAACATTAGCAATAGTGAATTAACAAAGATTGACAAATGGGATATATATAATCAATGATTTATTTTCACAAGCATAACAAATAATTATATTTTGAATATAGGTACGACAATATTTCATTTATACATACATATATATCTCATAGATTGCAATATTCAGATTGCACATTTGGACATTTCCACAACATCTTGGCAACTTAGTTAAAGTTGAAGCGCTACGTTCCACCGGGATTGAAACCATAGAAAGTGGGGCGTTCATAAGATGCAAGCTGTCTCAAATTAAATTAATTAACAAACTCATACTGCCCAGACCAACTTTATTCCATTTCACCCCACAACTTGAACTAGAACTTTACGAGAGGCAATCTTATTACAGAATATTTGATATCGGATTATTACGTAGTATGTGTATTGCATTCCTAAAATTTGTAATGCTATTTAACTAATATAGCATTATTGTAGGATGACCTTTGCTGATTGCATTTATTTATTTATTAACATCACAATACAAATAAATTGAAGATAACAGATCTTAAGTTTATTCGTCACTCGCACAAGCCCCTCCTGCCACTTTAATCCAAGCCCGGAAAAAAGAAAATCATTGCATAACATTTTACATAATTATTGAAACTCCGTTCGATAATGCGTTTGTTTGTTAAACAAATTCACTTCTATTTTTGTGTTTCAAAGTAGAAATAGTAAATTCTATAGTAAAAAAATAATCCAATACCAACGCAAATACAATTAATTAAGAACATATATAATATGTTTGATTTATGATTTCATTGTTAAGATTTCCTGAAAAATACCTTTGTAACGAGAAATAGAGTATATACCATGTTATTGCCCCAATAACAACAAAACAAGAGTGATATCTGGCTATTTCGGACAAGTCCCTTGGGACAATTTAGATCAATATTTTGGGCCCATGGTGAAACACATATATTAATGTCGAAAATCTCATTACGTAACGTCAAATGTTTCGTGGTTCATATAATGAAGTACAGTATAGTAGAAATAAATACTAACACATTAATAATTTATTTCAGGCATAAACGGGTTATACTTCTAGAACTTTGCAGTTTTCTTTCGGTTCAAGATTTACTTATACTTAATATTGTAATCAATTAATTTAAAAAAAGTAAAAATTCAGTGAGCTAGGTCATTTGAAAAGCCAAGTTTGTATAAAGTCATACCTAAAAAATATTCTTAAAAGTTCAGTGCACGTCATCAATGACAGAATGTTAACTTAAAAGATTATTTAATAATGAAACAAATCTTATTTTGCAAAGAATGATGATACACAAAAAAGATTTTTGATTTCATAGATTTTATAACAATATTTGCCATAAAATTGTATAATTATTTTATATAACAGCAAAATGCAGTGCAAGATTATTTTAATTAATTTTGATCCAACTACTGGAATGCTTTACATCTCTCGCCTGCACAAGACGACGGGATAGGTGTCTGATTTACACTAAGTATAAAAAGCGCATAGTTTCTTACGATTTTCTTATAAATTTCTCTTCTGGTGTCCAATTTTATTAATATCTTGTAGTGTTTGTTTTTTAAGACACCTCTTGCATTTTTCAAGACAGTAAAAAGCAAAATAATTGCTGTTGAAGATTAAAAGAAATTGCTTATATTAATTAATTGCTAACAAAATATCGGTTGCTAACAATTTAACTAAAATGAGACCGACCCATATCTTCCCGAGGGTGTCGTAAGAGCTGGCAAATATACACCCTTTATCCCAAAGGTTGTGGAAATCCTACCAACATTCAAACCCAAGGAGGGTTACGTCTGACCGGCGGCTGGTTCTAAAACCTTTTGAATAATCATATGTAATTTGTCAAAAATAATAGTGTGATGAGATTGACATATTGCGGTGACACCAAATAATTGGGATTCATCAGTTGGATGATGACGACATACAAGATTTAGTATTTATAATTATTTATTTAAACTGTAATTTTTTACATTGCTACTTACGATACGCCAACAAACCGTGAAATGTATGTCTTTATATACAATTTTTTTTTAATTATTGTTGAAAAAATATATGTATGTAAAAGTAAATTATAATCGAATAAATGCCAAATTAAATATGTTAAATAGGTATATTGGCATTATACAATGCATGTAGGCAAATTTTGAAAATTTCAAATACTGAAGAATTTTTTATTCAACAGCGGTGCCTGAGTACCTTGGATCTGACGTCTTTGGGAGTGGGATCTTGCGTAGGCACTGGGATGTATTTAGTAGCCGGTATGGTGGCCCGCAACTTTGCGGGTCCTGGCGTCGCAGTGAGCTTCATCATTGCTGCAATTGCCAGCATTTTCTCTGGTAAGTCTTTACTTTATATACGTTACTCAAATAATGTACTCTTTAATTAAATGTTATAGGTATGTTGTAGATATTTTAAAATTAAAATAGAGTCCTTTCTCTCTCATTCTAAAAATAATTGGAACTGCTATTCATTGAAGTTTAATCGACGTATAGTCCATTGTAAACAAAAATTCAATAGAAGCGACATGATTAATTCTATACATTTAAAACTCACACGACGCTATTTTATAAAAGGCATAATGTTTTTTCAATTGAAAAATAAATCGCTTTTAATATAACAATGCGACTTCCTAAAGGAAATCTCTTTTCATGTACAATTCGTTTATAAAGAAATTCCAATAGAAAGTATTCTGCATCATTATATAATTGAGAATAAAATTGGAAAAAAATTAACCGTACTCGTATCAGAAGTAATATCATAGTTGCCTATAAAATTTCATTTAGTTAAAATCGTTTTAACTAATCTGTATAAATAAAAAACAATTGCTGATTTAATGAAAAAACTGAGTCAATTGACTCAATTGTTTTATTTTTATTAACGCAGTCCATCTACGATTTTGACATGTTTGTAATTGTCAGGACAAAGTTTGTATGACAGGAAACCATTGAAAAATAAACGGTTGAAAAATCGGAAGTTTGGATGGTATTTTTGTATAAAAATCTCAAAACCGTTTTTATTTGACAGTTCCGACTAACCGATGACGTACAGCCTAAACCACTAGAAAAATGATGTAAATAAACACATCTACGTAATATTTTTAACTATGCTCTCTTCACATAAATTTAATTAGTAAATTACACTCGTGTGAAACCTGGGCAAATTACATGTACGCCCGAAATCATGTAGCGTCGTAAATTATTGAGATTTATTATATGAATACATATACGGCATTATTTGTTACAATTATCATATGAAGCGATAAGCGCTCCACTAATCTATCAATGCCATATTGCGCTGTATTTTTCAAAATCAATATACAATCCATTTGAGTACTATTTTACATCTCTACAAGAAAAAATACGAAACTTTCTCTTGTCTACACGTTATGTTAACATGAAGCATAAAAATGTCCATAATTTTTATATGAAATATATATATTTTTTCCTCATTCAAATAATAAATATACTGCAAATTCACAATCACCCCATTAAGAACTTTAAAACCAGTATCAACGAAATAATAACAGTCAATTTATCAAGTTTATCGCTTTTAAATGCATTCGTTGTAAGTGAAATTCATAAACAAATCATGTGTAAATGTTTGCGAATTAATTTTACCAACAGACTAGAAAATTTATATACATTTTAATGGTGTTCAGTTTGTGTTTGAATTGTTTTTTTATTTGCCTCACACCTTCATATTTATCCGAGTACCTATCGAATATGTCAGTACTATATTTTCTACTCCCCGGAACTGAATCTCATTCCGTTGTTTAGATTGATTAAAAAAACTGCAACTAGTGTCGTTATATATCGTTTACTATAATATATATTTGATTAAAAATAAATATAAACATATCATTAATCCAACAATGCTATCATCAAGCCTATATATATTATTACAGCTGTAAAAATCCGTCATCGTGGCAAATGAAATTTCGTATAAATGCAGCGAAGTAGTATTTTGTAAAAATAAAACATTATATTTTTTCCTAGGGGCGTGTTACGCTGAATTCGGCGTGCGAGTCCCAAACACTACCGGATCTGCTTATACCTACTCTTATGTGACCGTTGGAGAATTCATCGCTTTCGTCATTGGTTGGAATATGGTTTTGGAATACTTGGTAAGATAATTTAAATTTTAAATTTCAGATGAATATTAATTATCTTTTTATTTCACTAAATATATGAAGTTTATTATTTTAATAAAAAATTGCAACTATTATAATATGAATACAGTTAAAGACGCGTTTACAGTTTTACCGAAAATGCTACAAAATCAAACTTAACATAATAAAACCTATAGTAACAGCAGATATAATGTTTCTTTATTTTTAATTCCTTCAAAAAAAATCAAAAACTATAGTTTTTAATAGAAATAAAATGATTTTCGATCATTTCGTCACACATATTCCAAGATATCAGGCGTATTTTCGGTACATTTTTCTTGTACAGGTTACCATATATTTGAGAATAAAAAAATATCTTGGGTAAGAAAACATGCTCAATCTACTACAACCCTATCAAAAAATAATTATCAATACTTAACAAAATATCTTTAAAAAACAATAATACTTTTTTTTCACGTCTTTATAGAAGACACATGAATCTTAAAATACGGTAATAAGGTTTATTTTAATTGCTTTTAATTGATTCTTTATTACAAACAAATATTTCTAAAATTGAAACACCACCTCAGAATACGTTTACGAAAAACGTATCCGTTTCGTACAAGAATACGTAAACGAAAAACTATATAATTTTTCAGATATTTATTAACTTACAAAAATTTTGTTTGTTAAAAGATATCTTTTTTTAAATAATATCTATTATTTTCAAGGGTCTAGATTATTTGACGTAATAAATCCAGGCGAGGATACAAAAATTGTGACGAGGGACGAGTTTAGAAATTAGAAATTTTATGTGACGTCTTTTATTACCAGCGGTGGCCGTATTCTTATCAATAGTCTCAGGTCGCTCCCTCAAGTCCGACGTCCAACATAACAAAACATACCTAAACTCGGCGCACCTAGTCCAATCCATCTAGGAGATCCAATAGCATCCATTCATAAGTATACCTTCAGGATACTCCATCAAGTCTGATGGAAAGATCTTATCAAAACTGTCAAAACAAGCCTAAACTCGGCTATCGTCGCCTTTTTCGTCCAGGAGATCTAGTCTTCAACGTTTGCACCTTAATAAAACATATTATTTAACATAAAAAAATAAAATAAAATAAATTATTAAAAGTATAATATTTGAAAAACCAATAAATTCACATGAATCTATACGTCAATATGTGTGCGTAGTCAAGCTTTGTCAATATAGTTATGTAATTTGCTACCCATCTGTTTCGTAAACGCGTCCTTAATGGAAGAACAAACTAAACGAATCCGATGCGGTGAATTAAAAGCTTACATTCCATAAGAGTAAATAAATGTTGATGCTCAAATACTTCATAGTATGCGTTCACATACTAGGGATTTCCTTAATAGAATGGGTTGAATTTAGTTATGAAATCTGGGTTGCATATTAATTGCCTCTAGCGTGTTATATTTTAGAATGCAGAATTTTGCATAATAGAGGACCAATTATTTATAAAATAGTGAGCTTATAAAATCTTACTTTCAATTTATTTCGTAATTAAAAATATATTTATCACTATCAATGTTGGATTATCATATAAATTGTTTCCTATATACTGATAAATAAAAAATATATATTTAAAATATTTTTAAATTCTCAAAACGTTGTATTTCATTATGTAGTAACTTGTTGTTATAGTTCGTTTTTGTGCCAAGAATATATTAACTTTTTCAGCATTTTTAGCTGAACCAGAGCATATTTATTTTTCCAAGCTCAGTTTATTGTAATTGGTTTTCGACTGCATGCATTCCATGATAATACAAAAAATGTGCTTATTAATAATGCCTTAAAAGATATTATATGAAAGAAAAGAGAGTATTATAAAAAGTCACAAAACACGCAAACAACTTTCTATAACTTTCTAATTTCTGTACCCTTATAACTGCAGGTTGCAAAATGTTTTACAAGAGGCTTTGATACGAATAATATAAAACTTTTCGTAACAATCATATTTTATAACAAAAGTGAAACCTTTACAAAACTTTATTGCTTTGTTTGCTATTTTAAAAAATAAACCATTTTGCTTGGACGTTGTTGCTATTTCGATGAATAATATTTTTTTTTCTATATCTCTACTTTTTTGGTAATTTTACGAAAATATTAAATTTTCTCAGTTATTTATAGCTCAATGATAAGGTAAATACTCCTTACATATTTATTATATAGAAATTAAAAAAGATAAAAAAAATCGATACTTTTCAAATTATTTTATAGAAATTATTAAAAAATTGTGTAAAAATATATTCTTATCTAATCCACCCTGAACCATAAGGTTACTAAGAAAAAAATCACAAATATTTGCTAGACACTGCAGACACCTCGGCCTTTCCGCTCGGCTAAAGAGTAACCGAACCAATAAATTAAGTGATAATTGCCACAGGAATATATTTGGCCCGTGTGGACAGATACTTATATTATAACTATCCACACATACATTGCAGATACGTCGGATTTAAGCTTCAGGATTAAAAACGTATTAATTCTAATAAGAGATTTATTTTTTTACATATTAGTGACCTGTCTTTAAATCATGTACAACTTTGTCATACTTATAAAAAAAAAAACATCTAGTTGACAGTATTCTTTATCTCCATATAAAATCCCCAAAAGAGCTATCTGATAACCGTCAAAAGAGTTGGAAAAATATCCCCAAAAAAAAAAAAAACAAAAGTAATTTAAAAAATGTTACACCTACTTTTGTTATAGATGTAATAAAAACAAATAGACCAGCCTGAAACAAAGCACTAAAAGCAAATACGGTAAACTCCGATAAAATGAAACGCTTGTAATTTTTCGCTATAACAAAAGCACATTATTATTTTTATTTTACATATTAAAAACTATCACACTCGTAGTTTTAAAAAGTTCTGTTGCAATATTACTCGAAAATACTATAATAGAATTTCTCTTTCCTTCCTTTTCCTTAAAATCTTTTAACAAGCAGGAATAAAACGATGATTTCATCATAAACAATGAAGGCTTTCTTTACATGAACAAATTTTAAATAGAAAAAATATTACATTAATATATTGAATAAGTCGAAACAATTATATAATTTAGCAAACATAAGTAGTATAGTAGAATAATTAATTAATTTAGGATGACGTCATCAATACTTGGTATATAAAAAATATTAAACAAATTTTTAGGACGAATTGATATTATTGTAATATTGATATACGAGTTCATGTTGGAGTCCTTGTCTGACAGATTGGAACCAGCGCCTGCGCCCGCGCACTTAGTGCATGTCTGGACTCACTCTTCGACGGAGCCATCGGTCGACACCTTGGTGACAAAATCGGCACCTTCTTTGGTAAGTTGATACCATTGAATTACCGAATATTATTCCTACCATATGCAATAATATTATTTATTGCATTATATAGCATAATATATCTGTACTATTTTAATATATATATATATATATATATATACATATATATAAATAAAAAATATATTTTCATTATTTTAATCATAAGAATATATTCGATAATAGTATAAAGTACACATGTTACAGAAAAACTCATTGTAACAGGATTGTATTCTTATCTTAAAGAAATAAATGTAGTAGTTTTGCAAGAAATATTGCAAACATAAGTTTATAAGAATTAGTTTCATGATAAGACTTATAAATATTTAATTTCAAATTCTTAGGTTCAAACGACACACTTAGTTAAGCACACGTTATGAAAGAAACTAACGAGCTGAATAATATTTCTGCTAAATTTACCCTTTTCATTTATATTACTTTTATATAAAATTATACAAACCTGGCAAGTCTTAATCTTTCTTGCGGAATCACATTCGTAATTATATAGGAAAGTCATAAGACCAATAAGAAATAGGTTGCTAACAAATTATATAATATGTTCTCAGTTGCTAAAGTTGCTAAGGCTTAATCTTAAAATACGTAAATCTATTTTACCCTACCATAAGTCTGATTTACATTACCTAAATTTAAACCTACGTGTAAAACAGACTATTATATCAGAGCAGTACGGTGGAAGGAACATACTAAGCCCGGCTTAAATAGTAATAATAAAACGTATATTGTTCTAAATTACTGTGTTTATATTTAGAAAAGATCTATTAATTTTTATAAAGATTTTTTTTTTTTTATAGATTGTCACATATATTTAGAACCAATTTTAACAAATTTACGACAAGTGCTTCTACATTTACCATTTATATATGCAAATAAACGAACACAATATTAATTTAAACTCACACAAACATGCTTTGAGGATGAAATCAACTGTGGATGGCTTTACTAATCCACACAATGGTCAATCTAGACGTATAAAATTATCTATAATACATGTTCAGCCATGTTAAGCTTATAATAATCTTTAAATAATCAATAGAACTCGAATTCGATCTCGCATCTGGGAATCCATTTTTAATCTTTTTTTGTATATATATAGAAGTATGTAAGGGGCTAAACCAGACTTTGCACAGCAATAAAATAAGTAACAAAAGGAGTTTTGAGAGAGTTTGAGCTTTAAAAAGTTCCAAACCGAGCTTTTTGTTCAAGACTGTAAACACTAAAATGTACACTTTAGCTGAATTCACTAGCGCCGAAGACTCAATAGGAAATGCGACATTGTACAATCAGAGTACGTGTGACAAATCGGCCTTAGCATGACCTTGACATATTTCAGGGATCGTCAGGTTTAAATCATTTGAATATTATTCAGAGGAGGGAAGCTTTTCATTGTTTTAAACGCAAGGGAATACTTGACGTATGGCTTTGTGAATTATAGTCGTGAGTGCTAGTAACGATGACAATGATTTGTTATTTGAACGAAGTTCTATTTAATATATTGGGCGTACTGAAATGATGATGCAACATTCATTCACATATAGTAGATTGGAGAAACATTCAAAGTGTAATAATAAAACAATTCTACTTATAATATAATTTTATACTTTTAAACGAAAATAAATGTCAATGAGTTTACATTACTTTTTTTATAAAGAACATAACACCACCGAATATATTTTAGTAAAATACAAAGGGTAGTTATAAATAAATAGTTATTTATACAACTGACATCTTGCGAACTAATTTATATTGAAAAAAATTCTAAGTAAAGCAAGTTTACCGCATTGCATAAATAATTGTATTGATCGTAACGAGAAAATTCAATTTACAGGAAAGTTACCAACTAGTACTTATCGTTAGTTCTTTCAAACTGTTTTTTTATTCAAGATAAATTATTAATATTTCCACAAATTAATTTCGGAAAGTAATCGTTAATTTAATGTGTTATTTATGAAACCAAGTTACTCACAAACATATATGAAATGCTAGGTGTGGGAGACTTATCAATAACTATGAAAAAGACAGACAGATCTGAAACCAAAAGCTTGTTTAAATAAATGTTACGCAGTGTTCCCATTCAAAAATGTATATGAAATATTTTTTTACTAACATCGGAAAAACTGCGAAAAATGCATAATAAATTCTAAACTTATTTTTTAATACACACACTATTGAGGGAGCTACATTATGCTCATGAATATAGACCGTTTACTCGGTTATTTTCTTCGGTTAACAGGTTTTGAAAAATATTCATAATCAATATGTTTAAATAACATCAATTTAACGTAGACATTCAATGCCACTACCGGTCGCATGATTGTTGACTTCTCAGTACGTCCATCATAAACAAATACAACAATAAAAAAAACTTTAATAAATATAAATAAATCTAATATAATTGTCGACACTATTAATGTATATAATATAATAAATTAACGTTAAAGTAATATCTCACTTAGGTTTTACAAGAGCGAGAAGTACGAAAAGTATAATAGACATTTTTTGTTGGAGACCGTTCAGCTTTTATGAGCATACTTTTGCGAGGGAGTTCTGAGATTGTTACGGAACGAGTAATTCACAAATAACAGAGGCTGTAAATCAATAACTAATAGTAATAAATCTTTCACTGTAATAGACCTTTTTCTATTTTATGAAACATTTTCAATATCACTATTTTGTATAGAATTAATTCTAAACACGTGTTTTCTATTGTGACGTGTTTTGAGTTGTGTGATTGTAAACAAATTGTCTCTACGTAAACTAACAGTAAAACAATAATTATTATTAATATTATGATAAAGTGCCATATTTTTATGATAATTAAAGCAGATATATTTATTAGTGGTATATTCAGTAAAATTTTAATTACAAAGACGAAAGGTATTGCTTTTCATTGCTATAAATAAAGCTGTCGTCGGCCTGTAAACACTCATCTGACATGACTGGAGGCAAAGGAAGGAAATTAATATTGGTAACTCGGACACGTATGCGTTCATCTCTTTTATTGTAAATGAAGATTATTTATGCAGGTATTACATGATTTATAATGGAAAATAGTATTTTGAAATAAAAAAATAATAAACAATGCATTTCCATTGTTATATATATACAAAAGAACCAAATACATTACAGTTTTTTAATGATAATATTGGGATATTCATTAATTAACATTTATTAACCAAACAGGTTTATGAATTTCAGATGTAAACTCATTCTTTTTTTTAATCAGTTCAATCAAGTCAATATAATTACACAAAGTGTGTTGATATTTGAGGTTTATACATACGAAAGGTTTACAATAAGTGATTTCTTAAATCATGTTATTGTTAAGTAGTTTTTCTCACTAGTCTCTAAAAGATAAAATTAATTGAAAGCAATAGAACTCTTGTTTGAATTAAAAAAAACTAATTTATTGTCAAATATATGTGTTCTTGCAATACATAAATAATTAAGCTTTTAAATTTTGAACATGGGCAAAAAAATAATAAGAACAACAAAACTATTGCCTTTTGCCATTTTATGATTAATATTTTTTTTTTTAGTTAAGTCTTCATTTTATATTCTTTTTGTTATTTTTTCGTATATATTGAGACAGCAAATAAGTTCTAAGTGGAATACATTTGTTAAAATTAATGCTTAACAGCTTAACAGCTTAAACAAGTATTGACAAATGTATCAATGCGTTAATGGTAACGCATTGATACATTTGTCAATACTTGTTTACAACCGACCAACTGCAACGTCGACTGAAGCGAAGTAAACAACTAACACGCAGCAGCATTTGAACTTCAAGCATTTAATTTACACTCAGCCTTATAGTATGTTGTAATGTAATTATTATGTCATGGCGTCCAGAGCTTGTTGCCGTATTATATATGTCCTGTTAAATTTATAGTAATGCTATATTTATATGAGTATAATATAATTATACAGATAACCATTTAATGCATCGATTCTTTAAAATCGTTAAAAATGAATGTCGAAATATACCGAAATTCCTGTCGAAGACTCTAGGGGGCGTTTTTATAGCGCACTGTTTTGAAGGACTCTCAACTGAGATTGTCATAAAATGAAGATAAAGAGAAGTAGGATAGAGTATTATGACACTGAGGTATTTATATTCTGATACTCGTTTTTTACATTTCATTTGTAATCTTATATAATAATTGTATTGTTTCTTTTGTTATTGTATAATATTAAGCAAAATTATAATAAATATTTATTAACCAATATGAATGATAATAATAATTTAGGTAATTGTACAGAATATACAACTTTTAGTAGATTAAAAAAATATTGAAAAATTTATATACAAAATCATTGAATCTTTGTTCATTTAATGTATTTCTTATCTTAAAAGATTTCATATGGGATTTTCGCAAGATGCAAGTGGGTGCATTGCCTCTGTAAATACACAATACAATTTTCTGCATCCGTACGTACCATAATAGAACATCGAGATTTATAGTGGCCCGGAATAATAATACGTAAATGTACTTTGACATGTAGGTATTATTATTCCAGACGTATATTCCAGATGTATATATATCGCTTCTAGTATAACTATCTTGATTGCAAGATGAAATCATTTATATGAACTTATTTGGTTAGTGTTTTACTATCTAGAGAACTTCATTTTAAGTTCTGGTTAAATTATACTGGAAATTTGTGATAAGACTTTTATAAAAAATATAATTTCAAATTCTTAGGTTCAAACGACACACTTAGCTAAGCATACGTTATGAAAGAAACTAACGAGCTGAATAATATTTCTGCTAAATTTACCCTTTTCATTTATAAAAAAATACTTTTATATAAAATTATTCCAACCTGGCAAGAGTCTTAATCTTTCTTGCAGAATCACATTCGTAATCATATAGGAAAGTCATAAGACCAATAAGAAATAGGTTGCTAACAAATTATATAATATGTTCTCAGTTGCTAAGGCACTGGGATAAATCTGAAACTATGTAAATCTATTTTACCCGACCATAAGCCTGTCACAGACATAAATCTGGTTTACAATCAATGTGTGTGAGAAAATCAAGTGTATATGTGGTCTGAATAATAATTTAGATACCTGTCCATGTGTTTCGGTTTATTTTATACCATAATCCTAGATATTAAGGTACAATTTTAACTGACCAATAACTTCGTTAATGTGGTAAACGAACACAATATTAATTTAAACTCACACAAACATGCTTTGAGGATGAAATCAACTGTGCATGCATTTACTAATCCACACAATGGTCACACGTTAACTTAATGGTCCTTTGATGCTGACCTAGTCTCAGAACTCCAATCTAGACGTACAAAATTATATAAAAACAAGTTTAACCATGTAAAGCTTAGATTTATATAGATATATCATAATTAATCCATATAGTATCCGTACAGAACTCAAATTTGAACTCGAATCTGTAGCTTTGGGAATACATTTTTTCATTCAATCTTTTCTTCAATTTATTGACAGATTAGAAAAAACTTTTCACAGCAATGTAATGAGCAAGAAGATAAATTAGCTTTACGAAGTTCCTAGAACTTCTTGTGGCACCAAGACTGTTAGACTGGCCTGGATACTTCAGGTACACCACACAGAATACACTAGCGCCGAAGACTGTATATAAAATACGGTATTGTGGAATACGGGAGAGTCGGTCTTAACACGGCCTTGACATTAGATCTCAGGAATTGTTTTAATAATTAAATTAAATGGTTTGTTTATTATTCAGAGGACGTTAGCAATTAATTATTTTAAACCGCAAGAGAATAGTAGACGTCCTTATTTGTCAATTTAGTTATTTATCACGAAGTTCAAGTTATTACAAATATTATGTATGATGTACTGATTATGTTACATTTATTCAAACTATTAAGTAGTTAAAAGAAACAGTTCCAGTGGAAATTGATTATACATCTATATACATATAGATATGTCTCAATGTTAACATGAGTTTAATAATAAACGTTTATAGGAAAATGTATACAACAAATATTAAATTCTTCATAATTGAAATAACTCCATGCCAAATCTATTTCATTAAAATACTGAATATAAAGGCGGAACTGTAAATAAAGTGTTTGATATTTAAACACCTAGCAGGTTGCCATCTAGTTTGAAAACGATTCTAAGTAAAGCAAGTTTTCCGCATTGCATAAATAATTATATTGATCGTTCAGAGAAAATTCAATTTACAGGAAAGTTATTATTAGCACTTAATCCTCGGTTCTTTTAAGCTCATTTCTTATTTATCGAATAAAAGTGATCTAATAGTAGTTATAAAACATGTATTTGTAAAATAATCACTGTGCTTATTACTAATGTGTTATTTATGAAACCAAGTTACAAGTCACAAACATATATGAAATTATAGGTGTGGGAGAGTTATCATTATTAATACACAGACAGATCTGAAAGCAAAAGCTTGTTAAAACATTGCTACACTGTATTCCCATTCAAAAATTGATGTGAAGATATTTTGATATATTTTTATTTTCATCGGAAAAACTGTGAAAAATGCATAATAAATTCTGAATAATTTTTTTAATACACACACTATTGAAGGAGCTATTATGCTCATAAATATAGAACGTTTACTTGGTTATTGTCTTCGGTTAACAAGTCAATTAGTACATGAAAAATACTCATAATCAATATATTTAAGTAACAGCAATTTAACTTAATAGAATGTGCCTTCCTTACCGTGATCGGTCGCATGACTGACTGAGTTGACTTTTCGCTACGTTTATTTTACACAAATACAACAATATAAAACAACGTTAGTAAATATATAAAAGTCGGATATATTATTCGACACTAATATAATTAACGTCAAAGTAATATCTCACTGAGGTTATACATAAGCGAGAAGTACGAAAACTATGTTAGACATTTTTGTTGGAGACCGTTCAGCTTTTATGAGCATACTTTTGCGAGGGACTGCTCAGATTGTTACGAAATAGAGTACAGCACAAATAACAGAGAAAGTAACTCGATACCTAATAGTAATAAAGACTTTCACTCTTATAGACCTTTCCCTATCTTATGAAACATTTTCAATGTAGATTCTTGTATTATATTTCTATTCAAACGTGTTATTTATTGGATTGTAAAAAAATCTTTTTAGAATGCCATTTAAATGATACTTTATTTCTTAAGCACTCTAATTAGTTTCTCCGCGAAAGCTAACAGTAAAAACATTATTTCTTTTAATTAATCATCAAACTTATTATTGAACTTTAAATATACTATAAATACAGTCCTCCGTTGGCTGCTTGAGACCCAAGCTACAGGTAATTAAGGCTCCAGGCTGAGGAACCACCTCACCATAAGAGCTGTCTCAAGCAACACTGCCTTTTGAACCAGACCCTTCATCCAACAGTCAAGCAAGAATTTATTAAGATGTTTGTCGAAACTCTTAGCTATTAGACCATTGACCAACCCAACAATGGGTACAATTATTGTAGAGTCTGGTCTAAATATTTCCTTAATCTTTCTTATTCTACCTTAACGAGATTATCGTCATGTTTAATTGTAATATCAACGATAATAGCTTGACGTGTTGATCGGTCTTCTAGCATTTGTCAGGTTTATTGGCTACCATAAATCTGTCAGTTATAATAGACCGATCCCAGTAGAGCAACAAGTGACCATCTTCAAAAAATGTCGTTGGATTGTACCTAAAATATGATAGCTCATTTTCAACTAGGCCATATCAAAGAGCAAGTTATTGGTGAATAATCTTGATTACTTGGTTATGTCAGTGCAAGTACTCACCATTAGCAAGATTACTACAACCGGAAGATATATGTCTAATGGATTCTCCAGGCTTATGACAGACTTGCTTGGCATATGTCTGGAGTTCCATCTTTCATGATATATTTTCGGAAGTTTCTCGTCTTGATAACTTCGTTCACAATTACATAGACATACGTTTCGGTCTCTCAAAAGAGGTTTCCATTTTTTAACCAGGACATAAAACTAGGTTGGTCTACAACTTCTACATCTACTTAGTCTGTCAGTCTGTCAAAACTTTATAGAGCCGAATGTGCAGTTCCTTGTTCTTCCATATAGCCACGCGATCAACGGTACACATTATTATAGGATTACGCCCTTTCCCTTTCCCTAAGGATAGCGGAGAAAAAATATTGGTATTGGGATGCGAACAGTTCCAGATCGTATATATAATGTAGGAGAGATGTATGTTTCTTTCCTTTACGAGAGTAAAAACGTTAGTCTGAATCCTCTAAAAGTACTTAGAGCATTCTTGCCCAGATAAAACCACAATAGACTTAAACTATGGCCGTAAAAACCTGTTTGATCCTTGTCGGCTCGGTTGATCCGGAAATATGGACATCGCCAGGATGATGAAGGAATGTGTTCCACAGCCCCATACCTGAGCCTAAGAAAGAATATAATATATCAATCTTATACAACTTCATTATCTCCAAAAGCCATGTATGTGACACTGAATCATATGCCTTGTAGTAGGCGGCTGCAAGATTTTACCGATTTTGACGTATCTGTTGGCATATAGTCATGTCTATGAACAGAAGTTCCGGGTCGTAGCCAAAATATTATTTCCTGTTCCATGTTTCATTGTATTTATGCAAAGAACGGACGTAAGCAGCTTATATGTTGGTTGGTAAGCAAGTAATGGGCGGTAGTCTTGTGGATTTGTGGTACCTCGATTTGTATAACAGAATTGCGGAACTAGTTATCATAAATACTGGAAACAAATTCGTGATGTGGATATTTATTTATTTAATCTTTATTGCACAAAGAAATCGTACAAATAAAACAGAAACTACAAATGAGGAAGCACAATATGCAAAAAAAATTATCGAATAATTGTCAATAAACTTACTTATACCTACTACACACACATTATAAATTAATTCATAAAAAACATAAATAAAATTCAGGATATCTTGAAATCCCTTCCAGGATAAGAGGACTTCTCCTTACAACACCCATCCACTCACTCTCACAGTGGTCTATGGGAACAGACCAAATGTTTTGCCAATAAATTGTTTCTGAGTTTAATGTCGATAGTTCACCATTAACCACATTAGAAGTGCAGTGTCCACAAGTTCCCAATGCCTTACCCAATCCCAATACCTTTCGTTGGAAGCTTTGAAAAATTATATTTTGATAGTAAATTATTTTGATTCTTAATTTCCTGTGTATGAATATCCTGTAGAAGACTTTTATAGCACACTCATCTGAAGGACTCTCAGCTGAGATTGTCATAAAGTAAAGATAAAGAGAAGTAGGGCAGAATATTACTACACTAAGGGTATTTATATTGTGATACTCGTTTTTTACAAAACGTTTCATATAATTGTCTCATTTGTTATTTTACTTAATAATTGTAGATCAAATATTTTTTATTACGGTAAGTTCTTCTTACAGTTAAAATATTTAATTCTTGAAAAGTAAGCACAGAAAATACGCATCATAATATTTATCTATATTAAAAACCAAAGTAAAAAAAACAACTTTAAATTTGCACTCTGATAAATCTATTATATTTCATAATTTTCGAAATGTGCTTAGAAATTTTAACATCCTACCATTTTAATGTTAATAGTCCAAAATCAATTATATGCGAAATGCCTCCTGTCATTCCAACGCCCACAGCCAGAACTAATTTAAATGCTCATCTGACAGCTATGTAAATAGAAAATGAATATAAAATTAATATAGAAGTACTGAATTTTAAAACTAATAATAAATGTTACTAACAATTTTAACGGTTAATATATTTAATTCAGGCAAGAATGCGAAAAAGTTTAAAATATACTCGTACATAAGGTACTATCAAGAAAATTGGTATGACAGTTAAATAAGATAAGAAACGAGCAAGTAGAGAAAGAAAAGATGAGGAGCGTGATATCATCGTAGTCTGGTTACAGAATGAGACACTGAACTTGTCAAATCATGGATATGAAAGAGGTATATGACTAGACCCCTCTGGCCAAAAAAGAGATAAATAGACTGCGTAAATAGAGAAAGACAGAATTGAAAGAAAACAGAATTGTAAGGAAGAGGAAAACATGTAGTGCCGACTCCACCTAGGGAGGGAGAAGGGTGGTAAAATGATGATAACATTATATGATGGAAAATGATGATGACATTATATGATGGAAAATGATGATGACATTACATTATATGATGATGACATACACAATTATCTTATACATAATATTGATGAAAAGATAGAATAATTAAAATACAAAAATAATATGCAAAATTAATATAATTATCAGCCTACTATATCATTTCTAAATGAATTAGGCTACATTTCTTTACTATTACGCAAGCGTCGTTTAAGTTGTGTTTCAAGTATTTTAACGGATATAGAGCATTTTCTAATTGATGGTAGAAAAAATATATTCTCGTGTACGCAAAAGCATAGACTTATATAACACAAACACTTCACGCCATTTTCTTTTATAATCTTAAAAGTAAAACAATATATCTTTCTTGACCAAAAGATATCTTAATATATATAAATTAAGCGTCACTCTGTTTGTTCGCTATGGATTCCTAAAATACTGAACCGATTTTAATCAAATTTGAATATATGTGCAGTTTGATCGAACTTAAAAGATAGGGTAGTCTGTTAAAGTACAAACATTTCATATAAGCTCAAATTAAAAAGAACGTGTTACTTAGGCTAAAGAACAAGTCAAATTTATATTATAGTAAACGCAATTCTGTTAAATTCCATATAAACATATCATATTGTTTTATTCTATTGCGCCAGTTGAATTAAGGAGGGCTTAACGACACACTTAACTTATTAATTACAAATTTATAATAGAATTACAGCTTTCAGAACTGCTTCTTATTTAGATCTTAATCTATACTAATATTATAAAGAGGTAAAGTTTCATAGTTTATATGTTTGTGAATTTATACTTTATAAGTTTATTTGTTGAAGTTAATCTTCAAAGTAATTTATCCAAATCGAATAAATCCTAAACTAATATTTAAAAATTACTTTCACGGTGGATCTAGAACATATTATATTATTTCCTTGAAATAATAATAACCCTGAAAAATTATACGAGCTCTATGTTTTGGAGTCCTCGCGGACGGAGTCACGGGCAACAGCTAGTATATGTAAATCTGCAAATTTCATGATTAATTAATTATTATGGCCCAAAATTCAGATTGCAGATAGTGGATTAATAATGCTCTGAATTATTCGAGGCCGAATACTTCGAACGATTTGTTTAAAAAAAATAGATACAGTGTAAGTAAGATGTGGAGAAAAAGTTGTAAATTGACCAAATGGCTTGCTAATGTTATAGTAGTAGTAAAAAACTACCGTAAGAACGTTATTATTATCGAATTATACTCTTGCTAATAGTTTCCAAGGAATTAATAAAAGCCAACAGATTTATTTTACAACACAAATATAAAGACTGAACGCGCGGTCGCGGCTTAGGATAGGATCGCCACATAACTTTCCGAATGTGCCGTTAAAGCCGGCTAATAAATAAAATACTAGTGAAACATCGCATCATACATCCCACAATACATCTTTGGAGGGAGAAATCCTATCACCACACATTTTAAGGAGGGTTGGTGTTAGGGCGGTACTAAAAATTTTTCTCCAAAACTGTTTCAATGTGGTGGATATATAAGCCGACCTCAATTAAATGTGATAAAGGCAGATGGTGATGGTGACGATGACAAGAACCTAAAAATTTTGTAAGGTAAATCTATTTTATAAAGCACAAAGACCAGTATAAAAAATCTTATCATAAACAGTTTGTTCATTTACTGCTCCGAAATCTTGGTGTTCTGAAATGTTTAAATTTTATTTTGGTAGTCATATAAATATATTCAAATAATCAATATTTTAGATTTCTAAAGATTCTTTTGTAAACGATAGTATATTAATAACAGTTTACATTTAAATACTTCAATTTGGGTTAAATGCAATACGCAATTCTATAAATGGTCTGAGAACTAATTAAATTGAAATATTCGTGATGGAACTTTCAATTAATATACGATACATTTTAGTAACTTTACTCTTATTTTGGTATAATATTGACAAAATCTATGTGATGATGAATATTGATAATGAAAATTGTTAACTTGAATACATTTTTAAAGACTAGGTCGTGCATGCATTTCACAATATCATAAGATATGCACTTAAATATAAATACCAACAAATAGAACACAGAATACGGAAAATATATTTATAGCAAATATATTTAACATAATAATATCTCAGTTACGCTGAGTTATTTATTATATCATTTATAATTCACACCTATCATGCATTCAAACCTTCGGAACGTAAAAGTTATTTGATCTATTTTTGTTTATTCCAAGTTCCAACTGATACGCATATTTTCAACCTCTTTCACTTTACAAATGCTCCATACAAAAACCTTGCAAAAAAATTATATTTTACCGACGGTAAAAATACTGAACATGAAATAAAGCCAATTGAAGTTATGAATAGTCATGCGGCTGCATCATGAGGTCATGAGATGAGAGAGAGAATTACGGTATTTGTTGTTTGTGACGTGTCAAACACAATTTTTTTTAAATACCACTTTTTTAAAGATGCTTTCTTCAGGCATCCTGCTTAAGCAAAAAATCAGAATTCCATAAATGGCTCCATTTCAAAATTATTTTATACTAACGGGGTTCCTTATACATTTTATGGGTGTGGATGGAAATGGTAAATTTTAATAAGCTTAGATATATCTGTCACCTACCTAAATTTCTACTAAGTAGAAAATAAAAGGTATTTTCTTAAAATCATTACTTAACCCACTAAAGAGCTCTATGACTTTATCACTCTACTAATCGTATATCCGGAGGCTAAGCTTTGTTATTTACCGTAATATGTATTAGGCATTCCTCTTTTGTCAGTTGATCAAACGGTTATCCTGCATATTGCAGACTTAAACTACGATACCAACATTCTAGAAAATGTTTTACTAGACTAAAACAATACATGTAATGACATAGTTATTTAATCAGTGTTGGATCCTTAGAACAAAATTTATTTTCAGATATAATGAATTATTCATTCAGTACACAAGGTACAAGATGCAGAACAAAGTTTTAGCTTTGCATTTACAAAGACGAACCGTGAAAATACTTGGTTAAAGCTGTTATCCGTAGCTTGTGTAGTTTATAAGCTAAAGGTCGATGCAGACTTCAAAAGTAAAAGTGAAGAGCATACATCAAACAGAGCTATTCATCCGACAAGCTCATTGTTAGGTTTAGTGACCAAGACCACGTCCACTCCATCCTAAACTATTTACACTATCTATACCAGTAATGCGGATGGCATGATATGGCTGAGTTCCTCGATCAGAAAGCGCTTCGTAAATTATACTAAATATGGGACGGGTATTCTGAGGTTTATACCCTTTAGTATATATATATATATATAATGTATACGAGAGGTATGCAGGAGTACACTTTGGTAGAAAAATCTTTTAAAATCACATGAAAATCTTTTTTTAGGAGTATCTTTCAAAGGGAATCGTAGTTCCCAAATTATTGTAATGCGTCGCCTATTTCAGCCGTCAATATAATCATGGTTATACGAATTGCAACTCCGATGTACAAAATGCAAATGGGCTGAACGGGACGCCTTTAAAGCTAATATTTGTGAATCCAACGCTGTCGCATCAATCAATGTTTAAAAAAAATACAAATACCATGATATAAATAAACTATTCTTCCGTCCGAACTTTATTATTAACTATTTATTATTTTCTTCTTATAAATTATTGCTAAATAAATATCTCGTTATTTTTCTTCGCACTTATTGACACTCGAGGAGACGGAAAATAGAAAATTGAATTTGAATTTACACAATGCAGAAAGGAATGCTATCTAGAAATGTGCTTGAAGGCTTTCTTTCTATTATAAATGTGTATTTCTTTTGCTATTGTAACAAATATTGCTAGGACTCAAAAACATTTTTATCTTACATAACCAGATAATGTACTCAAAAATTACTTTAAATCAAAACACTGAATTCCAATAAAAAGACCTTCTGAACCTGTTATTAGTTAAAATGACAGATGAATATTTTTGATTATTTTTAGTCTACCAGATACAGATAAAAGTCATCTCGACACAAGGTTATTGATTTAAATAATCGAACTAAAAACTAGAAAATAATTTTTAATGACAAAGAATCTAATATTACAGTAGTAGAAGATCGAATAATTAATCATAGTGAATCGCCTCAATATAAAATTATAATAAATTTAAGTTATTAACAGAATAACTCAATTCAGAGTAAAAAGCGTGAGGTGCTTAATATTTCAAATATTACAATCATTTTATTGGCAACTATCTATGAGAGGATAGTTATGAATCACAGTAAAATGCACCCCACGCTTTTTACTCTGAATTGAGTTATTCTGTTAATAACTTAAATTTATTATAATTTTATATTGAGACGATTCACTATGATTAATTGTTCGATCTTCTACTACTGTAATATTAGATTCTTTGTCATTAAAAATTATTTTCTAGTTTTTAGTTCGATTAGCAATAAAAGCGTGTTATTTTAGTTTTTTAAACTATTATTTTTCTTGTATTATTATCCCATTAGCGGCACTACATCTTCCCTGACTATAGGAGACTCACTCTGGAAGCGTATTAATTTATCTGACGCCATTTTGTTTTATTTTATTTAAAGAATTTCGTGTTTTTATTTCGTAACTTTTTTGTAGTATAACTTACAGATTTTCTTTCTTCGGATATTATCCAGAACTATTCAAGGCGCATCTTTTGACACCCCTTGCGTCCCTATCGGATCATCCCTTGAGGAAAATCTAAGGGTTTTTCTTTAAATTCTTGAGTTTTTCTTAGGAAAACTTTTTCAGTTTTCATTTTTCAAAATTTCTTTTATTACTATCTTTTAGATTATATCAATACAAACTTTTTGACACCTATATTATCCCCTATCGGTTCATCCCTTAGGGTGATATTATAGTTTAAACAGCAAAATTTCAATTTTCCTTCCGGAAAATTTCCATTTTCAAATTTTTCAAATTTAATTCTATGTCGTCAGATAGATATTAACGAGACGCACATTTTGACACCTCGAACGTCTCGTTAGCTTCATCCCTCGCCGAGTTATTCGCGAAAAACGGGAATTTATAAGAGTAAATACAGCTAAAATAATCCTGGTGGTCCTAATAAGGATAATGGGAAACTTTTATCAAATTATTGCATTGTCATCGGTCCTTGATACGTGTGCAAAGTTTGAATTCAATCGACTCGCTGGAACCAGGAGAAAATTGAGCTTAAAGATTCCGTTACATACATACATACATACATACATACATACAACCCAAGCTAATAAAAGCGTGTTAAAAACAGAGCGCACTCGAATCGGTTTATCCGTCTGACGCCACAACGGATACAAATATACATACATACGCAGATACACTGTTTAAGCTTATGCCACCCCTCGATTTTCAGTCCTTTGTTAATAAAAGAATAACAAATTACTAACGAACTGTAAATTGCAATCCATATATTAAAAAAAAACATTTACATTCATTTTATTATTCCTTGTCCATTGGAGTCTTACGATGTGTACTTACACTAAAGCTGACTTTCATTGTACGTCTATTTATATTACAAATATAATAGATACAAAGTCGAAGTCGAAAAAGTTTTTTTAATAATTTCACTGTCTCCCGTTAGATTTTTATTATAAAAGTTAAAAAAAAAACAATCCACATATTTTGTCGTAAAAAAATATAGTAATATAATAAATGTGATGGACGTTTTTTCATCAAATTTCAGTCTGCCTTATTTTATAAAGACTAAATTTTCTAATTAAATATATTTTATTTATTAGTTTGAAGAAGGTTTATTAATGATTTCACATACTAGTAAATATATGTTATCTATGCATTATTCTTAAATATTGTTACAAAAATATATTGAGGTTGACTCTGGCTCTGGCTTGTTTTGTTTGAGTTAAAATTTACAAATATCAGCTAAATTAAATTATTTTACTACTAATCATATAATAATTATTATTATTTTAGCAAACTAGGTATCTTTCCAGGACTCAATTAATAAACTTATATTATTTCTAAACAGGCAAGCCACCAGATGTCATTGCATGCGGAATTTGTCTCCTGATGACCGTTGTGCTTGTGGCTGGCGTCAGGAAGTCCATCTTCTTCAACAACCTGCTTAACGCAATTAATCTCGTCGTGTGGGTCTTCATCATGGCTGCTGGTGTCTTCTATGCGGACACCAACAACTGGAAGAATCATAAGGGATTCCTACCAAATGGATGGTCTGGGGTAAGTGTGCTTGCATTATAAGTTATGTCAAACATTTTTAGAAAAACGATAATATAAAAGTGTTTATATAGTTACAAATAATATTGATCATAGCTGCAATAAAATATATTTTTAATTATATTATTCATAACATGAAAATTAATTTAAATAAAAAAAAAACATTATGCATTAAAAAATTACAATAAAATAGATAATTATATTTTAGGTTTAAACTGACAATCAATCAGTAATAAACTACTGAAATATAATAATAAAGATGTTTCTTTGCTTTTCAGCAAATTAATAAATTGGTTGTTAATGAAACCAATTAGTTAACTGTATTTTAGCACCATTATTAAATAATTAAAAATGTATATCCTATAATATAATCACTAACAAAGCAAGTGGTATTATACAAATATAAAATATAAACTAACTGCCGCAATTATCTAAACTTTATCAAGAACACTATTTGATTGAATATTATACGGATTTTCATGAGGTTTTTAATAACGGATAGAGTATTTAAGAATTACACTTGTGTATATTGTAGGTAGCATGTCTATACATTACATTAATAATTAAAAACAAAAACAAACCACATATAAAAACTCTACCTTTCTATAAAAATAGATAGGTAAAGATATATGTGATCGACTTTATATTTTATTTTAGCCTATATCCCAAGGTAATTATTATATTTCTCTATATATTTTTATCTCACAATACAATCAAGACTCACTTCAATAAATTCTATACCCATTTTCATCTTCTTTTGCCAAAAGTATTCACAGTGTTGAAATAAAGGATGTCCTTATTTCTAGACACCTTCTTCAATGGAAGATATGATATGAGATGAGAGAATTCACAGTTCATCTGATTAAGAGTATTTGAAATTATTTATAAGCCAATATCGTGTTCTTGGATGCAGTGACTGCGATTATAGTTGTCCATAAAAAGTGAAGACTTTGAAGACTATATATTATTTAACATATATTGATAAAAATATATTTAAAATGTTTGCACACAGCCTTTTACTACATGCATGAATGACGTAAGCTTCAAAAGAGTAATTAAAATGTATATATATTCACTTTTAAAATTCAAATCACTTTAAATGGAAAATAATTTAACGTAACACATAGATTACATTTGTGAACTAGTGTTACAATTGCATATTCGAAGTAATTACAAATGATTGAATGAAATTTTAATTACGTCCTTTCACGTCTGTTAATAATCGTACTTTATGTAATATTATATTTCATTCAATACCGTTCGAATATTATTCTTTGTAATAAGTTTTTTCTGTAGGTATTCAGCGGCGCTGCGACTTGCTTTTACGCTTTTATTGGGTTCGACATCATCGCCACCACTGGTGAAGAGGCCAACAATCCTAAACGCTCTATACCTTTGGCCATCGTCCTGAGCCTGGTGATCATCCTCATCGCCTACGTCAGTACCTCCGTGATGCTCACTCTTGTAGGTAAGTGGTTCAAACATGAGAGACGTTTCTTTTCTTTAATTTCCGTTGTTATTCAACGTAACAGGATTATGAATATATCAGTTCAACTAAAATATCTCACGAAAATTGTATATCTTAGACGATAGCTCACTCGTAAAGTTTCGGAGAAGATACATTAATATACTTTCAATTCTCCAGAATTAAGGATGCTTTCACGTTAAATAGCATTTAATAAACAAATAAAATATAACATGCAAAACGCAGAAGTACGTTTCCTGTGAGTAAAGCGTTAAGTTTTAGAGTTTAAGTTGTTTGTTTTTTAAACGTGTTGCTACCATGTTACCGTGATACAAAAATTGCTTTGAAATTTGAATCCTCTATATCCACGTTTGATCCCCGGTTGGGTATCGATAGTAGTTGCTTACTTTGACATGGTAAATGCCTAGATGCAACACACTGTAAAGAGGAAGCTCGCATATTGAATCAAAAGGACGATTTAAAATTCAATGTGAAACTTCACTAGCAATTTATTCAATCTCATTTCATTTTGCAGACAAATATTTCCCTGATATACCCGTGAAATTAAATCAACGTTATAAGCAATTTATGAAAAACAATTTATCAAGTGAGCACTATATTAAAATATTAAATCAAATCAATTTGCACAACGCTATTCAACCGATAACTATCAATTACAAAATATGAACCTGTTTTATTAAATTAAATATACATTGAAAGTAAACTGTTCCTAAAGGCATCGTATACTTAATAGGATTTCAGCAACTTACCTGTTCTTGTAGATTGATCCGTAAACTTTGCTACAGGGAAGTGTTTGACTTATATTAAGAGCCTCCGTTAAGCTTAAATCAATGTAGTTTCTCTTAAGTCTTAATTATATTATACTAATTACCTTTTATAATTAATTATAAATTTAAAGTTAGTAGCGTTCTTAAAAGATATCTAAATCTATATGTTAAACTAAACTATCTAAATCTATATAGCTAAGCTCTCATTTGTTTACATAATAACTATGGAAACTTGACTTAAAAATTTACTTTGATAATTTGTAACAATAGTTAAATAATGTATATATATATATATATTTGTTCCCACTGTCGCATGATGCTGAATATCTAAAGATATATAGAAGATATGTTTAAAGCTTAAAAATGAAAGATAAGAATATATTAGGATTTTCAATTGGGATCGTACAAAGCTGGAATTCTCTATCTTGTGGTCGTGGTATTCGGAATTCTAAGTTCTCAATTTATATTATGTGAAAATATCTTAATTTTCTTAAAGCAGTTTTACGTTTGAGTAATGGAATATTCTTGACTCGTTTATTAATTTACATTTGAATTAGTAATTGAAAATGTATTTCGAGTGATGAGCTTGGAAATTGAATTTGAAAAGCTACAAGATGAAAAATTTCCAAATGCCTTTAAAAACTTTATATTAACAGAGGAACAAATACGCAATATATTTATATAAAGAATTTCTTTGAAAATACAAAAAGTATAGAACCTTTATAAACTGTATAACTGTATATATACCGTATATAATATACAATAATATTACCGTAATTAACACTTACAGAACCCAACATTTCAGATTTTTTAACAAGACTAAATAAAATATTACCTCAAATTTACTTATATTACTGTATAGCTTATAGTTATTACCCTCAGTCACGCCATAACTTGACTGGTCCATTTTAGTAATTATTTATTATATATATACTCCTTCAAAGTAGATAATGGCTCATATGAAGACAAAATGTTATAAGTTTTTACAATATATTTAAATGTCATTAAAAGACGCGTCTTAAAACAAAAATAACTATGTTCTTTATGAGAAAGGTTTGTAATATTCACAATATGTAAGATTTTTTTTAGGTAAAAAAAAAATACATTATGTTTAAGAGCATTTTTTTAATTCTTTGTAGTGCCCTACGATGAAGTGCAAACGGATTCGGCGTTGGTCCAAATGTTCGGATATGTGAATGCCCCAACTTGCAAGTACATCGTTGCAATTGGTGCCCTGGCAGGCTTGACTGTCTCTATGTTCGGTTCCATGTTTCCTATGCCGCGGATAGTGTACGCTATGGCACAAGATGGCTTAATATTTCGGTAAGTATAAAATGATTCGGCTTCCGTAATTAAAAACGCCTTCACAGCGCAATCTCGTATTTTATAATAATCAAGAATATATTAAAATAAAATGAATGTACGGTAGAAATATTTTTTCATATTATAAAAATATTTAACATACATTCATGAATACATGAATTATGAAATATATCTTTATCGATAGAAAAGTTTCCCTCTTTTATTTGCAGGCTTCGTAAAAAAATCCCTAATAAAATTCTATAACCGAGCTCGATTTTAAAAAAAAGTATTTTTTTCATTGCCTGTGTTTGATCCGATTAAACGAGACTGAGAGCTTTCATATCTCAAAATAAACCAACATTTTGTACAGTTTCTAGGGAGAGGCAAATTGATTTTACTTTGTTACTAATCAGTAGCAATTTCAACAATATTTCCCTGTAATAATACACGACGTTTGAAATAAAATTTTCACGCCATTATGAAAAGGTTATTTCATTAATTCTTTAGTGATTGTGTAGCTAATGCGTTTTGTAATTGCAATATCTTTAAAAGTGTTCCCCTGAAATTAATGACATTCTAGTAATACTGAGTTGTTAATTGATGTGGAAACGGAAAATAATAATATTTTTATACTTGCTACGTTCCAACGTTCATTCTTGTTTATTCATCATATCGGAGATAGTTTCTATTGTTTTACTAATAGCTTAAAGATAGAGAATGATAGTCTTGTTTTATGAATAGATTTCTATACCCAATGGAGTCTATACTTACCATACAATGCCTTTGTTCAAAACTTCAAAGTATACTATTTCCAGGCAACTGTCTATCGTTTCGGAAACGTCCGGAACCCCAGCGCTGGCGACCATCTGTGGAGGCTGCGCCGCTTCCGTGGTCTCCCTCCTCATACAGCTGGAGGTCTTGGTGGAAATGATGAGCATTGGTATGTGCTTTATTTCTTTTGTTGTATAGTATATGAGGAGAAACTGATATATATGAACTCATTATAGAAGCGCTGAATTAATATTTTTATTTTGTCATTCGTAATATATTCTAGCCCTCATGTCTTTAGTAAATAAAGTGGATAAATTGCATTTAAAACTGTTTTGTGGAGAAATGGAGAAAAAAAACATAATTTCTATATAAGCTTATTTTTATCAATAAAATCAACAGTCAGTAAAATAAATACGTTTTTTCAATTCTGGTGAAGACGGCTAGTAGATTATGAGACACTTTTTTGACAGACAAATTACAAATAATATTCTTTCTTGTTTCAAATAAATGTATAAGTTTATTTTATTATTATACGTTGTAAAAACAAACATGTTTTAAAAAATGCATTGATTATACACACTACAAAAAAAGTCATCGTACATTTTCCTGTAATAGAGGTTTTACTTACCAATTGTAGTTAAATAATTCAAAAGGCAATTTAAAACTAAATCAATCATTCATGAAATATGGCCGCACTCTATTGAAATATAATTAATAAATAAAGTACAAACAAAAAAAATAAAAATATGAAGACTTGTAACGAAAATGAGAATAATATGTTATTATTTTTAAAATAAAAAAAAGTATATATCTACTGTTCATAAAGAACTGAAATGTTCCTTCATTATTTGTAAGATACATTTTATACGTTTTAAAATTAATAATAATGGAATAATATCTATTTAACTCTACACATAAATGATGTTGAAGTGTCCGTCTGTGATTTTACAAAATGGTTAACAATTATTATGACATGACAATTAACTAGATATAAACATAACAAACTTCTTTTAAGATTTTCGTGTCCGTCTGTTTGTCCTTGATTGTCTTTAGAAAGTAAAACATTTAAAGGGACTTTCCCTGAAGGATACATATAGGTTTCGTTTTATTTTAAAAACATTTAGGTGCCTAGCGCTATAATCGAAAACCTAAATAATATTATTTTTTTTGTATTATTATACATATAAATGTTGCACAGTCGTAAATCAATACAGTTTTACTTAAAAAGTCTTATATATTCTAAAATTATCGGTAAATGTAATTGGGTCCGTGTTAGCTATATTTTTATATTAATATTTAGGTAGCGTTGTTTACTTCGAAGAGGCAGATTTGCTGAGAACACCTCAGAGTAATTATAAGGAATCAGACACCATTTTACTTTGAGAAGCCTTAAATCTCCCGTCTACCAAAAATAAATTTTAAAACGCGATATGTTAAAAGCAACAGATATTGTTATTTTGTTTTTATTATAGATTATTTTTACATATTTTTTTATATAAAATACTCCTTATATGTTAGTATGTGTGTATGTGTGGGACTGACTTCAACTGAGTATATATAGATTAAACATTAATTGAATCGATGACTCGTGTCATACGCAGTGACTCGTTATTACAACATATAGCATGGACCTAATTAGTGGACCATTAGTGTACTGACATGAAAGTATTGAGCGACTAATTATAAACTCGAATTAATTACATATTTGTGATATCAATATCAAAGGATAATTACTATGGCGTACTCCATATATATGTACAGTATACTTGAAATTATATGTTTGTATATACGTTTCAAACATTTTCCTTCTAAGAGCATCTCTTTCGTTCGTTTGGTTTATGTTTTTAGTAGATACCTTCGTCACGTTCCATGTTTTACATCTAAATTGGTTTTCCCGTCTTTTACAGGCTTATAGTATTACATTGTAGACGTCTGTTCAGTTTTTAAACCTGTTTACAGTTGACTTATTCTTTTTTTAAAATCGAATCCTTAAAGACGAAATCGAATTATTTATTTTTTTATAAAATTATCTTATTTTTATAAAATATTCTTGACCAAAATAATTAATACACGTGTAAGTCGATAGTGTGAAATGAAAGAAAAGTACATAATTATAATTTAAAATAAGAAATAAATTATCAAGTCGTATCGTAAATAAAAGATTAACATTAATAACGTTTCAATAAATTCATAATTAGTCTAACGGTGTATTGAAGTTAACACAAATTGAAACATTCGGTTGGATGAATCTCTTCACGATAAACTAATTCACTAACTTACAGACAACGCAGAGGCTAAACCACTCAAGATAGAGACAAAATAAACATAACTTAATATTATTTTACTAGGGGATTTTTATCATTTTCATTTGTAAACTGTACCACTTTGAAACCGGTATGGAGCACTATAATTACATTTACAACTAATTCATCTATATATTTATATATATAGATGAATTATTAATACTAATTCATCTATATATTCATCTATATATTTATATATAGATGAATAGAGCAATTACAAAGCAGTTTGGTCGTAAAATAATTTAAAAAGTACATAACATCCAAATTTTTCTAGATATACTTTCTAAATTTTTCGATAATCGGCTTCAATCACATCACTATTCGACCATTAGAAATTGTATTTATTAAATAATACTTAATATTTACTAAAAAGGAACGACTTTGTTTTACTCGAACTGTACTCGACATCGTTTTCTATGTTCATTGTTTCTAAATCACAATAACTATTGTAATCATGATCGACAGACAGCTGACCTATCTAGACGCCACTAGGCTCTAGAAATTCTATTTCTAGGTATTCTATTTGTAGAAATCGTTGGCGTTGGTCTTTCACTGGTAGCAGATTATTCACGAGACCCATTTGTAAATGTAATGTCCGGTCTAGTCTCCGGCAAAATCAATATAGATTGCAGAAGGACAGCAGCTCTTTAATTAAAATTGTAAAAAAGTGAAGCAAATCTAGACTGCAAAAGTGTTTTACAAAGTTTAATTAACTACTATCAATATTTTTTTTTCAAATAAAACTGCAACTTGTAACCTCATGTTCGTCATTCGTAGCCATTCTTCGCTCAATAAAGTAAAATGATACCACAATATGAAATAAGTAATGAAAGCGTGTAAACTAAAATCAAATACAGTAAATAAGATCATGGCTTAGGAAACCTGCCGATTTCTATTTTGAGCTTTACATTACGTTAACTATCTCGTCCAAACGACAACTAACTGGATACCCATATATTGCGGTAGTTTGACGTCACCAATCTAGATTTGATATATTTTCTTTAAGTTGGGCTTTCTTCCGAGACCAGCATTCATTTTGCCAACAAAATGAATGGTCTTCGTTGTTAATCGTTAATATTATTTTTTTTCAAGCAATTCTTATTTGTATCTAAACATTCTTTACGTAAGGAATTCTTGTGAAAGAGATTCCACCCGCGTTCCATTATATTCCATTATAAATTACATCTTTGAAAACAGAAAGGCTGATGTCGTTTCGTGGCAATTTTAAATATTTATATATATTATTTAATACGGTTCTTTACTTTTCTTAGAAATAAAAACATAATACACACAGTAACATAACATATACATTTAGGATAATATAACATACATATATATATATATACAATGTGTAGACTATTGATTTTTTGATGGCTTTATTCAACTTTAGTTAATTGTATATAAAACATTGAAGTGTGCGTGCTTTATATTTGCGTGTTGTAATTATTCTGGAAATTATTTCGGGTGTACGTTATGCTTTTTAGTACTCCGTTTTCAGCGATATTTTTTAAATTTATATAACAAATCACTATAATCTGAGCTAGCAGTTATAACCAAAAGGTTATCCTTATTTAATTTTGATGTAAAATTTTTATTAATTTATTTTGATGGAAAAGTTTTATTAATCTATTTTGATGGAAAAGTTTTATTTTACATCAAAATTAAAAAAGGAATGGCTCCAATAACATTCCTTCAATTAGTTCAGTAGATATCTTCGTGAACGTTAGGAAATTACATGAACTGGAGTCAGCAAATATTTACCGCAAACACTAGAAATGCAATCAAAAGCAATTTAATTGTAGCCTAGGACAATTGAAGATAATTCTGATTTACTTCCTGGTGTGGTATGCCACAGCAATGGCCGAAGTTATGCTAGGCTAAAAATGTGCAGGCTAGCATTTTTTTTTATATTTTTTTTCTTTATACAATCGTTTTAACTAGACTTATTATATGGAAACAAACCTTGTCCGAACAAAAATGACCAATGCTAGTTTCCATCCCTAAGGCACTCTACTGGCCTACACCCTGGTGTCTACCTGCGTGCTGGTGTTGCGCTACCAGCCCCATTCAACGACGCTGATCGAACTACTGCCTGAGAGCCTCCGCACTCCTATCGACCCGGAAGGAACTGCTACCGCTCATCGTGAAACCACCTTCGCTGTAAGTATTTGTTTTCGCTTATTAAAGCTAGCTCCTTGCATACAAGACTAAATATGGTATTGGTATATGACCAATTAAAAACCTTGTAATATGTGTTGTAATATATTACAAAATTTTCGGATTTGGTACGAATATCATTCACAACTAACAACTTTTTGTTAATATTACAAATATGTTTTTAATATTATAAAATTCGATTCGTCTAATCATAAATTATTTGTGCATAAATTATTCTTAACACGCACCCACACTTTTGATGAGACAATTATTAAGGCACGTATATGCAGATAAGTCAAACAAACCGTAGACAATAGGCTTCTATTCTAATTGCTCTGGCCGCTCAGTGTTTCAGATGACAGTTCTGCAATTAAACTTAAAAACAAACTGAACATTAATACCTCTTTATCATTAACTAAAATGTATTCAACCAGCGGGTGTATTTATGTTGATTGACACTCCACCTCGCCTGAAGGTAACATTCTAATATTTAGTTTATTATCATATAATATTCGTTTACGTTATTATAAATATAATATTCGTTACCCTGTTTTCATGCTGTCTTAACTTGTGGATTAAATTCTATTATTTTTATTCAATAACTAAACTATACAATGTACCTGTTTATTCTAATAAAAAGCCAGCCATTATTATTTTTATCAAAGACTTGTTTTATTTTTATAAGATATCAGAAACGTAGTACTAACAGTTGTAAGTTAATCCCGCCGTATATAAGGCACTGGAAGGATTATTCTCGGTACAGCATCTATTTTCCCTGGGAAATTGGCTTAACGAAATATACGAGTATACCGCTTTCATAGGCTTCAGTTTCATGAATCTCAACGTTTTTAGGACAGGAGTTCGTTTGTTTTATAATGTTTAATTCATGAAAGTAACAATTTGGAAACGCTCTTTGACAACAAATACAAACAGGCGTTACAAACAAATTAATGCTATTCAAGACATGTGTCCACTTTAAGCAATAGGCATCATTATGAAATAGGAACAGTAAGCTCATGGACAGGATTTAATGCTATTTGCATACAAATTTCACCTGTGAGGTGTTTGTCAGTGTCGGTACAATATTGAGTTACGTACAAATTAGGTTTTATTATTTGAAGTAAATCGGTGATTATTAAATTATCTTGCTATGTGCTAGTTTCTGTAAAGCCAGCCAAAATATAAATAAACAACTACATTATATATAATACAAGTTGTGAGTTCATATAGAATGTATTCCCTCTTTTTCCTAAGCTAAATAGAAATTGAATTCTAACATTGAAATTAATATTTCTCGCCAGATATCGGAAATAATTCTCCGTGCAAACCATTAGCGGTTTGCGGTTTATGGTCCACATCGATAATATACTCGTATAACTTATTGTGTTTTGGTAGGCCACACAATTATTTATTGTAAACACAATTATTGATTGATTTTCATCACATATAAATTAAAATGTGAATCCGTATCCATTTAGTTATTTAATTTGGTCAAATTCATTAAAATTTCTATGATTGCTTACGTGTCTCCTGCGACCCAGTCCGAGTTCACTCCAGTGTTTTTACTCGTACACATTCCAAACATTAGTTTAGAACTAATAAACGAATTCCTGAAACAACATTATAGCACTTGCCATATTTTTACAATGACACTTCTATTACCAGTTCTTAGGGTCGTAGTGTAATGGTATATGGCTTTCTCACTATTCTTTCTCACTATTCTTTCTCAAGAATTGGGCTATGAAAATAAAAATGAAATCTTATTGCAGTTTAAGAGATTAACTAACAAACTTATTAACTTAATTATTCGTAATAAGCGTAATTCAAGTAATAAATAATATGAAAAGCTTTGAGTTTTAAGCAATTTCAGTACAAAATGTCTCGAGGAGACAAAATATGCTCTATCCTTTTCCGGGAATCGAAATACTTATATTAAAACATTGCTTCCCGAATGGTATAAGTTAAGATTATTTTCCTTTTTACTTTTAAGAGATATATCTTTTAATATTGGTCATTTTTATAATAATTTCTAATTTTTCGGACGTTCTGATCAAACGCTTTACTACGCTGGCTTTGAACAAATATGTAATATTGCAAAGCTTTTACTCTATATAATAAACTAGATTTTACCCGCGGCTTCGCTGTCGTGGAATTTGGTGTGTTCGGTGACAGTACGACTGTCGACTTCTTCGTCACCTATGAAATGGTCCTGTAAAAATTGTGGTTGGAAAATGGCTGAAGACAGTAAAGACCCGTAAAAGCGGTTACGGAAAAGAATACGGTGGCATTCCATGGTAGCTTGTCCTTCTATTGTAAAATTCGGGAAAAACGCTGGCATTGAGACAATTTGATCAGCTCCAAACGACGACGTATGTAAGAATATGTTGTTTTTACTAATATATTTAAGAAAACGGCGAGATTCTTCAGTTTCTTTAGAGAAAAGCTTTTTCAAAGGTTGAACTGGCTCATCTATCGGAGGACTGGCTACTTACCCGTCCGAAAAACATAAAGTTACCTGCTGCTTCCTCTTTCTACTTAAGAGCTCTGCAATATTTGCAATCTATGCTCATTATTTCTATTGTTATAAGCTTGAGAGTTTCGTAAACAAGAGACACGCCATACTCATATACCGCTTTACTAAAGACTCCCTATATGTTTCTAGTAAATGGTTAAAGTCACTCCTCTCTTAGCAGCAGTGCGTCTGCGAGACTCATCCACTGCGGGCGTTATTAAAGCTTTGCAAAATAAGAGACTTACGCAAACACCATTCTTAAACTGATGTTAAATATATCAACAAAACCCTTCCAAAAATAACACTAAATATTCCTATATAATCAAAGAAAGAAAACTTATAAGTTACAACTCTTAGGTCCTAAACAAACAACTGTTAGAATTTCAGAATTCAGATATAAATGTTTTTTAGGTTCGAACTCAACGAAGCAAGAAATCTAAAATCTATAACCCACCATCATTCTATCCCTAAGTATTTGAATAGAGGAACGATGGCGTTCAAGATGTTCATTTGTTTGTAGAAAAACCTTCACGTCACGTTTTAAAATATCGACGATCCTATAAAGCGCCATCTATGATACCCCAGTGTAACTATGCACCCCGCGCCAATTAAGCGATACATGGCGCTCCGTTCCAGTCAATCTTATCTTGATAACTTTTAAAGTATCCATCCAAATTTTTTTTGTAAAATACAAAGTTAATCTAAATTAAATACTTAGAGTGACAGATGTATCTGTTTTGATAAGAGATTCATAAATATTCTTTATGTATGTTGTAAAACAGGATGCAATGTAATTGTATTCGTGGTATATTAGTTTCGTCATAGTTCATTCCACATAAAAGATAGATAACCATAGGCTGTCGTGGACTTTTATTTAGATTTTTTTTAAGGCAAACAATCCTACGGTACATTATCTTTGTCTTTATCTTTTTTCTAACTCCAACGGCTAAGGCAGCGCTCGCCAAGATAGCTCTCAGAGGGAAGATTTTTTTCCGCCTTACTTGATATTTATCGTTATATCATGATCAAATTACATAAAATCATTATAAATTGTAGCCTAAGTGTTATTCTGATGTAAAAGCAATATTATTGTAAATATTCATGAAACATTTTTTAGTTACTTTTAAGTGAAAGAGTAACAAACATCCATCCATACTTACAAACTATCGCGTTTATAATATTAGTAGGATTATGAAATAAGATATTACAATGAAAATTTTTACAGTACCATAAATAAACAAAATATTTTATCGATATAATATAGTAAAAAAATACGGAAACTACATATTTGGTATTGTAATAAGTTATTGTTATAGTGTAATACGTTATTAAAGTATAGTAAATAACGCTTTAAACTATTTTGATATCAATGGGGTAGATGAGATTTGAAATAAGTAGACTCAAAAGAAAATAAGTAAGAAATAGACGTAACTATTTTATAATTGATTGACTACTTATAAAATCAATGATTATTATGAATTTATACTTAGAAAACAAAATAAACTCTATCCAAATGCCTGTTACTGTTGTATTGAAAGAAAGTAAAAAAAAATTGTGAATTTTGTTTGACCTTTACTACTTGACTGTTTGATTACTTGACTGTTTGACATATATACTTTAAAAACAACTACACTAACATCTTCTCTTAACCGAAAGTAATATATGACGAACACCACTACCAATGAAACCAACTCAAGCTCATAACTCAGGAAACGTATTTCCTCTTATTCTAGTATAAAAATAAATATAACATTCGTTACGCTGTTTTCTTGCTGTTTTAAATTGTTGATTAAATTGTGCTATTTTATATTTAAATCTGTAATTATAATTTTATATCCGTATATGTTTATATTCTGTTTGTGTATGTTTGTAGCTGTCCATAAAAAGCATGCCATTATAATTTTAATACCATTCTCTAGTTATTTTAATAAGATATCAGCAACGTAGTATTCCGCCGTATATAAGACTGGAATAATAATTATTTTTTTATTTGTTTCTGAGAAATAATTCCGAGATATAATTATTATTTCTCTCTGAGAAATTGGCTTAACACAATGTACCTTCTTCAAGGGCTTTAGTTTCATTAATCTTAACCTTTATAGTACGGGAGTACTTTTGTTTTATAATATTAATTAATGAAAGAACAACAAACGTTCCTGGAAATGCTTTATGATGATAACTTCAAAACAGGCGTTACAAACAAATTAATAATATTCAGTACAAGTTTGTCCTCTTTTTACTACAGCCTTTGTTATTTACTGGTTAGTTAATGAGTTTAGTAATTAAATAGGAACAGTTAGCTTATGAGTAGGATTTAATGCTATTTGCATACAATTTCCACCTGCGGAATGTCAGTCAGTGTCAGAACAAAATTGAGCTCCTTTCTCCTCTGACTGGCAATATTTGATATACGCTGACGATTATTAGATTATCTTACTATATATGTGTGAGTTTAAATAAAACTTTCTTTTAAATTAACTATGATGATACTTTATTTAGTTGCGATAAATGTAGAATGTAAATACATTCCTCGTTTTTCCTAACCTAAATGTAAATTCAATTCTAGCATTGAAATTAATATTACGCCAGATAACGGAAATAATTCTCCGTGCAAACCATTAGCGGTTTGAGGTTTATGGTTTACATCGATTTGATATAAGTTATTGTGTTTTGCTAAACAACACAAACACAAATATTGATTGATTTTCATTATATATCAATCAAAATGTGAATCCGTGTTTACCATTTAGCTATTTAATTTGGCCTTATATAAAATTTCTATAATTGCTACTTTGTCAACCAGCCCGGGCGATCTACATTGTAAATACACGTTCCAAATATTAATTTGGAAATAACTTTTATCTTATTTTTACAACTATTTCTAATTCTTAGGGACGTAGTGTTAAGCTCGATAGCCTTTTTTCTAATATTTCTTAAGAACCTAATTCTTGAGAAATATTATCAAAATACTATCGTAGTTGTGAGGAATAAGAGAAATACTTGATTATTCGTTTCAGTTGATTTTAAGCGTTAATAAAAACGTGAACATTTTTGTGGTTTCAGCTAATTCAGCATAAAATGTCTCAATGAGAGACCCTTTTCCAAGAAAAGTAATACTTGTATAAAATCATTTCTTCCGTATTGGTATAAGTTAAGATTATTTTACCTATTACCTTAAAGAGATATATTTTATAACATTAGTCATTATTTGTATATTTTTTTCTTATATTTCGTAAGTTTTGATCAATTCACCCTTTGCTACTGGACAAATATGTAATATTGTAAATCTTCGAGTCTATAAAATATTATAAAATTAGATATTGCAATGAAAATGATTTCACTACAATAAATAAAATCAAAATACTTTATCAAAATAATATGGTGAGTAAATATGAAACTACTTATTTGGTATTATTATAAGTTTTTAAACTGCCACTTAGAATTCTTATTTTCAATATTGGAATATTTAGTGAATTCTTACATTAAAAATAGTTTTGACTATAAAGAGCAATAGTATAGATTTAAAATAGAAATAAGTAGAACTCATCTAAAATGTAAGTTAGACTCGGTTAGGAAGTTAGAAGAATTGATAATTAACAGACGGACATGTGACATAAATAGCTAGACGGAAATATCTGAATGAAAACAGAATAAATTAGAAATAATTGTAATCGTGTAATAATTTTATTAATTTAACAACTTATAAAACCACTCATTAATATTAACATTACAATATTTATAAACATTTATAGATTAACATTGGAAAGATGCCACAACAGATATTAATTCACTCTTAGCTCGGTAGCTCTATTAGTAGAGCGACCGTACACATTTCCCAGAGGTCGTGGGTTCGAATCCGTGCCCGTATTGGTATATTTCTCATTCTATATTTATTTCAATGTATGACACATACATACTATATTATTGAAAGTAATTTTAAAATACATTTATGTAATATACATATATTTTATACTTATTTTTATATAAATAGTATTTGTATTAAACAGACCACTTTATACTATACCTATACGAAATATACGAAACATACCTATATACGAAACATACCTGTATACGAAACATACCTATAAACGAAATATACCTATATACGAAAATTAAAACAATGATTAAGGCGCGTATATGCAGATAAGTCAAAAAAACCGTAGATAAGAGGATTCTAGGCTAATTGCTCCGGCTGCTCCGTGTTCCAGATGACAGCTCTGCAAGTAAACTTTAATAACGAACTGAACATTAATAGGTCTCTTTATCATTTTATTTGTTTGATTTTATATAAATGAATCATAATAAAAAGTGATTAAATAAAATGTATTCAACCAGCGGGTGTATTTATGTTGATTGACACTCCACCTCGCCTGAAGGTAACATTCTAATATTTAGTTTATTATCAATGCATGAAAATATTTTATATTACTTTTCTAAAACTAAAATAAAATAAAATAAAAAGACTCTATTTGCTATTTCTTTCTTAACAATTAATAACATTCATAACATGCCTAATTTCTATAAACTAAAAAGATTTCAATATTTCTAACTTACTTAATATTATTAACTATCGGCATCTGGCAGTTTGTCTGTCGACAAAGGCTTCCCCTAAAGATTTCCAGGTATATCTCTCTCTTGCTAAAGGGGCCTGGACCAGCTATTTTTCTAATATCATCTTCCCATCTTTTCGTTTGTCTGCATATCTTTCTTTCGCCATCACTTGGATAACATTAAGTTGCTAACTGAGTCTATTTGTCTGTTTATATAAAACAAGCCGTTTTATTTTTATAAAATATCAGCAATGTAATACTAACAAATGCAACTCAATAGAAATTAAATTCTTGCATTGAAATTAATATTTCTCGCCAGATAACGGAAATAATTCTCCGTGCAAAACATTAGCGGTCTGAGGTTTATGGTTTGAGGTTTATAGGTATTGTGTGTTGGCAAGCAACTGGAAGTATGAAACATTACAAATATTCTACTCTATACATTCTAAAATAAGATACTGCAATGAAGATGTTACCACTACAATAAACAGAAACTAAATATTTTATCATAATAATATACCGAGTAAATATGGAATCTACTTATTTGGTATTGTTATAAGTTTAGAAACGATAATTGTAGTCTTCAAATTGAAATATTTAATGAATTACATTATTTACATTAAAAACGCTTTTAACTATTAATTTCAACAATGAATATCACATTTTAAATATAAATTAATAGAATACTCATCAATAAGATAACTTGGACTCGTTTATGTGAAGTGAGAAGACTTTAGAGTGAACAGACGGACAAATAACACAAATAGATAGATGGAAAGAATTGTACAACACCAACTTAGGAAACCAGTCATTAACATGAATGTAACAATATTATAGAAAGTTAGTTCAAAATGATTGACAATTTTGTGGGTCCTTCAATAATTTAAGTGACATTTTAAACAGTTTATTTATAGGATTATTAAAAAACAAGTAGAATGTTTTAAAGATTACATAATTATAATAATAATAAATGATTTTGAAAAGCTTATCACAGATTACCAATTCAAATGTACGAGAGTAAGGAATAATTTAACTAAGTCCCATGGTAATACAAAAAAGTTTATAAATTTATCATATGTATTATATATATACGTAACCCAAAACAATTTCAGAAAGTTTTAAATGAGGATTTCTGTACGTGGACTGACGGGCTGAGGACAAAACCCATTAAATGCAACTGTCTGTGTCTAGGCAGATGGAACACCAAATATATCTCTTAAAATCCGGGTATTTTAATAGGCGGTCAAAGTGTTGCTACAATCACTGAAGCAGCCCCATTCAAATTTTTTGGGCAAAAAAATAGATTACATAGGTCTCACTCCATCTCTAGATGTAATAGTCGATAGCTTTTTAAATGATCTAAAGGAGACTGTCAACCAATTAGTGATATCAAAAAAGCTTGGATATATGACAGCAATCAGTCACGTCTAAATTGACCTTTTCTAGTTTACGAGCTCAATAAAACCCTTTTGTCAAAATTAGATGCAAGCGTCATAAAGATAATGAAGTCGTGGTTTGGGCTGGCACGTTCAGCGGATTCTTCGACTTTATCAGAGACCGAAACCATTTTGGGATGAAATTATCTTGGAGGTGGCTCGCAATGGGACTATGATGATGGATACCTATCAGAAAGAGTATAGAATCCCTGAGGATATTGTTGTTTCGTCATCCAGACCATAACAGTGAAATCTCTCTCTAAACTACTGAAAGATCTTGGCCTCTCTAGAGGTATCATCAGTTCATTTCGAGAATTTACTTCAAAGGGGGTATTAATAGGTTTGTTTCAAATATAGTTAGGTAGGGACAGGAGCTTAACCAGTGAAGGTGAGCATCAAAGCGTATTTTAAAGGGGCCCCTTAAACCTACTCCTGGGTCTCAAATCCCAGGAACTGTTTCCACTCCTCTCCCTGCAACGCGATGGACCCAACAGTCGCACGGTGAATCCATGGAATGCTAAGAAGCTTTATTTCTATATTTTCTGTTTAAATTCACACCGATATTTTTATTAGTTTTTTACATAGGGAGCTACAGTTAATTCCGTTTTTTATATTATATCTAGTATGTATCATTAAACAGAAATAATTGATTTTCTTTAATCTAACTTTGTTTTCTTTAGCCAATAATGTTATTATAACAACCTCACAACGTTTTTCAAAAAGGGCTAGAACATATTTATTAGCTATTAATTTTTATATTCCACTCTGCCAGATCTAAATATAATACGAAATTCATAAATCAAACGAAATCACTGAATGGTGAAATCAGTTTGGTATCTAAACACATTCAACTTAATTAAGAATGTGTGACACTTTCGGACACCGAAAAAGGATTTCTCTTTTTTTTTTAATATATCGTTTGTTAAGGCAGGTTATTAGACTTCATATATTCAACCTATGAAAAATCAATACTGTACTAGAGTGTAGCAGGTCGGAAATAAGGCACGCCTAGTGTTAGTACCTTAACGATGCCTGCAAATAGAATATACTCGTAAAAAATAAATTACTCAAGTGACATGGGCAGTGGTACACTACAGTAACACAATTAGAGTCTTAAACTATTATGTCTTAAACTCAATTACTCTAAGTGTTCAATGTTCATATATAAGATAAGATTTTTTTTAATTACCTGCATTCCATGTCTTATAGTAGAACTGTGTCATGAGGCCGAGTCAGTCCACTAAACCTTAAAAATATATTGAATAGATCTCATTGATTGACATTGATTGAAGAAAAAAATATAAAAATTTTTCTTTCCGTGAAAAAATATGATACACAAAAGTTTCGTGATTTAAATAACTAAAATTATTTTAGCGATGTCTGCTTAGAGGGCTGCGATGCAACAGACGTTTAAAACTTATTGTCAATAAACTTCATTAACTGCCGTCGTCGGAGGCTTTTTACTGAAAGCTACTATTATTGTTACTATAAATGTAATTCATTCTTAACCAAAAAATTTCATGCTTATTCGAATGGAAAAATAATTGCAAACATTCATGTTTTTTGCTGATGGACACATTGTTCAAAAATGAAATATTCTTATCCTTACCACAAATCGATAAAATATAATTTATTAAATTTTATTTATTATATTTTATCGATTTGTGGTAAGGTCTATCTTCTGCAGACTGCGGCCATTATTTGATAATTTGATGACCGCTTATGAATTTTATATAAATCTATGTATAAATTGTATATAAATTTAAATATATACAGTCAACCCTCCTATAACGCGGTACTCTCACAACGCGGTTTCCATATAACGCGGAGCTGAAATTGCGACAGCCCTCCTATAACGCGGTACTCTTACAGCGCGGTTTCCGTTCAACAACGTCCCATCAGCTCTTTCCGTGCACCCAATGAATGGTTTTAACTGAATATGTTTATATCAGCGTGGTTCACGGGTGGGGCTCCTCATGCGCTGTCTTCCACTTCTATTAACTAATGCTGTGTGTGTCTAACGAAACTGTAACATGAAAGATATATATATGTGATCTTTTGACTACATTGTCGCGTGAACTATAGAAAAACTACGTTCTGCTTATGTCTTAGCCGCTTACGGCATCGGTTTCAGTCGTCTCAGAGCTGTTTCACAGAACGTCTCGTTGATGACCAATTCTTTCTAAAATTTTGTCTTCACCGTCCATTCGTTCAGCTTTTTGCTGCTTAATTTGTGGTTTATAATTGGACAACATTACACAATACTGTAAGTAATATTCTTCATTTGTTCTAATATAATAATAATAAAGTAATTATTAACCCTAGATTTGCATCATGTCAAACACAAAAGAAACAAGGAAAGGATTAAAAAGAAAGTTTATATCGCTTGAAGATAAAATCCAAATCTTAAATCGTTTAGAAGGCGGGGAAAAAATATCGTCTGTTGCAAAATCAACAAATTTGAATGAATCTACAATTCGAACCTTAAAGAAAAATGCAGATAATATAAGGAAAACTGTGGCAGATGGCTGTCCGTTAGGTGCGAAACGTGTTACTCGCACACGAAATTCTAATATGGTTAAAATGGAATGGGCGTTAATGATCTGGTTGGAAGACTGTATAGCCAAAAAGATTCCTATCAGTGGAAATCTTATCAAGCAGAAAGCACTTAAAATCTACGAACATTTAAGGAATATTGGACATTCTTATGCAGGGCTAGAAAATCATTCGTTTGTCGCAAGTAAAGGATGGTTTGAAAAACTAAAAAAAAGGTACACATTGCACAATATTAAGTTTCAAGGAGAACAGGCCTCAGCAGATGTTGAGGCTGCCGAAAATTATAAGCTGGAACTAGCTAGAATTATCAATGAAGGAGGTTATTCACCTGATCAGATTTTTAACGCCGATGAGACGGCATTATATTGGAAAAAACTACCATCTAGGACCTTCATTTCGAAAAATCAAAGGCGTCCTCAGGGGTTTAAACCTTCAAAAGAACGTATCACCCTTCATGTGTGCAGCAATCTATCAGGGAGCCTGATGATAAAACCCATGATAATAAATCGTTCTTCAACTCCCCGTGTAATGAAAAACATTAATAAGAGCCAATTGCCTGTATTCTGGCGATTTAATAAGAAAGCTTGGATGACTCAAGATTTATTTAAGGATTGGTTTTATAATTGTTTTATCCCGGCAGTGGAAACCTATACGATGGAAAAAAAATTGTATTTCAAAGTTTTATTGGTTATTGATAACGCTGGTTGCCACAACATAGAACTGGACCACCCAAATGTGAAAATTGTCTTCCTTCCTCCTAACTGCACGTCATTAATACAACCTTTGGACCAAGGAGTCATTCAAACTTTAAAAATGTACTATGCACGCCAACTTTTCCAAACCATTTTCGACAGATTAGAAAATAGTGAAAATAAAACTCTTACTCAAGTGTGGATGGAATTTTCTATTTTAGATTGTATTAGAACCGTGTCATCGGCTTGCGCGGAAATTAAACCATCAACGCTTAATGCGTGTTGGAAACCTCTTTTACCTCAAATGGTTCAAGCAATACAAGATGATTCTACAATTTCACTACCAGTTACAGAAATAGTAAACATTGCTTCTCGTTTAAACGATGAAGAATTTGCAGTAAACCATCAGGATGTAAGAGAACTAGTACTCGGGGAAGAAACTTTAGATGAGGAAGAACTGATGGAATTAATTGATGCACACACCTCAAATGCATTGGTAAACGAAAATAAGGAAAACGAATGGGTGCCAAACCTCGATTTACAAGATGTGAAAAAAGGGCTAAATTTGGCTAAAGAATTAGAACTTCATTTCATTGAAACTGATCATTCAACGGTGCGCAGCGCAAAGTTTAAAAGAGAGTTAAGAAATTGCTTAGCTCCCTATAGAGAGATTTTAGTGGAGTTAGAAAAAAAAGCTACAATCGAAAACCAATGTGAAGATCAACCAAGTGAGGAAGACATTTTGCCCATTAAAAGAAGGCGAGTTAGGCGACTCATATCTGATAGTGAGGATGAGTGTTGAAAGATTACATCATTTTACAAAAGTCTTTCTTTTGTTTTTGTTGGAAAACAGTTTTTTAGTTTAGTTTTTGTTTCATTTTTTTCATCATTTCCTTATATAAACTCTTCAATTCAATAAAAATAATTTATAATTTATCTTGTCTTTTGTATTTATTGGTCTCCATATAACGCGGTACGAATGATGTGATTTGTACTTATTCTGAGTCTCTTGTAGCGCGGTTTCCATACAACGCGGTAGACGGTTTCCATAGAACGCGCTACGAATTAGCCTGGTTTGTACGGTTAAATCCGAGTTTCTTATAGCGCGGTTTCCATATAACGCGGTACGCACTCACCGCGTTATAGGAGGGTTGACTGTATATAAATATGAATGAAAATGAAGAAGCGCGTTATCCAATTATCAATTCGGTCTCGGAGCAGAAAAAACTGCGAAAACAAGACACATAATTTAAATAAACATTATTTAAATTTGTGGTTTAGGGTTTTAAAACGACTCCTTTTATTTCATTTAATTTATGGATTTGTTAAATAAACATATTCTATTTCAGTTTCTTAATGGTTTATACAAATCGCTAACAGATGAATGAATGAATATAAACTTTATAAAAGCCGTCGTCCCGGCAAACGACTCCTCTGACCCAGTTTCTCCAGTCGGTCGCAAAATAATTCACGCCAAAACAACTAGTACTCTCAACTATAGTATCCTTTCTCTGAAATTATAAAGGCCTCTGTTATAAAAACTCTGTGCAGGATATAACTTATACTTACTTAACTTAACTTACTTAATTAATGAACGAATTATTAATGTTTTACTATTTTTGTAAGTCCTAAAATTAATATGTTCTAAAGCAATCGTAGAAGGGCAAGATATTTCTTAACAACCTGGCTTATTAGTATAAACTGTGGTAAACTCCTGATTGGTTCTTATCTCAGTTCCAGATCTAAATATTTAATATATAAGCTAGCTAGAATCAGGGAGGCATGCAGCGGTTACGGCATATTATCGGCATATCGTCCTGCCCTCTGTTTACACAATATAGAGAGTTAATAACGCGTTCGCTCCTGCGTGAAAAGCCGTTGGAAGCCAACAGATAACGATGTAATGTAAATATAAAATTGGGTTGCTATTTTTTTATATAGTCAGCTGACTTTTAATCTTAGCTTATGCTATCGTAGCATTTTTTGTATAAAAATTAAAATTTTATCCTAAAATATGTTTTTATATTTATTATTGGGAAGATTATTTTCAAATTCTAAAATCTATGACTATGATTGGTTCTTTCTAATGGCATTTTAAAAAGTGTAGTAAACTTCTGAATTGGAACCTTATTATGGCGTGATGGATGATGATAGACGTTGGAATATAATTTTAAATTACTAAGAAAAATGTTATTACACTATTAGCGTTTAAACAATTTGTTTAAATAGAACGCTCGAAAATCCAAATAAGATTAATGCCTTTGAGTAGAAGACGAATGTGTGTGTTGTCTACGTTAAATGTTGCCAATTTATGACCGTTAAAATATATAAGCTTTATTTTTTTTTTAATTTCGATAAAAATAAGGTATTGATAACACATAGATATATATTATTCTAATCATAATCACAATATTAACGAGATAAAAATGAAACTTTATTTTTTATTATTTTTAAATATATTAAACATGCTTTGGTCATGTACAATGTACATTCTGTCTAGTTTGCGTAAACACCACAAAATAGATTCTTGCTCGAATGGACTTAAACGGACAGATGAGTTTAATGAATGTGTATTGTATATTCTTATACGTATTGGATTAAAGCGTCTTTAGAAGTTTAGTTTGTACTGGTTTTAAAGAAGCATTTAAGACAATAAAATAAATATTATATATTATTTTAATAAAGAAATAACCTATCATTACATTTTTTTAACAAAATTAAGAATTGACACTATGAAAAGGTATTCTTTTTAAAGGACTTCACGCCTTCTTGTCACTTTTTTTGCCGTTTAGTTGAAGCAATTATCTTAGCTATTCCGAAAATAGATGTAGATGGCATTCGTTAATATTTTAATATATATCTCATCATTCAACAAATAATAACAATAACATTAATATTAATTTTACGCTTTTGATGAAATAAAGCACAATATTTATAATATAATATAACTTTACAACGTCTTATAAATATGATAAATAGGCTAAATTTCTTTGTATCTTTCAGGGTTGCAGAGGTGGTATGATGAACAGCCAGCGTGTCATGGTGCGCCGAGTCACCCGCAGGTAACTGCATCAGCGGTGCTTTGCGAATTATATTGCGAAATCTGCCAAGCGAAAGACCGGTCGACCATTTTATTTGAATGCTTGTACTATGTTTAAACAATTAGTCCGTTCACAGTTCACCTGATTCTGATGACACACTACCTGGTGATGAGAGCGAAGATGGACGTGATGATGCTTTTCTGGTTAACTCCAATACTGAGAACAAGTTCTATGGTAATCTTTTGTGTAAAACGATTAAGTGATGTGTTGAAAAACGTACATACGTTCGTACGTACTGGAGTTCTTATAACCCTTACATATAACATATTTTTTTTAATACTTTATGTTACAATTTCTGTAAAGGAGCCATTCCTGGAGGATGCTCAGTGGCCACCTCCCGCTGCGCGCGTTTCTTCAATGCCATCTACCGCCAGATTTTCGCGATGTCGTATCTTTGCCCTGGTCTCCTTCCCTGGGTTGACTGCGGCCCAGCCACGGAGGCTTCAGGTATAATATTTTGAAAAATGGTTTAAGGAGAAAGAGCGCCAATAAAACACGGATAATTTATATTATTTTCTTTTATTCAGTGATTCATAATATTACTACTACTTCTATAATTTATTGTATTTTTATATTGCTTTTGAAGAAACTAAATACTGATTATAGATTTATTAACAATATACAAAATATTTATTGTACCTAAACATATTTCAAAAGAGGTTACTAAGCCTTTTATACTCTCATTAACGCTTTGTATTCTTGAATATATTCAAATTAAAAATGGAATCATTATATTAGTCCGAAATCCCGGATTATTTAAATGCTTATATCATGTTACAGATTTAATTAATACTAATACGACACACTCAGGTAATTCATTAAATTGCAGCTACCAATATAATATGAGCTTATTCGTCATATATATAGGTATAATAATTAATTAACCACAATTACGCGTTGCAATGAAACGAGACTGAACGTACTTAGTGTGTACTCGTTAATTTAGTTTATCAGCCACATTGGATAAGTCCATGGGTTTTCTGAAATAATCATTACATATTGCTATAAATGTATTTAATGATAATTTCACGAAACACGTAGACATTCATTCGTAATATAATACGTTTCGGCCATAACTTACAGTACTTTTTATGATTTAAATATTAACAAATCAATATAAGTTTTATTAAGTTTTAAACAGGGTAATATTTTTGCAATCATCGTTTGCATTGTCATCAGAAAGTTATTTATCTTATTTTTACTGATTATTAATAATTGTGCTTTAAATTATTATTCTCTTTGAACTAATATTATTGTTATTAGGCCTGTTCGTCATCAAGGCTGTAGGAGTACTGTACTTGTTGGTGATTGTCTTCGACCTCTTCGCTGCCTACGGCAGCCCCGGAGAGTGCTCGTTCACCGCTGTTGTGATGGTGCTGCTGATGATCGCAATCTGTTTCACCCTTCTGGCTATCTCCAGGAAACCACAAAATCGGTAATTACGATGTTATAATATATAATAAATATATAATTAATTTATAAACACAAAGTGATCTTACAAATTTAATTATGTTGATTAATTGAGCGTGAATTAGGTTTCATATTTTATTATTTAAAAATATCAAGTTTGTTACTCCTGAAAATAATTTCTTAATATTTCACAGGTCCAATCTGATCTACGCGACACCTGGCTTGCCTTTCGTCCCGGCGGTCGCCATCACCGTTAACATCTACCTCATCCTCAACTTGTCGATCCTGACTCTCGTGCGTTTCACCATCTGGATGATTTTCGGTAAAGTTGTTGATAAAAAGTTACATTCAATTAAAATTCTATAAATTTATTTGGACATCATTAAGACGGTTCACTAGGAATAATATTTTTTCCAGTATCCTCATTTTCGACAACAGTTACTTAATAATAAGAGACTGAAAAAGAAGACTGATTTAATTGTTTATCCTTTTAAATCCTACAAGCCTTTTGTGCTTTCATCTTCTAGGCATGATCATGTACTTCAAGTACGGCATCAAGAACTCGACCCTGGAGATGAACCCGCCACAGCCCCGTGCCGCCACGCCCCCGCCCCCCAATCCCCTGGACCGCACCACCATTCCGCCCGCCTCTAACCAGCCCACTACCACCGGTGATAGGAACATCTTTGAGGGCGATGGCGCTGGGTTATACGGAAACCATGACACGTCAGTGTTTTGTATTTATTTTGCCATTGCTTTCTCTAAGTTAAACTTAGTGCAGTTCAAATGTGTAGATTAATATTTATTTATTTTAATAATGTTACAGGTTCTCGGACCCCCTCCTCGCCTGGCACGTAGCTGATTTGGAGCCTGTACAATCTACTAGCCGCACCGGTGCCGGTGGATCTTCCTACATCCAAGTCGAATCTCGGTAATTTACCATTTTATTATTTTATTTCATTTTAAATTAAAATGATATTTATTTCAATTAATTTTAGCGATTTTTCACAATAGTCAAACATCAAACCTGTATTATTCCCCAGCTACAACGAGCGCACCAACAGTACCAGCTCCCACACTTCCCGGCGGCCTCCATGGGCCTACCCTGACGTTACATATGACTCATGGGACAACTAAGTCACCTCGTCTACTTGTTACGTTGTTTTCAGTTCATTTTACATTTTAGTTATTATAAATCTTACTATCCACTTTGCTAACGGACTTAAACACTACGTTACGAGCATTGAAATAACCGTGGAAAAGTTTGGATTATTTATTATTTTGTGCAAATGTTACTTTAATGTATAAATTATTAGGTAATATTTATTTTTTATATAATCTTAAAATATCCACAATAGGTAATTGTTTTACACCACTGTTTGGTTTTATTTTTAAAAGATCATTTGATTCACGTTTAAAAGTATAAATTAAACTATTTACCTAAAATCCTATTTACCAAATTGCCAAATGATATATTTTCAACCAGTTTACTCTCGTTCGAAATTACACCTATTTACGAACTATACAAAACTAGACTTTTTTTGTAATTAAAATATATTTAAATTACTATTTACAGCCAAAATCTTTTTTAGAGTTTTGTGATTCTTCTAAACATTCTCCGAATTATCGAAATTTCAATTTGAGTTACGTAATTGGTTTCATTTCTAAGAGGTTAGATTAAAAATTTAAAACATCCGCAACTTCGAGACATATCAAATGAATTTGTAAAGAACAATTTGTTATTTGACAACACAACACAGAAAAAAACAAAATTATATTGGTATTATATCTCATTTATATGACTTTACTGGTTTTACATAGAATTATTTTATCATAAGTAAATTATTAATTATAATTTTTATTTCTTGTTTTATCTCTACTATATTTTATAACATGTGATATTTTATGTAATATTTATACAATTCTTAACGTAATATTTATAAAGCGACTTAACTGTTAGTAAAACAGTAATGTATTTAAAAAAGTTTGCGTTTAGATTTATAATATAAAAAAAATAAATAAAAATCCTATCAAACTTTCCTCATAAATGATCATAAGATTAGATTTTTAATTAAATGTTCAAATACACAGATAGGTAAACAATTCGCCACATTATTTAAACACAATTTAGAATTTTTAATCTCCTGACATGTACTTATATTGGGATATTGAAAGGTAATTAAAAAATATAAATAAACGATGATTTTTCGCTTATCTACAAATTCCTATATGACCTTTAGAATATTGGTCATATATTTATTTACATATAGGTATCAGAAAAGAAATAGAAATAAATCGATTATATAAAATACTGCAGTAAGGCAGTTTTAATCCACGCTCATGGCTAAAAGACATTTAGTATTAACTTAACATTCTTTGTAACTTGATAATCAACTACAGTTTAAAAAAATATATACATATCGTATGAATTTTGATTCTAGTAAAAATTACAATAAGCCTGGGTTCTTTTAAACCTACACACTGTCCGAGGTCATCACGACAGTTTGTAACGCTCATAAACATTTGATAAAACATATTACATAGGCCTTATTCGTGAAACGTTGTTGTTGTTTGATAAATATCTTGTAAGGTTAGAGTTTTTGAAGAGAGGAAAATATGATGAAGAAAAGAATTTAAAACCGAAAGGAATCATTTAAAGTTTCCATTCGGTATTTGTTTAAAGAAAATTAGGAAAAAGATATGTGTAAAGGCCTTAAAATTGTTAAAGATAAACGCAGAATAAACGCTTATATAACAAGACTTAAATACCCACAAGAGGTAACATCTGAACTATGGAATATTCTAACAGTAAAATATTGGTGTGACGTGACCACCTACGTACACGCAACGTATAAAATTGCACATGCGTCGCCCCAAGCGAATCCACGCCGCGGACTAAACTAACTTATCTCAGTTAGGATCAAAGTGGCTTCTTTTTTCATAATTCTGTCCATAACACGCTCTATAGAATCAAGATTGGTCTCGAGTTAAGTTAGGAGAGCCTGGCTCAGCTGAGTTGGCTTAACTCGCGGTGTTATCGCAATTCAAGATCTGTTCCGCTTATTACAAGTGAAGGAAGACTGAAAGGCGTGTTAATATCATAGAGCCCGTTTTCAGTCTCCTAGCGGCTGTAGTCAGCTCTGGCTGTTTACTAGTTATGTATTCATGTTAGTCTATAGATTCAAATATATAATCTTATTGTAATTTCTAAGTGTCGATATCAAGTACCCAGTGTAGTTTTGGGTGTTACTTTATTGTACACGTTAGAATTAAGATACATGATAAAACGACATATTATTTCTCTTTTGAGAATGTAAAGATTATTTTTTAATATGAATCGTATAGCTTTTTGGAATGTTTGTTCTTTCTGCGAGCTTTCTTGTGGTCTTCACTGTTATCAATTTTACTATATAATTAGTCAGAACGAGGAAATTCAGAACATACTCTACTTTGAAGTTTGCGACTAAAGTCAATGGAACTTCATAGCAGCATTTGGACAATCGGCAAATATTGAATTGTGTATATAAAGTTAGAAACACATAACAGTAACTTAAACCCATGATAACGTAGAGTAAGAGGAAACCAGCTCTACATTCTTTACAATCAATATACTGCAAATTTTTTTTAGATTTTAGATTTCAAAATACATTCAACAAAGTCAACGTAAATTAACCCCTATAATATAACCTAACTAGATAAAATGAATAGTTGTTGTTCTTATAATGTATCTTAATTCAATAATATAATTGTCTAGTCATGTACACTTGGTCTGTGTCCGTGATATTATTTACGTAATTATCTTTAGTATTTTGCAATGTGTTAATATTTACTTTAAAGATATTATAATTTGTTATTTTTCAATTTACACTATATTAATATTACTTATTATTGTAATTAAGATATTATAGTTAGACTTACTCAACCACTGTTGTTATTTATGTACTATTTAGATATAAGTATATAATCGATTCTATGTCTAATTATACATCACGGAATGTAATCGATAGGTATATACATATATATATATATATATATATATATATATATATGTATGACTCCTACTCATGTGTTTCCAAGATGCTGAAAATATTTATGTTCACGACCAGCCAGAAACTCGTTGTTTTCAACGAACTTTAGCCATAAATTCTAATCATGAAACTTTTCCAGTTACGAAGTCGAGCATTTTAACTAAGACAAGCAACTTTTATCTAAGTAGTTAATAAAAGTTACAGCTTACAACTTAAATACCTCTTTTGTAAAAGTTGAGATAAGTATTATGACTTCTTTTTATTTCATCCAAAGTGGTTACTGATATATAATCAAGCCAATTAACTAAGCGACCTAATAATATTTAGGATTCAAAAATAAAAATAAATTGTATGAACAGTGAATTAAATGGTCGTGGCCATAAATATATTCCAGCATCCAAAACGGCCTTTTTGTAGCATTTTTAGATCTCACAAGTATAATATCAGCGTCAAATCACTTTTACAAATATAGTGATATATCTTTGCATATAACAAAATAATATGAGTATTATATTAACCTGAATAATTCTCATTTTTTGCGATAAATATAAAATATATTAACACTGTTCCTACAAATGAAAAATACATTCCTACAGACAAACAAGAAAGCTGAAAATGAGACCGGAAAAGTAAATTTTAAATCTTTCAATGAAATAATCAACAACCTTTAATAAATGTTACATAAGGCAGTTTCTGAATAAGTTATATAACTAATATTGTATCATTGATGTGTTAGTATAAGTCTTTGTTACAGCCTACAGCCTGTCCTATTGTTCCCGGTATCCTCTAGCAGATCAATCTGCTCGCTGTTTCTTTGTTCCGAATCACTGCAGCGATATTTGATGTGTCAGCGCAAAAGTCCTAAACGTGAACTGGCAATAATGATTTACTTACTCTATTCGCAACTTGTACGACAGAGTAAATACTACCACATAGTAACTACAGGTTTTTAACCTGAAGGGGAATGAATCCAAGCTGAAAATTTGTTTCCGCTTGTTCTTGATTTAAAACAGACTATTTGCGCTGATGTCATCATATATGGTGTTATGATAAAGAAGTTGGCGAAGTCAAGTATTGTGTCAATAACAAATACAGTGGATTATTAATATTGAATGTCGTATATTCATACTCACAAAACACTTAAATGAAATCTAGTAATAAGTAAAATATTAGTGCTAAATTTTAAATTTATTTTAGTGATGTACCAGGGACATCACTAAAATAAATTTGCGAAATTTTAAAACTGTCACAATATTTAAAGAAGTAAATAACATAACAAAAAATAATAATGAATCCAAGAAACGAATTAATTTTGATTATTACCAGTCTTGGAATGTTTTTTATTAGAGTCATATGAAAAATATATGCACGTAAAAGATCTTGGCCAACTCTTTATTAGGTTTGTGTGTTTGTGTGCGTCGAGCGGTTTGCTACATTTGTAATGGTATATAAGAGTGAATCTAAATTTGTAAAGCGAAAACAACTTCTATGCGATCTTTGTTAATATAAAATACTGCGTAAAATAAGTTCCTATATCGGAGAAACGAACATCTCGTGTACCAAGGTTACTTTGTTACCGAAGTCGTTTGGAATCGTAAAACTAAAAACCGCTTAGTGTTTTATTGCAGTGTTTTAAATTGATATCAATTAGCCTTTGTATCCATAAATTAAGGCTCTTGGTATCTTCGCAAGTCATTGGCGATGGAGTATTTAAAATTAATATTGAATTTTTGTAAAATCTAAGATATTTTGGTAAGTTATTGTAACGTTTTCGGACCAATAAGAAAATGTATGTTATAGCTGCTATGATTCGGAACTTATTTTTGTGATATATAAACAACTAATATGTAAGTTTAAAACTGTAATAGAAAGTTTAATAAATATTCGTGTGTTTTTTTCAAACCAAAACTTAAAACAACTTATCTTGAAGATAAAAAAAAAAAAAAAAACAAACAGAAATGGTATCAAGTTTTTATTTGAAGTCTTCATAAGGTATGTGCGTTATAGAATTCCATTATACATTCAAATGTGGTAAGAAACCAATTATGGAACAACGCTAATTTATTAATGCAACATTTATTAAATTTATCACTAAAGGCTAGTCTACACATAAATTAATAACACATTTTATAATACTTGCAGCGCACTAAGCTGATGTCGTACACCTCTCACTTTAGTTACATGCGGATATGTTTGAAATGATAGTTATTTAACACTAGTACATTGAGTCAACACTTACGTTCCAGTTAAGTGAGAAAACGGTACAAGAAAATAGTTTTTTGTTCGAAATAAATGTACACTTATCTTAACGTCTGTGCTCACTCCAATGTTATCGTTAGATAGATTTTAAAAGATCTATAATCAAATCTCACAACATATTGTCTGAAAGGTTTCAAGTTTCTTAAACTTGAGTTAAAAAAAAAATCAAAGAAAAAATATTACATTCAAGTCATTATTTGTTAATTATAATCATCTATTACATAGAAGTCCACTCACTGTCTTATGTATAAAAAACTTAACTACAATTTGAAGGGTAATTTTATGCGTTATTATAAACTTGTACAAGTTAAAAACTATTGTAAATATTATTCAAGTTGACATTTGATAGTAAAAATCATTTGAAAGACATTCAAAGATAATACTCGAAATTTATAGTGTATTTAAAATGTTATGAAGATTTTAAATTCATTATCTATCAATTCAAATCTATCTATGAAGCTATCTAAAAATACATATTAATAAAAAAATTAACTTACACTAACGTAGACGTTGTAAGTAATATTAGTAGAAAATAGAAACTTATCCAAATATACATGTCATCCTAAAATCGGCATACTATAAAAAAAAACGAATCATAAAATTATATCCATTTACATTGAGGAAGCTTCACTTTGGATTTTTTTTAATCATTATAAAATTATCATTGTATAACTATTTCTAACAACATTCTGATATCAAATACAATTGAAACAAAATTATATATTCATTACAAATAGACAAATAAATACCATAATATTTTAATGGAATATAAAATGTCAGGACCGCAATGGAGCGGGTCATTAAAACACCAAACATATAAATAGTTCAATAGTATAGTACAATTTTCAAAAGATAATTGATGAAAAACATTTCAAGTCAATATATCCCACAAAGATCACAATCAATCATGACTCGTATATGGAATAAAAACACCAAATTAAACTTATTATTGGTTTTGGCATTCGTCTTTTGAAACGGGGGTTGGGTCGGTAGTGGGTTCTTCTGTGTGCGTCGGAGTTTCATTTGTGGGTTTGTCTTCTGTGCTGGGGGTTTCGTCCTTTTCCTCTATGGGCCCGTGCTCGTTTCGCAGACTGCCTCCTCCACAGTCACCGGTCGGACGTAGCACGAGGTACATCAGGAGATCAGACAGTGATATGATTCCAGTTACTTTATCCTCTTCGTTTACTACCACAAGACGATGCACCTGTAAAATTGTTAAATATATATATATGTTAAATTAACGTGAAAACAGCCGAGTAAATATATATATATATATTGTCAACAATACTTCTGTATCATTTTATCATACCTCGGCTCGAACAATCCTCTCCATAACTTCGTATAGTGTTTCATCAAGATTGCATTTCTGTACTCCTTCGAACCACTCGTTGCGGTGCTCGTTGGCTTTCTTGAGGGACACGTCTAAATTGTTGTACGTTTTTTCCGCAGCCAAATTCTGAAAATGTGATTATAATTTTAAAACTATTGTACCTCAGTGTCTCAATATATCTAACAAATTAAAAAACATATTATTTGTACGTCACAATTTGAATATATTTGTAAAAAATAGTGACAGACACGTTATAGATGCAAGAAATAAAAATAAACTCTCAAATATCGTCTTCAAAAAGTTAAGAAATCCTTTATGGGCTTGAGAGTACGCATGTATAATAAGGTTCCACAACATAGCTTAGACCTTCCTTTTCTTGCTTTAAAATGTAAAATTAAAATTATACTGTTAAAAAAATCTATATCTATATCTAGATCTAGTATGTATAACTTACACAAAACATATATCAAAAACTTTCGCTAGCTTATAGCGAAACACAGGTACCAATTACCCAATCGACTGCACTTACAAAATGACTTAAGACTTATTTTTATCAATTATTGACGTATATTAATAATCGATAAATTTTTGCTACTAAAGATAAATTTAAATTTATGACCTATCAAGTATCATACTGATCTGCGAATGGTGTTTGTAGCTCCATCAAGCTTCAATTCAACCTCGGATTGTAGATCGGTTATTAATTTCAGTCATTAATCTGTATAGTCAATATACAATATAAAAAATACATAAATAATTATGTCTATACCACTTGTCTTTGATAATCTTATTTCAGTACAAATAGAAGAGATCGTGCTTTAGCGAAAAAAGCCGTCAAATTACCTCAAAAAACAAATATAAGACATTTGTTTATGTATATTCTAGGTGTACACGAAAACATATTAATAAGACTCACAATGACGTCGAACTTGGCGTATATGTCCTTGAGGCGTCCTTCAGAGTCAATAAGCGGCAGAGCAGACACGCGTCTGTTGACGAACTTTCGTAGCGCTTGTATGATGGAGGTGTCCTCCGTGGCCGTCTCGATGTCGTTGAGCGTGCCGATGCGCAGGTCGCGCAGCTTGCACTGCAGGTACGACGGCTTGGGCAGCTCGTTGATCTGAATGTTTTAAAATTTATATTTAATTTACGAACGGAAAGATAATTTTGTCTTTTAGGCCGGGTGTGTATTTTATTTAAGCAAACGTAATTTATGTTACGACACGATAGCTCAATTTGCAGAGCGATGGGGATAAACTTTAAAAGGTCGTAGGTTCGCTTGTATTGATAAATTATTGATTCTCTATAAATTTAATATACAAAAAAAACAGAACATTGATAACATGTTTATTGATAATTCAATGCCCATTTAAATTCACTGTGTATTTGGGAATTATCTTATTTTTTTTTTCAGAACAGCAATGTCTAAAATATAAAATTAAAATGAAATTCATACCTAAGAATCATTGGAGTTTTTTTTAATATTGTAAATTTACTACATAAGAATATATAAGGTAATTTTAACTTACATATAGGAAAAGAAACCGAAGTATTCTTTTGTGAGTGAGTATATAGAGCACGTTGCCGGTGTCCTGGTCGATGACGGGGAGGCGATGGATGCGGTTTGTAATTAGCATTTTAATAGCATCGAAGAGTGATGCGTCCGGACCGATGGAGACCAGCGGCATCACCGACCCTTTCAGCACTTCTGTAATTGCGGATATAAAAATTAAACTCAGCTGTCAAACAGATCATTTGCTTCCATTTTGATTAAATAACTCATTGATAGCGATGAAATATTTTCTTTGAATATTTTTTAAAACAATATTCAATAATTTATTCTTATAAGCTGTTTTAATACGGCATTAGGCGTTCTCATACTTTGTATTTACATACTAAATTAGGATGTGATGTAAAAAAATATATGGAATTATCCAAGTAAGACAAATTATAACCTTGTGGCATTTCAAATTATATTTAAAATCTTTAAACACATAGTTTAGTTTGTGTGATTTTTATTTACTTACAAAAACTATCCGTTCAATAAAACTTAATTTAAACGTCAGATAAAAAAAAAACCATTACTTCACCTGTGAAATAAGGTGCGACCTCATACAGTGGGTCGTCACTTAGACACAAATTCAGTAACGTAATACTATTTTAACGTATTCAGTGAGCATGAGAAAAATATTCAATATCGAAGGTATATATTGAAGTAATATACACAAACTGTAATAAAATATATGCAAGATATATCCTACTCTACCAAAATCCTTCAGTTTCATCACTTATGGTTTTAATCGACTTGAATCCTTAAGTCTCTGAAAACGAGCGAAATGCGACTTCATGTGGCTGCGCCTTTACTTATTTATAATACCGTTTTTTTTCAGCCGTTGGCTATAAACGAATTACGTAAAAACAATATTTAATTATCTACGTATACTCTCGGTTATTAATTTAAATATAAAGCAAAATGTTTTGAATGTATGGCGTTTGAGCGTCCATAGAAAATATATTTAAATGATTTAAACATTGATTATTGTTTTGAGCTATGTGTAAAGAATCTATTCATTCAGATACCAGAAACGCTATTCAAAATTAAACTTATTAAACTAAAGCAACAAATAACTCAATAAGTTACATCGCATTAAATATAGTCACATTTATTCTGCAACGACATTTATTCGCGTGATCATTGTTTTTAAAAAGGTCGGGTCAACGCCCCTAGAATAATATAAACAACATTTCTAACATAATAAGGTAAACGTATTGTTTCACAACAAAAGACGTGCCTATTTATTAACGACAATTTCGATATCTTATCTTAGATATATATAATGACAAACAGACAAAACGAAAAAATCTAACTGCAATCCAAGATTAAAAATCATTCCGGCACGGCTTCATTTCAACACACACACAGGATGGTTATATTTTGATAAAATCTAGTAACAAAATTGGATAAGAATCATTTATTAATTTCAGCCGGTAGTGATTTATTTTGGTGTACAAATTTATATGACATGCAGACATTCGGTAACACGAGCCAGTAATAACATTACGGCAACAGTTAAAGCGAAATTGGAGATGTGTCCCGGACCTAGACTAGATCGATAAAGTCAATGCGCAATCACTATTTTCTTTTAATCTGTCGATCGGACAAACTGTACAAAAACATACCGATACAAAAAAGTAGTTTTACAATTTTAAATAATATATATATGTATATATAACTCACGTCGCCAAGTCTCCAAGCGATGCTCCTCCAACTCATCCATTGTAACGTTTGGGCTTGTGTAGTACATCTGTAAGATCTTGATGAAGTCAGTGATAGTCAGCATGCCGACGAACCTCTGCCTGTGAGAGTCCCATAGCGGAGCCGCGCGGACGCCTGCAGACAAACAGACATATATCATACATATATAGTTTTAAACTATACATTAAGAAATTACCCATGACCATATTCTTTTAACATTTATTATCTATTTTTTTTTGCTTCGGACTTTTTCACTGGATGTGTCAAAAATTATATTATATTCGTATAAGATATAACCACACATAAACCAATGTATAGTTTACTCGTAGGAAATAATCGTTATTTTTAAATGTAGATACGTTTGCTATTTTGTACTTTAGATAAAAAACGTCGCCTGATTGCCAGTTACCCAATATCATCAATATTTCTTATAAAGTTTTCCTACAACATCACTGACTAATTTTTAAAAATATTTTCTTGCATCATAATACGTAATCCAAAGCCTTTGTATTCAAAACATAACCTAAACCGTAGTTCTGTTCAACTGACACGGCCCAAGGGTGTGATCACTATTGTGAGTACAAAGAATACTATTGTCAAAGAACTTTAAACTCCAGATAAAAGAAATGTTAAAATTAAACTTATCGAGATAAAATAAAAAAAATGAACCTCACACATTTTACTATATTAAAAGTATTGGTAAATAAATTAAACATCTTTGTTAAAGAACAAAAATATTTTATGAATACATCTATAATGAATCTCAATGCAATTTCAGTTCACTGAAATGCTTTTAATAATAATTATTACTCATTGAAAGTATTTTGCCCTCAAATGTGTTAGTAGATTTTTTACGATATTTATTATAAAGTAAACTGTTGCCATAGATATATTTATTATCAAGTTATTAATTTCGAACTTTTTCACCGATTTTTTTTTAAATTAGCATATTAATATGCGATTATTCCACAACACTAAGGACTGAGCACTTAAAGTGTAAATTGGATTAATCATCTTAATAACAGGTTAGCTCCGTGCTTCAGTGGGTCAGAGTGGACCGCACTCGTGATTTAATTAATTAACCAAAGGTTTCAATGAATAATGACGATTATTTTTATAAGATTTACGTCAGTTTATTTTTGGTGTTTTTTTAATTTATCAAGAACAAGTAGCAGTATTTGCAATACCAATATATTTAAATATATTTCTCGGCTATTCGTCTATGCTTAGTTTATTTATTCTTAGCAATTATTAGATTGGATCGAACATCTCGATCTACAGACGTCATATATATATATATATATATATATATTATATTCATACATATTTTCTGATAAACAAATAGTTTTGTTACTTCAATTTTAAACCTATTTTTTTAATAATCGAGTATTTCATAAGTATTTATAAACTTTATATTTCACGCTGAAAGCTTACACACCTCCAACATTCTCACCGTGTTTCAATTTTCCGCATCACCAAAGAAAATAATTACAATACGGACGTGTGCAAAATTGATTTACAACGGTCTAATAATATGTTATTAGAAATCCGTTCAATCCGACATTTTGGAGCGTTGAAAATTATTTAAAACTTTTAATGACATATAAATGAAATAACATTTTATATTCATTTAAAATTATATCAAAGATATTATACAGTTAATACTTTAATACTTGCTTTTACTCGCTTTAATAATTCGCTTAAACTCTTTTTAGCTGCTATTTTGGAACGTTGAAAATTATATTATAACTTTAATATTACACAAATGATGTTCAATTTTACATTATTTATAAAAAAAAAAATATAGCCATTATTCACTGAATATTATTTATTTAATACTAGCTATTGTCTGCGACTCTATCTGGGGGGGGATGAAGGCATTACATTTTCGGAACATTACTTCAGAACTTTTGAAGTAACTTTTTTCAAATTATGTATGTAGATACAGATGCCAAATGAATTATTTAAATCCTACGTGCAAACAAACTCTTCATCTGTATACGTATTATAATAATGTTACTTGTTACTATTTCATTAGATATATAGTTTTATTTTATATATAGTTGTGTTGTTTTATGGGTATTGTTACAGCTGAAGGCGGTCCACTAATGTTTGCGTGATGCACTAAGAACAAACGAAGAGATAAACATTTTACTAACTTATGTTTAGGTGTTCTGTATTATGTATATATATATATATATATATATTGTTTATATACTTTTCCGCGTTATTCGTTTGGTTTTGTATAAATTGATTATATATTTTATAAAAAAGAAACACGGCTCGAGTGTTTATATAGAAATTGTAAAATGAGAAAGATTTAAAAAAATATATAAATAATAATTACTTAATTGAAATGGTTTTAAATACAAATATCATCACCAATCATAGATCTGATGACTGACATCGCAATGCTCTTGTCTCCTAATAGTATTTTATATGTAGACTGGTTATTACCGGTGACCTGGGGTGACTACTGAGCCGTATGGACACTATCGTTCCTTTAATATATATATATATATATATATATTCATGGAACGTAAGTGTATTCCCTAGACTTACCTATTAGTCTAATTTAAAGGTTTCTAATCTAATAAATATATAAAATAAACTGTTGTTTTGTTTTTCATTGTCGTTTTTTTTTTCAAGCGCGATGTTCTAATTTTAAAGAAATTTGAGATATATTTTTTTGAAACAATAAAGTCTAATAAATATGTATATTTAACTTATTTTTGTTTTTATTGTTTACAACCGCATTGTTCTAATTTAATAAAATATATACAAATACAACTAAAATATTTAACAATGACACTATTTATAAAAGTGGAAGTTTGTTCGTTTGTCCTTTTTACGTCGGAAAAGAATTTTAGTACAAAAAAATATATTGTCACGTTGCTGGCGATACAATTGTAATTAAAGTGATGATTATAAAAAATATGTTTGTAATGAAGTATAAATTATAGTTTGGATGTTTCGGCCATTGCAAATCTCCACTGTGAATACAAAACATAGATCAAAATAAATTATTAAAAAATTCTCAAAATTATATTCAATTCCGTAATTTAATTATTATCGTAGATATCTTTATTTTCTATTATATAAGGAATATATTAAATTTTAAAAAATCACGGAACTTCAATACAATGTTGAGTGCACGTTAATGGTATTGCGTCATAGGTTACGCAATAAAAAACGACATCCGCAAGAAACAATACATATACCATACCCAAATGCAGTGGAGAATGCAATTCTGAATATTCATATTAAATATATTAATTTTTGATAATGTGAGGTAATATTATTGAAAAATCTCTTTTTCCGTTCATTTAACAAGCTATCACAGGGCTTTAAGTATCCACGATAAATTGAATACATTTATAATATAACAATTAGATGCTTAGCCTCCAAAAGCAAAATCGAAAAAAAAAACATGGTATTTACAAACACCTTAGTATCCACGGCATCTGGAGTATTGTTTCTTACGGCGGCTTAGGACGTGTCAAGTGGGAGCTGTGATAAATAAACCAAAATATATAATTGTTGTTTTTTCAATTAGCATAATATAATATACTATATATATATCGCATAACCGCTGAGCCCTTCGTAATAATTCATTGTCGCTTGAGCAAAACAAAACACAACAATGCCAACAATAACAGAAACACAATACATATATATAGATTTTCGCAATTGCCAGGGAAAATATGAGCTATGCATCGGTTGCTACCGAACAATGTTTACACAATCGCTGTTGTAATGTTTTTAATATCAATAATATAAAACAACAAAAATGCATACAAAACGTATCCGTTCTCAATTTAATGTCTTTATATATAATATTTAACTATAAGGGATAGTTCACACTTAGAAAATAAATATGACAACGTGCCAAATGAAACGACATCGGTCCTGGCTTTGTCAACATGCATTGTACAATTGAATAAAAGATGTCTAATAGAGACCATCTAGTTTGAATAGAAGGCGATAGATATACGACGAGATTCAAACCAGCTCTAATAATATAAGTTCAAAAAAAAATACAAATAATAACATTTAAATTGAACATATAAGTGAAGAAACGAATGATTTATAAATTGCATTGTACTTAATGCGACCTTGATTGTCACATAACCCTTGTTTTATGATTTTACATAGAAAGCGAATGCGCAGTAATTGACCTAATATAGCATTTCCTCAACAAAGACAACTCATCAAAATACAAAAAAGTACTATTAATTTATAAGTTTTATTCCTCACTGCGGTAGAGTTAGAAGCAACAATAGAATTTATAGAATGTTTTTTTGTAATTTGAACTTCGACATTCAAAACATTTGCAAATAATCAAGTGTCAGATTTATTCAAAGACATCATACAGTGTGTTCATTTGAATAAATATTTGCATTTTTGCAATAAAAATACCTACGAAATTTTAAATGTTACGCCGAAAGAGAAAAAATACCACAACTATTCCTACCTACTATTATACTGGCGTATGATTTCAGTTTTCCACATTTTTACCGGTTTTTCAAACACTTTGTTGGCTTGATTACGAGGCACGATACGTCCGGTAAAACAATTATAAAAAAAATGCAAATGACCTATTTCAAGTTAAGTGCTAAATATAAAATATTTAATATATTTTCTGAAATACTGACCGTTATAAACCAGGGCGAAGAATGCTTTCTTGACAAGCAGCTGCGTATCAAACACCACCAGCTTGGCGGAAGTCGGAATCAGGTCGTAGCATTTGTGAAACTTAAAGAACTTCACGAAAATCTGTGACTCATCTTCCTCTGTAAGAAAATAATACTCAATTAATATTTTTAAAGTTAAATCCGATAGTATTGTTTACTTTAATCGAAACAACATTGCATATATATTTACTTCTAATATAAATTTTATTTCACTTTTTATATTAATTGCTTTCCAATTTACGAATAAGATTGAAGAGGTGGATATTATAAGTTCGTATGTTTTATAAAATTCAGAATCAAACAACTAATATTATATAAGTAGTTTCAAATTTTCTGTTCGATTTATCTGTTCGTACTATCTACTAAAGTAAGCTTAAACTTTACTTTAATTTCTAGATTAATTTGAAACATCTTAGAATCGGACGTTCACTTTTTTATTATTTTCGTTTCGTTTCGTTTCTGGATATTAAAAGCCATCGCAAAAGATTTTTGTTTTTTTTTAAAGCTATGTTTTAAAAGTAATATTTCCGAACATAAAATACCATTTACACAATGTTGATCGATTACATTGAAATGAGTTTTGCATACATTATCCACCCACGTATTTTCTTCCGACTTTAAATCCACATATGTTTGATATTAAAAAGTATCTATCTAAGTAATATCTGTTATGTATATATTTAACTTACTTTATATATATATATATAAGTAAAAACATGAAAATGATAATTTTTAGTTATTAGTTTATATATTGAGACCTGTGAAATATCATAAAAAAATAAAACAATTTTAGTAATCCGAATTCATTTCTACCATTTTACTACCGTTACTATTTTTTTATCGAAGTTAGTGGAATGAAGCCGATTTTAATGTTACTTAAATTAAAATTGGTCATATTAACCAACGCGAAACTTACGAGTGCTTCAATTACTTGCTATAGAAATGATTTTTTGTTACTTTCGTATGCTCCATTGTTAAACGCAGTCTAGGAGCTGACTTAAACTTTGAAACAGACTAACTATCAAACAGAGACAAACTACTTATATATAAAATTAAAATTTGTAAAAATCTTAGTTGAATATACTGTAAATATATATTTTTAGTATCGGTACAGTTCATGGCTATTAAATAATAAGGCTATGCTAATAAATTCGTTATATATTTGTTCGACGAAATTTTTGGTTTATTGCTATATAATTATTATTTAGATGTAAATTTGTATGTATTAAATTAAGAAATAATTTCTCATAAAATTATTTAAATATTTTGGTCAATATAAAACAAATAGTGACGTACGTTTTAACGTATCCCACTTACTGTATATATTTATTTATTTATGTTACAGCTACTAGCCGCAGGTAATTATTGTAAATAAATAAACCATTATTATGAAGCGACGGAAGACAAATATTACGAACGTCCTTAGTAATGCACGAAGATATATGGATGAGGCAATTTTATGGCAAAGAGGAAAATTGTCTCTAGTAGCTTACGTAATATTGTCGTGTCGGTTATAAATTATAAAAAATATTATTATAACTAAGTAATACCAACAACATTGAAGTTTACTTCAAATAATATCTTATACACATTTAAGTGGTATTAAAATAAAATTGTCAGAAGTTACAGGGAGATAGTGATAGAGCAACGACAAAATTAAATATTGATCTGATATATTTGTTAATATTTCATGTGTAGAACATTTTGATAATGAGCAGATTTTTCTGTGTGAAATATATAATTTCCAGCCACATTATTAATTAATAACGACAGCCGGGAACTTTGGACCATACGTTACATTGATAATATTTTGATGAAGATATTCATGAATAATACCTACTACTTGAAGATACAAACGGCTTTGGTATATATATTTATATAATTGTAGTGTTGTCTGTTGGCGTTCTCGTGTCTTAGATAAGGCATTATATAACTACTATTATTTGGAATGTTTAAAATTGAAATCCTATACGCGTTTGTAAATTTTAGAGCATCATAGATTTTACTTGAATCTTATTTGTTCTCACATATCAATTATCTTGTTTCGATTTATTTATTTATTTTTATTCAAAATTTATAAATATGTTAGAAGAGTGTCCATGGACGTTTTTTTCGATAGACCTACCTGTGACTTGATTTTGAAGTGTCTATTTTTTTTTATTATTAAATTAAAATGACAATATTACGTAAGTGTCATATTTGGTGTAGACGAAGAACCAGGGTAATGTTAGTTGAGACGTTTTACACACCAACACTCTTTCCTATGACTATTATTTTTAATTAATAAAACCATTAATTGAACATACAATTGATGAATTGCGAAATGGATAAAGTCAAAATACTTAATAAGTGTGATAATAACTGTTAAAATGTCTAAAGATATTTCATCACGATTATGTCTGAGCCACGACAGTCCACAACTAATTTGAACAAATATAGTATAAAACTGCACGTACTGCAAACCTTATATAGAAATATTTTTACCCTGCAGGGGAACGATATTATAAAATAATATCAGTAATAAATAATAATCCTCAAGTATCTAATAAAAGAATATCTAAGAAAAATGTGTTAAGGAAAATATGAAAACTAAGACATTTTAAAATAAAATTCCCTTGAAAACAGAAATAGCTTCACATTTTTATAATAAAATAAAAAAAAAACAAAGTAAAGGAGTCCTATCGCTCCTATTTGATTTATAATTAGATTTCTTAGAATTATGTTTCCATGAAAAATTAGTTTTATAAATCTTGTAGACTAGATATTTATTAAATATATTTAATTCTATGAATTAGTTGTAGGACTTTTATATTGAAAAGAATCTTCAATTAATTACTTCAATTAATTATGTTAGTGTAATTATTTTTACAATATCAAAATATAAAAATGTAGAAGTTATAATATTAAAACTGTAGTTAAGTGATTTGGCTCTACAACGTGTACTTGATTTGTTTGAAGATATTATCCGAGCCAAATTTCTTACAAGTGCTGCATAAATTGATACTCTATTATATATGAGAAGTATATATTTTTCAATAATATTTTAAACATTAATAAAGCGTAGTATAACAATATTTTATTTGGCTACAACTCTATTTGTCAAAACTATTATTTTGTGAAGAAAAAAAAATATTTTGAAATTTTACAAAATAACATTTTAATATGTACAGGAAATCGCTGAGGTCAATTTAATTAACAAAAATCTAAATATCATATGATAGATACGGTTAACAGAGCGTAAGATAATACGGGTCACCAAACATTTTAGATATTGTATATAACGCTATACAAAAATATATCTTGTATTATAATAACATTTTTTTTTACTTATTATAATTAAGACTACATTTTAAAACTAATTGTTTCCAGCCAGACTCCATCTGTTCCGCTATCCCGTCAAATAGAGAGCTATTTACTACCATATAACATTTATTAAAAATCTGTTTATTTATATTTATTATTTATAGCTGAAAACAATTTCTGTTTTATCCTGGATATTAAATATTTTGGCTCTAACAATAAGCTATAAGAACGCCATATTTCATCGAACGCACAAACAAATACAAAAAAGATATCTAACCATTTTAAAAATCTGCGTCGCGTACTTAACACGTACATAACAGAAATACTTGTGCAAAAATATTCTGCAACAGTCAAACAAAATTGTTTAATTTTGATCAACAAAATCCTAAGTAATTGCGGATTCTGCGCGAGCGTCGGTTGTTTGTATATTTACGTTCAATACTAACCACATAGGTGTTAAGGTCATGAAGTGACGTCATCTTGAACCTCGCATGACGTAAGAATAAATCTAGGTGATACACATCTGAGGAGAGGAAATAGTTCGGCTAGAATTATTAATAGGTGCTTGGCTCTTGATTCAACGACTACCAGACAAAAAATAATGTCCCTGATTAACTAAAATATGTATATTTATAAAATATTCTACAATTTATAGACGTGAAAATAAATATTAATAAAATTCGTTACACGGATTTATTAATCCCTAACAGTTATTTATTGTTTCAGGCCGCAAGAACACGAGTCAAAGTTTTTAGCGACATTGTTTATAATACACATCAACAAGAAGATAAAAGCGAGATGAAAAAATGTCAAACCGCACGCGTCGACACCGCGACGCAAACGCAGCGTGGGAGACATAAACAAGCCGACACCTTTTAGTAGCCAGTCGGTGAGGAAAGCTTTCCACGCTCGTCCAACCTCCTCGAATTCCTTGATGAGTTCGATAGAGTAGACGGACTCCTCGTCGCCTTCGACCGCGAGGGCGGGATTGTCCGAGAAGTAATGTAGGCGCAGCATGCGCGGGGCCCCGGCGGAGCATCGCCCGCCACTCGGTGCGGCCCGCCGCGCCTCCCACGGCTCACTGCTAATTATACACGATCGAGTGACGGACTCGATACCGACTCGCACCGCAGGCCCACGCCCACCCCGCTGTGCTGGGGCGACGAGACTACATCTCACCCGACCGCGGACGCTCTACGACTCTTATGTGTATATTTCTCTACGCTAAATATAGTCGCCACCTGATCCATTTATATCACAAACTCAGTGTCAGTAACATAATTTACAAAAATAATGAAATACGAATATAAACGACGTACATACATTATATTAACCGTGACACAGCGCATACAATAACGTCGTCCTCTTCATATTAACATTGACATAATAAAACAATAATTCTATTACCGTAACCAGCAATTTACGTAAAGAGGTTATTAATAATAATATCATTATTAACGAAATATATAAAACATAACCTAGTTTTACGTGTTTAAATGAGGCAAGAGTCCTCGAGCGCTCTAGCATGGACAGGTTTTTAAACAAATCTAGGCCTTCGACACTCGTCATAGCGATCGTTAATGTGTAAATGTATACATACTTGTATACATAACTGAGCAAAACATAAACTTCCCATTAAACTACATTATGCACACATTAAATTTTATAACTAAATATAGAAAACCATATTATTAAATGTGTTTAAATGGTCAAACATGCTTCGATGGAATCCTTATGTCACACATAAAATGCCACAAGACATGCCTAATTGTCAAGTTTAATTTTAAACCGGTACAAAAATTGTTAAATGCCACAACATGTTTGGTATTTAAGCAAATATATCGCCAGCTTTTTTATGTAAACAAAAATATGATGAAGACTAATTATAAAAAACATACCTTTAAATTCTAACTCACTCGAGGTTATAGGATAACGCATTTCAAGCAATGCTTCAGACGAGAACATTACAGATTATACAGAACTCTTAACTAAACCACTTCAAGCTAACAAACTAAAAAAAAAAAAACAACGGCTGTGTATTAAATGATAAATTCCATTTATCACATCGCAGTCATCGTAAATGTTACACACAATCCATTATGTTTTACAACAGATAATAAAAACCGCGTCGACACAATCTATCATTAGTATTTAAAATATATATATATGGATTTTTATCTATATTTTTCTATAAAGAGAATATAAAAAACAATAATTTCGATTCACAAATTATCCTTGAACAGATTATACTATAAATAATATTGCTTCATTGTACAGGAAAAACAACACTTAAAATGAGTTATTAAAAAGTGTTGCCATATAAGATAAAGTATGAAAAATCGTAATTCATTCGTCATGTTATTTCATTAAATATATATTTTAATTGAAAATATGATAAAAATATGTTCATTTTACGGATGTTAAGATAGTTAAATATGACGTTATTTATTTTATAGGTTATAACCAAATCTTGTCTCACATTGTCTTTATACCGCCATACTTCGTTACTATGATGAAAGTTCTAAATTACTTGGACGTAACTTCTTATCTTAATACTTAATTTACCTGATTCAAAATAAAATAGATTTTGTAAATAGCTCATATAAAGGCGATAATAACTGTTTAAAGAAGTGAACTTATACGATATTTTACGGCCGTACATCAAACACAAACTATTTTCGCATTAGCCGTGCTGTGAACGACAACTATTTATAACCTAACTTCCGCTAGAGCTCCGTGCTTAGACGTGCCATACCGATATTTATTTACATTAAATAGAAATATTAAAACTATACCAAATAAATATTAACACTTTAAAATTATATACAAGTTAACATTCTCGATATGAAAACTTACCTAAATCTGAGAGGCTGACTTTTTCCAAAAACGGATCGGCCACAGGTAACTGTAACAAAAACAAATATTATGAAATATATATATATATATTATTTACATACAATTATCTCGTTATATTGTTATAAAATATATGTAATACATAATACAATAATGTAATTAAATTTATTGTTGGTTTCGTACAACTGGTTATGACATTTATTTATAAGTTATATTATACTTTCTTGCATCTTGTTTACAAACATCCCAGTTAGTAGATATAGGTATATACTAGCTTCTGCCAACGGCTTCTCTCGAAATAAACTGTTGTACTTTACATCGCTTATGGTTGGATATACAAAAAAAATAATAATTTATTTCTAATTGGAAAGTAAATACATTTTTTTAAAGTGCTTTTTTGTTTATTGATTTTTATACTTTCACATGTTAAATTTTCGGGTTTGATAATCATTGAACTACGCGTTTCTTTAAATTTATACCATTTACTTTAACTTACCAGTTCGGTGCTATTTGACTTTCTTAGAGGTATCTTAAAAAGAATTGACCTCATTATTTGTTCTCAGCTTAAAGATTTTCTTTGAAATTTAAAATCTAGGTCTCAATGACTAATTATTTATATAGGTTAGTACGTAGAATCTAACATCAAATATTTTATTACTGTAGTAATAATTGAATTGATTTAAATACAATTATTAATTATTTAAATAAAATATAAATATATATGACATATATATTCATAATAATTACCTAATAGTAACTGGTTATCTCGCAAATGTTAAGATTACTAAAATTGTATTATTATTTCAACTGTAACGAGTATATTCTAAAAGTAGTCACTGTTTTTTATTTTATGAATAATAAGTAACTTGAACTATACTACCGTACAATGCCCTACAAATGTACGGTATACGATAAACGCATACAATGGAATGATCACTAAGAATGATTCATCAATTTATACAAATAATGTTTTAAATTTATATAAATTTATATATATATATCTGCCCAACCAGTTACCCATGAACCGTCTAAGCATAGTGGACTCAGTTTACGCCGCAAGGCCGCCATGCTTCCGGGTCATGGGTAAGAACCCCGATTCCGATACAATTCAAGTGTACACAACTCTGAAGATACGAGACGACTTCTTAGCATTCCATAGATTCACAGTGCGGATGCCAGAATAATAATAATATAGGAAATTGTTCCTACGTATTTCAGTAGTTTAACCATTAGGAACCTAAATTTACAAACAGATATTAAAAAAGTATTTAACTTGTCTGCAGTATTGTCAACTATTATATTTTTTTTCCTTATTGGTCTTTTAACTCTTATCTAAAGCAAACAAAATACAATAAAAATTACATCCATATTTAGGAACATTATTTCAATTGTGTCTGCAGCATTGTAAGTCCATTAGATCTCTGGTATGAACTCACCCCTCTAGAATCTCTGAAGAGCATGGCCGCATGGTGGGGATCAAGGAACGCGTCAGACATGCGATGCCGTTCCCTGGGCACGTTGCCGAGAGAAGAGCGCCGCTTCTCCGCCTCCTGGGATGCCGCCCGCCGTAAATACGCGCCTGTCAACAAAACATTGTAATTAATATTCATATTATTATACATTTAATTTATTTTATATTATTAACATTATATTATTTTTTTACCATATATGTATGAAGTGATTGTTATTTAACACAGTTTATATTCATAGGATATTAACGTTTTATAATAACGCCCAAATAAAACTAGAATACACCATATTAATTGTTTCGTACATTTTAACTCTGAAACAACGCTACAAGTTGTAGTAGTAGTAGTAGTACAGTAATAGCAGTACTAGTAGTAGTACTAGTAGGAGTCGTAGTTGTAACAGTAGTACTAGTAGTAGTACTAGTAGGAGTCGTAGTAGTAATAATAGTAGTAGTAGAAGTAGTAGTCACCTAACAACTATTAAATCTCAAAATCAGTCTAAGCTATTTTTAAATATGGTCATATCTATGCCAATTTTGCCTGAAATAACACAATCTTAAAAGCATTACAAACCAGACCAGAGCTCGGTAGTCTTATAAATAGTTTATTACAATAAATGTAACATTATTTAATTAATTGTACAATCTGCTTTGTGTTTCTGATTACATTTAATCATATCAATATAATAATCGTACAGAGAGAATGTTATGTTTATCAAATTAATTATAAAAGAGAGATATATACATATATAAAATTGTCTGTTTTTAAATGTATTCAACCCTTTTTTTTAATTTTTAATAATTATTAAAGAATTATCGTTATAACATTAAATAAGATATCTTCTAAGTGTATAATTAAGAAAACAAATAAATTACTAAAGACCAAAATAAACATCCGGATACCGTCTGGTTCATTATAATAAAAATACTAAGACCAATAGACGGACGACAGTCCTGTACTTACTTTATTTATTGGTATATACGATTTAGTAATAAACCATTATTTACAAATCAAATTGTTTATTCTTTGCTATAAATAAAATAACCTGTAGGCTATTTTAAGTTTGATGTATCAATGGTGGTTAAATAATTCCTTTGTAGATAATACATTATTTATAGAAAACCTTTTACTGATATCTCCACAAATTAAGCAAGCTGTAGTTGAATATATAATGTTATAGAAGTAATGAATTATAAATAATACAGTGCATCGTAGCATCAAAATAATTAAGAAACCATTCGTCTAAATAAAAGAGGGTACCATTTCATTTTACTAATGACGTCGCTTTAGCATCTCAAACGCTAATGAGATTTAACAACTTGGGACGTTGAATACGAAATAATTACTGATTTCGCAAACGGTGCCAAAAGTATCTCATCAATCTTTGTTCGTAGTGAAACAATGACGAACGACAGAAGCCAATACCGCTCTGATCAAGGGCTGTAGCCAAATTAAATACGCTTTTTGTCGATTCTACTTTAACGTATAGATCTCAGCGTTACTGTAATGTCAAAAACATACTTCATTCTATTCGATAAGCTTTAATGACAGTTGTCTAAACCCTTCAAGATGAATAGGAGTTTATTAATTAAAAAAGTTTAATATTGCAAGTCAGGTCGTAGTGTCAATTAGTGTCAACGACCGGAAATTATAACATGCCTCGAATTGTCATAATGTGACCATTTCAGATATTACTTTGATAGTTTAAATCCGTTACAGTGATCTTTGACCGAGATCACGGCGGCCTTCAACAGATAGAAATATAACATATTTGTAATGCACTTATAGTAGCTTCACCTTAAATAGACTTCTGTAAGTGCAACCTTAGATATAATATATTCGAATTCCTTATTTGAAAATGAACAACATTTGAAATAATATGGCACAAGAACTTCGAATATCGTCTTTCAGTGCATCTCAGGAAATATTTAGAATATCGCGTACCTAAATCTCAATTTAAACAGAATATTTATATAAAAAAAACATTGAAATGTAAGATACAATGGTAGCAGCCGATTGATACAAAAGAAGTTAGTTACATTACATTTTCCATTGTCCTAATGGTGAATTGCCTAAACTCTTTTACATTTAATTAGAGAAAAGTATTGCTACATAATAAACCAAAATACAATAATTTGTACCGGAACAAAGAAATGAAATATAAATATATAACTATGTATTTTACGGTAATTTAAAGAGATCTTTATTTGTGTTCAAATGTTGGCAAATGTGTGAAGCTTAATAAATCAAAGCAGTCCTGTTTCACTTTTGTCCTTTTACTCGTGTACGGAACAGAAATAGTTCTCAATAGGTATTCAGTGATTAAAGTTTACAAACATAATATAAATTTTATAATTAACATGTACCTGCGTTTATGTAAGTATTCAAATAGTTTGGAAAATATTGAGAGATAAGTTTGATGAGAGAGAATTTTGATTAATTTTACAGGTTTTAATTTTTAAATCCAAATATCGATTAATCATAGAATTAATTCATATAAATTTCATGCTTTTTTTTCATACACGCAGTCATTGTGTACTTGGTAAGTTATGTAAAGTCTAGGATAAATTAGAATTATTTAAAGTATGTTATATATTATAATAACTGTTCAAATAAATAATCAAAACCAGAGAATACCGAAAATAAATTCTACGTAGAATTAAGCAAAGCTGGGAAATCCAGGTGCTATAATATAACACGTATAAATTATATATTTTAATGTTAAATAAGGAAATTAATATGTGATATATGTTCATACATATATCACAAAGTATCGCGTACGCTATGGTCATATGGTCATGTAGTAGGCTATGTAGTAGGAAGTATCGCGTACGCTATGGTCATATGGTCATGTAGTAGGCTATGTAGTAGGAAGTATCGCGTACGCTATGGTCATATGGTCATGTAGTAGGCTATGTAGTAGGAAGTATCGCGTACGCTATGGTCATATGGTCATGTAGTAGACTATGTAGTAGGAAGTATCACGTACGCTATGGTCATATGGTCATGTAGTAGGCTATGTAGTAGGAAGTATCGCGTACGCTATGGTCATATGGTCATGTAGTAGACTATGTAGTAGGAAGTATCGCGTACGCTATGGTCATATGGTCATGTAGTAGGCTATGTAGTAGGAAGTATCGCGTACGCTATGGTCATATGGTCATCCATATGACCATAGCGTACGCGATACTTCAGCATCAACGATTTAATTAATTTACCGAATAAGTACCTACTAAAATTATTTTTCAGCTCCCAGTATATACAAATATCATACACAGACTTATGATATTTAAGTAAAATATCGATGTTCTTTTCTTAAGTTAATTATATACTTAATATATAATATATAAGTGCAAAAAAATATAATAATATTTAACAACTGAAAAACAAACTTTAATAACTGTTTCGGATTTTTTAATAACAGCAGTTTGTTATTGTTTAGAAATAATTTGCTAATGTTAATATTTGCTTAATTTTACGGCTTGTTTCTCCTATTTACATTACAAGGAAGGTCTATTTATCAATCTAGGCAATAAAATGCTTATATATACACACAATATTATAATTTCATTGTTACATTTGACATTGACCCTGAGTGACCCAAATCATTAGTCATATAGTTAGTGTCAACAATGACATTTTCGAAATTTACATATATTATAAATATGATAATATTCCATATATATACATTTATGCCCCTGGCAACTATATGACTCTATTATTCACACAATTATTATCTGCACCGAGCATTATATGAAAAACAAGGAATTTAATTTTCAAACAAACTCATAAAAATATAAATTATATTTATTTTTCTATACAACTTCAATATTTCTTTGTTAATATCGTTTCACATAAGATATGAAGGATTTAAAAAGTTATTCAATTGTTTATCATTCAGTGTTGCACGCACTAGAGTGTGAAGGCTTGCCGTATGTGTGGAAAATTTTATAGAGATTTGTCAGTGTCACTTAAAAAAATAATCGGTCTTTGTCAAAAATAAACTATGGCAACCCATTGTTTTTTACTACTATATGACCAATGAATTGGGTGATCCTGAGTGATCTCAGGGTCAATATCGAATCGAATGTAACAATTACATTATAAGACATATTTCTTAATACAAAATGGGTACACTTGGAGGTGAAATGGTCTGTAGTTGTTAAGCGTCAAATAATTAATATATTTATATCTTTAAAATATTTATTTATTTCAAAGCTAGGAAAACGTTCCGCTATATTTATTATGTTATTTATTGTTTTGCTGTATATATGTTTCAGTGTCATTCGTTAAAACAATAGCAGGATCGTAAATCAAACTGAAGCGATTAATAAATATATTGAGTACAAATGTTTTTGCAAAGTAATCTGTTAAACAAATGTACGATACTATAACTGTATTTCATTAAAATGTGAAGCAGCATTGAGTGAGTCGCAAAAACAAGAATTTTATAGCGCGATCGAACGCACTCAGTCGTCAAAACGAAATAAATTATCAAGGCTATCGCATAATCTTCATCGCTGATGCTAAAAATTACATCAGTGCTCTATTGCAAATAAAAAGTTACTTAGACTATGATTTGCCTCAGAATATTAAATTCATCACCTTTAGAAACATCACTAACCACGGAGACAGTGTTCATAAACGGAATAGTCACAAGGTAAACATATACGAGTATAAAATGATATCTAAATAAATATGACCTTAAAACAGCAAATAGGAAATGATATAGACGAAGCTAGTTACTTCAATGAAGATGTGTTTTAACACATTCTGAGAAACAAGACATCTATATAAACTACTTTTTGATCGAACTTTCCTAAAAGCTGTATTAATTTTAAAAACCCCCCTCTGGGGTGTGACCTAAAAGCGGTAAAAAACCTTTTTTTTTATTACCTTCTTGTAGAATTGTTTCGAAAATTTGATATGTTGCACCACAGTCATCCAGAACAGATCTTCTTAATCCTTTTTGAATATTGTCTGCATCTAGCGACTTAGATCGAGATCGAAATTCTTCACTTTGGACGGCTGTGCGTTCGCTGCTGGCTACCGGAACAGCGCACGACCCTCGCCGACCTTCACTTGAATCGTGACGCCAATGCCCCACTTTTTTACTGAACGTTCGAATAAGATCCTGTATGGAATGTTTGTGGCGATGACTACCAGTACTAGATCCAGAACCTCGCCGTTCTGTAGAATGGGTCAGAGCATCTTTGGCGCTATTTGCACTATCTGTTAATTTTTGCACAAAACTTTTATTATCGAAACGGTTTTTATATGGACCATGACTCAACTTTGTGCTGCTTATTTCACCATATTTTTCACATTTACTGTATTCGTTTTCTTGAATATCATCCATGACTTCATTATAGAGAGGTGAAACAAATTGACGATAATCTTGTCTGGACACGTGGTATGCGTTCGTGCTACTATGATATCGCTCTTCTTCCATCCGCCTTGATTTATTATCTAAGTGAGTGTTATAGTGATGTGGCGATGGAGAACCATGGCCTTCAATAACATCTCGATAATAAGTTGAAAAATTTGGATAACGATCCCGAGGACTTGAAGCAAATTCGAGGGGACTTCCACGTAGGCTTCGTTGAGTACAACTTCCTCGACGATTAATAGGAATTGCCTTCGATGGAGTATCATTTCGTACAGATGTTCGAGAGTCGGCTGAACTTAAAGTGGAACAGCCGCTCTCGGAACTGTCATTCTTCACCAACGGAGGTGTTAGCTCCCGTGAGTGATGTTTATGAAGCAAATGAGATATACCATGCATTTTGATAAAGTCACTTCACACTTTTAGTTTAAACTCAACACTACACTATGGATTACATGTCTTCATTGATTAATTATCCTTGCTTGCGAGCTTTAAACCAACAATTATAAATTATTATAAATATATATAGTACTGCTTTCCTACTTAAATAAATAACTAAAATAAATGTATGTCTCTAATATTTATCACGTGTAGTCTTCCCAGCTCTCGGGACGTCCACACGTCGCCCACGTGCGTTAAAACCGCTCCGTTATCCCGCCTAAGTGTTAAATTCGTCTTTTAAATACCAAATTATCTTATAAAATTCATAACAAATTCAGTTTTCGTCCGATCCTCTTAAAATTAGCTTCTTTCGACGGGGAAAAATTACCCCTATTCAGTGCCGCGTCAAGTTTTCTCCAGAAGTTTTCCGAAGAAAAGTTAAAAGCGGAAAACCGGGAATAAGTGATTCGGAAAAAACTTTAAGTGCGAACGCTGCCTTATTTAGATCTGCGACCCCAAATTTTTTTTTTGTATATCGATGCGCCACAGTGTAAGGCTCAACTCATAGAAATTTCAGATTTTTCCGGCTAAAATTGAGACTTTTATAGACAAATAAGTGACGGAAGGTGGAAAGTGCATAAGTGAAACCGGGGGTAAAAGTTAAGTTTTTATGGTGCAGTTACGTCGGCCGTAACTAGCCCTTTACAGAACAGTTTTCATTTTCAAATTTGGACAATTTTCAAGACAGTTTTCACACCAAAAACCATAAATTTTAAAATCAGTGTTTTTCAAAAATCCACAACTCCTCAACGAGATCTGTGACCCCCCCGCGTTTTTATTCCACTTAATAGCCTGGTTATCCACAAACATTTTGACATACAGTTTTTAATTTTCCGTCCAGTAGTTTTTTAGTTACAGACATTTTATTCAGAAGTGAGACGATTTTTCATGTAATTCTTCCGCGACCTGTAGCTGCGCCCGGGTGAAAGCACATCAGTTGGTTATAGCACAAAAGCTCCTGTTTTTCCGATACCTATCCAAATCCGTTTAAATTTTGAAAATCCGTCCATAAATGGCTAGATGAGCGAGATTCTCTAGAACATTCTATGGACGGTTCCCGAATATTCCTATACAAATCTTCATACACATCTTAATATTTATATATCTTTTGTTTCCTTATATATAGAACTTTGCAACTCTCAATAAGTAATTTTTTAAGCGTCCCACACCCAGTCAACAAATAAAATTTTCAAAAAATCAAAAAATAAAAAAGTAAATTTCAAAATCATTTTACGTAAATTCATTCCTCGAACAAATATTATCCTTATACTAAATCCTCTGTAACTCCTAAAATAAGCGCTTTTCAGCGATTTTAACCGAATCTGGTATATATATATATACCAGCTCCACCCCCTATATTTTTCTTCACCCCCCCCCCCAAATTTTCCGAGTTTTCACAACTCGAAAATTTATCCTTCTAATCCCGGCGAAATTTACTTTTTTATATCTTTTTCTTTAATATTCTTTTGCTAATTTTTTTAACCTTTTCTTGATTTTCATTACTTAAATGTATAATATTTCTCTTCTTTTAACTCTTTAATATTTTTATTTTCATATTATAATATATTTTCAAAGTTGCTTGACAGTTACATAGTTCGATACTCAGTTTTATGTATACTTTTTGTAAAAATTAATATTTTTATTTTACTTCATATTCACATACTATAGTCTATTCTTAACCTATTTTGTACGAAAAAAAAAAAAAAAAAAAAATTTTTCATTTCCTCTTTTCCCTTAATTGTTATATAGTATTCTACATTAAAATTAAGTCCCGTTAAAAATTTTTGTGTACTTTTTTATTATTTTATATAATTCTATAAGCATTTATAAGCCCTTTTTACTCCACAAAATTTTTCAATTTTCCGTCATCTTCACATTTTTTTTAGATTTTAGTCCAAAAATTTTCATAAGTCCGAACAAAATTTTTTTTTTTTTTTTTTTTTTTTTTTTTTTTTTTTTTTTTACTTTTTTATTATTTTATACCATTATATAAGTATTTTTAAGCCCCTTTCACTCCCTGCTCCTTGTCAAAATTCCTACTCCTTCATAATTTTATATTAGATCAAAGTTCCAAATCCTGTGCTTTTCATTGTGCTTCAAGATGACACTTAAACTTTAGTGTGTGGGTGCTTCTCAACTACAGTAAGGACTGAACAGTGCCACCATGGCACCTCGCGCTCCCCCCAAACCTCTTCCGGCCTTAGCCGAGGAGGTTCGCGACACCGCCTCATTAGAGGCAACGATCCTGGCGCTAGCCTCCGGGATCATCTCCGCGGTGGGCTCGGCCAAGAGCGTCACCGCCGCCTCCAAGGCCTTTATTCTACAGGCCTCAGAGGAAATGAGGAAGGCAGTTACGCTTTTTGCGAAGCTGTCCGCCCCCGCCGCAACCAGCTCTTCTGAGGGGACCCTAGGTGACCACGAGGCATCCACGGCGCCGGTCCTGAATGCGGCTCAGCTGCGGGAGGCGATCTCCGCATGCGTCCGCCAAGAGGTGGGCGCTTGCATCCGCGAGGAGGTGGGCAAGCTGCAGGCGCAGCTGGCCCGCAATACCCAACCCTCTCTCGCTTCGGCTCGCCAGGCCCGCGCGGCGCCCGCGACGACGACTCCGACCCCAGCCCCACCTGCCCCAGCGGCCCCGAAGGACACCGCCACCTACGCCCAGTCGGCGAGCCGACCGCCGCCACCGAGGCGAGCTCCGGCACCAGCTCCCGCAACAACTACACCTAAACCAACAGCGACTCGACCGGCTATATTGGTTTCGACCAAGGAGCCGGTTAACTCCCGCCAAGACGCGGTGGACGCTTTCCGGAAGAGCATTTCCTTCCGGAAATGCTCCTACGCACCCGCCAAGATCGCAACAGTCTCGAAGAATAAGCTCAGGGTGGAGTTCGACTCTGCCGCGGAGTGCGAAGACGCACTTCGCCGTCTACGCAGCGCCCCGGACGCCAAGGTGACGGCGGAGCCAGCGAAGCGTCTGCGACCAATGTTGCTCCTGAAAGGAGTCAGCCCTGACATGGCAACCGAAGATCTGGTGGGTACTATCCTGCACCAAAACCCTGAACTTCACAGCTACACACCCGCAGACCTTTCATTCAAATTCAAAAGAAATAACTCTAGACATACACATCTCTACAATGCCGTCTTTGTGGCTTCCGCCGCTATATGGCACGCTCTTATCAAACTGGAGCGTGTCCGCCTCGACCACCAGAGGGTGCACGTTGACCCTTTTTCACCGTTCTTGCAGTGCAGGAAGTGCCTGCAATTCGGTCACGTGCACAAGCACTGCCAGGCCGGAGTTACACTATGCGCACACTGCGCAAGCGACTCTCACACAATCGACACCTGTCCGACTAAGGACGACAATAAACCCAAATGCCACAACTGCTCAAAAAACAACTACAAATTTAATAATAAACACCCCACTACACACAGGGCAACTTCACACACATGCACCATAGTAAACTCAGTCAAATCCAGAGTAAATAATAGTATCGATTATGGATCCACACCCTAATACAATCAAAATCCTTCAGTGCAACACAGATCGCTCGAGAACTTCATTCTCTGAGTTGATATCATTTTTTGTTAATAGTCCACACACGGTTGCCCTGGTGTCCGAACCTTATACGGGGGCGGGGACTGAGGTCAAGGCCATCCAGGGGCTGGAAATTTTTCAGTTCCCTGCCGGCCCAACTGGGAGGGTTAAGGCCTGTATAGTGGTGAAGGCGAAGTCCCAATCCACATTCTTGGGCCTGTCCCAGTACTCATCCCCCAACCTCTGTGTCGTTCGGGCACAACTCAGACACGAACAGATACTCATTACCTCCGCCTATATCGAGCCCAGCGTCGATGAGGCGGATACACTACACTCACTAGAACACCTTCTCGCCAACAACACCAACACCCGCTGCATTCTCGGCGGCGACTTCAATGGCTGGCACCCACTCTGGGGGAGCACGCGCGCGAACGTCAGAGGGAACGACATTGTCGAACTCTCCCTCACCCAAGACCTTCATGTGTGCAATGTGGGAGACACACCTACATTCGAAACCATCACACACGGTCGCGCACGGTCCTCCATCATTGACATCACACTTGTGTCTTCGTCCATCTCCGATCGCATCATTGACTGGAAGGTGAACCTGGACGTCTGTCCATCCTCACAACACAACGCAATAGACTTCACATACACTCACCAGCACCCACACACACGCTCGCATACTCCCCAACACACCAACACATCCACCTTTCGCTACAAAAGCAATAAGGCTAGTTGGAGACTCTTCAAGGACTCAATTTGCACACAACTCACTTGCAGCGACATCCTCGACACCGACATACATACACTAGACACAGCACAACTTGAGGACTTTATTGACACCATCACCGAAACCATCCACATCGCTTGCAGGGCATCCATGCCGGTCAGATCGTCTGGTTCAGGATGCAAGCCTCCTTGGTGGACAGAGGCTCTAGAGGCCCGTAAGCAGGCTGTCATACACACACACCACAAATTACACGCGGCCAAGAGATCCAACCAGTCGGTGGACGCCTTGGCCCAACAGCTACACACCCTCAGAGCGACATATGCCGCCGAACTGAAAGCGGAGTCGACGTCCCACTTCAAGGAGTTCTGTGAACTCCAAACGAAGGAGAATATCTGGTCTATGACCAACAGACTTCTCAGGGAATCGGCTCCACGACGACCACCTGTCACGCTTAAAGTCGGCGGCCGCTACACCACAAGCTCAGTCGAAACAGCCAAAGCTCTACTCGACCATTTCTACCCCGACGACTCCACTGACGACGACGTCCGACACGACTTGAGGGCTCGTATGAGGGACTTCCCTGAGACCCCGGAGGACCTCCCTTTTTCAGAGGGAGAGATCCTGGAGGTTCTCAAAGGAATGCACCCGAAAAGGGCCCCCGGACTCGACGGACTAACATCTGACATCTGCCTACAGTTCTCCCTGTCCTATCCCAGACTCATTGCAGATATTATGAACCGTTGCCTATCCCTCCAACACTTTCCCCGACAGTGGAAGAGAGCCTACGTCAAGATCATTCCCAAACCCAACAAGACAGACCACACCGACTTGACCTGTTACAGACCGATTGGTCTGCTGCCCGTCTTCGGAAAGCTTCTCGAGAAGCTCTTTATCGGCCGAGTGACCTTTGTCGCGGACAAGGCCGGTAAATTGAGCAAGAAGCAATTCGGGTTCAGGCCGCAGACTAACACGACGGCTGCCATTTCCACAGCCATCGACGCCGTCCGACAGGCCAAGACCGACAAACTATTGACAGTCGCAGTGTCCCTTGACATCAAGGCCGCGTTTGACAACGCCTGGTGGCCCGCTCTCTTCCACCGGTTGCGGCTTATCGACTGTCCACACAACATATACGGACTCATCCTCAGCTACACAGAAAACCGTACAGTCACGCTTGACCATGCCTGCTGCAGGGTCTCCAAGACCACTTCCAAGGGCTGCATTCAAGGTTCGACCTGCGGTCCACATTTGTGGAATATCATCTTAGACGAGCTATTGGAGATCGACTTGCCTCCGGGCTGTCGCGTCCAGGCCTTCGCGGATGATGTCCTTTTGGTCGCATCGGCTAAATCAGCGACTGAACTGCAAGCCAACATCAACACCGCACTTCACACAATCACCGGCTGGGGCAAGGGGGTCAAACTCTCCTTCAGCCCCACCAAAACACAGGCACTGGCCTTTAGCGCCAAGGCCGAACAGATACATATCATCATGGACTCCGTCACTATACCGTTCCAGAAGAGCATCAAGCTTCTTGGTGTGATCCTGGACCACAAACTCAACTTCCACAAACACGTACAGCACGTAATCGACAAGGCCACCAAAATTTTCAATAGACTCTCCCTCTTCTGCAGACACACATGGGGGGCCCACCCCGAAAACATCCGTACAATATACTTACAGGTTATTCAACCAATCATCACATACGCCGCCGGAGTTTGGGGACATGTGGCCGATAAGAAGTGCGTGAGGAAGAAGCTGCTGGGTATGCAGCGAGGCTTCGCCCTTCGGGCCATCAGAGGGTTTAGGACAGTGTCCACCTCTGCTGCTCTCGCACTCGCCTTGTTCACCCCCCTAGACCTTAAGGTCAAAGAGGTGAACCGGGTTGAAGCCACACGCCTCTATGGCACGTCCCCCCTACTTCCGGCAGACATCACACTGGAGCGTCCCACTCCTCCACATCTTCTCTTACATCCAGCCCACAGACACACACCAAACACTCACATTCTTTGGACCCAAGATGAGGTCCAAGAATTTCAGACAAAACTCCACCCCGACACCACCCACATTTTCACAGACGGGAGCAAACTCGAGGATGGTACTGTGGGGGCCGCCTTCGTCGCTTACGACGAAGGAAAGAGCCCGGTCAGTAAGAAGTTCAAGCTTCACGGCAGCTGTACTGTCTTTCAAGCTGAACTTCTAGCCGTCCTCAAAGCTTGCGAGTGGGCCTCATCCCAAAATCACACACTCGCGATTATTTATACAGACTCGAGAGCCGCCATTATCGCCACCCAGAACCGCAGCAATACACACCCCTTAGTCGCTCAGACGCACGCTACTATTCACGACGCCCCCGGGACCATAGAGCTTGCGTGGGTCATAGCCCATGCTGGCATTGTCGGCAATGAGGCCGCGGACACCGCTGCCAAGCGGGCGGCCAAGCTCCACAAGGCCCCGGACTACACACACTTCCCTATATCATACATAAAACACTCCACACGCACACACCACGCTTCGGTCTGGCAAAACCGCTACGATAGCGAGCCACAAGGGCGGCACACCAAACATCTTCTACCCACATTAAAACAAATTAAACAGCTACACTCCCTTACGGACATCACTTTTACACTCACACAAACACTCACCGGTCACAGCTACATTAAACAATACCTACACAAGTTCGGGATTACCGCAGACGCCGCTTGTCCTTGCGATGGCTCCACGGTGCAAACCTTGAGCCACGTACTGGAGGACTGCCCAAGATTTGGCAGGCAGCGGCTAGACCACCAGATCCTCTGCGGGGGTCTTGGAGCAAGGCCGTTTGAGATGGCGTCACTGTTGGAGCACGAGACTGCATTGGAGTCGTATGCAAAACTCGCCGACGCCATCTTGGGTCGCCTCAAGGCCTTCAACGGGACGTAGTGTATATAATGCCTTAGTCGTTAATTGTTTAATTGTCTTTATTGTTTACCTCTTTATTAGGCGTCTTATGTTGTAAATTATTTTAATATCTGTATATAACTATATCTAAAATGTCCAGTGTACTGTCTTAACTATTGTCTTTTTATTTTGTTTTATTTACTGTTTTTACTGTTTACTTCTTCCTAAATGTCTATTATAAAATGTTCGCCTTTGATTTACTTATGTCCCTCTATTATGTCCGAACATGCTCGGGCTGACTCTTTTATTATATATTTTATTTGTTCTTCTTTCTTTCTTTTTATTACTTTGTTTTAATTTTGTTTTCTTTTGATATTTTCATGTCAATTCTATTGCACATCTCTAACTAATTTTAATTAGCCACTCTGTACTTTTACACTTTAACTTTAGATTTATCTTTTGTATTTTGTACCTTTCTGCAAAAGTATTGCTATAATATTTATATCTTATTCCAATTTGTTTTATATAATTCCAACATTATTCTTTTTTCCTTGCTTAATTTTATATAGTGTTTTAATAATCATAATATTTATAAAAATCATCATCAGCATCATCATCATAATCCTCCTCATTATCCTCATTTATGGCAGCCAGGCATAGGTGGAATTTGTATCAAATCGCATTACCCACCTTCCCTGGCTGCATCCCTCTACATTTTTTTGTTTCTCTTACCCAACTAATTAATAAAAATTACCCTCTGAAAAACTTATTTACCCTGTAAGCCCCGCCTGCAAGTGCTCAGTAGGGGACCTGTTTAGCTTCGATTTCTTCGAAATCGAAGTCTCGGTTGAGTCAAGTCGCTACCCGGTCGGCTCTGAGCACAGGCAGGCGAGGCACGAAAACAATTGTATTTTAATAAAAAAAAAAAAAAAAAAAAAAAAAAAATATTTATCACGTTAACCCAACCCTATATACCGATTCAATACGTAATGTATAAATATTCTTTTAAACGATTTCAAACTTGTTTTGTTTCAAAACATCTGGGAGGATGAAGGTCGACGTATTTAGGGAATGCATTCAAATGACAAAAGGGGAAACGATGGTCGGCCTTGAATCAAAAATGGGCAAAGAGCAGTTTATAACAAGACGCATGCGCGTATAAGGTCACCTTGAACAGAAATCTGGCAAGAATTTTTTTTGTGGTAATCTAAGTAGTACTATAGGGAAAGTTAAGAAATTTTGTTAAACCAATTATTTTTGGAGTAATGATAGTCAAAAATATTAATTTAATGGTTTGATCTTTTTATATTATTATTGTTTTATTACACTATAGGGCGTATTCGATGTTAATAAAATATTTTTTCAATATTTCTAAAATAAATTCACTACAAAGGGGGACATGTTAGAATTGGAACGCTTTATTCGTTCATCAAACATCTAGATTCCGGAGCATCTTCTGTGACCTATATATTGGCTAGGGTGGAAGTACATTATTTTCAGTAACTAAATCTAAAAGTATATTATTTTATATATAATAACTTAATGTAGCGTGACCTTATTTTAAAACAGGTTTCACGAAAGGCTATAGATATAATATTACGTCTTTTTGAAGTTCAGTAGTTTAAAAATAAACATTTAATATTTATAATAGCTTTTTGGTCTGAATTTAACATTTCCATGAACTTTGAACACTGTTTCGTGATACAATGACAAAAAATATAAATAACGGACTATTTGTGTGTTACATAACGTAGACCAGGACGTAATTCATCTTATTCAACACTTTAAGTGTATGATTGAAAATACAATTTGTAAATGCAGTAAAAATATCAGATACTTTTCTTGTAATAATACTAAGCGCATAAAAAATGTTGGTTTAAAGTCTTAGTTCGTACATCCGTATACGTTTTGATATTTTTTATGATAAAATGTCAGCCGAACAGACTTGCTAAGCGATAACGTTAAAAAACTATTCGAGTATCTGTTTGTTCAGAGTTTAAACATTATTGATGGTTCAATTGTGAGACCTACAATCTTCGAAATTGCGCTCTTTCTAGACGTATTTTTAGTAAATGTATATATTTAGAATTAAACCATTCATACATTTTTTATACAATAAATTCTAAGACAACATTTCGTTTTCTGAGACAAATTATATCATACCTAAAATACACTATGATTGATATATTTTATTATATATTTATGAAATATAAAATAATCGACATCTTATACAAAAAGAAATTTGAGATAAAGTTTTTTAATTAAAGATGGAAGTTTAGAAGTATGTCCATAGAAAATAAATAAAAAAAAATATCTAAATACTGAAACCTAGATGATGTATAAGATTGGTCAGCTTTATAAGATAGTTATTCATTATAAATTTAACATAGACAGCTTTTCTCTTTAAAGTCTGAACATAGTTCAAAATATATTTCATAACGAGATAACCGTATTTTCTTACTCTACTCAATTTATCAAAATGTAATTAGATTATGTCCAAATTTGTATCAAATTTATCATAATTACTTGACTTTAATATTAGTACATTATTCTCTCAACCTTAAATATCGTTATAGCTCACATATTGTCGTTATAAATACATCACTTCAAAGAAAATGAGTATTCGTAAATAAAAAAAAAAAAAAAAATTTTGGTTATATAACTTGTGCTGCCTTTTACGTCATTTTGAATAAATAAGATACAGATGAAGTAATAGTAATTATCGAATATAAATAAAAGAATTTCTTCCAAAGCTTCCTCCTGTGCTACTGTAAATGAAGGTCTGTTATTTCGAGGTCACCACAAGTCATTTATACCAAGGGCGCTATCGTAGATGTGTATTAATTCAAAGGTTAAATGATTAGGCAATGGACAGGTTTTTAACCTGTTTAATTCATTATAAATTTAAATTGGTTCTATATATTAATAATGTTTTTAAAATAGTTATATTAAAATTCGTGCCGCGTATGTAACTCAATTTTTACTTTTTTTTTTTTAGCTTTTGACACCGTGAGGGACGATCAATATTTCAAATATAGTTATTTCACCACGTGAATAAATTTAATGAATTTCTTTTCAATAATACCAACATTTCAATATCATTTAAGTGTAAGTTAAATAACAAGGAAAATGTGCTTCTTGTTAAAAACAATGCGGCGTCTTAAAATATTTTAGAATAACAATAACAAGGAAAGATAATTATTATAATATTGTTTAATAATTGTTCCGTGAAATGATAAAGATATTTGTGATTTGATTGTTTTTATGGAAAATCTTTTGGAAACTTTATATTAAAAGGCTATTAAACAAAAGAAACATTTTCTACACACATTACGTATTTATAAACATGTAACAAAAATAAACTTTGATCATTGATTAAAGATAAAATTATACACTTTGTTAGAATGAAGGATACAATTATACTGACTGTTGTATTATAGAATTGATATATAGACATTTAATACAAACACAGAGTAGTAGTTCAGTTAAAATGACTACTTATGGATGTGACATTAAATGAACAATGCGAACATATTTTTATTATCTTGCTTTGATTAGTAATGATTGTGGCAGATTAAGAACAAAGGTATATTTGTTTACTGCAGCATTGCGCCAAGGTATCATAAAAACGTACGTGCACATGTGCTCTTTGCCAAAACGTAAACACTCTATAAAGATCCATACTAGAAATAACAGCGTATTTGCAATCCATTAAATACGATATAATTCACAGTATCACACCATTGGCTTTAAATGACGATATTCTACATATCATATTAATGTATTATTTTTATTAGCGTGTACGAAAAGTGCATGACACGTCACACTCCCGCGGCGGCCGTGGCTACACTAGCTTAGGTCTTAGAGTAAAATAAATAAGCAGAGAGCGGGGAACGTGACAACGCGACTTAAGCGCTTATACGCTCATTTTGTAAATGTACACTAACACTTTATAGACACTGAACACTTATATATCAACAGTCTGCAGAATGTTACACCCAGATTTACACTACACAGCTATAATACTTCAAAGCGAACGCTATAGCTATACTTTCACACCCTTGGCCTCTGCCAAGTCTTTGTCTCTACAAAAAGGGGTTATAAGTGTTATAAGTCGACATTAAACCTTATGCAATAGTGCTCAATTTTAATTTAAAAAAAAATATTTTATTTAAAAAAAAAAATCTAAACTAGTTTTTATCAATCGCTGAGATTGTTGATTCTACTTTCATTTCAAAACCTAAAATACTGATGAAATAGTTGCAAAGATAAAAATATTTTCATTTTTTCGATTAGAATTATTGTATATCTGTCTGTCTGGCTTCAAATTACAATAATTACAAAACAAACTTGAAATTTTATTTTAACGTAGATACTATATACTCAATGTATTTATTACATATTTAGACAATTAATTCAAATGATCTTTTTTTTATATTTATACTTTATTTTAAAGTTGAATGTTTGTTTGTTTTAATGTTATTCGTTTTTTTTTATTGCCTTTAAAAGCATTGAATTCAAATACAGTAAAAGGTCGAAAGACACATACACGGAAACTGGAATGAATTACTTTATCGATTGTATTAATTAAATACAATGCGGCACGTGGCAGAAGTCAACTAGTCACTAAATATACTATGTTTTTTACATATCATTTGAAAACAATTTAATTACTTGTCAAATATATCCATAAAATAAACTTGTTGGGTCTGTAGCCCTTCTGCAAAAAAGGGGTAAGAACTGATAAGTATTCAATTTATAACTAAATAATAAAGTAGTTAGCAGGTGACTATTAAAAAAAAACTAATTTATATTAAAATTGTACTGGAAGGAAAAATATATATATATTTTAAAAATTCCACATACCTGAACTCCGTACAGATTAAACAGGCCGTATGTTGGACAAAAAAAAAAACATTTTAAAAAATTTCACGTACTTCCATTATATAGTATCAGTATACATCGGACAAAAGGAAAAAATATATCCCACGCTTATACCTCAATCTAATTACTCGGTGAAATTTGACTCAGTTTTCAGTGTCGGTTTATATACACATTCCTTTCTCATACCTTGAAAGATATCAGCGTTCCTCAACTCTAAGGTACTGAGGAACTGACGGAGGTAAGTGAGGAAATAAGACAACGCTCGTCTTTCCTTTAACACGATCATTGCAAAATAATAGAATTAAGGTACAACGTTAAATGATATAGAGTTAGATAATGAAGTTTAAAATAGAGTTACTTGTAGATACATAACACGGGCCAATGCAGATGAGGTGAAAGAGGCTTAGGTAAATTTACAAAAGCAGATTATCAGACTTCTGAGCATGAAATTTAATATTCTCTGCAAGATACACGTTCAGTCTTTGTCTTATCTTTTATGTGTAAGGTATTATTTTGTCTCATATATATTTTAAACAGACTTATATTTTGTTTTATAAAATCACTGATTTCCAAAAACAAATCAATCAAAATATAGTCAAGTCACGGAATGGCAAGGAAGCATCTTAAGGGCAATCTGTTACTTATAAAAAATCACTACTCAATGGTTATCCCATATTTATATTATGTATATATTCGGCTTAAACTAAAAAACGGACGAATAATATTAATTTCAGTATTAAACTCGGTATAACATCGTCATAACTATTCCACCACTATGTCAAAAGTGCAAAACGGCAACGTCGGTCTTCATTGATAACTTGCATTGAAAAACCAAAGAAAATTATTTTTGTCCGTATAGGAAACTGTTACTTTTCAAGTTTGACTTATGATGACATTTCTTCAAAATTATGATTTTACACAAAAGTAAACATAATATTTGGCACCTTTATGATTTTTCCTAAGTTTAATTTTGTATTAATTTAATTAAATGTTTGAGAAATATTTCTTATTAATAAATACTATTTACATTTGGTGTTAATTCTCTATATTATTATAGAAGAATTTCATTTTATTCTTTTACAAAACTAATTGTCATTTATGAAGTTGGGAAAAAGCGTGACATCTTAGTTATACCGACCTTAAACTGGGGTGAAGTTTGGAGTACCTTCAACTGTAGCCAAAACGAAACTGTATAAGGACACGTTTCAAATAATTATATCATAAACACAAATATAACAAATTTCATTTTATCATCGAATACCAACCCAGAGGGAATATTGGTAGAACTTTAAAAAGATAAGTTTGTACAGTACAGGTTGTTATTTGAACTATTTGTGATTTGACGTGATGCTAGGGAAGAATCTTTTGAGTAATATGACGCTTAAAACACGGCTACAACATCAAAGCTAATGACGCTGTAGATGCTGATGCTTTGAAAGCCCAAAGCTCGTAACGCTATCAAAGCCGATAACGCTGTCAGATCCAGTACGGCTACCTACAGGCAAAGTAGAGCGGTCGAACTTAATAATGTATATTTAATCCGATTAAAATCAACCATAGATAGAACAGGCTTCCTACAAATTTAATCCGCAGATCCATTGTTTGCACTGATTCATCGAAAAATGAATTTCAATTTCAATCTTTTATGGCTGCATTGATTCAAGTGCAATCTATAAATATCGTCCAAATGTCTACTCATAAATAAAAAGTAGAACGATAATTGATAGTCCAGAATAAACAGACACCAGGAAACAAATAACAATAACAACCAGCGCACATTGAGAAACTTTTACTCATTGCTGTAAATATATATTGGTATAAAAACTTACTTAAAAATATTAAAAAGAAAACATTTAATATAATTAAGAAGTGGATACTTTATTAACCAAAATACTGGGAACATCTTTTACATAATATTACATAATATTCTAATAAGTATCAAATCACAATAGTCAACTTCCATAAAAATCGACGTCAAATTAAGCGAAGACTGATAAAAAAAATCTATTTCGAATAGAAAAGCTAAATATTTATAGATAATCAATTTTATATACGGTCTTTGGGATAGCCTAGTTTTTATTAGGACCACCAAACGTGTTTTGAAAACACAAGGGGCCATTCCTATCAAAATCATTATTGAGGATGAAATTGACAACGACGCTGAACTATATTAAAAAGGCTTATGCGCCAGCTACTTACAAAATGGAATCTACGTCGCATGTGTCTGTATACATGTGTCCTTCATTATCACCGGCAACATCATCCCATACGTGGAACAGATTTCAGGAATAATTTGGAATAGTTTTCCTTTTCATTTTGTATACATGAAAAAGTGATTACTGGTAAGAGAAAGTTTATATAAAGACGAATTTGATTCTGGCGTCATTATGAAACAAACGAAGACAAGTATTGTTACTTGAATTGGGGCACACGGGTCAGATGTGTAAAATAACCGTGCGCCGAAATCAGCAGAGTTTAAGCATACAATAGTCAAGAACAAACATTTGAAAGAGCACAGATCCTTTCTCAAACAAAGATATATAACCTAGATATACGAGCGGTTATTGGAATGAAAAACATTATTAGGCAAGTTAGTTGGAAGTAATCCAACCTGAAAATATCTTATGAAAAAAATATAAATTGCATCTTTGTGATAAATTCTGAGAGTTAAAGATATAATGCGTTCTTTGTACATCCTTGACACTACACCCGGCGACTAAGAAACCGTAGGCGGTACAGGAAAAATTACCCATCTGACTGACAGACCTACAACTCGTCTTCCTGTAGATATGATTGCTATAAAGATTTATTTGTCGGTTTAAATCCATTATTATTTAAATAACTAGCTCTCGTGAATATTTCAGCAGGAATTTTATATATATATATTATTGCTTATATTATTGTTACTGTTCGTTTTCATTAATATAATGGAAGTAGTAAGTTACACTCAAATTTAACTTATCCTTGGAAGTCAAACCCTGGAGATTAACATTACCATTTTTTCAACATTTTTCTTTACGTTACAACGAATGTGACGATTTCTCACGGGAATTATAGCACTTGTTTCAAAATTTTCTCATCCGAAATTTTAAATCTTCAAAACCGATCATAAGTCTTGAAACTCAGTAACAAATAGTAACTTTTTATAAAACCCAGAGTCATCGACCACATCATAGTTAATTACTGTTAACGTACCTATTATAAAACATAAACACAACTTTCTTTATTGTAAAGATCATTATACATAAGGTTATATACCTTAGACTTGTATCCCATATATAAATTTTAGTGTAACAAGACGTCAAACATACCTATCTGATTTGGAAACATTTAATAGTCGAGGACAGAGAAGCAATTTAGATCTCTAGTCCAGAGAAAATTGCAAAGATCACACGCTTGTCCATTACAAAGACAGATTCCCTCTTATGACCTCAGTGCCGAATGTTATCATAAGATAAAATATAACATAAATACATTAAATAATATAACATTAAAATAAATACATTATTATATTTATTGTACGCATCAAAAAATAAATCTGAATAAAGATATATTAAATAGCATTAAGCATTTCTGCTTCGATTTATATTTCAAAGCGATATCGGATAGGAATGAAGTCAAAGCATTCAAATGCATTCATCCAAATTAAACTACATTTCTCAATTGCTCTATCCGAATATATGAAAATTCTTCGAATACTACATATATGTGCCTATGTAATGAGATAACCTTTTTCAAATTATATATATAAATAATGTATTAATAATATATTTATAACATATTCACGATTTTACCTTTTAAAAACAAGTTAAAAGTATGATAATTATTGCATCCTTTGGATTAAATAATAGGATAAATATTCTCTTATATTATATGCTCTAAAATATGGACTCACCTGCACCATAGTGTTGCTGTTGAGCTATCGCCCTCTGAAATTAAATAAAAGAAAAAATAAACAATCGGAAAAAGAGCAAATAAATGAAAAAATATATATAAAATAATAAAAGAACATTTAAAGATGTTTGAAGGATATACAACAATTTACAAAAAAAAAATATATATATTGCCATTATTGTATCTTTGAACATCGATAAAAAATGGAATTGTTGATTGTAAGGGAACTTCATTTAAATTTTTATTCTGAGTATTTAAAAATTGTTTACGGCTCAAGTTAAGTTAACAGCCCTCATATGGTTTCCTAAACTCAATCCATAAATTCGTTATAATTAACTTAGAAACAGATTTTATTTTTAATGTTTTGTGGCGAAAATTATATAGGGATATTTTTTTAATTCCGTCGGTAAGAATTTTACCTAACATGATGTTAAACTGTTCTGAATTTCTCTGATTACTTTATATTTTTACACAAAGCTATGTCAAAAGTTTACGTTAAAAATATAATGTTTATTTCGTTTGGTAATTTACTAAAATAACACTCATCAAATACAATTAGTATTGAGTTTATTTTAAAAGTAAAACAAGTAACCCTGAAATGGATTCATTTGAAACTTTAATTGGACAAGAAAAGGCTCTTATTGACCGCTTAAGCCTTCGATATAAATTGTATATGTATAAAATAATTAGGTGAATAGTTTTTTATGAAAAAGCTTTGAAAAAGAAATCTATATTTATATCACTAGTATCTGCTAAATTTAATTCACAGCTAGGTTGAGAAAAACAATAAGACAGTAAAATAAGATTAGCTTGCAATAAAAATATAAAATAATATAAGTATTAAAAACAAATAATAAACACGTAGCTTCACTGCGTACAGACATTTCCTGTTCACACCCCCATCTCTGTCTACAGCCTCTATTATCAAACTAATTAGAATGCAATATCCTCCTGAGATTGCAATCTCAGGATTAAAGGACCTACATATAAGCGGTCTAGAACTTCTATATTACAATACAAGTTTAGATAATATACAAAAATGTCAATCAAAAAACATTAAATATATTACACAATTAGTATTGAAATGACCTTACGCTTATAATTTAACACAAAAACATATGATGATCAAACCCTATTGAAATATAAAATGAACTCGTACAATGTATACATTGGTGATGTTAATAAATTAAGTTAACATAGCTACGTTACGTACTGAATGTTCGTGTATTTGTAATTTACTCGTACATACACGGAGGTCAATGTGGTCAATAAAAAAAAATATTTATATAAAACATCAGGGTCTATATTGTCATTAAAATATGAAATAATATATATATATTATATATTGAAAGTATGCAATAACAAGACTGAAGGAGCGTAGAGGAACAAGGGCATCTAAACATAGTCTGAACTGCCCCGATTTTTTAATACAATTCTTTGAACAAACATTGAACACCGGTGAGACCATTAAGGACAAACTGACAACAAATTTTTCGCGCGTAAATTAAATCTTTCCTTCTGCTGGTTAAAGAGGCGAGAGACCAATTTGTTTTACGCGATACCACTTCATATTTTTTACTAACATCAGTAGAGACACCGAAAGTGTACGTAAACGTAAACCGTAAATCTCATTGATATGAATACGAAAGAATAACTGTAGAAAGATGTTATAAAAGATATAGGACTCACAAAAATAAGCTTAAAAGTTTATTCATACGAGACCCATTCACAACCGCTGCTATGACAAACGATACGAATTTCAAACCGTCCCAAGAGATATTTTCATGATCAAATCAAGAAAAACCACACGATATTATATGTAGCGCGGGAGAGAATGGAAATTGCTCACTTATTTCTTATATTACAGATTCTTTAGAGGTCTGAGGGTGATTGATGTAGATACTTGTTACAAAACAACATTCACATGTAAATATAATCTGAAACATCAACGTATACTATTTGAATACTGGAAGCATTGTGTTAATCTTTAAACGCATTTCAGTTTTATATTTAACTAGCTTTAACGCGACTTCGTCCGCGTGGAATTTAGCAAAAGAATACTAAATTATATTTTTATTTTTTATTTTCAGTTTTTCGCATAAGTTTTATTTAAAATGTTCTTTATAGACAATATTCGTAATATGTATGTATATGTAACATTCAAATGCATGTAGTATATTTTAATATAACAAACAGACACTGCAATGTTATTTATTTGTTAATGAAGTATTTTTATAAGCAAATACTTAGTTCGAATAGTGGATGTTATTTCCATTATTATTTGAAAAATATAACTTCTTTCCCGTAGCCTCTACAGAGTGTCGCATTACATCGAGGTCATATGTACTGTTGCTTTTTTAATTAAGTGGTATTTTGCACGGATTACTGATTGTTCCCAGCTATAGTTTTATAGATGATAATTCTATTTAAATAACATTTATATGTAATATAAATATAAAAGCTCCGGGTGAGATGATAGATATTTAATAAGAATAAAATCTATAGTAACATTGGAGATTAGTAATTTGTTTGTTGGTTTATTTTCAAGTCGCTAATGAAACCATCTCTCAGTTACTGGGTAGCAAACATCTATAAGAATAACTGAAAAATTTATATACTTAGTTTCAATATCTTTTTTGAGAGGGTGGTTCCAGCCCGCGTTAACTAACAAGCATTGCAAGCAAGCAACTACAGTAGATAGACTACAGTCTAAAGTCCACCAAATGAATAAAACACATTAGCGAGAGAAAACGGAAAAAAACATAGTATAGTATTTAATAAATAAGAATGTTAACGTATTACTTACTAAGCATAAAATGTTTACAAGCAATCTTTAAACATACTGAGGTCAAGATACGACAAAGAACGATTGAATCGTATGTTCCTAGGTACGAACTATTTATAGATCTTCATTTATAATTACACTATAAGAAAACTGACCCGAGTCAATATACACTGATACAATTTCTTTATCCTAAACTTTTATTTGTCACATATTGTAGTTGTATTTTTTTATTTATATAAATATATAATTATGGGACAACCAGCTAATATAATAGATAATTTAAATCTAATACTGGTACTAAATATGTAAAAAAGTAGCTGCACAACTTGAAGGTGTAACAGCGGCTTTGGATATTCCTACCCTTTCGGTCAAAACATAATTTTAAAAACATTTACGTATTCTTCCTGGCACTTTGGATACTATCGTTAAAATATCTACATAACCACATATCATATATATATTTTTTATTTATATAAATCTTTTCCACATTGAATCATTACCAGTGATCACTTGTCGTCAAACGAAGGTGTCAGGAGGGCTTATTTCGATACCATTATCGAAATAAGCCCTTTTACATTTATAAATCATACTGAGTGCTGATTAAATCTGAGACGTTTATAAAATATACATTTATGATAGGTCCACAGCATTTTGAATTATAATTTAAATATATTTTATCCGAAGAATCCTATGCGAATGAAATTACAGTCCGGGGTGATTCAATGAAGTCATAAATATTCGTCAAGGTTCATTGTGTATTGTTTACTAAGATTGTTTTAAAAGTGGACTTCAATAAAATTAATGGGTCGACACTTTGTCGTAGGTTCCTATTATATATTAAATATATATCTATATATACTTCTGAATTAGAATGATTCAGCACAAACTTCACATAAATTTTAATAAATCTCAACATCTAAGTATACCTGCTCTAAGGTAACTGACAAACAAAATAAATATTGTTTCGTTATTCTGATTTATGAAATTTAGTCACCGTTGCTTATATTATACGGTGAGGAGATATTTATAGACGGATGATGCAAATTGTTTCATTAAACGAGATTTTCATCTGAAATTATCATATTTGCAATAACAACTAATATTACGCTGGAAAATGTCGAAATTGAATGCTGTTATTTCATTTCTATGATACATGTATACTATGGAATAACTATATTTCATAGTAATTGAATACTATTTATTTTTCCAAAACGACGACTTCATAAACTATCGACCCAATGGAAATTCAAGATTCAAATTACGGCCATCAGTTACATTCTTCATCACTATCAGTTAACATATACATATATATATATATATATATATATATATATATATATATATATATATATATATATATATATATATATATATATATATATATATATATATATGTATATATGTATATATAAGATAATATAATAAAATTAAAACAAACGTGACAATATGCTAATCTGTGGTGAAGGTCTCGCTTCGTATACTTAACCCATTAATATAAAGTGTATAGGCTAATGACAAATATGCATTGTGAGTACTGTTGTCCCGCACTAACTACACATTGCATTGTTGAATGTGGAAAACGAGTCTAGTGTACTGTGCATAAGAGCACCTTTGATACACAGCGGGTTGAGAAAACAAATACGTGCTATCTACATATTCAACATCTCATTTTTGTCACTACACACAAACAGACAATAATATGAAATCATAGCAATTGTTGAGGAAAAGTTTCATTGTATGTTGGTTCATCTTTTTTTTTAAATTCAAATCCTGTTATACAGGTTACGGAATAATATTAAACACATTATAATATTTTCTTAACTGAATTTCATTTTTAATATCGTTATTGTATATAACTGTTCAACTTTAATAACTGAAATTAATTAATATATAACAGAAAATAGTTACTCAAGTATTGTTTGTTTTTATTTTATTTGAATACAAAATGGATTTTAACTTGAATAACGGTAGCATTAATTGTTATTTTTGAAATTACGAAAAAGTATTTTCTAACAGATAAAATGGATATGTTTGACATCTCAATTTAAAACTTCTTCGATTTTATTAACATCAAAGGTATGCAACTATAAAAAATATTCAACAAAAAGATATTTTATAATTAGGTACTCATGTATTCCATATCCTTATATTATTAATCGCTATACAACTTCTTTGAGCACAAAGAAGGCAAATTTTTATTTAAAAAAAAATCTTTACTAGTTATTTTCCTCACGTGTTAGAAAGTTATTGACGAAAATTCATCGATCAAGATAATTGATAAGAGAGAATACCAAACATTGTGAAATATATATAGCACAGAGATATTCTAATCAGTGTACAACTAGACGGATTTATTCGTGTACTTTTACAAGGAATCTAAAAAAAAACATTTACTAATTCATCGCATAATTTGATAAATATATACGAACAATATTATAACTTTAGTTATGAATATAGAATATTGTGGACATTTTATCATTATCTATCAATGTAGTAATCCTAGATAACATTTGGTTTAATTTCAATGACTAGTTATTAGTTGTTATTTTATACAATTGATATATAATTCATTAAGTGTATTACATAATTCTATTTTCAGGAGTATGAACGTCGAGTTCTGTAACAAAATCAACCAGATGGTTAAAGGATATCACAGGATGGTTTTTTTTTATAATATTCCTATGTTATTTATATAATAGATGTTCTATTAACTTAATAACAATGATACTGCGGTTAGAATGTTTTACCCTGTTTGCAGGACCACTGCGGTTTAAACATGTTTACGTATTTATATAAACATTGTAATTGTTATTTTATAAAAATATCATAGAGCACAATTTGATGAAAGAAATTTATAAAAAAAATATTTTATATTTTTTTTTAATATACGTATGAATATATAGTTGTTTGTACCTGCAGTTGATTTTGTTGGTGATTATGCGCAACGACCCGTATGCCGCTTAATTCCAAGGATCGTGGATCCAGAGACCTACTCCGTGGCTTTTCTGAATAAAATACATCATCATCCCTTTTTCCCTTCTTCCATCTAAAATAATTTGCCATTTCATTCCACTCGCGCACTCAACACATGTTTCATAAAAAAAAAACTATTAATATTGTTGAATCAATTCACAAATTTTCGTTAAACTGACGAGGTTAGGACGCGAAGACATCTCTCTCAGTACTGCGAGATAAGCTCGGTGTCACGAGACGGTGTTTTGTTATGCAACTCGTCGGCGCACACGCATCAACACCCACCAACTTCCGAAGCGGAACTTCAATGGGTGCACCTTTCAGAGGGCATCAGACAGATCAACATCATCAAATCCATTTAAATCGTCATCAGACAATTCAATTATTCAGAGCGTTCCGTGAAATTGAACTTACAATGCACTGCTGAGAATATGTCTTCATTGTCTGTATCCAATATGAAGCAATTTATGCAGAAATGCCATGACAAATGACCTTTCAAAATAAATCATCGTTAGTTTACTGTAACATGTATATATCTTATAACATCACCCTTAATGGGACACACTGACAGAAAACATTAACTGTTAAACTGTTTTCGAAACGGTCAAAAAACAATGTATATTTAAAAAAAAGAAAAAAGAAAAGAGGAATAATAACAAATTTAAGACTAAATACGTTATTTTTATCAAAGCCCACTTTTACTGTGACAATAGCAAATTAAATACAACAAAATAACTGTCAGGTGTGAAGAGTAAACCTCGCAATCTAATGTGACATGGAATTTAATGTTTTGTTTTTCATTTATCTCCAAACACCTCAAGTTTATAGGATCAAAAATTTTCGTCTTAATACGGGTACTGAAGTAATACTGAAGTAATAGGTAATGTTTGAAGATTTTTGGAAATCCCTATTAAGTTATTCAACTAGCTGGAGGAACATGCCACACGTCACTCGCTCGGTCAAATATAAAACAGTTTAAATATACAACAAAAATAATTTATAGTAACTACTTTGATTTTTAATTCGTTTTTGTTCATTTTTCATGTATTTCAAGTTTTTTTTGTTTCCAAATTATTTTATTCTTTGGTTAAATTTCAAATAATTAATAATTTGAAATTAGAAAATATATATTATATAGATGATATTTTCGTTAACCTCGCAGAGGTTTCCAGATGTTTTATAGATGCTCATTGGAAAACATATTGTAATTGGTGGCATATATACTAGTGATGTAACGAATATTCGCATTCGCATTCGCGCATAGTTGCACGTTCTCACATATTCGCATCCGTATTCGCAATTTTTTTGCGAATGTTTAGCGCAGCGTGTAGGATATGAATATCAGAAACAAAAACCAATTTTATAATAATAGTAGGTTCATCCATGCTACCATAAAAAAAACATTCATTTCTTATGTTTTTTAATACAATAAAAATATACATTCTCAGTCCTTATTGCATCATTTGGTATTTTTTTATTTGTTTTCTTTATTTTGGGCAATGAAGGATAACAATTAAATTTTCATTAGAATTTATGAGACAAAAATATTTATAATGCAATATTATCAAACAAAAATGAATTCTTCTCTGAAATTTGAACAAAAACTGAATTTTCGCGTTCGCGAATGTCGGTCGCAGATATTCGCATTCGGATTCGCATCCGCGAATGTCACAAAAATGACATTCGTTACATCACTAAGATGGACATATTTTGTTAGTACAATATATATATGCGGCGCACACACGAACTACGTCACCAGTCACAGCATGACGCTTAACTGTATCTTTGTTACAGAATCTAAAGTATTCCACCTTTAACTAACTGAAACATGAGCAGGGATAACTCACTTATGAATACGGTCATCAACCTATGTGTCAAAAAAATATTTAGACAGCCTTTTAACAACAGGAAAACCAAATCACTGAATTGGTTATAAATTGAAATATTTCTTGTACGTATTCAATTTACACTACACTATACTAGCTCTGTTGTTCGTAAATCCGTCAAGGTTCTACAGAATGGGGTTACAAGATCAAACTTTACTTCCGAAGTCATTAATATCAAACCCGGGAAGCGAATTATTCGCATTTTAGTATAAATAACTTCCTTCCAATGTTTAACATTGTTGGTTTTTTCAGCGCTTTTTCTCGTGATTTTATAAAACTTCCTGAATAGATGTGCTGAAATATGATAAACTGCAAAAATGTATTTTTAAATAAGACAGATAGAGTTCTCGATAATTGAAAAGAAAAACTTATAGTTTATTGTGCAAATACGCAGACGAACATATATTAAAGGACACATAACGGACACATATCAAACCCAAACTCGGTACAACAATCTATGGAACACATTACGTCAGTGAGACTCGAACCAACAACCATTGGTTCAGCAGTTATGGCTAACAAAAAGTCATTATGTTATAAATGTATAAAATAAATTAATATTTAGGTTTCTGATCTCTGAATGCGTTGCCAACAAATGTCTTTCACTGTATGACAAGTGACTTATGGAGCAAAGAAAATTTAGAAAACGTCATGTAAGAACTATGATTGTTTCATTGCCATTATATATATTTTTTGATCAATCTATATTTTTATCTAGAACGGGTGATACTTCGTCAGTGGGTGATCAAACCCGCGCGCTATGACGTCAAGAATATTTCAACATTAAAGCATTGATACATATTTTTTATCTTTAAAAGAATCTTTTTTTTTATGTTACTATGAGTGTTTTGATAAGATTAATTAAAATAGAAAATCTCAAGTCATAGATTCTATCTTGTATGAATAGTATACACACAAAATATAATTAAAAATCTTTAACATATTATTTTAAATAACATATGACGCAAGCAGTACAGCTAAATAAATATTATTTGTTGTGGGTATCGTCAAAATTAACATATTTTTATATAATAATAACCATTACAAGCATTTCAATTCATTGATTTAGAACAAAGAACTTTAGAACCAACTTTAAAAAAAGATCTTCAATCTGTATATATTCTTAAACGTTCAATCATAATTTCGGTGTTTATAAGCCGGAGATGACATATTGGAATAGATATAGCTCCCAGGCTATCAAATTTTAATTTCATTGGTATGACCTTCAACTCCGAAGGTATGCTTTATCACAATATCTCGAGTAAATTGCACAAATATGTCGTTCTATATATTGTGAAATTCGCGGCAATCCTGAGTATGGCTTCCAGCAACAAACACAATAGAACTTCTTATCGATAAGGGCATATACGATGACATATTTGTGGGAACACCGATAACTATTTTGAGATGACATACACATGATATCAGATTCATGCCTAATTATAATGTAATGATTCATGCCTAATTATAATGTAATTATTCACGCCTAATTATAATGTAATGTTAAACCGACTACACAGACCTAAAAAAAACAGATACCTACAAAAATACATAAAATATAAAAAGCATTAAATACATGAAAGAATTAATAATGATTAATGAACAGTAATTAATCAAATTATTAGCTTTTTCGCTAATTAAAGATTTTTTGATTTTTGGAAGTCTATTTATTTGTTTTTAACTTTATATAAAGGATATTTAAATGCGTTATAATATTAAAACTCAAGTTTTTATTAAATTATTAAAATTACTTATTAAAAATTTGGCAAGCGGATTAATTTTATATAATTTTATTTATTTATAAATATCACACAACTTTAAGTATGAAAGAGAGCATTATTTTTATATTTGATACATGTACATGTTTGAATATAATTTATTTATTACATGTGCGTCTTGAACTTTTTTACAACCTATTTAATATTCACATTCATAATTCCTTCAATGGAGGTTTAATTAAAACAACCGTTGATCACCAGTACTCTATATGAATACGTATAGCTATGAAAGACGCGAAACGTTGCTCATTCTCTACATTTATAAGAGCTACTCGTACGTTAGAGACAAGAGGTGGCTCGTTCGAGTGCCTCTATTCTGTTGGTGGATATATATGAGACTTAACTTCGTAGTGTTGTTTTATTAATTGAATTAATTAATTACAAAATATTATTTTGTTTCTCTCTATTAAGCGACCAACTCCAATACTAGAAACTAATCGAAAATGTATTATTAATATTATTGTAAACGCCAAACTTAATATTATAAATCTCATTCCGAACGTAATTCCGTGAGGGTGTTATTATAAATTTTATAAAATTGATTGTTTGTTTATACAAGTATCAATAAAACTGAAAAAACCTGATGACCTATATCGTTAAATTCAAGTATTCAGTCCAGAAGTATTAATCAGACAAGTGTACTTCAGACAAGGTTGTGATAGAAAATCTAATTATATATGTATAATATAACACACTACTTTTATACAACACACACATTAGCATTTTACATTTGTGTTAGTGTGGTAATTTGTAAATAATCAAATCAATCGTACATAGTTAGTTTATGTGTAACAAATTAGTTTGAACTTTAGGTCAATCTTTAGGTCAAAATAATGTATTTTGTTTTTGGTAATTTTCATTTCAAGTCGTTTATAAAAATTATAATCCAAAAATTATATTCTTTCAAGGTGACAGGTAAGTTTTAGATTCCTTCAGGAGATATATAAGCTTTATTAAACCTGAAACTACACTATTCCTGAAGTCTCACTGTAAGTGGAATGGATGTTTATGATGCTCATAAGTTTCGTACCTAACTTAGCACATAATGCCAATATGAAAATATGTTGGCATTAAATAAATGCCATATATAATTATAATCCTAACTTCATTTAAACTTTCACTTTAAACCAAATCTTTACGCCTTGTTTCATCTCAATCCGTTCTCTATCTTAACTATGTATCATGTCAAAGTCAAGTGAAACATTTTTTGTTTTTTATTTACAAAGTTTTCGCCACAGAACTAAGAAGGGCCGGAGATTGAAACTCAGCTGACTGAATATATATATATATATATATATTCAGTGTCGTATATAAACAGTAAAATATGGAACTTGCCTGTTGCTTGGTACATCTCTTGATTACAAAATTGTCATGACAGATAAAATTAAAAATCTATCATTTAATAGAAAATTCTAGATAAAAACGATATAGAGCAAGTAATATATTATCTACGCAGCTTTAGTATCGATCGGTTACATCCCAACTTGTAAGGACAATTACTGATACACACTCGATTCAACATAAGTTATTCTTTATTATTATATATTATTCTTTAATTTAAAGGGAAGTAAATAATTGTCTAACACTTAGAAATACAACAGCTAACGTAAAACAGAAATTAGTAAAAGTTCCACTGAAAATCTCACTTGATCATAATACTTTAGACGCTGGTGAGTTCAATTCGGTGTAACTATTCAATAAGGCCTGGCGTGTTTATTTCCATTATTTATATAGGGTTTAGCAATAAATTATTTCCCAAAAAGAATTACAGTGTTTCCGTTCTAACGAAGGCGGGAGATAGGTGACCCCAGTGTCTTTCATTAAGAAAAGTTTCCAGGAAATTGGACTATAAATCCCTAAACCCGGACATCGATGAGGACCACCCTTATCTATTGCTATTATAGGGGGATATATTCTCCTCTCCCCCTCCTCTCCTTGTCCTTAACCTACTACGCATTTCCCGGTATTAAAATCATCTATGTAATTCATTCAATATGAACTTCTTAATTATTATTTGTTATTTTAACTTTTTATTAAACCATTCGACGGCGATAGAGGTAAGTTAGAAGCTGTTTTTAAGTAATTGCTATGCTGCCGTCTCTAGCTTAGCTTTACAATTACTTTTCTTCCTGTTTTTAGATCCAACATCGATTGTCACGTGTCGTGGATAAAAAAGGAAAAGCTATAAATAAAATAAATGGAGTATCCAGAATGGTCGCGTAAATACTTAAAAAGCCTCAAAGTTAACTCCTTAAAAATTATGACGGGCTTACAAATGTTAGATTTACCTTAAATTACAAATTAATTACATTTTAAAATAACAAACAAGATGAATAAATTCTTATCTGGAGGAATATATTTTATATAGCAAAAAGTACTCTATATGAACGTATCGTGGGAAAAATAATATTTTATGAAACGGAGCGAGCACTGAGATAGCAAATAGTGTGGAAGAGACAGAAGACGTAACGTAAGGACGAAGAAGGATACAGCTAATGCAAACCATATCTAGAATAGAATAATACATTAAATCGACCACAAAGAACAAAATTCGATTTTTATTGGATATTTTTCAGACACCCTAAACCTTTCAATTATTTATACAGAATTTTGCTTTTTAGCATTATCTACATTATTATTCTTTAGCTATTATTTTCGTAAAATACATAAAAACAGATGATGAAAAACAAAATTTAGTTTTTGTATTAGTTACCATTAACCTTAAAAACAGAGCTACGAGCTGAAAATCTTTCATATATAATATAAGTAGATACTAAATATAAATTTCTTTAATGTTTCTAGAAAGTTTTGGAATGTTTCTAGAGTGTTTTGGTCTAAAATGACCATACAATAAAAATGAGGTTTAAATTATCGTAATACTAAAATGATAAGTTTGTTTTAATCCAGGCGTAATAAACGCATTCAGCCTTGATAATAACATAAGACCATATTCATATCACATTTTATTTTAGTGCCATCTAGTGGATATTAATGGAACTACTTGTTAAACTGGGTAACTTACCGCGCGTCTTCGTTCAGCGCTATCTGGCGGCAAGGTCTGTCCCGGGACGGAAGCGCGCCCGCGGAATATGTCCATGACCTTGGTCATAGCGCTTGGCCGACGCGACGTCGATGCCGTAATCGTGTGGTAGTACTACAAAACGAATAATTAATTAGCATTCATAGAGAACATACACCATGATATATACATCCCATGTATGTAAAATTTTAAATCTCACACTATAGTACTAGATATAATAATTCAAAAGTATCAATCTATGCTACTGTTAAAGATATTCTAATATAAACAAAATTTTCCAGTTTATGAGATTCGTATTGTTGCAGCAAATGTTTAATCGCGCAATTATCACAAGTGTTTCTTTAATCTGTAAACATTGCTTATGATATTGAAACTTTTAGGGTCATGGTATTCTAGATAAAAAAAAAAACAAGATCATGACTAATAATATCTACAGATGACGGAATCGTATGTGTTTATTTGAGTTGTTTACTTCAGAGTTGAGACACATTTGCGAACATTTCCACGTCAATATTTGGTTTCGGTAGGTTATAAATATATTGTATTTATTTTGATATTAAAGATATAATTGAATAATTATTTAAACCTATAGATAATGAAGACCATAAGACTTACTTGTGAATGCACTAAACGGTATGTGGGTCATTCGGTGCGACAGTTTTAAATAATTTATGATATGTCGGCCGCGAGTAGAAATATCGACCGTTCGTTTGACCTCTTATTAGTTTGAGGGCGTATAGAATTCAGAGTTCTAATAATAATTACGCTGGTTATTTATCATCACAGCCACCGATGACTGACGTAAGAGATATTTCTGTATGTAAAAGTTACCGAGGTGATAAATATATGTTGAACCGAAAATTATGATAATATTTCAATACGATTATGTTATTAATAGAAACAATAACATATCCAACATATTGTCGTCTCGGACAGATTAATAAGAAAAGGATTTACGTGCGAAATTTATAACCAATCCCGATCTAAATTCTACCACTAAAGATTAAAATTACTATCCTATCAATCACCAGTGTAAATTCCTGTTAATAGAATTGGTATTATGCCATGTCAGTTTGATTTCAATCTCGGATTGTGGATCGATTATTGATTTCCATCAGATTAATAATGAATAAGCATTACCCGCGTGTCGCTCCCGGGGTGTCGATGTGCGGATCCGTCTCTGGTCTTGACAGGGGGAGTCGCAGCTGCAGCCGCCACTTCAACCTTCACCGGCTCCTTCGGTGTCCCTGACTTAGTCATACTCTAAAAGAAATAATTTTATAATTACGCAAGTGTTGAATGAAAAGAAAAATAAATACTTAATATATTTTTTTAATTTTCAAGGTTTTTTCAAAAGCATCTGAACAGTGTTTTCTTATTTAATTTTATTCCTTATCTGATATTTTATGTTTTTTTTAAATTATATACTACTTTTAACGTATTTCTCATAAATGTTGAAATTAATTGTTTACAAATCAGATATATTAAACAAATATACTATATATAAATAAAGTATATATAGAGTATAAATGGAGTAAAAATCGAATCTAGCATGAATGTCCCAAACTCACTTTCCTCCGAAAGACCTTGAAAAATAAAATGAAATTACAAAATAGCAACGCTTCATACAAATTAAAGTAATTATATAGATATAAGTAGATAAACATTATGATATTATAGGCTACTACTAGTAATTCAACAATTACAATATATTTAATCATTTTCGACTAGGGCCGGTAGCCAAATGGCAAACGCTCGGTGTGAATTATAATCTAATTTCTAGTCGTAAGCGTTAGCATAGATATAGTTTCGTAAGATAGCACAATTTAAAATAGTGTAAAATACGTACATTCATCATTCTATTCGACTAGCGTTGCCATTTGTCTACGCCCTCAGTTGGCTTCAAAACACGAGATGGCGTTACGCAGTAAATACTCAGGGTCGTTTATTGGCAAACAATTATCAATAATTCAACTAATACAAAAATATCTAGTAATAGATATTTTTGTATTAGTTTCTAGCGTAAAACAATTAACTATTATATACATGTACAATCTCCATCTATAAACTACTAACATATGAATAGTCCACTCTATAATCTCATTATACAAATTATACAAACAAAAAAACAGCAAGCGGTCGTTACTTTTACGTTAGCATCTATTTTGTCGTATCAAGTGTTTAATAAAACATTTAAAATACGATACAGTTGAACAGTCCATATCACAAGCTCTATAAGCGTAGTCCAATGATATAAAAAGTTACCTGAACAGCTGCTCTAACTTGTTGTATGATGGAGGGCTGTTTCTTTACGTCCCCGCGCGGACGAGACTTAAACATGTCAAACAGGGCAGGTCTGCGGCTCACCCCGGAGGTTCCTGGATTTTACAACATTTTAATATTAAATCTAATAATACATATATGTATATTATAGTGTATTAATTCGAAATGTACTTGTATGGGTGTTATTATAAAAATCCTAACTAAATTTGGGAAATATTTATTGTATTTTGATTACTAGTGTATTAGAAGTGTCTGCGTCTAATCGCTTAATAAACTATAATTATTTATTATACATACTTTATATAGCCACGACCTAGACAGTTTAGTTTATTTTTGTTACCATGTAAGAAACGCGTGATGACAATTTAGTGATCTTCAACCTACATTGAGGTATATTTACCATGTATAGAATATAGATAGAGATATAGATATATATATTTACTATTTTAATTAAATTTGTTAAAAACATTATCTTTAAGCAACTAAAAATAATTTATTAATTAGATCTTTGTGTATAAGTTCCTATATGCACTGATTACTTCGACTCTATTTCACTAAATATTATTGTTTATTGTATTTATATATAAAAGTAATATTTATCTTGCCATGTATAGTCTGTTGGTACATGGGGTGTGCATGGCCATCGTCAATGGAGTTGCGGCGCCTGCGCTCGCCAACAGACTGCGAACTGCGCGTGATAGCTGCGTCCAAACGTTGTTCTGAGGACAGTAATATTAATATACATTATATATTATGTAAATATACAATATCACTTACCGTAATGTGATGAATATGTGATGTATAATGATCAATATTATTAAATGTATTACCAAGGCGTAAGCTGTACATTATTAAGTCATGAAATCTACCAAATCGTAAACAAGTCGTTTCGATGATTGAAACTATTCGGCTATTTACGTAAAATTAATTTACTGCCTCTTCACAGACAGAGTCAGGCGAATAGGTACCTACACATTTTCCTAATTGAGAATATAATATTAAAATAGTTATTTATTAAATTGTTTTATAGTTACATATTTGTATCAATATCTCTGAAATAATCATTTTTTTTTGCCATTATTACTCAACAAATAAAAATTGTACAGCACGGAATCATAGAGAATACGTTACATATATTTTAATCTTTTTTTATTAGGAGAAAATACAACAATTAATTATATATTAACTTCCAATACTAGAAAACTTTTCAGACAAAAAAAAATATTTTTTATATAATAATAAAATAAGCAAACTTAATTTCATTGCTCCTAACATTTTGTGATCAAGCTCTTATTGAAGCTAAACTAACTTCTGTAAATTAAACAATAAATATTTAACGACATACATTCGGTAACATAACACGAACAATTTAAAATTACGCAGAAACAAAGCGAATACCAAAATAATTTCAATGCTACTGATGTAATGGTCTGCTGTTTATTTATGCGCAGAAATGCTATGCATTATGCATCTACTTCGCAAAACGTCAAGTAACAGATGAACATTTTACCTTACAATATTACCTAATATACTTTACAAAATATGTTATAAAACAATTCTTTAAGTAAATATCATGAGATTTGATGATCAAACTCATTGAAAAACTGCTATTATAATGTAATTATCGATAGCTATGCTATTATAATATATTTATTACGAATACTAGGTCAATGCCATACGCTTCAGCAGTAAATAATTATTCAAACTATGGGTACTGCCCATGCACGAGCATCATGATCTGATGCCGTATAAGGGTAAGTATATATTAAAAACTAACCTCGTTTTTGCCTTCTATCGTCACTGCTCCGACGGATATCCTTTTCCTTTACAACTTTTTTTGGTATTTCTTTTTCTTTTGGCGTTGATTGTGATCCCCAAGTCCCTGACCGTTCTCGCTGTGTTGTCTTTTGATCGACGGTATCTTTTTCTTCTTTCTTAACAGTAGTGGCGGCTATTGTGGTGTCTTCTTTATTCACCTGAAACAATTCCGTTATAACAATATAACCGTCAATATATTGCCCAATAATTATTATTATATAGCATTAATATATAAATAGATTTATGTTATAATATTTTGCGAAATAGAACCTAAATTTATTCTAACCTTGTCTATTGGTTTTACTTACTCTCTTGTCATCATTTCTTTTAACCCAAATATCTTCAGCACTAGTTAGCGCTTCGTCGACTGTTGATCGAATTTCAATTAAGCTACTATCAAAATATTTTTTATCACGGTGGAGATTCTGTCCTGTAAATATTGAGCGTAAATTGGGTCTCAGCTCCTCGGCCCCTTTAGTCCCGAAATGTACAGTATGAGCGTTATTAACTTGTGAACGTAAAGCGCGCTCAAAAAGATTCGTTGGTACTTGCTCGGCCTTAGTAACTAAAAATTTGTGCTTTGCCCCCATAACTGTGCGCTTCGAAGGGTCAATCTCGCTAACGTCATCTTTATTATCAGCTGGCGACTGGTCTTGTGGTGTAACATTTTGAATGCTACCAATGCTCATATCTTGTTCTTTAGGTGTGATGGAATTGCTTGTTTGTGATGTCATTTCCGAATTCGTTTCCGATGAACCATTCGCGTATTGTTGATGATAGTAATCTCTTCTTTCATCATCTTCGTCTTCTTCTCTACATTGTGATAGTCTTCGTCTTTCCGTAAATGGAAATGGTGATGCGGAGTTCGAGTTATTACTTGATAGATTGTTACAGTGATTCATAAAATAATGTTGAAAGAAACTATCTGTCTCTGGTGTATCATTGTTATCACCCTGGATAATGTCTTTGAGGGCAGCCAGTGATGTTATTGTATTGTAATTCATAGCGTTCACCAAGTCTTCACTGTCTGAGGAACTCGCCGAATCGCTCACGTTCGCTTCGACTTTGGCGTTTTGGCATTCTTCTTCGGGATTCATGTTAGCGTTTTGGTTTTCCATTTCCGTCTCCTTTTCATTTTTACGTATTTTCTTCTTAGTTTTTGAATCCATCGAGTAAAGCCAAATTCAATAATGTAACACTATTTTTTAAATACAAAACTATATCACATACAGTCACATGGTAGATTTTCCTGAACTACACGATTTAGGTGATCTCATAACAACGACCACAGTTCGCGTCACCGAACAGATGACATAATATAAACGGAACACATATATTTTTCCAAAAACATTTCACGGTTCTAAAAAATATGTATAATTGGTCACCGATCTCCTATTATTAGATAACATTACAATCATTTTCTAGCGCAATTTCACAGCTACTTTTATAAATAATACTCCGTAGTCAAGTGCCACTTATTTTACTATATCCCATAGTAAATAAAAGTCAATAGATTTCAAATGATAAATAAAATCAAACTTAACTAGGTACTAGTGCTACAGGTGGATGATTTCTTATACAAATGAATAATTCGCGATAACCTTAAATATAACTGATTAATTTATGATATCATCGCGAAATGTGTTACATTTTATAAAAAATAGCAAAAGCCGTTATTACATTACTTTACATATCTGAAAATATTATAACAATAATTTATTCGCGTCGCCTGTATTTTTATATCCTACCTACTGCTTTTAAAATATACTATTGGAATAATAGAAACTAATTACAATTAATCATAAAATCTGTTTAAATTTTCTGAGTATATTTTGTATAGCTAAAGGTCATAATGACGTCATGTGACGGACAGTCTTGACTTGCTGACTGCAACACAGTTCCTACCCACTAACATAAAGATATTATCTTCGGATATTTAAGTTCACATAATACTAAAACGATTACGATCGAATAACAAGTGAAGTCTAAACATAATTCATTAACTTCAAGATGAGTTCAGTTTGATTATACATAAATTGCAATCGGCTATAATGTTTGTGGAATGGCGGCCTCCTGAGAGTACTTTGAAAATTACGACTGACGTAACTGAGTAACACTGAAAGAAATAATGAGATCAGCTGATAAAGTTATTGTAAATTAGTTAAACAACTAACCCAGTAACGTAAAAAGTATTGAGCTCGTGCTTTCGAAATGGAATTTTGGTTGATGGCGTATCGAGAATAAATAGCAATGGTACAAAAATAAAATAAAAATCTATGAAAGATATTGATATTGATTAAGGTATTGATATAATACCAAAAATGTCAATATGATGAGTAATGATTGAAGATGTATGAAATCGTCTAAAAACATGTTAGCCATTTTAAGCTTTTATTTTAAAAATAGTTTGCAGGTTTAAAACTTGCCCACGTCAATGATTTTTCATTATTTATTATTTAAAATGATGTTTAAAGATTTTAACGGAACTTGTTTTTCAACAAGGAAAAATAAGTAACAGACTCAGAACTCAGTACTTAATCAATTCTATATAATCATTACAGAATGATAAGAAACGTTATCCAAGACCGCGATAACTAATACGATTGACCTATTATTTATTAAAAAAATAATAAGACATTTAAACTACATTTCTTACTACCTTCACACCAAACAGAACATATAGTCATATAATTAATTTAATACATTAAAATATTACTTATTTTGTCGTTATTTTATTAGTACTTACCGCTATTGACGAGGGTATTTTAGAATTTTTATCTTTACCTGTTTACATTACACAAAAGGTAATAGGTGGTTTGTGCAGACGTCTTAATTTATAAATATTTGCTAGTATTCTAGTAACAATGTTACTAAATGTTTGAAATTATCTATTAACATGTTAATTCATTAGCCATATCTTTTTTTTTTTTTAATATGGAGATGTAAATTCATCAATACGGGCAGGAGTATACATAACCCGCGACTACCGGGAAACTGTTCCGAGACGTTGCCACTTGAGCTACCGTGTTTCTTCCTTATGAGTCTAAGATTTTATATGTTATCGCCTTTATAAGGATAGAGGCACCATCTATTACTTTCCTGGAATATCCCAACAAATATTTCTATCTATAAAGTGCATATAGATTTTTGCTCTCCATTGCCCACATAGCATACCCTAAGTCTGCATATTGTCAGTTGATAGATTATTACCTTTAGACTGAGTACATCGTATTACTTATAGATAAAGTTGTATAAGTCGCTGTTTTAGGTTATTGAAGAACATGTAAGAGTGTTTTTTTTAATTTTGTACCCTCTCAAGTAATTTCCAACTTAGTGAATTAATTACGAATATAAAACATGGTAGCAGTGTTTGGTTACAATAATTTACTGAATAAGATTAATAGTTTAATCTGGGAAAGAATCCAAAATAAACAAAGCACCCCAAAGTGTCTATACTTTACACATAATGTTAAACGTTATTTTACACCTAAAATATAATGGAAAAATTCTATTATTCATACTTTAATGGTATGTTAGCGCAATTATATATTTTTTTTCTGGTCGGAAAATTATCAGGTAATAATGTAAGATTTTTATTATTATTATATTACTTCCCAGTCTTTACTGACATGAAAAGCGATAGAGCATGAAAGAGACTGGCTTTTTGTGCTGACTACCGACCACAAACATGAAATGGTTGAATTAAAAAAATACGAAATGCAATTATAAAACTGGGGGATAATATATTACTTAAAATAAACACAAAAAATATACATAAATAATAAATCCGACTAAACTATAATCATATAATGATTATTTTATTTTACTACGAACCCACAAAATTGCGTTGCTTTATTTTATAAAATAGTAATCTGTTTAGAATGTACATTCGTAAGTCTCCTAATAATAATATATAAGTGTGTGTATCATATTTACATGTGTGAATACGGGATATATTGTTTTTACTTTCCCACACGCGGGTACTTTTACTTTACACGTCATTAAAATCGATATCTTTGTCGTTGCCAGAAGGCGATAGAAACAAAAATCAACTTGTAAGAGCTGCCAGAAAGCGTATTTATATAATGGAATAACATATATTTTAACATTTAAATATGTTATCTTATGTTTCTAAATGTAATGTTATTTAGTACTAATGTTCGGTTACCGTCTAAGCTGAACAAGATGTAAAGATAATTGTAGCCATTAATGTCGGTAAATTGAACACACCTGATAGTAATCAACGTGTAATGGTGAAACAAGGGCGACAGACATTCTTGATAGTTTTTCAACTCTTCTATATGAATGTTACCCGTGGCTTGTTTTTTCCATTGATTGATTGGTTTTGGGACATTTCTATTAATGTATGTGACAATGTACTTTCTTTGCTTTTTACTACATATTTATTTTGTTTATATATATGTAGGTACCGCAATTAATCTTCTTCAATATTTGTAAGAGCATTATTGTAGTATGCGAGGAAGTCATATCGTTAATGATATGTTTAATGCTTTTATCTCCAGATAATTTTTTATTATAATAATAATTGATTTGATTTGATTTTTTTTTCTTAATCATTAACTTTTTATGTACGAAATTTTCAAATTAAAAAAAATCATCAACACGAGCAGTACTCGAATCTGCGACTGTATATTCTGTATATCGTTTAACTTGTATTATATATATATATGTACATATATAAGAAATAAATTATACTATTTAGTTGGGCTGTGTTTACTTTAGCAGACGTTACCTTCTTAACGTTAATATCACGATATTCTATTCTGCTTAATTGTGTAAAAACGAATACCACGGTATACCAACAATAATTTAACAATAACGGATATTATCACAACTTCTGACATATAATATAATATAATATTAATATAATATATTCACTTATAATTATATCCGTATTGAGAATTAAAAAAAAGTAGTCAGTGACTAACGTTTTCCAATATTCTACAGTTGAAGACGGAGACTCTTTGGTAGATAGATCTTTGGTAGTCATTAGCTATCTATCTTTCTATTCCGTCTCTATAACGGCCGATACCAATATTCAGTCTAACAACTCCTAGAGTAGGCTCTACCAAAGATACGAATGTCCATGTGAAATTCTCAGTCATTCGAATGCTCGACTCGAAAATAGCAATATAACGACTTGAATTGCTATCAAAATTGTTGCTAGAAGTCCAACAATTTCCAATTATGACTTTTTAAAATAAAAATAAACTAGTTTTAAAAAATAGATATTTACCAAAATTATGTGAATAACATTTACATGACTCATCAGATTTCATGATAACGTCTTTCTAAATATTGGAACGCATGAAATTTCATTTTCATGGACATATCCAAACATAGTTGAGTGTCGGACTTTCGAACCATGGATCGCTTAATCGAGACAAGTAACGTAATTAGGACTGAAAAAATAGGAAAGATAGATTTTAGGTTAGAGAAAAGAAAACAAAAAGTTAGTTACCTACACTTATAATATAAGTTATATTAAAGTATAATGAGTGAGTGAATGAGTAAAAAAATCTAAATACATCTATCAATAATAATAATACATCATCATTAGATACTAGATTGTCGTATGTTAGAAAATCAACAATCTTTTTTAACATAATTTTATAAAACGTGACACACTCTAAGCCAGATTAAAAAGCTCAGAATATTAAAATATGGTCAGTCTAGACATGTAAATTGATTTATATAAAGATTAAGACACTTCTTGAAATTGCTTTAAAGCGCATTAAAATAGAGTAAGAAAAAATATACGCTTTAATCAGGTCAATGGAGTCACTTAAATTAATAAAAAATATATTAAGAGTAATAACTCTTTTTCGCTTTGAATCATTTTGTATCTACCTGCAATCTTCCTCTTATAGTAAAATATTTTATATCTGTAATGATCAAAATCTGACGAAATCAGAAAAAAAAGATTATTTTTTACGTTTTACATAGGCTTTATCTTAAAGCCTAAGCGGGTTATAATAAGCGTATAAAATTAAACGTTTCCATTGTTCTTGACACACCGTATTAAAACGGACTGTTATTTTAGACACGTCTTGGTATTTGTATAATTTATATACAATAACAGACAAAATATATGCTTATATATATCAGTTCATATAGATATAGATAACAACGGAGTTGAGAACAAATATAGTAATTTACATAACATATACTTTTAGATGGGCTGATAAGAAAATATAAACTATTTACATTTACGCACATGCTGTGTCATATAGGACATAATCATGATTAATTGTACTCGCCATCTTTTTTGCTGGCTGTTTTAGACCTTTGTTATATATTAATTACATTATTAATTATTCACTACTACAAGTGGAGCCTACCTCTTGTACCGACATGGGAGATATGAGCGTGATTCATTATGATACCAAAAAAATATCATACAGAAATGAAAAACTAAAATTATGTACCAAAAAAAATTTTGCTCGAAGGATGAACTTGTTAACGTTGGTACTTATACGTAACTATATCTACACTTCATATGGTATATGTAAGTCTAATTACAAGCATCAATCATATAATCTAATTATAAATCAAATTCACATTTGATATATAATTTATAAATCAAATACGTATTTGACCAGAAACTTTCAAGGAAATGATAAATTATGGTAATCGTAATGATAATTTATTCGAAATTTTTATTACATAAAAAAATATATTTATTAATAATATTATGAAATGAGAAAACAGTAGATATTTATTTAGGTACGTAATTGATCTCAGGGTAGCACATAGAAACATTTACAGCCAAACCGAGAATGACATCATTCGCTAGCAATAGTCAGCGAGATCTTAAATAGATATAAGAGTGAGCCACTCCAAAATAACAACTAAACAACGATGGTTTCGATTATTTGTTTTGAAACACCGCCATAGTATCAAAACAATATATTACTTCAAATTACGATATTACCAATAATAAGATTTTATTAACAATATTTTTTTAATTCCACCCCTTTGCTTCGACGCTTTTTATTATCTGAAAATAAATTTGTCTTTTGTACAGATCAATTTTAATTAATAAATATAGGTAATATGAGAAATATAAATATTCAATAATCTTTATATAATGGATATAAAATACATACATATAATAATAATTTACACTTTAATCAACCTTAAGTAAGAAATAAACTATTGCGGGATATTTTCATTAAAAGTTTTTAATTTAAAAAGGATATAAGTCATTTAAGTTATTAATTAAAAAAAGACTCTGCTATTGCATTTTACTCTAAGGTTATTCGAGGAATATTCACTCAAAATTTAAATCCCTTACGACCGCAATTAATTATCTTGATACATTTTTGGATTGATGATTCATGAAATTATAATACATTTCTTGGCTTATCAGTATAAACGACCTGATGATTGAAACATCTAATGTCTACATCAATCTCGGATTAGAGATCGAATATTAATGCGTCTTTGTTAGTTAAATCCTTCATGTTTAAAATCACTTTCCCCGATTAAGTAATTCACCAAAAATATCCAATTTTAAAACAAACGTCATGATACTGTATCATTGGCATGAGGCTAAGCTTATTTCTTATAATAATAAGATTTTTATATGTTTCAAATTTAACTTTTTTTAAATTTGAATCTAGTACTTATAGACTTTAATTTTTAATGGTACTTCACTTTACAACCCTTATAAATAATGTACGACATGATCTATACGACATGGTAGCAAGTTTATTATCGTATCGTATCGTACGAATAAGATAGTACTAATATATATATAAGACATTGCTCGCACAACTTAATATAAATAATAAAAGAAATGGAATAATACCCGCTAAATTCCGTAACTAAAAGAAGGTAAATGTCAGGAATGTTTTGATGGTGACTGTACCTGTAGTCTGTACGGCAATTACATTGCTTATCTCCAGAATCTTTGCATTACAGCACTGCCATATCAATAGTCAAACTAAAGATATCGTTTCAGTGTACGCGCTACAGATATATAATAAGTACCAATATTCAGCGGCAAATTATTTATAACGGCTTACAAGATACTCAAATTTGAATTTGAATACATGTAATAAAAGTCAATAAACCCTATATATCCTTATCCTATACTAGATTATATATTGTAAATTCATTATTTAAGTGGTTTCACTCATCCGAAGTTTTATTATTATATTATTAATATATATATATTTCCTAATCAGCTATTATACTTCAAATTTTAAATGATCACAGAATCAAATAGGTCCATAAAAAGGCCCCACGGTCATTATTGGTTCCTATTTATTTCACTCGGACTCGAATATTTTTCTTTCTACCCTTTAGGTTAAGGGAAATAATACTCAAATTATGATATACATAATAAAATGATGGATATCATTGTTTATATAATAAACCTTGATTCAAATAAGTTTAAAATCATATACAAAATTATTACCTAAATTAAAATTTAAAATGTGTGTTTGATTATTTACTTCTTTCATTTAGTAGTTACTGTGATGACAAGTGAAATTTATTGTAAAGAGAAAAATTTATAGTATATATATAGATATACTTTAATTCCTTATAATTACTAGTTAGTAAGGTCTATCTACGATTGACATTAAAATTGTCAATTTGATCTCGTTTATTGAAGTATATGTTGAAGGTTCAGACATCCTAAGTACGCGGACACTATTACGCAAAGCGATTAAAGGATGACGTATTTTGTTTGCTCGGACTTGTTCAATGGGCAGAGCGGCTTAACTAATTCACAGAAACGGTGCTCTCTCACACTTACTACTTACATATATTACCAATTCATAAATATAAAAAAAAACATGTTTCTCTTCATGCCAAACTGAGCAATGAGTATTATTCATTTATATGAAATACTTAATTTACAACGTATTCATTTTATCATAAAAAAACAGAATAATATGATTGCTATTTCATTTTAAAAGTAATATCAATTTAAATAATTTTAGTTTTTAATAGCGGTTTATGTATATTACTGTTTCAAAATACATAAACTAAAAAATAAACTAAAAGGGTAGCAATAAAAATGAGATTATTTAACTAATACTAAATAAAGATTATTGGATTATCTAAAATATGTGCCCTAACATGTTTGAGTGAACTAAACAAACCATGGGAAAAATACTTAAAAATGACAGTAGCCATGACTCTCCAGTTCAGCCAACATAACCCCAAATAGTGGTTTATATTTTTAACTATTTTTGCTTAGCGCAACGACTCCTCCTTACGGCGGTTACGTTCTTTTAAAATATTTTGTAATTGAAAGTTTAATGACTATACATTTCGAATATTTTTTACTGTTTATATTAATGTATCTCCTCGCGATTATGAGATGGACTTTGATATTTATCATCATCGTCATTATTAATAACAAAAACAAGTTGTAACATAATCATTATGTTACGTTTGTTTCTGAAACTTCTTTAATTATAAAAAAAGCATTTAAATTGGTGAATAAGAACGACATATATTCTAAATAATATAGAAAACTATAAATATTTTACGGTGTTAATGCATCATATTATGTGAATTTATTGAATTCAATTCAATAAGTGTTTCTATAAAATATATAAAATTTAAAATGGTAAAAAACTCACGACTAAATAGTCAACATCTGTATGAGAGAGATAGAATAACCCAACACATTAGAATGACTTCTTATCTTTTGTAAATTAGGTTAAGATATTAAGTATGTAATTTCTAAAGATTAGATTTTTCACCAATTTACAAAATAAAATTGACAATAGTGAAATAAGATTTACATAGAATAATTTATATGTATTTTCTATTTTGATAGTAATTTTCTTAAGCAATCTTTATGTCAATTTATTTATGAACCAAAAGCCATACATAGTTGAATGGTTTTGGCAACACTCTTTTGGCATTAAATAATATACATATACAATACTTGGGGGTGGAGTACAAAGTTACAGATAATTAAAATAGTGTGACAGGTTGAACATAGAGTATGTGAGTCTTGAAAATTAATATATATTATAATAACCTTCTTTAAAAAAGAAGAAAAGCAATAAGTAATTGAAATTATATATTAATTAATAATAATCCCATTATATGTTAGACTTCATAAGTTAGAGACAGCCATTAGCTTCCATATAATATTTAAAAACGGAATAATAATTAATATAAGAGATTTTTTTAGTGATGGATTTATTTAAATAATATAATTGTGTGAAATAAAATATTTATTACAATGGTTATGTTATGTTTAATGAACTAAAGATAAATAAGAACAGCAAACCTTCAGATCCATTTTAATATATAAATAGATATGTAAATGTTAAACAGACATCATTAAATTATTTGTGATGTTTGCTAAGTTATGGGGAAAATTTTGATAAATTACAACTATCTAAAATATATCACTCATGGTAATCAATAAAATACGAAATTTCAAAGACACAAGACCAAAATATCTTCAAAATATAAAAGAAAAATTTTGAAAGAAATTCAATACAAAATAAATAAAAAAAAGGTAGGCTCCATGGAAGATTTTTGTTTCCTTGGGTAATTAATGTTAATGTTCCAAAATGTTAATTTAAACATACTTCACACAAATTACTTTTTGAATACAAATGTAAACACTACAACTAAGCTGCAACTACTACCAAAAAAACGTAATGTAAGTTGATGAAGTTGAAAACATACTTATTAATATGTACATGTGACATAAAAACCACACTTATAAGTAATTTAATACATTTTTAAGAGATAATGTTTATGATCATTATGAAATCGGTTACAATCTATAGAAAACTGAAAAAAAAAATCCAAGTTTGTTAGAAACAAATCCTGCTTCCATTTAATTTTAATAAATGTATAAAAAAAAAATCCAAAACTATTTGAAATTTGTCAGTTGCGAGATCCCTTTTGGTTGAAACTGAGATTCAATATTACCATCTATGAAATAGATTGAAAATTCAAAACATGTTAAAAAATACTTACAGTTTACCGTAGTATTATTTTGTTTAAAAAAAACTTTTCTTTTTTGTGTTTTTCTACTAAATTTTTCGCAATTTTCCTGGATTAGTTATTGACAATATATAACATAATCGACATCTATGTACAAATTAAGACAGAAAGAAAATATTTATATAGTGTACTAAGAAGAAAAGTATATATTATTTTCACCAACCATTTTTAAATTCTCACTCAGATGCTGTGATTCTGCCATTTTGTGCTTTAATTTAAAGCAGGGTAGTTTTGAAAGGAAACATAAATTGGAAACAATCTGTCATGTGCCAATGCCAAGTGTTCCTATAGGTGCATATGACATTTTTAGGATTTAATGGGAAGCATTAAATCATAACATGATCAGATTCTACTAGTAATCAATCTGAATATTGATGTTGCAATATAATAGAATTTGAAATTTATTTAAGGTGAAACTACTCGACTACGGAGTTTATTTATTAAGGATTTAAGCAATAACAAAGAAGACGTGACCAAATTATTGTAGAACAAACCGTAAAAACATTAAAATCACGCACTAAACTCATCAACGAAATGGACTAAGTTCTTTTTTCGTCATTTTTGCTCACTAATAAATTGCACTTAACTTTTTTATTAGTTCGTTATTAATCTACAAAACTTAATTTTCTTTATTCACTTTTCCGAAATCATTCGAATCGACACACTTCACTTGACAGATACAAAGTTACGAGTTACAATTTACGACTAGTGAATAATAAAGTCTGTGATCAGTGTTACCAACTTAGAAACATTATAACTTTTATTCTATAATTTAATACACATCTGAATTCTGAAGTTAATTTGTGAATATAAGAAACAGAATAATAATAAATATAATGAATATATATATATATAAAAAATTAATAAAACCAATATTTGCATATTTTTGGGTATTACAGTAAATTATTACATTAGTAGGTTCTGATAATAAGATATAAGTAACGTAATATTATAAAAAATATATATATTGTATAAATATAAGGCCTCCCAATTTTTTTAATATTTTGTGTATATATTTTTTAGTAATTAATTACAGACAATTATATTAGGAACTTAAAAGGTTTATTTTAGTATAATCAGTTAGAGTATTTGTTTAGCAATTTTTGTACAGGATTTTCATATGCTATATGTTTTATTACTTACTAGTATAGGCAACGTCCATTGTAAAGGTTGGTATACACATAACTACGACATGTAGATGCTAGCCGTTTCTTTAGAATATTGTTATTGCTACGACGCCCAATGAATTGCCTTGCAATGTTTTAGCAGGCTTTAAACGTAATACATAAAGTTGATTTTTACTCACTGGCACGTATAGATGTCGGTTCCTACATATGCGTATGCAAAAGCTTGTAATTGATTTAATATTTGTAATTATTTGTCTCCAGTGAAATGTTTGTACGTAGCTCTATTAATTGAATTTTTAATTAATATTATTATTTTAGTTAATTTATTCTAAAAGGTACAGTAGGACGTTTCATTTTTGAAGTCGAAACAACTTTGTATAGACATTACTCACAATTTTAACTGGATTTTCCATAGACAGTAAAATTGTTAAGGTATTATATTTTATTTCACGATGTTTTATTCCTAAACAATAAATTTTATTAATTTAAATTCATTGAAGCAAAATAATCCTTATATACTAAAGACAGTTCTTTGTCAATACGCCACTCCTAAGTTACCTAGTTAGGTCGCTGTTCGATTTAAAAAAGATGAAGCATAGCGCTTCGTTCGGACATGCGGCGTGCCTACCACAAAAGGAGAGATGCTCGCACGTCGGAACGTCTGGGGAGGTCATGTAATTGTTATAAGTTATGCAAACAAAATATAAGTACAGAATTATAAAATATTACACCTACACCAATAGACTCTGCAAATCACATTCATAATTATTTTGTTATCATTTCAAAACAAGTCGCCGACCCGACTGCTACCGATATGGACACGTTCACTCTCAGCCAAACTCTTTTGTTGTACTTGAAACTGATAATGATGAGATGAAAAGAATTTTGATGAAGCTGAAAGCTGTCAGTGCTCCTGGCTGGGACAACATTTCAACGAAATTCATAAAATTTCCAAGAAAATATTGACTGTCATTCTGATAGGTTATTTGGACAGATTTGAGTTGCTTTCACCTAATCAATTCGGTGTACCCCAGGGTAGCGTATTCGGCCCTTTCTATATCTTGCCTATATGAATTATCTCTGCAGCATGCATTGAGATAATGCCAAAATTTTATCATACGCTGATGACAAAACTTTCATTTTTAATGGCTCATCATGGGATGACTAAAATCTAGCACAGAGTGTGGTTTGGCAAAAGTCGCTCTTTGGCTGGAATGTTGCCACCGAAACTAATTATATTTGTTTCGCCATAAATAATGAAACTCAACCAAGAATTTTTGGGTAAAAATTCACTAATATACCATATCCAATGACTGACTGCCCTCTGATTAATAGGGTGACATAGACTAAATATCTTGGGAGTCCTTGTGGACCAGGGATTGTCTTGGTACTCTACACTTCAAACACGTGATGGGCAGGCATAGAGAATTGACACGGATATGTATTCAAAACACTCAGGCACGTCGGTGGTACGTCGTTGATAGGGGAGGGTAAAGGGTTAATTATTATTTAAATAAAACACATTTTTTAAAAATTATAATAAAAAGCAACAGAAATATTAATTGGTTAATAAATATTAAGTGACGCAACAACAAAATTATGTATAAAAAGTACTTAAATGTTTGAAATCAAATCAGTTATTGTGTCCATTCTAAAAAAAACAATAAAAGCGATTTATATTATTATTAACATGTTTAACTATTAAACGAGATCCTTCAGAATTATTACAAATAAGGGATTAACATAAAACTAAACCAATATGAGCAAACAAGTAGTGCAATTTAATTATAAAAAACCTGTTATAAATGAAACATATATTTTCAAATATAGTAAATTTGTGATATATATATTTTTTTGATATATACATAATAGCATAATTATTATAACTGAATAAAATAAACAAGAATAACATGCTAAATCCTTAGAGACAATAGAAATACTAAATAACTTGAATTAAATAATAATTCATTTAATTTTAAAGAATTGAGGTTTCAATTCTGAAAACGAGACCTAGTCATCAATCTTTTATCAGTCTTACATTACTAAATGTATCCTTTTCCAAAAACAATCCAGATAATAGTGCAGGAATGACCGCTTACCAAATTATCAAGATTATTTGATGTTAGTTGTTGAGACCATCTTCATAATGTGATTAGCACCACACCCATTCTAAACGCATTTAAGACAAACCGGAAGTTAAGTTAAATTTAATCTTCTCTAAGATAAACTTAAATGAGACAGCTATAATCAAAGTCAATAATAATCAGAAAAATAAAAGTAAGTAAAGTCGGAAGATGTACTTACTTGCTCTCCAATTTAAGGAAGGAATAGCACAAAAGCCTCCACCTATCTTTCCGCTTTTCAAGTGTATAATGTAAAAAAATAAGTATTCAGCCTCATATAATATAGGTAAAAAATTACATATTGTAAGAAATTTGATTTAAGTCCCCAAATGCAGTATTTAAAATGTATATAATTAAAAAAAAAGCACTAAGACTTAAATATTACAATTTGACTATGACTACAGTCGCGGTTACACCTTATAGAGGCCGCTGTTACAATCATACACAAAAAAGAGTAAAAGTACACTTTCAGTCAACCCCAAAGTCTGGTAACAGTACAATTTTGATACGTATACAGTCTTACACTAATAGAGAACTCATTAATATTTATAGGGCTATATGACTTACCCTTTATAAAATACAAATAATTTAGAATTAAATGTATATTCAAAAATACAAGAAAATATTATATAGACATTGACACATTGTTCAGAATTCTATTAGAATACAGTCATAGTATGTAGTCTTATATGTTTAATTGCCTTTTACATGGGGCTAATATACCTAAGATATACAATAGACATTGAAAGCTATTCACTTATAGTAATACTTTTACATTAAGGTACTAAATTACGATTATTATTAATATAATGTAGACATAGTATAGTGTAAAAGGAAAGATAAGGGCTTTTGCCCATTAAACTACAGACTAAATTTTGGTAGGTTATGCATCATCATTGAGCTTTCACTGATTTAAATGTTATATTATAACTATTTAAATATTATGGTACTTATAATATAAAACGTTGACAACATTAAGACAACAATATATTTTTTGTATTTTTTCAGTTATGCATTTTTCATATTATGATACATGTTATATTAGAAATTGAATATTTATTGGATGATTTTCATTTCATATATATTAACGAAATATTCATTACATTTTAATAAAGTCTATAGAACAATTCCATATTTTCCAATTTACTGAATCAATTTTACTTTTATTTAATAGCCGTAGCAGTTTTACCTCGCACCTTGGCGAGACTTTGCTACATTTTTATAGTGAAACAAATTGCAAAATATTAAAAATTACAATAAAATGTTTGAGAATGTGTTTGTGCTTAATTAATTTTACAGAATAAGATTCATTATAATTTTGTAAGAATAAATTTAGTAAAACTGTATAAATTTCATATCACAAAGTCTATATCAGTCTCATAGTCCTAAAACGCAAGACAAACCATAATATATTAAAATGCAACAATAAACAATTATCATAAAAGATGTAGCTAAGTCTAGCGGTTCACTTTCACATACTGATGGTAAAATCAATCATGACAATCATGCAATTGATTTAGAACTCTTCATTGAAACCTTCGGCATCAAAGAATCTAATATGCAGCTTATTGAACGTTTTGTATGCTAGGAGCAGTGAAAAGCCGCTGAGAACGAAGCTATTCACCAACATGAACCATCATATGCCCGAATTCTTCTCCTGCCCTTCATTGGGGAAGAGATTAGTGTAAGCAAATTGTACCCTGCAAAAGAGAATATTTATTAAACATACAATAAAATACAAATTGTATATTATGTAATATAAATATTCTTTTATCAAGTCTTACCGGTGTTGGTTATTGATTTTATCATAGTGTGCCTTATGTAAGCAATACAAAATCGTAAAAACAATCCCAAAGAAACCAACAGCAAAGGGGATCGACATCTAGAAAAAATGTTATATCTTTTATATTATATGGGTGACAGACTAAATTAATAATTTAATATTACTATTTTTTAAATACCACAACTATAGTACTATCCCTTACTATAACAATTAACAACTCACAGTACAAGTTAAGATCTACTATTTAATTTAGTAGTATGTAAATTTGCGGTATATTTTTGAGTAACTAATAGGTATACAACATATGTGGTGCCTATACTAATAATATTTTAACAAACTTTATTATATTACAATGCAAGTAAGTCGAAGGAACTACTATACATAAAATCTTAACTTACATATTAATATTTTATGTATTAATAAAACGTTCATTCAAAAAACATGTCAAGTATTTTTTAAAGCCATTTGGTCACTGTAGATACAAAATTTGCATACAATTAATATATAACTATTGTTTCGAATTTGAATAAATACACTTTGACAGTGAAAATGATTTTTTTTATTTCATACAGATAATATATTCCAAGTTTCGTTTTTATAACAACCCAAGTTTGAATTAAATAACAGAATATGTAAATAAAATATTTTACCTGCTTGTTGCATTCATAGTTCCAATCAACAGTGACTAGGTTTTCATACAAGGTAATAAATCTATTGTAGGGACAAATTTCACCACAATGTGGAATGTCGAGGACAATTGGTTCAACTATTTCAACAGAGTTCCTGTAGGACATCTTAACGAAGTATTCTGTAGTTTGTGCAGTTGAATTATCTGAAATGTATATTTAATTATAATATATTTTATAATGCTAAGAATATGAATATGAAAAAAGTCTGTAAATTTTAAACTTTAAATTATATATATAACACAAGAAAAATAACTTAAAATCTTACAAATGTTATCAAACCATAGCCATTATAATCAGTATAAATAATTCTATGTATTATAATTACCTTCTAAAAGCTCAAAAAATATAGTTGAAGTGTATTCAGGGCAAATTCCATCATATAGGTCAAAAGCAGTCAGTATATTTCCAATTGTTAAATCATGACCGCTATAGATGGAGAGCTTTGATGGATTTGGATTGTCGTTATGTATAACAGCAGACATTGTGGTGACAATTTCTTTTATCAATGGACCAACTGTCAGACGAGCCATCAGAGGTGTAGCAGAAGAAGTGACAAAACTATAACAGTTATGTATATAGTAAACACAAAGGTAAATCAATTCTTATATTATATTTATACTTTGTGTTTATACTTTACCTAAAACATGCAGGTTTTTGCATTTTCTCTGGATATACAGATTGAGTCCAGTTGGGCAATGTGAAGTTATAGAGGCTCTCAATATACATACCATTATAAACATCATTTATTTCTGCAAAGTTATTGATTTTCCTTCCTGTATGGGCTGTGAGATAACTGTAATAAAATAAGAAATAATTAAAGCAAATCTAAATTAAGTAATTGTCAAAAGATAATAAGACAAATGCTGCAACTATTTTAAATCACATTTTAATTGGTATAAAATATTTTACAAAACATTGTTTCACTTTGTCAATTCACAGCAAGAGATACATGATTACTGTTTCATGTTAATAGTTCTTTAAGACTATTTGAAGACATTAGTCTTCATTCTATTAAGAATACAATCAGGAAAATAAAATGAATCACTCACTCCATAAGTCCTACATATTCCTTCAGTTTGTTCTTATAGGAGATGGAATGTTCATATTTATCTTTCTCTTTCATATAAGGTATACATTTCTTTTTCATAGCCAATAATTCATCTTCTTTTTCTGGCTTTGTGTGCACAGGTATTGGTTGCCACATTAAATCTGTGTCCCATATAGAGTTCCCAATAGGCGGATATAATCCTAAAAATATTTATATTACATTAGATACATATTTCTGGAAAACATTGTGTAGGGTGATTGACAACTGTTAGAAATGGGTAAATTGGAGATATGATATGAAAGTTCATATCTGTCCAAAATTTGTAATCTATTTAGTATAAAATCTTGTAGTAAGTAGTACAAATAATAAGCTTTTCATTATGCTAAAAAAAATATGTGTCAAGTCACAATATTTCTATTCAGTTTTTGTTTGTTAAAATATGCTAAACCTTCAATTTTTTTGTAATTTTATCTTCAGATAAATCCCTTTTCATTGTAAATTTGTGTATTATTAAATATATATACATATATACATATATACATTTAATAATACAATATAAACATTTATATATATTTAATAATATAAGTCATATACTTTAAAGACTTTAATTAAATTGAACTATGAATAATTAGATAATTAATGGTTGATTTAGCAATGCAATAACTCATAAATATTTAGAGAAGTTTAATTAAATTTTAACATTTGTAATAAATAAATTAGCAAGACATTTATCTAAGATGTCTATTAAAATATCTAAAGCTTTTAAGTTAATCTCAAAGAATTGAACTGTTTCCTAAATATTATTGGATAAACATGGATTGAGATGTCTGTAAGAATAAAAGTTTGATTCCAGTACACCTGTATAATATTATTTTATTTACTAGATAAAAGTAAATATATCCGAGTTAGTTAACCAGTCATTTTGTGGAAGCTGCCATCAACTACATAGCTGGATCAATAACGTAATATACGCATGCGCGCTTCCATCTGCTAGGACAAGAACTCAAAGATAGATAGATATTTAAATGCAAGTACATTAATATGAGCTTTTTAAAAAAAAACAATGATATCCCCTTTTTTAATTCAAACACTATTTCTGAATAGGTTAAATATACTACATATTTACGTCTTCGATATAGAAAAAGAATATATTAATTTAAAAAAAAAAACGCTAGATATATAAAAAAAAGTTTTAAAAAGTTGCTTAATTTGTACATACTTGAGAGATCCACTTAGCCCCTGTTAAACATTTTGTACCTAAAACCTTAGATTTGTTTTGATTGAATAAAGTGGGTCTAATTTGATGATATGCAATGCTCTCTATTGGATGAAGTCATTTGTATTTCCAAATTAAACAATAACATTTATATCTATTCTATTCATGATAATTCATAATCATTATCTTACCTGCTAAATTAGCTTGAGCTGACATTAGTGTGCGGTCAACATCTGTAGATCTGATGTATACTTCTGTAGGATCATACTTCTCCGACAGCAAATGCTAAAAAGGGGGCAAATTTTAATTTGAATAAACTATAAAAAAATGTCTTTTTGCACAACAGAAACAAAAATTTATAGTCAAACCTTATAAAGTTAAAATCAAATGGAAACACCAAATATTTTAATGAATCAAGTTTTTTATTTAATAAGGGATGACTTAATAGTTCCTTTTTACTTATGGTGATTTTTTCAGATACTTTGCTTTGAGTTTATGTGAGATTACATAGTGTCACAGATGTCAAAATTGTCAAGGCAAAGTAATATTAATCATATTTTAAATAAAATTACTTTTTTGTGTGCCTCTATTTAAATTATATAACTTTATCACTACAGTATAAAATTATTGCGTATGAAGGAGATACCTTCTGAAGGTGTAACCGTTCAAACCGTTCAATGATTCTCAGTTACTATGATATGAATGTTATAATGGCTGTTCTGCAGGCAGGCAGGTGGCCAGCCTTAAAAATTAAGCAGTATGACAAAAACGATAAAGGCAAGGAGATGATTAAAAATCTCATAAACACAAATGCTTATTATGTAAAAGTAATATTTTTTAAATTTAGTCTATTGAAAATGAGTTTTTTATTTGATTTATATTATTGAATGTTCATTTTGCACTGATTATACTTAGGCAACTTTTATTTTATCACTATGAACCTGTGTTCATAGTGAAAAAATAAATGCTTGCACATGTGCTCTAGCCAAACTGTTAATATAAACAATAAGTTTTCAGCGATTGCTGTCAATGCCTCCTGGACAGAGCCTAATAACTAATAATACAAGTAAGCCATCCCACCTAACCACCTATCAGCTTTGAGGAAATTCAAAGAAACAAGAGCTGAAAACTTATTCTTTATATTAGTTTTGTAATACACATTTATTAAATGAACCTTTGTATAAACAAATTAATATTTTAAGTAATAGGAGATTTGGGCTCTGAAGAAGAGACAGCAGATTACCTTTTGTATAGACAGACAGGTTCTACAGTATAAAATGTATGTTGCATTGCTGTAGTTAAATATAAAGTCTTCGAGATAAATTTAATATAATATAAACATATCTCTAAATTATTTTTATAATATCTATTATTGACTTTAGACGCCAAAATACTATTCGACTAGAATTAAAATCATATTAAAATTAATTTCTAACCACTTGCACAAGTTTGCAAAATATATTCGCAGAGTTTAGTATTGATTACATTATCGCTTTCGTATGCGCATGACGTGTCGAATTGACAAAGGAAAAGCAATAGCATGGCTTGCAAAAATTTAATAGAAGGTATAACTTACCGAATAACGTTTTCTTAGCCATTGTCCTAGAGCAAAATGTTGTTTTTTACCCACATTCGTCAGTTCGCCAAATTTAACCGGCCACAACGATTGGTTATTATAAGGATCTGTCGGATATAAATTTATCGGAGTTCGATCTCCGTGCCTATATATAACAGCGGCATACTTTACAGTCTTTTCGCCGCAAATTGCAGTCACCGAAATTAAAAATAGCGTAGGAATAAGCATTTTTTTAAAATTAATTACAAGACATGAGATCTCCTTCTTTTTAGTTTAGCTGTAAAAGTCAGCACCTCTTCACAAAAAAACAACAACACGAATTCTGATCACAATTTCAAAGAGTTAATTTAAAATATGTCTTTCTCTCCCAGCCATCATTGTTGTATCTTCAGACTGAATAATTGTGATATGTAGTACTGCCAGTTTAAAATTATAGAATACAATCAATACCGTGAACGGTACTACTCCCCGTAAACCAAATTATCTGTCTTTTTTACTCTCTAACGAGAAATCAGGCGTAGACAAAGAGAACATTCTCTGTTTTCGTGATCAATTCTATTTTAAATTTATAATGTGGCAATATACATTATGAATATTCTTTAAAATAATAATAAGGTAATCACTATATTTTTATACGTGTTTATTTTTATTTAAAAGATATGATCTAACACGATCATAATCCTTTAGGTAGTTCTTGTAATATACTTATAAATAAGCAAAATCAGAAATTTTACTAGAAAAAAATACAAAGCACTAAATAGCAACTTAAGAAGTCGTCGCAGTGGCGCTAGTGTCCCAGCGGCTATGAATATTAAAATAGTAATAATTTTTTGGACTATATTTATTTTAGATTAATAATAATCAGGTTAATCATGATTTATTTTTGGGATGGTAACAGCCCATTTTTGTTTAATAGTGCCATAGATTTTTTTAGCGTCGATACCAGTTCTCTTTCGGTACAAGTAAACTTCTGTCATTTCAAAAAAACTTTGACAACATATATTGAAGATTTCATATTTCTATTACAAAGATATCAAAAATCCTCTCGATATTAGAAATAGAGAAACTCCTTAATTTTTTTAAAATATAGATTTGCTCGTTCATTATTAACTACAGTAATTAAAATAAAAAAAAATATCTCATTTCATTTAATAAAATATTTTATAAAACCGCAAATACTGTCTAAGTTTATTTTATATGCTTTGATGAGTTAATTTTCAGGGATAATTCGCAGTAATCAAAATTGAAATATTGAAATATTTAAACCCTCTCAGGTCACCAAATAGCTCTCCTCTCAATTGAGTCCAGAGTTGCAAGATGACATTTTGTTCTTTAATATTAAAACATATATATATAATGAGGTTATTCTTTAATATTAACATTAAAGAGGATGATTCAAATCCCTACTTGTCAAATTAATAGATTGTCAACCCCTAGTTATTCCTTTCAGCTTTTGATGTGAAATGCAATAAATAGAGTTTCTTTTTGCATTTATAACATTTATATGTTTCTTGTAACATCAGTCATTAGTCTTTAGATACAAGACTATTAGTAAGTAAAATAATTTGATTGATTGTATTATCAATTGGCTAAAGACTTCCAAAAAATATGACATTTCATACCGTATTTACTTCAATAACTACTGACCGTTTATTATACAAACTTTCAACTCTAATTTAACTATCCTAAATGTGTGTGTAACCTTCAAAAATTCGCAATTCTTTCTAGCTAATATAATAAAGGAAAGATTTATGTCACCCGTCTGCTTTTTATGTGCTAACGTTTTAACTATGCTTTGTTGAGATAGTGAGTCAGAATCTGACCTTTTCATAATATACAATAATACCAATAATAAACTTTCCTCCTCGGAGACACCGACCATTTTTATTAAAACTTGAAACTTGTAAGCTTTGACCTTTAGAAAAATTATTGCAACAGTAGTATTAAATCATCATAATTAATAGTCAATTAGGTAACCTTAAAATCTTTGTAAAATGTATATTAGAATATATTATAAATATTCGTAAATAGAGATATTTGTTACATAAATAATGAGCTATGTATCATTACTTAAAATTTAAATGAATCTATACCTTTTTTATATTATAATCGTAGCCCAAAAATCACCTGAAAATTATAGCATTTTCAAGAGTATAAAGTATCCTGTACGTTGACAGGGACAATACCAAGAACAACTCTAAATATCATCAGTATCCGTCCAGTAGAAGCAGTCTTCTGCGTGATGCAAAGCATACAAACAGACAAACAACGAAAAGGATCTTTTTTTACACTTTTGCTTTTAGTTCTGTGTCACGTACCTACTGAACACTTCAATATATACAAAATCTTTATTATTATATATATATATATATTATATATTAAAAAAAAATATATGTATATTTTTTAAAATGCCAATCTGGAAACAGAAAAAGGTCACCGAGGTCATTTGAATGCAAATAGTGTATCACGTAACATCTTTTTCGTTCTTTACAAATATGTCAATAAAAACTTAATTCGCTCGCTCCGTTGATGGCAGATTAAATTATAAATTGTTGTTAAAACGGATCGGTACATACATACAAAAATGTTCCTAAACTTTCACTTGGACTTTAAAAAGGGGAAAGCGGTCTATGAAAGCTAATGTATTTATTTACTAGTTGATGTTAACGATTTCAAAATAACCAATCATCTATAAAAAAATCTGTCAATATATTTTTATGCTTAAAAATGAGATCATTTTCCGCGCGAAGAAGTGTACCAGTTGATTTTTTTTTTTTAAAAAGCTGAAACCTTATACTTATAGTTAATCTCAATTATATCTCAAATATTTTTTTATTGTTTCCCTTGATAATGTGAAATATTTATAAAAAGATCGAAATTTAAAACTATTGTTAAGAGCTCTGTATTATGTAATTAATTTTCAAACCATTAAAACCTTAAAAGTATGGGCTTGTTTTAATTTTAAGTGATATCTTTGACTTAATAATTAAATCGGCTAGCAGATGAAGTCGCTGACAAAAGCTAGTTTAAAATAAGATACCATTGCTAAAAAAATATATAAATAAGTAGTAGACTTTACAAGTATTTAAATTCTGCTTTTGTTTCTAACTGTTAGTAGTAAAACTTAATATTGCATAATACAGTGATTTTAGTAAATTATATAGTTTCATAAATTAATGAACTGTTGTTGAAATCACGTATCTATTACAATATTATTTATATATATTACAATATTATTTATATACATTACAATATAATTTATGTATATTTTACAATTACATTTTTTTATATATACAATATTATTATTAATTTTAAGAGTTTTGTATTAACTTGTGCAAATTTAATCTTGTACAAATTTAAGAATTCTTACTGACTAGACAGTCCGCAAGAACAGACGTATTCTTGAATAATTTCTTTGAAATCTTCCTGTCACCTATGTATTGCCCAAACAGCAAAGTTAGCAAAACACACGTAAATCTTGTTGCTAAGTAAGAATTGCCGTATCCATATTTACATAACACTCAATGTCTTTATGTTACATGCTTATGTAAAAGATTCAGTCAATTCGTCTAGAAATCTTTTTATAGATTTAAAATATATCATTAAAATTAGGCAATGGATGAATTATATTTTAGACAATACCATAATTTAATTAACAAAAATATTGAATTACGTACGATTTTAGATTGCAATAATAAATGCGAGAAAAAAATAAAAGAAATTTGTTTCGACGGAATAGTAACAGAAGAATCTACATGAAGCCAAGAAATAAATTCGCATACACCACACCAATATACAATACCACTGTGTGGTGGAGTGGTGTGTGGAATGATAGTCATGTGTTTCGGTGTGCGCCAAACGGAATATAAATGAAGCTGGTGGTGTCGGGGAGGCGGACGGACTGCAGCGACATAGGCCGGAGTGTTTTAGTGTGTATTGGAGGTGTTGCTGTTGGAACGGCAGATTAAGCGTGGCCTCCGACCGCTGCAGACCTGCTTGCAATTGCGAAGCGAAAGGAACGACCCCAGTGCTTCTTGCGACATCCGTATTCGACAACATAAACATGAGGATAGTACCGCTGTGAGTACATTTGATTATTTATTTTATATATAAAATTTTAATTCGCTTTGCGAATGCTTTTGCGATGTCTATTGTTAGAAATGTGGGGACAGATATTGTAAGGTAAAACTTTACAAGTTATTAAATATTTTTTTTTTTTCGTAATTTCATATGAATCAAAGATATAAATTTTACAGAGCGTAACCGTCCTTACCGTTTAGCAACACAGTCTAAGTTTAATTATTAAACTACCTAGTGAGAGGTATGCAGACGAAGGTCTGTTATTATAGGCAACTAAATAACATGTAAAACAAGTAACTGCTATGAAAAGGCAAACATACAATCGATATATTATTATCTCGATCGTGTATAAGTATTGTGCCTTTCTAATGACAAGTACGAGTACAAGGGTGTTGTTTCTAAATAACTAAAGGTGACCGGTAACTTATGAGTTATTTTTTATGAATATAACAGAATGCTAGAAGCAAAACAATATAAAAGATAATTTGTCTTTGTTGAATGGTAAATGTCCCATAAGTGTCGAAAAGCTGATAACTGTACTAAAGACCGTTGGGTTTCAGATCAGATCAGGGTATATGTTTCAGGTCATCTGATATGCCGTTGGTAAAAAAAAAGTCCTTAAAATGTAATGAATTTATTGCATATTGCGCGATATATATACCTAACAATGAAGACGGGTACAGGTCGATTGTACAAACCAATTAGATTACAAACTAATTTAGTGAAACTTGTAACCCGTCGCTGAATGGTTCGGTCCAAGTCGAAAGTTAGGCTCGGAGAGTCGTGACCTATGATTAGGTAATTTAATGTCATGGGATGTAAGAGTAACAAAATGAGCATATTAGTACGTGTGTTCCATCAGTTTTATTTGCCATTTATATACGATTAAGCGTCTCGTAATATCCTAGTGTCCTCTTTGCCATAAATGGTAAAGTAATGGAAAGTGACGAATGTTATTGAACGGACGGATGCATTTTTATTAAAAAAATATATATATTTATATTTATATTTAGATTTCTCAATGGGATTTTTTATAATAAAAGTTCATAAAAGCTTTAAGCATGCTGGAATTTCAGTTTTTTAAATAATAATGAGGGCTCAGTCTTAAAAATGTTATGTAATCTTATTTGAAGGTACATCTGTGAGACATCTGTAAAAAAATGTTTTGACTTTTAAAAGAGAGGTTGATTATGTGCAGATAGCAGAGTTCACGAATACGAAGCTTATGTAAACGCTTGATTTGTTCGAAAGTGCCTTTTAAATTGTTTAGATCTAACGCAACGCTGATTATTATCTTGTATTGAGAAATAAAAGTACTTTAGTAGGTAAATCATGAATGTTCTGTTTTATCGTAAAGATAAAAATAGCAGACCTCTTGGATTGTTTACCGTGTGACATTTATAGGTCACAAATAAAATGTCGTCGTTATATTAATAATAAAATGATAATTAATCTCATTGACGGTGCTATTAAAAATATATTTAATATAAAATATATTTTATATTAATAGACATTTCAAAAATATATTCTGCTAATGATTTTAATTCATAATATAATATTTTGCAAAGATCATTAAAACTATACGTACCTAATTCAATTATTATGATACTGTTATTTTTAAAAGCATCTGTTGAATCTTAATAAATGGCAAATAGATGATATATTTTTACATTTTCTAAGTCATACCTAAGTGCACAGCTATATTATACTTATAGTAAGCACTAGTTATATACAATTAATGTTGTTACTCCCAGTTGTTGGCCTCAATTAATAAAGATTGAGTATTAAAATTCCACCTCAGTTCACTTTTGTTGCTTTTCGAGGACTTGCTACATAAATATTAACAAATCTGTGATTATTTATTATACATTGGAACATTATAAGTTATTGTGAAATAATAATTAAATAAAATTTCGTTATTATACACGCCGGTAAGTGTGTTTGTATAAAAGATAAATTATATTGACGCACGAGTCTTACGTTCTAAGATGCGTTTAAAATACCTTTGACTCGACATTAATTTGATAAATACACACATAAAATAATATTACGCAACACCATTCATACATTCATGAATCAATATTTTCTTACAAATATTGAATGATATATTCCTATTACTGTTAAATATTGAATGATATATAACTATTACTACTTGATCTATTTTCATATTATAGAAAATTCAACAACCGCAACACTGTGGGAAGTTCGCGTGCAAAATAATTCACACGGATGTCTCAATATATCTGATAACAGCGTTCCGTCGTGTATCGTGGAACATTAGAAGCTTGAGAAGCTTGAGAATAGATTTCTTACGAAACTTATTTCGTAAAGTGCATATTATTTAGAAAATTGGAAAATTGTTCTTGTCGAAATGTGCGTAACGTGGCTGATTCGTTCCGCTCAGGGGCACCGTGCACCAGTCGGCAGGCCGGCTGCCGCATTGCACTGCGCGAGGTCACCCCAATTCCTACCATTTCTGGTTTTTGACCGACTGACCTTGACTCAAATTTTAGGTTGTCATTACACATTCGAAGCACCGCTCATACCACAGCAGGTAAATGATAAAGACAAAGAAAGCTGAACTGTTTCTTGCGTGACTTGAATCTGAAATTTAGCGATTTCCAAACAACAATGAATATTGAAACACGCACTCAATGTGTCTATAATAAATACATTTTCGAAAGCACCGAACGACTGAAAAGGTCGTGCATAGATTTTACTTCGTTGATTTCTTTGATACAAATAATGTAGTTGGAATGCGAGTAGATACGTATGTACGTATGTTTGGAATGGAAAAGCATTTAACATGCGTATGGAACATGAAATAGAGAAAGCTAAGGGAGGCTACGTTTACATCGGAAGCGGACGCGGATATAGATCTATCGGAAGCGACCCTGTGAGAAGACCTGTTACTCAACTATATATATAATAAGAGGTTAACCTTTAGTCGTCATAGCTAGCGGAGGCTCTTACGCACTGTCCCATGCGAGGGAACGCTGACATACCGAATACCAGCCAGCCTCTGGGCGGCATTCACCCAACCTCGTAACTAGTCGGAGTGACATTTACAACTACACAGTTATTTAGCACACATCTTTATGATAGCCTTGCGAAGATTATTCAGTAGGAAATTCTTTATGTATTTTATAATTGCATAATATATAAAAATAATTTATATATTTTTTTTGACCTTTAAATGTTACTTATTATAATATGTCACTAGTATCTAACTGGATTTTGCCAAAAAAAAATCATAAATTATTCATTTTTTATATAGAAAATAATAATATTTAATGAAATTAGGAAAAATATTCTAAAAACATATAATTGGTGTAAATTTGCAAGTCTATGAATTTATTTAAAAGTTTTTTTTAAAATCTACAATTTAAATGAAGTCATTAAAACTATTAAAAAATACGAATATCTATTTATAAAAATAATGACAAATATGTTTTAATCCGGATTGTAATATCATATTTGAGTTTAATATGACAAACGATAGAAAAGTGTGAAAAAAAGACATATTACGCCGACTCCAGAAAATAGAGATAAAGACAGGTTGAAGATTTCAGTTGAACATAAAAATAGACAAACTTACAATACACGTTTAGTAAAAAAAATAATATATTAATTAATTCAACCAACATGTTATCCTCGTACAGCAGTTAGACATATAAGTGCAAGGACAAACTGGCATTTTGAAATCCTTTAATATTTATTAATTGTTTCGAATGTTAGAAATATATGTAAAATATTCTTTAAAATTGTCATTTATATACATTTAGATACATAATACATAATGAATATGAAATATAAATTTGAAAGCTTGGCAAAATAAAGACGCTAACATATGGTTACATCCTGACGTTGGCTCACGATTAACTTTTACTTTCTATCGAGTTTGACAGTCATCATTTTAGAAACCAAACTCAACTGTTATTTAATCATCATTAACTTGTAACACTCAATATATTACCTCATATGTGTAATACTTTCTCTGTTTTTATAAATAACAATCGGAGCTTTGTGGCCATATTATATCATGGGTTAAACGATGTTTGTTTTTGGTTTTTTTTTTGTTTTATACACAAGAATTATGTTTCTATCACATCTAGCTACCAGTTTATAAAAAATAATTAAACTCATAAACTGTATTTAATTTAAGCTAAATACTCTGAATAAAATATTTTACAGAATATTCACCTATATACATCCATTATATTACACTTCTAATAACAGCTGCAATGGATTTTAATTATTTCATATCAATTAGAATGGTCTGGAACACTTAACTAATATAAATCGGTCTTGCAACTCAGATGTTTTATATCTGAATAACAGCGTTTAATATAATTATTTCAGTATCGTTCTGTTGGCCTGCGTGGCGTGGGAGGCCTCCGCTCGGCCGCAAGACGACGAGCCCCGAGCACCTAACCGGGGACTTTTGAAGAGAGGCCCCGTGGGCAAAGGGAAAACCACCACAACAACCCCCGCCCCAGCAGAGGTTAGATACACAAACTTCAAATATTGTATAATATTTAAGTTTAATTCATATTTAAATTGTAGTTATAAATAATTGACAAGAATGTTATAAAAACCAAAAGCTCTACTGATTTGTGAATATTTTATTTGATAGTTTAACAAAGGCAAAATATATATATTTTTATAATAAATATTACGGATTACATGATATGGAATGGGATCTATAACCACTTCTAGCATTGGGTTAAGTATCAATCTGAAACGTAAGCCTTCACTTATAAACCTCAAAATTAAAATTTACGCAAACGTACAATATTATTTTACATATATTTGTAAGATGGTTTCGTCAGATATTTATGCGGTTTAGGTTAGACAGTGGCGGAAGAATCAGTATTATATTAATAATATAGATTAAAATAAAAGCTTATAAAAATAATTGTCATTTACCAAAGTCCTATGATTGATTGCTCTTTAATGTTTTAACTTGACATTGCGTTCGGGAAAATGAATGGAATAGGTACTGATTCTGTTTTCAAGGACTGCATCCTCATTCCTTTCATTTTATTCTGTAATTATAATTAAGTACCTCCATCACGATTCAGGAAAATCCGTTATATCACGAGTAGGTATTATGTATGTAAATGTCAGCAAGACTTTTTTTTGGACGCTAATAATATTATTTTAACATAGCTGAAATTAACAATGTTATTTGTGTAACGTATTAAATATTATTACTGGTTTATAAAGTTACGTCAAAACTTGTTTGTTGAGTACGAACTATTCTAGATCAGTTTCTGTTTCAAATTATTTATTAATATATAAATAAATAAACATTGAGGAAAACGTAAAAAAAATATTCTACTTGCTTAAGCGTTTATAAAATGATCATGCAATACTGAAAAAGCCGAGAGAAGCTCTTTCAACAAGGGTATATATATAAAGAGTTGTTCGATGTCCGCTGGACCTTCACAGCGACCTCAACATGGGTTCCCTTTCCTCACTATCATTTCTACTTGCCTTTACAGCGCACTTGAATTGATTGAACTGGTTCTTAATGGAAATATTGCGAACGTTGCCATCGGAATGTATGACTGCAACCTCTTTGTAGGTTGTGACGTAAACTTGGAGCGAAATATAGTCATTCGCCCGCTAAATAACATTTAAGTTTGAAGGCCCCTTGACGTTGATTGCTAATAAAATTCTGGTTGAAACAAACTTATGAAACTCTATGAAATTATAATATGTTACATAACAAATATTTATTTAGTAAATTAAATTATAATAAGAACTATCATTTGCTTATACAGTAGTTGTCCAAGACCACTTTAACATCAATTATTTTAAAATATTTCTTCTCATACGCACTGAAATTCGATATGTAATCAATTCTAATCCCAGGAGGAAGGAGATTACGAAGAGGAAGGAGATTACCCAGCAGCGGCCGACGCTCAGGAGGCTTCCACCGAGGCTCCAGTCTCCTCCACTGAGGGAAAGAAACTTGTATCGGGAGGAGTGCGTCCCTTCAGGAGCAATACTGACTTTTTAGAGGCTTTGAAGAGACGACGAGCTCAGGCGGCCGAAGGTATATTTTTTGTATTAACGTTGTTTTTTTTTATATTTTGTCATTCTTTGTACGTACGCCAAATGCTAATTAAACTAATATTATTATAGCTAAGCAACAAGGCAACTCCGGTTCCGTTGCAGCTCAACAGACGGACAGCCAACCAGAATCCCCACCAAAATCAAGCTTCAGTATGTCTTTTTCTTTTAAATGTGCACAAGAATCCGCACTAGAAACAATAACATTCCAACTCACCTATTAGTAATTCAGTTTCGCAATACTCACGAGCGGAATCTTTTGTTCGCTAAGTTTATTGCAAAATGTTCGTTACACAAAACTATCTTATGATTAGAAAACTTTTATGGGATAATTGTCTAATGTTCTTTGTTCTTTTGTAGGTAAAAAGCGTTTTAACTCAGCGCCCTCAGATAACGCTGAAGAGTCTCCAGCTCCTTCCAAGCCAACCAGAGGAAGATTTTCAAAGCGTAAGACAAAATTAATATAATTATTGTCTTAAATGAGTAAATATATATTAAATTAAATAAATAGTATGAATTAAATTTAACTGGATACTGGTAGAATTGAATTCTCTATACAATTATTGTTACAGCATCATCAAAATCATTCCAGGAGCCTGAAAATGATGAACATAATGATGCCGCTCCCCCAGCGAGGTCTGGCAGAACATTTTCAAGGCGAGGAGGTCAATAAAATTCCTCTCCTCACCACCCCTTCATATTCCCCCTCTCTTCCCCGCCAAATAATCCGTCCAGTTTCAAAAAGAATGTCACTGCCATCAGATATTCTGATCTGAACACAATAGATCCGATGAATTAGAAATGATTTTATATCTACTATTTGTAAATTATATATAAGTAATTTTAATAAATAATTTTAATTATAAATCAGTCTTTTTATAAAATGCCCTTCATTATTAATTCTTTTATAATTCCTTAAAACTTATTAGTTTAATGGAATATCGGTTTTATTATTTCTAATTTCTCCTTTTTAGTATGTTTAATTTATTTTAATAAAAACACAACGCAATTTTAAAGTAATTTATTTTAATATAAATACTTTTTTAATGGAAAGAAAAAAACAAACGAGGGTGAAAAATATAAACATACAAAATATATAGCATTATTTGTTTATAGATAAAAAATAATTTCGTCTCTACAATTAATGGTTAGATTATTTAGATTCTAGTGAGCAAGCTTATCAATACTTTAACTTTTTTTTAGTGGTAGATAAACAATACAGAAATACGTTTTTACCTAAAACACTAATTTATAATTTAATGATTTAAACATAAGTAGGTATACTGAATATCTTTCTGTTTTCTTGTAACACGGTAATATAATATAATACAATAAAGCTACGATAAGCTTAAAGATTTTATGTTTTATTATCACCCATAATTATATTGATTTCTTTTTTATAGTAATAACAGTTGGAAAATAACATTTGGGGGACAAATAAAGGATGAGGTCATGTCGTTGGCAAGACCTTGAAGTTATATTTATATATATATGTGACTATTTATTAATACATGAACTACTTAGAGAGTATTCGCGTAACTTCTGCAAGAGGAGTGTCGTACGTGCCCGGTTTGACTAAATTAACCAGTTGTTCTGCGATCTCTTGCCCAACACGAACTTGAGCTTCCTTCGTAGAAGCACCTGAAAATATATTTCTATTAAAGTATCCTTATTTTATATAATATACATATTGCTAGTTTATTTATAGTGACTTTCTAAAATATTTAAAATATAAAAAACTATAAAAAAATATGTTCTGTAGGCTTAATCGAGACACCTCAAAATATTTAAATATCTTTGATGTACATGTACTCTCAATGCGTTTTTTGTATGTATAGTATTGGCATGACATCCTACCTAAATGTGGCGTAGCAATCACAGCTGGATGTTGAATGATCTCCAAAGTGAGAGGATCCGTGGGTGGCTCTTGTTCAAATACATCAAGAGCTGCACCTCCAACCTGTTAAAAATTAATGTGAATTTTAGAAATTCAGATGGTTCTGGTAAATCCAAGTAAACATGAAATTTAAGAGCTATTCACCAAACAGTGGAAACTCTAAAAACTATTTATTTATTTTGGAACAAGAATTGTCTGCTTCTAGTAGAATTTTTTGCGTTGTTTATCACTAAACAATTGACGCAATTATTTTTGCAAATGACATGTTCGAATCGATGAGCTATCAATACAATATATCCAACACTTATGTAATAGCCAGAGAACCCGATGAAAAACATATAATTTATATAACATTGTTGTCACGCGAGAACTGGTCGGCTTTGACCCAAAATATAAATTCATATTTATACGATTGGTTACTATAGTATTAAATTTGCATTCATTGACTAATAAATAATTATTCTATTTGCTATGGTGCTATTAAAGTTATTGCGGAATGTTTTACATGAAATTATTGCAAAACATTTATTAAAAGTGTTACTTGCAAGATCCACCAAATTAAATGACACAAATTTTATATCATCCTAATAGGTTATAATTTATTAATAAAAACGTGAAATAACATTGGTGAAAGGCATATTTTTTTGCAAAGTATTATGTAAGTATTTGGAGAATAAATGTATGTTTGGCTTCATATTTTTTTTTATATACTTGTAAAGGTTTATTTGTTAATTATTAATAAAACAGATTGTTGGTTATAGTGTAGTAATACAGTGTGATCTTTGATCTATTCTTTTTTGGGTTCACTTGATTTTTTAAAGCTTTCAAGTCTTTCATTAAAGAAGACTTTCGAATGTAACAAAAAATGTTCGGGTATCAGATAGCTGCTGGTTAAAATCTACTAATGTATGTTTAATGCTCTAGATTTTTAATGTATTAATTTTTTTAAATATAAGTAAACTATCTAAAAAGATGTTAATATTAAAAATTACGCCACCTTGCGGCAGATGTGTTGAAAAGGCAATCCAAGTAAAGGATTTTCTGACTTACAAAGACAAAAAAGATTTCTTTTGTTTTTAAGTTTATATTACGTTTGTCCTACATTTGTTACTGTAACGAAATGCTGATTTCATTTAAATAACAAATTGATAATTTATATATTTTTTTAAAACCAAATTTCGAATGAGACTCTGCTGATTCTTAAGAGAGAAATATTATAGTGTGAAAATTCGGTAGCACGAACTCTGTTCCACTCGCTTCTATCATTCGTTATCAGCGATCACTCCTTTTCTTAGCAGACAGTTCATCTTTCTTAGGCCTTCCCCCCCTTTTACTAACCAAATTCATATTAAGTAATGTATTTATTAATGTAAATAATATAACTAAGTTTGATACGTCCTTTGGAACAATTAGAGAACAATAAACGAATACAAAAACAAAAACGATTTAGTTTTACTTATATCGTTACTAAGTTTACACGGCCGCCTGAATATTTGAATATTATATGTGAAAATAATGAAATAAAATTTACTAATCTAAGTCGAAAAATTAAGACAGTTAAACCTGATAATTTTTTATTTTTTAATGTATTATTTTGATTATTTCTAACACATTGTTTTACCATTAAGTAAATATAATCTAATTTGTTTTTTATTTCTAACAAATGACAGTAGACCGCTTATCTTTGTGGGCGACTCGTTTGATTATTAAGAAGAACATCATTGTGTCTATGTGTGTGTAATTCCTCACAGCATCTTCAAAGCATCTGTTATACAAGATAATATTACGAAACGAATAATCGAATAGCAAACGATGTAATAATAACAGACTGCACCGTCTTCCATACTGTTTATCATCATCACGATGTAAATTGAATGTTTTTCATGCGATAAGGGACTTGTGAATGGAATTTTAATTATATATTCGTATATTTAAAAATTGTATTGAAGATGATTTGGACTATAAAAATTAAGACAAAGTTTATTTTAAAAAGCTATATGCGTATTCATCGATAAGTATTGGCATATTTATGATAATAGAATAAATTTACCTGTTGGGATTGGAGTGCTTCTAAAAAGTCGCTCTCATTAATAAGCCCGCCTCTACCAACATTAATAATTTTCACACCTTTCTTGCATTGCTTCAGTGTTTTTGAATTTATAAAATCTGTAAAAATAAGGTATAAGATTTTATTTATATTTTATTACCTTCACTATCATATTTTGTACATTTATATAATCATATATATATATATATATATATATATATATAAATCTCCTGAGACATCTTGCGTCCTTCCAAACTACCACCCTACGGCGTCTACTGAATTTAACAATATCTTAAATGTTTTCAATGCATATATATGTTCAATTGAACCGCAGGATATCATGAATCAACTCGATATTCCATTTAAATATAGTATGTTGATATTCGATTTCAGATATTTCCTGGTAAATAAGAGCGTCCGTTCACTCTTAAACTTTTCTAGCACATTGAATATTACCGTATACCTTCTGTACCCTGCATGCATCTTTCTGACTCCATCCAAACTTATGTTTAAATCAATTCTACATGTATTCATATATTTCAATGACTTTACTAACTAAATTACATCCATCTAATATTGAATTCAAAGTGATTCCGAATACTTTTCTTGTATTATTTATCCGGCTTACTATCCAAACAATTAAGTATTGTTTTTTTCCAACTTACTAAGACTACCAGTCAATAATAGTCCGGTCAAGTTAGCATCAAAAATAGGGGTAAGGGAGGTTGGAGGAAGACAGGATAATTGTACTTATTTCTTTTTTTACATCTTTTTGCAAAAGATAAGTATCGAAACTTATCTAACAGTCTAAAAGGAACAATTTTTATAGATATTTGCATGATAAATAATTTTTGACTCACCTATTTTTATTATAAAACTTACCGTTTAGTTCAAAACTTAAAAAAATACGATTTTTGCAACATTTGACCTTGAATAATTTTTTTTTCACACTTCGGATAGAAGTGGATAGTTGTCAAATTGTGTGCAACATTCATAACAATTTAAACGTACTGTACGTACTGTGCGTACTACCGAACTGTAAGTTATGATTAGTAACATTAGGAGAAACGCTACATCATCACGTAGTCGGAAATATGTAACCTTGTTGTCTAATATTCAAAAACTTTTTTATTATGTACGGAAAGTGGATATGACATATGAATTTAAACAATTCGTTTAAATTTCTTTACCAAAACTCTTTCAGAAACAGTAAATGCACGATCAAACTCTTCATACTGATTAGACAGATTATTCTCGCTTTCTAAGTAATCATCCATTGTAATTCTTTGTAGTTCTCCAGGCCTGCGCCTGTTTAAACCCTATAATACACAGTTTCTAATAGTTGTGTATATGTGGCAATCCTTGTAAAGCCTTCTTGAATTTTTTTAGCGGCATCTAAGGATTTTTTTATTTAAATATTATTTTAGAATTTTCAAATCATTAGCTAAAGGAACAATAGTTACTTTATTCCACCTTTTTTTGTTTTAATCACCTGATGACAAGTGGAAATGTAGTCGTAGGTGGTGAAGCGCATCAACTTGGTAAAAGCCTATTCACTCGTGCCTTGAAGACACCCACATTGCAGTCGGACGGAAATACCGACGCAGGAAAGCTGTTCCTTCGCTGTCCGATTTAAAAAAGATGAAGCGCAGCGCTTCGTTCGGACATGCGGCGAGTCTACTACAAAAGGATGAATGCTTGCCGTGCGTCGGAACGTCCGGTGATGGAAGGGGGATGGGGGAATTAGTTCATGTAATTCCTTCGCACACTCACCAAAATCTATCCTATAGAATACCGAGAGGCTAGCAACTCTACGTCTATGTTCGAGGCTATGAAGATTGGCTTCCACCAGTTCAGGGTCACCAATTAGCCTCTTTGCACACCTCTCAATTGTGTCTAGAGCAGCAAGATGACATTTTGCGGCACCAGCCATTAAATGGCAACAGTATTCCACACACTATCGGATCTGTGCTTTATATAATGTTAGAAGTTGTCCCGGTGTAAAGTACTACCGGACCTTTGCAAGAATGCCAAGCTTGCTGGCGGCTGCTCTTGCTCTAGACTCAATGAACCGACGAAAGTTGAGGTTCGAGGAAATCTCTATCCCTAGCAACTGAAGTCGTTCATTGTATTCCAAAGATACATTCTGGAAAGTAGGAGCCAATGTGAAAGGGCTTCTTTTGGCGGTGAATAACACGTCTGCGTTTTGGTGGCGTTGAATTTAACAAGATTGGCATTGCCCCATACGGAGACCGCCTCTAGCTTGTCATTCAAACGCTGCACCAAGGCTTCTCTTTCAACCTGTACTTGGTCTCTACTGGCACGAGTACTCGGCAGATATCTTTCTACAATTGTGCTGTCGTCTGCGTACCTATAGATACCGGCCTTTAGCAGATCGTTAATGTGCAGCAGAAAGAGAGTTGCAGAAAGAACGGACGTCTGAGGCACTCCGGAATTTATTGTCAAGGCTTCCGAGGAACATCCGTTAACATCTACTCGGAGGGATCTCTGGTTCAGGAAGTCCGTGACCCAGACGATCAGACCAGGAGATATACCGTACCCTGAAAGCTTGCTTATAAGGCTCGCATGCCAGACCCTGTCAAATGCCTTCGAGACGTCTAGAGAGACGGCGACCGCTTCTCCATTCTTCTCTAAGGCCTCGTCTAAAACGTGTGTAGCATACACTAGAAGGTCCCCAGTGGATCTATTTCGGCGAAACCCGTACTGTCGGTCACTGAGCAGATCGTTACCTTCTAAGTATGCTTAAGGACGCGAGTTCAATACACGCTCCATAATCTTACAGAGTATGGAGGTGATTGAAATCGGTCTGTAATTGGCAGGATCGGCACGGCTACCTTTTTTTGCACTGGCTGCACGTTAGCAATCTTCCAGGATTTTGGCACTATTCCAGTCCTGAAAGAGAGGCGATATAGACGTGTTAATACAGGAGACAACTCAGCTGCACATGTTTTAAGCAGAATGGTTGGTATACCATCCGGACCACTGGCTGTATTCATATCTAGACGACACAATGCTTTCCATACCTCTTTGTTAGTGATGCGGATTTCAGGCATAGAAATTCTGCAGTGAGAAAGATGTGCTAGGGAAGCATTGCCAGTGTCTAGATGAGAATTATTAGCGAAAAGAGAAGAAAATAAATTTGCTTTCTCTTTCGCTTCATGAGCCAGAGATCCATCTGGCTTCAGCAGAGTTGGCAGTGAGGTTCGACAGAAATTCGACTCAATTGCTTTGGTGAGGGGCCAGAAAGCTCGACTGCCTGATGGCAGGACTGAAAGCTTTTCGCCAACCTTAGCGATACGACCGAGACTATTAATAGGATGAGGAGGAGACAATAATGCCTTTTTATAGGACTTAGCAGCTTGGTTAAAGGCTCTCTTCTTGGGATTCATATCTGGAGCTTTGTGGTTTCTAGCATCAACCCAAGTAACATATGCCAAATGTTTTTACTTTTCAGCATGTCCACATTCGGCATTGAACCATGCTTTGCCACCAATAGGTACATCAGCAAAATTTATGAAATACTGCATTGCCTGATGTACCACATCAGTTATAGCATCCGTGCAACTCGACGGATCCTCAGACGAGAAGCAAATCTGCCGCCAAGGATAAGATGCAAAGAAGTGCCGCATCTCATCCCAATCTGCTGACTTATATTTCCAAATTCGCCTAACACCATGAAAGTCTAAGTCCGGCTGGGAATGAGTTAATACATATTTCACCAGACAGTGATCGGAGGTTCCCAACTCCCAAGGATAGGAAACCTCTACACGATACCTGTCTGGATCAGTTGTCAACAGAAGGCCCAGGCAGTATGGCTGTATGTGACGCCACATCAGGCACCCTTGTCGCTAGCCTCACCAGCTGAAAGAGGTCCAAGGACAACGCAAAGTTCCGCGTCTCTCTTTCAGCGTGGTCTGTTCTCTGGTACGGGAACAGCCATTAAAGTCCCTCAGAAATACGAGCTGCGCTGAAGGGTACCGATGAAGAGCCATATCAGCAGCCTCACTGAGATACTCAAATAATCTGGTTGTCTCCTGATCACCGCTGTGTGAACGGTAAACACAGGAATACAGGATTTTTTCGTTTCCTGTGTCTATCAAAACCCATAGGGAAGAAAAAGAGGGGTCTTCAAGGTGACGAAGGCGCTGGATACAAGGGTCATTCCGCGCATACACACAAACCCTGGCATGTGAGCGGAAATTGTACTCTAACGTATACCCAGGGTAAGCAAAAGGACATTGTATCTGCGTCTCCGTCAGAAAGAGTAAGTGCGGCTGCTCTGTCTTTAGATGGTGATAGACAGCTTCGAGATTTGAGTGCAATCCTCGAATATTAGCGAGGTGCACTAGAAGTGAGGAGGAGTGCAACCGCTGAGTAAACTTACTTTTCTTTTTCTTACTTTTCATAAAAATTAAAATGGAGTGAATAGGATGGGAAATGGCAGTTGAACGGGGCGCTATGTATCGAACCCGACGTCGAAATTGGTGTTGTTATGCCAATGGGAGGCTAGTCTGGAGACTGCGGGGACGCCCGAACCCAAGGATCGCCATCGGGCCTCCTCATCTGGTCGCCAACCAGCACTATGGAGCCACCCTGTGATTTTTAGCAGCTGGCGGGGCAGCCTTTCATGGGGAGCCAACCCACTACTTGGACCCCCAACTATCTGCGGGCGGTCAGCGGAAAGTCGTCGCTTTGGATCCCACTACCCTCCTCGACTAGTCACCTGACACAACAAACACCAACTCGCCGACAAAACGGCTCACCAACGCAACGCAGCTGTTCAGACCCATTTCCCATATACGGCTTCATCGTAATGTTTCATGCAATTTTCATCTCTAGTTTGAATTCAAAACCTTGCGCAATTTTCAATTATTTATTTGTTGCGATAATAAGTCGTGGTTATAATATATTTTTTAAATTTTAGTGTAACGTAAACTGTGTAAGTATTTGAAAAAAATAAATATTTTTTAATTTATTACACTATTATTATTAATTTAGCAACGAAAGGTACCTTCTGTCAATGGCTATTATAATAACATTCGTCTTCCGGATAATGGTCGTAAACGGCATATTTACAAATATTGCACCAAAAAAAAGAAGAGAGACTGAGCAGTTGAATGTCATCGCAGTTCATAGTTAGAACAAAGTGTTCAACTAAAGTTTTAGTAGTATTAGTGCTCGCGAAACACAATTAATACATTGTTTTTGCAAAATGAAATGAGTCGAACACCAAGGCCAACGAATATTATTTTCATAAAAATATTTAAAATCACTAAACTAAATATTTAAAATTATATAATATAAGTAATATATTATAATAAAAAAAAATATCAAGTTATTATTTTCATTCAGTTACAAGCAATTACCGTTTACCAATTTAAGAATCCTTTACTTCTTTTCATTTTGTTTCATTTATAAAATGACTTAATAAATACGTTATAAATTCACTTCGACTACTAATTCACCTCCTGCCGGCGATATCTGTTTACAAACATAAGATCTGAAAACTCTGCACCCCGCTTGGCCTCCACCCGTGCACCCCGAATGGGCCCCTCAGGCGTTGTTCATGTGCTCATTTTAAAATAACATAAAGGACGCAACATAATTGTCACGATGAACTTGTAAAAACTTTAATAATTAAGTATATAATGGGACGCACTGAAATCGGTACATTTGAAGAAAAATATACGTTGTAAAATATACGCCGAAAAATAGCTCCCTCCAAATTTCGCGCGGCCGATGGCTGAACTACGAAATACGCAAAAAAGCGTTTTAGTGATGAATTTGAGTCCATGCCAATTTTTTGCCCACACATTCTACTCATAAAAAGAGACCGTTGGACGAAATATCGGGGCTGGTTAATCTTGCGTCCGTATATCGGACGCATCAAGTCGGTCGGACGCACTATCATTGGTAAAAATCGCCATGTAGGACGCAATATTACCGCCAAGTTGTATATATATATATATATATATATATATATATATATATATATATATATATATATATATATATATATATATATATATAAATGTACTATGCACTATGATTTTTATCAGCTTATATAATGTATTTACATTTTGTTTCTGTATATTCTCGGAGAGTCTGATAAATATAATGTCTAAAAATCGAATTATTATTTTCATTTTTTTTTTAAATTTTAATTATTTTTTCGAATTGTCATACAAATTTTGTTATAATTAAAACTATCAGGCTAATCTGTAAAAGTCGGTTGAGTTGATATTAGACGACTTTATCTGTAATCGTCGGTCTTCAGTTACTGACAATACGATAAAATAAGAATGATAACGGATATAATTAGATATAGACAAACAATAGAAGATTCTTACAATATAAAACAAAAAGGGATAAAAAAAAACCAAAAAGGGATAAAAAAACAAACAAAAAGGGATAAAAAACAAACAAAAAGAGATAAAAGAAGAGTAACACTTATTTCAGAATATATAACACGTAGTTAAAAGTATAGTATAGTATAATATCCTGGACTTACTGCGGGTGGACTCAATGAGAGGTGTGTGGAGAGTGATGTAATTTGCGAGAGGCCAGATCTCGTCTAATTCCATCTTTGTCGTGTGGAACTGTGCGCACTGCTCAGCTGTCACGAATGGGTCGAAGCCAATTATCTGGTACAAAACATTTTTATTATACTTACATGTATAACAAATATACAAATACAAATATAACTTTAACATGTGTCCATCTACATTATAACGAAAAAGAAAAACGACCTCGTGACTTCGTTGCCCAAGAAGATGAGAGTAACCGATTCTTTTTAGTGCATAACTTTAAACATGGCGTTCTCTATCTGCCGGGAGTCCCATGTAACCCTGGCTTTCATCTTCTTGATTGAGGGCATCCATAACGAATTTTACATAGCAAAAAAGATTACCTTCATTCCAAAAGCATTCATTCGGATAGCAACTTCTCGTCCGACTCTTCCAAGACCCAAGATCGCTAAAGTCTTTCCATTGAGTTCAGTGCCGGTGTGCTGCGTGCGCTCCCAACGACCGGCCCTTAGAGCAGCCGCTGCTGGGACCACGTGCCGGGCTAGTGCCAGGATGAGTCCACAAGTCAGTTCGCAGGCACTCATTGCATTCGCTCCCGGTGCGCTAAAATATACAAACCACCTCATTAATATAATTTATACATAGTACTGCAATGGTAGCATATAGTTCAGTTGCAGCATTTTGTTTAAAGTGAGGTAAACGATCTTCAAAAATCACATATATATCTTTATTAACTGAATCATATATTTGCTATTATTATATTATTGGTCAAACACAAAAGCTTTTTATGTGATGGTAAAAAATTGTAATATATCATGGTTAGAACAATAAAACATATTATATATAACATTACAAACCATAAATAATATACTTAATAATTATATATACATTTTCATTAAGAATATTGCTAAAATATTCTTAATTTATAAATTGTTGTTTAATTTGATACAAGCATGTCGGATCAATAACACGTCATAGTGTAGATAAGAGTATATTGACTCAATGATTTAGTCGTCAATATAATTAGTCAGTCAATAACACTCCACTCCACAAATTTAAAACTGCTGGGCAGCGTTTTCGCAGTGCAGATTAAATAAAAAAAAATATTTAAGTAATAATAAATAACAAAAAAAATATTTTACAGTCGACAAATATAAACGAATAACTTACTTTATAACTCCGATGTTTTTGCTTCCAGCAGCTCCTACATCAATATTGTCCACACCGGCACCAGCTCTTCCCACCACTTTAAGCTTGGCGCCAGCTTCCAGCACCTCTTTTGTTACTTGGCTCGCGGAACGTACCACCAGTGCCTCATGGTTCTAAACATAAAAATATGTGAATATACGTTTATAGATATAAATATACACTTTTATGTAGATTTAAAATCAAAATATTATTTTAGCGTATAATAAAACGTAACTAAAATATGCACGATTAAGCATACATTATGAAGACAGAAGAAACATCTATTTATAAAAGTTAACACTTACGGGAATTTCCTTTAGAAGTTCTTCTTTGGTTATCTTGGCTTTTGTAGTTACTTGAATATTATGAAGTTTAAGGATCTCTGCACAGTTCGCGCCCACGCCATCCACAACCAGGACAGATTTAATATCCAGACCCATAGTGAATACTGGAAAAAACACATGTCTTGAAATCTTTTCTTCTATCCATTATCCCCTCCAGAGAAAAAATAAATTTTAGGAAGTGATTTTTTTTTAAATACCTGTTATTTTTCTTACAAGAATATTTTTTTAACTACCGTTTGTTTTTTATCCAGAAGGTGAAATACCTTACAAATTATTATATAATTATAATAAATAGCTAGTTATTTTCTATATGTGTAATAATATAAAGTAATTTTTCTTTGGCGAATATATTTAATTGGACGGGTGCTTTTAATTAAGAAATACAGACATTTTGAATTTCAATGGCTTTGTACATAATTTGGGGTGATAATAAGAAAATACTTTTATTAAAAAAAACATTTATTGTTCATATACCTACTAATGAAACATTGTAAGTATTACATTGTATTAGTAATAGTCCGAGTACTAAAGTAATAATTTTTTACAAGCAATTACAACCTCTAAACTGAATGAAATGTAAAATATAAACTAAATATAGAAAAATACATTGGAACTAATTAGATAACTTACTTTTTTTATTATAATAAACCTGAATCTGCTTCTGAATTCGTTAGCCATCTCCCTCAAACCGGTTATAAATATTTTTCTATACACGTGCAACAGGAATATTTCAAAACTTATGATATATATATTTAAATAGTATTTTTATCTTGAACGTTACTCTTTTAGGTAAAATCAAATAAATTTGGAAATAATTGTTAGAAGTGGATGGAGAGATGATAATAGCGTATTACTACTATAATATATGAAACATTTGTACTCAATTTGTGTAACAATTGAATTAATCCAGGTTAAGGCAAGATAGCTGGGAAGGAAAAGTAATTCATTGCGTGTTGTTAACCAGAATTAATATATTTAAATCATTAAAGGATCACGAGAAACCCAATTGTAAGCTGTTATCGCAATGCTATCGCTAGGTATAAAATATTTCAATGTAGCAGTGATAAGTAATAATAATGTAAAAAATATATTACTTACTGTATATGACACAGTGTAAAGTGTAACGTGGCGTGGTACGTTTGCGACTGATCGCTGATCACTGAAGTCCGACGATGCCACGACAATCTGTGACCGGCAACCCGTCAGACAACTTAAATAATCATTGATATAGACTGTATACGCCTAGAGACAATCATGAGACAATTGTTTATTGATTGTCCGTCTTCAACTGGTGTTGCGTCAGTTTTTTACTAAATAACAATCGAAATTTAAGATAATTTCGCTTTTATTTGCTTACATCATAAGTTCGACTTGTTATTTTGTTTATGACAATTAAGTACCTAATAACTTTAAAGGGTTACATTGTAAATGGATGACTATGCGAGTCCTCTTATACGATAATGTAACATTACGTTTTGTTTATTTGACCCGTATGACTGACTGGGTTAAGTCTGTTGAAATATTATTATGCCATAATAAGCTGTGTAATTTATTTTCATTACAATAATATTAGCAAATTGTAGGTACTTAAATACTCTGAAGTCGATTATTGATACTTACTTTGAAGAATGATCTGATAAAAAGAAAAACTCATTTTACTCATTTGGTTAAACTAATATAATAATTCAATATATGTTAGACATCGGGGATAAACATGTATCGACACGTAGTAAACAGGAAAAAAGGTACTGAAAGTATAGAGGATAAAATAAAACAGGAAACACTTTATCTTACTATTTAGTTTATTATCACACTTACGAAAGATACAAAACATATCACGATGGCACTAAGTATCAGTGCTTCAGCAGACGTTTGTAATCAAATCTATGAATTTTTTCGGTGCAATTTTTTTACAACTTACCTAAGCCCTAAAACACGATGCCCATTTAATGTAAAAAATAAACACATTTGAATATTGTTTGACATTAGGAAATGTAATTTCAAATATCTGCAAAACCTAAGTCATATATATGAAGTAAATAAGGACATTTCAATATTTTATTTTTATTTAAGAATCTTTCTAGCAATATATTTTATTATAGGGTAATTTTAATGAACAGTATTTATTTTTTAATTACAATTCGCCTGCTGAATTGTTTTAGCACCGACGGCTACCGTTATATTTTATTGCTACTGGATCAGAATTTCAGGGAATCATCGGTGCTATTTTTGTTGCCTGGGTTAACAAAAATTAAGGAATATCTATATGAGAGCTTAACAAAGATAGCGTCCAGGTCGCTAGACTTATGGGTATCTAAGCACTTTGGCGATGAGGATATGACCACTTACAATTGATTTTGATTGTTTATAATTTGGTTTACAAAATAACTAAAGCCTTGGCGTGGATCTACCAAAAGGTAATCCTGAATGCTTACACCAAACAACATTTATTACTAATATGTACATTACACAAATATTAAGAATATAAATGGAAATTGAAAGGTGTTAAGAACACTATAAACAGTTACATTATAATAATAATAAACTATATATTTAGTTATAGAGTATCGTATTGCTATTACTATTATATAAAAACTGAGAAATAATGTTATCTCTAAATAGGGGAGTAATTTGACTAATATTTATGATTGACGCTCAATTAAAGGAAGGAGGAATTGTCCGTTTCCACAGCGTCATCATAAACGTACGAGTATTACTTGGAGGGGATGTTATTTGGGGATTTGCGCACGTCGCACGGGACGGGCGGGGCGGCCTCCGATGCCGGCGGCACGTCGCCTCGCTATGAGAGCGTCGAGCCCACGCAATTGTGGGGCAGCAGTCGTCTCTGGTACAGGAGCCTCGGTCTCAGCCTCCGACTCGATTTTCTCTGCGCTAGTTACCTCTTCTAGTGCCTCAGTTGATTTTTTAGGCGCCTCCGTAGTGGCCTATGTGATTGAGATTACATATAAGTAATTATTACGTATTGACATATATTTTTAATTATTTATTTATATGATAAATCTTTAATTTCAACTAAAATTTAGGTAAATAAGAAATACTGTAGGAGTTCTAAAATCTCTAGGAGATAAGTTATTTAGTTAATATGGTAGTACAATCAAATGATTGTTATTCTTTAATAGCTTACAATACTTCTGACCTCAGTAGAAGGCAACCTCTTCTTCAGGAGTGGGTTGGGACGACGGAGAGGCGCGGTTACAGCGACTCTGGGTTTGGGGGTCGCAGACACTTGGAGTCGATTACGAATCTTCAACAACCCTCTGGGTTGTTCGGGCGCTGGAGACGGTGATGAACTCTGCAAAATACGTTATTTTTAAACACATTGTTTCTGCTAAATAACAATAAATAAAAGGGTTACAAAGATATATGACCTTGTAACCCTTAGATTTATTGTTTTTTTTAATTAAAGGTTTACTTTGAATTCTAGTTTAAATTTTAACTCTGACTGACCACTTTATATAATTGTGGATTAAAATATATTCGATTTATTATTGATAACTGATATAAATACGACAAGGATTTACATAAAATTATAAAATCATAAGTAACTTTTATGGTCTGTAAAATATTTCAACATTCCTGATACAGATTCATAGCTATATTAACTGACACAATAACTTTAAAAGTTGGTAACCTTGATTTACTTTCAATTGTAAATGAGTAAGACCTGTATATAAAGTAGCATTGCGCAAAACTTTTACTTTACATATTTAATATACCTCTGGTTCAGCATCAGGAGCTGGTGATTCAGAGGCAGGGATCTCTGCCGGGGCTTCGGAGGCGGCCTCTGTTGGCGCGACGCTGGACACACCAGGTCTAGCTCTTATGCTTGGCCTTATGTTTAGTCTGGGTCCAGGACGTAGAGAAACTGGCCTTGAACCAGGTTTGCGTCTATTTGTAACAAAATAAGAACATCATAATTTGTATTTAGTCATCTACAGCTTAAAGAAAGTAACGGTTTCGTTTTTGTTTTCGCCTGGTACACCCCATATCCATCCATTCTAAAATATTGTAATCATATATTAATTAAACATTTCATTCAATATTTATTACACGAGCCCGTTCTAAAAAACAGATGTAGACTTAAAACATACCCAATAGTTCTGATAGGTGTGGGTGTGGATTCTGCATCAACAGCGGCGGTTCCAGAGCTGGCTGGTGACGTGGACTCAGATACTTCAGCAGAGGATGGTGCTGCACTAGTTGACGATGGTAACTTTCTCAGAGAAGGACGTAGACGGGATCTGTATAAACGTCATATAATTTTAAATGACATCCGCAAAAGAATTCATAGATAAGTGGAAAGGATTTAATTGTTCACGGCGTTTAAGTCAGCACTTTCTAATACTGGTTGTTAGTATTATAGTGGGATGTGCCTCCTCAATAACAAAAAAAAAAACAAATTTAAAAATAATCTTCATTGTTTATACAAGGATGAACGTAGCGTGGTCAAAAAATATAGTCACACTCCCCTATTATATTTTATATGTACACGTAAATACATAAATAGTATTAAAGTATATCTTATTGGGAAATCAAACCTGGCAACCGGTGCTTCACTGGCTACGCTGCTTGATGCTGCCTCGCTGGGGGCAGCAGTCGTGGAGCTCGGGCGCGTGCGGCCGCCAAACAGACCGCGACGACCGAACGGCTAGACATAATATTTCATATTACTAAATAGAGTTATCGCATGACGTGTGTTTTAAAAGTGCCAGAAGGAAATGTCGTCTACTTTTTGTAATAATAGCTAATATTTACTACATACACCGGTAAAAGAAAATTAAAAAACAATTGCACACAATAATTAGTACCTTGGTATACACATGCTATAATACTTGTGTAGTGTTGTGTGTAGTGTATAATGAATGTGAGAAAGTGAAGTAAAAGTAGAGACAGGTGGCATAAGATCTTCTAATTATAAAATAAGTGTTAAACTCTACCGGAAGGAGCTCTATAATATAACATTATTGCAATTACAGTCTTATTCTACTTTATCTAACTTTTAAACTTTATATTAGTGTTAACAATAATTCACAGATAGGAAGATGGTTTCTGTCGATCTGGCATTTCTTGAACTTACTTTGGGTGTTGGCAGTTTGACTTCTGAACCTGTCATCTCGTGAGGCTACATTAAACTAAATGAAACACGGCAATGCTTGAACTAACGAATTCTCATAATAAAGTTTTATTAATTGAATCTGCCACTCAATCTGTCTGTCTGTCTGTATTTTGTATCAATGACTGCATAATGGATATAAAGAAAAAACAATTGCTATGTAAAATAAATTCACTTGAGAACTCATCAAGCCTTTTAAATGGTTTAATTGTTGGGTTAAATTTTTATTTTTTTAGACCATTCATCTAAAAAATGTCGGCAATTAGGACACTTAAAACATAAATTAAAAAGTAATTGGTTCTGTTTATCAGTTTTAGTGTGACATATTTCAAAAACAAAAAAATACGTATTTAATTACGAAATCTTGCGTAAAAGAATGAAATTGCAACCGGTGACTGTTGGCGACGCGCCCGTAATGGTCATTGACTCCATTTGTTCAACCTTCACACTACTCTGTGGAACTAATTACTACCCTTAAGTATGTATAATATTAAAGTGTACCACACTAACGGTAAGAAAATAAAACAGACGGTGTATATATAACCACTACATCGATATCATACCTACACCAACACTACGTATATAAAAGAGAGAGTTAATTAACAAAATATAAAAATTTATGCTGATAACGTCGTTATGTAATTATTTCTACAATATAACGACGACCTATACTTAATTGTTATAAACAATTTACCTACATACCGTCCCCCCTACTCTTTGCACGATGTACAATGTATATACAAAGAACATACCGTCCCCCCTACTCTTTATGTATAATGTACGATGTATAATGTAAATACAAAGAACATAGACTTGTTTACGTTTATTGAACTGAATATGTTGTAATATTTGAACTAGATTACGGCTGGAATAGAGGCCATGATCTAACATCACGAGTAAAAGTATTCCAAAGATGGGATAAAAAATAACACAATGGAGCATTGTCATTTTACTTATGTAAATGTTGTAATATGCGATTATGCTCGTTGCATGTTGGTTAATGACAATATGATAAGTGAGCCATCAAATATGTATAAAGGAAGCTTATTAAAAGTAATTACTTTCGCATTGCGGGCGCTCGCTGAAGCATATTACAATGTTGAAAAGCATATCGCTTTTTAACAAACTAATATTTAGTGATAATGTAAGTGAATACCTTAAGTTGCGCCGGTTTCTCAACTGGGGTAGCAGAGGACGATGATTCAACGGCTACAGCGGCAGCTGTTGTCTTCCGGATTCCATTGGGCTTACCGAAACGACCTGGTAACAAACGCTCACTTACTGTATCTATAATAGACGTTTATTGAAATTGTTACAAGATTAAGATATTAAATAGAAAACCATATTGTATTTTTTACTAACAGCCATTTTGTAGTTGATAAACATTACATACGTGTAACGACATCTTATTACCACCGTACTAAACGTTAGAAATTTGTAGTATGTATGGTAAAGAAATAATATATTATATATCACACACTCTATTGCAATACATTTAATTTCGCATAAAAAATCGCAGAGCACCACAAAATATTCATATTTTCGCAATCGCATTATATATACTTATATTAATAAACACCAATAAAGGTTATCTTCAATATCATCCTGTATTAATAATAAACAAACAAACTTTAGACACCATACTCTTATGTTTGAGATGTTTTCTGACTGTTTACCTTTTACTCGTGTCGAAGTTTCTTGAGGTGCTTCTGTTGCGGCACTGGTGGAGGCGGAGGAGCGCGACCTCGCACCTGCACGTCCCTTGAACCTTGATGGGCGAGTAGGAGCAGTTGTTGTAGTCGTGGTAGGCTCGGGAGTCGTCGTTGTAGTTGTAGTAGTTGTTGTGGTAGTTGTTGTGGTAGTGGTAGGCGTTGTCTCTTCTTCGGTAGTGCTAATTTGTTCAGTTGTCCAAGCATCGTCGTCCATTGTAGTTGATTCATCCAAACTCATCAAATCACTGGATGAACTTATTTCGTTATTTAAATTTTCTCCAGCCAAGTATGCATACAAGTCTAGAGCTACCTTTTCCATAGCTGTCATTGTTGTGTATTCAGTAGTATCCTGTTCGTATGTTGTGGTTTGTTTATATTCCGAAGGCATTTTTGAATCATCAAAAATTTCCTGGAGTTTTACACCACTTTGAAGGCTGTGACCTTCTCTTTGAGTATCTTTCACGATTGATGGTTCTTTTACAGTAGGTAAGACTTCTACGAACTCGGTAGTGGTTTTGCTTTCTGATGAATATCTTGATGGCTGTTCTTTGTAAGAAGCGGGTATATCACCAGAATGAACTTTGAAACTGTCAAGATCTACTAATTCGGAGCTCGGACGTCTGAAATGATAAATTAAAATGTAAATCAAGTTATAAATCCTTTAAGACAACTACAACTAAGTGCTACAAGAAAATGAAATAGCTCAAACAAAGCAATAACATGCTTTCAACAAAAGGTGCTGAAGGATTTTTGAAGTTGCATCTTTATACCTTATTTTAAGTAAAAATAAATCTAAGCTTTAGAAGAACCTGGTTTGAAAATAAGTATTCTTTTTATCATAAAGAAGGAAAGTGTAAGCTTAAAGTTAGGATATTTTTAATAATAATAAATTATAAACTTATTAATCATAGTTTCTAGTGCTATATAATAAGGTTTCAACAATTAAATAGAAATTAATTAAAGTAATGTTAGGCCTAACCCCATCACCATAACTAGAGCTTATAGTACAAAGGTTGTGCGATTTGTTACAATATACACGAGTAATTAAGCATTATATTCAAAGCCAAGTGCAAACTATATAAGATGTAAGATAGTGTTATGAGAATTATACAAAAATGTTGGCTAAAGTACCTGATGTGGCCACGCATTCTGCTTCTAGTATGACCGGTTGATTCAACAGCCACACTGTCAACCTGAGAACGACCACGGTGTCTCCGAGTTTCGGAGGTTACTTCAGGAACATAAGTAGTAGAGCTTGCAGCAGTAAAACTACGTCCACGTGGAGGAAAACGTGTACTCGACGGCAGCCTGGTAAAAAAGAATGAAGAATTGTACGTACACTTATTTCCCCATCCGAGTGCTTTCTTCTTGGTGCAGTGATCTCACTTGGACTCGTGCATCAAAAGGCAGTAAGTGATGTTGGGAGTATGGTAATAAAGTGCTTAAAGTTATGTGTTATTAATCTATTTCTACGCCCCTGCTATACTACAACCCGTGCTAATTTTGCTTTTACAGCTACATCTACTAGCGCATAATTAAGCCATTGCTGCTTTCCGTGATATTGTTACTAAGTGCATTATAATATAGAAAGTTAAACTTACCTCTCTTCATGAGATTCTTCTTCTACTGGCGCTGGGGCAACATTACGGCCTCTGCTACGTGTTCTTCCAGCTGTTGGTAGGACTTCATTGTGTACTTCTGGAGCAATCGTAGTAGTAGTACTTGATCTATCGAGTGTAGTGTATTTGGTTCTGGACTTCGATTCTTTAAAAATCTTGTTATCATTATCCAATTTTTGAACCGGTGCAGCAGTAGTGGTAGATGTTGTGGTACTGGTAGTAGTACTTACAACCTTGTCTTTGCCTTCCTTTTTCGCTTGTTCTTCTTCGTCATAATAATAATATATGTACTCGTATTCATAATCTTGACCATTTGGACCTTTCTTAACTTGAATTCGTGAGTGCTGTTTTTGTTCAGATCCCGCTGATTCGAGCTTAACATTGGATGATAATAAACCACTGTTTACTTCGTCAATAGTATCAAAATTGATCGGAATGTAGTCGTATGCATTGGTTGATACTGATGCTGAGGTTGTCAGAAAGGGTTTTTGTGTGGTTATAACATCTTTATTTCTTAATTTGCCTGATTCTGACATCGCTTCTAGATCAACCGCCATTTTTGAATTAAAATCCTTGTTCTTAAGATTTTCCTTTATTTTAATGTCCTCCAATTTCGATGTGGGAATATCAATCTCTATTGATTCCGAAGCCTTATTTTTTTGTCCCTTTTTAAAAAGAGCCTTTTTATCCTCCTCGATAGATATAATTCCTTCCGTTGGGTGTTTCAATTTACCACTATTTAACTTTTTAAATATCTTTATATCACCATCCTCCTGCTTAGTAACTCTATGATTTGGGTGTTTTTCAGGTATTTTATGTGATGTTTCAAAGTTTCGTAGTGGTGTCTGTTGTCCAGAGCTCACTAACACGTACTCTTCCCCAGGTCGTGGTTCCGTTATTATATCTACCTCCCCGTAGGACGTGTAGAAAACGCAGAAAAGAAAACATCTGAAACAATAAAAACATTTATTGAATCCAAACTTATTATTAACAGATAATATTTATTAATCATAAAATAAATAAAATCTACATATTATGAACCTCGGTGAATTTCCAGATTGCCTATCATCTAATAAACATCTTCCCATTAGGGCGTTTCGATATTATTAATTTTTTTTTTCAAATGAAAAAAATGTTGACTACATACATAGCTATACTCGTATGTGAAAAAATTAAGGCATGTAAAACCACTCATTCATACGACATCAAAAGGAATGTATGACATGGTTGTGTGATATTGATAACCGGAGCGTGGGTGTTAGTGTATATTACGCACTATGATTCTAGTCTAGTGCCGATCGATGGGGTAACGATGCTGCAATCACTTTCGCCGCAAATTACTCTCACGCGACCTCACCATCAAAACTGATTTTACTTTTGATGTTTACTATTACTTTTGATATTTACTATTACTTTTTTACTTTTTATTTTACGTTTTTCCCTTCCGCATTTATTATCTTCATACAAATAAATAACATTCTGGGATTTTTTTGTCAAAAATATGCATTAATTCTTTAATTTTGTCTCGGTCATCAAGGACTCCTTTTTAATTTACATATCTTTTCCGGTAACATATTTCCTGTATAAATATAATAAATATATTAAAAAGAAGATTAATTTATAAAAAAATATTCGAAAATAACAAGTCTCTGAAGAAATATATATTTATTTTAACATAATTTATTTTTATATTAATTTTAACAGAATTTAGGTAAAATAAACAAGTATTGTTTCTATGACAAGAAACTCGGCCTCAACTATTCCGCACACGAGTACAGCTAGACTGGTATACAATGAGTACCGGTTCAATTTCACTAGATGTAAGGTCGCACCGAGAGCAAGGCTAGGTGAGCGTTTATTACAACTATACATAAGACCATTCTAGCTGGACCTGCAGCGATACCTGAGTAAGTACCCTGATCTTCAGGTAACAGACGTCCTTAGAGAAGCGATAAACGCTCTTGCTTATATTGCCACAACTTTGTATCCTATGATATAGAACTTTATACATTTTCCACTAGCAGCTTACTATCATAAACACCTTTGTTGGAAGGTCGCTAAGTTAAAGACGCATTAATGACGCAGTAATAGAATGTATCTTATATTAAAATATATATTAATTAATAACCAAAAACGTAATTCTAACAACACTATATTAATCACCAAAACCTGAAAGTTATTTCGGGTTGTAACACAATATTTATTTTTTTTAAAGATACTTAGTCCTCGTAGTTGTCACCAATTCTATTATATAATTCTTCGCCATTAATTTTATTAATTCGTAGATATTTATTGTACAGAGGTCTGTAGAAGTACGATTTGTAATCATGTCTTTGTTCCAGTTTTCTAAGTACTTGTTTTTCTATCCTGCGTAGTTTGCGTTTTTGCTGTTCTTCGTCAATGTAGTGCATGAATTTTTCATATTCCTGTTGTGGATTGTTATGAATATATTGTGCGATGAACCTGGTGATGGGATGGCTATGGTACTCCCAATGCTTGGGAACGTATGCTGGTGGTATTGGTGTTAATTGTGCAGGGCCGATGAACACATTTGTGTAAAATATAATAGCTCCCACAGGAATTAAACCAATCATTAAATAATAATGGAACATATCTTTACATTTATGCCACTGCCATTTTGATGGCATCAGAGTAAACGTCTTGCATTCTGCCCTCAAAGCATTGTTTATGGAAAATTTTGCTTGATTTATTATAAATATATCCTTGTAAGAAAATTTTATTATTTTTTTGTTCAGAAATCGCTGAAGAATACTTAACGACATCTTTAAGCATATTTCAAACGAGAAAAAATCGTGTGACTGATATTTGACATTTAATGACAAAGTCTACATTTTATAGTGAATTGATTATTATAAAACCTTTTTGTACATTAAAGTTTGTTTTAAAATTCGCGGTAGGTACGTTACGCTTAATTTGTAATGCTAAAATATGTCTATAACTATTTTTACTCTAAATTGCATTTTTTGTTAAACTTTAATGTAAAACCTTTTTACAGATCATAAATATTATCTTCAATAATCAACAAAAATATCAAAATAGTTGAAGTACTTGCGATTATTTAAAATAATTGACTTAAAAACAATCACATATTTTAAAAAAATATGTTACGTTGCGACATACCCTTAAAGTTTCTGCGGTCAACTCTTACATCAGCTTACGATATGTCACGTATTAATCAACCTAACGACCATTTTGTTGATTATTGATGAAAATACAATGGCCATCGTCTTACTTTTTTATACAAACAGAATTACGAAATGAAATGTTACTGCCCTTTTATTATATTCTTCTATATATATTTTATATTCCAAGCGTTTTTCTAGCATCGTTATTTATTATTTGTTTTCTGTTTATTACATTGAACTGTATTATAAATTGTTACAGCTTTTAAATACAATTTATTTATTTCAAACTTAATTTATTTCTTTGGCTATTGGCTGTTGTCTGAGCAGGCCATGAAAGAACTAATTTCAGATGTGAAAACATTTAAACAAATGATAGCATTGAACAGTAACAGCTACTTATAAAACACAAAACAAATGTAGGTACATATTTATATACCTTATATTGTTTTGTTATAGCAATGCCACACTGACCTTTAAAATATAGATGATTTTATCTTACAACCACTGTTATAGCATTTATACTCGTATTACTGACTATTTAAGTTAGTATGAGGATGTATGCGCAAATAAACAACCGAAATAACTGGAGTTTGATAGAATAACCTTTGACCTAATAAAAGTGACATTCATATGCGTAGTTGACCTTTCAATTTGTGACATAAAATCTAAGAACAGGTTTATTGGCTACGCGAGGTGTTCGCTAAAGGTTGGTGGCGTGTTTTGTCAAAAAAAGCAATTGTATTCGTGGGATTCAGTCTTGGGCACCTGTCAGTAGGTCAAGGACTTCGAATATTTCCCACACTTATAGCATTATCTTAATTTAAACACCTGATTATATGATAAGTAAATACAAAGCTAAAACAATATGTGTGGAGTTAGATATGCAAATTAAAATGGGTATTGTTTATATTATACTAAATATAATTAAAGTTATTATGTACATTTTTTATCAGCAATTAAATATGGCGCCTAATGTTATACGTGTTATTACAATATTATAAATGACAATTTTATGAAAAATCTTCACATTAAATGTAATCAGGCTTAACTATCACAAATACCGGAAGAACGTTCGTCTATTTTCCGCCAGATTAAGATGGTCTGAGAAGAGTTCTTCCCACTAAATTTCGTTCATACAGCAGGTAAACTGCGGCGACATATCTTGAATGAAACTTTAAACTAATCTTAAAGTCGAATGCCGTATTTATACAAGACAATAGGAAACATTCAAAAAATTTTATGCACTCAGAATGGTAGATATATTTTAGCCAATTCGGTGGATAAGGAATAATTGGTTTCCCAACAAGTTAATTTCAAGCGATAATAAATATTATAATTATTAAATTTACCTGTTTTGATCAATTATAATAATAATTATTAATAATTTTGTCCAAAACTATTAATAATATTATTTATATAAATGGCTTATAGTTGTTATTAAAGTACTAATAAAATAATAAACCCTTTTAGACCAAATGGAAGTGGCAAATAACCTTATGTTAATATGCAGGATGCTTCTAGTAAAGCAATCATGAAGAATTAAATAAACTGGATTTGATCGCTTAGTTTTCTTCACCGGTTTCTCCGTAGAAAAAATAATATACATATATGTATAATTTAACTAGATTTCCAGTCACAGGTTTATTAAAGAGGCAGGTGGGTCTTTAAAAAAAAATAATCTAGTAGCTAAAGCTAGATGTATTTTAACTAAAATATGTAAATCATATGTAGTGTTCAATAAACGAGAAAAACATGCTCTTATAATCTGCAAATATAAATAATAATAACAAGGGAAATTTAGAGCTAAACCTTAAATAAATATTTTTAGAAAAACAAATCCCTTCTGCGTGATACAAAAACTATTACATTTTTTGAAATTTAATAAAGATGGTTGGTTTCTCATTTAACATTTAAGATGATTTTCCTCCTGAAAAATCTCTTAATTTCTCGTGAAAACACAAAAACTTGTTTAAGTTAAATAATTATATAATAAATATATATTTTTAAGATGATGAGTTAATGATCGATGGCTTATGATTTGAGTCCGAATGGAAGTAAAAATGGCAGACGAAGTCGCTGCCAGCGGTGTATATGTAATAAAAATATACATAGGCGTAACAAAATAGTAACGAGGCCAAATATGCACATAAAATATTATTTTGAAAAGTTATTACTTAAGACATTTATGTGTATTTATCGGTTGGTTTGTTCCAAAAAATACCGTCGTTGCAAAACTACTCAATTGTTATTGCAATAAAACTAGAATTGTATTTATTTTGTCATAATTTTATATGATCGAGGCTTGTTATTCTGGGCCAACATATAAATGAAATAGTAGGCAACAACTGTACATACTTACCATTGTACTGATCTTAATTAAGTATTTTTATTGATTTAACTCTATTGACGTCTCTGTTGGTTACGATAAAAAGTCTTGAACCTAAAAGAACTTTCAAACCTCATATTTTTCGGTAGACGCTGTCTCACTATCAAAATAATAATTGTCAATATGAATAATATTGAATAACAATAAATATTCTTCAGCTCTGCCTTCCTCAGGTATACCGGTTTGATTATAGTTATCACCGATTTCACTTGACGTAATGTTGTTTTCATTTTTAACGGTCGTCGTCCTCGCTGTCTCTGACTCAGCATTACGGATCCTACCACATTCGTGATTTTGCATATCAGCTATCTTTGCTTTATTCCTTAAACGCCTTTGTTCATATGCTTTGATCTTTTCTATAGTTTAAATTATTTTAAGGAAATATTAAGAATTTAGAATAATATATAAGTTGGAAGAGCAAATTAAAAAAATATCTATATATTTTTTGCATTTTATATCTAACATTTATTTATACATAAATGATCGACAAAACACAGGGTCAGTAAATCATTTCCAATAAGTACAAACAGGTAGAATTAATGCTGACTGGCAATAAGTCGTTTGTCATTGAATTAAACAAGTTAAACGAGTGCATGATGCAGCTTTAAAAGATTTTTATCACATTTGACGACGGAATAAAACATCTGACTCAGAGAAACCCGGATACGTATACTTGTACCTAGCCATCCGGATGTGAGGCTTATATAAGAGATCTACTACAAACTATTAAATATCTCCGTTACAGATATTAAGAGTACAACCTTCTTAAACTGGGTTTGGTTGAATTATATCTATTTTTAATGTTAAGATCTCAATGTAAGTAAAAAAAAAACAATAAGTTAAACAGTCTAAAGTTCTTACGTAAAATGATTGTCTAATAAATCTTTATACATTATATTTATATTCATATTTATATTACTGTAACATATTATCAAACCTTACTTTAAAATATAACAATGCGTTGCTGTTTTTATATTTCTCCTCGTGCTTAGACATAATTACCGTAACAGTTGCGTTGAACTCATTCTGTGCTCACTCAACCAATCACAAAATAAACTTACAAACATTTAAATGAAAATAATTCTATACTATATTTTATATCTTGATTATTGTAAATATGTCATATCAGCAAGCATTCTCTAATTATTATCTATCAGAGAGAAAATATCCACTTTCAATAAGGTTATGTTCTATAACTGGTCGAAGGTAATTACAATTGCCGTGACTTACGACTTTCAAAAATATTTCATGATCGTTCTTAGCACTTACTATGTATGATTTATAAAACATTTACATTATTTTTTGTCAGGCAACCGCTAATTTTCAAAATACGTTTATTTTTATTTTTTTATTTTTAGAAACTGTTAAAAGAGAAAGTGTAAGTTGTAAACAGAACAATTATATAATTTAAATACCAACACACCTTACATAGAAATATTGTCTTTGAATTGTTGTCAGTTCAAAAAGTGATAATAAAGGGGCTCAAAACGGTTTATAACTTGGCTCGTCTTTTAAATAGGAATGTAGAGCTCTATTTTTGATTCAAATTTCGTTGAGAAGTATTGTAGATAACTGCCGGCATCATCTATTCTCGTGATTTAAGCAATCAGTCCGTTGGTGACAGTAAATGTAGATATTGTAAATCTGTATCGCGAGACAAGGTCTGATCAGGCATAGCCCGAGCTCCGAGGTCGTCGGTGAACGTACGGGGGCAAATATGTAGCCAATTGCCCTCTTTTTGTCTCGTTCAGTCTTATTTACTTACATGAGTGCGAGGCAGATAGATAAATGGAGATAGTAGTTTCCTAAGAAATTGGATTTGATTTTCACAATCAATATTGCATACAAGTATAGACGGAAAATAAAACGAAACGCCCTTGCGAGTGCAGAATAAAACAAAATCCTAAAACAGGTAAACTTTCAATCGTTACAAAAACAGGAGGGAATTAGCCATTGTATATTCGAATTCAATGAATCGTAATAGCCGTCGTATTCATTAGTAAAGGTGATAAACGATAATTCACAAGGTTTGATTAGTCACGCTGTACGCTATTCCAGTTCATCAACCCTAAACTGCTGTAGGAAATTGTGGTCACGTTGTAATTAACACGTCGCCCGTGATGCGAATTGGAATTAGTTTAAAAAAATACGGAAAACCAGAAGCAAGCCAGTAAAAGAATAAAAACTAGTTTAAATTTATCGTTATAAATAATTGTTAGGTATATTAAATATTTATAAAACATTCATTAATTAATTCTAAGTTTAAATATCATCTTTTCTACGTACAATAATTGAAAGTGAAGAAAACTAAATTAATAATTACGATTCTCACTGATTACTTAAAGTATTAAAAAAACAAGATGGTTTACGTCCACTCCGAACAATAGTAGTTTTTTAGAACTGTATAAATAAGATTTTACAAAAGATTGTTTAAACAATAGAAGTTTTGATTAATTAAAGTAATTTCTATAATAATAAGACAGTTAATAAGTGAGAACTTGACTCTTTCTAATTGTAGTTTCAGTTACAGCAACGCTTACACAATAGTCAGCTGTAAGTATAATTAATTCTCCGATTTTTTTTATATAGGAATGGATATTATACTAGTATAGGACGCTGACACGACTCTTTCAAAGGCCATGAGTAATTTCAAAACATTTACAAATGTTCCACAAAAACTGGATTTATTAATCAAATAGCAGAAGAGAACCAAAAATTTATATCATATTTATAAATATAACAATTCGAATCCCAAGCGAGCAAAACAAACAACGTCTTATGAAGTCGTTGACTTTATATTTAAAAACAGAATTTAAACTGACAGGAGTGATTCCTAAGGCCCTGTCGCACGTCGCATCAGGACACGTCGTGAATTCCAAAGACTACACTCAACACGCGGACGACGTCTGCATCGGACACACAATTATTGATACCGGACCAACGCAGAATACATATTAAAATCATTACATACATACATACATTACAGCTATGTAATGTAAATAGACAAATAATATTGCTTATTGAATCACATTAATTAGAAGTTATTTGGCGGAATATATTTGAGTGGCTACAATTCATAAAATTAAGAAATCAATTGTGAATGGATTATTAACAAACAGCTTATATATACATTATCTTGTATTATCTAGATTGAGTTTAAGAGGTCAAAGTGTTTCGTAACCCGGCCTTGGCAAGAGGAAGTCAAGTGATATCAATAAATACATATTTTTTTCCCGACACAGGACGCAACTGGAACTGCCAAATAGGTGATCAAGGTTCAAGATATTGCCAAATACCTACGCTTCCCTGAGCAGAAATACAACTTTTACCACAATGCCGACATAAAACATGTTTCGTAAACAGGAACTGCGACAACCTACCGCACCCTTGTAACCACATCAAAATGACTAACCAAACGTATGAAGAATTATAGATTTTATTACATGTAGGTAAATAAACAACGAAATAAAATAGTTAATAAACCATTCTTGGAACTTGCAAAAAATATGTACAAAACAAAAACCCCAATGCCAATCCACAAAATCCAATCAGCTTGTGAATCAAACAAGTATTATAATGTTGTATATTCGAGGAAATATTGAAGTGAAAGCTATAAAAAATATTTCATTAGAGTCCTTCACAATAAAATAATTTCAGAACAACTACCGGACACCATAATATAATAAACCAAGGAGATACAATGTTCAAGAAAGCTTGTTGGGCGTTGATAATGATCAATCTTGAACATAAAAATGTTGTTCAAAGTTTCAAATTATCTACACTTAAACATATTTAGGCATGTCAAACTCATATTATATAAAATATAACTAAATGTTAAAATAATTCAGATTTATTATTTATAGAAAATATCTGCACAGTATTACATATGGAGAAAATGAATTGATATACTAAAAAAGCTAATATATGTTTTATTAATGTTATCTCATAAAACATTCCACAAAAGGTCGCGTCTTGAAAGTGAAACTTCTCGAAGCTATAAGCTTATAAAGTGTGAAGATGCACACGTGTAACATTTTCAAACCGTGTCGCTCGGGGATGAACCCGGATTTGCTTATTGATGCAACATAGTTAATCCAATGACAGTTTTATTATGTCATCCTACGAGTATACCTGTTTACAGATAAAGCTTATGATGAAATTTACACATAAAATAAAAGGTCACGACTTTAAATTTGACAAAAATGTTATTGCTTAGATTAGCATTTAAGAATTAGGTTATATTAATTACAACATCGAAAGTATTTTCATCTTAAATCAATGAATAAGTATTCAAATTATAAATATACAATCGGAATACTAAAAAATATTATTTATCTTTAGCTAAGTGGCTATCGAAATCCTTTTCGTGTTTGTAATTTTCTCTTATCGATTTATTTTCAATTTTCAAAATTCAATTTTTAAATGTTGCAAACCGTTTACGGATCTTTAAATAACATTCAAATATTTAAAATACCTTAATGTGAATGAATAATAATTAGGTACAAATTCAATATATTAATATTATATTAAAATACCAGCCGACCTTCAGATATCAATTAATAAAGAAGTCGGTCGGTATTTGACGTTTGTGGAAGGTCACTGAAGTTGAATATTTAAGTTTAATGTGTCTACTATTAGCGCGGTCCTTTATTGGTCTACACCTATCTACGAAAGAATAACAATTTATACAACCATTAGGTTACAAACAATTTAAACTGAATTTACATTTATATATTGAATTTAATATAGAGAATAGGAATTAAAAATATAAAAATATTTTTTCTTTCCTATTAGTATTCCTATCATTGAAAGTATTACCGTAGCGAAAGAAACAAGTAGAATTAGTAAGATAATACAGAATTATTTACATTAAATATATATCCACATATACCTATTAGGTATTTTGCGTATGCGTGGAAGGAAGGTGATGGGTCGTGCTGGCGGCTGCGGAGCTGTCGATGTCGCGCCACCGGCTGCCCTTGACATATCGTTCCACAAGATAGAAAGTGCAAAGAATCAAACACACGGAGTTCTAGGTATTATTGGCCAGACATTACCGACTATTAAATAACACAAAACAATGAATCTAAAAAAACGACTACAATACTTATTGACATGTATTATTATTATAAATATCAATGTTAGATCATTATTCGTAATTTTATGAAGTTACCTATATTTCTATTTGTTTTCTATAAATGCTAAGTAATATTAGTCACAATGTTTCGAATATTCAATAGGTAAGCGATGATTTCACATTGAATGCAATGCGGTAGGCGAAAGCGACAGTGGGTCGAGAGGCTGGAGATGAACTGCGCTGACGGATCCACTGTTGTACCGAAAAAGGCGCGGTACCCACTACATTTATTGTTTGCTAACGAATCATTTGACATGATAGACTATTATATTATACAATAGCTTTTACAATACAATATATTGAGAAAGGCACGCGTTGAAATATGAGTATGTGTGCGTGTAGGTGTTATTATTAACTATGATTATTTTTATTTATTATGAAAACTATATTCAATAGAAGAATTCTTGTATCGAATAGTGGTACGTGTTAAAAACGAAAGTGAAGGTCAGCTGAAGACGAGATGCGATGATGCGAGAGTGGACGAGACCGGTCTCAGCCGGCTCTTACGTCTCTAAAATGGACAAGCTTGCGACACCGGTGTTGTCCGGGGAAACTCGTCGTGGGATATCCGTAAATAAATGGACAGATTACACTTATTATTTCGCTTCATAAATATTATAGTTTCCCATTAAGAAAATCAGTGAGAAAGTAATTTTAAATGTTATAAGATGAACTAGACATACATACCTGTTTTAAAGTTGTCAATAAATTATGAGACTGTGAGACCTACCTAATTTATATTTAAGATATTCTAAAACATCTTCTGTCTATCCCTCTTTATATTAGTTGATTATTTGTAACAGTGATCAATGCAAAAAAAAAGCTTAGAGTACTTTAGAATATAATATAATAGATAGAAGAAGTCAATTGAAATCTGCATTTTTTTTAAGACCGAAGATTTTTTAGACGTGAGCCATGAGACGCTTGTTGAAACCAATATTATGGAATTATAATAAGGAAGTATTCTCTTAACATTAATCCTATTATTTTAATTATTACAATAATTAGTGACGTTATGTGATTATATTTATGTTTTAGTTATTAAATAATGTATGATATGCATTTTGAAACAAGCGAAAAATATTACGTCTCTTTACGTACTTCGATTGTAAACGTGCTATAAATATCTATTACCACTTTCTTTTTACAAGTTGATGTTACGTACATCTGTATCGCGGAGAAATTTCAATTTTTACTGATTTGTATTCCAAAAGAGAGCCACCAAATCACGTGATGACAAAATGTTAAAAATAAATTTCCTTTTAACAGCGAAAGTGAAACAATAGTAATAAAGACATGTGATGTTTAGTGCAAATAGCGTATTTATTATTTTTAAAGTGAAGAAACAAACGCGCAAATAATATTTTCACGCTATTTAAGTTACTTAAATATAATAATTGCATACAAGTTTGGGTCGTTATGAAATCATTAATTTGATATTATTAAAAGTTTTTATTCCAATTAACAAAGCATTAATATATGTCACTTATGAAAAACTATTTACTAAAGCAGTATTTTCTTAAATTTATATTAACTTTTGTGAACACGAATTCTATATAGCATTCGAATGTCATTCATTAAAATTAACTTACGTGAAATTTCTTAACGGTTATTTTTTGAATGTAATTCGAAATCATACGTCAATTGTAAAGAAACTAAAAGCTTTTATAGATAAAATCCACACCGGAATCACGACTAACTTATTGCATACTAATTCACTATAGCGGGAAAGTAACCGGAAAGTCTAACGAATGAAATATATACAAATAAGTTCCTCAGCTGATACGAATTGTATGATTATTTTTTTTTTAAACTGTTGTTACAGTGTTTAGAGTAAAATGAATGAAATTTAGAGACGCCGCTAACTTACATTCTATTAGCACTCGTGTTGTAAACGATTACAGAGGGTTTGTAAAAGAACGATTATTAAATCATTGGTTATATATTATATGGAATTTACACATTTAATTTGTTTTTTTTTTAATATATTAGATGATAAATAGTAAAAATGAATATGATTTTTAAGAAGATATAAAATCTTATAATTGATTTACACATTTTATTTGTTGTTTTTTTAATATATTAGATGATAAATAGTTAAAATGAATAGATATGATTTTTAAGAAGATATCAAATCTTATAATTAATTTACACATTTTATTTGTTTTTTTTTTTAATATATTAGATGATAAATAGTTAAAATGAATATGATTTTTAAGAAGATATAAAATCTTATAATTGATTCAGTCACAAATCAACATATATATTTAATTAATATTTTAAATCAATATTTTAGCTAGGGCTAGAAAACCACTTCGGTTTTTTATATATGTAATACAATCTTAGATAGAAAGAATGTGTCTTGAATATGTGTCATATAAGGGATATTTTAAGAATGTCGTTAATAGAAAATGAAGAGCGAAGATGTTGTCACCGTTCATAGCATTCCAACTCATATAAATATAATTAGTATAAGCTTGAGCATTTCGAAATCACATAGTTATTTTCTCATTATAGTGGTTTATTTATCTGACATACTTAACGTTTAAATAATTATGTGTAACCTTGTCGCTATATTTACAAGCTAGGTAAAAGAATTTATGTCGCCATGTTCTTTATCAGGGAAAACCACGTCAAGGCTAGGAAGCTTTACGCAAAAGAAAGTTTTTATGGCTTAGAAGGTTTGACGCCGCAAAACTGCGGTAACTGCAAGGTTATTTAAATTAATAACACGAGTTGTGGATCAAGTATCGCTGTACATAGTGCTTTCTATATTTGTTATAAGAGATGACAGTAGCGGCGCTGGGCGGGCGCGGGGAAACAATGTGCGCGTTTAGTCGTGCATATTTTAAAAGCAATATTTCGCAGCCTTCATTGAGAAACACGCGCCCTCATTCGTGATGTCAGTTGCTTGTCGTTGAGCAAGCACCCGGTTACCACACGAGAAACCAGATCATATTATTTAGGTAGCATCTACCTGGATAGGGAAGATGACTCGCCAATCTTCTAAGACAATGTTACGTAAAGTTCTAGTCGATAATCGTTCCACCTATGCAAACATCAGATGAAAGTGACAAAGTACCCCGACAGGTTTTGATCCGCTATATTTTATGAATAATTATTATCTATTAGAAAGTTATTAAGTAAAAAATTACAAAACAATGTTACGAAATAGCCACATAATTATGAACATTTTATTATGATAGTATTACTTTGAACGTCACTCCGCTTTAAATAATATTAGGAAGAATATATATATATATATATATTTTAATTAAATAAAATTTATAAATAAAAGTACTCACAGCGCTATTTTAGAATCCATGGCGAGAATAAGCTGCAGGAGCTACAGCGAGTTGAGTGCGAAGTGCGTGTGCACGGCCCGGTTCACTCGGGCTGCTGGCTGCAACAGAAACCTCGAGTCAGCACACGCGCCTTTCCCAAACGACACACAGTTGCGACAGTGAAGCTCAACGAGGAAGCTGCATCGCACATTTAAATGCAACGTTAATGTCAGAGAGCGTTTAAATGCCAATAGCGGCGACCTTTCGGTTTTGAACTAGCTTGCGCAAGTGAGGATGGCCGGTCGTGTGAGAAAGGCTAGTGCGTAAGGGGACGGCTTAGTACGGTGGGAGTTGGAACGCACCGGAGTTCAAGACGAGGTGTAACACCGCTGGCGACGCGATACCAAACGGCGACTAACCTCGTCGCCGTGTGCGCACCTCTTACTTATAGCCGCGTGCCCACACGCGCTCCGCTGTGCCGTCGCCTGCTGACAGTTGCAGCACGAGCTCCTCAAAATCTCAATTCAAGCTGTCATCGCCATGACATAGGCTATGTATGTTATACATGGGGATTAGGAGAAGTAATTCGTATTACCATCCATGATTTGAAAAAGACAGGTTTTTTTTAACTATTGCCATGAATAAGTCTTAACCTTTTGTATTTATTAACAATCATATTTTATATTTAAAACTTAAGAATTAGGTCATTACAATATCCAATAAGCGTATCGCTACTTAGCATATCATTTAAAATCTTGTAGAGTTTAAAGCATACAAAATAGCCTTCAGACAGTCTAAGACAGAAACCGTAGTAACTACTAGCGGTCTGGTTTCTAAATTTAGAACTATTCAAGATCTACGCCCGTAATACTCTTCAAAAAATACCTCTCTAATAAACAATAGTATTGATTTCGTAATACATAAGACACAAACATATCAATATAAGATTGGATTATATGATATAAGTGCCCGTGGCCCACTGCGCTACTTGAGCTAGCTTTGACCTGTGATACTTTATATTATAGGTCATTTAAATCAGTTACCTTCTCAAATGTATCAACAGATATAACATAACAGGGCATACAAAGAGCATTGCTAGTAGTATACAAAGAAATGATCTATTAAACAATGAATATTATTTTCATACAAGACAACTGGTATATATAGTCTTTTCGTTTTCTTAAGGAGTTATTTAATTATATAATACATGAAAGAAACCAACCATTTTCATCATTAAAAAGATAGAAGTCACAAAAAGAAATCTACTTCGTTGAATAAAAGACATCAACGCGCGACGAAACTCTATTTGTGTTTCCTTGAATGATTACGTCATAATTAAATAATAATATAAAATGTTACTAATCTAGAGTGAACTTCTGTTATAACAACTATAATAAATTAAAGTATTTCTTAAAAGTTATTTTGTTCGTTATATACTTGAAGGTTAATTAGCAGCTGAAATATCTTAAATTTTTTTACACATGACAATGATATATTTTGTTTCAAGAGATTTATTTACTATAATTGTGATAAATAAATAAAGGTTCTTTTGATTTATGACATGTTATTAAAATTAAGATTATATCTTACTATTATGAAAATGAAATGTTTCAATGCTTATATACGTCAAATAAAATTTAATCACTGGATGATATAGACTATAATTTTAAAAAAAACTACTAAGACGACTTTTTATACCGGAAAAGTACGGTCTCCCATGAGTAAGACTCCTTATTTTAATTCCTCTACCACCTATCTAATTGAAGGGATTCCTTATAATAACCAAGACAAAATTAATAACGATTTAATTAACTAGAATGTGGAAGTACGAACCACAATCACCGATAAACTTCCGATTTATGTTCCTTTTAAAGTATTTAAAAAATAAAAAAATATAAGAAAAATATTATAATTAAGAAAAAGATTACGATGTTAACATTATTTTAAAGCTTCTTGTTTACTTAAGAAAAAAAAATACAACAAACATAATATCGTCATATTATAACATACTTTTATCTTCAACCTTCTTTCAATCTTCTCATCATTTTTAAACTAAACTTACTCATTTAAATTTCCTAATTATTAAAGACTTGATTGCCTGACATAATCATTTTAAAAAATTTGCTTAAAAACTCTTTTAATCAAAATTTATTCAAAATATTTAAGATATTATTATACTGATGGCATTATTTTTATATATATTTTTAAATATTTTTTAACTGTAACTACATATAACTACTTGGCCTGATAAAGTGAAGGCTCTTTTTCCGCCGACGTCACTTGCGAATACATATATCGAGAGATTAAAAAATGAAAATTGATTCTTATTAAACTTTTATTTTTATTTTAGTGAAATGTGTAAAGTGTACTATCAAGCTTTGTATGTAATGTAGCTTATATATAGTATTTAGCAAATTCATTTTCCTATTAGACCCGAGATGAGGACATTTGAAGGAAAGAAACAAACACACAAAGTTTTACGTATTTTTGAATATACCCGATCTTTTGATTACATATAAAAGTACTAGATGTATATATATTATATATATATGTCTGTGTATGTGTGTGTGAGAGAAATAATATTACCTGTACTAATAAAATTGTTTGTCCTGGTTTGGATTTGTGCTTGGGCCTTGGCTTATATAAGAAAAACTAAAAATAAAATTTCATTTCAAATTTCAAAAATTTCACTCACACGAAGTCGAAAAAACTACTCTAGATTAATTAGTAAAGCAGTATGTTGTAAATTCATTAACACTTTTTATTCATTTACATTTAAAATGATAGAAAAAGAAATGAATATGGTGATATCATATTGGTTTGCATTTTAAACATATTTTGTTTTTATTAAGAAAATTAATATATATATATATATATATATATATATATATATATATATATATAAATATAAATATTTACTACTATCATTCTATCTATTAATGATATAATCTATGCAAAGATGCGTACCAAAGTTACCTAAGAATTCAATTTACATCATGCATAGTTACGATAATGCTTAGTTATTTAGTCATTTCACCAGTGATATTACATTTTAATACATAATATATATACATATATTTTAATAATTATGTATATAATATTAAAAAAAAAAACACTAGCACATTATATGTATTTGGTTCGTTACACGTTGGATATGGCGGGATATTAAAACGTTAATTAACTTAGCTTCCCAAGTCATATTAAAGGCGACAATGTCATAGTTAAGTCGTTTTAAATTCTCCCGACCTGATAATTTATAATAATCATCATAAAGTATTTTCCCCACTCTTATATAGTGTTTAATTTGTGTATCCATTTTATAATCAATAACAAATAAGAGCTTCGAAGAGTTGTATCTTTCTCTGTTATAATTTTTCGCAAAACGTAGGAAAAATATCTCTTCGTAATAAAACTTCTTATTACATAAGACTTAATGTTCACAATTGGTTTTAATTATACGTGATGCAATTGTAACTAATTATGTATTTAAATGTTTTAAGATTCTTTGTCTCTAATTACTATCTGAATATATTCATTAATACTATTTTTTTAATAATTATATATCTTTTTGCGTCATAAGGAATATATATTTAATTGGTCAGATGACACTAATCGAGATGACACATAGCGAATTGATGGTTTTTCATTTTAGTAAAATGGTTTTAATTGCTCTCAAAGTCCGTGCCTGAGAAGTGACTACTAATTTATAATATTTATAATACAACCTCGATATAACAAATTCCAAGGGGACACGTAAATATTTGTCATATCAAGTAATTCGTTAAACTGAGTTTAGTTATATTGAGGTAAGGTTGGTCTAAAGTTATAAAGAGGTAAAAAAGTAGTTTAATGATGTTTCGCTTTTCTGGTGGGAACGCTATTATTGGTTAATATTGGTGGGAACGTTTTATAGAGGTTTTGAGTTGACAAAATTCGTTAATTAGAGGGTTATTCGTTAATTTACACTTTTTGATAGCTGAGAATTCGTTATAAAGAGTTTGTTCGTAAAAAAAAATCGTTAATATTTTACATTAATTCTTATGAACAATTCAAGGGAAAGATTTATAAAATCGAGGATGTCGTTATATTGCGATTCGTTATATTAAGGTTGCACTGTAGTAGTTTTTATTACCTATCTGTAAGTTTCATGCAAAAACCTTCTGGATATATCTTATAAATTTCGTACTCGGATATAAGTAGGCTACGTATAAAACCTCCTTGTAACTCTAAAAAAAAATATTGATATCCGTTTTCAAAGTTAGAAATAAAGGGTAAAATATTTTTTTCGGAAATAATTTAAAATTATGATTATCAAAAAGGCATTAACTGCACTATTGAAATATACGAATCGTCAACAAACTAACATAGAAACAAACCAAAAATAAATAAAACTTATTTAAAGTTATTTTTAATGTATTTAGTAACAGTAAAACAGTAAATGTAAAACGGTATTCAGAACATTTTGAAAAAATCCCAAAACTTTTAATGTCATTAAATATACTTTTTTTTAGCTATAGGAAGAGGTTGGTTAGCTAAGAGGTAAAAGACAGCAATTCTCCCTGCGGTTTCTAATAAAAATAGCTGTTTTATATCCCTGTACCTTTCCGCATGGAATTCTCAGAAATTATTTTTAAAGTTTAAATTATTAGAATGAATAACATCAATCTGTTGTTGATAAATATTTATGAAGGATTTACGTAAAAATGTGTTCAAATATATATTTTATTTTTATTTTTCCTACCTCGTATGAAAAGCAGAAATTAAAAAAAAATGAGTGTTACAAACAGTATCCATAAATATTATATCTTTATAGCGAATTTATATTTTTTGTTTACTGCTGCGCTTTAGGAGAACTTCAAAAACTCTTTAGGTGTTCTGAAATCTTTCTCTAGAAACCTTTTAGCATTATCATTCTTCTAAGTACATAAAGATACCCTTTTGTTCTATTTTTATAAATATATATTTTTATGTTATGAAAAATATATATATTTGATACAAATACCATTTTTATTGTCTGTGTGTGATAACGAAGAAAAGAATTATTTCCAATTTACGTAACATTCAGAGTGCCAATCGTACATAGTCGTGGGTAATCGCTAAATACAGTGACATAGTGTCATAGACCTTTAGGTATTATTACAGAATGAGGATGAGGATTGTCTATCTACTTACCTAACTGCCGGGGTTTCGTAAAAGACGGTTAGGGTAGTTTTGATGCGGTATATCAGGCACTCCTTACGTCCTTCGATGGCAATATTTCCAAGAAGGATTGGCAGGCAGGTACTTCAATCAGATGGCCATTGCGATGGCGAATGGCTATGGCGAATTGCGTGTCTCAGAGTACTGCCCCTGTCTATTTCTAGAAATATGAACGATGTATAGGCAAGTGACAACAGCCGTGGATGTAGATTATGTAATACCATGTGAAATTTGGAATAAAATAATGAAGCGAAGAAGGAGAGACGAGTGTAAGATAACAGAACCAATTGCCATGAGTGGTCCGTCACCGTCCACCGTCCGTGACCAGCGTCACCATATTCTTCTTACGCCAGATTACAAAAAGCGATATGATATTATTCATTATTTTGCAGTAGTCAAAGATATAAATACAAAAAGTAAAACACAACTAAAAATGGTACAACAGTGGGCCTTACTCTTATTGCTAAAGAGCAAACTCTTTCAAGCAACCTTTGGGTAGAGGACATGCGGTATGAGTGTGGAGTTAGACCCTTAAATAGAAATACGAGACAGAACTACAGCTAAATGATTATGCTTTTTGATATTAAATGATTTCCATTCACGGTTCCATATTTCCAACCTCTTCCAACTTCATATCATTAAGCTATTCACACTATTACTTAACGATTGTCTTATTAAATATAAATAACCTTTTAGTAACACTATTATAATTGTATAATTGCTTTTAGTTATAAAATGTATAACTACCTGACTAATATATTTTGTAAGACAGTACAATATACCTATGTAATAATTTGCACAATACTGTTTATACCGGCCTGGTAGGTCCATAAAACGTGCGTTTTCGCCTGTGCTTGAACTCTCGTTGGAGAGTAGTAAATTCCTTGAGTGGAACAGCAAGTGGGTCATTAGTTATTTACTCATAAATTATAATAATCACAGCATGCATAATTTACTCAGTGAAGTGTTAATTGTCATTGGACCTATAATTATTCTCGACTAGACGGATAAAGAATGATGATATTCATTTTTTTCAGCACCAACAAGATTTCTTTGTTAAGAAATATGATAAAGAACTGTACAATAAAAATCAATTCAGATCTTCAAATTATAATTACTGCTACTTTGTAAATAAAAGTTTTAAATATTATATTGTCAGAGCATTCAAATGATACGGGTGCATTAAATGTCAAGGTTGTGTTGTGTGCCATCGCCACGCCATGTCGAATTCAACTGGTTTTGTTCCCCATCATTGCGACAGACGAATACTTAATCATTGAAAATTGTAGGCAAATTCCACATGACTCATGAAGCCAGAAAGCTTCAAATTGATGTGTAATATATTACATATTATTGAATTCTTTACTTTCGTTTTAGGCAACTCGGTAATTATAAAAAAAACGGTGTGCCTGATGTTTTTTTCTATAATCTAGCAGTTTCACGGCATACCGTGTTCGTATTGCAATCGTGTGCTTCTGTTGGGTCAATATCAATTGTATTTTATTGCAAAAAATATTTTACAGTATTGTATGCATTGTCCATTTAAGTATTTCAAATTCCTCCTCGCAGTCGAAGGTGATGGCGCCTTTGATAAATACACTGTTTTTGAGGTTTAGGTAATTAACTGAATTATCTCTACATATAATAAAATAGTAGCAAGGGAAAATCTGTTTACGTAAAATATTTTCTGGATAAAATACTGCTTCGTAAATATATGCCCTAGATATATATTTTTTTCCTAGATATATATCTGTTTGTTAGTTCGCGCATTACACAAAAACCACTGGAGAGATATTGATGAAATTTGAAATGATTATAGTTACCTACTTATAGAATACTGTTCACTCAGTAAATTTCTATCAGTTTCACGGAAAAATGAAAAAAATTCGGCTTGAATGAATTACAGCATAACATAACTACTGTATAGATTTTACTATATAGGACCTTTTAGACTCTGGAAAACTCACATTTCGATTTTCATTTAAAAAAAATCACGAGATTTGACTTTTAGGGTTTGAGCTATAATTACTGTAAACTTTAAATGTATTCTATATTTATATACATTTTAAGTGACAATAGATAATTATCTATGAGCCCATGATTTAACAGAAAGGGAGAGGACCAAATGAAATTTCTGTCAACAAATAGAATATTTTAAATTTGGTCCCTTTAATTAGATATATAATTCACCATTATTCAGGACAACCAAAATCTGAGCTTAGCATGAACCGCACGCCGTTTTAATTACCTGCAATTTTTTTTTAACAGCCGGTAGGTAGCTAACATTGTTACTATATTTTCTGAATTCTAATAAGTGTCCCTCGTCGTCCCGGATATTAGTAAAATCACTACTGGTACCAGTAGGGGCTGAATGGAGGTGTCTTAGGCACCATAACCTGGTAGTGCTCTCCCCATACTCCACACCGAGAGCTTATACAAACAGATCATCAGCTTTTTTACTGGACAGAGAATACAGGTTGATGACTTTTTTCCAGAATCCAAGCCGGTGCCGCTGGTGATCCCAGCCGTGCAAGACTCTCAGAAAAAGGCTATGAGTTAAGAAAAAATCATGTCTTTTATTGAAAACTTCTAAAGCTAAATTTCAGAATGGGGAAAATTAAATCTCGTTCAGTTTAAGACCCAAAAGACACAAGTTTGCACTTCTTTCACTAAGACAACATCACCGCTCTTCGAGAGCACTCTCCAAAATGCCTATAAAAAAATTGGAGTACCACACCTCGACATTTGACGTCCACTCACGTCAATTTCACGTTTGAAGGTCTCGTTAGGCTCGATGAAATTGGGAGTGATCAATAGAGCGAAGCGAGCGATTATTTCAAGCCCTCTAGTACGGCTTGAAATAATCGCTCGCTTCACTGGACCGTGCTTTATACTCGTACAGAGCCAGCCACTTCGGGCTCTGTGTAAATCACGGGTCCAGTCACATGTAAAGTACCGATCTTATCTCTGGGCCGAATCGCCCAAGTATCAGCTACCATTTCATTTTTAGATTCTGAATTAAATAGATTTTTTTTTTCATTTGACTCCCAACAACACTTCTTAGGTAGGTTTAGAAATATTTCTAAAGAATAGGATTATGAAATGAAAAAGTATTTAATTTACATATTTTATTGCATAGAATCATATAATTATTTAAAATGTAATTTTAAAAATGTCAACCTTGTGTAATATAAAATTATTTTGCAAAACTTCGACATCCATTTATAAAATAACTAACTAATTTGAGTAAAACATAAGGAGAAAAATAAAATGATATCACAATATACTTAAATCAAGTAGGTTTCCTAAATATAAATTGAACTAAATATTTACAAATTTGGTTAATGAATAAACCAGCATGAAAGTTATGAGAAATCTATATTTATACGAACTTCAGAGTCTAAAAAAATGGCAGACACTTCACACAAGTTGTCATCGATATGTCTTGGTATCGTATTTGACAACTGAAATAACGAGAAAATTGAGCTAATATGAAATTATTTATATGAATCCATCGAGTACAATTCATCGACAGAATATATCAGAAAAAAAAACAACACATCCAACAATGTACCTTCATTTTATAATTAAACACGTAAACAGTTATTTGAATACAAAAAAGAAGACCTATTATCACATAAAAACGTCATACAAGTTTCAGCAAATGATGACACAACATACACGCAATTTATTAACTAATAGTATATAGTATAAAAAAAAAAACATTTTCTATTATATATTGTTTTTGTTAGTCGACTTTAATGATCAACTATATCTTAGAATTTCAAAACAGTTTCATTAGATGTTTTAAAATTAACCTTTCATCTAGAGTACATGGAGAATAAGTGAAAATATAACATTTATGTAACAAAGTAACAATGGGATGTTTCATACAATAATGCAACGACCCTTTTATTTCCTATTGACAATATAACGCATGCTTTAATAAAAGATTTAATGTGTGAATTCAATCATGAATTATTTTCTTAATAATCAAATATTTAGTATGATCACGTAATGGTGTTAACTTGTATATAATATACAAAAATATTATCATAAATAGCCGTTACATTTTGAAAACTTTTATTTTCACTTGAACCCTTAATTAATACTAGAGGTTAATTCTTGTTATTTTTATTAATTAGACTATAATATATAAAGCTTTTTTTATACTTTTAATTTTTTATTAGCTTGCTAAGTTTTTTAAATATGTGTTAAAATGTAAAAAGGGGACATATTATAAATGTTATTTTACAACGATTATAAAAAATACAAAATAGTAATAAAGAAGTTCTAAATTACTAATATTATATTAATAAGAAATTGGTATATTGCCATTTGTATTTTCTTTTCTAACTTTATTGCTAATAAGCTTATACTATAATTGTACTTCTAAATAACATGTTCTATTCGACTGATGGAGTTACAAAATATATTATTAGCCTTAGTTTTGTAAATATAACTATTTATTGATTATAGAAATGACTGATTTTTATTGTTAAATGACTGCCTTTTAACTAATTTTAGGTGAAAATTTAGTATTTTAGCCAGAAATGGAATTTATTGGGCACTTATTAATTTTCTTACATTTCAACAAGATCAAACATGTATTTAAAATTCTTGGGCAAAATAGTTGGTGCGTTCGTGAAATGAGTCACTTAGTGGATTAAGTTTTATATAAATATTGTTTAAAATTATTTTTCTTAAAAATATTTTATTAAATTTAACTCATAAACTGTTATCACAAGATATCTAACATCTGACAATCTTTTAATCATTCTGATCTTTCGATAATTATTGGGTCAATAAATTTAATGCACTAAGTCACTATATGCTAAGAAATCTTTATATCTTGTTCACAATAACCGGTAATAAAAAAAAAACAAATATATCTCATTAGATATTCGATCCTTAATCAATCAATCAATCAATTGTTTTTTCAATGAATTAAGTACCTCTTGGTGATAAAGTGCATCCTTAACTTACACATTGAAAAACTTCTAATTTACTATTATATACTCTAGCAAAATTCTACACTAACATATACAAATATTTGAGGCGAGTATTATTAAATATATGAAAATATCTATACGACACATAATGTACAAGTTATTCTACTGAACCGATTTATACTAAAACTGCAGACTTTACTTTATTTAGCATAAATACCTATATTTTAGAGTATAAAAATTATTGGAATTTACTTTTTTGATTGCTGCTGCTATGAGGTAAGATATAATGTAAGGGAATGTACCCATAATATGTGACACGTTTTGGGGGGAAGGGGTTTTTGAAAATACGACGATTGGTCACTGGGGCTGAGGGTGGTTTTGATTTTCGTCACGTAGTAAGATATTTACAGTTGTAGTTATAGGAATGCCCGCATTCTCCCCGTCACGCAGAAACGCCGACAAACGTGAGCCAAAATATATAGTTTTTAATTTCCTTCTGAATTACTACTTTCTTTATATACTTCTGAATTACTACGTGAAACTTCAAGGAGGGTATCTAAAATAAGGAGGGGAAGGGGGGCTGGTAAAAACTTTATGAACTGGTCACGTAGTTTGGGTACGTTGCCTAAATTGACTTATTGATTGCTTAGAATTAGCTCTAGGCATATCAGATAAATCCTTACATTACAATATATTATTTATATAAAAACAACTAATTTATCTAACACAGGGCCACGAACGCATATTCTAATGCGAATTATAACCAACCTACAATAACCTAATGTAAATATTCGACCGACATCTTGACAACATCTCAAGATCAGTAAGTTTGAGAAACGTATCTTTTAAAATTAACAACTATTGAATCAATATTTATTGCATATTACCTATACATGAATCACGCAGTATTTAATATGAGGCACTAATATGAAAACCCGGTGTCGTAAGTATATATATAAATATATTTATATACTTTTAGATTAAATAAAATAAGTCAACCTTTAAGCTGTAAAAACCACTCATAAATATATATAAAAAGAAACACTTAGAACGTCAAGGACACAATTAACCCGTTATTAATTTGCATTTAATTATCATATTTAACAATTATACCGCTATTTTGATAGCAATGTGGTCAATATATTCTTCTTCTTATTAATTAGAATAATTGGTAAATATGATAAAGGTCAAAAACTATATTACTTTTAAAACTGGATTATTATTATGTGTCAATTCACTAATGTCACAGACGTATAGATACCATTGCACATTGAATATATTACGAGATTGCTATCAAATCACTTGCCTTTAGCATTTAGTATGTTTCATCGAAATAAATTAAAGATCCTACAATACCAGGTTTCATTCGCGATATGATGACGATAAGCAATTTGTAGATAGATACATGGTGTAGATTTCATTTGTGAATAAATTTAATACCGTTTATAGTTTACTTACTATTTATAATAACGTTATTGTAAAACCAGGTACTTAGCAATTATTGTTGCCACGTGGTAGTGTGAAGCCGACGACTAACTTCAAAATTTATTTATTTAAGGTACTTTGAATCTATGCCTACTTTGTCGATTTTAAACTGTATCTAGTACATTTCTCCAATTTTTGCCGATTAATTCCTATTTTTTTTTTAATCTTTGGTTACATTATTAATTGGATATAGATATAACCCAGGTTACGAGACCTTCATTATGTTTGATAATAACACATTTATAAATCATTCTTCTGTACATTTATTTGTCACTTTGGATGGCTTAGATTTTCACACCCGTAGTTCGCACTGCAATTGCGTTTTAGGTGTTTCTTATTATTTAAGGATTTGTCACACATTACAAACACTGGCTCTCCTTACCCATTGAATTGTAAATTTATCTTCATGTATTGTCAACACAGGACAAAAAAAACCATTGCAAATGTATGTAAAAGGTTTTTTTTTTGTTGAATATAAACCGATTCATTATAAGTATACGATTCTTTAAACCGATTCTTAAATATGAAATGTGTCAATTTATCTATATAGACTGCATATTAAAATCGATATCCCGAATGAAACCTCGTCTTATGTATAACCTTAAGCAAACAACACAATGAACAAAATTATATGATCAGATATATTATCTGAATATTTTAAATAAAAACATACTAAAATATTAATATAAACAGGAAAGTATTAGTATTTATAGAATAAAAACTTGAAATTGCTGACTGATTATACATTTACAACTGCTTCTTCGAAAAATTATAAAAAAAAAACGAATTTGATGACAACTATCGTGTTGACCTCTGATTGGATGACATCGTGCGAGTCGTGATAATCAGCCAATCATAACTCTTGACAGCGCTGCCTAACATTTAAAAACATCCTTCCAGAAGCCAGCATTTGGTGGTAACAAAAGACCCCTCATTGAAGTATTTCAACCCTTTTGTCGCAATACCCTTTTGTTGAAAATGTGAATATTTATTAATTATTGCAAAAGATAATTTTAAATTTTCATCATTACGTCACCTGAAATATGACGACAGCATTTGATAAATTATTATTCTGCCAGTATTGTAAATGAATTCATAATAATAGTAATAAAATAGCGATCGCAACGCATTACGTCATAAGAAAGTTGTCCTTAAAAACTTCTATGTAAATGTAAAATAATATACATAATTAAACATAACATAGCCATTTCGCTATCATTTTACTGTAATTATGTGACGATGTTGCAGAAAGTTTTCTATTATATCTTAAAATAAACACATTATACGTCAATTAATAAAATAAATAAAAATTAAATTTAGAATTTATAATGCCATATTATATAATAAATAAAATTAGAACACAAATACAAATCACAGTGACTCAACTTCACAACTAATGAACCCCTAGTTTGTATGCGTTTAATATTTGGCTTTAGACGTAATACGCACTTACAAACATTCCTTGTCTCAAACGCTATGTACAACAAATTTTAACTAAACCTGATATTTATAATAACTAAATACTATAACACAACAAAAAGCGGATAATTTGAAATGTCTACGCAAAATCAACGTTATTTAAATGTTCGTCGATTGGAGCTTAGCATTACGTTTTTTCCACTTTCACCATTAATTTTAAAATATGCCGAGGGTTTTACAATTTCAATGAACGGACGTCAACAGAAACTGAATATTAAACTTATTATACTAAAAGTATTTTAATATCACAATATTACGTCCAGCTCCGCGTTATGGCGGGTAGTCATCAATAACCAGAGTCGGTTAAAATTTTAGACGAAAAAATTCAAGACCACAAAGATAAATTGGCGGGAAAAATTGTGTACTTCAATTGGCTTGTTTTGATTTCTTTGCCAATTTTTGCTTTGACATTCGTTCTTACAATTTATAAATATTCTTGGATGGTACGTACTCGTCATTGTTAGAATGGGTCAAAAGACAATCGTCGTAACAGTTCGATGCATGTTGAGATTGTAACATAATATTAAATGAATAATAACAATTAAGTATATTATAAATATTTCTTATAAAAATATCGATTGTCCACCTTTTTATAATCACCGAGTCCAAATTTCGTTTTTCCAGGACGTTTCTGTTGGCACTTTTTTTTAGGCAGGCCATTTTGCCTAAGGATTTTCTCGTCAAATATCAGTTATTTGTTAGGATTTGTGTGCTTTTTATTGAATTATACGACGACATCTGTTCAATCTGACAATAGAGTATTCTCATAAGAACTAGTCACAGAAAAGCACTATTTATAATTTTAAAAGAATTTTATATTGAATAAGTAATATATTAAAAGATAACATTATTCAAATCTACATATTTGAAAAACAATTCTATTAATTTAGCGGTAAGGTAGAAAGGACAAAGCTTTAAATTTTGGTCACATTTGAAATTTACTGTTAAATTTATCTATGATTAAAATTATTAACGTGTGAAAGGTATGAGACGGATCTTATTACTAGATCTTGTGTCTGTCTGTCTGTCCAACTACATCACTTGTAAATAATCAGAACCTAATTTATTTATTTATATTTTTTGTATGTCACGTAATAATAATAAAAAGCGCACAAATGTTTATTAAACATGTTTCACGTCACATCAAAAATTTAAGTACCATACATCCGTGTCGCGTCCGATAAAGAAATATCAGGTATATTGGTCACATAATCGGTACGATACTTCAATTTAACTTTTGTAATTTCACCACTAATTTAATATCAAAACAATTAAAACAGAGGTATTCAAATATGCGACCAAATTATAAAGGAACGTTACGCATCAAACATTTGTCATCTCCGGTTTGTTAAATCAGCGTAATTCCCTTTATATAAAAAAAAAATCTAATTTGAAATAACTACCACTACAACATACAACTTTAAATATATATATATATATATAAAATAATAACATCTCAATTACATATAGGCACGTCAAGTGTGGTTATCGGTGTATAGTCTGATTTTATACATATTTTGTTTTGTACTCATATATTTATAGTGGAAATTATTTTAAATGTTATCACAGCATTCAATTCTTGCGATCTACGCACACAAGTAAACATTAAGAAAATATTAATTCTTTAAAAAACTTATTCACTCCAACCTCACTATTACTCCAACACATTACTATCTTGAAGTTGTATTATTATAATAAACATATTTTAATATCGCACCATTATTATTAATTTTTCATCTCATTTCTAATTATTCTTGTAACATGACTAATATATGCCATTATTATAATAATACAAACCTCATAATAATCACGGTGTGTGCGATAGACGCGTTCGTCTATATCTTATTTTTAATGTGAACAAATCCATGTAAAAGATTACAACAATGATACAGCTAATAAGATGTATAAAAATACCTGCATCCATAAATTATCTGTGATAATGTAAAAGTCAGGGAGTTCGTTATACAGTCTATGTTTACAGATGCGTGTGTGCGTGAGTATATAAGCCCACGTTGCCGACCGCTACACCCAGATGGGGTCCGGGTGGGGGCGGGTCGCGTTGTGCCAGTGTTATGGGCGTTGCAGTAGAGGCGTCTGCTCGCCCGTCGACCAGCGCTCGTCGCGGGCGCGCTCGCTGCAGTTGTTAGTGCAGCACGCGGACACACTCCTCCCCGCCTGGGGGAACATGGAGAGAATTCAGTTTTAACAGTGATCGTTAAATAAGAAAGGATTACATTTCATTTTTATTCACCAGAATTATCATATCAGCTTTTTGCTCTGTGAAACACTTTGGATTATTTATTAACTCGACAATAATGTTTTTAATGTTAGATTAGACTTTGGTGACAAATTTGTTGCTTGGAATAAGTTTTTATTTACGCACCAGTAAATTTATTTCGCCTATAAAAGTGTTTTAAGGAAATTACTTTCAGGAGATCCTTTCCGATTCAATTCTTTACAATAACGGTGTTAATTTAAAGGATATTAGGCAAATGTAAAATATATAGATGACGTCGATGACGCAACTACATATCTATTATAATATAAATATTATAGACTAATTTTAATGATATTTCTTAAACATGTTATATTATTAGTTATACCTTATAATTAAAACCACTTAATAACTGTCCATCAGCCCATGTCCTCTAATCTATAGCGCTTATTTGATTAAAATTAAAAATCGCCGGTCTTTTCTCAGTTCTCCATACAAAAAATCACATCGATCCGTTGTTCCGTTTTGACGTAAAAGATGAACAAATAAGCAAACAATCACACACAGTTTTGCATTTATAATATTAGTACGAATGCCACTATTATAAATATTATCAAAAACGAAAGGTGCACACGGTGTTGTAAGTTACCTGCGACAGATGCAGGTCGTAGAGGTGCAGCGTGCTGACAGACATATCCCTGGTCTCGTCGGGCAGCTCGGGCACATCTGGGAGCCCCATGGCGCTGACGCCGGCCAGACCTGCGCCACCGCGGCTGCCCCCTGGCCCCGCGCCCTCCTCCTCGTCGCTGGTCTCGTCCATGTCCTGCAGTTACATTCGACTGTTAATATCGAAACTCAAATAACAATTTTTAAAAATATTTTATGTTTCTTAAATACATACCGGCAGCCTATAGTGCTGCCTCTGCTGTTGATAGTATGACAGAACGGCCGGCAGCGGAGTGTTCGTACCGAAAATGCTCTGCTGGATGTATGAGCCAAGCATTGTTTTATTCTGAAAATTATTTTTTATTTTGTCAAATTGATTTTGGCACCTAAATACCGCGTTATAAAACCAACTTCTCGTACATATAAACAATAATCTGTAAAACTATCACTCGAATTTTGGAAATTGTTTATAAATTTGATAGACGACTTACTAAAACGATGATGAATGGCTATGAAAATAAAGTTATTTATTTAATTAAATCTTATCACATTTGTATCATTACCGGTGATCACATTTGTACATCAAATTGAGGTACCATTCTGAAAGGACACTCCTCCACTTGAAATTAAAATTACAAAAGTTTGTTGTGTAAGAGAACCACACAACAAACTCAGCCGTGTATTTCTTTATTGTGATCACTGTTTCACAAATGACAGTAGTATAAAATGAGCAATTCACGAGCAAAGAATATAAATACGTCTCGGCTATTGCCCCCTTCTGGGATAAATTCAGTAAGTGTGAACTAATCTGCTTCAAGCGGTAGTAATATATCATAATTGTAGTGTTTGGTGTTAGCAGCTCACCAAAGCATTGCTGGTGGGGAGAGCCTGCGTCATGGTCTGTCGCAGGGAGCGCAGGAAGTGGCGCTGCGTGGGCTCGCTGGGTTGCCAGCCCGGGTGACGGCACGAGAACGCCACCAGCGACAGCTCCGTCTTGCCGCCCTCGCCCTGGTTATACTGAGCGTTCGACCCTACCAGACATGGACATCATCACATTATACTCTTAGGTAATAAAAATAAGAATTAAGTTATCCAGAGTATAATAATTACAATAATACCTTTCTCTCCACATTTTCCAGGTGTCTGCCAGTCGGGGTGACCATGGCGACGAATGTCAAGCTGGAAAAAATATTAAGCTTCTACAAAAAAACACTACAAATTCTTACTAACTTAAAAGCATAGTTACTTTTTGTAAATTGCAATTGTAATGTGTGTAACTTCTATATCGTACCTGAGCGAATGAGCACACGTCTCCAATTCCTAACACGCTAACTGTAAAGTTTCTGTAAAAATCCACGATGTCTAAGGCACGAGTCCGTAGCTGGAACAAAACCAGCGGGCACAGAAGAGGACTCAACAGTTCAAAAATTATGTATACCTGCAATATATTCATACTTTTGAATATAAACATTTTAGAAAATACAATATTTTATTACACATTCATAGTATAATATGTAAAAAAATAATATGTCAGTAGGACTTATAAAACAACTTCCTTCAATACCATCTTCACAAATCACAATATTCTAACAAACCGACGACGTCTATAACAGCTCAAAAATGCGCAGACGCCATACCGTGTTTTCTATAATAATTGTTCTAGAACATTCCAGCTGGCCGCTGAAGGAACTAGATTCATATTCATATTTCTTAATAGATTCAACACAACCGATAGCCGTCAAACACGATATATATAAAAATTACCATTATATACCGTCTTGATCCGAAATCCTACTTCAAGATCACACCTAGACCACGCGTTCCACTGGTTCCTTCGGTGCCTATTAACTAGCATTTGTGAGTTACGACTAACATTACAGACAAAAAAAGAACTGAAAGTCTAAGGGTTACCGCTCTGAACTGGAACATGTGCTGCAGGTGAGCCGCGACGTGCCTGGTGTGCGCGCGGCCCCGCCACGCGGCCGGCAGGTAGTGCACGTGACCCAGCACCTGCACCAGCAGCTCCTCGCCCCGCGCCGGCCCACACGCGCCCGCCAGCCGATCCTCCTCACCAATTAATGCCCTATCACACATATATATATTTACAGTCATAGGCACCGCGTAATGGTAGATAATAGTTTTGATGTTTATCAATAACAAAAAGGTAATAAATATGTATTTCAATTTAATTATTATAGTGGCTCATACCTACTTAATGTACAATTAACAAATGTATAATATGAAAAAATATATGACCAAAATATACTACTCTCATAGATGTTTTTTATAAACAAACTGAAAATAAGAAATAATTAGATTTAACTTAGATTACATACATGTTTACCGATTTATAGGATGGTCCAGTATTTAGTTTATATATTAAAATGCGAATATCACCTTGCCCCGGCGAGGACGCATCCCAGTATTGTGATGATACTTAGCACGTGCTCTACCGTGAGCACGTCCTCGTCGTACACTGACAGCACCACGAGCACTCCCAGCACGCTGGCTGACACAAATACTGTGTTCCTAAAAACGTAAGCTTAAAGAATATTGTTTTATGTTATATTTATATTTCTAATAGAGACAACCACACAACGATTATTTTTTAATAACGTACGAGTACACTAAGCGCGTATAATATAATTTATTTTAATTCAGAGGCACTTCAATTATTTAAGTTAATATTACTTTAAACATGTGTAATCTGTCGTGTTGTTATCTCGCCTTCTTATTTATATTATAAGAAATAATAAGCTACTAGTTACAACAATGTAGGAATGCTCTCGTTAAAGTTATATACCATCAGTGTCTTATAAAAGTTTGCCCGTACTACTGCTCTAGATAGACCAAGGTTTAAACAACATAAAAAACAGTAAATAAGGAGCACGTACTAGTATATCATTTTTATTGAATCTAAATTAACAAAACTTTATATATCGTACTAACAGATGAGACGTAACTGTAATGAAAGAATATTTACTTAGTAGAAAAAGCACTCTAAACTGAAAAGATACATCTAAGTAGATGCTCTCATTTATATATTTATGTATTCTTAATCGAAAGTATAAAAGACAGTACTGTGTTTGTGACAATCTTAGCAGTTCAAAAGTCAAAGAAAAAAAATCTGTGTATATGTGCCTTTTTATCAAATTATTATGAAAAATAAGGGACAAGTAAGAACTGGCAAAACAATTAGTTTACAGTTGCATCCAGAGAATACTCTTTAGTTTCATATTTTAATGATAGATATACCAAAATAATTAGGCAGTCAGAAATGCATATAATCGCGTTCAAGACCATTTATACTCTAACCAGTTTCGTAGCTACCGGAGGGCTAGACGGGGCAGTGCCCCGGGGCCCCTAAGCTAAGAGGGCCCTCGGACACTGACTTACAAACTATAATTGAACTAGTGAAAATATAGCAATCAAACATTCCTCAGAAAATTGAGGTGGCAAAGATTGCTTCTTAACGCATTTGATTTGTATCCATGTAATCGTTGAACACGTTCTTATACACATATATACCTAAACACACACTTAAATATACGCACAAACATACACCCATACATATATACATACACACAGGCACAAACATATATATATACACACAGTAGTACACACTGTAGCTTATGCCAGATGTTGTAGGACCCCGACCAAACAGAAGAATGCTGTTAGCATTGGAAGTTGCGCAGTTCTTATGTACGACACAACCATATGGTGTGATATACTGCGTAAAGAGTCACGACATAAGCAATAGAACTAGAACATTGCCGGTAAGTTCATCCTGGCATATCTTAGAGCAAGAAAGAATAAGTCGGCTGGGGATAGGTATCCCCGGCGAAGTAATGCCTAGCGGCCATCCCACGGGGCATCAGGATACCGGAAGCTAGAGATAATCCAACTAACAATCAAACCAACAGACCTTACAATTGATAAACGTATTTTTGAACATATGAAAAACAAAATCTGTATCTGTGTAACCTTGTGCAAGAGTAAGAACCACAGAGTTGTTGTAACTCTTTTGGTTCAGTTAAGGTTAGGTGGCGATTTAAAAACAAAAGCTGGAAGACACAGAGAGATTGTTGAAACTGCAGAACCATATAGAACATGAATATAAACGTTCTGGTCGGCGGTGATCATCGAAAATAAGGAATATCTTAGGTTTTCAACAGTTATTGCAATGCCGACATTTCTGGATACTTGAAGAAACTCTGAGAACCGTTCCTCGGAAAAAGTTTCTAAAGAAAGTTGTGTTTTCAATCGAGAACCCCTACGAATTGTTTTCGGAAGGATTAATATGAATCTACTTCTGTTTTCAGTTTACCTCTTTCCCGCAAGATGGCGCTTTTAACAATAAAAATCTACAAACATTTTATTTTTGAATAAGTCTAAATATTAAATAGATATTGTCCAGTTAGATCCTTGAATACTACGCGCAGACGAAGCTTAAGCTTAAACGCTATAAGACAAAGACGCCACATAATCCACATGATAGTGTGGATAATTTTCTCACCTTTAATAACTCTAATCAGCTGGAAACTACTAGATCATAGCATTTGTAATTCCATCAGCGTGATGAGAACGTTTGTTTACCCTTCTAAGGAGCATTTATCTTTACTCTTTGCTCGGTTAAATGTAAATAAACTTATACATCTAAAAAACTAAAACTTTTCGGCTTTCAGAATTATTATTGAAAAAAAATATATAATAACACAGCTGTCAATTGTCGCTAAAATCTATTACTAGCGGTTGCTACACGAGTAATAAGTAAAATCTTTTGGCTAAGTATCAATTAGTAGAATCATCGTCAACATCAAAATTCAATTAACTCATTTCCTATTCAGTCGAAAGTGAAACTAAATTTTGGACTGTGACTGTAAGTCACGTGCATGTGCACTAAAAAAAGCAAACAAATTTTGGGAACCTACTTGATCTAACTTCCCTTGATGCTTAAGCAAAAACTAGTGGGGACGCGTGAGCAGGAATCCCGTTAGTACAACGAATACTTTAGAGAAGACTAAATTGATTTGGTAAAGGCAGTCCGACTACTATTACTAGCGATCTATTTACTAAAGTTGCCCATATTTTTAGACGCTATTCTTTAAATATTGCACTATGAACTCTTTTGTCTATTAAAACTCTACACTAAGTCTAAAAACTATGTTAAAAAGCAAACATCATTTTAAATATTATATCTAAGGCTCTTTCTACATAAAAAAATATCACGCCTCTAAATCAGAAAACAAAACTCATAAAATGACCAAAAAGAAAATTAATGTTACAGTTTTATTATATTGCTATTATTCTGTTACAGTTTTTTTCTTCTTCCTCTCATCTGTATACGATTTTGAAAATATATTGTCCAGAAGTTCAGAAGTCATATTTTTTCCGCCGATCATACGGCTGTCCATGTTTGATCGTCAATCGTAATGTAGAAATTGTTAATCTTTTTGCAATATTTTTATCTATGAAACTAGTATTATTTTTTTATTATATTTTTATTTTAGTAAAAATCATTAAATCAGAATTAAAGATTATTGTAATCATTGCCATTTTGTTTTTAATTACTCCCATGTACATCTAGAAAAAAACATCTGTATCACGAGAATTTTACTTCATTGACAAATGTAAACTTAACGAGGACCGGGCAAAAAAAATATATTATTGAGAAAAATTCTGCTACTATTGATTTTCATTATTTTTCTCTTCACTAAGATCGCACAAGATAATTCATTTGGCATATCCATCGTATACTATCGTTGCATATGAGTGCACTTAAGAGGGTATTGCTATATTATTTATTCAAGCAATGAGAAAGGGTTTTTAATAATTCAATACATGAAAAGGGTGAAGGGTGAAAAAATCTACAAATGTCAACATTTTTATTTAAGCTAATATTTTTTTTACAAAACTATTTCATGCAGTCCTAACCGAATAGAACACATGTAAAAGAAAATTGACTTGCGTACAGAACTTCCTTAGCTCCTCGATTTTCTATAGCTCCTTTTTATTAAACAAAAACTGATACATGAATCTTCATGTTTTTTTGAGTCCGACACAACTTGGTCCAGCGCAACAGAGAATTATAAAAAGATTTAAGTATAGTTATACAAACATTGTTAGTCCTAGAACCTAGAAATAAAATCTTGCCTGATAAAAAACTGCTGTTATCTATGTATTTTAATGGTTTTTCGTCCCGAATTTGGAGACTAACTTTCTCTGTGTTGCTTGTTTTTCTGTACAAGCTAATTCTTTTAAATTTCTCATTAACTTGTCTGAAACAATATTCGAATATGCTTCAGTTCACAAACTTAGACTGGCACAGTTGTGTATTTATATTGAATGGAGATAAATAAATTGAGGGATTTCAATGAATTAATCATTAATCAACATATAACGAGGACAAAGCGTTTGAAACCAAAATCACTAACTTTACGACGACATTTTACAAATAAACGATTGTTTATTTCATGCGCAATTTCTAAACATACTAAACTACAAATTAATTATGAAAGCAGGCGAACGCACTATTTATATTATAATAAGCGGTTTTGTATGCACTAAGGGCGAATGTGTATATTTCGCGATCTTCATATAAGTATCAAATGTGATACTTATATATCCATTAAAGGATGAATTGACGTTTTATCTGAGATCTGTCCCGAGATAAATAACGTCAGACGTGTTGATTTATATGACTTTCCACAATATTATACACATTCACCGTTTCATCAACATCATATAAGTACCAATTCTAACAGCAATAAATTAAACTTAAAAACATTTTAGGGGTAAAAAAAATCCTTGGCCTTCTACAAGACACCGACTATATATACGACATTGAGACATATTACATAAATGTTCATTCGCGGGGTACGGTACATGCGAGTTTGTACATCTAGAATATAATTTGAGATCACTAACTTGGCGATGACGGTAGTGATGGGTGAAGTGAAACTCGCGAGATACTTGGTGGCGGGTTTGTGGGCTCGGTTCAGTCGGTCCCGTAGCTCGTGTTCCAACTCGTTGAAGTGTCTCAGAGTGACCCGTGCGTAAAGAGACCACGTGCGGAGCCCCAGCGAGCCCGGAGACCGCTTTATTAACTGGAATGTAACGACATTTACATAGAAACTAACTAAATATTTACAACCCAGTTAGATATGTCAAAACAGATATTGTAAATGAAAAAACAGTCCGGCAGACAGTAAAGTATATAATTCTAATACAAATTCATTAATGAGTAATTAAATACTTAACCCCTTTCACAAACCTCTGCATAGTTAAAGAAGAAGTATAATATCTGCCAGGCCTGGATTAGGGGTGCCAGTATTAAGTTCACTAATGCCAAGAGCACTATCTGCCTCTCCAGCTGTCTAGCCAAAACCATTCGCTTTGTATGGTCTTTGTAAGCGGATCGGAGCTGCCAATGACTTTCCCATGGACTATCTGTAGATTGTAGAAACATAAACATTTATTATACTTCTATAAGACGCTTAAAATAGTTCTACTGGTCAGTTAATTTCTTGCGAAAAATAGTACAGTATAGATATTTTCAAATCCATAACTTTTTTTCAAAATGTAGCCATCTTCCACCTCTCTATATCACAATAATTTCTATAACATTAATAAATTAAACATAATTTTTTATAGCATATTACAGATTTAGAAAAAGTTTTTGACTGGCCGCCGACCTGACGACACTCTCTTTGGGAATGCGTCTTTGTATCCCACAAAGACGCATTCCCAAAGAGAGTGTCGTTTCAGTCCGATTTTCGAGAAGTACAGTAGGATAGTATCCACTTTTATTTTTGTCCCTTAGCCGGCTCTTCCGGCATCGTCAGGAGGACACCTGTCACTCCTATTCTAAGCGGTGACTTCATGGAAACTTTCTAATATTTTTTGCGAAAAAAGGTGATTATTTCGTACAACTTTTTTTGACTATTACCAGTTTTTACAAAAAAAATGTTAAATTGCACTTATGAAAAACGTAAGGATCTAGTTGTACGGTTCCAAAGGGAAGAGCCATGTAGAAGAAAAAGCAATAATCTATTTCTATAATCTTTTAAATTAATTACATATTTCCCTCCATGGATCTCCTTTTAAATTATATTTATTTTATTTAAATTCGACTATAGTGTCTTGGTCACTATTGGTATATAAAAATTAATTACAAACCAAGTATTGCGAACCAGTGGTACCAAAAAAGCACTAGAATAACGAGCCATGCCAAGCCTATTTCTTTAATGGTTTCATTTTACAAGGGCTTAAGGGGGTTCTAACTTTAACAATCAAAACAATAGTACTTATGTAATGTTATTTTCGAACTAAGAATTCTTATATACAATAAATAGGAATTGATAACAGTGAAGCAACGTAATTGTAAACAAGTTGGTTTTTACTAGAGCTCACTAACATCAACATAGTTCGTAGTTCCGCAAAACATATATTCAAACAGATTATTATTAAGATACAGATAGCTATCATTTTAATTAATTTGATTTAATTAATAAATTAAATAGCAGTTTGTTTACAGAAAAAGTGTAAACGTTTGTTATTGCTATTCAATACTTACTTAAAATAAAGTTATGTTACGATAAATACCAATAGAAATAAGCAATACTATTTAGAATTCATAAACCAAATTTATAACAGATCTTCATGATATGTGAAGTCTTGGTTAAAGTGTGTTAATAAATAAATACATATAGATAAAGTGCGATTTAGAAATCTCATATAAATAATAGCACTTATTTAGTTTGTAGCTATGTTATTATTATTATTTTCTTTTATTTTTATTAATTAATGTCACGTTTTTTTTTTGTTAGATTAATCCGTATAATAAAGCAATGGATATTTAAAAAAACTAAAAATCCTCGCCTAGTCATGTATATAATTACTGTAATTCTTTCGTAAAACCTTTTAGTTATATATATATCTTGTACTAGTGTTGAAACTAGTACAAGATTTAATTTAATTAAATTTATCGATTAATCGATAAATTTACGATTTGAAAATTATGTCAATTAAATCATCTCAAATCAGTCAATATTAACTGACAATGCTGTATTTGTATTAAGCGAAACAACCAGCACAATATGAAACAGTTTTTTTTAAATTAGTTTTGATAATATGATGTATTAGACATTTTGAGTTAAAAATGAAAGAGTATGGAATTATCCTGAACAACAATGGTGCAATACACAAAATTAATTAATAATTATATACATATTATGATTTTATTGTAATTACATCATATCATCGTGTTTTTTGTCAATACCGAAAAATATTATACTTAATGAAAATTATACTCACAAAATAAAAGAAACTCCAAATTCCATTTTAAACCTCGAGATAAATAGTGGAAGTCCCCGACGCAAGGCACGTGAATTTGTAGTGGAAGTAAATTTTTATTAACCATCGCCACCAGATAATTGTTAAACCTAAAATAGGCAATGCGTACATCAAAACACTTTTTACAGTTTCCAAATATATATAAACATGTAGAGCCATGTTACGCTAAGCCATGTCTCGATAAATATGCTTAATTCATCGAAGCGGGCAGCGATACAGTAGCTGAATTCGTAGAGCGACAGGACGGTTTTCCAGAGATCGCGTGTTCGAATCCCTGCCCGTATCGATTGATTTATTATGCTACAAAGCCTTCGCTTGAGCTACTCAATTAAACTCGATTGCCACAAAAGAAAATATAAGTTAGTACATATAATCCGATTGCAATTTTAAAAATTAATTATTTACAAATTAACACGATAGAAAACATACAATGGACTTTTGTTAGAAGTTGCAGCAAAAACAGTTAGTTAAAACATGACTATTAAATATATATATATATATATATATATATATATATATATATATATAATAACATTCGACAGCTATATTTAATTATGTAATAAATGGCGGCTTTAGATAAGAAAATATATTTCAACAGACAGGATTAATATTATTAATCTGCGACTTATTAATCTACTCATACATGCCAGCTTCCTTGGACCCTCCAACTTATGTGATCTATGCTATGTGCAGATTAGTATGGAGTTGTAACCAATATTTTCCTGCTGTGATGTCTTTCTCAGTTAGTTATTTAATTCCTGTTATTTCTTCTACAATATTAATTCTAAGCTTACATTGTTATTTCAATACAATATAATTGTTGATGTTTTTTGAAAGAAGTACAATCAAATTTTAATTAGTTCAGTCTTTAATTTTTGTGCTACAACCAATGGTTTCTGATTCGAATTAAAAGGTTCATAATATTCATATTCATTATACAATATACCAATTTTGTTTTTTTTTATAGTTCATATAAGTTGCAATTGTATTTTTTTTTAAATGATGGCTCACAGTATAAAGAAATGATATAGCAATATTTTAGGAAATTTTCATGATATTCTGAAAAAAATACTTATTATTTTTGTAAATCATTCTGTGAAAATAGGTGCATAATCTTAGAAGAAATGTTCAAATAGTAGGGTATTCTTTCAAGTAACATGAAAGTTGATAAATATTGTTTTTCAATGATAGTGGACAGATTACTTATTAATTATGTTAGATACTATTTAGTAAGCAACACAGTGGGACAAACCATAATCTTATAGTTGTTAAAGTGGTTAAAAATATATTTCAATATAGAATAAACCCAAAGCTCTTGCATAAAGTAAAATAAACAAAGACATAGTGTTTGAAATGCAATTAGATAACAATTACTGCTGCTTTGCACATATTAAAATATCTTAAATGCTATATATTGAACATTTGCAATGCTAAAAAAACATAATAACACAAATATTAAAACTGTGGATGGAGTATTTGTTAAATATCGGTAGAATGCTTTTTGATGGGTTCGTTCATTTGCTTACCTGAGTATTCTGTGATATATATCTAATTCATTTATCTCCTGCTTGTGCACACACATCTGGTGCTCAGGCTGGGCTTCTCTCACTCTATCCTGTATGGTAGACCAACTCACCCAGGATAGTTCACTCTATGAATATATACTCTAAATAAAACATCAATAGATAATAATATAATAATTTACAGTAGATAATGTATGTCCATTTACTTACCTCTCTAATTTTTAAGGCATTGTTGTAAAATAATTTTGTATCATATGCATAATACAAATGGTACATGGATATAAATAATCTCATTAACCAGATTATTGAACACAATGTTATTAGGCACCACCTAGAAAACAATAATATTAATTAATTATTTTGTTGACAACAATATGACGATAACAACTTAAAATATTTTAGTATTGGTCTATTATTTTAAGGCTCACTACCTACAATAATAATGGTCTCTTTTACTAAAATGCCGCATATATATTTTATCAAACTGCTTTAGACTCACCAGGACCATGAAATGTTGCCCACACAGACTGAGGTAGGAAATATTACATCATTTAAACTCAACTTTTCACTCCTGTTTGCTTGAGGATCGTTCCTAAATAGTCTGGGATAATCTACACAGTGCACCAGAAATGTTGAAAACCAAATTATAAACATAAATTGTAGCAAATAAAAGAGATCTGACATTATCATGGGGTAGAAACCACCCCTGACATAGTATCGGTACATTCTGGTAAAGAATGAATCTAGATCATTTATATGATTCCATCTGCCTGAAACAAAAACACATAATTATAAAAAAATGATGTAAAATGCCTATTTACACATTACAACAAAGCTTTATCTATTTAATACCTCACCTTGTACAATAAATATAAAATGATCAATGTAATTACATTAAGTTAAGATGATAATTTATTTATAAATGAAACAAAGACATTGTTAATTTATAATTGTAAAAGATTATTTACTTTTGGTTTGAGGTACTTTGTGAATAATAACATTAGTAGCATCGTCATGCTCTTGGTCCAGGGTAATCATTGTTGGAGTGCTGTTATTTTCTGCAGATCTCGCCATAGGAGGAGTCAATTCATTGTCTAAGGCGCTATACGTAATGTCCCGTCTAAAATGTGCCATTTTCGAACGACGTTCTTAGTATCCGTTATCGTTTCTACGCCTTACGATTCTATATGATGCTGCTTATTTTATACACATTTTTGACTTTGGCCCAGAAACAAAAAAACTTACGATACAAATGACTATGTAAATTTATAACAAAGAATATTCACATCAAAATTGCAACTTATTAAAATTCATATAGAGCACACAAAAAAAATAGACTGAATGGTTCAAGGATACAAAGAATTTTGTAAGACTTAATCAATAAGTATCAAAGATACACTTCACAAACCAAATGTCGAAAATAAACCAACATGGGATGACAGTTTTGAGCAAACAAAAACAGTTCTTTGTACGCAGAATTCAGATTGAATTTCGAAATGCATTGCAATGCCAATTTCACACTTTACTAATACATATTATTTTGCATTCATACAAACTAACGTCGTCATAAAACTGTTATTAGATTTGGTACAAAAATAAGCAAAACTAGTTTTCATCAAATAGAAATATAAAAACAATTTGAATATTTATAAAAAATATATATATATATATTTATATATTATTAAAAGGTATTGTACAAACTAAAATTTATTCTTTATAATGACCGAAATCGATGATTATCACGTTATGTATCTTGTAACTTTGTTTTCTAAGTCGTACCTAGAGGTTGACGTTTACGTTATTATTCAGTGAAGGTGTGCACTTTTTTATAACGTCAACCATTGCCAATTACTTTATTTGTAATTACGAGTATCGAAAATGAATGATTATGTTATGTTACCGTTGGCGGTTTTTACTAGGATATAGTTTTTCGATATTGTATAATGTGCTTATTGTTTTATGCTACTAAGATTGAGATAAAATGTTAGGTTTTGTAAATTGGTAGTTTTATTTAAAAAACGAAGTGGTATTAAGGCACCATATAGTTAGTAACAAACCGAATTCTGTACAATATATTTAAAATAAAGTAAATAGTACATGTTTATGACCAGTACATGACACAAAAGTAAATAATATAATGTAAATATTTTTACCAGCTGGGTTGTATTCCGAACTTATCAATTAAAAGCAGTCGTTTGTCATATCCTTATCGAAGTACTTAATATATTTTAATATTGTTAAAATGGTTACAATAATTCATTAAATTATATATATTGAGATTATTTGTATATCTTCTTTCTTTCTACTAGTTCAATGGAACAGAAATCTATTGTATATAAGAAATATAGTCTCTTATACACTTCTATATAAATTATTTATCGTTTTTAAACAAATATTGTTGTTAATAGTTTTTGACATTTTTGAAACCATTACCCTCAACAAAAACTATCATCGTTGTTTAATATCGTTTTTATAAAAACCTTTACCCAATAATATGGTCTGCGATGAGATAGCTGGATGATTAATGTTAATTTCAGTTTATTATGATGCAGTGTAGAGATAAGGAGTACTACATTATATAGAAAGAAAACCGGAAATATTCACAACCTAAAAGAACCAAACAATAATTTGTAAAAAAGTAAATATTGGAAAACAAGCTTTTGCTGAGAAGAAATAATAAGTAAATATAATCAAACTTATAACATAAAATATAGTAAAAACTCATATTAAGAGCTATCAAAGTCTCATAAAATTTCTAGAGTTCCCTTTTATTAAAGCCTTTTTTAAAAAAATAATATTTATTCCTTGATGGAACAGTAGCGTCTCCAACTTAGTTGAGTTACTCAGTGTTGAGTACTACTCCTTATCTGTACACTTATATATAATGAATACCCACAGTTATTAGTGGTTAGTACATTATATTATATATAGTACATATTTCATATATATTATATATAGTTAAAAATCCATCGTCAATTTCAGTTTTCAGTTTTCAGTTTTCAAAGATTGGTTGAAGTCTGTAGAGTGCCGAAAGGATAAACAAATTCAGAGTACTATTCAATAAGTTATATAGTATTTTAGAACGAGTAACAATTATAGTAATTTGGCTGTTGTTATTTGTTATATTATTTGAATGTTTATTATTCATTTGTTATTATTAGGCTTACGCTTGTCAGTTTGATTGTTTATCATATTTATATATAACGTTTTTATTTTAACCATTCATAAGATCTAGTAATTGAATGTAACACTAAATTTGAATAGTTACCCGGTCGACACAATATGTATTTTTATTTATTGTTGTAACGTGTAGTTCAAAGTTCAAGCTTTATTTAGTTAGCATGCCTACAACTCATGTTTTAACGTTAACAGCTTTCTAATAATAAGACATAAACTCTAAGGTAGGTGTTAGACTATGAAATTTTCACTGAAACTTTAAATGGGGAATTAATAGTTTCACAACTACCAGGCCACAGCGCGTAAAATGTTTATTGTTGGCCTTACTGGAGGGCTTGCTACTGGAAAAAGCACTGTACTAGAAATATTTCGTCATAATGGTATTGCCGTAATAGATGCAGATGAAGTAGCCAGAAAAGGTAATAAATTTCACTAATATACATTTACCTAGTATTTCAGTACTTTGCTTGAACTGATAACTTAGCTATGAGGTATTTTACATGTGGTTTTCAGAGTATCAATTGATATTTATCTCTATATTCCACTTTATTTAGGTAAATTTCAATTATTTGTTTCATAACTGCTACACAAGCATGCTTGTGAACAATGTGTTGTGACTTTTTTCTGATTGTTTTGATTATGATGGTTCAATATATTGAACCTTTATAATCAGAAATTTTAATGATGAATCAGTAGAAACTATATTATAACCTATATTTCCAAATAACTCCTTAAAGTGAATATAGTTCCTAAATATAATTTACTTGTTTGTTTTATTATTAAAAAAATATCAAAATTGACGGGGCTTTAACAGAAAAATTAAACTCTGAATTTTATATACATACAAAGAAAATGCATTATTTCCACCTTATTTATAATTTAAACAATTATTAAATGGATTAGAATTAAAACCATTACAGCAATATGTGCAATATAATATAACTATAAATTTACCCAAAATATATAACAATAAATACTCTGTTGTATAATGAATAAGTAAAATAAAAAGTGATCTTCATTACATTATAATCTAAATAGTTTCTGTACTAACCTCTGCATAAATCAGAACTCAATATATTTTTTAATATATTACTATTATCAGTTTTAGAACCTGGGACGAAGGGATGGGAGGAATTAAAAAGTTACTTTGGTGAAGAGGTATTGTTAGCTGATGGAAAAGTTAACAGATTAAAATTAGGAGAATTAATATTTGATGATAAGGAGAAGAGGCGTGTATTAAATGCCATAACCCACCCGAGGATACAAACTGCTATGATGAAAATGGCATTCAAATTCTTTTTTTCTGGTCATAAATATGTAGTAATGGAGGTGCCGTTATTGTTTGAAACTGGAAAAATGTTGAATTTCATGCATAAGATAATTACTGTGGTTTGGTGAGCTTATTTTTTTATTTAACTAAATCAAGATAAGTAATATTATGTATTACATTTTTTATTTAAACTATGTCAATTATGAATAAAATTTTAGTGAAGATCACCAACAACTGGAGAGACTATGCAAAAGAAACGATTTCTCAGAAAAAATCGCCACAAAGAGAATAAATACACAAATGCCTTTGGAACAAAAAGTTGCTAATTCACATTTCGTGATAGACAACTCTGGTGACAAAATTAACACAAAAACACAAACGGAAAGTATAATAAGAGTGCTGAGGCGTTGTAAATTCACTTGGTAATTAAATAATTATTATTTTATTCACAATCTGCCACTGGATAATATAATTTTATTCACAATCTGCCACTGGATAATATAATTTTATTCACAATCTGCCACTGGATAATATAATTTTATTCACAATTTGCTACTGGATTTTAGTTTAACTGTTAATTTGTAAATTGTACTTTAAAGCTCATTTACATTATTAAATTGAGTTTTCATTTCAGGTACTTCCGGGCAATACTATTAATAACAGTTTTGTCTTTTATTTTTGGATGTGCACATATAGCTACTAATATGCTATAATTGTAGCGTTATTATGCTAGGCTATGTTCAATGGAAAACAAAGCTCAATTTTGGGATTTCTTTATTATTGTCCTAAAATATATTTTTTATTTACTTCAAAATAACTATCACATCTTTATCAACTAAGGAGTCTTTTCTTAATAAAACTCATGTGACATAAATATTAGTTTTACTTAAAAAGCATACTTTTATTAAACTCACATACGTACCTAGGCACAATTTGCTTTGGTATCTTGTAACTAATAAATAAGTACTAATGCATTGATGAATTTAGACTATCTCAAATATGCCTTTGTGGTTTTACAGTGTTGTTTAGTTGACTATTAATTGTAACATTCTGTGACAGTAATCGCTCAGTTTTATTTTGATTGATGTGGGGTTCATATAATGTTGTATTTTTTAATAATTCCCTTGCCCGAGTCCACCAATTGATCGTTTTCATGGTTGGTGGACCGGCACGTGTAGCCACGTGCTTCCTGAACCTGTCCTCGTAGATGGAGACGAAAGAAGACGTGTTGTTGAATATAATGTCTGTCAAATTTATGTCGGTAGTGGAGCTGTTATCGTTCCTTATTACAAATTCTCCATTAACCATATCGTAACTGTACGATCCGAATATTGCTCTGGAAGAACAAAGAATCAACTGATTTTTATTCAATAAAGACCAATCGAAGGAAAGGGTAGTCATAAAGTTATATGCGTACGGTTTTAAGTCTGTTTCAACCACGTAACGAGGAAGTTTTGCTCGATTTCCTCTGACTGAAAATAAAAAACTGAAAATATAATATTACCATTAAAAAATTAAAAGAACAAAACTTAATATAAATAAAGACTGCACTTAATAGTGAAGTAGAGGGTAGGATAAAGCCGGTCATAATGAGTATTACGAATAAGCAAGAACGTTGATATGAACTGATTTATCAGGAAGCTATGATATGTTCCAAAAATCTCTACTATGATATTTTATACACTAAATACATGAGCTATTAATTCCAAATTATTTCCAATCCGACTCAGTCCCAAAGATTAGTGTATTGAAACAAATATTTTAAACAAAGTTAATTATTATATTTACGTAACGAATTATTTATTGTGTAAATATATATATATATATATTTTATGTACGCATTGTTGTTTATAGATATATACATAGATAGATATTGATTAATTAACGGATTCTATATTTAATTTAAAACGTTTGAGTATTGTCCTTTTTTACATAAATCCTTACTGGAATGTGTTTATTTAGTGTTTTCGTGGAAAGTTCTGGAGCGCCAACTGAATTGCCACCAATTCAATTTGTAGGCATTTATTTATAAACAGATTTAAAACAAAATATAATCAATTCAATATCACTAGGATTCTTTGTCTTCTAGTAAAACTTAATAAATAAAACGATGAAAACCGATAACACATATTTGATTCCATTGTTTCGTACTCCTTCTCTGTTGCAAAGTAGGAACTAGGAACTTTTTACATAGATCTCGGTTCTGTATTAATTTGATTGCGGGCAAAATATTAGTAGGTATACATACTAATTCATCTACAGTACAGAGATCCGACTTGTATGAAGATTTTGTGAATTTTTTTAGTTATATGTTTCGTAAATAAGCGTATCGGACCGCGCTTTTATCATTATTCCTTAGTGTAAAATAGGATATTGTCATTTATACGTACAATCAACTAAAGATATGATTACAATTTTTTATTAGATGGGGTGTGTAAAATTATCCTATCCCATTCGCTTCTGTTTTTCGTAAAATCTACTTCTACTCCTGTCATTTTCATCTAAATCACACAGTCCATCAATCTCTTTTCTCTCAGTCTAGGCACATTTCCATCCACATTTATATCCATGACTTGTCTAGTCACTTGACTTCATCCCTCCTCAATATGTGGCCGGCCATACCACGATGAACTCGCGTTCCTCATCTTTTATGTTACAGGAGCAACTCTTAAACTTCTCATCTTTGCTCTTCTTGTCACACCACATCTTAACATTCTCATCTAATGAGATGACAATGTTAAGACGGAAGAGCATGCACTCGACCAACTCTCCGACCCATACCCACAGTACGACAGGCCTAATAACACTTTCGTAAATGTTATCCTTAAATTTTAAGGGCATTTAGGCATCGCGTTGTTCCTGAGATCTACCGCCACTTCAGCCCGCAATTATTCTGTTCCTCATATCGCAATTAATTTCAAAGATCAGCCTAGATAAATAAACCGAGTTATCGAATATTGGATCAAACTGACAGATTTTTTCATTTAAAGTAATAGGAGGGAAGTCAGCCAAAGTCGCAGGAAATACGCTCTGTTTTAATTTGACTCTCCTTAGGTACGGTAAGTGAATGGTAGCCCTGCAGATTATATATCATGATTTAACCACTATTATTCTATTATTAATTCTCTAAAAACACATAATATTTTTTTAGCTTTTTATTTAACACCACACTCATTACAATAATATCACTCCCCCTATTTTCTTGATTTCCTGCACTTCCACTTCATCTCTTGGGAACGTGACATTTATTAGTCTCCTTTCTTACACCAATCACTGGTTCTTACATTCCAATTAACCATTTTTATTCTTACATCCCTGCGAACTCTAAGGTTTTATAAAAGCTCTGATAAAGAGGTAAGAATTGTTTGTTTGTAATAGATAACCGATTTTAAGAATTCCTCTATCAAAAATATCCATCTCTGATTAATATAAGTTCTATTTTACTGACCTACTTAGTGGCTAGCCAGCGGTATGTTCCTTTAGTATTTTTACTTTATATTATTATGCTTACTGTAGCCATATAAAGTTTATTGGATAAATTAAAGATCTAGAAATTCATACAGAAACCTACATTACTAGATATAGGTACGTTTGTTAGTTCTACTTTTACTGGCACCGTCTCTGAAGTATATACTTGGAACAATAACAGAAAACAATTAACTTATTATATATATTGATTGATACCTGACGCTAAGATATTTTTGTGTCGAATTTATTAAAGCAAAATTTTTGACATGTGGGTATAAGCACTTCATTTAGGTACATAACTGTTTTAAAACGCAGTATAATATTAATAACTTACTTACAAAAACAGCAACAAAATAAAATACTATTTATTTTTAACATTTCGCCAACACGTTGAAATACTGAAATCTTACTTATTTAATTTAACATGCGAAATAGTTTATTCCATTTTATTGGTCGTAAAATAGTTTATATATTATTATTTCTGAATTACAATAAAATAACTACAAATAAGTAGGTTAAGTTATTACCTACCCATCATACGTTAGTGTCAGTTTTCCTTAAAATGTAAACACAGGTACCTGAAAAAAAATCTTAGTAGACCATTTTTAAAACTAACTTTACGTAGCAATAAAATTCTATGGTAAACGACCAAAATAAAAACAAAATAATTTGTTTTCATTTACATGTAATATCGGCTAATTGATATTGTATGTTATTCTTAGTGTATACGGAATCTGAAGTCGTCGGATAACCCACGCATAAAAATGAGAGGCACATAAATTAGTACGGCGTATGAAATGAAGATTCGAAAGCTGATTCTTGATAAACTCACGTTCAATGGCCATGTTAGATATATCTGTATAAAGTCTATTAACATTGGTACATAATCCCAAGAACCAGGAGAGGAACTCATTGCGCGTGAAATCCGGCAGGCCTCCGACAACTTCAGGGATCTAGACAAACGTGCCAAATCTCTTCGGCAGCTAACCACAATATCATCGCGAATCCAGCATCACAACCGATACCCCGCCGATATACACATTTTCGCATGCATTGCCCATAGTTCAGCTGTAAATCATCTACTCCCGGGAATCTTAGTACATTTTACTACAAAAGGAAATATCATATTATAATATATCTAGGATCGTCTTATTTATTAATGCCCTGAAAAAAATAGAGGAATCAGTTTGTAGCGCCACCTACCACAATTATTAATCTAAACCATCTTAAACATACTCATATATCATCAAAATCGATCTAAAAAGTCAGTGACAAAGGTAGAGAATGAGAAAAGACTAGCCTACCCGTGCCCACTTCGTTGGTATATATCTATTTATGTTGGTAATATCTATATCTATTTTTCATTTCATAAACAATCCAAATTATATTTATAGGTAAATATACTTAGAATATATAATCATAGGTGGATAAAAAGATTATAATGAAAATCTTATTGTTTCCGGGATCGATCTGTAAACTGCAAAGCCCTTGTATATTCCAAAGTAAAAACCGAAGATATCGCGGGCAAGAGCTAGTATTTAATTTGTATTTTTATTTATTTTTTAGTATTATTATAGTTATTTACAATATGTATTAAAAACTAACATAAGCTTTTCATTCTACACAATCTTAGTATGGGGTATTAAAAATATAAATATGTCATTAATATCTATGGATTTCAGTTTCCAAACCACTAAGTAATAACTGTGACTTTTCTGTGTAATGATAGCATATTAGCAGTATTTTCAAGATCCTTGAATCAGAATGTATACAAGTCATACATTTCGTAAATGAAAAGAGCTCTATTGAACGAGGTTGGAAAATAGGCGGGAACGCGGCGGGTGGGCGGGCCTTACGTCGCTACCTCAGCCCTCTACGAACCCCCTACTTAGAGTTCATTACGTTGTAGAGTATCAGTCAAACGACACAAATATGACCGGAGTGCAATAATAAGTGATATTAGTAAAAAACCTCGAATATAATATTCATATTTTTAAATTCAATAATGGAGAGTGCCAATGACAGCCACTGCTCGTCTTTGGATACGAATAGTTTGTCTTTGTCTCTTAGTGTCTCTCCGACGTCTGGGAACAGCTCGGATATTTTTCTCTACGATGATTCTTCACTGTCCGACGGTAGTCTGTATGCCAGCGATCAAGAAAATCATTCTGTGCCGAGGAAAAGGTAAATAAAATTTTAACTTACAACTTAAAATAGAAAAACGTTTTTCTAATGTGTAAAATTAGTGATGGTTTTTTTAGGGCCTGCTTGGCCCTACCTAAAAAAAAACAAGTATATATAAACCATTTTTTTATTTAACTGGCGAAATTATTCTTATTGGTACTTATATATTATCTAAGTATGACTCAAAATTAATATGTATGCCGCAAAACATACTTATCAGTTGCTTATTAATTATATTGATATTCAATATATAAAAATAGAAGTAAATTAAACATTATGCGAAAAAATATTTTGACATGTGAAGCATTGCAAAGTATTAAGTAAGTATATATAAGCGTCCAGTTAATGACAACATACCTACATAGATTAATTTTATATTTTGCCATCAGGTTAACATGTCGTCGGCACAAGCGTCGTTCTCGCTGCCCACAGCAACAGATTCAGCAGCGTCAGGCAGCCAATCTACGTGAGCGCCGTCGCATGCAGTCCATCAACGACGCCTTTGAGGGACTACGAGCACACATACCTACTCTGCCATACGAGAAACGACTATCCAAAGTCGATACCCTGAAACTGGCTATTGGATATATTAGTTTCTTGGGAGAACTGGTAAGCAAATGCAACAGTTTCCCATTCCTTTCTCAGTTATCAGAGCTGTATAAGAGCTGTAATAAATTGCGAATTAGTTAGAATACTCATAACTTCCAGATTGCGTTTTATATTTCACCATCTAAAGTTGATAAGTTTGTTTTTATAAATTTACTGGAAAACGAATGACTTGTCTTAGCTCTGGATCTTAAGTGAACATAAAATGTACGCCATATCAATTGAAGTAGTTTCTCATACAGGATGACTCCAACAAATAAAGAATAATTAAATTAAATAAATACATACTGTATTATCATTGATACTGTAATTAAAAAGATTATTTATTTTGTTTTGCTCTTCATAAGTTCAATACTTCTCTATATAAACAGGTACGCGCCGACAGAAGCACTCCAGAGTCTATGCTGTCGGGGGTCTCAAATAACCAAAATACAGGCCAAGAACAAAAGAAAATAATCATAAGAGGTAATTTTTACATAAGAAGTAAGAGAAGAGAATCAATTGTATAATATTAGATAAATCATTTACTTCTCCTAATAATATTTGGACAACTTTTAATATAAGGTACTTATCTATAATATTACAATATAATTTATACACTCTGAAATATTAAGTATATAAGTATGGACCTCGTACCTTTCTTTCGAAACTACCTACTTAGTGTAAAGAGAAAAGTAATCTACCAAATTGGGAAATTTAGATGATACTAAATACTATGGTAGGTATTTAACTGGTGTGTTAAACATTTCTAAACTGTCATGATTTCTGAATAAATTAAACATTTCTAAACTGTCATGATTTCTGAGTAAATTAAACATTTCTAAACTGTCATGATTTCTGAATAAAAAAATATTTTTATTACCAGTCGATATGGTAGTTATAACATATAATTTCACGTTAATGACGTGTGTACTTATACAGAACCCTATTTTTTTTTGTCTTATTTGTGCATTTTTTTTGTTTCAAGCATCGTACTTAAGATTTCTTTCTCTTTTCTTACGACGAAACTCATTTGAAATAATAACTGCCATATTTGCAATAGGTAGTTGCAATAATACTGATATTATTTTTACTCTTACAATTTGAGTTAATACTGAGTTAATAAATATCTTGTATGACGAGTTATTGATTGGGATAAAGCGCACAAGTCCACTTTCACTTAATTTCCTCTTTATAAGTAACAATTAAAAAGTTTTAATATTACGTTCTTCAAGTAATACATCTCGTTGAAATGTTAACTCCTGCTAGCACTATCATCACAGAGATATTGTAAATGTATATGATATATTCTTTTAGATAGCTCCGGAAAGATCCTTAGGGAAAAAAATTCTTATTTTTATATAGTAGAACAGTTTGTTTGTTTTTATTAATCTATGCTACTAAACTACTGAGGAAGATATAACCTACCTCAATAATTGGTACGCATAATATTTATTAGCATATAGAAATAAGCATCCATTTCATTATTCAATTTACCCGACGGTATCTCATTTAGAGTATGTACTAATATCGGATTGTAAAAAGACTATTACTCAGCTACTGCCCCCGTCTGATTGGTGGGAATTATTTTATTTTTTGGATTCAATTAATCCGCTATAAATTGGATAATAAAAACGACTCAATACACTGAAAAGTACTTTACATAAAAATATATTTATTTTGCGGATAAGTTCTTCGTAACTCCGCAATAATATTCCGAACATGGTCCGCACGCTCCTCTATAATGCAAGAGGACAGTCGCTGAGAACAACAAATCTCTGATTTCGAAGATAGTTTTGAGTGTTACACTACTAAAATGAGAATTACACTACTAAAATAAATATAATATAAACTTATCAGCTACTTATAAGTTTTATTGTAGAAAATAGTAAAAATAAGTTCAACAGTAAACTTTTTAAAATTAAAATAAAAAAATAAACTTTAAAATATAAACAGATAGCGTATATAAATTATAATTTCGTTTTGTTGGAGTTTTAGACCATAAAAAAATACAGATCTATTAATATCAACATATAATACCTAGGTATATAATTAGTTTTGTTAAGATTTTAATTATTCATATATTACCTTATTAAATGTGAGTACCTATTAATTTCAGAAAATATCGTTTAAAATGAAGTAGATATCTTTGTTATTAGCAAATTAAAATATCCATCAATGCGAAAGAAAAAATGCTTTTTAAGCTATTGAAAAGTTATAAATATTATAAAATTTTAAATTACTTTCCAGCGACAAAGTACAAAATTACATTTCTGTTTATATCCGCTAATATGTATATTTTTTTGTTTTCAAATTTTAATTTATTAACCAATCCAATTATTGTACTTATATATGTAAATTTTAAAACATTTCTGAACTAAAAACTAGGTACGTGTCATATTTTGAACCTATGTTGCGTCAGACAATAAACAAACCATTTTTTTTTTATAACGCACAAGCAAAGGTAGCTGTTTACAAAATGTAGGCTATTATATACTTACTTTCAGTTTTGGTCTTGTTTGTATTTTATAAAATAGACAAATATCCAGTTTTTACTGATCATTAGTTTAACCACTTGTTTTATATTTTTATCATTAATTCTTGAATGCACCTTCCTAACCCTTGTCGGGTCAAACAGTGCCAGGGCGCGACCCCTGCATGATGCGTCTGTTTGTACACCTTTCAACGATCGATACAATTGTTGCGATATTGCGGTACACCAATAAATTAATCATTTACTTCTCTTGTATAAGTACATTGAAATTTCTTAAATTTATTTATATAATATATTTTTAGTAAACATAAATTTATTAATCTAGTTATGATTTCATTTCCGTTCTATGTAACAAAAGCTAGCAAAAATATGTTTTATTTATGAATTCTTTATTACAACAATATAATTTTCACGGTTCTTAGGAAATCCTAACTTTACTATGATCAATAATATTATAAAATACCTACATAAATACAGAATCCATAACCGTAACATTAAAATCAATAATTAAAACAAACATTTCAAAATACAATAAATAGATAAATTATTAAAAAATATTTTCTAATAATCGTTAAATTTATAATGAGATACTTTTCTGAACATTTGTTAGCGTTCATTACACTTCTCTGAATAAGATATAATGACCTTGAAGTATAGACCCATTAGTGTCTATACTTGTAGATTACTAGACTTCAAGCTGTCAATAACCAAGATAGCAATTAATTTATATAACTCATCATAATTTTACCTAACATAGTTAATTTATTCACATTATTTTATAAACTAATGCATTTTTACCATCCATAGCATTTATTTTTAATTAAATAAAATAACACAAACTGTATTAAACATTGCGTGTCGTCTGTCAGTTGTTATCAATATATAGTTGGTCCAGGTGTCATCCCGCCCGTGTTCCCACGGAGCCACATTGCGTGACCGTGGATCCCAGAGAACTACGGAAACAATTGTCATTTATCAATAAACATTTTCTATAATGATCCCCTTTCGCAAATGCTCAAATAGAACAAATTTTACATAAATTTCTTCCACATCGATCGATTACATCAGTATATAATATTCAATACTTTATTTTTATATATAATTTATTTTTATATATAATACTTTATTATATTTATACAAAGAATATAATATTCAATACTTTATTCTTGTTAAATAAAGTAAACAAAATAAATAATTATTAATTATGGTATTGACATTGTAAGTTTTCGTCACCATCGTAAAAAATTTCGTTGTCGATTTGATGTTTGGTTGTCGACAACCAAAAGTTTATTTTTTTATGGTTTCGACTTCAAGATAAACACTTTAGTCTCATTTACCTAGTTTTACATATAAAATATGTAATAATGTGACATATGTATTAAATTTATATACTAAATAATGAAGAAATAACTTTGAGTCTCTCTTGAATCATAATGCGCGCGCACTGAGCGATTGAGATTTCACTTTTCAGGCACAGATCCAGTTTTGTTGAAAAGGTTAAATTAATTTGAAATGTACATTTCAAATACACAAAATGACATAATATACATACATTTAAAAATTAATTATTTAACCACTATCAATGTGAAATATAGTTTAAGGTCGAATAGTTGTCGCAAAGAGGTGATTGTCGCCAAACATAATAGAATACATTTTTAAAGATCTCAATAATATACTTTCTTGGAAATATAGACAAGTTACATTCATCTCTTTTTTGGTAAGGATAGTTTATTGGATATTTATCCCATTGTTTAAACATACATAATTATAATTTTTTAACATAATTCGCTCTATTATCTTGTTATCGTTATTTTAAAACAGTATATTGTTGTTTCTAAATCCAGTTTTGGAGCGAGAGAAATATAAATAAGGGTGTCAGCTGTATTGCATTTGCGAATCACACCATAGCAAATTGAGAGCTCTCCGTAAACGGGGAGGCGGAGTGTATTAGAAAACCATTAAGCCCTCACCCTTCTCTATGTGCACTTAATACACGATTCGTAATACTATTAATATTATCTCGACAATAAATTAAGGCAAGTGATAAACGTGTTTCAAGTACTGAAACAAATTTCTCTTTATTATTCATATTTTTAGAAAAAAAAACCTGACTTTAAAAAAAAGTGGTAATATTTTCCATTTATAAATGTATTGGTACATAAAATAAGTTATTTCATTAAAATAAAATTCATCACTCATTTTTATACATAAAAATACAATAGGGTATTATGAAACCACATCATCATTTTGAGCAGCTCATAATCTTTTTTTCAATTAATAAAACACCTTATCAAAGTGTAATGTAGGATTTACATACAAATATCGAGATAATCGCGCACGTGCGCGCCCCTTCCACCTCTTCAACTCTTGTTTACTATGTTGTTCAACTAATACAAAAAGGTTTGATAAACATTCATTCAAAGCTCTGGCTGGAATTTATTTTACTCAAAAGAACAAACGTGTTTTCTTGTCACTTAATAATATTTTGTAAGAAAGATCTATGTAATATTTGTTTGATATTTTTATTATAAAGTAAATATTTTTATATAACCTCTTTTGAAAATGCCTATAAAGATTTTATTAGCTCGACAAATTTTTGATGCGACTGGTATACCAACGGTTGAAGTGGATATGGTGACTGAACTTGGTCTTTTTCGCGTCGGAGTACCATCGACGGATAGTAAGAAAATAGCGGAGGCTGTTCAGTTACGCGACAATAACCCTGCTGAGTATTTAGGAATGGGGGTAGCAAATGCTGTTAAAAACATTAATACAATTATAGCCCCGGAACTAATAAAACAAAATCTAGAGGTGACTCTGCAAAAAGAAATAGACCAATTCATGATTGCTCTTGATGGTACTGAGAATAAGTCCAGGCTAGGAGCCAATGCTATAATGTGCGTTTCCTTAGTAATTGCCAAAGCAGGTGCTGCTAAAAAAGGCGTACCACTCTATAGACATATCTCTGACATGGCTGGTGTGGCAAGTATTATACTACCTGTGCCACATTTAACAATTTTGACAGGCGGTAAATTAAGTTGCAACGGACTACCGTTTCAAGAATATAGTATAATGCCCACAGGAGCTGCATCCTTTACTGAGGCTATGCGTATAGGAACTGAAATTTATCATTACGTTAAAAATATAATAACTGCAAAGTATGGCGTTGAAGCATCATACGTAAGCGACACAGGTGGTTTTGCAATACCGCTAGAAACTCACAGGGATGCACTAGTGTTACTAACGGATGCCATTAAACAATGTGGATATTTTGGAAAAGCAGAGATTGCTATAAATGCGGCTGCAACTGATCTTTTTAAAGATGGTGCCTACGACCTTGAGTTTAAGAATCCTAATTCAAATCCTCAAGATTATATGTCATCTGACAAGCTTGCTGAAATATATTTAGATAACGTGAAAGAATTTCCAGTTTGCTCTGTAGAAGACGCTTTTGAGTTTGACGATTGGGCGGCTTGGTCTACTTTAACAGCGCGTACTCAAACTCAGGTCTTTGGTAATGACCTAACACAGACCAACCTGCGTAGAGTCGGTCTAGCTGTTGAAAAGAAAGCGGGTAATACCATTGGCCTTAGACTTAATCAAGCGGGAACTCTGACTGAAATTATTGAAGCTTTCAAATTATTGAAGTCAAATGGATTTGGCATAGTTGTATGCGACAGGTGGAGAGACACAGATGATTTGTTTTTATCAGATTTGGTAGTAGGTTTGTCAGCAGGCCAGGTGAAATGCGGTGCACCAGCTCGGTGTGAACGCGTGGGCAAGTATAACCAAATCATTAGAATTGAAGAAGAATTGGGCGCGCTGTCAAAATATGCAGGGAAAAATTTTCGCGGTCAAATGTAATTTTCTTAATATCAATATTTGTTTTGTTTTTTTTACGTTGGCACTGAATATACCTTTTTTGAACCTATAATGAAATACATTTTAATTCTTCAACTTAACATACATTAGCATTGAACTGCTAATACTGTCCCCACGTGTACGATGTTCCCCATCAATGGTAATACCGCGACAAGTGGTCTAATCACCGGAAATAGTGTATCCACTGTAATTGACATTTATTATTTATAACAATCTAAATAGTGTTGATACAACGTCTGTAGAAACAATATGAAATAAATTTAAATATAAGATCTAAATCGCACATTAAAATAAAGACAGCTTTATTTTTAAATATCGAATATAATTCAAATTTGGAATAAATATCATGATCTCCATTATTTTGAAAGAGAATTGTGAAAAAATTTCTAACACCTTTAGAAATTAGTAATAAAATATGAGTATTATCATAAAATAATCGAGTGGAACAGGTCATCCCTATCTGTGGGTGTATAAACTCCGGGCTAAGGGCCATAACAGCGCGCACGTGCGCTACCCTTCATATAGGCACCCCATTCTACCACATTCGCAAAAGTTTAGTTAGCCCCCCGGGCGTGCTCTCACTCTTCTAAATAATTGTAGATAAATACAACTTAGTTTACACTCGCTTAGGGAATATGATGAAAGCGTTGAGCGTTCTTAATTACCATTATTCTTTAAGTAATCCCAATACAGTGAGTAATATTAGTTATGTATTTGTTGGCTAATAATTATTGTTACAATAATAAATCCTTATTCAGTGCTGTTTTAGTCCTTATTAATTCATCTTGTTAAGTCATCAATTTTTAAAATCAGCTCGCCATGTAGGTACTTAGTGATTGCTATCAATCTAGACATTACGTGTTGTTACTCGTATATTATTACAAAGAAGATAACTTAATGTGTAAAGTACAAAATAAACAACTAAATAGGTTGTTGTTACAGGGAGCAATTTTCAAGCGCACTCTCTGTCATGGTCGCGTCGCGGCGAGCGGCTGCCCGGAGGGACTTTACACGCCAAAATATGGATGCCAGAGGACCCTAGGTATTTTACAGCACCTTCAAATGTTACCCAAAAAGAAGAACTAAGATAAATTGGGATCAATTATATCTATAGACTTCAGCTGATCTCAGGCCAATACGTTTCGTTAAGTTAAAATATTGTTATTTCATTGTTTGAAGCCTACGAGAAAACTAAATTTTTCGACATTTTAGACAATGGTATTATTTTTAAAATTAAAATTGATATGATCCACGAATAACCAACCAACAGTAATGCCGTCTCTTATCACGATTTACTTTATTTATTATTAGAAAAATGTAGGAATTCAACTATTATAGCAGTAAAAAAACATGTTGCGCTTATTTTTAGTTCTAACATTTTAAGTCTGCAACCAAAATAAATTATAACACAGTTACATAATTTTACTAGTCATGATGTTAGCTTTATATTTATTTAGCAATAGGAAATTAATTATTTATAATTAATTAATATATGTATAGCTAAGAAGAAACTTACCCTTTATATAGACAGTTTGCAGTGTCATAATTTTATTTAAATTGAATGAAACTTATGCGCCACAGCACAAAATTAATAGATGAATATATATTCAGATATGAAACAAATTTATATTATATTTAACCGAATAATAAATTACTTATATCACAAAAGTATGGTTTTGTTATTTTTTCGAGTTTGCTCTTTTATATGAGGTAATTAGAAATATGTTGCATTACAAGTTTATTATAAAATATAAATGATTTGATATAATGATTGAATGAATGTTTGTTTGTTTGTATTACAGGTATGATGATTGTTATTAAAAAAACAGATTGTTCCTTTCTTGTCGCTCTACATTCTTTTGAAATAAAATATATACCGAGTCGATTAATTTCCGCCCTTAGCCTCCTAGTCGTTTTACAATTCCTTTACCTGAAATATACATAGTTATTTTGCATGAAATGGAAATAGGCTCTCACCTTGCCATATCTATTTATGTGTATTTAAATATCACTTTCCATTTCAAATGTACACAATATTTTCAACTATTCGATATTACCAAGAATCGAAAATATAATAATAGATCTACACATATAATATTGCAACGATACGAAATCTGTATGAAATTTATATTTATTTAGAAATCTGAATATATATTTAAGTTTCTAAATAAATATAAATTTCATTTTCATTTACACGGGGTGGACTCGGAACTTGTGACCTGTTTGATAACTTCCCCGTAGACTGAGCTACCATGGCGTTTACCGCCTTCATTAATGTTGCATTCTATATACGTCTTTACCTGAAAGAAGGTTTATCTTTCTATTTTAATTTTAAAACATTAAATAAGCATAACATGTCTAAAACATGTATATTGTATATGTACAATTTCAAAGACATTGAACATATATATTTATAAAAAAATATTTGCTACACGTTAAGAAGGCCCGGCCCGGCCGAGCCGTAACTTTTTATTATCTTTTTTTCTGGCATCACGCTAAAACTACAAGGCGGACTTTTATTGAATTCATTGTGGCGATTACCGAATCTTATGGCCCCATTTACCGGAAATTTAATTTTCTTTTAAATATCTTATACATTTTAACTAACTATGAATGGCTTACTGGTGTTATGAATCTGAAAGACTAACCACCAAAGACGCTGGCAATTGTTAGTCATATAATATCGTTACACACATTGTAGAAAGCAAATTTGTTATTATTAAGATAATTCGCTACTTAATATAAATCTATACGAAAATATCAGTGGGTATGTGTAGTACCTACCGTCGGAAGGTTATCGATAGTTTATCAGGCATTTTACATTTGCAGATTATTCATGCCGTATGATAATTTGTATCAATTAAATGGCTTAAATTGACTCCCGTATCCCAGAGTGCGCCGATTCAAGTCCTGTCAGCGTTGGTAATTTTTACTTTCTTTATTATTAAAAAAACAAACTTAACAAAGTTCACATATCTAAAAACAATTTGAAACAATGTCTGTTTTTTTTTTTAAAACAGTACAACGTTTCACAATTTTGGGTTGGGTGTGCTTTTAAATTGTTGTGTTTTCAGCGTAATTTTTTATGTTTTCCTTTTTAATTTAAACACACCAGTCATTAATTTAATTTAATTATATATTAAATTAAAATGAATTTATATAATTAAATTAAATAAATGAAATAATAAAAGATGTAAGTAGTGTAGGTTTTGTATCACTTTTGTTAATACACTGTGGTTAATGCCTTGCATTATGGTTAATGCCTATTAAAAAAAAATCTTTTAATTTAATTTGTAACCCAATTCATTTTGCAATTGTGTTTGTTGTTTTTTTTAACACTAACTGTTTTTAAACTACTGGTATTGTGTTTGCTTCCATATTAATAACGGTTCGAATAAACTCATTTCAATTGACATTGTTCGTGCTTGGGTGCATTTGTAGAATAAATTATTTGTACTTATACCTAATTACAAGATATTAGGCGAGTGAATAGTAGTTACCGTTTAGGATAATTAAGAATATCTAGACATTCAATTAGTTAAATAACATTGACTGAATATACTTGCCCGTCCATACTGAACGAGTACACAACAACCAACCTAATACGATCAAACTGTTGAAAGGGTCACTTGACATTTACCGTAAAAATTATTCTATGTCAATAGAAAATAAATTCAAAACTATATTGTTTTTTGTATGTTTTATTTAAAATAATACAAAAAAGAACACAAATTACAAAACTTATGAACGATATTTGTAACATTTCAAATTATTATATGATATCAATTTTCTCAAACTCTAATCTGCAGTAGATACCTACCTACCTACCATAATTTCGCCAGAAATAAATCGACAAGTATTAATATTTACCCACAATGGTTAATAATTGTTGTCCGTTTATATGATGATAATATTTTATTAACAGTTGTTATCGTTAACTCCTTATTTTTAATACGACTGCCAGAGATTAGCGCATTCAAACAAATAACAACTCTTCAGGTTTATTACCTACATTAGTAGATTATATATTTGAAGTTGTTGCTTGATAAAGTTTTAAGGTTAAATAAGATTCTAACGGCATAAAAAGTAAAGATTCTGATGTTGTTATTGCCACTAATATTCTATATTCATTTGTAAGTGGTAACAACAGCCTGGCTGTACGCTGTAGTAATCAAACTACAGCTCCTAAAGGGACTTACTCGACCGGAGTAGTACCATCCCCCCTTAGATTATCAGTGTGAAATATCTATTTTAGCTACGTATGGTACGGTGATTGAGAAAGTCCAAATCGAGGGGATTTTTGCTGACGGCTTCCGTTCTTCCTTTCCTTTATTCTACAAGGGTGGAAGCAATTACAATTTTCTATATTTTTAAATGTTCATTGGTAACAGCGGCACTCATCATCATGCAAACTGTTTGTTCTTTTGCCACCCATAAACTATTCCTTTACAAAAATTTCGTATGGAGATGTGATGAAATAATTACAATTGTGAGCCAGTAACATAGGTATTCTATGCAAAAACTACTTACGTGGGTACGTAATTTGTGTCTTAGAAATACGATATCCATCTTTATCTTAGATATCTAAAGCGAAATCTATAAAGATTAAAATTATCTTTAATTTGGCTAGATACGGGCCAAAAATACAATTTACTTTCTATTTTTGAACAATTTATGCATACAATTTTGTAAGTCTATATTATTTCCTAAGTTTTATTTCAATTATTTCTAACCTATCTAACTAAACGCTTACTTATCTGTAAAGTTATAAAAAAAGAAAACTAGAATTTGCTGAAATATCCAACTTAGTTATATTTTCAAATATAGGTTCTGTTTGTCTAATTAACATAGAACGTACCTATTTTACATTTGCAATAACTGAAATATTCAAGACTTGAAATAAGCTGAGAACCAGAACGAAAGCTTTTTAGCGAAGTAATAAATGGAGGCTTTGGGCGGCACTGGATACTGGATCAATATGACGACAAGATACGGATTGGTTGCAGGTGTTAGTTCCCAGCGCCTCCTCGTACTACCATGACAATACCAAAAACGAACCCCCCCAGTCTGCATTAACAGTTAAAATCGTATTGTAACAAGCGACAGGTTATTTAAGTTGAGTTAGGTGTGGTATTGAAAATTTTCATGTGATTAAATTCAAAATCTATCCTAATTGTTACCCTTTATTTTATTTTTTATATAACTTAAACTTAATCCTAACGAATTGATTTGGTGATCTGTTTCTTGCAATACGCTCACTTATAACGTCGAGACAGAGAACTCAATTTATTGTCATATATTTTATTTAATACATTATGTAAATAGTGTAATTATTACTATATAAATATCTATAGGTATACAGTACGAGTTTGTGATCGCCTCTCCGCCGGCGGACAGGTAATAAATAGTTTACAGCGCCACGTGTCCATTTGGTGGTTGTTTATAATTAACATTTTATTTACTGACAATTATGACAAGTAGACTGGTAGAGCACTACTATTATTTTAAAATATAAATAAAGTAGTAACGAGGCAAGTTCTTTATATTGAATATTTTTTAAATCAATGTCGCTACGTATGAATTACCCAACTACATGGTACAGAACTCGAAATCTTTTTGAAATGTTTCTTAGTTTGTCGGGCAGATTGTGAAATTCGGTGTTGTGTAACTTCTCTTCTTATATGTGGCAATATGTATTATGCTTTTTTACTTTGGAAGATTCTCTTATATTATAACACAAAAATTGTTTTACAATCAAAATAGTAATAACACATCGACATGTATAATTCTAAGGGGTAATAAATAGCACACTATTTGAGAAAGAGGGCATAGAGGCAGACAAAATTGCTGACAACAGATAGTACAAGAAAAAAAGAATACGTGTCTTCCTAGTGATGAAAGAATATTTATAATTGGTTCTGCAATTTTAGGGATAATGTAATGAAAGACAAAATGAATGAATCTTTGCCCATACGAGTATGCATAAAACAATGTTCTCTGCTGAATGTAAACAAAAATCTGTGAATACAATACTGTACTAGTACAATATTGTACGGTTTTTCCTGGTTTTTTTTCTAACGAAGAATTATTCGCAATAAACATCTAGTTGTTTAATTCTTAAAGCTTTTTGTGAATTGCCTATTCCATTTTTTAGTAACGAAGTCTGAAGGAATCAAATATATCCGAGGTAGATAGCCAAATAGACAGATTAATCGATAAACAGATTTATTGATTAGGCAGTTCATTGTGTATTTTTGTTAGTAAATTCACTTAAGTAATCAGTAATCGCATAATTGATTTCTACGTACATACCTATTACTAATTTATCTATTGTTCGATGTGCATATAAAGTAGGTCACTTAATTTTGTATTGAGTTTGTTAGTTATTGTGTACCCTCTTGTATGTAAATGTTATGTTTATATAATAGTGTATTTCTTAACTAGGAAAAAAATATAAAACAAAGTCATTTTAAAGCGATTTATTGCTTAAATAAAATGTACTTTTAAACAAGATTTCTAATGAAATTCCCTAGTAAAATTGACATTTTTCAGCACTATAACAAAATCAAAACAATATTTTTTTTGTCTTATTTAATATATTTTTTATGAAAATTATGTTAATTATTGAGGGATCTACAATAAAATTGAAATTACATTATTCTGCAAGAGTTTTTAAAGCAAAGTTTCATTTATATATAACTAGATATTACACACTTTTTATTATATACAATGACAATGAATGCAAATCTTTGCCTATGATTGCACTATATTATTTTATAGTTTTTTTTTATCTGTGCCAGTCTAGAACTGTTAATAATAATGTAAAATTCATTCGCTGCAATCACATTCAACATTAAAAAAAGTTGATCTTAAAACCCCAAAACCCAAACAACAACCTATATTCCTAAACTTATATGCAAAAGTCTAAACTAACAAAATGTATTTGAATTCACAATGTAAAGTTATCATGGTTGTGTTACACAATATGCAATAACAACTTTTAAATAATCAATAAAAAAGTATAGACATATGTTATTATGTTAGTTACTATAACAGTTCAATTCATTTGAAATATTTGCAAGTGCGCTTCCATAGTTATTGTTAAATTTATTATAAATAAATACCTTTACAAGAAAACCAATTTGGGTCACAAGGTGCCCCTAACCCAACTTACTGGGTAAGTTAGAAGTTTCATATGATTGATATAATATAATAAGTACATATATGTTATTAAATAAATAAAAGATTCCAAGTAACTTGATTCATTCTTGCTGGCTAGTTATCATAAGTCACAATATTGAAATAAACAATAACTATTTTCTCTTTTGCACATATGGTATATACCTAAGAGTAAGAAAGTGAAGAAATTGAAGACTTATTAAGATGGTTGCTGAAGAATTCTGTTTAATTGAGTATCATATATCTTCTACTTACTTTACCTATCAATACTAAAACCTAATTAAATTTGGCTTTATTGTACGTGTGAATGTAATAGTTTCATCCCTTTTATCAGAGCTGGTTTGTAAACAAAGGCCCAAGGAAGGAAGATAATGAAACCCGAGAAATAAAGACTGGCATAAATCTGCCACCACTTTGAAAATACTTTAAGATCAAATGGAATTAAACTCCAGCCCATAAAAACAATAGTGTAAATTTTTAAAATTGCATACAATAAATATTTGGCATTTGAAGCCCAGAGCTTATTATAATATTCAGATTTTTTTATTATGTTTTCCAACTCCTTTTCCATGTATATAATAATGAATTCATTAAAGAATGTCATATAATAGCCAGAGCGAGTGCCATGCCATAGAGCCAAAAAGACTAGAGTGAAGAATTGGCTAAGATTACGGTTTCCGAGGAACTTAAGGCGTTTATAAATATATTCAGCGGCAAAGTGATTGGTGTTGCAGTTGAAGCTGTCGATGTAGTGTTGGAACTTCGTAGCACCTTCAAAGCGCATCAACTTTATGTTGTTACAACCATCCCACCGGGACACCTCACCATATTCAGTCTTTTTGTTTCCATTGTATGAAAGACCAAACCTTATACATGATGCTACAATAAAAACAGTAACAGTAAATTTATTTTCATAATTTACTTATCTGTATTCTGGAATTCTTTATCATTTATGCTATTTGAAGCATATTATTAAAAAGGTACATGAAATTATTTTTATATCTGTACATAATATCAAATTTCAAACAATGAGAACATAATATTTAAGAAAATTACCTTCAGTAAGAAGCCAACATGAAATATATTTGTAAAGTGCAAAGTGAGCCCATAATCCACTATAAAAGTGACGATATATTATACATGTCTCATAAAATTCATCAGAGAGCATATAATTCATGCTAAAAACAGATACTGAAACAATAAATCATGTTTATACAAAGTTTATACAGTATACTACACAAGTAATTAATGATTAATGTAACTATTAGAGGTACTTACTTCCAACTTGAAATGCAACCAAATAAATCATTCCCTGAATAAATCTCTTTAAAGCCTGGCTTTCCATTATTGGTGCTTCTTTATCAACAGGGAATTTGTCAGATACAAAATCAATGTACCGTCTGAATGAAAAAATTGGACCCACCAGGAAACAAGCAGGGAAGTAAACAAACCCAATCAGTTCTAAGAAAGTAGGAGGCTCTATTATAGCACTTTTCTTACTATTTTCAGATAGATTCTCTCCTTTTTTCATTTTATGACCATCCCATAAATCAAAAGATAGAGCTATAAGCTTTAAGGTTAGGACGCAATGTGGCATTGTCCAAGTGATATCATAGTCTTCAGATTCTGTTTTTACATATCCAACTAAGAGGTATGTCATGTTAAAAATAAATGTTATTATGGCATTCACTTTACCGGGACCAAAGAATTTTGTAGTGAAATAAATAAGAAATGCTGGAATAGCATTATGATAAAAGGACAGACCAAAGTTATAGAGCGCAATATCAAGACCGGTGCCAATAAAGAAAATATTTCTGTACTGCTTATGCTCTTTAACATACTTGTTATATATGATCCCTAGTGGATATCCTAGTAAAATTGAGATCAAGAGCTTTAAGGCAGGTTCTGTTGTACCAATGAGGTAGGCTGCATATGGCACTGGGCTGAGGCCTATCCAGCCCAAAAGGGAGAGAAAGAGGCCAATCATAGTGATTTACCTAAAACAACAATATATACACAAAAATTTTATATAACAATTGACTAATAAAATGAGACTAAAATAATGGTTTAACAATAAAAATATATATTAAGCTGACAATTTTAAAATTCATAATAAAGATTTGGTTCTCTCTATAATTGTTAAAATCAATTAATATTTATGATCATGCAACTATTTCCCATGTATTTGTGTCAATTATGATTTTTTTAATATATACAATATATTTTAAACTTTCAATATTAACTAATTAGAATTAGAAAATTGTGAACCATTTAAATTACCGTGAGATAGTAGCTAAACTAGAAAGGGAAAGTGTAGAAAGCGTTACTACTTCAATAATATAGTAACAAATACACAATCATGTAGAAAATGAAAGACAAAGAATATTTTAATCGGCAACAATTGCCGATTAAAATATTCTTTCCGATTTTGAATTCGTAATAACGTTTTATAATTTACCTATTTTATTTGTTTTAGGTTTTTCAAAAACATTACTATATAAGCAGTCTTGAATGATTCTAATGAATACTTATAGAAGGGAATAGTACTATTAATATAATGGATATCTTACGTGATGTAATGGATATCTTACGTGATATAATATATATACCAGCGAGAAGATGTTCACTACGTTTAATATCTAAGAGTGTCTTTTTAAATCGAATCGCACGAAAAAAATATCAAAAAAGAAAAGAATAGCAATAAAAATTAAAGAATACTTACAGATAATAATGAAACAATATAATGGAAAATTAGTAAGGTAAAAATGAGGACAGAGAACTACGGACACCGCAGTCCGTAAAATAAAAATATTAACAACTAAACTATTATTATTATAAATGTGACTAGGCCTGTCAGGTAAAAAAAAATTCAATGATTGTATAAGAAACAGCTTAAAAAACAAGAACCCCATAGTGTATATATAGCGCCAATACATTTTGTTGAGCCTGTGCTACGTATAATGTAATATTCATATTATTAAACTAAATATTACGATCAGTATAAAATAAAAATAAGTTTAAAGTTTAAGTGTAGCAAATTTAATTAATAAACAAAATATATGTTTTATAACTATGAAGTAGTGATGATAATATCAAACCAAAACTTATAGGCACTGTAGGTACAATAGTACCTTATGTTTAATATATATGTATATAGATTGTCATTTCTAACAAACAATTTTGTTTTTGTATTCAATTACATATTTTAATACTATTTAGCTTGATTACGTGAACCTGGTACTTGTTAAATCAAGGCAAATGATCTTTTATTAATGAATTATATTAAATATTATTAATCGTTCTTTTAATAACTTTTAGTTCCTTTAAAATTAGAATTTAAGTGCCATCAAATTGTTATCCCTATTGACTCTAATATTTTTATATAAATTACGAATTTACCTATGAACGGTCACCCATAGAGTATAGACAGAACCTTAGTAATGTAGAATTGTATTGCCTTTGAAAAGTTTTGACTTTTGTCTTCAAATCACAATTCTGGATTCTCATTTCTAATTTCTAAAATTCTGATGTAAAATGGTTCAAGATGGCGACTTATGAGTTTGATTCCACCTCTGTATGTCGACCATCTTAATGAAAATTAGTTGAAGTGATAAGGGTAAGTAATATATGGTTTAACGTGTCCTACAACATTATTGAATGAAATGATATTACAGCCTAATTGTTTAGTTTAAATAATTACATTTTTGTAGTGTTGATGGTTTGCTGTTTCATTATTGAGTTTTATTTTGTTTTTCTTAAAAAATATTAATAATTGAAATCAACTATGATTTAGCAATATCGACCATGCAAGTCTCTGAATAAAAACCATAAAATAAGTTAATGGTTAAATTTCAATTACCGCAGTGATAAAAATTGCCGGACAGGTAGCCTAAACTTGAATCGTGCTAAAATGTGACCATTCACCAAATAATTATTTACCTTCTAGTGTAGTTGTACATGGGAGACTAATAACATTTGGAGATATTACTCGAGTCTTATACTACACAATAGTAGGGGGAAACAATATGGTAATTTAAGAAAATTAATTTAATTACCTATTGGATCTTTTCTGCTTTCATTGTTAAGAAGTAAAAAACAAAAGAATGGCAGTTAACATAATTAATTGTTTTATTTGTTACAGAAATAACTTCAAGATGGAGTCTGCAGGAGATTGGTGTCTGATTGAGAGTGATCCTGGGGTCTTCACCCAATTGATTAAAAAGTTTGGTAAGTTCATTGAATTATTAGTCAGGTTATTGACTAATTATTTAAAGAGACAGTAAGAGATTTTTTTTTATTACAGTTCACTAATGGCCAGTCAATTATATGCTCATCTAAATTAGTGCTATTGACTGTAACCCCAATTTCACTAACCTAATATCTTTGTAATGTATGCCCCTAGTTAGATCAATAAATAACATAATGTTTGTGTAGGTGTAATAACTGTAGTAAATATATACATTGTCTTGTGCTTGCATATATTGCATATTTATAATATCATAGCCACAATGTGGTACAGAGTACAGAAACAGTATACAGGTGGTGATAATTCCAAACTTTCACAGAATGTCATTCTAAGTATATTGGTTTATTTCAATTCCCCATACTTCTGTATACTATTATTATAGTAATTTAATCTAATTCATTTAATATACACAAAATTGTTGACTTTTTTTTTTTAATTTTTATACAAAATCAATGTTGGCTATTGTTTCTTTTTATTAAAACTAGGTGTTTAGACATATGCAATATAGTTTTAAATACTTTTTTGTGGCAGTAAATGTACAATTCCACAAGTAAAACAAAATATAAAGACAGAACAATTTTTAAATTTTAGATGCATTACATTGAATGTGACTAGGTCCGAATGTGCTAATAGCTAAAACTGGCTTCATAAAGAAAACTTCATAATTATTATTGTTAATGTTATTGCTGATATTTGTAATATAAGTATACAGGTGTACCTGTATATTGTATATATACCTTTTGTTAAAGTATTTTACAATCTATTATATATAGCATATAGCATATAGTGATCAATTGTCTTAGAGAAAGAACACACAGGGCAAGGGTGGGATATTTATAATATGAAAAATGTTTATTACATAAAAATGCATGGTATACATAATTACATTGTAGTACAGACAGCATACACTATTATACTACTATTATATAAGTAACTATCTTACAAGTTATAATAATTAATGGATCTTTAATACAAGTGATGTAGAAACAAGGTGAACATAAAATATACACTAAGTATCGAATGTTGATGGAATTCTATACATTTGTCTCTTTTTGTGTTACTTTAATTTTAAGTGATCCAATGAACACAAATAAAAAAATATTTAACAACTATTTCAGGTGTCAAAGGTGTCCAAGTAGAAGAACTGTGGACTTTTGAGGATGGCATTTTTGATAACTTAAGGTACAATTTGATTCAAGATAATCTTATACTAATTAATAATTATTTTTTCAGTGTACGATATAGGGAAATAGTATTGATAAAATCTCTCTATCCCCCATACTTGTTACATATAGATGGCAAATGTAAATAAAAAAACATCGCACAAGCCCTGAAAAGGTTCTCATAAATGGAAACAAATTATACTAATTTCTTATTTACTTTTTTGAGTTTTTTTTGTATTTTATTATGATGGTTGACATGTGGTACCAATACATGTACTTATACTTGATATTTATCTTTGAAAAGGCAATGTTTTAAGCAATTTCATATGTGGATAGACAGTGCAGGTTTTTGATGTATTTCACATTATCAACTTCCTAATAACATATGAAATAGTTCAAATATGTAGTTCATATCCAAAAATTCACATATGTATTAAATATATCTACAGAAAATAGTAAACAGTGTATTTATTTCATATATGAATTGAAACAAATGATACTGCTATCTTTGTCAATTATCTAATTTGGTCAAGTGCATGACTCCATCCTATGCGCACATGTATAGGTCTCATTCAAATGTCTTGAACATCAATCTTTACCTGATAAATATGTGCTCCTAATACTCAATACTATCTGAAATGTGGTATTAAAGTATTACATTATGGTTAATATGTTAATTAAAGTTGGACATTATAATGCTATAATTGGTGTAAAGACACTTATTTATTGTTTCTATTTTAGACCTGTTCATGGACTTATATTTCTATTCAAATATTTACAACATGATGAACCACCTCACCCGGTTGTAAAGGACAGTCGTCTTGAGAAAATATATTTTGCCAAACAGGTATGCTTTATCTCATTTATATTTAAAATATATCACTGAAATAAAAACAATATAAATTCCTGCTCATAACATAAACATCTCAATCATATTTCAGTTATGAATACACCGTGCCTTAAATTTGGAAACTTATTTTGATAAGGGATTCATTTATTAATTAACAGTATGCTCATATAGAAAACATTCAGATAAAGTTCCTTGGTTACAGGTAATAAACAATGCATGTGCAACTCAAGCAGTTATAAGTCTGCTTCTTAATTGCAATCATCCAGATGTTAACTTGGGTCCTGAGTTGACCAAGCTTAAGGAATTTAGTATGTCGTTTGATCCCCGTATGCGTGGTCTCACCCTGAGTAACTCACAGACCATAAGATCAGCTCACAACTCCATGTCTCAACAAACTCTTTTCGAATTTGATCCTAAAGTACCAACTAAAGTAAGTAATGTCATCTCACAATATTTATATGAATATTAAAGTAGTATAAATGAATATTAAATATACATTTAATGCACAGGATGAGGATGCTTACCATTTCATTGGATATGTACCATTTGAGGGTCGTCTGTATGAACTTGATGGCCTTCGCGAAGGTCCTATCGATCATGGACCCATAGCGCCGGAAAAAGATTGGCTAGATGTAGTTCGTCCCATTATTTTGTCGCGGATCAACGTGTAAGTTTCTTAATTGTATAAATACAATTTAGCATGTTTATATCTGGATAGTATTCACAGAAAATTAACGTTTTTTTTTTAGATATACAGAAGGCGAAATACATTTCAATTTAATGGCTCTTGTGTCAGATAGAAAAATGATATATGAAAGACAGATACAGACCCTGACAAGCGGAACTAGAATGATCGGGATGGAAACGGATGATTCAGGAACTGAAATCAGGAGATTAAGAATGTTAATAGAATACGAGGACGCTAAGATGTTGCGCTACAATCAGGAGATGGTGAGAAGACGGCATAATTACTTACCATTTATAATCACGCTGCTTAAGATATTAGCGGAGGAGAAAAAACTGACTCCACTGCTGGAGAAGGCCAAGGAACGCACGCTCAAGAAGGGGCCTAAAAAAGTAAAAGTATAACAGGAAGCCTCGGGAGGACGCAAGGTCTCGCGACCGCGTCTCCCGCGCCGTGTCTCGCAGTCCAGCCCCTCGCGGGTGCTGCCTCCTTCAGAGCACATGCAATATTCCTTAGCAGACTTAGATTCTATATTTAGAGAACCCCAAGAGCCCCAGAGCCAACAAGTAGAGCCACAGGACATGCTGCAGCAGAGCCTAATGGAACCGCCCAGCGACATAGATATGCTGGCGCCGGATGACTTTCTCAAGGACGTCATGCTGGAAACAAGCTTTGATCACGATTTAATTGATGTCCATGATATATTTGACGAAACCTTAATGACAACAGAAAATTTTCCACATAATGACATTTTAGATCCCGAAGATCTACTAATTAGTGACTTTATGCGAAATCCAGGACCCGAAGAGGAACGTGATGCAGAGTAATGATACAAACTGTTGTTCTTTCTTTTTCAGAGTGTAATTACTTTAAAGTACTTCCCACAGTACTTTATGTATGAACATTTACAAGTATCAAGTAATAAATTGAAATTGAATTGAAAATTATTAGCTTCATTATTAAACAAAATTTGTGTATAGATATGACAGTTATTGTTAATTTTTAAATATATTTGTACAAATAATAAAATTTTCAATGTGTAAATTTAATTTGTAATAACGATGGATCTTTGTGATTATAATCAGACAAATATATGGAATTCCATAATACATTTATGATAAGTTGACTAGGATGTAAGCATTCTTTGGCTTGGGTTCTGTAGTCATTTAAAGTTAAATAATATAAGTAGATTAGAGAAAATTTAGGCTCTTGGGACTATGCGAATTTTAGGCTTTATTGTGAAATCTTAAAATGTAAATATGTAGAAGACTTTTTTTCTAAATATTTAACAATATGTAATAATGATTTTGGTGCAACCAAAGACTTCTACGTATGCAAGACACGCTCTAAGGAATTGAAACTCCTACACAGCTCAGGACTTGTTAGTTAAAAGAGGGGTGGCACCTTTAAACAGATTGCTGTTTGACCTGATGATATATAAATCAGATACAATTAAAGGATTACAGCTATTTGCTTTTGCTTCTGGTAGAAAAAATATAGTAAATAAATAAATATAACTAAACATTATAAATTCTGTTGTTTTAAAAAACCAAACAAAGATATATAAAATATATATATATATAATGCCATGGAGAAAATGATTGTATCTATGTGTAACGTCTTGGCAATAATGCAATTGATATCACAATATTTAAACATATTTTTTTACTTTCTTAAAGATTAAAATTAAATCTTATTAACCATCTTGGATTGTTACACCATCCATTGGATGACTTTGTTTTTGTACAGACGAGTTGCCTGTTGCAATTTCTACAATAGAGAATATTTTCGATAATAATCTCTGACACGGAAATTATCTGTACTGTTTCACTTTGATGTGAAAAATATTTAAATCCTTTCAATTAGAAATCCCAAAAAGGCTTATGACACAATAGGAATTTCAAATTTGTTAAAGCACACGACCTAGTCTTCTTGACCTTCTTCTTGATCTTGACCTTGTCTCATTAGTTCACAAGTCAAATAAGAAAGGGTCTAAAAACTAAAGTTGTAACTCGAGTTCCTGATTCTTGGACCATGGATTCTTACCACCAAAGTGAATAAAACCTGGCGATTTGGGTATCCGATAGTATCGTGGGGTCCTTGTGTGTAACATCCTTTTTTCTTAACTACTGATAATTGTTGATAAATATATATTTGCCTTAGAATCTTATATATTTATAGATATATGTAGTGACATCTACTAGCTACAATATAACATACAATAATTTGAATAACATTCTTAAATTCAGATTGATGTTGACATGTTTGCATCTAGAAGTTGAGAATGTGAGCATTTGCTATAGTATTTAGTAAAAATATATTTCATGAATTAATTAAGCACTAATTCGTTTATACGGATTATTTAATTAGTTGAACATATATGAAATTGATAATAATAATACTTTTTATATATCTAGTGAAGTCTTAGGCTTTTGCTTTTGACTATGAAACATTAATGTTTTTAAACTTTTTAGACACAAAATTTAAACAAAATCTAGATTTCGCTATTGAATTTTCTTGTTGTTAATATGTAAATACTTTTTAAATTGAATAAATAATGCTCTTATTTTTCTTTAAAATGATTTGCCTTTTATGTAGTAGCCTAGTAAACTGACAACCTTTATCGATATTGTATAGGTTACTTTAACATTCTTATATATATTATTACTCCTTGTAATATATACTAAAATTAGACTTGGCTATCTAAATATTACATTTCTGCAAGATCACTGAGATGGAACTAATAGATATGAAAATTGTTATACATATGAAGGATAACGTGCTGCCAGGTGATGTAAGTTTTTAATAAAAGTACTGTCTGAGAAAGATTTTTATTAATTTTATATCCATACATGTAATACATTTAAAAGTTGTATATACCCGAATGTCAATGTACATAATTTAACAGCAGGAACATTGAAACAAAAGAATTGAAATCCGTTTTATATTCAGTTTACGATCAAAATAATGAACAGTTAACAAATAAAGTACTTAATACTAATTAGTTAATTCTGCATATTGTGTGATAACAATACTGTCTATGAATTAAAATATGTCGTTTACACAAAGTTAAAACTGAAAATTGCACTTTATATTCATAAAACGTTAGGTCTAACACACTTGGTAACCAACATTTGTGATTTGAGATCGAGACAAATTCAAAAATATTTTATATATTATATTATTCACAAACGAAAGCATTGTTACCTGTAAGCCATATTTATTTTTAAGTGTCCTGCTACAATCCACACCATCGTATAAATCAAATGTCTAAACTATTATAGACAATTACGATACAAATTTATATATATATTTCGATAGAGAAGACTTAGTGGTTACTCAGTTCAGGGCACAATAAAGTTCAATCCAGAAAAGTCCATTTAACGTGATCATTGATTACATCTTACATTATATACCTTAAATATTCTACGACTAAAACTAAATTCGTCACCGAATGCACCGACAGTGAGGAGTTGAGACATTAGGGTGTTATATACCGAAAACATCCCGTCAACCTACCAATACCGAACTACCAAACATACCAATCAAAAATTTCATTAAATAATAGTCGTCAACTAATCCGAAAGTTGCTGGTAAATGTAAATCTTGATACATTATGATGAATCTAAAAGAGTTTTTATTGTTACAACGACGGACAGACAGATGCGTCTACTGATAATGGTAGTACGGCGGCAACGGCGGCCGGGTGACAGGTGCACCTGGTGCTGGCATGTAGGGGGACGGGTAGTGCGGGTAGGTGCCGGTGGGGGGAGGCGCAAGCGGTGCTACTGCTGCCAACGGGGGTGGAGGGGCAGACGCGAGCGAAGGGAGAGGCGCAGGCGGGGGCGGCGCGTGTTGCTCCACGCGCTGTCCGTTAGAGTGTCGACGGTAGCTCGACACGCCATTGACGCCGGGGCTTTGTACGCTTTCCGAGCTCAGCTCACCTGAGACAGAGCGTCCGGACGAAGCCGATAGTATATATATATATAGTTTAGTATATGCCAAATGTAATTTGTGGATCACCAACAAGAACATATTTTGTTGTTAATGGAAGAGGATTATTAAGATCATGTGGGATTAGACGGAAATTAAAAACGCATTTCAAGTCAATTATTACATTATAAATGTCAGTATAGTCTGTCCGTGAGTAAGCTACCACCAGCTCGGAACGCTGCTCTGCTGAGAAGAGCTGGCCAGAAACTCAACAGTTTACTTACATTAAGTGCAGTAACGTATGATTTCGTAAGCCACAAAGGACATTAATAATAATAGAAAAATACAGATAAAGTTTTACTCACCATGGCCCAAAATGTCTTTTAACTTCTGAAAGATATCATTGGATTGGTGGCTAGTTCTTCTCGGCGTAGTGGATAATGATCGGAGAGATTCCTCTACGCGTACTGACGAAGACTGAAACAATTATACTTAACATTGTCAACAGATTTTAAAAATATATTTACTTTACTTATTTTTTGTAGCCTCAAGACATAGGATCGCTGAAATTCAGACAAATACCCTTCATGGTACTTATCTAAACGACCCTACATAACTTTACTACGTTATGTAATAGATAGTGTTTCATTATTTACCTCGAAGCTTCTCGTATTTGAAAACATGTATTCCATGAATTGTAATAAAAACTCTTGATGTTTATGCTTTTGACCAGAGGGAGACATACCCTGAAAAAAAAACATGTGCAAATTATTTTTCCACTGCTACTGCTCTGCCTTTGTGGTGGAAATTATTAACCTTTTGAAATGTACACCGGATTTTAAAATATACATAAAGTTAATTTCTCTTCGTTACCCGTTAATTAGTCGTTACTCTTAGGCTTGTATTTGTATTATTTAAATTCGATCAATTGTAAGTAATATGATTGCAATCTTAAGGAGTTATACGTTGAAAGAGCTTTAAATTATATTAGTTTATAAACTTACCGGAGAAACAGGTGGATTTAAATTGCTCAAAGGCTCGCGAAAGGAATATTGTGGAACATCCTGTAAGACATCACAGACTTAATACTCTGAAGTATAATATTTTAATTAATTTAAGTAGCGCAATGAAAAATTATAAATTACATCTAGAAATTCTTGCACAAATCTGTAGTCACTGTTTATTAACTTTCGCAAAATGTCTTTCTGTTTCTGATATTCTTTTAGTCTTTTTTTAAACAGTAAAGTCTGGTACTCATCCTCGGTGCTCATTTTTTCAATTTCTTGCCTATATTTCTCTATTCTGAAAACATAACATATAAATAATCCATAACTACTTTATTAAAAAAAAAAAAGAATAATCTTAAAATATCATTATTTGTCTCAGTCGAAACGATTATTTATATAAATTATATAGAGATAAAGAGTTGTTTATATAATTTCTTAACTAATGTCTTTGTTGTTAATGTGGATATTAAGAGTACCTAAAGTTTACATTTTATATTTGATAAAGATAAATAAATAAATGTCTCTATACAGGTCTGTTGTTTTGAGGTTTGAGATTTTTTCTTGAGGTAGCGAGATTGACCTTGGGCAATCCCGAACAAACGTGCTGGCCAAGTAACAAATCGATAGCGACAGAAAATAGTATATTTATATAGCCACAATTGGATGGATCGAGCTTTATGACCCAGTGCAGTTTTTATAAAATGTTTTTTTTTTCATGCTACCTAATAATATTTATGGCCAGACTAAGTACTTTTTCCAGCTAAAAGCTTAGTTAGAAACGAAAATGCATTTATTTTTTAAGAATGAATGTAAAGTTTATAAAACTTAAAACATATTTTAAGAACTTAAACATTACAAAAGTAATTGGCTACTAAAATATGAATTTACGTCTTTTCATGGAAAATTTTGCTACAGGTTCCTGAATACAGAGGATTCTTTAAAGACAATGTCGACAGCGTGAGTCGGTCACGTCTTCTAAGACTGAGCATAATTTGCAGTCTAATGCGTTCTAGATGGGCTAGATGTGAGCCAGACTTCAGCTGTTGTAAAGTACGAAACGATGGCTTCGAATCACGAGATTCAGACATGCTAGTAATTTTAGGGTTTATTTAAAAAATGTTCTTGCAGGTTTCACAACACGGTGAAACGGTGTCTTGATAAGGAATTACGAAGTTCACTCTCTTTTTTTATAAAAACAAAGATTTGTGACTCTTTGATGACCACGCACTTTATCGACTTAGCATGCACTTTACTGACCACTTGCAGTTTCTGTAAATGTGCACTACTAAGTATATAGTATGTGGTTTAATCGTGAAAATTGGTGAAAATTAAAAATGTATGGAGGAAATTTCTTGAGCTTTCAGCTTTGTATCGGCTAAAAAAGCGATTTAATCGATCCACTCTTTAACTGTAGGGATTTATTGAAAGCAAGTTTTTTCATTAATTGACGGTAAGTACTGAGTTTCAGTTCTTGTTTTATTAACTGCGACATCGTCTCAATTGAATTCTAGTGATATATTTTTTTCTCATGGGGTCTTGTTGCATTCTGGCATTTGAATTTCTAACAGCAGTATAGCGCTGCGATCGTTTATGACCGTTGGCTGATACCAAAAGTTAAGAAAAGTTTTAAAAATGACAAATGGCTTCATACCCACTTTCGGAAAGACATTTTAAATCGTAACAATATTTACGACCAGATTAGTTATTCATATATTTCATTTTGACTTTACTTTTATTACTCCGCTCTTATTTTTATAAATAATTTATTAAAAGTTAATATTATCATTTTTTATCATAAAGTTTTCGTTTAGTGTTTTACTGAACGGATTGTCATTATATTACGTACTTCGATCAACACTCAAAGAAAAAGTAAGGAACCTCTCCATAGACAATAATTTTAACCCCCTAATAAAGCTACGAAATATGGAAAGAAAATATATCAATATCCGAAGACTGCTAATCTAGTTTATTTTATAGAATCAGTATATATATACTGATTCATTTTTTTACTCTATGCTCTATATAGAGCATAGAGTAAAAAAAATGTTACATTAAATGAAAAGACAGATAATACTATTGCAATAGAACATATTGTTAACTTATTCAAAAATCATTACATACAATTATATATTACAATAAAATTTCAAAACGTATTACTTTAAACAAATTAAGTATCAAAACTAATAAAATTAAATAAAGGAGCTCTACAAGCACTATTTTACTGTTCTAACGTTAAAGCACCTCGCTTTTATTAGTCAATATCGCGACACAATGGCTTTAATTTTATAACAGAAAAATGTTATCTGGTGACAAACACTATAAATATTTGTAAAAAAAACTAAATGGGTACTATTAATAGAAATTCAAGGTTTCCTTTATTAGAACATTTTTTTTAAAGCTATATATAATGTCTGTGGTTCTCAAATCCACAACATGCGTCTATTGTGTACTTTGGGGGAAAACGAATCATGACATAATATTTAGCTTGTTGGAAAGTTCTTGTGTTGTGGCATCAAGATCAAAATGGAAATATCAAAGGTATCTGGTCTGTACTATAGAATATGGATAGAGAGCGGTAGAGAGCAAGCAACATGAGATCAAAATAAAGGTAATAAGAACTATACAAGAACGTCCAAAACTCTCTTTGCGCCATAACGAGCTCTGGTTAACCCAACATTTTTGCAAATTTTGAAAATTCATTTATTTTATATTCTTGGTCTGACCATTCATTTCTTGAAATTGGTTATGATTTTAAAGAGATATCTGGAGTTATAACTACTACCAACCATTGCATTATATATAATTTGAATTCATTAAAAATAATTTAGTTAGGTACCGTTTTATCTTTGAAGCTATTTACGAAGGTAAGATTTCTTGATTGATGAATCATTATGATCTTGATCATAAATATGTTTCATCTACATATATTTCACTTTATTTAAAAATGCACGAATGAACGAATAAGAGTGTTTGTTTATTAACTTTTTTAAATTGACACCAATTAGAGCTACTAAAAGAACAAAAGATATTCAATTCGGATAGAAAATAGTAAAGATGTTGTAAGGGTCAAGCTGAGGATTCCAAAAGAGTTAATACAGGCTTAATTTGTATTTAACAACAAATAAAAAAAATCAAGTAACAACCATGATTGACTTCAGTAGAAAGAAAATGTTTTTTTTTAGTTTAAGATAAATTCAAAGTTTCTAATTAGATATAAATTTGCCACAACTGCAGTATATACTGAGATTCCCTTTGTATCAATAAATAATTAAATTTTCTTCAACATGCTGCAAATACACAGGTATTTAAACAACATACTCTAGTAATATTATTATTTATTCATATTTACATTATCGTCATACCTTTGCTTTCTATATTTATACATATATATATTAATACATGTATATTTATACATACATATATATATAATCATTTTTTATGTATAACAATTGTATAACATATTATAGTTACAGATATTATATATTTTTTAATCATTTGGTATCATGTATTTATAATCTTATTGCTTATTTTTTTTATATCATCTATTGTACCCTTATTTTTTAGTTTTTCTGTTAATCTTTAAAAGTTGATTGGTAGAGAATAGTTTAGCATTTAGTCCATGGCTTGTATGAATTCATTTGTACAATAAAGATTTAATAAATAAATATAACATATATATATATTTTCTGTTAGAATGTAGAATCACACTAAGAAACTAAATTAAATAATCTTTTCATTTTATTGTCACTCCATAAAAAAACAAATACTACATATCACTGTCCTGCTAAAAAATAATGTATTTCTAAATAATTTACCTATTTATTTTATTTTGTAAAATTTTATTTATGGTATCACATCTCGCAATATGAGACGTATTTTGCCAATGTATGTTGACTTGACTTTAGTACACAAGGAGATTGTTCGGTAGTAAATTATAATTTTTGATGACAGAAACGGAAGGGATATTTAAAACAAATAACATTATGTGTAAGGACGAAACGGAAGGGATATTTAAAACAAATAACATTATGTGGAAGGACGAAACGGAAGGGATATTTAAAACAAATAACATTATGTGTAAGGACGAAACGGAAGGGATATTTAAAACAAATAACATTATGTGTAAGGACGAAACGGAAGGGATATTTAAAACAAATAACATTATGTGGAAGGACGAAACGGAAGGGATATTTAAAACAAATAACATTATGTGTAAGGACGAAACGGAAGGGATATTTAAAACAAATAACATTATGTGGAAGGACGAAACGGAAGGGATATTTAAAACAAATAACATTATGTGTAAGGACGAAACGGAAGGGATATTTAAAACAAATAACATTATGTGTAAGGACGAAACAGACAACATGAGACAACAAAATGTTACAAGAATGTTAAGTGAAAGGAAGGTAGTTAGATAAATAAAAAAAGGGAAAGGAGCATATATTGCGATGTACTCGTATAGTCTAAATAATTTAAAGCAGTGGAATATATTTTTTAATTTACATATGCTCATAAAATATAAAGGGAAATTGAGTGATTGTCAATGTTTTGAATTTGGAACATAAAGGACCATAGACTGCTCGGATGTTTAGAAAAAACATCAGTCATCATGTACTTCTAGCTCCACATAACTTTATAAACACAACTAATTTTCTTGGGGAAAATAAAAACGATAAATCTATTAAATGTATTAAAAACCGAGTCAATATTATATGTCATAAATGTTTTGATACAACATGGTTGTAATTAAATTTATTTTAGTTAAAAAAAATGTTTTTTGGGACTTGGGGACACAAATTTCATTACAAACATTGTAAAGTGAGTGAAGTTATATAGTGAAACTTTGATTAATACTTTGCTAAGTCTAGTGGTCCAAAAAATAACAATATAATCATTGAGATCATTTCGCATGTGATCATACATAGTGACTTTATTAATTGCCCTCATAATGAAATGGTCTTGTGTTTACGAAATAGAAGCATTTAGTACTTGTCGTCGGCATCGCGTTCAACATCAGAACATCCAATGAATTATGTGTAAAAAAAATAACATACAGGTGCCTAACTGAACTTAGCACCCAACTTTGGAAAACGGTACTTTTTTTGTAGTAATTTTACGCGTTTGTAGTAATCATATAACCCTCGATCGAAAGTAATTCAGTCCAACATAGGCAAAAACACACACACAAAATACATGAACAACTAAAACAATAAATGTTTCGTTCAATCTGATCGGCTTTCATCAACTTCTGTTCTACTAAAATTAAATAATCTTCCACTCCAAGCTCTAGAAAGGTTTCTGTCAATTTTCACTATATTTTTTTACTACAAACAGAAATATTTTCACTACAATCCTCTACCAACAATTTCCTCCAACCAAGAATCTGATAAAAGTTGTTTTTTTAACAAATTAAGTTTCACTACTAACTATTACTTTACGCAAAAATGAACAACTTTCCAAAGTCGGGTGTTAAGTTCACACAGGTGGTGCGACGAGTAAAATAAATGCGTACGTGATACATTTATATATATGTAATATCACAGATAGTTTTTTTTTATCTCCAGCAATATCAAGACATACTAAACACCCTAAAGCTCAGTTATTTGATTATAATTATACATTTTAAATTCGCTACATATGTCACGTATTTGTTGCGCGTTGCATTATAAATATGAAGGTCGCATGGTCACGGGACTAATAATTAGCGTAATACTTAGCGAGTGCGGACCTGATCTCGCGCTGCACGCACACGTCGCACAGAGCGTCCTCAGGCTTCGGCTCCTCCGTTTTCCGCCACTTGCTCGACACCGCTGCGGAAAGACCAAGGTCGCAGAGCCACACAACAACCATTAAATTCACATAGACATTAATATTTTACATAGACTGAAGTTATACGCCTTTCTATTTCCCATTTATCAGCAAATTTGGGAATTATTTCTAAAATATATTATTCATCTGAACATTAACTTATAAACAATCATATAAAATAATAAATATATATTAGTCGCTTAAGCAAAACAGTAACAGCGCCTGTGCACCTTATACGATATTCATACACTTTCTTAAATTCCTTATGATATCTAATACCTACAATATTGAAAAACATTCTCACCAGTTGTATTATTAGGTGTCCGTCTTTTTTGAGATGTATTTTTTTGTTGAACCATTACTGGAATAGGTGGTGGTGGTCTACTTGCATCAAACCTTAAATATCATTCAAGTTATAGTATTACAGCAGATATTAAAATACAAAAAAAAAGTTCTTTCACCATTAGGTATCACTTTACAACATAATTACAGCATATAATCTAGAGAATATTAGTCAGTCAGTCAGATTAGAAGTCACTGAGATATGAGGATGGGAACAAGGCTCTCTCTTTGATAGTTTAGGGAGTGAATGAACCTAATGTTTAATAATAGAAAGACTACTAAGATTTTCAACATCAAATGGAAAACAGATGCAACCATATAAAAAATTCTTTTAACTGGGGAAGGAATGGAAGTGGTTGACTCTATTGGCTAGTCAATTTAGCTCTGCCACATATGCTGTTAAAATTTAAGATGCATCACTAATGAGACTGCTGCCAAATTAGTTTATTATAGTTATTTTCAGATTTATGCATGCAATTTACATACTATATTTATGTTATTTTGGGATTAACATTTTTATATAAAGATTTGTATGCAAAAAGATTTTGATGTAGGTTTTTAATTTAGGCTGTTTAAATCACTTACATTGAAATGGGTGGTGGAGGTTGAGTTATTGTAAACCTTTGTGTAGGCTGTGGTGGAGGAACTGAAATAAAATGTTTACAAATGTATAAATCATTCCACATGCATAGAAAATGATTTTTACAAATTTATTCAAAGCTTTTTAATAGATCTTTAAACTACATTAAACCCTAAGAGGAAATACAAACATATATTTGTCACTGAATGCACCTGCAAAAATTGATTGCTTAACAGTTGCTGATGTGGTGCCCGATGGCGGCGGAGGAGGTGGTGGTGGTGGTGGGGGCAAGAGCTGCAAAGGCATGGTGGAGGCTCTCGCATTCAGCGGTGACGATGGTGCAGCTATAGAAAAAAATGGTGGCGGCGGCGGCGGCGGAGGAGCCCCTTCCAGAGATTCTTTTATAAATAATGGTATCTGTGGAAATACTTCGGCTGATGCTACATTTTTATTTGCATGTCGGTCAGCTAGTACACGGGGCAGAGTTCCTATCGCAAAAAACAAACTTTCTTCTTCCTTACTAGAATGTAGATAAGTGCAATGTTCGCGCATACATCCGGAGGGATTTTGATAATCGTGACAGAATTTAAGAGTCTTTTTCATAGTCTCAAAATCAAGTACGTGTCGATGTCTGCATTGCGATTCTTCTTTATTACATAATCCCCAAATGAAATCTCTGCATATTTGTTTACAACTTTCGTTAATAACACATCCCGACCGCGATGGCTGAAAGGAATTTTGTTCGTTCTTGTTGCCCATCTACCTAATTGTTACTAACAATCACTTAACAAAATTAACAACTGTATTATACATATATATATATATATATACGTTCTCAAAACTGATAAATTAACTTTGTACATACTGATAAATTTACCCGTTACTTTCTTTTTGCACTTTATAATGTACACAGAACCACAGAGTACTATAAACACAGAACTAAACAATAAATTACGTTATATTTATAACCATAGAGTAGACCCTCTATGTCATTTTATAGACTATAGAACACTGTGGTTAGTAAAAATAATTCCTACTTTATCTTTTTACTTTTTTGAGCTTAAGCTTTGTACTGAAATATTCAATGTCCTAGGACACTCAAACAGTTGTAATAATAAAAGATAAAAGTGTTTGACATGTTATATATTTATTATAACATTTATATATAGTCACAGTACAATCCACCAGTGTCTATACAAATCTTCCAATTGTCAAAGCGCATTTTTCAGTCAACATGTCAAGTCACATATACTGTATTAACGGCCATTTCAAATGCAGTGAGCAATATTAAGGCTGTAAGGCATGTTAACAATTCCAGTCTTCTTCGACCATCAGCTATTTTTAAAAAGCTTGGGTTTTTGTTTTTAGATCATATTGATATTTCCAAGATTTGTTACCTGTTATATCGTTAACACAATCGGTAGAATCTGTTTTGAATTTATCAGTCATGACACGATTCCACGTGCGCGTACTTTTGAGCATCGGTGAGAAGTGTTCCGCTCTTGAATGAATTACAACTTTGACCAATGAATGGCAAAAATTCTGTAGTATAGCATCAGAAGTTTATTTAAATATTGAGCTAAATTTCCTCGTATGCCGTATGATTCACTGGTTTTACTGAATCAAATTTATACTTGTTGCACGTATTCTTGCGTAACAGCAAACAAAGGACGACCGCTTCTTTCTTCATTATTCAAATTATTAAGCGAACACACTTAAACTTGTTATTGCTGCGGTTCGGTGTTGCCTTAAAAAGAGCCTTAGAAAAGAGGTAAATTAAACGATTCACCAGGAATCAAGTTGGTCTAATTTAAGTCCCAAAAACTATTACACTAATGTTTTTTTATAATTTCATAATGCACACGAATATTTCAAAAAGCGGGATTGATTCAATAGCTTTACAGAAGTTCCATTTGCCAGCACAGATGCTATTTAAGTTTTTTTTCTTCAATTTAATAAAAATATATTTTATTATCCAAAACATAAACTGAAATTGTCCAGCTATAGGACTGTCACAGACATATCGAAGTTACATGTCTATTATATTTTAAGTAACAGAAACTTCAAGCTTGAAACAAAATATAATAATTAACGCAGCGTAAACGTAAAAGTGCTTATAACTACATATACCTACTATATTAGTGCTTGCATTTCCATACGAATGAAAATAAATGCATTTGGTAAAAATATACTTGGAAACTAATAATTTTGTTTTCTATATTTTGCAGATAATTCTTTGAAGAATAAATATTGGCAATACCTTTTTTCGGACTGTAATCTTGGCGGTTCCGCGAGAAATGATGTGAAGATAGCTTTACTTCCAGTGGCCGAGGCTTCGTCAATAGAACCAGATGTTCCGAGGGAGCACCCTTAAATCATGGACATAAATTTGCTGTAATTGAAGTCCAAACAACATAAATAATATAAGTAAGATAAATAACAATAGAAATTATTTATGACCTAATTATAATTTTAATCGATGTTGCATCATTTCGAAATTAAAATTTCCCGACTACATTGTTGGAATTCTGGCAAAATTTATCTAAAATGTGGAAAAGTGACGGGTTTATTATTTTATTATTATGTAAATTATGGAACAAAAAAATGCTGTCCCTAATTAAATTTCAATTCCGATTAACTAAATAAATTTTTCATTTTATTTCAGTCCAACTGATGATAGACAGACTGACACACTATCAAACAAATGTTACTATACTACTAAACTACATCAAACCAAAACCAATGTTTTTCCAATAAATTGCCTAAATTTGTAACAGACTTACAATTTTAACGCACACATTCGATGCGTTGTTGTATCCAAAGCTTATATATAGAACTAATTGATGTGTTGACAATAGGGATTCGTTTTCATGGACCTACAGTTCAAATCCATGTAAATAGATTCTGACGTTTTATAAGTGCAACTCATGCCTGTTTGAAAAAAAGAATTGATTTTGACTTATTTTGTAAAAAAGCAGGGCTCTTAAATTAATAAAACATTTTAAAAATATTTAGCAATTTCTAGTTTTAACAGATTTTAAAATAGTAACATTGCTGGTACCTGGCTGCTGGCAGTACTAGGATATAGACTATTTGACACAATAACATGCGTTATTATTATTTAACTCATTTTAGCATAAAACTCATAATTTCTGTCGCTTTAACTTAGTATAAAGATTGTGTTGTGTTGTTGAAATGTTATAGTTTTAAATTGGTGCCTCCTCAGACTAGGAGATTATTATTTTTGTATATTGTGTAACATGTGTATATATTTTTGAAGATAATTTCTAAGTGCAAAGTGGATGAGGAAACGAAATCAGTATAATATCGTCAATTTTTTTTTTACCTGTACCGGAAACTAACAATAAACGATTTTCTTAAAATATGTTTTTGTGATCTATTTGCGGGTAGTGTAATAGTTGTTCGATTCAAACATCGACATATACCGACGATCAAAGCTAGAAATTACAAGATTATGTTGTAAATACTAAACCCATGACTACTTCAGATACCTTCATACTTATAATAAAAGAGAATAAAACATTTTTTGTGAGCTTTTTTTTGCCACGTGAATTCATCGAACGACTCGCAAAATGTCCGCCAGTTCAGACGAAACAATACCTCAAATAGCATTGTTTATTCAAGAATCTTCGGCTAGACCTCCTCCTCCGCCCCCTCAAATGAATTCAAAAACAGTACCACGGACATCGGCGCGGACTCAAAGCCCTATGATAGTACCTATGCAGCATTTACCACCACCGCCACCACCCCCCCCGCCTGCAGTGCCTTCAAAGAGTACTTCAAAGCTGCATAATACAATTTATCGTGGTATGAGTTAATTTTTAAATAAATATTCTATACATTGTATACCTACTATTTAAAAAAAATATATGATTTTAATGTTGCAGCTCAATCTCCTCAGCTATCAAATTCGTATGCAATATGTCATCCTCCAAGAGGAATTCCTATGTGAGTATATATGCTTAAAAATGTGTACACATATATAGCATGGAAAAATGTTTCATTAATATAATGATTTTAAAAAGTCATTACTAATGAGTTACATAGACATTTGAAGCTTAATATGTTTAATTCAATTGATTTATAGATACATATTTTGATTACTAAATGAAATGTCAAATCTTTATGTTGCACTATAAAGTTGTTTTATGAAAAGTGTATTTTATTTTCAGGTTTGATGCCACAAGACCACCTCCATCCATACACAATCATGCACAATATGCCAGCCTGTCAGATAGCTGTACAGGTAACCAATACATTAAATATCAAAGATTCTTCATGAAAAAGAAAATGTCTATTTTCTTTCAAATAATATGGATACCTTTAAGTACACTATAGATTTGCCTACTATTCTGTCTATATAATATGTATCTAAACTACTCATACAACCTATTTTGTAAATAAATCTAGTTCTTTTACTGACAAATTTATATTTCTGTTGAAGCCATACATGTAGTGTTAAATAGAATTGTTCACTATTGAATGTTCATTATGAATAATAATGAATTTAGTGTTATAAATAAATTTAAGTTATTGGAATTTTCAAAAAGCTGTAGGCATTTACTTATTGTATAATACTTTGATATTAACTGCATGATCATAATTTGAGCTGTGCGACTTGTTCAATAATAAAAGACTAAAAGTTATATAGTTAAAAGTTAGCTGCAGCGAAACTAGTACAAAGAATAACATCACCTTTCTTTTACTTTTAATATAAACGAGTCAAGCCTATACTGAAGCTCAGCTACTTTGAGGACAGACAATCTAGTTTTGATGGTATTAAGTGTATATCATAATTGCCATGGCTCATTAGATATGTGTGTTTTGATTATTAAAGTGACACAGTATGTATAAATGACTGTTGTGTATGGCTCTGCGACCTGGTCTGTCCGCAGCCGGGCCGAGCAAGTTGCGCAGGACGGAGGAGCCGAAGCCCGACGAGGCGATGTGCGACGCGTGCGTGCAGCGCGAGATCAGGTCCGCACTCGCTAAGTATTGTTATAACATTACATTCAACGGGCAGTAATATCGGATCCTTCAGGCGAATTTAATTTTAGATTAAAAAGATCATTTTAAATTAGTTTTTGCCTTTTGAAACTAGATATAATTATTACTATAGTGTATATTATTAATCTTTTAATTTATAACTGAATCTATAAAAGCCAAGCGAAATAATAAAGAATTTCTTCATATGAAGCACCAATTTAATAAGTATGAACATTTTTAGCTTTTTTTATTATAATTAATAACCATTATGTTATAAATTACTTCTCCATTTAGTATTTGGATGATTGGAAAATAATTAGTGCTAAAAAACCTGTCAATATTTTGTAAAATGCAAGCATATTAATAAAGCATATTAAACAAGTAATTCAACAATATGCAACTTGATGGGCATTCTGCGAGTATTTTACAACTGCCTTTATAATTATGGATCATTTTAATTATATTACTTCAAATAAATACTAAGAGGTTTTACTAATAGCTATGTGCACAAGACAACACAAGCATGAACTCTTGTGTACATATTTTAAGGAGTCTTATAAGACCAATACTATTTTATAATTCCTATCAATATACATCTAAAAATGACAAATCTATTTATTTCTTTTCTTATTGCAGCATTGAAAGCTACAGAACACAGATGGAAAAAATTAGTTCCGAAGATGAGTGCCAGACTTTACTGTTGAAAAAAAAGCATAATGAATATCTGAGACAAAAAGAGATTTTGCGCTCACTAGTGGATAGTGACTTGTTTAGGAAAATTGAAGAGTTTGTGGAAGTGAGTGACTTAATTATACCTATTTATATAGTCTTAGACTATAACTAAAACCTCTTTTTACCAAAACAAGTCAAATCTAATGTTTATTTTATGATCAGAAGTAAATTGTTCTCTTTATTCTTTCATGTTCAGTGTAAAAAAATCGTTGTCAAAGTAAAGAATATTTCGAATTTTCACTTTTTATGCAACATAACTTTGTACCTTCTGGCTTAATATTATTGTCATATAAAATACTCAGACAATGCTCGGATACATAGATACTATAGAAAATATGGTACAATGTTAAATAAGTATACAATAAAAAATAATAACTATACTAATACTTAATGATTTTATTACAGGATGTGCCTCAATATAACTTCCAGAGTGTCTTAAATAATTTGAATGATTCCTTTCGTACAGTGAGTATATATTATTTAGTATTTAATTACAAAAACATAAAAAAAGATCCTTGTTATATATTTTTTTAATACATTTTCAGAACTGATTTAATTAATATTAACCATTTCAGGGAATCACATCATCAATCCCCAACCAGATACTATTACAATTTATGGACTACTTTTTTTCCGATTCTTCGAAGTTTGAGGTAAATAAACTTTCAATTAACAGCTTTTTCTTAATTGCATGGAAATACCGAGTCTGCTATCGCACCTTAGAGATCTCACCACATCTGCCTGCTTGTTTAAATCAAAATATCCGACCTTGGCGCCTATTGATTCCTTTCTAGGTAGTTGAGTTATTTCTTAGGAGACCAATCGAACCAAATGACTCCAAGGCGGATGCATTTTCCTTAGTGGATATGGGGAGAACCCTAAAATGAATGGAAAAAGGACAATAGACAAATATACTGGACGTTGACATGTCGGTTCGCGAGATCACATATGGGTTAAAGAGTGAAATGGTACGGCCAAGCAAAAACTTGGTAAAAATCTGATAATAGTAGCATTTATTATTTATTGCTTGGTTTAGGGATTAGTTGTTGAATGATCCATCCTAGGACTGATCTTTACCAGTAAGAAAATCCAAAGAGAGACCAGAAAGACTGCGCTCACACGGAGGAAATAGGTTTGGCACTGAGCCAAAAATCCTAATATTTGACAAGGCACTTCCAATTGCCTTGTCAAATATTAGGATTTTTGGTTCCTACTAGCCTGAAGACAAAGACAGGACGTCATTGTCGACTAGTGGCATCCAAACAGTAGGCTAGGGTCTAAATGGAAGTTTGTACTAGTGTTGGTCCGCATGACCTCCCTGACGTGAAGAACTCAAACAAAATATATAAGTAATAAAAGGAAAATGCAAAAGCTATTGGACGCCGGCAAAAAAGCATACCCCGCCGCAGTCTTCACCCGGATGAAGCGGGTCGACGGATTCATAGACGTTTACCCGGTAACAGGAAAAATCGCTTTACCCCGTTGCGCATCGCCTGGATAAAATCGAGGAACCAAGCCCAAGGAGACGCCTAAAGCTTCTTCTTCTTCACTACTTCTTTTCCACTTGGAAACCTTTACCAGCGATCACTTATGTGCTCCAAATGGAGGTGTCTATTTTGATACCGTACTTGCACAAACGTTACGATGTAGAACAATTATGACTTCTGAACTAGACTTCTGACTTTATGAATTCTAACGACTCAAACGGGAGTTACTCGGAGTACAGCACCGCATCCGCATCTGAAGCCCTTATATCTTCAACGAGCAGTCTTAGGGGAGGACGGTTTGCTACGCATGAAATGAAGAATCTCTGACACTTTAAAAGTTATCATTAATAGTGTCAATTCCTGATGGATGTAAACCTGCCAAGGAAGTCTTGTATACTTAGTCTGGCCATAAATACTGTTACCATTAAAGATATTTTTTTTTAACCGCAAATAACATTTATTACTTTTACAGTATGTTAGTTTAGTACATAAATATAAAACAATTAAAAATATATAAAGCTTATTCGACGTGGTCTCCTTTGGCTGCAATACTGTTCTTTAAACGTTGAGGCCAGTTATCAATAAGCGCACGCACTCTTTCCATGGGAAAATTCTTTACTGCCAATAGTATAGATTGTTTTAGGGACTCCAAATTATCATGATGTTTAGAGCAAGCTGTACTCTCTAAAATTTACCATAAATCATAATCCAGCGGATTAAGATCGGGACTAGACGACGGCCAGTCTTCAGCTTTGATGAAGTCCCAAACGTTTGCTTCCAACCAAGACTGCGTCGAGCGAGCTTTATGACCCGGTGCCCAGTCTTGCTGGAAGGACCATACTTGGTTAATGAACATAGTGATGTTAAGATATGATGTGCCGATGTTTTGATACCTTTTTCACAAAAATATGGCTCAGTCACTCCTTCATAGCTAACACCCCACCAAACCATCACTAAAGTTGGATATTGTCCACGTTGCACTCTGTCGACTAATTGGGAAGCTTCCTTAACCTTCCTTAACCTTCCTCTGAGCATAAATACGGTCATTTTGTTTATTAAAATGTTGCTCAATTGTAAATCTCATCCGTAAACAAAATTTTACTGTGATCTGCCTCTGCGTGCCGCTTTAGTAGTTGGGCCAAGTGTATGGAGAGTTTTATAGAAAAAAAATGCATTTGGATCCATTTGAGTAATGCTATCACAGCGATTCGGTTCTCTTTATCACCCCACTCCATTTTAATATCGCAAAATATTGTACAATGTATTGGCGCCAAAATAATGAAACGCAATGCACAATCGTATAAAAATGACAGATTCGAAATTCAAATGTAATATTTTTTTTATTTTTAAATGTAACAGTATTTATGGCCAGACTAAGTATGTATATAATCCATTTTTTCGAAGAGTAAAATTTGTCAAAGCTCTCTCTATGCCATAAGCCCCTTTAGAGGAGGCGTCTAGATTCTAGAAGAAAGAGAGGAGTGTTTGTTCACTAATTGACAACGTTACAACAACAACGTGACAATTATTGCCTAGCTGATCGCGATAGCGACTTTCGAAATAAATTGAGGGACGGAAACTGTTTTATTCCTATAAAGTTGAAAATAAATCAAAATTGAACGAATCCTCGAAATTTTATTCGTGAATTCGAACTCCGGCTAAATCTGTTGTTGAATAGATTACAGTAAATCTATTCGACAAGAGTACGACCCTCCTTCCAAAATAGGCACAATGTCGGAAACTGTCAAAACTAGCATATTATATGTTGCGTATATATATATATATATAAGTTTTAAATAATATTGTTTGTATGACTATCAACTGTTGGTTTATATAGTAAAATATTAATTAACGAGTTTAAATCTGTACATTTCGGTGAGAGACCTCCCCACTACTTGTAATATAATAATACCAATACTGTGTAACACGCATAACACTGCTATCGAGAATACATTTCTTGATGAATTCTTAATTTCAGTCATCGCAATCGGCGCGTGCGGAAGTCTCGTTGCGACAAACGTTATCCGCGATTTCTAGATCCCCTATCAGACGTTCTTCTCCAGATCTCCTGCAAACATTACAGGATATGCTTTACCATGAAGAAAGAAGTACGTATATTTTTTTAAAAGGATTTGTTTCTTAAACAAACGATTTAATTGGGTGGTTAACAAATCCACAGCGAGTTCGTCTGAGCGCCCTGAGTTCGGAGATCTGAGCGTGGAGCGCGCTCATAATCCTAGTGCCAACGGCGTATCGAGCTACCGTCGGTACTCCAACAGACAGCACGTGAAGCCTCTCGTGGAGCCCCGAATAGAGCCCCGGGCACCACCGCCGCCACCGCCCACGACTGAACCAACACCTCCGGCAGCAATCGCACCGCCGGCACCTCCCCCCGCCGTCAACTACCCGCACTACCCGCCTCCACGCGCCTACTACCCGCCCCGCTACCCACCCGAGCCTACACCGAGCACCAGCCGGGCCCCGATTCAGCCGTACCCACCCTACGCGGCCGACCGCTACCCATCGCCGTACTACTATTACCAGTAACGAGGTAGCCGTCGTATGTCACGTAGACAAACTAAACTAAACGGCAACTGAAAGTACAATCCGACCGACTGCAGTGTCAACTTAGAGCCAAATATCAAGAACCTGCGAGAGGCCTTCATTAAATTAATTGAAAAGAGAATGTACGTAATTATATATATTATAAGCCGTAAGTTTGTAATACTTTACTAATAAGCAATGTTTTGTTTGCGCGTCGTAATTGTAAATATAATTTGAAGCGAGTTTTATTAAATAGATCTCAATTAGGATTATTGCCTGTAAAAGGGAGTTTAACTGTTTGTTGTCAAGTCGTATTACATCGTTTACTATTTACAAATAACACTAGCGTACTTTAAAAGAACACAAACAGCTACTTTATAAGCTTATTTTTCACAAACATCATCAACATTTACTTTATTTTTTTAAGATATATTACTGTATATTTTGAACGGTTGTACTTTCTTTTAGTATAGTTTAAATATAAAATAATAATTTACAATGGCGTGATTATTATGTAACAAAACTGATTTATATAATTCCCAACAAAACGATCAGTTTTATAAAATATTATTATTCTAATAATTATTGGAATAGTTGCTACAAAAATAATTCAGAGCTCGTATGTATTGTATACGGAGAGTGAATGAATGAATTATTTTGTATTTTTATTATATTGCGTGCCATACAGCATTGGGGTCACTTATTCAATCGTAACATTCTCACTAATGATTTAGGATTTTGAGTGCCGTGAGTAGATATCAACAAAATAATAATAAATTTTGATACTTGAGGGGATTCAACTATAATATTTAGTGGAGAAATGAAAATGATCTGTTCTTGGAAATTAAATATATAGGTAGAAAATTATAATTATGTGGTATCAAGCAAGGTTTAATTTTAATTAATTGCATATCTTCTCGTCTAACTATTTATTTACATAAGACATGTTTAGTATTTGGGCCAATGTTAAAGGCCAACTTTAATCCTTTTTCAACTATATTAAAACAGACACGACAATTTTTAAACAAATGTATTTTTTTTATTTGATTCATCACTATACAAATATATATCTAAATAAAAATTAATTGCTTGTTTGTTTTGTAAATCGCTACTAGAAAAGCTGGACTATTTTAATATTCCTTGACGTTGTTCCTATGAAGTGAAAAATTTACCGAAAAAATGTAAAAACCCTTCTTCTTTTTGCAATACCAGAATCTGTACCTAGATGTCGGAGCCAAAAATAAAACACTTAGTATCTGATAATTTTAGAGTTGACTAAATACTGATGAGCAATATTTATCTATCTGTATCTGATAATTCAACAAAATCTAATCGAATTCCTCGTTTTAACATTGGTTGGTTTATTTTGTGTTGTATGTGCATCCATTATTATTTACCTATTATTTGTTATTAGATCTATGAACTAAGCTCTCATTGTAAAAGCATTGAAATATAATAATGAAATTTTTGGAATTTGAAAGAATTGCATACAAAATTCTTCTTCATTTCGGGCAACAAATGTAATTCTGGAAAATTTTAGTAGCAATAGCGGTATTGCTTTATTTTATTGTAACTAGTAGACCTAAACTGGTACAGTGTTACACTGTGGTTGCGGCTTTGTAAATACTCTCGACTGGTTTTCAGTTTTCAGTTTGCACTTTGATTACATATACCATATTTTCAAAAATACGACTTCAGAATTTATCAAAATTGTTTTTATTGCGGTTATTTTATTATTTTTTTATAACTTGAATTTATTATTATCCAACTGTTTCGTAAGGCCATACTGCCGATGCATTAACGTTTACGAGATATGTATATTTGTCTTCTACTTTGACTTTGAAAATGTATATTATATACATTTGTCATATACATACATTATTTATTAGAAGAAATATTTTCTTTTATTTACTACTGGTATTTGGTGTAACTAGCCATTACTTTTAGACAGAATTAAATTTATTTTCTTTTAGACAGAATTATATTTATTCGATAGGATATTATAAAGCACAAAAGTAGGCAAACAAGATCTTTTATAAATAAAGAAAATTTCAAGACAGGTTAATAATTAGAGATGTAAGAACTTTCTTCAAGGACTGAACCTTGCTTATTGGTTTGTTTATATAAAACTTACTGGGCTCTATATACTTTTGATATATAAGCTGCATATATTGATATTTAATCAAAATCAGGTTAACTAAAATAATACTTTTGTTTAAAATCGAATTTTAAATAATTCTCATCATTGATGGCAAAAGATATTCTATTACGCATTTATAGGTGACAGTGTACTCTTGTTCTATTATTTAAAGATTGGAGTTGTTGTATAATATTTGAATCGACGTTACATCCCATACCCCTTTCCCCTAAATAATATCACGGAAAGACAGTTTACTAAATTATAATATAGTCTTTATAACAAAATTATTCAAGTAATTATTTTTATATATTAAAAAGTTTCTAAAGAGTTTATAAACTAATAAATAACCTACACTTAAACAACTAAATAATATCAGTCACTTTTTGAAAATTAAAAATGTATAGAAATTATTTTTTGTAAAATTAAGGTTGTTGACCTTGACGTTACTAATGATTGAGATTATTTATTATTCTGGTCCAAATAGAATACTATACTTTCTATTACAATAAAATTGGCCACAAAATGGTAACTAATATAGAAAGAGCCGATTTCTCAATCTTTGAAGTTTAGTTTTTCTACAGATTTTCCATAAATTAGATATAGAATGAAAAAAATAATTTTAAGTTTATTTTTAGGATTGAAAAACCGGCGCTAAAGTCATTACATTCTAAACTAATTCTATTTAAAAATTAGACGTTTATTTGTTTACAATTAAAAAAATAAAGTATTTTAGTTTACAGAGTTAATAATATTTTGTTAAAAAAAATTGTACATAATATTAAAGTTATATAAAAAATAAATTCGATTTAGCTTATAATCCATAACAAAATAAAGGGGTTTATAGCAGTCTTAAGAGAAAAACTTCTTTATATTTACGTATTTTACTTCATATCTTTGAACTTTATATCTTTTATGTACTTGTCCCAAATGTAATAGAAAAAAAAAACAATTAACTACTATAGATATAACCATACATTTCTTAATGATAATTAGAAAATATTAAACTGTACATATTAATAAATTTTTTATATAATTGAACTTTTAGATATCTCGAGGGCTTTATTAAGTATCAACGACACGTCCATCGGTGGGAAGTTTTGGAGCAACTTGACGTTTGAGGCGAAATCACCGCCGAGTATGTTGTCTCTTACAAGCCTGTTGAATAATACTTAATTAAACAAAAAAATATTTAATTTACACAGAAATACTTATAAGACTTTTATTAAATACGTAATTTTTTTTAGACATATAATGCATAAAATGTCCATTTTGGCTTGGGACGTCATTAAAGAGTCATTGGTCTGAGACTCGTCTTTTAAAAAGGGGTCCTATAAGCCTCACCCCCCATTACATTACAAGAGCAGCCATTACGAGGTCTGGACGGGCTAGATGTAGGAGATTTTTATTGAAGTTAAAGGTAAAGAAATCTAAAAGGTAGAAGTTAGGTAATAAACGAAAACTATTTTTATTAGTATTCATATAAGTAATTGTAAATATAGTAAAACAAATTAGATCGAATGTAGTATTGCGGTTTTATAAGTGGCATTATTGTGTAAAATTGTTGAGCTACTGTTGTCGTCTCTAGTTTTTTAAGTAATCGAATACTTTTAGACGTATAAGCGAGGTATTTTTAGTAAAAATATAAGAAAGTGTAAAAGTAAATGTGTTTTTTTTCGGTTTTTCATTATAGTTTTATAGTATTTTTCATTATAGTTTTATAGTATTATATTAGCGTATTTTTAGAGTAATGGATTCTGGAGGGGATAAAAAAATCGAAGTAAAATTTAGTTTTTTTTCCCATAAAAAAATATTTTCTCTATCTACAGCGCTGGTAAAAATATTAATTCATATCGTATCATAGTTAAAATTATTTGGAGGAAATGACGTTATGTTATTTGAACGCAATGCTTAACTTTTGCTAACAGAAGGATATACTAAAAATGACTTACAAAATCATGGCACAGCAAATATATATGAGAAAGTCAAATCTTTGGGTGTCTGCAAACAAGGAATCCCAAATTCTTTCAACATCTGGCAAGGAGAATTCTTGTGATAGTAGCAATGTCAGCCACCTGGAAGAAATGTATATTCATAATATTAAAAATATATATTAATTCTCCAAAGGATCAAGCCTGTCACAGAGCATTGGTTTTCGACAACTCTAGCGGTTCGTCGTTGCACGCGGTCAAATAGAAGCTGATACTGCGGACCAGAGATGAGAACTGAAGAGTTTTTGCTTCGGCGTGAAGTACTGCCTCTTTCTGTTAACCAGTCCCAGTTTCTTCAAGGCCAAGACAGGCCTTGCTCTCCAAGTGACCGTGTAACTGACAATCGCTTGAAATGTCAGACCCAGCACTTCCATTTACTAGGGCATTTCGAGGAATCTTATTGGAGTGGCGATACGACAAAAACGTGCAAACTGAAGTCTTCTGGGGATTAAACTATACAATATTTTCACCATTCCGAAACCGATTCCCACTTGGTTTAATGCCAGCCTATACTACTGAATATTGGCAATCACTAAAATCGCTTCATGTTGTATTTTACATACTACATAAGTGAACAGAACAACTAATTTATTCAGTGTGTATTAAGATTAATATTATTAAATTTAATTGAAATTAGTTGTATCAATATGACAAATAAAAATAAAATGAAAGCCGGGCTTATACGTGAGAGACGGACAGGCCGCACTATCGTATATATGTAGATCAAACAGAAAACTTTACAAAAGTGTCTAGGTTATATGACATTATGTGCTTCTAGTGTATATATTTTAAATTTTTATAACTTGCGTTACTATCATTCCTATCGGTATTATATTATTATTCGTAGTAGCAGCGTTTATTTAATATTTAGTTTTTTTTTTATTTTGTGACAACCTGAAGCTGTAGTACTGCGGCCTGAGCTCCTGTTTGGCGAGGCGGTCCCACACGGGGCGGTCGTGCTTCTTGACGCACTCGCTCAGCTTGGACATCATGTAGTTGATACCACTCTCAGTCTCGTCCAGGGTACGGATGAAGAAGTCCCTTATCTCCGCCATCAGGTTCGTGAAGCAGAAGAAACAGTCGGATTCTGCATGCTCTGAAATATAAGTATATGTTTATTTATGCGCATCATGCTAGAATCTTAATTATTGAGTAAAATAGCAAAAAAGAAGATTTGAAAAAAATTGCATTGCAATATTACAATAATACTCGTAGCTGAGCATTTGATACTATTATGTATAAACATAATATATATATATGTATATACATATAAAGTAAATGTAATATTATCACACGCCGTCGTACTTTATTATATTAATTGCTTTCAATTGAAGGAACGATAGTTGACCGTCGGGTCAATGTTGCATTAACAGTGCGTGGGCGTATTACAATAAATTATAATTTATAAGATTGTTCACTCGCAGTTGATTCATCGCCTCTAATATTATTATATATACAAATATATATATAGCTTCCATATATATTTGTTGTGACACTCGCAGACGCCATTATATTAAAAAACTTCTAGAACTTACTACGGTATTCTATATCAGGATCAGAAGCGAAGGTATGGTATATGGGTCCGATGATCTCGTTCATGCCTTGCACGTATCCTTGGCCGGGGTTGAGCTTTGCGTACAGGAACAGCATCCGTTCCACGACCTCCCAATGCGCCTCGCAACCTTCCTTCAGCGGCGTGTAATCCCCGCCTGATAGACCGTCTGAGCGACGAATCTCGTTGCTTAGCTTTAACATTTTTATTGTCTTACTGGATTTTCGCAAAAAAAAAAACAGTATGTAAACGTGTTTTATGCTCAATAAAATGACCATATACATTGTCTCGAAATAACTCCAAATATCATAATATATAATCAAATTAATTCTTGCATGATAAGCGAAATAACAAAAACATAGATACATAAAATAAAAACAGACAGATAATGTTACAGGTATATGTATCATGCACAAACCACGAAGGTTGTCGTGTGTGGTCCAGACAGATGTTTACTTTATTATTTATAACAATTGCAATTCATTTGTTTGTAAATATCTTACAATTGATATTTTAAGATTACTAAAATAAAAAGTTATCACATTTCACCACTGCTAGCGACTTATATACATAATTACGTGTCAATAAATCATAAAACACATCATATATATATATATATATATATATATATATATATATATATATATATATATATATAAACTTTTTGTATACATTTTTGTGAGTCAACTCAATGAAATATGATCGTGAATATTTAATTAGTTAACGTCAATCATATAAACATTTCTAAAAGTAATGGATACTTCGTAATACGAACCAATGACCTATTGCGTAATTTGAAATGCTCATTTATATTTGTAATAAAATAACTTGTCCAAAATCTATACAGTATAACAATAAATATTATTTATTATTAGTACATGCATTCAGTTTATATTATTAAATTGAAAAGTATTCTCACTAAAACCATTATATTTTAAATTAAAACTATTTTAACGTATTGTAGAACAAAATACATCATTAACATACCTTAGCAACACCAAGGCCTCTTCTTTCCAATGTAGAATACTTTAAAACAGATTGTTCAACTCGTTTGTGGAGACGCTTCACACCATTGCTGTTAACTATCTACAAACAAATAATATTATTTACAATAAAATATTCTTAAAATTAATGTATTTTAAATTTAACTGACAACTCACTTCTGGACATGGGTACTCGGTTGCAGATTGAAAGAATGAAATGTCTGGACACAACCTTCTCACATCCTTATCAATTTGCAGGAGAACTTCATTATCTTTGAAGTAGTTACTCCAGGAACTATCCGGACTCAGGTTCAAGGGATGGTCGGTTGGACCACCTGGAGATACTATAATCTCTTCTAGAAATAAAATAATATAACACGAGAATGAACATTAATGACAACGATGACAATTAACATAAAAATAAGTACACCTTTATCAAAAAAATTAACACAAGCGAGACTCGAACCTGTTACCTGTAGCAGGCCAAACCCATTGCTTTGCTAACTGAGCTATGGTGTTGATACTATTATGTCTATTATGTATATAGAATGATAAATTTATTAAAGTAATTATTATTCATAATTAAGCACTTTACTATGAAGAAATGAAATATATATACCAATAAACTGTTGATAGAGTTGCCTCTTTTTCACAAGTGTTGAATCCCAAGAATCTTTTTCTGTGGGCATATAGTGCAGGAGAATTTTCCAGACAAGTGAGCGCAATCCTTTTTCCTCAGGTACACCTATGAAATATATTGTTAAAAGAAGGTTTTATTTAATATTTGATAAAATCTATTTTAACATTTAATTACCATTAAACGCCAGTTTTTGTAGCTGTCCAATGTCAATGACATCTTGATTTAAAATGTCTTCAAACAATTTAATTCTGTAAAAATAAATATTATCTTGTTTATTTAACAAAATGTTGAATGACTAGTTTGTATTTACCAATGATCAGATGAAGATATCAATAACCAGTGTTACAACATTATCAAGATCATCAAAATATGCATGAACTTTCCAAACACTAATTTCAAGGTGACGGGATGTAAATTTTAAACTTTAAAGACAGAAAAATGAGATAAGTTAACAAAATCTATATAATTTAAAGAAAGAACAGGTGAGTTTGTGTGTCTTTGTGTTAAGAGTTTCTTTGTCTAATGGTTTCTTATAATGAATGCACTCTAAGGGTCATGACATACATAAAAATGATTTCATTTAGCATTGACTATTATAGATACAACAAACATAAGCATGATACTCAATTTTGACTTATCTATTTGTTTAATAATTATAGGTATTGCCTTTTTTATCATATAATGTACATATATATTTGTGTCATTACAATAAACATTAAAATGGATTGCACTAACAACAAGATTTGTTTAATTCTGTAAAGGTCATTAAATAAATGATAAATAATATTAAACTTCCACTGACATTACACAGAACCATTGTTTGATTATGATAGTCAACTATACTTTTTAGAATTATATGTGAAAATAGACTAGTCTGTTGGTTCCAAATTACTAGTATTCATATCCTACACATAAATGTTGCTGCTATGCTTCTTTAGTACTTAATAATGTTATTAGTAATAAAAAAATGCATTACTCTAAAAAATAAAAAATGAATCCATGGAGTCAAATAATCTATCCAACGATTCTTATAATATCTATTAATTCCTCGTGGGATTGTTATAAAAACTGTAGTTAATACATTTTTAGTGTGGATAAATACAATGATCAAGTACAAGACACATTGAAGCTGTTATAATGCAAGTTATTTTTTGGGAAATCAAATCATGTACATTATGATGAAATTTTTGATAGCTTCAATCCTACTCTAGTTGAGAAAAACGCTATTAATGCTGAGAGGACTAAAACTGATTTGATTTATATGGTTGGAATATATTCTTTCTTTTGCACATACAATAAACTAAATGGAATAGCTGAACTATATTATTTTTATTTAATGTAAATTAAAACACTTATTTATCTGTTATAGTTCTTTATAACTTGACAGTGGTTGTTTTTGTTAAAATTTAAAAATATAAAAATGGAACTCACCTGGCTTTATGTAAACTCATTTTTACTCCTAAGGATCTTAGAAATTATATGACTTTTTCAATCAGGTAAATTTTTAAGTAGGTAAATGAACTACTTAGTCTATTTTCATTGATACCCACAGAATTACAACGAAAAAAAAGAAAAAATCCAGCAATGTTGTTGAATTTTATGAAGTTCAATGTTTAGGTTGTTCAATGTAAAATCCAACACATATTCACTATTTTTATTTGTGAAATCGGCATTGAAGAAATAACTTTAATTTGAAGTCTGTTGTTTTTCCTACTTTTTGCTTGTCTGTGACTTTTTGCTCTGAGATATATAGCACGCAATAATTCCGCCAAAGTATGTCTATTGTAAAGATAGATTTCTATCTCAAGGATCCAGGAGTGACTGTCTCTTTGGCCCACTGATGAATTTTTTTCGTTGCCCACTATTTTTTCGTCTACCCCTATGACCTGGGAATTATAACTATTAAAAAGTGCTTCTTAGAATTTTAAAAGGATCTTAAAATGTTGCAAACACTGCCTGCAAACAACTTTTGGAATCGAATAGAATTAAGAATTGAATCAAACTATGTGTCATAGCATTTATTTATTATTCCACCGCCTCTTATTTTTTAATTTTATACTTTGAAGTTTGACACTGACATCGATATTTTTTTTCACTTTTATATGCCTGTAATGCCTGTGTCAAAACAAACAGGCTAGAGTCAAATATAATACTGCATAATATTGAAAAAATAATTGGTGTAGAGAACATATTTTTAACAGTATCGGTATGTAGACAATAATGTGTTTAGCTTCATTAAGGTTATCTGTATCAATTTTTTTCGCACTAAAGTATCCACATTCAAATAAACTGTAAAAACATAAAACTTTAAAACTATAAAATTTATACAACTGGGGTTATTTTCAAAATTCTTTTGAAAAAAAACTGTTTTTTTATATTATGATTAATCCTACTAATATTATAAACGCGAAAGTTTGTAGGTATGGATGGATGTTTGTTACTCTTTCACTACTGAAAAGATTTTAATGAATCTTTATAATAATATAGCTTATACATCAGAATAACACTTATGCTACAATTTATAATGATAAATATCATGTAAGTCGGAATAAATTCTTCTCTCTGAACTTGAAATCTGACGTGCGCTGACTAAGCCGTTGGAGTTACACAAAGATAATGTATAGTAGGATTGTTAGGATAAAAAGTTCTAAATAAAAGTTCACAAGGGCATATATCTATCTTTTACGAGGGAGCCACTATGATCAAAATAATTGACCATACATATAATAAAACTGCATACTTTTTTACAATACACATATGAGAATATTTATCAAACTCTCATCAAAACCGATACATCCTTCGCTTTAAATATTTAATGTAGATAATCTTTGTCTTTTACTTAAAGTAATTTGAACGAATACTTTAAAAATTATCACGATAAGATTGATTGGAATGGAGCGCCATAAAGCGCCTAACAGGCGCGATGTGCGCAATTTCATTGCAGAATCGTAGATGGCGCTTTATAAGATTGTTCTTTGCACAATAAATGAACCTATAACGCCATGGATCCTTGGAAACCCTTGGGACTTCTGAATCTGATTTCTGATAGTTGTGTCTTTAGGTTTACAGAATTATAACTTAAAGTTTTCTCTCTTTGATTTATAATCTATTTAGTTGTATGAAGTTTTAATATTTAACATGTAAAAAGATTATTTATATTAAATAATTAGATTGTCATAATATTTATTAAATTAAAGGTTAGTTGTAATTATATAGGTTAGGTATTAGAATTATTTTAGGATTTTGTTTTAATCATTATGTATTTATAAAAATGTCACTAAAGCGTTAGTCTATTACTACGCAAAGCTCTAATAAAGCCCGATATAACAAAGTAGCTAGACGTACGGAGCCGTCTCGACCAGCGGACCTCAGAAGGCTTGAGCAGGCAGTGCGTAAAGCGTCATCACATCACATCAGTCTAAAGACTTCACTGCACTCCCAAGCATGCAACATTTCTGGAGTCTCAATGGGTGACTGAGACTCCAGAACAGTCCCGAGAGCCAGGTCAGCAGCAAGCAATTTACGTGGCCAAAACACATTAAAGAGCTACGGAAACATTGGAAATGGCTGAAACTCGCAGACGCACTGCTGCTGAAACGTAGCACAGCGACGTCAAACATTTATTTGAAACATATGGGGTAAAGTGGTAGTTAAGTATGACGAAACTCTTGATTATGAAAGTCACAAGTAAAAAATGAGCATAAATTGCAAATTTTGCAAAGCTCTTAAGTGGAAAGAGGAAGCAACAGGTATATGTTGTTTGGACGGGAAAGTAGTCAGTCCTCCTATAGATGAGCCAGGTCAATCTTTGAAAGAGCTTTTCTCTAACAAAACTCATGAATCTGGCCGTTTTCTTATGCATATTAGTAACAAGATGTATTTTTCAATATCGTCGTTTGGAATAGATCAAATTGTCTCAATGTCAGGGTTTTTCCGAACATTACAATACAAGGACAAGTTTATCGCCTTATCGGTCCTTTATTTCTCTCAACCATTTTGTAACCACAATTTTTACATGTTTATTTCATAGGTTACGAAGAAGCTCAAAACAACTGTCGGACTATCACCAAACAGACCAAATTCCATGCGAGCGAAGCCGCGGGCAATAACTTAAATATAACTGGTGAGATAGATAGGCAGTATTATTTGTCCACGTGACTACAAAGTTACCTAGAAAGTTTTAGTTAAGTCTTTTATTATAGTGTTTCAACTATTCAAACTCTATATACGAATAATCTACAAAAATATGTGAATAATCGAGCCATTCTCAATCCAGTCGTCGTTTAGCTTTTCATAACACTCGATTTCCAACTAATATTATACGGTCAAGTTATCTTGCGCGCTCTTTTTAATACATAATAGCATAGATTAATTATAACTTAAATGATAGGTATACGAGTATAAAGATTTTTTTAATTTTAATCAATTGTAATTACAATGGCTCTCTCCTTTTATAATAGTAAATATATATAAATATATATTAGGTATTATTTTCGAAGTGTTTTGATGGCTTGCTCCCAACAACTGGACCGGTTTAGATAAAATGTTTTGTGTGTGTTGGAGTGGGTCCCTTTATGGTTTAGATTCACAATCGGACCAACAGGTGGCGCTGATGTGGGGTTCTATGTTTATTTGAATAAAGTCATATTACCCACACTTCTTTCGCTCAACATTTTTAAATTAATATTGGTAATGATGTTGCTACGAATTTCATAGTTATTGCGTAAACGGAAGAAAATTATAAAAGTAGATATAGTGCAAGGTTATCTGGTGGCGGATCACTACAAAGCCTTACAATATAAACCGAACATGAACTTGTCCGATCTTATCAATCTTGATGAGTTGATGAACAATATTTTTTGTCATTCCTTGAGATGACCAAACTTGGTGTTTTTCTTTACGAGAACACGCAATATATATGCAGTTTTTAAGTTCATATCGTGTGCCCACTGTGCTACGAGCTCGTGAGTTTGAACCCCTTGAATGGGTTTGAAAGTATTCGCGAAACATCCGATACAATTAACGTGAATATGGGTAAATATATATACTCGTATATAATGCAATGGGTTCCTTCTTTAAATAATATAACCTTAATGAAAAAAACGTTTTCTCTCTATTTTTAAATACCTACCCAAACCGGAAAGAATTGTGAAATTTTAATGTCCTCCTAACAGTAACATTATTGTTTATGAAAAGATTTTAAATACTTGTTACGTTATTTTTTTATATATTTTTTTTGTAGGCTGTCTGGACACAATTTTTAGTGATTGAATAGTTTTTTTTACGTAACTATTTAAAGCTAATCATATCTTTAATGGTAGGTATGGTATCATATGTTGCTGGAAATATACATAAACACTTCGTTAAGTTCATTAATATAAAAAAGTGAAATATTAACGAAAATCTACTTACTATATCTCTTACTTAAAAAGTAGTTTACATAAATTAAACATTTTATCAAATCTACGTATCTGTTAATATTTTAAATGTCTTTAATTATATTATAGAAAACATATAAAGGAATTTGGCTATAACACCTATTTCTACATGGGTTTCATTAAATAATGTAAGTAAATTGTAAGTTTTAGGATCAACAATTCATTTTTAATATATATCATATTTTCATAATTTTACACATATTTTCCTAAAATCGTGCAGCGATACATTTAGAAAGAGAGAACGGGAGAGCGGAATGAGATAACTTATTTAACATCAGGGAAAATTTAATCCCCAGAATATCTTCTATAGACACGTAAATGAGACGGAGAAGATTCACGCCGCAAGCAAATTACAAATAACTAAGAACATTTTATTAATATACGTATATTATACAAATACAAAATATTAACAATTCGAAATGGGGTTTTAATTTATGGGTTATGTTTTCTTTTATAGTACTCAAATATTTTTTTAAATAAATTAGTGATATTTGAATGTAATATATACTGAAACACCCATAGGATATACATTGGTATATAGATGGAAATGTCTCAAAAATAGTCTTTAAAATTATTATCTGTTTGGGTCACAAGGTATTTGAGCATGAGGATCCGCAGATGAAGTCAACACAAATCAAACTGGAACTACTTTAACGATAGTAAAACTACGTGTTGTAAATAGTCAATGTAATAACAAGATTAAATCAAAAACGAAAATAATTGCAGCTAACGCTGATACCACGCCGATATTAATGGCATGTGTGTCTGTTGGTCCGTAAGCTGTGCACAAATTAGTGAAAGATAATATTGCACTCAACAAACCGAGCGCTATACCTCCCGTTAGAAAAGTCGCCTCTACCACTTTGTCGGAACTCAGTTGTAGGCCAGCTTCCATCAGCATTCCGAGAGTAATTGTCGAATAACTAGCGCATATACCCAATATAATGAAGTTATCGATTCTCGTAAGATATGCACTTTCTGAATTATAGAAGAATCCTAACGCCATCAGCATCAGGATGAAGCCTCGGAGTACCATTTGTATCATTTTGTAAGACATTTGCAAATTAATGATAAATAAAAGGAAAGCAATTAATATAAAACATATAAAACTTAAATAAAACCATATAATATACAACGGTTCAAGGTTAGAGAATAATAACCAATAAAGAATAGTGTCATCAAAATTGACAGTGACATGACCACAGATATTATATTAATTTTAATATAAAAAATACAATTTAATTAACTTGAATACGATAAAATACGGGTGAAAAGAAATACCGTTGCTTGTATCAAAATTAAAATAATGGAAAAAAGCATTACGATTTTTTAAAAAACATATCTGTTAATAAAAATTAAACGGCTGAAAAGCAATAAATATACATTTATATATATAAATTAAGCTGATTAAGGCTGAAAATCTAAATATGTATGTATAATTTAAACTGATTGTAACGGAACATTAACACAAATATTTTTAAATATGAAATGAAAACATTTTGATTTCTATTAAAATTATTTAATGTTTTATTTTGTAATAAAATTAAAAAAAATGATTTGAGTCGTGAACTAAAAATAAATAAGGACATTATTATAATATTTTATTTGTTATACACATATATTTTTACGGTTTCAGACTTGATGTCTGTATGACTGTATCTTACAATTTCATCACATAATTACTGCTAAGTATACGAAGGCGGGAAGACGAAATTTTTAATAAATTATTTTTTTATGCTCATTGACGTAGTAAACCATTTACGACGATATAGTTTGTCGGATTTTAAAAGGCACACATACACAATAGCAATTTTTGCTTAAGTATGAACACATTACAAAAATACGTAAAGCGTTTTGAACGTTAATGTTATTTGCGCAAGGCGAATTTATTTTTCATCCAGGCAACGCTATATAAGAGCTCAAAAATTCCATTTTGCATCCAAGATTACACTGTTTACAGGTGACGCGGATAAATTCAGAGAGAATGCGTCTACATTTATTCTATTCTAACGTATGGAGTAGATACCTAATAGTATGTATCACATTTTTCGCTAAAAGTAATTTTAGTACATTTCATAAAAGAAAATCTCATAATCTTTGTTACTTATGAATAATATTTTCGTAGAGCTTCATAGCGTTTTATATATAACACCTATTCTTGCTGTACTGTTTTTTTTATATATTTTTTGACGTATGAATATTCAAAGTTATCTTAGTCTTGTTAATTATATTTTTATTCAATCATGTACTTTATATATTTAGTTTATACTTTCTTTATAATCAGACATGTTTTTGGTTATGTACAAAATGATAATGAAACCTTTGATTATTGTGAACATCCAGACTGTTCCCTAAAAAACCAGCATACTATGTGCGCTGCGATAAACAAGCAGAGTTCTAGGCTGTTCGCTTCGGGAATGACTACCTGGATGAAATATCAAATATTACTACTACATAATCGACATAGAGATAACATAGCATCGGGCCTCGAAGCGGGCCAGCCACCGGCAGCTAACATGCGAAAGATGTATTGGGATTATGAACTTGAAAAAATGGCGGAGATTTGGGCTAGACAATGCCAAAAAAGACACGATGAGTGTAGAAATACTATACGGTTCAATGTTATACAAAATATGGACGTGCGACCGGTAGTACCTCGAGTAACCGAAGCACAGATTTTAGCTGACGCTGTTGGAGCTTGGTTTTCAGGATCGAGGACTTTACCACCAGAGTATGTTTGGTCATTTAGACCCACTAAATGCAGTGCGTCAGGCGGATGCAATGCTCATTGGTACTCCGCAGCAGCTTGGGCCTCAACTTGGAGAATAGGTTGCTCTCAAGCACTATGCACCGCAAGACAAAGTGCTTGTGTACTTTTTCGTAAGAGACGAACCCCCTCCCCTAATTCTGAAAGTACATTAGAAAATGTTACAAGGACTACTGTCAGTGAAAATATACTTTTTCGCACTAATTACGTGTCAACAAAACAGAAAAAATTTGAAGATTACGACACAACTTCGAAAAGCGACCGGTCTCCATTACATCGAGGAATTTTGAAAGAAAAAGGGAAAAAACGCAAAGAACCAAGCATAATTGCATATACATTCTGTAATTACGGTCCTGCTGGAAATATTGACGGGTTTCCAATATATGAACCAGGTGCTACTTGCAGTAATTGTCCTTCTGGGACGAAGTGTAGCATCGGGACTCACAGGGGCCTATGCTCACTGTCAGATGATCCAGAAAATAAGCTCTGATATCATTCCTCTTTACGGAGTCCACAATTACCCGAATAAATAATTAAGTTATTTTAGAATATTATTAAACTTTGTATCACTTTAACCAATAAAAGGTAGAAATTATTTAAAAGAACATTTATTACTATTATTGAATTATATAAATTATTATTAAAAACCAATACTATATATAAAATTAAGTTTTTATCGGTGAAGTTAATCCAATGCTCATATAATACATATGTAAATTTTACAGGGCTCTATATACCGAGACAAATATATAATTTGTCTGTCCGTGCTAACCTACAACGAGGCTAAGGCATTTGACGCGGGGTTGACTTTAACCTAAAAGTATCTGGAATATATATATTTAAAGTACCTTTGAAAAATTTAACGTTTTGTTAGAGGAACCATATAGTAGAAAAGACATGACTACAAAATAGCTTATGTATGAATTTAAGCGTATAAAGCGGCAAGAGTACGTAAGAGTAAATAATGAGAAATGCTTACGTCCTTTCACGGATTGTAAATTTATCGAAACCAGTATTAACCCACAGTGGTAAATAAAATTTAAATAATAAATAATATTTCAGCTCAAACTATACCCTTTTATTTTACTCTCTATCTAAACATATATTCTGAGTAATTGCCTCATTCGTAAGTACCAAAGAAAATAGAGTACGACTGTATTCGGTTTAGCCGGTATTTTGTTTTCGTTGCCCTAATAATTATTGCAGAAATACGTTCCTTACAGCTTAGCACTAACTTTTGGATTCCAATAACGTGAATGTAGCGAGTTGCAAACAGCTTTTCACTAATTGCTCAGCGATATTCAAATTCCCGCTGGTGGGAAATTGTTAGTATATCATTGGACATTTACGTATTCTATAAACTTATTCTATTAATTTTTAAGTATTTCTGCAGTAATAATTTTTATTATTATGTAGTTTTAGGCAAAGCGTGTCGGAGTCTGAACTACGTACATTGCCTTAAGGTTAATTTCAAAATTAAAATACAACCGAAATCTCTCTTGATGTGTGAATTAGTATTCAAGTAAAGCATGGTCCTGAAAACAAGACTAGAATAATTATGGTTATTTATTAAAGCTCTGTGGTATAGTCACGACTATTATGCTCTTACAGTTGCAAGGACTTAAATAATTCTAATAGCAATTAGCTTCCAGATAAAAAAAATAAAAAATGGGCGTATGGCGGGTATCGTGCAAATTGAGAGATCGCACTATACTTAGTCACTTTTATTCTAATTCTTATTTCAATTTAAAGCAATGGCTGGACAGATCCGTGATGTCTTCTCTTCGAGCGTTCGGTCCCAACTGCCTCTTGCACTTCTGATTATGGTTACTCGAAGAGTCAACTACACGACGCTGCCATGGCGCATCAAAGTGACGTTAGCGATTGGGGCGCCTTCCGTTTCATTTCATTTGACCGAAAACGACGTACTTATAATATAATAATTCAATAATTAACATAAAGAATAACAGTTTTGAGTTGTCTTAGTGGATTAAATTGATTGTCAAAAATACTAACATTATATTTTAGCGCATGGCCTATCAATTTAACTACAGCGCTAAAAATACTTACATCGAACTAAAAAAAATCTCAGTAGTTTTTAAGTTAAACTTAAACAGCTCCCGTGCAGATATAGAAGTACAAATTGTTTTACATAAAATAATACAATAACAGAAAATATTTTACAACCCTATCATATACATATACATAAAATTTAAGTGCCTTGCCAGGAAAGCCCTCTCGTTCGTGTCAAAGAAAAGAGAGACGTGAACAGTACTCGCCTCACCTCACCCGGCGACGATGTCAAAGCCAATAAAGGCATTATACTTAAGAAGAGACTACGAGAATCTCACAGGAATTTGTTTAAGTACCCATGAAAACAAAATGTAATAAATTAAAATTAAAAATGTATTTTCAATGATAGCACGTTTATATTATTTTGAAACGAGATTAGACGATTGTATAAGTTGATCAAATTTAAATTAAGTTGATCAAATTGGTCACAGAATGTTGACCCACTTGCACTCAACCTCAATTGAGCTTAGATCTTGCATGCAATTATTGCACAAAACACATTTCTTTACCTGTGAAAATGACAGAAGCTTCCCAGTGAAAAGCACGATATATGTTAACGTATACAATGTACAATGAAATCTCACAATAAATTTCCAATAACTGTCCTGTGTGTAATTAAAAAAGTTTACGTTTATTCCCGTGAAAATGTAATGCCAACATTTTAAGATACAATTACATCTGACAACGCAAGTTATTCTACTGTAAGTTTTTGGTGTACTGAATTAATTTATGTACATATATACATACATATATATTATATTATATATTTACCGTTGACGAGTATAGTAATAAAGGTATGTACAACATTATTATTTAGTTTGGTATTTCAGAATCATGATATAATATATATTAAATATGCTAAATTCACTATTATCATTCTTCAAATATATTTATTGATGAAATAAATATTTAATTTATTCCCAAGGTGCGTACTTAGCTTGTAATGGTAGTACTTCGTACACTCAGTACAAAAACATAATTCAGATATGTAGTATGTAGTTTACAGATACTAAAGAATGTATTACTATTAAGCCTACAAAATATTGTAGTTCATTTAGAATAAACCCACTACCTCCTTTCTCAATTTTAGGTTTAATTCCATAAGAATTATTTATTTAATTTAACTTTATTATTTAACTGACCACCTTATTATATTTCTTTATTTATTAACTACAACTTATATCTTCATAGTAAAACATTGTTCACACTTCTAAGATTAATAGTTATATATTGTTTAAGTATCTGTAAACTACAAAAGAAATATCTTATCAACTAAGTTAGAATGTCTTATTTTTACTATTCCTTACCATATATATGTTGCAAAGTTAAATGAATTAAAGCAAGCGTTCGTTATCGTACTGTGGGATATATGAGTTAAGAGAAAAAGTAAAGTTTTTAGAAATTCTCTTTAAACTATCAAAGACCTCGCGCATCTACAATTATAAAATGAATGTACATCCAATCTAAGAAGAACCCTTTAACAGTTTGGCAGGTGGTAAAATAGGGATCAAATGAATCGGTTACTACAATATTCGACTGATAAGAGATATCACGACTTCTTTGCATTTACTTTGTATACTACGATTAGGTTTACAGTTTAGCATTTTTTTTTCACGAAAAATTATATTAATATAATTTTAATAAAATCACTATATGAATATCTATAAACATGTATAGGCAACCTTAAATAAATAATAAATAAACCTATACGAGCAGGGTTTCGAACGACAATCTCTGCCAGTATCGGTTTTTCATTCTATATTTATTTATAGCTCATTAAGGAAATAATTATTCCATACTATTATGTAATATATAGAAAGCGCAAGATAATTTGATTGTATATTTGCCGAAAATTGAGTATTATTTAAAAAGGGAAAACTGCTAAATTGAAAACGCTTAGATTATTTTTACATTTTTAACGATTATTCGAATTGTTTCGTTAGTAGTTTGAAAAGCGGCAACACTGCGATATAGGTAACTTTGTACTGACGTATAAAAAAATCTATTTTATATAATGATTATTTTGCTTTATTTAAAGAATTTTAATTTAGTGATTAAGAATTGAAAGTAAAAAATAGCTAAATAATTCCATGAAATATTAGAATATTTCCTTATTATTTACCTAAAAATAATTTAAATGTAAATAATATTGAAATCTTCCAAAATCAACCAAGCATCTGTTTATATTAAGCTATATTAAGCTCATTGAGCTGTCTTAAGCTTAATAGCTAGCTCAGTGCTGCTTAAAATATTTAAACGGTATAAATAAAAAATTACATCATTGTATTAAAATATAATTAAACGGAGAAAATACCACTGTCTGGTTTTATGATAAATTTTAATTCAATATTAAATTAATTCTAAAACTTTCTACTTTACCGCAAACACAAATATGTAAAATATTTGTGAATTTCGAAAGGTCAAAATTTAATAATTTACAGAAATTCATTCTTTGATATGTGTTCCGTGACAGTTGGGTCAATGAACTTGCTTGCAACTACTCGTATGCCTTTGATTCAGTTGACACTTTGATTCCTTTGTAATCAGCTCGAAATATATTTCACATCTATTCTGAAACATTTTCTAAATATTTGTCGTGTAGTTTGTTATTTGTCGTTCTCGTTGCATTTCAGCTTAGAAATAGTTTATCTGTTTGAAATGTTAAATGAGTTTTGTTTTACAGGAATTTATGAGCATTTAATTTAAGATTTAACTTTATTGTTGCTAATATTTTATATTTTATTTTTTTGATTATAATTTATATTCTATATAGAGTAAAAGTAAGTACGTAATAATAAAGACTTTTCAACAAGAAAAACCAATAAAAATAAGTTATACATTAATTAGTTTGAGATAAAAGAAATGGTTTTGTACATTATTTAATATAAAAACTTATTACATGAAGTGTCACGTTAAAAGAACGAATGTTTTAAAAAAATGCTCTAAGACATTTTAATTTTGATAATTATAACATTAAATAAATATTAATTACTTATTGTGACGACAATCGTACAAGATGTTATCGGCTGCGAAAGTCCGTATTCATGGGATGCAAGATGAGAACTGGGTTATAAAGGACAAAATCAATCAATACAGGGGGCTTATAAAACTTTACGGTACCTAATTATTTGTTGATTTATAAAAGTATTACTTTTCGAACCTAATTTTAATATGATTATAGAAATTTATAGGATAAAATCCTATACGAATTAATTTACTTGAACAGAGACCGTTTATAGTAAAAATAATATTGTACGTATATTTCCTTTATATAGTTATGCATACAAATAAATATACATGTAATAATCTACTTAAAATCAATTATAGAGAGAGATCGGAAGATTCATGAGGGCGATTTGGCAAAGCAAAAGAAAAGATATTCGCGCGATATTCGCCAGCTACGAAAGGATATTACGAAAAAACGGGAGGAGTTGGAGGTGGCTGTCTACGGAGACAAGCAGTTCCTACGCAACGCCTTCCAGGAGCACCGACGGCTGCAATTGACATACATGAATAGCCAAGCTGATGTAAGAATTATTAATATATATATATATATATATATATATATATTAATATATATATAATATATAATATATATATATATATATATAATTTATAATATATATTATATTTATATATATATATAATATATAATATATATATATATATATATATATATAATTATAACTTGAGTAAATACATGTTAATCCGAGTTCTGAACGATAAGGCGTACCTAAGACATTAGAAATATTATAATAAATATTTGCAATCTCAATTTAATACAAGATCGCTCTCCGTTCCTAAGTTCCTTCTTCGTTCTTTCTTAAGTACCTACCTTAGGAATAATTAACAGAAATTGGTAGAAATGGTTGGATAAAATCAGAAGAGAGATGATCTTTGGATGAATAAAGATGTAGCACTCATTAATGTATGGTAATTAATTTACTAAAATTACTTGCATCATTTTTTTTTAATTGCAACATAACAAAGGTACATAGCAAAGATATAACATAAAAGCGTAGTGGATTTCTTTTTAAAAGCTCTTAGCTCACGTTGTCTACAAACAATTGATAGATAGGCCATAAATCTTATTTATATTTATAAGTGTTTTCTTTAAATAATAATTTGTACTGTTACGAAATAACAATATAAATTATAATTTTCGATGAAAGGCAATTTCAATTAAGTTAAGCCAAAATAACATTACGATATGATACGATATGCTTTATTGTACCACAAACAAATGGAATATATAAAAAAAAACAATAACACATAAAAGATGAATTAGTACAAAAGGCGGCCTTATTGCTAAAGAGCAATCTCTTCCAGGCAACCTTTGGGTAGAGGACACGAAATATGAAGGTGGGTATTTAGGTACAGCACAGTACAGATAGATGGTCCATTCTCATAGACTCACTTGAGATTATAATATTTTTTTACATTCTGTATTATACCTAAACATTTTAAATATTATCCAATTTCCGATATGATGTTATTTTATTAATTAATTATTATAAAAAATATAAAAGTTAAAACTTACATAATGTTTATTTACCATACAAAATATTAAAAAGCTTTACTAGCTTGATATGCATTTATTTATTATTAATTAATTAGGAATTAATCTTAAAAGACCTCTTTTAATATTAATTAATTAGGAATTAATCTTAAAAGAGGTTATATTATAATTCTTAATCTTATATAGTTAGTTAATATGCATAAGTTCATTACTTTTTATTAAATATTTGTTGACCAACCTCACCACATATCACGGGGAAAATAAATATATATGAATTCTATCGTGCATGAAATTTGTTGAATTAATGTATGTGTGTAACGCCTATTTATACAATAATAAAGCAAAAGATCTAAAATACTTTATATGATATTAGTGTTTACATGTGTGTGTGATAATTGCATTTAAATTAGGTAGGTATTGATGTGAGACATAGAACCAAACTATAAATCTTTGGAGTGTAGCGGAGTTCATCAAGTCTCAAAACTTCCACGTCCCACGTCTCTTAATATACATTTAATATGTACAATACTTGTGACTTGTACATGTAAACTGCAACCTTTGACTCGATGCACTGAAGCAAATTGAATTGGAAGTCAAGCGGGGAAGCTCGGGGCGATACGAGTCCGATAGATGTCAGCTTCACTTAACACTTTGAGCTTTGTCTAAGCTTAGACCAGGGTTGTCACCGGTTTGAAAATAGCGTGTATAAATGTAAGGTTTTTTAGTTTTTTGATATTAGCATTGGAATATTATCGGTTGGTTTGTAGTAGCTCTCGGAGAGTTAGACGGGTCAGTGCCCCGGGTCATTATCCGGAAACCATTCCTAAACTGTGCTTTTAGAAGCAGGCCGTACTCTACTGTGCACAAAACATTGAAACCTAATTAATTCAACCAATAAGAACACTTTTTGACCGACTATACGTTTTTACGATCATTTTAAAGTATGTTAAATTCAATACACAACGAATACGGATTAAAGGATTTTTAATAATTTAGTTGGCTCTAGTTTATTTTTTGCCACTGGGCCATTCATTAATGTCATATGAGCTAAACAAATTATTCAAGTTTGACCGAATATAGCATTCGTATTTTAGACTATTGTTGTATTGTTATTAAATGAATTGAAGAGTATTAAAAACTATTTTGTGACATCCTTATATTCTTTGCAATTTGTAAAGTTTTGCATCACTTCACAACTAATAAAAAGTCTATGTAAATAGAACAAGACGTTACATTACATTGCACTCGTTTGTTTAAGTTATAAGTAAATAAATATATGGAACGTAATATTAAATAAAATGTATAATATTTGAAACGGCTTTTAAAATATGAAATTTTCATTTTATAATTATAATTAAAAATATTATATTAATGTATGGGTAAATTTGTTAATGGTTGGTTACATAAATAAAAATAAACCATTGACGTTTCTGTACATGGGGATGCTTTGAGGACGAATATCGATTTTAATAATACGAATTGAATAATAATAACAACAGTAACAACGGAGATCGAGTATTTCAATTAAAAAATTGTTTATTATTAGAAATACCTACAGTGAGTGCAACCTTAATATAACGAACCTCAATATAACGACTTCCTTGATAAAACCAATTTTTGTAAACCCCTTGAAATGTCCATTACATTACGATTGTTTTTACGAACAATCTCTTTATAAAGAAATTTCAATTATGAAAAAAGTGTAAATACCTCTAATTAACGAAATTTGTCAAACTCAAAACCTCTACAAAACGTTCTCGTATAGAGTCCCTATATTTGACCCTTAATAATTCAGTCGCGACAGGTTTTTTACATCTTTGTAACAAATTTTAGACCTACCTTACCTCAATATAAGAAACCCCAGTTTTTACTTGATATAACGAATATTTATTGTTACCCTATTTTTTAAATTTTAAAATCTTTATCCAAGGTAAAAACGTGAGAGTACAAAAAATGTATAGCTTTATAGACATATATAATTTAATAGACCATTAAAGTGTAATAACTGGTAATATGGTTGATCCAATTAGGTACATAAAGATACAGTTAGGTATTTTACTTCTTTCATAGACAGACATCAAAACATTTCAAATAATTATATCGCAATGTTTGAGTTTTATTTAAGCTCTACATTTAGTTTCCAATTACAATAGTTTACACTGTGCGTTGATAGATCAGTCAGTCAAAATGAGTCTTCTTATATAGATAAAATAAATAAAACAATAATAACACAAAACATATATATGCCTAGTTGTAAACAATAGATTGCTCCGATATATAATAGCGAACCGATCTAGTAGCATCCTCTATCTGCAGATAGGTTTTAAATTGGCTAATAACTGGGTGTCGTATGGCGAATGAGAGTGGCGGATGAACAATCTCCTATATTTCCTTATCACCGCATTTCTCCATGTAATATATTTGCAGATATCATTAGGCAAACTCGCTTTTATTTACCACCAGCACTGATATAAAATATAGAGTCCAATTATTTGAATAGAATACAAATGTCAGTATAATTATTGCAATTTACAGTACCTTAACGAAAGAAAAGGTGAAAATGTGATGACTCAAAGTAAAACAATTTAGATATATAAAACAATGCTACCTGCAAATTAATATGATTGTAATAAAATCCATTACAATTAATAGCGAATAAAAATACATTTGGTTTTAGAGAGTCTTGGAAAGTATTCATCAAGAGAATTTTAATAAAAGAAAGCAGCTCGATAGAATAAGATACACTAAGAAGAAAAAAATGGAACAATTTCGACACATTCAGGTAAATTGTAAAAATATATATATATATTATATATTAATTTATGCAACAACCAATCGACGTGTGGTGGTTGTATTTTTTGAGATTCATTAAATATGTCTGGTGTTATGTGATTTAAAGTGGATCTTTCAATAAATAGCTATCAAAATTTGTAAATAAAATATTATAAAAAAATTATTATATGGATATTGTGTTATTACAATAAAAATAACGTTTTTTATTTATTATAAATTTTAGCTAGAATCAGCAGAATTACGAGATCGTCTGCTCTATGAAGTCGGCGGTAAACTTCCCGCCGAGAAAAAGGAGCAAGCCGTGGCAAATTACGTCCAAAGAGCTAGTATTAAGAAAAACGCGGCATTGGCCATAAAAGTCATGTATAAGAAGATATTGGATATACTAAAAAAGGTCAAAATTTCAATTAACAAATATTATGTTTCCTATTGATCCACGCTCAAGGCGTCTTTGATATAAAATATTATAATTATAGTAGGTAAATATCAAGTTTAATATTTGTAACAGTTAATAAAGGTTTATTGTAAAAAGATATATTAATGACAATGTGAATCGAAATTTGTTTAAAATAAATTATACTCTATATTCTCTTATTCCATGTAATCTGCATTGACCAAAAATATAAATATACTTTTTAGGATTCCTCGTACTTTACAGTTGTTTTAGAGGCCCTTAAGCTAGACTGTCGAGCTCAAGGGAAGTGCCTGATGGGGGCTACGGAAATGGGCCAACTCGCTATGGAATATCTTGACGATAGAAAGTTTGAGTTTAGTAAGCTCGAAAAAGAAATTAAAGCTAATATGAAGGAAAGGGAGAGAACTTTGAAACTCGTCCGGAGGGAAGTGGCTTATTTGACGGATTCATTCCCAAAATTAATCCGTAAAGAGGTAATTCTAAATTTGTTTCAGTATTTTGTTTTTGTTATATTCATATTAAGAATTAAGTTTTTTTTGAACAAAAAAGGGTAAATAAATAAATATTAATGATATATGCCTGCAATATAATACAATAATACGTTAGTGTAAATATAATTTGTTTGTGATTTAATTGCTAAAAAGGTTTTATTAAAAATGTATATTGAAAGCTTCCGTTTCCCGTTGTGCGGGACCAGATGTTAGGGCTGTGATAGTTTAGTTACTGTAGGCAAATGGGACTGGTACTTATTTTATATTCATTTATTAAATTATATAAATTAAACTTTAAATAAATAAAATTTAAGAAATCTTATTATTTTGAACACGTGAAGTTTTTAGCAATTTCTACTGTGAATAAAAATCTGTATCTAAATTGCTATAGGTGTTTAACTTCTTTACTTAAGAACAGCTCAATTGAACAAGGTTTCAAAGTTATATGTGACGTCACGGACTTATAGCCATTGTTTCGATTTAGTCTCGAATGTTCTCATTGAATTATTATTAGTTTTGATAGTTGGACCATGTTAAATTCAGATATTAACGATGTAATTTATAACAATTGGATGGTATCGGGTGAAATTACTAAATAAATAAGGTTATACAAGTGTATGACTAATTTATTAAATGAATTATTCAAGCTCACTAGTGAGGTTTAATTGAGGTGAGGTAAAACTTTGAAAAAAAAAAGTTCTCATTTATTTGAACAGGAAGCTACGAATCTTGATGATCTGTATGAAGACGCGGAGGCTGTCAGTCACCATTCTGTTCATTGGGAATTAGAAGAAGTGATGGGAATCTGTAAGCGGCTCCAGAAAGCAACACTTGTGTCTTGCTTTGATAGAATCCTTTTAAGGTTTGTTATTTATTAAAAAGTTTTAAGAGAATATATTTTTGGTTATTTTTGTTCTAGTTAAAAAATATATTTTAGATAAATTAGATATATATATATATTTCGTTTCTTTAGGCTCAAAGAGCAGACATATCAAACGGAACGCCTGACCAACCAGCTTACGGTGAACAGTATGAAGCGGGATGCACTGCTGGAGGACCGCAAGCACGCGATCCTCATGCTGGATTCACTTAAAAATGTCGGACAAGAGGCTACCGCACTGTTTGTATAATTTTAATAATTATATTAAATATCAATACGGTGATGTGTAATCAAACATAACAGGCTTTACATTACATATATTTATATATATATATATATATATATATATATATATATATATTATTAGTTCTACTCCAAATCGATCAGTTAAATTACATAATTCTTTATATATAAGTTTTACAACTTGCTAAGCTAAACAAAGCTTGCTAAGCTAAAGAACAATGAACAATTAAAACATAAAATAAAATAATAAACATTACGGACAGGATTCCAACCCGCGATCTCTGAGAAACCGTTCCGTCTCTCTGCCAATTGAGCCGTATCCGTACCGTGGCGTATCGATACCAGCTTCGATGAATTTATTATTCTATAAACAATGGTATTCATCGGGACGTAGGCGACATCTAATAGGATTTTTCAGCTGCCTTGGCCTTAATTTTTGTATTTTATTTATTTAAATTTAAATAAGGGTTACATTGCCAATTGCAAAACATGTTAATTGATTTTACTACAATATATATTTATATAATAACCACTACCTCGTACGATACATTGATGTATGGTTTTTTGAAGGTTATCAATCAATTTAAAAAAATTCTACTGCGAATATTTCATTTTTCATGCACATTTTAAAGATCGATGGGTCTAGCCGCCAATGCATTGAAATAATAGATCATTCCAACGGACTGTCTGTTAGGGACGCCATTTACATACATAAAAAAGTAAGGTACGTCTGAAATTGCATATTGCTTCCATTTTCCATTAATTTGTATTAATACATTATTATTTTCCGTCCATTTAAATATCCATTAAATTCGTCTAAATTGTATTGGTTTAAAAGTTTTTTCTTTCATCAAAGAAATATCTAGGTATATATTTTTTCCAGTACTCAGAAATTACTATATTGTTTTAGTGGGCCTTTATTTTGTTTATATTGAAAAATAGAAAATAATATTAAACGTGTCGTACCCAAACCAAATATTACGAATTTTACAACGAACAACGAACGAAACAACGAACTTTTAATCATAAATACCAATACTACAAAAGTATGGACATTTTAAATATATGATTAATTAGAAATTAAAAAAAATATAGATTGTAATTTTTTTTTTACACATTTTTGGTTTGGTGAAATTTACAATGTTTCTTATTCATTGAAAATCTATAATCCGTGCATACAATAATCTTCTCTTACTTTTTTTATTATTTCAATAAAAGAGTTGCACTTATACAATTGAAAATAATGGTGAACGATGTAAAAAAATGTTTTAGCCGCAAATGGACTCCGATTTGTATGTGAGGGTGGGACGCCTCCAACCACGTACTGCCACGGGGGGGGGGGGGGGAGGGGGAGGTCTGGGGGGACGATCGTAGCGGCCTCGGTCAAGAACAGTATATCTGTATTGTATTGTAAATCTGAATAGATTGTGTTTCGAATACTAAAGTAAGATATATACAGATATCTATATTATGTATGTATTTTCGATTCTTATACGAGAATAAATTTTGTTCGACATAAGTGGCTATTTTTTAAGATTTATCATAAATTCACTCATTTAGCATAAACAAACAATCAAACATTGTTTATATATAATTAAATATATATTAGGCGTTTTAATGTGACGGGAGCGCGTTAAAGAAATTTTGATAGTAAGTTTTACCAATAATCACGAATTCTTTTTATGAATGTGGTAATAAAGAAAAAAATATTATAAATATAATATATGGAACATTATTTTAAATATATATCTAAATGTCGTGTGCAAAGATACGTTATGAGGCTAAAAAACATATTAGTTACAAAATAATTTAGTTAATTACAAAAATAATGTTAAAGACAGCAAATAAATGAACAGACGCGAATTAATTTGAGCTCCGTTGGTCAAGTATACTTTAAATCTGATGATATTAACAAGTCAGCATCCTAATTCTATGTATGTTCTAACTGTACTTTAATAAGACTTCGCTGTGATCGAGTCAATTTTTATATATTTTTTTGTAGGATATTAATGAATATTCGTATATTAATTTCTCAAAACTGATGAATTAATTGCCTTAGATTTTTTTTTACAATTTAATATTAATTATAAATGAGTAATAAAACTTTGAGCTCTTTCAAAATATTCTCTACAGACTTATCGTTTTATTGGTTGTGAAAAATTGTTTCGTACTTTTAAATTAATAAATATATTCGAAAATAAATTCTGTAATAATTATTTGGTCAGGTAAGATCTTGGAATAACTCCAAGCTACTAAGACGTAGATACTGCCCGCCTACTTGCAATTTCATAATTTCCCCGTTCGTTCCTATACAATATATATAATACATTTTCATATTTCAAAGACATTCGTCTCCTCTATGCTGTAAATGCATTTCTATGTAATGAATATTTCGAATGAGACGACAAGATACTCGAGCTTTGATAAATATTTTACAAACAAAACAATTTACAGTTTGAGTCGGATTAATTCAGCAACTAGCGACTCGGTACTGTTTCGTAGGTATAAAGGCCCTGGAGAAATAGAAATATGATTTTGCAAACATTTGATTTAGACATACGAATTATTTAGTGCAGCGTAGTATTTTACATTTAACGTTAATTATATGAGTACAATGTACCTACATTAATTTTAAAAGCTTTTACAAAATGTACCCTGATTATTTTATTTTAAATATATTCAATCACGTAACAGATTTAATGAAGTGGGTTCTGATTGAACAGCAATAATTACGGGAAAGATAAAAGGTTTCTTTTTTTAATTATATTCTATTTGAATATATTTTTTAAATAAAATGCTTATCCCCGATAGTATAGAGTATAGACCAATTATATTTTGTCGATATTAATTGAGATGATATCTTTTCATATATTGGAAACTTTATAACTTTATTTTTATATTATGTCATATTATGTTTAAATGTTATGTCATATTATGTTTAAATATATGAGTCTTTTAATTACAAAATTTTGTATATGAATATTCGTTAATTCGGCGTATATCATCAAGTTTTGAAAACGTTGTCCAGAAATTCAGTAATAATGTAAAGAATCAAATTTAATACGAATATTCCTCCCAAAAAAAAAAAAATATTTGTTACCACAACTAGCCTTCGACAGAGGTAAAAACTGAATGTCAATATCCGGTCTGTGGATATCTCGTCGAAATCGATTTAAGTTTACATACACCTACCATTTCCTGACCAAACAGGATTCTAATCCTGAGAGCGGATTTCCATAATAACTTCCTCCCATTTCTACCTAGGGTTTGATTTTACAAAACCCTTCCTCAGGAATAAGAAGCCTACACTACTGGCGTGCTCTGATATGTCAGTTAATCTTTTGCACACTTTATCATTTGAAAGGACTAGTGTTCGTCGTGTGGTGGAAATTCAATCATAGGCATTTACACGTTTTGCGAAAAAATTTACATATTTCGTTCATAAGACAATATAATAAACATTTATTTGCATTTACAAAAATAAAAGGTGAAATTACAATTAATTAAGCATATATTATCGTATATATGCTTAATTAATTGTAATTTCACCTGTCTTAAATTGTCCTTTTTATATTATATGGATTTAATTATTTTTGCATATTTTAATGGGTTTTTCATAATAAAAACGAAGCAGTCTGAAAATGGTTAACAATTTCGCTTTATAGAATATCTTCTGTGATTTATAAAGGTGAATCTAAGATTCAGAAATTATTTTAAAGATTCCCTCCAACAAATAAACTTATAAAGTATAAACAGTTTAGTTTAGTATTAGTATAGGCTAAGATCAAAAAGTGACATTTGTTATAGGTAAAGTTTATATTGAAAAGGAGTGCCGAAAGCTGAAATTCTATTAATTGGTATGAATTAGTAAATATTCTACTTTCACACTGTCAATGTTAAGCATATATTATTCTGATTTCGAATAGTCTCTAAGCACTTGTAAATTGTCACCTGGCGCATTAGCATAAAAAATATGATATATTTATTTTGAATATCACAGTATTATTTTTACTGTAATATAAATCTAGCTCATACTCATAGAGGCTAAGGCCTCAGCAAGACGCGGTTATCCTATTAAATGTAAATTCATATGAGACGTTTGTACTGTAACAAACCGCCATGTGCCATACGCCATGCGCCTTATTCAATTCAGTCAGCTGGTAATATTTATTTTTATTAATTAATGTTATGGTTTTACATACATGTCTTCTGATTCCATCAGACAAATTAAAGTAAGTTTCAGTGCATCTGATTCCTCACCCGCTTTGAATGAATGGCCAGCAAATATTTAAATGAATATAATGTTTTAATAAATGAACGTCGTTTGTTATTATATGAAGCATGTCTGCTTGTTTACGTACGCAGTTTTGTATGCAAACTGTAAACCTGTAGAGTTGGACAATTTACAGTTTGTATGGAAACAAGTTTAATAACTCCACCTCAAGGAAGATATACGTGCAGCGAAATGATAGCACAGCTCTTTTGAATGCTGTCCGTTACAAACTTTGCATATTACTATTTGTTTAGTTTAAAATTATATATATATATTATTTACATTTGTCGTCTGAGAACAGCTCGGGAATAGCTTAGAGTTTCGACATTTCAAGACTCATAATTAAAAAATAATTTCTCAGTTTAGTTTTTGTCTTGATTTAGAACTTAGACATTTGATGATATACTAAATTATATTATACTAGATAATAAATGACTTTTCATATACTGGGAGGCCAAAAAAATGAAGGGAATAGAGATAGAATTTATGGATGTGTTTGAATTATTAGATATAAAGATAGAGTTGATCTTGATGAGTCCCATATGAGATAGGAAAATGATGATGATGAAATAGTCTAAGTGAAGTTCTATCATCTAGGAACTAAACAATGAAACATGTTAATTATCAGGAATTTTTGTTGAGAAAATTGTGATTGTGGCATTGTTTGATTGAATGCCATGTGTGTCAGCTACGCCACTATACACGATATAAGTCAATGTTATTAATAACAACGAAAAATTGTTTGTATTTTCGTAGAACTATCTATATTATGACTGGAATTTTTAAGGTTTACGATTGAAACTTGCAGTAAAGTTAATCCGGTCGGTTGATTGCAAATTGCAGCATTTATGGCAAAATCAATTACGTTTGCTTGTTTAAGTCTAAAACTACGTTGGTACAATGGAGGTATCATCTTTAAAGGCATGAATTTAACTTCAAAGTTTAACTAGCACTGGTTTTGATATTACGAGTCTGAGAATATTTTTTATGTTATTCAAATTATTTTTTTTTATTTTACCAGTTAAGTAGCATTTATGTAATGCTATTAAATTTATTATATTAAAAGTTTTTGAAGACAGTTCTACCCAAAATGAAAATAGTAGAATAATGGTCGATTATTATTTAATGATTCCTATATAAAATGTTTATTATTATAATTTTATGTCAGTCATTTTAATGGTTATTTTGGTTGCAAAGTTATTTTTTTCCGAAATCATTCTAACTAGTTGTGTTTATAAAATAAATAATTCGATTCTTGCCCTATCCAAGGCTTTGGTCTAAAAATTAAAAAAAAATACACATTTGGTTGAGAGAACAAATAAGCGTTCTTATCCTAAAGAGTCCTTTGGAATCCAAAATAAAGCGCTCATAAATGACATTGTATCTTTGACTAATACCTAGGTCTCTAGATCTGTATCTAGATTAGATTTCTGTAAATTATATGATATTTTAAATTCGATTTAGTTTATTGAATAACACTAAATGTAATGTAAAAATAATAGTATTTAGTATTGTTTTCTTTAAAAGTATTGTTTAAAAGTTGCATTAGTTATGAGAAAAATATTTTATCTTATTGTAAAAAAAGCAATCTAATTGTTCCTATTAAAAATCACAAGGAGTCTCTTATCGATTTTCGTATTATTTATCTTATTAGTATATATAATGGCTAACATCATCTAAAGCCGTATATCAAAGTTCTCGAGTAGTCTGCGGACATCGAGACGTGTCAGCTGCAGACTCGAGTTGTAATGAGTTGTCATAGAAACTATTCAAGCACCTGTGGACTGCAGTAAAACAATATTATAACGCTCACGAAATCAAATTTGTACGGAAATCGTACCAGTATTATAATAACACATAATAGTCATTAATAAATTAAGCTGAAGATGTCGAATCAAAGTTCTGTGAGTGAGTGAGAATCATGTTGAAAAGATCGGAGAAAATATTTAGCTATAATACAACGGATCACATGCTGAAACGCTATGCATGGCGACATTCGCCGCGTCCAGATCTATACGTATCAAAATGGACATTTATAATCGTACTTTACGTACCGTAGCTCCCTACTTGACACGGCATGCTATTAAGGTGAGGACAAGTCTTAAGAATATGTTCAGTTATTGCGACCGGAAGCATCAATTGGGATGTATATTTTAAATTATTTGGCGAGTATTGACTTCGCAAAAAAATTAACGCATATTATAAAACTTTTCGTTTACTTTTTTACCTTTATTGCCTTTTTAATTTGAAGAATAAATACCTAATTAGTTTTAGATACAAAGTCGTGTTGCTCTCTATAAGGATTAATTCGCTTTGGTGAACTTTCTATAAGAATAAATGATATAAACCGCAGAGGTAACATGTTTTTTAAAATATAATTTAATTTAAAAACATTTCATAAAAGATGAGTCCGTTTGAAAAGTGAACTTTTTTCAATCGAACATAAACAGTGGTTGTGCTTTTGTTAGATAAATTAAATTCGCTTACGCTTCTAACTTGGCAGATATTATAAAAGAACTAACGCAAAGATTTATTCAATTAGAAAACATAAGAGGTTTAGTTGCAAAATGAATTAATGAAAAAGTTATATTTAGGTGGTGTTTTTAAAAAAGTTCAACCTGTAAATATTTTATTCATCGTAAAATCAAACTTGGTTTATTACGAGTTCAGAACTAACATGAACGTAGTTAACGATGTTTGTTTTTTAACGGATGTAACACGCGTTTGTTTTAAGCTTTTTAATTTTCAAAATCAAAATCAAAAATATCTTTAATCAAGTAGGCATTTACATGCACTTTTGAATCGTCAATTACATTACATTAAAAAAAAAATGTCAGTATAGTATGTCAGTATGTCAGTCCGTGAGTAAGTTACCACCAGCTCGGAAAGCGGCTCTGCTGAGAAGAGCTGGCCAGAAAATCAACAGTTGCTCTTATAAAAACAATTCAACTAATTTAAATAATTAACATTTTAAAAGTGATGTGGCTATTTCGCTGGTATTTTTTTTATATTTTGGAACACTCTAAACAAATTATAACAATTAAGTAAATATGCCATTCTTGCAAACCGTGAGTAAATATGATCTTGTAATGTAGAATTTGTAAACAACAAATTATTATATAAGTCTTAAGCGAATGTCCATGCTTCTAGTTTTTTTTTAATTATATATTTTTTTATTAGATCAAGTTGTCTAAGATGCGCTGTAAATACGGTCATGCTTAAGACCGTCTTAGACGTGAGTGATTGCTTTGCACGTTTCGTAATGTCAACGTACCTTAAAAAAATATCATCAAACTTGTACCTTAAAAGATTACGACTTCTTTTTTTCATCATACTTCTATTTTAAGGACTACGACTACGTCATCTAAATTTTTCGACATCTACATACAAATCAAGGCAATTCAATAAACAATTCCTTTAAGGAATTATTCTAGAAACTTCCAATACACGTTGGATTCACTTTGACGGTAAAAGCTTTTAGACGTCGCATCGTATCACAATGAAACAGACACCATTTTAAACTTAAGTTCAAATTTTAAACATCGGAAACCTGCAGTGATATTTATAGATAACGAATAAGAGTCCGTGAAAGAAACCTTTTAAATCTGAAAATAATGCTTTTATATATATATCCAATAAATTTGTTTTACGAAATAATACTTTTTTTTAATAATCCGATTTTACAATCAAATCGATATATACTTATGTATAGACGTATATTACATCAATTATTGTAATTGAGGTATTTTAGTACAGATGCTATTAAATCAATTGGCTTTGCTTTGACAGCGTTATCTCGTAGGAACGGGAGGGGGGGAATGCAAATTGGTATACACAGGGGCGATCTGTTACTACATATATAACAATAGTACAATTAGTGACGGGCCTTGATAATCATCGGACGGTATCGATCAGTTGATATCGAAACGTAAATATTAAATTAATTTTCAAAGTTAAAAATATAAAATATTCTATCGTACCCACCCAACACCCACCCACCCACTGATACATTAAAAAAAACGTTTTCTTTCTATATTTGTAAAAAATATTAAAAATTTTCTAGTTAGTCTAACTTATAGTACAAGATCCCTGGAAAACTTTTCAACAGTTATTACTATCTTTTTATTCTTTTTTTTCTTTGTTAATTATCGCGATAATCATCTAAATGAATGAAAAAATATTTGTCCTACAAAATATAAGGTTTTGTTAGGGAGCCTCCCCTCTCCAACACGTCCTAAATAAGGTCATGAAAAATAATTAGTAACCAACTGATTTTTTTTTATTGGTTAGCTAACATTTGCATAGTTTACTACCCATTGTCCTACAAATTGCGTGGTACGTTATTCCAGTCCTACAGTTACATAATTCAAATTCATAAAATTAATAATAATATTATTCTGTATATTTTGCTATTAGAGCTCAGGCAGACTCGTATCCTTGCTCACAAACACATAGTCACAGTATTGTTTACTGTGGACGAGGTATCCTACACTTGTCCACGCTGGTGTCGATCATATCCACGTAAAGTTGTTTTTAGTCAACCTCGTATTTTATTCGTCCTTCGAAAAATAATTTGAATAGTAGTCTGTGCTGCAAAATAATAATGGAGTGTTGTTTTGTGTAATTAATTATCTGAGATTTCTAATTTTCGAGAAAAAAGAGAAGAAATAAAAACATTTCTTTTAAGACTTTTTTATCTGCTCGAAAGCATTATAAACACAAATATTGTGATGTATTGCCTGAAAGTTGAAGAGATGATATAACAGACTATCATTCCGCTTGTTACAAGGAATTTAGAGTAAAATCTACATATTTGTCTTATGAAAGGTAAGTCCACCTATTGTTTGTTGTATTCCATGAAAAATAATTACAGAAAGAATATTTTTCATATTTTCTTTAATCTTTTTCTTTTCTCTAGTTTATAAGATAAATATATTTGAAAATAGACCAAAATATATATATTTATAATTATAATTTGAAAATAGTAAAATTTTCCTCGTGTTTTAAATTTTCTTTAACATCATCAGCGTCTAAATCGGCTGAAATCGTCGATCCTTCAACATCATTATCGTCTGCTCCAAATATAGAACTAGGAAGACGAAGATGAGATTGGTGCTACTACCGATGATGAAGATTTATCTGATGTAGATGACATACCACGCTATTTGTAGGACAATGTGGGTAGTAAACTATGCAAATTTTAGCTAACCAATAAAAAAACATTAGCTTGTTAGTAATTATTTTTCAGGATCTTCTTTAGGATACGTATTGGAGAGGGGGGACTCCCTAACAAAATCTTATATTTTATAGGACAAATATTTTTTCAAGTTATTTAGATGATTATCTCGATAATTAACAAAAAAAAAGTCGGTTAGTTATAAATTTTTAAATTCGTCAAATTAACATATTTTATCCTTGGTACTCTATTAAGCTACCATTTACCAACATTACTGTAAGGAAAAAACTTGGGCGTCTAGTCCAAAGGGAGCTAGCTACCCACGAAAAATCAGCTTGATAGTAATAACTGATGAAAAGTGTACCAGGGATCCTGTACTATTAAGCTACTTGGATAAATAATTCGTGTATTTGCTACAGCTTGTGTTTTTAAGTCATTACAACTGACACGTTGAATGGGGATGGGGAACATACCTACCTTTAAGTTGTAAGTGGTGTCTACCAAGGCACCAGCACCACTTACCTTTATTTTTGAGGCGTTTGACAACTTAATAATAATGACGGTATTGGTGAAGTATTTTATTTGTATTCACAAGTTTGCAATCCGTAATTCTTAACAACTATTTCAAAATTTAGTAAATAAATAATCACATATGTAATTTTTTTATATTTTTTTTTATTAATTAATATATGTCTTAATTAATAAATAGGAATTAACTTTATTACGATTTAAAAAAGAATTAGTCAAAATGAAGTGCATCTTGAGTCAAGCAGGGGATAATTGCACCCCAATGGATACAATTATCCACCTGTCTGGTTCCGGCGGAATTTCGGAGTCTTGTGCCTTTATTAAACTCCATAAAATCTTGTAATAGATATTCATATATTTTATTGAAAGTTCGATTTCAATATTTATGGATTAATTTGGAAAAATTACTGAGTTTCACATAAACTTTCACCCTCTTATAAAACATCTTTAGGGAATTAGTCTCTAAGAAATATATTAAATAAATCGAATAAATAATGTTCCATATTTCACTCTTAGACTCTAAAATAGTTTTACCTATGCGTGGATAGTCAGTTAGTACAAACTTATTTATATATACTACAATAACAATTTAGATATATATCTTTTTATTATGTATAGAAAAAGATAATAATAACGTACGGTAAAATTAAAGATATGCCATTGAATTCAAATGATCTCGTATTACGTATTCCGGCTTTATTGAAGCGTTTCTTTCAGGAGCGATGAGCCTCCAATTGAATGCTCAATGAATCGTGGACGTATGTAAATGAGTGTGTCATTTGTGTGGCGTGCACCGTGTTATGTGAGTAGCGTCCATGTCGACGCAGACCTACACTAAACGACATAGAATCAACGTAACCAAATTTACGGTCAGATATGTCTTGGCGATATATTTGTTATGTTGTTAGTATTTACATAACAAATCAACTGAGATTGATTCTGTTGTATCATATTGAAATCTGGACAATAATTTGTCGCCTTGATAACTGTGTTTTGGCTTGTACATCTAGAACAAGGCGAGCAATTAATGAGATCAAGGGAATATTTCATAGAAACGCTGTTACCTCAGATGTTGTAAAGTATAATAATAATCTAAATTGATATGTATGAATAACTTTTCGTGCAATCAATTTATTGTATAGTGTAGATAGTGCAGAGTTCACTTAGTTTTATCACTCTTAGTTTAGTGTTGGTTTCAGTTTTTGTTTATTAGCTTAATTAGTGTTGCATTTTTAGTGACAGTTATTTTATTGTTATTTATATTTAGCGATATTTCGAAAATGTTTGTGTTTATTTGTAATTGATCATTGTATTTATGTAGTTTTAGAATAAGTACTTAATTACTTATCTATGAGTGTTATTGTATTGACCAGAATTGAACCAAATAAATAAATAAAATAAATAAATAACAAAAATGGTGAAAAATTGTTGTTTTGTTTAAAGAAATCGCAGTTTAGAGATTTTAAATTCTTACCTCATTCTACATTCTGTCGAGCTTTTAATCCATCTCGCTCACTCGTATGCGAAATAATACGCTCTGATGTAATTAGCATTTTATAACTTATCGTTGCGTTTGGTCGTATAATACATTTTATATTAGGCTAGGATATTATATGAACTATATTCTTTGAAATGTGATTATAATTTTATTGGTTAACATTTATAGAATAAGGACGTTTAATCCGAAATGTATTATAGAACGTTTGTTTGTTTGTTCATACATTCATAGGTTTCATAGTTGTGTTACCAATATGAGGGAAGTTCCATCAATATCGGTATGGAAATCATCAATTACGCCCAAATGTCGGTTTGTCTTTAATGCGAGATGCAGGAAGTTTCATGTCGTTGCTGTAAAGTTTGCAGCGTCATTTTCAAACTTGGTCAACCGGCTCCCGTAATCTACATGTCATCATGTCACCCGTACGTTTGTTTGCAATCGTATAATATAAAAATATTACAAAATGAGCTAGGTAGATAAATAGTGTTCTTATTAAATTATTTTCATCATTTAAATATTTATTATTTTGTGTCTGGTATTCGCCCCTTTTCTAAAAATCTTTTCTAGTACCTCATTAAATCTTGACAAAATTCAAACATTTCTTACTTTAGTTTGTAAAAAGACTGATGTCAATGTACTTTATTTGAAAAAAATGTTACGTTCTTATTTTAAATTTAAAATATATTTTTTACTTTTCTTCAATTTTAAAGAAAAAGTATTTAAACCTTATTCCATTTTCCCTGCTATTTATTGCATACCATAGTGAGATGTGATTTTTAACAGTGTTAGTCTAACATAACGTTTTCTGATACATTGCTTCTAATCTTTTCCAAATACTGACATCTAAGGAATATTAATATTGATTGGATAATAAATAATATTTTATTAGTGAGTATTGTTTTAACCCTCAAACATTTGCATTTGCTGAATTAACTAATATATATATATTTAAGGATAATGTAGTTTTGTTTTAAATATAGAATATAAAATGTATATGTGTAAAATATGGATGTGCATAAGAGAAGAGAGTTCAGAATTTGGCGAATAAAATGTTATGGCAAAGAAATAAGACGACGTATCAGAAAATGACGGTAGAAAATTACATATTTCACCGATAGTTTGTTAAAGGCAGGAAAATGATAATGATGATTTTTTTGAAGAATTTTTGTTTTCAAAATTTTATATTAAATATGTTATGAGTTGTAAATTCTTATTCAGAGTCTCAAACTAAAATTGTATATCAACTTAACTGTTTGAATGTATTAATCATCAGTTTAACAAGCTAATTAGATGAAGTTTTTTTTAATATTAAATATTTTCCGAAAAAAAGATTCTTTAAGGGTTTTATTAAAAAAGTTTTGGCTTAACTCAACAAATAACAACGCAGACAATATGTGAAAATGTAAAAATGAATACTTGTGAAAATTATAATTGTATTTACCTTATACACTTAAATTACATTAAAATATTTCTGACAAATATTTTTGTTACATTTACACATTGATTAACTCAATACAAATGAATATATTACTTTATATCTAGATAAGATGATTTAACAAAAAAAAAAATATCACAGACTTAAAATAGCACCAAATTATTTTAGTTATATCAAGGCGAGAAGCACATTTGGAATCATTTTAAACAGGTATAATATTAATTCCTTGCCTAATTTAATATATTAGTTAAACACGATCTGTACGCGTAACTAAAGTCGATATCTAATAATAGCAATGAAAATCAACTATCAAAACGACTGCCAAAATCGATCAGATACTTAGAGGCGGGTAGGTAGGGTTAGTAGATGCCGTCAGGTAAGATTGCATTTTCAGAATAAGGTGGTTAACTAATACTAGAGAATTGAAATTAATGTTTTTTTTTGTTACTAGGTATGTAAGAGAGAAAAAGCAACTTCGAGCTGAGCTAGAGGCAGAGGAACGAGAAGAAAAAAATATTACGAAGGCCCTCGATGAAAAAGGACGTCTTATTATTGAGATGAAGACTTCTCTTCAGCAAATAAATCAGCTTCTATCTAGCGTTGGTAAGAGAAAAAAATCATAACCCAACTAATTCAAATATTTTTAAACCTCGTAAAGTTGATTTATGATATTCTCTATGGTTATATAAATAAAATAAGCTCAAATATGAATAAGAAATGTTTATTCATTCAATTTTAAACCAAATGTAACCATTTCATAATGTATCAGACAACGGTACAAAGAAAACCACTAAACTCAAACATGCATACTAAAACTGGCAAATCTATTGTGAGAGATACAGAACTAATAATATGGAAACAAATTAAATTGTCCTTTGTATAGAATTAATATTACTTCAGGAAGAATTAATCAAACATTTATCATATCATATATATCATATCATTAGATGATAACATATTATATAGTCCATGTTAATATTATTCCACTTCCATAATTAATAAATAGTCTAGATGGATTGATGCCCGCATACGATCTACGAACGAATTATACAGATGGCGTATTGATTCATTGACGTATTTATCCACTAATATAAATGCTTTATCATCTGTGGAATCAAAGCCTGATTGAGTTGTCAAATGATATTTTGTCTGTTTGACCGTAAAGAGCATTGACACCTAGTATGAGAGACAGTGATATATTAGTTACTTGATTGTAACTATTCTTGTTTAAACGTTATTGATATAATATATAAATAACACAATTGTAACACAATTTAAATAAACATTTGGCTTCGTCATTGTAAGAGAAATTAAATAGAAAGAAAGTATGTAAAATAGAGTGAAAATAATAATATTTTTGTATTTATATAATGGAAAACTAGTTTTTGACTGCAGCCAAGCCTGCACTGTAGAAACAGGTGTAAATAATTTTCCTTCTGAAACGCCGATTCTGTACTAATTATATAATTTATGGCATATCACAATCAATTCCTCCTACAATTTTTATAAAATCGACAATATTTAAAGGATTTGAAAGATTTGAATATTTAGTAAATAAAAAAATAATAATATTAATTCACACCGATAGCTCTCAGACTATAATGGCAATGAAATAGTAAATGCAACTGTCCACTGTTAATTAATATTTTTGAAGTTCAAAACCGCGATATTCCAATGAGGTCTGTGTGTATTAAACAACTCATTATTCGTATTGGCAGCGCGGTGTTCGTCAAAGCGTATGAAATATAGTAATATCAGTTTCCAATGTCAACCAGGCAGGGCAAGTAATAAAACACACACACATAGAAATAACCATGAAATCATTTCATATGTTTGCTATTCAATGCCATACACACAGACACACACTACAAACTTTTGACACCCCGTTTGGGTGGGGGTTTACAAATCCAACTTTATTATCTATCTATGCGCTATTCGAATGAAATTTTAATGATGTGTCTGAATACGCGAAATTGTTTACAGGGCATTTAGCAAAACAACTATCTGCTATTTATTTATTTTGTATTTAATATTTTAGAATAAATTAATCTTAGCAATTATAATTAACAGAGCAAACGAATCAAATGAAACGGTATAATTGTTTTTTATATACATAGCTTAGAGTTGCTTTTACAGTGATTTTACGAAACTAAAAACAGTGTGGGTTTGAGATTATTCCAATTAGTAGATGAAAGAAATAAAAAATAGTTTTTTCTGCAAATATGTTATTTATGTCTGTTTAATGTTTAAAATAATATATTACCTATTCGTATATGAGTTTATAAACAATCTTGAGTATATTTTTTTACAGGTGCACCAAACGTCCCGAGGCGTCAACCGGCTGCTATGCAATACGAACTGGATGATATGATTCAACCAGTACCAGAAGTAGAAGCGGATTGTTAGTAGCATAACTTTATATATATATATATATATATATTCTACTAATAATTTAGTTATATCTACTCCTTTATTCGATATGGCCATGGAAATTTCGTTAGTCATTTTAATTTGTTTTTTTGATTAGATGTTAATAAGGTTAAATGATATTAATTTAATCAATTATTACAATACTGCAATCCTATGTTTTAGTTAAAATAATCGAATATTTTGCAAATCATCGTTGTTCTTAATAATTGTCATTAAATAAAATTGAATCAAAATTACGATGAGAATTTATAGTGAACATTTTTAATGGATTAATTAGAAAATATAATTCATTCATTCAATCATTCATTTATTACAGTTGACAAGTTGCTTCTAAACGCACGTCAAAAGCTGAACTTGTTAATGCAGGCGGTGTCAAAGATGGAAGTTAATGAAGCGGTCCGCGAGCACGCTCGGATCTTTTATCACAATATACTCGCTAGGTTTATGAGAGATAATTACAAGGAGGAGATCATCGCCGAAGGAGGTATATATATATATATATACAAATATATATTTAAATATATACAAGTAGTAAAGTATCATAAAATAATGTATGACTCTAAACTTGATGTTTTTTTTTATCTATATGTGGATCTATAAAAGTGTCGTAGCAAACGGTAAAATGTGAACGAATTTTTAAATTGTTATTAAGTAAATTCATCGAAATTAATATACACATATCCATAACTAATGGTTATGGAAACTACATATTATTATCAAGCTTTAAGATAGTGTACTAGTGTAAAACGTATTGACTACAAATATATATATATATATATATATATATATATATATATATATATATAATAAATGTGACCGCGTATGAACCAGCCGGCTTTGAAGCTCTGAATATACCTAGTAGTAGTGTATTGGAAACGTCAAATGGAATGGGGTGTATTTAATCATCTGTACAATAGCTTGTAGATAACATTGGCAATACATTTTAGACTAATAGATTTGAGCTCTGTGAATACTGAACGGTCCGTACGTGTGTTTGTGGTATCGTATCTATATCTATATCTACTTTGTTTGTTTAACGTTTTGTGTAATGAATCTAAATTTTTGTTTTATTCTTTGGCGGAATTACTTATATACTTTGATAAATTTTGTATAGTGTGCTCAATTTATTATTCGTAATTTATTATTATTCATTATGAGATACACCCTATAAGCATTTATATACTTAAGTCTGTCTGTCTATCATTGTTATAACATTGCTAGGTTTTCAGTCGTAAGATAGCCATATAAAGTATATATATATGTATATATATTTCATTTAAACATTTTACAAGTTCTTTTCAATTTTGTTTATTTTGTCAGTCTGTAAACGGAAACGATTCAAAACATTTTACGATTTTAAGAATGTATTTCGAATGAAAACTTAATGCATTTTTGCACAAGTGTTGCAGCAAGCTTTATAAGAAGGAACACAAGTTAAGAAAGATAAAAAAATATCGAGAAGAGGTATGTGAAAAATTATCCTTTTGTAGAGACATTGTCATAAACCCAAACGTGCTTAAGAGGCATTGGACAACCGACAATTTGTAGGCTTATATGATTCCATATATATATTTAAACTATTCAATTTATTATTGTATTGTTTGTATTCTTATAACTATTGTTGTGTTAAACAGTCGTCCGTGTAATTGTTTATATTTACGTTTTTTACTTTTGCATTATCAAATAGGAGCCATTATTAATTTTTGTCTAAATTAAATAACAATTTTTCGTAACCAACTATACTATAATTGTCGTAGAACCAGATCTAACCTTTATGATTAAACAAGCTAGGAAACGCTGCGTGATTTTGTTTAAACTATGATATATAAAGTTCGCAATACATTACTTTATCCTATTTGAACTTATTTGATTCGTTCGTTGCTTTCAAGTATAGGGACTGAAAACACTGTTTATATTTATCTATTTTATCTTTAACATGTTCAAAACGAAAGAAAATTGTGCCTGAAAAAGTTTCGGTTGTCGTTTTATTTTAATTGTCGTACTTTTCCTTCACGAAAAGAAAAAGAGAAAATGTCTTACGAAAAAAATAAATGCGGCCTCAAATGAAATTGAGACTGAAATAATAATTTATAGGGCCTACAATATTAGTTCATATTCATAATTGCTTAAATTGAAATTAAATATAATCTATTAACACTTAAACTTCGAACAATTACAACCTTTAAAAATTTCTATAAATAATTTTTAATCCGTAATCATTTCTTTGCAACTTCCTTCTTGATATATATATTTTTTAAATCACTTGAATCGTTCTTTTACAAATATGAATAATTTGATGTCAGTGTTAAGGAACAATTGAGATAATAAAAAACATTATAATATCATGTTCATTAACGAAAATTCTACTGTTCCCTTCCCCTGCTGTATCCCCCAAACATACTCACTACATACCGTAATATGGGCTTTAATTGAGGCTGTATTATTATATTAAAAAATAAACGTTTTAAATACATCGGTCAAATTACCATAGCATTGAATTAGCCATGAATATCAACCTTTATATAAAACAAACATTAATGGTTTTTAGATTAATTATTCAGTACTTTCATTACAATTCTGTGTAGACATTCATGTATACTAACTAGGTACAATGTTCGCTATCCGGAGAAACAACAAAGTACCCAGGAATCAATAGTCAATCTATTTTCTATTTATTGGCCAGCCTATAATCTACGGAGGGAGGCAATTCTGGTTCAGGGAGGGACATGGGAAAATGAAAACCTAGATTAAAATAATATGTATAAAATTAAACTATTTCGATGTCTATAAAAAAAATATCCCTCCTCCTCCGTGGATCCGCGACTTTTACTAATAAGTAGATGCAGTTATTCACTTATAAATTTTGTTTTTTAAATTTGTGATTTTTAATTTTATTTAATATAAGTCGTCGTCGTACGTCGAAGTATGAAAGGTGTCTCCCGTTATTTGCCTTGCGGTTCCGCGAGGCGTTTGTCTCGCGAGTATTTTTTAATCGACGTGAACATAAGCTAGGCAATAGTTTTTCCAGAAATGACAGAGGGACATTAAAATTATTATACCTTTTTCCTTTAACGACAGATCGCCATTAGGTTATAAATTCAATTGTGTATTGTAAAATATATATATATATATATATATATATATATATATATATATATATATATATTATATATATATATATATATATATATATATATATCGTACTGCTGCACTAAGTGTACGAATTCACCAAGCGAATTGCACCTATAAATACAGTAAGACTGTGGAAATTAAATAAACGGCACGAAACCAAATGCAAAAGATCGTTGACAGATCTCCAATAAGTCTATTACTTTCAGTACTTCAAGAATTCTTTAGATAATTAAATAGTATCTGTACCGTTTTGCACTCAACTTATTGTATTCCAGACGAAATTCAATTTGCGATTCAAGTTTCCTTGAGTAAATGTTTTGATGAAGCTGAACCGAACTGGGTAAAGTATAATATCACAGCTGAAATAAACGGTTGTTATTTTTATTCTGTGATTAATAATGACACTTAAGGATGATACAACTTACTCGTAGGCTACTACTTCTACTGGCGAAACTTCTTTGTTTATTGATATTTTATAAACAATAATAAAAAATATATACGCTTATCCAACCTTTAATACATATTGTGAAATCACCCTTACTATTTAAGCTTTCTTTTCATGAGATAATCCAAAATAATTAGGAGAAAACGTCTCATTATTTACCTTAGGTATTTACGTAGAATTTATTGAATATATCCAATATAATAACAGCTAGAAATATTTGAAAAATTAAATAGAAAGCTTTTTTCTTATTGTTAACAAAATATTAAAATATATGTGGGCAGTTGAATGAGATTGTTTTGATTTATGTTTGTTTTGAGACCTTTTTTCTGTGTTTATAATTTGATAAAATTTGTTTTTATTTGAAACGCATAGAATTAACTAAGAAATTTTGGATATATTTAGAATTCTATGAATAAAGTGGACGGTGATATTTTTTCTAAATTCAAAACAGCATTTAAATAATTGTCAAATAATACAATTTACGCGGTGCATTTCAGTCCAACGCGACGCAATTTTAAAACAACTAAACAAATATGTTCAAATAATAATAATTAATATTAGTAATTTGATATGACAATGTTTATTTGTGACGTTCAATTCGTAGTTTTATATAAATGGTCGTCCTATTGTTAAATACATATTTTTTCATATATATCGAAATATTTAATAATAACAGTACAGCATCTGCATCAGGATAAACTTACATATAATTCTATTACAGTTTCTTAATATTATATTGACACAAATGTTTCACCAGATATGTGTTTACTGTAAAATAGAATACGTTCTAAATTTTAATTATAAACAAAAGCCCGTCTTTGTCCCTACTCTTTACTTTCTTAGAGTAATATGATACTAATTATATTAATTAACGCGGACATATCCTCATGTCAGTTATATCGGAATTTTACTCGATTGGTTTCGGCCGTATTCGGGATTATTCCAGTATAATATAGTTTAATTCACACGAGTAAAACAGGGTACTTATATGTTATATAAGGTGTCATGGATTACAAAAATATATATTATAAAACACTATAATGTTCTATAATTTATACAATTATTTTTCGTGTAAGTATTTAACGTAATTTGTTATCGCTGTGACGGTTTGGACGGCGTATTACGCAAAAAATTTTGACAAAGAAATAGGAAATGTTTTATACGAAATAATGAAACGCGGCCCTTGAGAATAACATCGCTATAACATACGAAAATGTTTAAACTACATTTTCAGGTAGTACAGGTACAGGTGTTTGTTTATTATTTTTCATATTGTTTTTGGCGTGTCAAGTTCGTTAAGCTGCTATTTTGTATAAAAGCTCGGCTTACCGACCGCCATTTTTGTGATATGTAACATGTTTTTGATAAAATTTTGATGGGCGACTCTATAAAGGTTAATTTTTATTGTATGACGTGTCGGTTTTTAATAATTTTGTTAAAATTTTATATGAAACGGAATTTAATAAAAGTTTGAAGAGTTTAAATCTTGTAGTACACTATTGGATGGAATCTTTAGACATTTTTCATATTCTGTATGAAATAATTACGTGTTCAAAATGTCGCCTTGTTATGGCGTGAATTTTTTATTATATAATATTTAAAATACCATAAGACAAAAATGTTGAATGTTTTATTACATAATGGTAATATTTATGAATTATTATATATTAGTTTTTCTTTATGAAGGTGACAAAACATACTAAAAAATGTGATACTAGCTGTTGCCCCGACTCTATCGGCGTGGTTCCTTCAAAGCAACGTTCGTACTTCGTTCATAAGGAACGCATTTCCTTCAACTATTTTAAATTTAATATAAATAGTCATTTCTTAATTTTAGTGAACAAAAGATATCAAAAGTTATCCGAAAGTTACCTTCTAAATTATTATTATGATTATTAAATACAAACTTAACTTATATGTAAAAGTGTTATTAGTTTTGTTTCTTTTTTTTTCATAATTAAGTGCTCGTAATGGCGCAGGCTGGAAAGGCTCTCATCGGTCATTAACCTTCAATGGAAATGCCAAATCATCCTTTTCACAAAATGGATGATCATCGTTCGATAAAATACAGTTTCTGGTTCATTTTTGTAGTGTTTCGATTAGTATTGGCTGCTTAAATGTCTGTTTAAGTTTATTTTTATGTATGGAAGCTTGTATTCATTTCCTTGTCTTTACACAATGATGATGAAAAAAATATAATTCTTAAAATACATAATAAGACTAACTTTTAATAACGAATTAATTAATAGTTCATAATTTTTTTTTCTTTAGAATCTGTTCTTGTTCAAACTCTTGTTCTTCCTATTTTTGATTATGCTAATGTGTGTTATTCATAAATGAGGATTTTCGTAATAAACTAGATCGTCTCATCAATTACTCTACACGTCTTATCTTCTGTCTTCCTCTTATCGTCGCCAGCTCAAATGGCTCCCGATTCGTGATCGTAGACAGTCTCATTTGCAAAATTCACTGTTCTCTATATTATCCAATTCTCTCTCCCCTGACCATCTAAAAGCAAAATCCTTTACCTTCGTGACTCACATGAGAGGAGCCATCGTTCCCCAAATACCCTCAGTCTAGCTTTTCCTGTTCACCGCTCTGGTCCCATTCTTTCACGTACCAGTGTATTCGACTTTGGAATTATCTTCCCAATGATATCATGAAATCACGTACAAAGCTCACGTTCAAAAAAGGAGTTCATCGTTAATTTTCTAAAAAGCTTTCATATTAGAATGTAATATTTATTTTTTGTGTATATCTTTCGTAGTGATTAATATTCATATAAGTATATATTTATGTATGTATCTATAATATGTGTATGATACTTTCTTCTAAACTCTTGTCTTCTCTGTAATTTCCTTCTTTATCGTACCGCCTCTTAACTCTCTGCAACTCTTTAAGGTTGACTGTCAGAGAATGCTATTTAGCATTAAGTCCGCCCATTGTAACAATTTTTTATGTTGGAACAATAAAGTTTAAAATAAATAAATAAATCTGTATAATGGAACACTTACACAGTAACATAATTTTGTTTTAATAATTTATTCATTAAGATGTTTAAATAAGAAATGTTTCTGACGAGATTGGTACAAAAGGCATAAGTAATTAAACAGATTGTCTGTTTTAATCTCCGTATGTATAGTTATATATAGTCACACGTTTTATATATATTACGCATTTATTTATTTAAAAATAATATTTGTTAATTTTCAATCATGATGATGTAATATGATATCGATACCGATTTTAAAAAAATATCATTTTATTTGTCTCGTATGTTTATTGCAAAAATGGCCACTGATTTTTATTTAATAGACAACTTGAATATCAAATAGCTAACTTATATGTTTTAACAGGATTAATTGAATTTGAAATGGAGGATCCCAATGTCCCAAGTCACGCCATCGTCAAACTAAGGAGCAAGCAACTGGTGGACGCCCAGGTCAGCGAATTTGATGTACCAGATGTCCCTGCTAAGAAATAATAAAAATAATGAAAAAATAAATAAATGAAGTTTGTGTTTTTATGCAATATTTAGCCTCTAAAAAAATAAAAATTGTTTTAGTGTAATATCAATCATATTATTATTAAAATATGATTCTTTGTCTACACGTTTTTATTATTTACGTTCATTAAATGTTTTATTTCTAATCCAAGTTTTTTTTACTATTATTTAGTACGCCTTAAAAGTTACTATATTCAATAATGAAAATGTATTTATTATTCATATTAATCAATAGTTTTAATCTAATAGTCTAGTTTTCAATAACATTGAAACCAGTACTATAAATATATTAGTATGAAGCAATAACGTAGGAATTTATCTATAAACTACTGATAACAATTATTCTTATCATAGACATGAAGTACCTACATACTAATTAACTATCACAAACACAAAGTTATTTTATGTATAATATTGTTTGAATTCTGCTAAACCAATTTTATTAATCACATATCTTTTACAAGTTGTTGATTGATTATTTGAATCCTTATTCGTGGAACAACGTGGAATAAGACACTTTAAATTTCCTTAAATTTAAAGTGTCTTATTCCATGTTGTATCAACTCTTCATGTCGTTGAATATATTAACGAAGTATTCTCAGTTTACAAGCGAGATAAGAAATATAAATTTAAAGTTTGCTACACACTAAAATAATTATTATAATTTAAAACTGCTTGCGCCCAAGACCTCGTTCTCAGCGATTCATTAAAATTAAAATTGAATTTGTTGTTTCTGACTGATATTTTTAAAAAGACAATCTTTTTTTGAATATTATATAGAGTTCTAAGAATCACTGAAATTGTTCTCTTGTAAATATTTTTCTGAACTCAGTCCAGAAACGAATTTTAAAATGTAGGAAGGATTGGTCGCATGGAACATTGTATTGGAAAGTGCTTAGAAGCATTAATCAAGGTTCAAAGATCGTTCATTAAAGAACTTACATTAAGATACGAGTCCCGTAGAGTTCAAATGCTAGTAATTTCGTTATCATGTTTAACTTCTGACATGTAAACAGTTATAATACAAATGTTTGTTTAAGTATGTGCTACTAAAAATAAAATGGATGTGTTATGCGCGTAAAAGCATAATATTTCGTACGTTTAGATCATAACGATTGAGAGAGATATGGTACATTTAATCTAAGATAATCTCAAGCAGCTAGATAGAGTTAAAACAACATTGCTTGTGGGTCAAATGTTCGTTTGTATTAAATTGTGTTTTTCTTATAATAAATTACAAAGGAATATGAAAAAATATAACGTGATTTATATTATATTGTAAAACTCAACAACAGTTTAGTGCTACATCAAATTAGGTTTGCCGATAAAGTGTTATCGTCATATTTCCTTCACTGCGATTAAACGATTTAAACAGGTGTGACGTTAGCTCGCAGCTGATAAACCTTACAATAACCATGTGAAATAGTTTAGTGAATTGCGGCCTAAATATAGGTGACATTGGCATTTTAAGTGTTAGTGTGTGAATATGGATAGATTTAAGCAAAGGTTAAAAAAAGAGATATCAGTGAAAAGTACACCGAAAGAAAAATATGTTTTTATAACGGATGTTAAAAGCATTAAAGAGAGTCTTAAAATCAAAGAAATTCTCAGAACAGTTAAAATGAATAGTAGTATGAGGTTAAAGGCACCACGGGGAAGTAAAATCATGTCTAACAAGGATTTCAATGATGAAGACTGTTTCGAGGAGTCTGCGGGGAAAGAAACCTCAAATGAACCATTAAGTGCTTCAAATCCAGATGTCATAGTTTCGGAATTAGAAAATAATGATGTAAGTGTAGAAAAAGACAGTAGTTCAATTAGCAATTCTGAACAAGATGCCAAAGGTGTTTCTGCCATAGAACATGAAAACAATGCGGAAATTGATAATAAAAAAATTGAATCAACTGAGACTGGTGAAGCCGTTCCAGATAATAAAGTCGAACCAGACAATCACACAGTTCCAGACAATGAAGTGGTTGCAGACAAATTTGAGAAAAAAGAAAACAATAATGAACTAAGCACCACTATAAATAAACAGCCCAGCATTAAAACAGAGAGGGTCTGGGACAGAAAGTTATCTCTTGATCAGTCAATGCTGTCACGAGGACAGGGTTTTTCTCAGTCTGAATTAGATTTACATTCCATGGGTAAATCGCCAATTGAGCGGAAAGTGTCCTTCTTTAGAAAGAAAATGGATAGTTTTGTGAGAAATACTACTGAAATGTTTAAAAGGCAAAATAGTTCGTTGCAACGTCGAGGTTCTATGTCAGTGTCTCTGCATTCATTAAATGATCAATCTAATATCAAACTTCAAAATGAGTCTCAGGCTACCAACGAACAAGTAAGTAAATGTATTATTACCGGAATCATATATTTTGCATATAAAATTTTTTTTTTTAACGTATAAAAGTGGTTGCAATATCGTCAGCTAATATGACAGATAGTCATCTCTGATAACTTTCAATGATAAATATCATTACTTTATTAAAGAAGACTCAGTGTTGCCGCCTAATCTATCTAATATCATCAAATGCTTAATAAAATTATATTGCTAGTATAATAATTGTATAATGTATAAATACTTTACTAAACTCATGGAAATTATCTGATAAAGTGCAATTACAAAAATGGATTCAGAAACAACAATCTTACAAGACACGACACAATAAAAATAATTTAAAAAAACCTCATAAAATATAAAAATAAAACATTTTTTTACAAGTGAACAAAGTATAAACATTAAATTTTAAATATTTAACTTTAAAAATATAAGTATCTTGTTTGTTTTGATATTCCAATATACGAATTCAATTCAAGTGAATGGTAAAATCTGCTAGAGAAAAGACACGCTTTGATTAATTTATCCATAAATTATCTCAATAATTGATTGATGAGTTTGAATTTATATTATGTTAATTGATTTGTTTTTAAAAGGAGGAACAGAATTACTCGTAATATGTTATAATAGTCTAACGTATTATTTCTATAATACTTTTCTAATTAAAATATATATATGTATAAGGTAAATAATATTGAGTCAAAATAATTAAACATAAAAAATAATGTTTTAGGTACGAATTAAAATTTGTGAAAAATATAAGTCTTTAATTTTATAAAAATAAGATAGAAGAAAAGCAAATTTTAATTTAGTATATGGACCTCTTGATTGTAGAGGTTGTATAGCTACGGCTATACTTTACTACGGTAAAACAACATAAAATAAATATATTACTTACAGTGAGACTAGTGCTTTATCAGAGCATTTAATATACTTTCAATTTTAAAAGAAACTAAGTTAGTATCTGCACCTAGAGTAGTTCTGAGATTGAATGCACTGTCTTGTTCTTCGTTTTATTATTTAACACTTATAAACATGTGGTTGAATACATAGAAATATATTAAAGGGTTTTGATGTTATAACAACGAATTTGGGATGCTTTTCAAATGTTGGCAGTCACCTACGCAGTATTGGACAGTACAATGTTTGCTGAAATGCAAATTTGCGAAATCCTAATCATATTTCGAAAGGTTGTACATATTTGGTATTTTTTTATAAAATGTTTAATGATATAATCATGTATTTATAATATTACTTAGTATATAATTTGGTAATACAATTACATTTATATCATACAAAAAAATATTGTTGCTGCGGTTATTCAATGAAAAATGAAATGGATTATTCAATTTCAGCTTTCAGCAAATGCGGTTTCCGTTAATTACACCGACTGAATATTTAATCATACAATTATGCAAGACCGGCTTTATTTTTGAATAAATGATATTCACTCTTTATTAATGTTCATTTGTACATAATTGCATAAAAATATGCAATTATGTACAAATGAACCGTTTTAACAAAAATGTTAAAACGGTTATCAGCAATGTATGTGATTAACTATTTGTCATTGGTAGGCTATAAGTACATTGTAATACTAAAAACAAGATGTGTATGTAATATATATCGCATACGACAAATATTATGTTATGTAAACTAAGGTTAGAACGGAATTGCCCCCAACACCATACAAGATAGTACGAGTATAACACGCTGAATGAGTTGGAACATTCCAATGTAACATCGCGACCAATGTGACATTGTCGTGACGTAGATATATTGTTTTCTTATAGCGATGGTGTTCGCGATGAAGCTCCGCCATCGCTTTAATTGAAATTAAATGCATTCTCCAAGAATCAATTATTCGGTTTTTAAAGTAATTAAATAATGACATTTTAGGGATATGTTACTACAAAATATAAACAAATGAAAATAAACAATATTTTTAAATTCATCCAACATTTATCAAGCATTGTGACATACCGTTGAGATTTGATAGTTTTATTTAGACGATGAATTTGATTTGTTGGAAGGACTTATGAGATAGACAGTCCCAGATAGAGGCCAGTCCATCAACTTGTAGAGCAGAATGGCCCCTGTGTAGAGGCTTCAAAAATAGTTGCTAATTATTAATCAGGGAGTAAGTTTGACAGCATACAATATTTTTAATAATAAGTTTTTGATTATACATTGTAGAACAATACATGAAATTAAACTAGGCATAATCAGAAAAGATATAAATATTTTTATCGAAAAACATGGGTTTACTGAAGTTTCTTCATTAATTATTAATTTAGCTGTAATTCTTACTTTATTAAAATTATTCGAATATCCACTGAAATCATAAAAATCTCTACATATTATATACTGCATATTTTGTTATATGTTTTCTATTGATCCAATAATTTTTATAGGTACTATAAAAATAATAAGAATTTTACATTGACGAATAAAATATTAAATTAATATATATATTTATTTAATTTATTATTTTTGAGTTATAGAAGGACACACGGACAGAAAGAGAGGAATATATAAATAGCAATTAGTGGATCAGTGAATCGAATACTGTCACCAAAATTTTACAAAATAAAATTGTTCAGATAGGCCCTTACTACTTATTATAGCAGTATTAAGAAAATATGTTTACTAAAGTTTATTAAATCATTCCATTATATAAGAAATAATTCCATTGTTATAGAATGTTTCAGTCCCGACATTTGCCAATTTAACAAATAATACAGAGAATGATAAATGTAACAAACATCTATGTTTTTATTCCTTGAATAATAGAAAAACAATAATACTGCAAAAGGAATAAACTTTTATAAGAATAAGTCAATTATAACTAAGCAATGAAATAAAACTATTAAATATTTCCTGCATCTTCTTTACTTGATTTTTCTTTCTTTTATTTTGAAGGAGCCTCTAAGTACGAGTCGAACGAGCATACAAACGGTGTCATCCATTGCACGCAGTAGCTCCAGTCTGTCAATGAAACAAAGTGGTCCATCATGCGCTACCTCTGAACATAACTTTGCTGGCAGCCAGCCTGCACTCCATGCCCACTCTGGCTCCAGCTCAGCACTCGAAGGCATCCATTCAAACAGTGTACATAGTAAGAACTAAACATATTTTTTATCCTTATATAACATTTTATAACTATTATTGACCATATTTAGAGTAGATTACTTAAGCAATTGAACGGTTCACTTAGCTTAGCAAGCTGACCCTAAACAAAAGAAACAGCTTGAAATTAAAAAGATGAAGCTACAATAACACTATCACATGTTTAATTGTTATTGATATAAATCTTAAATATTTTCTTTCAGTTTTTTCTTTCGAGTAAATAAGTCGTTATTATGTACAGGTCACTCACCCGCATAAGACGACATGACTAGACGTTATTAATTAGAAATACAGTTAATAATATGAAAAAAATCATTTTAGTAAATACACAGAATATCTTTAATTGAGAACATATTAAACAATATTTCTTTTGATAAGTAACAATACTTGTCCTGCGATTTCACGATGTTACTAAATAAATCTATCAATTAAGCTAGACTCTGGACACATTCTATAATTGAAGAAAAAGAGCCTTCATACAGAAGTATATAGGCTAATCTATATTAAACTAATTTTAAAGTTTTTTGACAGGTTTAAATGAGGAATATTTGAAAGAAGCAATACTAAATTCACGAGCAATTTCCATGAGTTCAGGCTTGGACTCGTCACTGGACCAAAGTCGTAGAAAAGCATCTCGTTCAAACAGGTAATTACATAAAAATATTATCAGTTAGTGATATCACTTAGCCCTCTAGGACTGACTCGCATCTTTCAATAAATTTGGAAAGATGCGAATCGGCGACGTCAAAGAAATATTGCGTTAGACAAAATTCCCATAAACATTGCCATACTTAATTGTAATATCTAAATAACTTAACTATTGAAACAATGTTAAAGGCTAGGCTTATGTCGCTTACAGCATTATCATATCCTAAAACAAGTAAAAATAACTCTAATGCTAGAACATAATAAGTATTATAACTTACTTTAGGACAAACAGAAAAGTATTAGACTTCCAGAACATAATAATTAAAATACTTTAAATCTCAAAATTTAAACACTCATATATACATATATTAAATTAGTTAAAATAATTAAGACAAAATCCTTCATAATAAATATGATGTGTTTAATATTTATATTTGAATACGACGACACAAATAGTTATTACATATTGTAATTTTAACATATAAAAAATAATTAATTGATATTCCTTTTAGTTGATATCTAATGTATTATGAGGAGACGAAATTTAATTTAATACTAAGGTTGAAAATATCCCTGAATCGAAGATTTTGCAAAGCAAGATTAGATTCTTTTTACAGAATTGCTTTTATGATAATCTATTTATTAATTTTCATGCTTGAATTGTTACAATTGTAATCTTTTAATATTTTAGGGTGACTTGGGTAGCTAGTGAAGGACTGACTAACTATTTTCGTCGATTAATTCAAGATGAGAAGAGTAAAGAGTTACAAAGTTGTCGTTCATATCAAGATTTCTCGAGCATTCCGGAGAATGAATTATACAATCGTCAGCCAGAAACTAGAGGAAGAAAGTTATCATATCAACGAGCTGTATCTGGAGAAGATCCAGCTCTACAAACGAGATCACAGGATTCAAGTATAAGAAGAAAACACCACATCTCAGAAAACAGTGAGGTAAATCTATTTTTAAATCAAATCTTTCTAGATCTAGAATATTTGTTATTAAAATATTATTTAAATAAAAAAAGAAATTAGGTTATAAGTTCTTCACGATGTAACCTACCTACCACCCACCAGCAACATAGTGCTTTGTAAGTACTTACTTTATCCAGTATTATACTCTAACACCGAATCAACCATAATTTATTAATATTACAAAATTTTTAGTAGAAAGTTTCCAGCAGAAAGTTACAATAATACTTGTTTGGTATTCGATTTTCATTTATTATTATTTGTACGTATTCTATGAAATAATAACTTATACAATACACACGTAAATATTGCCCTTGTGATAATTTAACATGATATTTCTAATACGGCCTTCCAAATTAATTGTTTTATTTAATATGTATATATGTACATATTGGCTGTATTATGATATATATATATAACATTATAACAGACGCCATTTTGTAAATTATTTTTCATAATGGTTTTGCAAAAACTGGCAACTCATATTCGATCTCTGGCACATGAATGCCACCGGTTAGTGTGGTGAAGTATTCTTGTTAAATTTCGAAGCACCTTTTGACGTCACGTCGAAGTTTGTTTATGGCATGATTGCGTGTAGCACGCAAAATATTTTCGGCTGGACTCGCACCCTTTCCTTAAACTGCTATCTCCAGATAGATTCAGTATCATTGATTTAAATGTTAATGAAACATTATTATTTATTTAAAGACGAATGAAATTAAGATATTGATGTGAATATTTGTGAATATTCCTTTATATTTGGACATATAACATATTATTCTAAATGTTTACTTGCTTTGAACATCTAATTAAAATTTTACAAAGTTTGGAAGGTAAGATTTTTAATTATTTTTCTAAAAATAATAAGTTTATTATCTCATCACCTAACTGTATAATACTCAGCCAAATAATTAATAAACACAGAACAAATTACAAATTTAAATAAGAATTTCTTAAGTAGTCGGACCATTATAACTCAAACAATAAAAATTCCACCCCAGCAGAGCTGGCGGGTCGCTAGCATACTTATAGTATATCTTCTATTGTAAGTAAGGATTTAAACGAGGTCCGAACGTACGAAACTATACCGTGTTTTCAAATACTTGCATTCACAATATCTGAAACCGAAGCTTGTTTGCATGTAATAAGTTTATTGTACATTAAGGCTGAAATATATGAATATTACTATTTTCACACTTCACGATACAAAAGTAAAACATAATATACTATTTTATTACTTTTATTACTATTCCTATTGTGTATTGATTTACAGATATATTTAGATACAATCAAGTGGCGACATTAGAATGATATATTTTAGTGATACCGGGCTACCTCGACGGGCCATTCTCCTTAAGTTTAGGGAGTGTCAAGTAACTATTGTGAGTACGTTTCTTAAGGTCAACGAGAGCCGGTAGTTCAGTCCCAATTCATATCTTCTATACTATTTTCCTTTATAATCACCGTTTCTTAAGCATAAGCAAATTTCTTTGTGCGGTTTGAGAGGATGTTTATAAACTTTACATCACATAGCCTATCCCATCCCATCCCATCATCTTCACCCTGCTTTTTGGGCTAATCTAAATAATATCATCCTCATACGTAGATCAGCTCGCTTACATATAAAGTATTTAGTTTTGTTTTAAACTTCATGATAATTGGTCTGTTTTATCGCTGGATGTTCTTTGTGAAACCCTAGGTACATTTAAGTAATACGAGTGAATACTAATAATATTTAAATCCGTAGAGTGGGCCAATAATAATATTTTAATCCTTGTTGAAGCCTGGCCTGGCTTTCGCTTTACCCCATTTTAATTACAGAAAAAAAATGTATTTTAAACATTATCAGATGTTCCTCTTTAATACTATATTATTATTTTGGTATTCTTGTTAAATATAAAGTTGGCTTTAGATATTAGTAAAAGTGTTAATTCTCGTCATTAAAATGTTTAAACTTTACCTGGAAAAATAATGACATGTATAACATAATATTTCCACTAATGAGCAATGAATATGTTTGTGTATATAATTACAAATTGCATTTAGTAATTCGTTCATCCTTTTCAATATTATAATTTGTTGGGATTACGCCAACACAAAACTTTAGTATACTCGGCTTGAAAAATAACTGTTGCTCGCTTGTACGATGCTTTTATTATGAATTAAATTCTCTATGTAGTTTTACCTATATGCATTAAAATGGATAAAAATTCATATGGTTCCTATTTCCATTTTCATGTTTATTAAATTGAAATTGGTATTTTATGACAGCAGGTTTTTCTTGTTAGCAAATAATATATCTTTTCGAAAACTTTGCTTACCTTGTAATATGGGCGTTATTTATTTATTTATATTTTATTTTAGTAGTAAGAAATATAAGAAAATAATCTTTATTATGCTGAATGGTTACTGACAGTTGTAGATATGGCTGACGGTAACTAAATAGATAGGAGACCGTAGATGTGTATCGACATTTGAGATCTAAATTTTGACTGAGACTTGCTAAATTTAAGAACGAAAGGAAATAAGGTGAATTAAATGGACCTCTAGCACCTCTGGCTTTAACAGTCATCATAAAACTAACAGGTATAATAGCTACCTACCTAGTTTACGTTTATCTTCTGTGAAAGGGTGGTCCTTTCACGTTGGGCACTGCCCTTACGAGCTGCATACAATTTGCATCAGTGTTTAAAATTAAAATGCCTCTAGTAGCTACATATCTAAATAATAAATAGGACTTATTTATTTATATTTTATTGGTTTACGCTCGAGGTGGCAGAGGTGCAGTCAGTATATGAAACCACTTTCCACCAACGGCGTTACGACATAATAGGGCGGCTATTATGTGACAGGAGTTATTTTCAAACTAGTTTATTAATTGCTCCACCAAATAAACGAGAATGCTAAATATTAAATGTTATATGAGACAAATTTATAAATCTACTCTCTGTCATTTAAATAAATACGAAGCACGATAAGATATCCTTAGGTCGATCCTTGATGAACATAAAAGATAAATTGATTTCTTAACATTGTTTTCTCCTAAGAAATATATATTTTTTCCTAGATTTCCGCTTTTTTCATTTTTCAAAATAAAAACGTCTTTAACGAGGAGGTTGTTCTGTGTAAGATTCGTGAACGATTTTTTTATTTACGCATTAAAATGATATTTTTTTTCTATCGATTCAATTTCCGTTTTAATAATATTCAGTAAATTGTTGTAACATTATCTTCTCTCGTATTGAGAAAAGATAACTTTATTATCTTTTAATAATTTTAATTTTACTTATAACAATAATGCCTGTATATTTTTTTTGCGACGTCGTTGGTCATTCAAAGCCAAATTCAATTAAAAATTAATTTTACAATATGTAGTACGATATTTTACGTACGACAGATACGATATTTTACGATATATAAATTCATACGTAAAAGTACTGATTTGACTTTAAACTTTAATCATCAATTTTGAATTGGAAGGCCTTATTTTTGATAGAAACATTACTTGATTGTTTTAAAGAATAATTGTTAGTAAAATTTTACAGAGAACGTGAGACTTACTGGCGGATTTTTTAGCTATAAATGATTCAAGGTTTTTCAAATTTGATTAATATAATATAAGTTCTTGAGCATCGTGTAAACCTTCGGAATTCGTTGATGGTGTGATAGAAAATCAGATATAGTTTTTTTACTATATTGACAAATTATTTAAATTTGGAATCCTTTTATTTTAATTTAAAAAAAAAGCTCCACATTTGATTAATGCCCTGATGACATCCAATCCTAAAATATATACAGTATATAGATAACAATATGTCGTATGGTATACGATGATTATTAATTAATATATTAAAATTTGGATACGTAATTTATTTTCTTAAACAGAGGTAATTCTTATGATTTTTTAACTTTAGATACTAATTACATTAGTGGGAGGCAATGTTTATACAACAAGTTTATAAATAAATTTATTCGCAGGAAAATTAAAATATGTCTAATTAGTGATTAAACTGATATGAAATCAGTCTCACAGAAAATGTTTATTGAGAAAAGATAGTTGAAATGCAAATGTGGTGGAGGTGGGCTGGAGGTGTGGAGGCATGCGCAGGTAACTGGCGCAGGTCCTAGAGTATAAAAGTAAGGGGAGGATCTACCCCATCATCAGTGGTATAGTGCCCGCTATCGAGACTGCGAGCCGTTTCTGCCCAACACAGGTGAGAACGGCACTATGCGTAATTATTTATTACTTTTTTGCGTCTCCGCAAATTTTTAAATCAACGCTATTAATTTTTTTTAATCTTAAATTAATTTTAGTGAAAATTCTTTTTATGTTTTTCAAGTATAGTAAATCCGTTTAGTATCATTTGTAATAAGTGCAAAATCTCGGGAGTATTATTTATCGGGTTATTGGTGGCGCCGGCTACGAAATCCATTTTATTAACTTCGAAGTGGCGACAATAATAAATTAAATTTCGAAAATGCTTGCCGATCAAGTCTCTGTTAATTTTCATTAAACTTTGCGCTTAAAAATAATTGTTTTTGCTTATTTCTCATTACTTATATAAATATACAAAAGTCAAGTTTTGTTGTGAAATTAAGAAAATATATATAAGTGATTTAATATTAGTTTATTAGTTATATTTCGTAATTATTTTGTGAAATGACGGATAATAATAATAATTTATTTATTTTAATATGGTGTATAATGTTTACAAATAGAAACGAAGTTATTCTACCAGTTTACGGTGTACAAAAAATGCCCTTAAAATAATAATACAAATTTATCTTATCATCAGTTTAGACTTTATTACATAATCTTTCAATATTTTTTTAGTAAAATAATATAATACAGCAAAATTATGTCCTCATTGATCAAAATATATTAAAAACTTATGTCAAAAAAAAAAAAGTTTAAATAAACATTTTTTAAAATACCTAAAAGGATAATCTGTTAATTAGTCCAGTAATTGGTTAGACGCTTATCGACCGACATACAGTATATATTGTTTTTATATATAGCTTTAACTAACGATTATAATATGAAAACTCTAAGGAAATCATTTCATAAAAACCCGTACTGATGATATTTGGTAACGTATTTCGTCAACCATAAAAGAAATGAACTTATTAAGTAATAATATAAATAATATAATAATTAGATGTGAGTTATATATTTTCGTTATTTATCTTTTTATAGATTTATCAAAAATGAAACAGATAAAGTAAATCAAATATCCGTGATATCTCAATTAATTAAAAAAAATCCCTGATTAAGTCGTGGCGATTTTTCTTACGGATTTTTAGTAAGATTAAGCTTAATGACGTCAAAACAAGTCCAGTGAAAACTTCTTATTCTATTTTATCATTATTGAAATCGTTACATTCTTATCTCAAGAAACTGTTAAATATATATTGTCAGAAACAAAGACAATATTACTTGTATTAAAAAATTTATATATTTTTATATTTAAACTTTCGTGAACCATGACATTATATTTACCCGGCCGTATTCGCGTAGAATTAAATCGGAGTAAGAACCCCGAACAGGTTCGAAACTAGTTAGGTACATTCCTATTTAATTCTATGTGAATACAGCCGATCAAATATAAATATAATAAAAATATTATTAAAAGTCAAAATGTTTATTAGAACTATCTTCCACGAGCCTAATCGATCAATAATTATTTAAAACAAATATATAAAAAATAAATATACGTGAAAGTGACAACAACTGCCGAAAAAATATGTTTCTAATAACAGGGTGATTATTGGATCTTAACAGTTATTGGAAACAAATATATCGAGTTAAATCTTTTAAACTTATTTTGACGAGTGCTATTGTTTATAATGATGAACAAATCCTGATGACTGACCTGAAAGGTTATTATTAGAATTCATAAGTTATTTGAAAAAATATACCCAGCTCAGTTTTTTTAAACTTAACTCGATGAACGCTTCTGTTTATGAGGATGAGCAATGCCTGATGATGGAACTGGAAGGTGATCATTAGATTTCGGAAGTTATTTGAAAAACATATACCCAGTTCAGTCTTTTTAAACTTAACTCGATGAACGCTTGTGTCTATGGGGATGAAAAATGCCTGATGATAGAACTGGAAGGTGATCATTAGATCTCATAAGTTATTTTAAAAACATATACCCAGTTCAGTATTTTTTTAACTTATCACAATGAACGCTTTTGTTTATGAGGATGAGCAATACCTTATGATAGAAAAGAAAGGTGATCTCAAGATCTCCTCAATATTTTTAAATAAATTTTCCGAGCTTAATCTTTTTGAGCTCATTTTAAAAAACACTGTCGCGGTATACAGTGTGTATTGATAGAATTGTAAGGTGATAATTAAATCTCTTAAGCTATTCGAAAAAATATATTTACTTTGATCTCGTTAGAATATTTTTGATGAACACTTTTATTGTGGATGATGAACAATGTATGATGATGAAAATGAAGAGTGATTATTACTGCTTAATTTTTTTTTTTTAATAAACATATCGTGTTTGATATCGTTGGGCTGATTTCGATGAACACTTTCGTGGTGGATAATGAACGGTGACTGCTGATGAAAGCAGCAGCAATGATGGAATGGCTAATGCCATTAGAGAAAATATATCAAGTTTTCGAGACTGACTTTGGTTTTGGATGATGACCACTATGTGATAGTGTAACTGATGGTGAAAGCTGTTCAAAATATAGGATATAAATATATCACTTTTAGTGTTGGAAAATTTTATTTATCATTAAATTTCATTACATTTTTTATAAGATTAGTCATCTTAATGACATTTTTGAGGGTGGGTGATGAACAGTGTCTGATTATGGAAGTGGAAGGTAACCTTTGGCAATTTCTAACAATTCGAAACAGATACATCGAATTAGTCTAATTCGACTCATCTCGATGAAATCTTTTGTGGACGGTGATGAAAAGTATAGAACAACTGGTATACTGCTATATAAGCTCTACAAATATTTAAAGCGATCTAATTTGATTCGTGTTGAGGATCTATAAGATGTAAATAAATGTATTATTTATAAATATATAACAGTTATCACAACTTATTATTATAGTACAAACATGTTAGTCTTTTTAATTGCACCAAAATTATGTTTGTAGGCGATTCAAAAAAGCTTCTGTTTCTTTTTCATACTTCTATTATTAATTTTATAATTTAATTTTAATATAACGTAGCCCTAGATTTTACACTACTAAACAAAAGAACAACTTGTTTTGTAAAAATAATGGAGTGCTTAAGTTGTTCCATTTTTTTTATTTTAGTTGAAGGTTACTAGAGAAATTTAAATTAATTCTTGAAACATATAAAAAACATAATGACATGAATTAAGAAGCTGTAAGTGGTTACCTCACTTGTGCATTTCAAAGAATGTTTGGCCGCTATCTCGGGGCGGCCCTACCCGCTGTTGTAAACCGGTGACCTCGCCAACCTGATTTACCTCATCGTAACATTTACAGGCTGCCTTTTACGTGCAAGTTATTCTTTTAGTCACAAATTATTGCTAACGTGTTATAATTTAAAAAAAAACCTACCTCAATAATCATACGTAGATAAGTTTAAAATGATATTTAAAATATTTTTTTATTAAAGCCCTACTGCATTTTTTAATATAATGAAAACACGTGACTCACAGTTTTGTGTTTTTTTATACAGGTGTGAATTGAAATTATATTTGCCTTACTTGGTAAATCAACTCAACCATGAAATCCTTAATTCGTGAGAGGACCCGCAGCGAGAGTCCAGCTAAGCCTGGCTCCGTGTCTCCTTGCGGTGACGTTGTAAGTCTGAGCATGCCTTGGCTGTTAAGTCTTCACTCTTGTTTTCAATTGTGGCCTCCGAATCTGTAAGCATGGTCCGTCTTCTCTATCGAGAAATCCCTTTTTTATTTTTTCTCCAGCTGTCTTTATTTTGGTTATTTTATTGTAGTTGATATTTTATTATTTGGTTGGTTATATGTTTAGGTTATACGATATGTTTTTTTTTTGTTTTTTACAGTATGAAAGACAAGCACAAACTTAGATAAGTTCTATATGTAGTTTTCATACAAATGTTAGTAATACTTTTTTTCAAGTTCTGTTGTACGTTTCCCGACACTAAAATACAAATATTCAAAAATAGCAGTCTGTTGAGAAGTATTCTCAGATTTGAATAGATTCGTTTTATGCGAAATAATGAATATTATAGCAAAATGAAATGCAACTGCGAAAGAGTATGTAGATATTTAAAATAGTATAGAGTTCAATGTTTCTTTTGATAAAATCATTTCACTTGGCCCGATAAAAACCCGTCGAGTATATATTTATCTGTTGCGTGCTTTAATAAAGAAGCAGCGCATATCCTTTGATTATTAAATAATAAATAATCACATATTTTCTAGTGATTTTAATAAAGTCTCTGGGTATTTTCGTGAATCTTTTATTTAACTTGAAATATATATACGCTGTTGTTTGGGTTAAATAGTGGAGTTAACTTTCACGATTTTATCCACTTTCCTGTTTCCGATTGATATAAAATTGTAAATACACTTTTATTACCGAAGATAAAACAATTATTTAAAATCATTGTTGTGGTAAACCAAAGATGGACCCCAAAAAAATGGAGGATTTATGTATAATAACCCTAATCTTATTTAATTATGAATTTATTTCAATTAAGGTATTTTAGTTTCAATATCAAATAATTCTAGATATATAATTTTGTATACACGAGCGAAAATTTATAGATTGTTAAATCTCTAACGAAACAAAAAAAAATACAAAACTACTCAATAACAATAAAAACATACATTTTGTAATTTCTCAGTAATTAAACGGCAGGTCTGCAAATATTTTGAAATTACAATATAACCTATAATATAACCTGTTTAATAAAAACAATTCGTTAATTTAAACTGTTACTAAAATGACGATCTAACAACCTGGAAATTAAAGATTCCTCACATACATGATAGCTTATTATATTTTTTAACAATTAAAATGATACTGAAATATGTATTACAATGCCGTAACAACCTTTATTAAGGGGCCTTTTTGAATAGAGGCCAGAGCTGAAAAGGGACTCACATTAATTGCGTAACTTGAGTATATAGGATACGTTTTTTGTATTTGTGACCTTTTATTGGATTAAAACATATTCCCAAATTTAATATGACAATTAATATTGGAAAAATGTTACAGTTGCATATAAAAAGAAAACTTTATTATAGATTATTAAAAAGCCCAAATTTCATCTAATAATTTATCGTGTAAATAAAGCTAAGATATATATTTCTGGATTCGTCGTAGATATGTAGAAGTACAGTAATATGCATTATTTCCTGTATTCTATCTTGAAATTAATAAATTTACTATTTAGCTATTTTAAAGCAATAACCGATCAAAAGTTATTAAGAAGTCAAGAGAAAGTTTACAAGTGCTCTACTAGCACAAATGATTGAACACGAAATGGATTACAATTTACGGTCTAACTGTTACTCAACAATAGTTACTTTTTTTTATTTTCTATTGTAATAATTATATTAATTAAAAAATAATACTAAGGTCCGTCTAAAGTAAAAGAGGTATGAAATGTCAAATAAAGGCCGGTGGAATAGGTCGACTCTGCTAAAGAAAGTCAATTAAGAAGTTAGCATTTTAGTTAGTTTTATTCCACTTATCAAAAATAATGGAATACATGGACTAATAGTTGTACACTATTGTGATTCTAGAACTAACTAAAACGAAAAGAGAACACAAATAACGGTGTTCTCTTTTCGTCAATTATCAATATATAATAAATAAAATATAAATTCTATTATTTATCAATATATAATTACCATAGTACATAGTAGTAGAATATAAAAGTATTTTTTAATAATAAAAAATTTCATTATTTAATTATTCAAAGATATCGTCCTTAAAAACATAAACATAAATCATATTTTTTTCTTCTTTCCACAATAACGTACGAGGGTTCATTCTTTACCATATAATGAGAATAAGAATAGCATAAAATTGGCTCGACTCGTGACCCACGTCCTGTTAAAGAATCATATTATATAATAGAAGTCAATACTAATGATATAAGTAACACCAATTATAATAATAAATAAAAGGGAAATAATTTAAGTAGAAATGTAGACAATAATTTGAAATTCGTCAATATTATATACTCATTCAATAAGTTAAATTTTATAATTACGAAGTCAAATGAAAAAAGAGGTCCCGTTTTTCTTTCCTGGTTCTATTATACCTACTCGATTTTTATTTATTCATCACGATAAAAAGTAATCGATATAATTCTGCGATTATTTACCTTCACTAATTTTGTATAAATGCGAATGATGAAAAGACGTACATTTTAACATACGTACAACGAATCACGTACTTAAGTTAAAGACAGTAGAATGGCAAAGCCGAAAAATGGGAGAAAAGCTCTTGAAGGTTTACGATGTACCCAAGAGCTACATTAATTAAATTTGTTAAGTTAAATAATATTTCTTTCATGTTACTTTTAATTGTATTTTGTTAGCTGAATATGGGGGCTAACATACACTTTAACAATATTGAGACAATTATGGGCTCCTAGGAAATACTTTCTTTTGGATATAGAAACGAAAAGATAGCCATACCAAGCCAGTATATATTAGTTTCGGTAAAAAAAATATATTGAAATAATGAACAAATTCAAGTTGCTTGGTGTGAATGAATGATACGCTCAAATAGTTTCGTCGTTGGTAAACAGTAATACTTCACCTGGGATCTCCGTTAATCCGGGATTTCTTAGCTTACTTCTTTATTTGACCACATTGAAGTCGAACGGAAGGTTTATGATTTGACCGTGTATGTTTCTATGTGGTAAATTGAAATATTCATTTATCGTTTCCACTTTTAATCTATTTAAAGCAAATGGTCAGCTTTATATAAGTTCTATCTTAATAAGATGATGGTAAATTTTTTTTTAGATCCAATTTCAGTAATCTGATATTAGTTTGAAACTTGTTTTTAATTTTATAGTTATCCTTATTTATAACTTCAGAGGTTGCCTTTGGATAAATTCAAAGAGTATATAATATCTTTCTACATATTTTACCTCAATTAAATGTCAGTCTGTCACATTTCTTTCCTTAGAGTTTAACTTCAAAAATTATAAAAGCTCCTCAGCTTTTTAGCTAGCTTAAAGTACTCAGCAGCACTTACTCTGCCTAAGTGGTCCTTGTAAAGCTGGCTTAACTTAAGATTATAAGGTAAAAAAAAATAATTAAAGTAATTCTTACAGAAGTCTAAAACAGAGACGAGAACATAACTAATCTATAATGAACTATCTTACGCTCCGGACTCCAGCCGCATTAAGCGTTATAAATATACCACAGATGGTTTTACATTTTAAGGATTTAATAATATTTTTTTTGGTATTGCACCAACAGTTATTGTGATGGTGCAATACCAGGTTTTTTTATTCATGAATATAACAAAATATTTTTATCTTTAGCATTATCTATAAGATTCCAGAATACATATGGACTATCACTAAACAAAATGAATACATGGCTTAAATTTGACAAGTCACATTTCAACAGGAAATCATGTAAATTTTGAAGGACTCGATGACATTATTCGAACTATCAGTATACACTGTACATAGTGCTCGGTAACTACGTAGCAAGCGTAGCAATTGCTACGAGCTCCGAACACCCACTTTATAAGTATATTTTTAAAATCCTAACTAAGCTCTATCTAATATCTAAACTAACTAATATCTAAACTAAGCTCTTTTGGGCTAATTTGGGTGATAATAGAATATAAGGAAAAACTTAATGTATTAATTTATTCGACTTTGATTTACTATCCATATAAATGAGTCTTATTGTTTCGTGATTTAGAAAAATACTCTTGCTTACTTCAAACGATATTCCAATAATATCGTTTCTAGATTTGTGAGTAAAGTCTTTAACTGAGTTCCATAACCATTATGTTGGAAATTCTAATTTTCTTGGTTGTTGTTAAGAATATCTGTTATATTTCGTTTCTCCACATTATTGGGGTGTTTATATGAAAGCCCATAAAGGTTCTTATTCAAACTTTCCAATTTTTAAAAGGTTATCTGAAACGAGGTGTTTGACCTTGTATTTTTGTGATTTTAGGGGGTTTAGAAATATCAAGCAAATTTTGGATGACAATTTTAATACTAAAAATGAAGGAGACTGCGGTCAAGCTTACTTAGTTTCAAAGATGAATAATAATCCGCGTTAGATGAAAACATGAAAGCATATCAAATATTAACTTATGTTTTAAACATATTTCTAATGTTTTATATAAAAATACCTGTATATATAAAAATACCTGTGTACATATATGAAGTATTATATAATAACTTATTTCTTTGAAGTATTATATAATAACTTCTTTCTTTTTGTGTTTACTCGGTAACCTTGATATGATAAAAACAAATTTCAATCGATTAAATTCATCACAAAATATTAGACATAGCAACTAAAGGTTATTATAAAACAGATTTTACTAATTTTGAATTACAGCTTAATTAAAAAGAGCAAGTAAGCTATCACATATTTCGTGTGAAAACAAAACCATTTTTAATAAAACAAATTTTATTTGATAAATCCCTGTATAAATTTTGATGTAACTCAATCATTTTAAGTAAGAGTTAATTTATTTATTTCATGTATAAAATATAAATATAAAATAATATCAGCACATTGAGATGTAAAAAAACCATTAACATTTCTAGGACGCTCATTAAAAATAGGCAGTGCCATATTTTGATGGCGGCTTTATTGACTTTGACCCATGATACCGATTTTATAAAATTAAACTCATAATATCGATTTTATATTATGCGTTGGTGTCTGGTATTGAGTGGTAACTCACGGTACGGTAGGCATGTCAGTTGTTCATTACTCAGGGCATTAGTCTAGTGAGTCAGGACCGAACATATCCTTTTTTTTCGTGCAGCACGAGCAGACGACCCATCTGAAGGTAAGTGGTTCTGTCATCCACGAACAGTTGGAAGAATAAAAATGCAGATGTTTCAGTTCTTCCGCTAATTCTACAAAACGTACCTATAACAGCTCCTTCACGCCGGTCTTCTGGGGAGGTATTGGTCCAGCCAGCCCACACGAGCTGCTGTCAAATGACTACAACTTGATCCTACAAGCTCAAGATTATAAATATTTAATATTTTATAAACATTTTACAGAAAAACCGTCAAGACATCAAACACGATATATAAATAAAGTTTATTTTCAGGCTGCGATGACAAGTATACTGGAAGATTTCAACCGAAATGGAGTACCGAAGCTAGAGGGCTTCGACATGGCGTGTCTCTCTGATGATACCTTCTCTTACCTACAGATGGCTTTGCAAAAAACTGACATCGAGAATTTTTATGATTGGAAATGTAAGTACAACAATAAAATTTATATTATCATAAAACTCCTTCATGACAATGTAGAAAATATAATACATTCTTCCTACGTTTATAAATACATATACTGATTGTTGATACACTGTGGTCACAATAGCAGCAATGTTTGGTTAATTACTCGTAATTGTAACTGATTAACTTTATACTTAAAAATTTAAAACATATATTAATTTGTATTTGATAATTGCAAATCCATATATCATATCCATTGTATTTAATATTGACCCAATTAGAATAATAAATATGTAGCTCTGAAAAACTTATAAAAGTAACTTTAATTTTTTGTAAATTGTGGAGTAGGTTTTAATATACGTTAATCCAAAGAGCTTAAGATAAATCATTAGAAAGGACCTTCACGTTTATAATAATATTGTTTTTAAAGGGTCTCCTTCAAAAACAATATTATTATAAAAGGTGAACAATAACAGTTCTTTTTGTTTTAATGCCCCTAACAACTGAGGGCTTTAATCAAATTCGACTAATTCTGCCTATATGTTCTTAACTGCATAGTTTAAGCAATCTTATATAGATAATCTAATAATAGAGCTAAAGTTTGTTTGATGAGTACCGACTGGGATCAGTAATACCCAACTAAAGTTGGATTGTAACGCCCTTCCGTCGATAGTTTCAGTTCTTCGTTATTTTTTCTAGTTGATTAGAATACCGTATTTGCATTTCCGCTAAAGCATTATTCAAAAATATAGATATTATTTACGTGATAAGTGTCCATATTTTTTACTAAGTTATTAATTACGTGGCAGTTACCAAAGAGTTACGTAGCCAGCATTCAAGTGGCATATGTTGAAAATCACAGACATATTGAAGTATTTATAATAATTGGATGCAATTATTGCAACTACAGCTTTGTATCAAAGTAAGCTGCCGCAGAAAAGTAATTATTTGAATATTTGTAGGTACTGAATGTTTGATCATATCTGTTTACATACTTTATATTGCCTTCTTTACAGCTTAGCCTGTACTTAATGTACGTATACTAGAAGGCATCTTCTAATAATTGTGGGAAAATAATATATATATATATATGTATATATATATATATATATATATATTTATTCATACGGGTAAAAGGCTGATATCTACGCCATGTAAATAGAAAATTAAAGCGCCTCGAAATAAACACAAAATACACAACCTTTAGTTTTATCTCATCAAAAATCTATTTAATTAAAAAACTGTTTCTGTTAAAAACAAAATACAGGAGAATTTCAGTGGTTATATTGATATTGTTATATATATTTATTTATTTATTCATACGGGTAAAAGACTGATGTCTACGCCATGTAAATAGAAAATTAAAGGGCCTCCAAATAAACACAAAATACACAACCTTTAGTTTTATCTCATCAAAATTCTATTTAATTAAAAAACTGTTTCTGTTAAAAACAAAATACAGGAGAATTTCAGTGGTTATATTGATATTGTTATGTATAGTATACAGATTGCATTCTAATCCAGGTACAGTGCGATAAGCCGGCGAAAAATAACGCTGATGGCGTGATAAGGGATTTTCTCTAATGTATTACAAAAATAAAAACTATAAGTCATGACAAAACTAACTTTTGCAAGGTGTTGAAAAATATTCTCAGTCAGTTGTATCAGATTGTGGTCTTAAATGTTTTTTTTTAGTTTTCTAGTTGTAAAGTAAATCGAACTTGTACACTAAGATATGAGAGTTGTACCGATAAAACTTTAGTATAAGTAATTTTAAGTTTGCTAAAAAGATTGCATAAGCTCATTCGAACATATTTCTTGAATTTTGTTACAAAATGTTTAAATGACTTACATATCAGTTGTCAGTTCAATATTTTTAAAAAACCGTACACCACTTTTAAATTGATTTTATTTCGAACACACGAGGCCTCGTAAAATCATCAGAACGTTGTAAGAAGGTTGTATATCAGTTTTTTAAATGTCTTTTTATGTATCTATAAGAAAACCGTTCAGAAACAAGAAAGAAACGTTTATAATTTTCAAATCGGAAAAGATTTTACACTAACTCAAATGCTGTCGTCTCATCTTCAACTATCTTATTTAAAAAAAATACTCACACTTACAGACAAAAGTAAAAAAATAAATTTTGGTTTATTATTTATCTTGAAAGTTTTAATTTAATTATAAATTAAAAGTGAAAATTATATATATTAATTAAACATTTCATGTACCGTACCGACTGAGACTTGGCTCAGTAATCAAAGTAGGACCGGTAGGCATAAAAGTCAACATAGTTAAATTCTAACTTGGGTGTTACACGAAGCTAAACATGAGACTGGTATTGTGATTAATCAACTAGTTTTTACCTTTGAATCCTTTGATTCTAGTTGCATGAAACTTTTATATAATCCACCCACCAAAAATGTTGATTCGTTATTTTACAACTATTGACATATAAAAAACAATGTAATGTACTTAAGTAGCTATTGAACTTGAAACAGAAATTTAGTTTTACTTGACCTAACAGCACGTAGAGAATAGGAACTTTCTGGAAAAACAATTTACTAATAAATCCAACTCAAAATTCCGTTATTTCAACTTATACACTACTTTGTGGAATAAAAGACTATAAATAAAAAAAAATGTTTTTATGGGACATTGAACGAAGGCGTCGTTTACTTCGTTAAGTGATTTATAACTACAATAAGAAAGAATTATAACCTCAATTAAAGATATTACGCGCCATAATAAAAGCCTAAGATAACGTTCAATGAAATATTCCCACTAATTTTTATAAAATGTAATTTGTAAGCTGTTCTAAATTGGCGTGAAAATCTCCTTAGTCACAGCCTCTTTGGGTTTCTTGTCAACGGCTTTTGCATTACATATTTTATTCAAAATTATTAATTGAAATATTAATGAGCTTGCGGTATTTGAAGGCGTTATTTATTTATATAGTTGGTAAATCATCTTACCAACCGACTTAATATTCTAATTAATATTTGTGTAAACAATTTTTAGTGAGAGTTCGGTTAGTAGTATATAACGTATACTAAAAAACATTTAAAATATAATAAAAGTAATGAGTTCCATACAACATTTATTGGACATATTTTAAAAATATATAAGTTAGCTACCGCTACCTAAAATGATATAAAAAAAATCATTTATATATTTTTACTCACCTGCTGGTTTTCAATAACAAAAAGTAATATATTTTTAATAAAACTTTATAATACGCGCGAATGAAAAAACAAAATGGCGACTATTATTATGATTTCAATTTGATAATCACCACTAAAAGAGAATGGAAAAAGCTAATGGTTTTTGCGACCCAGATAATTTTGACGATGATTTTACGACGTACCAAATAATGGACAAACCATAAAGTTAAGAGAATATTTGACTAACGTCGGGACGGTCTCACGCGGTTCGAAGAAGTACCATGTTGCTTTGACAATTACGCCCAATTTGAATGTTCTTTAGATTCATAAATATTTTAGCTCCATATAAAAGGCTCTACACGGTATTTCTGAATCTACAAGACATCTGATTTTAAAAATATAATGGTCAAACAATAATATTAAAATGTTTTCAACTATTTACTAAATGTACCTAGTTAATAGATAAAAAAAAGATAATGATGTCAATCATTACTAATTAAAAAACCTTCTAATTAAAAAAAAATATTTTACTCTATGGAAGGAATTACTTTTGTATGGAAACCGCTAAGGCCTAAGATGCAAAATTAATTGAAGATATTCTCATTTCAAACAATAAAACTCATTCGCCATAAAATAATATAAAAACATGGTTTTAAAATCAGCGTTCACAGTTATATAAAATTTAAATCAGACCCATTTTTAATATTTGTGAGAAATCTAAATCTAAGTAAGTGCCTTCGTTATAAAAATAACACGATCTTGTCGTCAGAATATTAACAGAACTTCTTATTTTATCCCTAATTGCACTTCTAAGTAACAATTTTATAATAGATTAACTCGAAAAATTAATTAAAATTACAACAGATTTCGCTACAAGATATTTTTGTGAGTTATGGGCTCTCCAACTTACATATTAATTTATGCTATATTTAAAAAAAATAAAAATATACCTCTCTGTCAAAAATTTCGCAGCCACACAAATTTAAATAACAAATCATATTTTAAATCAAACAATTTAATGAAGAATATTTTTCAGCATTGAATTCCGACGATGAATCACGTCAGACAGTCATCAAAGAAATGATTTACACCGAGGCAGAATATATCAATCATCTTATGGCGATTGTAAATGTAAGTAATATCTATAATTAACACACTAAATATATAGTTAATACACTAAATTATAACTATAAGGATTAAAGGAATTATGGCCGATATCATCTGTTAGTGTGGACGTATCTTTATATATTTAGTACACTGTTGACAACATATAGATATAGACCAGATATAGATATAGACATATTTAAACCCACACACTGACTCAGACTCGGTATCCCCGTCGTATATAATGTCATTAATATTCAGAATTACAGCCGGGATCGATGGTGCAGGTGATGTACACAGAAATGTTACATTTATTAACTGTTTATTAAATCACGTAACACAACAATAGAATTAACTGTATATGTTCACTTTTGTTATTTTTACTATTACTTGAACGCTTTGTTTCGATCCTTTGTCCCGTCACATCAATTACAACTCAAAGTCTAGATATAAAAAGCAAATAAAATTTTGCATTTCCCAGACCATCGTTGTAAATTTAATAGCAGCCTCGCTCTCACGTGTGACGTGAAGAGCTAATAAAAAAAAATAAGTAGACATGTGGTATGAAGCATCGCTTATAAGATGTTTTCTTAATAAGATATATTTTTTCATGAAAATTATATGAGAATAATAATTTTTCTTCTCGCATATTGTATGGCTGAATATAATCATTTCACGGTAACCTTAACTAACAGTGCAGTTAAAAGAAATAATAGTAAAAATAAAAAGGAGAAATTGTAATACGAAAATTAATAAATAACATAACAAAAATAATCATAGTTAATGTAATTTCTATTAAATATTCGGTCGTAATAATGACAAAACCGCTGCGGTATGAAACGCTCTGAATTTATTGCTTGTAACGTACAAGACCCCTGGCAATACGATACGCATAGGGCAATATAGGAACCGTCAAAGTTCCCGCGAAGGTTAATCCGAAGAATATCAAGGACGCGCTATGATTTATGAGTGAAAGCAAAATTAAATAGAGCCATCTATATAGATAGATGTGCTTTGGTATTGGCTGGTTTATATTAAAAATTGATCAGTTTTTTTATAATCTAATTTCGTACATAGTTATTTATTTTGTTTCAATTTTTATATTATATTTGGTTTTGAGTTCAATGTAAAACATCTATTTTTTTAAATATTGACGGTAATAAGGATTGATAGTAAAAAAGACATTCCATTTACTTTCGTTTGCGTTGTAAAGACAGCTGTACAGAACGATAAACGTTTCTGAGAATTTTTTTTTTTGATTTTGATTTTAAATCATTTGGGACCATCATTAAAGGTGTTTAACAATCAAATTTAGTCTAATATGATATATTTATGAATTTCAAAGTAAGTCGTATAGATCGTTAGTCAGTATATATCCTCCATCGATTCTTATCACTGGCCATTTCAGACTCCATAATTACCTTAACAAAAAAAAAAAGAGCGTACAGTAAAATGTATGTACTGGTCGCCTCATTTTATAAATGAATACTTTGGTATCCTAAAGCAACATTCTGTAAGAGACGCCTAAAATAAGTACTTATTTAGATCGCACAAAGGATGCTTTAAGATCCGCCATTTCCATTACAAGGTCATACAATATAGACGCCTTTGTTTCAAAAGCACATATTTTTAAATTAATATGTACACTTTTTAAGAACTCGTACAATAATAACAAAGGGTAAAAAAGATTAGCTTAACACAAGAATATAGTATAGTTATAAAGATATATACTTTATGTTTAAATACTTACGTACATTACAGAAATATTTTTCACTCCCAGACTACTCATTTCAGAAAATATATTTACAATATGAACATGAGATTAGGTTTTGAAGATTCAATCTTAACCGCGACTGCATTCAGTGAATTATATAATTAAAAATACTATCTTAATATAAAAAATTATATACGACACTGGGCAAAGAAAAATTCATTTTGAAGGTGAATTGGTACATGTTATTTGTACTTCTTCTTTGCAATAAAAGGATCTCAACCCAAAGAATTTAATATTGTAAGAGATTTCAAACACGATTTCGTAACTTATACTTTAACATGACATTGTTAGTTTTGTGTATTCTGAATAAAATAATTTCAAGGTTCCTTTACCTTTCCTTTACCTTTCTTTTAAAATTCAAATTGAAAATGATGATTGGTCTCATAGTTACAGCTTCATTATATTAATCTATATACATAAACATTTTTACAATAAATAAATCATTTTTTTCTTTTGATAGGACTGGAATATAACACGTTCCTGTACACGTTTTGTTTAAATTCAAATAGTTATTTGAAAAATCTGAGTGATACTAGCCAGTGCTGGGTTTTTAGTTTTTCAGGGATCAGATTGGAATTTCTATTTTCAGCTGCCAAAGTTAGCTTTTGTGATAGTGGTTCCGGTTGCACTCTATTTGATTTTGACACTTGGAGTCAAAGCAATCGAATAAAACATGTCACGCGGTATGACTTGATTAGATTCTTTGACCGCACGAACGGTAAAATTTGCTTTTGAAGCTCGAATATTTATTTATATAATAAACTTTTGAGAGTATTCAGTGTAATAATGTTTATTCATTTATTTCGAGTGGATTTTTTTTCTAATACTTTAAAATATTCTTTTATCTTTCTCTACAAAAAACAGGAGATAATAAGAGGTAACAATTGTCACTTTATTGTCAGTGTTTCTAAATTGGCTGAAAATTTAATTATTCCGACCAGACCAAGCTAATTTGCAAAGCCATTTAAAGCGCATTATAACGCTTCATAAACGGAATAGCTCTCAATTCCATGTGACATTCAAAGAACAATTATAATAGATTAAAATTATCCTATAATCACGTTTAATAAGTATTTATCTAATGACATATAGGTAGGTATTAATAATGTGGGTAAACTCCTTTGTTTTTATTTGCTATAATAAGATTAATCTAAATTAATATACATTTATGAATTTAATAATACTATAAAGAAGTTAGAGTATAGGGACATACATGCATACCTATTTATATTTCTTACTATAAAATAACTTTTAAAACAACTTTTATATGTATACTTTGTTTGGCAAATAACTTTTGTCTGTATTAATTAGTGTAATATCAGGACTTGAAGATGTCTTATAAAATGTATAATCAATGTTTTTAAGCTCTAAGTTCATCCAACACGTTGGTCTATCTCTATGATTTATCTCGTCTATCAACGAATGTTGTGTCATCGAAGACAGAAAATAATATTTATTCAATGCAATGTCTAAATAACACCCTTCATCTTATTCATTATAAACAATATTATTAAATGAAAATGATCATAATAACGATGAAAGTGGCGTGATTATTAAACATATAATTTGATACAAAACATTTATTGTAGGTTAGTTAAAAGGTTTATCTTATTCTTATCCGTGTCGAAGTCAAAAGTATTTGTTTTTTTTTTTAAATAAAAATATTAGGCTGTTACTTTTCATTTTTTTTAAACGAATATGTGTTTTGGTGTGTATTAATAAATACCTTTTATTGATTTAAAAATATATGGGACTTGAGTAAGATATCACGTAATCAAGATCAAAAAAAGAAGTAAGTGCTTCCTCTAAGACGTTGCCTTAATACCAATAAAAAGTATTAAAATATGTTCTTGCATTTTAACATACATCTAAATTCCTTATAAAAATATCCGCTAAATAACATTTGAATGTAATTTCGAAAACAAAATTTCGACTAACCTCTACAATTCGTGAAAGGAATTACGAAATCTAAGATTCGTCCGATCAGACGTCGTCGCTGTCAGAGAAGTCGTTTAGAGACGACTGATACGAGTCAATAAATTGATAAAATAAATATCAAGAAAAGGGGTGAGTCTGCGAACTTCCATTCAATTATGTTCATTCGTTCGCGAATAAAAGGAATTAGTATAAAGCCTTGAAAATAGAATAAGAAGGTTACAAAACAAAGCTGATGCTAGGTATATTTATATCGCGTTCGTGATTTTTTTTTACATGAAGGAGACCGGGGATGGTTGGCTATAGTAGGTAGATAAATCGTGAGAAACTCGTAAGGAGTACGAGTATTACGTTATTCCTTCATAACCTATTCTTACACTGACAACCACACTCAAACGTCCGAAGCGCTTCATCTTCTTACTTAGTTTTGGAGCGTAACACATTTTTATTTTCTTACCAGGTAAATTATTTTTTCAAATTGTATATTTTATGATGTGATATCTACATCTTTTATGTAAATCATTTGCCTATACGCTATAGTGCTTAATGAGTAAATATCTAATTGTCTATATATAAATTACTGATATATTATACATGTATGTATACATTTATAAGCCATTGGTCAGATTGCGATAAAATCTTTTTAAGTTATTTTCACTCGCCCGCCGTGGTTTCTGAATTAGTAAAACCTATTTACACTGCCCGATTTTCGGGTTCATAGAGTAGAGTTGAAAAGTTCAGAAACAGTTTAACGGGTTCGTTACGCGTTTATCATCTAATAATATACTCGTATATAAATGAATATAACGCTGACATTACACTTAAAAAAAATCAAACGTTTCTTTTTTGTATGGGACGATCTGTCAATTCTGAAGGAAAACTTTAAAATTTCAACAGACATTATATAAAATAATATAAAATATATTTATTATCTTGATAAATCTTATCTCAGCATTGAAAAACCAGCCCTAAGTATAGTCAGATACAAGATATACCAGATAAAAGCTTATTACAAATATTATCAAAATATAATAAGTAGACTAGATTGCAGTATTTAATTCATCTAGTACGTATTTAGTATATGACATATATATAGTGACGTCATATGGTTTATTATATCAGGTGTTCATTGGAGCTGCACATGCCCTGCAAGATAAGGGATATCTCTTGAATATCGACACTTCTAAATTGTTTTCCAACCTACCCGACATTTTAAATGCTAATCTGTATTTTTGGCATTTTACTTTCTTGCCCATGATGAGAAAGGCCTTTACCAATACACAACCGTAAGTATTTACAAATCATTTAAAACATATAATGATTCCTCGTTAAGTTTAGAATTATATAAAAAACGTTTTTCAGATTTGATGCCCAGTTGATGGTCGAAGGTTTTTCCCTGTTTAGAGACCTTGTGATTCCATATGAGATATTTTTGGCAGACCAGACAAAACTTCTCGAATACAGTCGTCAGAAAAGTCAAAAGGACCCTGAGTTCGCTTTGTATCTAACGTGGTGTCATGCTCGAAAGGAGTGCAATCGGTAAATCTTTTATTTTAAAAGAAGTGATAAATACAAAATATAAAAAAATACACTGTTATTAGCGCCTAGGTGCAGACAGACATACATCCTATACAGTTATATAATATCGACACAATCTAAACAAGTTAATATACATGTCCAATTGTTGAACAAAAATGAACTTCTATAGAAATTATATATTGTTTTAATTTGGTTACCAATTCTAAACATGTATTTGATATAAAGAAATCAAACATTTTTTCCTGTAAATAAAGCTCTAAACAAAACATCACAATGAAAGACGGACAACCCTAAAGGTTCCGTACTTCCCAGACTGACTCAATACAATAAATACTTAATTGATTTATGCTTTCAGACTTCAACTAATCGACTTCCTCGTGAAGCCAATGCAACGTCTTACCAAATACGGTCTCTTGTTGAATCGTATTGTTCACTACACTCGGGATAAAAACGAACAGATAGTTTTAGAGTCTATGGTAATTAATCGATTTAACATCGCTAAGCATATATTATACAATACAATTGTTTTGTATTTTAATTGGATCCTGATGTCTCTTTTATAGGTTAAACATATACATATATTGTTTAACCTATAAAAGAGACATCTATAGAGCTATTAAACTTATCTAACTGTATAGTTTAATAGCTTCTATATAATTGGTAAAAAAAAAAACGTAATACAAAATATTAATACGACAAATTAGTTACAATATTACCTAATTATTTATCAAATATATAAATCACCTTTTTAAATTTTAATAAATCAATTTAAATTTGTAACCTTCTAAAGCTTATAAATATTGGAACTATCCAAACAAGTTCCTATCAAGTAATGTTGAAGTATATGTCAGCTCTGTTTTGGACAGTTCGTATATAGAAAGTAGTAGAGAGTATAAGTAGAGCATTTATCTATAATTTAAAGAGCTTATATTTTTTATCATATATGTAGCCATATTAAATATGGCCCTGGATAAAAAAAAAACTAAACTGTTTAATATGGGAATAGAAATCAAACTAGTATTTCATCTATTTCATCATATCATGCTGACAATGAATATATATTTTGTATTCTTTAAGGAACAAGTAAATACTAGCACTTTGGTTGATATTAACCGCTCCGTCCGCTACCGTCAAGAAATGGAAGTAATCGCCAACCTACAAGATAACCTGGAAAACCTTGACTGTGTAAGTTTCATTTATTTACATTTCTTGTATTTCAATTATATTATCCGATTTTTTTAATATTTAATCAAGTAATTTAATCAATCAAGAACTGGTTATTAAAATTTTCATATCAAATAATTTTCATACACTATCCAATTTAACATCAATTACTAAAATAAAGTAAAATTTTAGGAAGTCAAGGATATCCAAGTTGAAAGCCTATACAATTCGTATGGCAAATTGAATTTGTCGGCCCCCATGCTCTACTGCATACCTGACTTTCCCCGCACAGTGATTCACCAAGCTGATGTACGCTTCCGTGATGCCACCAAGGAGGCAAGCATTTACCTACTGCTTGTTGACTCTAGATGTTGCATCCAGCCAATTAACGGCGTTGTGAATTTTAGTTAAAGAATAATTTATTAATACTTTTTTTCTTATTCACATTAAAAATATATATATATATATATTTTTTGTATACACCCACTATTGCAATTTTATGCAAAATTGCGACTGTTTTCTTCTTATAATGTATTTTTGTTGTTAAACTTTAATGCGAATGTGCTAATCAAATTTCTATAAAAAATTCTAATAATAAAATACTAAATTATTAATGTCAATAATTTGTATTTATATCTTAGAAATCCTTATAGAAACAATCTTCTCTTACAGATCGATTGCCGCGTTTTTCTGCTAACCGATATGTTGATATTTTGTCGAAAGTTTTCTAGAGGTTATCCGTATAAGTTGATTAGGTAATTGGTAAATTTATTTTATATAAAAATTTTGCTTATACATTTTGTTGAAGCGCAGCGCGAAATTTATTGCTCAGATGTAGAAACAAGTCATGACGGGTTATTTTTTTTGTTTTTAGGCCTCGTTACATGATAGATAAGTTAGTTCAGATCAACAAGTCTGTGAGCAGAAACTCTAGCGACGCCAGTCTCGTGTTTGTGGTTTTGGATGACCTTGGTACTGCTTATACTAGCTTCACCATCTCGGAGCCGTCCAAGGACCCCAATCCGAATCTTACATTGAAGGTACAAAACAATAAACTACTATTATTTTTTCCATTAATGATTATGTTCTTAATGCGCCTCAAATTTATCAGCAATATTTATGTGTTTGACAAATCTGTTAAAATTTGTAGACAATCGCGACTAAATTGATGGAAGCCAGATACACTTACGAAATTGTCGTCTGGCTGTCCCGGCATCAGACTCGAGATCTGAGCTTACTGGATATAGATCTAAAGGCGGAATTCGGGCATTATAAAAGGGTAAAAAAATAATAATTTAAAAGTTAAAAATATTTAATCAATATACAGAATCACTGAATTAAACGCACATGTTATTTTAGACACGCAGTACCGCTGACGAACAAGTTATAGAGCAAGACGCGCGGGAGAGAGTCATCACTATGCTAAAGAAGAACATGGGGGCGAAAAACGATACCAATGTTATGACAACACCGCCTTTTTACACTTTGGATAGTACGTACTTCTTGGACTAATATCTAAGTTTAAGGACATTTAACATTATACGTATGGGTATTCATGAACAATCAAACATACAGCTTTAGTAATGGGAGTGAGCGCCAGGCCACCAGGTCGCAATAACATGCCACGATTTGTTCACCGGACTTCTAAAGCCGCTGCTTCTTCCCGTTCCAAATGGGTTACACCTCAACGCTCCAGGTATATCTTTGTCTATAATATGCTAATAATAGTACGTCTATAATATGATAATTATAGTAAATTAATGTTATGATGATCGTTATACAGTACATTGTCACTGCAAGAGCCTGCTGCAAGTGGAACGCCAGTACCGCGTCCGAGCGGTTCCGTAGAATATTTGCAACCCCCACCTATCGTAACTGGCGGTGAGTATTTAATATCTTACACATGCTTTGTTTACATCATTCATACTAAAATAAACTATTGAAGACTCTAAGAATTACAGGAAAATTATCAATCTGCAACTAAACACGACAAAACTATTATATTTGTACAGAAGACTATGTATTTTATATTTTTTTTTAATACTTTATCGAAGTTATTTGATGTTTAAAATAACAATTAATATGTGTGGTATGTATAACTTTGAGATGTTTTTGGTTAATTTTGAATATAATATTAGTAGTTTTTAATATAATATCCATCTATCTAAGTTTTTACTAACTCCCACATAACGAGATCTATCTATTTTCGAGATAAGTATCTATCTACAGTAAAATATTGAAATCGGTAAAAAATAATCATTATATGGTTCTAAGTTTAATGGAGTTGTTATTAGCAGCTCCACCAATCACGGTGAAGGTGATAACTGAGGACTCGGAGCCGGCACAAATTAAGGTAATTATTTTGCATTACTAGAATAAAAATGTAGGTCCCGGCAATATGAGTTGACGTTAATTTATGTTGTCTTATATTATCATAAGAAATAATAACAAGCGTGTTATGTTTTTTAAACTGCGTATTGCAAAACTTAGAACAGCACCGCAGAAGTATTTAACAGATAATTAAAGTCCAGAGTTTTTTAAGGTTGATATGAATATTTATACGTTTGTCAGAAAGAGAATTCAAATTTAATCTCGTCTTTTTTGTAGATTTAACTTACTACTTACATGAAAACGATACAAAATATTAAGACAACATTTAGAATCGACAGATGCAGACAGCACAGAGGCGTTACTTCAAACTAACTATTGCAGAACACTTCGTCTGTCAGACACTTCATTTATATTTTTGTGTACTAATTGTTTAAATGTACTCAGAGAGTTTATTTCTCAAATAACTTTAAAAAACTATACAATTGTAATATTATTCATTTTATGACAAAAAATACCACTGCTCCATTTAGACTTTTATTGAAAAAAAAATTAATCCTTATAATAATACTTCGCAACCTCGCCTGAATTCCAGGTTGAATTGTCTCCAGTTCCCATCGTACCGTGAAACAGCACTGAACCGATATCATATTCACACAATACAAAGGATACACTTTTTCCAGGAGCAATCTCCTCCGTCACCGTCAAAGGTTTCAGTTTCCAGCACTCACACATTGAAAGTGCAAGAACAAAAAGATGGCGTGGCTACTCTCATTCACAGCCTTCCCGACTTGACAATAGAACCTTCCACGCCTCGAAGCACTTCAAGGTATATTTACACTCGGAATAGTTAGACATGAATTTCATTATTTTTCTACTAGATATGAATTTAAAAGGCGTCAAACTTATTTACCAGTCCAACCCACCACCCACCCACCCCACGAATATCAGCGTCGAGCAAGTTATATAAATCGCACCAACAATTGTTGCAACGTCAAAAATTGGCTACAGCGCAAGGACAGCAATATCTATCACCTGATAACCGAGGATCCAGCTATCCCCCGCCAAGTCCCACGAGGTAACCTAACTTAAACAATCATAAACCTTTCGGACTTAATAAATCTATTAACTTTCTGGAATAAATTTAAAAGAGACGAAAATAGATTTTGAAAATAGTTATTTTTGGCATATACTTAGAGCAAAAGTATATTTTTAAAATTTCTAATGCTTTACAGAGGTTCTCTTAAGCGCGGTCTTGCATTCTCGTACTCGTTTAAAAATCCACCTCTCCACAAAATGGGTCACGTAGCGAGTCAATCGACAACCCAACTTGACCCTGGCGCATCTACCAGTCAACAGGTAAATAAGTTATACGAAACTCAAGGTAAAACAAAACTGAAGTATAGTCTAAAACAATGAAATAAAAAAATAACTAATTATGATAAATTAAGCCATTTGACTTTTTCCCTCGTCGCATTATAAATATGTTGTTTTTAAAAAGCTGGTTTTACTGCGATAAAATTAAATACCGATAATTAATTTATTTTATCCTAAATTTAGGTCGAGAGAGCAAGTAGCCCAAAACCGAGCACGAGCACAGAAAAAAGCGACAAAAAAACAAAACTCTCCAGCAGCAGGTAAAAAATTGGAGCAATTATATAAAAATATACAAAGCATTTTTTTTTTATTGTTTAGTTCAAACTCATAACATTTTTTTTATGTTTCAGTTCCTTCTTTGGGTCAGGTGGATGGAATACGAAACGAGATGGATGACAAAGAAGGGGCTGGCGCTTTATGAGGTTAGTTTAAGCAAATCAATAAGTTTGTAATATATGTTATATATATTACAACCATACTCCTAGACAGCCTAATAACAAGTCCATAATTTTAATTTAAAAAATCATTCCTTTCCTTACCTTCTAGACGCAAACGACGGGATAAAAGCGAAGATAGACACTCCGAACCATGCACAAGTCGCCGAGATGAGAGCCCCGATCCTTTCCGCCGAGATGAGAGCCCCAGTCCAAGCTACCGAGACGAAAGCCCTGGAACTAGTTATAGAGACGAGAGTACTGATCTAAGTGGGATAGATAGAAGTTCTAGCCTTAGTCATAGAGATGAAAGTCCTGGAACAAGCTACAGAGGGGAGAGCCCTGCTTACAGAGAATATAGACGCAGCTCTAGTGGAAGAGATAAAAGCCTCGACAGAAGCCAAGCAGATGAAAGTCCAGATCTAAAAAGTGTAGAGATGAGCCTCGGTTCTAGTAAAGACAAAAGCCCCGACCGATATAGAGATAGCAGTGGTTCCGATCGACATAAAGATATGAGCCCTAGCCCTAGTCGTGGGAGTGCAAGTCCTGACCCTGCACAGAGAAAAAAAAGCTTTAGCAGCAAAGCTGTTAGCCTTAGCCCAATTGCTAGTACCGATGAGATTCCCGGTCTTAGCATTGGTGAAAGTTCTCGCTCAAGTCTCAAAGAAGATCAGTCTCAAAAAAGAGATAAAAGTCCAAGTGGACGACTTACCGATGACAGTTGGGAAAGCGACAGCACAGAGCGATTAGAAAAGAAAATAACTGTACTTCGACCTACCCGAGTGCAGACACCTGGTCCCAGCCGCAGAATTCGAAGTCTGAGCCCTGTTGTTGTCTGTGAGATTCCAACTTTCTATCAGGGGGAATCTAGTTCCGATATAATTCAATCGTCAGCTGCCCCAAGTCGTGTACAAGATATACCAAGTACCAGTCACACACAAGATTTTTTTAGTTCCAGCTTTAGGCAGAGAACAAAAGATATTCGGAAAAGCTTTTTCCGACGTTTACGAAAAAATGATGAAGGTGGTCTCAAACCAAAAATTTATAGTTTTCGTTTAGGTCCCAAATCTGAAGAATCAGAATTGAACTGCAAAAGTCCGACCTCAAGTAGCAAAAGCAAAAAATCTGAATCTGTAAGGCGCAGTTGGTTTAGAAGATTTTGATATACGGCAAAGGGACTACGATTTAGCTGGACTTATAGGTGGTGTACGTAGTTTCTTTCAAAATAACAGACTGTATAGTGATAGTATTGTTAGGTTTGAAATGGAATTAAATTAAATAGTCAAATGAATCAACCAAACTATACAAGACTAAAATTATCACATTTGGAAGATAATAAAAACAAACTAATATTGGTCAAAGAAAATATGATTTGTCGAGACAAGCGATTTACGTAGTTCCTTACAACTTAATAAGTGGCTGCTTAGTGATGAATTTAAAAAGGCATGCAAGGCGAAACAGGCAAAGAAAGGCATTGAGGCATCAATCAAAACATACAAGAATATAATAAACATAAATATTTTAAGCATATTACTTATATTAACATACTCGTACATACCTATATATATTATTCGACAATTTAATGTTTACTTACCATTTCATAATAATTATTCAATGTTTGTAAAATATTGACCATATAGACTCATCTGATATTAATTATAATAGGATAGTATCTTTCAAACTAAATAATGACTGGGTTTAATCAACTTTAAAGTATGTAAACAATCTAAAATAACGTTGTACAGACATTCTATCGAATAATGTTCCTAGTAGATAAATTATATATTTTTTTATTATTATTACTCGTTTAGAAATTAACTTTGTTGTAAAGCATTCAACTCTGTTATAGATATATTTGAATTACATTTAAAAAATGTATTAGATGAAGAATCATAGATTTTAACATATGTAATGTTAATATAATTGTGATACATAGGGGTAATTTATTAAAAACGTTAGTTATGGCAATAACATTTAAATAAAAAATTGTAAAAAACAAACATTATTAGGTATAAGCTAATTTATTAATAAATTTTTATATACATCATTGTTAGTCAATTATGTCTTTACAGACAAACTAATATAGGAAATTGTAATCCTTGTCATATTGTATTATATTGTCTTGTATACAATTATAAAATAACCTGTCATTTAAAAATTATAAAAAACATATTTTCCAAATATAATGTTTTGTTTTATTCAATATGTTCGACTAACTTTCTTGAAATATATGCTGGCAATTTCTTTATATTATTTATTTATTTTTATAAGGCACATTTTTTTCTCTTAGGTAAACCTGAATACCTTGTTTATTCTCTATCAGATGATTCTTCTTCCTCTGGCCTAAAAATAAAGTATTCATGTAAATTCCGTCTATATCAAACCTATTTTCTTTAAGCCCTGTTATTTACATAACAGGAAAGATGCATTCCTATTTTTAAAATGTTGAATTTTGTAAGCGTTTATGGAAATGCACAAAGAATTTGGAGCACAAGACTTATAACAGAATTAGAATTGTAATGGCCGCCTATCGCCGCAAAGTTTCTAAGACTAATCTTAGCAATTTTGCGGCGATATGTCTATGCCGTGTTTCAAAGACGGGTTCCAAGTTAATCATCAACATTATCTAATGATCGATTAAAATTATTCTTCCATTGTTTTAGTATTCTTTAAAATACTTAAATACTTACTCATAATAAGGTTCTCCTTTACAACAATCTCCAGTGGGCGTTATCTGAAAGATGCGATTTTTACGGTCCTTCGCAAACACCGGACCCGATTCTTCTGCCCACAAACCCTTTCTAATGCAAGGGGCCCACAACAAGACCACAAGTGAAGACAGAAATAATCCATATATCATGTTTATTTTATTTTATTTATCATAACCATTACAATCCTGAATTTTGAACCAGAAACAACATTAAATCTCAAAACTAAACTTTCTTGATCTAAAAAAAAAACATTTTATATGATATTTTATGACATTTTACTGTCATGAACATTACAGAAAGATTAAAAAGTACATTAAGATTAAAAACTGTATCCATCAGTCAATACTAATATACATAACATTTTAGAAAGAAAGAAAGAAAATGTTTATTTGAGACGAGAGAGAAAACACACACAGAAAAAATCAATAACCACAGTGAGTTTGATATGGACAAAATAATCTAAAATAGTAGTGATAAAAAAAGCTGTAGTATTAAGGAAGGAAATAAACAAGAAAAAAATAATATTTCAAATTCAGTACAACGAGGAGAATTATTGTTGTTATGTCCCAAAAAAGGCGTACCATGCAGTTTAATGTCGGGTAGGGTCCCCCACGCTGGTCTTCTATGGTATCTCTGTCTCGGTTGTGAAAGCAGTGGCAAGTTGGAAATATTTGTAGGCAACATGTAGATTAATAATCTTTATATGTATGTATGTTGCTTTGTAGTAGTTACAAATATTTTTAAAATAAATGTTCCTATAGATAAAATTACAATCTGTTTTCTTCCTGGTCAGACATGAGAGTAATGGCGGTGTGACTACTGCGTTTATACCAATAGTCGACGGTCACAGTATTGCTTGATTGTGGTGAATGTCTTCAATATCGTAGATTTTGATATTTTGGCTACAATGCTATGTTGTCTTAACATAGTATTCCATATCCATCGGCCATTTATTGATACTTGCGTGGGCGCAGACAGCGTGTACGATGAAATGATGACTATTGTGGTATGGTCAACAATGGCTTCCTGGTCTGTCACTGTTTATTGACTCTCGAATTAGTTCCTTCTAATATACAGACGATATTCAGATTTACCGACAATCTAGTCTTAAGGATATTCATTTTTAAGTTAAATTCGTATTTCAAAATATAAAAAAGTAATCCTCTATCAAACTCTGCATTGGGTTACTTAGATTAGTGATATTCTGAGTAGATACAGTACAAGTAAGAGTTTGATTTGAGGTAGACTAGCATCTTACGATGTCCGTTATTTTCTTAACCTACATGTGTTATATTGGCTCAAACTCTACTTTTCTCTAGAGTAGAGTCAGAAGGTAGTAGTAACTCTTGTTACGATTTTTTTATTATTATTATATTATAAGAAAGGATACCATTTAATTTAAACAACTTTTACCAAAAAGCACCCATTTTATTCTCACTTTTATGTTAAACAAATATAAATAGTAAATTGTTCCCGATATAAAAAATAGATCATTTAATCGCTTTATAATTTAAGTTCTCATAATAACCCAAGCTTATAAATATTTGTGAACGCGTAAAAATACAAATATGAATATAAAGGTGGTTGAACACTATGTTCAACGAACTTTGTATAGATTAATTGTGCAATATCCACATCCAATAAGCATCATTACGTTATCTAGTTACTTGTTTACTTACTGTATAGTAAAGGTAAACAACAATAAAAAAAATGAATCAACAATGAGAAAAATATTTTCACTTAAATAATAGATATGCCAACAACACAATGCGTATTGGAATGCATAATGTCGAGGAATGTTAACAATATAAAATATTATAACAGTAACGTTTTAAAGTTTTCAAATCATTTAGTTGTTGTATGTGGAGGCGGACACGTTCCCGCCGTGCCCGGTCCAGTTGGTGTGAACAAAATTACGCGGCTTCGTCAGCAATTCGTATGTGTGAGCGCCGAAATAGTCTCTTTGTGCCTGGGAAATATTTTGATACATCAATATTCATAGATTTAAAGTATATCTATAATTATTTACTTCTATATAAAATGTAAACAGAACTGTTGTACTTTACAATTACATGGTAGTATATAACAAGTGGGTTACCGATTTTTCAGAAGCTATTTGCGGTTTTTTAATATATTTTAGTGAAATAATGATATATTTACCTGCAACAGATTAGCAGGCAGCATATCAGAACGGTAACCGTCATAAAAGGCAAGAGCGGCTCCAAAGGCGGGAGCTGGTACTCCGAGTAAGGCCGCCTGCGATACGACTTGTCGTAACGATGGCTGCGACACGCTGATACGATCGCAGAAGTAAGGATCCAATAACAGATTAGATAATTGAGGGTTCTTCTTGTAAGCGTCCTGGATAGATAAGAAGAAAATATTTTCTGTTAATGATAATATATTTTTATCTTTTTTTATTGTAAATGTCTAGTTAAAATATACAACATTTTATTCCCATAGATAGGTATTAACATTTCAAAGTTAGTGATTTAAAAATAAATACTTAACTGTTTTTAAAATTGTACATTAACATATTTCGTCATGATGAAAGTATTTAAATTTAAAATAAACAATGAATGAAAAATTCATCAACATTTTTTAATTGTACATTTATTAAAAAAATAAATTTTAATGATTGATTTCGCACATGACTTGAATAAGTTAAAAGATGGAATGTGCATTAAAAATAAGTCTCATTAACTAACTCACAGGCCATACAGAATTATTTGTAAAATTAGAATACATATTTAACGAATTAACATAGAATTCCTTGTTTGAAATGAAGATATATTTTTGTTTAAAACAGCTTAGATTGTACCTTAATGTTACCGAGGAAGGCACTTCTAATGATGCAACCGCCGCGCCACATTAGCGCTATGCTGCCGTAGTTCAAATTCCACTTATTTACCTATAAATTAATTCATAAAATCAAATTAATGTAAATTCTATTACTTGTAGGCTAATTTGAAATTGCAACTCATTGTTTCTCTTATCTTATTTTGATATGATCAAAGATAATCAGTAATTATTATATATTGATATGGAAAAATTATAATGACAATTATGTTTAAAATGAAAACTATAATATTGTTTCACGTCACACTAAATACAACATTTAATACAATATTAATAGTAGTTAATATTTAATACCTTGGCCGCCTCTCGCTGCAACATGAAACCTTGAGCATAGGATATAACCTTGCTCGCGAATAATGCCTTACGCAAATGTTCCAAGAACTCTTTCTTATTTCCAGAGAACTTGAGTGTAGAACCAGGCAAGGTCTTACTTGCTGTCACCCGCTCATCTGATAAAAATTATCAATAAGCTACAATTCCAAGAAACACAATTGAAAACATAATTAATATAACACAAATAAAATTATCATTATTATGATTTATGTAGCGACATAAATAAAGGTACCGTACCTTTCAAGGCAGAGAGACACCTCGAGAACACGGCTTCACCAATTAGTGTGACTGGAACACCATACTCCAACGCACTGATGCCGGTCCACTTGCCCGTGCCTTTCTGACCTGCTGCATCCCGGATCTTGGGTAGGAGATATTTACCTACGGGAGTAGTATTAACAATAATTAATAACGGCTTAATTTATTTATTTATTTATGAACTTTTAGGATTTACAACACAAACAGGACTTTTGAATCCTCAATGTTTAGAGGATTAAAAAGTCCTGTATAATAATAATAAGTTAGTAAAATATATTTGAAACTAATGTAATTCTAACCATCTGAGTCCTTGAATTTCAATATATCCCGGGTTATTTCAATGAGAAACGAATCCAGTTCACCCTTGTTCCACTCATCAAAAGCTTCGGCCATTTCATCTTGTTCCATACCTACATAGATTTAAAAATAAAGTAAATCTAAACTAAATAACAAACCTTTATTTACAAATTAATATATTCCACAGACCAATATTATATAATTAAGTCATATGAAAGTAAAATTATACAACAGTCATACCCAGAATATCCTTCATAATATGATAGGCCTCGCATATCAGTTGCATGTCTCCATATTCAATACCATTGTGCACCATCTTCACAAAGTGTCCAGCTCCATTTTCTCCCACCCAGTCACAACACGGCTCATTGTTGACTTTAGCACTAATTGCCTACATGGTAGTAATAAAAAAATAAAGTAAAAAAATATTAGCTATGGATTAGTTCACTGTTTTATCTGGTACCTGTTCTATCTTGTGTGATACATTGATAAATCCATACATATATAAAATAATAGTCAGTTAAAAATTTGTGGTAGGTATTTCCGAATTGATATAATTTATTGTATTATATTCCTTCCTTATAAGAGGGAAGGATCAGGAAAAACAGTAAATAGCAAACTGCAATATTATACAAATGTTTAATAGTTCTTTAAGACAGACTTATTTAGAGAATTATATTATTTAGGATTGTTAGATACCTGGAAAATAGGTTTAATATGTGGCCAAGCTTCTGGATGGCCTCCAGGCATCAAAGATGGTCCATAACGTGCCCCATCTTCACCACCACTCACCTGGCAGAATTAAATATTGCATTCATATGTAAATTTTAATACTTTATAAAATAATCCATAACAACTTAAGGATAAGTTGAATAGTATTAAGTATAAATAGTCAAGTACATAATGATAAAAATATAGATACCTATTGGTTATGAAGTTATGTTACATTTCAATTTAGATATACAATCATCATAAATATATTTTTATATAATTTTGCATTACTTATGTATTGAAAATAAAAAACATCAAAACAACATTGTACATTGTACTTACACCCATTCCAATATAATATATTCCAGTGGTTGCAAGGTCCTCACACCATCTCTGGGTGTCCATATAGTGCGAGTTGCCTCCATCAATAATGATATCTCCCTTTTCTAGCAATGGTATTAACTTTTTAACAAATTCATCAACTGCTGTTCCAGCTGAAAAAAAATAAAAAAATATTAATTATAATTTATTGGGATACAAATTTTGGTTTGATATGATGATAATGATATAGTTAGACAGGATTTATAGTGTTATAAAATTTAAAGTAATACTTCAACATCATTCTTTCAAATGACTATTAATTATTGACAAAACATTCTAAACAACTATTGAAAATAAAGCACAAACCTATGTTTATTACCTTTTACAAGCAACATTACTTTTCTAGGTTTCTTTAATTTAGAAACCATATCTTCAAGGCTTTTGGCACCAATAATTTTTGTACCCTTTGCTTCATTTTGAAGAAATTGATCAACCTGCATCATAATTAACCTCTATACTGTGATACTTTAATTAAGTACACAATGTTATAAAATAAAATATTAAAACTTACTTTTTCTACAGTTCTATTAAATGCACAAACAACAAATCCTTTAGAATCCATATTCAATATTAAATTCTGACCCATTACTGCCAACCCGATAAGAGCAATATCTGCCTTGGGTCTAAAATCAAACAAATAATTTTCAAAATTATCCAATATATAAGCATTTTATATTGTTTTGGACTTAATGATAATGATTAAATAAATTAAGGTTACAACATTGCTCTATGTTAACCTTCAAATAACCTTTGCACATTTTGCATCTAAATACTATTTATCAGTAAGGTTCAACTTAAGTATGTATACCAAAAGGGCTTTTACAATTATAAAAAAAAACAAACATAATATTGAATAACTTTTATCACTTATGAATTGCAAGCTATTACACCATCAAATTGACTAACAATAACTTATTTAATTACAAAATATTCTAAGAGATTATTTTTCTATTACTAGCATATAAACAAGTTAAATTTATAATCCCAAGTATAATTAAAATTATGTCAAACAACTTTGATTCGCTAAATATTCCATAATTAAAATTATTGGCAATTAAATTTAAGCAACACACAAATAAATATAGCTTTTCACAAAATAAATCAATACAGCACTGCCGAAAGGTATAATTACAAGTTATTCATAATGCAATTACAAATTATAAAATAAATACTTACTGAGCCATTATGATAAATAGAAACTTCGGTTTTGTACACTGAATTAAACCTGCAATGACATTCTAATGTTAAGGTTATTTCGGTATAATATGAATAGTAAATACTAATTATTTCAAAAAGATAACGCATTGAATGCTGAAAACAACCAAACATAAATGAGACATTTGTATATAATTTTAAAGAAAACTAAATAATTACCTTCAAGAGAGGTTAAGAAGACTGGTTTATTGGCACAGTTCACAACTTAACTTACAAGTCTCAAGTTACAACTGTCTGTGCCCACTGCCCAGTATTGCGTGTGTACTGTATTATTTATACTTTAATTCCTGGTTTATGTTGGTTGTACTTTGTAGTATTGTAAAATCATAAATATAAAATGTTAATTATTGTCTATACACTACTGAATAGTGACTGGAAGGAAAATAGAAAATAAATAATAAAGGTATTGTAGTCTGTGCCAGTGTTACTACTTTTTACGCTAAGTGTCGGTAATAACGTAAAAAAAGCATTTTTTTGTTAAAATACCTAAAATACAATAAACACGAATATTTGATTGGCGGAAAGGAATTTATTAAAGCCTGATCTGATGTTATGTCTCAAACAACTCCTAAATCTATCGTCAGGCAAACTCAATGGAGTTTGCCTTAATGCTTAATGAAGACGGTCATGGACGGACGAAAAAGACGGTCTTTAACACCATATTCATCCTAAACAATCTAGAGGCTATGAAGGCTATTCTCATGGCTCACGAATAAAGGAATTTTCTATACCCAACCTAATAAAAGGTGTGCCTTAAAATATTATTAAAATAAAAAATATTATTACTGAAATTATTATTAATTTGTATATCTTTATCATAAAACAATCTTATACCGCCCAAAGCCACATTCGCATTAATCAGCATTAGCGAACAACAATATTCACCAAAACCTGATATGTATTGTATTAACATACATAGCTACATGTATTGTATTAGCATATATTCCATGTGGGTTTTGAGTATGTAAACACTGATTTTACCAGAACCTCTACACGATACCTGTCCGAATCAGTTGTCAGTAGAAGGTCCAGATGGTTGATTGTATGTGACTCCACATCAGGCGCCCTTGTCACTTGCCTCACCAGCTGAAAGAGGTTTAAGGACAACGCAAAGTTCCACGCCTCTCTTCCAGCGTGGTCTGTGCTCTGGTACGGGAACCACCAGTCCTGATGACAGGCATTACAGTTCTTCATAAAAACGAGGCGCGCTGAAGAATACCGATGCAGAACCATATCAGTAGCCTCACTGAGATACTCAAATAAACGAGTTGTTCTCTGATCACCACTGTGCGAACCGTAAACACAGGAATAAACAATTTTTCATTTCCTCTGTTTACTAAAACCCATAGGGAAGAAAAAGTGGGTTCTCCGAGGTGACGGAGGTTCTGAATATAGAGGTCGTTCCACAGGTACACAAACCCCGACACGTGAGCGAAACTTGTACTCTAACGTGAACCCAGGGTAATCAAGATAAGCAGCGCTCAAGGGACATTGTATCTGCGTCTCCATCAAATAGAGTAAATGGTGATACTCTATCTCTATGTGGTGATGGATAAATTCGAGATTTGAGTGCAAGCCTCGAATATTAGCGAGATGCACTAGAAGTGAGGAGGAGTGCAAGGAGTAAAGTTCCTCTTCTTTTTCATATATTTTTTTTAAAGTAGTGAATAGGGTGGGATATAACAGTCGAACGAGGGACTACGCATCGACCCCGACATCGAAATTGGTGTTGTTATAGTACTGGGAGGCTAGTCTGAAGACAGCAGGGACGCCCGAACCCCCCCAGGGATCGCCATCGGGGCTCCTCTTCTGGTCACCAATCAGCACGATGAAAGCCCTTGCTTCGAATCCCGCTACCCTCCTTGACTAGGCACCCTACACAACTAGCACCAACTCGACGCCAAACCGGTTCGCCAACACAACGCTGCTGTTTACACCCATTTCCCATTTACAGCTTCATCGAGCAACGTACCCGAACACAATAGAGTCGCTTTGCGGCAAGACTTAGCCTGTTGCGTAGGAACCTTGCCGAATCTTAACATGATGTTTTGGCCTAACACCGCCAAAATACGTATATACTGATACTTTAAATCAATGTTATAATACATAACATAACACTACCATTATATAGTCAACACGTAACCTACTGAATGGATCTCGATATTTTTTTTGTATGGTTAAAGACTACTACTACTCCAGTAAATATATGAAATACTTTTTACTCCGAAAAGCTATGAAAAGAAATCGTTTACAAAAAATAAAAATAAAAAGGAAATCATTTTCAATGGAAAAAATGAAATCATTTTCAATGCAAAAAAAACACATAAATTGGCTAAATCTAATTACAAGACTGTAGATCTGTATACATTTAGATATTGTTTATGTGGTTTTTCGTGTTAGCCTTTCACCCCGAAAATTTTGACTTCATTTTCACAAAGATTCATGGAAAAACACGAAAATTTGTTTGGGCTGAAGTTACAATAAACAAATAAAATATCCATACATGAACATTCTAAAGGAGTGAAAAAAATATGCACATTTCGGGAAATACGGATAGGGAGTTACTTGAATTGACGATGATATTTACGGAAATAAAGTATATGCTCAAATTACCTCCTCTGATTCATATAAGTAGTTTGCTACGTACGTCAGAGTAGTCGAGAGGAGGGAGTGTAGAAGATTGTGCTTCCTTTATTTTAATCTGTAAAGAATGCTTCGATAATTAATCATTATGGGATTATTAATTAACATTATGGGATTGAGTGATGAACAAAAAGTATGAATCAAGGTCCTAGAAATTGACAGCTTGTTAAAAACTTATGGAAAATAGTATATATTTAAAAAACTGTTCCGAAATAGTCCATAAATAAAAATATATTTTGTCACTTGACTTGTGTAAACATATAAATACCGTTTTGATTGATTTGATATTTACTTTAAGACTAATGAACTCTCAGTAAAAATCATAATACATATTGTGTCGTGTAGGCACATGAGTAATAATAAGGTTACCGGTTACGTTTATTCAATGTTAACTAATATGTATGTACTAACAAGAAAGCGTTATTGTAGATCTGAGTAATTTAAAAAAGTTTTCTTTTTGATACAAATAAGAGGATAATACGATCTTTTCGAGGAAATACAAATAATAAATGTTTTTAATGTTTAAAGTATTCTTAAAATTATTTTTTTTATATTGAAGATTTATTTTACAATTAGGTTACATAGATAAAAAAATATAAATGACATTAAGATACAGATGATCGGACTCACCCCTGAGCGCAGAATCCAAACATCCCTTTAAATTATGAATATTAATATATTGTAAAAATAATATCTTCAAATTTAGCAATGATAATATATTAATAATAATAATATATTTTTATTATTTACGATGTTCCATTTGTATTAAAAGTATAAGAATTGGCAGCAAAAATCTTTTCGCGCTCTGGCAACATGTTATTGAGGTATTGATCGAGTTGTAAATTGAAGTTAATTTAAAATCTTAAAAGGGTGTCTGCCGTACCTCCTATGCATACGGGGTCATTGAGGAAATAGAGTGCATTATGAAAATCAGACTTTCGCAAGTGACTGTAGCAGTCGTAGCGAGTATATTGAAAAACATAATAAGTTTTTAATGGAATTAAAAAAGTATTTTATTATCAGTTTTATGTACAATTAATAGGTTTTAAGAAATAAGTAAATACGATCAAATTTTTGTGAATATTTTTTATAATTTTGATCACTTACGAAATAATTTTACACGTAAGTTCCTTTTTATTGAATGAAAAATTATTATATGTTGTTATATATTTTTTTGAGTTTGTCTTCTTCAAGAATTACAATATTTTCAAAATACGTAATCGTGTATTTATTTAAAAAGTTGAATGTATGCATGACTGAAAATAAAGCATGATCTGTTACTTTATTATTTTATTTTAGATTAAAGTTGGGCGTATATTCTAAAATGCATCTTATTTCAATAAATTTTGAATGGACTAGAATTTAGTTATTTGGATTTGATTAGGTCGGTGTTATACTTTATGCTCCATACTTATTTAATATATTTATGATTGAATACCATATATTATGTGTAACTACTTCTAAAGTTTTCTAAGAATTATGCATATTTTAATAGAATTAAGAACTCGATTATAATCCGATGTTTTTAATGTTTTCTTTATCCTAGATCGTAATGGCGGAGGCTGAGAAAATATTATCTGAAATAACCTTAGATACATATGAAATAGATTCCATGCACTGTGTTGACGTTACCTACATTATTGATCCACACCATTTTTATATAAGGTCAACAAAATATAGAGACCTTGTTCATCAATTTGAATCCTCGGTTCCTGATGTTAAGGTCAATTCCGTTAATATAGAAGATGTAGTTCTATATAATTGGGGTCAGTCATGTGGAGCCGTTAAGTATATCAGAGGGAAAGTGATAAGCGTAGTCGAAGCTGATGGTTTTTTTGACTATGATTTATTTGCTATAGATTACGGCTTTGTCGAAAAAACTGTTCCACGAGAGTTCCTATGGCAATGTAAAGAAGAATTTAAGAATGTACCAAATTTAGCTATTATCTGTCAGCTCGGTAACTGTTTTCCACCAGGAGTTCCAAACTTTCCACCGCATTCAATAGAAGGTTTCAAATTTTACACGGGCAATGAGCAGTCTAAAATGCAAGTGTTAGCTAAAGTGGAAGAAAAGCTAATAGTAAAATTAGTAAATTCCAATCCAGAAGACGTTGCAACGATGTTAGCAAAAGGCGCGTATTCTAAATTAGGCCATGCCTATGATGAAATTATGTGGCATCCCACAAGTGTGCGAAAACAACAACATTTTAGCTTCAGGAAACTAACCGTTAATGAAAAGTTACACGTAAAAGTGCTGGCGGGTAGATCACTGAAAGAGTTTTATGTGGCTGAATTGCAGGACTACAGACGGCATTTGAAAGAAAAAAATAACATAACTTTTTATGCCAGACAAGAGTTTCGTCTTATTCCAGGAGATATTGTTGAGGGTATGATCTTGTGCATGCGAGATGAAAGTCGCAATATGTATGAAAGGGGTTTACTTAAAAAATTATTGGTTAGTGATGATTGTAACGCAATAGTGCATCTGGCGGACCAAGGTGTCGATGTTGAGGTGCCAATTACAATTTTGAAATATATGCCGGCGATGTGTCTTAGAACGCCAGTGCTTGCTATTTATTGTACAGCCGATGAGAGTCAAGCTTGGGATAATGGGTTAGATACCTTTTTGACTCCAGGATTTGAATTTTTTATAACAATCAAAAAACTCGGGTATCAGTTCGATTGTCCAAATGTCGTTAATCTGGAACCCTTACAAGATAGCCCTCAAGGAGCTGGTGCAGTGTCCCCTTCGGAGTTGTTATTTTTATTGGAAGAAAAGGAAGACAGAGAAAGAGAAGAAAGACTAAAGGAAGAAAGGGAGAAAGATAAAAAAGAACAAGAAGAAAGAAAAAAGGCAAAAATTGAGGCAGCTAAAGATTCTAAAAATAAAGCGACTGAAGAGTCAGGAGCATCTGCAGAAAATGAATCTGATGATAATGCTGAAGGAGCAGTCGGACCAGCGCTGACTGAAGCTGAACAAAGAGCGTATGATGAAGCTTTTTTTTTAGAACCGATATAAACAACTGGAGGGGGAAAGTGACGTGCAAACCGCAAGGATCACTTTTAAAAGTAGGAATAAAGATAATACATACTTATATGGCTTAAAATGTAATTGTAATATTTCATGTTGTAAAACGAAGAATATTATGTATTCTTCGTTGAAAGTAGATGTTTAGTTCGTAACGCGGTGAATATATGTTTTAATCACTGTTAGCATACCGATGTGTATCAAGAAAATGTGATATTTATAATGTAACCATTAGATTTAAGACAATCTGGCCAATTCAATTTGTTTTTAAAATTATATTATTACGCAAAATAAAAGTTGCCTAAAATTTGTAATATTAAGTAAATAACGAATTTCTAAAAGCAAAGCAAAGCTTTGTCAATATTTTTGGTCAAATTTTACAAAACATAATTAGATATTCATACTTCGGTTTTTAAAACGGAATTTGGCCATGTAAAATTATTGCTAACCATTTTTATTAAAAAGGTCACAACGCTGTTCGATATCATTCGAGCTCAGATATTCTGTGATAGTCAAATAAACATCACAAGTTTATCAATTTTAATAATATAAAGTATTGTTTGTAGTTTCTTAATATTATATTATTTTTTCTTGTACTATAAATACTATAAAAATCGATGTCTATGTTATTATTCAGGGTATAAAATAGAGGGCAGGTGGATATATTGTTTAGTGTTAAGAAACAATTAGCTTTTAAGATAATATTCCTAGAATACTATTAATATTATTATATAACTATTTCTTTAAGTGCATATATCGCACAATAATATGTACCAGTTTTTAAATCCGTTTTGGACTTATATATCTATTATATAAAATAATAACAGGTTAAAAAAGCCGCCAAAATTTTTAACAAATCTTTTATTAAAAAATATTTATATTTACATTAGATGCAAACACAGGGCTGACTTCATAGCTGGTGTATGATTAAATAATAAAAAAAAACAATCAAACTAATTATTACATTACAATAGTTTTAATATCATAAGCAAGCTAATTATGTAATTCATACGTTGTACTACAATATTGTGATTCCCGATGTACAAGTAGAATGTAGATACAATAAACAGAATTCAACACAATCATTGTTTCAATTTAAACATTAATGTACCGTAAATATAAGAGAAACGTAATCTCAATACGAGCTTAATTATTAGTTAAATCAAAGCTATTGAATCTATTACAATAATATAAAAGTTGAATATTGGATATAAGAAATATAGACAAATTTCACTGATATTTTCATATAGTATATATAGTAAAAAAACAAACGACATTATTTGAAAATTCCAATTTTAATATCATTTTACAATCAATGTTTTAGATAAATTAAACAATTTAGATAATTATAATTGGTCCGAAGAACTGCTACTTGAATGTAACACATTTTTTTGGTAAAAAAGTTGACAGGAATTTTCCCTGGTGATACAAATATAAGTAATTATATAGAAATAATTATTTACCTTACTTCCTACAGAACTTGATTTAACAAATATTTTTATTTATATTACATATTTATTTATATGTATCAAGTTTTATAATCCATTTTTAAAAATATGATTTGAGATAATTGTTACCAAAAAAATATTGATGTGAAGGAACATTCATTTATTTTAACTTGAATTATATAATATACAAATCTTATAAGACAAGGTTATCATTTTTGTACAAGGAGGCCATTAACTCTACTCCTACTTATGACTGTGTTAAATCGAATGTGTAGGAATTTGAAGGTGTTACATTGGGAATATAATCAGTAAGGATCTTATATATATATTTTTTAAATAAGATGTTTCTAGTATCAAGAATATTTTATTTTAGGATCAAGAATATCTGATGATTCGATTAAGTTTAAATACTGTTTAGGAATGCGAATTGTTAAACTTGTGCTTATATACTATAATAGCTTAAAAGCTGAAAATAGAACGCCATGATTATTTTATTTTACAGAGTATAAAAAAACAGTTAGTTACAGAGACTATATTAATACAACGTAGAGAGCGTAGGTTGTAGTTTACTATAGTTTTTCTCTTATGACCTAATTTGTTCTTAGATACCTCATGTATAAAGGTGCAGTGTTTTACATTGGACCAGAGGGACTAGGTTTAATGACTTCAGACCAGCGGGAGACAATTGTAGTTGAACCAAACGTATTTTATATTTATCCAAATAAATATATATTAGTACAATTTCCAACTAATTGACGATTGGATTGGATTGGATTGTAGGTTTTACGGTATTAAATATATGAAGAGAAATAGTTAATGTAATATTACAATTAAATATATAAATAGTAAATTTTGAGTAATCTTAATATATAAGATACGTCGGACTATTGTTAGGATTATAAGGTTGGTTTTTACTAATCAATATTAAAATAATATTAAAAAAAAAGAGTAAAAAAAAATACAATAAAGTTAAGAAAACAAAGGCAGTCACAATAGGAGAATAAAGATACCATAAAAGTTTTTTGTGAAGATGAGTCGTTACTCATTTGTTCTAAATTTGGTGGAGAATTTCCCCTACAACCACCTCAACACCTCTTATGAGGAAAGGGATTAGCCTTCCCCGAATAAAAGTGGGGTTAGTAAAGTATAGGATTCGAAACTCAAGACAAGTGTTCGTAGGAGTAAACTCTACAAAAATCTTTTATTCATTTAAGCTGTTACTATGTTATGTTTATGTAATATTTTTAAAAATATATAGGTAAAAATACAAAAGGTAGAGGTACAAACGCCTTAACGTTACTGATACTTATATGTGTAAAAAATATTAGCAGTACTGTATAGTTACCATTAAATTGTTTAATATTCGCTTTTATTAGCTGCTTTTATCTTTTCTACTAAATAAGAATAAACATAAATGATTGCAATACAGCAATCTGACGTTTTTTTACTCATTGTCTTAGCTCATTGAAACCAAATTAGAATTTCGTACAGAAAAATAAACTTTTATTGGTATTTATTATACAGGCGTTAGAAATATCTCAAATTTATGGTCGTAATAAATTTGACATGGCCATATACAATTATAATATTATGTAAGAAAAAAATAGCCAAATAGATATACATTCAAGATATAGCTTCAGCATTGTTATGATATTAATATTTATGAATTTTTCATAAACATTTAAATGTAAAAAGGGTCTTTGGTTTCGTAAAGTAATAATTAATACTTGTGTCCAGAAGCTGCAAAGCTATATTAATTTTATATATATATATAACAAATTGCACAAACGATTCGAAAATCGAATCGAAGTAAATTAATAGCCACATTGACATTGCGTTGTTTAACAACAAATTACTATGTAATATATTTTAGTATCTATATTATAGAAGATAATATAATATATTTTACCTACTTCACCTATATTATAACATACAAGATTACAAAGCAACTTCTCATAGAGTTGAGTACTCAGACTACTTAAGTTTTAATTGACTTTAATTACATAATTTTGATGACTTTTTGATGTAAATAAATTCGAAAAGGTAGCTTTAAAGGGATGAGCAGTACAAGGTTGTGATATTATAAGGTCAAATATAATACTATATTATTGTTTCGAAACACTATTTACTTGAATTGCAATAATGGTTTCTTTGTAAGACTAAAATTGTTTACGAAATTTATAAGTTTGTTTTCAGGTTATAAAATAGTTTCAACACAATGTTAACTTCTTCTTTAAAATATGCAGTTATATCTGTACGGTAGTTAGGTCAATGAACTTTTTATCAAAAACAGTTCTTATATATTTTATAATTCCGAGTGTCGTTAGATCATCTAGGTACTTATAAATAAACGAAACTTACAAATCTCACAAAATCCTAAGAACAATGTAAAAAGCCACAGCCGGCAGTAAAAAAAAACAGTTACTTTAAATAGAATACAATCACTAAAGTATCTACAAACTTTATTTTGTTGGTTTACCACAAATCATTTAATAACATAAATACACTCGTATCACAACATTTTTCAAACTATACATACATATACGATGTTTATCTTAATATATATATATCTTCTTATCTTATACCTTTTGTAAAATATACTACTGCATAATAATTCTAAGCATTCATTTAAAACGAAAAACAAATTGCACAAAAGAATTTCAATATTACCTATATATATATTGTTACAAATAATATAAATACAAACATTTTACATAAATAAACATACTATTACATAGTAAAAGGTAAAGGATAGATCAATTTATTTATAATTAACGTAATTATATTAATGATTTTGATAAAATTGTTTTTTTTTTTGGGTTATAACTTATCTTATAAGACATATCACGATATCAATGTTTTAAACAACATATAAGAAACGTTAACGTATGTTAAACACTTATGACATTTATAATATTACAATATTATTTTTCATTGTAAGAATATTAATATCTTGCAAATACATCAAGACTAAATAGGTTTGCGATTCTTTTGATTCATTTTAATTTGTGCCTTGTTCAAAACCATTGATTAAATTTTTTTATATTACTAAAGTATTTTTTTTTAATGACGGTCAGACGTCAGGTCAGGTTCCTAAATAACATTCTTAGAAATATTGTATGTACTACATTGTTTATACGCTGTATAAGTACACTAATAAAAATAAATATTTAATATTATATAAGACACTTAGCAAGTCTACCGTTCCTCGTCTCTAAGTGCGTCGGGCACATTGTGATTAACAATTATGTAATATAACAACAATAATATTACACTTAAATGTTTACTAGTATCCATTCAATATTACCATTCAAAGTTACTTTGGAACACTTTATAATTAGTACAGAGTTTGTTCGTTTCTATTCACTTGGCAATTGTTGAAATCCCATATTAAATAGCTATGAAAGCCTCAAGTGTGAAAATAATAATAATTTTATCATTTATGGCAGTCTATTTGATTGACTCCGATTGTATTTCTGATACGGCAAAAACCGATGTTATTCATTCTTCATATCCAGCTTCGACACTAACGGGAATCTCACTATGCGTAGTTGGTTAGCGTAGTCGCATACTATAGCGTCCTTCAGCGGGAGGATCTGACGCACGAATATGCATCCATCGCTTTGGCCTGTTAACAGATAAATTAATTATTATTTCGTATATACTTTCCATTATTACAACTTTGAAAAGGAATATACAACTCAAAATTCAACTTCCATTCCTGTTTTGTATATAAATATATTTTTTATAATATTTCGATATAAGGAAAACCAATACTATTATTACATATTGGGAATATGAGTAATCTTACCGAACAGCACTCTCCGTATGATATCACCACTGCTGAGGTCGTAAGCCGTGAGTCCGCTGCGGTCACCCATCACCAGCAGCGTGTGCGTCAATGGCAACATGCGACTCATGTAACTGAGGCCCTGATATTATTATTAGTTAATACATTGCTTGCCTGAAACGTGACGGTCCAATATGTCTCTGGGGTAACGGTATGAATGGCTCGTCTTCAAATTTACTAAGATCCTACGATCCCCTAACAAATGATTGTATTATGAATACTTATGTTTGTCTGCGTCTGATATTGGTTGGTTCAAACCTGCCACATACACATACGCATGTGACATTTGAGAATTATATGTGACTAAGCGCTCTTAATGACGTCACACTACCTAATAAAACACTGTATATCGCTTTTGCATATGTTTATTCCAGTATTAGTGTTTAATTTTTGTTTTATTATTGTAACTCACAATATGCACAGAATTGAGCATGTGTCCTTGAAAGCGATCCCAGATGCAGAGTCGCTCGTCCGAGCCCGCAGACACCACGTACGAGGCGGTGTAGGCGAGTGACGTCACAGCGCCGTCGTGGGCCTGCATGCTGTATAAACACGCGCCTGGAACGATGATGTTTCTATTATAAGAGTATTTATAATTCATTTCTTAAATTCCATGGCAAGTACATTGGACTAGTAAACTTTGGTTAAAGTATGATATCTTTTTTAAAACATTCCTGTCACAAGTCTTATTGCTAATGCAAATATACATATTCAAGCTGGTTATGAAAACTTTTTTTAAAATAGAAAATTTAAAACAATAAGTTATAAAAAAATCCGAAAGGGCATTTTGAGTTATAGCAATGCACAAACTTTACATTGACTGCCATTCAAAGTTTGGATTATGGAAGGATTATATCTCATATATAATGTGTCTTAATCTCAACTGGAGACGGGCAACTGATTGATCTATGCTGAGTACGTAAAGAGATTCCGGCCCTATGTAGCCAGCAGACATGATTTTTAATTTTTTTTTTGCATAAACTGACGTATGTTATAAATCAGCTGTGGCGTCATATTTCATCACGTAAATGTTCAAAAAGAAATCATTAAGCACATTTTTCCAGAGATGAGAATAGCCATTCAAATTCGGTGGCTATGCATGTCACATAAGAATCTAGTGTGGACTTCACCTTAGGTCCTCTGCTTACTAAGTTACTTCTGTAACCGCCTGCTATATGTATTGCGATTGAATAAGCGATTGTACCAACATATTTTGATATGCATTCATTAGAATAATGAAATATATAAAGAGAGAAGCCTATATCATTTTAATACTCGAGTGTTTGGATGTAGATGTCAAATTCATGAGTGATGATAAAAAAAAACAAACTAGAAAAAAACAACAATACTGTATCATGTAAAAGAAAAGTTTAAATGTTCTAAGAAAGTTATTGTAAAAAAAATCTTGGTTCTCTTCCTTCCGGTAAACCGATATGATGTGTGTTTATATAATAATGAAAATTCTTTATTATATATATTTTTAATATATATTAAGTAACTACCAATAAAAAGAGAAAAAAATGGTGCAAATTTGGCGACTTTATCACTTAAAAGCAATCTCTTTAATAATAGTGATTTAAATTAATTTCGCAATTGGTAAAATTGTAAAGTGCAATAAATGATAAATTACCTGTATGCAGGTCCCAGACGCACAGGAGGCCGTCCTGCGAGCCGCTCCCCGCTATAGTGGGCGTGGCGTGATCAATGAAGGAGCTGGTAATGGGGCCGCAGTGGCCGTGAAGAGTGAATAGAGCTGTCAGCTCAGTACTGGAGAACACCTGTTATATGTACAATTTATTAATTAAACGGAAAATAAACATGTGGAGAAAGAGATGGCTCATATATTTATATACATACCTATGTATGTAGTATATAGTATCTATATAGTTCTAGAACTTACTAATGCCAGAGTAAATTAAGCAAGTATATTATTCCATAGCAATAATGCTATATATTATATAAATAATTATTGAAGTCTTCTAGCAGCTGTTAGTTATCACAAAAATAAAAACATTTGTTAATTTTATTTTGTGCTTTTACTACATTTTGTACAAGTATTTAAAATCTTGACTTTCATTTAACAAAATGTTTCCTAATAAAAAGGTAATTTATTAGCTTTAAAATGAATTAAATATTTTTTGCAGATATTAGCCTGAACTGTTAAATAATATTATATTATTCATAACCTATGACAGTTCTGTTTGTTGTTGCATCAAATTTATGGTTAAAATTGCATGATGTGGTTTTATAGGTTATATATTTTTTTACTTTAAATGACAATTTGTTTATAATATACAAATAAAAAATACATGACATAACAAAAACAGATACATTGGCATACCGTGTTTAATCGTCAAACTTTTATTTTATAATTAGAACCAGAAATTAAAAAGTCATGTGTATTAAAATAAAGACAATATATTGTCTTTATTTTATCCATGGCTAGACAGCGAGTTCAAATTGTTATATGAGTTCATATAGTTTCCAATTTCTATTGAAATTGAAATGTATATAATGATACCTTTGGTTACCTTAAGTACGTGGTCCTCGGCGCCGGTGAGGATGCGACCTCCCTCTGATTGCATTTCAGTTATCGGCTGCTGGTGCGGTCTGCACTGCGCCACACGGACGCACACAACCTCTGCAATAATATATATTATATTAATCATTCTATAATAATAATAACGCTGAAGAGTTTGACACTTATCTTTGCATTTAATAACCAAATTCTATTAAATTAAATAAGTAATAATACCAAAAAAAAAGTTTTATACTTCGCGTAAACGGAACACGGGGATCAACTGGTCCTGAGTGTTATATATTAGAATATTTATATAATGAAGTACCATCATTATTATGGCCGGCGTCGTATGAGAAACTCATGCGTCCTCTGTGGTTTTCGTCAAAGCCATGACCACTACGGAGAAACTCAGCGGAACCCGTCCGTTTGTGTGCTGAAAAACAATTAGTTTATATAAAGAAGCAATAACGTTTCTATATTTCAAAATTAAGTAGTAATAGACAAAATATAAATATTTTTGTATTTATTTTATCTTTAGGGCTTAAATCGTAACACCGAAACATTTATAAAGTTATCCTGTCCAGTCAGTGTCATGTGTATTTCTGGATAGATTATTGGATTTCTTCTTCGAAATGTTTTATATATTTACCGCCATAGTAAAAACATCTCGAGGAAAACTGCATACATATTTTAGAAAAAAAAAATGAAATATATTTGGAGTGAAGTCGACGAGTCGAGTCAATTTAACAGCATCCCCTTTTCATAATTGGAAATGAGCTGTTTAATAATACATTAATAGGCTATAGTTTTATTTTAGTCGCCTTATTGGTTTATTGGCTGAAATGAATCATTTTTAACCAAAATGACCGCGATACAAATTTCAATTTTGGCAATGTTTTTGTGATTTTCGTTATTAAAATAAAATCTGGATTTGTAATCACAAAGGTATAAATCCTTGTCAGCTTTCTTTATCTTGGGATAGAACAACATTAGTAGCAAAATACCCTATTAATAGTCACAAGTTAGAAAAAGTAGGTGCATGTTGTAATAAAGTGCACTCACTCTTCTCTTACTGCATCAGGACAAAAGGCATGACCGATATTTTCTAAAAGTATACTTTCAAAATTTGTTAAGTCTTACATACAAAAGAGTCTAATTATATCAGAATCAAACTAACTCCGTCGGTGTGCAGTGCTGAACCGCCAGTCTACGTGCGCGCCGGACTGCGTGTACGCATCCAGACGCAGTAGCGTGAGGTGACCGGACAGCGAGGCGCTCGCCACGCGTCTACCACCAGACAGCGCGCGCACGTGCGTCACCCCCACCGCCCAACACTCGCTCGGCTGCCATACGCACTGAAATTATATTTTGATCTATAATATATTTTTTTAATATATGTCAAATAGTCCCATTCTAGCCATTGCTGTTTTATTTACAACTGCGAACAGACAATGCTTCTGATGGTAAATGATCATTGCTAATCGTTACTTAGGCCAATATACCAATTAGTTAAAATCGTTGGAACCATTCAGTATACAAGCTGCAGATAATTGGCTCCAGCTGCGTTCTATCACTAAGATTTATGAAAATGCAATGCAATCATTATAGAAAACATTCTAACTTTGGCTGTACTTTTGATAGTAGATGTAGTCATACGCTAAGACTCACCATCAATTTACCCGTACTAGCCTCCCAGAACTCTAACCTGCCATCAGCACAACCCAGTATAATAAGATCATTACAGAAGTCCATACACCACACGGGAGATTCCTTCATCGCCCGCCCTCTCCAGTTAACACTGGAACCCTCGTCACTGCTAGTTCTAGCACTCAACCTTTCACCACCTCTGTTTCTTAAACTATTCACAGAACTGTCACTTGTATTCAACACAGCACTATCTATTTTACAGTCTTTAGTACTAGAAGTGTTCAGGTCTTCATTTATGTTTAAACTACTTGGGTTTCTGGATATGACATTTTGTTCTAAATAGTACAGGTCTCGGTAGGCTTTTGCGAACTCATATTTAGTGTTCTCGGAGACTGGAAGGTATGATGTATCTTCATAGTTGTTCTCTTTAAACTGCAAACTGCTTAAATGGGCCCCTAAAGGTCGTCGCAGGCGGGGTACATTCTGTAAGAAAAAAATGACAAATCAATTATGTTTAGAAATGTATTAATAATAATGTCTTTTACAATAACACGATAAATATACAGTTATTTTACGGATTACCACATTTTTACAAATTATTTATAATACTTACATTCATCTTTTTTGTTATTTCTTCAGGACTCTGGCTAGCTACAAAGTGAAAAAAAATATTTTAACACTTCGGCAATAACGTATTTTGTATTAATTCATAATCATACATAAAATTGTACAAATACGAAATATAAAACAATAAATTACCTTCAATTGTAATATGTTCATCGGAATTAATTTTTGAATTGACTTTATCATACAATTCCGATTGCAGCTTGAAAAACCTAAAAAGAAAAAGTACATTCTTACAATGAAGATAAAATAAGAAACAAAATTTAAAACCACGTTAAATCACTCACGCGCTCCGGTCAATATTGGTGATGATTTCTCCATTAAGGGAGTCCCATACTTTAATGCTGCCTTGAAGACAGGAGCTGACCACCTTTTCACCGTCTGTCACCAGGCACTCCACCTCCTGGCTGTGACCAGCTACCACTAGCGGTACTGCTTCCATTACTAACTAAATTGTTATTATTATTAGTTTTGTTATTCAATACACAAACATAGTTTTGAAAGTGAAAAACTAATTTTTCTTTTAAGGAATTGAGAGAGGAGTGACAGCCAATCACAATTATTGACAATGCTACCAGAAACTGGCCGTGTTTTATAAGTATAGCTAATTAAAATACCTGTATAGCCGGTTGCTTGGCTATTTTCTTATTATAATAGTTGTCATCATTCCAGGATGCACGCCACTCTGCGTAATGTCGCGAACAAATGCATCTGTTAAATCATAATTACCCCATTTTATCCAAATAAAATTAGTCATATTTAAATTCATTTAAATTGATTATACAAACAGATGCATCGATATTTAATCTTTTAAATTTTTCTAGGGTTTATGTTTATATATTTTTATATTTATCATGGCAACATATAAATGCTGTTACATGTAAGTTTGTTGGCATGTTATATGCCTATTTTCAAAGGTTATTGGGTCCGATGTGGTCTTATAGAGTTTCAGGATTAATAAACTATTAATATAAAATAATTACCTGTAAAGTACAACCATCATGTATGCGATGACTACCACACTTATGGTGCAGAGTATGGCGAGCAGTAATATTTCCATAGGAGTAGTGGGATAGATGGGTAAATCGGCCCCTTTCCCCCATTGGTGAGCTTGGCTCATGCCGTCTTTTAGCTCGAATTCTGGAAAAAAACATTTTGTTTAGTATACTTCAGAAGATTAACATTGTTTTATATTTGCTATATTAAATTAAAAAAAACTTTACTTCAACTACTACTATTATTATTATATTATTCGGTCACCGTAGATGCCAGGTAGTTAAAATGAATAATTGTGTCAGTGTAGATATATATATATATGTATTTTTATTATATCGATTTGGTCTTTTTATTGTTATTCTTTATTAATCATTTAGATGTGTTTTTTTACATGTTTTTTACATTTTGTATTACATGTTTTTTAATTGTTAAGGGAAAAATACTTAATAAAAAATAATAACATAAAGGTTCCTTTACCCGGCAGTATATCAATGGGGTCCAAGGCCGCGGCTAATGCCTGCCACCTCAGCGGGGGCGGGTCCTTCTCGTCGGGGTGTCTCAAGCCGGCCGCCAGCTCGGGACCCACGCGGTGGCTCACAAGCACAGGCGGCATCACGGCCACGTACCGCCCCGCTACGGACTCGTTGTACTGAGATAGAATCGATGACCAGTGGTAGGGCGACAGCCTGTAATGTTAGTTAGTGTATTCGTTTAACGAAAATTATGTAATGATGTATATTTTCTGATAGTTAATTATATAATATTTAATCATTCTCGTCTCGGATTGTGAGTTGTGATTGTGTGATGATAAATGTAAAGTTTTATAATTAAATAATAACCTACGTTATTTTTTTATTTTTGGCTTTATACTCATTTATATATATATTATAAATATATATATATTTATAATATATATATATATTTGTAGAAAGCAATGTTATTATTAAACTCACAATTATTTATAATAATTATTCTTATAGAGTATATATTATTCCGATGTGAAATAGTCGCAAAAAGTATATTGTCGACTAACGTAACAAATAACAATATAACATAATAAATAAAAAAATATATATCAAATGGAATTGATTACAGATTTTGCCTAATGGTTCAATTTAATAAATAAATTTCTGAATACACAAATAATAAAGTACTTGTTATCTTTGAATCAATAGTTTAATTGATAAATTATAAACTGATGCCATTCATTTAAAGATTTCATTTGATAAGCTGATACCACAAAGGAATTGAAATAAAAACAGTAATTAAAATAAATCATTGTTATTTTCCAATACCTACGTCACTAACAATCATGTCAGTTAAATTCTAGTTTCTGATATTGAAAATTGCAAACCTAAGTTTGTCCTACTGGTTATGTAAAGTACAGTCACTTGATGAGTTGTCAGTGCCTCAATAAACTTATAGGATAGTGTGACGCGGCATTACCCTAATTTTATTTTACAATTATAAATAACTAGCCTTGAACCGAGGCTTTGCTTTTATATTAGGCTTATTGAAACCAGAGGCCTTCTTAAAAAACTAAGAAGTAGCTATCCTATCCGGATGGGAGTGCAAGGTTCTAAAAATTATTATAATAATTTAAAAAAAAAATCTGTACAAATTCATCAAGTACTTCCTACACACACAAAATCACGTTTACATTTCACATTAATAATGTTAATAGGATATAACTATGCAATTTTCATAGCCATAAATGGAAAATAATTGCATTTTTTTTTAACACAACACCTCAATAATTATTGAACTGCATTATACTATAATTACCATAGCCAGTTAAGTTACATATACTGTATTGCTTACCTTGAAGACGGTCGGTGGTGCAGTGCGTGTTTCAATAGAACTGTGTCGTTAGCTGCCACACTAGTTTTTCCCGCTTCTGTTGTTTCTAGAAGAGGTGAGAATACCAGAGGATGTCTTCCTGTGTTGTTCATATTGTTGTATGTCCTGTACACCGATTGCTTTGGCTCATTCCGTATATTGTTTTTGCGAAGCTCGTTAATGTCAACCTTTTCCACGGATCCAATAAAATAATCAACCACACCAGAATTATAAACTATCATTGAAATCCACACCAACATCCACACCATGAAGGCTCTTTGAAAGAACCTTGTTCTCGCCCACATGTTTACTAACCATATTCGTTTCGGTACTCTGTGGTCTTGTCCGCCAGGACTTGAATTCCTTTGTGCCACCACATCGGTTGGACTGTTTTGAGCCAATCCATTGAGCCGTGGATGGGATTTCGATTTTTTCATCCTTTGGGGTGAGAAACTATTTTCTTCGGAGTAACCTCTGTTAAATCTCCAGTTTAGAGCATTGTTCGCGTTAAAATATTCTTTAAGATGCAATTTTGAGTTACGTTCAGGATAAAATTCCATTCGTCTCACGTCTATTCCAAGAATTGTAGCGAAAAATACCATCTGAATGAAGTAGTCCGATATAAGACTCACAATCATAAATATTGAGAATTCTTGAATGAATGGTACAAATGTAAAGAAACTGACTGTGAGGATAGTTATTTCCGTTAGTAAATTTTTGGTGATCGACCATCCTTCTTTACTCAGGCCTTGAGCTAGACGAATTTTTACATCAAGTCTCGAGTCCGTTGATGTGACACTTTTTGTAAGAACTAGAACATTTTCCAAACCAACAATTATTACTAGATAAGGGAATATTTCCTTTCCCTGTAAACTCAATGAAAAACCGAAGAAGAAACAAATTCCCATGGACATTGACAGACTTCCAGCTATAGTAAGTACAGCGCAAGCGGCGAGTCCAAACTTCGACTTGATAAACTCTATTTTTCGTACAGAAAAATAAACGTAGAGGAACAATCCAACAAAGGTTATCAATAAGGGCACCAGCTCGTGATAATTAAATTGTCCTGGATAGTAAATAAGAGTCATTTCATCAGAGTGAGCCTGCGGCGTGTCTTGATATAAAGGGTACATCTCTCTAAGTTTTCGAGTGAGCGAGTTTATGAACCTGCAATACAAAGTCATATAATTACGATACAGAATAAACTAAATATACTTAATGAAAGTTTTAGCAAATCATTAAAAAGAAGATATACTTCTCATCCGCCTGCTGATAGAACAGCGTGACTGCATACTGAAGGACCCGTGGTCGTGCTCTGAGCGGATACCGCTTGATACCAGCATCACGCAAATGCATGCCGAACGCCATTTCTGCGATAGATGCTTTGCCTTTTTGGAGACCCTAGAATGAATAAAAAAATCAATGTATATTTGTATAACAAAAATAATAAAATACTTTTTTCATGTGAAATTTGCATACAATATTCAAACAGCAAAACTTCCGCGCGAAGTTAATCGAATAATTCCTCAAAATTTAATGACTATCAACAAGAAAAGGCAGACCGTTTCTGTTTTTAGGAGCTGTGGGAACTATTATATACATACCGACCTAATTTATTCATGAAGTATATATGAAGTATATTATATATATATTGTGATAATGGTATAAGTGATAATGCAGTGAACAGGTGGATTATCTAAAATATTGCAATGCATTTAGTTTTTAATATTATTATTTTGAAATATGGTTTTGTATTATTTAAAACTATATATAATAAATATTTAGGTAATACCCCAACGTATGCGTTTGATAACTACGTTACATACGATGTGGAAATAATTCATACATTGGTTTCATAATAGGTTCATATAAAGAAAAAAACAGCAATATATAATTTAAAATGAACATATAAAAAAAGAAGATTGGTTCTACTAATGTAGTGTGGACGTAACACTTAAAAAAAATAGTTTTGGGGTTTAAAAACAATGATTACAAAAACAATACAAATTGGTGTACAAAAAAATGGGCTTGTTAAAAACAGACTTTACAACGCCTAATAATGAAAGTAATATACTGGACTATATTAGTTTTGTACAATCTGTGCAACAATGTTAAAAAATCCTGTAGTCGTAATTGTAAAGGTCACTTCGTCGTTGTTATTTCAATCTACTCGTATCAGAATCCGAACTCCCGTGCAAGTTATTCATGGTAAATGAAGTTAAGAGACAGGTTTGTAGAATAATAAAACAATTGCCTCCTTAAGGCCATTAAACGTAACTAGTAGCGGTCAAAGCAATCATTTATTGTAGAGAACAATACAATCACGTTCCTATGTTGTGTTTTTCTGATGCATCTATTTTTATAGTATAAGTATTACAATAAATCTTTACTGTAACCAGTTTCAGTGTGTTGTTTATTATCGGTGCGATGGAAAACGGACACCACGTTGAACAATTCACTGGAACTCTGCCCATTATACAACCTGTGGTTCCTTTGCGTGTTCACAAATTTCTTTTTACACTTTACTGATTCAAAACCGTTTGTGAGATCAGGACCTTCGAATAATTTCTCCGCAGGTCTTTGTGTATAGTAAAAGGATCTAGCTAATAACTAGGTGCTCCTGGTTATAAATGGCAGCAACACTCCATATGGAGTCTGACTTGTATAACTGCAGTCTTTGAACCGAAAAGAATTTTTCCACTCGATTGAGTACACCGAGCTTTTTAGATGCTTTTGCCTTTTGACCTTTTTCTCTATATGAATACGGTAACGGATTAGAGATGTCGGGTGAGGTAAGTGTTCAAGAATTGTGGTAACAACAGCAAATATAGTTTTCTTAGCGCAGAATTGTGTTTAAAGGGGTTAAAAATGTTCTAAGTCTTCGTTCTTCTTCCAAAGTCAGAGACTAGCGAGTTCAGTCTCGAGAGGACCTGTCCGGACCCTCAGACAAACATATGCTGGTTTTTTCATAAAATGTGCAGACCGAACCTATCGAGTACATCAGCCATCATATCAGCCATTATACATCCAGGCTATCAGCTAATGACATCATCTTTAATCTCAATGGTAGAACTTCACCAGTTGATCAACTTTGGCGAAAGACGTATTGTTGGTTGCTGATTAGGTCGTGACTCTCTAAACATCTGAGGAGCTTGGCATTTATAATTCGATGGGTTTGATCTATCGCAGACCTGGGCATGAGGTGCACATCTGCGGTTTTCTATAGTGGATAGTTACTTGTTTGGTGGAGTAGAAAATAAGACGCGTAAAAAAAAGGGTCATACTGTACCGGTATGCCGCTGGACTTCTTGATTAGTCGCAAATACTCTACTTCCGATTGAGACAAGCCGTAGGCCAAGCCCCATGCGCAAGTCGCTTGTTTTAGCGAACTATCATATTAGAACCATTAATCCACAATTGTCACTTGACCCCTGAAGCCGCTAGAAGTGGGCTTAGGATGTAGAATTTGGGATCATCAAACTTTACAGCTGTTTCCATGGACTAATGTCTAAAATTCACGCAATCCATCCCAGTCTGCTGACTTGACTTGCCAAACGCGAGGCCACTTAATGAAACGGGTTCACCAGACCGCATGCAAGACACTTAGACTGGAATGAGGCATTGGTCCGATGAGACAAAAGATGCATCCACTGTGACGATATGTCCATAAATAAAATAAAATATTTAGTTTGCTCAAAAAATGGAGCTGCTGCTCCATTTTTGCTCTTTTGCTTTGCTTTTGCTCTGCTATTTGCTATTCTGTAATAGCAGCCAAAAGCCAGTATTTTATAATAAGACAAATTAATTTAAAATAACTTGTACAGGCATTTATTTATTGATATTTTTTCCAGTTTGAATCATTACTTGTGCACCTCTAATGGAAGTGTCAGTTGCGCCTATTTTGAGACCATACTTATCGAAATTACTCTTATATACCATTCTATACGGAAATTTCTCAATCTAAAATTAAAATTACGAAGCCTCCAAACTAAGACCTGAAGAGTACTACACAGCAAACTCAGCCGGGTATATCTTTATTGTGATCACTGTTTCACTAACGTCAATATCTTGTGAGCAATTTACGAACAACTAGAACCATCACTATCTATTCGATAGGAAAGCCTAATAATTAGTAAATCATATAATAAAAATAAATTTACTAGTTTATATAATAAATTAAATAAAAAAAACCGTGGTCAGTAGCACGACCGGTTACCGCAAGCAGCACCCGTTTACAGCATAACGCAAGTTTCAGCCCATATTTGAGGGAGGGTCAATCCGACCATCAACGCTGCTGCAAGAAATGACTTGTAAAGGTGTGATGCAGCCAGTTTATCAAAAAAGACTAACTCATAATTGCGTAAATTACTAGTTAATCGATAAAATAAAATTCATTCCCAGGCACTACCACCCTTTGCGCTTCCCCGGTGACGCTGTGACAGCCAATAGGGGTAACAGCATAGAGATAAAAAAAAATAACCATCCTTTACACCATAATAGGATTTTTTATCTAAATCCTTGTAGTGTATGTTTAGTTTAAATTGATTTATTAATAACAAATTTAAGGCTTCCGGGGAGTTTATTTCAAAAACTTTTACAATAACCTGGAAGGAATTTTCTATTTTGTTGAGGTAAAATAAGATATCACTACATTTTTATGGATTAACATTTTTGTAGTTGTAGCGTATTGCGGAATTAACGGTTTTCATTAGTATTATAATTATTTACATTTATGTTTATTTTAGAATACATTTGAATTAATTTGATGTGTTTTCCCACTGTAAGATCTTAAAAGACGCAATTAATTCACTGAACTTTGGTGACTTTTGCAAACCTAATTTTTTAAATTCAAATAGGCCGTAATTTCAATTTACATAATGTATTACTGCTACTTTTTTAGAATTACTATAATTTATTACCACTTGGTACTCACCTGATATGTATAAACAGTGTTAACTATATTGGCATCAAGAGAGAATGATTCCAAATTCTGTTGCCAAAGGTTAGCCGGAGAGAGAAGGAGACAGCTATACTCAGGCAAAACACGTTCCACACTAGCCTTGCTGTCCGATTTCTTGATACCCTCTATCTGGTAACAGTGCTGCAAGAGCGTTTCTTTTCTGCCAAAACGGTTATATATATGCCTTAAATGCCATTAAGGTTAATTACCATTAATATCTTAGCAGTTAATAAATTATTAATATTGCAAAATTATTAAAATTGCTTAGTACTTATACAGCAGCGCATTAAAAAGCAAGAAAAACTATATACTATTGCATATATACTATTGCATTGCCATATAACATATCATAGAAACTGCAAATGACAAATTGGTATTTTTTTGTAACATTTGCGTAAACAAAATATTTACTACGTAACTAGTATTAACTTTTCAAAGGCGACATTGGTAGGTTCATTCCAAATTTGGTTAGGTAGGGAGAGGAGCGCAACCAGTTGATGGTGAGCGTGAATGCGCATTTTAAAGGGGCCCCTTAAACCGACACCTGGGTCGTAAGTCCCAGGAGCTGTTTGTACTCCTCTCCCTGCAACGCGATGGGCCCGGCACCCGCACGGTGAATCCATGGAATGCTAAGAAGCATCGTCTCATAATACATATTTAATAAAACAAAAAAAAAAACAGAAAGCATGTTTCTGGTTTTAATAATGACTAATCAATTCAGTTGAATTTTACTGTTATCACTTATTGTATTATTTAGCAGGTAATAATCAGTATAAGATTAATATAATTAAATATATATAAATACAAAGAAGCTTTCGCAGATAGCCAGGTGTAGTAATTTTTCAATTAATGATTCATACAAAGGAAATGTTTAAAAATATAAGAAACTAGAGGCATTTTACAGCATGTTATCATAATAAAAAAAATATCTTTATTTAAATATTACATTATCAGAAATGTAGAAGAAAAGTTTAATAACACAAATAGCAGGGCACCATTGAAATATAAAAATATATAAACTAAATGTTTATATTTAATGTTATGAAATTTTATTTGATGTTCAGAATGAATATCATTAACAATGTAGTATTCATACTTTTATTTATTATTTATTTTAAATTCAATTTTATTATTACCGAAGTTATTTAATAAGATTAGTTTTAAACACACATAATTAAAATGTTTATTATTTGAATACATTTCTTAAATTATTTTGTAACTGAGATATTCCTTGTATGTTGTTCAATAACATACTAAATGATGAAGTAGGTGTACATTTATACATTTTAAAACAGATTAAACAAAGAATTGTGTGAAAGAATATGTGCAAATGGCAGCAAACAGTAAAATGGTAAATACACATAAAAAATCATATAATTACATATATACATTAGTATTTAAAAAAATGCTTACGTTTCAGGATCTTCATGATTTCTAACTGTCTCTAGTAAACGAAATGTTTCTTGCAGCGGTGCACGGAATGCATCCCACATTTTAAGATTGTTGTTCCATGGTGATACACCTTAAAGTTATGTGTTTAACAGTTAATTAAATAAACATATGAACATAAATTTCTTAAATAAAATAATGATTGTAGAAGAATAAACTTGAAATGTGCCTGTAATGTTCACTGAGGTATTTTTATTTATATATTACACTTACCTATTCTCATAATAATTTGATGAACATAAAGAAGTGGTTTGTCCTTCACCCACACATATGGCAGTTTTTGTGTCTCATTATTAAAAAACTGTAATTGAAATGATGGCGCTGTAAACAAAAAGCTACTTTAAAATTTACTGTTTGCTTAATCTTGTTTTGATTAGGGAGTTTCTTAATAAATAATTGCTAAAAGAGTGCCTGTAATGTTCTTAAATGCAAAGCTAAGCAATTCACAACATAAATGTCATAATTATTGAAATATGGATAAGAGGATTACCTTTTAAATCACAAGGTTTTGTATTACAGTCTGCTAACTTGTGGTGATCATTGTTGAGGTGCATATTTATTACAACTGGTATGTTTCCTGGTAATGGTACATTTAATAGAGGATAGCTGTAAGAATGCAAGAATATAATTTGATAAAAACATAATTGTTATTTTTAATGTGGTTTTGACAAAATTCTACCGAGTATGTAATGTCAACAAACAACAATCTTAGTTAAACGTTGTATTCTTTTTTTCTATTTACTTACCAGCAGAACAAGACCACGGATAGTGCTAAAGTAACGGCAACTGCAGGATAAGACGAGCAGAAAAGGCCATACGTATAATATATTTGTGCAACCCTTTCGGGTAATGTAGACCCTGCCATTTTTATATCAAGAGTCCATAAATTGCGTGGCTAGATCGGAAAATTCATGAGTCCATTGCACATTAATTCACGTCACAAACAGTAAGGAAAAATATTTTCCCAATATGGTTGTAAATGTAGTTAATAACACAGGTAATAGCATGTCGTTGTGAAAATAGACATGTTTGAGTACTATGCATCATGCATGAACATACCGCTTTATCCACTTTGCACTAAGTATTACATCAGTTATCAACTAGCCACTCGCAAGACATCACCGACCACGCAACTTTGACAACTGACATTTGACAACATGGTGTTGAAGGTTGTCTGTTGACATGTCAATATATATATATAATATTAATATGGCAACTAGCTTAAAATATACCTTCTAGGATTGTGATAAAGCATATATTTGATGACCATAGATATTCTTATTTGACTTTATGAATGCCTTTGGACAATTTCAATTGGAAAATTATTAAAAATAATTCAACTTAAATACTTTTTGATCTTATTTTTTTATGACATTTTTGTTTTAGATGTTAATATTTTTCAATGTTGCAAGGTTTTAGAGCAGAAAAATATTTTTAACTACATCTGGAAATACGTAACTACAGATATTTGCCAAAATGGTCGCCTCTATCATATATAAAAACAAGGATATACCATAGATGGCGCTAGCACCTTAAACATTCTACGAGCAAAGGTAAAATACTCTTTTATTTTAGTTATTTACTGTGTATAAGAAATGGTATTCGAAATTGCATAAGTACTTCCATGTCCTTTGATTCCGTACGTATATTTTGTACATGAAATAATTACTTATTCATAATTAAATATTTAATTACTTACAAACGAACAATATACAATATTTATATATAATAATACAATATACAACAAAACAACCACAATGCCACAAAGCAGATTAATGTTGTGATTTGTTTATTTTTTTTACTAAATTAACATATATTACAATAAATTATGTGTAAAATTAATAGTCTCTAAAATCATTGTTACTTTTAAATTGTACAGATATAAAAGCATCCGCACCATTTTTCTTTTCTTCATTCCCTTCCACTTGCACACACTTAGAACTTTCTTCTTTTTTTAAAATTTCTCAAAATATGACTATATTTGGGAATCTTATTAATATATATACAGCCTCAATGTTACATTCTCTAATTCAAGTAATATCATGAATAATATATTAACTAATAAACTTTAAACTCTGTCTACAGATACGACTAATGACTTTCAACGGTTTACATTTATTCAATTTACCGAATGTCATATTATGGAGAATATATTTTTCTACTCATCCAATGCCATCGGTAGTGATAGGATTAGTCGAAACACGATTCTCCCTATTATTGAGATGGTTACACTCCCGTGTTAACCCACAACTTACTCTACTCTATTTCTTCTAGTGATTTTCCTACCGCATGGAAAAATGCTAAGGTTATTACCTTTCCTAAAATAATCAATCCAGGTAGGATTAAACTTTTTTAAGACTACCGATCCATTTCTATTTTACCTCTAAAATAGAAAGCTTAGAAAAAAATATTTATAACAAACTAAATTCCATGTTAAGTAAAAACAATCTCCTAAATTCCTTTCTATCTAAATAACAATGTTTTATATTTTTATAAAGGATCAATAAAGATACTTTATTATTATTTATCTATGTTTCGTACTGGACATAGTACGACATCCGCATTAATTAAAGTTACCGCTGATATTCGTAGGAACTGACAGTTCCGACTTTGCTTGATTTTAGAAACGCTTTTAATAACGTTGACCTTGGTTTGAACAACTTCCAATATATTTCAGTACCGTAAAAATGGCTGATTTACAAAAAAAAATATGATTGATTATTTACTTGTAGTAAATCAATTCAGCTACATTAAAATTATGTAAATGAGAAAAAACGCCACTAAAGTCCAATAAAGTTTTTACCTTTTATCACAACCTTACATGCTGACGCCGCAATTTTATATCCGGTTAAATGATAACCGGATATACAATTTTTCATCATTTTAGTATATCCGGAACTAGAGTTTGAGAGAGAGTACAGAATTACTATATGGATTACTTACTATAAAGAGAGATTTGAAAATAGTTCTACTTCTAATATGTATTTTTTTTTCCAAATTTAGAAATATTCAGTTTCAGAAGATTTGACAGAAAATTTAAACTTTGATGGTATGTATGATTTTTATTTACGTTTAATTATTATAAAGTATATATTTTTGTTTAATATTTTAATTTTTTAATGCAGTAGCGATTACCTTTACGTGTTATTGTTTTTAATTAATCATTGTTTGACAATAATAATTTGAAAGAAATAAGGTCCGAAAAGAAATGATACTTAAGCTGAAAAGATAATTTCATACCTCATTTACGAAAGCCGTTGTCATTCTGAGATTATTTTAATTGTCCTGTTTCTTTACCTTTAATCACTTTTTATCATCATTCGTAGTTATCATTTAAGCAACGTGGTGTACAATAAATGTGATAAAATAGAACTAATGCATTCTAGCATAAAACTCTTATTAGGTATAGGTTTTGATAAAAGTACAAATTTCAATACATATTTGATCCTTTATTAATATTAAATGCGACAGGAAACATGTATCAATTTATTTTAAAATTTATTTATAGAGCATACATTTGTACATCTGAGCTACTGAATCTACTTTGATAATAGTTAGTACTGAGGACACACACTGAATTATATAAAATATAGGGTTATGATATAAAGATCATATAATAAAATGTATCATATATATTTCTAAGATGTAAAGTTTTTGATGACAAGTTTTTCGTTTGACAGATCGACTAATATTGTGTTGTGAATAGTGATGTGTCATGATAGTGATGTAGAAGAGTGAGGTTAAACATGTAAGTGTGACTATCACTAAACGAGCTACCGGTGAAAGTTGCTTCCTTATAATCGCTTCATTTCCTTGATTAAGATTAATCAATTACAGAAGGTAACAAAACAGTTTTAATCAGAAGCTAAGAAAGCGTTTAAATGGTATAGCCGTTTCAAGTTTGGACAAATTAGTACTTAACCGGCGACGTCTTTAGAACAACACTTAAGTGTAATATTAAAATTCAAACAGTGGGATGCAATGGAGACCGGCGCGAGGGAGGCTGCGTCTTATCGTGGGTGCTCCTCTGCGGAAACAGCGCGACCACTCGTCTGCTACGTCACCGCACAGAGTTAATCTGAGGAGATACCTTTTAAATATATTCTTAAAAATATATTTTACGTATTACCAAATCTAATTTAAATAATGTAATTAGCTAAATTTGAATTAATCTTCAATAGGTAAAAATAGATAGATTTACAATTTAACTTATATTTCATGAGTCTGATGTGCAACACTAACATTTGACATACATATATAAATAAAATTTAATGGCAACTTATAATAATAGATATTATATAAAAGTTTAATTTAACAAACATCTCTATGGCTCACTGTGTCCTAATTGCTCACTTTTTAACAGCGTTAATAACGGTGGAATTAAAACGCGAGAGGCCGCTGAGGACGATTTAATTAAACCTTAACGAAGACCCCTCCCGTCCCCACTTCTACCTGCTTGATGTTTTATTTAATTTTTAATCTATTTTTTACCTTTTAAAAAGCAGAACTACTTCATGACCTACAATATGATAGATATTCATGTAAGAATTTTTATATAGCGTTTCAATTAACCTTTAAGGATTTAATATTACTGTTAATTTATACATTCATTAATACATTATACTCAAGATTGTAGAGGGACAAGGTCAGGTCTATTTTAAACGTAATCCGATACGTAAACAGTGATTCATTACACAGTGACGTGTCATTGGGTGCTGTTGACGCGGGTCGGCGTCACTGATAGCCTGATCCCGCGTGATTTACGGCCGGCCACCGTGCGTTAATGTGGACGAGGCCTTACATCTGCATATAAGATATAGACAACTTAGTGCTAGGTATGCTATACCTTAGTATACTAATTTAGTGCTACTTCGGATTAAGTTGTTAAGCATGTGGACAGTAGAAGTCGAATTGGTAAGATTTTAAATTTTATTTTCTTTTTCAATGTTGTTTTTAAATAATATTTTGTAGGTATATGTAATCGAAATTGTTTTGAATATATGGTCGTGTATAAAAACAGATATATAATTAATATACGTACATGATAAGTTCAGTGAGTTTTAGGGTGTTATTAAAATAATTTGTAAAGTATGAACAGTGAATGTTATGTCGCTTCGAAAAATAATAGATTTTTATCATTTACGATTTTCATTTTAAAATCACAAATTCAAGAGATTTTCAGCAAAACTGTCTTCAGTAAATTAGTGAATGGATAGTCAAATGTTTTAAATAAATTATATTTCAGGAGACAGGACTCTTTTCTGTTTGTGCCACGTTTTTTCTTATTAGATATCTGTAATTATCATAAATAGACAATCTATATCATAGAAAGGAAAAGTATTAAATACATTTGTCTTTTTAATTTCGTAAAAGTGTTTAAAAGAAATTCATTTTGAAATACAAATTCTAAATATTCAGTTAAGTTTTCTTCTCTGAATTAAAATAAATATATATCCTACAGCTTATTCATGAAACCGTGCTTCAAAGTTAAAAAAAAAGGCATCTCATTAACCGTTTTCATTAAGGTGAGACTTCGTTTGCAAAATGATAAATATGGCATAAATTATTTCATTTAATATTCAATTCCGTTCTTTCGTTCTTGCATTCGAATATTACAGTAACAAGCAGATACTTTGCCGTCGTCACCCTTTTATTTTTTTCGCGGAGCAGTGATACTGTTAGCTTGCAGCCTCTTAATTTTGTGTTTAAACATAGGGGAGAAACGTCCTCAAAAGAATACTCGACAAATCCTTGTATCAACAAATGTAAACACCTGAGATGTGTGTTTTATGAAATTAATTGAATTTTTTTTAGTAATGCTTTATTTTTACAAGCTCTCATTTTACTTACAATGTAGGTTGTATTGGGTCAAGTAAAATTTGACCCACTGTCCCAGTTTCCGATTGAACTGAAATTTGGAACACACATTTAGTTCCGATGACAATGCAATTATGCATAATCGGTGTCGTAGTAAATCCAAAATGGTTGCTACTTCAAAATGGCGGTTTACATATTGTACCTACCATCCTTTTGTACAAAAGTATGTATTTTTATGAAATATAGAATTTCATAAAAAGTGTAAAAAATACTTCTTTTTCAAGATGTTTTTTTTAATATTAAATTATTAAAGACAATATGGTATGTACAATCACCATGTCGCTACACTTTAATAACACTGATATTATAGTTGTTCGAGGTCAGAAGACTTTAAGCAGAATGTCGTATACGGATAGTTTAGGAAATTTACGACGTGTTATATTATAATTTACTGCCGCAGCAGTGAAGAACGGCTTAAAAGATTTCAACCGCGGTTCATAGATGCTCAGAAAATCGCTACCCTGTAAATCTTAAGTACGCCCTGTATTATATTGTCATTATATTAACTGTAATAACCGTTAAGTTTATCAAAACAGTTTCTGTATAATACATATTATTATTTTGTTGGAATTCTAAAAGCAATTAAAACCTCAGTCTCAAAAATTACTTTTATAATTTGTTCACGATCATAATCAAGTTGCTATCCGTTATATTCCTTCGACAATGGCTGCCCACTTCTCCGCAAAGAATTTATGAAATTTAAAAAGTTTCTCGCTGCCGGGGAAAAAATGTGATTAAATATGTTTTGTTCAAGAGCAAGACATTAAAGCGATGTTAAGGGTGTGATAATAAGGGCGTTGATAAGCGTTTATTAGCTGGCGGCCCGGGGCCAGCGGGCTCAATGAGATCCGACGGTGGCGCTATCTGAGGGGAGTTAAATCATTTTTACGCAGTTTGCAGACTCCTTTAAGAAAAAACGATATGATACAACGCTTATTTGCTTTTAGATCGTTTGCATTTATTTTTATCATCTTTAATTATGTTTTTTTTGTTAATAAGCAGAATATGACCTAAGGTCTTAGTTATATGGTTCTATTTAGATAAATTACTATATTGTTAATATTAATTAACAGACAAAAAACAATATGTTCAATGATAGCTAGGATGCCACGGCGTAGTTATCAACCAGGGTCTCAAAATAAATATACATATTCTATGAATATCGTTTACATTTGAAATTTATAACATATAGGAGTGAACGATATCGTATCTAATGACATTGAATAGCCACAGTATCCGATATAATATAATATAGTATAAGTTTTATTCCCTAATACATGCACTGTAATGTTCGCTAATACGTGTTGGTTCGCGGAAGGGTGGCGGGTTCAGGCGTGCGGTCGCAGGTGCTCCGGCCCTATTGATATCCATCCTTAGGATTTACTCTGCCAATTGTAATCCAACATTTATTTAACGCCTCTTATGTTGTCATAACTTTTTTTATATTTTTTATCACTGGAATTGAGTATTCTTATGTATTATTTTGAGTAAGCTCGTAATGTTCAATACAAATCTTATCAGTATATAGAATTACCTATGTTTCAAATATTAAACAGGCAAACAGTTAGTATAAACTTTTTCATTCACCGGAATAACAAATGTCAAATAGTGCGGACATTAATTTAAAGGGTCCACGCTTATTACTTGCAATATTTTAGCAACGAAGGCTATTGAAATTGAATGATGGGGTAAAATTGATGTTTGCCCTCTGTGATGTCAGCCTGTCTCGGGATTAGGCATCGTAGCCATAAAACATGTCGAGTGTAATTAGTGCGGCAAAATTTCAATTTGATTGGTGTAATTGCACCTCTTTACAGGAACCGCGCGGCACAGTTGTTATTAAGCGTTTCTAATTTAATATCATTTGCATATTCCACGTGACCCGCTGCGGCGGTTCTGCTTGAGCTTTTGGTTAAACTTTATATACTTTTCACTCGTTTGTCAATCTCTAAACGGTACACCGTAATCCAGACGATTTATACTAGGTATATTAATTTCATAATTTCTAATTGTATTTTTTGTAAAGTGTCGATAAAAAAAATATTACAATTAGATTTTATTTTTATTTTGTATTTTTTCTTGTCGTTACACTCGTTATACAACAATAAACAAGGAGGATAAAAAAATATACAAATGGTAAGTCAACTTATTGTATCTGCGGTAGAAATATTATCTGTCAAATTAATTGTTAAAGTGGGGGAGAGCGGGGAGGGCCGGCTCCCCTGTCACTGATACAAATCGCGCGGATTTACGCGTACTCGAGCCCCACTGGAATTTATCCGACGCTTCTATTTACGTATCCTTTTATTTGTTTCGTTCCTATTAGTCCCGATAGAGAATTTTTATGTTTGCATGCCCCAGGCGCCTGAGCTCGTAAAGCGGCGACTTGTGAACACTTTACAGCGACGATAACACAATTTTCGAGCAAGTGATCTCTGTTGATCGGATTATAGAGCAATAACTTAGCACTTGTGACTCCAGTAAATATTTTCACTTGCATCCCGATGGCTTAGCGTGACTAATTAGGGCCGTTTGTTGTGAATACAGGTGCGTTGACAGACGTAATCCGACCGAGAGCCGCTGCGGCAGCTTTGATACAATGCGCTCTATTGTAACTAGCTCCTATTAGCAGATTACATTTCAATAATAACATTATTATCTCAAGCCATTTGGTTACATCAACAGTAGGTACCTATAAGTTTAATTAAAAATCATACAAATATTTATATATTATTCTTGTTTTATAGCTATATCTATATATCTCTAAATTCACGTGAATCAATTATCAATCAGTTGTCACCACGTTGTTAGGGAAAGAATACCTTGTCATGTACGAGTATAGCATAGACTAATAATTATAGTCTGGTATAGTGGGGACCACTTAATTCTATAAAGTCCTGAAAAGTATTTACTAATCCTTAAAATTTGTAGAAAAAAAAAATTTAAACACTACAAGTTTAATACAAAATTAGTGAACACATCTAAAAGCAATTTAGTTCACATTGCTACTAAACGCTACCGCAGACATCAATACCTTCATATAGCTGGGTACAGTTGTATCTGAATATCGGCTTTTATTTATGTCGCTGGAGGGAGAGGATCAACGGCAATCCGCCGGGCAAACATTTAAATTAATGTAATAAAGAGCCGTGAAATGCATGGCTTTCGCGAATCAGGGTATTACCGTAGCGGCTCGTAGCACCTAACGCTACGAGTCTATGTCTCTGTCTAACGCGATGCGGGTTGTTAAATCTAATTAAGACTTAAAATTCTTATTAATTAATTCAATTAAGTCATTAATATTATTTTGATTTTATCAGCAATTAATATTTTTATAATAAACTATCTTCAAAGTAATCCTTCAATGCATAGTTCAATTAAACCGGCTGTTAGCAGAAAATCCGATGGTCAATAAGTGATCGGATAGGAATCGGCAAATTACGTCGTCGCTATAAATCGAGCCCGCTCCGAGGGCTTACTGTATGTTAAGCCGACCGCCTGATAATGGGGTTAACACGTCCACGGGTCTTAAAACAAGAGTTTTGTTAATAGCCCCTTGTCAGTTTGTAACTATTTATCAAAATTAGAAATTCACCAAATAAATCTTATTAAAGTTGAATGTATTAAACAATTCAAAAAATTCACAAATTATTTATTGTACCACAACTCATGATTTATTTATAATTATTGAGTAATTACAATTTTCCATATTATAAATGTCAAGAAATAAATTTTGTTAACTTTTATATATAATCTAATTGTAAAAAAAATTTGGAAATTAAATTAAAGAAATAGGCTCATTCTAATGTATTTTAGCTTGTAATTTTAATACATTTTCAATATAACAAGTAATGAACGCTATTACGAGCAGGTGGCAGATGTCGCGAGCGTGACGCGGAACTCCCATTATTGGGCAACTTTGACGACGTGACGCGGGTTACTGACATACTCAAAAACACCACACATGATTCGATAACACGTAAAATTATAAAAAAAAAATTAAAAGTATAGAAAAATAAGATAACTATATCATTCATTAGTAATGGAATATCGCAGTTTCATTTTATTACATATATGAATGGGGTTGCAATTCAAGACAGTTTCAAACATATACATTTGCAACACATAATCGATTCTGTTATTACGTCATCAAATATATATCAATATATTATACGTCAAAAGAAACGTACATCACACCATCATCACACTAGTCTCATATGTTCCAAGGGTCAAATAAAACATTCCAATCACGTTGCCTCGCTTGTTTTACAAACCGATACGACGTGTGTTCCGGTGACTTTACTTTTCTGACAATCGATAATTGATCTTAAAGTTGAGGCGTTAAGGCTTAAAATGACAAGCTAGTTTGCTGTCCACTACACATGACAATGCAATCAGCGGTGACCGAGCGGGATTTGGTTCATACATGAGCGGATTTACGGGATGAATAAGTTCCGACCCCACAAAATAACAAAGAGATCTTATATTGTGTATTACGACTTTTATAAGGCCATTTGCAAAATTCTTTTCTTTGTGAATTTTTAATGTGCGATATCGTAGTTATATACAAAAAATCAAATAAACTTTTTATTTCTTCGATTACATAGTACATTATGTTATAGCTTATTTTTTTTTTTTAAATATTAATGGATAGCCATTATTATCTGCCATAGGGCTGAAATCGTATATATAATAAAAACGGTAAGTTATTGTCCCGAACTTGGACGACTAGATGACATTAGTTGCAAAGTAGCTTTATCAACGTGTTCGCACCGGATGTTACTCTACTGCCGGAGATCGGATATGAAAACGATGGTAAACCGCGACTTTGCTCCAGAATGGGCTTTTTGATTGTTTGTCTAGCGGGTGGAAGCGGGGTTGACGGCCGGTTGCGGTCACAGATTAATTCAACCGATCTAATATTCTGACAGGTACAGACGCGAACGACGCCCACGCATTTTGCTATGACTTGCTACGCCAAATCAGTACGCACACTGTTTGCTCATTCATTTAATATTACATGTTTGATACAAGTAAAGGTCATTTATTTATTATATTATCAACGTTTTTTATAGTAAAATGATTTTTGATTTTTAAATAGATATGTATTGAGATTTATCGACACATACAGGACTCGAAACTGCAACCTTAAGGATTATATAATGATTGCTAAAAGCTTTAGATTTTAGGTTACTAAGCAAAATGGCTATGTTTATAGATAATTTTTTAAGCAGTATATTTTTTTTCCATAAAGATTATATGTGAAAAAAACCTTCAATTTTAATGATCTTTCAATATTATTTGTTGGGATGAGAGAAAATATAACACAGATCTAGTGACGTCACATCTTATCCGCGGTATGACAGATGTCGTTAATCGCCCGCTCAGCCTCCTAGTGGCGAACAACTAAAATTTTCTCTCCTCCAAAACTTTCCAAACACCATTAAGTCAATCTGCTCGTTTTGCAGACGCGGATATTAACTGTCATCCTTGAACGCTAATACTATTTCACAATAAATTAGTTTAATTCATCTTTTAAAAGTATAATGATTATATTTATTTATTTGAAAGAGAATTTCGTCAAAATGTACTTACCAATCATGATATCTGTAAGACTAAATTTGTGTGTGTAGGATTCCATTTCGAATTACTTATTCTAATAAAATCCAATCAATTAAAAAATAAATATATCGTGTGTCAGCATACAACAAATAATTCATTAAAAATATGTCATTAATTTTGTAAATAAATTAATTGTTATTTGAATGATTATCGAGTTCCTTTTCACACTTTGAACATTATTATAATTGTATATAAAATTTCATATTAAATGCATGCAAAATTCATGCAACACAATTTCGTGAAACGCAAGATTGACAGTCAATTTATAAACATTATTGGTTCCTTTGTTAGCAGGTAGCTGTTTGTAAACAGCTTTGCCATCGCTAAATCAATAATAATGCTTTATTTAATGAACTTCCTTTAACATGTACCGTGTCATAATTTGAAATTTTGTGAAAATTAATATCAAATCTAGTTCAATTATAGGCCAGCTTGACTGATTATAGAGGAACGGAATTTCACATTTTAATTATTAATTTTAAATTCATCCTTATATTTTCATTGGTTTCATGTTAGTTATAACAATGATTTTTTCGTTATATTATTGACGGTGTATATGCTACGTAATTTGTACAGAGTTATTTTTATCCCATTTTCTCATTTTTTGTGTTATAAGTAGTGGAGGCCCTATTTTCAATTCCTCTCGCGGTTCGCTCGTCAACATCTCACTTATTTACGAGATATGTTCTCTAACGACTTCAGCTGGTGTGTTGCCAGCTTTATGTAATCTGAAGTAATATCTGGGTGAAAATATTATCGCATTCAAAAAGATAAACGTTTCTGTGAGACGGAAACAATATTCCTTCTAAAATTATACGAAAATGACAAATTATATATATTTTTTTATAATTCATGTTTCTTCAAGATATTTATAATATTTTCAAAGAAGTGTATATTTATAATCGAATATGATTCGAATAGTTTTTAAGTAAACATTTAATTCCTTAGGATTTATTTATAAAAATACTAAAATAAACTCTCAAATAATCTTTCAAACATGTACCTATGGGTAGAATGTGTTTATAGACATTAGTCTATCCTGTATCAACGGTCACCATCTTCTATGTAATAAATCTAGTAGGTACATGAGTAAATATATAACAAAATAAGGTTCAAGTTTTGTCCGTTGCTATTTTTACCTTTTTCTTAAAATGTAAACTAGACGAACTAAAGGTCGCACCAGGTGCCGGAAAGTTTCTTACATTCGATAATAGCGCTTTCAATTTGCGGGGATTTAAATCATGATTTAGATAAACTGCGCCTTTTAAGACCAAAGGCTTACAATTCTTCTTTATTTTTTTAATTTTTTTTTAGGGCGAAAGAGCTTACATGTTTTCCATGTAGATGGCTTTTTTGTTGGGCAAAGAGGGCACAAAATATTTCGGCAATGTAAAATATGATTAACAGCACGGATGTTATAAATAAATCAGTGCGGTTTGATATTTATCTAGTGATATAGTAGGAATTATTATTATTCATATATATATAAATTATACCATTTAAATTACTAAATGGTTTAATTCAAACATACATTTTGTTTGAATATACAATATGTCAAAGTCAAAGTTTTTTGAATATCTAAAAGGCATTCATTGCACTTATGAAACGTCAGACTAGTTACACGATAGATAAAAGTTGAATATAGCTAGCTATATGTGGAAAAATAAATTTTAAAGTCTCTATCCTGCAGGAGACAGCGCGTACATCGCATAAATTGCAAATGTCATATCAAACACACACACAGGTTCTACTAAAAACATTTTCGTGTAAAACACGTTTATACGGATAATCCGAGCGCGACATAACAGAGATTGTATTACGGCAATAAGTCCGCCTCGGAGCCCGATAAACGGGGGCTTAATCCCAAGATTTTTTCACACGTCCCCCGCGAGCGCGGCTGCCTCCGGGAAAACTAATAAAGAAACCATCTCGCCGCCTGCTCAAGCCTGAAATGTATTTTTTATATAATTTACCGCGGATTGATTGTGCGAGGCGCATCTGATACCTTTACGCTTTCGGTGCTTCACAGAGATTCAAGCTTTGACAAGATGTAAATCTTCAATAAAACCTTAAAACGTGTATCAAATTATTTATAATGTTGTGTAACAGTTTTTAACTATTATTGTTTTAATTAAATGGTTTGTTCAGTTCTAAATAGTAGAAATTATACAAAATAACGAGGGCCGAGTTGTAAACATGCTACGCGACGTGTCAACATGGCGGCGGGCGGCGGTCACGCACTAATTACGACGTCACGTGTCACCGGCGCAAAACACGTCGACACCACTGGACCAGGCACGAACTTGCTCTGTTTAATCCTTGTCGATATGCTAATTAATAAATATACATTCAATTATGCGCGATTTTGTTAGTAATGGACCTTTAAACATGTTTAGGTGATAACGATTTATCCGTATTTATTATACATAATTTCGTATTTTTTAAATTGCTATTTTGTGCTTATAGATATTATATTGTTGACTTAACTAATCTGTGACGCAGAGATCAAGATGAAATAATATTATCGACCACTTTATTCAATTTTAATTATATTATCATAACTATATTCTAATCAACCTAAATTAATACAACTATATTGTATAAAGTTCTTTGTGCCATATATTGAGCCCAAAGTATGATTCCATTTATCTGGGTGTACGAATTGGCTTCGTGGTTAGCAACGAGTGTCCGCATTCCACGCCGTTGCTGGCCACTGCTGCAAAAACCCCGACAAAACGTTGGGCAACTCTCTGCTGCACTACCCGACCGCAAACTGCACACGACGCCATGGCGTTCACTACGCAATTAGCTGCGGCAGATACACAAAAATTATACCCTGTATTATATTAATTGTTTGAATTTTGAATAGATATTTGCATATCCGTTATAATCATAGTTTATGGTTTTACCGACTATGCATTATTACTAATTATTATTTATATAGCAGTGTATTATGATTTTGAAAACGTTTGCAAATGAAATTATAGATATAACATAAAGTATGATATATTTTATAAATAAAGTGCAAAATGAATTATAACTCTTGGTCGGTCTGTAATGATAACCACTGAACAGTGCTTGATAGCTGAAAATTAATTCAACTTTACAATACTTTAAACTAAAAGTACGTGTCCCAGAGCCGGGAATAGACTTCCTTCCTAATTATAGAAACGATGAGGAGTTTAGATCTTGGCAGATTACATATCATAGAATTTCTTCTAAATCAAAAGCAAGTTTCTTTAAGGTGTTTTCAGATAAGAACAATATATGTTTTCTTGGCCGGGAATTGAACTCGTAAATTCAAAAGCTAGCATTATTTCCGCTACGCCAGACGACCGACCGTCTAGCGTGTCATTTTGAATATAACTAGTCTTTCCCCCTGGCTCCGTCTGCGTGGACAACAGAAGGGTGTTATGTTCCGAACTAGTGCTAATCAAGCCGGGTAACATTATCCGCATATTTGCTATTATTTTTGGAAGGACTTTTTAATACTGTTTGTAAATATCCTGTTAGATATAAATATGCCTGTATCCCATTCCAATAAAAGTTCACCTTTTGATCAGGTTTGTTTCACAGATAAGTTAAAATAAGTTTAGATAAGTTTAAATAAGTTTTCAAATAAAAAGATAAACCCCTTTTTATATTAGCTTTTAGCTCTGAAATTTATATAAGCTTCAAATATCCGAGATACAGCCTACAGTATAGTGTTCGAAGCAAGGCGATGAACGCTACTTTCATAATCATTTCAAATTGCATTACAGTTAGCTTGTAACGAGCACTCAAATGGTTTTCGTTTGTCCTGGCCATGTCCTTTTATTTCGTGGAAGACTACGATAATGACCTTTTGGATTCCGTTATTACACCTCGTGCACTTTTATCATTCAATTATTATCTAGTTTCAAAATACTTAAGAGGTTCGAAAGATAAGCTTCAATGTATACTTAAAAGTTCATTGCCTATATTTTCATTTACCGTAATTTATGAATAGGTACATAACTTCGTGCAGATTTGGCTTGTATTTTTCCACTGTGATCAAATTATATTTAGCGTCCGTTTAATACATATATCAACGTACGTCATGATTAATTTGTTACAATCCAGTCGAGTCGGCTTATTCAATTATGAAACGTTTCGACTACAGTCGTCGAGGCGAAAAGACGGGCAAAAACGGGAAAAACGTGGGTATGAGATCGCGCTGACGATAAGTGGATGACTTCTCGCATGGTTTGCGCTCAAAGGGCGGCCACTGAGGCGCGAACTCGCCCTCTCACACCCGGCGATTGACAGGCAACGGTCATGACATTCAATAAAGCTTGTTAAACCATACTGAATGTCGGTCGTTTACTAATTGCAAAAACATGACAAAAATACAGTAAACTTAGGTATAGTACCGTTTCCATAGACTCAATTTACTCGTTACTGTTTTCTTCTTTATAATAGACGCTAGCTGTCTAGCTTGTCTTGGGCGCTAAGTATCGTAAATGTGTGTAATGTTTAAAGTTAGCTCGTGAGCCTGCTTTTGCCATCGACTTAACCCTGCCGCAGTAAAACAAATCCTTTCTAAATTGCCTATTTGCCACTCACACGTCGCCTTGAGCCCGATGTACCGCGTGTCGATATTTTAAAAGAACGAGACGCTTCACACGACATAAAAGAGATAGGAAAGTTAGGACTTAGTATCCATTTGCCGAAATTGGCCTGTTCACGATAACAACAAGTTTTCGCACCCTCGTAAGTAAATGTGCAATTCATACGTGTGTAAATATTTAGGGAGTGATGAATTACTTACTTTGTGGTTATCAGCTTACGGTAGAATTTTCTTTGACTGGAAATATTTTGGCATACATCATTGCGTGTTTTAAGTCTTATCAGATGACGTCGGGTAGAAGTAACACAAGTGTAAGTCGTTAGTAAATATTAAAATAAAGGAGCTATACTTTTTGGACAAGGCTTTTGATTGCCTGTTCGTTATAGTATTGTATTTAGTATAGTAGTTAATGTTTTGGTCTAAGAATGTTTATTTTAATACAATAAATGGGAGGAGAACGTCAATTTTAACTGTGAGGTATTAGAGCTTAAATTTGAAAATAAATATGTATTTAAAGAACGCCATATAATTTGACATGTACATTTCTACAAATGGCTTTTTACTCTTTTAAATATTGCTTTATGTATGTTTGTATTAATTAGTAAATTTATTATCTTAGATTTGCCATTATGGCATTAGTAAACAACGCTGAAAAAAAGTATTGAAAAGTATTAGAAGTTAAGGAGCATTCGAATTGTTTTAATTTGACAGATTTGTTTAAAGAAATATATGTAATACCGTCATCTGTTCACTATGTAAAAACCCTGCGTGTGTAAATAGTGTACATTTTAAATAGTTTGTGAAAAGTTTCCTTACAAAGAATAAAATTAAAGTATTTAATATGTTTGAAGTGCCCAGAGTAACTACTTTATAATACCAGCGTGCATACGTTTACACGCTTGAGCGAACAAAGAAAACTATCCAGCGATCCGTCGGTATTGCATTCTTTCATGGATATTGCTTGCTACGAACTAGACTTTTCGAATCATGTTCCTTCAGATTACTTCACAGACAAAACTATAACGTTATATACAGCTTAGTTATCCTTTTAAAATATACAATGGATCTTTTTAATAAATAGTTGGAAGCTTTATTTATCGTAAATAAGGTTTTATATCAAATTATTATTTATGTAATTTGGACCGACATTTTGGAATTGTAAAACTATAGTCTAACGTTTTATATGTCTAATATATGTTTTAAATTAAAAAAATGACTTTGACTTTGAAACTGACATAACCAGTTGGTGTATTTAGTGGGATTAATTGTATTATTAGTTTATTAGATATGTATATTTTGTTTCTCGTTTTCACAGTTTTCACAGGTTAGTTATATCTTAGAATTATTATAATTATATTATAACTCTAAGATATAAATAATATAATATATATAATACCTGATCCTAAATAATACTAGGATATCTGTCTATTCTGTAAATTAAATATATTCTATCATGGCTGATTCATTGGCATTCACTGTTACATATAAGAAAAAAGTAAACCCAGAAAGATATGTTAAATATTCAGGAACAATAGAAATAAGATTAATAGTGAGTATATTGTCGTCCTGTCATAAAGACGCCATGTTTATTGCGCGGGAGATCGAAAACATCAAAACATAAAAGGGATATTGCAATAAACAAGTTTACGGAACATATTCGGCTCGACCTTACATTTTCATAACCCTCAAAGCGCCCGTTCCTATAACTGTCATCTTGTCAAATAGTACGGCGTTTGGTAAATCCCTACATTTCCATAGGGTTATATTTTATCCAACGTTGGAGAAAATAAATAACATCTATAATATAAATATGAGCGTTTTCGAACCTTTGACTCTCAGAATTTACATATCAGCAGTTGGCAGATAAATCCCCAACACTTTAATACTATTTGGGGGAAGAAATATCTATTTCAAAAGAAATGAAATAAGATAATCAATTACGTACCATCGTATACTTGAAGTGACTTTTAAATGTTTAAAATATAGCTATGTTACGCTTATTTAGTTTTTAAATAAATGTGGAATGAAACCCAGAGGTCGCGGGTTTGAGTCCCTGTCTGTATTGGTTTACTTTTCATTTAATATTTATCTGAAAATGTTTTTAAAATTCAAATATACATATATACTAACTACTAGGTGTTTTCCTGCGACTCCGGTCGCATTTTTATGAAATTTGCATTCTGACTTTCTGACAGATTGTGATTAATTTTAAAATGTCCTGTATTAAAATATTTTTTCTCATTGTACGTATTATATGGTTAATTATTAGATATATTAAAAAAAGTGTAGAAATTTAAATAATAGCACTACACTTTTTTATTATGTAAAAAATATACTTATTTAAAAAATAAACGTTACTGGACTTAGATTAAAAGGATACAACACGGGACTGAATAAAGTTTAGAATAATTAAGGTATCTCAGGAGAAGAATTACAAACACGGAAATTTTATATATAAATATTCACTAGCCCATGTTCAGAAAAGTGTATCAATTTGTATTAATAATGTTGTTTGTTATAATAAATAAGCAACATATATCTAGGTCCAAAACTCTGATATGTAATTCTAAATGGTATGATCGCGTAGCAGATGTGGGAGGTAGCCGTCGGTGAAATTGAGCTGTCTCACCGCAGACCGGCAAAGCCGCCGGTTGATCTGAGTTCGATTGTGTGATGGATGTCCAGAGCAATTTGTACACATCTAAACTTTGGAGGGTCATTTACATCATGGAATACAGACCGTCGAGTTATTACGCATTATTTGTCTTAGGTTATGTGACCTCGTCGGTGCGGACTGTGCCTGTCATTTAGTCACAAGCCGCAATAAAATGTAACGAGATTTATCTCACATGAAATACATTGGTATAAGTAATTTACCAGCCACAATTTAACAAACGAGTTGTAAGTCCTTTAAAAATTAAAAAAAAAAATATGCTATCTCATAAACCTTTCATTTTTTATTACCCAAGGAGTATTAACTTTTTGAAACTAGTTATTTGTAATCTAAATAATTATTTTTATTACTAGAGGTTGTTTTTTTTGTGTTTTGACTATTCCTATGTGTTAATAAGATTATATTTATAAAGGTAAAGAGATCAAAGTTGTTTTTTGTTTTTTTTTTGTGTAAATTATGAAGTGTAGACGAATTCAATATATTGTATTTAGCCTGTAGTTGGTTTGTTACAGTTATTATAGAATAATATATCTTACAAACAATATTAAGACATGCTTTCATATAGAAGTATAACTTTAATAAATCTTTAGAATTCATACTACTGTATTACTTACAAGAGTTTACTGTATTTCTTTTAAAGTAATTTCAGAAAGTGTAAAATAGTATGAGTAGTATTCAAGCAAAATACTTTTTAGTCTATCTTGTCGGACCACTTTTAACGAATAAAATATTTCCAATAAAAACTGTAGGCTATTTTTATCAGTAGTCAGTTTCGTTTTATAAATTTGGGTAGCCTTTTATTAGAGCTTCTGTTAATACAAAATAATATAATCGGAGGAGAAATAGTATCGAAACTTACAACTATAAAAAAATTAAACTCGAAATAATGTTAACAATAAGTAAAAATATATATAATAACAATAAATAAAATGTATATATATGTATGTACTATGAAAGGCCTGCAACGCTGTCGATGTGAATTACCGAATCGAATCCGTCTATTCTTCCGCTCATCAATATTCTATCAATATAAAAGTAACTTATACATTTTATCACTAATAAAAGGTCTGATTGAATTTATTTTATTATTGATTGGTATACAGGCAAAGGTTCTAAATTATCACCTAAAAAATAATCTTATAACAATATTTTCTTACAAGAGTATCATATTTAAAATAATTTAATTTCTAAATCGAATTATAATCTTATAAAATGTCAAAAAAGAAAGAGACAAGATGGATTTGGTCTAAATTCAAACATATGGTCTAAATTTTCCCATCTATTTATAGTTACATGTAATATCATATCGTAACATTTAACTTCTGATATAAATAATAACTCATGCAAATGAAATAATATGTAATATGTAGATTATATTTAATAATTGTAACCTTATTTATATTGACTGTTTAGAAAGTTGGTAATAATTTTATTAATTAATTAAATTTTTAGCTTTGCTTAGAATTGAGGCATCACTAGCTGTTATCTCTAATGGGTTAGACTGCATTTTTATTTTATGTGAATGACACACACAACGACACATTCCCACACACTACCACTAAAACTAAGACGGGGCTTTAATAGAAATATCAAAAGATCTAGATGCTAGTAGCCTATAAACAAAGCTATATATATATATATATATATTAGTGGCTTATTGACCACAAATTCAGTTATTCAAACGTTACCCATAAACCAGTAGTAATAATTGTTCTAAGGCGTCACTCATTTTATTTTAATATATTGATATTAACTTTATTTGTTATAAGCTTTATATAATATGTTAAGCACAAAAAGGCATCCATTCCAATAAATGCTGTGCTACATTTAAAAACCTGAATCAACATGCAGTCTGTACAGTGTCTACACTGCTTTTTCATTATATAAAATCTAATTATAGCGCTAGTTACATATGAAAGTAAACTATACGTCCTTATGTTTAGTATATTTCGAGTACCTCATATGTAAGTGTGCTTTATTGTAAGCCATAAGCATGGATTAAGTGAAGGTATGAACTCATCCTTATCCGTGAAGAGCACTACGTCTATAGCTTGATTAAGGTAGGTATATGAAATTTATTTTCCGAAGATGGGTATATATGGCGCGAGGGCGGGTCCCTGATATTTTCTGCTGGGCGGAGTCAAAGAGAAAAATCGACGCCTTGCGGACGCCACGCCCACAGTCTCTCGCTTTTCCTCTTCAACCATTTTACTGTACTGCTTTTATTACGTATGTCTGCGGATTATCGAATTAAGAGCTGAGCTTTGCATTAAAGTCTGTCAGGAGGAGTACCTAATTCGTTTTAAGAGTTAAAAGCGCTCTTTTATTGCGTCCCTTGTTTAAAATTTGAAATTTTATTGATGTATTCTCAAACTATTCATATAATAATAGAAAAATTTTAAGAAAATTTTGAATGGTCTCATGATAAAAGCAGTAGAATGTATTTTTAGTTTTTGAATATTTTGTCTGTGTATCTGTTTGTCTCTATACGCCTTACACCAGAACTTCTGTATTGATCTAGTCGAACCTGTGCTCATAAAAAATGTAATTTATTCGTTATTTTACTAACATCACACATTTCTATCGTACGATATCTCGTACGTCTCAATGTTTAGTTTTCTGTGACAAACTTCAAAGACATGTAAAGTAGCTCATTGCTTATTTTTTTTAATGTATTATCAACATTCCGAAATTCCAAATTAAATACTAATATTATATTTATAATATTATATATAAACAGTAAAAAACAAAAAAAAAATACAAAATTAACGTAGTAAGTAATGCGAATTCTTGATTTAGAATTAATTCGTAATCACTTTACGAGATGTTGACGTGACGTTTTTCATTTTCAGGGAGAAAACACAAAAACTGATTTATTTGTAATTATAATATTACAAAAATGCTTGACGGATATTGGTGAAATTATTAATTTAATATATAGCAAATTTTTCTCTGTAGATAATTTTATATCTTTCAAAACAAACACAAAGCTATTATATGCATAAAAAGTATTTTATGCTATAATAATCACAATTAACTTAATATATTTTTAATTAATTACATTATATATAAGATTTCAGATATATAGACTTTATAAATAAAATCGCAAGGGTGTTCTTATAAACAAGCTTATTGTAACATTTATTGCTATTAGAAAATATTGTTTAAAATATATAATAAACTATTTAAGACTTTTTTATTGTTATGGTGTCTTGTAAGATAGTAATTTAAGCAACGTGGTTAAGAGAATTTATAATAAAATATATAATAAATATATCATATATAATTACTACGGTAAGAATTCATTTACGAATTAAGTCCATGCATCTAATGTTTTCCTTAATTACCTTACGTAAGCCCCCGGGAATGGTTCTTTTGAAAGGCGGTTTGTTTTTAATTCATGATTTACATTGGAGTATCTTGAGAAAGGAGTAACTTGGTCAAAATTCATAGCTTGTTTGAAATTCTTATTTAGCTATTTAGGATTCTATGTTACTACGTACTACTACAAAAGTACCGTTTTTCTTATTTATCTTTCTGTCTGATTCAATGACCAAATAACAATAAGACACTACTGAAGGTATTTTAATGCAATTTAATATTTCAATAAAGCATAGTGTGAGTTAAGTAAGACTAAAGATCTTTCTTTCTTTTTTTTATTTTAAATTTATTAGTTAAAATAAATAGAATCTATAAAAAAGGCACATACTATACCCTTGGATTTATCATCTTTAGTTAACAATATATGTATATATATACATACAATTAAAGACATACAATTAAAGTTTACATACAATTAAAGTTTATATATTTTACTTATTTTGTATGTTTGATTAAATTTATTACTATTTGTTTAACTTCATTTTTTTTTAATTAACTCGTATATTTATAAGTGAAATAGCACCATAACACTTTATTCTTTGTTTTAAATTTGTATTTAATATAATATGATGTATGATTAGTACTTACCTTATATTACCTTATATTACATGGTATTTAGTAACTGTTTTCCAAATACAACATTCTGAAAACGTGAACGTGAATAATATTCATTTCTCTTCAGCATCTATCCATGATGCTACAAAGGCTAATAATTTAAATGACTCATCTTTTCTCACTCTAATAACTCCCGAATTCTATTTATGTCAGTATGTGATTTTAATAATATGATGCCACCGGTTCTCAATGATCACTCCCACTTTAGAGATCTTAGCTCCTATAATTAAGTCATTGCTTAATAATTCTACTGCCTTGTGACAATTTCCAACCTGTTGGAACGACGCCCGTTTTCGTTTGTTTTGTTTAATGTATTTTCTGAGTGTAGAATACAGCATATTTATTTATTTAATTATAGTTCGAATATTTAAGTTGACTACTGTCGGGTTCAAGCAAACTGAACTAAATTTAGAAACATCCGTCCACACGATCAAAAAGAAAGGCTCCGGAAATTAATACGAAAAAATAAAAAATAAATATTACGCACATATTATCATTTAACTATATTCCAAATTTAAAAATGGAATTGTATCGACTAACACGTCTTTTTATTTTTAAAATGTGCATTAATCTTTTTTATTATTTAAACATATATAATAAAAATATTGATGTTTGTTTTACCTGATTTAAATTGAATACATCATTTTTTTTTAATAATTGAATAAATGAATAAATTTAATAGATAAAGCTTATTTATAAATATTAAAAGATAAATATTATAAAATATTTTTAAAATGTGGCAGAATAAGTGACACCTTATTTATCTATGATTTAAAAAATAAACTGTTTACAATGAAATGTCAATGGTGTAATAACTGTCAGAGTGCAGAATGCGTATTCTGTTGTGGTTGTGACTAAGTGATTGCATTATAAATATTTATGTAGAATAAAATAAGTTTTCTCACAGTAGTATTACAATAAGTGTTAGAAATATGTCGGACACCTCGGAATCAGATTCAATAACCATTCAACCTGATTGGATCAAGCAGATAATTCTTGATTCGGAACGTGAAGGTAGATAAAGATTTTTATTACAGCGTTGCAAAATTTTGTAAATAATATAAACTGTACACTACAACAACAATGTAGCTTCAATAGTATCAATAAAACCTTCAATTAAAGCATTTTTTAATTATACAATAATTAATGATTTGAAGAGAAACTGTTCTTAACCCCTTTTATATTTTTTAAGTTATTTATAAAGTCAAAGTCACACACAATCAATTCATGGGCTTCAGATAGGTTTAACAACTTACGATGTCCCTTTGACCACATATTATAAAGATTTTTTAAGATATAAAGTAATCATATATGATACTAAAAGTGTTTTGTTATTCCCGGGGAAAAATGTTTCCCGCCAATACATAAGCAGTGGTCGACAACAAAACGGTCGTTAAAAAAACTGCGACGGAATAAAAGTTGTATGTTTAGTGAACACATAATTTTTAAATAATTTCAATATAACTAAAAAATAATGTTTTAATTTTAATAAATATTGAATGAAAAATAAACCGATACGGGCAGTAATTGGAACAGGCGACCTCAGGGGTTCGAGTCCATGTTTATATATATATATATATTTTTCAGCATAATGTTTTAACGTAATTTCACTCATCTACATATACATACATGATTTATATCTATATATATATACAAGAGATATATATACGCTGACTACTGCCCGGATTTTTATGATATAACTTATTATCTGACGAATACAGTATTATATACTAAGGAAAATTATATATTTTTTAAGGACAAGTAGTGTTTTTGTTATATAATATTAGTATATACTTATTTTGAATACATTTGATGTAATGTCATTTGAGATAAAATATATTTTGGAGCCGCAGAAATGAAAGGATTAAAATTAGTAACGGAGGAGGTGCGCAGCGTCGTGTGGAACATGGCCATCACCCTGGGCTTCAGATTGAACGGGGTGCCGGGCAGGGCTTGTCAGCTCCTGGAACGTTACTTCTACTTCCTGTTTCGATCCTACGAGAAAAAGTCTAGTATGAATTTCAATTTGTTATTTTTTATATTTCATAGTTTGACTTTAGTAATAGCAGCTTACTTTGCTTCTTTTATAAAGTATGCTGCGCATAATAATATTGGAAAATGTCTACATGTAATATTTATATAATTATTTCACATAAAAAAACACCGATGGTAGGTAGGATGGTAGGACTCCTGTCAATGAATTCCTGCATTTCTTGGAGATGATTGGTTTTAATTCCACGAGCCATACTTATGAACCATCTCGACATCTAAGGCTATCGATTTTTTAAGTCTACTCATCCGCTTAGGAGTTGTGGTGACACAGACAGACACACATTTACACAGGCACACATGTCAAATTTATAACAACGCTCATTTTTACGTCAGGGGTTAAAAAAAAGTAAGTACTAAGTGCTAAGAACAGTTCTAAAAATAATTGATTTTGAAATATTCGTGAGTTCGTGAATATCTAATTATTAAGGAAAAACTTTAAAAACAAATTTTGCTGCAATTTGATTGGGTTTTTGATGTACAGCTTTTATCTATGGAAATTTCAGAAATTTTCACAGGAAAGTAAAGAAATTCGTTGTGTTTTTTAAAACACAACGAATTTCTTTACTTTCCGATATATTTCCTATTATGTGATGGGGAATATCTAACTTGTAATGGGACATGCTTATCTTTCTTAATTGTTTATTTACTAGTATTTTCAAAGAAATATTTAAAACTGTTTCTGTTATTAGACACAAGTTTCATTATAGACAAACTAAATTAAACTAAATTTGCATTCACAAAACAAACACTTCACATATAACGTCCATCACTAGGCTTGAAGTTACTACAATCAGAACTATTAATTAATAAACTGTATTATTATAATTTTTATATACAATTTGCCTACTTTGGATATAACGTGGTATACCAAAATTGATTTTTAAATAAACAGATTTTTACCAAAATCACGTTTATATGAACAGGAGGGATGGAGCGAACAGCTATTCTGGAGAGCGTGAAGAGTCGCTTGATGATTTTAATAGCTTGTTGCGTCCAGCTCTCGGCTAAAATGAACTCCGCTGATGCTTGCATCAGTCCCAACGTGATCCGTGTGGCCTTAGTATGTAAAGGCATCAAGTGCACCGTCAGCGATATCGTCAAAACTGAAGCTGAGGTATACGCTGTTTTAGGTAAATGTTCACGCAATTATATATTCTATTCAATTTAATATTAAACTATTCTCTTTGCTTAAATAATAATAAGACAATATTTAGTGTGAACAGTTTATAAGTCTATTCGTGTATTCCTTTTTTTAGGATTCCGGATACCATTGCGGACGAGCGTGGAAATAGGAGAGCAGCTGGCACATGAGATAGGAATTTCCAGTAATATGATGATGGCAGTGACTTTGATCATAGACATGGCGGATTATTTAAGGGATATTGTTGAGGGGAAAATGCGATGGGCCGCTACAGGCTCGTCTGCTGCAACTGGTAATTATGTTTTGGTTTGTTTTTGTGTTCTAACGTGATAAAGCTCTAGAACTGTTCATCAAATATAAAATAGTATTTTTACTGAAAATGGTCATAGGCTATACAATATTATAATACCCATATATTCAGATTCGGAAGGTGCCTTTTAAAACAATATGACAAAGCTGTTTCTTTTCCGGCTTCGATAAGTAGTTCTGAATCAATATCCCGCAAGTCAAGCAATTTGTAGTCCATGTCGGCGAATTCGTAATCCATAGCTAGTATAATATTTTAATTAGATTGTAAAATTCTAGTATGATCAATTCTTTTCACATCACTAAGACATCTGAAGCTCAGGTTTGGTCAACGCCTTGTAAATTCTGGACAAAGTGTTTCAATGTGGCAGATGGTGTCAGCACGTTGCACCTGTCCGCGGCCGCGGTGCTCGTGGCGGTCAGGCTGGAGCCCATGTGTAGCAAGGAACAGACCACGATCACCACGTCTGCCACAGAGCCTACATCTGCCACAAACGTGGCACGCCTCGCCCGTCTCGTGGGCGCCCCCCTCCCCTACCTCACCTGTCTCGCTGATATCATCTACGCGGCAATTAGCGTCGAACACCAAAACAAATCTACGCCTCTCATTCTCAAACGAAAAAGAACGAATTAATTTAAATTTGTTTATTAAACTACTATTGTATTAAGGATTGTTAAACTACTATTGGATGAAAATGTATATAGGTATAATATTATTTACAAAAACTATCTTCATACTGTGAGAGTGGTATAACTAAGTGTCCAACCAATTAATGAACTTATAATTTCTATTTCATGGATTTTTGATCGGCTTTTTCTCACAGATTTTTTTCATAAATCCATCCATTTATTGTATTTACTACTTACGAAAAGACACATAATAAATTAATTCAATAAATTTAGTTATTAGTATTGCAATGTTAAGAAAACATGATATTCAAAATATTCAAGGTTAGATGATTTATTCCTCAATATTAATTTTCGATATTAAACGAATGAATATCTTATATCGATTATTAAAAGTTGCGACGTTATTATAGTTATTCGTTACGTTGTGATATTTTGAATTACGTGTGCGTGAGGTCAGTGCTAGGTTTGATCATTGATATAGTTATGATCTTATAATGACCTAGAGAGTATTAGGTCTTTAGGGCCAAAGCAGGTACAGCTTTAATTAAATTTATTAAAATAACTCTTCATTTCATTTCCAGCTGGTCTAGAATGTAAGGATTGTATGCTTGTGACATTTCAATTAATTACCAATTTTGTGTGTTATGAATTTATTTTATGTTTTGGAATATACTGGAACGTACTTTGAATATAAATAATTATTATATAAATGTAAGCTGCGCTAGATATTACTTACCGAATTATTCAAATTAACTCATAGTTAAGTTGTGACGTTGATAAGTTATAAAAAAAATAATTTTACAATATATTTTTCATTATTTACCTATAACTATATGTTTCATTAAATTTGTTTTTTCTTATTCTATATTTTGTTTTATTTTATTCCATTATATATATTATTGGACTATATATATATATATATATATATATATAATCGTGATATGGATAAATTATATAAAACGTTTAATGTTAGGGAGCGGTAGATATCAAAGTGATTTGGTTTCCCAGAGCGAGGCTTGCTTTGACTGGCGATGTGTGAAATATGGCTGCACCGTCGGAACTCATACCCGCTACCCCAAAATGCGTTTGGTTTTAATATTAGCCGTTGACTTCCCTTTACCATTGCTCGTCTATTGATCATCTAGTTTGGGATCTCTTTAGTCTGGATTAGGTTATCTTTTTCATAATTAATATAGTTTAATTACAAACGTGTCTTTAAACCGCGTCTTGAGATGAGACTGTATTGTGACGATATTTCTTTAGTTTTCAGAGTTTTATTCCGTACCTGAAATACGGAAAAATATCTATTAAATCAAGGAATCAAATAAGTTGTGGAATTTAATTAAACACACTGGCTAAAGTACTCAGAATGTCCTCAGAATGGTAACAAGTTATAAAAATGAATTAACGTCATCCAGACGAGGGTTGCGAGTGCGCGGGCGCTGTGGGCGAACAACAATAGACTCAGCTTTAGGGTGCCCAATAAAAACTTGACAAATGGCGTTTCATAATCGCATCGCATACCGAGCCTCGTCACCGGCTTACCTTTTTGTCCTTCCCTCGGAAAATATGTCCGTTGTCCTGAAATTACGCTCTGCGGTGGCACCCAATGACGATTTGTTACCCACGGACCTTTGACGCGACCGCAGGCGGGTGTATCTGAAGTGTTCCGTCACGGTCCGAGCTGGACTGAAACTGGTTGCTCAATAATTATCGTCTACTTATCTGCTATTGGCTTTCGATTAATTTTACCACAATGTTCACTATGTGGTTTGCATCGTCTGTAATGTAAAGCAGTGCACACATTGCATTGTATTTATTTATTGTCTTAAACCACTCGGGCAAACTTGATTATCGATAATTTAATACAAGTTGACAACTTAATTAACAATGTCATTGTGTCAAGTAATTAAAAATGTTAAGGCGTGTTGAGATTTATTTCGCTATGAATAACCCATAAAGTTATGGTTTATTCTCACATAAAACTGAGGCGAGGTCATAAAGTAAGTCGAGGGCTTATTATTATTACCCACGACTTGCCGGTAAGGAATGCCCGGTAATAAGGGTCGGTATTAGCGGCACCAAAATATTGTGCGGTGTCACCGGGCCCCGTTCCGATAGTATTATTAAAAATAATTTCTCATTTTTATTGCCTCCTCCAACTAAAGCGGCTATAGTAAATGATTGTGTTATAATAACCAACTTCCATCATTATTCATCCGGTTATATGTTTTTTATGAAAAAGAACAAGTTGTCTTTTTAAAAATATAACAGAAGAACACTCGAGATATCAAAAACTTTTATATCAAAGGCATTGCTGACGCCGAGCACTTGACTCGGCTCGTAGCACTTCGTAGCACTTCTGTAGCAAAAGCTAGTGAAAACTGCATGATTACTATTATGGTAGTACTACCTATAAATGTAACCGCCTTTATCTTATTTTAGTTAGATAACTAAAGTTTCATTTGCCTTAGACAAATTCAAAGTATTTTTTATAAAATTGTTTTGCATACCAAATATATCGATATATTAATTACCGTCTGTCCGACTGGAATATAATAAAAGTATAGATTACTGTCGTGGAACAATAAACATTTCTCTTTTTGTATGAAAGCTTCCAATAATCATGGCATGAGCTAAAAAATGCAAATCCTCAGCGGATCAATTTGTTTTTCTCATATAATACATCTGCGACTGGGAGTGGTCTCTCTGCCCCGCCCTGTTAATAATAAAAAAAAACAGTTTTTTTCATTAAGATTAAGATGTTATACACTTTATCCGATATTTCACAGTAAACGTCTCTTTTATATCCCCTGGTTTAAATGGATGGTTGCAGGGACGAGCGTAGAGCGTCAAACAAACAAAAAAAATATGTTGATCAAATCAATATTCGAATGAGATAGAAATATTCCACAAGGGACAGAGGTGTTTCGTAGAAAAGCAATTAATTTTGTTCGCGTATATTTTTTTCCTAGCAGGGCGTGTCGGCCGCGAGCCCGCCCAGCGCAGCCGCCCGGCGCCCGCCAGTCCTAGAGAGGCCTTCGCGCTGTGAGTACGTGTCGGTAGTGTCCAAGTTTCGTAGCGCGTAGTTTTTTATCAGTGGCTGATCCGTGGTAAGTATTTATTTTAAGTGAAAAATGCTGCCGTATCTTTTAACTTCAATATTATTCGCAATTTTTCTATGAATGAATTTTTATAGATCGGCTGAGCACAACATTAATACTAACTTTTGACGCTTGAAGTAAGGCAAGCTTAGTGATAAATAAAATACATATAATCTGATATAGCTCGCTTATAATTTAATTATTTCTCATGTAACAGTGTTTGTTACATTTTAAATTATATGTCAAATTAATAGATAAATGAAACAAAGTACACATTATTTGTGTTAGAATTCAATAAATATTAAAGTGGAATAAAAATAATTAAAGTATTAAATAAATATAATTTAATAAATGAAATAGGTTTTAGTCATATTTTAATATATTCCTAAATAGTAAACGGAGGGGAGGCGGTTCTGATATATATTGTTTTTAATGTTGCAAATATAAGAAAATAATATATGGTGTGGATCTTCGCCATTGATATTCGTAATGTTTTCAGACAAACAGCAACATGAGAAAGACCGCGGGTGTTTCTCTAACCCTATGAAAATAAATGGTAATAAATTAAACGTTTATGCATTGCGAAATTGTATTCAAATCATCAGTATTATTACTCTTAAATAATCACAACTATTTTTAAAATTTTTAATTATAGAAAAAACAAAAATAGAAAAAAATATATTAAATAATGTCCAGTAAGAACGTGAAGTTATAAAATCTTTCAGAGCGATAGAAAAAATATTTTTTTGGTTACTTTATAATACGTTTAAACTATTTAAATTTATATTTCAAAAGTTATCAAAAGTTTGTAGGGTTTTATAAAATCAGCAATTTTTTTGGTCAGTAACATTCGTCACAGACAATCATATAAACTTACTATTTATTTGAATTAAACACGTTTCTGCTACGAGTATCATACACGTGAAAAAAAGCTTATTATTTTAACGTTAATATTTCATATTCTGTTAGTTATTATGTCGAATGATCGAAAATTATCATAAATAGGATGTATCTTAAAGCTTAAAATATAAATTATATAATGTTACTTAAATTAAAGCTTTTAAATAAAGCCACTACTTTACCTAATTTAGTTTAAAAAGAAATCAAACATTATAATGTATACTATAATTAATATAAAAATAGTCAAAATTAGTCTAATATCTATATATATAACAAAAATATTTTATTAAAATTAAACTTATTTTAAACTATTATTATTTTGTATAAAACAAATAAACGACAAAATAATATTTTGATACACAATAATGAAAAAATAGCTAGATTTCCATTTCTCTAACGGTAAATTCTTATAGAACCCTAATCTTTTATCTAATATTTTATTGTCTTAAATATTTATTTCTATTGTTTTTAATATTCGTCCAAACTATGTCCTGTTTGTCCTTTAATATATAAATCCATTCATTGAGCAGAATTATTATTCATGTACTTAGAAGTAATTTAAATTAAACAAACCATGGAACATTTATCATATGATATTTTTTTGCATTCTAAAAATTGTCAAAATTGCGGTGATTGTTATTGAAATAACATCATACTTATAAAAATAAATAAATTCAGAAGCTGAAAATGAAACTGATATTTTAATGATACTTGAACAAAAAAAACAACCAGAAAAAGAATTTATTGTTAATCGTTTTAAAACATTCCTTGAAAGTACAAAAAACTTCAAAATAAATAGGTCCAAAAATCTTTATAATTCATAATATTTCACAATATTATGTATATGTACAAAAAATGGTGTTATAATATAGTATAATTGATTTATCATTAAAATAATAATAAAATTAGAATATACATTTAAAACATGCTAAAAGCGTTAAATCGACAAATTCTTTTAAAGAAAAAATTAATTGCATGCCCGGCCATTCCGCGGCTCCGAGCAATGATTCCTATCGTGAAACTTATTGAAAAAGGGGCGCATTCCTATCACGCATAAATCAGGCCCGGCAGTATTTCTTTCGACCGCTGTACGTTCATTTTTATTGCCTACTTATTGGCCAATTACAACATACTTGAAGTATTACTATCGTAATTCTATTCTTTATTGGAAAAACATCAGTTCTTATATCACAGAAATAATGTATCTATAACTATTTTAATTTATAATATTTATTTTATTTTTTTAAATTTAAACATGAAACCTTTTTACACTTATCTCAACAACCCTTATCGTATAAAAGTAAAATAGTTAGAAATGTATAGATTATTATGTATATTTAGTCTTTAAAATAGAGCTCCTTAAAATAGACAAAACGGAAACAAGAGGCGAGTTCACCAAATGTATCATTTCATAAAGTTTACGTTAACAGGTGTATTTATCGCCGGCCGCCATACTATTCTTTTCTAGTTGTTTAGGTTAGTCGGTAGGAATGATAGCGATACGTAACAAGCCCCAACTGTTCTCAGCTCTAGTTTAAACTTACAAAGGAATAGCGATCGAGTTAAACAAGAAAACATTGTATCGTATGATCAATTGTTACACATCATTTAAAATAACTTTTCATGATTTTCTTTGTAACAATTTGTATATTTTAATGATATTGAGAATGTTTGTAAACCAGCTGGTATGTCTATTTGAAATCAATTATAATAAAATCTATATTTTTAATATCCTGTCTACATATGCAGATAAAGTCGGGTACATCTGTCAGTCGCCTTATTTATCATACACTAGATGTTAGTAGCGACTTCATTGGTTCTTCCTTAGCCGAAACAAATAATAATAAATATACCACAAAAAAAAAAACAATGTGTTTCTCCGTGAAAATTAGAGAATTTTTCGAAGAGGGTAGATTTCTTTATGTTCACGCTCTCACATCACAAAACAAAATTTCATAAAAAACCATTCAGTTGTTTTCTTTTATTGTAATGGTAGTCCGAATAATCGTTGATATTTTCTATAACATTCCTTATTTAAAAATAATATTTTGGTTAACTAAGACATTTAAATATAGCCACACCAAATTTCATGAGTCAGTCAAGTTTAGTGCGTCAAGATAAGCTAACAATCAAACAAACGCAATTATTTCATTAAATAGTGCTTCGTAAACATTTAGCATTTACGTTTTTAAAAACTATTTAATTTACAGATTTATCCACTTTATTATTCGATTATATGTACAGACTAGCTGTGGCCAGCGAATACATCTTCCATTCTAGCTTCCAATAACACACGTTTAAAAAAAAATCAGAACCATTACAATTTTATTGTAATTATTACCTACCCTAGTTTTCTTGTGTGAAAATAATTTAAATAAACTTTTTTGCAGTCAAAAGCATCGTACCTAATGTTCTTTTACATAAATATATTATATTTTAAATAAATACAAAAAAAATAAAAAGAACCTTTAGTAGTTTTGTTTTGTTGTAAATATAACTCAATTCAATTTGTCCTTTTTTGAGAAAAATTGAAAAATAGAAAATATATCTATTACAAAAAAAATCCATTGCACTATTATAATCTAGAAACCCCTCGAAACATTTTTATGACTTCAAGTCTTCAACATACACGGTATTCATACACTTAATTTTTATTATAGATATAGAATAATAGATAGGTTATTTTCTGTTATGACATCTGTTCTACGTATCTACAATTTCAATCAAGTCGTCAATATCAATTGAATGCTTGTTATTTTAAAACTAAGATGTGATAGATACATAATTGCCGACATAATAAATACAAATTTATTGAAATTTTGAATTATTATGCTTACATTTATTGTCTATTTTTATCTACAATTATTAGGTATTGTCTATTTTTATAATATAATTTTATCTAGCAGAATAGTAACATTTATAAAACGGGAACTGGCTAGCTACAAAATTCAACATTACATGAGCAATCATTGAATAATGTCGCAGTAATTGTCTAAGGATCTCTTACAAGCTATTTACTTGTCTTTCTACATGTCAGAGACAATTATATAAATGGAATGTGTTCCAAGTAGGTTTATAGGTTGCATTGGGATCACCGGAACTCGTAAGTGGTCATTTGCATAACACCTATCAATCTGACCTGCGGTAAGGTCCAGCGCAGACTTCAGACCCTTAGAATAATTTTGTTAGTTAGCCGCACACGCAGGTATATGAAAAGACGGTAAGTAATGCGTTGACAAAAGTGCATTTTAAAATACTTATTTAGGACTTATTTTAAAATGCACTTTAAATAAATAATTTTATAAGACGGAAATAAAACATCTTATACAAAGATTCCCATCCCAATTTTATCGATTAACTTTGGAAGATAGAACACTGAAAAATAGGCTAGAATATTTGCCCTTGTAGCGCAGTGATATAATTTAAAAAAAAAATCTAAATATTTTATAAGCTGTGATAAATTCACCATTATATGTATTATATGAAACGGTGAGAAAATTTTGAGGTTTAAAATATTGACTAGGACAAATTGACTTTAGGCTTGACAATAATGTAACCAGTGACAATGCTCTGCTTCCCTGCTAACTCTGCTACTGATCCGAAAGGGAAGTTAAAAATAATATTTAAAAGTATTCTAAGGACCAGCTAATTTGTATATTATTCATAAAATTGTACAAAAAAGTCCTAACAGGGCCAATAACAAAGACGATTACAAGAATCTCTACCAATTTAAACTGATTGAAATTCAATAATATTGCTTCGTCAAGTCTTTGGTTTGTGGAGGGCGTGAAGTGTAAACGTTGATATGTTCTATTGAGATCGTTCCGTTAATATGAAAACTGATTCTCTACTGTAATCTTCCATTTCAAAATAATATTTTCATTCTCACTTTATATTCATAATTTCCCTTCTAAGAAGACAGTGAAATCATGTAGGAAAATAGTAAGTTCCTGTTTATAATTTTAAACCTTATTTCTAACATTAAATTAGATTATTTTAATAATCATCATAAGCAATTGGGAGTAAAGAAACAGGGTAGGTATTGAAAGTACCTTCTATACAAATGTGACCGAATAATGTTGTTTCATTCCCGATTTCAGTTCGATCAGTAATTCTGCACTAAGGTTTCTAATGACCGTGATCTGTGGCAAACAGGCAGAGTCACGGAAAACAGCGAATATAATAACATTTGTGTTACTATTGATTAACTAGTTAAGTCGAATTGAGTCATGTTTATTTTAGTACACTACCTGTCTAGTACTGAATTAGAATTGTTTTGTACGATGTGCTTGAAATTAAATATAAATTAAACAAAATTGGTACAAGAAACAATAAGGTTAGTTCTCTCAAAGTACCTGTACACTGAAAGCGAAGCCAGTTTAGCGATAAATTAAGTAACTATTCATAACAAAATTGCCTCCGCATTGTTATATTTTGATACTCAATTTATTTTAAGCACAAATTAACTTCTAAAAGTGTTTCATTAGTATTAAACTAAACAGTCATTTAAATATGTAGAAAGATAATATATTATTTGGCTATCATTAAGCTGTCTTATTCACCCTTTCACTTAATAGAAATAATTTCAATTCCTCATTTGATAAACAAATACTGTTATAATAATACTAGTTCTTTTTATTAATTAACATAAAAAAATATCGGTGCAGGATTCCAACCTGCGACCTTAGGGAAAACGTCCCGTCGCTCCGCTAACTCAGCTACCTACCTTGATAAATCTAGTGTTCTATATATAATCGTTTTTATCGGGATGATGGCCACATCTATTGGATTTAATTTGAAAATCATATGTTTTTAACTTTTCAGAATAGAATAAGATTGAAAAGATACCACAACCATAATTAATGTTTGAATCAAACAGATTTTTTAGCCAGAATCAGTAATAGTGCCTTTAAAAATATGTATTAAAAATGCCTTCTACAAAAATGTCATAAAATAAATAGTATTATACATTGAAGTGTTTACCCCTCTAGTGCAGAATTAAATAGAGAACTAAACACCTAAAACTGTATCTAAAACAAAGAGAATTGGCACAAAGCCTAGAAGACAATAACGTTAGTTTCCTAGAAATACCTGTACATACAAGCGAGGCTAGTGTAATGGTAAATTAAATTTCCGTCGCAGCTTCCACACTGCTTGTCGACACGCCGTAACAACCTACGTCTCGTGTTGTCATATAAAACAAATGAACGCTTCGGACACGTGGCTGCCGTGTTTGTTAGAGCTAAGGACAAACACTCGACGTGACTCAAAGGACATCATTGTTTACTTCCGGATTGATTACGTAGAAGCCATTTTGCCTAATACGCCTATGTGCTAATTGAGGGTCAAACTAGAGGGGCTATCATTAACGACCACATCTTATTGATTGGAGGTTAGGTACTGATATAATCGGCCATCTATCGACTGTTTTGCAAAACATTTTATATATATATATGTGGCGCTTTAGAAGAAATACTGTAGGCAGTTTTGCAATAAATTCCATGACATTAGCAGCATTACGTAATGCTTTGAACTAATAGCGAATATAATTTAACAATAATGCTCAATTCACTGTAATAACATATCTGAGGGCGTTTATTGTTTTAAAGAGGGAGCCCTCCCGTTGTATGGCCGAGTGCGTTCCACAAACAAGTAATACGCTTGCTTTCAAAATAAACACTTATAACTATTCTCGTGGTTTTATTCTTTAGAGGCTGTAAATCTTTTTTGTTTATTTCTATTAAGTCTTTTAGGTGATCGCATTTAAGTGAAAATGTTTTACAATTTGTTTTCTTGTTCTTTAAGTGAAGTCATCTATTTCATGTAACATTAGGTAATATCGTATGTTCTGTCTTTTTATATTTCATACTTGTATATAAGATACCACAACTTTCATATGTATTAAATATGTATTATGTAACAATTGTTTGACAGACAATAAATATGTTTCCAACAGTATATACATGAGTTATGTTGATATATATACTTTATATAAACTACTTTTAGAATCATATAGAAAATAATTTCACTGACAAGACAAAAGTGTCTGACATCTTCAGGAATTAAAAAATATATAAATAAAACTAACAACTGTACTGTATATACGTGTAACCGCCATTACAAAACGTTTAACAACATTACATTGAGGTGTAATTATTATATAATAACTAATTATTGTATTGCATAATGTACTAAATAATATTCCTTAATTAGGTATTTCATACATTAACATTATATTTATTTAATATTGGCAATGTAAGATCGATATTAAATCATATAAGGATGCTCGAAAAGCTTTTTCCAAAAAGTGATAAAATAACACTTTTTGTCTGAAATATTCATAGTAACTTGTCACAATAGTGAAATTAAAAATAACATACAAAGAAAACAAATACATACTGGAATATAGTTTATTCGCCAACAGCATTGATTGGTTCTGATGCAGTCTGTGTATAACACTGTTATTCCAAATAGGGCATAGACTGTGGAGTTTAATTTATTTGAATAGAGGCGCTTAATTCTAATTTAGTACTCGATCAAAAGATCTAACAATTTTCCTGATCACTTTAAGTTGAGTGGAAGCAAAGTTTTTATTTGTCTCAATAATTGGATACAAATAAGTGATATGAGACGAGAATTATAATATCATATGCTTTATGTTGGCAAATAAAGCAGAAATAATAATTTTTAGATTTTGGAAACCATTAAATAAGAAACAAAATCTATATAGATGCCGAACGGAGCGTCTGCTTCAGGCGCCAAAGTAGAAAAAAAGATAAAAAAATATAAATTAATTTGGATTTAGGTCCATCTTAAAAATAAACACGGGCCAGTACTGCCAATAAATAACTACAATTATTTGATAATAACATTAAATGGCGCTCGTATGGCGGAACGGTATCATTGCATGATTCTGAATTAACATCCCATGGTCATGAGAATATGTTCCATACGTATAACGAACACGGGATACGGTTATTTTTACGTAATATACTAAATTGCTTTACATAATATACCAAATCGCTTTAAAGAGCTTTAAAGAGTTCTAAAATATGTTTTTATTTTAACTTTAAATGTATACTGTTAATGTTCTTCTAACTACTACGAGAACGCCAAAAAAATCAAATCAAAAAGTCTTCTAGTATGAGATTTTTTTATAAAATAATGTGCTTACGTTTTTAAATATAATAATGTTCTTGTTTTTATTAAATTATAAGGCTGTGCGATGAATTAATTTGATTATTATCTTATTGGTAAGTCAACTTATAGAAGGCGGTCATTATGGAGGGATTCCTTCATCACATGGCACCTCAGTTCTTGCATCCTGCACTGCAGAGTTTTGGTTGCGGCGCGTTTCGGCCTATAGGGGGTGCATTTCACCCGCTGTATCCTGGCAAGGCGTTCGCTAGACACCTCGGAGAACAATATGCACTTGGACAAAGTGTTGGTCAAGCTCTTAGGGTAATTTTTAATTTTATTAATCCATTGGTTTTCAGTTCAAGTTTCACTTAAACGTACTTTCAATCGTTATGTGCTCAAATACTGTTTGATCTCTTTACATATAACTACTACTATATAACCCAAGACGGATTATGTAGTAGTAGTGTATGTATAATTATAATAATACAAAAAGTTTGTTTATTTTAAAATTATACAATCTATAGTACTCGATTAGTATACTAGAGTTAAACCATTTTTACAAGTAGCTTCATACAAACACCCTATTCTACTTTAAGAAGTGAAACTGAAACTACTATAAGTAATATTCATCCATTATCCAGGGTGTAAGGGATGATAACAGCACACCACCGCTGTACCGCCACGGCTATACCGTCCGGGACGATACTAGCTCTCCGGGGTCTGCAGCATCTGCATCACCTCGACCCTGCAAAGATGAAGACGCGCCAGCCACTGCAACGTGCTCCGATTCGCATGAGATGTTTTCACGTTAGTCAGCTGTCTTTAAATAGATCTTACTGTGAGTTTGATGATCAATTTAGTTTCTTTTACTGTATTGCCTTTGCAATTGTAGCCGACGGGGAACGAAAGTCGTCTTGTGGTGTTTGCGGAGCACGGCTGGGCCCAGGTGTAGCTCAGGCACATTTTTTGCAAGAATTGCAGCACCTCTATAGCCTTACGGCTATACCACGTGATGCGAACGCTCCATCCCACTCACTCCACCACCAGGACGAAGACGCTCGTTGGGAGGTTAACTAACGCATTCTATAATATTTGTGAAATAAAATATATTTTTCAACATGTCATTTTAAATAGAAAATGGATTTTTTTTGTGGGTGTTTTAAAAAGAACAATTAAACAGACATACCAGCGCATACGTGCTAATCGGCAACGTCGTCTGAAGCTGCGTACGCGCAAGCGCCACCACACTGTGGAGAGTATGCTGGGGTACGATCTGGAGGAGGAGCGGCGCGAGGAGCGACCGCGCGAACCAAGGACTTACGACGCAGAGGATGAACCCGTTGATGTTGAGGGAGACTCGCTTGGGTGGCCTGAAGCTGCCATTAATGTTGATGGTTGGTACTTGTTTGATGATGTCTACAGACCCTAGGTAGGTCAAAAAATGTGATAGTATAGCGATAATTTTTTTTACAGATAAAGATCATCGTAACGATGGCGAGAAAATACATCTTAGTTACGCCGAAGACCTTGAAATATCAAGCACGAACGACAACATGCAGTCGCCTGAACGCGTGAGGTATTTTCTATGTCTATGCCACGGTTGACGTTTCCTACAATTCAGATATATCCAATACTAATTTCTAATAAAAAAAAAATATCAAATATCTAAACAAATAAATTATGATATAATTCTGGATTTCTAAAAGTTACTACCTATTAGAGCTAAATCAAATAAAGATACTGTCACGGTATCCGTTTTTGTATTCATAGTTTTAGACCTCGAAACAAAATATTAATTTTATTGTCATAATTATAACTTTATGTTGACTTTCTTTTATTTCGAGGTGATATTTTTATTAACTTAAACAATCAAAGGTAATATCGATACCGATTTTTTTGCTACTATCGGTGCAACTTCCAAACTACGTCTGTCATATTCACTTCTCACTATTCATTGTCGTCACATCAAACATCTCAACATTCGCCTTTCAGTAACATACACTTGCCTTTCAACTATTTCTTATATATTTATAGCCATGTAGCTCATTTTAATTTTAAATAAATATAGAATATGAAATAAAATCGTGCGATTCAGTATTCCAAACTGCGATCTCTGAAAAATCATCCCGTCGGTCTGACAATTACGCTTCGATGAATGAAACGTTATATATATAATCGTCTTTTATCCGGACAGTGGTGACATCTATTAGATTTCTTTTCAAAAACCTAACCAATATTTCTAACCTTGCAGTATAGATTAACATTGAAAAGATGTCACAGCCGATGTTAGTGTTTGAAAATGTGTGTTGAGTTTAGGTACGTACTAGTAAGTTAGTTTAAAATAACCCTGGTTGTTTAGATACAGCTTGATAGATCAAAATGTACAATTCACTCAAAACAAAGAAATAATTAAATTTTAAATAAATGAAGAATGAAAAATAAATAGATACAGGCCGGAATTGGAAACCGCTCCGTCCCTTTGCCGTTTAAGCTGGCCTATCATACCATATAAAAAATTATACCTATACATACATATGATATCAAAAATATATGAATAAATTTAATCGTCATACATAATATATCGACACGACATCACATGGCTCAAGTTGGCTTATAGAGTTTATGGAGATAAAATATTAAAATATACGTTTTATGCCAATTTTATATTTGGAGTGTCTTGGCGTACGTTTTTCATCGGAGCTCTTAACACTGCGATAAGAATGGTATTATTTTGTTAATTGATATAATTTCAGCTAGCTTTACTCACCAGAAACACTTAATATTCGCAGAATTGAGACGCCAAAGCCGTTATCTCTGGAGTGCGCTAAGCCGGAAAGCCTAGAGCGACCGGCGGAGGTGAGCACGTCGGAGTGGGCGGGCGCGCCCGACGCCTGGCCCGCACTCGCCGACGCTTACGCTCACACACGCCACAAGATTGACGGCGAAATGCCTTCCTCTACCGACACCCGCAACTAATGTTTTCAATATTTTGACTATTGACCGCAGATACATATTATGTTAACTGAGTAATCTTAAGGTATATCATTAAATTATAATATTCTATTCTATTTCGTAAGATGTATCTGCGGTCTTCGATATGTTTTTCATTTACTAAATGTTTGATTGTTTAGATGTTTGTTGAGCACCTTAATGTAAAAATCGTTTTGCTATTGTTTTTAAAATATAATATAAACTAATATTAAATGTAATTTGAATTTATATGAGGTTAACATTTTATAATTTAATAAACTAAGGAATTCGAATGTTGTTATTTGGGGGTTTTTTCACATAAATCATTTTGTAGAAAAGATTTACACGTGAAAATATTACTCCTTGTGCAAATAAATAATTATTAGTATCCTTCAGTAATAATTCGTATAGGCATCAAAATAATTTCATTACAACTAAATAGTAATTTGCTACTTGTATTATAATTAACCTAAATATTAAATTAAACAAATTATTTCAAGATGTTATTAAGATAAGACAATTAGTAAGTAAAAAATCACTGAATGTAAATGTTAGACCAAATCCAATATTCGACGCAGTCCGAACTAAATGGTAATAAATAATGATTACATTAAATCTTTATTTGTAATATTAATAAAAACTGCGGAATGAGAGAATATTAAATGAATTCTGTAGAATACTTATCATTTCAAATAGTGTATTTAATATATGAAAGTATTGAATAATACGGACAATTTTTCTTTTCATTATGCTTCCAATTGTTTCTAGAATACAACTTACTCCAAATTTATCACCTGCATAACTCTGTTGTGATTACGCCAAAGATATATATATATATATATAATGTTATTTCTAACGCTTATTCTTTAGATATAGTAGATAATACTGTCCGTCTTCTAAACTGTCGCTATAAATATTTGTAAATATTAGTGTTTTTAAACATTATTAATTTTCAATTTAAGCGAGCGGTGCGTATTGTATACAAATTAACTACTTCTATTATTGTGGCTATTGTTAAATTGTGTTTGTTTTAAAATATGTAATTTAAATTATATTGGTATTATATTATTTTTGTTAAACAATTTAACCATCAGCTAGGACATGTGTCTGAGAAAATAAATTAAAACTGAATGGAGAAACTTGAGACCTTTAAATGTAAAACGAATAAATTCAACACTTTCCTTAACACATATTATCTTCTTCCAATTTAAAATAGAATCGAAAACATTTTATATATGCTTAAGTGTATCATAACTGTATACTTACCTGTAAGTAGATATCTATCTATATTTTCAATATTATTTAAAAAAATATTTAATAAATAAAAAGTCAAAGTATTTAAAACTCTTTATTACAATACAAATGTTATGGCCCATACATAAAATTAAAAATCATCATAAAAGCAACAAGTTCACTACAACAATTATAATTGAAATTGATATTTGATTGAATTGATAGAATATTTTTACCTAAGGTCCATTTGCGTTTTGATTAATGTGTGTGTGTGCGTAGTTGTGTGTGTGTGAAAGACAAAGTAGAAGAGTAACAAAGTAGAAGAGTTAATGCAAGGCTATCAGTTTGTGCAAGAATATATAACAAATATATATAATAGCTTAACATCTAATAACATGGTAGAATACTTGCAAAACGCGTAAAACATTCACACTAATTGAAACGCAAACGGAACTTACAAACTCATCAGTCTAGCCTAATCTAAATAAGTCTATAACCAACTAGCAACGTCATTTTAAAAAGAGTGAACGGATATCTATAGCGTCCAGTACAAGAATTTTAATTGGGTTTCATATATTTTAATTGTATTACTTGATTAATTTAATTATTTATTATAAGAAATGATCGGAATTTTCGCCGTTACAATTCTGAATTTATGGTTATACACATATACATTTTAATAAGACAACAGAATTTATCAGTCATGGCTTCCAACATTAAACATCTTCGTGCAGTTTGAAGTGGAGTGCCGGTAGCCGTCCTCCGGAATGGACGCGGTCTCTCGCAGCACATCCTCACCTGGTCTGTACTCCTGCACCACCTGCGTTGTAAGCATTACAGCAGGTGCGGACTCAGAGACGGAAATTGAACCTTCCCCGCCCCCGCTCCTTGACACTTGAAATTTTAAAGTGTCAACTCTATTCGCCGCTTCTAAAGATTTTGTCTGTGCCAGCGCTACAGAGTTCATACCTTAACACTTAAAGGTCAAATTAAAGTCGCAAGAATATACCTTCCGTATATACTCCTCGCCAGCAGCAAGTTCCCTCGCCAGCTTTTCATGACGTCTCGCAACTTTGGCGTCGTATTTCTGGAAAAGGCTTTTCTCGGCATCTTCGTACTCGCGGTATAAATGCGCGTACGCAGCAAGACCACGCTTTGCCTCTAGACTACTGATGCGTGCTTTAGACGTTGCTGCGTCGAAGTCCTGGTGGTTAGTAACCAGGCTGCAACAAAAAAATATAAATAATTCAAACCCTCAATTTTTATATCCAAAATGAAAAATCTTGTTAAAAGATTAAGACTATGAGTCATATATTCAATGTTTTGCAATAAATCAAATTAAGTTATTTCTTCGAAATAAAATAATATGAATAATAAATGTATTATTTTCTATGACCTTAAGGTGGATATCACATTGCTATCAATCTGTTTTTTCTTCGAAACGCAATCTTATCAGGAATTATGAGGACTACAGATTACAAACCACTATAAAATTGGGTGTAACTTCATATGTCTTATACTGTACATAAAGGAAATAAACTATTTGTACATTTATTACCCAATCCCATCGAAATATATTTTTTTGTACAATGTCGTAGCAAGCTCAGCCCAACACCAAATTATAATCAAACTATCATTGTGTACATCCGCGCCATCTATTGTAAAATCATATCACTGATTCGAAATTTCGTTAGCTTACGACGTACTAGAAGTTTCATCGATATGGTTTACATTCCATGATTACATATAGTAACAAAGATGCCAAAGAAAAAGCCATAAATATTTTTTGGACACGGTTGAAGCCGTGATTCTTTATTTATTTTGCTAATATTTATATAATTATATGAAATAAAACTTGAATTATTCGAAATTATTGTCAGCTCCATAACTGAACCATTTGCTTTTGCATTTGCAGTTATAAACACACGAACGTATTATTCATATCTGTAATTAAAAGATTATAGTTTTAAAGTCTTAAAATAGTGTTAGCTATCGTATACGTCAAATGATAATTCTTTGTCTTATCATTGGTTTCCCAACTCATTATATCTTGGTCTGTAACATACTCTATGTTTTTATAATGTAGTGTGTAATGGTTTTCCTTAGACTTTAGTCCTTAGATCATCTTGTTGGTATTGGCTTTTAATGTGGTGATAGACCTAAAAGACTGAGCGAGCGAAGCGAGCTTTACCGATTGTTTTAAAACTAGACGAAAAAGCACATATCTCAATTATATAAGCTCAATTCTTCTCCAATATTGATAAAACTTCAGATTCGTATTCATAAAAGAAGTTTTTAATTTTTTGAACTTAATCCAAACTCGAGAACGGTCAAATCTATTGAAAACTCTTAATATACTTTTTTGGTTGCTCTTAATATTTAGCATATCTTTGATTCTAAAAAGTTTTTGATTAGAATGACTTTGAGGGTCTCAGTCCAACACAATTCAACCCCTGCTCGCTCAGTCTCCGATGCACAGCACTACATGTAAATCAAGTAAATATCAGATATATCAATTTGTAAAAAACCAATGCGTTTTTTGTAAAATATTATTTCTTCTTACATTTTTTTCTTAAAAGCTACTTTGCTCAATATTATGTTGGTCTCAAACTGTAAATGACATTTAATTTACTCACAATATTAATCTTCCTATATATCTATTCAAAGAATTGTAACCATTTATAACAAACATGGAATCTTTATGCGAATGTACGAAGCAAGTATGTATTAGCAAACGATAATACAAACAGATTTCAAACATTATTATTTACCTACCAATTACTTTATTCAGAATATATTTAGTGAAGTGAATTGGTTTGCAGACGGTGAGTAATTTGAACCAATGTATCGACTGATGGCCTCGTTACATACCTATATCAAACCTTATCACAGTTCGTCAATAAAATATATATATATGTTTGGTCAAATACGATCATTAATTGTATTTAACCGCCTTTTTAAAATATAATTACACTTGTATAGTAAACAGACGCGGAAAAGGTGTTCTTGCCTATCCTGCCTGCCTCCAGGAGCACTGATTTTATGCAATATAGTTATTTATTTTAATAAAAACAACTTCATTCGCAAAGCTGGTATTATTTCCTAATACTATTGAATGCAATAACTATTTTATTTGAGTAAAGATTAATCTTGCTACCCTTGATACCATCCTGTATCCGTTGTCAATAAATAATGTATACAGCCAGCAGACACATGTATAGACAAGTTTTTAAAATTAATCAGTTGTAGGTCTTATGTATAAAAGTGAAATGAAGGTCTAAACCAGTAATGCTGTCAATACATTGTGAATACTCTTGTACTCACTTGTACTCGGAAGTGTAAAAGTAATGCGGGCGACTCATGGCCTTCAGAAATCGTGGCACGATGCCGTCTCCCTCCCGGTACAGCGTCAGGAGACGGCTGTATGACATGTGGTTGGACAGCCGCAGCAAGCGACCACCCAGCTTGATGACGTTCATCTCGCTGTTACGAAGCGTCGGTTTCTGAGAAATAACAATGATTTCTGAAGATCCATTGGCATAGTTATAGCGATATGACATAATTATTTGAGAGATATAAGCTCGCCGGAGTGAGCCTCTGGCCTTGTATATTAACACTAGACGCATAGATTTAGGTTTTTCCAGAATGGTAACTAAGCTTAGTTAAGTTCAATTCAAGCGCATTCTAGCAGTTTAGCAACTACTTAACAACTATAAAAGAGAAAAAGTTTTTTCTGGCACACATATATACATACGTTATGTACAGTGCTCTTTTTCATCTTCATGAACAAACCAAAGAAATATGAATTCTTTTGTTAATAATCCATTATTTTGTCCTCATTATTGTAAATCATATTTTTATCGGTATATAATATACTTCAGGAGAACTTTTAGGTAATTAATTACTTATAAGATCTTAGCAGAAATTTATATTAATTATATTTTTAATTTTCGACATTTTAGTACCGAGAGAGGCGGTTAAGCAAGCCGTATGCCAAGTCAGTTTTTAAGAAAGAGTTTAAATATGCGTGATAATGTGAAAAATAAGAACTTGTCAATGTATGTATATTTTGCATTTACCGTAGGACTCTTCGAGCCGCTTGAAGGGTCATGACGTAAACCTGTAACGGAAAGGTTAATATAAATGTATTTGTATTCTAAATAAATTAACTTATAAGAAAGTGGTGCTAGTTCTATTTATAACTCAAGAACGGTCGAACCGATTTGGCTGAAAATTTATAGGAAGGCAGCTTAGAGCCAGGAGACAGGATATTTTTTATCCCGTTCGATCACATTTATTAATTTATTTTATTACAAATATTAAATTACTATCTGACATCTGACAATTACTATCTGACAGTCACAATTATATGTTAGTTCTATACTATTCTAATAGACAGCGGTATAAGCGTATAAGTATTTTTTTTATACAAGCTAAAACTTAATAGGATAACCGGCCACGTGTTGCTGAGGATAAGTATAAGTTAATATATCGTAAACACAATACTGTGAAATTCAATATTTATAATATTTTTTATTCTTTTGTGGCAGGTGACAATCTACGAGTATTTAGCGACTACCAAACATCAGACTAATAAAACTTATCATTGATAAATATGAAAGTAAACAAGTAACTTATTCATTACTAATTTATAATAGATTTTCAGATTTCAGCACTCCTTTCCAATATAAACTTTATCAAAGAAAAATAATCTTATATTTTTGATCAATCATTTTGATCAATCATTTCTAATATTATAAAGAGGTAAAGTTTGTATGTTTGTGGATTACAATTTATAAGTTTATTTGTTAGAGGTAATCTTCAAAGTAAGTTATCCAAATGTAAAAATGACTTAAACAATATTTAGAAATAACTTTTATGTTGAATCTAAGCTATATTATATTATTCCATTGAAATGTTAATAGGGCATTTCGTAGAGAAAAATTTTGAAATAATATTGTCCAATAAAAGCTCGAGCGAAGGAGTTTCTTACGAGCCCTCTGTTCTGTACTCGCGGACGCAGTCGCGTGCAACAGCTAGTATTTAATATAATTAAATTTCATTTTACATACCCATATGGTGAGCGATGGTGAGAGGAATACCCGATAATGGCTGTTGTATTTTGAGGCCGTTTAGAACCTTTGTAAGAAACATAATTATTTCATTGTAAATAAAATAACAATGTATTTTGAAATAAATAAATTTATACAAATAATTAATTTAACAGTTATATTGCAACAACATATAATTTCTGAGAAAAGAAACTTATTACTAACATACAGATACATTTATTCGGTTGCTCTCGAGTCAGTTAGTTTCGAAGCAATTCCGGGTTCTTACTTATAACCTCGGAGCATAGCGGACTCGCGGCGTGAACTGATCAACTTTTAAACCCCGAATGGGTTCGAAATTAGTCGGACAACTTCCGATATAAGTGAAGTTAGTACAGCCGAGTAAATATTTGTAAAAGTCCTCAGATATCACGAAGATTTCAATATTAAGATATACCTATGTATAGGATTTAAAAACTAAACAATATACTTTATTATATCACCTGTTGCAGATTAACCCCCACGTTATGGGACGGTGCAGTACTCTTGCTGACTACGAAGGGTATGTTGGTGGTGTTGGCACTGCCGTCGCAGCAACGCATGCCTGCCTGCTTCATCTTCGAAGACACTGTAGGCAGCTCGTAGCGGAAGCTCTTTAAGCGCCTCGCGACCTGGTGTTACCATAATAATACAATACATATAACTGTTATTTCTTCGGAACGACATATGACAATGGAGTGCCCAATTTACGATCAGGCCTGATCTTAAATGACAGCACGAAAAGATTCTATAAATTATCTCATTTCAAAGATACACTTACACTTATTTTCATGGTATTTCTGCTAATATTTTAAAGTGATTTTATAATTAGGGACATAGAAAAACACCGACCTTTGATTTTTTAGTTTTGTATGTTGATCTGTCCTTTAGTGGTACAGTCATCTCTTCGTTGGAACCAACTGTAATAAAAAAGATTAACTGAATAAAATAAAAGTGAAATAATCGATGAATGCTAAATTAAAATGTGAATGCTAATTATTTATTACTTTAAATCCAAATCATAGATTGAATTCTGTTAAATTCCTTTCCGTTAAATTATAAATCATTGTTAAAAATTAACCTTTCAATACTTAAAAAGGACTCATTTTTTGAACACTATTATTAATGAAAATTAAGAAAAATATTTTTTACTTTTTAGTTCATATGATCACAAAAGCTTGTTTTTTATTTTTTTCATATTATCTTGTTTTCAAAAATCCAAAATTATCCGACGTTTCAAAGTGAGACAAAATCACGTTCAAAGTTTCCGTTACAGGCATCCATAGATAGATACATACAAAGAAATTAAAAGCGTGTTTAACATTAGTAAATTTTAGAAATAAACACCTATTTTCGTAATGTTTTTGGCTCCTACAGTACTGCTGCTTGCGGCACGTTGCCACGGCTCCGGCGACACATGACTCTTGTTAAACAACTCCACCACCGGCCGCGTCTCTTTGTCGTTTATGTTATCTAGTTTAAATTTAAACTTTTAGTGATAACGCTTTTGAGATTGCTAGGTCTCATATACTAAATCATAAAAATGTTTACTTTAAACTTTATTTATACAATTAATATAAGGTTTATTATTCTGTAAAGCTTCCTCTCTCTCTCTCTCTTTTCTCTCACTATAAGTCAAAATAACTGTTCGATTCCTGTACAAAAACTGATTACATAATGAAAAGTAAAATGAGGCAAACATGCAAATTGCCAGCTTCTTTTCTTATCTGAGGGTGCCATTTAATTCTTGCAACCTTACCGATTGTAGGACGTCCGGTTGAACACACAAAAATCATTAAGTACCTTCAATATTTTCCTGATGGCGATTGCTTTTCGGACGATGACGGATAGACGGTGAGGGCGGTAAACCCCAAGTGTCTCGAGATTCGTCCATCCATGGCATATGTTGTGCTATGTATACATAGGTAAAATAAATGTAGGTACATACTTGTAAGCCACCAGCATGAGTAGTTAGTAGGTTCATCATAAAAATAGAATAGGCAAATAGTACAAATAAAAAAGTTTATCACAATTTGATTGGAAAAATTTTAGAAATACAAATTTCTTATAAAAGAAAGACAAATTTTATTCAATTTTTAATTGTTACATCTGCAACTTCAGACAAATTTGTCCCAGACCTGAATTTATCGTTTTTATCGTCTACACTATTATTATACTCAGGGTGTGTTGTAACTTGGCAAAAAAAAATGATATTATAATTAAAACTGTGATACAGAAAATTTAAGATTTTTTCCCTACCTCGGACCTTCGTCGACTGCTTGGACTGATGACGACCATCGTGGTTTCTTCCACTGTTGCGTTCTTTGTTCCTATTAAATTCAAAAATATATATATATTTGATGCCGGCTAACAGAAAAAAAAGAAAAAGAAATAAAGATTAAAGTGAAGTGAATAAATCTAAAATAAAACAACATTTATTAAAAAAACGAATGGGATATAAGTTTGTTTTAATAGCTAAGTTGAACGTATACATATACTAACTCAGCATGCAATCCAGGAAACCGATGGTGAATGTTTTCATCCAGGTAGTTGTAGGAGTCGTCCTCGTTGCCGCATGCCACTTCTTGGGCCATATTTGGTACATCTATCTGGACTCCTTGACCGCACATTGCTAATATTATTATGTACTATTAACTTAATACAGGGTGAGAGAGGATGATATCAGAATCTACCTTGTTTAGGTAAATCCTGATCCCATTTTTGTTTTTATCCAGCGCTCAGAAGGAATGTGTAAAAATATATTTAAAACACAAATAAAACTATTAAAATTGTAAAATAAAAACACTAAGGAAAAATAGTTTTTAAAACCTCCTAAATATATTTCCTTCTCCGGTATATATTTTTTAAAGCTACGAGTGGCAAAATTGGCAGAATTAAAAATAAATCCTAACCCAGTAAAGTTTCGAGTATTGATAATATAAGAGTTTCAGATTTCAAATTGTCTAAAAATATCTCTGTGAATATTGATAATTTTATCAATACTAGTGTGACAGCAGGGACATACCCGGATGAAATACGAAATGATGAGATATATGAAAAAGCAAACCCTAAACCCAAACCAGTGGTTTAAGAATTATTTTAACATACACGGCCAAAATATCTGACGTCTTAAGTGATACCATTACTGTTAAATCAGGAACTGCCCAAGGATCTATTCTGTGTCCTTTACACTTTTTGTCTCATGTAAATGACATGAGTAACGCAACCAAACACTGTACCTGCTAAGAATAAGAAGTCATACCTATTGAGCATTAATTGTAGACGACAAGCTTTACTGGTCCCATAAAATTGAACATGTTTGTACAAAGTTACGACAGTTATTGGCTTAAAACACAATAGTCCATACAAATTAGGTTAATTTTAAACAACTCCTTCGCGGAATCCTCCGTGCAATGGGGGCTGAGTAGCTATAGCAGAACATTCAACAGTTATAAAAATAAAATGTACCAACTTCAAATATGTATTTTATACACAATTTTATCAAGCAACATACATAAAAATATACCAAAATAATTAAATAGGACTTTTCCGCAACTGAAACAAATTACCGGTTCACGGCCTTATTCGCTCTTTTTACACTAAAAAAACTTTTCTTTAACTTAAACAATCATATTTCTTAATACGTAAATAAATACAATATAATAATATACCTATTATAATATATTATACATATATATGTACCGTAATAAAAACTATATTTTAGATTAAATATGTTATAAATATTATACACAACCAATTTCACACAAGCAATTTTCACTCAAATGACACAAATCCTAATTACAACCAGTTCTGATGATAGCCATTTAACAGTTTTTTTTTGTAAAAATATATTCCATAAAGTTTAATCTGTTAAATATATGAGCGCAGTCGAGATCGGCGTGTTTACGAAAAAAATGACCATAGTAGGTAGATATTGTCGTTGACAAAAGTCCTCAACAAGTTTCAAACCATCGCCACTTAGTATCACCACTGGAAACAGCTCATGGATGAAATTCAGAATCATTTAGTAGTATGAGGACATGGCCGCTTATATATTAAGGTTCAGTTTATTTTTTAGTCCACATTTGCTATTTAACTTGTATCGATTATTGCATATGTAGATAATTATGAATCCATAACGATACAAGGGATAGTGTTTTTGGTCAGTTCGATAAAGAAATTTACTAAAATCTCAGACCACCAGTCACCTTTTTGGGATTTAAAATTATGTCAAATGCCAGCATATTATACTTTAAAATTTTTACATGTTATACAAATAGACTTAAGTCCAGCAGTTGGCTGCAATAGGTTTTTGATGATGATGATTTATATATTTCCGATGTAAAGTATCCTAAGTATAGCCTGAATAATTACAAATTATCTAAGTGTTCATGAATATAATTACATCAATACAATCTTTACAATTTTATTCTATATATATAGATATATAAAAAACACGGAATATTTTAGTACTTAGATTCCTAACTACACTTATAAATATAGAAATATTTTTAGTAATTTATATTAATTTCTCAGGTACCGTCAAAAATTTGAAGAAAAAAAAAACAAGAAATGCCTGTTAATTAAATGATATGATGCAAATATATTAGTCGATAAAATATTTGGTGACGACTTACCATCGCCATCAGCACGAGCACGTCGCCTTGCCTTTGGTAAAGAGACAGTTTCAAGGTGCGGACGAATTTGCTTGGTCTTGGTCTGATAATCACAAATTATTTTTATAGAAACACAGGTGAAGTGTGATTTTAGTTAAGAACATAAATATTAGAACCTTGTTCGGTGCCTGAGGGTTGAAGCCGTGTACTCTGCCGAGCATTTGGTGCTGTTCTATGAGATCGGGGTCCAAATAACCGCGCATTGGGTTGTGCGCTTTCTGCGGCATCTCCAACCGACGGATTCGAGCAGATTGCTGCGACACCTCTGTTACCAACAATGCTAATATCGTTTACATTAATGAATCCGAACTTTACACCTCTATAATTTTTATACACTACACACACACAGTAGACAGTTTTATTACATACGTTAGATAAACTTATTAAAGCAGAAACTATTTTACAGTTCCTAATACCTAATCACAAGCTTACCGATAATCTGGCACAAACTTACTCTTTTTCGGCTGAGCACGGACTTTTATATAAGGTGTATTTTCATCCATGGGTGGTGGCTCGGCGATAGTGGTCATGCTTAAAAATGTTGGAACATATTTATTACGTTTTGATTGTCACAAGAATGTGTCGAATACTAAAACGTCGTGCATTTTCTAACCTCCGTTTTTTTAGCTTCTTTTTTCTTCGAAGTATTTTAACTAAATCAATTTTTTCCTGTAAATCTTCGCAACGTGCTTCTGCATTAGCAAACTGATCGTCTACTTCAGGTATTGAAGCTAAAAGTAGATTTTTAACCGTTCAGACTAAGTAGTAGGTATAACGTCAGTGTCCAAATAATTAAAAAATATTCATATTTCTTGAAGATACTAAAAATTTACTTATAAATTGACGCACCCCTTATGTCCAATTTTCTTTCAGAACGACTTCCTTCTATACCCGCCACTAGACTACTGGAACTTCTATGACGCTTATCTGCAAGTGGGTACATAATAAATTAATTGTCAACAAACGTTTATAACGCCGCGTGAGGTTAGAACGAAAAAAAAATTTGCATTAACGAAAAAAATTTGCGGTATACAAAATAGTTTCAATGAACCATTCAGAATTAGATTCGGTTGATATTTCAAAAAATATAGGTACCATTCTACTAAGAGATCGGTACCTAAACCAATGAGAGTATCGTGTTGTACATTTTGTATATCATGAAACGAAATATGAGCACATATTTTAATTAAGAGGAGCACAAAACAGTTCCTAGTACTTCCAAAGCAGTTGTAGGTTTAAGCAACCTCTTTTCTGTATGCCTAAATAAATTAGGTACGAGCCCACCATTTATGAATTATATTCCAGAAATAAGCTGATGATAGTTTAAGAATGGCAAAGTCTTTAATATAAATTTCACTAAATTACTTTACTTTGATCTGCGAGTCATTTGGAATGCATTAAGGTAAATTTTAACAATCGTGCAGGGGACTAACTATGAAGAAGACTATGCCATTTTAGAAGCAAGACTCTTGTATGGTCACCCACCCATTTGCATCTCTAGACTCAACGAGTGCACGCGGTAATTTTCGTTTTTATCTTGACAAATAATGGATGTCTTGCTCCCGTACTTTCCTACTTGAACGTAACCCTACTCTATTTCTTTGTATTATTTAGTAATTTATCTACGTAGTAGAAGAGAATCAAATTAGCTTGAGAGCTTGTAACGAATTCCTTAACGCTCACGGTCAAAAAGTAAATTTTTAATGCGGCGACAATCGATATGAAAATTAACTAACCGTTTGTGATCTTAAGACCGTCGTCCATATTAACTTTAAATTTTCATACCACACAATAACTTCGTAATAATTTATAAATAAAATAACTGCAAATTGATAAATATAAAAAGGTTATTCAATATTAAAAGCACTAAAAAATCATTACGTCAAAGATGTCAAAATAATACCAATTTATAGAACAAGACACCATCGCATGCCTTCAAATCTATGTACTTTAATGTTAAAATAAAAAAGATATCCACTGGCGGCCAACATTAATATCATATGATAAAGTCATATAAATATTATATTCAAGCTTCCTACTACAACTAGTTCCCTTAGATTATGCAAAAAAATATATATTATACGTTCCTATATATAAATGAAACAAATTAGTCAGTCTTGAAATTCTTTCAACACCCAAAGAAAGAGAGAGCATTATAAAATCTCAATTCTGAAAGCTTACGTAATTAAAAAAACAAACAGTAGACCATTTATAGTATTTATAAGTTTTGTATAAGGAATAACCAGTTGTAAATGGCAGTTAAATAAAAAACAAAAATGTATTCTTACATTTATTAATTCAATATACACCTATAACTAGTTTCTGAGAGGAAATATGACAAACCAAATAATAAATGACAAACGTTAAGAAAATAATTCGCGCATAATACAGTTTATACCACGAACGCCAATAATATTAATACGTTCTACATAATTTTTCATATAAAACCAGAATAATTGCGTATTTACATATATGTTAGACATTATCTAAATATTCAGTTTCATGTTCATCACAAACACGATTGTAGTTACTATATTAAGTGAAATGCACTGCATACAGTATAAAAAATCATTCTCGTAATGAATATATTAAACGAGCGTGATGTTCTGTGCGTTGCCTTTATGTCGAGGTGCCGCCATACAGAGTATAATAAACCGCGACACGAACAAAGTACGCAATTTTACATATATTTTTGTATGAAATACCGTATTGACAAATCATTCAATGGAATGAATATGTTTATTTCAGTCAAATTCATATAGCAATTAATTGTGATAAAAATGCTACATACTCTAATTTAAAAACTAACAAAAATTGATATTCACACCGTAATATACTCTGTATAATTAACCCCATGTATGTATTCTATAGTGCATCATTAATTTCTTTGGCTCTAATTATTCCTGTCAGCGAATGTTTAGAGAAATTAACAAGGTTACTAATAATACATCGACATTAGGTTTTAAATTATTAAAATCAATATATAAATGATTAATCTAATTAAGAGACGGACATCTATGTAATATAAAAACTACCTTATTCTTCAATATTTTGAGAAAATAGTAATTATCAGTAATTAATAAAAATGTTAATATTGTGTTTGGTGTTTTTATTGAATATGAAAATGACGGTATGTGTTCCATTACAATTAATTGTATATTTGATAAATGTACATAAACATCTCAAAAGAAATAATCTAAGTGACTTTGCCCCCACTTTTGTAAAAACTTCGACATTTATCACAACACAAATGTGTAGTAAGATCTACCAAGAGGTTTTATGTATGTAAATTCTAATACGTTTTTATTTAAAATTGACTTTAACACAACAGAGGTAAGAACTATTTTTAAAATATTTATAGTTTTTATGTATTAAACATTTAATTACTTAAATATAAAATATGCTTATATTGTGTACTACGGCCAACATTCATCAACACTTATAGGTGGATTCCTACATCTCCGTCTCTTAAAAATGCATAGTTATAAATTTGCAAACAACACATAAGAATAATAAATAAAGTAAAATTAAATGAGACACTTATTTGTCTCTATGGGAATAATATGCCTTCAAATTTGACATTAGATTATGAATTATTAAAATGCTCTTCTATATTGTTATTAATAGGTACAAATGACTTATAAATGTTAATTATTATAAAATGACAAATGGCATGGTACAAAATTGTCTTTAAATATTATTTATGATATAAGTGAAAAGCACTCAAGAGAACAAAATAGCTCAAGACTTGACCGACGCTATTTACGTTTTTATGGCGCAATGAAATCATGATTATACAAAATAGAATGAATAGTGTTAATGAATAGCGCAGCTTATACAAGTTGCACAGAACGCGGGATCATCTCGGAAGTGTCGTACACTCGCACACATTACAACAGGCGGCATATCTTTTTCTTCACTGGTTCTGGTGGCTCCAATGCAGCCAGGATCGCTTCATCAAATACATTCTTTAGACCTTTCTGAAATTTTAAACCATAATATATCATTATTTTATTCCTTATTAAATTATGTAAATAAATATATAGAATATTTTTAAGAACCTGAGTAAGAGCTGAGCATTCCACATATTTAACGGCTTTCAACTCCTTTGCTAGTTTTTCTCCTTGTTCCAAGGACACTGGCTTTTGTTTGATCTTGGCTAACTTCTCCATTGTTCCGGGATCATCTCTTAAGTCTATTTGTGTGCCTACCAGCAAGAAGGGTGTCTTTTGTTGATGATGAGTAATTTCCGGCACCCACTATAACATACAATATATTTTAAAATCTACTTTGTAACTTCTTTTAGAAATTAATTATTTCAAATAATATAAATTACCTTTTCCTTAACATTTTCAAAAGAACTGGGGCTAACCACACTGAAGCATACAAGGAAAACATCTGTCTGCGGGTAACTTAGAGGTCTCAGTCTATCATAATCCTCCTGACCTGATAACAATTATTTATCCTTCAATATTGTTGACAACATCAATTACTAGTAACATAATTTGTAATCCATAAAATAATATATCTATAAATTATCAAATATTTTAATATAATAGTGTTTAGTACACACCTGCAGTATCAAAAAGCCCCAGGGTGTATGGTTCACCACCTATCATGACAGTCACTGCATAGTTGTCAAATACAGTTGGCACATACTCGGAGGGAAACTTGTTAGTTGTGTAGCTTATCAGCAAGCAGGTTTTACCCACGGCACCATCTCCAACCACAACACATTTTATGGTCTGCATATTGGAGGCTCTCTTTTATTATTTACTTTTAGTCCTCTAACAAACAATTTAGTGGTTCTGTTCTAGGTCACTATGAAATTTCTTTGTCATAGCACTACACAGCCTCAGTTCTAAAGGAAGAAAAAATATAATTTTAAAAAATATTTATTGTGTTCCATATCTTTGGCTAGATTTTCTACATAGGAAAATTACAATAATTGTAGGAAAACAACATTATAATAGATATAAAAATAAAATCTGAAGAAAATTAATAATTTTTAATGTCAATTATTATTTAATTTTTAATTTATATACCTATTATATGATATAGATGTAAATTTCCTTATAATTTAATGTCATATAAAACATATTGTAAAAATTACTTATTTACAGTAAAAATATGATATTTTAAAAAAACTATGCAAATAACAACCAAATCAATAACATAGTTATTTAAAACCTTAATTCCCAATGGGAGGTTTGATGGATTATTTATTATCCCTTATTTATATTTGATTTATGTACAATAAACAAACAAATAATAACTATTTTGGATGTTAGATTTTCATATAAGTTTTGTATAAAGTTATGCAATGTGAATATTATAAATAAAATTAGCAATCCAGTTTTACAATTATTAGAAGTTTATTAGATCTTTATTTAATTAGTAAAATATACTATGACAGTTTATCAATTGAAGGTATGCCATTAAGGATTTTATAAAATTCTTTGAGGGATGCCAAAGGGATTTCTTAAGATTGTATGAAAAATCTGTCTATTATTTTCAAATTTATATGATATTTCTGATATAAAAATCCTGTACATAAAAATCCTGTTGCATCGTAGCTAGTAACTGACAACATATATCTTTATATATATCTTTTTTTATAATTGTTTGTTTCACATGAACACAGTACATAAATAATTAAATTATTTATTAACCACAAATTATATTTTTATACTAGGTTAGAACCATTATTTCCAATTATAGAAATGCAATGCACACAGTGAAATTATTATTACCCTGTTAGGAAGTCAATTTTATTAAATAAATCGCAGAAGCCATTAATTAGTATATACATATATAATATTATAAAATAGATATATTCAAAGTATATATATAAAATGTATATATAAATATATCCAAGATAGGTACAAGATACATAAGGTATGTTATCCTATCACAGATAAAATAAATTTGTAATTAGGATTGGAAAAAATCCAGTTATCATTCCTTAAATAAGTAAGTATCAAAAAACACTTAATTTCTTTAATTCTGTTAAGGATATTAGGTATTTATGGAAGTGATATTGAATAAAGAAAACTAGCACACAACAATTCAATGTACAAAATAAAGCAACAAAAAAACTCGCTCAGCAAATCATAAACGCTAAGATAATAGTAGAATCGTAGTGTCTGCTACATGGCAGAGGTACAAGTAAAAGAGGACAATGACCCTATTTTATGTCATGTAAATAGATCGATGTGGATTATTTATTATTATAGAGTATTATAATGTAAACATTTACTTAAAAAGCAACATTAACAACACTAAGCTATTCATTCAGATTCAGGAAACAAATTATCGGCCTGACTTCTTACTAACCACTTTTGAACTATGCATTATGTATAAGATATTCATGCGCTAAAAACAGTTTTCATGACAATATTCAATGCTATTTTGGCGCAAAATACCTTAAAAAACTAAATAAAGTTTCACATTTTTTCTAAATAGTCAGCAATGATAATCTAGTTCACTCGGAACTATTTTTTTTACATAATCACGTCACAATACGATTTGACGTCCATTTTGTGTCGGATCTGAACAGCCCAAAAGTGGAAGTAAGAATTTACTAAGTGTTTTATCTATATTAGTATAATTTACTTACGTTTAATCACAGAAAAACTAAAAAAAATAAAAAAGGTAACTTAAATACCCGTATATCCAGGTAGAATTTACAAATTGCGAGAGACGGGTTGGGTTCTTGACGGTGACGCCATTGATTGAGTCACAGATATGAAACTTTTTGTGCACAGATAATATTAAATCTGTTGTGTTTAAAAAACACCTAACTTTTGTAAGTAAAATTGTCGTTATAAATGACGCTAGATTTAATTAATCTTTGACTGAACATGGCATTCAGGACATATAACATATAAAAATGTTATTGCTAAAATGTTAACTTTTGCAATAATAATCATGTAGAAACTTTACATCCCAAGAAATTGTAATTCCAAAACTTTATTCAGGCAGTCAAAAACTTTAGTCACTTGTTATTTGGGAAAAATCAACAACTGTGACACGTGAAGGAGTTCATATATTGGTATAATTCTAAACGGCCATATTTCGTAATAAGTGTATGTAGACACTACAAATAGTTGAAGTGAACAGGAAAAAATCTTTTTCTGTAGAATTATTACAAAGATTTTGTCCACTAAATTTAGGTTAGTGCAAGCTTTTCTTTTCCCTTTTTTTTGTTAGGCTAATGTTTGTTACTTAGAATTAAAAGAATAGCAACTTGCTTAAAACAATCTGTTACTACAAACTCCATCTCACTTAACTTCCTTATACTTTAATTCCTTTACTGTCCAAGTGATTCAACTTTGGAATAGTCTTCCTTTAGAAGCCAGATGTGTTCAACCGCTGGCAATTTAAAAAAAACTTGTAATTGCATCATCCAGTATTGATTCTTTGTTTTAAATATATTTTAATAATAATGTAGAAGTAGTTGAATATTTTACAAACATATAATATATATTGTTATTACCATGTTAAAATATCAATATAATAGCAATATTTTTTGACGTGATAACGTCTTATTAATTTGATTGATTGATAAACACCGGAAAATTATGAGTCATTGTCACGTTACGTCTGAGCCGATCGTGCAAGCGAGAAAATGAAACAAACAATCGAGAAGGATGATCCAACTAAGACTTCGGTTTGTTGACATTTACCACTTTTACATTTTGTCAGCCGCTGCACGTAGACTGTTTTGTCAATTGATTATAAAGTAAGGTGAAAAGTAAATGTTTTTTCCATTGTTTATTATAAAAACAAATGTTCGTCCTATCTTTAACAGAATAACTCAGATTGCAGGAACTTAAATATCACACATGTGTAAAAGTTGTTGATAAATGAGCACATCGTTACTTGTTATTAATACGTATAATTTAAGTTAAAACATATGAATTCACTAGTGCAAATAAATGTTAATATATCGAAAGAATTTTATTTTTAATTAAATCCTTGTTTGTATTTTACAAAATAATTCTAATTCAGTGATAATACAATTCAATTCATAAAAGCTTGCAATATTTTATCAATGTTTCCATATTACGTTATCACGTAAAATTATCGTCCGTAAAAAGACTTAACAGACAACTATTTTCTTAGCTGTCCTATGTTGTTTTTTTTTTGTTTAAATTTAAAAAAAATATATCTATATATTGCAAACTCAATGCATGAAGTAAATTTACAAAATACAAGCCGCTGGCAATAATTTGACGATACGGGTTTAGTTACACATTACGCAGTATTTTTATAAGTAAAATGTATTTAAAAAAACAGCAGGAAGATTAAACGACAGTCTGTATAAAATTGACATATGCTATATTAGATTTAAACTATAAGGTCAATATAAAAAAAAGAAGAATCTTTATTTAAATTTAGAATATCAAAATATTATTAACATACAAAAATAAATATTTAATAAAATTTGCAGAAACCGTAAATTACTAAAAAATAACTAAAGTTTATACCGGCTTATCTCAAGATTTAAATTTACCTGCTAGATTTCTGAAAATGTTTCTTCTTGGTGACGATTTCCCTAACTTTACAGCAAATACCACGATAGGAGAAATAAATTTCTACGATTGGCTTGGTGGATCGTAAGCATATTATTTAGCTATATATTTAACAGTTCCAACATGCTATATTTTTGTGAACATGTCCTCATATTAAATCTCTTATTTCTAATAAGATCTATTGTTGAAATAACATAAAACAATTCAATGTTTAAAATGTGTTGGACACCGTCTTCAAAAATCATAATCTATGTTAAATTAAGTTTTGTAGATGATTTTATCATAACTCTCTCAGGTGGGGTATCCTGTTTTCTCATCCATCAGACTTCACCCCCGTATGCACGACTGAACTAGCTAAAGTAATAAATTTGCTCCCGGAGTTTGAAAAGCGTAATGTGAAAGTTATTGGGGTATCCTGTGATTCAGTTGCCTCTCATATAGAGTGGTGCAAAGATATAAAAAGCTATGCAGGTTAGTCTCCAGTAATTTTGCTTATTAAAAATTATTCCATGGTCTAGTAACCATTAAAATTGTTGGTAGTGGTTCATTGTAGTGGTTAGTGACCATTACTGACTATTATTGATCTATGATCTGTTCCTAAGATTGGTTTAATTCCCACATAACAGTAGGTACTTTGTGTGATCCCACATTGTTGTTTTAAGTCATCGTCTAATTTAAGTTGATTAGATTTTGTCTTTTCTTTATACCACTAGTCAATAAAGGTATTGTTATCTAGTGTTGGTTTTATAAAAATATATAAATAGAAAAATATGAAATAATTGATACAGCCACAGTGTAGATATTATTTTAAACAGTGATTAAAGTTACAGCAAAATACTATAAAAAGTAAAGAAAAACTCAGACTAACAAATTAATAAATGTATTTCAAATATTTTTTACTGGGTTGTTAAGTGTATGTTCATTATATATTTTTTAATAATTTCACAGTTAACTAATACAAAATTACTAAAATTAAAACTTAACTTTATAGTAAATAAAAGTTTTAAAAAAGTTATTGGTAATCTTTTTTCAAATTATGTACCTATGTCTACCCATATAACTTAAAACTGTAATTTGAAAATATTATTCCAGGATGTAATGAAGATGAGAAATTTCCATACCCTATCATAGAAGACAAAGACAGGAGTCTTGCTAAGAGCTTGGGCATGGTGGATAAAGATGAATTAGATCCCCGTGGCATGCCACTTACTGCCAGGGCTGTGTTTATTATAGATGCTAACAACAAGTTCCGACTATCTCTTTTATATCCAGCTACAACTGGAAGAAATTTTGAGTAAGTTCATCTTGTTATAAGAAATGTACCTGTACTTATTATATATATTTATTTAGTCAGTTGTTCTTGTCTCTACAATAACAGGCATTTTTTGTATTTAAACTTTTGTGATTCACAATGACTCTTTATATATCTTTGTATCTTTCTATATAAAGATAGAATAATTAAAGTGAGTACAGCCAGGTATATATATACCTGGCTGTACTTACAAATAACAAATCAAACCCATTCAAGCTGGCAGGCAACCAGGTTTCAATGTTTTAAACTCATTCTGGAGGTCAAAGAGTGGCTTTAAATCTGCTAAATTCCAATATAATTATTGTGAGTACAACTGGGTAAATATATATATATGAGTCATCATGAATTACAAAAGATTATTTACAAAAAATAGTTGCTAGAACAATTTGCGATTTACATAATGTTTGTTTTTTGCCTTTTACTATTGAACTCACATTTGAATAAACAAATCCTAATGCTCTACATCACCGTTAGTGTTTTTTTAAATTAAAAAAAAACTTTTCTGACAAATTTTTATCCCCTATTTAAAAATTTTTAAAGTTGGTTTTCATAAGAAGCATATTGCCTTAATTTATTTGTTTATATCAAAAAAGAAGTGTTTATTAATAGACAGAGTTTCTATTATTTGAAAGACAGCTTTAATACATATAATACTTCACTGTTTTTGTTAAATATTTGTTTTATTCTTAATACACATTGTTATATAAAACTATTGTGGAATTATGTAATTTTTAGCATCTTAGTCTGATCTTCTCCCTATAAGAAATGAAGACCATCTATCATCACTTTAAAATGTATACAAATCCATACAAATTTAGATTTACAATTATTATAGCTGAAACCAATTTTTTGTGTATTCTGTTAAAAATATTACGGGACATTGAAAACCCTGCATATGGACTGGAACAATTACCTTAAACTATTGCTTTGAGTTTAGTGTCATGTCAGGTTTTGCCTCATCATCTTTTTTATATTACCGTACTCATACTAATATGGCTAATATATTTTTTTCAGTGAGATTCTCCGTGTCATAGATTCATTGCAACTCACCGACAAAGCTAAAGTGGCAACACCTGTTAATTGGAAGGTAAGCTGGCCAACTAGTCATTAGTTGTATATGATATTTAAATTTAACTATAATTGTATCTCATTCTCAATAATTTGTTTACAAAAAACATAATTGACTAATGCGATGTTATTACGCTAGTTGAGATAGTGTCTATAGAAAGTGTATAATAAAATGGGCCCATATCTTGGACGTGGTTTGACCTTGTACATATAATACGAAAATATTTAAGTTTGTTCTTCGTCATAGAAATAATAGCAAAGAAAATTCGAAGGACGGAAATTGAACACTCTTTTTAAAAACATTCCTTATTTTTACTAAAATATTTATTTTTTGTTTGTATTTGCATTGAAAAACTAAACTTCCTTAAGTCTCGGATATTCCTTAAATGAATAATACCGAAATAAATGCCAAATTATCTTTATGACCGAAATTACATTCGTTTTATTTAGTTTCAAATGTTATATTATAAGTTAAAACTTTCTTTTTATTCACATCTTTAATTTTATATTAAAGAAAAAAACCTGGAAGGTTATAAGGACTTCCCAATGACTAACAATGCTGACATTTTGTTTAGGGTTTGTTCTGCCCGAATCGATCTTATCACAAAGTATTATAATATTACACCATTAACTTTACAAACCTATTTATAACAAGCTACCCTTAACACTCGAGCGGATTTCAAAGTGTATACTTAAATATAAACAATGTTAAAATTAATACAAATTCATTGTTACTATTTTTCTTTAGATAATCAATAACAGCAGCAGAAAGTAACTGAATAAGAAATAACTTCTTTATATTCTTGATAATAATTATTTAATAGAATAGGAAGACTTAAAGCGTTATATATATAATGTATCGAATTGTAGTTTCTTGTATGTTGAAAGATATCGTATTACTGTCCTGTATTATATAATATATGTACATAATATATATTGTATATTACTATTGTAGATCTATGTATCAAGATAATATAATATATTAGTTTAATTTCTGTTTCATAAAATCTTTTCGTAACTATAAGAATAACGTTCTTTAAAAAATACTATCATTAATATGTAATATGGATAAAGTTATATAAAAAAAAAATTGTTTTTCGTTTTAATATGAGTTTTAAAATGTCACATAATTTTGTAAATATCAGAGATATACCTTACACCTTAATTAACTCATGTCTGAGGATAGTAAAAATAAGAAAAAAAGAAATTTTTTTTTGGCTAAATATTTTAAAATTTTATTTTGATTTGTGTGATTGAGAAACTCCAGATAAGAACCGAGTGAAAAGATAAAGAAATGCAAGATAAATGAGTAATCGCTTAACTCAAACATTTTTTTGATCAATTTGTCGTTGAAAGACCTACCACGACTCTTACCTAATCTAGAATTTGGTATCAATTCCAAATCGTTAAAATTGACCGTTTTGATGTTGACGAGTTTTCGGAATTCTGTGGGGGAAATGAAAAATCCTTATTATGTATTAAGTTGAAACAAAACAATTTTTCCTTGTCAAAGGACCAGCTCGTAAAGTTAATTCAATCAAACATGAAAAGAGCTGCATGAACACTCAGCAGGGCTTGTGTGTTGCAGGACTTGCAGCAGGGATAATTAAAGCCTACATTATTTTATGTGGGCTTTTATTTATTTAAATGCTTATATGTTACTTAACATAAATAAAACATTTGACTGGAACTTGTTAAAACGTTTTTAAATAGCCTCAAAAAAGAGTTATGTAGATACTTCATATTTCGAGTCGAGTAAGTGTACGTCATGTATATCACTGTTAGTACAATTTACAATATTCTAATCTACATATTTAAGAATTACATAACATACTGACCAGCGGCCGTGAGTACATTGATTTGTTTAAACTTATCTCGAAAATAATCTCTAGGGCCCAGATTATTACTTGCACAATTAGTTTCTCTTTCAGATACGAATGTTATTAAAAAAACTTATTTTGGGACAATATTTTATCTGATACAAAAAATAGTCTTTAAACCAGAAATAATTGAGAACCTCTTCATTTATTTTCATAGAGTTAAAATATTATAAGTTTTAGATCTTGCTATGTACGTATTGAATACAGACATATGAGAAATAATAGTATAAGTAAGTATTCAATAATAATAAAGAAGATTTTATGTATGTTATATAAATTTATTTCTATTTTTATAAAGAAACTTTTATAAATTTATTAAATTACATGGTCCGTTTCAATTATTAGATTAACAAATGTTGCTTTCAAAAATCATTCAAATACATGCATATATAATATGTGTAAAATATTAGCTCGTTTGTTTATGATCGTTAATTTAATATAGATAAGCGGTCAGATTTAAATATGACCGCGTTATATGGATTTAACTTGAATTATTAATTCAGTACACAACGGGTACTGAAACGGGTTAAAATGTAATATAATACGCGAGTTTAGTAATTTTTCGATATTTAATAGTACTGCTGTGTATAAATTATTATTTAGCTTTGTTCGACGGAGTCTTGAATGGTGTTTTGTTTTAGATGGGTGACGATTGTATGGTGCTGCCTACAGTCCCACAGGACCAAGTTGACAAGGTTTTTCCAAACGGCGTCACCGTGATACCTCTGCCTTCAGGCAAGAACTATCTGAGGAAAACTAAGTGCCCAAAAATGTAATCACCAAAACGTGGTTAGAATTATTGTATTTAAAAAATATCCTAAACTTGTGATACTTTGTATATGGGATGGTCCATGAAATATTTTTGTTATTCTTTCAATAAATGTTTTAAATGCAATTTTTTGGGTTTCTTTTATAATATTATATGTAATATTTGTTAAACCTGCTAATAAATCAACTTTTACTGTTACGACTTCGAAATTCGATTGTTAGTGAGGTACCTAATGGGAAGGTAGATAATATATATTGTCTTTAGTTCCAGTGTTAAAGTTACTACGTCTTATATTATTTTAAGGTTTTTAAGTTTACATAATTGTGATTGTTACGGGTTCCACTGATAAGTAAAAGAGAAGGCAAGAGGCATTCAATATAATTTTCAAAATATTCCTATCAAAGAAAGGCGTCAGTCAATACAGTGCTAAAAATGAAAGGTACCAATGTATCTTTGCATTGTTACAATTAAGTACCTACTGCATATTTTACAATATGCACGGCAAATATTTACACTTCTCTCTTAAATTAAAGTAAGTACTTATATAATACTGGATTATCATTTAAATGAACATTAGTCCATATAACTTTGGTCTATATATATGTATATACACGTAATATCTTATATATACATAAACAAAAAACTTGTAATTTATGACTATAAAATTAAAAAAAAAAACAAATTATACCGCCTACGTTATACCATTAATAACCCAAATACAAACTTGTTCGCTCTTAACACGGCATCATCACACATTAGTCAGAGCTACAGTCGATACCTTTCGTCATTTCGGCGTAGTAAGTCTAAACAATACAATTTTGTAGTAATAAATGAGTATAGTGCCGCGAGCACAGTGTTATGAAAGGACATTATAGTAATTTGTGTAAGGATTGGTACACCGAGCCCAGAAACGCGTGGTGCAGCGTCTGCGAGCGCGGGCAACAGTGAAAGCCTTCGCTTTCATCGTAGTGGGGAGCGCGGCTGCGGCTGCTGCAGAGCGAGGCGCAACAAAAGTGAAGGTGTGCGGCGTGGGTAGCGGCAAATCAGCAAGTCGGCAAGTCGCTATCGTGACATTCGGTCGTGTAGCGATCGTCCCGGTCCCGTGATGTACAGGTGGTGGTTGGTGGTGGCGCTCGCAGCGAGCGCGGTGGCAGCGGGAACGCGCTTGCCGCGAACTTCGCAACCCGCTCCTACTCCCGCGCAAACTGCATCTCCCCGTCTTCCACAGAGAAACTTTACGATATCTTCCCGTTCTTCCGTTCGAAACAGGTCAGTAAAACATTGTCTTACCCAATCCATTTTATCCTAAGGATATTTTTTCATAAGACGTTAAACCACAGAGCTAAATTCTTGTCAATATTTACACAACTTTATTAGGGTTACCTCACTTTGAAGTCGGTTGTAAAACGTTGTCGTTGTTATTTTCTATAAGAAATATAAATATCTCTCTTTTATTCCGTTGGGTTTGAAAGTTGTGCAGAATTAATTCATATTAGCTATAAGGAATAATATGATAAACAAAATCTTAGTAACATTTTAGTTTTGAAAATGTTTATAGCTAGAATAAGTATAACATATACTAAAAGATATATGAATGTTAATGGCTTAAATAAATTGGTATCATGAACGTTAAGGTAGGCCGTGGTACGAGGACCATTCACTTTACAATTATATATGTAGCCTTTTTTTCTCGTAACGAATTGATTCGTATAAAATGTTTAAGAATTAGGATAACTTTAATCTTTATATATGTGTTTGAATACATATCTTAAAGAAAATAAAATATATATCAAACTGGGGTTGTATTCATGGTTGATTGGTATTTCAATACTAAACGATTATTTGACCTTATGAATATGATAAACGAGATAATTTTAATATTTAACGAGATCGGTATTCTATAAGTAGGTACTTTGTTTTTAAATTAAATTCTTAATTTATTAGTAAATATCAATTTGCATTGGGGTTAATTATAGACAATATGGTTTAAGTGATTTCAAAGTAAATTATGTTAGTAACTTCTTAAATGGGTTTTTGACTTATAACTTAAAAGCAAATATCGTCCCTTTTTGGTTTACTTTGCATATAAATGTTAGAATTAAAGTTTCTTTGTCGTTTATAAATAAAGGCATAGGTCGGTTTAGCTAAATTTGGATCTTGAGATAACAAACTCAAAACATTACCCATCTTTTAATTACAGATGATAAACAAACGTCATAAAGGACGCGTTTATAAATAATTGAATTTTGGAAACAATAAAATAAATATTTACTTTCGTTGGTACACAACTTATACTTTTATTAAGTGGTGGAACTTGTAAGCTCATGTATAAAGTTGTCAAGTACAACTACGTTAATTAATTAAGTACGCACAACTTGCTCCGCTATCATAAAATTACTAACTTCGAATATTCAAATGAGTTTATTAACAACTAAGCAGATGAGGTCAATGAATCTTTTTATTTATTTTATTTTACGAGTCAATTCAAGTTCAGTAGACGTACCTATACATTGAATATTGTCCGATAATTTTATTCGCTTTTAAAATTCCATATTCAAGTTTTGCTTTTTATTTTACTATTATAATACTACAGTAAATATAACGGGATTTTTTGGTTCATTCATTTGTTAACCAACGGCTTATAGCATTCACTTAAAAACAAAGTTTCCATTTAACGTAATTAAACAAAATAAGCTAATAATTTAATAGTGACAAGTTATCCAACATAAAACAATATTAATACAATAGAACTAAATTTTTATAAAAAAATATTACCAAGATAAATTTAAAAAACAATAAATAACAACAATTGTACATTACTTTATGGGTGAATATATTGTTCAGAAGACATGTGTGAATATGATTTCCGTTACACATTTCTGTGTAGTATGTTTGAATTAAATTCTTTTTCGGTACCAGAATCTAACCAACTACCTGCTTGTGAATTTGTGTCAAAATAATTCGGTCGTAAATAGCTCCGATCAAGATTTAATTAAGGTTTACCCAAACATACCTCTTGCGTACCTTTTGTCCCAAACTTTTAGCCTGGTCGCGATTGTGAGATCCAACAAAAAACAATTAAAATATGCATTTATATGAATCCAAATAAACATCTCCACAACCCTTGCCTCCAACAGAACAGGTTTGCTATTATTATTATTATTTCAATATACTTTGTAGATGTAGATATGTATGCAAGTATGTCGACCATTTAATATAGCGAAAAATACATAGTAAATTGTGGAAAAATTCTTAGCAAAACAATTAATATTGCATGTCAGGTAAAAACAAGCGATTTCCTAGCCGCATACCGCGTGCATCTTTCCGCTTTCCATTTTCCATCCACTGATCAATTCTTTCGTTTTTCTCCTTATAAAGAAAATATTCCATGAATAAGTATATATTATAAATATAATAAGAAGACAAAAAACGTTTACTTCCTGTTACGTTCGCTCGTTATACGAAATATAAAATCTACTGGTAACTGCTTTACTGTACTGCTACATAGAATTATTGGCGTCCGATATTTATTAGAAAAATTAAAGAATCCTTTTGGTATTCCTTACGGGATATTATAATTAAACCATATTAACTAATAACATTAGAGAAATAATCTTTATTAATACGGCTATTCATGTGTTAGTATACATAAATAAATGTTTGGACATATATAGTTATAGTTTTTAAATGTAAGCTGAAAGCAACAGGTGTAATGGCAGGCCTGGTCTGGACTTGATTAAATAATACCTATGGTAAAAATGAGATCATGGTCATTCGTTGTTATTGTTCTACACTACAAATGCTAAATACTAGGTACTAATTACTGCTACCTATTGGTCAGTACATTCGGTCCTCTGACCTTAGTAGACCACCACAACGAAATGTACCTTCATATATTCCCGTTAGAAGTTGCTTGTATGTAGTGATTTATTTCAGAGGGCCAAGATTTAAGGACCCTTGACATGAACCTTGAAATGTTTAAGGAGCACACTGGGAATGTATGATAAATAATATATGTCGTAGATTTTACATTTGGCATCATAGACAAATTAATTGACAATTTACATAATTCAAGCGCCCTTTTCAAATACTGCCATCCCTCTCGCACTCGTTATTAAAAACCAATATGGCCGTGCTCTGTACCGCCAAAATGTCAATGTCGACCTACGCTCTGGTACAGGAAGAGAAGCTGAGCGTATTAATACGATGCCGCTTGGTCTGGGTACTTGTCTTGACATACCTACGTATCTGTAACAAGGACGTTGCACCGCGCAAGACAAGGATAGGTATGGGTTATATTTATGAATATTGAATATTAGTTTAATGGTCGTTAGGGACTAAACCATTGTTTTAAAAATCTACAAAACCAAAAATAATAATAGAACCGATTCTTAAAAAATGACTAAGATTCTTTTGTTCCTTTATATCTGCTAAGTGTAATCTTATTAGTGCATAGATAAGGTACAGCAGTGCACAGCCTGCGCTCTATTCATGACTGCCTGGGTTGACTTGAAGCAATACTACATGAAGTTTGCGCAATTTAACCCGATTGCAGGCGGAAGCTTGCCTATGTTAATATATACCTGAAGGCAGTTGTTTTCCATTGAAACGTAACGCTTTATAGCCAGGTTAACTAGGAATGGGATCGCTTGCGACATCATTGACAAGGTGAAAGGAATAATTTGTCTGTTAACAACGAATGACAGTACAACTTACTACTAATAAAAAAACTTCCTAGTGGAAGATATGTGTTTTTTTTATTAATTTAATTTAGTTTTGTTTTCTTTGTAGAAAATCTTTTTCATATTAATTTGTCGAGCAACGCTTGTTAACAATGATAAAAAACGAATTATATGAATAGTCAGTAATTGATATTGTTGGAATTTATTTCACTGATAAATATCTTGATAGACACCAAGTTAACCAGATAAATAGATCTATGCTTTTAGTAGCTGCTATTGTTTCAATTTTAAAATAGAATGGGGGAGTCCCACGTGATGACTTTCTAATTGTATTAAATTGTTGATAGTTTTCTCTATTACTCAACAAATACAAAAGATAATATTTCTAAAATTTACATTACAAATAAATATTTTAAAAATATTTTCTATTGATCAATAAATAGTAAAATAGCTGAAGAGTTTCGACAAGAAAACTACATACTGATATCGACTTAATGCATATTTCTAATTTTAAATACTCTCAGTTACGAGTCTCAGTCCACTGTCGAAATGACATCGAATTTAATTTTAAATTGCGTCCGACGAAAGGCGATTTCAACACAGCTAGTGCTCTGAGTAACTTAACCGTGTTTTAAAAACATGTTTGTCTTATAAATTGTGTTCCCAAAAAACAAATACTTTAATATTGCAGTTTGAATATTTACAATTTATATTTATATGTTGTCCTATTCACAAGTACGTGAACCGTATTTGATATTCATTAACAATATGGCGTTCGATGCGCTATTTATAATCTGCGACCGAATATGAAACCTTGTGAAACAGTATTCATTTTCTACACTCAGTACCCGTAACAATAATATATTAGTCGTTCTTTATCTGTGGTCGATAGGCGAGCAACAAACAAAAAGCTTGACGAGGATTAAATTTCAAAACGTGCGACCTTGAAACATCAGATTATATGAACTTTTACAATCTTAACAAGCAGACTGAATTGTGGCCGGCTGAGCAAATTAAGTTGACATTGTTTGGCTAACAAGTTTGTCCAGATTGATGGGTTCTTTTACATTTCGACTCACTCAATGTTCGTATCGTTAACAATAAAGAAATACCGTTCTTTATTATAAATAATTTAAATACAACTTTGATAGATTCTGTAGTGTCATCAACCTAATCTTATAAATATTTAATTATGTCGGTATCGTAGTTATGTTACCGGAATTATAATAGGGAAGTAAATTATAATATTTATATTTATTTATTTAAATATGTTGGTAATAAAAAAATGCTTGATACTGTTACGTTTTCTATAGTGACAATCTTTTTTAAAAGTTTAACTATAAAAAATCTATATTTAAAGATTTAAACTATTTTAAGTAAATATAGAATTAAATATTTGTCGACTGGAGCATCACTCGAACCTTTGACCTCTGGATAAACCGTACCATTGTCTATATTTGTGTAAATATGCTTAACATGGCTAAACATGTTTATGGACAATTTAAAACATTTAAACTAATATGTGGAGTTTGTTAAGACCCAATACAGGTTTGATTATCATGATACCTAGTGTGGTCGGTCTCATTATTTATTGTCTCAGCAATGTCAATGGAACCAAATTCGCTATATATTTACCAGCCATTTCAATCCATCTTAAAATTTAATAAATATTAGGCACTAATTATATTTCAGATTTTCTTTTAAAGGCTGATAAGAAAGGATTTTTTTTAAATTTAGATTGATTTAAAGTACAAAATATTTAATATTTTTAGATACATATTTTTTTTCTTTTATATTAAATTTAATATAAAAAACTTTAGTGGGGTTATTATGGGTTATATTTAAGCATTATATATTGTGTGTTTTTTATCTGGGACAGTATGGGGAAATCGGAATCTTTATTTGATACAGAGAAAGTGTTAAAACAGTTTTTCCGACCATATTGTCATGTACATACAACATGTAGAAGAATACTTTCCTAGTTAGATAAGTTTAGAAATTTCTTAAAATTGTACTGTAATGTAACACACATTAACTGAAAATATTACATAGCACCTCTAAACGAACACAACTCGCCCTTGACCTGAAAGAGTTCTGTTCTTCACGTTTCGTACACACAATCTTTTAAACAAAATTTCAATCTCAATCTTTTAAACAAAATAAAAATCTTTAAAAATAAAAATAAAAAAAAATAAATCTTTTAAACAAAATAACATGAATCTTTTAAACAAAATTTCACGTGCGTAAAAAAAAATGGGATGTTAAATTCATAAAATAAAATATGCATTAGTAAATGGTTTGAAATTTATTAAAAATTTTAGGAATACCGCACAACCTTATTTAAATTAAATTCATGAAACGCAATATATCTACTTGCTAAATAACATATATCTTATCAAATCCTTGCATTCCTAAATAATTCTAAGTTATTATTGTCAATACCTACCTATTGACAATAATAACTTTCCGTCTATAACAGACCCTAGCCAAGATCAGGCAACAGCCTCAAAGAGTGGACGAATTCAATTATCATTATATAGGGCACCAGTGTGGACCAGCATAGATCTGTTCCATGTTGGGAATTGTTATAGAATATAAACAGAAATACCTATATTAAATCAATACGTCAGAGTGTGTCAAAATCGACTTGCAAGATTTGACCCAGACTTCCAAGTATAGATAAATATTTAAATAATAAGCTAAAATGTTATCTTGTACAAACAAAACCGAACATATGTCCTATCCTAATAAGATCCATAAATAATATGGACTTGAAATTAAACTTTTAAAGGCACCTATAAAAGGTAAAGTAGATTATTTTTATATATCATTTAAACATGAACTAAAATTCCTCCTTGCTATCCGCTGTAGCGGAGCTGACCGCTTATCAGCTGAATGATTTACCCTTGACAAGGTTGTACTAGTGTGAGACAACATTCACAAACTAATTATTATATATAAATATAAGATTAAAATTGTGTCCGGTTCTAATCTAGTTAGGATATGTAGTTCACACAAGAGATAACTTTATATATTATCAATTAATATAGGTTTCGTACAAATCATCTGGAATGGAAAATAATAATAAGATAAATGTTTTTGTTTTAACTTCGTTAGAGATGTTTTTTTTTTAAATAAAATGAGAATTACGTTAAAATATAGTGTGAAGGACCTCCAAGGAACGACGTAGGTACCTTTTTGGTGGCAAAGAACAAAATTTTAAGAATGAGACAACACAACTCTCGTATGATTTTAAACAAAAAAATCCATTAAGTTTCCCCGCGTTTACTATTGAGGTTATACAACCGACCATATCGTATGATGATAGTCTGCTCAAATCTCGATACTCTGCGAATACAGCAAGCAACGAGTCAATAAGGATTTCCGATGTGATGACTTGCTAGCTGAGTATTATTAAAACTACATGACATAATACTACATACTCCTGTCAAATTCTAGTAGGTACATGTTTAATTATAGAGTTTGTACTGAGTTTGAACTGAGTTATTATATAAAGTCTTTAAAGTTCAACTGATTTACTTTTTTTAATGTGTTAAATAATTGGTTTCAGAAAATACAATAGTAAATAATTATCTAATATGTAGATAACTTGATAAATCAAAATATATCAGTAGTTCAAACTCAAGTTTCCGAATATGGGAGGATGCGATGGCTATTTAGAACTGACCTTGGAGCAGACAAACAAGCTAAATGATTTTAAATATGTATATATAACATTTCAATAAAGTTAATGTGGCTAAACATTTTTATAGATCATTTTAAAGCTAAATGATGTTGAAGATACTTAAACATGGAATTTAAGTATTTTACTCAAACGCTTAAAATTTAATCTATCGATGGAAGACGACATTAAAGGGCTACCCGTCAGTTTTATAGCAAATATATTTTAATTATCTCACTGAGAAATCGATAGGGCGATAGAATCTAGATATATATGCCTAATTATCGATTATTGTAACTTACCAATTTAATAAATCGTTGTAATTACTTCAATGAAAAAGTTTTTATTCCGATAAAAATTGTTTTTATTACCACAAGAACCATGAGTTATCGTCAGGTTCAGTTCAAGAAAGACGTTTATTACCATCGAGTTCGTTGGCATAATCGTTAATGTCATAATAATCTCGGATTGGGCAAAATGGCGTGCGTTGCCGCGTGAAAGGCCTTTTCTGTATAGGCTTTGATTCCAGATTATTTTCATAATTTTAATAAATTGTTTACATTTCATAATTATATAATTATTTATCTATATAATTTGAATTGTAGTGTAATAAGGTGTTGGTTAATTAATTAGTTCTCCAATACAATCATATTTCGAAAATAATGCGATTTCTCATATTTCTGTGTACCCAATATTAACTTATCGAACAATAGAATATTTCGATGAAATGGCAAGCGTAACAGCAGCAGCTCGACGCGCCGTAGCAAACTTAATTACGCGACCGGATTTTTTTGTCTCGCAAAAAATAATATCGCAATACTGTAGGTCGGAATCCAAACTAAAGTAATAATTTAAAAAATAATTTACACAATCAAGGATATAGTAGTGAATGTTGGTGACACTTTTTTTTCGATTACCAAAACGTGGCTTTGTAATTCGCAAGAATGCAACTAAAAGTTTCATTTATAGGATGTACTTTAATTTTACTTATATACAAGTATTATTAGCCTAATTAATTTTTTAAATTATTTTATATAATGATTTTTTATTCACTTCATGTGCGGATTTAATTAATCAAACATGGTTAAATAATAAAATGTAAGGAAGTAAGATTTCGGATATGTGCTAACGTAATTGTTTTTATTCATTGCGTTTCTATTGCCTTGACTTTTAGCACTGCAGATTAATTATTACCAAAAGAATGACATTTAAAGCCTCAGTTTAATATTTTTTATCTACTTTATACTATTAAGTATTATTAATACAATCTGTGATAAAAAATGTTATGGATTTATAAAACCAATTTGATTTTTTCTATCCGATCGCAATAACAAACTTGAGAAATACAGTTTTGTTCCTAATTTTTGGACAAAATAAGGTTTACTCCTACTTTCAATCTTATTTTTAATGTCTAAATTAAAATCAAGGACAAATCTCGTCGATGTCATAAATACGAAGTATTAAAAAATAATAGATAACAGTAAACATTCTTATATTTTTTCCGATAAGTATAAACCATGCATTTTGTAATCCTATAGGTTTATTAGTGGTGGTTCAAAATCCAATTTCTTTATCCAGCTCATTTTTTTTTCTTCTAGAACATTTCTGTTTATAGACGAACCTACTTACAACCAATTGACACATGTTTTATATTTTCTAAAAACTGTTTTTACATATCGTTTAGACGTCCTCGACTGTTTTGATATAAATACATATAAAAGATCAAACTTCTTAAGGGCATAACGAGCCGCCGAAGTAGGATTAAATTTATTTTAAATTCGTTTGATTCATAAAATATGATTTGAAACTGGAGTCGATATTATAACGCTTATATTCCATATACAGTATTGGTTTCCTAAGCGGTCAGATAATTTATAAATAAGCTTTAGCAAGGCTCAAAGAAAAATTAATTTACAGTGTTACAGATTATTAAATGCAATAACAGGTGCCTTCATGAAAAATTCATTACGTGCTTAGCCTAAATTAGTAATGATTCCATATATGATTGTTATTACCTAATTTGACTCTTTAGTTATAAAGTAATATTTTATTGTAGCTGAGATCTTAAAATATAATACATACTTATTTACAATATTTTCCTTACCATAAATTGTTTAGAATTATTTCCCTGCATGTCCAAATAGAAGGTCGGTAAAACTGACGCGTATGACCTCGTGACCTTTCGAAATCTCTCGGTCGTGTCAACTAGCAGTTTATAATGTAATGTTCCTCTGTACTTACAATACTAGCAAATATTAAGGCATAAACTATAACCGGATCAATGTTCCAAAACCCTACACCAATTGAAAACCGACGCTTATAAAGTTATAAAGTTATATTACACCTTAACCAATGAGTTACTAGGTATATTGGTAACCATATTTTTCCAATTCTATAATTACATCATATTCATAATAATATTACGTGTGAGCGAGACAGCGAGATGTAACGGAGCTCGTTGCGTCACATACAACAATAATTTCCAGCGTGTTTCATGTTAAGCGAATAGTAGAATCTGTAGTTCTAAAACTAGATCTATAAATAGTCTTTAGATCTAGTTGTAGAACTACCTTTATTGTTTTCGTCTTATTTTTTATAGGTAGTAATGTTTTCTAAAAATATTGTCTTTTTTAGACTGTTATGACGCACATTAAACATTTTTTGTCCGTGTAATAAGTAGATATGTCTCTTTCGCCGTACATTTGGCAACTTTTATTAATTATAAAATAATATTAGTTATTTTATATTAAGGGCTTTGTAAAAGAATTTCTCTAAATTTAAATTTACTTTTATATTATGAAGTACATATGTAATAATCTAACACAATTTTGTCTACGATTTTTGCCCGGGCTAATTTCTAAAACTATTGGACAGATTTTAATGAAATTTCGCACAGATATGTAGCTTGTCCAACTTAAAATAAATGTTATATTTCATGTAGATACGATATATTGAAAGGAAAATAATATTGATTAATTTCAAACAGATGTTAGTTATTGATAACACAGTTACCTAAACACTAAAAGAAATCAATATATTATGTCGAGTATTTTTATATTATTTTTTATTTTGAAGTTCCGACGAGAACGGGCACTTCTAAGTATTCCACGCAGACGAAGTCACGGACAACAGCTAGTAGTTTAATATGACTAAATACGTCATATTTGTTCAAACATTAACAATGTTTTATTTTTCAACAGACCTAATTTAATCTTACAGTTATTATGAAAAATAACATACAATGTTTATAGAACATTCTCTCATCTTACGACACCAACTAATTTATATTTTATAATACCCTTTTCAAACCCACGATATTATATTTCTAATTCTACTTATATATTAAAGAGATTATTGGTTTGTATCTATAAAAATTAAAGTATAAAATCGAGTATAGCTTAAAAAACCATGACATGAAATATTATACGTAATGTATCTAATATATATAACCTTTACTGAGCGTTTAAAACTTTCCGAGGTTCAAGCGATTGATACAGTTTAACTTCTTAATAATAACAACTTCAATAAAGAATTCTCTAAATGGGACCTTGTACAATTTATTATACGTAATAGTTTGTTGCATTGGATTGTAAGTATCAATAAAAGCAGCGAATTCGTGGAAGGCATGTCTTGCTTAATTAATCCACTCAGCTATTCATATTATGTAAGTGGAGTGAAGGTCAACTGTAGTGCTGGATGAATCTGGACATCTTCGCCATCATAACTTATATATAGGTTTGTATTAGTTTAGTGTTGTATCATATTCAAATAATATCGATAATTGTATTACTTAATAACCGATAGCCGGTTCCATCGAGTTCGTAACCCGTTACCAGCGATACTTGCATAATACTCCACGCCTAATTATATGATAAAACCATTGAAGCAAATTCACTAAGTTTGTTTTTATTTAAAGTGCGTAATCACATTTTTACTGTTCCTATTTGAGGCCCAATTCTCGTATTTGAACGTTTTTCAAAATTCACTTTCGACGCAGTGTCGTAGATTATTTTTTTATAAAGCATGACCTTACTATTCACGTACGTCAAAATGAACAATAACCAAACATATTTCGCACAGACTGAATCGTTTTTACATTTTGATTTTTTTTTAAATGTTTTTTGCGTGTTTTAACCTACTTAAATACTTTGTGTAGTAACTTATTTCTAATGCATAAATTGTAATGCTGAAAAAGATATATAGCAAAAAAATATTTAATTATTTTAAATCTACAACAAGACAAAACTTCCATACTGAACAGAGGCACTTGAAAAGATCTGTAACCTATATTGACTAATTTAATGAATCATAGAACTATTAGTATTTTTCGATATTTAAAACAAACCGGACCATAAGGGAAAACAATTTTATGTTCAAACAGAGTTGGAATATAAATTGCTATATAGTTTATGTAATAAACAATATAATTTTATTACAACACCCTGTATTGAATGACTTGCAGGACTTCATTCATAATAGCTGTTACAATCAATGATGCGAAAGGGAAAGCAACATACTTTCGTTTATAGAATTTTAGATAAGATTGGATTGTACCTATACATTTTATTTAACACATTAATATTACATATATATATATTAAATTGAGTTATATTACATATATATATATTAAATTGAGTTATATTTGCAAGTAGATTTGGTATTTGTGTTACCTGTATATATAGTTATACTAGAAACCTATACAATTTCTATTCGTAATGAAAACCATAGTATTAAATTTTGTTTTAAAAAATTTAAATTATTTTCTTCAAAACGGTTGATATCATTATTGTAAGTCATTTATTTAATTACAACTATTGACAGAAGAACCAACTTGTTATAATTCAAACTTTTCGTTGAAATATTTTTATCGATTAAAGGGGTTGAATGTGCCTCACAAGATATACTAAATGAGCATCTGATAGACTTACTGACGATTAAAGTTTATCCAAAGAGGTGGAAAATTTTCTTGGCATTGATGTCTGAATGAAAGAAAATTTTATTGCCTTGTGTGTTCTTACGTCCTGAGGCACAATTTTGACGTCAACTTATTGAATCTACGTACAATATTTTAGGGTTCGTTTTGTTTCGATATATATCTCATTCCCTTGGAAAAACAAACTTATTTCAAGTAATAACTACACTAAAACTAAAAAATACTAAAAGAATACAATTATAAAATTTGCGCGCAAATGATTCATTTATTGCAATGAATACAAAAGCTTTGGTTGGTGAAATTTTGTCCAAAGATTATTAATAGATAAAAGATACTACATGAGTCCATATAATATACGTACGTGCTTATGACAAATACTGATCCATTTATTTATTTAATTAATTATTCTTCCATTTACTGATGATTACGGAGAAAAAAAAGGCGAATAAATGTTGACGCTTGTGGAAAATATAATTTTTGTTAAAGTATTAAAAAAAAATGTATTTATGAATTATTTTCATAAGAAATCAAACAGTTATTACACAAGAGATATAATAAAATATTACGATCATAGCTATTTTATACATTGCGTTTAAATTACCTGAATGGTCTCCCAGTTTGTGCAAAAATTTAAATCAAACGAACAATTGACGAAATAATTTTGTTGCTAGTTATCTTACTTGGAGTTATTAATACAATGATTTCATTAAATGTAATGTAGTCAAATAAATAACAATATAAATTTCTTCTCGGTTCTCAATTAATCCAGTTGAGTTAAATAAAATAGTATAGCAGACTTAGTAGCTAAGTACATATTTATAAATTGGGACAAACTTCAGTTTTTAAAGCATAAAAAGTACCTGAAACTCTCTCCTTCTCTTCTTATCATTTCACGTACCAACAATACGAAACAGGAATTAAAAAATATATAATATTTAGATTTTTTAAATAACTATAGTATTTAAGAAGCTCGACGACTTAGAAGACAAGGCTTACTCTACATAATATCGTCGCAATACATAGGTATGGTTGTAGCCATGTGGATACGTAAAATAGATAAATGAAAATGTTTTAACGATGATTCAAGCGAGTAACAATATATTCAAAGAGGTAACGATTTCTCTAGATGAGGTAGGTAATGAGTTCTCATTATTGTAAGACATAATGAACTTTCCCTCGTTGGCCTTGCGTCGCCATGGTGTCGTCCGGCTCTACTATGAGAATTCCTTCAATAGATACTTCTTTTAATACTATTGAATGTAAAATATTCAATAAATATATAATAATAATATTATTGATTAAATGTAACGAGTAATTATAGAAATATATAATTATATACCTATCTATATAGGTCACACTACACGGAATCGCAAGAATGTTAAATGAATTCAATCGCTTAAAGGTTATGTTATAAATATTACCTACACGTTTCAAATAACTAGTATTTGTCGGTGACTTCGTTCGTGTAAGGTTAGGATCACTTAGATATTTATGAAGACTCCTCAAGTAATGAAGATTAGACATCGTTGAATTTAAATTAATTCATGCTAACCAGCATGGAATGAAGGATAGTGGGATAAATGAAAAGAGTGGTACTGAAATCTTAAATAAATATAAAATGAAAAAAATAAATCGATACGAGCAGGAATCCGAGCTCTGGGATAACGTTACGGAACGGGTTATTTTTACATACATATTTAAAGCATGTTTATAGATATTTTCAAACAGTGGTATAGGTCATGTAGTCACACGGTACAGAGCTCTGAAGCGCATCTATTCTAGCTATCATAACTTTTTGTAAGTCTGTGACACTGTACTGCTCGGAAACAATCCTCGCAGTTTCTTGGTAACAGTTACACTATAATTCGACTAATTCTAATTCTCTAATAGAGGATAAGACGGACGATAAGTGTCGGCAAAAAATCTGTCCTCATTTTAAATCATTGCCGACATTGTAGATACAATACATGTAAGTACAAGTATAATAATATATTTTATTATACGAGTAAATGTAACTTTGACGTTTTCTTAGGAGGGTATATAGTTAACACTTTTGCATTACATATTGTGTAACTTATGTTACTGACACTCAAGGGACAGTAGATGTCAAATAAAAAAAAATCTCTCTTGAAAAGATTACTTTTTGAATTATTTATAAAATATATACTCACCATGCTATTATGTAGGTGGGTAGTCGTTTTTAGAAACGAAATCGGTTTGGTATGCAGGTAAAAATTAAAACATATACGACGTTAATTAAATATGTCCTGTAGGATATTTATATACATATATGTATATATATACATATATATATGACTGTAATTCCCCTTTGCCTCTTTGTCTGGGGAAAAAAGAGGCATTTCGCTCTCCTCATATAAACCGATAAGTCTTGGTTTTAGGTCTTTTATTTCTTTTGCGGAATATTCCCATGGGTTAAGATTTTCTACTGTAAGCCGAACAAATTCCTAATAAAATATACACGATTCAGGAACCCATCCGGCTCTAATCATTGTTTCTCTGAATATTACATACCATAGTGACACCCTTCCCCTTTTCGACGAACCATTGACAGGTCATCAGTACCCCAAGCACGAGTTTTGACGTTACGAAACGTTGATAGTTTTCAAGCAGTCACGAAACGAGATCTTGTTTGTGATTGGTTTTCTGACAATCTTAACCAAGAACTCGTTTTGTGACTGTTCGGAAACTGTCAACGTTTCGTGCTATCAAAACTCTTACTCTCTGCTGGTCTCTTACCATCATTACTACAGATATCACTCCACCTAAACGGCTGGACCGATTTTGATATATTTTTTTTATGTGTTTGAGTCGGTGGATAGTATGCCAACAAAGTTTTGATTTATAGTTATACAGTTTGTCTCGTTTCAAATAAAACTTCAAAAAGTTAATATTCTTTTGTTTTATTTTGTAGTTTATATAATTCAAAGCAAAATATATTTATTGTAAACATATGGTAGGTATTCATAAGAAAGATAATATATATATTTATCAAAGATATAAAGGTTTTAGTCGTTGGTATTTATTTGCCTATGATTACCGCCGCTATTACCTTTACATTGCCACGATATTTTTTTGAAAGTTCTTCCTATAATGTCTGGATTCATTTCTATTTATGATATAGAGATAGAACTTTCGTTATTTTAAGATAGCTTTGCGTCCTTGCTTTAGATTTAATTAGCTTTTCCTTGTAACGAACACAGATTAAATTATATTTTGAAATATTATATTTTATCTTTTTTTTTTTTTAATAGCTACTGTGTATGCTATGTTGTTATTGATGGTTCTATATAAGAATAGAGAACCATCAGGTCCAGGCTTTACTGATTGCTTGAAATATTAACTTAAGCGTATATTCAGGCAGTGTCAATCGTCGGCTAGCTCGAGGCTGTTGCTATACATAATTCTAACGAGGTGGTCGACCGTCACTCTAATCTTTCTATTTTCGGAGCATGTCGCATAGAGATCATTAAATCAGAACAACCGAATAAATAATCATGAATGTCGGTAAACTTACACACACAATCTGTATTTTGATGTCAATCAATCTGCGCCTGCGCCGGTGTGGCTGTTTGTTTATTTATTGCTGCCAACTGGTTTTATTGCGTACAAATTTTTATGATTTCATTGTATTATGTCACCATTTGGTAATATTAGATGAAATATAACGATAGAGATCAAAGTCAGTACTAATGACTTTTATCTTGTCATAAACAGTTGTTAAATATTATTAAAGACAATTAGGCAAGCAATTCAAGGTACTAACCGTGTGGTCAGTATCTGAATTGGCAATTTGTATAATACAAGTGTCTTCTGTGAACACGTGACTGTAATACTAAAAGGTTAAACCTTGAAATAACTTACAAAACATGCATATTACTTTAATTACCTATATAAGAACTGAACACAATTTATTGTATTCGTATTGTTAATTGTAAAAAAAATCCTGATAATAAAAAAATAAAAAAAAAGAATTTGGTGAGAAAAATATTTATATTCTATGTTATCTTCAGACATGAACAACCTTGGCAGTTAATGTTACAACAATGTAATTAACGGTTCTGTTATCGTTCGCTAACTTTACTTTTAATTACAGATCTGTACCTTCCGCCCTTGTTCTGTGAAAACGCTAACAATAGAGGCGGCAGTTATTGTTAACGTTAGATAGCGTGGACCGTGGGGTCGCGTGCTTTGAAGTTATGGAAGGTTAAGATGAAGACGGCTTTACATTTGAGATTTTCAAAAGTACGATATTATCCTAGCTTCTGTTATGAAGGCAGAGCTGGTATCCCGTAAAAAAGCATATTTACTGTCATTACACGAAGTATACCGATTGTTCATGAAAGAATTAATATTTACGGTTTTTAAGCATTTTACTTTCACAGTGCGTAAATAATAATAGTTATAGATTTTGAGTACGATTTAAAAAATACTTAATCATTATTCTATCTGCTATGAGTTGTTGTAAAGAAAAGAATAGAAAATAAAGTCAGTATAAATATTATATGACTATATAAATATTATACAGCACACTTAGCCGTTGCATAAGTCTTAGATTCAATAAGAATGTAATTATACCCAGAACTTTAGTTATTAAAGTTATAACTAAGCGTTAATCTCATTTACGAACCAATTTATTTTTTCCTTTTACCGACAATGAAGGCGTGCACTTAAATATTGCTTTACTTAAATTCTTTCTTACGTCATCGACATTTTGGCTTTTCTTTCCGAATAGCATTAAATTAAATGTTACATGTGTTAATGTTAAAAGTCTCAATAAACAATAATTATGTAAGTTTTAATTAAACGGGACGTTTGTAATACCAATTAGACAATTATTTACCAATCGCTTATATTCAAAACGATTTATAACCATATCAGTGGCAGCATTATTTAAAACATTTTCATATGTATAAATATATTATACAGATGATCGAATGTAATAGATAAACCTTGGACGAGGTGCGCCGGCGCATGTGGCGCGGTGCAAGCGGCTGTCGGCTCGCATGATGCCGAGATTGCCCTGATTTGCTTTAGTTTACTACTAGTTTGCTACGATCGGACACGCACTGCAATGATCTATGGTAATGTAATATCTAAGCGACCATTCGTCATAGGCAAGACCGGTAACATATATAATTAATCAACCCTATTACTTACGACCGCATATGTTCTCATAAATTGTCACAGAGGTTCCTTTTCAACCAACGCTTGATAGTTTCTTATGCAATGTGACACATCTGTCTCTTTATCATTTGTATGTAATTACAACTAAGTATCTAATGTACAATATATGCGATGTATATATTCATACATTTCGGAAAGTGTCTTTAGATTTAAAAAGTATTACACCAGACAATTTAATTCATTCCTTATATGGCCGTCCAAGCTGACAATATTCAAAAACTTACTCACTTATTAGGATATAATTAGTAGGTATGTATAGTATTCTGTAAGAATTACAACGCTTCAATAAAAGTTCTAATGAAATAAGTGAGTGATGCAGTTCAGCGTTTGTCAACATAACTGTAATATTTTTATGAGCAAATAGTTACAAGTATAATTGTGTTAATTTTAAATTCTGCTTGTCCAAAGATCGAGTTAAGGAACTGGTTTTAAAAAGTGGTTTTCTTATTAAATAGGACGTTGATCTTTGCCCGAGAAGAGGTATTATGAAATTTTCTGCTTAATTTGTTTTCACTTCGTCACTAATATATATAAAAATAATAGAAGTAATTTACATAAATTTGTAACGGTGTCCATTGTGGTCGTACTGTTGTGAAATATAAGAAAAAAAAATGGTATGTTCAAATGACACTGCGTAAATGGCATTAGTTCTTTAGTTTTACAGCGAGCAGTAATTACTGTGACCGAACACATTAACTTCACAAAAAAATTACAGTGGAAGTAAACTCGTTGGTAATTCATTATAACGTGATGAACTAGAATAAAACGATAATTTGTCAAGGATAGGTATAAAATTATTTCATGTTTATATGACTAGTACAAAGTCAACGTTAAATTATTTAAAACAGATAAGTATACATAGATCTTATGAAACGTCATAATCTAGTTGCTCGATTCCAAATGGTAGTTCCCTGGAGATTAACCAACAAGGAACTCTATAGCTAGGTACTTTTTTATCTTATTTTCTCACATATGTCACTGTGTCAAAATTGACTAATTATTGTGCCCCGATCGTCAGCTGCCAAAATTCAAAAGGTTTCTTCACTTCTATAATATTATTATTTATCTTATTTACAAGCGTGTAACTATCATAAAAGGTACTTTTACGACAAACAAGGAAGCATTTGACAAGCTTATGGGCCGTTTCAATATACGATCTGAGACACTCTACCTCAATCGGTGTAAATAGCATCGCATGGCGAAATGGCTGTTAGTGTTAGTGCCTCTCTCTGATTGGGTGAGACGCCTATTAAATATTTTTCAAGATCGAATGATATGGTTTATATCGTATAATAAAATGCAACCATTATTATAAAGTTTGTGCAAACTTAGTAAAACTTACATTGATAAACATTTATACAATCCCATCATTATATTTATAATGGTATAATGTCTTTTAATTCTCCATAACCTCTTTCCGCAATACAATAAAAGGTAGTGGAATTTTGACGGAATATTGTCTGGAGATCGTAAGACACCAAATACGCAAATTATTATATCCTTATTAGGGGCATATTATTTGAATTCTTATGATGCTACGACCCTTAAAAGAATTAGATTGTCATAACTATTTTATCACATTATAAATATTACCATTAAATGTTCAACATTAATCTATATATTACCTATATATAGATTACGGGTATTTATTACGTATTTCCTATTAGTGATAATTGTAATTAATTTGAATGAGATTAATATACATCCATTGGCCGCATCAGCCAGGAGCTTTATCATTCATTGTTTAAAAAGTTTAAGGATACATAGCCTATATAAGCGCCATTATTGCCGAAATATATGAATTACTTACATCTGTTAGTACCTACATGACAAAATGTTGTAAAAGTGTTATTTATATGCATATAATGAAGAAATTAGTACATGTTATATAATAGTCTAAAGCCGCTCCAAGCGTTAGCAGCTTATAACATTTAAATTAAAATTGATATATCAAGTATGCAATGTTTGTAATAATGTTAATAAACCTCAAATATATATATTTATGATATGTGTTATATATGTTATTTTGCATTGATTTCTTTTTTCTCACATGAGTATTAAATGATTAGATTAAGTATTTATTTGAAAAATATAAATAAAAACTTATTATACTCGTATCAAAATTAAATGTAACATCAAATAATAAATTTATATCTTAAAATTATGCATTACGCTTATAAACCTAACCTTTGCATGTTACTTATTTTACTCAAGGCTACTGGAACAATCACTCTCGTTTTTCTGATTTCAATTCTTTATAATATTATATTCACTTTGCCAAATAGTAAATATTAATTTATTCATGTTGGTACGACTGGAGTTTATCTGAAATATTAAGTCATTTCTTAATGATTATCGTATACCTTTGATTTAAGTACAAGCCTCATTTATATTTAATAATTTAATGATACTATGTAAATATATGTCATAGTGCTATAACAATAACATATTTAGAGGTGCTTAGTGTAAATATAAGACCTTGCAGTGTTGATAAGCGACCCATAAACAACGCTCACTCTGACCTCGAAGAGAGTTCCGCTCCGGACCACAACGGTAGTACTACACTACACTATTCATTATACATTTTGTAAGATAATATTAAAGATTTCATATTTATGAAGTACTAAGTACTACAAATTTACATAGGACCCTTGATATTACGTAATTATAATGAAAAATGTTAGACACTACGTTTATTTTTTTGATATAATGGATATTTAGATTTCATTTATTTGGCTGTCAATGAGACGCCCAAACAGCTGACTCTATATTGTGTCGTAAAGAATGTCGCAAAGGTATACATTAAATACTCACACCTAAAACAAATAAGAAAAAGAACTTTGAAATATATTCACCATACTTAGTCTTGTTATCTTGAACTGACGAAGATAATAATAATCCGAGCCCGTATTCCTGTAATGTAACTAGTTTCATTATTTGTGTTTAATACATTGAAGACATTTTGTTACTGATACATAAGCTCTGGTACCACAAGTGTTACGTGACATCACATAACGAGCACAAGCCACGTTCACACGATATTTTCACACATTACTTATATTACTTAATATTTTTTAAATATCTTCCTTAGTATTACAGGGAATTAAATAATTAGGCTGATTAATTTGGGGTTATGTTTTTCTCTTTTCTATTACGATCTGTCAAAATATAGTTTTCCCGCTATTCATTTAATAATAAGAAAATACTCTTACGGCCAGTTATATTTAAAAAGAAATCTATTAAAATGTGCTCTATGAACAAACATTTTAAACATATTATAATATATGTACATAATGTATGAATTTAAGTGAATAGTTGAATTAAAAACTTCCATTTATTATATATATATATATATATATATATATATATATATATCAGTTATAATTCTTCACATATATATTAATATGTACAACGCATTTCTTATGTAATTTGAAGTCATCGTGCATAATACATACTTACGCGTAAGTTATGTTACGTAGTTACAATCTACTTATCTCTAATTGGAACATATTACAAGCTTGCTTGAACATTAACTATAGTATTATTTTTTTTCTACTCATGTGTTTTTATTAAGTGTGTATTCAAGAATTCACAAAATCTATTCATTTAAAAATGTCAATCGCTGAGACACAATATACTTTTGAAAAAAGTATAGGTGTATTTGGTATTACTGCTTTTTTTACATATAAAAAGAACGACAATATTTTTTTTGTTTAATATTGATTAAATACAGAATTTAGCAGATAAATCATATTAAGGAATATAGTTGATTAACATTCGACGTCAACAAGTAGCTTGTTGACCCGTAATTACGACCTCAATAATGTTCTGACGATTTTAAACATCGAAGTTATTCGGCTTATACTTTATACACACGACCGTTAAGGCCTATTACACATTACATAATATGCCTTTTAATTTTACCCCGCGTAAACAAATTGACATATAATTATAAGGGCTATTATAATATAATTAAATTTTTATGTTTATTTCTTCATAAATTTTAAGTAAAATAAAATATAATAAAAAAACAACCATCGTATAATCTACATTCCTAGCTCCATTAATATACGATCGCTTGCAACTACGTACAGTTATAAATTATATTTAATGGTTAAAATTATTTACTCTAAGACTAACTCTCAAGGCTCCGCAAGGAATCGCTAGCGTATAAGCACTCAATAAACTCACCGAGCTCTAATATTATATTGACAGGTATTTCTGTAATTCTTTAAAAAAATATATTAATTTCCGGTATAAATTAATTATTACAGATGAAAGGATGTATATGTTTCTGACACATTTTGAAAAAAAAACAATGTTTTTAGTATTCCTATTTTTTTATTATACAAAAATTAATGATTATTTAAAAATATTTTGTGATAAATTCTGAATTGAGTGGCCATTGTGATAGAAAGTGTTCGTGGCAAGGTTACAAGTGGTTTGAGTTAAGGTAAATGACTTGGCGGTGATGGATAACAAACATTAACAGATTGATCGCTGATGCTGACGATATCTCCCTATTGTGTTTTACACGCGGCCACTCACCAGATAAATACTGATTTCAAAGGGGCCTCCTACAAGGCTATCATTATGAAATTGTCAGCTTTATATAAAATTAAGAAAATACTGCGACCGTGACGACTGCAGTCACCAATTAAAAAAGAAAAAGTTGCCAACTTTTTTTTTATTAAAAAAAATAAAAGCAACGAAAAAAAATACCTAAACAACAATTTACCTTTTTGATATTTTAAATAGCGACCGATATATGGTATTGAATACATAATATTATAATTATTTTGTACATTAAGTATAATACATTTATTGAATGCAGCTCAGTTTAAAGCGTGTCATAAATATCATATTACGTAAATGCCTTTCCCTCAGTGACCGCCTGCGCCTCGCACTCTGCCCCAAAGCAGTCACAAGTCCAGTACCAGCAAGATTCTGTCCGGAGTCCGATACCCGGGTCAATAAACTGCTTTGATTGATCAATTTATCTTAATGATTTTGATACATTTCTTACATATAATTTTGTTTGATTCTACAGTCATGATTAATAAATAAAAAGAAAAGACAAATCGAATTAATGGATTCATAAGATGTCTAACTCGTAAAAAATATAAAAACATTAATAATAACGGCAAAGCATTGACTAATCATTTCAATCAAATTCAAATTCTATAATCTGAATTTTGTTTTCAATACTAATTCTATATTTACTTTATAACGGTATCGACGTGTCTCCAAATAGTTAAAACACCGATTTATTTTATTTTAAATATGTTATATTGTAAATTAGCAAGTCTAAATACTTTTTAAAGATTACTTAAGGTTAATGAACCTTTGTAAAGTTCGTGAGACAAACATTTGCGTAATTATTAATTACAACTTACTTTTTCCTTAAAGTAGTTAAAACTGTTCATTAAGGTTACATTATTTATAGGTGTTTGTAATAAATGTGATAATATGATACATTATTTAGCTATGAAATTGTATTTTTTTTAAACTGGGTGATTGTGTGAAGTTGACTTACATTCAACATAGAATTAAAAAAGTTATTCGGTCTTATATCTATTCCGACCATCGTGTTGCTCCAGCAAAATATTTTTCAAACTTGATATGTAGTGGATGTAGGACAGTATAATTTATTACAGCATCTTTAGATAGCACCCAACGTTTATTACTACAATGGCGTATGAAGAATTGAGAATTGTAAATGATGATTGACAAGCGTGCTGTCAAACTATCGAGACTTGTTAATTGCCCTATTCCACTCGATTTATCAGTTCGAGACAATGGTTCAGGTCCTTAATTTTTTTACACATTGAAATACTTTTTTGTTACATTTCTAGTACTCTAACCTCATTCGGAATATTTTTAAATCTTTTATAAGACATCGACCAGCATACAAAATTATTATAAATGTAAATTGCCAGGATAAAAATTTCTTGCTATAACTGTATACTTGTCTAAAAACTATCCAAAAAAAAAAAAAAACGTAAGTAAACTGGTTTTAGACACAAATAAATTGAAACGAGACGTCAAAATAATTGTCTTATATACAATGAAGTATTAGTATTGAGAATTGGTATCAAGAATCTGAATTTTGTTGACATTTGTTTTCTACTGTCATGTAAACAAATTGATCAATGACCAATGATCAAATCAATTGTCAGTGATTGGTTTACGCATGTGAATTGTGATATGTTTAATTTATTTCTTAGTTGTCTACGTGCCTAACCAATTAATTCGCATTTAATTACAAACATGTAAGCGCTGTAAATTTAAATAAGTTCCAAGTATAGCATACAAAACTACCTTTGATTGATTAGATCATTCCATACCTATTTGAAGTTTCTAATATATGAGGTAAGGAGCACAAACGTACACGAATTTACATACCCTTGCATTATTAAAACATTAATGTAATTGTATATAGTTGAACGGTTTCCTGGCGTGGCGAGTCATCGTTTAAATATCCCGTATATAAAAGAAAATTTTAACATATTCTTGCCAAAGTTGTCAAATAACGCATTTCATTTCTGACATATAACATACAACTAGTAATGAAAAGATCCTAAAACATTAACTTTAAAATTATTCTAACATGAGACAATAGTTTGTGAAAGAATAAAACGCAACAATTTGTAATCTGGATTGAAAAATTACACTCGGACTGAAATTAAAACAAGTTACGCTCATTACGTCCGTTAACGTATATTTGATATCAGTACCCGTAGTACATGTTTTGATAACACGAATCGTTGATAGTTTTCGAACAATCACGAAACGAGTTCTTTCTTGGTTGTGATTAGTGGTCATTGGTAGTAAACCAATCACAATCAACCAACAAAAAACTCGAAAACTATCAACGTTTCGTAACGTCAAAATTCTTTTTAGGGAGTAGGGGTATCGTGATACGTGTTATTAAAATTACGTACTATGTTGTTTTTTAAGAGTTCAAAATGAAGCGCACTTGAGCAACCAATTAACACCAAAAAGTTTTAAGTAAAAAGTTTTTTACCATTCGTTGCGTAGCAGAAATACAAAGTAAGCTTATTCTTTCTTTAACATAACCGATTTCTTGATCTACATGTAAAAATTTGTGATAAATTTGTATAATAACAGGAAAAATATTAATATTTATAGCTTACTGTTCACAGTAAACATGTCCGGTCGTTAGTTTCGTAGGTTATGAAAATTGTATTTCCGTACCAAATTAAAAATGTTTTACTTGACATTTGTCCCATTCCAAGAAAATTATTATAAAATCTAATATAAGTTAAAATGAATATCATATTTACGTTATTGAATTGTAAATATTATTGACACTTTAATTATATTTAATTAATAAACTGCAAGTGGAGCCTTCACATCTTAAATAGGAGTTGCGACACGTCGGTGGAACTGCTCTACTATCGACTGTATTTGCAAAATAATTAAAATACCTTGATTTAGTTTATATCAGGATAATTTCTGTGTCCCACTTTTCACTAAGCAAGTGTCTTGTGTAAGCGCGGCTAAGTTCTATCGGTTTTGCTGTGGCACCAGTACGCCTTTCAATTAAATATATATTTACATACATATATAAGTAATATAGTACAACTAGACAAAACAATTTTTGATAGACAATTATATCTACACTTATACTCTTTATTAATTTAAACTCTATAAATATGATTTTATAATATTTTTATAGCATAATTGTCTTCTGAGATCACAAATATCAAATATAGATATGTATATATTAATATCAATTATAACTTTTAATCAAATTTAAATCAATGTAAGTACTTATTTAATAAGACTTTGTTTATATGTTCGTTTTATATCCAAATATATTTTTTTCAAATGTTTTTACAAATTTTATTATTTTTACAAATCTTTTTTATTGGTTATGTTTTTTACTAAATTTAGCGTAATACCATTAAAATATAACAAAATACGTTTCATTATTTAGATGAGGTTAGATGATTTCAAAAAAGTACTAAATAATAACAAAATGACAACAGTACCTATCCCTGTATAATAAAGAATGGCAGGAATTGCGCGGTCGCAATCGGAATGATGGCGATACAATACGAAGACCCTGAGCCACATACGGATCGTTAGCGGCCACAGCGCCACAATACCACACGTTGCCATATTTCACTTCATTCACGTTTTGTCTGTCACGCTCGCCACAAAGCCATACTCAATCTAAAAAACCCGAGTAATTCTTTAATTAACAGTTTTATCACCATCGGCACTAAATAATTAACTAATGGTATTGAATATTAATTGGACGATTCAAATAAATATAATTAGATTAGCTATTTCTTTCTAGTTTACGGCTGTTAAAGTTGCAATTACTGAATTATTTTCATGTGTAAATATCTTTAACTAGCAGTGTATAATGTAACGAAAATAGAGCTAAAAGTTTCGATGACGATGTTATTTATTTCGCTATTTTTTTCTTAGCATGAGATACCATATTATAAACAAGTTTTTAACTTATCGCCGTGAATTAATTGTATATACATATGGAATCCAGTAACAGACATAACTACCAAATTAAAGCGTAGGAAGAGAATGGCCAGTTCATGAATAAATTTTGTATTTCTGCATTGAATTAGGTCTAATATTGCAAAATGAACAAATAAGTTATGTACCACCTGCTGGGCGATTGCTCTAATGAAAATATTTGTATTTGGTTGTCGAGAAGAAATGTAGCTAATCTATGCGAATAATAGTAAATATATGTGAGTTGTAGTGAGCGGCCGACTAAATGAAATAAATAACTCTAGGGCGCCCTACTTTACAGTGGCCATAATTTTAAATCAGTTTTGCGTAACAGCAAGCGCACTGAACCTTCCAGATATCTACCTCGTAAATGCACTTGCTCTCTTGAGATATATTTATTAGCTTGCAGATCTGATTTGACGGTTCAGTTTTGTTTAGTTTAATAAGAATATTCTCGTTTAATGTTCTGATTGTTACAATGATGGTATTTATTTTAAGAGCTCTGGATCTGAGACACAAATTTAGCAGTATTATAAAATAACTAATGTTGATAAAATTTTACAACTAGTTATAGACAAAATATTTACAACTAGTTATAGATAATCTACAGCTATTTTCCATGGGCATGTATTAAAATATGTCCTTTTTTTGTTTCAGGGAACAGTACATTTTTAATGTATTTGAGGTTATTGTCAGTACACTGGAAACAAAACTTCAAAGAATTGAGAATCTTGATAAAGCAGTAGAACACCTAATGAGAAGAGTAGAAGCCTTGGACTCACGAGTAAACGACAATATACATAAAACAGATGCTATTATATCAAAATTAGGCAATCTTGATTTTAAACTATTTAGTCGAATTAATCAAGGCGAAGATGAAAAAACTACTGAAAGGGTGAACAATAAGCAACATGAACTCAGTGACGCTAAACTTTTGGATAAGAAGCTAGAATCGCTCGATCAAAAAGTATCTGGTATTGATACCAAATTAGTAGGGCTTAAAACACAAATCGATAATAACTTTTTGCCTGTTGATGACATCAACGCTGAAGCAAGCGAAAAGAAGCCAATTAATCTGAATGTGATTGAAATTGCAAAGAGTCTCAATACAGATGTCATCAATGAAATTACAAAGGAAGTTGACCAACTGAGGACTTCGATGTCAACAGTAGATCGAAAATTACAATTTCATATAAATCTTGTTTCCGAAAATTTAGGCAAAGTGCTTTACATGATGGCCGATGTCCATGCCGCGATAGTGGAACCAGAGTCCGCTTCTATAAACATTAACAGTTTGTTTAAAAATCGGACTACAACAAGTACTCCATCGCCAGCGACAAAAGCTAGTAAGATAGATACGCTCGTGAATAAAATCATTCCTATGATGAGTGTTTCGGAAAAAATGGATGAAGTTTGGGACGTTGTTGTTGGAACAAAGAGTTCCGTTGACGATTTAGTGCCAAAATCTGATGAACTGCTGACACAAACCCAAAGACAAGAACGCGCAATAGGTCAAATACATAATGATTTACGACTAAAGACTAACTTGATAATTGAAAATCTAGATATGGTAGAGAAGCGTCTTAAAAAACAAGAAGATGACGTAGCTACTTTAGCACAGCGCCCAGTTCCCGCAGAACTTCTCTTAGACCCAACAGTAGACAGGTTGCAGGAATACGCCCCGACCAGATACAAACTCGACGAGCCCTTAATCGATCCGAGCACATCTACCCCAGCTACTTCAACTGCCAACATCAGGTAATTAAACTTTTTTTTTATTCTAGCGAATGTTATTTGTATTTGCGACTGTTAGTACTTTGCGACATGCTATGCGAATTTGTCTGTATTTTTTTTTATTATTTTTAAATGGTGTATAGTATAATGAAAAACTTCAGTAGCCCAATATGTCTAACACCTACGATAAGCAGGGAACTTCACGATATTACCCTTGACTGACCAGACCTGGAAGAATATAAGTATTCTATTCATAATACAAATATTTTGTCACTGCGAAAATTGATCCCGGGATCTGTCAGGCTAAAGGCAAACATTTCAACCGCTGAGGCAATAAGTCCTTTATGGTGGAATAAAGTAGTCTAATAATGATGTCGCCTACAGCCCGAGCAGTGCGAGCAATGTGAGCGCAAGTCCGACGAGCGCCACAGTGGCGGAGACGCCGGCAGCGAGCATCAGCGGGCCCACGAGCCCACGCCCAAGCAGCAGGAAGGGTGGAATTATCTTCCCTAGCGTAAAGAACAAGCCTTTAATCGGCAACAACACCTTCGCATCTGAGATCGTCGCCAACTATAAAGATGTTAAAGTGAGTTAATTAAATATTGCTCTTGCGAGCTATTGCGAATGATGAGTCTGATCTGGATGTAGCGTGATGCCAAGCGTTTGTTTGTTTTCTGTGTTCTGTTATTATTGGTGTGAAAAGCTCGATAGATGAAATGAATAACATTATATTCATCTTAATAAATGTTTTTTATTAATGTAAACAAATTAGTTGTATATCGCTATTTCCTTATGGAATAAATAATGACTCATTTATTTTAATGTAAATAAGTATTGATATTTAATGTTAACGAGCACGATACATTAAAACCGCTGTGGTCATTAGAACTAGATATTTATGTGCTAAGTGGTGTATATTGTTAATAGTATGGTTATTCAAAGCCCTGCTATTTCCAGTTTGTCGAATCACTTTTATAAAATGCCTATCTGCACTAAGGGCCATTTATGTCCCCCTCTTTAGCAATAAGGAACTCTGCTCCATAATCTATCCCAAGATATCCATTCCCTTAACCACATCCTACGACGAATATTTAAAGGTGTATTGAATTATATAACTGAGATGTATTAAACAATATAAAGAGTGCCTTAGTCTAGATTGGTTATATTGTTTATTAATTATGTATATAATGTCATTGATCAAAATTTGACCGTCGATATTACTACATAATTTGGCAGAATATTTATAAACTTAAGTTGCAACAATCTAAAATTTGAAACAGTGTCTAAATCTAGACTAATGTTGCTTCGTACCTAGCAGTGACCAAAGACCTGTTCTTTTTTTTATCTTTTAAATATCTGCTTATCAATTGGTCTGTTTGTTAAAAAAATACAAGCATAAAAATATTTAATATAAATAAAATAGCATATTAAATTTCTACAAACTTTCTAATTGTATTAAAAGAAACATCAACGACACGACTCATAAAGACATTCGTTGGTTTATTATTGGAAATATTAAGAATTATTAGCACAGGCTACCTACTGTGTGAATCAATATCCAAACTTGTTTTCAAATCAAAGATTAACTAAGTATCTTTTTATTGACATCATTTTACTTAATTATAGTAGACAGATCTACACACATATAAGTAATTTTATTATATGTAATTCTAATAGGCCCCCACCACTACTGAGGTACAATCCTATTAATATTCTGTATCGCCTAATGGCATAATACAAAAAATATGTTATAACTGCGTGTACTTGTGAAATACAGGTAAAATTACTACTATTCGTTGATATTTAACGTAATACGACATAACCGAGTGCTGCTCGTATATTAAAACAATGCTGTAATCATTGGTAACCGTCGCTTGGTGGGAACAGCAGGTTTTTACGCTATACAAAGTCGCGGAAAGCGCCACTATGTATATTGTATATGAACCAGATTTACGTAACCATATCAACTTTCCTTGCTCAGAACTCTACCGCTGAAGTCCAATTTTAAATACAAGTAATAAATTGTTGCTTACATAGTTAATAGGTACATACGCATTTTTGTCATAAATACTATATAAATTTCAGTGATACCAATTGAAAACTTGTAATTGTGTGGTTTCAGGTTAATGCCGTGCACTAATGTCTATGTTCTCTGATTTAAAAGTACTCTCCGTGCTAATTCAGCAATGAGCAATAGGTGACCACATGTTATACTAGCCAAAAATCTCTGCACTTAAAGACCATTCCACGAGCGAAATTTACACGATATTCGATGATTATAACAAAGGTTACGTAATCATCACCTATGCACATCAACTATAAACTTTAAAACAATAAAAAATGGTCATAATATTATATTGTGCTATTCAACATTTTTTTTGACAATGTAGATTATGTTTTCACATTCTAAAACTTCTCAAAATGAAGACAAATTAATAATAAGTTTAACTTTTCTATTCAATTTTAACTGGTTAGTATTTCAGTGGTCATAATAGCACATAGCATACTTTCTACAAATAATTTTCAAGTTCGGTTTGCACAATGCGTAATCCGAAAGAATAATGATCTCTCAAAGCTATAGTTATTTATTACTAATGCACTAAATGACTATAGGAATATAAATGACGTGTCGTGACAATACTTAAAATTAACGCTCAAAAGGTCCGTATGTCATACGATTATGTAAGACTAGATAATAAGTAGATGAGTTCATTCCGCAACACAGCCGTAGCTTTAAAAAAGTGTCGTCCGTGTGTAAAAGTGTTGCTCTTTAAATGTTATGGGGATACGAAACCGATAGCGAAAAAGAAAGTTTTATGAAAATTAACAGCCGTCATTAAATCTGTCGATCGATTATATCGCTTTTACTTAAATGTCTCGGCTATAGATGAAATAATTTATACATGTATGTTTCATATTAGAACCACTGGGATTATTGCGATTTTTTTGTAAGCCTAGCGAATATTATCATGCAATCAGATGGGCATTGCAGTATTAACGATACCTCTTATTTTTAGGGTTACTCTTGTGTGGACCTCCTGAATGCCGGCATGCGTGAGTCTGGAGTATACTACCTGCAGATACGAGGCACTACTTACTGGTTTTTAAAGGTGTTCTGCGAACAGAACGTTGCTGACGGCGGTTGGACGGTAAAATAAAACAAAATGCTTAACTCTTTCATTTTGGAAAGCAAATTCTGAAAAATGTTCATACCATGAAAAACGAAAGCTTTGTTTAATAATAAACACTGGTTATAGGTGATTCACCGACGCGATGACTTCGGTATTCCAGCCGAGAATTTCAATCGTGACTGGGGTGACTATAAAAACGGCTTCGGCGATCCCAACAAGGAGTTCTGGCTTGGCAACGAGAACATTTATATGCTCACTAACAACGATGATTACATGCTCAGAGTTGAACTGGAAGATTTTGATGGCAATAAAAGGTACTTCTTATACTTATATATTTATGAATATATAGTTCTTAGTTTTGTAAAATATAGTTTTCATTTAATAATTTCATATTGTAAGTTTTACAAGTGATGCTAATATATTAAATATTATAGGTACGCCCAGTATTCGCACTTCAAAATATTTTCCGAAGGGGAGTACTACAAGTTAGAGATAGATGGCTACGAGGGTAACGCCGGTGATTCCTTAAACGACCCATGGTACGGGTCTAACAACAGTCCCTTCTCTACTTACAACAGGTAAGCACGCGTAAAAGATAAGTCGGTAAATAAAAAGTAATATATATGTTCGGAATTCCAAATAGTTTGTTGTCGATTTCTCCTAACAAATTCCCAGACGCCCTTTCCCCACAGACCGCAACAAATAAAGGCCTCTATGACTTATGCAATACCCCTAAGGCTTTAAACCAGCTCTGATGAAATATCTGATATTGAATTGTATAATATGACGTTTATCGATTGTCTTAGCTTATTAAATACCCGATGATCTTGCCTAATAGTTAATACCTACTACTGTCAATAGTTTCTTATGGGTTTTAAGTTTATAAATTTTCGTCTAGGAATTAAAATAGAGGAATAAAAAAAATACATATTTGCAGAGACAATGACAGATCGTCGTTGAACTGCGCGTCCATGTTGAAGGGCGGCTGGTGGTGGAAGTCATGTGGGCGCGGACTCAACGGCCTCTACCTACACGACCCTCAGGACCTTACCGCCAGACAGGGTACTTGAGATTTATGTTACATACGTATTCTTTTTATTCAATATCAACATATATATTGTACCTTATAAATAATTTAATATTTTTTAAATGATTAACGATAAAAGTTGTGTTTTCAGGCATAGTGTGGTTCCGTTGGCGCGGCTGGGACTACACGCTCAAGCGAGCCTCCATGATGATAAAGCCCAAAGGCTTGCAGCCAACCACATGAAGCGATGCTGACGCGAATACAAACATATTTTATACAGCCTCTGTTCAATTGTTATGTGGATTCTAGACTCTCCTATTACCGTAAATGCACTTTTCTATTACAATATTCCCAATTAATACCTTTATAAAATGTTATTTGTTGAATTTACGTAGGTTTAAGGACTCGAACAGAGTATACAATTTGTATCAGTAAACTTTATTAGCAATAACGGGGGTTTAAAATTATATAGAAGAATCTACATAACGACACAGAACGCGGGAGGCGCCTCATCGCTCAATTCGGTAAACAATTCCAGCTCATCGTTATCTTTGTAAATAATTTCCTAGACATCATTCGCGAGTCACCGCATCCAATGAGCCGCATCACTGTTGTATATAAAGAACGGAAACCATTCATTTCGACTGCAGGCGACGGCTCTACCCAAATTCATTAATTTATTATTCATGATTTGAAATATCAAACTTTCGTTCATCACCTTTTTAGATTAAGTATTTAGATTAAAAATTAATTAAGTTGTAAATAATAATAATGTATTAAACAATTCATAATATTATTCGAGCTTTTCGTTCAAGATGTGTTTAGTGCCTACTGTGTACATTTTGTTCGATACGTGTATATTATTATAATTTTATTCAAATACAAACTCACTCTATATAAAATATATTAGTGTTATTATTTGTACCTGATAAGTACCTGGCAGAAGGACAAGGAATAATATGGAATAATCTAACTTGAGATTAGGAATAATAGAAACATTATATTATACGTAGAAAACATTTTTAAATTCGTAAATAGTTAAGTTTGTATATGTAAAGAAGGCGTTGTACAGAGTATTATGCCCGGTTTCACATACGTTTTTCATTTCAAGTAGTGTTATTTCATTCATACAAGTAAATATTTTGATAAATGTTACAGTTCTATCCAAGAATTTATTATTACCATTCAAATGAGTTTTTGTCGCAAAATTATATTTCACCGAATAATTAAATTATTTACTTAACCTCTCATTCAAATACTATTGACTTCTTTTACACGATTTCTTTCTTCGTTAAAATTAACATAATAGGTGTAAATTAGGCCGCTATGCTATCCGATTCACCGAATTTAGGATGGCATTAAAATGTTAAATGATGTATTGCCAGTTATGATAGTGTTTGTATTTTTATATAGTATTAAATTCGCAAGCAACACTAATGAAGTAGAAATATATAATTTAATGTTACCTTACCGACGGGCATCTTTTGAGCATTGCTTGAATTTATTCATATATTGCTGTACACGTGTAGTAAGTATTTAATAATATACTATTTGCGTATTTTCTTTTTTTATTTACCCAATTTTAAATTTTAGTCGTCAAGTAATTGGTAGGAATATATTTATAAGGTAAATTAAAAAAAAATGTAGAAAAATATAAATGTATTTAAAATATATATGTTGATTTCACTTTAAAGGAAGTTAAAACCCATTTTAATACACATCGTATTTAATAACAAAAAAGTTTGAATATATCAAACTTAGATAATAAATACCTTAGGAACATCCTATAATAGTCAGCAAATTTGGCTATTATTTTTTAGGATTGTACACCACTATACAAATAGTATGGTGCCGTAATAAAAAAAATAACAATCGTGTGTTTTGATAAAGTTTAAAAAGTATTAAAATGGGTCTTTCACTGTCCCAAATACTTAGTATACAAAGGCTTTCGATAAGTAATATAAAATGAATATTGTATGGAAATACAATTTTATAAGCCATATTTGAGCCAATTCTTAATAATATTTCTTTACAAGTGCATACAAACTAGAAGGGTATCATGTGATTTAGAATCAGAAGACTTATTATTGATATGAAAATTATTAATTCATTGAACATTTGCGAACATAAAATAGAATTTCAATCAGTTAATACTCTCTCGTGGCACGATATACTAGCTTATCTAATTCCGTTCATCGACTACTGACTGACTCAGACACTCATTGAACATGTAGGTCTGACGTAAGTAATGAATTAGTACGGAAGACGCAATAACACAATATATAAATTAAAACTTGCTTGTTACCAGGCTTTTTTCTACCTATCTATTTAATTTACACGAACAGATCAATTAAATTTCTCCACTAGATATTTATCTATGGCACGCAAGATGAAATATATCATTCATTCACTCGCCGTATTACTTTTATACCTTTACACACTTTTTCCAATAATTATTTATAAAACTGATCGTTTTGTTGGGAATTATATAAATCAATTTTGTTACATAATAATCACGCCATTGTAAATTATTATCTTATATTTAAACTATACTAAAAGAAAGTACAACCGTTCAAAATATACAGTAATATATCTTAAAAAAATAAAGTAAATGTTGATGATGTTTGTGAAATATAAGCTTATAAAGTAGCGGTTTGTGTTCTTTTAAAGTACGCTAGTGTTATTTGTAAATAGTAAACGATGTAATACGACTTGACAACAAACTGTTAAACTCCCTTTTACAGGCAATAATCCTAATTGAGATCTATTTAATAAAACTCGCTTCAAATTATATTTACAATAACGACGCGCAAACAAAACATTGCTTATTAGTAAAGTATTACAAACTTACGGCTTATAATATATATAATTACGTACTTTCTCTTTTCAATAAATTTAATGAAGGCCCCTCGCAGGTTCATGATATTTGGCTATAAGTTGACACTGCAGTCGGTCGGATTGTACTTTCAGTTGCCGTTTAGTTTAGTTTGTCTACGTGACATACGACGGCTACCTCGTTACTGGTAGTAGTAGTACGGCGATGGGTAGCGGTCGGCCCCGTAGGGTGGGTACGGCTGAATCGGGGCCCGGCTGGTGCTCGGTGCAGGCTCGGGTGGGTAGCGGGGCGGGTAGTAGGCGCGTGGAGGCGGGTAGTGCGGGTAGGTGACGGCGGGGGGAGGTGCCCGCGGTGCGATTGCTGCCGGCTGCGTTGGTACGGGCGCGGGCGGCGGCTGGGGAGCGGGCGGTGGGAAAGATACAGGTGGCGGCGGTGGTGGTGGCGCCCGGAGCTCCATCCGGGGAATCAAGCGCGGCTCAACGTGCTGTCCATTAGAGTACCGGCGGAAGCTCGACACTCCGTTGGCGCCGGAACTGTGAGCGCGCTCCACGCTCGTCTCGCCGTACCTGGTGCGCTCGGACGAACTCGCTGTGAATTTATTGAATACGCCATTAAATCCTGATCGAAATGTCAAAGAGGGAAGTTTTAAGTCATAATTAATAGTGTTTGATAGTACCTATTTTTGTTTTTCTCTTTGAATCCTTTTCTTTAACATCGATATACAAAAATAATGCGACCGCCATCTTGTGACGTCTACTGAATCGATAGAAAACATGGCTTTTGCACTTATGATGTTCTCTATGTTAATGAAATAGGTGTAAAAGTCTATGATCACATATACTTCAGCCATATTGGATTTTCAATGACACCATTACCGAACGCTTATAATAATCTGCTCGTTAAAACCATTCATTAGATACCCAAAAAATATGACGCCATTTTCTTCGTCTGCCATATTGGATTTTTGATGTCGTCGTGAAATGTTATCAAAACAAAAAATGCTAAATTTGACCGGTGACCAGACAGTACAAATATATCTATATAAAATACAAATACGGAAAAATTTGAAAAAGCTGTGTATATTCATCGAAGGAATTATTTTTTTGCTTATCTGCGCTGTCGGCAGCGCCGCCAGGCGACGAAGTCAGTGTGAGCGCAGACCTTCACTCTCAAGTGTAGAAGTGAAGGCAGAAACTTTTAGAAACTACGAAAATTTAATTACTAATAACAATGTATTAATATATTTGAATATTTTCACTTTTACTAACTATACTAATTGCTTTCCGATAAATTGTATTTCAAATAACGGTAAATTAAATCAAAGAACATTTAAAGTGATTATAAAGTATTATGTCCTAAATAAAACTTTTAATAAACCATTTAGTTCATCTAACTTAATATGGGGAACTTAATCCAAGGCTGGTATTGTACTGTACATGTCATTATATGATGAAAGAAATAAAAACCAGTCCAATGTGGCCTTTTATTAAGTATAAATAACCCTTTAACCTGTTGGCTATACCCCGATCCTTCCAGAAGAAGGTTGTCTGGAAGAGATCGATAAATAGCGATAAGACTCCCTTATTGTATACTCATTAATATTTTTTATCTTTTTCTTTTATTTTTTGTACTGTACTTTCATCTCTGTGGTGTGCAATAAAGTATACACTATTACATGTATAAATTAGTCAGATCTGCAAAGTATCAAAGTGTGTTCGTTTAACTATAGCAAAAGAGGCCATAATAATATTTTTCATAAATTCACATCTGTGTAAGTGAACTTTGCACCACCGAGATACCTAAAATTGTGACGTAGCAAACGCGATAAACGGTCTTAAATAGTCTGTTTAGAAAACTGAACATCTTCAAAAATTATACGTACGTCTATCTTCATTATTCAAAATATTCTGCAATGTCTTCAAGAAGTCGGGAGAAGTGCGTCTGACGGAGGATCTAGACATCGCAGATAATGTTTGCCGCAATGAGTCCAGCGCACGCGCCGATTGCGATGACTGAAATTAAAAATTCATCTATAAATGTATTCACGATATCAGTGTTAGACACTGTAGGTAGGGTACCGGTCGTAAGTATTATGTTACAACTTCATTTTAATCCTTCATTCTTCTCCCCAGAATAGTTCCCTCCCTCCCCCTCCTGTGAATTGATTAAAATTTTTTAAACATACTTTAGGTCCTAAGATTCATAACAAGTGCCAAAGTAACAAGCCAAGTGCGAGTCGGACTCGGGCACGAAAGGTTCCGTACTGTAAAAGAAAATCACGATTGTTTACTTAATTTTTTTTTTTAGTATTTGTAAAACAACTAACAGTGGCAACGGAAATAAATAATATGTAAAAAATTATTGATAAGATAGTGTTTGGTGACAGGCAGAGAGAGAGAATTAGGGTCCCGTTTTCACCTTATAGGTACGGAACCTTAAAAACGAGCATTAGTTGAAAAGTATGAATAACGTCAGCATAACAGTTACAAAAACAGTGTCTTCATTTCCTGTACTAGGTGTTGCCACAGACATGCTATGTTCACCCCACCTCTATTTCCACATTAAATAAAAAACACATCTACAAACTAACCCTTACTTACATATTATTGTAAATATATACCAAAGCAGTTTTCGCGTAAAATTTATATTAAGTAAAGGTATATCTTGATTTATGCAATAAGGTATTACGCACGAAATTAAGTTAAAATCCGTTCAGTAGTTTTAGCGTGCTGCGAGACTGGGGTGTTAGTTATCTGTGACACTTAACACAATATTAAAAGAAAATACTCAGTGGTCAGATTTGAAATCCTTACTATTTTAGTGTATCGACAGACAAAAGTTAACAGACATACAAAAAGAATATAATAGAATAGTTATAAATAAACCGAATATTGAATTATAGTTACCCATTCACTATATACTGAAGTGATTTTTTTATAAAAGTAACGGTTAGGTTCAGCGTTGTCAGATTTTGTTTCGGGTAAAGCGGTATTTTTAAACCTGTTGAGTTTTTAGTAGTTTCTATTACTGATCTATTTATTTAAATATTTAACGTTGTCCTTGTTGTAACTTTTAAAATTTTAAAAGCTATATATAATTTTTTTATAGAAAATTTTACGAGAAAAATATAAACAAGTTACATGGAATATACTCATTTATATTAATATAAAGATTTCATTTCTTTTCAAGTATCCTTTTTTTTTAATGTAATTGAAGAACTCTTCATTCATTAAACTTACGGCGCATCTATTTCTGGAGTACAACCATTTTAAATACATTTGGGTAAAAAAGCGTTCGGGAGAGCAATTTAAAGTTAGGACACATGAAAGATAGTTTCTTTCATACAATGTGTCCTATATTGAAACATATTCTTGGTATTCTTTTTTTGGAAACTGTTTAGAGATGTGGTAGCATTTCTGTGCGGTAGTATTGAGTAATCGTTGAAAAATATTTAATTTTGGACTTCAAATCAGGACGTTCCGACGAAATCGAGACGTCTGGCAAACGCGGGTTAAGAAGAGAGAGGAGCAAAGAAAAATCCTTTTTTAAGTCTATGGTGTTTGTTTCCCAAACCGTAATATTATTCTTACTTAATGATATCTGTTAGTGATGTGCTAAGTAACTATTTTGGTAGATCGAGTCGATTCGAGTAACTTTATACAGTTTTCAAGTTCAAGTCGATTCAGAACTCGACTTCTATGTTTGATAGTCGAATATTGACTCGAGTCTAGATATTAAAGTCTAGAACTCTAGTCTGAAAATTTGAGTCCAGCCTGAACTCCGGTCCGTTACCGATTTTAAAATGACTAAAAGTTTTAACATAATCACACAACGACAATAAATCAGACGTCTATAATGAAAATAATTTTAAAATTAAAAAAAAACAAAACATTCTTAAACATATCTAGGAACCAAAAATGAGATCAAGTTCTATTTGTTATATTACACAACAAAAACAGATGATGCTATTTACGAACTTTAGATATATATTTTTTTTTGTAAGTCATTATACTTATCGAAAAGATAATCAAATTATTAATTTATTGCAAACATAACGTTTATAAAAATCAAATAGGCTTGGAGTAAGGTTTGGAATCAAGACTAGTACACATTTAAATTTAGGCGTACTTAAAACTATCTTTTAAGTCTCGTACACATATTTAATTAGTTCACTGTTCAAACTAGTATAATAGTGTGTTACTTCATTGTTTAAGTAAACATTATTACTATTATTGGTATGTACTATTTCGTCAGTTAGCGGATATGTGACAACAAGTTGGAATCAAAGTAATGCCAATAGACTGCAATATGTGCAGAACTGAGCTGATTATTGGCAGGACATTGTATCATCCACATAGTCCGTAGTTTTGTAAAAGGTTTTAAAATCAAGATATTTGTACAGCAATGATAGATCTTATATTGTTTTATTGGTAAACAGTGAAATTGGAAGAATTTTATGTATTTTTATTGTATAATGTTTAAAAAATTATGTTTTACTATTCCAATTTAACAAATGCTCATGGTCAAATTGAATGGTACATCCATAGCTTCAGGCTAAAAAGATACGCTTGTAAGTTAGTTAAGGTCAATTTGCACTGTTTCAACTCAAGTAGATAAGGTTCTATCTATTGTTGGAATGTATGAAGGAACACAATGAACATAAAGAAATATTTTACATTTTATATGATTATATTAGTTATAATAATCCTTAATATTTGTGCATGAGTGAATGTTAATGTTTTATTATGACATTTTTTACAAATTACAAGAAAGGAATGAAAATTACATATTTTAATTTTATTTTTTTATCTCTGATATTTGTTTCAGTTTCCAACTGTACAAGGGCTACAAAAGTCAGCTTTATTAAGTCTAAATCGTTGGATGAAGACATGGTCCGATTTACACGTCTTTGTCGGCTACAAACTTCGTTATTATGAGCACTCCACAACATATTTAATATGTATTCATATTCATGGTTAAATAGACGATGATCAAATATTAACTGAGTAGAATAAAATCTTTTAGTTGTTATCGACCGAATTTTATAACAGATGGCCATTTTTTAGCGCTTTCGGTTTGAGTCTGGGGGATCATTACGATAACGATTAATAAATTAGATATACCTAATTTCGTTAGTGTTTGTCAAAAGTGTCGCATTGCTAACACTTTTTACTAGTTTTATGTGACCTCATGACACAACGATATTTATTTTTCACACATTTTCATAATTTACTCAAAACGATAACTATTATAGAAAGGAAACTTAACTAAATAGTTGAATATGATAACATGAATAAGATACAAAGCTGAATCTATTTTTGTTTCTAGGCAAGTTAGTAAAAAACAAGATCGGGGCAATCGATCGGGCGTGGCCGAAAACCTACTTTAACAGACGGCAGTTTTGTTATTGTTTTAGTTTTGGAAATCTCTACTTCACAATTTTCTGGTTCTAGAGCCTGAGTAAGAATCGACGAATATAACAAGTTGTGAATAGTTTACTCTATTTTATATATAAATGGAGAGCAATGCCGCAATAAAAACTTCAAAACAAATATTTCAAATTATTCAGAAAGATGTCAAGGTTATTTTATATATTGGTTAAGTAGAGGAACATGACATCTGAAAACAGTAGTTTTGAAATATTTTGTTTGTATGTCTATTAACTGTTTTAATTAATTAAATTCATGCTATTTTATATAATTTTACAGTACAGAGTTTTATTCTACAAGGTTTAAAGTCAACAGAACTAATAAAAAATAACCTGTCAATTGAAAGTTTCTTTACCTCAAACTTTGAAGAATCAGATAAAAAGTAGTCCATAAACTGCAGCAGCATCTGGTTGGGAATTGATGATGTTCCCTGAAATGTTTAAAATAGAAACAATCAGTTTTAAAAATTGTATTAAAAGAGAATAAAGGGTTTTTTTTTAATGTTTTTGTAATTAAATACTAAATAAAATATACTCACTGTCCGAAAGGAATCATTAAAATTATTTAAGACACTCTGGAAGTTATATTGAGGCACATCCTGAAATAAAATCATTAAGTATTAGTATAGTTATTCTATTTTATTGTATACTTATTTAACATTGTACCATATTTCCTGTATTACTTATGTGTTCTTACAATAATATTAATTTAATCCAGAAGGTTCCAAATGATGTTTACCTTCAAACAAATCCAAATAAAATATGTACAAGAATTCTTCTTCACAATAGGCATTGATGATTAATATTTTTATTACATAATAATACAGATATTCAAAACTTGTATTTTTTTAAATAATCAGTATACAGTAATGCGAAATCATGTTATGTACATAACAATAGTGGATACGGCTACAAGGATTATTTTTTCTAAAAAATTATGAAATGCATAACTTTCTTAAACAGATAGAAGCTACATCAAAATTGATATTCAGAAATATTTTTCTACTATAACATTTATTTTTTCACACTGAAGATCAAATAATAAAGATAACAATTTACTTCCCATAATAAAATGACCATTAAGTTTGACTTGTTTTGGTAAAAAGATGTATTAATTAGTTAGTCTGAGATCATCTATATATATATATATAGATATAGGTATAGGTATAGGTAAATCACTCACTTCCACAAACTCTTCAATTTTCCTAAACAAGTCACTATCCACTAGTGAGCGCAAAATATCTTTTTGTCTCAGATATTCATTCTGCTTTTTTTTCAATAATAAAGTCTGGCACTCATCTTCAGCACTCAATTTCTCCATCTGTATTCTGTAGCTTTCAATACTACAATAAAAAATTCAATAAATAAATATTTGTATTTTTTTACATTAATATTGATAGGAATTATAAACAGTGTTGGTCTCATAAAAATTATTAAAATATGTACACAAGGGTTCATGCTTGTCTGTGCACATAGCTATTTGTAAAACCACTTATTATTTATTTGAAGTAATATAATTAAAAGAATCATAATTATAACGGCAGTTGTAAAATACTCGCAGAATGCCCATCAAGTTGCATATTGTTGAATTATGTGTAATCATAATTAATATACTAGTCTTTATGCTTGCATTTTACAAAATTTTGCAGATTTTTTTAGCACTTATTATTTTCCAATCATCCAAGTACCAAATGGCGAAGTAATTTATAACATAATGGTTATTAATTATAATATTAAAAGCTAAAAATGTTCATACTTATTAAATTGGTGCTTTGTAAGAAGTTATTTATTAGTTCGCTTAGCTTTTATCGATTCAGTTATAAATTAAAATATTAATAATATACACTATAGTAATAATTATGTCTAGTTTCAAAAGGCAAAAACTAATTTAAAATGATCTTTTTAATCTAAAATTAAATTCGCCTGAAGGATCCGATATTACTGCCCGTTGAATGTAATGTAATACTTAGCGAGTGCGGACCTGATCTCGCGCTGCACGCACGCGTCGCACATCGCCTCGTCGGGCTTCGGCTCCTCCGTCCTGCGCAACTTGCTCGGCCCGGCTGCGGACAGACCAGGTCGCAGAGCCATACACAACAGTCATTTATACATACTGTGTCACTTTAATACTCAAAACACACATATCTAATGAGCCATGGCAATTATGATATATACTTAATATCATCAAACTAGATTGTCTTTCTTAAAATTAGTTGAGCTTCAATAATGGCTTGACTCGTTTTTATTAAAAGTAAAAGAAAGGTGATGTTGTTTTTTCTAGTTTCGCTGCAGCTATCTTTTAACTTTTAGTGTTTTAATATGGAACAAGTCGCACAGCTCAGAGATGATCATACAGTTAATATCAAGGTTTTATAAATAAATAAGTTCCTAAAGCAGTTTAGAAATGTTAATAAATGAATATTATCCATTATATTGAATTCACTATTATTCTTTTTTCATAGTGAGCAATACATGTAATGCTTCAACAAAGATACAAATATATAAAATCTAGATTTTTTTGCAAAGTAAGATGTATGAGTAGTTTGTAACATGTATACAAATAATAAGCAATTTATAGTGTACTTAAAGGTATCCATATTATTTGAAAGGGAATAGATATATTTTTTTTATATAAAAAGTTTTGGTTACCTGTACAACAATCTGACATTGGTCTTTTTAAGATATTATTATTTGGTTGCACATTATTGTGTATGGATGGAGGTGGTCTTGTGGCATCAAATCTGAAAATAAAATACACTTTTTACTTAACAACTTTCAAGTGCATTATAATATACATAAATATTTTATTTACTAAATGAAATTTCATTTCTTAAAATTCATTAATTAAATAAAATATTATAAATCAATTGAATTAAACATAATGAGCTTGAGATGTCTGTGTAACTTATTAATAACAACTTTTTGAAATCATTATATTTATAAGATATTTTTACAATTTACAGAAAGATATTATTATATAAAATATTAAAGATATATATATTAAAGATATTATAATACTCACCTGTGTATTACTGTTGGAGGATGACATATTGCATATGACGTTGATGGCTGTGGTGATTGAGCTACAACACAAAAATAATTGAATTATTTTAGATATTTAAGGTATAGCACTACTCTATTAGTTAATTGATAACAGAATGTTTATTTAAGAATTATATCATACCACGATAAAATGTATTATGCAGCTGTGAAGTACTCATTGAAGGTGCTACAGGTGGTGGCGGTGCTGGTAAATTATGTAGCTGTAAAGTACTTGTTGAAGGCACTGCAGGTGGTGGCAGTGTTGGTAAATTAAGTAGCTGTGAAGTACTCGTTGAAGGCACTGCAGGTGGTGGCGGTGTTGGTAAATTAAGTAGCTGTGAAGTACTCGTTGAAGGCACTGCAGGTGGTGGCGGTGTTGGTAAATTATGTAGCTGTGAAGTACTCGTTGAAGGCACTGCAGGTGGTGGGGGTGGCCGTAAATGATGCATAGGTACCACCATAGGTCGCAGCGCCCGTACTGATGTCCGTGGTACTAAGTTTGAAGTAGTTTGAGGCGGCGGCGGCGGAAGTTTATTCTTTAATTCTTGTATAAACAATGCTATTTGAGGTATTGTTTCGTCTGAATTGCTGGACATTTTATGAGTCGTTGTATGAATGCACGTGGCAAAATATCGGTCGCAAAAAATGCTTTCTTCTCCTTTATAAGTATAAGGGAAATTGGTGTGGTCATGAGTGCAACCAGCCCGGGTTTAGTATTCGTAACAAAATCTTCTTAACACCTTCGATCGTAAGTATGTGTAGATGTTTGGATGTAGTAACTTTATTAGACTACCCGCAATTAAATTACTACATTCTATTTTTACAAAACCTCTTTTTATTATTTTCCGGTGCAGATAATAAAATGTAGGGTAATATAATGCTATCCTTTCCTCAGCCACTTTGAATAAGTAATAAGCTTTTATAAGAATAATCACATACACACAATTTACAAATATACAAATTTCTACGTATGAGTAGGCACCAATTTAGAACTATAACATTTCAACAGCACCCATATCTTTATACTAAGTTAAACGAAATAAATTTTGAGTTTTATGCTAAATAGAGTTAAATATTAAATAACACATATTATTGTGTCAAACAAAGCCGAGGCCCAAGACAATTAAAGTTATAGACAGTCCTGTCAGCGGTGACCATCAATGTTGCAATCCAAAACCAAAATATACTTAAAACCTACTAATAGTAGAACCTATTAAATGTTTTGAAAATATTGTTTATTAAGAAAGCATAAACTACCGTACTTCCGACATAGAAAAGAAAAAATACCGTAACATGTAAAAGTAATTTTGAGAAAAATTTATAAACTAATAGATGGCATACTTCCAGTAGAGACTATTGAAGGTGTTAAAGAAAGAATATTCCATTTCAAAAAGTTAAATTCTAGAATTAAATTTAATCGTTCATATATTTACGTATGTATTTCTAACTGAACCGCTCTGTTTTCGTAAATGAACGAAAAACTAATCTACAGTATCAAAATTGTAAGTCTGCGTTAATATGTATGTTTAAGAATATGGATAAAAAGAAGAAACAACTGAAAACTCACACTACAAAAATTAAAAATTGAATCGATAAAAAGTGGTAAGGAATTAACTGAAGACACCCAATTCTACACTTTTCAACTGTGGTAATACCATTATTTTACATCAGAGGATGTTTTAAATTATAAATCAGTGTTTTGTAAGGTGGGGGAGAGAGCGAGATGCCTAATCCCTGATGATGATGATGAATCCTATCTTTATCTTGTCCTTTTTTTCTTTCCCCATTTCTTGAACGAATGCCTATATGTTCGGATCATTAGCAACGTTTCCACTATCTAGTTACACCATCAGTCGAGCTGAAATAAAAAAAAATATATATATAGGATTGAGGTATTATTCGGGATAACATTTTGTAACATAATAAAATAATAAGATCTGTCACTTTTATGTATTTCAGAATAAGAGTCTGCCATATGAAGTAAATTTGTTTAAATACATTAAAAATAACCGGAAGAAATTAACGGTCCAGTAGATGCTCCAAACTAAATTATCATTTTAATATAAATAATTTAAATTGTAGGTCCAAATTTGAAAGAATTCTTTATCATATCGAGGTATTATTTAACTGTATTAAGAGAAATGTAAATTTGAGTAAATACTCAAAGTAATGTATTTGCAGATCATTAGGCAACTATACCACTTTTTTACAATAAAGTCGACTGAAATAAAATTAAGCTTGTAGTTATTTAAGCAGAATACAATACAAGCTGTTAGGAAGAACGAATGTAGAACTTTTTGTAATAATCATTTTACAACCTGATAAATCGAACCATTTTAGCAATTGAATTTCATAAATTAAAAATGTAACCACAATTTGCAAACAATTAAAATGTATTTCCGAAATTTTATATATACTTATGTATTTTTTTCATAAATAATAATTCCTTGATAGCTGACATATTTATCTCGTATTTAGTTGAGAAAAAAAAAGAAAAAACGGTTAACTGAATGGAACAAAAGATACTTGATTCACGAACCTAGGTATTATTTATATATCCAAATGGAATATTTAACTAACAATTTTCACAATTTTGTAGAAATATATGAAACACTAATTCCCCTACCACCATAGTGCTATAAAATTTCACTTAAAGATCATCTAAATATCATCTTCATCTAATCGAATTCAACATACTAGACCACGCTCATCGTAACTTCAGACCACTTAAACTTATGAAACATTGTGGCCACTTAAGTGCAAGAAGTTCATTCTTTTTCTCTAAGAACATTGCAGCTTAAATAACGTCAAACTTACTAAAGGCACCCCGATCTTCCAGCCAGCTTTGTTTTTCCAAACGGAGACCCAGAAATGTAGTCGCAACGTCACAGCATACTTACTATACCCTGGGTATAGAATTAAAAACCATTTTATACATCACTCCAGATATATGTATTCCTAATGGAAAATATCTGCTATCGTAGCCTTGGCAATTTCGAATGACCTGTCAATACTCTAGCTGAACGTAGACATCGAAAATCATTGTCTCCTGGGTCATGTTCAAATGGACATTGATGACACTCTTTAACAGATCCCCTCAGCTGAAATCATAGTGATAATTTTATTGCGCCTCACGCTGACTGGCTCCGGTCGCGTGCCACTTACTACGCGGTAATCAACTTTGCCTACTCTTATCCCAGACGTGAATAGCCCTATATGTCCTTTTGTTGGATCTACAGTTCATAATACATCTGGATTAATACGAGGCCACCGACAGAGCGCCGCTGCGATCGTCTTCATTGCCTAGTACGGAGTGGAATGTCTTTAGTGCCAGAGTACCCGTCTGGAACATCTAAGTTGGAGGCTATCTCCAAAGCTGCATTTGGGCTGTTGCACTTGGTGAAGCGCCATACGACAAAACGAAAAAAAAAATCTCCTTTTGACGCCTAGTGATGTGAGTATGTCAGATAGTGAAGATATTCCCAAAGATTATGAAGCAAACCAAGTGAATATAACACGGTTAATAGTAATATTAATATAATAATATTATTTCATCATTTTATTAGTATTGATCTTGATATTGATCTACCGAAAAGTTTTTTGAACCTGAACCTTTAATTATTACAAGTACAAATTTAAAAATATTTATTTAAACTTCACAAATTTTCTTATTTTTTCCATCAACATACATTGAACAATATATTAATAATAGCGAAGCCTAGGTCATTATTTCTTATTCTATATTTAATGTCTATGTTATGTGACTAAAAGACAACGCCACAAGTCAGTATTTATATTAAACGAAAACATATCCAGTCAACCTTTGATTGAATTTAGATTTTACACATTCTAATCAAAAGATCGAATAGATTCCACGCTTAAAATTATACTTTAAGCGTTTCCTTTTTACTTTTTTATTTAGAGTTTAGATTATACCAACACTTAGTCGTATTAATAGATACAGACAAAGGTAAATTCAGATCATCTAATAATATTATTGTTAAAAGAGTGCGTGAAAGTTTTACCAGCCTGTAACTCTTATTATCGTTATTCATGTTTTCTTAAGCTACTAGCACTTGTGGTATCATCTTGAGATATATAATTAAACTTTGTTAAGAATGGTATATAAATACTATTAATTATAACAATTTATATGTGTTGATACACATATACCATAAATATATATATATATTTGTATATGCAAGAGTAGAAGTCTCCTCGTCGTCCAATCTTAAAGTTCCTCTAGGACCATTTAATCACACTGACGAAGTCTCAGTCACCGGACGTGACGCCACGTTCGCGGCATTTCGCGGCATTTCGCACGGTTCTGCCATAATTAACAACAACGTGGGCAACTATATATTCTTTATAGCATTAACAGCAAAATATATATGATAAATATTAATTTACAAATTATTTTCTTGAAAAACGCTTTTTTTTTTCATTTCAAATGAAAGACAAAGTCATCTCTTTATTATTATTATCATTTTCCTTAACAGTGAAGTAAGAATGAAGCACTTTTATTATTCAGGATCGAAGTAATATATATCTTTGGATTATCCTATATACTCAGATAATTTCTGTACTACATAATTTTAAGTAATCTAAAAAGTTTTTTGTTAAATTTTACAATTATTACACTCGCTCTTCTGACAAATGGCACTGTTGTAGTTACTAGTTACTGCCACTGGTATGTGGACACATAGCAGTACCATTACATAAATATATATATATATATATTGGTAATGTATACAATTAACATTACATTTTAGCATAAAACTATTTTAAAATATAAGCACTTCAATTACCATAAATATAAAATAGTTAAATTATTACTTACTAAAGAGTACTATAAAGTACCATAGAGGTGTATAGTCTGTGGTTAAGCGTAATCGGTAGTCTGTATTCGGTACTGTGCTAGCATAAAGTAACTTAACTTTTCACTTCTTCAGTGAAAGAAAATATAATCTTTAGCACAGTGATTATTATAACTATAATATATATATTATATATATTAGTGATTATTATTGTGCAGTGATTGATAGTAACTTTTAAGTAGATGAGCAACAATAACGATCAAAATTCCCTTCAGCTATCGCTGTCGGGACAACTTGATGCATCCCAAAATAAAAGTGTAATTAATGAAAATTGGAAACAAATATGCAGAGATTTCATTTGGGGATTGTGTAATAAAGGAGCACAATGCAAATTTCGACATGAACTTGATTTCGAGGCTATGAAAAAGACTCTTAAATTCTGTCACGATTACCAGAATCCTTCCGGATGTATGCGCGAACATTGCACTTATCTTCACACTAGTAAGGAAGAAGAAAGTTTGTTTGTTGCCACAAGAACTTTGCCACGTGTACTAGCTGAACGACATGCAAATATAACTGTTACTTCTGCCGAAACAATACCACAGATAGCATTGTTTATACAAGAGTCTCTAGTTGGGGCTGCGCCTCCGCCGCCTCCATCTGCTCCTGACCCTGTACCGTCGTCGCCATCGTCCTGACTAGGACCTGCCGCCATGCCCTTGCAACAGTTGCCCCCTCCTCCACCTCCTCCACCGCCCCCCAACACAACATCAGCAACCACTATACAACCAACTCCACGTTTTACAGGTGCATTCAGTAATTTATATGTATATATTTATATTTCTTGCAGCTAAAAAAAATTTAAAAAGCTGAATAAATTTGTATATTGTACACAACTAGAATATTTAAATGATAATTATCAATAATACTTCATATATTTAATCCTTTTATTTCAGTTCCTCCACCACAGCCTACACCAGCATTTTCAATAACCCAACCTCCACCACCACTTCCAGTGTAAGTGATAAAAACAAAACCAAAATTTTGTGTTCACATGTTATAACTATAACATAAAATTATAACTACATAAAAACTTTTTGTAATGAGCGATTACATAATACTTTGTACCACTTTTTAATACTTTAAATTAAATGATACTTAAAGGTTTGATGCAAGTAGACCACCGCCACCTATTCCAGCAATGGTTCAACAAAAAAATACATCTCAAAAAAGACAGACATCTAATAATACAACTGGTGAGAATATGTTTTTTCAATATTATATGTATTCTATATTATATCAAATTTAAGAAAGTGTATGTATATGGTATAAGGTGCACAGGCGCTGTAACTGTTTTGCTTAAGCGACTAATATATATTTATTATTTTATATTATTGTTTATAAGTTTGTGATTATTCAAGATATATTTTAGATATTTTCCCCTAATATGCTCTAAAATGGGATATGTAAAGGTGTTTAACTTTATTCTATATAAAACAGTAATGTCTATTTGAATATAATGGTTGTTGTGTATGGCTCTGCGACCTTGGTCTTTCCGCAGCGGTGCCGAGCAAGTTGCGGAAAACGGAGGAGACGAAGCCCGAGGACGCTCTGTGCGACGTGTGCGTGCAGCGCGAGATCAGGTCCGCACTTGCTAAGTATTACGTCGTACGAGTCTCCCGGGACCATACGATCTTCATATTTATAATGCAACGCACAAGAAATACTTGACATATGTAGCGAATTCAAAATATATATTTGATATCTTGTTAGAATTAAGTTTTAGGGTGTACAGTCTTATATTGCAGGATATTAAAAACAACCAATCTGTGATACTGTAGTTTTAAAAGTGTGAACAAGGCTTTATCTTCTGTACTGTTTAAAGCTTGTTAAAAAGTTTTAGTTTTAAAAATATATCTTTATTTTTATTTATTACTAAGTGTTAAAAACCACAAAATAAGTGATCATAGAATAAAGTTATATAAGAATTTGTTTGTCATTGTGAGCTGGGTTTTAACTTTTTTATGTGGGTTTTTTTAAGGAAAACTGGAAACCTTCAATTTGTTTTTTTTTCTTGCTGATAGAATTTTTATAGATAACTTTTTCACTATAATGAATAAATTGGCATGACAATTTAACTCATATGAGATACTGCATAGATGTAACATATGTATTGTCTATTAAAATTCTTTACTAATATCTGCATTATTAATTAATGTTTGTTTCACAATTAAATATATGCTGTTTTTCACAATACACATAATTATATATATATATAAATGAAGTAATGAAATATTAGGTAACTTTTATATTTTTTGACTGTTGTTATTCAAGAATGTAACACCCTTTTTAAATTATAAGTAATATGACATAAAAATCCATTAGGCGATTACACTTTTCAATTTATCGTATTCTTAATAAATATTTAACAAAGTATACAAAAATGTGTGTTTATGGTCTAAATATGAAAAGAAAAGATAACATACCCGAAATTCTCAGTTGACCTAATTCTGTTTGTCCTATGTAAGATCTTGCTGACTCGCTCCCACAAGTGGATGGGTGTATCATTGTCTAGGCTGAGCTGCTGGCGCATGTCATAAAACATCCTATTATTTCTCCCGCAATGGTTTTTCATTAGTGTACCCTCTCTTGGGCACTTATTTTTCATGACCACACCTGGAAGTTAGTTGCCATACATACATTTCATTAGATGTTCTGTTGTTGAAAAGAAATACTAAATGCTTCTATTTCATATAAAGGCAATAAATAAAGTCACTTTTATCAGATTTATCGTTTTCATTTTCTTCTTATTTGTGTTTACGAAATTGTTACATATATTGAAACCAAGGGAATAATAAGAATAAAAACAAGTTAAAGAAATATTTTCTTAATCAGACACCACCGTCTTTTGTAGTTTTCAACAGTTAGGCCTATAATATTGTTATTTTTGTTTTGAAATTCTATGAACAATTTTTTTTAGCATGCCTGCGACTTCTTTTGCAAAACTGTAAACATAGTAATTAGTATTAGTCTATAATAAGTAAATAAAAAGATTTTAAAATCATGAGAATTAAGTTCATTCTATTACTTGCTGCATTGATTGATTTCTGCCTATTTGCTGTCCTAATATCCTTACAGGTAGCAATGGAAAATATATACTTAATGTTTCAGTTTATTAAGTTAATAATATATAAATTTTACTATAAAGTACATTTTATAATAATTTATTCAACTATCGGGATATCAGTGGCATAATTTCTTATTAACAATAGAAGTATACTTAGAGTTTGAAATTTAAATCTTTTTTTATACATTTTCAATATTATTTGATGACTGGGTATAGTTAATTAAATTAAAGTTCTTTTGAAAATATCTAATTTCAATTCATATTGTTGATACCAATGCGGATGTGGTACAATTTAATTCATGGTTCATTTTTAATTAGAATTGGAATCTGATTAGGAATTTTGAATTTGTGTTAAAATAAAAAGCAACAAACCTTTCCTGTCCAAAATAAGATTGTTACTTCGTACATTCTTTTATGTTATTTTTTGAAAAAAAAAAAAATAGTTTGTACCAACTCTCATGGGATAAATCCTCAAGTTGACTCTTTTACAAAATGTTCATCAACATCAAAATTTAGGTTTAAAAATCCCTGGTGTTATATTTCCATGCTTTGACATGGTAATTTTCTTGAGATAAAAATATATTAAGATAAACAATTAATTTATTTCTTTAAAATGACTTCAAAATATAAGTTTTGATATCTAGTGGTTAGTAGTTAATCTCTAAGAAGTCTCTATCTAATAATAAACCTTTACCAATTACAGGAAACGTGTAAGATCAAAGATAGTCGCTTTTTAAAATAATATATCGCTTAATATATAAATCTAAATAATGTGTCAAAATTGCGAAAATATTTGGTTAAACAGAGCTTGTTACAGCACAGAGAGTTTTGAACGTACTGGTAGAGTCCCTATTACCTTCTTTAAAACCCCATGTCGCTTGCACTACACGGCTCTCTGAATCCATACTCAATAGTAGACTACCTTGATGTTTCTTGATTGATCTTGATGCAACAAACTATAATATTGTTTAATCCTGTCATGATACATTTTGTCGTAGAGTACAAAAAAGAGACAAATACAAAGTAGACACATCTTGTTGAAGACCAATGAACCACAGATATTATATACAGCGAGGGAAAAAAATGGTACAGTAAATGTAATGTTGAATTGCTTTTATATACCAAAGTTATAAACATATAAAAAATATATATATATTTCCAGTAGCTACTTTAGTCACAATATAATATTTTTCTTGAACAAAATTAAACACTTACTCGCTTAAGTGATATTTACTTGTAAAAGCGGGGAGCTTCTATGACAGCGCATGTATGACAGTGAATCGGCGCTTAGGGGTTAGTGCTGCTCTTGCACTTGTCACTCTACACAGGACCCACTCTTTACTGCCTCTGGATGATGATGCGAAAAGAACAGCAGAACACAAATGGCAGCTAAATAAGGTGATCTTAGGCAAAAACTAGCCTTGAGGATCCAATTACTCTCGAAAAATGTGACAGCATCATTAAAATTCCTAAGCTCGTATTAAAAAGGAGCAGAGATGACAGTTTCAGAAAAGACCAAAAAAACCGTAAGTCGATTCTGAAGCGAAGCTTGGCAAAGCTCCTCATACCTAACTGATAATTTTACTTAAGAAAATTTCATAGCGCAATAGAACAAGCGCATAGGCTTGTTGAAGAAACCCACAAAAGCTTTTCTAAACAATAAACATTGTTGACGACTTTCCTAGATATCGTTGATATATTTATCAGGCGTTTGAAAATGGGACACGAAGACCTATTATATAAAACCTTCTGAAAAAATTTTTCTTTAAAAAAAAATATAAATTTCAGACAGATATTTCTCTCTCAGAACTCTACAGAGATCGTGCAAAAGAGCCACAAGGAAGTATGTTTAATCAGATTTTTACCTCAGATCTGCTTGTTGACATATCGTCTATCGTCGACATTAGTTAATGACTGAGCAAAAGTAATTGAAACTAAGTCAATACAGGTCACCTTTACCACACACTGCGAACCATGGGACATGCTCTCTGATGAAAATAAAGGCAAATGATATCTTGGACTTATAGGGTCTTATTTGGTGAAAAGCTATATCCACAAAATGAAAGGATAACCAAAGCCATCAACTAAAAAAATATACTGTATACGTGGCAAATCACAGCTGAAAGTACAAATACAAAGAAACAAATTGCTTTTACACAAATGTATTATGAATCCAATCTGGAAGAGCCAACTTACGGAGTTCACCTCTGGAGACTCTCAGATTATAAGAAACATATTTATTATAAATGGTGAAAAATACTTTCATAATTATGAAAAACTATTAGATCAAAAATAAAAAAACAAACATACATTTTTATTCAGTTGTTATTTGTCGTAACTCTCCAGTCTCTTTTTGTAAATCGTAGCTAATGAATGAAATAACTGTTGTAAGACTTAAGATAAAATAATTTATCGTTATTTCGAAAGGGGGCCAAAATTGCGAATTTATGCATAAACAGAGCTGGCATAGAGTAGTCTGAACGTTATAAACTTACTATTACCTTCATTACCTCATGGTGCTTGAAATACACTATTCTCTGAATATATACTCAAATAGCATCAAAACACCAGACACCTCAAAAATTTCCAAATCGATCATGATGCCACAGCACACGAACTTTCTATCAAAAGATATGTATTAATTTTGTCATGTTTAGATTCAATACAAAATAGAGAAAATTTGTTGGGGACTATTGGTAAAAAAACAATGTTATAAGAAACTTTCAATTTTCGTTAATGGTATGAGTACACAAAGAAAAAAAAATATTATTTGTATTAATTTCAATAAAAACTATCCTTAAACCTAATTTGGAATATATCACTCAAAATATACAATATTTTATAAAAAATAAATAGTTCATTTTGGAGTCCATAGCGGTCAAACACTGTTCCAGGACGTTTATATATGTGCAACTAACCTGGTTGTAAATATTGTCACCATAATTGTAAAAATATATATATATATGTCAATTTTTTTAATGACTGTCGGTGGAGCTGTTGCTCATTCTTAAAATTCTTCTAAACTTTGGTATTAGCCAACAGTATAAGACCAACAGAAGAAGTGTTGGAGAACTCTTCCTCTGCTGGACACCTCTTCCTCTGTTGGGTACCTCTTCCTCTATTGGACACCTCTTTTTCTGTTAGACACCTCTTCCTCCGGTGGACACATCATTCTCTGGTGGACGCCTCTTCCTCTGTTGGACACCTCTTCCTCTGTTGGACACCTCTTCCTCTGTTGGACACCTCTTCCTTTGTTGGACACCTCTTCCTCTGTCGGATACCTCTTCCTCTATTGGATACCTTTTCCCCTGTTAGAGACCTCTTCCTCTGTTGGAGATCTCTTCCTCTGTTGAACACCTCTTCCTCTGTTGGACACCTCTTCCTTTCTTGGACACCACTTTCTCTGTTGGACACAGCATTCTCTGTTGGACACCTCTTCCGCTGTTGGGCACCATTTTCTTTGTTGGACACCTCTTCCTCTCTTGGACACCTCTTCCTATGTTGGACACCTCTTCCTCTGTTGGACACCTCTTCACCTGCTGGACACCTCTTCTTCTGTTGAACACCTCTTCCTCTGTTGGACACATCTTCCTCTGTTGGAAACCTCTTCCTCTTTTGGACACCTCTTCCCCTGCTGGACACCTCTTCCTCTGTTGGACACCTCTTCCTCTGTTGGACACCTCTTCATCTGTTGGACACCTCTTCCTCTGTTGAACACCTCTTCCTCTGTTGGGTACCTCTTCCCCTGCTGGACACCTCTTCCTCTGTTGAACTCCTCTTCCTCTGTTGGACACCTCTTCCCCTGCTGGACAACATTTCCTCTGTTAAACACCTCTTCCTCTATTGAACACCACTTCCTCTGTTGAACACCTCTTCCTCTGTTCGACACCTCTTCCCCTGCTGGACACCTCTTCCTCTGTTGAACACCTCTTCCTATGTTGGACACCTCTTCTTCTGTTGGACACATCTTCCTCTGTTGGAAACCTCTTCTTCTTTTGGAGATTTCTTCTGTGGAAGACCTCAGCGTCTTTTAAAGAACTCTTTCTTCGTAAAAGATCATTGAAAAAAGATTGGGTGGTTTCATGCAGATTGGGAATTTTTCAGCCCATATGCACTGAAAATAAAATAAAAATATTTAAATAATAATATAATATAAAAATAATAATAAAATATAAAAAAAATATTTTTCCATGAACACAATGCATTGTACGATTTACAAACAGTTAATTATTTTTCGTTTTCTTATCCTAAATGTTCACTTCACACTTTTAAAATTCACACTAACGCAGGCATGGTTTAACTGCTAATATGTCGGAATATAAATTAAAAAAATGTAAAATATGTGTGTGATCAGACAACTTGTAGTAACTAACGTTTTAGTTGAGACAGCGCAGTCATTCTAAAATTTTACTAGAAACAAAAATATGCAGCGGTGATTTACGTGTTATAATTTAATTCGTTAAAAATTTATATAAATAATTGAGTTTATTGAGACAAATACCATAGTCTTTTTTTAATATATATAAAACCTGAAAAATGGATTAATTATATTTTATGTTTTCAGAATAGAGAAATATAGGCAAGAAATGGAAAAACTGAGCACCGAGGATGAGTACCAGACTTTACTATATAAAAAAAAACTAATGGAATATCAGAAACAGAAAGATATTTTGCGAAAGTTAATAAACAGTGACTACAAATTTGTGCAAGAATTTCTAGATGTAATTTTTTATTTTTAATAGCGATACTTAAATTAAGTAAAATATTACAACAGAAATAAAATTCTATGATGTATTTGCAGGATGTTCCGCAATATTCCTTTCGCGAGCCTTTGAGCAATTTAAATCCGTCATTTCAGGCGGTAAGTTTATCTAACTAGAATAATTTAAATATTTTTCAACTTTTAACTCTTTCAGAATCATGTTATTTAAAATTCATCGGATTTAACGAATTTGTACAAATATTGGCATAAGAGAAATCACTCAGATACATTTTTTTAACTATAAATAGAATTTTAAAGCCGGCGTCCATAACTAAAGGCGATTTCAACTTCTATTTCTCCCGTAAAAGCGGCAGCAGTGGATAAAAATCTTTACACATATTTTTTTTCAGGGAATGTCTCCATCTGGTCCAAAACATAATCATCAACAGTTCTTATTACAATTCATGGAATACATGTTTTCAAATACGAGAAGCTTCGAGGTAAATAATAAATGCACTATCTATTATATAACGTAGTAGGCACCTACACGGAATAGGTAATTAGAGCTAAAAAGGCCTTCGTTTGCATCTTAGAACGAGTGTCGCCGCTTTAATTTCAAAATTAACGTTAAGCTTATTACTTTTTCTCACACAAACGAATGACGGACACACATTCATCAGATGGCTTAATACTCGTATATTTAAAACTTTGTAAATAAATAAATAATGTTCTCAACTTTTAGACTTCATTTTTTAATAGTATTGTTATAGAACAAATATTTTTACTAAATTAACATTCATATATTCCCAAGGTTAATGAAAAGGTACACTTTTTTCCGAAAAACAACAACAACGGCGTTTGGGGTCTCTGCAGCCCCGGGATGCCTTATCACTGTTAGGGTTGATTCGGCGGTAGCTCCGCCGTAATGAACTGGTCCTCCTCTATTTATCACATTATGAGCTCTCCCTATGACCCGCCGGGAGATGATAGCATAAGCCTGTGCCTGCCTTAAAAGATTATTATACATCAATAAATATTCAAATTGGCCGTTGGTCGTCTAATTGACACTTGCCAACAGATAATTAATTAATTCCGGGTCTGGTTTATCATACCTGTGGCGAGCCCGCTAGTCCATCCAAACTTATGTGATTCACAGCTTTGGTAGTTAAATCGATATATTTTATTACCATCGATGCCACACTCGATATATTGCATCTATTATTATACTAAACATCTTAAAGAGTGGTGATGCGCCAGTCGCAGCATAGTTGAAACTACAATGATAATCGGTTGTACATTTCAATGTACAATTGAGTGGACAGGTTGATCAGACTTGATTACCGGCAACACTATGGGTACCATGATGGATATTTGTATATATCCCGATTTTGGAGTTTAGATATCTTGAGGCCAAAGAAATAAATTATTAATATAATCGTTGCTGAAAATGTTAACTTTGATTGTTTCAGTCTTCGTCAGTACGCGTAGAGGAATCTCTCCGCACACTATCCACTACGCCGAGAAGAACCAACCACCAATCCCCTGATATTATGCAGACGTTAAAAGATATTTTGGGTGGTGAGTAAAACTTTTTTTTTTTATTTTATCCTATTATTGTTAATGTGTGTGTAAGTGAAGTAATAATAAATAAACATCAAAAATAATAAATGGTAGCAATACGAAGCCACTCATACGGATGATATGCGTGGCTTCAACAATCAACTAACAAGGATATTTATTACAAAAGATTGCTCATTTATATTTTTTTATATAAAAACCTATATATACTAGCTGTCCGCGAGGACTTCAGAACACCAAGCTCGTAAGAAACTTCTTCACTCGACCTTTTTTTAGTCATCTTATGTCCAAAATTGCTGTCTATTATTTTAGGCAATAATATCATATAACCTAGATCCACCGTGAAATTTATTTCTAAGTATTGATTAAGGAATTAGTAGATTGGGATGAATTACTTTGAAGATTATCGCCAAGAAATAAATTTATAAACTATATACAAACTTTATCTCGTTATGATATTCGTATAGACTAAAATATGAGATTTGTCATAGTGAAAGTTTAAATTGAAAAGAAGTCCTGAAAGCTGAAATTCTATTATAAATTCGTAATGAATAAGTTTATTGTTTACTTTCACACTGTCAATTTAAAATATATATTAGACTGATGTTTTATAGTCGCTAAGCACTTGTAAATTGTCACCTGGCGCAACGGAATGAAATCCTATCCTATCTGTTGCTATCTTATTAAATTTTAGCTTATATAAAATGTTTGTACTTGTAAAAAAGCGCCATCTATTGAATACTTAGTCAATCCAGTCAACAAATACGGTAATACCGCCATCTGTTACAATCGTATCGAAGTGACAGATAATAATTACTGTGAAATAACAAATAAATTATTCGCAATAAAATTAATAAATTAATTGAGATATAACCTATCCTATCTTTTAATTTGAATCAAAATGCAAACGTTATGCAAAATTTATTTAAAATCGGTTCAGTAGTTTAGGAATCCAGCGGATAAACACACTAAATTTATATATATACATTATACAGGATATATATAATACCTAATATCTACAGATGTGATTAATTCTACAAAATATGGAAGATTATTTGTTTAGGCTCCAAGTATATTAACTTTTAATAATTGTAAACAATAGGCTAGTCTACAAATGTGCACGATGTATAACAAATATATATGAACCAAAAACTATATAGTCTTTAAAACGCAAAGGGCCTAGAAAAGTGTAAATACTGTTTTATTTAATATCAGTGTGTACTCTTTTATTTAATATCAGAGACATAAACTATTGTGAAAACGGCCATCGTAACAGGAAGCCAAAGTACATACAGAACCTATAGAAAAATGCATGCAAAAATAAAAGAATGTATTATAATTATAATATTTATTTTAATTATCTTTTTATATCATCTTTTGACCAAATATTGACTTTTCTGTTACAATAAATATATGTATATTTGAAAAACTATTTACTTATAGTTGAATATTTATTTTTTTCTGGGATTACATCTTACACCCGTGATAATGTGACAAATCTGGGCCATGTCTCACTCGAGCTATCTCATACACCCTAGCCCCATTCTCTAATTTATTTCCTACTGACATAGAGATTATATTATATTATACTGGATAAATCTTTTTACGACCAACCGCATACTGTCGTCAACCCACATTGGCAATGGATATTGGTGGGACATCCGCCTCCGTTGGGATAAGCGGTGAAGTATCCGATTTGATTTAGATTATATATATTAGTTTTTAATTTCACAGCTACTTCGTCCGAACGCTCTGTGTCCAATGAGCTAAGCGTGGAGAACGCACAGAGCCCCAGCGCCCAAGGCAGTTCGAGCTACCGTCGGTACTCCAACGGGCAACGCGTGGAGCAACGCGCTCCGCCTCCACCAGCGCCCCTCCCGCCGCCCGCGCCCGCACCGCCGCCGCCGACACCAGCTGCACCGCCTGCACCTCCCCCCACCGTCACCTACCCGCACTACCCGCCCCCCTACATGCCGGCACCACGTGCGCCTGCCACCCGGGTACCGTTGCCGCCGTACTACCATTATCAGTAGGTGCATCTAAAGTATTTGGACTCAGATCTCATAAAGTATCAACATTTATAACGTCCAGGGCTGATTTAGCAGTCTGTAGGGCTCTAAGCAGTGAAACTAAAATATGGGGCCCCAATTTTTTTTATTCATAAATCTAAAAGTGAGAGGCAATTTTTTTTCTTTGTTGTATATTTATTCTATAAACAGTCATTAAACTGATTACATTTTTACATATTTACATATTTACATTCAAACGATCTTAAAAGTTAAACCTTCTTTTTTCTGCACTTTTCACGTGCAAATTTTTCTATCAAATCGTCAAAATTCATGCGACGCATAACATCTGATTCGATTGATAAAAGAGCCAACGAATTTAATCGGTCTTGTCGCATCGTCGTCCTTAGAGGATTTTTCATCCTTTATTGGGGGATTTATTTATTATTCCAATTTATTGGGGGCCCTAAGCAGCTGCTTAGTTTGCTTATGGGTTAATCCGGCCCTGATAACGTCCTAAGCAACCAAGTTTCGAATATGTATTTTTATTTTTGGTTGACGATGGGATGTTTTCGATCTATTACACCCCCCAGTGTGCTACCACTCCTCACTCTATGTATTTGATGAACATTACTTTTTAGTTATAGAATAGACTGTGTACTGAACTGAGTAGTGAGTAACCCGAGTAACTCATTTGTAATAATGTGTGCTGTGTGGATCATGATTGTGTGAAAAGTAAATTTTGTGAAAGTAAATAGAACAGGCAACAATAAACTAGGCAGTGCATAAGTTTGTTAATAACATACATATTATTTAATTTCTGTATTGTTCATTGTTTTTGTCACCACCAAACCACTAGATAGATATAATCAATACGAATTCAATTATTTTGTTTCAACGTGCCTACTTTTTGATTATGTACAATGTGTGTTTTCTATGAATACATGATTTAAACGTACTTGTGTATAATAAATTATTAAAAAGTATACCCAAAGTGTTTTAATTAAATCATCCTCCGGCACTTTATCCTTCTTATGTATAAAAATTTAAATACAAATCAGTTCTTCTAATTGATGATCTTTCATACATGTAGGCAATTTATTATTTATAGCGGTTGCCTGCGACTCCGTCCGCGAGGACTTCAGAACACAGCTCGTAAGCTAATTGCTTCGCTTGAGCTTTTTTTTGGTCAACTGTGTTTCCAAAATTGCTTTCTACGTAAATCATTTTTATTATTTCAAGGGAATAATATAATATAACCTAGATCGACTGTGAAGGTTATTGGTTAGTGATTATTGAATTCGGATAAATTATTTTGAAGATTCACCATCCGAAAAATAAACTTATAAAGTTACAAACACACAAACTTGACCTCATATTAGTATTAGTATAGGTAAGTTCAAAATATGAAATTTGTTATAGTTTAAGTTTATATTGAAAAGGAGTGCTGAAAGCTGCAATTTTATTATGAATTCGTAAATAAGTTAATTCTTTACTTTGACACTGTCAACTTCAAGTATATGTTAGTGTGATGTCTAATAGTCGCTAAGATATCGTAAATTGTGACCTGACGCAATGGTATAGACAAATATGATATTATGTGTATTTATATTTAATTTCACAGTATTGCTTACAATTGTTATATATTGTTTACTATAATATAAATTTATGAACTGATTGACTTTTTTATATTTATGAACCGATTGACACGTGACAAACACTAAATCTCCACCGCTTCACTCCAGATGTACATTACGTAGCACCAGAAAATCGCCAGTTGATTCCTTCGAAAGCCATGTAGTCGACCACTGAGAACGTCATCCAATTCTAGGGTATGGGATGAGAATATCATCCAATTCTAGGGCATGTGTGTAAAGTTACCAAGATTTCAAGAATTCGGCTGTTTTCCAGTCCTAAAAGCGAGCTTGAATAGAGTTGTCAAACGAAAGATTATTAGCTCGTACCATGAAGTATGTTTTGTCATTTGAAATATTGATGAAATATTGTTTTGGTGTAAAATTTAGTCATTTAAAGAAGGCATTTATTTATTCTTTTAAGTCACTGAGGAAGTATGAAACTATTGTTTTATAGAATTCATGGTATCAAATTAATATTATTCTAATATTAAAACCAAATTTCTAAAAGTATTTAAGAGTTCACGGTAGACCTGCTGTTGACCTGTATCGCGACATTCTACTGGGTAGGGTAAACGGATATCAATTTTACTAGACAGTGATCGGTACGACCCAGTGGCGATGTCATCGTCACCGAGTCTGTCTTGATCAGTCGTCGGCAGAATGTCCGACGATTTAAGGAGTTTGGGAGTCAACAGTACCGTACCGTAGAACTACTACCCTTATAACACTAGTTGAGTCGACGAGTACTTTGGTTGAGTAAAACCAGTGAAACACTTCCTTACCACGTACACCGTTGGGTACTAGTCATGAGAATGGCCACCCGAAAGTGTTCATCGCGCCCTCTCATTCGGTAACCCACCGATGCGATAATGCATTCCCAGGATTTTTTGACAGTGGGAGGGACAGCCTTTCATGAGTGGTGAGCTCAAAATTGGGTTCACAGTTGCACCACCGTTCCTCGGATCCCGCTACCTTAGTCATAAAATAAAACCTAAGAAATATAATCCATACAGGACAATTTGTTCCACAGATTCGTCGTGCGAGGCATAAAGTTTCTAGAGAAGCGTACAGTGATGGAGCGGCTGCTAATGAGGTGGTGAGGGTGGTGATTTTGTCGCGATGGACGATGGCGAAAATCTGTGGGTGGTATCAGGTGGTATCATATTATCAACATCTGTCCCATGGATAGAGTATTTATGTTGGGCAAATTGTATATGAGAAAAGATAAAATCTTAAACCAAACAAAGAATTTGAGATATATTTTTTATTATATTTTAAAGGGTACCTCTTAAAGGTATTGCATTATTTTTTAGTTATTAGTTATTTATTGTATGCTACTTTATTATTTTTCATACTTTTGTTATATTTTTTTAAAGTCTGTCCCAAAATTAAAATGTTAAAAGACTGACCTAATAAAAAGTGACTTATGTTAATCGTCTTTTAATAATGTCTTGTTGTGTTGTAACAGTTTAGTACAAAAATTTGAAGGTATTCTTAAACATTATATTAGGTTTGAGGTACTAAGTGAGAATACATAATTAATTATTTTAATATTTTGACATTCTACATTAAAAAAGAAATCCATGTTAGTGATAATAATGAGCGGTTTACTAGTAAAATAATTAAATTCATTAAATGATTTAAATCTTTAGATATTTAGGTATTATAAGGTTATGTGAATTGTTGATGACACTGAAAGAATAATGTACGAAGTACATACAATAATATATATACATGGATACAATAATACTAACAGATTAAATAGATCTCATTCCATTCAGAAAAGAGCGCTGGGAGCTGTGAGCTCAGCTTTACTGAGCTGCCAAATTATAACCTTGTAAACTAAATAAAACAATATGATTTGTGTTTAAATGTAAATGGATAGTTCATTATAAGGTCTACGTATATTTATAACATTAATTAGTAGACTCGCTCCATTTTTATCAAAAGCTCTATGTGTGGGAATAATAATAGTACATACAACATGAAGCAAAGACATTTAGTAAAAAGCTGTCTGAATCTACATACAAGAGTCCGGGTCGGTTTACTTTTCATTCTATATTTATTTCAAATTAAAATAAGCTTAAAGTGCAGCCTAAATATGTTTATAGATATTTTCAAAGCTCTTCAACAAAATTTGCCAGTATTATTAGTTGTTTCTGAATTGTAATGAAATCATTGAAATTAGCAAAATGTTAGCAAGATTATTGAAAAAAACTAAAGGACATGGACATATTATTTTTCTGTCACAAATCATGTTAAAGTCAGAAGTTTCATGATTTAAACGGTGATAGTAGGACCTAGTGTAGACATAAAAAACTAAATACAATTATAGTTAAATAAGTAAACTACAAAAAATAACGATCGAATGGAGTTAATTTAAAAGCTTAAACTTGTATCGAATTTTACACAGCTCCCAGTCCTCGGTAGCACGCTTCGTAAGGAAGGAAACAGGTACAGTATGTGGGTCACGAACATGTAAGAGCAAAATATTGTGTAATGTTTTACGAAATACGAAACTGAATGCGTACTGTATACTGTTTTTTAATTAAAATAATTTACAACATACGCTGCATATTTTATTAAACTTTAATAATATACGAAACAAAAACTTTAAAAAGGAAAAGTAAAACTGAGAAACTTTCTTAAAAATACTTTGTTTAATACCAATACCACCCAGGATATACCCAATACTTTTGCAGTTTAATTTCTTAGTGTGTTTTGAAGTCACCCTCCAATTTAATAATATCTTACAACAACAACCCTAAATAACCTACAAAAATATTGATCTATTTTAAAAGGCTTGCAATTAATATCTAGTTATACCTAGTATAAACATATAATAAGACATTTTTGTTTGATTACTGTATGTAGGATAAGATTTTTTTATAGGTACTTTACATCCATTCTATGCCTGCCCTTATCGGCTGTATGAAATATACTAATAGAAAATGTACCTTATCAGTTATATAACAAAAAAAAATATAATTTAATCATTTACAAGGCCATGTCTATAACGATATTGAACACAAATTTGTCACTTGTTTAATAATATTGATAGCTTCAGATAGTTCATTACAAATATCATGTAATTATGAGGATAATCTAAGGATTTAGTAAATAAAAAAATAATCTGCATTTAAAGATTTAATATAAATAATTACAATGTAATCGATTTGTACATATTCATTGATAATAATAATAATAGAAAGTAAATATTTTATACAAATATAATGTCATTTTAGATTTAGTTTTCTATTACACATCTAATCATTGTAAAATATTGGAAACAAGAATATACTTAATTTTAGTTCTTAATTGTCGTTAAAGTAAAATTGAACTATTCTTTCAATAATGAAGCAAGCCGTAGCGTTTTTATCGATATATAGAACCTTAATGACAGTATTTTATTAACAAATAAAAAACATTATCAAGGAACATATGGTAAACGCAAATCGTAAAGAATACTTTATCAATCTCAGTACACACAATGTCATTGCCGTTACTAAGGGAAGCATTGCGCGCAAACCGTCCAGACCAACTGACCTATCACGTACGATCCTACTGGTTTATAGTGTCAGCGTCCAAACCCCATATGGTACCACGCCATATATGCATATGGCATTGCCTCAATGTTATTATTGTATTGGGGACAACTGTTCTGCTGTTTCAATTTCGATGCGCAGTCATGACAGCTTGTACTAATTTTGGTCTTCCATTAAATTAAAGGCGAATCTATTCACTTATAGAGATTATCATGTCTTTCGTAAGCTCTTAAAAAGCTGAGAGCTTCATTTTACACTTCCAACAACTGAACCCATGTAAAGAAAATATAAGATGGGAGCTTGGGACATTACGTAGAAGTATATTATAACTACAGATGTTGGGCCCAATATGACTCCGGGAACTAATACTTTAATAGCGAAACACAGCACCAATATCGAAATAATATAGATTACATAATGTTACACCATATCACTGCTCCCAATTAAATACACCATGTATATATTAAAATACATATTGAAATTATTATGACCAAACTTTTGTGCCCTAATAGATGCACTTAAAAGTAAAATTATGTAAAAATATCAAAATAAAAATAACAGTTAACAAGCATTATTACACTAAAATATCCTTAAACTAAAATAAATATAAAATTATTTAAAACAAGCTTTTATTTAATTTACAATTGTGTACCCAGTCCTTTTAGGTATATAATTTTATATTTATATTATTAAATTCTACTGTTCGATCTTAATTTAATAAATTTACAAAAAGAGTTGTTACTAAGAATATGTAATTTGCCATGTTCGAATAAACTGACCACTAAATATTTTAGGAGACAATAAACTCTATTAGATTTATAATTATTTAATTTCGTGGCTTTGTTGGATTAACTATAAATTAAATAAAAGCTTGTAATGAGATTAATGATGAAGAAACTACTAGCCAATATAAATATATAGATATATATCTATTTTATAAACTGACATTAATGTTTATATAGCAGGACAAGTCAGAAACTAACATGTTTTTAATTACTAACTGATCTAATCTCTAGTGCAGTATGTTAACCGGTAGTCAGTGTTAAAATGGATATGTTTAAAATTAAATGTTTAGTGCCCTTGCAACATCAATGAAAGCACTACAGGAGCGAGTACCCAAATGAGTGATCTAATAAGCAACAGTTTAACTATCAAATTTATAGAGATGCGTCTCAACTCCTAAGCTTACCGCAAACTGCCAAATACTTATCAACTTTTGTCATATACTCAGTAGTTTTCCAAATAGTATTAGTAACACATTGTTTACACTGACGGACTGCCTCTATTTCACTGCCGCTTAGAACTAGATACAAAATCTATTGAAAAGTCAAAATAATTTATTTTAAATAACCATCAATAACAAATAACTGAATAATTAAAAATTGTCTTAAATATTACCATTCTATTAACCTATCTACTTAAGGAAACATCCACTCAAATGAGAAGCTAGTCACATTTTCTTTCTATTTTCATTAATTTATGTTCTTATTTCTTACTTCTCCTATTCTTTATTTCCCTTCCTTGATAATCAGAACTTGTCTATCTATCTGTAAGTAGGCTGTTTAATTCTACTATAGCACTATTGTTACAATTTACTATTAAATTTGTAAAATAAATAGCCCATAATTATGAACATTTTTATGTTAAAACAAAATTACAATAGGAAATGAAGCCTATAAGACTTAAAAGCCTTCTACACGTTTCGGCGCTACGAAATAAACATCATTTTGTTATATTGTCACTAACCAGTTATTAAGGATTTACAAGCACCCTACTTGGCAACATGTTTTATATAAAACAACACAAAAAAATACTATTATTACCAGAATACATTTCTAGAGATACATATTCAGAGATGTTACTATTATAATTACATATAATGCAATATTATTTACATACCATAAATATTGTAACTGGACGCAAGCAAGTAGCTACGACATGGGGCTACTAATGTATAGGTACTTTAAATAGTCATAATATTTTGTATGGGCTACTCTCAAATACTATGGAGGCTTTTGGTTATCTTTATTGAATAAGCAGTCTTAAGTCCAACACCATAGGTTCCTATAACTCTATACCAATACTATAGAACTGAATAAACGAGATCATTACTGCTTTTTAGCCGGTCAACCCTTCATAACAACTGACAGTATCCCAGAAATTAAGTGTTATATAAATCAGGCATGTGGTATCTACTGTTACCGTCATTGATCTTCAAAACCTATTACTAGGTTAGTCTATAAACTGTTACAGATTATAATATTTATTTATAAATAAATATATACAATATACATTTAAATCATATAAAACAAGTTTAACTTAGCAAAAGTATTAAATTAAAATGAAATTAATAATCGGTTTTTTTTTTTAAATAATATATTAACTCACTTTTGGTTCCGAAAAGATAATGTCATTTTTATGTACGAAATATTAATATAATTTCAGTAAATAGTAGTAATATTCGTTTCTCTATATATCTCTCTCCTTGGTAGCTCTTTTAATTGATACCGGAGTAATTTTCTGAGATTCTCTTATCATACTAATCAAGGCTCATAAATTTAATTAAATACTGTATGGGCTCTTGTAACTTAAAAATCAAAATTATAGTTATACATATTCTAAAACAGTACCATTTACGTCACCGGACTAGTCAAATATTAAAAATTTGTACCCTATCTCAAATAATATAAGTTTTAAAAAGTAATTATAAAACAAAGTAATAACAAAACAAAAACGTTACATCCAAATGCAACCATGAATCATAATAAAATAGAAACGCATATAATTATCGAAGTAAGCAAAAGTACAGGCCAGACTTGTAATGCAAAATTATATGAAAGAATGAACACATAGGCGTTCTGAACATTATGAATTTAGGTACTTGTTGTGATACAAATGATATAGCACCGAGCAAACATCGTAATTGGAATATGCTGGTTACAGAAAGCATATGTTACCGGCGTGTGGTGGTGCAGGTTGAGGTGACAATAAATTTACTGGATGACGCAGCACTTGCACTTCGGTTTTTTCTTGAGGGTGACATGTTCCGGCTGCAGCGGCTCTTGCGGCATCGAACGTTGCACCTCTACCTGACCGGCCCGCACTTCGCCTACTCCACCGTTTTTGGTGCCATTTGCGGCCTTCGGGGTGCTCTGCTGCACCGGAACTGCTACCTTCGTCTGCGGCGATACTGGAGGACTGGCCTGTGTATAATTATTGCTTTTAAACACTTTCTAAAAATGTTGTATTGTAGATTATTTTCATAAAAAATACATATTTACATTAACATTGTTTACTTGAATTTTTTCCTCTTTCTCATCACAGATGGGAGTCTGGTTGCCAATGGGTGGTGTTGGTGTGATTGGTTTACCTCCCTTAATCAGTGAGACAATCTCATCTGCCTCACGACTCAGATCACCATCTGGACGAAATGGATTGTCCCATCCGCTTTCAGTACTAAATAAATAAAATATATAATAATTTACAGCCAACTATACAAGTATATAAAATAAATTAAGATAAATATAACAAACGTTATAATGCAGTGTAAGTAAACTTGGAAATAATGCCTCTGATAAGATTTTAATCAAACTATAATTGTGTTGCACACAAGGTCAGTCTACATGCAACAATGATCAACATTAGAAATGATGACATCACTGGCCACTGGGATGATTTTCAATGGATTATGTCATCAACCATAACTTTATCTTTAAAATTTAGTAAAATCAGTTAACTAGAAAATAAAATAGTCATTTTTAACAAATTTGTTTATTTTATTATTGAACCATTCTCAATAAAATGTTTACCTAATTTGTCTATTGTACATAGCATGTTCTGCCATGTCGATGTTAGCAGCAGCTGAGAGCTGGTCTGCGTAAAGGATGTGTAAGTTCTGGGATGGAGGAGGTGAAAGACACTGTGGCCGAACCCCCTGGTAGAATGACACACGGACCTTAGATCGCTCCGACCTGTAAGCATTATAATTAAAATTCATAACTCTTTTTTTGGAAAGATAGCAATACCGTACATTGCCATGGTTATGTTCGCATTAGCAATAGTTAACAAAAAAAGAACAGAAATTTAAGTGTCCTGACTGTTTATACAAAAAATTAAATGACTATCAGATCATTGTTTTTTAAACGTTAATATTTAAGAAAAATTTCTAAGATAAATGCTATTTTTTATAAACACTCAATACAATAATATCATTTCGCATAAGCAATGTTATGTAACATTTGCCTTGCATTCCTGACAAAAAAGCAAACACATCTTTAATATGTTAATTTAAATGCTAATTTAGAAAAATGTGTTCTTTTAATAGTGGATGACTGTTCTCCACCCACAGTGCCATCTTGTTACTTGATTTGATTGTAAGTCATTTCTTAGTGTGAGTAAAACACAGTTGTAAAGGTGTTGTAAGTATTGGATGGATAATGACACAATTTCCACTTGTCCTCAAAAAGCCTGCACCCACATGTTTTAAAAATGTTTAAGGTCATTCTTATAATGAACTTATGACATCAGACAATCTTAAAACACCTCTCAGATTCACTTTATCAGATAGCAACAAAAGATTTCTTCTCATGGTTTAAAACTTTTAGCACTGAATGTTGTTATTCATTCATAATTATTAGGTAATATATAGAAAATCACTATGTAACTAGTATATTATGTATTAATCAATCAAATGCAGGGCATAGCTTTAAAATTTTTGGTTATTGGCTATTGCATGTTTATAAAAGTAAAAGTGACTATTGAAAATACTAGTGAATGTCGTAACTTGATGTAATCTCTGATGATAATAAATCGTGAACAAAAGTTAATGTACCTATTACATATAAATTAAAACCTATGATTATAAAGTTATTCTAGTTTGAATACTATTATAATAACAATGTAAGACATGACGCTAGCGCCACGACCTTGTACTGGGCCACAGGGCGGGTCCTCAATTTAGGATTGTGATCGGTGATAGTGGCATTATAAATAGAAGATCCTAATGTTTGCCAGTCTATGTTTACTTTTCATATACATGTTGAATTGTGACCTTGAGCAACACATAGCTGGATAGAATTAAAAGTCATTTTATGTTCTTAATTCAGTCCTAATGACGTCATTCGGGCCGAATTCTCAACACAATATTCGCGGATTCAAGATTCTATATTACACTATGTCGATCTTTAGGTAAACGATGTGAATCAGGATGCAGTTAAAATAATGTTTATATTACAATGTTGTTAGATAGTATTCATGAAATCATAGTGCGCAGCATAATAAGAATGATTAATTTGTAAATAACATACCTTACAATTCACAAATATGACCGGTGCACACTAACATAGAATTCAACGTTTTACAAGTCACTAAGTGATAGGAGATTGCAATTTCAGAACAATTTAAATTAGCCCAATTTATGGTACAAAATTCGTTCGGCGCTTTACAAAGAACAGTTTCACTGCGTTCACAACATCGATCTCGGAAGTCGCGGTCGCGCGCGGCCGTTGCGAATGGAGCGAAGCGGGAGGAGCAATCAGCATTCAGTGCGATTCGTGCCAACGTAGTGACGTTCTTATCGTTCACGAGCACGATTCACGACTTTCGATATCGATTATTTTTATTAAAATTCTTACAACACTTCCTGTGGTATACTAACGAGTAATTTATCTTGTTTATTTTATAAAGGATACCCTTTATAAAATATACATTTGTTTATAATCGTTATTTTATTTTACCAACTTATTGTACTGGATTATAAGATTCTTTCTAAATTCAAACATCTATCATCAACTTCATAATGTATGAATTTCCTAGTCACTGCAAAATAGATGGTTTGAATGTACTCTCAATGTTTCATATTAATTAAAAATACATATTTATTCCAAGTAAGATATTTGTGAAAAACAAAACACAAAGTAATGATGATCAAGACAGATTAGTTCATTAAATTCAATGTTTGCCAATCAAATAACCTAATGAGTTAATATAAATTACATCACTACAGTTAGAATCTGGTTGACAACTTAGAAATCTGCTGAAATGTCAAAAACGCTTTTACTCGATAGTCGATATTTCGAGACAACAACAGATGAGTTGTCTCGAGATATCGAGTAAGTATTCAAACAAATCGATATTTCTAAAACTGTATAATTAGACAACCTTTTATATTTAACCTTGTTTATTCAATATCGTAAAAAATATTTTTCCTATTAAGGCTACAAAATACAGGTACAGTGCAACACTCACTCATACATGTTACACAAAGGTCAGAATGAAAAGGACGATCACAGTTCTGTCAATCGAGTTTCATATGACAATTCACAGTTGACACTCTACATTAGCTCAACGAACCTCAGGAATGAGCAACCCCATATCAGAAAATTTTGACAAAAAAAAATGTGACTTAAGACAAAAATACTTTTTATGTTTTACGTTAGCATTATACATTTTAAACAGTCCAAAGAATTTTATTGACTCTGTCAATAAGTTTCCATAAAAGCAAATTTCATTAATTATTACAGGAACACTCAGACCAACAAAAAAAGAGATATGTTTTGTTGTCTTATAGAATTTGTATTAGTATAAGACGCCGCCCAATTAAACAACGATTAAAAAGTATGTTTAATGTTAAAAAAAATGTTAATATGTACACTCTCTAACGAACCTATTTTTTCTTAGCGAGTAAATTTTAATAGGTAGGTATTTGTTATCTTCAAAAGTATTTATGATAAGATGTAAGATGGTTTTTAATATACATTAAATGGTAATTAATATGTTTAACAAGATAAGGATAAATCCTTTATTAATGAGAATAATTTTTAAATACTACATTTTTATTAAAATCTAGGTACAAGATTCAATTTTTTACTTTGCTTTGCTCAACCTCAGTGACGTAACAAATGTCATCGCGGAATTTCCGGTAAGAAGTTTAAGTACAATTATTAATTAGATTATTATTAAGTATTTAACTTATAATTGTACTCGTAAGCTGCGTTATTGTACTTTAATAACTATTCATGGAACAAGAACTAGAAACACTTTTTACAATTTTCCACTAGAGCATAATAACTGGCAATTTGTATGCTCTCGGGAAAGACTTAACCTAACAAGGTCTCAACGAATGCGGCTTTCCTGTAACACACTGCATTAATATCTTTTCTAACTTCTTTTTAATATACACTACACTACGTCATTTATTTTTATATACCTTGGCAGGTTTATTATTTCTTAGTACTCAAATAATTCTTAAACAGTTAGCAATGTGCTAATAATAATGATTTATTGCGCACTGTTACGCAAAGTGTGTTTTAAATTAACACATAAATAAAAGATATAATTGATTAAGATCTAGAATAACAATTAACAAAATAATAAAAAAATATAATTATCGAACTTTCGTATTTTCTTTAAAGACAACTTTCAAAATATATAAAGGTTTTATAGTTTTATTTTACCAAAAAAGGTTATTCAATTGCTTAACAGCGGTTTCGTAAACTAAGTTAATATGTTCCGTGAATTTAGTGTAGATAAATTCTCGTAAGTAGAGATAGGAGTCAAAAATATTTAACCCGTTACAAGTATTTCTAAAAATATGAGTGAGACACATTTAAGCGTCTCTTAAAAAATATAACGGTGGCACCAGGCACAACTGTTACTTTTTTAAAGATATAGTGAGGTTTTTTGTAAAAGGACATTTTTAAACGGTCTTTATGATCATACAGGTGTCATAAATTATATTCTCTTGACAAGGTAAATTAATTGAAAGAAACAGAGTTTATAAATAAAATTAAGTCAAATATATGTTATAATATTAACGTTAATGTTTAGCTAAATTTAAAAAAGGTATCTAGCTAATTCATTTTTTTACACGTATATTTTTAGGTCAAGAATTGTTCTATATTTGATGTCCAATGTAAAGATTATTCTAAATAAAGTTGAAAGATTTTTTTGTCTTCAAATTTGTCTTATAAAACCAGCTGGACAAACAATGCAAGTAACAAAAAGTGGCAGGAATAAACAAAAATGGAAGAGTATGAAATTTGGCACGGTAATACTTTATATTGAAAAGAAGTGCAGAATGCCTTTTATAACATAATTATTCATAAAAAACACTAATTTAATGAAAAAAACATTACACTCTACTTCATTGTTGACGTTGACACTGTCAATGTCAGGTATGCTTATATTAGTCTGAAGTCAAATAGTCGAAATGTTGATTGTCGCCTGACGTAATAGAATAAAAAACAAAATATATACACATATGGTAAAACCCTCATAAACATTCAAACTTAAAATTGCGGTCAAATTTCGGCCACTGTTTTATATAACTGTGTGAATTATTTATTTGTTTTTATTTTGAAAGAAATCTTTTTACTGTATGTTCCTAAAGAATCCTTGGGCAGTTTTATTGATTCCATGATACGAGTTTGTCGTTAATATGTTTATTACTTTGCCTTGACCTACCAAATGATATTGAAAGAAAAAAATAGAAGCATCTGGTTGATAAACAAAGTAAATTAAAAATGAAAATATATATAGACTAATATGTATGTTTTCTTATTCCTTCACGTCGCAATTCGCATCCCAACAACAGGATATTGTCTATTCTGGAACTCGAAAAAAATTACGAATAAACGCCGTGACCAAATTTTAGATACAACGTTATTGGATGATTTGCAGTTTTTAAGTAACTTCTTAAAATATACAACTAACTACACAATTGTTCGCAGCTTCCCTCGTGGGCAAAGAATTATGAATAAATCAACAGCGCCACCTACTTACACACACCAATAGTCGACCGCCCGTAACGCCATCTCTAGCGCTTTTTTGGTAAAAACTTATTTTTCACGAGGAAATTTTTCAGGGAAAAAAGTAATCTATAAAAGTCTTGAGCCCTTGAAATATTTTGCTTCCACAAATCGCTCTGATCCTTTGCTCTGTTATGAAGTGAAAGCAGGACAAACACTTTTTCGTATAATATGTAATATGTTTATTCTACAAGATTATTTATCAAAACAAGTGTTAAACTGTTTGGAAGCATCAGTGGAACAAAAAAGGTATCATATATATTAAACTCACCTCCGCCTTTCTGTTTAATGTAGACAATAATGTACTTACAACATGTAGGGGACAAAAGATCGTTCCGTGTTTGATTGATGGGATCGTATTAAAAAAAAAAACTAGAACTAGTTATTTTTATTACAATTTAAGGGGTAAATATTGTTGCCCTTTATATATTTTCTTTTCTTTGCAAACCTGACTTATGCGGAAACAATCTCTTCTTTTTAAACTGAATGATGTTAGGCTATCTTATATTAATCTTAAACTCAATAAATATACAAATTTGTCTTGATTGTTTTAATATTCTTTAATAGACCTTCCGTTCCATGGTAGTAGACTAGATTTTAGGCCACTTACTGAGTTTAAATTGTCCACAAAGGTTGGTACCAAATGGAGTTTAGTATTTCGACTGCCATCATTTTGTAAAAAGAAAATGGTTAAGAATAGAATTTACAAAACACAACTGATGGGTGCTTGAGCGGTGATTTTAACTTAAGCTACGATAAGATTTTTTTTTTATAATAATCGCAGAGTTGTTGTTTTCAAAGAACTAATAAGAAATATTTAAATTGTTAAAATAAAAAAAATTCGCAATTTCGCCAGTGATATAAATAAATAAAACATACTCAAAAGAATATAACGTACTCGTCTTCAACGGGCGTATACGGGAATGATGTCTCCTGAAACTTAGGAGGGGGGCTGCATTCTGGTTCCTCCTGGAGCGGGCTCTCGTAGATCAGTGTCTCCACCATAGACCCTTTAGAGCTGCCGAAAGATACCCTGCAAGTAAGACATGTGTCAAACAAAGGTTATATGTAGGTATATAAAGTTGGGTGATTGATTAATTTACGCGGAGGACTGGTTTAGTTCGTTGTTTTTCCGCCAGAAAGGCATTTTTAATTCCACCTCATTTTATTAGCAATTCAGAGTTATATATACCTATTGGTAATAAATAATCATACTTTGCTTTTATGCCACATATTCTTACACGGACTGTATTAGTTCCTTACTTGACTTTTTGGTCATTATTTTCGTTACTTGATTTTTGTTCATTGTTTTCGTCAGACAGGCATTTCTAATTTCACCTCATTTTATTTCTGTTAGCAATTCAGAATTATATATTCCTATTAATAATAAAATAAAAATTCATATCCAGCTTTAATGCTACATAGTTCCTTACTTGACTTTTTGGTCATTATTTTCCCGCTAGACGGGCATTTTATATTCAATCTTATTTCATTTTTGTTAGCAATTCAGATTTAAAAATATAACCTGGCTTCATTTTTTTAAAAATATTAATAGTTGCCTTTCATATATTACATAAAACGTAACATATTATAAGGTTATAAATATAAAATCTTTGTGTTTGATATCAAAGGTGAAGTTATTATTGATCGCTAATGTCAGTTAATAACTGATCGTGCTAAAACTATAATTGCGTTGTTAGCTGAAGAAACAAACTACATTATGTATTTCATCAGAAGTTAGAGAAAAATAATAAAAAAAATTAGGTATTTATAAAGGTTACAATATCTGACAACTTAATTTAGGTTGCAAACTCATTTAAAATATTTTATATTTTATTTTATTTTAGTGAATTACACCTTTTTCGTCATTACTTTATTCTGACAAATGACACACACAGTTGGACTGACAGTTAATCGATTTATAAAAAAAATACGAGTTTATTCGACTGTCGTATAGAAGTGTTTTTATTGCATTTCGTATTTTTGTGTTTGATTAGTTTTTGCTAAAGGTTCTTGTTACAATAATATAGGTAATATTAATTTACTCTCAAGTTATTTGAATTATTATTATTATTAATTTACTCACTAGTTATTTGAACTCAGAATCAATGCCTACACCTTTATATTTTTTAATATCTTCTACATGCTTCTTACATGGTGTTGATATTACTAAGATATGTACAGACAATCTGCTTTTCATCTTTAATAATCTCAATTTTAAACGAAAATATTTGCATATAAATAATTTCTGAAAAAGTTTTATATAGTCTTAGGAAAAATAATCATCATATAACTAAGTGAGAGAGACCTGAAAACAAGTTTTTTATTTTTGTCTGTTCGTTGGTGTACACATACAGACACAGTAACTACTGGACATGTTTGGGAAAAATTAACTATTGGTTATTGCGGTTTTTTTCATAGAATTTGTATTTTTTTTAGAAAAACAATCTAATTCGGTCTATAACACCAATGCAACGAAATTTCTGAACGGATTTTAATGATACTCCTAAATTTTACGAAAAAAGTCAACAAATAATTTCAGTTATGCAACAAATTTGTATAAGTAGAAAATTGTAAATGCTGAAAGATGGACTATTAGTGGGAGTAGAGGGTAGGGGGAGCAGTCGCTGGGAACACCAAGATGATAGTATTACAAATTCAAACACGGCACTGCCACATTAAACGTAAACACGATAATATCTTGATTGGTGCTTCTAACAATGGCAGATCAGCCCGTTTGAAAAGTGCAGTTCTCTTATTAATCGGAGACTTTCTAATCGACCTACTTCATACATTTAAACCTAAACTTTTGTACTTATTGTGTTTCCGTATTGGTCGGAAGCTACTTAAGATTCTTTGTGACGCCCGCCCCACTTAGCTGTTTGCGGCTAGGATCCCTTTGCGATTTGCGTTGGTGTCTGATTTGATTTATATTTTATTGTATTATGGAATATAATTGATAGACTGGGAATTAATTAATGTAGCTTCGAATTATATAGTACAAGATGAAACAGACTAAGTAATAGCTATATTTTGAGTCCAAATAAAAATCATAATGCATAGATATTGACAAACAATACAAACTAACAAATCAAATTAATATAATATACAATAAAAGAGTTTGATTGTCTCAATACCCGCCAGTGAGTATATAATCATATGTATTAATTGAAATCTTGATAAAACAATTGCTTTAGTAATAAATGTTATCTTAATTGGATTTTGGTGTACGTATGTGTGTGTGAGCCAATAAATATGGTTTTAATTTAATTAAATTTTTGAAAGGAAATGGCTAAGGAAGGAGGAGTTGTTAAGTATGATCCGAACACAGAGGCTTTCCAGTCTCGTGCGCAGTGGAAGAAGGTGGACAACTGCAGGAAGCAATGGGTTGAACGTTGGAGCTGGTTACTAGATGAAAGAAAGTAAGCACGCTAGTAATTGAATTCAGTAACCAATAATCCTCTTAGACTATTGATAATTCGGTATACTTACTAAATTTAATTATTGTTATTTAAGAGAAGAATTGATTATAACGAAATCCTTGAAACTTGCAAAGATCACAAGGGGTTTGAATATGTAGGGGGGATGTAAGTATGTATGTATAATAGCTCTGTTATTTCCGAAGACGTGGAGTCTTTGATGTTTTTTTTTGTTAGCCTACAATTACTGTTTATTTTTGTTATATGGGTTGCTGGAGCTGTTGGTGGATAGATAGAAAGATATAAAGGATTTTCTCTACTGTGTTGTAGATTATATTTGTATGTCCTGGATTATACAAATACAATACAAATAATAAATCATATATATATATGATTTATAATTTGTTGCATGGAATCGAAAGGTATATGCGAATTTACAAACCTATAAAATATAACTGCGAAAGAAAAATATATTGACGTCTTGGTAAGAAATTAGAAGGTAATTTTAGATATTATAAAATTAAAAAAAAAAATATATAGACGTTTCTTGCTATAACATATTGATATAGTATATTCTAGAATGCAGTAAATACTAATAATAATAATAATTGTTGTAAAAATATAATGTCAATTAGTAAAAAAATTCTTGATCTGAGAAGAATTATGAAATACAGCAAAGGTAATGTTAAAATGATTAATATGTTTGCCTTTCACCCCCACATGAGTTAGAAACTAGTCAGAATTGTATAATATGCTATTAGCTAATAAACTTCAAAAGGAACTGGTTTCCTTGTTCATGTTACGTAACTCTTTGATCTCATGGGAGCCATTTTAAGGAAATATTCATATAAAAGTTGCAATTTCCTACGATGCGAAATACCCACTGCATTTGTTCTCTGATATAAATATCACGTTTTTATATTTAGGGTTAGAATTTCGTTAAACATCTCCATGTACCTCTACATTTTTATTTATTGCTTCTTTTTGTTTGAAATATATAATTTATATTATTCTTTGAACATGAATACTGTTTTATGTGAATTTTTCTTTAAGCAGCACATTTTTTATGACAGTATTTTATTAAATAAATGATAAGTGAAATCTTATCGTAAGTGCTTACAAAACAGTGGCGCGAGGAGTTTGTAAGAATTGTAAGTTGTTGTATTGTTTATTATTTTATATATTTCAGTGTCGCATATTTATTATTGTTAAGTTGTGGAAAAAACAAATCAATTTTAATTGTTTCGCAAACGGATATCATTATTTTTTCTAAAATTGTATTTCAAACCTGATATGGCTCTAGAGTCTAGACTCTACATATTTGTGTAACATTTGAACATTTACAAGGAAATAAAAAAATAAATGATATGTATCTTAAACAAATCAATTTACATATTAGATATATTTGATTTTATAAATCATTGAAGTAATTTAGTCTTTATTCAATGTTAAATAAGAACACGAATGCTTTGTGTTCAGCTGCATTCGTTCCAGAAGTGTTATTTTTTATGCAAAACCAATGTCAAATATCATGTTGCTTGCCCACGCATGTATGACTAATAAAATTACAAAAAAATCTTGATTCTCTAACAATTAACTACAAATTAATGCTAGGTATATCTGCCTCTGTGTGATATATAATAAATATAAGAAATAATACAGACTGGCGCAAAGCGAGGCGGATGCAATTCGTCAAGAGGCGGCCGCTGTTTTGCCACATGTCATGGGCAAATTGGAATCCACGAAATCATTAAAACCAGTGCCCACCACATCATCGGGGATTATCGGGTGGCTGGCTGCCAAGTTTGTGATTTTTATGATATTTATATATTCAGATGCTGAATCAGATTCCTTTGGTTGTTACGCAATTTATTGAGTTATCGACACGTAGTTTTTTAAAAGCTGTAATTAGTAAACATTGATAGCGACATAATTTGAACATTCTAATTGCAATTGGTTCATAAAATTATATAATAACCAATTGTGTCATATATATCAAGCACATAGTATCTGTGTAAAGGTCGAATATCAATTTATATATATATTATTGTTTTATTATTACATATTTCTTATATAATCTCGAAGTACTCTTGCAATACGTCAGCCAATGGAATGTAATTTGAAATGTATATTTCAGGCCTGACTGTCAACTGGAGATATATACATCATGGATTGCGAAGGTTCCTATCCGAATTCCAGATCCTTGGGATAGCAAAAATTATCTAAAATAATCGTTATCAGGATATTGACATTTCGTAATGGATGGATAGTGACAATAATTTTCAATGCCATTCACAAAAGTGTTTTGATAAATGCAGACCTTGAGTTAGTTTATTCTTAATGTCACACGAAATTTCCGTAATTTTGATTTGTGATTAGCTTATAAATATAAAACGTAATTTTCTGGAAAGTATCTTTAATTACAGTAAAGTTTAATATTTTAGAAGTTTTTTCAATTGAAATTATTTTACTCTTAGTGCTCTTCACCTTTACCCACTTAAAGCGAGTACAAGGTATGATGATCATGGATTATTTGAGGTAATGACGTCTATTTTTAGCACAGTGATGTTTATTGTGCCTAACAAAAACAAAATGGTGGATATGATTCTAGCTGATTGCACGACATTGTGTCAAACGGTACTAAAGCAACGTGTCTGTTCTCTAGTGTTATGAATTTACATAAATTTCCTAATACCTGTTTATTCATCCATTTTATAACAATGTTCTACGCTTTTGGATCGTCTTACATTAAAATATTTTTTCTAGATATAAAACATTTTGGTATATTTATTTAGTTGATCAGGAATACTTAAGAAATATTGCATTGGGATGCATATTTAGGTTTAGGTGACCACCAATAGTTTATGAATATTGCTTTTTAACAATTATTTAGATAAACTCGAATATTTTGGGAATATTTTATTTTATTCATTTACTTACATGTATATAATACGTCGTCTTCCCCTGGACAACCAGTTATTTTATTATGGAAAATATCATTATAATGAAATGGTACTAACCTTTTCAACGAGGTGTGCTTGCTGCCGTTGCTGAGGAGCTTGTGTTTTGGTTTATCGTGAGCTCCGGTTGGCGTAGAGGACGATATCGTGAGGTCGCTCGCAAACGAGCTTGTAGAAGAATCCTTTGATATATTGGTTCGTGCCTTCCTCGCGGTAGACTCGGGGCTTCCGGGACTCGCCATTAACTCTAATGCTAAGCGTCCCTTCCCCGGCACTGGAGGTGGTTTTTCATCAACAGGCACCATGTACGACAGCATGGCTGTCCTTCAAATGTCACTTACAACATGAAATAGACCACTATCGATTTACATTCAAAAACTAAGCACAAAAACTATGTCGACATTGTTCATTCGAGAAATATGTTCGTATCACACACTATTCTCGTTGATGGTACTGTATCTCCTCGCAGTATTGAGATCTGAAAGATAAGAAAACTACTGAATATTCTCTGTGCTGATAAATTAAACATAAAACTTTTATTAAAAAAACATTAACAACACTATTTATACACCTATTAAATAAAAAGCCATTGTTTATATATTTTTCAAACGACAAGACAAAAGAAATAATAATATATATTGAATTAAATATATAATAATTATAATAGAGCCATCTGTAGGGACTATGATATAAAAAGGCGATATAATTTCAATGACGTTTATTATGCATTGTATGTGAGAATTATTGCTAACGCATAGATCGTCTGTGCAAGTGGAATAATAATTGGAAATAAATTTTCCAAGATGTCGCCGACAATACGAATCGACTCTTAACCTTCTGTTGATGTAATTCCGTGACCCAATTATTGTCGTCGCATCAACTTCGGCTTCCATTATTGTTTAAGCCCAAACGACGTGTCGAAAATGTTTTTTAAGGAAATAAGTTGTTACGTTTATCCGACGGTATGCAAATAGGATTCTGACGTAAGTAGTGTTAGAGGTGAAGCTAGTGATGTTATTAAAATTCAAGATGCCAAAGACGGTAAATTAGATATCGATACAATGAATACTGTTACATCACTGTCTATGCCAAGGTAAAATTAATTAAACAACCACAACCAATTACTACGTACAAATCATGCATGTAAATTATACGTACTTATCTACGGTGTGGCTAAAACTGAATTACAGTTGAAATTCTGACTGAAGCTGGAACTCACGTGCAATCTGCAAAGAAAGTAAACATATTGGTATATCATCTTATAATCATATCTTACATGTTTAAATAAAGTGGTCCATTCAATTAAACGCTTATGAATTCTAGATCTGGATTTTCTCAAATACAATATTAAAGGAGGATGACTCATTCAAAACAACTTGCACATTTTAGTAAAACATACGAATGTTTATTTATTATTGTTACACACAGATATAGTAGATGTTTGTCTTAATATTTATATGGAGTTGAGAAAAAGTGACGTTAAGCGTGAATGATTTGGCTCCAACACAATTCTCGCATGGATTTTCCGAGTGGGCGGCCTAAATATAACTTACTTTAATGGCAACTTAAGAATTACAGATAACATATTAAAGTATTTCAGCGGTGTAATGCAGACACGGTTATATATGAATGTGGACAATAGTATAGAACCGTTAAAGACCATCAAGTCATTCGCGCATCGGTATAGTCTAGTTGGGAATGGGAATATAGTGGCATTCCTTAGCCAGGAAAGGTCAATCTCCTGCATTGACCTAATAATTGGCTGTTGATTAAAATCTAAAACGGGGAACATATATCCTTCATGTTTTTCTTTTTAGACAATAATGACCATCCAATTAGAATTACTCGCTTAATAATAAAGAAATGGCGTTATTAAGTACATATAACTTTGATATTTATTGTATTGTAATACCAAAGCTCTACTATTGTTTTCTTATCTCTCGAAGCTTAGTACACAGCCTTTAATTACAACAAACATGCAAACCAACTGGAAGATTATTAACCGCAGTACAAAAGTCACTATCTACATTGCCCGCCTAAGACTCTACTTCGTTGATATATACAGTATTATCCAAATTTTATGTTTCAGTGAGTGAAATTTTAAATTTAACGATGCGTTAAATTAAAGTTATACTTACTCATATTAATTGTAAATATATCGTATATCATAAAATATAGGTCTAGTGGCTTCAGAAAGACGAGTTATCATAACCCAATTTAATTTATATTTAAAATTGTGATGAGATTCGTTTGTCAAAAAAATATATGAATAAATTTTTTTTAAAAAATCTTCATAATATAAATAATTAATGGTCAGACAAATAAAGTCGCGGTTTTATTGTAGTATTATATCTTGTGAATGAAGATCGAAATCTGATACCCACATGACATTACGTTGAACCATTTCAGCAACTCTACGCTCTTATAAACGTGGGAAAGATGGCGAATGTTCCGATTCGATAAGCCCAACTTCTATGCAGAACTGCATTCACTAACACAAACAGTTAAATTTAACACGGATAGCGGAAATATCGTATTTTATTATATTATTTGAGAACTCCACAATTTCTTGGAACAAATTTAATTATAATGATTTATTTATGTACTGTAAACTTAAAGATAATCAATCTTTTCATATTATTTTTAGCGAACCAGATATAATTAAATTGATATGTACGCGCTATTACAAGCGATTATAATTATTAAAAACTATCATACTAATAACGAAATATGTTAAACTGACGTGACAACCTTATATATTATAATATAAAACATAAAATGTATAACTGTATAAGACTATCATATAAAGATATAGATAAAATTCAACAACGAGCTGTATCTCTTTCAAATTCCTTAACACCTTTAAATTTATCTTAAATTTATAAGAATAATATAACTACTGATATGATAGCTACAGGAGAGAATCCGCGGACAGCTGCTAGTTAATATTATTAGACAACAAAGAAACTACTATTTTTATAAAAAAAATGAAACAAAGATGCGTCTCTATGAAAATACTTGCTCCATAATTATGAATCAAACTTGACACATTCCACTTCGATTATACGTTTATTTGATTTATAAAGCTGAGTTCATCCGTAATGTATTTTGAATGACTACTTTATAGACCGTTTACTAACAAGATGAAAGTCCCGGGTTGCGAAAACGGATATGATTGACCAATAATATTATGGCATAGGGTACCTTACATTGTTTCCATTGGAACTGCATCTGTTTTTCAATACTTTCATTTCCGCAGTACAAAGACATTTTGAACACCAATTAATAAACACACAGAGCATTATAATTGAACGCAACGATTTTGTTTTTTCATGCTCATTAAAGAAGTTTGAAGTCCTACAAATACAGTCTTGCTCTCCGTGACTCGTCGGATATCGATTTGTGTTTGTGAAGACGGTATACCGTTGTGTACCATCTAGTTACGGTAAAGCAATAGTTATTGCATTAATACACCAAGATTTGTTATTTTGTAAACAAACCGACCACGTAGTTATGTTCAAACACGGTGTTCGTAATTCGTTTGTGTCCGTGCCGGTATTTCAATTGGGTGCACGGTCAATGTTACCGCAAAAAATGCACGCAATTTAAGTATTTGTTTGTTACTATTTCATATATCGTCATTAATCTATGGAGATGTGTGTGGATTCGAGATTGGACCAACCTAACCCAGGTTGGTCACCAAGCTCATCACAGTGTAATGTAGTTGGATAGATTTGGCGCACCCAGGTGACGTGGGCAGGGCTCCCATTGTCGGACATCCAATCTTTGTTGTATTTGTTTGTGACCAGTGACATCACCATCACCACAAGGACGCCTCTAATGCATTTCAGTATGACAATAAGATTCAATTATTTCAGATGAACAAAGATAAAAAAGATTTTAAAGAAACTATAGCTATAATATCACATCTTAAATAAGTACTTTAAAATATTTTATCTATTTAGTTATTTATTTTAATCTATAAAAGTATCAGCCATACTTATTACAAATATATTATAAAAATGGAATGAAAAATCAACCAATCAAGAGACCATTCCAGGGGTCGTTGGTTTGAGTTCTTTATTCGATTTTCATTCTATATATATTTACAATGCTATCAAAATGTTATAATCTAAGAAATTGTATTAGTCAAAACCTCGAACGCTGTATCTTGTTCGAATACTTTGAATCGTGATTCTTTCACCGTCTATCAACAATATTAATAGTTACCTCTTACCGACAATAACACTCGTTCTAGAAACGTCAAAGACCAACTTTACAAGTCGTGCTCGGTGTATTATGTATTGTATCAAAGCTTTGGTCCCGTCAACTTCATAAAACGCTTTAGTTCTACTTTCCAATCTTCAACGATCAAGCCGAATTTAAAATTATTTAGGAGTACCGAACTGTGGCTAATTTATTCTCCGAAGACTAGATATGATATCGACAAAAAAAATATTAGTTCCAATAGCCCACGATATTCGATTATGCGTTAAATGAAGTTCGTGCATCAACTTCCATTGGATGGTACCTACTTGAGGGTAGGTACCTATTTGGAACTTTCATTTGAGATAGCTGAGATTACATTTTACTGTATGTCAAAATTGGATTTCTAAAGCAAATTTTCAGAGCAATGAATATTATACTATTACTATCGACGGCAGTATCAATGCTTATTGTTTATTTACTATTATTGTAAACATGGACACTCAATAAAAAGATTAATTTAAAAATGGTCCATGGCTTAAGTATCAAAACTATTTATTATGCCATATTAAATTCATATTTTGTGTTCATTTATTGATAGTGACTTGAAAATAGAGTACTTAAAACCGTAACAACTTATTTTTTTCCGTTTTTCACATCATTATTTAATAATTCATTTATTTAAATATAATCCCAATGATAATATTGACATTGTTAAATAATATCGATAAAATTAGTGAAATGACGTCTTTTTCTTATGTTGGTGGTTCGAGTATCCTTTTTCCGTTTCCTCAAAGAGCTCTAAGATAAAGAATACACCTAATGCATTCTGTCATATAAAACAATTAACTTAAAATATAATTTTAATATATTCAAGAGATGTCACATTTGTATTATAAGCATTCAGCCCAATATCACAATACCGCAGTAGGTAACAATGTATTTGGAGTATAGACAGAACATATTTTATTATGGAATGCTATTGTCATTATAATAAGCATTGTGAATAAACTTTTGAACAAATATTATAATGGCCTTGGTATTATTATGCGAAAAATTACACGTTACGTTATATAAAATACTTCTCGTTCTAAGAAATGTAATAAGGATTGACGCGTTGTCTGTTGTTTGAAATTATTGATTAGTTAAGGTTAAAATCGAGTGATGGTACAATTTTACCATGGTTTTGGAATGTTGGTATCACCAATGGCTTCTTATATTTTATCTCTGACGTTATTATGATTCTGCAAACCTCACGTGATTAATATGTTTTAACATTTATAAAGTATCATTATTTATTTTTGAATATAAAACATCTATCTCTCTAAAACATCTTTTCCTTTGACTATTTAATGTAACTCAATTTCAAATAGTATATCATAATTAAATACACTTAATACATTTCTCAAATATCGAGGTAAAAGACGATAAGGAGATCGACACGTCGCTGTGTTAATTAAATTTTAATTCAAACGACTGATTACCGTAGCATCTGAGTCACTCTCAGCTTTAAAGTTAAACTATCAAGAAAGTTACATTAATAGAACGATACAAATTATGGGATAAAAGTCGAAAATATTTTATATACAAACACACACACATACAAACACATACACACATTATATTATAAAAAAAATATTTTATTTATTTAACATTTAAGTATTGGTACATTTTTGCAATATTTTGCTATTTTCTATTTGCTATTTTTATCCTTGTTTAACCGGCACCTAAACATCCATTAGCGTATTATATAAATTAGATGAGTACTGTTATTGGCTTTATATTATTAACTGTCGATAACTTATAGTTAATTGTTAATTTATTATCTTGCAGTTATTTTCTCAATAAAATAAATATATACATTTGTAATGAGATAACTGCTTCCGAATAAAAATAACAACCTCCTAGGAGTTTAACATAAAAGACATATTTTTATAGTTTGTTCGCACCATACGCGAAGGTGTTCGCCTGTATATTATTATTAAATGCAATTGCTTCAGTAGGTATAAAAAATGTTTTCCTTCGCTTTATTTAAGTGTGTATATTTTTTTTTCTATGATGAAGTCGCGATCAAAAACTAGTTAAATTCAAAAAGCCATTAAGTTATACACACTGTATCAATGCAAAAAGCTAATAACTCAGAGATGATCTAGCATATCAAATTGTGAAATAAATATCCACCTTTTTAATGCACTAATAATAAAAAGTAACGAGGCAGTTTAAAAAGAAAGGATGAAAATTCTTTATAGGTATTTGGACGTTAAAATATATTTGTAGGTATTAATTGAAGACAATTTGAAGATTGAACGATGTTTTACAGTTGTATTCATTTCATGGAGCTAACTTGAAAATAATGATGAACCTATTTTATAGTTCTCATTTGCAACCAGGGCCGCGGCTCTAATAGGGGTTCAAATTATTCCAGTAGTTTTCACGACCAAGACCAGTTACGGTCGTAATCGTGAGAAAAGCTGATATTATAACATAGGTGAAACGCATTTATATTATACTCGTTCTGTAAATATTTAATCAACAATATGTAGAGCGTAAACAGTAATCAAACATACAGCTTACGATTTAACGATAGATATACAATTACTATATAATTTTAATATGATTTATAAACTCTACTAAAGTGACCTTGAACCTGAGCGAGAAAGATTTGTGTTGATGCCTTTCTTAAACCGTGGCCAATCTCAAAAATTCGTTACTCAAAATAGATGGCCTTGTGGGAGTAGATTCTTTTTCTATAACTTTTCGGGATTCCGCTTAGATCAACAACGAAACAGTATGAATGAGTTAAACTAGTCTGCAAACTAATGCTATAGAGCGTCAGTAATTCACTCACCCAGAAACACTTTATTACGCGACCTTCCCCAACACTGACAAAAAGTTATAAAAAATGTATTGACATTGTACACTGGCAGAACAAAGTGATTACACAAGAATCAAGACGCCTACATGTTTTGTTTTCATCAAAATATTTATTGATTTGAACTGCAACTGTAACCTTTATAAGACACGGCCACTAACGTATGATACGACAACTAACATAATATTTTAAAATTAATGTTTTATTACGAATTAATTCACATGAAAAAATGCCAGTAAAGAGTAATTTGTGTTGCAAACAGTTTTTGCTTCTTACAAGATAGTACTGAATTATAAGTATTTAGATTAAATTATATGATTGCTGTTGTTAAAAATAAATTAGATGTAATTTAATTGACACCAATAATAGGTATCACCATCATTGTCTTGTTCGGAACTAGGTGATTAGAGAATTGCGTAATTCATTGCAGGTTATGGCATGCAACTTGCGAGCATTCAGTGAGACTCGCTGCAATGATAGAGAAACTCATAAAATACTACAATTAATACAGAATAGGTACATTAACTTGGTACGTGCATACAGTTTTATGAACAAAAAATATGATGCAACGGTGAAATTGTAATGATTTAAATTAATTTCAACTATTCAAACAATATATTATTATTGACATTTAGATTTAAATAACATCAAAGTATATGCGAATCTTCAAACGTAAACAGAGATTTTATTTATAACCGGACATAATCACGTTATTGTCGTCAGCAAAATACTGCGTAAAGATTTAAACATAAGAATAAGCAACGAAGGAAATTGCAAGTGCATACATACGTGCACTGGATCCTGAGCAAGATGCTGGTTTTGAGGGCGCATTCAGGATCGGATCTTCAAATGTTTTGCAGTTGGATTTAATGTATCAAAAACAAGTGCGAACGAATAGATGCGGCCGGCTGTTTATAAACATTGAAACAGCGGAACGGGACGGGATGCGATCAATACCGCACCGGGTGAGCTCTAAGCGACCGGAGACACGTCGCTGGCCCCAACTTCACCTGCCGCGCGGAAGACGCGGCGTGGACACACAGTGCACTGGACCGCGGAAGAAATTCTACAATTGCAATAGCACAAAAACGGACAGATACAGACGTACTGCACGAACGGCTACCAGCAGCCGTGTGTGCGCTGCCCTAGGGCGGTTACGTCACGCAGATTTGACAGCTAGCGCATGAGGCCGGCGTCGCAGTTAGTATCCGCGCCGCGGCGCCACCGGCGCTGTAGCGGAGCGCGCAACGCACGATGTGGCGATGGCGGATCGATAGAGTACAATGCGTCGCGCGTCGAAACCCGTGACTGCACGCCCGTCCCCAGAAAATATTTACTCTGTTGCCGCCTGAATGCCTTTCTATCTTGCCGCCTTGCAATTACAATTTATTTATTTAATTGAGATGAAAAATATCTGTCATATATTACATAGCATGCCTATAATATACAGAGTACTCTTTATACAATTGTTTTATTTTATCTTAATAACTTAGAGGATATAATTAACGTGTAAAAGCAGGAGGTATTTACTCTTATATAATTAATAAAAGGTAATAATTCGTTTGAATTATCAAATTTTATAGTAAGGTAAGAAGGGTAGCGAGGAATTACAGGCTTGAAAGGAGTTACTAAATTGCAATGAATGGGAATGGCTATAAAAATAGAAAAGGGGCGCAGATATGGATTATAATTATTAGATAAGTGAAAACTGGAAAACCAACTAACTTTTAACAAACGCCTCTTAATTGGAATTTATCAAGTATCAATCAAGTAAAACAGTTTTAATATGGGGTCTCTAGCTTCGTACCAAATAAGAGATCTCTCATAGAGTCAATTTTTTCTTTAAACGCTAAATCTAACAAGATTATCCTACCTGTCATATTCATCCTTATAGGTACGAATACTAGATATATAAATGTTGTAATTTTAAATTTACCATAAGACAATTGTTACTCCATTTAATGCAAAAATAAAATTATTGTAGATTTTTATTTTGACTTTACCAATATAGGAAACATTTTTTCAGTAAAAATCATGTTATCTTTTTATATATGAAATGTGTGACCTTTTCACTCGATACGTAGAACGGTTTAGCCTTTGCGGTGATAATTGAGTCTGTCAGTCAGCTCAGCATACACCTACAATATTTAAGCTATAGCTGTGTAGACTTTTCGCTGCTGTTTGCTTTGTGCTGATATTTTTATTAAATATTAACTTAAATTACAAAAAAATATATAAAAAGGTGTGGAATGTTTCTATTATTCTTTTTTATTATTATTATTTTAAATTATTCGCTAACTTTCTGGTATTAAGCACAGCTGATCTTATTACATAATATAATCGTCACAGATTTAAATGTGGACTCTTCTCAAAACCTAAACCAAATAAAATTTAAACCACGGAGTCTGATCTCGTGTACCGGCTCCTAGATCAGAGAGCAATACCTATTCATTGATAGGGGAAGAGCTGATGTACACGAGCCGCTGGCTCACCCACTCATAGAAAATTAAGGTCAGGGAACCCTTAGATCAAACCCACTGCTAGTATACTACGCTACCCATTTTTGGAAAGAACAAGCGTTAAATAACTGATTCAGATTACAAGTTCTCTATACGCGAGCATCTCAAAATGCAAAATAAATGACACTGAACTATTATTGAAACAAGTAATGTGTTAGGATATTATTCGAGACCACCGCCTGCAAGCCGCAAGCGAAGCCTTAAAGATGTAAAAATAATACTCTATTTATAGTATGTTTCAAAAAGTTTGGTTTCCAACAAAAATAATGTTTTAGTTACCTATAAAACGTCTTGCATAAACAGAGGGAATTTACTTGAATAGACTTTCAAAGTATACCAAATAATTTATTTAGAAAGCATGAATTATAACCTATTCTTGTAAAAAACAACTGTGTAAAGAAATAAAAAACAGCCGTCCAAAAACATACTTTATTGGTTTATGACATACATTATATAATTATAGTATATATACTTCAATTACGTACTTGAAGTTTTTAACACATTGAAACTAATGAGACAAGCAAAACTTTCCAAAACTATTAAACTCTATATTGGATTATGTTAGTAAAGTGCCAAGCGAACTGTCACCATATCTTAAAAACATTATATACATCTAATGGAGATATATATAACATATATACCTACTGATTGTGATGATTTTAATTTGCCGATTGTACATCGAGATTAACACTTAGATGTATATTATATTTCAGTGCGCTGATAAATGATCCAACTTTAACAATCCAATTCGTTCTAGTTTCAGAAACGTCTTGTACAAAAGAAAACACGTATGCTAACAACGCACTAAATAAATACAATTATTATAAAAAAAATAAACTTCAATTGCATTCATGTAAAACGTAAAAACGATGGTATAGACACTGGTCGGTAACTATTAAGGGGTAAAATTATAAAAAAATCAAATCACAATTCACAGTAGATCATTGAATAGCCACGTCATTGGGTATTGATTATCTAACACTTAGTATACAACTGTAGTCTTAATCACTATGTCGCTGCTATGGAACATGTCGTCGGAGATAATAAGGCTTGGCGCGATACGAGTGCTGATAAGAATATAACATTTTTAATATAACATTGGCTGGTTATTGAGATAACAGAAGTTGGTAAGAAAGTGATTCCAGTTGACCTTATCGCACTTACCGGTCCGTGCTTCGGCTTTTTTAAAAGATTTTACAAACTAATTCAGCTTCTTTGATCTTTGTGATTATTTCTTTCACGTTTACATCTCGAGGAGATACCAAATAAAATTATCACGAAAGCTTCTTTGGTTAGTTGGTTGATAAAATTATATTTCTAGAAGTATCAATTTCATGGCAATGATAAAATTGCCGTTTACTTCAAAATTATATATAATTCTTAACAATTCTATATAGTGTCAAAATCTTAAATAAAAAGTGCTTCTATCGCCACCTACACATGTATATAAGACGGTCCAGTACCGGCGCCATGTTACTCTGACCCACCGCGTGTACTCTGTACAGTTCACCGGATAATGCGATTACATAAATACAATACAGTTTATCACTTCCTCGACTTCTGCCTCCTGCTACAGATCTAGCAACGACCAACTTCACTAAAACACAATTTCCACTAGCGTAGTGTAAAGCTGCAAAAACGCCAACAGTGTACTAAATTAACGGCAAAGTTTTTAACACTTGTCCATTAGTTTCAAACGACCAAACTGTAATTAAAAATATAGTAAACAATGTATGTAGCCTGACACGAAACTTCGGAGTGCTGTACAACATTCGACGTTGGTAAAATATAATTATTGTCGTTATAAGTAATAGTACATAATGGAGAGCCTGGTGTGAGAGTGTCAGTACACCTTCAGTTGATTCTTGTCGTCGAAGCCGGCCGAGTGGCCCGCGTTGCGAACTATAAAGGAGTTGCCGTCAAAGTGCATTCGCCTTTCTCCTCGCCTGCTGACGGTACCGCTCTTTAATATGCAATATTCTATAATTTAATATGATCTTAGCCCTTTCTTAAATGCACCTTTATAAGGATCGACTTTTTAATAATCAGATAAGCTTTAAACAAAATATAAATATATAATTCGACAAACTTAGAATAGAATATATGTTAAATATAAAAAGTTATCTAAAGATTGAAAAATTGTAACTATTAGGTAATATCAGGAAAGACGGTTAATAAATAAATGAAAACAGTGCTCTTACTTATCCACTAGTGAGGACGGCATACGGCCCATACCTGACGAACAGATGCTGTGTTTGACCGAGCGAGGCGGTGCAGTGCAGGAAGGGGCTGGTGATGGACGCCGAGCCGTTACTGGGGCTCGTGCGCAACTGGTACTTATGGCTGCAGCGGTGGATCCTACATTGGAATGACTTTTATTCCAATCATGCTAATTAATTAACTCTTTATCAACATCACTAAGCTAAGACTAAATATCAATTTGTTTCTGATGGCGTCGCGCTAAATAATATATACCTAGTATATTTCTTTTGGCAGCGATTTCAAAGCGTCACGATATCAATGTTAAAATAAATAAAAGTAGAACGTTGTGACGCCAAAAAGTAGAGTGAATACTTAGTTTAACATAAACTATTTCAATTATTTTTTTATAAAAATTATGATTATGATATTTTTAACTTTTATATGAATATGTGATTATTTTCCCATATTTGGCGTAAATATTTAAAGAATGTAGAGTTATTAAAATAAGCCAAAAACAACATTTCATTATCTTAATACTTACAAAGTTCATAGTAAGGTTTTCGTAAAAATATTCTTGTAGGAAACGAATACGTTTTTCGTTTACGTATTCCTAAACAAAACGGAAACGTTTTCCGTTTACGTATTTTTATAGGAAACGGAAACGTTTTTCGTTTACGTATTCTTATGGGAAACGGAAACGTTTTTCGTTTACGTATTCTTGTAGGAAACGAATACGTTTTCGTTTACGTATTCCTGTACGAAAGGGAAACCTTTTTCGTGAACGTTTTTTTGTACGAAACGGAAACCTTTTTCGTTTACGTATTCTTACAGGAAACAAATACGTTTTTCGTTTACGTATTCCTGTACGAAACGGAAACGTTTTCCGTTTACGTATTTCTGTACGAAACGGAAACGTTTTTCGTTTACGTATTCTTATAGGAAACGAATACGTTTTCGTTTACGTATTCCTGTACGAAACGGAAACCTTTCTCGTGAACGTATTTTATAAAATAAACAAAAGAAAGAAAAGATTAAAAATATTATCTAGTTATCCTTGTATATTGAACACTGATTAAAACGTGGGGAATTAAAAGGTTGCGAGGGTGGAAGGGTGACTCCATTAAAAGGGAAGGTGGGAGAGCTACTATACACGTGACTTAAAGTTGGCTCAATTCATTGGATTTCACTATGAAAATATAATATTAGCAACAACTAAAGTATGACAATAAAAATAAATTTCAGAGATATTATTTTTATTTTAGCCCTTATAAACCACCACCACCTTTACAGAAGATAGTTCAAATATCAATGTTTCTTTGTCTCGTATTAATTTTAATTAAAATATTTTAAAGAATCTAACTCGCGTATAATTGTATTTATACTTTACAATATATATATATATTTAATTTAGCCAGACGTTTCGAATGCTTTTGCAATTATACGTGAGGTAGATCCGTAAGAATAGTTTTATTTGAATGTGTACTTTCGAAAATACAAAAAATACTAAGCTCAGAAAATACTAATCTTCACGAGTTATTGTTATTTAACATATGTATATATATATATATATATCTTTAGATACTTTATAGATAAATTAACATACTACATAATATACATTTATATATAAACTTGTTAGGTACCGGTGTTACAAGAGCGATGAAATCTTACAAATACTCACCAGTTTATCCATTATTACGTAATTTTTGTTTCCAGAAAATAAAATATATAAATTAGGTTTATGTAACTTTACATTTATAGTTTTGCTCACGGATTCTCTCCCTTAGATTAATAAGTCATCATTGATAAGTCATATTAATAATGATATCTGTTTTGTAACTTATACTCCTTAAACCAGCCAGCTTCTTAATAAAATAATATATTTTCGTACCTCGTAAAACGGTTTTATATAAAGAAAAAACTCTTTATTGTAAAGCCCTCTATTATATATTTTTAAGCATTTACGAAAGAAACTTGTACCTACTCGTATCAAAAATAACAATTTCTAAAATAATGAATGGAAAAAACTAAAATATTAAGTCCAATAAGCCTGTTGGTAGACATAAGTCCACCCACGCTCAAAACAACAAACACAAAAGCTCTATAGAATTTTCACCTAAAATGGTTTGATATATGATCGCATTGTATCTGTTGAGCTAAACGCTCCAGACAGTGCGTACACAAGTTTATATTGAAAGCATTTCGAACTCGACGTGAACTTTGAGAGGAAGCCGACAAGCGACAAGGAGTAGGCAATTTCCCCTCGCCAATACAATCAACGATATCACTACGACGCGCACAACCCCCGGCGTCGGGGCGCTACAGACTTTATTTTCATTTTCTATGGATAGGATATTGCGATTTACCAATGTGTTATATTGCATTGTTTAATTCATTGTGTAGTCTTGTGGCTGTGTTAACTAAAAGTATTATCGTAATAAAACTGTACGATTAATACTTTTACCGGCTGTGTCCAGCTATTTGCTTTCTCTTTATCTCAAGCACTTAGCAATCTATCTATCAACACATACAAAATCATTTCCCGTTCAGTAATAAAGATATTATGAAGAGATAACTGAGTAGAGACTCTGTGCCTTTGAGTTGAATAATAAAACTTAATTAATTAAACATTTTAAAGTGGTCAACTGTTCAACCAATCACAACAAAAGATTACAAATTTTAATCTCCAATAATGTTGTCACCTAAGGTCTATTAAACAATATACCTGACGAGTCCGTCCGCGGTTTGGCTCACGCGCACGTTGTTGATGATCCAGTTGTCGATGCCGTCGTCCGTCAGCCAGTACTGCACGCCCTGCAGCAGCGCCAGCGCCTCGTTCACGTACGACGGACCGTGCCTCGACTCGCTGAGAACATAATTACTTGTAAAGTAATTCCTCAATCACCTAAATGACTCATTCCCTCTCTTATTACACGACTAGCGCGATGTTCATTTACCGAAATGTGAATATCAATAAGTATATAAAGGTATTTATCAAAATTAGAAACAATTATTCAAATTTATTAGCTCTGCCAGCGGTTTGCTCGCGCTATATAAGTAAATAAAAACAGGCATTTCTATCCCTCGGGAATAGCACTTATTTTTTTACATTAAATAATCCCTTTGTTCTTTTTTTTACTTTTAACAACGTTTGTGCAATATTTTACAAAGATTGATATGAATGAGTGGAAAACGTAAAAAACTTTCGCATCTAAAATTTTACTTAGGAAAATACTTCGCATCCGGCTATGTATATGATGGAATTTTAATTTCCTTTACATTCATGTACGAAATACTTTGTTCCGAATCGCAAAATTTGCAAATTGTGCATTGGTGCATTCTGAATGCCCGAACACAATTCACTGCCTTTATGATAACGGGACAAACTACAAAGAGCAAACACTCTCGACGATAAAAGCACTTTCAAACTTTGTCGGGCGCTCAGATAAATTGGAAAATCGTTTGTTTTACCACTCGGTGAGATGAATAGCATAAACTGTTTTAGTTGCCTTATAACTTCAGCTCAAGATATGACTATGACAAAATAAAACTATAATTATTACTAGGACTAATTGTGTAAACTAATGAAATGAATAATCTAGGTATGTTTCTTTGCTCGTAAAGATCATGCGATTGCGATAAACCTTTAGGGGAGTTATTCTTAGCACAGTTGCCAATGTTTTTAATTAGTATTTTAGTATGTAGGTATATAAAGCTGAATTATATGAAATGAAATAAAACAAGCGCTTTTTTAAACTACCATTTCGATTCGCAAAACACACTAATAGCCAATAGTTTATATTACGGGATTTAAAAGTGACAACTAACTTGTAAAAGACGTTGAGGGTAAAGTCCTGGCTCATGTCGAGGAAGGTGTCGGTGGTGGTGCGGGTGCCGGCCGCGTCCACGAGGTACACCAGAGCACACTGCTCAGCCGTGAACGACACACCTTTGTACCACATCTTGGCGTACCTTCACGGTGGAAACAATTTAAATTATTGTCCTATAGTAAAATTACTCGTCTCATTCTTGTGGACTCATCGACGGGAACAAAACAATCTAACGCGCTGTAGTGAAACTGTTAGTAGCGCTTTTAAAACTTAACGGGCCGTATTTAAAAATGCATGCGTGATTAAAAATTTAATCTAAAAATACAGACAATACAAAACATGCAAAGCTAATATGCCTATAGGGTATTATCAGAAAATGTACACCTAGCCAAAGCTCCCTTTGACTTTTAATTAATGGAAATCAATGCACCCGCCGGGGCGGGATTGCAAAATTAATTAACCTCATAGCAATCGCATATCCAATATCACGTCGGTGAAACCTAAGAGCAAAACAGAATGGGTAATTCATTTCCACATTTCGTTTATTTTTTCAATTAAGCGTTCATTGTTATTACAAAATATTTTTACGTTTTTTTTTCGTCCTATGTCTATATATCCCATATATAAATACGTCCCGTATTTTTTTTGCATTTTTCTGGTATAAGCTTTTAATTTTTACTATTAATTTAGTAGGTTTGATCATATTTTCAATGCGCCGAGACATTATCGAAGAATAAAAAAATATATTTTTCTTCAGTTATGTCCCCGTAAATGTTATCTATCGATCGTATTTTTTTAAATAATCTTATTTCTTTAGATAAATAAACCCAAGAAAGCGTACGTAATAGCGTCCCATTAATTTGTTTTAATAAAGGATGATAGGTTTTTAAATATTATAACTAACAGAATTAGCATGCGTAGCATTCATTCAGATCAAAAATATTCATTCAGATCAGAAAAAAATATAGTAAAACGAAAAAATATTATGCCTTATTTTGTTAAAAAACTATAACTATTTCAAATATGCTAATATTTTATTATAGATAAAAGATTCTATAGTCCCGAACTCTTTATTCCAATAATTGGGAAAATTAAAATGCTGCTTGAGTCAGCGACATTTCTATTTCTTTCAATACAATATCCTCTTTTTGAGTTATTGAGTTACACTTTTAGTAGGAACTAGTAATTCAAAGCCATAATATATATGATTAAATATTTAATTTACGGTCCGCGCTCTGCCCCTGACCTCCGGTGAAGCTGTAACGGCCGCAGGGCTAACGGCGATGGTCACGACTAAAAAAAATACTCATCATTCAGTACAATTAGATATTCTAAATTTAAAATTATCTTTCTTTCGGTCATTGAAAAGCTCTATATCGTTCAATCAATAGAACAGCGTTCGAGAGATAAAAAGTATATTTGACATATCACAAATGATATGTCAAATATACTTTTTATCGTATAAGTCCCGCTTCCCGCTAATAACTAGGCGAGAGATGAACCGGCAGGAGCGCAAGAGGTGTTTATCGTCTCGGTAAGATATATCTGGCGAGTTGACTTTATATATGAAAAAGATTTTTTTTCCGCATATTTTATTTCCTCAAATTTGTCGTTAACATTGTTTCACGTAAATCGCCCAAAAAATTGGCCTGAGGATTATTAGATGCATAATTTTTCTAAATGCGTATTTCTAAAATTTAAAAACTAAACAAAATATGCAAATTGATGTATCTTTTATTTACCTTATTTAAGTTACTGTACGACTGTTCATTTAAATTTCATATCCTTTAACAGTTCTATACCATTGGATGAACTACACGTTGCATTCAACCAAAACTATCTCATTTTATATCGTATTTTATGCATAATTAAGCTACCGTTAATAATAGTTCCAGAGATGTATAATTATTTAGCAAAAAAAACGCATCGTTTTGAAAAGGAAAACCATCGGTTGCGAATAATAAATAAAGTAAGGCATTTAAAAAAAAATAAAAAAGTTGTTTATTTCTTTCCTAACATGTTACAAGATGGTCTAGGAATGTTTTTTTTACGTTAAGACTTTTTAAGGCACTCACTATACAATGATTATTTAATATAGATTTTTTTCAATTAGTTGTCGGTGACGACATGGTAAAATTAATGGTTGAATCATTAATAATCTATAAAACCTTAATAATCACCCACGAGGTTTTGTAAAAGCCGACGCCCACCGGTGTCTGGCATATTATTTTCTAAATATATCAATGACAAATAAACTCATCGTTTATTATAATAAAATGCGTATACAATTGATACCTTGTTACTTTTTATTCGAACTTTATACATTATAAATAGAAATAAGCTTCCATCGTGAAGTGGAATCATAGAAATATATGAAATTTTGGTATATTTTCTACTGCCTTTAGAACGAGAACGTTTTAGGAATATAAAATATTATTACTACCTTATTAGATTATTGAAAGAACATTAATAGGAAACATACTATACCTACCTTTTTATATAGATTATTTATCCATTATTTACTTTCTCTCGGAAATATGTAAAAGAAATGCCATACTTATTGTTTCCCTGCTGGTGCCTCGCTTGGATCTCGACCCTGGATCCGTACTGGTAGACTCTGCCGTTGGGATGGATGAGGGCGGCGGACGCGCCGGAGCGGGACAGGGCAAGAATTATGTTGTTCTTGGCGTTCGTGAGGCGAACTGCACCGTCTATAGTCATATCCACCCTGGGAGTCGACGTGTGAGAAGTTCCAATTATCTATATTATTTGGGTGCACTGTTCGTTATTTAAAATCCTTAAAGTAATTAAGATACTTAAAAGTCAACACTGAAAAAAAGAACGAAAGAAAAGACAAATAGAAAGACTGCTAGGATAAGTCAGCTCAGTGTACTAAAACCTGTATAAAATAAGCATGCTTGCTATAAAATGACCTCAGCCATTGTTATTATTTAGCGCATTAATTATGATTATTATATTATTGGCATTTTTAGTTAGTTATCTATGTATGTAGTTAGGTATGTATGTATCAACAAATAACCTACATTTTTTCCCTAAAAAATCGGATAATTTCGTTACTAATCGTATTTGAACGCAACATTTACAATATCCACGGCATACTCACTTGACTCGATCTCTCAGCCTCATACAGACAGTTCCATGCGGTGTGACTGAAACATTATAAGTAGCGCCTCCAACGCCATCAGTCACCTATGAACAGGCTCTCTCAACACAATATTCACGTTTATGTAAGGAAAAGTTCCTTTTCGTAAAGTCAAGTGCTGGAAACAAGGCGTGATGTTCATAGAAAAGTAGTCGCACTAGCGTCTAGGAGACGTGCGCAGATAATATCAAATGAGCTCTCGTCGCTCGCGAGAGTTCACGTCCAAGTACGCTACAGTCTACACTCCACACCGAACATAACACGACACGGAGAACAATCCGTATATATAACTTGTTACTTTTATTTTACATACTATATACTATTAAAATACTTTTATATTCATATGTTTTGTATAAAATTAGTATAATTTCATTTAGTTTCTTAGTTTTCGTTAGCATCTTCAAACTGCTGTTTTTCTTTGCTCTACATATAAGTTACAATATTATTGTTTATACGTTTGTATGTACACATCAAATGCATACATTTTTGTATGGGTGTTATTTAAACGGTTAGCAAAGTATTGGTATATTTGTGAGCAGAAATATGTAATTGGTAAGCTAAAATTGAAAATTGATAGTTGGAGATAAAATTGATAGTAGAAATGTTTTCTCTGCTAACCGAACGTATAATCTTGCTGACCAAGTAATTATTCTGCCAAGATATTATTTATAACCTAACCTAACCTAACCTAACCTAACCTAATTTTTAAATAGCATACACAGTAATTACTTCTCTTTTTGTATATAGCTATATATTCTACATAAGGAAACTACTAAGTTATTATTATGTTAACATCTAAAAGAATATTTAAAATTTGAGTAAACTGAGATAAGTAATTATTATTTTTAATTGATAACAAAATTGAATTATATGAATTATTGCATAACGAGTAACCTCTAGTTCACGCCAGGTGTCTGCATGGAATATATCATCTCCAGGGTAGAAGGGAGCTTTGCGCTGCAGAGGCGCCCTCCACGGAGGTTGCCAACCAGACGCCCCCACCAGCTCAGCCTGCCCGAGCCCACCCTCCAGGAACTTGCTGTAATCTTGAAAAGTAGAAAGACTAGACTCCTCCTGTAAATAAATAAAAGGCATATGTATTGACGTAATTTTGTTTGTAGATCTAGATAGATAATATTGTCTGTGTAAATTAACCGTATGTAGATAACGGAATACTTAATTTATAAATAAACTTTCCCAGTGAATACTAGAGTTACTAGACATCTGTATCACACAAAGCGCGTATTTTTAGATTTATCGGTTTAAATATACAAACGATTGTGTGTCATCATAATCGTTAGGACGCTACTCGTAGTTAGCACTTAAATAATCGAACCCACATTTGGGGGAAGGCACCGGCCTAGGTAGCGCATCATACAAGGTTATGTTCTGTTAACCGCACGAATACAATATAATGAATACAAATGTACAATTAAGTTTCACTATATAATAAGCTAAATTATTATTGTTTATGTATTAATCAAATAAGTAAGGGGCCTACTAAGGGGTGACGAAGGCAAAAAAATGCTTCAAAGGGACCCAAATTTCAATAAAACGGTAAGCACGACGTTTTTATCACCCCATCCCAGCTTCCCCCAAAGAATTTACGAATTGTTTGGAAAATTCAGAAATAATAATAAAATATATATTTTTTGTAAATAATGATTAAACATTAAATCTGCAGATCTTCTTTACACGGGGTTCAGTTTCGATACAGTCGTTTATTGATTAATTAACTAAACATGTTTGATAACCACGTAATTATAATTCGACACACATGATTACCAAACAGATCGATAACTAGCCTTTATGTGTATTTACAACAGCATGTAAATAAGAAAATATATTCTTATTTTATAGGAAATTATAAAATATATAAATGTCTTTACTATAATAAAACTACAACACCTACAGTTAATAAAAATATCCTTCAGATAATTAATAATAAATAACTCCGTCAGACTAATAGGTGTACATAATAATATAAAGTACCATAGTTTAACGCAAATATTATAGTATAATAATACCTGATTATAGGAATGCGCAGTATAGACGCTTCTAGGGCGTACCGCCATAACATCTTTTCTAAAATCTGTATTGGCCATTGTAACACTTCTTCAACTTAAATTTGTTATTCACTGTTTTAAAATACAATAATGACTTTCTGTAATGGCAAATGCTACATAATACAAATCATACTTCATGCGGCTGAAACTAAAGAAAGCAGTTACATATTTGTCATTTATTCCATTCTATTTTCAAATATTGTTAACAAACGGAATTCGTTTTGGCGACGACAAAAGTAACCAGCCAGTTTTAACGAAGAAACAATTATATGTCACCTCTTATATGTGACACCTTCAACAACTTCGAATGAATCTTGCTAGTTCACACTACAATACCTCAGGTATTTGTTAGATAATAATTAAATGTGTATAATATATTTATGTTATTAAAGTTATTCTTTTCTTTTTATTTTAATAACAAATCTAACTAACTAAACTAAATCTAAATTCTTTCACTTCCAAACGATGATTCAAACTCTAAGAACAATTGTTCTATACCTAGAAGTCATTAATGATATATAAAGTGGTTCAGTAGTTGCAATCGACTTGTTGCTTTTGGTTTGGTAAGGCTATTTTTTCACAAGTTATATATCCATCACTTTTTTCAAAAAACAAAATCTTATTTTCATGGAACATCACAAAAAATATTTTAACTATAATTACAACAATACAACAAAACTACTTGCCGGATTTTGATTCAATTTGGTGTGGTTAAATAAACTAATAAATTATCTAATTATCTTAGTCAACATATTTTCATTCATAAAAATCAAACGGAAAAAAAATTACTTTGTGGTATAATAATAACATTGAAACGAAAATGTATGTATTTGTGAAAAATATAAGTAGGTATTGATTTGGATTCTGGAAAGTTCTCTAATATTCAATGATATTTCATTGATTATTAGAGAACTTTAATTAATAACTTGAATTAATAAATTACACCGTGAACAAATTATAAAATCACCTACTAAAAATGTGCGATTACTTGATTGATTATGATAAGACCGAAAAATTAATATAACTTCATAAATTTCATTATTGTTTTTCTAGCTGTAATATTAGAAATAAATACTCTAAAACACGCACACGCACACTCATGGTTATTAAGTGAGTAAGTCTTTTATTGTAATTTAAGAAGTTTAAGTACCTTCACTTACAGATAAAAAAAACTGCGGTAATTTTTTTTTTAAATTGTGACTGACATGCAAGGAACATTATTTCAGAAGACGGGATTTAATAAGAATGTAACTTATTATGACTAAAAGGTAAAATTTTATTGTAATGGCCATATGTGATTTTATTAAATCGGTTTAAATATTTTAACTAATAGAAACCAATATCCGTTATCATCACAAGATTTTTGAAATACTTGCGACTACGTCTAACTTAACACCCCACATCATCATCTAAAATTAATACTTTTAGTTGTATTGTGATTAGATATAGACAATCAATTTTGTTTTTTTTTCGTAAATGTATATATGCAATTATAAATATAAATTATAATTATACCGAAATAAAAACTGTCGTACATGACTTAGATAATAAGCCAACACTACCAATTTTCATTCACATTTAGTGGCTTTGGTGTAATTATATTGAAACCTAAATATTTTATGTGTTTTAAGGTGATAAAGAAAAAAAATTGGAGTTAAAAATATATTTGATAGCTTGACCGGTCCAATAACCTACAACGATATCAAGTTTCATCAAAATCCGTCCAGTAGATATTGCGCTCTGCATGAACGAACTAACAGACAAAAAATGATACTATTGTTCTGATTTCTATATCATTCACTAAACACACAGTACGTATTTTTTCAAATAATCAAAGTACTGGTTTTGCCTCCTTACTATTTTATTATATGTATAGATGCGCTACGCTACTAATGCGCTACTTTGCCCCTTATCTGCGCGTGCAATTACTAAAAAAAGACAACCTGGGCTTGATAAGACTTTAATCTTTTAACATAGGGACCTGAAAGAAAATTTGTTAAAAATAAAATGCATTTAATTATTATAAATTAGCTCCAGAGCACCACATGTCATTTTTAAAATTATTTATTCAAAAATTAGGCCAGCACATGCCTCAAGCAGCTTAGCACCACTATGTGTTCCAAAGTGATTTTCAAATGACGAGACTGCAAATTATCAAGAATAAGGTAAGGTATTCTCATAATAAAATAATGAAAATCGGTTAAGTAGCTACCAGGTTCCTAATAGATAAATTATTACCAACCATTAACAAACGGCCTATCCTCTTCATGAAATGAGTACTAATTATCAGTTATATATTTGCAGTTACATTGTTTAAAAACAAAGTGAAGAACAATATGTATCTTTATGTAACAAAGTAATGTACCCTATATTTTTCACAACAGATGTGCAAGACTAAGCACAAAGATTCCTCATGTTAAATGGTTGTACACCTGCGAATTTATATGCTTTCTTTCTTTGAGCTGCTGGGATGTAAATAAAAATCCCAGCAGCTCAAAGAACAAAACGAACAAAACAAAAAAAATATATATTTTCCAAAATTCTTATTTTCTCATTAATTTTTAAACCAAACTCGAAACTAAGTCGGTCAACTTGTGCTTAAATACTACTTTTTGTGAAAAACCACATTTCATAGTTATTTTAATATAAATAAATGAACCGTATAAAAAAGTCCAAAGTCGTTTAAGTTACAATGAATATAACTACATAATTTTGTAAATAAAACAAATTGTAACCTATGTAATTGTTTGTTCAAACAACAGAATAAAATAACGTTGTTATGACTAAAAAATGTAAGTATGATCATATTTTCATAATAATTCCTAAATGAACGCTATTTCTGAACGAAGATTGATGTGGAACTTGTTGTCAATATTATGAATACCTGTTTTATAAATATTCCCCTTTATACTAGCTACCAGATTTGTTACTTTTTTTTGTATTTTATTATTTTTCTATATTACAATAATATAACTATAACCATTAACGAAGAAATAAATTGATATGTTCTTTACTTATATAATATAATTATATTTAGAAAACTTACGTTTCAGGGTGACTAGATTATGAAATTCTTAATTAATATCAAAGGACTGAGTTCTTTTATATATTTTCAAATAAAAAATGGGATAACAAATTATAAATATATATATATATATATATATATATAGAATAGCTTTAATTCAACAATTGCACAATATTATATCTTTTGTCTTCGTATTTCTTAAATATTTTTCAATGGTAGCAACATTGACTGCCCGCCACGTTTCGCCAGCCCTGTTAATTTCACCGTACTGTCGTCAGTAATTTTTATGTTCTTATTCCTTTACCACGTTACCTAAGTAATTTGTTTTAATAATGAGTGCTCCAGCACCTACCCCTGCTTATAAAATTGGAATTGTAAAGCAGGTAATACATTAAATTTATATTTTGTCTTCTTGAAATTATCTACGGACCGCTTTACCTCGTGCCCGTATCGCTGTGCCCTGTTGGCACCGCGTCCACAATTTTCAACAACATTGATCGATTTTTTCAATGGGTGTTTAGGCCAACATTAATATTAAATTTAATTTTCAAAATATTGAAATGGTGTTAAATCCTTTTGAATTCATTAAAAATGCTTTTATTGTGATGTAAATAATAAAATTAGTGTGTATAGACTCATCGGGTTCACACTTTCGATATTTTGTTAAGCTTCTATGAAGATGCAAGACTGATTACAAGCTTATAAATATCATCAGGTATTATCCGGAGATACAATCATTATAAGAAGACAGCCACAAGGAGGTCCACCGCCAGAGAAAGTGATTGCCCTTTCTGGCATCACCGCGCCGAAACTAGCACGTCAGAGAACTGCCAACAAGTAGGTTACAACTTCGATTTTGTTTGTAAAATAAGTTCCAAAAATTGAATTAAGAGATTAGCAAACGCAGTTTTATATGTTATTTTTAACTATTCTGTATTAAAATAATTGTACCTATCAATGTCTTGAACTTTATAATGATGTATAAGATACACCTTTATATTATATTATAGGTACAAATCATCACTACCACTTAATTTGTTTTCTATATTTATTTCATTTATAAATTTTCTATTTTCATATATATATATTTTTGTTTTGATGATCCAATTTTGGATATAATATTTTTTGGCCATACTAATGAGCCTTTTTTATAAGGTTTTATAAGAACTAACATGTAATAAAGAATTCTAGACTAAATTGTCATTGAGGTAGTTTTGTAAAATGATGTTTCTATCTCCCATGCTTATAATGCAGATATAAGAATTGTACTTCAACTTTTTAAAAATATTAAAAGTATTACAAATTGCATGCAACTTTCACTTGACATTCATTAAGTGTGCAAAAAAAATATCATGTACATTTGTTACCTACTTTAAAAACAGCAATAGCAAATTTGGCTTAACAGCAAAAGCGACTGTGCATAGCGAAGATTAGATAGTTTTTTTTATAAAATTGTATTAAATGTTCCATTGTAAAATCAGTCTTGATAAAGGTTAGAACTTGTTCATAAAATTATAGTATTTGTGTACTACTGTTATTTTACTGTCTTATAGTAGGCAGCTCTTATTCAAATTGTATGTCTACACATTGTTCTGTATTGTTTTATAAATACACATGAAGATGCTTGTTTAATTTCATTTGAATATAACAATAGCACTTGCTTGTTTGTTATAGTGACACTGAATCAAAGGATGAACCATTTGCATGGGAAGCTCGTGAATTTTTGAGAAAAAAATTGGTTGGAAAAGAAGTAATTTTCACTGCTGAGAAACCTCCCAATTCTGCTACCCGAGAATATGGATCTGTGTGGGCTGGAAAGGACCCAACTAAGGATGAAAATATGACTGAAGCTTTATTAGCTGAAGGGCTTGTTAAAGTCAGAGAGGGAGGACGTAACATTCCTCAGCTGAAGAGGCTTGTTGAAATCGAAGAAACTGCCAAATCCCAAGGCAAGGGCATTTGGGCAACAGATTTGCAGGTGATTTTAACTTTTTTTATTAAAGTTAAATTTTAATAGAAGTTACAACTAAAATTTTTTAAACTTTTATACAGTATATGTGTATAAAAATTATGTATTTCTTATGCAGAATCACGTTCGTGACATTAAATGGACTGTGGAAAATCCCAAGCAATATGTGAACAAATTTAATGGAACACCTATTAAGGCAATCATAGAGTATGTGAGAGATGGCTCCACTGTCAGGCTTTGCCTGTTGCCAGACTATACACCTGTCACACTTATGCTTTCAGGAATAAGAGTAAGCACAAATCTTTTATTTATGTTAGCTAATAGATTGTATAAAATAAAATAATGATACAATTTAACATACTATCAGTGTGATGAATTACTTATTTGTGTATTTTAATACAGTGTCCAGCTGTTAAGCAAGATGGCGATTCTGAGCCATATGCAGAGGAGGCTAGATTCTTCCTTGAGTCTAAACTGCTCCAAAAGGATGTCGAAGTTGTTTTAGAGTCAGTTAACAACAATAATTTTGTTGGAACAATTCTACATCCTCAAGGAAATATTGCTGAAGCATTGCTCAGACAAGGCTTTGGACGATGTGTTGATTGGTCCCTTGCTGTCATGAAATCAGGTAATAAAAATAGATGGTTTGTGTGTTCTTAATGTTTTTTTCTGTTTGATATTATGCTCTTATTTACATTATACATCTTTTGTTATTTAGGTGCTATTAATCTACGACAAGCAGAGCGTGCAGCCAAGGATGCTAAACTTCGCATTTGGACCAACTATGTCAGTAATGCGCCCATTATTCCAGCCAAGGACAAAGAATTCACAGCTACCGTCATGGAAGTGGTCAATGGAGATGCCTTAGTAGTCAAGATGCCTACTAATGTGCAGAAGAAGATCTTTTTAGCTAGCATTAGACCACCACGTGAGAAGTAAGTTTATTTTAAAGAATATATATCAGAAAAAATATATATGTACTCAATTTCATTTCATATTGATAAGAAATAATCATATTTAAAATTTTATTATTTAGGAACAGCCCGGATGAAGAGGGAAAGCAATCGCCCAGACCTAAAGGATTTAAACCACTGTATGACATACCGTGGATGTATGAAGCTCGTGAATTCCTTAGAAAAAAACTGGTTGGAAAGAAAATTAATGTCACAGTAGATTATATTCAGCCTGCAAAGGACAATTTCCCAGAAAAGACTTGTTGCACAGTTGTTGCTGGTGGAATGTCAGTAGACAGTTTTTAAAATGAGCATTGAATATTTATGTATAATTTTCTGTTTTCAAACCAATAATTTACTAAACATTTTTTTACAGAAATATTGCCGAAGCTTTAGTCAGCAAAGGATATGCTACAGTGGTCAGGTACAGGAATGATAATGACCAAAGGAGTTCTCATTACGACAAATTGCTGGAAGCTGAACAGAAAGCTATCAAAGCAGCTATTGGAATATATGCTAAGAAAGATATCCCTACTCATCGCATTCAAGACACAAGTGGAGATTCAGCTAAGGCGAAAAAGTTCTTCCCCTTCCTTAAGAGAGCTCAGAAAACTGAAGCAGTTGTTGAATTTGTGGCTAGTGGATCACGAATGAGGCTTTATGTCCCTAAAGAATCGGTGCTTGTAACATTCTTATTGGCGGGGATAAACTGTCCAAGAGGAGCTCGCCCCGCAATTGGTGGTGGTGGTGGCATGCAAGTGGCCGAACCTTTTGGAGAAGCTGCACTGCATTTCACTAAGGAAAAGTGTCTCCAACGCGATGTTCTTGTATCTATAGAGGAAATGGATAAAGCTGGCAATTTCATTGGCTGGCTCTGGGTTGATAATGAGAACCTGTCAATTTCCCTTGTTGAACATGGACTTGCATCCATGCATCACACCGCAGAGTCATCGGAGTTTGCGCGCGCAATTAAGAATGCTGAGGAAAATGCAAGTAATAAGCGCATTGGGATTTGGAAAGACTTTGTAGAAGTTGAGAAGGAAATTGAAAAAGAACGCAATGCTCCCATACAGGATCGTATTGTTAAATACGATAAAGTTATTATTACAGAAGTGACACCTGAGGGAACATTCTTTTCTCAGAATATAGAATTAGGAAACAAACTTGAAGCTTTGATGGATAAAATCCACCAAGAATTTACGAACAATGCTCCATTACCTGGATCATATGTTGCTAGACGAGGACAAATTTGCGCTGCACGCTTTACCATGGACGATCAATGGTACCGAGCTAGGGTTGAAAAGATTTCTGACGACAAAATGGTCCAAATATTCTATATTGATTACGGAAATAGAGAGGTATAGTTAAATATATACAATTTTTATTTAAATATAGAAATAAGTTGTTGAAGATACATTGATGGTTATCCTACTTTGTGTTATTATGATTATTATGAAATATGTATCGATTTATTACCTAAGAAATAGCACTTAAAGTATTATCTATATTATAAAATAAATGAAAATCAATTATTTATTGCTATTTATATAAATTGTTAATATCATACAATTTTTTAGTTGGTAAGCCAAACACGGTTGGCTCTTTTGCCGGCGGGCACAGAGACCGAGCCCCCATATGCAACCGAGTACTCACTAGTGTGCGTCAAGTTCCCGGCCGACGCTGACGATAGACTTGAAGCTGTACGTGCATTTTCTCTGGATACGCTCAATAAGAAATTGCTCCTAAATGTTGAGTCCCGTGGTTCCCCAGCGGCCGTCACCCTTGTGGACCCAGCCACTAACACAGATATTGGAAAGGTAATTAAAATCTAAATCATATCTTAGACAAACTTTGATTTTATTAACATTGGAATAAAAACTTTAATCGTGCCTGATATTTTCACAGAACCTGATCAAGGAAGGTCTTGTGCTGATGGAGGGCACCCGGGAGCAGCGTATGAGCGCGCTGGTTGCAGAGTACCGCGCCGCACAGGAGCACGCTAAAAGCTCGCGCCTCAACTTGTGGCGGCACGGAGACATCACCGAAGACGATGCGGTGGAGTTTGGAGCGCGCCGCTAGCGCGAGCTTCCCTGGTACGATGCTACCGCCCTGCCCTCGCATACGCTCAATTGTGCCACATGCAAAGCGCTACATGTCGAAACGATCATATACACTGTCATCTATGAGTTTTTGTGAAGGCCTCAGCCGATACGCCGTACCAATGGAACTACGACTTATGCTAATAAACATTACGATATACTTGTTGATATGCTATCATCTCACTTCAACTTTCGAACTGTCTTTTCCCTAAATTTAATACTCGTGAAGTATTATCCATTTTTAAATATAATGAATGGTTTAATATATAATAACCGACGAGCGGCTGCGATCGCAACCGTCTTCCTTTCCTTGTAGTTTACTGTGCATTCGCGCGATCGTGTATGTATTCGTATCTTATTTATAGTGCCGAGTCCATCGTCACTGAATATGCCAAGATTGAACGAGAGGATCTTATCTACAATCCCTGTTCTTTCGTACCTTTTCTAATCTATTACAATATTCACGTTAGGATATTGTCTACATATTTTTATATTTAAAATGAACTTATTAATTAATAAAATAGTTTTATTAATTAATATAGAGCCAAGCATAATAAAATAAAGCATAATAAAATAAAGCATAATAAAATAAAGCATAATAAGGTATACAAGAATTAAGTGTTAGATTAGTAAATTTCAATTGTTATTTCACTATTTATTTACATTGCAAACTATACAGTTGTTCTTAATTAATATTTTATTATTACAATGTTATATCAATTTAATTAATGCCTTTTATGTCAGTATGTTGCACTTATATACTTGTCTATTGTTTCTTTTCACTTTTTATATTGTATATTTTGTACTGCAGATTTAAGATTCATTCAAAAGTTGATAGTGGTAAAAAATTGTAATGTTAGCTAAGTGTGAATTTAACGTAATGAAATAATCTTATACATTGAGAGTCTGAGTGTTATTATACATTTTTTACTACATTATTGTTCTATATTGAACCCTATGATTTTTATACAGCGTAAATTTTCGTCTAACTTACGAATGGTTTTTTTTTGTTTTAAACCTCTACCTCTCTCTCCGATATCCTATTATAAATTTCGTTTACTCATAATTGGACTACAATACGGACAGTGCGTTGTTTGTTAATTAAAACTCGGTATATTGAAATAAACACATACTTTAGGAAATTATGTTACTTTTATTTTTTTTCTCCACACCCTTTATTTGTTTTGAGACCCACTAAAATATTTATACTTATTATACCGGTAAATGGTAAATTATTTAAGAGGAACATTAATGTAGTAGATAGTTAAGTGTTTTTAAATCAAGTAATTAATTAATATGTGTACAAATTGTATTATTAATTGGATTAACAGTTCATTAAATAATAAAGAACGGTAGTGTACTAGTTTATTTATTTCGTCATAAAAGTTTAGCTACTCATGCGCATGTTCGCGGCGCAATGCTCGGCTGAGGCGTTCGATGTCCCGCAGATGACGCAATTGACGCAGAACAAGACGCATGTGCGAATCTCGCAGCGCACGCACTGAGCCCGCGTACTCGTGCCCATCTATTACAACGCATTTTACAATTATAGCAGTATCTTAATACTATTTGTTAGTCATACATTTAATATTTGATAGTCACCAGTGGATTCAGAACTTGAACATTCGTCTTCTTCATCAGTTAAAACATTTCTGCAACTAAAATATTTAATTATAACTTCAAACGTGCACGTTACTGTCCAACGAACAAAAATAGCAATAACTACTATTTTTGTTCGGTGAACGGGGAACTTGGTTTTGAGAAGGATATGTAGACTTTGTTGTCATTGCTTGCTTTTGCATTAGATACAATTCACGTTCAAAAGTAAAAGAATTGTTATACTGCAGATGTATTTCTCAAAAAACTTAATACATTATTAAAATAAAATAAATTGCCACATTATCTATGCCCTTTGAATAACTGGAAAATTTTGATTTGGCAAACAATGACTGAGCAAAAAGTCTCGTGAGCCACTATATCATACTTATTTAATGGCTTGAATTACCTAAAAAAATCTCAAATCATGAAATATAAGTTATAATTTCTAAAGACCAGACCATAGGTTTGAGAAGAAGTTCATCCGAAGGTGTTAGAATGTGCGTCCACATCCTCATATTACTATAATTTTCAAGTAGTATCGGTATGATCCTGCCAGTTTTATTTACCTATTATTCCCATACTTTGACAAAGCTTGAGTAGCAATACTTCGGTTACTACGGGGGTAGATCTCCGTTTCCTTGACTGCAACGGCAATTTTTACTCCAACAGCCTCTACACCTACATTTTCAGTGTTTATTGGGAGTTTTTTTAATATCGAATACAATAAATGTCGCACAATTCTACGAGCAGTTTTGTTTCTAATCTGGAAATGCAAAAAGAATACATGCTGTAAGAAAATAATGTTTCTTAGTAAAATTAAAATTGAATAGCAAACTGAAAAAAAAAAATAGGTAATTTTTATTCATTCTACTCGTCTTATTCATGTAAAATAAAGAACAAATTACGAATTATGGTTATTCTTTAATGTGTCTAGTAAATCAACCTCGTTAGGCCAATTATCTAGGTACGACAAACAAAACTGCGATGATCTAAAAAAAAAACTTATCATTGATCATAAATCAACGTCGTACGTGGAAGTTATTCATAGAATGTAGATTATATATTACCTTCACTTTTGATTGATGTTGTGAACGTATATTTTTTTCTATGTGTGCAGCTGTAGCGCTGGGGTTTGGAGGCAAAGGTACGATATAGAGCGGCATGGATGGGGGTTGAGGCGAAAAGTACGACGTTGCTGAAGGTCCTGCACCCGGAGTAATATTATGTGTGCTGTAAAATAAAATTATCTAGTAAAAGAATATGCTTCTTATTTTGAAATTTAATCACACAACACTTATGTGAATATATTTAATAGGGTCGGCTTTAAAAAAACAATATTTTTCCAAATGGGATTTACGTCGGCTAATAGTTAAATCTGATGGAAAGAGTTATATAAGTTTTTAAATGTTAAAAGTAACTTACAAAAGACTGTTGTGTGGTGAAAGTACAGTCGGTGCGGGAACTACTTGCGGATCAGGCAACACCAGTCGCGTCGCTGACACCGACGGACTACGTGCTCGCCTTTCCGGGCTACTACTTTCGGACCACACAGGCCTATACACATTGAAATTAATTACTACAAGCTCACTTATTATATGTTATAAGAGAATCTTAATTCACTTTAGGTAGGGGAAGGTAGTTTTATTGCATACTGGAGGCTATGTTTATTTATCTATATACCCCGTTAGCCGATAGGTAGTGCTTCTATATTAAGATGTTGATATTTTATACATTAGATAATACACTACACAATGCGCAGATCGCCAGAAGCTTTTACACTCAGATATTAATACACCATTATTACAATACTCCTTCAATAGCAAAAATGTATTTACCGAACAGGAGAAGATCGTGAACGATGTTGTCGAGGTGCACCACCTGACAGAGCTTAGATTTATATTGGTTACGTGAAATACTAATACATTTAATAAATTTGAATTTTTCTGCACAATATACACTTACGAGAGCGGTGCTTGTTCAAAGTGTTGGCAGAGATATCAATGTGTTCCCAAGTAGCATGCTTAGAAGAGGCTCCCACACCCTCCACTTTTAAATCTTTTGAATAATTTTGATCAGACAATAGTTCACATCGTCGTGTTAAATAAATATTGTCACTGCAAGAAAAGATGAACAAATTCATATCGAAGGCATTTAAGCAAGGGCTTCAATATCACTTTTTGAGTAACAAATACTTAAATATATAATTATCCATCATCAAACGAAATAAGAACTTTAAATTTGGTACCTGTTAGTTAAATATACAAATTTATGAATAAATAACCTTAGGAATACGTCGATTAGTATTTCACTATGCTGTACTACTTGTATCACTTTATCTTTTAAAGTGGTAAATTTATTTTTGTGATTCATTATACGTATTAAGAACATCCTAATACTAGGAATATTTTTTTTCAGAATATGTTGTTTCAAAAATAATTGCAAACCACGCAGCTCCTTGATTACGAACATGAACTATCTTGGTATCACGCAAATACCGAGCGAATTCCATAAATGCTCAAATATCTACATACATTGTTCTGTGGTGAGGGTCGAATATACTTTTATGAATAAGGTATCCAGAAAAGAAAATAGTTACTCATAATGTAGTAGAAAATGTTGATTCCCTAAACTTACAACAAGCTTATATTATAGGACCAGAAGAAATCTTGACATGGTGACGAGTAGGTATTGTTTATATACCTTCCTGTTAAATTTTCGTTTAATTTTGAACGTGTGAAATTTCCAATCGGTTATGTTATGAAATTACTCAAGATATGAAGTCCCCCGAATATATTGTTTGCTTTTCACATGTCTTACTACGTGTGGATCTTTCGCAACCAAAACAAAACTTTTGTTTTGGTTGCACGCAACGGGTTGTTCTGCTATTATCGTTTATTGAGAAGCAATTAATTTCTATAAATACCATTGTTCTTCAACAAGTAAAGACCTTTTTAGAAACTAAACACAATTTACCTACCAAGAAGAGTCTGTATTAAACATTTTATAATTACCCTTGGTTGGCAGTCTCCATTTATTCTTCTACTGGAAAATTGTATAAACAATATTTACTTTTATTTTGTAGATACTGTGAAATTTGTAAATAAAAATAAAGTTCTCTGTTGGTATTCAATATTATGTAAAAGAAAGTCAAAATAAATTGTGTTATTTGTCAACACAGATGATTAAAAAGAAAAAAACTGCCAATAAAGTATTAAATCCACAGGTGTAAAACACCAATTTAAGGGCGAAGGTACAAGGAACAAGTAGCCGCAAATCAATCAGGTCTGTGGCTAACTATCGTCAGATACAGGATATGGCTACGACAGGAGAGCCTGGCAGATTGGGGAAGCATTCCGGAATAAATAGCAGGTTACCAGGTTTAAGGACGCGCTACATTATTTTCATATTATTTATTTATGACTATCTTGACAAGATTTATAATCTTCAACTTAAAATTATTAAAACTATAGTGTCACCGAAAATAAAAAATAAATTTTATAATAATGAAATCGGCCTCTTCAGATATTGTAAAGTCTTGTCAGTACACTCGCAAGTGAATTTTATGTTACTAAGGGAACAATTTTTCAACGAGTCATTAAAAAAAAATATTGAACATCCTGTATGCACTCGAGCGATAACCGAGGGACGGCTACTTACGCCGCACGCTAGCAATATGTACGGCAAGCGTACAGCCGCTTAAATTGTGCCTCGACTTATTAACAACCTACCCCCAGATCTATGTAAAAGTATTTCCAATGATAATATTAAAACAAAACTAAAACAGTATTACTTAAATATTTTGGGTCAAGAATAAATATGTTATTTAATTATTACGTTTAAGCAGCTTGAGCACACATGTCTTCTGTATTTCTTTTGAATATAAAGTATTGTATAAAACTTTTAATGTGATCAGATATAATATTAGTTGTATATGTAGACTACGATAGCACGGGTTGAAACCTTAGTGGTTTTTTGTTGCTATTAATGATTTAATTATGTATTGTAAATTATATATAAACGATAATAAATGAAAAAAAAATATGTATATTAATTACATGTAATAATATTATATATTACTATTATACGATAAAAGTATTATTTGTGACCTGAAAGTGCACAAGGAGGCTGCTACTTGATCTTCTAGACGAAAATGGTCTGAAAGTCGAGTGTATAAGAAGATATTACCTCCAGGCTCGGTAGAGTGACCTAAAGGTACTCTTCAGAAGAATACAGCTGGATGTGCCGACTTTAGAAAAATATTAACTTAGATATTATGTAAGGTATTGATGTAAAGATTTTTGACAGAATTTTAAGCGATCATATCTTCTTATCCGGGTATTTTTTTGTTTTGTAATGGTAACTAATACTGGAAAAATGTACCGTAACTCCGCCTAATATCTTATGTGTGAAGAAAGAAAACGTCGTTTTGTTAGTGTAAAAAAAATGTACATTTTATTTTTTTAAAGGAATTAAAATTAAAAAAAACATTCTATCCGTTGCAGTTATTGGTTTTATTACAGTATGTTTTATTTTGTAGCAATATGCCGAAAACTTGGTCATTTTAGGCATAACTGTAAACTTCTCCTTATCGTAATTCTAGGTTCTATATCTCGTTCTGTAATACCATGAAGAAGGATAATAGGATATAAAAAATGTATGCACGTAGAACGAGATCTTCTGTTAAAGCATCTTCTATTGCATTAATCAATACAAAATATTTATCGTTTGAAATTGTCTATAAATGTTAACCGTGATTTGCTTATTCAAATTTGAGATAAATATAGAATTAAACATGTAATAACATGGGATCAAATCGAACTTTTGACGTTTTGTCGCATTGCCCTGCCAACATTAGCGTGCCGTAAGTACGAGCGTTGCCAGTGTTGTGATTCTTTCATCCTATATTTATTGACAATTTTATAATTAACGATTCTAAATATTCAAACCTTATATTTTTTCCTACTAAAGCAGGCGAATGTATCCATCTTGTTTTTTTTCGTCCCAATGAGATATATGGCATAATGGCAACCGGTAAAACTTATCGCAATTAATAATCTACTACATACTACTAATCCCTATTTAACTATCTACTACTTATAAAAAAAAATAAAATTACTAAAGTAAATAAAAAATAAACACAAATATTAATAAATAAAACACATATAATTGTCACAAGTGTCACAGTTTTAAAAATAATCAATCGTCGGATGAAGCAGCTATTTCTAGTAAGCTTGTATAGCAGCCAGCGATGAGGCATGTGAGGCCCACGATGACGATGAAAATATCACGAATGAGCTTATAGCGAAGCAGCCCATAACTCTCCGGATACCACACGCACGCATCCATAATCCCCGGGAACACCATAGCCAGCAGTGAGAGACAAAGTGCGCCGAATAAAGCAATAAACGGTCCTAGTTTAGGTACCATCACAGCCACTAACCCTACATGCAAAATTAAAAAAAATGTTATTTCTGCCCAACACAATAACAAAAAACCCTCCTAAATTAATGAATATAAATATTGTTAATCTATTGATTTAGAACTCTAGACTGGACATCAATACGTTTTAAGTAACCAATTTCATTTATAATAGATTACAAAATAGTGGCGATTGCTAAAGCATTTAGTAATTAAGGAGTAAAGAATCAAAGAAAAACAAAATCTATGTTTTTCTTGGTTTCTTTATATTTAGACAATATATATTGTATTTAAGTCTGTGCAGGCTTTTGAAAATTAAAATTCAAGGAGTGATCTCTCTTTATAAAGGAAATGTAAACATTTTATAAAATTATAAAAGTATCGTGTGCACAAAATGAATAGAATAAAAAATTGAAACATTGTTTTTATAAGGCACGAAATTCTACCCGTTACTGATTAGAATTAATAAATATAAATTATATTTTTAATAACTGGACCAAATCTCTATATTAATTGTAAAAAGTAGGTATATATTTTATTAATAATAATATACTTATTATATTAATATAAGTTTCGGCATCTTTTAAATAATATTATATACTGCAAAGTTAAACACTGGGTTAGATTTTCGAAAAAACTGTTAAAATATATGTCTCCTCCGCCCCGATAAAGACAATTGTATATGTATAGAATGCAAATAGGGTGGGTAACAAAATGGTAGCTTAGTTGGCAGAACGACCGAATGGTGTACCAGAGGTCGCAGATTTAATTCCTGTCAGTGTTGAAGAATGTATTATTTGACTTAAAAATATAACAATATGTATACTTCAACACTTTATCGGACAATCCTCTTATAAAACCTTTCCTTTTGAACGAAGCTTCGGGGTTTTAAATTAGTGTATACCTAACCTAAAAAGTATTCTATCAAAAAATCAAAGAAACATATTAGAATGTCTTACACGGTATAAGGACGAGTCCTACTCGTAGTAAGTAATCTGCTACACGAAGCGACTTCCCCTTAACCCTTTTCTTCACCTTTCGAAAGATTATGTTGTACGCGACAAAATTCTGTAGTGGAAATGTTAAAAATATGGCCATTGCAAATATCACCTTTGCCGCTTGAGCTTTCCTGAAATAATTCGTCATTACTATTTTAGGACAGTTTTCCTTCATATTTTATGATAAAATTATTTGCGTTATTCACTTTTGATTTTGAGGCAGGTTCAGTGTAAGAGATGCTTTTATGTCATCACCATATTTGAGGTAACCGAAAATTCCCATCAACAAATAAAGTGACATAATGACAACCATGCCGATGTTGAAGAGACCGAAAAATCCCACGAAGCGCTTTGGTTGTTCCATGTTGTACTCTAATGCTAGCACCTGCCAGTAAAGTAAAGCCATGAAAAAGTGTCTAGTACTTACTTAAGTAATCACTTATTGCATTAAACTTATTTATGACCCAATAACTAAATTGATTGACAAAATATACCGTACCACTCCGACGGCTTCGAGGGCAAATAATGTGGTACCGATAAAAACAGGAATTTCTCCTAACCCTTTTAATTGCAATTTTTCATTTTCTAGGGTAACATCATCTTCAATTAGATAGAAAAAAACAAGGAGAAATCCAAGTAGGGTGACTATGTTAGATATGGACGAGAAAGGTGTTAACAACTTCAGGTCTTTGACGAGTCCCATAACTGTTAGCGGAATTATTAGAAATAACAGATGTGTTCTTAAGGACATGTCTTGTCCGTGATAATCACAAACCTACAAAAAATATTATGAAAAGTATAAAAACGGCAATAAATAAAAGCAAGGAAGTCATATGTTTAATACCTGCTTAATGTTTTCAGCAACAAAGACACAATATATACAGCAAATGCCAAGTTGCCAGAGCACCAGCACTGAATCGACAAAGTAATATAACGTTCTTGCTGCCCAGCGTGTGCAACGGGGTCCGTCTTGCAGAGCCAGAAGCATTGACTTGGGGTACGCCATATAGCCACGTCGACATTTCTGACACAATCGGTACTGTGCTGCAATCTTTAAATTAAAAGCCAAGCAGCTAAAATTACATTATATTCATCGTGAAAATTATGTTACTTATATTTAAATGTATTATATTACTTACAAGAAGTTGTATACAATAAGTTGCGAAAGAGCCTATTATTATAATGCCGAAAATACTGAACAATATTCCGACTCGGGCTACAGCGTCTGCCATGGCCAGCACGCCGGCACCGATGCTACCCTTCAACAAGTGAATCATCGTATCTGAATATCTAATAACAATAACAACTCGATCAGTCAATAAATAAGGTGCATCAGTTATGATTTATGTACGTACAATTATTTAAAAAAAAAAATCTAAGAAAACTATTACTAACGAGGTAGGCTTCTCAACTTTACGGTGTTCGTGTGGATCAAAGGACTCGACGTCATCACCTGCAATTTAAAATAAAATTGGTAAAGAAGAATCTTATTATACTAGAATTGTATAATATACACTAACCTCCGGTTATTTGTTCTACTATACCACCCATAAACTCGTAAACAAACATTTTGATAGATTTATTTTTGTGAAAATACTAAATTAACAATACTTGAATATGTAAGATTGTGACAGAAGAAAAGTATATAGTGTAAAGATATTTGACATGCAGACTATAACAAATTATCAATCAAATATATTTGATATATCATTTCATAATTAACCTTATTACAGTCGACAAAAAAAAGCCCCGAAGCCAAATTCTTTCATTCGACATATTACTATTCATTTTCTTAGCAAATACTACAAGCACTGTTGGTAGTGTTGCCCAAATTAAGTCTTGGTCTTGCAGTCTTGTACTATTATTGTACATTTAGTCAAAATAATTCTTAAATTTCTTAATTTTTTCTTTATTTCTTATTTTTTAGCCTGCGATAGGATTTTTGTATCGCTTATGAGCCCGAATATTAAATTTTATTAAATTTCATATAAGTTGAGGGTTCAATCTCTTTCTAGAGAGATTCTTTAAAATACAGTCAATTTATTGTAAATAATTTGTTTTTTACATGTAAGCTTATAAAGCGTAAATGTTTATTAAGAAACAGTTACTCCCATGGAAAACGGCATATAGCTCAGTTGATAACCATGTGGCATTTATCGAATTTTTTAATCAAATCTTCAGACATTTATTAATCTGATTGTTCTTTACTATGGCTATGTTAATTCCTAAGATCTAAAGTAAACTTTAATAAATGGCAATAGTTTAATAGGTAATTGCAAGACTTGCAAGACTCTTGCTGCAAAACCAAGACCAAGACCAAGACTGGGAGCGCAAGACCAAGACCAGGTGTAATGGCGCAAGACCAAGACTGGCCAAGTCTCGTCTTGTTCTTGCATTTGGGCAACACTAACTGTTGGGATGTTAAAAAACTTCATCATCACTCATTGTTGCCCTTACTCTAAACTTTCTTCATTTTGTACGCAACGAGCGAACCCAACAAACGTCCTGGACTAAAAATATAAACAATCCTGGAATCAGATCGCGGCACCAGCTACAGGCTCACATTAATCCACCAGTTAATTTACTTCACACTTATTTAACGAAGATTATGCACGTCACGATATAACGTACCTGTGAATTCAATAATACTCCATGAAATCACTTTGACAGAAGTGTGCACCAAGAATTACTTTTTTTACTTTATTGTCACGTGTGAAAGGTTAAAACTAGATATAACTTGAATAAACTTACTTATCTAATTACATTGATACATATTTAAATGTGTATGTATGTTTATATTTATTATAATAATTCACAGCAATTTTACAACGGTATGGAGACAGTTAGTCAATCCAACGAGTTCATAGAGAAAATCATAGTTCAGGATCTGCTAAATTTTATCAGTTTTAACAATTATTTAGGTTTCGAATGTTCCTTATCATGAAAATCAAAATAGTGATGGCAGGAGACATATTTACGTCGTATAATACAAGTTTTACATAAAAGTACTGTGACTCGTATATGAAGAGTTATGGTACATTATATTTATGTGTTTACTTTATTGGTCCAGCTTCAACAACAATACAAATAATACCAGAAACATAAAAAAAACACTAAACTCTAAAGTGCCACTTTATTTTGTTGGACTAGTCACATCTTTGATTGAAATTGCGATATAATAGCATTAAGTAAAGTAAAAGGAATAAATGATTTTATTTTACATTATAAAGGTGAAATATAAGGAAACAATTAAAAAGTAAATATATAACATATCATAAAATGCATTTATAGAAATATAAAATATAATGTTTCGGAAAAAAATAATATAAGAGGTAATAAAAAACAACATATTCACAAAATTATATAATGATATTTATTAAACTATATATCAGAGTTACATCAGTTCTAATACGTTATATAGTAAGTGTCACTAGTTATATTATATAGACGCCGGGGTCGACCCCGACACTCAGACCGTCACAACGAATGCGTGTGTAGCGATCGCTCATCGAATTCATTGTGAACGAGGCCTAACAGATACATAAGCGGTACGCAAGCATGGACTGATGGGCTATGGACGATACTGTCGTATAAAGTTCCTTTCTAAGGACTTATTAAAATGCTCCTACATGGTATTTTTATAGGAATAGACGTAGTGGAAGTGGAAGAACTTGGACATTTCTAATAAATCTGTCCATGTACGCGAAGTAATATAACGCCATTTCTCATTAATAGATTTTCTCTCATACGATTTACAAGATGGAAGGTGATGTTAAATTATATTGAATGAATACTTCTTATATGGAAAGATACACCTCTTAAATACGTACCGCATATGATCTTTATTAGGTGATTATTTCAATAGAGTAACTCTAGTAAATACATAAAAAGAAACTCCTCTAAAGCGCTTGTAACACACTAATAATTGGAATATATTATAAAAATAAGAGAGTTAGCAATGACCTGCTTGCTGTATTTTTTAAGAAAAGACTTATCTGTATTGTATGATCTTCTCTTTTCTTTAAATATGATTTTTTTTTATATTTTATTGATAGAAATTTAAAATATTTAAAGGTCTATTGTAAGATACTACAATGCTATATGACGAGTATCAAGTCAAAACTTAAACTAATGTACAAAGAATAAAAGATCACAGAATTAAAATACATTTTATGAATATGACTTAAAAATGAAAGCGAAGAACATTAACTAATTAAATATATTGATAACATATCTTATAAAATAAACGTTAGACATAATGATACGTGCTAACCAGTCGCGCGACTGCTGGCGTCGTGAGGCGTGACGCAATCTATTATACTAACAACTATTATATGATACTTAAATATCAAGAATTCACGTTATATTCCTCTTAAAAAATATAAATTTTGCAATTTGGTCACAAATTAAAGATAAAACATCTACATTCGCTAAAACTTAGTGGTATATACATTTTAGTAATTAAAATATACATACTTTAAATTAGAATTAAGCATGAAATATTATTTTAAGCAAAAATCACAGACACTTTCATTACAATCGGCCACTAAAAGACTTTAAACATAGCGAAACCATTGAATTCCAACACATTGAATAACCAAATATGTTTATTTTTAATTTTAATTATAGCATGTTGCATACAGCTATCCAAGGATAGAAATATGTTTTTGAGATTTTATAAAACTTGCCATATTAACAACACCAAATAGTCTGAATAATAAAAAAGGCAAACAAAATTTGTCTTTATAAATGTATTTTTTTAATCCAATATTATAGTCTTATAAATATTTTTCATTTCATCAGTACTAAGAGTGCTTAGTGGCAATCATTTTGACATATTAATAGCAGGTATGACGAGTGTTTATGATCACACACTTGTGTCATCAGACTCAGAAAAAAATGAGTCCGCAATTAAAAAGTTCTCAAACCGATAGGTGGGTACAATGACTATATTATGAACGCTAACAAAACTAAAGCCTAAAGTAAACCTATCATGAACGCACGAGGCTGAGAGGAAAATATTAAAAAGTCGCTTTATATATTTTAGGTGTCCGCCGTAAAATGATAAAATTGGCAATAAGAACTTAATTTTTGGTGAGGTCTTCAAGCTCATATTCGCTTTCGTGTCAACGTAGTTTGAAGAGTGGGGGGATGGGTAAAGTTTGTAGTGGCGAGGGTCTTGGTCATCGCGTCAGGTGTCGGGCGACCGCAGGGAGTGCAGCGCGTTGCCCAGCCCGGCCGGCCGCCGCCGTTCCAGGAACGTCTTCAGCTGAGTCGCGGACAGGAGCGCATCACCCGCCTGAGGAGAACGGTACGTGTTATATATAGATGTCTGATGAACAAATATGGTCGAGCTGTCTTTTAGTATAAGATGTCAATAGTACCTGTTCGAACCAGGGATCGCGAAGTGCGTCTGCGGGCGGGAGGCGTCGCGCTGGCGTGGGCTCCAACAGGCGCCGGATGAGTTCCTGAGCGCGTTCCACGCCGCCCCAGTGCTCCGGCGGGAAGCAGTAGTCGCACTTTATTATGTTCGCAGTTGTCTCCTCTATTGACTCGTCCAAGAATGGCGATAACTATAAATAATGAATCCTTAATTGAGTGTCCCAGCGTAGAATGGAAAAGTAATATAAAATTAAGGTATTATTTTTAATAGGGTTCATTTTTATATAAATAGAAATATACTAACACCAGTGAGAAAAACATATAGAAACACTCCGGCTGCCCAAGCATCCCAAGCGGGGGCGGGTGGTCGTCCCAAGACACACTCTGGTGGCGCGAACTCGAGCTGTGCGGGTGCAGGAGGCAACACTGTCGCACTCTCCGAGCTAGAGACGGAACTGCCGGCGATACCTTCCAATTCTACGGCAGACCCTAAGTCTACCAGCTTCAATTGTGGCAAAGCACCACCCAATTCAACAAGTATATTTTCCGGCTAGAAAAAAAGATATAAAATTTTATAACACAACTGTAAGTTAATAAAAAAAATTAAAATGTAACCAATCAACACTAACCCTCACATCCAGGTGAGCAACATTGTTGGAATGCAGCCAATCGAGAGCGGAGAGAAGTTGTCTGGTGTGAGTAGCGACGGTGCGCTCGGTATATAGGTCTGGTGAGGAGGCCGCCCAGTCCAGCAGAGGCCCGCCAGCCACCAGCTCCAGTACTAGCGTGTGTGCGCCAGCGCGAGGCACCTCCGCAAACAACGCGAGCGCGCGCACCACCGAACCGTGCGCGCCACCAGACAGGATTCGATACTCCCGTACTGCATCCGCGCCACGCCCGCTCACAACCTAAACCACAACTACTTGATTAACCGTCACTCCATCTAGAACCAGTGTCACCGTTCATGTGTCCATCTTCATTGCCTACTTAAAAAAAAACACGTAAATGCTGATTTATATTTCGTCGACTCAGATGTTATATGCTATATCCTCACTTAGTAATAAGAATAGTACAAATATTTTATACAGAATATGAGAAAACTAACCTGCTTTAAGGCTACTCGTTGACCAGTGCCCGTGTCGCGAGCGGCTAACACTCGGGCCGATCGACCGCGGCCTATTTCTTCCTCTAAAGTATAGCGGCGAGCAAATTGTTCGCGTTGCCAACTGCCACCCCCGCCGCAATTTGCAGGATCGGAGGCGGAGCCCACGGCGCCACTTCGTGCGCTCACTACTCGAAAACTGTATTGACCAGCAGGTAATTCTTCAAGAGCAAGAGTATTTGCCGTTGCTGGCGTTTCAGTTGCTCGACGCCACTCCCCTTCTCCAACACGACAATATTCAAGGTGTACAGCTTCTGACTCATCCCACTGAACCACTAGACCACCTCCGGGATGAGCTCTCACCACAGGCACGCCAGGCACTCCACCCGATCCCACCGTCAAACGAGCCGAACTCTGAACTCCACCGAGCTCGTTGCTTATAAGACAACAGTAGACACCGGCATCTGACGCTCGGCATGCGTGAATAGTGAGTGTGGCTAGACCGTCCGAGCCAATATTTATAGCAAAACGACCGCCATGACGAAGAGCGAGAGTTTCCGGTGAAGTTTTACGCCACGAAGCTGTAGCTCGGGTGGCGAGTCCCCGACACGAGAGTGTAACAGAGGCACCAGCCGCCACCATTACGTCGGCGGCGGGCTCGGTGAGCTCTGGTGCACGCAACTCCGTCACAACGCCCTCGCTGGGCTCGGCGACGGTACCGCTGCTACTGTTGCCGCCGCGACGTAACTTCAACCCCCAGGCGCGCTTCGACAAGCCCTGCCATACACACATCCGGTCACTAAAATGACTTCGTTTCTTGTTTATAGAACTGAAGGAAGCGATTCATGCAAGCTCACCCGGATATTGCAGATGTTGTCCCGTATTGGTTAATAATTTACTTATTTCTATTTAAAACTATAGCTAATTTAACATTTCAAGTCAATGGCGTATCACATAGCACAAAATAAGTCTTGAGTCAATTTGCCCATTGGTACAGTCTATGTTAAAATGTATTTCTTTGCATATCATACCTAAAACAAAAGAAATTTATACAAGCATTACAGAAAAACATGCAAAAGTAAAAGAATAGATAACAGTATATATATATATATATATATATATTGCAAATAACACTACATACAATCAATTAAAGTACATTTAGAGGAAATTGAAAGTTAAGTTTCATAATATTTAATAGAATAGAGATATGAATATAACATAATAAAATATTATATAATTAAAAAGGGGAGCAAATTATAAACACGGACAGGATTTGTCTTAAGAAAGCTTCAGGAATGGACTTTTGAAATGTTATTTTCATTGACGGTGTTAAGAAGTATTCTAGACTCGTTTTCAACTGCTAAGGTTAGATAATTACTTTGAATCGTGCGACTTGGAGATTAATTACCATGTTCCTAATTAACTTTACTTCGTATTCAAGAAGCTTCTATGGATACCTCTCTGGGTGGTGATAGGTTTATAAAGACTGTTCAAAAACTTTTCGAGCTTTCACATTATGAAACCTGGATTCTACATGGAATGTGTACATCTATTGAAAGTTACCAAAAATACGTAGTTTCATAGACCATTTCATAGTTTATGATTTCTTAATAACGCCATATAGAGAAAATATATTTAAATATGACATTGTCTCAACACTAGCATAGTTTTTAATACATATAATATAACAATAGAAGTTTTTAGATTTTTTATTAAGATATGCTATTAACATTTTAAAAGTTTTAAACATGAGATATTATTGTATGCAATGAACAAATTATGTATAGAGTTTACTATGGCGTATTTTAATTCACAATATTAAAATTCAATACGCAAAAATAATAATAATACTCAAGATATTATTCATAAGTTGATACGCAATTTTACTAAATGATAATATTTTTAAATGGTCAATAATAACAAAAAGATTTAACAGAGAACAACGATAAAACCTGGACTTATCGACGCTTCGCCAGAGCGATGTTCCATGTACGTTTTAACTACACGCGGTGTATTTATCTTGTTTAACCTGTCTTTTATATATTTTATTATCAAATAACATAAATTATAACGTAAATTTTATCGACTCTATAAAAAACTTTTGATAGCTTCTACAATGGTAACAAAAATTTGCACCGAGATCTTGATTAATATAACGTAGACAAAGAAAATACGTTTCATTCGGTATTCTTGTAAGGACTACTAATTAAACTTTAACTTTATTAGTAAGCATAATATATAAAAGATATGTGGTCGATTAATAAAGCGTAATAGATAATTATCAGTGCTATATTATTATGGCAATGTAAGGAAAATTAAAAACATAAATATTTTGTAGATTTGTACATTAAAAAATATATTTTTTTTTTAAGATTATGTTTTGAGAATATTTTTATTATTCTAATATTATTTTTATATTTAGTTATAGTAACAGTGAGCTTAAATAAAGGTATGAAATATATGCAATGGCACATAGAAGGTCATTGCTTCTAAGCATACCCCATTGGTATATAATAAATATTTCTCAGAACATACAATTAACGTAATGGAAAAACTGTAATAGTAATATATAATTTATATATAAATATATATTAAAACACATAACATGCTTGTAAGCGAATAGAACAATAACGTAATAAAGTCGTTGAACACTCTCAATTTCAATTCATTGGTTTGATCATTAGAACCTAGCATAGAATTATTACATGTATATTTTTTTTTCTACCCAATTTAATCGAATACAACTCAAGTTCCAAGGACAAAGGGCGAAGGTTACACATGCGTCAGCATATACATACGTTGTGGTGTTGCGGCGACGTGGGCGTGTGCGGCGCGCTGGCCTTCTTGTGGTCGTCTCGCGCGCTGGAGGGCAGGTTGATGGTGTTGGCCTTGGCGTGCGGGCGCTGGGTGCGACGCAGCTCCGGCGCCAAGCGGCCGCCCAGCGACGGCGGCACGCTCTCCGTCTTGCGGAGCCCGCACCACCCCTCGCCCGCGCTATCGGGACGGGAAGGATACGTAAATCAACTCAAAGAACCAAAACGGGTTGACGGCAGACCAGCTTTAGAGTGTTGTATGTTGTTGTGACTTGCACTATTGATGAATATTTATTTTTTATATATTTAGTAGGTATATTACTTTTATTATAATATTTTCGATTTCATACTAATTTTTGTATTTTTTTTATTTGATAGTAACTTTTAGTGTTTCCAATATCAATAGCAATGCTTTGCGTATCTGTTTGTTGGTACAAAGCTGGCCTTAAATAATAAGTAAAGAAATAAAAACAAAATAAAAATAAATAAGCATGCGGGACTAAGCATTAAACCACAAGCCATTTTATTCACATTTATTGGTTATTCATGTAACATATAGTCACAGATTATAATGATGTTAAGAGATTAGTTTATTTACATGTACATTAAAATCAATAAATATATACAAGATATTTTATAACATTTTAAAGCAGAGATTGATTAATTATTTATTACAATAATGTTGCGAGTTAACTTTTGAAACCGCTGGTCACAATAAATATTTAAATGAGCTACTTGTATTTGATCGCTAAACTATATAAATTAATTTACTAAATGTTCATAATTAACTGCCACTAAGACTTAAACATTATTAAAAAATCAGAATTAATAATTCCATTATATGTTTTAAAAAATTTAAATTAAATATAAACAAAATCATACCACGTAATATTAAAATCATATAATCACTAAAACTTTCATAATTCGTTTTTATGGTGATAAAATCTTGGACATATTTTTTTATTTGATAGGTGGAAGACATTAGGACCTAAAACTTATCCACTGTCCTAATTAATAATAGAAACAAGCGAACAATGGCATAAAAAATACTTTTGAATTTCCAATAAAAAAAAACTACAAGCAACGGTGTTTAAGATTCCTTTTAAAGTAAAGGATAAGATAAAAAATAAGTAAAACGAATATTACAATTCAACATCGAAAGCATCGTTTACATCATTTCTTATATATGAATGCGAATTACGCTAATTCATAAAATTATTGCATATATCTAATAATGTTGCCAAATTCATAATCACCTTAAACTACCATATTCAATGCAAACCAAGAAATAAATATAAAAATCAAATTGGCCCCATTCGTTAAAAATTAACAGTCTGAATCATATTATAAATTCGTAACTAAATGGACGACAGTTCGATCACCGTTGGGGACAAATGATAAAGTGAAAAATTAAATACATGTTACATACTGTGACGGCGTCTCTTCACACCGTCAACTATTCTGTAAGTTTAATTAAATACGATATTATGATACTAGTAAGATTATACAGGTTTGTATGTTTCTTATTTCTTAAACAAATTATTATGCATGATTTTTTACTACTTATTTATTATAATAAAGATGACAGTATATATTAACTAACAATATGTATACTCCACACCTATTTCTATGACACTTTTCATTAAAGTTCATTCCAGTCAGTACCGCCGATCTCACCACAATCGCTACAAGAGAGTTTATCGTTATTTAAAAAAAAAAATTCTATACTTCTAATATATATATATATATATAATCAAACTGAACCCTACATAAACCAGAGTGGTTACCCCTTAGAAGATACTGTTTCTAAGACATTTAAATAGAAAAGCTTGAAAAGATATAATGTTTACATATTCTTAAATTGATATGTCTATATTTTAGGGTTCTTCTACACGTGTGCAGCGCGCGCATCTGTTCGTGAACTCGACGATTGAGGATACATGATAAGAGTCGGACCTCTATGTGCGTTTAAATTTACAAAAATAGTCTAAGGTCAGTGGAGTAGTTACGAAGCTAGCCACTACAGAGAAAAGACCTTGACGCTCGCTGGGCATTTAATATCTGTCATGAATCGAATGAATATAGCTGTTTACTTTACTATCGCGTTTCTACAGATACGGCTGAATATTATCATTTACAATCATCGTCGAATCTATTTTATCGTATTTTTATTTTACATCATCGATCTATTATTGTATTTGTTTTAAATTTTCTGTTCTAGTGTTGTATCCATTTCCACATACAAATGTCCGTTATAATAAGGACAAAGCAATCGTTTTATTATAAATAACATGTAATATCACTAACTACGAGTTCAATTCCAAAGAGTTCTTAGAACCTAGGGATCTATGATAGTGTGACAAAGTTTGCTAATTAGCTAAAACCCGATGTTAAGAATTACAAATTGGCAGTTATTTATTGCGACATTGTTACAATTATTAGGGGGTTACATTTTAGTGCTTAATTTAAATTTAATCTAAGCAATAACACTTTCTTGAGATGTGCGATTTCTGGCAGTACTCCTTATTGCTTGCTACAAAAAATATATATAATGGTTAAGTCTTACATTAAATCTACCGCTATATAATATAAACATTGTTACTTTTTTATAAAATAAGTAAATATATAATTAGATATATTTCGTTATTCAAATCGCATACAAAAAATATTCAAGCCGATAATAGATGGATGTTATTTTAAAGCAAACCTTTAAGCAAATTGTCTTTATATTAATTATTAGGAAGCTTTGTTTGGTTTCAATAGCAGTTGCTTGTTAGATTATTCAAATGTGAGGGTATATTTTGTTAGTTTCACCGTAAAGTCTACATAGTATATATCTTGTCCATTATATTATTTTGTGTTTAATTTATTGTAAAGAAAATATGAATCTATATAGAGAGTCTATTAAACAGTCCTTCAAAGTATATTGTACATGTAAATGTTAATTATATCCCTCAAGTAGTTCATCGATGATTGTTACTTGTACTTGGTCTAAGTACTTCTTTTTTGTCTTCTCTAGACATAAATGTCTATTCTATGTCCGCGTCGATATTAAAAGCGCCGAATCGTCACTACTTAAGATATGTTAGAATATCTGAAAAAACTATAAAATTAACTTTCAGGACACAGTAAAAGCAAAACGAATTATATAATTTCCTTATATATATGCATCAATATGTCTTATTTAAAATTCACTGCATTAAAAGAACAATTAATTAATATTGATAAATTATGCCTAGGTCTTAACACTAAAAAATCCTAATTATTCTCCTCAGCTCGCGCGGATTATAGGTTGTTCTACTAAAGCACTAATGTCTTGTCTTGCTTTACTTTAAGTGTCTGTATTTTTGTAGAAACTGGGTTCTAGGTCTTAAAATATTATTATTAATGTAAGGTCTGATAATATTCTATTCGTTTTTTTTATGATGAATCAAATATATTGTAAGGTTAAGTTTGGAAGACATTATTCGTTGGCGATGTGCGTACGCCTTTTTCTTTGCCTATCTTTCATTCTCAAATATCAGTTTTTTTTAATCGTTGGATGAGTATTTTTGAATTTTAATAATACCGTATAGAGTATGTATACGGAAATGTCATTCAATGAACCATTGAAAGTAATTTGTTTCAATATTTTAATAATAAATTGCATTTTTGAAATATTATGGGTTTGAATATTAAAACGAATTTAATAATTCACAAAACTTTTAAAATGTATATAATCTTATATTATGAAAAGTTTACCAAGTAATAACACGATGGACAAAATATATGATATACACACTATATAGAAGCTGTTAAGGCGATGACGCGGCACGCTTAACATACTTGTCACGATTGGCCTCGCGGTGGAGGAAGGCGCTGGGGTTCTCGAGTCTATCTCCAAAATTCAGCTGTGACTGAAGGATGGTGGACAGCGTCGACACCCAGTGCTGGCGGCCGGACTCTAGCGGGTGGCACACGAACGACTGCGGCTGGTGCTTGTACTCCAGGCCTTTGGAGTGAATTATGAAGGTGTCGCTACCGTCCACCTCCTCCAGAGCCATCTTGTTCACCTGTAATTTATTGGGCAAATCCCGATTAGACTTTCAGCAAATAGCTTGACTGAGTAGGAGTTCTTAGGTAATTTGAAAATTATCTTTAATGAATGGGTGATAGGAACCAACAGCAATCACTGGGATGCAGCTCGTATACGCGCTGTCTCAACAGAGGTGGTACTACCCTCTCACAGAAAATGGTGTGAAATAGAATCATTTAGTATGGTGAGTGAGAGCCGGATGCCAAACCAACTCTTTTTCTCTTCGTATGTCCATTTTTTTTTCACATTCAACTAAGTTGTTGCTTGTTTACATTCCATCTGATGGTAAGTGAAATGTAGTCGTGTCCCAGTATCCTCTATTCTATCCCTCGTGGGTATCAACCATTTGCAAATATTATTTCTTGGCCAGATATCGATGGTTTATGACCATACTTACTATTAGGTGTATGTGTGTTTGAGAGCCAATCCCATTAAATAAATAAATATCTTTATTTACTGTAGTGATTGATTAATACTTCAAATATATTTTATAAATTAGGAAAGGTAATTCATTTAATTTATAAACAATTTAACACACTGCTTCACTCGTGGTGTTCTGTCAATAAAATAAAACGGATAATAATATTAGTGAATCTTTAATTTATAGGTTTATTGAGACAGACCGACAAGTATGTTTGAAAACATGATAATCTATTAAAATGTATATATATATACAATATTAATCATACAAACCTTAACATGTGCTTTGTAGTTATAGGTAAGTCCGGTGAACTGCGACTTCTTTCCGACGGCCTCGGTAAAGATGACACACTGCTCGAACAGAAACACATGCATTTTCTTGCCCTTGTCATTGGAGCAGTTCCTATCAGCCACCATCAGCGGCTCCTGGAACAGCAGCTTGCCCTGTGCCGCGATGTTACCCTGCAAGCGGTATAACCTTATAATATTTGCCTGCCTCAAAATATAGCTGTTGATGAAAAATGGTGCTTTTTACATTCGTTATTATTATTAACTAAGTCGCATTAGCATCTACATAATATTATAGTGTTTGTTTATTTTTTAAAGTAATACATTAAATGTACATTTAGTCTAGTCATATATTCTGTAACAATAAGAAAAAAACGTTGGATTCTGAAATTCTTATATGGATATTAATTGTGATATCATATTTTCTAATTGCCAATAGGTGTTAAATATTATTGTGATATCAAATGGAGTGGCGTGGTAAAGAAACCGGAATTACTGTGATAGCGTTACACAAAGTAGGGATGGGGCGAGTAGTATACGAATACTCCGAAAAAGCGATGAAGCAGCGAAGGAAAATAATGAAAGAAATTCAGGCCGATAGCAAAATATTTATCTCCGGAAATGAATATAGCGTCTAGATATCTTAGAACTTGCAGTCCATAAGAGTAGTCATTATTTGGTCCTTAAGCTGATAACTGACAATTTAAGGTACATTTAAGATACAGAAATGCATAGGATTGTAAAATCGAATCAACTTCATTAGCGTTACACAGGAAAAATCTCACGTTTTTTCACCATTCAGCAAAGTTTTTAATAACAGGCCAGGAATGACCAAGTTTATGCTCAGAGCTCACCAGAAGTTTCCAAATTAGTCAACACAGTTCCGCGTGAATATAATGTGACTTCAAATGTTGGTTTGGTAAGGTGCTACCAATTACTGACTGTAAGGAATCATGTTCCAAGAATGTTCCTTTCAGGGCTTAGCAACGCGTTATGAAGCTCGATCCACTCAAGCTTGGTTGAAAAATAATGTTTCGGACTTCATCAGAGCCGAAGACTGTTCTCTACTCCATATGAGATTATTTTTAGAGAGTATGGCATGCTCTAAATTCGATGACGATTTGAGCCCCTCAGAAGAAGAATTTTCATATGCAGATAGTGCGTGTTTCTATTGAGAAGTGGTTTCAACGTTTAAAATTAAAAGACTATATTAAAGGCAATAGAGAACTTGGAATAACTTTCGTACATTTATTTGTAATGTTATTATATTAATGCATTAACCTACATACATGACAGTAATAAATGTTATATGTATTATAAAAATAAAGATTTGTTTTTATAACAATATTTATGAGAAGAAGAAGAGAAGAGAAGGTATTTTTATATATAAACTTTCGTTATTATATTTATATTTACTTCGATCAGATTATATTTACCCAAAACGGAATGTGCTCGACTGGTTACGAACCGGGGTTCGACACTAGTCAGGCACATTCATGTAAATATAAGACTTGGTATATTCAAGGGCCCATGTTTGAAATAAAGTAATGTGAATATAAGAGTGTCTGACGAATCACGGACTCGAAAGTCGAAACATATTAATATATTACTATTAAGGTTTGGTCCGTGTGAAAAGATATATTTTATTAATAGCTCGAGAGTTCAGTAAACAGTTCCGTTGCTTTTAATTGAAGTATGATTTAACCCTGTAATGTTTGTTCAGCGCCTCGGGCTCTGCATTTTGCAAAGTATAGCGTCATCAAGCGTAATTAGTATACAATAAATTGTTTCGCAATTAATATTCACACAACATTTTAAATATTTGTTATGTAAAATTCGCAATCTTCATACTATTTGGCGGAAGCGTTGTACAGCATTTGAAAAATAAAATATAATCCGTACAAAATAAAACTCGCAAAAACAATATATTTTTTTTACAGTTTCTATGCAAAACTGTTGAATATAAAATATTCGCTTAGATCAGAAAGCGATATAAAAATCGCAAATAGCCAATACTGTAACGACGTGCACAATAATTTAGTGATTCAGGATACTTACCGAGAACCCCTGTAGTCTTCCGACGTCCATCATGTCGTTTGCACTCTTGGGTATGATGGAGGCGCAGTGCACGGCGTCCCGCAGTGACGTCACAACGGCGGGGGGCGCGTACTTCGAGTACAGGAAGATCTTGTCCATAAGGAGATGGTACTTCTGGATGCGCTGTATCGGCTTGATCAAGAGATCACCCAACTAGGAAGAAATAATTAAGTTTAAGTATTAAGCTATTGTTCCAAACTAAACATGGGTGTATATATGTTCAAATGTTTATTAAATTATTAAAATAAAAGTGTATTATTTTCAAACCTAATAAAATAAAATCGAAAAGCACCTGCAACTTATGTCCAAGTTTGTGGCGCAGTTCCTGGATGTAGTTTTCGTGCTTGGACACGATGAACTCGGAGACGGGTTTGTTGCGGCAGTATGTCTCGTACATGACAATCCTTTTCTCCAGGAAGCGTCGGAACAACGGGCCCAGCAGTTCGGGCGCCGCCACACAGCCCTCCAGGTCACGCAGGAACTTACTGCACACACCACGATTTTAGAACCCTCCTCGTATGACAACAACGCTAGCTATACCGTTCGCTTGCACACATAAAACTCTAAAGACTAAATGGATCGCTCAGCAAGCACAAACATTCGCCGAGCAATATATATAATAAATAACGTTTAATGTTCTCTTTTGTAAACACAGGAACTGGAATAGAGGATAGGGGAGAAAATTTTGTATGACTCATTTAAATAGTCGTCGTTTTAATCACGGCTTATTCCGTTATCTCTACACAATTACATAGTAATAAGACCGCGGGGGTCTGTGGTAGCCGGTTGAGGCGCTAGTAATATGACTGGTATCTAATCATCCGCAACGTAATAAAAATAAATCCCATTTGTTTTTACGTTTCTTATTTAAGTTGTTTATTGTATGGAACGAGATTACTGGATAGTATGATGTCGTGTAATAAAACATTCCGACGGTCGTGTCTTTAGAGTTCATTATTTTTTATTATTGAAGATTTCAATATTTTTTTAAAAACGTTTCCCGTACAGGTTTGAATGGGAATAAAATTGTAACTTTTTTCTACGAAATATTAGGTTTCACAAGTTACTCACTCGCGGTGCCATTCGTATATAGCTTCAATGTTTCCAAAGATCATTAGCAGACGCCGGTCTCGCAGACCGTCAGGTACGGGGGGGTCCGCGTGCGGGTCCTGGAACACGAGCATTAATTAACGATTCAACATTTCCACACGCACCCACATCTCGTTAAGATCTCCGTTACAATATACCATCATGTGCTTCATGTATCCCTCGCAGACCATCCTGAGGTCCGCGACGTATATCTCTTCGGTCTCGCACAATTCCCTCAGCACGTACTCCCTCTTCTTCGCCTCCGCCACCTCAGCGTCATCCTCTTCCTCCTCCGCAGCACGCGACGCTCCTCCGCCGTGCTGCTCCTGCACGTGTATATCACATTTAGCTTTCTGGTATTTACAAAATAATATTGACTTCCTTTTACGAAGCAACCTCATTGCTTATTGATTAATCCTGGGATCCAAGTCAAAGTCCAATCCTCAGTTAAATAGTAAACAAAAACAAAGCGAACATTTAAACACACAATACTTGTATGATAACAACAAAAGCACGCACACAAGTAACATACACTAACTACAGTTTTGCAAATCGATACAGACATAAAATGTTTCGGCAATATATAACGGGACCGTTTAAATGTTACAATTTATAAGTACATATAATACTCAACGGGAAAATATACACAAAACACGTAAATTTATTACAGAACTAACTACGTTCGTTTATTTATTTCACTCGTAATTAAACTTTAAGCTAAATTAACATGTGTTGGTTAATTAAAAAGTTAAAGTGATATCGGCCGCGTGACTTACTTGAATAAATTATTTCACCACCAACGTAACATTCAAAGTAACGGCCGAAATTCTAAAATAAAATGACTAACATTTTTTTTAATAATACGATAAAGTGAAATGTCAATTTAAAAACTCAACAAAATCTAATTTATATTTTATATTGCCACTTTACGTACAAGTATAAATATATAAATAAAATACGTAATTAAATAAAATGAACCCTTACAAAAAGCACTAAACACAAAATACTGTACAAAAGCGATAACTCCATGCAATCGATAACAAATACTAAATTACGAATACTATATCATTATAATTACACTTACAAACACACCCCCGGGACGATCGTATGCACACAATCTAACACACACACACATACATGCACCCTGCGTCGATTCAACATAGACTATGATTTTGAAGTCTAAATACTTAGCGAAAACCATTTTAGAATCAAAAACATCGAGTACAGCCTAGAAATATTCAATTACCGAATAACCGAGTTACAGTAACCAAAAAATTGTTGAATCCCGGTATAAATACAACGCGAAATAAAATATCGACCATTCAATTAGTATAAAACGTTCGCCGGTCAATATGTACATATTTGTACGTACAACACACGGGAAAGGGTTTAGAAAAACGTATGCTTCCATATATAATCAATATAAAAAATCAAAGCAAACAAATCGTGTAGATCGGGGCAAGCCTTCAACTTAATCCATGCACACTACATGCATTGAATATCATCGAACCATTTTTTCCTTCACAATTTGCTCTATTTCGGCGATATCCGCGGGACCGCTGTTAGTGTCCAGCGCGTCCATTGCCAATGAGTTCTGAAAATGTCACCAACATATCACCCAGGTGATCAGGCACCTACACCCTCCTAGGTTAGTTACAAGATAGGTTAAAGTTCACAGGTCACAGGTCAGTACAGTTAACAGACAGTAATTGAAGACAGTAGAGTGAGGCGTGTGATATACGCGGTGTAAGGACTGCGGGGTGTTACACTAACCCTTGTAGCGGGCGCGGTGGTCGCAGCGGCCGGGATGGGGGCCTGCTGCAGCACCGCCTGAGGGTCCTGTCAATATTACTTCATTTAATATTTAAAAAACAATATTATGATATTATGGTATTTAGAATAATTAGAAATACAGTTATTTATTGTAAATTATAAATTTCCCAGCTATACAAAAAACTATTTTCGATATACTGTTTTACCTTGTTAGTATGTAGCTGGGGTGCAGCGTGAGTTATGATTTTATAATGAGGAAATAGCGTATGGATCGATAGTATTGAGTGGAGAGTACGAAACGGGAACGAGAGGTGGCCTCGGGGTTGAGACTATAAAAGGAACATTAAAGAAGATTTTTCGATATTGGAGCGAGTATCCTAACCTAACCTAGATACGTGTACCGATATATGGATATTGCTCAAGCTAACAAGATATTCGTATTTGATCTAATTGAACAGTGTCACTCTCGTTCGGCGCCAGGAAATCATAGTAATTTATAGCTAAGAGCCGCCATTCATCTATGTTACGTAATACGCAAGAAATACAAACACGGCACTTGGGAACCAATTTCAGTCAACATTTACTAACACAATAAAATTAGTTGCCTAATTACCATAGACATTGTTTTTGTAAAAATAATATGTACATACATTAACTAACAAAAATAAAAAAAAATATATCAAACATATGGTAATTCGGTAAACAAAGTCTGTTCGATCAGAGCAAAAAAAAAACTACTTAACCCATTATAGAAATTAGCGTCGCTAATATCGAAGTTTGGAGCGGGTTTATGATATGATTACAAAATTAGAAGTCTAATAATAATAAAGTTCGAAGGTCTATTAATTGGAGAGCGCGGTGACGTTTATGAACGTCACGAGGGATGAATGGCACGTAATTGTGTTCAGTGGGGCATTCACTGGCGCGTCGCAGACCGCTTATAATATACTTCGAAAATTATACTCGTATACATAACTGGGACGCATCAATATGTAACTTAACCATGTCACAGTTTTCGAAACCGAAATAGAAATATTAAAACATTATGAAATATTGGTCTTCAGAATTGAAGATTATAAATGAGTCATAATTTGACCTCAGCCATTAATCAATATTAGCATATTTAAAACAACAATACACCGATAACGAGTTATTTAATATACATCAGTAGGAATGTCGACGTTCTTATCACAACAGAAGCCATCGACCGGCATTCGTAGAATGGGATGAATTTATATGAAATTCCAAGAATATCGATTTTAAGGATACCCTCTGAACGGACATATATTTTAATTCATTCTGTAAAAATTATTGTGATATTTATATATTAATTTTGTAGATTTTTTAAAGTAACATGTATACTACCTATTAAATAAATATAATATAGTACCTATACTGAACAGATAAACTCTTATCTTATCTTTAATGAAATTATCGTTCTTTATATTATAGTATAATATATTTATATCTATGATTGTATACGGAGTACGTAGAGAAAATTAATGTGTAGTTGTCACTTGCATTTTTGGAGACTTACCATGTGAAAGTGCATGAAACCCGTCTTTACTAAATAAGTACTTGCTTTTATCTCGATTTCACTTATAAGAGTACGTATGTCTACTTGTACCCAGTTTCATAGAGATAATATATTAATGCAATAATAATTTACATACATTTGATAGTTTTATGATACAATAGCTGTTCTATTTTAGGACGAGATATGTTTTTTTGAGATCATAAGCTGAATGAATAAGAATACAAATTCTACGAAATTGTGACTCACGGCTGAGGTTAGACTTGCTATTTTAAGTTTCTTGATAGTAAGTACCCTTGAAGGTGGCTGTGTGCTGTGTAACGTACCTGTATGGGCTTCATGGGCGGCGGCAGCTCGACGTCGGGCGCGTCGTCCTCCTGGTCGTCCAGCGCGGCCGCCAGGCCCTCGCCGTCCTCGGCACGAGCGCTCTCCGCGTACGGGAACTACACAAACAATACTCTTTAAAAATATATTCATATCTCCTCTTAACACAATTTCATTTTTGAATACCAGATGAAACATCTTCGATACTGTTTTTTCGTTATAAAGCGATAACAATTGTAAAGCAAAAGGTAAATGTTACTCCTTCCAAGCTTGTTAACAGACTGAACGATGACGTCAGTTCATATAGTAGGTGCAGGTTTGTTAAGTTCGTGTTATCGTCCAAATAATTGACTTAGCCATTATACTATCTGTCAGTGCTAGGTTATGTCACTTGTTCCAAAATTGTTTCAGTTAAAATCATCAAAACGAAATGAAAGACATTTGATAACGAACCTTAATTTTCTTCTCAGATGGTACTTTCTTCAATGAAGGCTTGTCAGACGAAGCTGGAGATTTGGCATTACCAGGTGTCTTCTCACCCTTGCCCTGCGACTTGCTCGGACGGGGAATCCACCGTCTATAGTGACACAATCAGTGTTATTAATAAAATATTACGTGCGTGGACACGTATGAGTAATGAGGCATTATTAAAAACGGACGTTGTATATATAAGGGTATAATATCTTAAAAATTCTATCTCAGTGTCTCGGACTATAAGTTGAAAGTCTAGTTTGATGTAACAAACAATATTTGTTACAATAAAAAAAAGGCTTCACATTCAGGTCCACGAACCGCGAGTATATCTTTACAAGCAAGTAATAATATACACTGACCGCATTCAGAAACTTACTAGTATGTCATATCACACTATCAACTTTTTTATGGTACAATTATTATCTATTAAAAGTTACGCTGGTAGGTCAAGAGCCTTCATTAAATATGTAGGAAAGTCCTCTTTGCTTATTACCGTCTTCTTTATGAACAGGTCGATATCTTTTCCTTTATAGAACATTTGAATTTTAATCAAACTTCAACTAAAGTATAAATTGTCAAATGCTTATTATATACTGTTCCAGGTGTATCTCAAGTAAATATTATATTTTTTTTTTTTCTATATTGTAATAAATTCTTCTAGTTTAATATTATTGTTACTATATATTATAATTTACTTAATGTTTTGCACAAATATTTATTTGTAAAAAGAAGAAAATGCAAAACTAACTGACATACTTAGATCGTACCTACATATGTTAAGATATTTGAATATATATTTATGTAAAATAATATTGTCTTGGTTAAAAAAAAATGGAGCGAATATTTTGAGGACAATTTAGATTATTCGACTCAACCCCATCCGGGACTCGCCCCAAAATCACTTTATTTCACAACGGTGACGAATCGTTTCTGTCAGCAGATAAGCTGATTGCGAGTTAATTATGTTTAAACAATAATAAATTCCCTTTGTATCAATTAATTGAACGTTGACACAATATCTTATTTGAAAAGAATCGATATTAGTGAAGATAAATAGAAAATAGTTATTTTTACATAAACCAAGAAATAAATAAAGAACATATATATGAATTGTATGACAATAAGATGTTACCCTTGCAGTGAAGTTGTTTTATAAGCAAGGCTTACGAGATAGGAAGCGCACTCAACGCGTATAATGTGGAACAGACAAAAATTTACATGTTTTTACGTTTTAAACGGTAATAAAGGAGATGAGAACTGGCGATAATGACTCTCAAGGGCTGATATGATTGTTTTAATATCATATCAAGACTTATTTGTGATGACAATTTAACTAAGTATATTTAAAAATCGTAAAGTTATATTATAACAAGGAGTGGAATAGTGATAGATGTTTGCGGTGAGATCTGTGCTGTTAGCAGACAACACGCTGCTATCAGATTATTTATCGTGTTAATATTATTACGTCCGTCAGTTCCATTTCGGTTATAATTAAATATTTTGAAAGCCATACACGGTCCCACTCAATGTGTTACGAAAGTACATTAGAACTTATTACCCAAACATTCAAAGCTTACGAGTGAATTTACTAATATACTTATTTCAATTTACTAATTGCATTACGATGAAACTTTAATCATTCATTTTACAATAATCAGTCGTTGGTAACAAGTAAAATGTCTACGTGTTGGAAGTGTTTTACATAACAAATTATATTCGTCTTTCATATCGTAAAGACAAAATAGACAGTTATACTATATAGAGGTAATTCAAATTACTTACTTCGAAAACACTAGTTGACTCCACATCCTTATAATGATGAAGCATAGCACACATCACAGACATTCACGATCGCACAACTACTGCGTTAAGTTCACAAACAACTGGCATACAAATAGAGCCGCTTCATTGGCGCAAACATTGTTATCACAAAATTTGTAGCGTAAAGAGCAAGCAATCGAGTCCGGTACAAAGAGGGACGAGTTATATCGGCAAGATTACGACGATAATTTTGTAATCTATTGGCCGGTAGGTGACAGGAAACGTGTCGGTAAATATTACCAACGAGTGAACGAACCACGAGCGCATACGAACAGGCGGCGATCTCACGCGCGCCTGAATACCACTGTCCCTGTCAGTGCGGCGCGGTGGCGGCGCAGGCGCATGTTGCGGCGAGCGGGCCCATCGACGCGTCTCAAATCGGGCCCATAGCCAAAATCATAATGCAATTGAAAGCTAACTTCAATAAAGTAATACACAAGAAAATACGACGAGTGCTAATCTATTTATATAAAAATAATATAAAATATAGTTTTCTTTATAAATATAAATATATTTTTAACAAATATTCAGTCACGTTTAATATAAATGTCAATGTATAATATGGATTAGTTTAAAAAAAATACCTAGCTCTCCAATAAATAAACGAGCCCACTTTGAACTCGATCTCTAAAGTAACCACAATCAACAAACAACAATAACAATCTTTATTTAGAAATTCTAGGATATATTATATTTACTTATACATGATAGTAACAACAGGATGCCACAATAAAATAATAGACTATTCTCAAGTGGACCCTTCCCTAGCAATCATACTTTGATGGGAGTTACACGTTCAGTCTAAGAGTAACCTATTGTCTATAATTTTATTCAAGGTTAATAATAGGCACTGATATATTTTATGGACGCTATTCTATATTTGGAAAAACTGTACAAAATTAAAAATATTGATTAGTAGTTGGAAGTTTAAAAGAGTTAGGCCATGGGTGATGTCAAGGTTGCCAGTTCGAATTGTGTAAGTATTTATTTTGTATGAGCGGTCCGTAGTTCTGTAGAACCGAAAAATTAGATAACAATCGTTTAGCATAAAATGTGACCAATGGGAGACGACAATGAACTATTCATCATCCACATAAAATGAAGATAAGTTTTTTTTGGTCAGAGTATTCTTATTTTAAATTTAATTATTTAAAAAAATATATATATTATAAAATACACCACTAGCTCTACGTTACATTTAATAATATTATAAATATAATCACGGTACGTTTAATTTAGCGACAGCTTTTATTTAAAGATCAATCTTTTTGTATGACAATATTTTATCCACTCTTATTAATTAAAAAAAAAACAAACAATAAAAGTGAGCTTCAGTAACTTCGGTTATTTTTGAACGTACTCCCAAATTAATGACAATTATAAGATTTATGTGATATCAAACATTAAACATCTAATTTGGAACACCGTTTTTATTCTATCCAGGTATATAACGACAGAGACGAAACAAGGAAAGTCCGTCCTAAATTTAATTTTCGTCTTCGTTTGAAACAAAAGTATTTTTGATAACATATATTGAAACAATGGTTTATCTTAAGTAGGTTTATTTAATCAGTAATATTTTTGTCCGTGTTTATCTCTCGACAACTATCAAACTACTCATGAAATATAAATTATTTGTATGATGTTGCAAGTTACTTACGGTATAATACCCTTCCTGTGCTTGCCGGGGCTAGCGGTGCATGCAGCGACGCCGGGTTCCGAGGACGACGCTTCTGTTAACGAAATAAAATATAAATATATTTTTTTAGCTTTACACGTGAATAAACAATAACTCATAATATATATATATATAATCTAATAATTTTGCTAAATGAAGTGAATACCCCATTTTTATTTCTGACAATGACATGAGAAAAAATATGAGAAAAAAGAGTGTTCTTAGCCCCAATGACAAAATATCAAGCCAATTACTAGAGAATGTTCGTTGGTTAGTGCGTTCATTGTAATACTTCTATTAAAGTTTGTTTCTGTCTGAGAAATGTTGAATTAGTGTTTTGTTAATAGCTTCAGTTTTCCTACAATAAACCACCCATTCAGGAACCAAGAAGTTACTTTACAATAGTTTATAATACTTCATTTATTGTCGTGGGAAATATAATATATTATGTTTTAAGACTACGAGTAAAGATTATTAAAAATATTTTGATTCGATTCAGTGAAAGCATGTCCAAACTAAGATATTTTCCATAAATACCCATAATAAAATGGTATAAATTTAGATTTTTTCATTGGGATATTTGGGGAAAAGCATAATCCCCATCAGATGTTTCTGAAGGAAGTATAAAAAGATTGGTATTGTTAACTAATTTTAAATGACAATATGTTACTTTAGAGACGAGATTACCTCAAAAACAGTAAATATGTCAAACTCGTCACCTAGATTTATTTAATCATACACGAGCTATTGCCTGTAACGTCGTGCGACTCGATTACAGGAGCGCATTACATGTTGAGAGCGACTGACCGAACCCGTACAAAGAACAGTAGCCGCGTACGTACATTTACTCATTTTGTAATACCTACTATTTGTAACTTGTAATGGTGAGGTGTTATATAAACAATAGTCTTCTTCAATAAATCAAATATCATGTGCAAAAAATTTTTTTCAAATACGATCTGGTAGTTCCAGATATTAGTATGTTACGTGTGGATGACACATTTGTTTATTTTAGGAAAATCCGTTCCAAATTGTATTTTATTTTCACGACTACGATGTTTTTATATTATTTAAAAAATATCCATTTTTGAAACAATATATAAATCCCGACCAGTTGGTAGATTTAAAAATGTATTCATGTTATTTATTAGAACTAAAGTTTTCAATGCTATTCGAAACCGGAATAACAATTATGACATTTGAATTTTTCAACGTCTTTCTTATCCATTCAGTAAATGCCCGTACCTAATGATTCATTTATGATCACATTCCTAATTCCAACCCATTAGTGATTCAATTGAAACTCATTAGTACATAATATATATCGTATTATTTATAACAATACTCCGAATATTGCAATATAATATTAGTTAATTAATTATCAGCTAAGGGTCCCGACGACATTATATGGTCGGTAGTTTAATTAAAAACGTCGGAGCGCGTGAGGCGTGCGGCCACAACCACATCGGCCAAAACTAGATTAACACAGAGAATGTGTTAATCTCGCCATAGCCACCATTGACCATTAAATAGCCATAAGCGGGAACACGTAGTAAAAAATATACATTACAAAATAAATCTGTTTTGTTTTAGTTGATGCGTTTGTTTTGTCTAAGACATACGAGTGAAGTGGGTAACGATTTCACTTACAAATTAAAGTTTCTGCTTTCAGTAATCAATACTAGTAGTAAAGAAGAGTTTATTTAATTGTTTGAACGTTAACCTTTGAAGCGGTTAGTCTGTTTGTTTAGTTTTTTTTTGCGTTTTATATATCAGATCACATTGCACATCCACAGTAGTCTCGGAGTCTTTTAAAATATATATCAAAGTATTTTATATAATATATTCTACAATACGACAAATGCTGTTAATTGTTATTCCCATCCCAAGTTCGATTAGTAATTCTGGCCTAGTCCATACGGACGGAGTCATAGGCAACAGCTAGTTCTGTAATATTAATATAAAGTAGAAAATAATTGATGTTATTTTTTTTATATTGTTTAATGAAAATAAAAAAATGGTTTTATCACCCAAGCTTTTTAAACTTAATATATACAAATAATATAACATATGTATATTTCGTTTCATTTCAAAAAATAAACTTCTACACATTGTCAAACCTAGAACAGATAGAAACAAATGATAATTCGAAACGTAACATTTCTGCTGGGTCATTTATTCAGTCGTGAAAGACGAGACTCTTCCCTGAAGCGAGTCGAGACTATTATTTTTTATTGCTCTGGCAATTACAATTGTTTACAGTAGAGAGAAACCTTTCAATTAATACTTTAAATTATCTTTCTTATGCATACCTACATTTTAATATAAATATAGTAAATTATTTTTATTAATATATATTACATTTGTAATTTCAAACCACATAAAAAAATACTCATACGGACGGTATTTCCATTAGAGGTGTTATTTATATGAAATATGGGAATTTAGACAAGTATGAATAAATAAATATGACTCTTAATATATTGTTTGTATTAACTAGAGACGTAGTGTAAGCTTCTAAGTGTTGTGTTCATTGTTGGTTGATTGAATGGATGCGCGAAACGCTTTGGCGTCCGGCCTAATGGCTATACTACTCTCACGGCTCTATCGTGTTATTTCAAACTATTTCAAATATTATATTCGCTATAATTTCCATTCCGTTATAAATTTTCATTGTATATAAAACGATTACTGAAAAATATTTACATTATTATGTTCTTTGAAGCCTCATTTTTATTATTCCGTTCCTCCAATTACTGCTTAACGCCTGAAGGGAGGCACAGATTGATCGATTTTTATCAAGCGTGAGATCGTAAGATGCTGAAATTAAAGAGAGGAGAGTGCGAGGAATCCCAAAAGCCTTATCTAAGAAATACTAATTAATGAGATTTCTTTAGTCATTAACAAACATGCGGGAAATTCCAGCCTCAGAATAAAATTATGTGTATTATAATATTTATAAAATATTATATATTATTAGCACGCCCACATATGTTTTATTGAGGGTACCGACTGCCTGACCTTTTCATTTATTTGTAACAATTATTATTATAACCGCCCATCCCACACTGTGACGCTTTTGAAACCGTTACTGCTAACACATTAGACATTAAACTAATGCAATCAGAAATATATTATTTTGATATTACGACAATCAAGTTATTTAATATATTAAAGGGACGTTGAATGCAGTGTATTTATAATAAATATATGTATTGATATTCGAAATTAGTGTAAGAGAACTTGGACATAATAGTGAAATAAAACATTTCAACTATATTAGGAGAGGTGTTGATATTCTACAGAATTCAATTACACATTTAATTATACAACATTTCAGAAATGAATCATTGAATATTTCATTAAAAGTAAATGTTGAATGAATATTTGTTGAGATATAATTAAAATACCACTAAGTATACCGAGACAATGTAAGACAATGATGAGATGAGATGAGAGCAATAATAAAACGTAAACACAATCTGTATGAGATGGGTGTTAGAGCACCGGCCAGGGTGCCGTCACACTGGGAGTTATTTTTAAATGTATGCTACGCTCATCTGAAGCAATGTTAAGGTTGAATTCCTAAGGGATTACGTCATCAATCGCGCCGGGATGATTCCCTGACCTTATCTGTTATTAGGACATTTAGTTATATAGTTTCTTTTCAATAATCAAATTGAAATAGAATTCAATTCTCACTCCGTTATTACGTAAAATAACTTATTTGATAGAATCTTATCAGCACTTTCGAGTCAGAACTAAGTAAGTAAATTTACTCTAAACAAATTAAACATATAAATTAAATTAATTAAACATATCTTTAAATATCTTAATAATAATTCATAGTGTAAAGAAATATGTACTTATGTGTGAAAATCTGTACCTATCAAAAGATCTACAATTATTTAATACATTTTGATAAACACACAATTCTATACAGTTAGAGCTGACTTCCAGATAATAATAATTAAAGGTGAACACAAATATAAAAAAAATCTAGTATCAAAACAAAAGTGTACCATTTTATTATTATTAATTAATGACATACTTACAAAAACCTTGGATACAAAAATATATCAAATTGGAGCGAATAAATAAATACCACAGATTAACTCTTTTCAAATTAGACATTATTTATAACGTAAGATAAAAATATTATGACACACATATAATAGGATTGAAATATAAATAAAAAAACAACTAATGGTTTGAGTGGCGCCATACAAATAAATAACGCAGAGAGATTTGTGAACTTTGATACTTGTGAAATTGTCGTGTGGATGTTGGACCACTCGTGTTATAGGAATATAACACATTTATATGAACATCTTAAAAGATAACTATATCTTTATATTTTAATGTCTTTTATTGTATAATAACTTTTTTCTTTTCTTCTATTAAATATTAAAGTCGTATAAATAAGGTTCCAATAGCTTAAACATTTCTATGACTTAAACTAGAGAAAACTTGAAAACAATATATTTTTGGATCTTCATAAGCTTCCTAATGTTTCTTTCATCTTTCTTAAAACTTAGGAAACATTAAATGCTTTTTTTTTCACTTTAAATACATGTCAAGTTATTGGAGTTTCTCAATATTTTTTATTCCTATAAGATATTATATATATATTCCCGGCTGTTCTCAGGTTAATTAAATCGGATTTCGCCCGAATGGGTTCGAAACTAGTCGGGCAAATTCCGATATTATTAACGTAGTACAGCCAGGTATAAGTATATAAAATAACAGATATGTTTCAATATATTACGAATTATCTTACTAATTTTATACATGATGCAAAAATATGCCACGAGTGAAGCGTACATGTATTTATAAGAGTATATGTACGAGTCGAGAATCTAAACACCTCCAGCTGTTGAGAGTGGGGGCGGTTTGGTGAATGAATACTGTTACAATTGAACGTTGAATGACACTTAAAATATTTGACTATACAATTTATAGTATTTTTTTTTATTGTAAATACTGCGCTTAATTTGAATTCGTTGAAAAATAATTCAAATAATATAATTGAATATATTATAAAAGTAATTTATTTTATTAGTTTTAATTAAACGGCTACAATACTCGTACACTATCAATAATCAATTAAATATTCCAATCTGAGAATTATAATTCGTACATGATAAGTAAATGCTAAGTGATGACGACGATAAGAAACACAGAATATAATTTATATTGTCTTATTACTAGCAATGTATATTTCAGGACTTGAAAACCACATTAATGATTGTAGTTCAGGCGATTACTGGCACAGCGTTATAACAAAAACTTCTAATTCATACGTGAAATTTAATTTAACTTCCGCATTTGTTATTACTTGTAAAGTAATAACAACGTATGTATTACGATTGTACTGTTATTAAATGGACTCTTGTGTATATAATTTTAGAGAAAAGACGTTAAACACTTACCATGGCGTTTATCCATCAACAATAATTTCACCATCAAACCGAAATATTTCAACCGGAGGGTAACGTACTCGAGTCGCTCAAGCCTCGGGCCCTCTGCTTCGCTATTATTGTGCACGACCCGTGCCAGTTGCTATTCAATTTCATATATGGTATCAGACGCACACACGCTCCATTGGCCGAGTGCCGCGAGCGAGGAAGTCGATCGCGAATCAAATTTATTGTACTCTATCGGTATTCTTAAACTTCATTATATATTATAAAGTGGAATCGCATTACGTTGCTTCAGTTAAGCTATATAACGTATTATATTGTTTTATAAAATATACGCCATCTCTATCTACTCTCATGATATCTTATAAAGTTTACGATTATTGTCTCTTTCTTTTAAACAAATATTAATATGTTAACTTTACAGTAAAACTGTGTGACAAAAAAAGTATTTTGATTATTATTATACACTATAATTTTGAAAACATTTAATAACATGTTGACAATATTTAATGTTTAATACAAGACGGTATATTAATATAACTTGTGCTGTTTATAATTTGGACAAGCAAAACTGATTTTAGCGCTCAGAGAGCTGTGCGACGAGGCTACAAGATAATGACTTTGACACTAGTTTGATAGTACACTGAACGAAGCGTTAAGTGTATATGAATGTAATGTATTTATAATTTATACTAAAATACAATAACAGACAGTCGATAACCCCACTGCTAATTATATATACTGATAAATTATAGTTACTAAAATATGTACCTAACTCATTGTAATTTTATAAAAATGTATCAAATTTTAACGAATAGGTACGGAGTATTTAATATTAATCTTTAGAAGTAAATGCATAACGTTTTGAAATTGTATATTAAATATTGTTTAGTTCTTAGGATATATTTATCATCGAAGAAAACTGTATATTTTAGTTTGTCTGTTTATAACATAGATGCCATCAATAGAAATCTAGTAGCAATGTAGTCTACATTCAAAATGGATTTCAATTATATATTAGTAATTTTTAATAAAAATATAACCAACTACATTGATAAAAAATGATTTTCTTAGATTTAGGTACTAGTATCGAAAATAAGGATTATTCGTATTAATAAGAAAGAGACGACAAGTCTTAACTATAAGAAAAAAATTGCACATTTTTATTTCCAATCATAAAGCTCAATATTGACATAAATAATAAAATAATTACCGCTCTTATAATAACGATAGCAACAGGAAAATATTATTCGTTTACAATATATTATATATATACAATAACATTCTATTAGTAAATACATAACGTAAACAGATATATAAATAAAGTATTTGTTTGTTCCATAAGGCGTCACTATATGACAGGCTATGCTAGTCAGATAATAACATTTAACTATATAAATAGATATAGCATTTAGATTCATATAAATCTATAGATTAGGCCTGGCTCAAATTGGTGACGCGATGTATTTTTTACGATTTATTACCATTGACGAAATTAATCACGTGTGAAGAAAACGAACAACTTTATTTATTTCCAGATGTATCTAAGATAATATTATATAGATACGAATAACATTCGTATTCAAAAAAACTTTATTTCATATTAAAATAAAATGTTAATTTATTGTTTTTTTTTCCTAATCTGTTTATTTTTAAGTTAAGTTTTTATTTTTTATTTTTTTATTATATAATTCTATTAATTAAAGCTGATTTTCATCTATTAGAAGGATAAAAATAAAATTTTGAGGCATTTTTTTATATATCGAAATACATACCCCAATTATTGTTGCCGTTGCCAACACTACATGATAAAATTCTGGACATTTTATTATATGCAGATCGTAACGAGACGGAACGTGAATTTGTATCATTAATATATGTAGGTGTGCTCAGGTGCACTATGCCTGCCGACGTTTCAAATGAATCAAGGGAAGAAACAGGCTTCTTAATCGAAACATCGCTAATATCCGTACTTAACGCCGAATTTTCTTCACGATTCAAAGCCATCGTGCAATACAATACTAGCTAAACTAACTGTAAACGGTATTAAATATGTACCATTGTCTCAACTCAAGTAAACAGCCACTTGTAATTCAAATACGGTAATTGTACAAACTGTAACCGAGAGCAATTCCGGTGGCAGGCAACGTGCACACAGGAAGGAGCGGGCGCGGAGTGCGCCTGCAACGGGCGGGCGCGCGCGTGTGTCCCGCCCGCCCTACTGACATCGCCCATATTAAAATCGTTTTTCACAAGAACTAAATAAAAAACCGACACGCAAGTGCGATATCACTTAATCTAAGAAACGTTTCGACATATATTAACGCGTTAACACGAACAGGACGACAGGTATGTCGGCATATCTTTGATACCGTTCAAGTTGCTTTAAACCCCTCTTAAAAGACTGTAGCATCTAATAATATATTAATTAAAATGACATTTTAGAAAGTTATATTAATTTGAGTGTATATTTTGAAATTAATAATGATATAATTCTCATAATCTTTATGTTCCGAAAAAGTATTTTCTGTCATAAACTTTTATTCTGATAAAGCGGAGAAAAATAAATATGACGGTATCTTACAGGGATGTGATTTTATGTTATTAATTAAAACAAATTTATCGAACTTTCTAGATATGAATAAATAGATTGCAGGAAGTTTATACTCAATACAAAAGTGCACTATACTATAAAGCACTTCTTGGAGAGTTTCTAGGCAATATTATTGCTTCTCTGAGAAAGCATTGAAGCTTATATATTGGCATTCCCTCAGCAACGTCTCTCTGGGTGTATATTTATGATTTTAAGCTTTATAGCAAACTATCCGATGCCGCTCATATTTCATAGTAAATATCGCCTTTTTCAATTTAGAGCAGACTATATAAATTGCCTTTTTTTTCTTAGCCTATAAGTAGTTTTAAATATTTTTGAAAGAAGGTATTAAGATAAAGACGTAGGTATCCCCAAAATTAAAACCTTTGACCTTTGACATTTGTATATAGAGAAATATTACAAGAAATTCATGGATCTCAGTTTATACGAAGTAGCGTTACTCGTTAAAATCCGGCAACAGATAGGCATTATTGTAAATTAATTGTAGTGTCCATTCGAGTGAAGCTATTAGACGACGCGAGCATACATTATAAATGTTAAAACGTGGCCCCAGTATCTATGACTCAACCACACCTAAACTAGTGCGCAAATTTTCATGACCCAGATTAAAACGAAAATGTGAACGACATATATGACATATTATATATTGTATATATATCCATTGTGAATATATGACATGTGACGAAGGTAATATAGTTTATAAAATAGCAATTGAAAAAAGTCTACGAATTTAATCAAGAAAATAGAAAGAGATAAACGTGGAATCTTTGCTCTTGATTTCATTCGTCGAAACTTATGGTGTATAGTTCTCAAAATTGTATTATAATCTCTATCTGACTGATCTCCTTTAGTTCACATAACGAGGTACTAAAAATGTCTTAGGCTTAAACACCACTAGGAAAAAAATTTAAGATTACTATAATAGAGTGTGTTGAAGAGTGTGTTGATTTTCGCTACGAGTAATAATAACCGAATAAAAAATATTATTATGAAAAATAAATTGTACATACCTATGGTATCATCAGGAGGTTGACTAAGCGGCCTCCTGGACGGCGAAGTCTTCTGATGCGGTTGCGGTTTGAGGACCGCAACAGGTACGGCGCCTTCCAGTGGCGGCTCCCCGGGAACGCGCACCAGCCACCACTCGGACCGCGCCGCCCACGCCTCCAACACCTCCACCTGCTGCCCTTTCGTGACCGACACCTCTCCAGCGCCGCCGGAAGTATGATCGGCGACCACCCATGTCATCTCAGCTCCGGCCTGAGAAAACGTTTACAACTTCTTACTTCCGTTTTAAAGTACGTAATGATAATATAGACGATTGATATAAGGTTGAATGTAATTAACAAGGCCTTAAAAAAACAGAGTAATTTTTATATATATAATATCGTGGGCATTAATCTAAACTAAAAAATTGTTATTATTACAACCTTGCTTTATTACTAAAGAGAAAAATTCTGATTCTTTATTATGAAACGAGCGACGTCGGACGATTACGTTGCCGACATGACATTGTGAGACAGGGGTTGGTATGGAGTGACACGCACGGATTATGAGAAAGCGTTCAAATTAATAGAATTCATACATTGTGTTTTTTTTTTTTGTAATATTAATATCATGACTGGTACTATTATACTAACACTATAAAAACATGGTCCTCGTTAAATACTGCATAAAAAAGATTGAACAGTCAAAGAATCTCAGTTCCAGAACCGTAAGGTAATAAGGGGGATTGGGGTAAAAACAATTGGACGCAAGACCTTTTAGGAGGTGGACTCTGACTAAAAAAAAACTATACTGAGGAAATACTTGTTTTCTTCGAAATTACACATGTGATGTTAATAAATATGATATAATGGGATGATTAATGTGTTGCAGTTCCGTCATACGAAACAAGTTATGTTAAGATATATGAATAAGATATTATATTCAGACTTTTGTTTATATTGGTTGATTAGCTAAAACAAAGAAAACCTGTAATACCTGCACTCAATATAACTTTGAAATTATTAAAAACACAAAAACCCTAATTTAAAAAAAAATGTTTTTTTGATATGAATTTCCATTATATTGTATAAGACGGTTGACTAACAGGCACAATAACCGTACGACTGGTTTAATAAAATGTGTCGGTAGCTGTGAGTGTGGATGACATTTCAATCGGTTACATTTCATGCCAAGATATCAGGCACAAAGCGAAACCGAGTTGGTATATACTTGAGATATACGGACAAGGCAGTCAGTGGTCGAATTTGAATCGTACTATACAGTAGAGTATAGAGTACGATTCAAATTCGAACATTAGTCGAACTATAGTAAAACTACTATAATCTACATCGTTTACACTATACATACGCAAAAAAATATAATAAGGATAAATACGAGTGTACGAAATAGACGAGTTGGATATAAAAAATCTAGATCTATAGCAGAGTCCAACTATTATAAATGTCTATAACTCAATTTATACATGGTTACTCTAAATATTTTTTTAAAATATATTAGTGGCATCTTTATTTAAGCAATTGTTGCTATTAATGCTTACATAACATTGACATTGACGATAACTATTTAATATGGACAAAAAATATAACTAAATATTTGTATTAAAAGTCTTGGAAGTATATAAAGTTATGTGGATATGTTGTAGGGACGTGAAAAATATTAATCCCTAAAAGCTACTTCGCTCTATACAAAGCAATGTAGTACAGATGATAGATACGTGGGTACTTATTATATGGTTTTATTACTTTGTTCCCACTGTTCATGACCTCACAATACAGCGAGCAGATTACTTCAGAGTGCTTAGCTACTTATATTATGTAAGCTGTAGCTAGAAACTTAGTCAACCCCCCCCCCCCCCCCCCAATTTTAAGACATCGAACAGCACTTATCGTTTTTATAAATCAATTTAAAGCCTTTTTGTTATATTGTTATTATAAAAGAAAACAAATTTTGGTCTTCCCGTGAAAAATGTTTAGGGTTATATTTACTCCGTGTAACCTGACTGGTTAAATACCTGTCACCATACAAATTGCATCCATTTTTAGTATATTTAGCGAAGAAGAGCGAACAAACAAAAACATACAAAAATATATTAAAATTTTATGTTTGCCGATTTAGCTTCGTTACATTTTGACGGAAAATGAACACATTTAAGCCTTTGTACACGATACGGCAAATTATTTACATTAATTAAATATAAATCAATATGGTTTTAAAATCAAAGCAAAGACAGATTTGATATAATGTAACTGATATTACAAATACACATAATTCTTAGAAAAAATATTAATAAAACGAAAGTATTATAAGTTAGCTACAAAATGATTTCAGGATTTATTTTCTATGTTCATTTTAATCTATTTTACACAGCCGATAGCAGGTTATGTAACATAACGTAATTATTTCCGACTGTTCCAAGTATAGAACAAGTTTTAATGCTGCATTTCTCGTGTTCTAGAAGCTTTATGATTTCACTAATAGCCTGAAAACAGAACATTTTTAATAGATCTCTTATACTTTAATCACGTCTAGGCTCCTCGTATACCTTGGCAACTCTAAGTTAATTAGCTTTAAAGTTATATATGTACGTTCACGGACTTGAAGTTACTTCTACCCTTAATAGAAGCAATTATTTTAGAAGCTTTTGAGATTTACGTTCGCAAACATTTTATAATATTTATGCTGTATAAATAGCATGAAGTAGTTATAATATTCATTTACTTTGAATTTCACAAAGGACGTAACATTTCCCTTTGTATATTTATTTTACTTTTCCTAAGACCCAGACTTGAAAATATGTACCACTTAAATAAAAGTTATCTTTTTCCGTAACAAATATTTTAAACAAGTAAAATAAACATGGCCAATCATGGTCAATTTTTTAATAATTTAGAATCAATTAAATTATAATATAACAAATTTTGCCATGAATCTCCATATGCATTTTTTTCTCGTCAATATTTCTAAACGATTGAACCAGATAATCCATTAGTAGTATTTATATGTATGTTGAAGTCGGCCTGTTTTTACACTGCCGCCTCGCTGAGCAAACTCAGTCGAGAGCTAAGGGCAGGGTACAAATGCACAATTTAAATGTATGTTTGTAACGGTATTAAATATTAAAAATGTCTCAGGAATATTATTGACTTTGATGACATAGTTTAGTGCCTGTATATTTTCCGTGTGGTAACTTTTGTATAGGATGTTAGAGTCACCAACTTATAAAATATATAATTTTAAATGTCGACTGAAGCCTACATGTTTAGTAAAAATCAAAATATAAAATACCTTTGGCTCATTTAATTCTGTAGACAATAATGAAGTGGGGTGACGATGTCAAGGTTATTTAACGGGTAGTCTATTATCCTTTAAATTATCCCAGTCTTTTTCAGGTACTGTGAAGTGTCATTCCACATTTCTGTCGGTGATAAGACATTTCAGACGAAACAACATTCTTTGATCGTCTTTAACTTTACAATATATAGTAAATAGTAATCATTGTAGTTCTTTGCGTGTTAAATCAATTGGAAATTACAAAAATGTTAAATTTTTGCTGAGGTTAAATTTTCATTCATAACCTGATTTATATTACAATATCTATATTATAATCTAAATATCTAGACATACCTTAAAGCAGGTCCGAAATATTGAATTATTTATCAGTCTATTTGGCATTTAAGTTTAATAAAAAAAATAATCTTTAGAGTATAGTACCTATCGCAAGACGAACACACATATATTAAAAGAGGCATATTGTACAAGTTTTACATGCTAAGGTGTATTATCAAACAGCATTGATAGCTAGGAGCTGATAACAAAAGATCGATCAAAACAGACAAGGGCGAAGATAATGTTAATTCAATTTAATCAGATTAGAAATGTACAATGTACAATATAAATAACAGTTTACTTTAAAATTATGAAGTACTTAGACTGATCGGCTTCAACTGATGAATCGTTCAACAGGCTATTACTATCGAAGCAATTGCTATCCTCGACCACTAACGGACCTTGAGCAGATATATTCATCGGTAACATTCGTTGAAAGCTGCAGAAATACGCAAACCTGTTGTTATTTCTAACGTACATAGCAATATTGTTATAATATATTATTTCTCTGATTGTGTGATCGATATAAAAAAAAATGCAAATAATTTATATAAAACCTCAAATCTGAGTAAATTTATGTAATGTATACTAATAACCACGAAATATTAGTAACGTGGGTATAACAATATATATAATACATTCAGCGCTCATCTGGATTGGACTCGGGTCATCCACTATAACAGTTCTAAGCCATATTACTAGTATTACACAATTTGTACTAACAACTAATAAACACAAAACTTCTTGGGGATAAAACAATGTTATTATTGGTTTAAAGATTAGGGCACTGTTTACAACAAAGTTCGAAATAGATGAACGCATTGAGATTCAAGTGACGTGGACAGGAATAAACAAATTATAAACGTACCGAGTTATATTTTTTCCTAAGTGTTATAAATTACGACTTTTTTAATTGCGGTAATAAAATAGTATTTCTTAGTTTTTGTGTCTTGAGTACACGCTATATGTTACTCAGGATTACTACTCGTATTATAGAATGAGAAAGTTTCAAAGTGCCGGCGAAACGGTCGGTAATAACAGTGCTCTAACGGAAACAGTTGCCTCTCAAACCAAAACAATAAATAAAAGGAAGAGTTAAGGTTCACCTGCCGCTGTCGGCTGCTCTTTAGAAGACGTGCGTGGAACGATCCTGGAGTATCTATAGTATGTTGACGCGAAAGAACAGAATGAGGAGCGCTCACAGAACTTTGTCTGAACCATGGCAACGATATTTTGCGTCGGCTTTTATGTTGTTTGGGAATGGGTACAGTTGGGTGTAAAGGAGGTGTAGTAGCCATTATGAAGTTCTAATTTAAAAGACCGGAGTCGGGCAGCAGGCGATAGGCGGCGGGCGCGGGCGCGATCGCGAGCGGTCACAAAGTGTAGGTGGCACCCGCCTCGTCCGGTCCGACGCGCGGCGTTGTCGCCACTGCCGCGCGCCGCCGCCGCGCCACCCGCCGCTATCGCGGGCTATCTTATACCCTCGCCCGTTCACTACGCAGCCTCCGTATCGAGCTACATTTCCGAATTTATATAATTCAAAACCTTTATAAAGGGCGTCTAATCTGTTCGTATTAGAAACTTTCTCAACTAAATACAAAGTGACCAGTTGATACAAATAAATAAAACAACTCCAAAAACTATTCATACCATTTTTATATTTTTAAACCGTTAAATTATCATCGTTACGGGTTAAAAGTAAATTATAAAATATAATATTAATGTTTATATTAAAGAAACTTTACTTTAACAATAACACAAAATTGAAAATATTTGTAATAGTATTATAAGTGTGTATTAATCTAGAATGTGTAGCGGTGGCTATGCACTGCAGTGCGACATACGTCCCTGCAGCAGAGTACGTCACTCAAAGACACTGCTGGTGGTTGTGGCCGTGTGGCTGCCGTTTCAAGTGACCGTTTAAATGCAGTGTAATGCATTTAAATGTTTAGCGGTACGTTCGCTTTGGAATAATAAAAGTTATTAACTCATCAACACTATCGTAAGATATAAATGAAAAGCAAGTTTACTTTTAGTTATCAGGGTAAAAGTTATACGGATACAAGATAGCTTATAAATTCTTGAATCAGAATTATTATAATACTCAGATTGTTATACGAATTAAACTAACTTAGCGCAATTATTAAGTACTAGCGGGGCAACTCGAGAAAACTACGCAGTCAACGGAAAGCCTATCTAATTAGATTTTGTAGTAGAGCAGGCTCTCATTAGCGGCTCGGCGTAAATTGGTGTACGCCTTTGATGCAAATATATATATCTTTGTACGAGTACGAGAGTAACTCGATTGCTCTATATTGATGGTTGTTATTTAGTACTTGTTAGTATTATAGTGAAAATGGTTATTTTGATTCTAAGTGGAGATTATGTAGTTTTAAAAGATTTTTCTTGTTAAGACTTTGTAAATTATATTTTAGAAATTTAAGTTTTTTGGAAAAGTAAACAGTGTAACTTATGAGGTGGGCCAGTTATATAAAACGATTGTTTTTTAACCATTGAACCATTAATTATTACAGATACAGCATTCAGTCAATTCCTTTACTTCATTTGTGTACGTACCAGATATGAAAATCGTCGGTCAAACAAGTAAATTGTCACAAGATTAGTTTAGGACATAACTTTAAAAAGTTCTGTCTGAGAACAGTACGAGCAAATTTTACATATTGTATATGTTCCTTAAAATACCCTTCTTAGCCAATGTATAGAAAGAAAACAAATTTTCAGCAAGACTAATGTTCGGAAAGTACCTTTCAGTTTGTCAGAAAGGTGAAGAATAATATTAGCTATAACAATTTCATGCAGGAGAGGAAAACACAATGACATTTGAATTCAAGGAAGATTTGCAAGTTGACACACATTGTCCTTTACAACGAACACGATCCTGCCATAGGTGCAACGCGTCTATACTTGCGTCATCATTGTCTTATATTGCATATGTCAGCACTCAAAAGGTGAACATTTTTGGGTTTAAAAATTATATTCTTCCTTGACGCAAAATATAAACAATATATTAAATATCAGTCACTTAGTTACTGTGCCTGGAAATATATTTTTATATCTTTCCCTTGTCTGAAATACGATGAACATAAATGCGTTACAAACTAGAAAATACAACAGCTACGCTTACAAACTGTTTATTTTGCGCTTAATTAAGAAAATCTGAACGATGTTTATGTTCGCTTGAACTTTTAATTATGAGTTCCGGCACCGCACTAGCCCGGTGAGTGCTTTTATAAATTGAGGACATTGTGAAACACGAGCTCTCATACATTTTATAACATAATCATATTAAAAAATTCTTGGTAAATTTATTGTGAAATCATATCGAATGATAACGGATCTGCATTTTACTTTATATTTGAATAAATCTTTTGCTAACTTTTGGGTGTTTATTCTTTTAAAATAATTTCCGATGACAAAATGTTGCAAAGGAAATTAATAAAATCCAACGAGGCTAAAATCTTGCAAACAAATTATATAAACGTCAAGCCAAATTAGTTATTACTGAGATAAGTGATATCGGAAGAACAAACACCACACTTTAATCCAATTATTTGCGAGAGACGCAACGTGTCAATCTGTACCACGCTCTTCTATCATACCGAAATCCGTTCTTATCTTCTTCTGTCGTCCTCTTCTCTTATAACCATTCACATTCATACTGAAGACTGTTCCATGATTGTTGACACATCACGTGACCACCGACACCACGACAAACGATTTCTTATCATATTTTCTAGCACCGACATTCAATCTTCATTTTACATACTTATTCCTTACTTTATCCATTATCATTTCAGAATCAAGTTGCCATTCATGTATTCCTTTCGTAGTACAGTAATCTGATACAACACAGCCGGTCATATTACTGTCTTAAGATAGGTACATTAAACACTTTTAGATCTTTGTATCAGTAGATCAGACTTATGAAACGTATATTTATCCAAAAATATGAGAAAAAATATACAGACAGAACATACAGATTCATAAAGTAGTATAGATGTGACACAATAAGACACTAGAAACAACGAAACTATCTTCTATGTTACGTCCTTTAAATAGAATATCTTTTCGTCTAGGAGAAATAAGTAGAGCTACGTTAGCAACCGAATTGTATTTCTTTAAAATGGTTGAGCATGCGACCGATGTGATCTTTAGCCAAGAACCCTTCCCCTTACAAGCTTCAGTTTCAAGCAAATTACTTACTACCTACGACAGAACGAAGAATCAGGTCATAGGATGTTACTATGTGATAGAAGATTTACGATTTATATTTTTTATAATATTGTTTATTAGAGAAATATTTCACAACATTTTATATTTTCGAATTTATTTAACTTCCTGGACACATAATACAACATTAATCTTGAGATTTAAAATATTTAAGAAACCCGTCTAAAAACTTATTTTACTAAAACGATGATGGTTTTTAAGTACGCTCATAAAAATAATTAGGCGACAATCTCTGGTCTTCCTAAAACCACCTACGAAGAGTCCACAGAGAGAGAGAAGTTATTGCAAAACACAGAATAAATCACTTAGTAGTTAATGTGTTTTTGTAATGGTTAAAGAATTAATAATGGAGTCAAATGTTAGTAATAACTATTTATATTTTGTTTATTACATGAATATTTAACTTAAAGACAACGTCACCCGCGGAGTATTCTACAACATAACAATTATATTATGTTATATGTAATTACTTTAAGTAGGATCAAATTATATTAGCGAGATGTAAATATAGACTTTACAGATGTTTTGCCACCCTTAAGGAGTGGATAGATTCAAGGGTCAAGGACTGAAGGGGTTTGGAAATTCAGCTCTCTGACTTGACTACTTGCCGCTAATCCTCGGTGAGGAGGTGGTGCTACTCTGCTCGGTTCAGCCCGTGTACGAGCAGCTAGGCTCTTCCGTCTTTATTGAATATAGAATGACACTAACCTTATCAGAATCGGTGGTGTTGCCACTGCCGAATGACGCAAGCGAGTTGCGGTCCAGATTCTCTGTGTCCGTGTCTTCGAAGTCCCTGCACGACCAATATATGTTTATCATCATGTCTAAGTATGGGATTTCCTTTAATTGTGTATAGTTTAATGATTACAAATGAGTCGAAATTTAAATTCTTTGAAGTTAATTCCATTTACCGGCTGGAGCGTTGCGAGGGAGGACGAGCGCGGGCCGGGCTGCGCTCCGGGTGATAGGTCCCGTTGAAGTACGTTTCCTGAAGAGAAAGATAATTTATCAATTACCATACATAAGCGTTTTAATCATATAACAGATTGACTAATTTACCTGTATGACTTCTCGCAAGCGCCGCACCCAGGTCTGCTTGACGTCGAGGGAGGGAGCTTTGAGAACGATGCGGCAGTCGCTGGCCATGGGCTCGCGACCCGTCCACACGGAGAACTTGCAGTCATCGCCTTCTATGTGCTCCGTAACACCCAACTCGGATGTCTGCGGAGTTATAACGTTGTATCAAGTACATGCATATAATTTAATTATAGGTAAAAAAATTGCAACACTCGCTGATAATACGTTCTTCAAGATCTAAATTGAATATCATATAGGTTGCAGCTTTGTTGAAAATATTTCTTAAAAAAGCATAGCAGGTTAAATGAACATTAATCTTACCATGAATTTAGTCTTGTATATGTATTTAGCTTTTCCATGAGTGTCTTTGACTTCTTTCGCCAGGAGAAGATGAAGATCGAAGAGGAAAACTCGTCTTTCGCGACACTTCTTAATGATCTGTCGCAGGTCCCACACCTGGAACGAATCCTGCAGCACCACCTCGCCTAGGCTGTCCGTCGGCACGTCGCAGCCTTCCAAATTCGACAGATGCATGGCATCGTTGGCCTTCTTCGGAACCGACAGCATGACCTCCAAGCCATCCTGACCAATACACAAAGAATAGTTAAAACAACAAGTTAATTTACGGATGATTGATGAAGTCCATTTAAATACATACACGATTACTATTAGACGCTGGTCCAATCCGGTTTGTTCGATAACTACTTAAATATTTCAGCATTATTAAGTATCTAAAGTTACTTTCACCATAACATTTGATCGTTTTTATTGTTTTATTTATTATTACATTGTCACCGACTCACTCACTCGGACTCATAGCACACACTATAAAATCAAACTTCATACAAATGAATCACGAGGAAAATTATCGGTAAATAATAATTATTAATTTACTACAAACAAGTAACGTTTACTGACATTAAGAATCAAATATGAAATAACAAACCAACTATTACTAGCTATTCACCAGTCATCTCTAAATTACTTAATTAATGTGCGACGATAAAGATTAAATATATTTTTTTAAATGTCCTTGTTTTTAACTTTTCATCACAATCAAGTATATAATGCAAGACAAATAAACCTTTATATATAAGATGAGTAGTCAGTGGATACGGTTTTTCACCCACTGCACTGTCTGCTACAGTTTTCTGAAATCTTCCTTCCTTATATAATGTTTTCCTTTACCGATCCGAATAGGTCATTATTTTAGTTACAAACTGGGACCGAAACCAAACCCCAAAATTCTTAGGCAATGGCAATGGTCCATTATGCCACCTTTGTTTTTGAAACGTCCTATAAATTCTTATTCCTAAATTTGTAATTGATATTGTGAGTATTTGTCACGATGTTATTCTCTGTAATTCCGTGAGGCACGTTAGTTTGAATTTAGTTTCCTTGTGCTCCTGATAATAAACGACGTAAAACGCGTAAAAGCCACTCAGTTTTAGTAAACACATAGATATATTGACCATATTTCCGCAAGTCAAAAGGTCGTCATTCAGCTTTTTTTGTCTCGATTTATTATTATTTTTAATAAAGTGTTAATTAATTTCCAATGCCTTTAATATTCATTTGTTTGCTAATTAGGGATTATTAATATTGCAATTCTGTAATGAGTAAGTTAATAGACTTAACGATTATTAACAACATAGAAAGTCTAATCTAAGGCCAGAATTCAGATAATTTTTATATATGTATTACATCATTGATAGGAGAAATAGTTTTGATTTTCGTATTTTATACATACGAAATAACGGTGACGTCACCGTAATTTCGTGTTGCAAGAGAATAAATATGACATGTTACCTAGCTATCCGCTAAATCTATGGCAACATTAAAACTAATGGAATGTTACAATTCCACAAACACTATCACTCACCAGAAGTTATCTATGACGCAAAAAGAAATACTCTCACAAACATTCCTTTAGATATTATCCGTTTAATTGAAATTAGTTTTAAACATGCACGTCTATATCTTATCACCGCGTCTTATCACTGAAGGTATGTTGTGTGATAAGAGGTTATGATAACGATGAATGACTGTTATTAAATTATCCCGCGGAAACTCATAGCTTTCTTTACATATATGATGAAATATTTTCTAGATATATATATAGATATATTTCATAGTTTTATAATCATTATACAAAGTCATGACAGTCAAAGTTGTCCTGAGATATGGTACAAAAAAAATTTCAAAGACGAGCATGAAAGGGAAATTTTGGATATAACTTGTACTTTGTTACATTGTTCTTACCTAACACAAATTGTTATCAGAAGAACGACCTTTACGACGCACTAATGACATTAAAAAAATATTTTATCTAATGTACACTCATTATATAAACAGAGTAATTTAAGTTCTGGGTATATGAAAAAAATATTTACCATTCAAAAGAAAACAAATCCAGTAATATCAAAAACAATATATATTTATTGTTATAAAGACATTACTGGAGCCTTTCAGTAGTAGGTATATTGCAGTATTCCCTATATCAAGACCGCATATGGGATGGTATTCCATAAGTCGCAGCTTCGAATCGACGTATTAATTAAATAAAAAAATATATAGTCTTCATAACAGTACCGACGCAAATTTGTAGAGCTATCTTAGTGAATACACATTTTTTATAATAACTATCGGGTATACCAGCAGACGGTCCACCTTATGGTAACAGCTTACTGGCATCCATAGACAGCTTCAAATGTGGATACGCCATACAAAAGGTCAGAAGAGCCTAATGCAAAGAAAAAGGAAGAAGGAAAGATTTAAGAAGGGGGCAAGAAGTGTTAGAAAAGCCTATTTTGACACCATACTTATCGAAATACGCCTTTCTGTGAAGACTTTACTACTACATATACTAGAGATACTTTATCCCTATATCTTTTGTGAAATTGTATCACTACTCCCGTCGGACTAGCCGTAACAGCAGCATTCAATTGACTACAGCCAGGCTCTATCTCTCTTAATGCGATTCTATGACCTCTCTATAAATTCTTAATACTGCTACCGGATATTTACTTTCAGGTATATAAATGTTTGCTTAGTGTTAGTAAAATCTTACCTTAATTTCTCCTTGTCCCTCGGCACAGCACGCTTGGAGGTCTTTGAGCAATAGCTGGTATTTAGTAATTCTTTGCACTGGTTTAATAAGATATGCCGCCAATGGATGTTCGAGTTTCTTCCTGCGTTGCACTCTGTTTAAAATAATAATAAATTAAAACCGTCATCAATGTTAACAAGCACCCATCAAAAACAATTCAGTATTACGTTTCGTTTGTATATATTTCATTTATTGCGTTTTGTATTGTTTTTTAAAGACATAGACATGTTATAACAGAATAAGACTAGGATATTGCTAATTCAACGATATATACTTTTTTTGCAATATTTTTCCCACCGTCATTCTGCATTCGAGAATGATTGGCCACACAGTGCCCGTGAACTGTAAAGAGTTACGTCCACCTGTTCCAGGAGGATTTCTGATTTCCAAATTAAAGTATATTGTGTCATCGCAACAGAATGAAGAATTGAAGTTTAGTTTTTATATTTGGTGAAGAATTAATTTTAAATCATTGTAACATGTAAGTTATACTCGTACATCGAGTAGGGTTTACATTCATAAGTCAATTTAATAATTATTTTCTATTAATTAGAATTAGTTAAAAGTAGTTTTTGTTTTCTTTTATTACCTTCCGTCTGTAGCTAACATTATTAGCATGAGTCTGTAATATTTTTTTTGAGTCTGTAATAATTTGTTATTGTTGACTAGATTCTTTCCATTATTTATTTTGACATTGAAATGGTTTACTAAAAAATTCTCGAACATAAACGAAAGTACGGCTATCTATTTGAATTGTTAACGCCATCTAATAAACTTTATAACTATATGGCAGATCAATTGCACAAATATTGAAAAATGTCTATCTGTAATGTGTAAACAAACGTTATGTATGTTCCCTATCATACCCTGCACTGGATTTTAAAAGGTTCAGAGTATTAAATCACCTGTCAAAGTAGTCTCCCGCGTGCTGCACTACTGCGGCGTTGCTGTCAGGTTTGTTGCGGCAGTACGACACGTACATGTCGAACTCACGCGCCCACGTCACAAAGCAATGCCCCACGTCTTCAGGCATGGTCTCGTACTTATCCAGCTCGCGCAGGAACACGCGCTCGTGGAAGCGATGGATTTCTTCGATATTGCCGAAAATTAATTCTTCCTGTAAATATATTGTTTATATCGAGATTAATAAAAACTTTAAAATTATTATGTTAAATGTGTTACGTTAGTATGTCTATCTATGTCGCCAAATCCTAGGCCGAGAAACCGATTTGATTGGTTTTTTTAATTCGAAAATCTTATCTATCGAGCTGTACCGGTTTGGTGGACATAAAAGTAATTGTCTCCAAGATATACAGTTCTCATAGAATTGGTGACAGGATATCGACAAAAAATAACCCTGACAATAGGACAATAACCTTTTTTTTAATTGAAATACATAATTATACAAAATGCGACTGGAACCGCCACCGTGGTATTTTTTAAGTTTTAACGTAATGTCGTTAAATAATTTTATTATTACTAATAAAAAAAATAATTTATAACAACATTTATCAAATGACAAAAATTACATTAAAACATATGTACCTTTCCCTGCAATGCCGTTGGTACGGAGGCGGGGTCGGTGCGCATCTCGCGCAGGTAACATGTAATACAAGTCTCCAGATCCTTCACGTAAGCGCGCTCCGTTTGCAGCAGTTCAGCCATTATAAACCTGTACAGTAACTTGTCTGAATATTTTGATACACTTGGAAATATATTATAAATGAGAAAAAATAATGTTATAGTTTATTAATTAGGTATATATATACTTTATGATTTAAAGTTACTCACTCTTTACGACGAGCACTACGTCGCTTGTCGTCAGCTGAGGCGGCAGGCGGTTGCTCAACACGGGGCTCAGCTTCGCTGGTCTGTCCCGAGCTCAATGACGCCGCCACACCTGAGTCACTCTCCGCCTCGCTCTCCCCACCCTCCATAGATCCACTGAATTCTGCATATCTATAATCATAAATTTTACGCCTTAAGTACAAACAAGAATATCTGTAATTTGTCTAAGTTCAGTATTATAAAATCCCAAGTAAATACATAATATGTATACAATATGTAGTTACCTCGCGTCGACAGCTGCAACCCACTCCTTAATCTGCACGGCATGAGGGTGTCCCTTCTCCACGAGTCCATCAGCGAGCTGAGCCAGTAGCCGCACACGCTCGCGCGACTCCCGCGCCACGCCCCCCGCGGCCGCCGCCGCCGCCGCTCCGCAGCGCTCCTGCGTCTCGCGGATCCACTCGACGGCAGCGCGCGCTGACCGCTCGAACAACGCAAACTGTTGACACTGCTCTAAGCGCTTCTTGCGCACCGTCCAGTGCTCCAGGACCTGACAAATACAATATTATATTGTTTTATGAGGAAATTGTATTAATGATAAAATATAACTTGTACAAGATTTTTAAAAACGTAACTGTTTTCAAGCAATCAATACAAATGTAGGAACATAAGAAATTAATTACGATATTCTTTTAATATTTATACGTTGGTATAACTATAAAATAAGTTATTATTTTGTTTGCAACTATATTTTTTGTAACAAAAAAATAATAAGTACAAGTTTCTAACAATTTTTATATACCAAAAAAATATAATTTGGAACACCGGTTTGAAGTAACGAAATAAATCTGTAGAATTTCATACATTCTCTTATCAAAAAAGATTGATAAATAAACGACTTTCGAGCGACTTTTTTAAGCGACTATCGAAGACACAAAACCACACTTGAATAATTGGTGCTACTAACTTGTTAGAACATTTCTTTCAAAATCTTTCGTCGAAATTACTATTCATTTGCAATGTTGTGAAGATTAAAATGTGGACTTCAATGTTTGTCATTCAAAAAAAACTTTTGAAATTTGACAATGTTTTAATATAATATTTGAAAAATCCCTAATCGTCTGTCGTAGATAGAAATTATTATGAAATAAATTTTCTTCTGTGAACATGTTTACTGCATTTTGTTAGAAAGTAGTCATCTAAAAAAATTATAGAAAAGATCCCCTGTATTTATCTTTCATTTAATTTATTAGAACCACTCAAATCAAGGAACCGTAAATATTTTTCCAAAACAAACCTCTTTGCAAATTGAAATCGATTAATACATAAACCACTTGAAAAACACTTTACATTATTAAAATAAATACCCACTGGCTGTATTAAAGTCATTATTGAATTCGTTAACATTGTAAGTTAATCAGTAACTATTCACATCGCGTAACCGCGGCTGGTACAGTAATACGGCCTCTCGAGTGTAGATACCATCAGTGCCGCCACATGACCCTATCCAACAGACCCACTCGTGCCAATCCTAATGTCACAATACACCTATCAAACCAAGTACCAACCGAACAATACATATACATATGACGATTGAACAATAAATAGAGTTATATTTTTTTCATAAATATTTTCATGTGACATAATTCGAATTGTGAGTAGATTTGTAAACAAACAATGTCCGATCGAAATCACATTTCAATGATGTTTGTATTTATTACATGCAATGAAATAATAACATAAATAATGTATCATTTCCTTCCTATCTTGTACACACAGCTCTATTTTTATATTACACCCGGAAAACAATAAGTAGACGAGATACGCTATAAATAAATGTCTAGTTATATAAGTGACCTTGCACATATGTAGGTATAATGATCACACTTCTAACTATACCTACATCCTTTACGTTCAGTATTGACTGACTGACAGATACAAACATACGAATAAACAAATGGACCTACCTTTGAAATTTGGAATAAATATTCCTTTTTTATATTTAAATTTCAATGTCAATTTTGTCTGAAAAATTATATTATTTGTTAGTCGCGTCTTGTCCCTGATAAGAAAATCCCATCGGGCACACGGCTACAAAAAATATATAAATAAGAAGTGATTCGTAAATCGTATTCATAAAATATTGTTCCTTTATAAGTTAAGATCGCGTTCGTAATTTGAATCTAAATTAAAATTAATTAAGTCGAATGAATGTCTCACCAATTATTAAAAAGAAAATAATAAATGAGCGTTTACATGTAGTATCAACAGATTATAATCATTAATAATTAAGAAATATTGATAAGTCCTCTTCATATTAACGTTTTACAGCTTAAAAATTAATAATAGTTATATATACATTTATTAATATAACGAGATTGACCAGATTTTTGGTTTTGTAATAAAATACAACATTGACGCTATACTTGTCTAAAACGTTTTAACGATATCAAATTTTTAAATTAAAGTAATAATATTAAAATTATATTGCATTCATTATTATGAATATATATTTAAACAGTAATACTAACTTAATAATAATACAAAATTATGAAATGTACACTTATTGCGTTTATTTATATTAGTTGATATCAAATTCTAATATATTAACCGACTGTGATTTAGTAACATACCTGTTTTTCATAAAGTATTTATTACAATTACTGGTAAAAGTAATGCAAATAAATATGAAAATAATAATAAACGTGTTGATTTCAACCGTAATCGTTAACGTTCATGTTATTACTTTTCAAATTATTGTAAATGTAAATAATTATTTTAATTCATTATTATGATATTTAATGTATTTTCATTATAGACCGCAGACGGGTTTCCTAAATATAATGTTTTTGTATTGGCTCTTCAAAGAATTTATTTAATTAAATATCGAACTTAAAGGATTTCAACAGGATATTATGGTATTCATAATAAAAATTTGTTTATGCTGACCTTGTTCTCTTGTGCCAGTAATGTATCGAGTATTGCCCGAGTTTGTTCATGGTGCGCTTTGCTGGCAGCTGCCGTCTGTCCGTGGACCTGGGCCGAGCGCGCTGCGTACTTGAGGAATGTCTCAGCAGTGCGACGCGCTAATGTACACGCCTTGAGGAATGCTTCTTTTTGCTCGCCATGCTTCACTATCAATGCTGCCACCTGAATATAAGTATACTATGTTGTAAAATTGTACTTTTACCGAATTTTAATGAAAAAAATCAAAATGATTATGCCAAATTGAAAGAAAATATACAGAAACCTGAGACGCCTTATCCAAGTTCTGAGAGTGTGAAGTGTCATCCATGTCGACGGACATGGAAGCTGAGATCGTGGAATTAGAGGAGGCGATAGATACAGATGCAGCGGCGGCGGGTGCAGCCGCAGAGCCACACCAGTCCTCATCGCGTCGGTACTCGCGCTCCAGCGAGTCCAGCACCGAGCACACCTGCTCAGCTGTCTTGTAAAAGTTCAGCGACGCAGTCACCAGCTTGTGACGTTCCTCCGCACAGGTCACCAGACGCTGCCAACGTTCCGTTACTTCCTCTGATATTTCTCTGCAATATAAGTTATTGATATAATATCAGGTTTAGATACCGATTTCCTAACCGTGTCCAAGCTGTACCACTCCAAGAATCTAGAAATAATTTCAAGTACCTTATAGTGTGCGGGTCGTAGTGATTAGCAGCGCGGAGAGCATCTGCCCGATATTTTACTTGCACGGCACTTGCGTGAGTCTTTTCAACAGCCACTTGGAATTGATCGTGCTCTCGCTTCAGTTGCTCTGCTTCCGACAGCGTTCCCGGTATCGAGAAAGAGGCGGATAACATGGCCTCACCATTTCTTATCCAGCTTACCACTTGAGCCGCATCTTTTTGGAATTGACCTGCAATTTTTAAATTTATAAGAATAATATTTACTTGGGTTAAAAAACGTTACTTGGTTTCTAATTTGAAAAGACTATGTAATTATTATTCTTACCAAGTTGCACGCATTGTTCGAAACGGGCACGTCGCTCTTCAGCTAGCTCTTCTAAATCTAATTGTCTGTCATGTAAAAATTCTAGGAGTAGCTGAACCCGTGCTTGCGCGTCCATCGGCGCTCCTTCCGAGCTATCCGAGCTTGAAGCCATAACGTCTGATGCTTCGGCGATTGCAGCCGCCAACTCTTGTCCTTGTTGAACAACCTGGGTATCAAAAATAGTGAATTTAGCCAAATTATTCTATCTTCACTAAGATTCGATTGCAAAGCATGAAGTGTGTTACTTGGAAGGTGGCATGCTGCATCCTGGCAACGCTCTCGTTGTGCGCGGCGAGGGCCTGCTCCGCCTGCTGAGGGTCGCGCGGCGGCTCTGTACGCTGCAGCTCCTCGCCCCATAGCTCCAGCCGAGACGACACCTGCAAGGGACGCGTATTTTACCAATTATATACTATTTTGCTTTCATGTTATGTATGTAAATATTGTCGCCCAGTAATACTTTTTTATTATAAGATTAATAAAATCTACACCTATTTTAGTTTGGAAGTAATATTTCTTTACTATTTGCATTTCTTATCAGCAAAATAGTAAGCAGTAAAAAATCTTTGTATAATCCCGTAAGCGTAACGTGGTATTTCTATATCAGTTATGCCAAGTTTTCTTGATGCTATATTACTATTGATTAATTGCAGCGATAAAAAGTTATTCGACCTTGAAAAAGTTATAATGTAACTATTTTGAAAAAAAATATACATCTGGTAGGTAATGGTAATATTTGACGTTTAAGATTATTAAGGTAAGTAATACTAATAACGTCATTGTCAGGGTTGAATAAATCTTTCAGATGGTTCTTCTTAGATGGAGTTTCGCCCTCGTTGCGTTACCACCTCAGATATTGTTAACTGTCAAACTGTAAGGAGCCTACCTCGAGAGCATCTCTTTCAAAGTGCCGCAGTTGCAGCGTCAGCTCGAGGCGTCGCTCGCGGTCCGACCACAGCTCTTCGAGAGCGCTGCGCGTTCCTCTCAACCGCTCTAGCGTCGACTCCACCGCCGCCGTGCTCGCTGCCTCCGACTCCCCGGAAGACCTGGGATTACATATATTATTTAGACCTTATTAAATTAGAAACATAACTATGTTTGTGTTACAGACTACAGACAATCTTTAGAATATAAATAGATAAAACAAGTGTATTTCAATATATCTTCAAAGTACAAACCTCCATCGCAAGCACTGGACGGGGGATTTGTGTCTATGTGAACGCCGATGATACTTGAGCATTTTATACAAAAATGTTCATTTCACCGGCTGAGGCTCTAACAGTTCGTACACTTCGTTTGTCGTTAATCATGCACTGTCACGCTGTCGTGAATACTAATCATTGAATTAATCGCAGGTACACTTAATAATATAAGGAAGTATAGACTAATTATATGTGAAGAGACTAATGTATTGGAACTCGACGGTGACCCCACAGTGCAACGGCGCCAACTGTTTCGTTACGGTTGGTTATTTAATCTTTTATTCAATAGACGTGTGGTGTCTAATCTTAAGTGCTAAGTAATCAATAGAGGACAATAATTATGATGTGATTATAATTTCCCCTCCAGAGTTTACAGAAGATAGAATTGTACCGGAGCATTTGTTGATAAATACGTGACGCGATGCTGCGGTCATCACGCTGCCCATTGTATGTACATACCAGAGGATCGATCCTCGTTATAGGAGCAAATTACCAAAATACTTGAATCAATATAAATTTATTATAATCATATACTATTGCTAAACGTCAAACTAACTATAATTTAGATTGATAACGATAAAAAGAAGTTTCCTTTTATTATTATTTACAGATTTAAACAAATATTCCATTTAAGTCTCTGTTATTAATTTTCGTATTGTTTTGTAGTTCTAAATTGTTACCGTACTTTCAACAGCTATAATTTGTAAATATTTATAGATAACATTGTAATGTTTTTATAGATACAGTCATACAATAAATTATAACTCGCTGTAGTTAATTTGAACACGAAACCGAGTTAAGGAATTTACATTGAGCTGAAACATTGGATTCTTAGGAAGATGTCTTTAATTATTTAGGAGATGTATATTTCGTGTGGCGACGGTTTCTAATGTCGCCGGAGCGCGGCATTCCTCACGCGTCGGCGCCCAATCGGAACCGAGAGATATTCATCGAAAAGCAGCGGTACAATTAGTGCCTGTTAAATCTACATGCTTATCACGTAACAGAATGCACTTGAATGTACTCCCAGGTCAAGTCCAATACTAATACGCTCTTGAGAAAGCGCATCGTAAAAAGTTGGAGAAATAATCAAATTACAATTAAAATAAACGTAGTTATTTTCTAAGCTAGTTTTGAATTTATTAGGTGAAGTCGTTTTAACGTATTTCAGATACTATAACGCAAGGGAGTAATCTCTGTGGATGTATTATGCAACGAATAGCACGTTAAGGATTTATTTATTAATTATTTCAGTTACATATATTAGAACCACATTACTTAAGCACATTTTCTTCAACACTTACGACAGACTAATCAAGGAGAAACTAAATGGATGCGCAGGGCAATTAACGGTAGGTATTATTTAAAAAAATGGTAACGGAAATACAAAAGAAATAAAATTAAGATTTAAAAATTAAAATTATATTTATATTTCTTAGCGTTTGTTATATAATAATATATCATGATGAACTTATAAATGATATTTTTCGATATACTATACCAATAATTTACAGTGCCGTTATCAAGTTAATTAATTACTCCCCTCCAGTACAGAAGTTCAAAGTAATATATGAACTGAACATAAAATTTTATGACCGTCATACTCGTAAAACGCAACTAGTGACAGGACAGTGTCTTCGATGTAAGGCTCGCTGTCCAACAATTAGGGCCCAGTGGTAGTTTTATGGAACATTAAATCGCATCCATTGCAGACACTTTATATCCGGCTTCATAGAAGAGCTACAGGACTATTTATATTTATTTATTTTATCAATTACTTCTGTTACATGGGCGTAAATAGAAAGTTAGAAACATATAATATATTTATATGAATAAGTTTATTTACCCCGGTTCCATTAGTTTCATTAAAAACGAACAAATAAATATAGAATGGAATGTAAACTTAATAGTAGGTATCTTTGATTTCATCGTTTTCATATTTATTCAGATGATATCGTACATTCTGAAAGTGGAGCCAGATAATAGACATTGGAACTTTATAAAAATCCTTCACGATAGCGCTTATTTGGTTTGTTTTGACTTTCAATACTTGATGACAAATATGAAAGGAAAACAAACCCTCCTTAGAATATTGCCAGCTTGTTTGAATCACCAGTAACAATATATTTTATTGAAATTACTTTGAGCTACTGTTATTAATATATACTCATAAGTATTCGCTATCGCAGACATAGTTAAATGAAAGTTTAGAAGCGTAATGCTACAATTCCTACATACCAAATACGTACATAACATATTTTCTCTGAGTATTCATTGAGTAGTCTGCAGTATGCAAGACACTTAAGTAACCGTCCCGAAGCACATTACAGTAATGAAATCAATAAATATTGAATCTAATTATATTCGTATATAAATAAATTAAAAAAAAAACGTAATATAGCGTGATACGAATATGACTGCATAAAAATAAACTTACAGGAACATTTTATATTTAATATTGATCTGAAAACTATTACAAGAATAAGTATTTGAGTTTTAAAAATAATAAGGATTACGCATTGATATTAAGTCAAAACAATGCTTGTAAAAAAAGTTAAATATTTTCATAATATCAAGCACACGACCGGCGACGGTATTGTCTGGAGCAGACAGCGCCCGCGTGCTTTATACTACATACAATATGCCATATAACTATACATCACCGGGTGTAACGTAAAGGTAAAACATCGGAGATCTAATACTCTGGCGATGAATGTTGGTTGCGTCTCATTAACAAGTGCATTCGTTGGGCGCTGGAGCGTACCTACTTACGTCCACCGTTATTAAAAGGACCGCTAAACGAAGACGTGTTTTCTTTAACGTATTATTATTATAATTTTGTTTGTACCCTAATTTGAAGAAATATACTGTATAATAGAATGTGCATGAGCTTCGCCTGCATTCATAGTTAGGAAAATCGATCGTTAAAGTTGGTTTTCTTGTAGTTAAAATATAGTTTACTATCCTCCGAAAAATCGGGTTAACTGTACCCTATGTGCTTTTATATATCCCAGACAACGTGTGTGCTAATTGTCATTTATATCGGTTGAGTAGTTAAAGCGTGAAAGCGTAACAAACAAACAAACTCACATTCGCATATATATATATTGTTAGTTAAGATAAATGAGTTGAGTATAATATGTGTAATGATGAATAACACCATTTTTAGTTAAGATTTTAAACGAAAAAGATACTACATATCTGATATTAATCAATAAATACAATAAAGTTAATTGTCACATTAAAGTATACATCAAAACAGTATAAAGTATTGAAATATTTAAACATGAAGAGACAGAGAAATGTCATTTACTTTATTCCCATACGCTCCAGCTATCACAATGCCACGGGCTTTCTAAATACCTATCGATAAATACGCCTATTAACAACCAGACAATGATTCCGCATCGACAATTATAAGAAATGTTATAAAGCCCGATTATATGTTGAAAACTACTATTGCAAGATAAAGACATACGCTCGTTTGCACGCTTACAGCAGTCTTAGTAATCAACATTATTTATAAAAACTTTGAAAATAAGTAACTGAAAATTAATAATAACATAAAAAATTGTCCACAGTGACAATGTTAAGAGAAAACTACATTTAGTAGTTAGCAATCTCTTTTGATAAAATGACCACATCGAAGTATACTTACTTATGGTAAGTAAGTTACATTATTTTATTGTTTTACGAAATGGTATATATATATATATATATATAAACACTTCTTTAAAATTAATGACTTACAAACAAAACAAAAAAACGAGTTGAGCGTTATTTATAGTTTGCGAGAAATGCAATGCAAAGTCAAAAAGGTGTCATTATATAGGGGTGGTTAAATCAAAGGGCGTATTGACAGCGAAAAAAATAATAGAAGGAAGCAACGGTTATGGCGTAACTCGCACATAAATCGCTTTTTGATTTATGAGGGTATTTTTAAAACTTTTTATCTATAGTTAAGTGTAGAGGTAGTATCGGTCACAAATAATTTGTAAAATTATTATTACAAACATACAAATTGTTGTAAAATCTCATCAATAATTGTCCGAAATACGCAATTACAATCATACTGTAACGAAATACCGTGAGAGAACTATCACGTAACAACTGAAACCCATAATGAACCAGAACGTGTTTACTTTTCTAACATATTTAAATTATTCCCATAAACATTTATAATGACTTCATTACAATGAAATCACCACTTTTACTTTATCAAAAAAATAAATTAAATATTCAATTATATGTAAACTTTTAGATTTATACTAAGTTAAATATTGCTGCTTGAATAATAGCAACCAACCATAGTATATAAATGTGTATATTTCATGAAAAGCACTCCATGTGATATACCTGTCTGTTTGTCATAGTAGAGTTGTAATGTAAGAGCACGAGACGTCTGTCGCGATGCAGCGGGGGGTTGTGGGAGGTACGATTGATCTCCGGGCCCCACTCGCCCTCGGATAGAAGCAGGAAACCCCGATTGTGAGACAATTTAAATCACTCGCCGGGAGTCAGGACCGATCAACTATTGTTGCCGACTTCCCGACAAAACGAATACGACCGCCTCCCTCATACTACAGACTCGATAACACGTTCTATTATCATTTTATTAAATATCTAATAACGGAGATATAAAAGTTTTATTGACACTCGTTCACAGTTACATGTGTCTCGACATCTTTTCTGATAGTGCCTCAATAAATAGATAAAAAATATATATTACCCAACTATACGGATCCTTATGATCCTTTCAGTAATATTGTGAAATGAGGTTAATTTACCCGTCATTACAATCTACCATCGAGGCACGAAAAATCGATTAAGAATTATGTAGCAGTTAATTACGGAAAGAGTCTATCTATAAACCAATGAAGTAACGATTCGACGAGCTATTATATTGCTGTGTAGAGAGACAGCTTCTGAAAAGTAGCCTCTCAATAAAATATCGTGCAAGGTGAGCAAGGGCAAAGGCACGGATGAAAATATTGTTAAAGCTATAAACCACTCTAATTATTTATTATTCGTTATTTATTTTTAATACAATTTTAATCAGATCAAATATCAAAAACGTAAATTTGACACACTATAATTACATTTCAAGGGTCGGTTATAGTTCGTATATTGACATTTACGGAACGAATCAACAAGTGTAACGTTTTTTAAAATACACTTCTGTGGTATGGGGACCGTAACGGCCTAGCTTTAAATATATACACTAGCTATCGGCCTGTGGGTTTGTCCGCCTCAAATAAAAAAGAAATATTTACTTCGCTAACTGCTTATTGTTTTTTTATTTTAATCAAAAGCCAAATGAAAAACAAGCATTATTAAGTTTTTGATGGGTACAATACTTTTTTGATATCGAAATTGAATGTTGCTAGCATTAAAAGTCTCGACTCTATAATTAAATTAACACATTTAAAACTTATTGGTGTTATTAAAAATTTTTTTTTTTCCTAAATAGAGATTTCTTAGAAATGTTGTGTACATTTTTGATTAGAACCCTAGATGCTGACCTAGACCTAGACAAACACCGTCATGAGTAAATAAGTTATAATGTATCTAAAACTAAAATTTCAACATTCGCAATTTTGATTCGTCGTAAAATTAAATGATAAGATTGGTCTTATATCAGTTTCAAAAAAATCTTGCAGTTATTAAATATTAGATGTTTAATATTTACCTACGACCTACCTACCTACCTAGCTACAGTTGAGGAACAATAAAATTGTTTTTCAAATAAGGGTTGATAAACTTTCAATCATTGTATTCATACCGCCACCCTCTGAAACTACAACGGGCAGTTATGAAATTGCCACTTGAGTGAATTTAATCTTAGTTAATAATAAATGTTTTCATCACAAATACACATAAAATAAAAAGGAATCCCCAAAAAATAATTGACAACGCACTATTACAATAACCGTTGAAAATAATGTATACTAAATATTATATATCATAAAATCACGATATTTTAAAACGTACACAGAACAAACAATTAATGTCGACAATTCTATTTCACGTTACCGGTATGTCTAATTTAAAAGTTAAACAATTTGTTTATCACGAAGCCACGAAGACGACAACGCGAAACGTACGTCGCTCCGCGGTTTAATCAGATCCCAGACTGCGCGATATCGCGGTCTGCGGGGATCGAGACCACTCCGGTGAGACGAGGAAAATCGACGATGTCAATAAGAAAATTACGATATTAGCAAAATTTTTCGGAGAAATTTTCAAAGAATTTAATAAAGGTAATAATTAAAAACGAATACTGATTAAATTAGAGTATTGAAAAGTAAATACTAGTATCTAGTGTTAGTAATTAAAATAATTACAGATACTATAGCAAACAAATATTTAAAAAAAATATTCATCAAATTTTAAAACAAGCTATTCATTGACGATCAAAAAATGTATATCGCAATGCATAAGTATTGAATGTAGGTAGCAAGGGACGGCTTTGTACGGACCCCTTGTTATTTTTACAGATGTACATACTATTTTCAAGTATGCTATTCAGACCATGGCAGCTCTCGAATACGCATGTCGAGGAAGACTTATTATTCAATTTTAATTACCGATTTATTATACATTATAATTGTGATATACAATTAGTATCAAGCAACATCAATTAATATTTAGCTTACTTATAAATCAAATCATAAAGCGTAACGCAATAAAATTAAACTAATATTTTTTTTTTGTTACATGTTTGTTTTTTATCTGTTTGTTTGTTCTTATCTCTGGAACTATTAGTGTGATTTGTGATTTATTGTGAATATTGCAGCTCAAATATTGAGGAAGACTATGGGATGTCTCATCATGATACCAGTTACAAGTAAAAATACTTCCGCTCTCTCACTACCATAAGTCAAGTTTCTTTTACACCGTGACTCGGACCCGGCAATTGATTGGGACGATAGGCCCTACTAAATGATATAGGAAAACGGATGGAACTATATAGTTAATATAAGCAGTGATTTGGTAAATTCAAAATATGCAAAGTAAGTGATACCAAAGAACTGTCTGGTATGTTAATAATTTACAGACTTCTTTGTCCATGAAAGTTACTATGGAAAGCTTGAAAAGGGCATGAAGCTCCCAGTCATCCTAAGGCTTGGCGCCACTATTATAGAAGCTACTTATCCTCTTACGGTAAACAAGTTAGACAGGAGCTGAATCATTGCTTACTTGACTACATATAGCGCTGACCAATATATAATTAAACAAAGTAAAAAGTGTCTTTGTCGTATTATATACTAATCATATACTAGATATCATAATACTAGGCTTTCTCTTGGTAAAGATTATGTTTAAATGTATGTAATAGTTAACTTGTTTGTTACAAGATAATACTTTCAATGTCGTTATAATTATTATTATTTTTTTTAACATAAGATACGTACGCGATACAATATCATAGCATAAATACCTTTATTTTTTTTTTATAAAATTAATGAACATTAAAGAAAAAATAGTACATTAATTTAATATAAAACCTACTTTAAGTTATCGGCAGGATGTAGTTGTACCTAAAGTTGGATTTGCAATATTCTTCTAAATAGGTAATTGGTTTTATTTGGAGTGAACGAAAAACAACTTTTTAATCGTAGTAATTAGCCGGCCTACAAACTTACCTGCCAACGTTTAGTCATTGCCGATGGAGGACAATTATATAACTAGCTTTATCCTAGCTTAAAAGCGCTATATGTAAAATCGTTAAACGTTAAATTTTAATTAATTATGCAAATCACTACTTGATAAAAAAAAAAAAAATAAAGAACAAAGCAGGAACTTGTTTTGCAAAAATTTTATTAAAAACATTTCAACTAAAATAAATGCAAATCGCATTTTTTAGGTAAATCATAAATATAGTATAAAAATATTTTCCAAACAAAACGTTTATAGCTGAAGGACTTATATATATTGTGTAACTTATATATATGTAAGTTACACAATACTATAAAGGAAATTAACAATTGATGTGAATCAACAAAATCGCGGATGCGTTCAAATTAAAATGTTCATGAATTTCAAAAGTAACTGAAAAAAAAAAGAACATTGCGCGCTGGCGATGTAGGTAGCAAACTAGAAATTGGGTCGCACTATGTAGCTGCGTGACAACTCTCCACAGAGCAGACCATTGTTGACACAAAAAGCTTGTAACAAGGATGAGTTACGGATGTCTCATTGCAGTTTTATATTTATGAGATTTCAACTTAGCTTTAATTAATCATGAATTAATTAATGCATTTTTTAAGAGGTTTTAAATAAAATTACACCATTTTTCCAATTCGAATGGAAATTGCAATCTATATAAACAAACCTTTTACTCTCTCACGATTGAATTTCACGAACTGCTTATTATATTATTCAGTTATGATTATCCGAAATTATATCTTTATTAAAAATAACATAAAATTGAAATTTATTTTATGTAAATTTCGAAACTGTAGTGACATGAAATACATGTAATTTCAGATGTCTATTTTTGTTTCTTATGTCATCTATATTGTATATGATTTCACATTGGCTAAAGGCTGTGACGTTTGTCAATTATGTAATTTAAAACACGACATGGTAATAATATAGTTTCACAATTGTCTGAATTGAACTCTTATGACGTGATATATAAAATAACATGTGATGTAAATATTGGACATTCTGAAATTATACACTAGAAGCTGGTGTTTTCTTCAAATGTAGTTGTTATCAGCGACTTCGTCTGCTCCCCGCCCCAGGACACAAATTTTAAGCCATCTAACTATAAATAACTTAAAACTTATAAAAAGGTTAAAAATTTTCATAAATTTTTAGCAATTATTGTAGGTTTATTCCAAATTATATGAAAATGCTAGAGTACTCCATACTAAACCGCATCTGTTGGCTCCGTCTTGTAGTTTTGTTGTAATTTAGTTAAAGCACTAGTTTTGGTGTTTAAAGTAAGATCATTTTTCTACATGTTGCCTAAGACTATAAAATATAACAAAACCAAATTTAATCGAAATAAGTCTAGTAATTTTTGTGTGAGGCGAGAACATATTAATGAATAAGCGGGTTTAAAAGAAACTGGACCTTTTTGGGTTTGTATTTATCTGCGCATAGTGTGTATACTAATTAAAAATATATAAAACACAGGATTTGTTCATCACTATTTTATATACACATTATAATGGGTATGTATATAACACGATACTGTCGTGTGTAAATAAAGTCAAATTAGACTATTACTACTGTATTAAAATATAAATAAATAATTCGAAATATCGGAGAACCAGAGTCTGAGATATGAAGTCAGAACATTTCCTGAGATTGTCTTCATTGATAACTCAAGACCGGATCGATCCATATAATATGAAGATTTAACAGTAAAATTATCAGGTTTCATTCGGTTATTAGCGATTAGCTTTGACTTGGAATATTACACTTTCAACTAATTAGATAACTGAATATTATTATATTATATATTAATTTAATTGATAGTTAAGTAAAACTAAGAACCAAGTTGTAATATTGTATGGTGTTATCATACTAACTTAATTTCCATGCCCTCAATTTTATTGCATGTTTTTAATTATTCTAAAATTTGTATTTAGAAAGTTATATGGTTATCTTATAAGCAACATTATTATATTATTTTCATTACGAGCATCATTATTCAATTAAAAAATCAATTAGTACATAACGCATCCTAAAAATAATGCAATGAGTAGCCCTTCCGCTCTCCTTAATTCTTCGGACATAATTCATAAATTCATTATTAAAAGTAACTTACGTAACTAAAGGTAAACCTGTTACGAGAAAACGTAAAATGGCCATAAAATTATTATTTTGTTATTGTCAAAACAGTCAACACAGATTTAGTTTGTAAGCAATCAGATCTATAATATGACGGTTTTTGAACACCTATTGAGTGCACACCTACATAACTTATCATTACAGGTTCAATCTAATGAAGCGTCAGCATGTTATGGTGCTTAATAACAAAAATAATAGTTGTACCTGAGATCCTGCAGCAGCGCCTCCCCGTGCGCGATGGTGGCGGCGCAGGCCTCCAGCGAGGCGGCGCGGTGCTGAGCGCACTGCTCTAGAGCACGGCGTGCCGCCTCGGGACTCTCGTCGGGCGCTCCGCCTCCTGCGCCGCCACCGCCGCCGCCGCCGCGCAGCGTCTCCAGCCACTGGATCAGCTGCGACATCGTTACGATCACCATATGAAGAATGCACATATTAAATATACGATAACAGATTCGTCTTTGTAAACTTTATAATATATTTGAATCTTCAGCTTATAGGCGCCGGTTGTGTAATGAAATATAAACCGTAAGTTAAAATGATAATTTGCAAATCGTACGAAATGAGACATGGGAGATAGCGTGTGTGAATTGAAAATTGATCTGAGGATCCATTTTAAAAGTGATAAGTAATCAGCATAATTGTGATCTAAAAATATTAACAAATATCATATAACGAACCAAAATTAGTCTGACTACCAATCGTCTACGTGTAATTATTGTATATTTATTACTTGAATGCTTAAAATCAACACTACAGCTATTAAGAAAATAACAATAATATTAATCAACTATATGTTAAATGAACCATATCGCTAATCGGATAAATTGCAGACTCCATAACTCTGCCAACGTTAAAATATTTTTAGTTTAAAAAAAATCCAATATAACCTCCATTCATTATTTCAAATTTAAATTAAATCACTCCATACAAAGATACTCAATACTTATGACGTATTTTTAGGAAATTAAAGCTTTTTAATTATTTAGATGTAGTTAATAAATCAATGACTCATCAATATTAGGTGTCTAAAGACAAACTATTATTTCACGACATTATAAATATTTAGTTTTTTAATGCTGTAATAGAGAGTAAAAAATTTTAATTCCACCACGCCGCGCGTGTTTCTTAAAATTTGTATGATAATTATGACATAAGCCGACCTCTTTCTCGTGTGTATACAGTAACACGGCGAGGTCGAGACGTCTTCGTCGACGGTCGACTCGCGCCGCGAAGGCAGCAACGTGCGCCTCCAGCTCCCGCGCCACGCCCAGGACCTCCTCGGCCTCGCATTCGCCCGACCGTGCTAGTTCCTCTGCAGCTGACAGCAGCTTCTCCGCATTGGTGTATGTGTTCTGTGACGAAATGAGAGACAATAATAAGTGTAAACGTTTAACACGTCACTAATACACACATATATAATATAACGATAATTTATAGCATTTTCAAATTTTCAAATGAATACATCACCTGAGCCACGTTTTCGAAATGTTCATGAGATTTTTGATACATTCGAGCTTTGTGGAGATTTCTTCCTATACCAGTATTTTTCATTAGAAACTTTTCACCGTGATTGCCAAGCCAGTCAAGAACCTTGAAGAAACCAAATTGTCAACAAATAAGAACAACGAATTTAATTAAACTAATTTAATTAAACTAATCAATGAACAATAATTAATAATTGTATTTGTAGGAAAAATATTTTTTAACTATAGATACAAACCTGTCTGCAGTCTTCTTTGTACAACAATAAAGCAAGACGCTGGTGTAATTTGAGTCGCGCCTGGTGGTAGCGAGCTTCAAGTGCGCGATGATGTCCAAGGATCTGGTGAATAACTGCCAGAACGTGGTTGGCACCCGAACTGTAGTCTGCTGCGGGGTCGCCACCGCTACCACCCGCCGAGCTTACTGAGCCCTCACTCTGAAGGGGAACAAAGAATTAAAAGTTTTCATTGAAAACCTACATGATCTGTTCTTATTTTTTAACAATTCTCACCATATCTGCGGGATCTGTTTGATGACAAACTTGCACAAGATGGTCAAGTTGGTAGAGCAATTTCTTACTCGTCGAATGGACCTGTAAGTAAACAATAAATATAAAAACCAAAACAACCAGAACCAATTTAACATCCTGGTCTTGTTAGCATAAAGGTCCTAACCTCAGTATATGCCTGGCACATGTGTTCGTACAGCTGTCTGTGTCTCTGTGTATGCTGTTCGAGAGCCCTAGGGTCCGGGCAGGGTGGGGCGCCGGGGCCGCCCGTAGCCAGCTGCAGCGCCACCGCACACTGTGCTCCCCAGCCGCCCACCGCACTCGCATAGGCCTCCGCCTTATGGTGGAACACCACGGAAAGGGACAACACAGCAGAACGCTCTTCTAAACCTAAGTAAAAATAATAACTTAATAAAATTTTACATACTTTTTTCTCCTACATGAAATTTCTTGAAAAAATGTTAAACCGTAATTGTATGCCACATCATTAATCACGTGTAATAATATTATTAGTTTGAAAAGTCTGAAAAGTTTTTTATTTGTTAAAGCGCAGTTTTCTGGAAGTACCAAGCGGATTGGACATTTTTTTTCACATTTCTAGCTTATTTATTGAGAATACTAATGCTATGTTTAACCTAAGGATAAAACTATTACAACCTCTATCAGAAAAATTAAGTTTAATAAAGTATAGAAGTGTTGTAAGCGCGTTTTTGCTGTTGCCTTCTCAGGGGCAATCAGGTTCAAACTAATGATTCCTTTTAACGTTTATTGTCTCTTTCTGTAGTCCAAACAGCTAACCAGTGAAATATCTTACTCATTGTTCCCTGCGACATTACCTTTGCAAATACATATGGTAAAGTTTATTTACCTTAACTTAAATTTACATACTAGGTGTTTTCTCAATATTATCTTTGAATGTCCCTCAAATAAGGACGCGCTTACAGTTATGGAGAAAAATTCCGTCAATTTTTCGCACATATTCTAGAATTACAAGCAGAGTTTCGGTACATTTTACTCGGAACGGAAAAATGCATCAATACTAATAGGAGAGTGTATCTTCAGGTCACTTATAAAAACAACATTAAAGCCCGTACCTGCAGATAGTTGTTTGTAAGCTCGTTCCAGTCGGTGAGCGAGGGATGTGATCTGTGGCTCTGCGTAGTGTCTTTTATCAGCAAGTCTTCGGGCCGCCGCGGTCACACGCGCAACGCTCGGCCTTCCTCCGCCGGTACAAGCGGCCGCAAACCTGCACAAAAATATTTTTAAAGTACGTACTAGGACAAGTGTAATGTAATTGCTTTATTAGGCGAATTTTCGTCATGTTCCATATAACTTAACATACATAGTATATTAGTTAATATATCACATGATAGAAAATAATTTTCTGATACCTTTGCCTATACAAGTAAACCGCAGAATTTTAGCACAAAGATATAACATCCTCGAGATACAAGGTCAGATATGTTATGACTAACGTTGTTTATGTTGTGACTAATGTTTGTTCTACGATATTGTATGTGGGAAGTATGTTCCTACAATTGTAACTATCCAGATCCAGCTTTATTGAAATATAAGTATTTTTGAAGAATTTAAGTAAGAACTGTATTTATGTTAGTCTTTATATACAAATTAAAATATTTTATAATTATTTTAAATATATTAACTTCAATGCTAAATGTTTTCTTAGTATAGTGTTCTTTAAATAGCTGTGCTATTTCTGTAAAAAGATAAAGTATAAGATATATTTGTTGTTGTTGTTGTGATATATTTAAGATTAGACAGAAAATTATTAGATATGGTTATTATAATTACCGAGCATGTTCTTCCTGGAGCCGTTTAGCTGCAGCGCAGGAGCGACCGATTTCAACATATGTAGAGAGAAACGCCGTACGATGATTCACAATCCATTCCAACATCTAAAATATCCCCAGTGATTATTTAACCATACAGTCATCAAATTTAAATATTATAGTTATAACAACTTATAATTAATCATCATATACTGAAGTAACTCACCTTCTCGCAGTCCTGTTCAAATAGTCGCAGCTGGAAGCACTGATCGAGCTGCATTTTCTTGTGCTGCCATAGCTTGTGCGCATGCGCGTGCGCGGAGCGCACGGCCGCTAGCTGTGCCCGTAATATGCTAGGCGAGCCGCAGTGGAACGTGCTCTCCGATGCACCGCCGCTCGCCTCCGTGCACGCGGCCGCGGCCGTCTCTAAGCGCTGAACTACGCGCTCGCCTGATGCAACACAATAAAAAAAAATCTATCGTAAAATTTTAAATACATTTATTATATGCAAAATTGTAATAAATATTAACTTTATAAGACACAGCAATTACCGCTATCATGGTCGTGTGCAATTTACTCAAATATTCGGCGAAAATTAAATCAATTTGCAAGGTCTATTTTGTTTACAAAAGCGAAATTCGTTTGTTGTAAAACACATTTAATTTATAATGTTGTGGTTTTGAGGTCATACAAAATTGTATAACAAAATAAGTCAGAGATTATAAATCTTTTTTTGTAATTAATAAATGTTAACAAAAATCTATACTTATTTTAGCTGAATATTTTTACAATAAAAAAACTATACCCATAACCCAATGCAAGATTTCTTAATAACTTAATAATATATGGCATAATATATACAAATATAGTACCTACATTATAAAACATTAATTGATAGTGATCTTTATAATTAAAATCATTGTCATTCATTGTCTCATTTATATTATTTATTTTAGTCATTCACAAAAAATAATTCAATGTCAATTATAATTAGTATTTTCTTTAACAATGTTAATGCATTACATTTCCTTTACAATAATTATATAGCACAAGGTATTAAATTTAATGAAGTAATCCAAATTCAAAACACTTCTCTTGAATAATGAAATAAATAGTTTTATTTCCTTTATTGTATCATATCAAATTAACAAAACATAATAAATAAACACTAAACCATAAGCAAGACCTTAAACAATTTAGACAAAACAAAGAAATTTGGATCTAGATTATTACCATGTATTATTATAATGTCCAATGTCAACATTTATTCGAATTTATAATATATCTAATTACATAATTTAAACTTATTAGTCATCCGCAATTAATTCAATTAATAAAGATAATATTCAACGTATAAAATAGTCTTAATTATTAAATTATGCTAGGTAAGTAGCACAAAACTTTCTATCACAAAGGAAAATATCGTACCATTCGCGCCGGAACAACGCAAACAATCGAAGCACATTTCGATTCGCCGACATCCTTCAGTATGTTATGATTATGAAACAATTTCTTGCAACATTTCGAAACCTGCACCGCGCGTTTATAGACAATGAATTAAACACGATACACGATTCACGCAATCACATTAGAGACTATTACTTTTAAAGAAACGAAACAAGATAGAAAATTTATGAAAATGTTACAACTTCCTGAACCTTCGAACAGTTCCTCTGCCACCACTTCCGCCTGTTCTACTGTTTTACTACTTTACCGGTTTCTAACCACTGAAGCGTTAATAAACTAACCTAACAATACCTTCAAGCGCAACCTCAAACCAATATTGTTAGCACTGTTTTATATAAAGTATGATAGGTATTTAAAAACGTAATAAATGAAAGCAGGTAAAGTATGACAACATTAAATATATGCATATCGTGAAAGTAACACCTTATATGAAGTTTAGAGACAAAGACGATTGATTAAACTTTATAAATGGACTCACCCTGTGCCTCTAGTTCATCGACGGGTACTTTAGCTAGACGCTTGTTGATGTCGGCGTGGGCGTCGATGGCACGCCTCGCTCCCGTCACGTCGTCGGCAAAGTCCGCACGAGCCACGTCCTCTTGAAGGTCGTCCAGACGGTCCAGCAGCTCTCCCGCTTGCCACATTAACTCTTCCAGTGCCTAACATTATAAATAACAATTTTATCAATAAATAAATAATTATTAAGAATAGTTATTATTTATTTATTTGATAAGTAGAATAGTACTACCAATGTACTTATACAATCAACTCACCAATCTCAAATCTATCCACTGTGCATTGTCATATTGAAGAGTGCCATCTAAGTCTGTTGTCAATTGTGTAATATCTATCACTTTAGGTAGTGCTTCTAAACTAATCATGGTGGTCTGAAAATGAAAATATTAATTTACCCTAGTTTTTAATGTAACAACAGCACTATAAAATATTAAATATAATAATAACAACAAATTATAATACATTTCATTTTTTCTATTTATTAACAAAGACCTCTATCAGTTTGCTGGTGCAAATATTACCTCGAATTTGTATTTATGTGCTCCTATAGTTGTGCGTTGTTTTTGCCAGAAATTATCTGGCTTAACTACAAGTGCTTGATGGACGGATGAAGGGAAGTGCTCTTGAAGAACTTTCAGAATTGGCTTGATTGCTGCCCACGCAGACCCTCTCATGTCAATCAGAATTGTAAAACCAATGGATCGCACAGTATCACTGCAACAAAACCAAATTAAATTACTTTTGTCTTTTAATGGCTTCTGACAATAAGAGTGAAAAAATATAGTAAGTAAATTAAAATATTTCTGGCATATTTAGATGTTAGAGGTAATTAGAATATTTAACTTAATTTGCTTTCAATTGATCCAATCTCTGTCACATTTAATAGACATATATAATAATTCTATAGTATAATAATTCTAAATTGTAAGTTTACCTAGGTATACTAATAAGGTAGTGAAGCAGACGTCGATAGTCATCTGGTGCTACCCGATCACGCCGTGAATTAGCAGGAAACCATATGATAGGCCCTCCGCGGCGATCGCGACCGCCAGTGAGAGAAGCCACTCGCTCCTGGAGGAGTGGTAGCACATCCAGAGCACGTGCACCCACTTCCATTGTTGCTCTTTTCAACAGGTGATTTTTGAAAAGCCTGAACATACAAATTTTGTTTTACATTTAGCCCTAAAATGTTAAGCATGAATAAGATTGGAAAAAAATACAATTATTTCATAGGAATATAATAAAAAAATATATGTTACATATGTATTACAAAAAATAATTTATATAGCTACAAAATTAATATCAAATTTAAATTAAGTTAAGTTGCCTTAATTGTTTAATTTATTATTGACCTTTACAAAATATACTTTATATTAAAAAAAAATCAAAAGTTTCTATAATTATTTGGCAAAACAGTGTTGTTTCAGTACATTCAATGCATCAAAATTATGGTTAAAGCAATTTAAATCAACTAATTTCACACATTTTTCTGAAGATAATTCTTATTCAATTAAATTGTTATTTATTAAAATAAAATACAACAATGATATTAAAGCATAAATATTTAAATTCATCTTAAGCTTATTCTTGTACTTCAAAACTGTTTAGCAACTGATAAGCCACTTTCATAATAAAAATGTTTTGATAAAATAGTATGTTTTGATAAATTAAATTCAATTATCTGGAAGTGTTTCATAGGGTTACATTTAAACAATATGCAAGAGCAATTAACAATTATTTGATAGTACTCAACTCTAATTACATTACAGGGTATTTAGAATTCTAGTTATCATATGATATTATTAGTTTTAATTATAACCTCCATGTGTTGACACTTATTTATCAAATAATGTGATAAATATGATTAGAAATTAATTAAATTAAATATTTTACTGATTTTCAATAGGTATTGAATTATTGAAAATATATATATATATATATATATATATATATATATATATATATATATATATATATTACAAGCAAATACAAAAAAATCGTCAACAAAAAAAAGAAAAACTTGCTCTAAAGCAACTGTTGTATACTTCGCAACGTATTGAATAAAAGCTCAAATCGTTTCTTTACAAAGCGTAAGACCAACGCCAAGTAGGGAACAAGGGTGTATGCAGTATAGGCATTTCATTTCATTGTAGCCATTATTGCAATCTCAAGTATGACAGTGAACGCTGTTACATATTTATCTTTAATAATATTTCGTTCAAAGAACATTAAAAACATATTTTAAAATCGCCGATGACAAATTGTAGATATATAACTACATGTCACAACAAATAACCTCAGACAGCCATCAATTTGAACTAACCGTGATGACTCAAATGTACAAATTAGTCAGGTATAAAAGGTTCGGCACACATTATTGTCACAGTTGTTTTTTTCACTAATATATTTGTAAAAAATATATCCATTTGTGCCTAAAACTGAATAAAAATACACAGACTGATCATTATGACACCCTGGAACACCAACCAACCACCACAATGGCGCGTCAGGGATGTTTCAAACTTAAAAAACCGGTAAACGTAACGGATATCATTATGCAAAAACCTGTAAATATTTAAATCGATTATTATAAAATATTCTTAAGTCTATTATAAAAAAAATATATAAGATTATTATCCTGTACTTATAAAAGTTTAAAATATTTCAATATAATTTATATGTGTAAAAAACAAGCGTCAATGTATATTTTCTCCAATATACTCATAAAAGCAATAATTAAAGAGAAAAATTAAAAGCATTTAATGTTACAAATAACGACCATTCTTTAACTCATGTTTGAAGGTCTATTAATATTTAATCTTTTTATTTTAAAGGTAGAAATAAATGTAAAATTACAATTTGAAGAAATGTTTACTTAGCATAATGTTTAAATTATTTTGTTATCTTGAAAATTACTACATCTAAAATATTTTGCAAGTTCTGTTTTAATTGGCAGAAAGTAAATTAAACAATATAGTCATATTATATAATGAATATCAGTTAAAGATTTTAAGTTGCAACCTCTTTTTATTTTGTTTACATTAATTATTTTTTCGATTGGCAAACCTAAATCAGAATTCAGCAAAGCTGTTTATTGATTTTTGACATTACTTGTGAGTTGTATCTGAAAAGTGAAAAGTCCTGGTGTAGCCGACGAGATTTAAAAATTTATTTTATAAATTTAATTAACTTCGTAAAAACAAACAATGTTAGCTTTTGAGGTATATAATTATGTTGCTAATGTCTTTGTATTATAGTGTAATGAGTGTTTTACAAATCGTGTCCATTTAAAAAATATATTTTCATTAGACATATTTTCATTAGTTATAGGCAAATGTTCCGAAACGTATAATTACAATACCAAAATGTATTCTGCTCTTGCGATACCCACATATAATGCGTTTCCCTTAAAAAAACGGGATAGTCTATATTGATTACTTATTGATTGGGTATAGTTGAAGGGCAATGAACCCTGTTGCATAGTATTCTATGTAATACCTAGGTATTTGCTAATATGGAAAAGCTTTGCGCAGCTAACTATTTTTGCAATAGTGTACGGCTATTTTAATAGTTATTACTTAGATGTTCTATGTTGACACTATCATTATACATAAATACACCTAATATATTGAAAAACTATAGCAAAGCGATTGTTTATTAGAAGCTGCGAAATATTTTATTGTTGCTTTTTAGTGCTCTTTGTTACAAATATCTATGTAACTGAACATTACAGAAATGATACACCATTTACAATGGATATGAAGATCAAAACACCTGAGTTGAAATGTATGGACCCAGAAAATTACCGAAAATATTTTCGGGCCCTTTGCTGGAGTGGAGCCAGGTCCGTTAAAAGATATATAAATCTTTTTGATTTGAGTCTTATCTTTTGACCAAAGAAATAATGCACCATTTTTGCAGAAGGACTGACAAGAAACCTTCAAAGAAATTCAACAAAAAGGACAGATTTAAAAGGCTTAAAGGATCAAATGCCTTGGCAATTTGTTATGCTCCTGCCCTGCTTGCAAATCCATCACAGTTTGCAGTATATGCTACCGTCCGTAGAACTGTTCTTGCTCGCTGTAGACAACTTCAAGCTGCTGCTGCGGACTGCTCTGATGATAGTGATGATGATGGACTGTTGTCTATTTCCACTACCAAAGTACCAAAGGTAAGATTTCAATTTAATACATGCAATACTTGACATTTTAAGAAATAAAAATTGTTTTCTGTCCTTACAAAGCATTCATTAAGGTTAATTCATGTAATTCTAGTGTCTTCCCTTTGGAAGAACACTCGAGTTCACTACTAAATACTTGAGACCTCAGAGATAGTGTTTCATTATGTTTGCTTATGGAATTCTCTGTGTTAAGAAAATAAAGTATTTTTTATCTTTATCAAAAGCAATTTTATACCCATTTGCTCATGTCAGTAGATCAGAAGTGGAATTCTGCTATAACTGTGATGAAAAAGATCATTCTGAAAACCAAAGGATAATAGAAATAGAGCCCTACATACAATTTCCAGTACTCTGGGTCTCACTCAGTGTTGAGTCTATATAGAGATGGCCCACTTGGAAAATTACTGTAATTACAGGCATCCCAAGCACCTGTAATCAAGGCTTCTGATTGGTAGTCATAAGATCACAGTATAAAAAAGTAAGGCTATTGACTGACAGAACTGAGTGATTAGAGGAGAGAAAAAATTAATAGCTAGGCATAGTTAGTACTAAGAGTCAATAAGGATGACGTGACTCATAATGGTACCTGAGTTTGGAACGGCTGTGTGTCTTGATGAGGTAGCTCAAAAGTATATTTAAAGTTAAATTTATTTTTTCTCTTTCTTCTCTGGCTTCGAACAATTTGTGCATTTAGCCAAAGCTTGATTTAAATTGTTACTAGGGCTGTCTAGCGGGCTGTATTAGATCAAATAAATGCTCATAAATTATAAAAATCCACCAGTGTAACGGCAACAAACTTGATCTTCGGAGCAACAAAGAAAATCCATTTTGTATGTTTACTATGGATAATAGGAAAAAATATCCTTGCAAAATTTTTGTGATTTTGGACGAAAAGCGCTCATAAAGCAACGGAAAGCACCACTGACGCTGATCAGTGTCAGAGCTTATTACGACTCCATTACCACTGTTAGTCACTGTAACGGTGGTGCTGGTAAAAAAAGTGATGGTAGAAGAATAGGAGTAAAAAAAAGATGTTAAGATATTATGAAGATTACCGGTTGCTTAATAACTTTCATAAGAAGGACAGTCATCCTTAGCGAATGAATGAATACATTTCACCTTCACATGATCGAAAAATAAGAGACAAACATTGCTTAGTAAAAGTAAAATGGACTTTACTTTTGGATATTTCATATAGTAAAATCATTCGGTGTCTCTATAAATTTCGAACGAAACAAAGAGAGCGTTTTGGTGAGCCTTCTCGGAGACGTATGTTTGGCCTATCTTGACGACGTAATCATCATGGTATGAAGTTTTGAAGATAGATAGGGTCGTATCATCTCCATAAGGCTATCTGAAATAAGTTAAATACAGAAAAGTGTGACGTAAAAAAAGATGCTCCTTTGCCCTAAATGTTCGAAAGAATGGAGACCTAGACCAAGAGATAATAAAATGCTTTTACACTTATGACTACAATAATGTTATAGATGGTTTATGCAGAGAAAAATCTCCGATATAGCAAAGACATTACCAAGATTAACTGCGTCAATTCTTTTGGTTCCGACTAGCGCAAAGGCGATAAACCAAAATGATACTCATGTGACACTTCCTACATTGGGTTATCCGAGTAAAGAAAGAACTTTTTTGTTGTGAACGCTGATGGAAGTACCATTTGAATTGGCGGTGTTTTGTCACAAAAGGAAGGAAATCATTTAAAGGTCATCAGCAAAGTTCTTTAAAAACCAGAACGAAACTACTGTGTTTGTTGCCGAGGTGGTATTCGTCTGGAGCAAGCATGAATAAAACACAACAGAAAGGCAATAACGTGGAAGCGAACCTAAGGGTCTTGTAGCCGGACAACAAAAATAAATAAATTAAACTATAATTAAAAGAATTACAGAAAAGCAAGTTGAACACACAAAGGTTTCGGATATCCTATCATTACATTTTGGGATTCTGATGCGATGTGTTTGATATATTGTACTATCATCGATCGATTCCACGATGCATGCAATGCAATTTAATAAGCGCCTATGTCAGTCCACGCTCTATGGGAATATAATAAATGTTCTGGAATTATTTTCCATTTGACTACCCGAGTAGTACATGTTTAGGAGAACCATTATAAAATACAAATCCAGCAGCACTGACAGTCAGTCTACTTCTGAGAGACAGTACGAACAATTTGGGAGTGCTGTATAAGAAAGATTAAAGTGACTGTCGCCAAACCTTGGAATCCCCGATTTTAGAGAGGCTCAAAGCCTGTTTTTTTTTAAATTAAGACATTTTATAATTACAATGACTTCTTTGAAAGCTTTCTTGGTATAATTGTGTTTAAAGGCAGAATGATTTCATAAAAATCATTATTAATATTGGTTTTCAACAGTACACATTTCTATATTCGACATACAACAGTTATTCTTGAAATCCATACATTACCCTTATTCCGGCACCAATATACCTCTTTGTTGTACAATTGTATTTTTACATTTACATTTAGGATTTAAATACAAGCAAAAGTATTCAAATTCAAATAAAAAAATCTGTTCAAGAAACAAGGTTTGAGTTATGACTATTTTTTAAAAGTGCATTGGGAAAGAGTAATGAATTATGTATTCTATGACAGTTGAGAGTTTTTTCTAACCTGGACACTGTTAATCCACAACCTGGAAAATTACGCTATTAAATTATAATCATAAAGAGAATAATAAATATTATAATTAAGCCTTATTTTATAACTTTGTACGCTTGGATCAATAACTTGAAAAGTCAGTGATGCATTTCTTTTCTTCGTTATCTCTTTATTAATGTAAATCACTAGTATTTTCCGCGGAAAATTAAGATAAAACTATTAGAAACGATTATCTCTTTTTATGTAGTAAATTTTATCTACATATTATTTTGTAAAGAGTTATTGTTATTAATTTATGTGAAATAAAATTTGTTTTATCAACATGATTTTATTGTTTTTACAGAAAAGTCGGTACAGCAGATATTAGACAATTTTAATAACAAAAATCGTACAGTTGAGGATAGGTAGGATATGTCACAAACACTAAGGAGAAGTTCACACACCAGATACCGTAGTTTGCAAAAACCTACCAGCACTGACAGAAATTCCATTGCTATTTAAAAATAATCTGAATCTTATAGGACTGTAAGAAATAAGCTAAACACATATTGAAACCTTTTAATATTATTCAATGCTACCAATTTCGAAGCAATATTTTAAATGTTAACAAATATTTTGTATTATAATTATTGACTAAAAAAATGAATTGTCGTCATCCAATGTTGCTAATGGTATTATATAATAATTTCTGCCAGTTTTTCTGAATAGAAAACCAAATATAATTATTATATTGTGTTTGAAGTCACATTGATATACGCACAATACCTTAAAAGTCTACGTTTTATTTATATCGAATATTTATGAAATGCCAGACTCTAATTACAAAGCTTAGACCCATCGAAAAAAACCGGCAATAAACTGAATCGACACTTTTAACTCTTAATATAACACCAAGCTCATACAATAACTCTGATTTATTTAATTACAATTTTAAATTCGAATCCTAATTTCGTAAGCGAATTCTACATTTTTATTTGTAAGTAATTCTGTGTTTGAAGACTTAGTTGAGTATATTCAAACAAAGAAAGTAAACAAACACATTCAAAAACTTCTTGAAACTTTTTGTAATTACGCTACTTTTTCCGGTTTCCTATTGTTTTATTTAATTAAAGTTGAAATTCAAATTTTGGATTCTGATTTCGATGTTCTTTTTTTTACTTTGGTATATTATTTGTGTTATAAACCAGTCATTGAAAAAAATATGAATATTAGATGTTACAAGAAACATGTGACAAGATGACAGCTTTAGATCTACTCCCGAACACGTTCCTTGTTGCATGCTATAAACACGTACGACACGACAAAACGATAATAGTCTCGTCGAGATTATTGATCGATGCTAGCTCCTGTTCGCCCGGGCGCCCGGTGCTCCCGAGCGCTAGTTATGAATATGATAACGTATGAAACATATATGTGATTGTCTGGCCGATAAGTCAATGAGCGTTGAGCGTTGCCATGGTAACCATTACATCTTACCATGCCTAAACTTTATGAAGTCCGTCTAGCTAAAATATATTACTTCGTTTATTTTTATAAAAGTAACTCAAGAAAATATAATTATGAGCTGCAATAACGGATGCACCCTGAAATTATTAAAACACCAAATTATAATTAAATTTAAACATACATATATATTATTTGTGTGTGTATGTTACACACAAATTTTGTCTTTTAGTTTGATATGATAGAATTCTTTACTTTGTCACTTAATTTATTATTATAATAAAGTTATAACCGTTCAAAACTCAGTACATTTCTGATAAATAAAATTATAAATTCACCAATAGAAAAAGCTGCAGATTCAATTACATTTTAAAAATGATTCTGTCTATCTCTTTGTTCGCCCTGAATTATAAATTATAAATAGATTGAAGTCTCGCTGTTGATAAATTTAAAATATTCAATACTGCGGTTTTTTTTCCTGCACCTAGGACTGAAAATGAACATTTATTTCGACTTTTAGTGTTTGAATATATCTAAGGAGAAAATATTATCGTACTATAACAATACTACACGACTGGGTTGAGGTGTGGTGTTCCTAATTTATAGGGAATAAAATATGTATTCTCATATCACAAAGAAACTTCGCATGCATTTGAATGACTCTGGGTAATATTATCTAAAGCAAATGTTTGTTAAACAAACAGGGGTCGGTATACTAGTCTAGACGCTTGTCTATAAATTATATTATACAGATCTCCTCACCATTTATACGTACCTACATATATGCTTCTCAGAAATGTTTGTTTTCATATTAAAATTTAGATAAAATAAAATTGAAAACCCTCATCGGACAGGCATTGTTTTTGTTTCGTAGAGTTTTTAATTACTGTGCATTTTTTTTATTCCTTTCTCTTATTTATAAATCGCCTTATTAAATGCATACAATTTAATAAGGATAATTTCATTTATTTCGTTTCCTGTTGCAAATATAATAAACGTTATAAACAAAATGAATGGTTGGTTTTATCTTTGTTGCAGATCACAGGGATTGGATTACGTACGGTATTTTCTCTTATATCTCAAGCACGATTCACAGATGCCAATCTCTGTGAGCAATCGCTTAAAGCTTTACTAGACGTTCTGCAAGGCCATGCGCCCGAAGATCTGGCGCATGAGCAACATGAGGTAGGATCTGCAGGTTTCTTTTAATATAAGTATTTATTAAAGAATTGTTGTTAATTGTATTTTTTTTAGATCATGCTGAACTTGCATAGTATGCTAATAGAAGTCTCTACCAGCGGGGCCGCCGGTCGCACGGAGACACCTTCCACCCTTACTGCACTCAGTAGCTCCTGCCTCGTCGCTCTGGCCGTCGCCCGTGGGGAGGCCGAGCTCGTGCTTAGCGCTGTTACATCGCTTGTTATGGCCGCTCCTTCCCTCACTGAACAATACATACAGGTAATTAATTATCTATTGAGTACATATTACACATTATTAGTAAGATTTTATTCAACATATAATTTAAATTATTTACCTATTACAGATACCGACAAATTTAACGATTTTACAACGGAGTGTGCACTCAGTCATTCTGGGCCCTCCCTCTCGGAATTTGTGGTTAAACTTTGGAGTACCGCACAAATCACTAGTAACTAGCTTCCCTGTGGACTTGCCATCGCAACTCACTGGCACAGGGGAGTTGGTTGTCCGCTCCTTAGTCTCCGATGGCTGCTACTTATACGTCTTTACATCCAAGGGACTTTTGAAAATAGGCTCTGGCTATGGCAGCTCTATTAGACAACACGTATATTTATACAAACCGGACTTCTTTGCTGGCGATCGCCACGGCTGGCTTGGCTACTGCAAGGTTAAAATAAATAAAATTATATGGCATGATTTTATAAATAACCTGAGAACTTTATATAATAAATGAATAAATATTTCATGTACAGGATAAGTTGTACGTCAGGATTGGACGTAAGAAAAGTGAAGTCCATGAAGTGGACAAAGAAACATTAGAACTGAAGAGTGTTCTACGCTTGGAGGCAGGACAGCCTGCCCCCGTGGAACCTAAATCTGCGGTGTTCACAGACGGACACCAACTTGGCTTAGTACTCCTTACCAATTACGTTAGTTAATGTTATACTTTTATTACATTGTAGTTCAGGAGACGCTAAATCATTTTGTAGACTTATTGGTCATGAATTTGTATTAAGGTTAATATTTTAAATTGGATGTATCAAAAATAAGGTAATAAACACAATAAACATTCACACAGGACAATCTAACAATACGGATGTTCGACGTGGATACAAACGCGTCTGAACGTACTACCGGCAGCACGCACGCTTTGAGTGCTCGACGAGAACTCAACGTACACTTATTGCGACGACGCACTCTGGTGTTGGGTCGACCTTCATTCGATGACGGTCTTTCCAGAAAAATGGTAGACCTCGATGCCCCAATGGCTATGCAACTGGATGATAATGAAGACGACCCCCTCCTGGGGATATGTTCTGGACTGGATTTCGGACTTTTGACTACTTCCGCAGGGAAGGTGTGTAAATCATTCGCTCTGCTATGTAATAGCTAAGTTTATAGTTTTATGTTAATAGTGGTTTTGTTTGTTTTTTTTACTCTAAGTTAAAAGATAACTTTGTGTATATACTATACATTTTTGTCACATATTTTTTTATTATACTTATTTATATTTTGGTAAACAATTTTCCTTTTCTACTATCTTCCTCGTTTTTTCCTGATTTTGTAACTCCTTTCTCCTTAAAACAACAAAAATTGGATCAAGTACGACTTTAAATCGTCATTGAAAAAACTTTCCAAACTTCTAGACTTAACTTCGATCGTCTGATTGCTTGCTAAACCATCGAATAAAAATGTGTTCTAAACCAATGCTTAAGTTTCGACCCATGAAACAGAACACAAAACAATAGATTATAATTGTTGTCTGTCTGTTTGTTTGGTCGCGGAGTACACAAAATCTACTGCACAGATTTCAATAAAATTGAATGTGGTTATAGTTTATTGCCCAAGTCAACATACAATTTGTATGAAGAAAAATTATTCTATTTTCGCGGGAAAACAAACGACTTTTTAGTAGGCGACGCTCTTCAACGTCTCTATAGTTGCTAAAATGTGAATTTAATCTCTTTACATTATCCTTTCCAGTGTTTTCATTTCATTCTAACCTAATTCTGCTGATCTTCTCTTTATGATTCTAAAATAGTTCTAGGTTCTGGTTGACTTATTATTAAGCCACAAACCGCTTTCATCACTGCCACTTTGACGCGTTTTATAATATTAAAATGATTGCTCTTTTTAAATCTCCTATCTCGGTTTCGGTGAGCGCAACGGAAAATACCCCTTATCATACCTATATTTTAGATACAAAATTGTTTTGATGCGCAAATTAACACACCAGCTAAACGTTTAAGTTCAGCGGTTAAGGAATGTGGGAAAATTAGACACCTAACTGATATAGCCACAGCTAAACTAAAACTAAATTACTTTGCCGACTTATATTTATATATGTTTTCAGCGTTCTGTTCTGGGGATCAGGTGCATGTATAGAATATATTTTTATACTTATTTAGACATAGTACCAAGTATCTATTACTTTTTAGTTTTATCGTTAAAAATGCTGAAATATAATGATATATTGGTATATTGTCAGCATTGTATATTGAGAATTAGAATATGAGCGTTTCGAAAATTAAAACAGATAATAGACGTCTTAATGTTTACTATAAATGAATCTATTGATTTTAAATTGATACTCAAAAGTATTTATGCGCATATTTTTTAATTCCTTACTTGTTTCCCAGTTTCAATGAGGTACATTTAGACAAAGGAAAGTGGTTCCCCGCCATATATTACTATAAAGGCGGTTATAGCATGATTGTACTGTATGACAATTTGGTTTAGGTTTATTACACCGGCAAAGGTACGAGTCTTGGCTACAAAGTGCCCGTTCCACAAACCGGTCGCTGGACACTCATGAAAGAAACTATCTTCAATAAGCACGAAGTAGCCAGCATTAGAAAATGCAAAGTTGTACAAGTTCGTATAATATTGTTTGTTTATGAGGTTATTATATTAATATTCGTTGGGTATATTACAAAAACAGATTGATCCAGGTTGCTCTTGGACACGAAGGCGTGCACGCCATCCTGGTGTTAGACAATGGCTCTGCGTTGTTCACGGGCATAGCTCGGCGCGGAGAGGACGGCGACGCTAACCGCCACCGTCGCACTCCCAAACCGACACGCCCCAAGAAGATATTGAGAGTATATATCTTTATATATTTTATGACTGGTATATGCAAATTAGAAATTTATAAAAGTATCTAAATCAATACAATGGGTGTAACACTTTAATTATATAAGTGTACGGAATTATTTTTGTATTCTCCTATGTGATGAAATAAAATGAAGTTTAGTCATAATCGAAAATGAACTATTAATATAAATATCAGGCGGAAGGCCACCACGTGGTGTACGCGGCGTGCAACTACGGCTCCACGGCACTGGTGACGCGCCTCGGGCAGCTGCTCATGTTCGGGAAGGACACGCAGCACTGCGACGACAGCGGGCTCGTCACCGGATTGAGAAACGAAAAAGTTGTACAGGTCCTCACGTTCTCTTTAAGACAAAATACTATTAAACTACTACTAATACTATTAAACTACTACTAATAATACTAATACTATTAAAATTATTATAATGGTTACCCTTGATGCTGAAGACGGTGATATCTCACAGGTTGCTTTGGGTAAAGCACATGCAGTCGCTCTTACAAACTTCGGCCAAGTATATACTTTTGGAATCAACAACAAAGGGCAATGTGGCCGTGAGTTCGGGTACACTAAAGAGAGTACGTATTTTTATAAATTACTTCTTTATACTAGTCTGTAATTTCTTTATTCATTTATTATAGCGTTATAAATCGATAAAACCTGGAATTGGATCGGAGCGTTCTCTGTAAGTGTATACTCAAACTATTCAGGGACTCCCTAATCTCATAAAAATCGGCCTATCCGGCATACCTATATACAAATACATGTTCAAACAATAAAATGCATTGTAAAAAAATACATATCTCGAATATTCTCTTCATGTTCAATATATATGCATACAAATTTTTCATGGCGATCGCTATATCATGATTAATAAGGTAAGGTAAGGTAGTTAACAATAAAGTGAATTACAAATTGTCATAGGGATTGGTTGTTCGATATCAAAGCTGATAAACATATCTGCTACTTATTGATTGATATATACAAACACGCTTACACAAGCAATATATAATGTATAGTTAGAAAAAAAACTAAAACCGGTAGGCTACGTGATCGAAACAAGTGGAAAAAATGGCATCAAAATCGGTCCAGCCGAAAAGAAGAGTTAAAAGACGAACATCTAGAAATAATACCGTCATATATAATTTACTGAAAAGCGATGACACTATTACATGAAACGAATACTTAGATCTATTCCATATGATGCGCTCATTACATTATGTAACTACTTGACTCCAAAAGTGGCCATCAATCAGATGGAGCACTAGCTCAAAAACTACTTTTTCACAATACGATATTAGTACCCCAGTTGGCCTACCGCTTGGGGAATTGGATGATGAAATGGTTGCTGAAGCTATTATCATATCAAACTGTCATTCTCATTCTCAAAATGTCATATAATATAAACCAGAGAAGGAATGAAAGATTTTTCCTTGTGCTGTATTAGTGAAATTATGTATCTTTACCGTGAATGTAATAAAAAATCTACGTTCATATTCTACATGACATAATGTATCAATTCTGTCATCACAAAATATGCTTACATATATGTGTTTACCTAGAACCATACCCTCGCGATCCGAATGACAAGGAGGAGGGTCGCTTCTGTCGAGAGGAGCACGTGTGGACGATGGAGTATTGCCGCGTGTGCGTGCTGTGCCGCGAGTGCACCGGCTTCGGCGGCGCCTGCCATTGCGCAACGCTACCCAACCGCCTTCCCGGCGAGTCAGTGACCTTGTCTATCAATTAAAATCAAAGAATTAATTAATATATAATTATTATAAATCATTCAATGGAAAAAAAATAAACAAAACTAGGTTCACTTGCAAATTTACGTTTTATTGATACAGAAAGTGCGGGTGCGGCGAAGGCGACAGCGGATGTAGTGTCTGTGGCGTGTGCCGTCAGTGTGCGGAGGCTTCCACTTCCGGCGCAACAGCATCCGTATCAGAGCAGCAGTTTTTCCAGTCTGGTATGTTTTTATTTACAATTTTATTACCTCAAAATTATTATTCACTACCTTAATAATTATTGCCGCTTTATTTTCATCTGAAAAATAATATTTTTATTTTTATACCCATTACCCAACAGAGAAAGAAGCGTCTCAGGGCGAGGGCTCTGTGGTTGGCGCCGTGCCGGTACCCTGTGGGGACGAGCGCGAGGCAGGGGTGAAGGTAAGCAGCCTGCCGCCGGCCCGTGTCGCCGTGCCGGGCGGACACCGCGTCGTCGCCGTGGCTTGCGGCCTGCATCACACTGTGCTTCTCACTGAACACGGTTTGTATATAAGTACAATTATCTTTTAAATGAATATTATTGTGTGTTACCTAATACAGATTTTTGTATCACAGGTGATGTTCTCACGTTTGGATCGAACCAATCGGGAGCGCTGGGTGCGGGCGACATTTCCTCCCATCACAGACTAGTACGCGTACGAGTGCCACGCTCTCTTGCCGTCGCAGCGGGCAGTAATCACACCGCAGTGCTTACACGAGACGGAGAATTGTTTACCTTTGGTAGTTACCAGGTTAGTGTCAATCATATATAGCTCTTTACACTAAAAAAAATAGTGTAACAAATTATAACACCGATTATATTTAGCTTTTAAAATGTAAGTCCATTGAACTTAAGCAATGTACCAACAAAACAGAAAGGATCACTGGGCCGACCGCGGCAGGAAGAACCGCGCTCCGACCGGAGCCCCGTGTGGTACGCAACGCCAGAGCGGGTGCCACGTATAGGGCCGCGTCACGGCTGCCGCGCTGTATGGCTTTGTGCCTCCGGTGACCAGACTTTCGTGCAGGTGTCACAGTCACTCATTAACACCGACACACTCTTCAGTTCTACTATCACGGCAAACAGCAACAGCATTGGTGAGATATAAAAATACCTAGTGAATTAATTTAAAAAAATGTTGCTAATTTTCCTTTTTATTCCTCATGTATTACGTTAATAAATTCAAATTCTGCAGTTATTCTGCCGAATCGTCCAGAACACACCTTCAAGTGTATTACCATTAACAAAAATGATGGGTCTTGTAATGCTTGGACTGGACCTGAACAAGTGGACTTTGTGAACACGCTTGCTTGTCTGGACCCATTGTATGATGTACTGTGGTGCTATCAACCTCAGATGCGAGTTATGAAGTGCTTTAATATTATCGCATTTGACTCGCATAAGCTTCAGAGATGCTGCTCTAATGATCCTGAAGCATTTTCCGATATTGAATTTGAATACCCCAACTACGGTTGCCTTAAAAGACTTGAAGATTTTCGTCAGCTAGAAGACTTTGAATGGATTACTAATAATGATGAAGATGAAGAAGTGGAGAATGTACTGTTATCGAATATGTCGGTACTCAATCAAGAGCTAGCTATCCCTTGCACTGCCGGGTGTGAAGTTACGAGAATTCACGCAGCATTACATTTGCTCGGATGTTTAGACTCGCTTACTTATGCACATGATAACAGGTAAGTTACCAAAGCAAATGCATTAAATTATTTAAATTAATTTACAAATATACCAGAGCCCCCAACAGACGCTATCCTGCCAGAAAATAAAAAAAGCTGTAACCCTATTACAGTGCCACCTACCGGGTCCAGTTCTGAATCTAAATCATACCTATAGGGACCCATTCAGATACCGTCCACCATTCAGACACCAATCATCAAAATCCGTCATGCCGTTGAGGAGAAGCTTAATGACAAATATACATACAGATTTTTTCAAAATTACAATTATTTATCAGGTCACCGGTAGTAGACTGTAAACGTGACACCAGCGTACAACCAATAATTCCTGTGGTTGAGGACTACCAAACCGTGAGCCGCTTCGAGAATCAGGGCGGTGGTTGGGGTTATTCAGGACACTCGGTTGAGGCTATTCGCTTTATGTGCGATAGTGACATTATCTTAGGTAAAATATTTATTATCTGTAATTTTTTTTTAGTTTATTGCGTTTCTTCCAAAAATTTGACTTTCAAGAATTAATTTTCAAACACGTAACTCTTGAACTAATTCGAAACTCATATTTTACCTTTGAATTTTAGGCGGTGTTGGACTGTATGGTGGTCGAGGCGAGTACACCGCAAAGATACGGCTTTATGACATAGGGCAAGATGGTGGTGATCAAGAAATCGATGGAGAAGTAATCTTTGAATCGGACCACATATTTTACGAGTGCCCTTCAAAAGAAAGGTTTCCATTAATGTTCGATACACCTGTGGCTTTACTCGTAAGTGGCATTTTGTCAATTGATAATTAATTTAAGTTGTAGTACCTCAGCAATGAAATTCCATTTCTGGCCCGATTTAATGTATAATTTTGCAGGGTGGGAGGTGGTTTGTGATAGCAGCCACTATTAACGGGCCGTCTTCGGACTGTGGCTCCGCCGGACAGGCTATGGTAATAAGCGACGATGCCGGTTTTCATTTCAAGACGTCGAAGAAGTCTAATAATGGAACAGATGTTAATGCTGGACAATTGCCTTGTCTTTTATATAATATTATGGGCCCTGATCATCCGATGCCCATTAGACATTTAGACCCTGGAGAACCAGTTATTGTACTTTCTAAAAACATATCCAGAAAAGTGACTGTGACCTGCTTTAGGTCACTTATTACGCTCATGCAGTGGAGTTGGCAAACCTTCAAGGATACTCTACTAGAGACAAACGGACAATTGCCTATAAATTATCAAAAGTTGACAATGATGAAGCACCAGAAGCGATTGGTGTACGTAATTAGAGCTGGCCTAAGACTAATTAGATCTTATATAAAAGAAGTTTATCCGCAGAGTGTCAAGAAGAGGAATTCTCCTGACTATATGTCATATTTCGAATCAATTGCGGAAATCAGAAATTTCATTCAAGGTGTAATGGCAGATCAGACACCAACATGTTCCATGCTGCCTCGGCGACCGGGCCGTAGTAAGACTCACAGAATATGCTATGTGCAATTCGCTCTTGAAATGACTAACTCTATATTAACGGAGGCACATGACACCTTTACCGCTTGTTTTTACGCGTTCTTTCCAACGCCGATTCTGAAATGGAATCATCTATGCTTCATGCTGTGTCATATAAAGGCAAGTCGTACTTATAAATATGTTTACTATTCTGTAGGCATGATTATAACCGACTTCTGTTTTTTAAGGATGGATCTGTATCCTGGAGTCAGATCCGTGAGCTGACGGCGACCTGCTCGGCGATGTGCCTGTCTCAGAGTCTGCGGGACGTGCTGCAGTATATTGTGCCACTGACACACAGCCACGGGGTTACGCAAGATACGCGCCGCATTGACAATAAGGTACTCTTATAAGAATAATTAGTTAAAATATTATCATAACATAAAAAAGTAATTACTTGTATTTTTTTTTATTTAGATAATAAAAGACGTGCCAAGCAAATCGGCCACGGTTCCACGTTCATCGCATGCGCAGAAACCACCACCAATACCGCCCCGTGCTAAAGATGTTCACAGAGTATGTTAAAAAAACTTGTTTATTGGAACTTAATGTTGCATTTACATTTAATTTAACATTTAACAATTACATTTAATCTTATTACAGGTTAATGACAACGAAAAATCCAACTACCTCGATTGGCACTTACTAGATGTGGTGCCTCGATTACTTGATGTGGTTCTGAGCCCTATAAAACAACAAATCACTCGTCGTCAATGCGCACCCGCCCACGACCACGGAGAGCTGCTTACTCAAGAAAGACTCTCGGAGTATTGCTGTAAACTTACATCTCGTATCATCGCCGAAATGTCATTTAGTGCATTACAATCAAAAGTAAAATAGTTTATTATAATACTGTTAAATTTATATCGAATTCTTAAATAAGTATTTATCTGTGTTTATAAATCAACTAACAGGATGATCCCGATTCTAAATCCAACAAGCACCTCGTAACTGCATCTCGATTCATGCGCGTGAACTCAGCTCATTCATGGAGCACCGGCAACGGTAGCCCCGATGCTATCTGCTTCACTGTGGATAGACCGGGAGTTGCCCTTGTAGGAGCCTGTGTCTTTGTTGGCACTGGCCAATATGACTACTCCATTGAGCTGTTACATGATGTACGTACAAATATATATTTTAATTTAATATAAATTAGTGACTTACTTAAATAATAGATTACAGTTTTGCAACATATTTTTGACGATTTTTCAATTATATATTACATTTTAGATGCGCACATCATCAGAAGAGGCGAACGCCACCCACTGCTGGGTTAGTCTTGAAGCTGCAGATGGCTCGTTCTCCAGCGCAGACGCACATCATGACATGGTGAACATTAAGTTCAATAAAGCAGTGCTACTGAAGGTAAACATTGTTATAATTATATTTTCTATGTTGTTGGATACAAAAAGATTATATTGAAAACAAATTATAATACAATTATATGTAGTTTTGTTAAAATAATTCATTTCTTTTGTTAAATAAGGACGAGACACGCTACGCTTTGCGTCTATGTTGCGAGGGCGCACGCACAGCTAGTGGTGATTGCGGGCTCCCTGCAGTTACCGGGCCTGATGGAACCACCTTCCAGTTCGCCTCTTGTTCCCTCAGCTTCAATGGAACCACACTTGCCCGCGGACAACTGCCCTGTCTCATCTATTACCGGTATATTCTACTGATTTTTATGTTTATTGCTGATTTGGTAAACGTTGCGTAAGTATGAAGGTAGTTTAAGACCTGGAATAGCTACACTAATAAGACAATTTTTATCGGATTAAATACAACGTTTTTGCTGCAGAACAAAGTGGGTGGACCGCTCCTTAGAGACCGCACCCGCTGCAAGCACCAGCAACACTCGCATCTCCTCGGGGCTAGGTCGCTTGGTGGAAGGTGGTGCGTGTGACAGCGGTGCGGTGCGTGAAGCGGCGGTGGCAGTGGCAGCGCTGGTGGCGGAGCGGGGTGCAGCTTTATTGGCGGCAACGCGCGCTCTGCCACCTGATGAGCTGCGTCGCACCGTGCCGGCGCTGGCCGCTGCGCCGGCGCTCAACACGCTGCTGCCATACGCTCTTGCTAATCTCGAGGGACTACATGATTCTAAGGTTATTTTTGCAAATATATTGTTGATCCGAAAGTGAGTTAGTTTGCATGTTATGTTTGTACTGCTTAACAAATTTTGATAAATTTTGGTATAAGAATACATTAGATTCGCACATACATTGATTTATTTTAAAATCATAATTCAAAATTGTGTGATGTTAGCGTATTATAGATCAATCTAGTCGTATTACTTTCAAGTGAGATCCTTTTCACTTTTCACTTCAGGAAATTTATTGAATTGTACAAAAATTCACTAGATATATAAGAATTAAGATATATTTAATATAAGAAAATTGGACTTTCCTTAATCTCGTTAACCTTTAGAAATACCTATCGAACTTAATTTTAATTTGGAAATTAGTTTTTATAACCAGTCATATATATATAATTTTATAACGCGTTTCTGTAAATTTGAAAAAAAATGCTAACAATAGAGTTTGTCTTTGACGCAGAGCATCATTCAATTACTTGAAATGGTGCACAAGTTGCTGCCTCACGTAGCAGCCATGAATCTGATGATACCGAGTGTTGAAGAAGTCTCCACCACCACCACTAGCCACTTCTATACGTGGGTGGAGAGCGACCACCCATATAAACAGGCGACGGTTTATAACAAACGGTTAGTCATTCGTTCTTAAAAGTTTAGGTTTTTACCTATAGCTAAATGCATGGACGCATAGAGGCGCTGTACTTTTATTTTACTGTTTGTAATGTACGATCTTTATTTTAATAGGTATCTTAGTAAACTAAATGAAATGTATGAAAAATAGTCATTACTAAAACAGACACATAAGAATACAGTGCCCTTGCAAAGGTCTTGGGTCAAAAGGTTACGAGGCTATTACTTAGATGGGCAAAACAGCGTGTATACTTGAGGGTTATAGTCATTAACTATCTGGCAGGGTGCTATTTCCTCCGCAAGTAGCCTGGATTGTATTAGAGATGGATCCGCGCAGTATAACAGCTCAGCCGGAGGACACTTTGACCATTTATGCCGTGGCGGGTGCGCCTAAGCATCGCTGCCACTGCTCGGGTGACACCCGGGTCGCTGACCCACCCTTCCGCAAGGTATATAAGGTAGAGATCGTTCATTCACTCATTCATTGTATCTACACAGCTACATTACACTGACCACGCACACACGCCTCTTTGTAGGAACTTGCGCCTTCACTCATTCATGATATAATAGGAAATAAGGAAATCCTCTTTTCCTGTTTAATGATAGCGGGATTGGTTATGAAAATTATGCTTGCGCTTCTTGGATTACTTATATGGTATTTAAGCTTTATATAATCACGGTTTGTATGCTATAGAAAGAATTGGTAGATTTTGTTCACTATATTAGCAAGATTTGATTATAGTGGGTGAGGACAACAACATTACATTAAATGAAAAGACAGATATTTGTACTCAATATAAGATATGTTTACTTTTCAAACAAAATCTAAAACTGAATTAACAATAACAATACAAAATGATACATGATATTGTTGAATTGTCACACATTTGTCTTTACATTTGTAACATCATTAGAAACTCGAGGTTTCATTTAATGTAGCAATATTGTCGCCACCCAGTGGATTAGTTAGAATAGTCTTAGGTTACTATATATAGGTACAAATAAAACATAACATAAGTGTTGTGAGACAAAGCATTGTGTAATAGTAGAGATTTTTTAATAAAATGATAATTGCAGAAATTAATCCAATTGACGTCAGAAACAGGAGAAGTTGAGGAACTGGAGGAAGCAAGTTCAGAAGCACCGTGCATGCATTATAGCTGCACTTATGTCAGCGTCACTCCCAAGTTGGGTAACATGTGAGTATAAATGACAATTATTAATCTATAGTCGGTTTGTATTTAACAATGTAATTGATTAATAAAAACTGCACAAGTGTTTATAGGATCGATATTGTCTGAGAAGGGTTTCTTACTATTTTGATGGGTATATTACATCTCATGTTTCTGGTTCGTGTAATATGTTTAATTTACTGTTTAGTTTCCAATCATAGTAAACTCGATCACAGTGTTATGATAGAGATGTGCCTCGGTACTTTCTATCTGTAATACAGTAACTGACGTCAATAAAACGAATGCATTTTTTCTAGGCAAGCTGATTGGCCCCAAAAGGCTTTACTCGTTCCAGGAAATGAAGTTATTTTCTCATTGGAGACTGCATCTGATTATTTAAACGAATATAATAAAGCTAACAAGTAAGTCAATATAAGTTAGATATTACAAATTAATTATTGAAACTGTTAAAGTTAATTAATATTTTTTTTTTTTATTCACTCAGTGACGAGAGCCGTTTCGGTTACCGCTGTCTGTGCATCGGGTACGAGGAGGGCTGGTCGGGACGCCCGAGCACAGGTTTGGGACCGGGTTCTGGATCGGCTTCGGGACCAAACTCAGGTCTGGGATCGGGACCGGGTTCGGGATTGGGCTCGCTGGAGATGGAGCTAGTTCATCTCGGAGCTGCCTGCGCCGCGCGGCTGTTGGCGCCTGACCTTGACATACCCCCGCTTACACGTGGTAAGAATATGAATTTTACTTTTGGTAATTTTGGCGCCATTTTACGTTGTTTTGTAAATTGATATATAATTGATACTAAATGAAATAATATGATTCAGTAATTGGGTACAGTTTTATGGCACAATTTCTTCTGTAAATTATTAAGGCATTCTAAGGATCACGGCTATAAGAACGTATCTAAATTCACGAAATTGTTTCACTAGTTATACGAATGTATCTCATCGAAACTAGCTGATATTGAAAAAAAAAACAACTCTTCAATCTGTAGATAGCAAGGAATCACCCGGGAACACAATTAATTTCATCAACTTGATGAATTATATCTACAGATTCAGAAAAGTTCAACACACTGTTATAATATATATTTAGATTATTATATTATTATACAAATCATTTCATCTTCTTAAGTTGGTACATTTATTTTAGTTTAGGATATTACCTATGGTGCTAAATACTTTGTTCAAAAATGTTAAACAAATAAAGTATAAATATACAAAAGCGTCTGCTTGCATGCAATATAATGGATTTTATTTAGATACTAATATGTATGCTGAGTGCGACATGCATCTAAAAGCCAAGGTCATAACTATGATGCTATAATAGGCTGGGATTATTAGATGCAATATGACTTCCTTAGTAGTGCATCTTACATGCATCATATACTTCGAATAGTAAGTTGAGATCTTAGTTTGTTAGATACGTACTTCTACCTCTGAGGAGGATCTTGTAGTTATGTTACCTGAAATATTATTGTAAATAAAACTTATATTTATATCAAACATTATTTGCAAAAAAATATAAATATTAATTATCGGTAATTATTAATTTAGTAATTCTAGTAGCTAAAACGAGTATGTGCCGATTCAGTTGTAAATAAAAGAGTGTCCTTGGAGGACAAAGTTTTTAGGTAGATTTTAGTTTTTTGGCTCGTTTTTTTGTTTTCCATGAGATTCTAGGATTAAAATCCAATATATTTTTTTTGGTTATACCAAGAGGTCCTCGGACCTCTTTTCGTTTTCCCAAATAAAACCTGGTTACTGTTCTTATATCCTGGGTTCCTGTCCAAAAGACCGAAATCTTTGAAGAATTTTGGATTCTGCCTAAAGGCCCTGGGGAAGCTCTGAGTATTTTAAAGCTTCTCAAAAGTGACAAAATCATTGGGATATGTTTGTTTTCCACCCTGGCCCTGGGTTCGAGGCCCAGGTCTTTAAGTGATTTCTTTTTTCATCAAGGTATTCTGGGGTCTAATTCCTTTTAAGAAAAAGTGTTTTTGGGATTTTACGTGTTTACCTAGAGGAAATGGGACTCTAGTGACTTTTGGTTTAAATTAAGAGATCCTTGATTTGAATCTTAAGTCCAGCAAAGTCTTGGAATCATGTTTAATTTTCACCAAGAGGCTCTCTCTGGGTTAAAATCCATAAATTAATAAAGCCAGTAAAAGATTTTTGTTTCACGAAGATGTTCCTGGGTTCGAATCCTTGGTCTCGTTACTCTTTGAGTAACTTAATATTTGTATAATTGTTTTCTGGGTTATGTTTCTTGATATTTCAAAGTTTTGAAGGACCTGTGTTCGCTGTACGTTTATTGAATTATTTTTTGAAATTGTGAATATTTCAATTTGAAAATGCTTTTGTTTTGTATTACCATAACCTAGAGGTAATGAAATCAAATCTCTAATCTGAAAAAATCCTTGAGTGTTTCATGTTTATCATCAAAAGACCCTGGGTTGAAATCACAGGACCAATGATTTTTGGTGTCGAATCCCAAGTCTGAGTCAATTTTTGGTTTCGAAAACTGATATGTCCAGAACAGGTACTGTACTTAGTATGCAATGGAATACCGTTGTTAAAAATGTCACATACAGGTTATTTATTATACATATATTTTCATGTCTGTCACGCCCTTAGAACAAAATAGGGTAGTTCGAAGAACATCATTAAATGATATTATTTGGTTGATTTTATGGTGACTTTTCTTGTAAAGACCTTATCTTAAAAGCTCCGATTTTTAAACGTTGTTTATTTAATATACAAATGTTTGACAAAGGAATCATTCTCTACACATTAATGGTATCAGCGATGGCTTTCATTATCTATGTTATTGCATATTATTGAGACATCTTGTTGTGATCTTTCCACATTATTGAGACATCTTGTAATGTTTCTTCATAACTATGACTATTCAGTAAACAACTGTATTTTAATGGTTTTACATCTGTCATAGAGTTTTGATTTTTAAATAAAATTTATTTGTGATGTCTTCTTTAATAAATATTCATACACACGTATATTTCAAATTAAAAGCTGTTCTTCAGTGATAGCTATTATGACCTGTATCCTGATAGTGAATCACCAGATATTGGGTAAGTAGTGATGTCCATGCTGCGTTATGGCTCGTGACCGGCATGCGCATGCGCCGCAGGTGTTACACTGATCCATTGTGCTACAGTTTGTGTTAAACTCGGTATGAATTTTAAAACCAGCCTGGTTGTTTTCGATTCCTTTTATAAATGGCTTAATGTATAAATGATTACCTATTAATATATCATATACGTACGGACTTCCGGGTGACTGTACGGAAATTAGTGTGGACCTTAATATTTCACATTATTTTATCAAAATTGGTAATATCGATATTATTTTACCTTAAAGATTTATAGAATTTTGCAATTCTTCTTTTACACATATAAGTTACTTACGCAAAAGCTATTGCACGAAATTGAACATAAAATTGAAATTAACCTCAATTATGTATTTATCATGTGATACGGCATCTCCGAGTTATGTTTTAATTTGGGCTCTCTTATGCAGTATAAAGTTGAATTGAAGGATTGTTTATTAGGATCCAAAACAGTCGCTATCGATTCGATATTGGTACCAGTTGCAAATAAATTACCAACGGTCTTGAGAAACGATGGAAAGAAACTTTCAATTAGACATGTTGTACTAACCTGTTTTCTTATAATCCTAGCGACCATAGTGGAGGTCCAGACTTTGGCTATGACCGCTGGCACGAGCGGTATGGGTGCTGTTGGAAGTGAAAGCGGTGCTGAGCCTAGTGAGGAAGGGGTTGTGGACGAGGGCGTCTCGGACGAGAGCGAGGCACTGCTTCTCTCGCGTGGCCTCGAGCTGGCCTCGCCGCCCGCCGTCCAAACCGTGCTGGACGGACTGCCCCTGCTGCGGTGAGTATTAACTCTCGCACCGCGACTTCTTTCCTTGGACGTGCTCATTACAAGGGGGATTTATTTATTGCATCAGTTGTCATAGAGCTTTAGACAGAGAGGTGATAAGACGAGAATTATACTCATGCCAGTATTTAACAAATAACTGACCAACCTGTAGATTTAAAAAGTGATAGATCTAGATCTCAGGTAAGTGAGATGGAGAGTAAATGGATGGATATATTCTTAAATTATTCGTATTATAGAACAAAACATAAATTACAAATTGTGGAAATAGATGACAAAAAGTTAATTTGTATAGCAAAATAAGGATTTATTTGATTCAGACTTAGACTATGTCCTTCCAGTTTCAGGATTTGTTTTCATGTGGATTTATTATGTGTCGACTAACTTGCTATACGACTTAATAACATCTGAGTGACGAGTCGCCAGATAAAGATGAAACAATGCTATCCACTAAATACCACGGCCATGTAGCAGTCATGTGACCATGCAGGTCTTTTAAGCATCGGCCTATTGATGATTGCTAGTCTATCTATCTCGTCCTTTCCTTTTCCTACGAAGGACTAAATGTGATTTTGTTATGAAAGGTTTGTTTATAAGACAAAGAATCAACTTAATCAGTTACTTAACTAAAATATCCCTTAGAATAATATTATTGATGTAAAGTGACCCATGTTTTGCCATATATATACATATATTTCTTTGTGTGCACATTCAAGTCTATATAATTTTGTTTAGTTTGCACAGAATTCGTCACAAAGCATAGTATAATACAGCACGAGTTATAGTATAGCTATAATCACGTCATGACTCAACCATAGCAAATGTACATAAAAGTAATATAGCAATATAACTGGACCTTCACTACTTATTTAAATATATTTAATATTAAATGTTTTGCAAGCATATACTTAATCTGCTTTTTGTGAATCCAAGTTGCAATAGTAAAATGCTAGTGTTAGGTAAAAGACACATTCGATATGTTTTTAATCTAATTTTATCGTCGCTTGCACAATTCTGTCTTCAGTTGAATACTCGCCGTGCAAGGTCATAGTGTTAATGATTATACGCAACTGGACTGTCATACAATTATATGTTTATAGTTATTAATATTCAATTATGAGTTAAAATAATACCATTGCATATATTATGTTAATTTGCTATGCAGCTATAAAAGAGATCAGAATTAAATGTTTATATAACATTCACAATATACTCAATTCGCAATTTGCATTCGCTAAAGTTATGAATAATTTTAAACATTTACAGTAAACAAACATATTGAACACATTAATGAAACAAAGTGGTGTTGCTTGTGTTTTTATTTGCGTTAAAAGTATATTTTGATTTGTATTAACGATACGAGATAAGGTTACAAAAACAATTTATGTTTACTTCGCGTAATACTGATTTATTTTAAATAATTTAATTGGTACCAACATTACATTTCTTATCTTGAGGTAGAGTTCTCTAAACTTAACAAACTTAATAACAACATTCACCACCATCTTAAACACAAAGAGCGAAAAAAAACTTTTTCATTTTTATCAGTCGAAAATCCGACCCAAGAGATCCATCATCTTAGTTATGAGATACCAAATCATAAATTAGTTGTTAATAGTTCTGCTCTTTCTACAACTATATGAAATTCTGTCTCTCTATAAGTTTTTCCATCTGGCATTACTATTTGAACTTTCTTCTTTTTTTCATTTTCCCGCCTCACTACAAAAAATATCACAATGGCCGCTACAAGAAGAACACACACGATGCCTACAACTACAAAAATCCAAAATGTTTGTTTAAATGTCCCACACCGGCTATCTACATAGGTCGGCATCGAAACGTAATGCCCTTCAAGATCATACCAGCAGTTGATGATTCCTCCGTGGTCGCTTGAGACGTTTTGCCACGCTTCAGCTAGATCACAGGTGCACGTCTTGTTTAGATTTAACCCGTCGATTCGTAGCGACAAGGTCGATCGGTTGTACGTAAGCGAGGTAGGTGTTAAATTAGTGACAGTGTTATTGTCAATTAAAAAATCTTGTCGACCCGAAACTGACATCACTTCTTCGCCCACTGTAAATCCTAAAAATGCGCCTTTTCTAATCGTTGTTACTGTATTATTTCTAAATGTTATAGGTCCCCTGGACGCTACATGGAAACTATCTCCTTCCAAAATGTCTATGATATTATTTTCAATCAATATTCTCTTTGGTAAATTGACAAGAAATGTTAAACTAGATAAACACTCGATCACAACTCCCTCAATGCGTAAGAGATCAGTCACTTCTACATCTGACAAAAATCTGCTGGGAAGTGTTTTAGTTACACCACCACATATAATAAAATTGGTAGTAGTGAATTTCTTAAATGCTTGTATTTCGACGCTGTCGTAAATATTATTCGTAAGTTCTATGTTCCGAACCCCAGTTAAACTAGAGAAGGCAAAAGGCTTAAGGTTACTTATTATACTATCACTTATAATAATATTATTTATACGCCCTTGAATGGCATGAGAGGATATTTCATTAACCGTGCTATTTGATATTGTCACTCTTAAACCGGGATTCATTTCGTTGTCTCTTGGTGACCAAGCCAAAGCGCGCTCATTAATGTTAACTTGTTCAACATTTATTATCTCTATCGTTCTCAACTGGATGAGATTCCGAATAGCTTCTGATAAGAATGTCACACGATCACACCCATTAATAACAATAGCAGTCGCCATTGCAGGTATTCGGTAAGCTCCGTCAGGTCTCAGTGTCAGATCCTGTTTAAAATGTTTCATTATTTATTACATAGAATATCAAATTGAACAAAGAAATAAGCCGGAAAGACCAACGGAAATGAGATAATGAAACCAGAGAAAATTACCTGGAACTCCCCGGTGCAATGACAAATAAGTCTAGTGAAGGAGTCACATCGACAGGCTTCTTCCTCGCACGCGGTTGGGGATACGCGCTGCGCCCGCACCTCTGCTTGTAGCACCACCGCGACCACTAGGTGCCACCACATCACCCACGGCATTTTTACCATTTTACGTTACCATCGCTTTTACTTGTCAGTTCTGAAATAAGTGTACTCTTTTGAAACTATAACTCTTATGACTAAGAGTAATAACACACTAAATGGCCGTGAATAAATGAGAAAATATGTGGAACATATATGAGCAGTTGACTTATACAACAATATTAACTCTTTCTTAAAGGAATAACCTCAAAAATGTTAAGTCTAATTACTTTTTAAAACTAGTTTATAGTTTTCATAAAGTTTAATTCTCCACAGTTTAACGTAAAATTTACATTTATTTGGATTAGATTATAATCAATTTATTGTATGCTCACTTTTGATAATTCTACGGCACTTATTTGTTATTTTGTTTAAATATTCGATCACACAAATACACTTTTCGTAACTAATACATGCATAATAAGAACTGTTTGGTACAAAAACCTGTTGAATTATGACGATATGGATTATTTCGCTGTAGTCGTACCTATGTGTGAGTCAGATATGTCTCGTTATCGTATATCGTTATCAGATATGCTAGGTGCTTAACGAATGGTACTGAAGAAACGTGTGTGTAATTTTAGCAAGGCTATCAGAGTTGATAGCGCATTGATAAAACCAATGCTAACGGCCCTTTAAATATCATATATAATCCAGTTTCATTGGTTTTTAATTACGAGAAATATGTAGCTATTATGTTAATACGATAAAAATTCTACGACCCGTGCTAATTATATGACGATAAAATATAAGAGCGAACGTTATTTGAAATCAATAAATATTTATAAGTTTCAAAGAAGTTGATAAAATTATAATATTCAATTTTACCAATTTGTGTGTAACATTGACATTCCTCGTGCTCAGGTCGAAACCGCACCCTGCGAGACTACAGTCGTGATATTTATGTATAACGCGAGAATGTGCTTTAATAAGAGAAGTATACCCTTGACGCGTCTTCTGGCTATGCTAATTACGACTTAGAACGCTATTTTAACATTTACATGTATTTAGACTTGTCTGTATCTTGCGCTCATGCAGATTCGTTTAAGATAATTTTTCATTTTCGGTTTTACGTAGGGCCGATGTTTAATCCTCGGATAAATATTATATATGAAGTAACTTTAAATGATTGAGAAAAAATCTATAGAAAAACTGTTAAAACATTCGATCTTGAGGATTTAAAAATCGCTGATATCACATGACTGTTTAAAAAAAAAGTCTTATTATTACAGTAGATTTCAAGATATTTTAAATTTGGAATTAATAATTAGTGTATTTCAAGCTTATACAAATCATAGATCTGTTAAATAAAGGACATTTTATAATTATTATCAATTATTTTTACAAAATGGAAACCATAAAAAAATCTGTATATAATAATAACGCTAATAAGATCCTAACGATTTTATAATATAACTTCCACGAACTTAAATTTGTTATCCTTTGTACCGTGCATTTCTAATACTATTATTAAATGAATTCTTTATGATGTGTGTTGTGTGTGTGTGTGTGTGTGTGTGTGTGTGTGTGTGTGTGTGCTTTACATCGATCCCATATTGATTATAGTGACAAAACATACATTTTTGACACTAGAGTTTATAGGAAATCTAACATTAATTTTAATGACTTCCCGTAGGAATTTGTTATTATACATGGCAATCTTATCAGGCATTGAAATTTCTTAGAAGGCTTATGAGAAATATGATATTGTGTTACACTATGCACAAGAATCTTACGAGTACTTTCTTAGAAATTTATGCCACCGTGATTTATATAAGACTAAACAATAAAATGTCATTTTGTCAATTCCGGAGCTTATATCTATCACCTTTGCTGTGCTGCATTTTTTTTTTATTTAAAAATGTTGATATGAAAAAATATCGAATGAAATAAATATACATATGTATATGTAGTTTAAGTATTAAATTAAACATTTACCAGGATTTAAACAGGGACTTATTTGTAGTTACTAAGGATTAACTTTTGTCATGGGTGCGTTCAAAATTATCAGACTTTTTAAATGCAATTTCACAATATTTTTTATCCCTTGAAACGATCGTTGTTTTAAGAAAGTTCTCAGATTTTATTATTATGTTTAAATGAAAATATTTTTCAAAAAGTATATAATAAAAGTATATGACCAAAACCAACATTATATTGTTTTTTATTTTTTTAAAAAAGAGATCTTAGAGAGATTAGAGTCTTCGAAATGAAATCGTTTACTCTTTTGTTCTTTAATACATTGTGTTTGTTATTGTCTAATTGCATTGTTTTTAAGTATTTTATACAAAATGTTACAAATTAGCACAATTGGAAGATTCGTCATATCAAAAAGGTGTGCGATCGGATCTCTTAATACATTACTCAGCGGTAGAGTAGTGTTTTATTTTTGTTGGATGAAGTCAATATTTACAGATCAACCTACGTGTTATGACATCGTTATTATTATACGATACATTTATTATATTTATTTACAACATCGGCTTTAACGGAATAGTACCAAATATTTAGTTTTAGTGTTTTAAACAAATAAAATGAAACTATGTAACATATAAGAAAAGTAGATTAAAGTGGCCGTGGGTCAATTAACTATTAAAAGTGTATCAACGTAATGCGGAACAGAGACGTAAGAGCACGTACAAGAACAGGTAATGCTGCAAGTACCACAAATAAACTCTTATTTCACCATTGTTTAATGTTTATTCCTTAGCTCTAGCACGTGAGAATTGATTTGTGTTAGCCGGGTTCCGTAGCTCGCACAGAACCCTGCGCATGTTTGGTCTTTGAAAAAACAACAACAATTAATGCACCATTCAACTAAGACAACACTCGCTCTTATATACCTTCTAATATTTATTTGGACCACCTTAAAATAATAGTCAATATAGATAATAATACCCCCATAAAAATGACTGGTTTTGACTATACCGGCAACTGGTTTTGAAATGTGACTAAGAGATAGGAGCTATATATATATATATATATATATATATGAATATAACATTTGCACAACGCACATTATCAAAACTATTAACCTAGATATATCCATGCATCAAGTTTTATAATGAAGCCCAAAATGCCATCAAAATATAAAACACTTCACAAATTAACCAAAATCTTGTATCAGAACTGGTTTTTAACTTTTAAGTGTTCTTAATATACGATGAGTAACAAAATATCAGTAACGATATACTTCTGAGTCACGAAGAAAGTCTTAAAATGTCCGATATTAAAATAATATATAACCAATGCAACATCTGATGTAACGAGAATTTTGGAATTTCTCTTATTTTACGATTTTTTTTTGTATGATGTCTGGATTATATAAATTAAACTTAATCCTTTGCAATGATCCTTGGTAAATATTAAGGTTAATTTTGATTCTTTTATATGGTAGCGACGGATGCTGTAATTGAATTATCTGGTAACTGCTTGTATCCTGGAGTCAATCGTGTCGACCAGTGACTTCTGCGTTTAGTCGGTGCTTTATACCTTTTGGTTGACCAGCCTCTTTTAAAACATATACACTTCAATGCATTAACTATATTATATAATATGAAGTTTTTAAAACTCTACATTATTTTATAATAAATTTGTTTATATAAATTAAGAATCGATTTATCCTTTAACAAATTCAATTCTTAGCTTCATTTAGATTGGATTATATTCTTTAAGGAAAGTATTTCTTTTTCTATTGATTGTGGCTCATTCTCTTTTTTAACATACATCATATTTTTTTTCTAAATTTTATGGAAAATACAAATAAGTTCGGACTATGTGATTTTATATTAATCTGGGATATAGCAGATAAAGTAGCTAGTGTCAGATGATGATTTATAAAATGTTGAATAACAACATACAAACACACTTTTTAATAAACAATGTTAGTTCGAAAATGTACAATCATTTTTAATAACGATATAAAAATATTTTACTAACTGAGTTTTAATTGAGGAAATACTTGAAGAATACTTGAGTTATCAACCATGTTACTTCATACTATTGGGCATTATATACTCGGTATTGCATATTGAAAGCTTCATGGATCTTTGTAACTATGTTTAGATAGGATTAACTAAAGGTTAGACTGAACTCCAAAACATAGGTTTACGTAAATATTTAGGCTTTCCTTTACATCTACGAACACTTCCGGTTGCCGGAGCTTCTGAATGCTGTGAAGATATTGCTAGTTAGAATATATGTATTGATATATGTACAGGGGACAGTATGTACTGAAATGTTGTATTATTAGCCCTTTGATGTCTGTTTTTAGTAAAATTACGTATCATATTTTTTTTGTTTAATTTAGGCATGTACAATTTTGCATTTATCAATTGACAAAATGTATGAAGTTATACCAATTATAAGCGAGGTACCTGGATTAGTAACTTTCCTTGTTACAAGTCGAGATCATAGTCCAAATATAAACGTGTACGTATTTACATGATTCTACTTTAATGTTTTTGTTTTTATTATTTTACCTAAGTGAGTAGTCACGTTTTACATATACGTTAATAAAACGATGTCAAAATTGGTTGTCAGTATATACTATTACTGCAGATAAAATGAAACAATATTTATATTTATCGACAAGAAATATTTAAATATTGCCTTATAATAAGTGAATATAATACGCAACGTTATATTATATAACGTTTCATAAACAAAAGTGTGATATGGATACGTATTATATATTACATCTATTATGTTGATTGGTTTCACTCCAAGAATAACAAAGTCAATATTATTTGTGATACACATTTTATAAGTACCTTAATGTAATAATATGAGTGGCACATGTTTTGTTTCAATCTTTGATATCTTGCCAAGTTCTACCGGCATAATAACTACGGTACGAAATATTATCAAATAGTAAATACTATACTAACCTCGTAGAAACGTTATAATAGTTCGGTAAATAACTCCCACTTTGATATCCACTTACAAGATAACAGTCCAAATGAAACTTAACATTATATGGAAAAAACAAATGGTTTCAAAAAAAAAATATTAATTGCGTTTGGCGGTCTTAACAACGGAGTTAGAAGAATGCATGCGCTTCGGCGGTTCCAGCGCACGCGACTGACTCGAGTCTCGAGAGGCGCGGGAGAGTACGCGCAGGCGGCAGCGGCGCGGATCTCAGCTCCGTGACCTTCGCCTTACAATAACCCGCTAAATAATTTAAAACTTATTTAACTTACGTAATTATATTACAACTATAAACACTGACTTCCAGATTATTAATGAGTGTATTCATACAATGTATTCTTCAAGTTATAATTCTAATAAACAATCGAGCTTGTCTAAGCTAGTTTAACTTTCATCGTTCGATAGTTTACGTTTGAAGAAAGGTTGGTGTAAAAAGATAAGTCAATTCATAGAATCATTACTTTTTGTTACTATGTATCAATGGAGTGCTTGTTGGTTTCTTTGGTAAATTGATTCACGCGAAGGGCAACTAGGTAAAAATTTATTACCAATTTTCTTAATGAAAAAAAAAACAGCCAGATCGCACGAGCCGTTGTCAAGTATTTTTGTAGTACAACCGTCTTATAAATGGGGCAATTGATAACGTATTTATATAGATATTTAAACATGTATTTGGTGAATTGTTTTTAGTTACATTGCTTGCTCTTGCATAAAAAGGCATTTTTTTTCAAGGCGAATATTAGCTGTTCGGTTGACACATGTTCTTCAACAATAGACTACACTAAATGTTTGACATACGAGGCAGTTTAAAATATAATTCGATATAGGTATCCTATAGGAGTGAGAGCGGTCGATCGGTCTGTATATTTTAATTAAACATTGTTTTTTTTTAAAGTATTTGGTCACTTCTCAGTCTTTTCTTGTCCGGTCATAGGAGCTTGTTCCAGGATTGGTAATTGAGTAACATTTCTAATAATTGAGATAGTTAATAACATGTCTCAGTGAACCTGATCTGCTATTTACATTAATAAAATCTTCAAAGTGATAATCTCTATATTTCTTGTTTGAAAATTTTTCCCGAGTCGACCGACATACTTGAAAATTCTCAAACATAGAGCGCATCGTTATCAAATTGTTACGTCTTAGAATAGCACACTGAAACAGTCACTGTGCTGGTTTTAATATGATTGAAGACTACCTTGAGAAAATACCTTCCCTTTGCCTTCCACTGAAGTGTTCGTTTACTAGGTCACAGATTACCGTCGAAGTATTTGTTGTTTACCACTTGAGCTGTCGCGCGAGTAGACATAATATTAAAACAATTGATGTGACCTCACATCGGGCTCACTGGACTGTGAAAGTGTTAATACAATCTATAATAAAATTAAGACCACAAAGATGAACATTTTATCCCTATGTTATAAACAAGTGATACTTCATACATATTTATAACGGATTATAAGTGAGATATGATGAACTTCTAAATGCCTTATATTGATGATAGTCCCGGTCTAAAGCCCAATGGGATGGGGGTGTTAAAAAACAGAATAGCCGTAAATTCGTAAGAGTTCGTCAGTCAGTAAGACCCTTAAAGCTGGTATCACTGTGTTCGTATATCGTACTATCACCGCGACAAATTCTTAATCTATCGAAGACCAAAATATCGAAGCGTTTTAACTACAAAGACAGAGGTATATAGATATGTAGAGATGTCTATATATCTCTACATATCTATATATCTCTCTATATGTAAATATGGAATGTTCTCTATATATCTATATATATATAGAGTACATTCCCTCAATCAATCTCTACAGTTGAAGGGAGTGGATCGATTAAAACGTCTTCTGTCCCGATATGCAATTGAAAGAAACTTTAATTACTCTTTTCTGATGTATGAATCTTCACAAATATACAACATAATATATTTTAACAGCTATTTTACAGCTATGATCATTCATAGCTGTAAAATAGCTGTTGAAAAGTGAGAGGTGTTGTACCAAGAAATCACAATGTTTGCTTTATCGACAAAACAGAAGAGAAGACGGAGAGAAGTTATTATTTGCGAACATATGGGATCGTGTTGTGACCGTAGGTTTTCCAGCAAGGTAGTTTTTGTGCCTCCATACCTCGTCACTAAGCATGAACTACCTACCTTGTCTTCAAGCTTGGCTTGAACGTTCCAGACTTATTGACAAATCATGTTTAGTTTTAGAGGACATGCCCTGCGCTAAACGTGTAGTCGCTGACATTGATTCTTTTAAAAAGCTTACATATGATTAAATTTTGCATGGTGCATGCGTGCGTGCGAACGGGCGTGCGTGCGGATGGCCAGAGAATAGTGGTTAGATACATTTAAAGCATCATCATCAAAGTCAGAGTCTGGGGACGATACATGTATGTCAGATATGATTTCACATTTTGATCAGATTTTAATAAATCCATATCTATCTTTGTAATTTTTATTAACAATATATCATAATAAATAACTAAACGTCATTTGTAACACTTATGGCTGATTTAGGTATCAAATTCCGGCGTCCCTGTATTCGTTGTTCAATATCTCCTAAACGGCTTGACCGATTTCGATGATTTTATTTCGTATTAAGAGTATATTGAAAATACTTTAGTTGAAACCAGTACCTAAAGCCGTTGGCGAGATCCAAAGATTATTTTTCAAATTTATCTTTTGCACTATTTTATAATTACTTTACATAATTCCAATATGTTCATGCCTCAAAAAACTTTTATTAAATAATGAAACTTACCATTTGAGTAATCAAGAGTAAATTATCGATGACTATGGGTTAAATCAACCATAAATAAAAAATGTGACAGGCTGTCTGTACTGCATACTATATAAAATACAAACGCGAGTGAAACTGCTGGAGGGCCCTATATATTTGGCCGGATACAGATTTCATCTGATTAAAAAACTGAAAACAGTTTTTGAGGTTTTGGAGCCCAATCAATTATATATTCACAAAGCTAAGCAGCAAATTGAGTAAAATAATCAGTGTTTACAAAATATTATGCATTCTTACTGAAAGCATGTCGGAGCCCTGTGACATATCGAGATTTACGGCTCTACCACCGGATGTTATATTTTTGTGTCGGTCGCGCTGCGTCGCACATATCTGAAATTTAGTTTCTTGATTTTGGTGTGTTGCCTTGTTACTAAAGAATGTTGTACTATTGGGTAGAAGCAAAATTAACAGTTGAATAAAAACTAATTTCACCGATATATTTTTTACATAATCCATACAGTTGAGGGTAGGTTCAAAAATGAATTAAAGAATGTGTTATAATAAAACAGGAGTTTGCTTGCATCACATTTAACATTTATTTTATACGTAACATTAATGGAATAACATATATTAAACCAGTATTGGTTATTTATCTATAACATATATCGCAATTCAATCCATTATTGAAATTATATAGTCAATATAAAAATATATATACATATGGTGCCAAATAATTTTTTTAATATGTTTGTTATATATTTGTTTCATATTCTCATTAATTTGAACTGTCAACATAAAGATTGTAGTTTATTTCTTAGTTTATCATTTAAATATTTTACTATAGTACTTATAATTAATAAATAAAATATTACTTTAAATTGAATTTAAATATTTTAATGGATGGAAAACAACAGTCACTATACTAAAATTGTATTAGTCTAAAAAAGCGTCGACGCTTCTTAAGTAATATTTTTAAGAAACAAATCATTTACTAACCTTTGGGATTGGCGCGACAGAGAATTAAAGCATATTTAAATTTATATTCCTTAATGTACCTCACCATAACGACAATATAAGTATGTTTTAATCAATATATTCATATTACATTGGGGTAACTATAATTTGGTATTATGAGATAAAGAATTAAACATAATTATTGAATTCTAATAAGATTATCGCTATGGAAATATGAGCGAGTTATCAGCTCTAGATTATTTATTATATGAAAACGTTAATAATTGCACATATATTACATACGAAGCAGTAGATGGCGTATTAATTATAATTATGGCTTCACTTAAACAATATTTACAAAAAAAAAACGTACACAGTAACAGGGTCCGGCAAGACACAATTACCTATAAAAAAATATTTAAAAATAAACAAACTAAATAAATATCACAGCAAAGAACTTAAGCAAACGTCGCGAATGTCCTACATTAAGGATCATTATAATTCTTCAAATTAGAAACTTGTCTACCGAAGGATGAACTTGAGCATAGATTGCGAATCGTTTTTAGCTTTTTTTATAGCGATAGGACTCCAGGCACCGTTTGCTTAGGATTCAACCATGCCGAAAAGACGTGCCCTCTCCTGGATCAGCAGCAGCCGGTTTCTCAGGCAATGGCCTATTTGACATTTTGCCAGAGCTATTAGAGGCTGTTGAATTGTTAGATTTAGTTGTTGACATAAAATTTGGACTAGCCATGGAATTATTTGGCGACTTCGTCGTAGAAGTAACATTTGTATGTAATTTTTCACGAACTGCCCTTAAATATGGGCCTCGAGGAATAGCTTGCTCAGCAACTACATCGGGCATATCACCTAAACGGTTTTTCTTTTCCTTTTCGCAATTTGCTATCTCTGCGTAAAGGTGGACAGCGAAATCTTTTGGTTCAAAATATTCGTGTGCCAGGGCCGTTTGTCTGTTATAGGGCGACAGTGGCATCAATTTGTCTAATGAAGGAGTGCGCGTGCCCACGCTTTTCATTTGTTTTTTATTTTTGCCAATACGTGGTGTTGTGTTTTGAAATGGCAATTCATAAATATTCTCTTCTACGTTTAATAGTGAAGTAGTATTATTATTGCAGCTCTCTTCGACTTTTATCAATTCATATAAGTGTTCTATCATTTCACGAGCTTCTACATAATTTTCAGGATCTTCAAGCTTCTCTTTTAGATTTTCCAATAATTCTTTTGTTAGTTCTTCGGGTAACGTCTGTGTAGTCTTGTTCTCGGTTAGTGACACATCTTCAGTGTACACGTTAGGAATAACGGTCTCTTGAACGGCATCTTGCACTCGCGGTTCATTAAGACGATGACGTTCTGAATATTCGTTTACTGATAGCTGTGAAATAGATCTAGCATTATCGATACCACTGTTATATCCACACTGGCATAAACGGTCGCAAAGTGCACCACACGATGAATTTGATGATATAATGAAATTTTTAATAGTAACACAGTGACCTCTTCGTCTCATCCACCTTATAAAAGTTATTAACATTACGATTATAATGCATCCCAAGGTGGTTACAATTACAATACCAATAACTTTTTTATTTCTTTCACTTATACCTTCGTCTTCCTTTTTATGCGGGAATCTAGGATTTCTTATTTCAGTAGCAGTTTCGTTACTTCTATATCTTTCACATTGGATGATTAAGTTGTCATTACAAACGTTATCTGAGAATTTCTTTAGTAGCATGTTTTGTTCAGGAACTTTGAAACAACGAGCAAAAAATTCATTGACAGTACAGTAACTTTCGTTTTCAAAAACTCCTGCTGAACTAGCTCCTAGACCTTTGGCCAGCCAAGATGTCATGTTGCAATAACAAGGTTGCCCGAAATAGTTACTTTTATATACTACCTTCGCTGCATGCTTCGAATATGCTTGACCTATAAATCCAAGACTTCCAGGATTTATTTTCTCTATTTCATTTTCAACGAATATTAATTCATGTACGGATCCACCTGGAGCGACTATAGCATTGGGTGCTAATTCATCGAATGAGTTCCTTTCCATTTGTAGTTTGTTCCAAGAAGAAAGTTCGAATCCTCTATTGTCAAAAATTTTAAATGTACTATCCACGATTGTGACTGAGACTACAGTAGAATTTATAGCGCCTGTTTGTATATTTTCAAATCTGGAAATAAATAATAGAAAAAAAGAAAACTTAAAAAAGAAAATGTATTTCGACTATCAAAATAATAACCAAAATTAAAACACGATATTTACTAAAAAACGATAAGTAAACCGACCTTGATTGTGAAATATTTAAATTAGCTATAGCAGACTGCACCGCTCTCGAAGCCAACACATGTACGTAGCAACGTTGTAGGTGAAAATTGTTGATAAGTGATTTTGGAGCAAAGGATTCCCCTTCGATGTGATTGAAAGAACAGTTGATTGCCATTACTACGTTGTACGTATTAGCGACGAAGGCGTCTGATTCAAATGCGTGTACGGATACTTCTTCCATCTTGATCAATGCAGCCGAAGAGCCGAATGTCCTCGCTGGAAACTTTGGTATAACTACTTTCTTCATTCGAATCTGAAATAATACAAAATACAACATTTTATATATTTTTGTTAATTGTGAAGCAAACCTTTAAACGTACACTCGCATTGCTATTTAGCTAATATTCGCTTTGCATTGTTGTACAATATGTGTTATAACTGACCGTCATCCCTGGTCCGTGTTCGCCAACGTTGGCCGCTGTTGGATCCAACATAAATGACTCTGGCGCTAACTCGAGCATTCGAACGTGGAATATTTTCATTGCTAACAACCATGAGAAAGTCCTTCCTTCTATGTTCACTAAATCGCAATCTTGTATTGAGACGGTAAGAGGTCCTGCAAAGAATAATTACTATTAATTAAATTACATTGTATGCATTACATGATCTTACATAATATAAAGTAGTAAACACATATCACATTTGTATTGACTTCCTAAATATTATTCAGTATTTGAATACTGCTTTACTAATTATTTCAATATAAAATATATATAAATCTACATTTCGTTTGACCGCAATACGTGTATAAAATAAAACGCCTCTATTGTCTACGACACATTCACGGGTTTGTAATACGTTTGGTTGTCTCGTGAGTCATTATCCTGTAAAACACGAATGCCGGCTCGGGGAAGCGTATATTTTTAGATAGCGATCCGTATTCAAATGTCCGCTACAAATGCCCACTGCTTGTTAAAATATATTTAAAAAATAATACTCCGTTAACACAAAAAAGCAACATTAATTGTATACATAAAGAGTATTATTTATAAACCAGTTATTGTTTTCTTTCACGTTACACTCGCGTAACGGTTAATTAAAAGCGTCGACAACAGTTGGTGGATGTGGTTCCGAAGACTTACTGGCAACCGCGTATATCTATATAGTGAAAAGGTTTTTCTGCATAACCTATTCAGGTATTCTATAAACGGATCTGACTCCATAAATATTTTTTAAGCGTTCAGTTAAATGGTAATTAATATAACTGTAATTTGCTGTGATACGAAGTTTTATAATAATATTTATTTTTATTATGTATGTCTAATAATATTATAATATCATAGGTGCGAAATCCTCCCTCAACAATGAATTCAGTATAAACCATCCGTGTTCATAAATAGTTTCGACTTAGTCACCAAAGATCAAAATTATTTACGTCTCAGAATATCGCAGAATTTAAGTCAATAAGTATTATATACATATGTAAAAGTATTGAATTGTCACGTCTATGTAAGAACAGTCGTCTCTCAATATCTATGCATGATAGTATTACCTCTAACGCCCAATATTTGTACCGGAAGTTGAAATAATATTTCTTATATATTCTTTTTAATAATGCGTTTTCTGGTGTCGTATTGTAGTGCGTCACTGCACAGCTTCTGTCCACATGTGGAGACTGCGAGCCCGGCTCATCTCTATGTCATATAACAATAAAATCATGATGCGTACTCGTATTCTGTGTGTTTTTAATACTTTTTTTATATTTAAACTTTCGTGAACCATGACTATTATATTTATATTTACCCGGCTGTATTCACGCAGAAATTAAATCGGAATGACAAGTTTCGAACCCATTCGGGGTCCTTTAATTTCTGCGTGAATACAGCCGGGTAAATAAAAATATAATGTTTTTAGTACGTTAATTTTGTTAAATTATTAACATGTGGTCATTACCTACTATACCACTACTCATAGATTGCCGATGTAGTAAAGTCCATTGGTATGAAAAGTAATTGAAAGTCGTGATTTAAAGAACTGCCGAAAAAAAAGCGGGAATGCTAAAATGGAAAAAGCAATTTCCGTGTGTTTGTAAAAACTTCATTCTGAGTATACCAATGTTATGAATTCGTTACAAAAAATAAAAGACATACCATATTGCCAAATTCGGATCTATCAACGGAAACCTATATCAAACCTCTGGTGAAACTAAAACCATTTTTGCACACCATCCGATTGGTTCATCAAATAATATAGAAACCATATCTTATTGAATAATGTTAGTTCTACCAACAAAAATGAAATTTCACACAAACTGATCCGATATTCAAAACATGTAGAATTTTTTTTTTGCTGTTATTTCTTAAATTTAGAGGAAAAAAAAAAGAGTAATTACTATAAATTATTTATTTAGTTAGAATTCTTTGCGATGCTACAAGAAATATACTTAAATTTGTTTTGTTTTTAATAGTTTCAAGACACTGCAAATATACTAACCTCAATAAAGTTCCGAGAAAGTTAACTAAACTCCGTGTCGACGTGAGGCCGTGAGGGTGTTTTTATATTTAATGTCAGTGTCAAAGTCAAAGAGTTTATTATTATTTTTTTTCAAAAGACATTGCATTTATGACACGTCAGCCTATAGTTGCACCGTTCGAAGGGAAAAAATCGGCATGAAACTACATGGATACTCGTTTAATTTAGATTTAAATATTATTTATGTTATTGACAATTGAATTGGTACGTTTAATTGCTAATAAAATTAGTTGCTTTAGTCACCTGAGAACTTTTGCTTTGAACCTAACAACGGCAATTGTACTTGCCCCTATAATCTTGAAAAATTCTAAGATATTATTTAGTTAGTTATTATCTAGTTATTAAATATAGTTATTTGTTATAAACGAAAGTTGAATAATTACCATATTATAATCTACACATATATTTCGGTTTATTTTACGTATGGCTTCGAGATCAATCGATGAGGTTGAGGTCATGCGGCCACAGTGAATCAGGAGCGTTGTATATAATTTACAATAACATCATGGTTTAATTATGAAAATCTCACAGACATGATCGACTTTCAAATCACATATAATAGATAGCAGAGGATACAATTAATCTATATATATATATATATATATTAATCAGCTTTTAGGTTAAATTAAATGTTACGTTTTAGATGTATCTGTGTTGGTAGAAGTATGTGCATAGTTGAAATTGAAAGACGGCCAGCCGATAATCGAGCTCATCCGGTTGCGAGACGATTGGCTTCTCCCTCCAAACCGGTTGGCATTCAATAAAATCTGATTTTTGGATTCCATCGCTGCTTTTTATCCATAACTACAGAATACACATAGAAAAAGCACGCAATGTTCCGGGCTCGTATTAACCGTCGAGTTTCAATATAGAGCTTAAACAAACCTGCCACCGATTTCGTTATACGCCCTCGAATATTAAAGCTAAAATAAATAAGATTCGCAATTTACAAACAGGTTTATGTATATAACAGTACCTTGGTTTAATTTTTACAATGCCAACGATTGTTTGGTGTGTTTCACAAACTCGCAATCGTCTATTGAATAATTTTATACATGAATGGGTACCGATTTTATAAACAATGATATCGCAAGGTGTCGTAGCAACGGGTACCCTTTGAGGATCCTTTTAAACCGGACTACAGTCACTTTCTGGGACAAATAACAGTTATATTATTACAATTTACAACAACAATTATTACCTACATTTTTGCTAGTATTATTTTAATTAAACTCGCTTCAGCGTTATAACAGTAGACGCTGTATTTATTTGTTATATCTTCGCATGGCAGCAAACATTTAAAACGTAATAAATTTGCGATACATAGTACAAAATAGGTATAGTATATTAAAGAATCACTTAATATTAATGTAATATAAATTATTAGTTAATTATTTTCTACATTCTAACTGAAGGGGTGATCAATAACTGTTTTCTTAACAAGTATTTAATTTAAATGTTTCAGAACTTTTTTTGATCACCTCTTAGTCAGTGACGTCATAGTATATACCTATAATAATTTACCTTTGATGCTGCTAAATGCCATCTTCTCAAAGCGTAAGTGAACAACTTCTTCTATATCCAGGAAAAGGCTGACGATATTGAGATTGACAGCTGCGTTGCTCTTCATGAGAATCGAGTTAATTTTCGAGATCCGAATGTGCCTTGCATCTTTGAGCTGGGAGAGCGAATTCGAACCTATGATCATATCTTGACCGCCAGTCACCGTCAAGCTCTCTGTGTTTTCTGGCAGATCGCCCTCCATGATGTCTAAATTCTGTAAAAAAAAATCGTTTTAGAATAATGTATTTTAGATAACTTCACTTATTATTGAATTATAATAACGTCAACTATTTTTATTGTTCTAAATTATTTTATTTTAGCTGTTTATCAAATTGTAATTGCTCTTAAAGATGCCTCATTCAATGACTAAACTGTCTGGTCGTGCGGTAACGTTATCATAACATATTTTAATAAGAAACGATGACTAATGAATATTATTACTATATTTAGGAATCTGTTAAAACATTAACACTGTCTGTTCTTCCATTTTAATATTTCTAAAATAATGTTATAGTATAAATAACTTGCTAAGAGCTATGTCTAATGTTTTTCGTATTATAAAATAAAGCCACACTTAGTTTCTGCTTAGATATAATAAAGGGGAGAATCAATGGATACGGGCTGCTGATTGAATTACGTTGGAATTGGTGAAAGTGTAGGGTAGTTGGGGAACCAGTAGGTGACTGGATAGAATTTTTACATAATATGGCTTATTTTTTAGACAATACAACCTATATTCCGTAGAAATCAATGTTTCATTATTGTCCATCCATTGTTTTTAGCGCAGTTAAAATATCCCTTTGTTCATTGACGATGTAACCGCTATTACGATCGAAGCAGGTCCTTAGTTTGGGCTAAATGTTATCGGTTTATTTTACTCCCGATAACTACTGACTTCTTGAGCAAACTCTGTAGCTGTTATCGAGGCCTTTCCATTCACGACCATTTCAAAAGATAACGTTGCCGTACTGACTCATTAATATTATACTAACGCGACTGTATAACATTATTATTATATTTATACATTAAATTTATTTATCTCAATATTTTGTCTTAATTTTGAAATGTTGAAAGTTTTCCTCGCTAACGTTAAGTACGTTATATATAAATAGTGTCTTTATTGCCTATACTTATTGAAAAAAGTAAAATGTATGAATTTAAAGCTTGTAAAGTTTAAAATTTGTAATGTAAAACAGTTCTCCGATGCATTTTAAGCTGACTATATAATATTGTTCTCTGATTCAGAATCAAGTTTTGCAAATACATACTCTGATAGCTTGCCTTTTAGAGCTCTACTGATAATCGAAATTTACTACATACATATTTCAACATTCTTTTGACTGTTACTTTATTTTCCATTCTTTTTTTTGCGATTATTGGTTTATAAAATAAATATCTACCACCTGTGCAAAAATATCTCCTAATTTTATCAGTAAATTAATTAAAGAAATATAAAAACTTGTACTTGTAGTTTAAGTTCAAATAGTCTTTACGAAATATATCGTAATGTCGTTAGTTATGCTTTGACAATTTTATCAGCTTATACGTATTCGCGAACATATCTCTACGCAAGTATAAAATGTATGACTGAGTGTAATAACCAAGGAAGACCTTGATCTGTCCAGACGTATGTAGAGCCATTTGAGAAAAAAATATGGAATAAACAACGAACACAATGCAAACAGATTTTAACTTTGTCATAGCTCAGATAGAACAATACATGGGCGTGATGAGTATTGTATAACATCCTTGCTATATGACACTGACTTGTAAATACAATGCTCGTCTCTATTCACGGTAAAAATCAATTCCTACTTACGTTTTTACACAGCTGTTATGATGTCAAAATATAGTTCATGCAGAAGGTAGAGCTTGTTACATACTTTATTCTGCGCACGCGCATTTATTCTTTAGTTTTTAATAATATTATTTGTATATGTACTTGTTATGTTATTTAATTTATTTTATAAAATATTCATAATATTTAATAGTTTTATATACTTTTGATTGTCATTTTTAAAAATGTACCGTTGTTAAATATATATATTTTTTATTTTCTATTTATCTTAAAAAAAAAAACAAATGGTTACAGGCTGTTTGTTATTGGTATGCTATGATACTGATTATGATTTAATTTTAATTTACAGGCTCTATATATACTAAATAATTGGTTTTGCTTCAGTTGTTATTATGTAAGTAGATTTTTGTTAATAGCACTCAAGTATGTACCAGCAGTATGAGTCATAATATGAGGAGAGAAAGTCTCCGACGTAATAATCCTCTTTCACATGTGAAACTTCATACGTTTTAATAATTTTGAACTTTCATTATGGTCTTGTAAGAATAATTAGTTTGAATCAATCTTGAACTAAAGTAGATCTTTTAATACGTTTAAATAAATTATAAATTCTGTAAAGTATATTTAAATGAATTATATATTTTGTAATGTATAAAAAAAAAATGTAAGTTTGATATGCGTGTTAATAAAGCTATGGCTGTGGAATCAGTCGCCGGGGAGGCAGGAAGTTATCTCTCATTACGTTTTTTTATGGGTGTTGGTTACTCCCAGCGGCGGCACGCGGCATCATTCGCTTCAGTTGGCTCTCCTAACAAAGTTACAAACTACAATTTGTTCATCGTTATTATCTATGCTGTATCTATATCTATCCTGTTTTAAATTAAAAAAAAAATGTTAAAGATATTGCTAAGCTACTATTGAAGTGTAGTTAAAACGAACAAAGAGATTAGATCTTTTCTATAGAGTTAAGAGACTCGTTCAAGTCCCTGAGTCTCAATAGAGATATTCTTGTTGGTCGTAATCATTATATTAGACTAGACAGCTAGATAATAACGCATTCGTTTGACGAGTCGAGTGCGATGTAGAGTCAAACAGAAGTCTTCATACCTAAGTATCAAATAATCATTACGTTATATTGTAGTTAAACATTTAACTACCATATTATTTTATATGTTTGAATATTTAAAAAAAAACGTAACTTTAGTGACCCAAAAACATTTTGGTGAAAAATAATAGTAGAAGTGTCCAATATAATACTAATAAATTTGTCCCGTATCCGTTTTGCGTAGTTATGATGTTTTTGGAGACTTAGTTAACAAATATTCATAATAACATAAGCAGATAGTTGAGGCATAAAAAAAATTTATTTCAAAGAGAACTGATGTATATTGCATTCCCGTAAATTGAAAACAAAAATAAATAAAAGAAAATATCCTTAATTCTTTCATCACTCGAAGAGTTTTGGTTTGTAAAATAATATTAATAATTTCATAGAATTGAAATCTAAAATGGAAAGTGTCATGTGGAATATGCGCTAGCAATTAGTACTTCTAAGATTTTTTATGAAGATATCATATATATATATATTTTTTTTCATAATATTTAATTAACTCCAGAAATGTGTATGTTTATTTATTTATATGTGTATATATTCTCGCTGTATATGTTACCACGAAGTGTTTCTGATATACTGATAGGAATGCATTATATTATTTTGCTATTAATATGTTGTTATCGTCTTCGTTATTTGCTAATGTTAGAGGGCAATGTGTATTTTGTGTCATTGTCCTTCATATACCATGGTAGTGGTGATGGCCAACTGATTCACCATAGTCTTTAGTGCCATTAAGAAGTCAGGACGGCCATGAAGCGGAAACGGTCGACGACTCGTATTATATTTTAACATCGCAACTACGTGTTTTTTTGTTATCTTTTGGCAAAGCAAACGGTGAAAACTAAATGTAAATTTATTAGATTTTGATATTTTATTTGCTATAAATATTGCAGGAGCTTGTTAGAGACCAACTAACAAATGAAGTAATATTTGTAATGTTTCTTTTGCAAAATCATTTTTTTTCAAACCAGTTTTTCAATGAATACTACAAAAATGTTAATATAAAAAATATTTGCAAATGCGCCGGCGCCGCAAATAACTAGCCGTCTATTTACAGCAGCCCAAACGTAAACGAGTCATGTCGTCCCATTCTAACCCACAGTGAGAGCAAGATAACATTAGGTTTGTCGAATAAATGTATTTGGGGCAAATAGTTTGGCCAGGCCTTATGCCGGTGAATGTAATAAGTAATAACGACCAGAAGCCATGCCTTGTTAAATATGTAATCAGGTAATTTCTCTAAATAACGCCGGTCTTAACTCTCCGAAGTTATAGCGTAACAATTGTATTCGTAAACTGCATTCACATTGTCTAAATGTCATCATTATTGTTTTCTTACTCGTTAATATTCCTAACGAGATAACGTAAACGTGATAAAGCTCTATTCAAATTATTCATTAACTCTATGTCCTTTTCAAACTCTCTGTCAATATAATATATTTATCAGTGTCTAATGAGTGGCCTATTATTATCATTAAATTTCTATGAAATTCCTCATAAGTCAGAACATAGAGAACATAGAGCCTTGTAAATAGCGTAGAGTAACATCAATGTTTCTAAAGTACCCATATAAACATTATTGAATAAAAAAGTTCTAAGAAGAAGTATGACTTAGTCTTTAATAACAACTAAATCTGTAGACAGCTGTGCATCATCTTTACATGAGTGCGGGTCCGAGACGCACCGCACGCATGTGTGTGTGTACTCCTGTACGGTGTCACTTGTTGCTCGGGAGTCGGTGTCGGGTTCGTGAACTGTCGCTCTTGTAGAAGGAAATTACGGCCCGTTTAAACGGTCCTTAGCTGAGCTCACTCATAATAAAGGACCAACTGCTTACTGCAGGTAGTCACGTTGATTATCGCAGTTTTTACATATATTTCCTCTTTTAGTTGTGATCGACAATACGTACGACAGTTGAATTTTAATTTCATTGTCTCGAGTTGTACTTGTAGAATTAATACTTTACTAGAGTCTAATTACTCAGACAAATTAAATTATGACGACCATTAAGGTAATTTGGTTTTAAACAAGTATTTCGATCCTTTTTAAATAAAGAGTTTACGAACTTGAATTATTCTTTCCTCAATAAGTATAACATGTTTATCTCGGTTTTATAAATCGTAACTTTTCTAAGAATGTTGTCTTTGAATGTGATTATTTTTCTATATATATTACGCATACACATGGCTGGATGTTGCATCTATACTTTGTCTGTAGTTTACTGCTATCCTTGTCTAATCAATGCCTATGTGTCATATCTTTATTCTATTTCCAAATCAGAAGTTGTTTATTTTTAATGTCAATGTAAAAGTAACTTCCGTTTGATTCTGTTGTGTTACTAATTTCGTAGTCTATTATTTACCACTAACTAGCGAACTCTTTTATATTTTATACTTAAGGAATTCAAATGGTATCAATATAATTATGATATGTTAACTTTAGATGAAAGTTTTCGTCGACTTACAAAGGTAATATTAAGTGCGTACCACATGCTGCGTTTACTTTATCGGGATTTAAAATTAAGTACCTTATTGCCGGGAACAGTGCAGTTGACGGTGACCCATGAGGGATGCTTCGATGGCACACATTTACAATAAGGCAATAGACACACGCCCGACAATAATCTAGCGTTCGCGGACGCTACTACGAGGAAAAAGAACAACGCGGGGAGGCCCGACATGTTGCCGCGCTCGAGCGCCAGCACCGCACTACACGACTGTCATGCAAGGACTGCCGGGGCGTCCGCTCTCGGTAGCGCGTCTCGCCTTGCTTTTACAAAATATGCGCGCTCGGTAGTTATGCACCTATATTAATACGTGCCTCAATTATATCGATATCGATGATGAGAATTCATTAGTATCACCCGCCTGATTTTTTGCTAATTGCATTCAACACGCTTTATTAATTACACCTGTTGATAATGGATGCGAAGATAATTATAATAATTATCGTTCATCTATTTTATGACGTCAAATTTTATTTAAATCATGTTTTTCGGTAATGTCTAGAATCGAAATATTTTGTTGAGAAGCTAAGAGGTAAGAAATGCTAATAAGTGATTCCAAGTTTACCAAATCAATTTTACAAACTTTTATATACCCTTATCGAACCTTCTTGATAAAGACTTCTTGGTCAACATGAACATAATTTTCGTATTTTCTTTTTACTATGCATATTTATTTTTGTTTTAGTTATTAATTATTTTTTTATAAAATTATACAAGATTATTTTATCGACAATAACACGAAATACTAATAGCGTCTTCACTAGTCAGTCTTTGCTTTGTCTCATACTTTACAAGTTCATACGAACAAATTTCTGAACTACTGACGGCGGTTAAAGATGCGCTTAAAACTTAATTGAACTTTGTGATACCTCGCTCCTAATCAAGTATTAATTACCGGTTTTCTAATATATTTTGTACTTACAATATTGATATGATTTTAAAAAATATCATAAATTTTTACCGAAACTTTGTTTTTTTAATCGATAAGTCGACTGATATTGATAAGGTTAGGTGTAAAGATTCATAGATGATGTTAAAAAAATAAAATGGTCTGTTTTGTCCCAAATTTTAACACTTTTGTAAAACAAAGGTTGGCTTACGAATTCGTGCAAGTGATTTGTTAATTGATATATATATATATATATATATATATATATATTTACTTATTTATTTTTAATTTTCGGACTCTATTTTTAAAAATAAAAACTAATAAGTTTTTCTTTCGGAATAGTTTTTGTTTTGGTACAAGAATTTAAAGTTTCTCAAATAAATTTACTTCTGGCTTTCCTTCCTCGTGTAAGATAAAAGACCGGAGTACAGGGTACTAAATATACATAGAGGCTATGTATATTTAGTCATTATCTATAAAGCTACATAAAGTGATTTAAATCGAATGCATGTTTATTTGCTAATTATCATAATACCCGCATTTGTTTGTTCTATTGTAATTAGGTACCATAGGTAAAAGGTTAGGCCGAGCGTAAAACTATAATTAATGTTAAGCTTCACTTTAAATATTATATTATATTTATTTTACAATTAATCAACCATCAACTAATTAGAAGTCCATTTCGCCTACAAACGAATTTATAAATAGATATGTGTTTTATCGAGATTTTGTAAAGGTTGTCAACACATGTAAAAGTTAATTATGCCCAACTATTAATGTTTTTCTTCTGATAATAATCGATATAATAAATAAAAAATGTTTGTCCTCAGATGTATATCTACTGAACGGCAATTCCTTGCTGACTTCGTGTCGGGTGCTGAGTGCACTGCCGGTGGGCGGCTGGCGCGCTGGCTGGCACCCGGGCCGCGCGTGGAGCCTTCGCGCTGTGAGATCAAGCCGCCGCTGGCGACCGCCACGCCCGCCGCCAGGATCAGCCTACCTGTCATTGTCAGGGACCAGTATGGGGACATTGTCATCTCGAATGCACTTCGAGTTGAGGTACAGTCTTCTTCTTAGATTTTTTGAATATTTAAAAGAAATGTAAATAGTATGTAGTAATCTGTACAAATCTAAGTATACCTTTTCGGCAGTAATACGCCCAATTGGTTAATATACGTTGCGGTCATTGCTCAAATGAAAATTTCTCGAACGAACAGATATGTGGTGAGCCGAGCTATCTTCGTCGGAGCTTTTATTCAATTAGGCTTCCACGCGCTCCCCTACACTTCATTATTGTAAATTCAAAATTGCATATTCAATCTTTTGATAGAATGTCTCTCGCTTAATTTTTAGACGAATAATCCTAGTTAAATTATCTTGGCAAATGGATGAAATCAATCATCATGGCTATACGGAGTGTTTTCGCGTAAAAATGTTAAATATTTGCCCGATCTATCAATTAATTCTCTCCTATGCTTTGATATGCATCCTGAAAATAAATTCTCGATACTATATATTAGTTATCTTAAGTAATATATGCTTATACTCTGATGCACACTGAAGATTAAGTTTTCGATATAATATAATATAGTATCGAAAAGTATCGTTATATACCTTAGGCGTTTGTGGTTCCACTTTCTTAAGTAAGTTTATTTTGCGAGATCATCCGGTGGTGTAAAGGTGCCGTTTATAATTAATACATATTTAAAAATGCATTGCCACTCTTCATGTTAGGGGTTACCAGGACTTTTTTCTAAGAGGGTGGTACTATCTCGGTCAAGCCAGCTCGCATATGAGCTGTTGTCAAGCTTTACCACCTATTATATATATATATATATATATATATATGTCGCCTATAGCCGATGTTTATAACTTTTTTATTTACCATGAATTAATGAGATGGGGTCAGCTAATAATTATTTAAAAAAAAATATAACGCACCGAGAGCAAAAGATAGAAATAATCCGTTATTTACTGGGATACATTTAAAGGTCAATATCATTATTCACAATCGAGAATACGCCACGTGTCCAGAGGAGTACGATGAATATTTATGTATATTGTATTAAATCACTACATAGTACGATCCTATGAATTTAATTTGTTATAATAATTTGTATGAATAATAGAAAGGACTAACACAACGTTAATTTCAAAAGAAATTTATTCTTTGAAACTCCACAATAAGACACCGTTATAAAATAACCAGAAAAATATTTTTAACATCTGTCGACTTCAATAAGCCTTAAGTACAAAAATATATTTTCCTAGAATTATGACTATTGAAACTTATATCTTATATCATATAGTAGCAATGATAAAATAGTGTATGTCCATGTTGAAATAAATTCGTGTCGGCGGGTGGTGTTAGGTGGTGGTGCAGCGTTTAGAAGACAGCAGTTCCCGCGCCAGTCACGTGGTAGCGGAACAACGCATCGGGGTCTGCGACGTGCCCTACCAGAGCACCGTGCGAGATACCATGAACTTCCAGGCCATCACTATGATGAAGGTATAAAACTATTTAAATTTAAACCATATGTAATGGCACACCCAAACTTTCCTACCTAATTATTGTTTATTAACCGTTCTATTATTATCGAGAACAATTTGGTTTCAATTTGGAAATGAAATCCGATAATGCTGCGCTACCATATATTTGGTTAGCCGAATTTATATGATATTCGTTTAAAATTTGAAGAACAAAATAATATATGTTTTCCATCATAAATATATATTTTACTTTTTTTTATTGTGTATGTATGTATGTTAGCGTACAGGTTATAATTTTCATTTTTTAAATTAAAAGTATCACTTATTATTTTTTTAGTGTACACGGAACATGAGCTGTGAATAGTAAATTCTCATAAAATGAGATTTTCGAAGGTTTAATTAAAATGACGTTTATAATAGTATGTGCTAATTAATTTAAAAGAACGGATTGAAGGACGCATCCCAAAACCACTTAACGTCAACCACCAACGCGGATAATTGGATCACTTAGTGCTTAAATAAAATTAATCATTAAACTTCATAAAAATAATATTATATTATATATTAAAGAGTCTATTATAATATATTTGGTTGGTTCATCAATAAACAACATTTAATTTTAAGTTAACCATACTTAGAAATTTATATACTACCACGTGTTTTAAAAAAAAATTGTAGAATAGATAAGACGTATCTCCTTAGCTGAGACGCTAAGCTCTGTTGTTTTACCATTTGTGTGGTTAGAACCATTAATTCTTATTGATTATTATATTGGAGTTGGTTTTCTACGTAATATGTCATTGTGATTCAATGAGTTAAGAGTTAGTAGTTAAGTAACATTTTAGTACGTGTATATTTCATATATATTTGAAACTCACGATACAGATTGCGCCATTAATTAGAATACTTGTAGTAGCTTACATTTAGGTTAAATGATTTGATTAAAGAGATGTACATATTTTGTAGATTGTCTGGACTCGACTTGACTTTTGGATATAATGGTTTAAGTTATTTCATATGTATCTACATAAAAAAAATGACTTTTATAAAAAAAAATATTCCAAAAAAAATAATCATTGCCTAAAAAAATAATTGCCTATTAAAATTATATCGATAATATAATGTCGTTATTTTTGGAGGCGATGTCAGCCAAGGTAGGTTTGTAAGTACGTACGTACTTAAACGTGAAATGTCTTTGTGTTACCGCTTGCCGTTTGCTGAATTACGTCTCAGCGTAGTGTCTTATTAAAGTTCAATTATTTGGTTAATTAGGTATTGGTATTTTCGTCATTTCAAGATCGGAGATATTGTCATAATATATTGTCGTATAACCATTTATAAATGGGTTTAAACAGGTATACGTATTCCGTCACGTATATCATTCGTATAAAATAAATTGTAAAAGTAAATTTCTTAAAGTATTTTCATATTATTATTGCACTGTATAAATATATGTATATTGTAGTGTTTCCAACAGTAAAAATAATTGTACTTACATTATATTATCGTCAATCAAAATCGGTTCACCCAGTCAAAATATCGTTTTGACAATACTAATTTGACGTCGAGAACAATTAAAACTCTTTTTTTTTTTGACAAAATTTAGCTATAAAATTGACCATAGTTTTAAACATTTTCTCTTTATTTTAATTATTAATGAAATTTAATATCTACAATAAGTGAATAAGAATATTTATCGTTGATTTTTTATGATTCCTCTGGATTTTTTTAATATAAGCTATGTAAGTATAAAATATATTTTATTTACCACGTCGAGATTTTCCAATATTCTCGGGATATTAGTGATAATTGCATCAGAGAGCTTTCCCGCCTAAATAGTTAAAGCAATTTACTGATCTAGCGGCGGATTTAAAAAATAGTCCAACTAAACAGTGTTATAGCCTCCTGCGATAAATACTCGGGGGCTTCATATTTTAAAGCATTGAAAAATGTAAAACAGGTAAAATAAATTTTCCACGGCCAATATATGTTTTATTTTTTTTTTGATGGATTTAATGTATATTTTCAAATTTGTTTTTCGTTGGTGATAAATAAAAGGAATTTATTGTAAAAACTAATTCTATTTCCCACTTTATTTTTTTGCTTTCCCGAGTCTAAAAGAAACTATTATTTTGACATTATATGTATCAAGTCTTTATGTCATGTAAATTGCTTCCAATTATATTATATTTTCTAAGATAGAATGATGGAAGCTTATGTGCTGTGGCACCTTTAAATTTAATGTATTATATTTTCGATAACTCCTAGCTATAATAGATTCTACGTCTATCAATGAAACCTAGAGTAGAATGTCTGAACTGAACAATACTATTTAAGATTTCAAAGTAATCGAACCTGGCTTTGGCGATATCAGTTGGATGTCTAATTTTCCTAACCGCATATGATGCTAACCGTAAACAGTTAGCTAATGTGTAACTTAAACGATAACGATTGTGCCGCCATAACTAAACTTTAAGTAGGTGTGCATTTCACTGGAACTCTTAGGAATTATAGTTTTTTTTTATTTTATTAGCTTTCTTTAAAGATTCATTATGTATCTGATAGGCTACTTAGACTTCGATTTTAGGATGTGAATAATAGTTTTACAATTAACATTAAACAAGGACAAGACTTCCTAACAATACTACACTTAAATCCTACATTTGATTTTTTAGCCGTATCAGAACTACTCATTTGAAGAAATCCGCTTAACAAGCGGCGCGTGGGCCGGCGCCGGCGCTCTCGAGGCGATCGGTGGCAGCGGCCGCGTGCCCGCCGAGCGCATCATCGTCGACGCTCAACGTGATGGATCCTACGTAGCGACCTGGATACCAAGAGTGTCAGGAATATACATCTTCCGATGCACCTTAGATGACCATCCTGTTTCGCAGGTTTCCTACTATGCACAGTATACATTTATAAATGTCTACTGCTTCTAACCACATATGAAACACTAACTATCTTTATGCAGGATTTAAGAGTAGAAGTGGTAGAGAATGCCGGAGAAGAGATAGGCGCGGAACGTTGGGAAAGTAACACGGCTCCGTACCGCTTGCGACGCTACGTTGCGGAGTCCACGTCCGGGTTGCGCGTGCGTGCGAGTCCCAGCCTGCAGTCCGAAGAGCTCGGCCGCGTGCCCGCCGGCGCGCGCCTCGCCTTTGTCGAAGAGGTATAGATAATGAATTAGTCAAGTAGTAGGTGCGCCATCTCCATAGAGAGCTTAGCTAACACATTAGACGTGATCGACCTTTTATTTCGTATAAAAGGTTTACGCGCTTTTCATTTTAATCTTATCATGTAGTATAAATTTTTTTAATAGTAGATATTTAAAAAGCGAATGTATATTTTAAAATAATACTTAATAAATGCATTCAATATCCTTGAATGTACTTATTACTGATGTATCTTGTCACATCCAACAATAGTGACAATTGATGGCAAGTATGCATTTATTAATCGCTTTAAAAATTGTAATGAACCGCTATTATTTTGTATTTATTTAGTATATAAATTTTATTAGCTTAGATTTTAATAAATATATATCTATATCTCCTTCTTTATATAATACGCTATAACTATACAATTACATACAAATAAATGTGCAACTCTTCTTATGCTTACTAAGTTTAATTTGCACTCTTTATTATGCTTCTAGACAGCCACGTTGTTACTAATGTTTGGGCAGTGTGACAATATCCTTCCAGCAAGTGAAATAATGGGCAGGCGTACACTACTACTATTAATGTTGAGACGATACGAATCGTTGATCGCAGTTGATTAACAAGGATGGAACATGGGTGAGGCTCAGCGGTGAGTCTGCGCAAGCATACGCAGAGGGCAGTGGTGGAGTAGGCTGGTGCATGCAGTACAACCGGCAACTCGACCGCACGCTTCTGCAGCCAGCCGAAGAAGAGGAATCGCAGGTGAGCTGGTGGCTCTTCTTCTAAAATATAAAAATATACCGCATTAGCTCACTCCTGATACTTGTACTGGGAAATGCATTGATTATTTAATGAATTTTTATGAATTTAGGAAGAATACATGGCCAGCTGGAGCGGTTTTAAAGAGAGTCAAGTGGAAGCGAATCAGTGGCAAGATGATGAAGGCGATGCGGCCAGTAATGGTAAAATAGTTGCCCTGAGTTTTCTTGCTCCTTGGCTAGATTTGTAGGAAAGTCTTGATTTTATGGGCACTTAAGCAAAAATAATGTTCATGAGTGTTTTGTTCTTTTCTCACTACAGATTTGAGTGCTGAAGATCGACGCTTCCCATTTTCTATCCAGTGTGATTTAGCAACTGAGGTAAACCAAGTTCTTATATTGCCCATTGCCCGTGGCCTCTAACTATAAGATAGTTTATAGTGATTGATTAAACGTGTTACTTTTCACTAAAAATAATATTATTGGCTATTATTACAGAGTGAAGGTAGTATGAGTCCTTTCCTATTCGGGGAACCCAGCAAGCGAGATCGACATATGCGAACTGAATCTAGTGCCTCGCCGTCACCTAAGTAAGATTTCCGTTTAATTATTTTTTATATATGTCAATAGTAAATTAATAGCTGTTGTCTGATACTCCGTCCGAGTGGACTACATAAGGGTGGTACAAGTCAGTTCGAGTTCATGACTACTAATAGAACCCAGAAAGAAACCATGTGATTAGCCTATACGATTTGTATAATTGTAACTGGCATTTGTAAGACTTTTTTATTTCGTTTTTTTTTTGGTTGACACTCTATCACGTAAATTTTAAATTATATTCGTTAAATATGTATATAACGATCGGTTTTCAGGCGAACGCCACGCCGCAACAATGGAAATAGCGATGAATGGAGTTCACCTGTTAAACTCGGCTCGAGTGATGACGTGAAGAATGTTAAAGAGGTAATTGAAAATAAATTTAGGATTAAAAAGCTTATTGTACATTTCACATTTTCCAACTGTATTATTTCCTATTATTTTCACTTACAAAATACATTTTTAGCCTGCAATCTCGGATCCTCGGGATGATGCCAAGTCGAGCCGCGTAGCTCAGACGGGAACGCAAACCTCACCAGACACCTCTGTTGATGAGGCTGGTAATTCGCACTTCGATGCAGCAATCGAGGTAATTATATTTCATGTATCATTTACGATTACTGCCCTTTTATTTAATATATATGTGTTATGTCGAACAGGATGATTCAGAGAGTCCTCAACGAATAGTACCTCGCGAGCAGTCGCGCTCATCCCGCGGGCGGCGTGGCGCTTCTCCCCCACCGCTCCCCGCGCGCTCCTCCCTTCCACGTAAGCACGCGCTGAGTCCTGCGCAGGCGGAGTCTCTGAGGGCTGTGTTCGCCGCACTGCTGTGGCATGAGGGTCAGTAATATAGTATCTCCATACATTATGTATCCTTTGATAGTATCATGAATATATTATGTTGATTCGTTCGGATTAGGTTTAAAATATATTATGGATTTTTTGCTGCAAATAGATTTATTGTTTTATAACCAGTACGGTTTCGATTTTCATAATCTTTCTATATTTAAGAAGGCGGTAGGTAACCAGTTCATTTAAGGAAACTTATTGATAATTTTAAGTAAGCAACATATTTCCAGGCACGGTACATGACGCGATCGCGTGCGCGGCCTTCCTCAAGTTCCACCCGCAGCTGCCTAAAGCTGGCGCGCGCGTCGTGACGCGACCGCAGCATGACGCGCCGCTGCCCCGCCCGCAAAGACACTCCGTTGAAGTGTCCAATGCCGGTGCGTTGTATAATCGTTATATGATATATATTCTTAATAAGTACTTAATAAAATATAATGTTTAATATCAATTTATATATGCAGGACAATATTTACACATCCATCCATCGACTTTGGAGTCATTGACGAGATCTGGCACAGAGGCCTGTACGAGTCGCGCTCGCAAAGCTGATATAGATATACCTATCCGCGAAGAAGACTCGGGATCAACACATGTTGAAGAAGGTTTGCTGAGAAAACAGATACTTTTTGTCGTACTTGTTACTTTTTACTACTTTATTCATTAAGTACATATTATTTATATTTAAAATTGTTATGGACATAAATGGTTCAATAAAAAGAAAAGTAATTTACTATAGGACGATACCTTTTTCATTATTTTTTGTACATGCTGGTGCTCATGTATTTAGGTATAGTAATAATCTTATAAAACGAATCAAATAAATATTTCTTGTATAATCAGTGGCGTCGCCCGCTGTGGTGAATGTGCTGCCGCCGGCCCTACGTGCTCTTGTGGCTTTATGGGACGCACTCAATGATGCTGATCAACTAAATGCTGCTACGGACAAGTACATTTAATTTTTTTTATCGGTCATTTCAATATTTTTTTAAAAAAATTAACTAAAACCTTATTTAAAAATTTTGCATTAATATTATTTTAGGTCCAGAAAGGATACTGCTGAAAGGAATGAGAATGAAGACTCAAGGTTGAACATCTTCGATAAACGAACGAAGGAGTTTAAAAGTGGAAGAGCACCTTTAACTGGTTTGTTCAAAATCTTAATTATATCTTCTTTAGGGTTATTTTATATGTAGTATTTCTTGTATATTTTTGTATATCGTTTATATAGTTCGCTGTGAGTTATGTGGTGGGAAGAAAGTGCCACCTCCTCTCGCAGCACACATGCGTAACCTGCATCCGGGCTGCCACGCACTTACTTCCCGTGGATACGACCGCAACGGTTCATATAAACTTGCTGATCCCTTGCCTACTAATAATGACTCATCCAGTTCCGAGTGTGGACAACTGGCGCAGGGTTAGTACAGCTCCGTAATGAATTATTTTGAATCGTTTAAAAATTAAATCGAAACGTAATACATATATTTCTTTATCAACTGCCAACATTTTATATGACTTCTTTCTATCTGGTATTTCTACTGTTCTTATTATCCTTTCCTTTATTTGTCTAATTCATCAATTTAATTCTTTAATTTCGATGTTATATAATTTTATAAAAGTTTCTTATAGCATTTGTATTGTATGATTATTTGTATGTTTTAATTCTGAATAATTTTTAATTATCCTATTATTATTTTTGTTTTTTCCTTTATTTTGCTCACCAAACACGTGCAGACCTTATTGGTGTGACAAAACGCGCTACGTTATCAGCTTACCAGCTGTGGTACATATACTGCGGGAGATGTCGTGAGCGCTCCTTGAAGGCGGCGCAAATGAAGAGCTTGGAGCCGGAGCATGCCTCGGGCGCGATGCGCGTCCGACCGCGCCTGGTCGTGCCGAGCGACCTCGACCATCTCGCTATTAGAGACAATGCCGTGTTTCTACTCGATCTCGCGCCACTGACTAATTCTGGTTAGTACTATTGACTTTTATAAATCTATTACACGCTGACAATTCGTGTACGTTTGTATCATTTGTTGCTTTAACTTATTTTGAATCAATTACCACTGTTTTTGCCCTTCTTTACTCATGTGGTTGTGTGTAAAAGACAAATTTTCAGCGATAAGTCCGCCTTGAGAAGTAGCTTACGAACTTCTTGTATATGTAGATTTTTTACATGGTTTTACATCAATGGTGGAGAGATGAAGTGTTATTAATGAATAAATAGTAGCATAAAATAAGTTCAAAATTTTATATTACGATATTTCATAATATACAGAGCCTGGTAGCGCTGGCGGGTGGTGCGAGGTAGGAGGCCGAAGCCCTCCAACGCCCCCGGGTAGCGTGTGGCAGCCTGCTCCACCATTCCAGTGTCTGCCGGCTTTGGGCGCCGCTCCTAAGACCTCAGCTCAATTGCCTGACACTGCACGCTACCACTCATTAGGCAGACCAGCAGTAGTGGTGAGACAGTGATTCAAAGATAGGAATCTTCAACCATGATATATTCTACCACGTATTCTGCTATGTAATATATATTAACATATATATAGATATTAAATCGTTAAATTCTGAAGAGTCGTAACTTGCATATTAATTTTCAAGACAAGAAGTGCGAACTGGTTTACTAAAATGACACCTGTTTTTGATACGGTCTCTTTAATTGTTCAATACACGTGTTCAGAACGAAGGCGCGTCAACATCAAATGAGGCTGGCGTTTCTCAGTGGGGGCGTGTGCCCCGCTCAGTATCCATGGGGCAGGCGGGGGGACGTGATCTCGCTAATGCCGCTCGACCACCCCTCGCTGACTTCGAGTCTGACTCCCAGGATACACTCACAGGTTGGTAAACCGCCAAAAATGTGAGGGCTATTTTAAAAAAAAATATATACATTTTTTTTTCTTATAGGAGCTGGATCGTCCCTTCTTGCTCAACCTAGCGCAGCTCTACAGAAGCTGGTTGGTGGTGGGGAATGGGCGAGTGAAATATGTGCAGTTTCAGCGTTTGAACCACCCCAAGTTGATCCTGAAGTATTAATGCGGAGTCCAGTGCTAGCGTTCATACTCGCTAAGCGTGATCTGCCCGCTTATCGCCAGAAAATGGATGCCTCAGTGAGAATTAATACAGTTCGTCGATATGCGTTTGAAGTAAGTATATGAAAAATAATAAAGAACCATCAAATGGTGTCTTAACCTTATTCTTTAATATATTTTTGTTGTCAACTTAAGTAGGAAAATATAACCAAATTGTGTTGTTTCAGGCAATGAATTGGCTTTTGCGTTCGACCACACAACCAACCAGTGTACATGATGTCATGTGGTGGTTCTGCAACGCCCTTGATAAATATGCACGCATCGTGCCTCCGCCATTTTCATTTGAAGACAATAAAGAGGTTAATATTTTTTAGAAGTTAATTATATACATCGTTGTCTTTTCGATATCAAACAAGTCAATATATATGAAAATAAAATGTTTTTAATAAATAATAGAACGCGGTAAATGTCATGCCAACGGCGTCGGCTGCTGCGATTTGCCCGGGAGGTCGTGCAGCCCGGGGCGCCCGGGCCGCATTTCACGCGTTTCTGGGCTCGGTGAGCGCGTTGGCGCCTTCGTTGGCCCCCGCCAGTGCGGCAGCGCTGCAGGCCGTACGCTGCTGGGCGCTGCACTATTCGCATCATGACCGCGCCTTCTTGCACCGGTTAGTGTTACTATAGTTACTGATGGATTTTATTTTAATAGACAATACTATTTTGTATAGTCTCAAGAGTTAAGTTCATTCATCGTCGCAATGTCCGCAAGTTGTTGTTTTTACTGACAACTAATACATTTTAGTGTAGAGCTTTGCAACATGATCAATAAGAGTAATGTTTTTTATCATACTGGTATATTACAACCTGCCAAACATTTATAAAAACAACTCTAGTGTGGTTAGTTACAAATTGACTTGTGTCCAAGATATTTTATATTTAAACACTAATGCCTTGCATAATTTTCATATAAATACATAATTTTCATATATATTTCTATTTTACATTGAAAGTATGTATACAAATTTAATTATACTAATATAACCCATAATTAAGATTTCCTAGTAAGTATTATTAAGTATGCTTTTTTTTAAGTATTAAAAATGTATTTATTGCAAACATCAAACTTAAATGTCTGTCTGTAAATTATCAATGCTGCCGGGACTAGATCGCAAGTATTTAGCGTAATTAGCAAGATCTTATCACACCCTGAAGACGGTCCCTGTGAGGACGATTCTTTCGATGCTCTTCAGGAGAGCTACCAGAGCTTTATGAACAAGGTATTTTGTAATAGAACTTCAAACTTCACTTTAAATATATTACATGTCTAACTACTTCTTATTATTTTGTATAATTAAAACTGAATTGTAAGTATTTAAGACATACACCTCTGCAAATACTAATTTAACTAATTCTCTTCCACAAACAGCAAAATTATGTTTGGGGTTGTCCTGATGTGACGGGTTGGTGCGAAATAAGTGTGTCATCGCGGCCAGCCATGGCAGGTTCATTGACTGATGGGACTACGGAGACCTTCTGGGAGTCCGGAGAAGAAGACCGCAATCGAGCTACATGGCTTCAAATAGCCTATTCAGGACCTTCTCATCGAGACCGGCCGCACATTGTGTGCGTACACATCGATAATACAAGAGACACCGTGGTATGTATTTTTAGTATTATAAGTAGTGCTTTTCGGATATTATGCTAAGGTCTAAAAATAACGTAAAACTAATTTTCAGAACAAGATTGAACTGATGTCCTTCTTGTACAGCAGCGGGTCAAGTGAAATGGTTCATATGAAAGACGTGCAAGTGGATAGCAAATGTGCTAATTGGATGTGTTACACTTTACCGAGTAAGTTGCAGAAGCCAATATATATACACCTAGCATTAACAAAAAAGAAATACAGTGTCTTTCACTGTTTCATAAACAAAAAAAATTTTTTACATTTTGTTTATAAAACACAGCTTAGTACAAAAATTATACATGTATGTATTTCGCTGTAATAACTTTTTCATTAACTGGAATCACGTTTTCACTAAACCGCATCATGTTTGTAATTCATTTATCATCCATATCAATATTAAAACCGCGGGTGCATAGTGTATGTTTTCTCAGGGACGTCGTCGTCGTCGGTGCGTGTGCGGTGCGAACTACACGGCCCGGAGGCTACTGTGCGCGTGCGGCAGGTGCGCGTGCTGGCTGCGCCCGCGGCAATTGAAGAGCTGCCCACCTCGCACCCGATGCACTCGCTGGCGGAGCGTGACACCCTCAGGGTGTTCCGTCTACTCACTTCACATGTATATACAAATAAAAAAAAATATTTTTATATGATACAAAAAAAAAATAATTGTTGTATTATATTTATAATTTTGTTTTAGGTGTTTGGTAAATTACTGGAATGGGAACAAAGCAGCAGTGACTCTGGTGAAGGAATCGCGGCTGAGGGGGCAGTAGGTGATGACAGTGACCTCAGGGAACACGTGGTCGGTATTTTATTCGCCGGCCATAAACTCACGTCTCTGCAAAGACAGGTTTGTATCCAACATTAATGACGCTCCGTGACTAATTTACCAATTTGCTGAATACATAGGCCAAGCAACATAATATTAATAGCTTACATAACCCCATGTTAATGTAGGTGATGGCCCACATCGTGATGGCTATCGGCTGTGAGGCAGCGCGCGTCCGGGACGACTGGGAGACGGCGCTGCTGTGTGCGGAGGCGGCCGTCGAGGAGTCCCCGCGCCCGCCCCACACACAGGACAACTACTGCTTCGAGATGCTCTCACTCGTGAGTATTAGACCTACCTATATTAGAAGATAAATGGGCTACAGGTACTTTTTTTAATAATATTTCCAAGAATAAATATTTCGTTAAAAGTTTAACAAATTGATAATATCTTTGGTTCAGTACAATTAAAAACTGTTCTTCTGTTAAATTATAATTTATTTTATTATAGTTACTGGCTTTGAGTGGAAGCTCTGTTGGTCGAGTACATCTAGCTCAGCGTACAGAGCTCTTGGTGGATTTGCTTGCGCTGCTTCATACAGGCAGCGAACGTGTGCAGAGACAGGTGAATTAAAATTGTTGTCAAATTAACTGTACAATGAATAATTATAGAATCTGTAAACAATTAAACGCCGATTTATAAAAGGTAAATAAACGAATATACACAATACAATATCTATCTTAAAATGTGAGCGTTATGTTGTTGATAAGATTCAGTGGTTTGTGGCAAGATTAAAATTGAGTGACTTGACGCTCAAAGTGTTTTGTGACCACTGTCACAATATGGGGTAGGTTTTAGGACTTTGTCACAAAAACCTACCCCATAATCAGAATATTTATTAACTATAGTTTAGTTAAAATATGGACATAAACCGTAATTGTTGTATAAGTTTTGTATAAAAGAAAGTTGTGTTAGTTACACTATTTATAACTCAAGAACGGTTGAATCGATTTGGCTGAAAATTTGTGGGGAGGAAGCACACCAGGAAACGGACATAGGACACTTTTTATCCCGTTGGACCTCGTCTATTTATTTATTATGTATTATATTATTTCCTTGAAATAATAATAGGGCTTTTCGTAGAGAACAATTTTTAAATAATGTTGAACAAAAAGCTCGAGCGAAGGAGTGCCTTACGAGCCCTGTGATCTGAAGCCCTCGCACACGGAGTCGCAGTCAACTAACAGCTAGTATTTAAATAGACTTCTCTTTCATGGAGACTTCGTGCTCAGTAACATTCTCCTTTTTTATTTAGTGATACAATTAAAACTTCTCTATCTTTCTTTCTAAGAACTATATTTCTGTCACTCATGGTAACATAATTATAAACATTTTGTGGGGCGTGTGTCTCAATATGTGACTATTCCTTGACTTTTAACCCTCGAAAGCCACATTGCCTTGCTGGATATATTTTAAAGAACTTCATGTGTGTATATGACATATATTTTTAGGTTATCTTAACTATAGGCACTTTATTGACTCAAGGACCTCAAGTGATTATAACATACGATTAAAAATACCTCTGTGAGAAAACTTTACTAAAAAATATTTACCATTTCTTAACACCGTTAAAGTCAATTATTTGATACTAGTGGACGCGACAGACATCCTTTCTTAAAAATTACTGAAAATTGGTGTTAGTAAAATTAATATTTATCAAAAATAATAATATAAAACCGACCGATTCAATTGCTTCAGATGACATTCTGCAGCGCGTATTTCATCAATCTCGATAAGTATCTGACAAACGTCTGACAGTTATGAGAAATAATAAAGTTACATTAGTAAATTATTAGTAAGTTATTTTAATTTTAAAATTTCGCGCAACTTTCTTATTTTTCTCTTTCGTAGAACCGTTTTTAGACAGTAACAAAAACAACAAAAAAAATTGCGAAATCAGTTCAATAGTTGTCAGGTTTGTCGCTTGCAAGGAGAAAATGAAAACATTTTATATATATATAGATTATAACATATACGTTGTCGAGTAGTAATATCTCTTTAACAAATAAAGGTTGAGTCAAAATCGATCAAATAGTTTTTGCTTTAAAGCCGGACAACAGATAAACCTGAATGAAAACTATTGAACTGATTTTTTAGACCAAAGGTTGCACTGAGTGGGGATCGAACCAACAGTCTGGCTTCGTAGCAAAAGGTACGGACCACGAAACCAACTGGCTTGTCAAAATGTACTTTGATATCGGTTTTAGTGACAATAGCGTCATAAACAATGAAGTTTCACATGTACGCTTCCATTGTCATTAAACTCAGTCCCCAACCTCACAATAATACACACTAGTCATCAGAAGGCTTCCAGGCACATCGTCTTGACTTAAAAAACTCACAGAATGATATGTCAACCACGACTGCAACATACGGTTGGCCGATTGCTATTATGTTTACCCTCTTTTTTTTATTTCGGGGTTAGACGACAGGTTATTCGTTAATTCCTCCAAGAACCTTACGTCCTTAAGCGGGGTCTGTTAGATCACCTGACACACATACGCAGCCTTTTCCGGGGTTTACCTAGGACAAGTGGTCATACTAGGTAAATCCAACTTTGACTAAGAGGTCAACCAAAGAATCTAACTCAGACGTTCAGCCTGTGGGAACCTTCGGAATATTTTCTCGTCTCAAATACCACATAGATTCAAAACGAAGACTTAGCAGTAAGACGTTCGCTTAGACTTTCGTTAGTAATGTCTGATTTTATACTAGTTTAAGATGACGAATCTTAAACTAGTATACAACGAGAGTATCTTAAATAGTATAAAATGAATAGTTAGAGGATGTCAAAAGACGTCATGGTAATCAAAATATCAGTGCTCTTTTAGGTCTCAAAATTGCACATATGAATTTATTATTTATTACTCTGGTTGAATATGATTAGGGCATGGATAACAATCCTAATGTTATCGTGTTATCTCATAGGTTATATCCCTGCTGCGACGAATGATAGCTGAGGTGCCTCCACACAGGATGCTCTCGGCACTCCGTTTTGGTGGGGACGTTTCTATCCAGTAAGATATATTCATATCTAGTAACGTATTCGATTCTTTTTGAAATATTCGTAAGTTTTTATAGAAATATTTTTTGTTGTTAAAAAACTGACCAATTAATTTTTACGCAGAGTAACGCTGTTGGACCACTTGGTGTGCTACGTCGGAAAGGCGATCACTGTACAAGTAAAGGTGAAAGGCTCGGGTTCAACGAGCCCGGGCACTGTCACCATGGGCGGCAGCGTCGCGCCCACCTTCCCCGCCGTGTGGTTCATGAGGGGAGAAACCACAAAGAAACATGCCCATTTAGTGGCTAAACTTCTCACTGATATGGCTGAGGTGATTTACGATTTTTATAAACATTGAATTATATATAATAGAAGTAAAAATAATATTTCAAATGGTCTTATTTCAAATATGTTTAGCTTATTTGAAATTTGTTTATAGGTCCGAGTCTTGCCCATCTGGATGATTTTTTATTCTATATTTATTTAATTAACAAAGAAAAATGTTTTGTAAATGCTTAAGTTTTCAAGTATAGTTAGTAATAATTTTATAGATATATAGTTACTAAAAACATTACTTCTCGTTAGGTATTTCCGGCTAATAATGTCGTTCGGCTAATAATGTCTTATAAATGTTTCAGGACAAAGTATCTGATTCGTGGGGTAAAGAAACGAGAGGCGCTCTCGGACGGTACGTGTTCGTGGTGGCCCAGATGGAAGACGCCGACAGACGACCCCCTCGTTGTATCTCTTTGCCTACCGTATGGCTCGCACTAGCAGCACTATGTGTCTGCGATCACAATCATATCGAACAGTGAGATATCGTTCTAATATAAATGTCGTTACTTAAATCTCATTTGTCATTAAATAAAAAAACATCTAAAACTGCGTTTTTTCCAGGATAAATGGATCCAGCGAAGGTCGTGAATCTCGAAACCGTGACTCCGTGGCCGAGGCCCGTTCCTTCTGCGCTAATCACGACGACGGCAACACGCTGGCGGTCATCGAATGCCAGACGTGCGGGCCGCTGTGCGCCGAGTGCGACCGTTTCCTTCATCTCAACCGAGCCGCGCGCAATCACCAGCGACAGGTTACTAATAATAATTTTGTATACATTTAATATTTATATCGCGTTGTTTCGGTTTTCTTAATAACTAAAATATCATACATTATTTGTATAAATATATAATTCATTAAGTTTTTTTTTAGTTCTCAGAAATAAATATGTATTTTCATTTCTGTCTTTCAAGATATGCAAGGAAGAAGAAAGCACAATACGTGTCGATATTCACGAAGGTTGCGGACGCGCCAAAATGTTCTGGTTATTGCTGCTTGTGGATCGACGCACTCTGAAAGCGTTGGTGGAGTTCCGCGCCATCGAGAGCTCTCGTGAAGAGAACGTTGCTGGGGTCAGCGTGGGGACCGCGGGTACAGCTGACGAGTCAATGATGCTCGCGGGTGTCTGCCGCTTCTGCGGTGCTCGCGGCACCTCTGGGTTACTTGCTATTGGAAACGTCTGCGCTGATCAACAATGCCAGGTGATATTATGGCATAGATTGTAATGTTTGAATCAGGACATAGATTGTAATGTTTTGTACCAATTTTGGGAAACTTTACCACTAATTATGATTACTTTTATGTATTAACTAATTATGATTGCCAGGAGCACGGTCGCGAGGCGTGCTCGCGTGTGCTCGGGTGCGGGCATGCATGTGGCGGCGTGCGCGACGAGCCCACGTGTCTCCCGTGCCTGTTCTCGTGTGCGGGACCGGAGGCGCTCCGCCAGGACGCGGATGATATGTGCATGATCTGCTTTACCGATCCTCTGCAGGCCGCGCCCGCTATACAGGTCTGTATTGAGATATATATATTATTTATTTTTATTTAAATGGTGTAAAACAGTTAATTATTTGATATCACAAATAACAAATTAAATAATATGTAATTTCATCTGTCACGTAAACATTTTGGTGTTTTAATATGAACTTCGAAATATAAACTTTTTTTTGGCATTTGGTAATACTTTTCTAACCTATACAAGAGCGCTCTTTTATCCGAACTGATATAGAATCTGACAAAAATAAATGCTGTAAATTCTTTTTAAAGTTATACAAAAAATAACGTCCTAGAACGCGTGGAGACGATTAAAATATTCACATATCAACTTAAATCGGCAATATATTAGTTCAATAAAATATTGTACGGATTTAGAAGTCGTAAAATTTCTACATAGCTAGAGCGTAAATGGAACAATGTTATCGGTGTGGTATATTTTGATATTAACTATATATGCAATGAAGTTTACACAATGTGTTAGTTTAAAGAATATGAAAGAAGGTTTACGTATAATAGGAGGTCGTGATGCCTTGCCTGGAGAATATCCTTATGTTTTAAGCATAGAAGCAGGAAGTATTACAAGACCGGCAGTCAGCCGGCTCCTGTGTACGTGTGCTTGTATTAAACCTACTTGGAGCCTGACTGCAGGACATTGTATACGTTCTATGCAATCTTTCATCGACTCGGAAGAAAAAACTATATTTCTACGATATAATCCATCGCACACAGAGGTTGCTTTTGTTAAAGTACTGTCTATGGTTATGAGTCCTAATTCTGTGAGGTTTTATCAACCCTTCCTAGTTCTTAACGACGTAGGTATTTTAAAAACGGAAAAAATTGTTCTTTCTAGTTATGCAAGAATAAGTTCCGTCGACTATTCCACTCTATATGGGCATCAAATATCTGCAGTTGGCTACGGGTTAATGTTAGGTGATCAAGGCTGGTTCGATGACACGCTCTCACTAAATAAATCTCTGCAAGTAGTAGATGCGATGATTATAAAATGCGATATTAATGTTTTTCCTAAGTACTGTTTAGCGGGTATCTGTGAAAAATGGACTTCTTTGGGCAACGGAGATTCTGGAGGACCAATCATTCATTCCTCTGGTATTGTGGGTGTAATTACAGGAGGAAAGAAAATACCTTTGAAAATGAATTCTTTTACCGATAAATCATTTATCGGTATAATCACACCAGTTAGCCATCTCATGGATTGGATAGTAAATGTTATTAAGTAAAATGTATTATTTTTGTTGTATTAGTTTAACCATGCTATTATTAATATTAAACATCTTACAAAAATAAAGTGCTAGTATAAGACGATATTAGTACGTGTCTTCAGATAACAAGAACACTAAGAACCTCACTATAGTTGAAGCTAATATAGTTGAACTATAGTTGAAGCTAACGGAGGATGAAGTGTTTATTACCAATAGACTGTACCAGTCTAGTTTTAGCTAAGCACTTACCATTAGGAAGCAAACCACGAGTAAGATTTAATGTAATATGACAGAACCGTTATCTTATTTATAGGTGTTTGTTTTTCATCTTTGCCACTTATTTCTTACATTATAAATATGTTACATACTTAAATTACAAAAAAGTATTGGGATTAATAAATGAATGATATAGTTTATTGCGCCTGTAACTGAATGTATTTTAAACCCATTTTATTTGGAGAAGTTTGCATTATATTTAATAGAATATTAAAAATCCATAAATAAACGGAACCTAGTTCCTAATACGGAAGTCGAACCTTATATTTTATTTTTTCTGTGAACAATTATTTATTATAGAAGCCAATTTAAGTACGTATTTACTCTATACATATAACTCTATACATAGTAGAATTATAAAAGTTGGTAAAATATCAAAACATTAAAATATTATTTCAGTTATAATAATTTCGCAGTTCAGATATAATAAAATTAAAGAAAAAGGTTTTTTTATGATTATAGAAGTAATAATTTTAAATTTCCTATCGAAAGCAATGTTATCGGTGTGGTTTATTTTGATATTAAATATTCTTGAAATGAAAGTTACACGATGTGTTAGTTTGAAGAATACGAATCCAAGTAAAGAAGGTTTACGTATAGTGGGAGGTCGTGATGCCTTGCCAGGAGAATATCCTTATGTTTTAAGTATAGAAGTTGAAATAATAATAAAAAACTCATCAGTTAACTTGAATATGTGTACGTGTGCTTGCATTAAACCTGCTTGGAGCCTGACAGCTGCACATTGTATATTTGATATGGAATCTTGGACCTTCTTGGGAGTTAAAAAATTTGTTCTTCGGTATAAACCATCACATACGGAGGTTGCTTTTGTTAAAATACTGTCTACATTTACGACTCCTAATTATTACAGCTCCTCTCGACCTTTCTTCATTCATAATGACATAGGTATTTTAAAAACTGAGAATATAGCTCTTTCCAGTTACGCAAGAGTTAGTTCTGTTGACTTTTCTTCTTTATATGGGCTTAAAATATCTGCAGTTGGCTACGGGTTAATGTTAGATGATGAAGGCTCGTTCAATACCACGCTCTCACTTGATAAAACTCTGCAAGTTGTAGATGCAATGATTATAAAATGCGGGAGTAATATGTCTCGTCTTTACTGCTTAGCGGGTGTCTGTGAAAAGTGGACTCCTTTGGGCCCAGGAGATTCTGGAGGACCAGTCATTCATTCTTCTGGTATTGTGGGTATAAATACAGCATCAAACTTTGAACACTACAGAAAAATGGGTTTGATTCCAAGTAATGAAATAAAAACATTTATTGGTATAATCACACCGGTCAGCCCTTTCATGGATTGGATAGTAAATGTTATTAAGTAAAATGTTTAAATTAAAATGATTTATTTTTGTTGTATTCATTTTACCATATTACTATTAATATTGAACTTGTTACAAAAATATACTGCTAGTATTAGAAGATATTAGTACGTGTCTTCAGATAATAAGAATAAGAACATCACTATAGTTGAAACTAATGGGAGATAAAGTCGCTCTTCGGCAAGGCTGAAAGGTGCAGTAAGTAGATTCCTTCTTATAATATATTTATCATTATAATTATTGTTTTGCTACTGTAATTTTGTATCGGATCCAAAAATATCTTGGATATAAAATGTACGCTTTATTTTAACATATCTATATGACAAATACACTATTCCTCTATTTTCAAGAAACAATTTTTAGGAAATTAAATAAAATCGTAAAAGAGGTAATCTTTTGATTTCGCCCATGTTCAATACAACCAAGAAAAGATTCTAGAGAATGTTAATACTAAGTTTGAGTTTGATCGTATAACAGACAGCGACAAGAAATTTTTTCGCTTTAGTAATTAATAGTTTTAAACTGTTTTCGGCTTCCGTAAGCCAGAAACAAACATTTATGATTAAGAAATGTAATTATTATTTTTTCAATTTGTTGGAACGGTGACACTATGCCTCCACTTGCAACATAAAGGGTCGTTCCACACTGTAGTGACGATCACAGTTCTTACTGACGTGATTGAACCGGAACTGGACGCTTAACGATAGTATAAATGCCACCATTATACCTCGTATAGTAATCCTTTACCAGACCGAGATCGGACCGAGGACGAACTGTGCTCGGCACGATAGTGTGGATCGACCCTACTGGACCTACGATTTTAATTCTTTAAAAAATAAAAAAAAGTGCAAAAACTTTATAATTCGTCCGATTTTGCCCATGAGCAATCCCATCCAATAAATGGTATAAGAATTCTCTGGTACCATTTATTGGATGGGATTGCTTGAGGGCATTATTATCTGAACTCGATATAAGAATTATAAAATATGGCAAAATATCAATACATTTAAATAATACTTCACTTGTAATAATTTAATTCGTTCTGATATAATAAAATATAAGAAAATGGTTGTTTTATGTTCGTGGGAGTTATCATTTTTCAATTTCGAAAATTCATTTTTCAATTTTCGAAAGCAATGTTATCGGTGTGGTTTATTTTAATTTTAAATATATATGCTTTGAAATTTACACGATGCGTTAGTTTGAAGAATACGAATCCAAATAAAGAAGGTTTACGTATAGTGGGAGGTCGTGATGCCTTGCCTGGAGAATATCCTTATGTTTTAAGCATAGAAATTGAAGTTAGAATAAACAACTCACAAGCTAACTTCCATATATGTACGTGTGCTTGCATTAAACCTACTTGGAGCCTGACAGCTGCACATTGTATAGTTGGAATGGAATCGGTAGCCCACATGGGTTTCAACAAATTTGTTCAGCGGTATAAACCATCACATACGGAGGTTGCTTTTGTTAGAATATTGTCTACGTTTATGGCACCTAATTATTACGACTCTCCTCGACCGTACTTTACTCACAACGACGTAGGTATTTTAAAAACTGAAAACATAGCTCTTTCCAGTTACGCAAAAGTAAGTTCTGTCGACTTTTCTACTTTATATGGGCTTAAAATATCTGCAGTTGGCTACGGGTTAATGTTAGATGATGAAGACTCGTTCAATAACACGCTATCACTAAATGAAACTCTGCAAGTTGTAGATGCAATGATTATAAAATGTGATACTAATATGTCTCCGTCTCCCATTTACTGCTTAGCGGGTATCTGTAAAAAGACTCCTTTAGGGCCAGAAGATTCTGGAGGACCAATAATTCATTCTTCTGGTATTGTGGGTGTAATTACAGGAGGAAAAAAAAATACCTTTGAAAATGAATTCTTTTACCGATAAATCATTTATCGGTATAATCACACCAGTTAGCCATCTCATGGATTGGATAGTAAATGTTATTAAGTAAAATGTATTATTTTTGTTGTATTAGTTTAACCATGCTATTATTAATATTAAACATCTTACAAAAATAAAGTGCTAGTATAAGACGATATTAGTACGTGTCTTCAGATAACAAGAACACTAAAAACCTCATTATAGTTGAAGCTAATATAGTTGAACTATAGTTGAAGCTGACGGAGGATGAAGTGTTTATTACCAATAGACTGTACCAGTCTAGTTTTAGCTAAGTTCTTACCATTAGATTTAATGTAATATGACAGAACCGTTATCTTATTTATAGGTGTTTAGTAGTTTGTTTTTCATCTTTGCCACTTATTTCCTACATTATAAATATGTGTAGTTAAATTACAAAAAACTATTGGAATTAATAAATGAATGATATAGTTTATTGCGCCTGTAACTTAATGTATTTTAAACCCATTTATTTGGAGAATTTTGCATTATTTTTAATAGAATATTAAAAATCCAATAAAAAAACTGAACCTAGTTCCTAATACGGAAGTCGAACTTTATGTTTTATTTTTTCTATGAACAATTATTTATTATAGAAGCCAATTTAAGTACGTATTTTTCGATGTTTGAGCGCACTATTCTATGAACTCTATAGTAGAATTATAAAAGTTGGTAAAATATCAAAACATTAAAATATTATTTCAGTTATAATAATTTCGCAGTTCAGATATAATAAAATTAAAAAAAAAGGTTGTTTTATGATCATAGAAGTAATAATTTTAAATTTCGTATCGAAAGCAATGTTATCGGTGTGGTTTATTTTGATATTAAATATTCTTGAAATGAAAGTTACACGATGTGTTAGTTTGAGGAATACGAATCCAAAAAGAGAAGGTTTACGTATAGTGGGAGGTCGTGATGCCTTGCCAGGAGAATTTCCTTATGTTTTAAGCATAGAAGGAGAAATTAGAATAAATAACTCACAAGTTAACTTGAATATGTGTACGTGTGCTTGCATTAAACCTACTTGGAGCCTGACAGCTGCACATTGTATAGTTGATATGGAATCTTTGATCCTCTTTGGGGTTCACAGATTTGTTCTTCGGTATAAACCATCACACACGGAGGTTGCTTTTGTTAAAATACTGTCTACATTTATGAATCCCAATTATTACAGTTCCTCTCGACCTTTCTTTATTTATAATGACATAGGTATTTTAAAAACTGAGTATACAGCCCTTTCCAGTTACGCAAGAGTAAGTTCTGTCGACTTTTCTGCTCTATATGGACTTAAAATAACTGCAGTTGGCTACGGGTTAATGTTAGATGATCAGGGCTTGTTCAATGATCCGCTCTCACTAAATAAAACTCTACAAGTAGTAGATGCAATGATTATAAAATGTGGTGATGATAAGTCTCTCCTTTATTGCTTAGCGGGTGTCTGTGAAAAGTGGACTCCTTTGGCCCCAGGAGATTCTGGAGGACCAGTCATTCATTCTTCTGGTATTGTGGGTATAAATACAGCATCAAACTTTGAACACTACAGAAAAATGGGTTTGATTCCAAGTAATGAAATAAAAACATTTATTGGTATGATCACACCGGTCAGTCCTTTCATGGATTGGATAGTAAATGTTATTAAGTAAAATGTTTAAATTAAAATGATTTATTTTTGTTGTATTCATTTTACCATATTACTATTAATATTGAACTTGTTACAAAAATATACTGCTAGTATTAGAAGATATTAGTACGTGTCTTCAGATAATAAGAATAAGAACATCACTATAGTTGAAACTAATGGGAGATAAAGTCGCCCTTCGGCAAGGCTGAAAGGTGCAGTAAGTAGATTCCTCCTAATTATATATTTTTTCATTATTATTATTTTGCTACTATAATTTTGTATCGGATCCAAAAATATCTTGGACATGTATTTATTTCAACAAATCTACATGACAAATACACTGCCTCTATTTTAAATATCATTGGATCAATAATTTTTAGGAAATTTAATGAAATCGTAAAAGAGTAATTTCTTGATTTTGCCCATGTTCAATACAACCAAGAAAAGACTCTAGAGAATGTTAATACCAAGCTCGAATTTGATCCTATAACAGACAGCGACACAAAATCTTTTCGCTTTAGTAATTAATAATTTTTAAACTGTTTTCGGCTTGTGTAAGCCAGAAACAAATATTTTTTTAACACAAAATGTGATTTTTATTTTTTCTATTCGTTGGGACGGTTACACTACGCCTCCACTTTTAACATTTACGGAGATCTGACTTTTTATAGCTTTAGAAAATAAAAAAAATACAGAAAATTTATTAAATGTCCTATTTTGCCCATTCAATCTCCATCCAATAAATGGTACAAGAGAATGTATATGCCAGGTTTGAGTTCGATTGTAGAAATATTGAGATACCTATCGCTGTTAAAAATGTTCAACTTTGACCATACCCCTGTCACTTAGCACTAACATTCAAGACCTCATTTTCTTTACCTCCAGTTCATGAACGTATTAAAGAAATCGTATTAGTTCAACAATGGTTGTTGCATCGCCCGCTTCATTTTATTCTCTGTTGACGGATTATTTACTACAAAAATAGTGGCTTGTATTAACTAGTTTGTTATAGCTAAAATATCAAGAATGCATGAAGCTACGGGTCGTGCACACATTAAACAATGGAGCCCAACAAATTTAGTATAAATAAAAAAAATTGAATTGATATTATTTATGGGTTCGGTAAAGATACTTTAACTTGCAGATTATTTATCAAAATATAAAATTCTAATGCAATCGTTTCCAAGAACGATAATGTCTCGGAATCGTTTCGAATTAATCTTGCAAATGCTTCATTTTTCTGACAGAGACGATCAAAATAGAGATGACCGTTTACATCGAGAACGCAACTTGTTCAAAACCCTTAATTAATCTTGTCTTGTAATTAAAGATGTCTTTGTGCCGTGATTTGTTCAAAAAAGATCTTACGCTTATTACCGTTGATTGGCACAATAATGTGGATTTAGCACTAAAACAAATGCAAAACGCGACCCATCACTAGATGGGTAAGATGACCTACTAAGGTACGATCCGAAAAAATAGAAAACATCTAAAGATGTTGTAACTGCCAAACTTAAAAGAGACCAGTATTCTGCAACAGAAAGCTCCGACGGCATCACTCTTATAAAATGGAAGGATAAGTGCGATGCGTGTGCACTGTCTACTAAACATTCATTACAGTTTCATAATATCACCAAATATAAGAAAGGATCACAATAACTTTATTGTAATACTTATAAGGTGCGGTTGATTTATCGGATCAACTCGCACTAGATTCTTCTTCTTTGAGAAAAAGTATAAAGTGGTACAAGAAACTAGCCATCAATCTACAGTTGAATACATGTTTAGTAAATTCCTTAATTCTGTATGAAAAGGTAACAATCTATACTAAAAAAATTATGATATGATTTCAGAAAAGAAATTGTCACAAAAGTTTGTTCAAAAAACAACATCAGTAGACATTGAAAAAAGACCAAAGAGACTGAAACATATATTGATACAGAAAGATGAAATAAGTAACGTATGAAGGAAGCATTCTGAGTGCAACAAGCAAAAGATATTAGGAAGAAATGAAGCGAAAAAAAAAAGTTAAAACTTACTGCAACGAAAATTCCTTAGATTGATCTACGCATTATTGATTGGATCTACAAGGAATTTTCCATAACGTTTGAATATTCACGTGAAGTATTTGAATTTATTTTCTAAATGGTAATATCTGCTCTACCTGTTACTGATAAGCGCAACACGCCCGGCGCTCACTAGTATACTCGTATCTTATCTAAGATGTACCTTTTGACAGGTTGTCAGATATAAAAATAGGGATGGTAACAAATAAACCGGTTACTATAATATCCGATAACTAATAGATATCGATACATACTACTTCATTGTATTTACTAATCGGTTACAGATAAGGGATTTAGTCATGAACATACCTATTCAGATGAGGTTCCTTAAATCATTACTATTAAAATTAATGCTGATTTTAAAAAAGCTGGTGATTCATATCTATGATGAAAGGTCGGTAGTATGTATTATGTGCGCAAGATATTTTGACAGTTTAATTTTAGTTGAGTTTTATGCGATATAATATATAATTATAAACTGTGTTGATGGATATGTACCAGTTCAAATATATTTTTATATTTCTGAACGTCGATTATAAAAATTAACAGTACTTACAATAATACATTTTGTAAGTCAGATTGTGATCAAATTTATATATATTAACCATTTTCTTTATTATTGGTATCTGTTTTTCATTTTTGAAACTCATTTCTTACGTTATTAATATAAAAATTACAAAAAGACTTGTACAAACGTGTGAGCTGTAAAAACTAAGGTACCAGTGGTTTTCACCTGTGACTGAGTGCATTTTGAATCAATGTTATTTGGATAATTTTACATATGTTCAAATAAAATATCAAAATCCATACATATGTGTTTTCGATGTTTGAGCACACTATTATCTGAACTCTATATTAGAATTATAAAGTATGGTAAAATATCAAAACATTTATATAATAGTACACTTATAGTAATTTTATTCGTTCTAATATAATAAAATAAAAGAAGATATCATTTTTTAATTTATAATTGAAAGCAATGTTATCGGTGTGGTATATTTTAATTTTAAATATATATGCTTTGAAATTTACACGATGTGTTGTTTTGAAGAATACGAATCCAAATAAAGAAGGTTTACGTATAGTGGGAGGTCGTGATGCCTTGCCTGGAGAATACCCTTATGTTTTTAGCATAGAAGCTGAAATTATAATAAACAACTCATCAGTTAACTTGAATATGTGTACGTGCAAGCAGCTTTAACCGACTTGGAGCCTGACAGCTGCACATTGTATAGTTGATATGGAATCTTTGATCCTCTTTGGGGTTCACAGATTTGTTCTTCGGTATAAACCATCACACACGGAGGTTGCTTTTGTTAAAATACTGTCTACATTTATGAATCCCAATTATTACAGCTCCTCTCGACCTTTCTTCATTCTTAATGACATAGGTATTTTAAAAACTGAGAATATAGCTCTTTCCAGTTACGCAAGAGTAAGTTCTGTTGACTTTTTCTTTATATGGGCTTAAAATATCTGCAGTTGGCTACGGATTAATGTTAGATGATGAAGGCTCGTTCAATAACACGCTCTCACTAAATAAAACTCTACAAGTAGTAGATGCTATGATTATAAAATGCGGGAGTAATATGTCTTGCCTTTACTGCTTAGCGGGTATCTGTAAAAAGTAGACTCCTTTCCCCAGGAGGTTTTGGAGGATCAGTCATTCATTCCTCTGGTATTGTGGGTATAAATACGGCATCAACCCTTTAAAAGTAAAGAAGATAGAGTTTGATTCCAAGTCCTGAAATGAGATAGGTTACATGTATAATCACACTGGTCAGTCCCTTCATGGATTGGATACTAAATGTTATTAAAAAAAGCATGAATTAAAATATATTATTTTTGTTTTATTCATTTAACGATATTATTATAAACTAGCTGTTGCCAGCGACTTCGTCAGCTCGTCGGCTGCTTATATCAGACGAGATGAGTACTTGTCTTAGGATAATAACCACAATAAGAACCTCACTATAGTTGAAGCTAATATAGTTGAACTATAGTTGAAGCTAACGGAGGATGAAGTGTTTATTACCAATAGACAGTACCAGTCTAGTTTTAGCTAAGCACTTACCATTAGGAAGCAAACCACGAGTAAGATTTAATGTAATATGACAGAACCGTTATCTTATTTATAGGTGTTTGTTTTTCATCTTTGCCACTTATTTCTTACATTATAAATATGTATAGTAAAATTACAAAAAAGTATTGGAATTAATAAATGAATGATATAGTTTATTGTGCCTGTAACTGAATGTATTTTAAACCCATCTTATTTGGAGAATTTTGCATTATTTTTAATAGAATATTAAAAATCCATCAAAAAACTGAACCTAGTTCCTAATACGGAAGACGAATTTTATATTTTATTTTTTCTATGAACAATTATTTATTATAGAAGCCACTTTAAGTACGTATTTTTCAATGTTTGAGCGCACTATTCTCTGAACCCTATAGTAGAATGATGTAAGATGGTAAAATATCAAAATATTAAAATATTATTTCAGTTATAATAATTTCGCAGTTCAGATATAATAAAATTAAAGAAAAAGGTTGTTTTATGATCATAGAAGTAATAATTTTAAATTTCGTATCGAAAGCAATGTTATCGGTGTGGTTTATTTTGATATTAAATATTCTTAAAATGAAAGTTACACGATGTGTTAGTTTGAGGAATACGAACCCAAAAAGAGAAGGTTTACGTATAGTAGAAGGTCGTGATGCCTTGCCAGGAGAATTTCCTTATGTTTTAAGCATAGAAGGAGTTAGAATAAATAACTCACAAGCTAACTTCCATATATGTACGTGTGCTTGCATTAAACCTACTTGGAGCCTGACAGCTGCACATTGTATACGTTCTATGAAATCATCAGCCCTCTCACGGATGATCAAATTTATTCTGCGGTATAAACCATCACATACGGAGGTTGCTTTTGTTAAAGTACTGAATATGTTTATGGCACCTAATTATTACAGCTTCCCTCGACCGTACCACACTCACAACGACGTAGGTATTTTAAAAACTGAGTATATAGCTCTTTCCAGTTACGCAAAAGTTAGTTCTGTTGACTTTTCTTCTTTATATGGACTTAAAATATCTGCAGTTGGCTACGGGTTAATGTTAGATGATGAAGGCTGGTTCAATACCACGCTCTCACTAAATAAAACTCTACAAGTAGTAGATGCAATGATTATAAAATGTGGTGATGATCAGTCTCGCCTTTACTGCTTAGCGGGTGTCTGTGAAAAGTGGACTCCTTTGGGCTCAGGAGATTCTGGAGGACCAGTCATTCATTCTTCTGGTATTGTGGGTATAAATACAGCATCATATTTCAATGCGGACATACATTGGAGGTATTTTCCAGGTTTTGAAAGAAAATATAGTATTGGTACAATCACACCGGTCAGCCCTTTCATGGATTGGATAGTAAATGTTATTAAGTAAAATGTTTAAATTAAAATGATTTATTTTTGTTGTATTCATTTTACCATATTACAATTAATATTGAACTTGTTACAAAAATATACTTCTAGTATTAGAAGATATTAGTACGTGTCTTCAGATAATAAGAATAAGAACATCACTATAGTTGAAACTAATGGGAGATAAAGTCGCTCTTCGGCAAGTCTGAAAGGTGCAGTAAGTCCATTCCTTCTTATAATATATTTATCATTATAATTATTATTTTGCTACTGTAATTTTGTATCGGATCCAAAAATATCTTGGACATAATATGTATTTATTTTAACATATCTACATGACAAATACACTATTCCTCTATTTTTAAGAAACAATTTTTAGGAATTTAAATAAAATCGTAAAAGAGTAATCTTTTGATTTCGCCCATGTTCAATACAACTAAGAAAAGATTCTAGAGAATGCAAATACCCAGTTTGAGTTTGATCATATAACAGACAGTGACAAGAAATCTTTTCGCTTTAGTAATTAATAGTTTTAAAAATTGTTTTCCGTTTGTGTAAGCCAGATCTAACTATTTTTTAAACATAAAAAGTGAATTTTATTTTTTATATTCGTTGGGAAGGTTACACTTTGCCTTCACTTTCAACATTACCGGAGCTAGCGATTTTTAATGCTTTAGAAAATAAAGAAATTTCACAATAGTTACTAGTCGTCGGATTTTGCCCATCAGCAATCCCATCCAATAAATCGTACTAAAGAACGTATATGCCAGGTTTGAGTTCGATCGTACAAATATTGTGACACCTATACCTTTACCACCCAGTCTTTATGCAACTAACATTCAAGACCTCCTATTCTTTATCTTCAGCTCATAAACGTCGAAAGTAGCCTGTTCATAGCACCCAGTTGCATCGATTATAATAGGTATTATCTTAGAATGGAATCTACCTAAAAGTGTTTATTTCAAATAGACAGTACCAGTTTAGTTACAACTATAAACTTACTATTAGTATGTAAGCTCCACGCTTAAATATTTTTTATTAATGACTAAACCATTTATATAATTATAGGCTTCAGTTTTTCATCTTTGTCACTTACATTAAAAATATATTTAAATTACAAGAAAATACTTGGGATTAAAAATGAATGATTAAGAAGTATATCAATGTTATATAGAAAAAAAATACATTGTTTTAAATAAAATATCAAATAACATGCAAAACGTGAACTTTATCAGTATATTTATTGAACACAATTATTTGTTTCAAAATCTAATTTAAGTATATTTTATATGATTGAGCGAACTATTATCTGAATTCTTTATTAAAATTATAAATCTGCTAAAAATATCAATACATTTAAATAATAGTTCACTTCTAATAATTTAATTCGTTCTGATATAATAAAATATAAGAAAATGGTTGTTTTATGTTCGTGGAAGTTATCATTTTTCAATTTCGTATTGAAAGCAATGTTATCGGTGTGGTTTATTTTTATTTTAAATATACATGCTTTGAAATTTACACGATGCGTTAGTTTGAAGAATACGAATCCAAGTAAAGAAGGTTTACGTATAGTGGGAGGTCGTGATGCCTTGCCAGGAGAATATCCTTATGTTTTAAGCATAGAAGTTGAAGTTAGAATAAACAACTCACAAGCTAACTTCCATATATGTACGTGTGCTTGCATTAAACCTACTTGGAGCCTGACAGCTGCACATTGTATAGTTGGAATGGAATCGATAGCCCACGTGGGTTTCAACAAATTTGTTCAGCGGTATAAACCATCACATACGGAGGTTGCTTTTGTTAGAATATTGTCTACGTTTATGGCACCTAATTATTACGACTCTCCTCGACCGTACCACACTCACAACGACGTAGGTATTTTAAAAACTGAGTATACAGCTCTTTCCAGTTACGCAAAAGTAAGTTCTGTCGACTTTTCTTCTCTATATGGACTTAAAATATCTGCAGTTGGCTACGGGTTAATGTTAGATGATGAAGGCTCGTTCAATGACACGCTTTTCCTTAATAAAACTCTACAAGTAGTAGATGCTATGGTTATAAAATGCGGGAGTAATATGTCTCCCATTTACTGCTTAGCGGGTGTCTGTGAAAAGTGGACTCCTTTGGGCTCAGGAGATTCTGGAGGACCAGTCATTCATTCTTCTGGTATTGTGGGTATAAATACGGCATCGTCCCTAGAACATTATAGAAAAATGGGTTTGATTCAAAATTATGAAATAAAAACAATTATTGGTATAATCACACCGGTCAGTCCTTTCATGGATTGGATAGTAAATGTTATTAAGTAAAATGTTTAAATTAAAATGTATTGTTTTCATTTTATTAATTTATCCATTCTTTTGTTTTAAACACTAATGTTTAACATATTTCAACAAAAAAGTGCTAATATCGGGTGATATAAAACCGGTTGGTATAAAACCGGTAAGGACAAAATATGTTTAATATGATAAACTAAACTATGACAGGAAATTACACAAAATACATTTGCTTGGAATACATTTCGACCCCTATTTAAGATCTTTAAAAGTTTACGTATTTTTTTTATTTCAATTAAAACATGGATATTAAGATATCAGCCTTCTATTTGTCAAAATGTTACCTTGATAAATTAAAAATTAAAATTTATATCTATGACGAAATAAAATATCAATATGATATTTATGTATTTATATTGATCTTAATAAAAAAAATCCTATTTGAATTATAATTGATAATTGAAATTTAAAATATTTAAAATAAGTGTATATTCACCCACTTTAATTTTACATACATATAAGGCTTACACGCTTGAGTACATAATTATATTTATGAATTCTACATTTAAAATTTGTTAGAAAAATGATTGGTTATCGGACTTATTTTCATATACTTTCTTATTCTAGATTCATGAAACAATATTTACGACTTCATTGGTTTTGTTATAGTTGAGTTGCCGACACGTTTTCCATTTGCATTGTTGCAAGAAAGTGCTGGCTAACAAATGGGTGGGGCCTCGTATTACATTCTCGTTCTCGCAGTGTCCGATATGCAAGGTAAGTGTATTTTATAAATTTAATATTATTATAAAACAATTATTATTTTTTTGTTATAAAATATTTCATAAACTTTCAAAATGAATTAATTTAAAGTTTACTTTAATATTATTTAGAATAAAATTTTAGAATTATGAACTACTATGTATTATATTATACATTTTGTATATTTACTAATGTAATATTAAAGCTTCTCTTATAACAAAACTTTATACAAAGTTTAATATTGGGTATATCTAACGTTACCAGGAGAATATGAGTCACTGGACACTGGAGGAGCTTTTGACTCCGATTCGCAACCTTCGCGATGAGGTGAAACGTAAAGCGCTGATGCGTCTCGAATACGAGGGAATGGCTGCGGGCGGTTCCCACAGCCGGGCCCAGGCTGACCCCGCCACCTACGCCATGGAGCGTTACGCTTACTACGTGTGCCACAAGTGCGGCAAGGTCAGTTTGATATTCTTTCATATTTGTTAAGAGTTTGTGTTATTAAAAAGAGTAGAACGGATTCTAATTATAGCGAACCGCTGTCATTTACCAGAAGTAACTAACAGATAATAACAATTCATGTATTATACATCTCTCTCTCTCTCTCTCTCTCTCTCTCATATATCGAAGAGCATTTTCTTGCTCGCTTACTTAATTTACAAGACTAGAACAGTTAATGAATATTAACGTTTTTTATTAAAGTATAAATTGTATTATGTTGACTTCTCTATCGCATTAATAGAACGAACGTATAAATATATAATCAGGCGTACTTCGGCGGGCTGGCGCGCTGCGAGGCTGAGTCCAGCGGCTGGTGGGAGCCGTCAGAGCTGGTGTGCGGCGCCTGCAGCGACGTGGCCGGCGCACGCACCTGCCCCAAGCATGGCGCTGATTTCCTCGAGTACAAGTGCCGCTACTGCTGCTCGGTAAGTACATGAACCTTTAGGTGTATAAACACCTAAAGGTTCTTAATGTACTATGATTATAGTCAATTATTTTGTTTTCTTAGTTGTTAAAAGTATAATGTCCTAACTACTTCTACTACTACTCTTATTACAGGTGGCAGTATTCTTCTGCTTTGGAACATCGCATTTCTGCAATTCGTGTCATGACGATTTCCAGCGCGTCACCAACATACCGCGGCACCTGCTTCCGCAATGTCCAGCAGGTCTGTTTCTGTGACTATTCATCTAAGATTATCTTACAGTAAGTCAATTTAAACAATCATGCTTATGATTGGAACGATATCCAAAAAAGAAGCCATGCTATCTTTATTAAATAACAAACGGAAGGAAACCTATAAAAATAAAATACACAATAGAAACAGTATACAAAAACAAATAATAACAATAATAAATATTCTTTATTATACACCTTGATTATAAAGTAATAAAAATATAAAAATAATATAAGAAAAAAAATCTTATCTTTCCTTATCGCTACAGAGAAATCTCTTCCAAGCATCAATTATTTGGTGGAAAAAGTATACTAGAGCAATATTGTGGGTGTGTTTACAATACAATAATAAAGGAATGAAGTAATTCATACAAAATATATACATATAAAAACACATACATATACTCACATAAATAAATATATACAGACAAACATAATACAAGCTTGAGAATAATTCAATATATATATACACGCGTACATAAAGAAAATGTTATTTAACCGGCAGAGAAGATGATAGAGCATTTCTGCCGCTTAGAGCGTTTATTGTCGTACGTTAATTCACTGGAATGGTTGAGTCGTAGTCAGTACTATTCACCTACCAGCATACTCGGTAGATTTTCCAGTCCTGAATCCGTATTTTCTAAGTAACTTATTAGTAATTTATTAATATATTTTTCAAACCCCGGCATAGGGCCGGCAAAACTAAAATTGGTCTGTATTCACACATTCTCGGGGTAAATTATTGTAAATAAATTGAGCCTTCACGAAAAAAGATACCTCATTTAAAACCACAGTACAACATGTAGGCGAGGGACATAATAAGTTCTACTTACATTTAAAAATTTCCTGAGGAAATTCCGTGACAACGAACTGATTCATTTTAAGATTATGAATTATGGATTTGACCTACGTTTAACTTTACCCATACCTTTTTTATATTATCTATACTAATATGAAGAGGTAACTTTTAATTTATGTTTTTGTATGTTTGTATTGTTTTCACATAAAAACTGGAACATTTTCAAAAATTCTTTCACCATTAATAAGCTGTATTTTTACTGAGGGACAAAAACTATAACACATTTGAAAAAAAAAATGCGAATCCTTAATAAAAACCCAATAATATAACCCGAGGTGTGATAAAAATAGTACATCGATATCTATCTGTACTTTATAATTTTATTCTTCAAAGTAACGTATCATAATCTAAAAATATCTTAACCAATGTTTAGATATAACTTTCTGGTTGGATCTAAGCTACATTATATTATAACCTTGAAATAATAATAGGGCTTTTCGTGGAGAGCAATTTTAAAATTAAAGCTGACCAAAAAAAGTTCGACGTAATAGTTTCTTATGAGCTCTGAGTTGTAAAGTCCTCGCGTGCAACAGCTAGTTGATAATATAGTATTAGTTGTCAATTGTTTTGTTTTACTGTGTGGTTGGTCTCCATGTCGTATACTAAAAAGTACCTAGAGTAATGTAAGGCTTTAGAATTAAATGTTTTCTTAGAATTGTGAAAGATTTTATATGTGAATTAATATGATTAATACTTAAACAGAGAGGCCACATTGATGTTGTTGAACTAAAGGCAAATTCATTTATTGATTCAGCAATGCCTCTGTATGAAATTCTAGTGACAGGTGACAATTTACGCTATTAGCAGTTAAAGTAACGACAAGCTGTCTGTAAGTGCATAATTGATAAATAAACCGTTTCAGGTTTCTCAATACATTGACATTGGTAGTTTCATTCCAAATTTGGTTAAGTAGGGAGAGGAGTGCAACCAGTTGAGGTAAGCTTGAATGCGCATTTTAAAGGGGCCCCTTAAACCTACACTCGGGTCGTAAGTCCCAGGAGCTGTATGCACTCCTCTCCCTGCAACGCGATGGGCCCGGCACCCGCACGGTGAATCCAAGGAATGCTAAGAAGCTTCGTCTCGTCTGTGATCTTGGCAACTTTTACCTAATTTATTTATTTTTGTTTAAATTATGTATATATAATATTTAAGTATTTTTTAAAATTGTCATATACTTATTATATACCGTCAGTGCGGCTCAAAAATAAAACTTTTTTGAATTAACATTTGACAATTGTCATTCCTATATGGAAATGTATGCATTGGTAACCCTTTTTCTGCTATACAATTTACTTTGCCAATTTTTTTTTCGAATACTTTGCATTTTAAAAACATTTCTAATGTGTGTCGATTGAAATTTGAAAAGCTACTATATTTTAAACCATTTATTTGTTCAAAGAAAACAAAACTTAAACCTCACAAGTGGTTCTATTATTTATTTGGATTTAATTTCAAACAATGTCATGTTACATATATTCTAGGTCCAAAGGGCGAGCAGTTACCTGGTACTGCGGAAGAGTGTCCCCTGCACGTGCAGCATCCACCCACCGGAGAAGAGTTCGCTCTCGGCTGCGGCGTCTGTCGACACGCACACGCGTTCTAAACGCCAACGAACTCAACCATACAACGACACCCCATATATGTATATTACCTGATTTTGATATCATACTCTTGGATTTACAAAACACCGGATTTGAATAACTCGGACTTACTTTAAAAATATTATTTCAATTCTCGGAATTGATGATTGAAATCATAACGACTGTTGAAATGACGTGCCCTCCACGAGCTGTATTTATACTTACTGAAAGTTTTTATAGAGATGGATTTTTGGAGCAATGTACACTAAATTGTACTGTAGGGTCAATTGAAGCTTAGTTACTCTCTATGTATACTATATATTCTCTATTGATACTTACGTGAAAACCTAAAATGTATTTAGATTTAATCGTATGTAAGGTAGAGGTGTTTATTATTTATTAGTAATGAATGAATGAATACGATTCTTTTTCGGTCAACAGTTCTTTTGGGAAGGTACGACCGCAATCCATTCAATTAAATATCTATGTAAAAATTATAAAACTGATTTACATTATTCAATATAAAAAAAGGGTACGATAATTATTCGAAACACTTGAACGTCACTAACGTTTGAAAAATAAAAAACGAATGAATAAGCCTAATTCAGTATAATTATTTCATTTCAGTTTCAGACAACTAAAATTCACAAACAGATTATAATAATACCGATTTTTAAAGAACTACAAAAATGAAAAACTTTACGAACTACCGTCATCGACGTAAACATCAACAACGCATTGGCACTTAGCTATTAGGTACAGTGGCTTCTTGTCCTAGACTAACATATAATAAATATAATCTGCAAGAAGTTTATTCGATATAAGAAATATAAACAACGGAATATTCCAACTATCAATCACATGAAGAAATTAAGTAAATACAAGTCTGTGTGCAATTAATAAAAAACACCAAATGGTTTAAAATAATATAGAAGCTTTTCTATATTATGGTCGAGCACAACATACAATAAATGTAATATTATTTAAATAATTTACATGTAATTATAATTAATTATTGAACCCTGTATTGTTTAATATAATAATTTAATTTTCATTGAAATTATTAAAAAAATAATCGATATATTTTAAAAGCGTAATCGATATTTGTTTTTGTACAAATTGTTTATTATTATCATATTAAAAGTAACGTGAGATGATATTATTTTATATTTATGAAATCGGGTGACTCACTGAAACAAGTCGGAACTACCGGCTAGTTCAGAAGGCCATCCTCAGGGTGAAGCGAGTCACCAGATTTCTTAGGCATGCTTGTTTATTATCACATTTACCTAGATTTTAGGCGATTTATTTCTGTGATCAGATATTCTAATGATATATTATTAGTTCCTTATCAGCTAATTAAGTCCATATTTGTATAATTTTCATAATTTAATTGTTGTTGAATAGTCGATCTGTATGGCCAAATAAATTAATATAACGGGTCGACATCAGGTCTACGTTAAAAATATTCAAAACATTGTTCAGCTTTGGATAAAAAAAAAAATACATGGCTTATCTCGCTGGTGGAAGCTTCTTTGAAACTCATGTTCCTTATTTCAGACTAATATTGATTTGTATTGATGTTTTATATATACTATTTACTGTTTGTTTTAGTAGTCTTACTCTCAACTAATGCGATCTAATTATCATCTAATGTGAGCTGTAATTCAGTTTCATTCGCGTCCTGTGTTGGGTCGCTATCTCGGTTGAGAGTGGGTTTGCTCTACTATGATATTAACCGATAGTCGACGGTGTAGAAGGGAGTCTGATGCCAACTGTAGGCTGATATATTAACTATAGTTGTAACGAAGTATTACTTATAGATGTCGTGTACCAGCCCCCCCCCCCCCCCTCCCCTCCCCCGTCTCCATTCCATTAGGTTATTATTAATTTTGATATAAAATTCATGATATGTTCATTTTTTTGGTTATCGTGTTTACTTTTTACACTTTTTTGATTTAGGGTCCGATTATTCAATCCTCAGATAACCATTAATTACGGAATAACTTTAAAACTTCATATTGTGTAGAGAAAACTGAGGATTAGAAAATTTGACGGGATACTATTACAGAATTATTATTTTTATTAAAAAAAAGCAATTAAAATTTAAATAATATGAACATTTTTTTTTTTGTTTAATTGCAAGCTGCGCTTTCGACAACGCGGTCAAATTATTGAGAGGTATTATTAGGTAATTATTAACGCGTTTAGTTTTAAGTATATTTAGTTCAATGACTTATTATTTGATTCCTCTACATAATTGGTGTCGTTATAATAATAAATATATGTTGTGTCACATTTTATCGCATAAACTCTAGATGTTGTAACGTATACTGTCTTACTACGCGCAGTAAGTGGACGTCAATAACATCTCCATACACTGATATAAGGCAGAAAATATCAATCAGGCAGTCATTTTTTTTAAACACGTAAGATCTGTAATTTGGAGAAATTATTGAGCCAACAATAGAATAATATTTTAATGGAACTCGATGTTTAATTGTAATTGCAATCTTGGAAAATTTCTTCTTGTTCTCTTGTGGATTGTTGCTAAATGTTCAGTGACGAAATATTAACATCATATACTTGAAATTAGATGACATGATGTCATAAGACTTGGCGTTGTAACGACTTCTAGTGGGCTTTAAATTTTTGGATAAACGAAGACAATCTTATCTCCCAAACGACGTAAAAAACTCTTTGGCTTCTACAATCATTTCTAGGTACTTATAATAAATTATATGTCCTTCTCATTGGGTGCACTTTAGACTTCTATATAATGAAACAAATTGTAGGCTATGAACTAGATAAGAAATTTTTCAATAAAGCTTACATAATCACATGTTAGCGTTTTATTTAAACAACCTTTTTTGTACTTTATCATAATCTACATGAACCTTGAACTATAAAACCATAAAGTAACTTACAAACTACATACATACGAATAACTACGTAGCATTATTTACTGATAATTCATACTTTGAACGTTTTTGCAGTTCAAAGTTAACATGTTAGTAAACAGTCCATTCAAGATCAATTGGTAATTTAGCAAACAGATTGCTGTCAATTCAAATACCTTTGTGCATTGTCATCAATGATGCTCGCAAGATCTGTCGTTTTATCTCCAAGCAAACGATTGTATCCGAGCCAGTTCATACGTCTTGTATCGATAAGTGGGCTAGCCGAGATCTATTGAACGTTTTTTTCCGATATCTCGTTATCTGTCCCGTATCTGGGACGGCGCAGAGGTGCTGATGGGAATCATAGCTAGATGCACATTTCGGCAAACATCTGTTTAGTGATTTAAGGTTACGTTATGTTCTTTTTTGAAATAAAGGATGATCAGTTACTTTGAGTTTAAGGTAAGTTTATTTTTAAGAAGAGTTGAAGGTTTACTTGTTTATTTAAATCAGATATGTCAGATTCTATTGATGTAAATCTTTTTCTAAAATAGACAATTCTGAAATCGTGTTAGTCATAATCATTTCTAATTATCATGATAAAAATGTTAACAGAAATGGATAAATTGGCGTTTGATACAACCACACATATGCACGTTAGCTGTGGCACTGAGCTTCAGCAGCAGCTGGCGGGCTCCGCGGGACGGGTTTCGGTACGGCGGGCTTAGCTCCGCTCTAGCGGTGACTGTTGCGGCGGGGCTCGTTGCGCTGCCGGTCGTGCTGCTGCAGCTTGCAGTGGGACAGCTCAGCCAGCAAGATGCTGTGGGGGTGTGGCGAGCCGTCCCGTTCTTTAAAGGTTATTACGAAATATACATTTGATTAATTAACACTTTAAGCATTGTGGTAGTTGTTAAGCGACGCATCGAAAGATAGAAAAACATTGCTCTATTATTTAAATTATAGCAGAGTAATTATATAAGCCTTTGTATTTTTTCATATTTAAATGAAAAAATGATTCAATATTATGATAATTTGTCTCTCTCTCTGTTTATTTATATATCTACCGATAAGCCATGTAAGATAATAAATCTTGCATTCTGTAAATAAGTGTCTATATCTAAGTAAAATCGTATTTTTCAGGGATAGGTTATATGAGGTTGCTAATATCTTTCGTTGGCTCCTTATATACCGTAATTTATGTTGGCATGTGTGCTGCTTATATATTCTACACCTTAAATAATTCTATATCAAGTTGTGCAGAGTTAATACAAATAGCAGTAAGTTACTAGTAATTATTTTTTTATTTTGTGTTATAATTTATACTAAATATTATGAATGGATTTACGCTGTAAAGCCACAGAATAGTACATCAAAGTTTTTTCTGAGTATAATAAAAATACAATTATATGTTTACAGGACGATACGTCGCAGTTTGAAAGCTATTCGCCGATATGTTTTAAGTAAATATATTTCTTTTACTACTTCCGCGGTCAATGTAGTAAGGTAAGTATAATATTTAATGATTAAATATTATTATTTTTTGTGCAGCGAAACATTTTTGGCTCCAGTGAATGAGCAACCCGAGTATTATGTAGCTCTATCATTAATAGTCGTGGTTCTTTGGATACTGTTTCCTTTTATGTGAGTAGTGGATTTAATTTATCACCCTTTGTTACCATATTTTTTTTAACAATACGTTCCTAATATGCTTAAGTCATTGGCTATTGAGGCTTCATATTTTATTGCTTATTTATTTACATTGTTAATCAGTATGTAAATTATATTTAAGTATATGAAACCATATTACATATAGATACCTGAATTTCGTAAACATTTTAAAGTTATAAATATTTCAGCCTTTACAATCCAGTAAAACTGATGAAACGGATGTTCTACTTTTTTGGAATATTAGTGTGCTTACTCGCAATCATTATAGTGTCGTCTATAGGAAGTAGCGAGGGCATATCGTGGTTCACCAAGAGTAGTGACTGGGTCAACTTTGTGAGGCCGTATATTTGGCACGGCGCGATCACTCAGACTCTGCTTTTTACGCAGACAGCTGGGGGCTACCTTATTTCGTCCGGTGATTCATTGTATTCCAGTACCGACATTCAATGGTAAGTATTTTAGTTCAATATTACATATTTTACTATCTAGAAGATGTATGCTAATGCTGCAGATGTCCGCCGAGCTACACCTCGGTGTACATCTATCTGTTGGATGTATCCAACAGATAGATAGATCCAATAGATTCCTTTTACATGCTAGCAATAGTCAATTATTAATTTGTTATTAATTAATTGTTTTTTTAGGACTACTTTTATTTTTGTCGGAGCTAACGTGGTCTCGTGTTGGGCTGGACTGCTGTTTTGGTTCGCGATAGGTGGTACTGAGAACACAGTCACCAGTAATGTAGCAGTGCTTGTACAGATATATAAAGTTACCATTGAACGAAATCTAAGTATGGCGTGGCTGCTGTTGGTATATTTATTTTTATTTATCTCAGGTATCATAACTATGGTAAGAATCACACTATTAGCTTACATTTATTTTATGGTTTAAAATATTCTTAGTGTTCGTAACACTTACAGCTTACATTCCTATATCCTCTGTACGATCATTTCCGCCGAGTAGGCGGATACAAGTGGCGCTACCTATCAATTGGTAGCTCGGTGGTTGGTGCAGGTGCTGCGATGGCCACTCTCGCAGTAGGGCAACCAGCGCTCACGTTGTTAGAGGATGTAGTGATGCCGCTAATGATCAGTCTCGTTACTCTGGCTGAGATATCAGCTTTTATATTTATTTATGGTTAGTGTTACATAGAAATAGTCCGAAATTAAATTCTTATGTCGCCGGTATGAACATACCTTATACCTTAAATATAAAACAATAGTAAGACCCTAAAATGCATTTCAATAATATACAACGATAAAAATTTATTATCTACAAGTGTTTTTTTATACCCGGCAGGTTGGAAAGTATTGGTCGAAGATATTGAATTTCTCATAGGACGCAAGCTGCGGCAGTACTGGGTCTTAGGATGGTGCTCAGCGATCGGAATACTTTCACCGTTCACGACTTGGTGGACGGTTTCCTGGTTTATAGACAGACCTAACTGGATTGTACCGCCGTGGGAAGCCACGGGAATTTTAGTCACTACGGGTTTATTTGTTATATTGTTTACCATATTTGCAGCTATATCTGTGGTAAATCAAGTTCAATACGATTTTGTCGGGGTAAGACCTTATATAAATGGCAGTTAATCTGTTTTTAACCTTGCAATGCGAATTTTGTAACTAGCTTGTTGAATGCGAAGTGGCTATGATTTTCCCCAAACATTAGTCTGAGGACGACCTTACTTGTGAATTCATATAAGATTTGGTTTTTGGTCACATTTCCTTGTAACACAATTTTAAGGAAGTAGAATGTTTTGCTCCACAGAAACTTAAGTCATCATTTGTTCCGTCGAGGCACTGGGGCCCGCGGGATCCCATCACCCACCACTATTGGCTGGCTCGGAGGGAGGAGGGTCGCGATGCTCCTCTAGCGGCGCACCAACTGGTACTAAAGGAGTTCCCCGGCACTTCCAGCATGGCCACCATGTCTAGTTCACGGGATGAATCGTTTCCCGAAAACAAAATGCGAATCAACTCTGACAATTGGTTAGTCTTATACAGAAAACAACGTGTTTCCGAATTACATAAAATTAATTGCAACCCCAGAAGCCGTTCAAAGTCGCTAGATTGGAATTTTAAAATAAAAATTCAGAAAAAACATTTTACGAAACATAAAAATGTCACAAGAAATAGGAATCCCGATGAGCCGATAGTTATTATACTGGAGCAGAACAATAATGCAATATCTTTAGAATCTTTGAATACATGAAAAAAGTTGTGTGAACTGAAGAATACAATTGAATGGATGTTGTTTTTATATCTAGTCACGTATTGAAATATTTACTAGGTATGATTTTTTACGGGAAGTACCTTCATTATTCCATGAAGATATCTACAAATACGAATACAATATAGAAGATTAAAATAATAACATTGCTTTGATTTTGTTAAATAACCTCATTTTACGTTTGTTCCTTGTAGTTAAGAAATTATTAATATACTTATATTATTATTATGACTTGTTAATTTTAATATATTTGTAACAAACTTCATTTGGATATAAGATTTATTGCACTTTACCCTTGACATTTCCCATAAATATTGAAATGAATGCACTTTCATTAATTTGCACTCAATTCTTAATTATTAAACTCGAATATTAGTAATAAGTAAACTGCATCATAAGTATGAATGCTATTACTTTAAATGATTAAACTCAAAGTATCCTCTTACGATCCCACTTCAATGGTGTCTAACTCCTGTTCCTGGGTATCTTAAGGCAGGAAGAACTCTAGAGCGGCCTCGGCCTGGCCTACGTGACTTTTGTTCTTATTAATTGACCTTCCTATAGGAAGCTGACTTCGTAACGCCATAAAATTGTGTCTATCCTTTGTTACTGCGAGTTTTACCACTTATTTATTCCTAACGCGTGGATAGTGCGTCATTTCAACGATGTTGTGAGAAATAATTGCTTATGTAGTTGCTTTTCGTATGTATTGCATGCAGGTCAATCGTCTGCCCCTGGATCAGTCAAACAGCCTAACTATCTGGCACTTTCATTTAGTAGTTTGAAAAATAATAATGTTTCAGCGAAGACGATTTCCTAATATTAAACAAGCTATGTCATATTGTCGGTATTTACGTATGTGTTGATTTACGAAAAAAGTCACATTTTGTCGAGAGTTAGCAAAGACTTTTAAAGATCAGATATCCCTTTAGGCGTATACTTTGGTTATTTACACTGTGAGCAGATCATAATTAAATTTTAGCTATCATTTAAAAAGGGATACTTTTGAGACATTTTGGCAAGTGACCGCAACGAGGTCAAATTCTGTGTGTTATTGACGTAACGTTAAGTAACTTGTTAACCATGAATTTTTTAAGTCGCATATGTTATACTTTAGGTTTTAGCAACGGTTTGAGTTGTTAAAGTAGCTACAAATAGTATATACATAGTTATATTTAAGTCGTAATGCATTAATACATGTGTTACTATTAGTTATGTAAGATAATAACTTGTGCTAAGTAGATGCATGTACAACCATTTAAATAAAACATATTGGCAATATCTTATATTAGTTTATTATATACTAATGCTACATAACAGCATGTTTTGTTTTTATTAAGTACATTTTTTAAAGATTTTTTGGAAATATAATCTTACGGTACTAAGTACCGGTGTCTGGCGAACAAATATCATATTTGCTTATTCATTTAATATCATTTAGTAAATATTTCCAACATCAAAAAAATCTCAACGTTTTAATCTAGCCTTGTGGTCAAAAGACCTTAATGATTTATCAAAAACGTCTGAAGGATTAATTGGTGGTCAAAGGCGATGGGTTGGACCTTGGCGTGAGTCCGGGCTGAGTACGTTACCCCGTTGAAGCATGAACTAGAATGATTACTAAGGTATTGGCGAAATGCCAAATACGAACTTCAGATAAATATTCGAAGAGGTAATTAAAGGCAGAGTCTTACGCGTGTTTTTGTCTGTCAAAAAGCGAAATAATCTACTATTTTCCTCAAACAAAAAATGTTTTTTATCTTTATTTAGTGGACTTGTTTCTGGCCTTCACCGTGATAATACAGTGTGTAGGTGTAAGCATCACCACAAGGCAAGAGTTCAAAAATAAGAAGGTCAAAAACCACTGAGTAATTCGAACGCTTTAAATAAATCGGACATAATGAAATTATGACGCATTTCAAAAGTAATAAATAAAATGGTAGCAACTTTAATGAAAAATAATATTCTTAACCTATCCCTAAATTATCGATATTAATATTACATTTATAAAGTTAATCTTTTGTGACGTAAGTATATCTACTTACTTTGTATTAATTGAATGCTATTTGGATATTTTATTTCGTTTATAATTGTATTGATTTTATTTTTTTTGTTTATTTATTAAAGAAAATTCTTTAAATATATTTTTATAGATATATAAATTCCTACCTGCTAGTTATGTTTAAAATAAACAAGAATGTATATTATAAATCATAGATACACTAAACATTTACGTTAGATCTATCTATTTAATGTAAATATTGTAAAAAAATACTATAATACGCCATACTAAATGAGAGCAATAATACACATCTAAGGCCGCCGCCCTCACGGAACATTTAAGACCAGTAGTTTACGAGGTCCTAAACCACTACTGAAGTTCAATTAGCTTTCTGGAATCTTGTTCGTAGGGCACTACAATGGAAAGTCGTAAATGGGTTGCTGGCAGTAATTTATACCAAGCGCCAAAGCGGCAGCGTGCGCGCATTCGAGTTTGAAACAGCGCGCGAAGCAGATCGCTTTGCGGTTACGGTCGTGCGCGTGATTTAAGAAACTTGAGACTTGTGGTCAGTGAGCTTTAGTGATGTCGAAGGATAGTCCGAGGCTGGGCAGGCTAGGGGTGCTCGCGCCTGCCGCACTCTCTGCCTGCATGGACGCCTCGGTGCTGGCGGTGCCGGCCGCCGGCGCTATCGTCTCCACCGTCCTTAAGGAACTCAGCAAGGCTTTCATGCTTAAAAAGTGAGAACACTCCAGAAATGTAATATACGTATTCTTAATAAGTTGTGAAAAAAATAACTAAGCGAATTAATAATGCGAAGTTTAACACTTAATGTTAAACTTCGCTTTAATTATTAAGAAATTTTCATTTCTTACCTCACCTCTGTAAAAAAAATAATGTTGTGTCTAAGAGAAGATAAACTCACAACTTACCCATCCACTTTCTTACTTAATACATATTTCAAAAGCTTATATTCTGAAATGTTAAATAATGAATTCTATATTTATATAAAAGGGATAATAATAAAAAGAAAATCAATCAAGACATGGCAGAGAAAATATAGTATTCAATATCCAACAAACAAACACCCGTCTGTATCCAGGGCTGAAACCGTTCATCGCAATTATTCAAATAATTGTTAGATGTTTACCGAAGTGTAGTTTAAAACTAATTAAAGGCCTTACAAGTAAATATTAATATCTAGATAAGTTTTACACTGTGACATATAAAATAATTATTCAAGTTATATCGTTATTTCCAAGCCGGAGATTGATCAATTAAATGGCAACATTTTTTTAGTCTATCAGTATTAATTGGAATATTTAACCTTTTGCTGTTCTTTGTAGCGCTTGTTAGCGTTAAACTACCTACTCGTAATTTAACGATCTAATTTTTGTATAGTTTTGGACCCAGTAGATAAGTTTGCCTCGGCCGGAGATATTTAGGCTCTTTAATTGCTTTTCCGGCATAATGAGACGCTATCCGGCTTGTCCGGTTTTGTAAGCTTTTATCTGTACGTCGACACTGAGTCTTCCCGAAACCAAGGAAATGTCAAATAATATACACTTAAAATATTTGATTTCTTGTAGATGCCTACTTAGTTGACGAAACATTACAAGTAAAGAGTTTCATAAAATAATTTTAATTTCTTTTAAAATCACTTTTTGCAGATAAATTCAATAACAGTGGATTGAAATTATACACTTATCTGCCTTAGCAAGAAACTTGTACACTTATTTGTTTTACAGTTAAATCTAATAGATATAGAAACATTGTTTAAAATAAAAAATAAAAAAGTTATTATTTATTGATATGTTTATTCATCCATCTTTAGTTGTTGGTTAAGTTTTTAATTGTTAAGTTAAGACTTGGATATCCGGCCGACATTTTGATAAAGCGCAGAGGCTGCATTGATGACACTTGCAATGAAAACGGATACTAGTCAGAGTCCTTCTAATGCGTCACTCTAGATACCCGATGATCTACGTAGTACAGTTTCGTCTTATTGTTCTCAGATAGTACAATTAGTTACGTATAATGTATTGTATATTTTCAAAATGACTAATATGGCAAGTTACACAAAAATATCATTATTTAATTCTACATAACGATCTGAAAGCGTCTGCTGAAAGCAGTCAATAAAACACTGCCATGACTGTGCCATACATTTTTTTCTACACAGGAAGTTATAATACCTATTATAAGGTAGCTGAAGTTGGCGATAAAAATATCTTATGTACACACCGAAAGCCCGACGACAATAATAACATTTGATATCAAACAAAATACTAACAGACTGACGTTTTTAACTAGTTCAGGAATACTTATGAAAATATATAGAAGGTCTATCATCTGTTAAAGGACAATACAACTTGCTTTTATAAGTTGCGCTTCGGAATGTCCGTTATGCTTTAAATTAATTGTTTTTCGCTAATTACTGAACCTATATTGATTGGATTTAGATGTCACATATTAAAATATATAAAATAGGCTAGTTTCTGGGAAATTCTGATTTCAATCAGTAAATTATTGTTACGTAGTGTGACAGGCAGTCAAAATAATTTGAAAAACAAATTGATCTACAGCATTTTAGTAAGCTTCTATATAATAAGTAAAGCTTTTTCGTAGAAGCTTCTATATAATAAGTAAAACATGGACTTTTCAAAGTATATAGTAATCATCTATTTTATTATTTTCCATTTCGTAAAGCTTAATAAATATTAAAATACAAGGTACAAAAGATGTAAAGTAAATAAACTAAAAGAATTGTATTTATAAAATGAAACGTTTAAAATGCTATAATTATATAATTGTAATGTACGACAGGTAGGCGTGTATTATGTGATGTTTAATTTATAAAACTAGTCACTTATTAATCGCATGATTACATTGATTTAATAAGATGTACGTCCGTCTCGATTGTGACAGACTGATTTTATAATTCAATAAAACATGATGGCTGTTTAATTACATGGTTTATCCACGATTATAACTAACGGACGAATAAAGCATGTTTAAAATATGTATTTAAATAGTAAAACAAAAAAGAAATAAAATAATCATTTAAATATATTTTTCGAAAACTATTAAATTTAGTACGAAATTAATTTGATTTTGATAACATTAGTAGTGGAAGATTTTTTCTGGATCTCTAACCTTAGTAGGATACGAATACATTATATATTTACTTGGGATTAACTTTCAAAGTTATCGAGTAGTTAAATATTAATTTGAATCAATAAATATTGTAATGAAACAACATTATCTTGTGTTTAATTTCCTGTATCTCAATAATCAGAGACGTATATTGCTCGGTCGATAGTACGACAATATTCGTAATAGCTAGTACTAGATGTATTGAGTACGATGCACCTATTAAGGAAATGTAATTAAAAGCAAAAAATCATCAAGAATGCAACACTCACACACTTACAAATACAAATTTAAATCAGTGAAATTGTCGATTTTCCATACAATTACAACAGCAAATAATATCTTTTGAATATAAAACATATCTATCTTAATTTAAATAAAATTAAGCAACTTCACGTCATGATAAATATAAAACTGCGACGTAACACGAACTTAATTCGTATTATAGAAATATTAAGACATAATGACTATGAAAGTGTCGAAATAAAATGACAAAATAAACAGTAATCTACTTCCTAGTAGGGGCTCACAGCGGCGTCGCGGGGGCGGCGCGGGGCCGGCGCGGGGCCGGCTGCATCATTCATGTGTCACGAAACTGACGCTGGCCACTTCCATTTACTTCCTCAAAAATGACCTTATATTCAATACCCGTCTAATTATTCTAAACAAATTTGAGGAAGTGATTAGGATCAATATTCATATATGAGTCCATTACATTGACATACAGCGGTAAATATCAATATCGTATATACAAATAATAAGAGTACTGGATTATATTTTACTAACTGAAACGAACTTGACGTATTATTTACCTTTAACTATATTTATATTTATATATATTTTATATTCCACGCCCATTCTATACTATCATTACCTTTTAGCGAATCAGTAATATAAAAAAATAAATACAATAAATTATTAGTGATTTTAATAATAAAAATTGAATGCCAATACAAATAAATCTTTAAATTGATTTTTGGTTGGTACTATTTGTTATGAAAATTTAATATGAATTTTCGTGAATAATGAATATAGAACAATGCAAAAATAAAGCCAAGCACCTTTATCTTTAATTAATGTAAATTCAATATGTCAACGCCCTACACTAGCACCGAAATTGATGTTGTTTTTGAATAGTGGAAGGTAATGCTATTTGCATATTGATTCGAGTGTAAATAGTTTTGGTAAAGCTCCAATCAGTAGTAGATTTGATCTGTTAAATCTTTTAACTTCCCTTCAGATTCGTGTTTTAATACAAAATAAAAAATAACCGATGCCTATTTTTCTGCGGGTGATATCTATTCCTATCAACTTAGTGTCTTATTTCCAAATGAAAGAGTTTATTGCCCTTTGTGACGTTAAACAACACTTCCAATTAATGTATTCTTGAATAAATTACTTTATTTCCTTTGACGAAATAAAGGAGAATAGTTACAAATGCGTAATACGAGGGCCATAAGGCAATAGGTAGTAGGTACGATAAAAAAAATATTAATTGGACATCACTCGTATGGTTTGCTATTAAAAAGGAAAGTATAGTATGTTATATAACCATACAGCATGAACGTGAAGCGTCATAGAGATATTGTGAGCAGGTCCAAAACAATATTATTGTGATTCGAGATGGCGTGTGGAGGCGGATCTAGCATTAATTTTATTTTTAACAAGGTATTGTGTCGCAGAAGTGTAGTAAATACGTCGTAAGACACTGACGGTTAATGCAATTTATTATTTTTTCTTCATATTTACTGTTATGTTTCTTTAATTGGGTACTTCGTAGATATTACCGCGTTTTGACGTTAAAGTACGATGGTACGTTCTGGCGCGCTATTTTTCCGCGATCAGTTATAGTTTGCGTCAACATTTATGTTCGTATATTTCATTATTATTTTCCTTTTGATAATTCTTATTTCCTGTACTTTCGTTATTTATTACCGATTTCAAATTTAGCAAGAGTATATTGCCATTGGTGTATCCTTTGATGTTTGGTAATAATAATTAAAATAATTACTGGTTTAAGGATATCCATCGTGAAATGGGACGATGATAAAAATTGAAGGTGAGGCTGATAAAAAGTTTAAGCCTTTAACCACACGTGATGGTGAATGGTCTGCCATTATAGTAGTAGCTAGTGTCAGATGCTTTACCACCCTGATGAAGAGGTGTAGGAGGAAAGGGGGGAGTGGCTGGGTGATTGGACTCTTTCATACCCTATATAAAAAATATGCAAGTACGAATACGTATTCGAGGGGGTTTTATACCCAGGGCGTCTTGGTTGGCTTCCTTTTCAAGTGGAATTTTTTTTTAAGATATTCTGCCGAGTTTACTTTGATTGCTTCTTTACTTTTAACAGTCTTCAGAGTATTTTTTAAAATAAAGGGTTAATCTAAACACGCTTAGGGATTTTTTTAACATGTGACTCTTTTAAGTACAAATTTCCAATTTCTTAAAAGTTTTTTAAAAATTGCAGAAGAGAAATTGAAACTTATGTAAATCAGGAATATATTTCAATCATGAAAGTTATTAAATACTTTAAGAACTCGACACTTTGAATTTTATTATTTTTAAAATAACAAACTATACCTTAATAAATGTAAGAATGAGAAGGTGAATTTAAACATCATCAAAAGGTAAAAAAAAAAGAATTGGTATCGTACTTACAGTCACATGGTGGTGGGTCGTATGACCGGTTTGAGTCGAGGTCCTCAAAAACAATACTGATAGGCTTGCTTGAATTATAAATGATATAAATAAAAAATATCATTGTAATGACTATAGTTTAAAGGAATTAAAGTAATGTTCTCAATCTCTACTTCCACTTGATCAGTTACTATAATTTTACATGTGTTAGGTTTTATTCAGTCAAAATCCTATCATTTGCTAAGGTGTAAGTCATTAAAATCACATGAGGCTGATTCTTGGAACCAGATATACACCGTCACACATTGTGGGTAATGTTACTATCTCTGGGAAAACCAAATTCCAAAGATGTTGATATCCAAAGATAATCTAAAAATAATAATACACTCGAAAGTCAAAGTGCATTGCATTGACGAACGAGGAAAAGTAACTGTAATTTTAAATCAATATTATAATAATTGTTATTATATTTTTACGGAAGCTGCGTCGCTTCAATGCTTATTGCATTACTTACGATGGCCATGGTTGGTTTGCTCTTTCTCAACGATTTATCATCTGGAATGACCGTAGCGTCAATGAGAACTGAATTGAGCTCATCATCTCTCTTAAAATCACTAATAAATGATATATCTCTGACATTTAGATTAAAATTCAAATAAATAAATAGTATGATGATGATGATATGACAGTTTATGTTTTAGAGATTTTATTATATAAAATTAATGTTTTGTTATAGATGGTTTCACGGCGTTATGTCAGCTAAGGAAGCTGAACATCTGATGATGGAGAAGGGTCGGAACGGCTCGTTTCTCGTGCGCGAGTCGCAGGCGCACCCCGGCGAGTACGTGCTGTCGGTGCGCGTGCGCGGCCGTGTCAGCCACGTCATGATCCGGAAACAGGTCAGTGTGCTATTTCGATCATCCTTTGATAGATGACAGAAGTATTTATAAAGATACAAGAATTAGTATGAATCATTGAAGGTTCTGAGATTTTTGTATTTATTTAAATATTTTTTATCGCGCTCGTAAAGCTCAAAGGGGTACCTTAGGTTTTTAGGTACCTATCTACCTAAAAACCTAAGGTACCTACTCAATATTTTTAAATGTTTACTGTATTAATTACAATATAACTATAATAAATAAATCGTAACAAGTGGTTAAGGCGTTAGGCAAAAATTATATATATATATTTAAATAATATAAAGACAAACAGATCACGAATGATATGCCATTAAAATAAGCAACCAAATGGCATATAATTCGGGTTTAATGGGTTCGGTTCTGAGTTAACATAAAAAACCTGGTATTCCCTTTATAGCAGGACCGGGGACAAGATTTCTTGCAAGTTAAAACGAATAGCGTTGTAAAAAACTATTTTGAAAACAAGTCGGCCGGACTGATCTACGTGTTGGTGTAGTTGATACTTCTGACACGATAAAGTAATAAATATTGTCATTACGTATAGTAACAAAGTAAATTAATTTTGTAGAGCAATTTTGTTGACTGGCTTATAAGAAAAACTTGGCTTGTAACGTAATTATAAAAGAGATTGCGTAATAGCAACAAAACGTGAAAACAGCTATAATAATAATATAAATATTTAAGGATGTACTGTTCAGTTTTTCGCATGACTTCCGTTATTATTATTATATATTATTAGCACCCGCGTATGGTAGACGATAATTATTTATAGTTTTTTGCTCGTTACAAATGTATGACTTGCTTCCCCTCCTACGTACCGAGAAAAAAACCCTAAGTTCATTGTCTAACGTTCATCACATGCCGATGGCTGTAATAAATTATCATTCCACGCCTTTTCGGTAACATTCTCGTTCGATTACACAAGTTATAAAATCAAACCATACTCTAGAAAACCAGTTGTCAGTAAAACTGACAACTGAAAATTATAATATTCTAAAAATTAAAAACACCAAAACTAGAAAAGCGAAACGAGAGTATTGTTTATATTATTTTTTGTTTCCACAAGTAAAAATAAACTAATATTGTAAAAAGGCATCAGGTTTCTATATTACAATATTATACTGATTTCGAACCTAACACTACTTATTCCACACACTTTTACTTATATGGTTAATATATATAAATATCAATCAATTAATATTTAGATATTTCCACATAACGTAATATAGCTTAGAATATGGGTACTGGACAACTGAAAAACATTTTATTTTCGTTAATATTTATATAAAAGCACGCCCAGATCCCAAGAAAACACAAGTTTTTGTTTGCAAATATTTTCTAGAGTGGAGATCGAACCCACGACTACACAATACACGATGTAAAGACCACTGAAATAATAAAATATATTAAATTGTAATTGAACTGAACTAGCATTGGTGTAATAAATCCTTAACTAATACTGCCAGTGTGACACTACCTTTATGGGGTGTATAGGGATCCAATCTTGAATTCGAATTCGAGAGTTACGGCATGTGGTTTTCCAAACGAAGAAAAAATAAATTATACAATCTTGCAAACGACGTATATAAGATATAAATATGCCATTGCAAACGTTATTAATTTGTAATTACTATGTTATGCATTTATTGCATGCACGGTTTTTTATATTAAATTTTAAATATGGGATCCCTAAATAAAACAACGAACAGATCAATGTCATTATAAAACTATAAGTCTTTTTTTAAAGATAATTGTACCTTGATGTTGTTTGTTACAAAACCTACTCATATTAAATTGGTTGATTTTCATATTTAAGATTTAGAACCTAATTCATAATAGATTTAAATCAAAAGTGACATAAATTTTTGCTTTTATGGCGTTACGTTTTATTAATAATTTATATAAGATCATCGATATTGAACGGAATGGGATAATTGCGTGGGAGAGAGACTGCACGATGACGAATTATAAAATAAGAACTTCGCTTAATGACGCACTATTTAGCTCCAGTTAAAAAAAACCTTTTAAAAATGTATTCAGAGAAGAACTCAACATTTACCTCTTGCATAATAATTAGTAGATCGAAAAACAATTCCATACTAATTGATCGAGAATAAATATTTAATATATTCCCATATAATAAAACGTGATCATAAACAGCACGTGTTGTGGGAGGTTTAATTATTTACGTTGCTATTACGAAGAAATGTCTTTGATAAAGAATGTATTTTTGCAATGCTGATGATTGTTGGTAGGGAAACAATAGTAGCCATTTTAATAATATCGCATAAATGATTATAGACCGCGTTAAAATTACCAGTATTTTTATCGTGAGAATAAATAAATAATAGTTGTGAATTCTTTACAATATACTATAAAATTCACTTTGTATGACAGTATTGAAATGTTAACTTCATTTTAAGGGCTTTAAATTTAAAATAAGAATATTTTGAAGGCCTTGTCAAATGTTATGTCTGTAGAATATTTAGTTGGTGTTATTTGTTATGTAAGCAATTAAGTATTTGTTATGTAAGTGCTTATAATCATAATCTCAGACAATTGGTCTTATGGTATCCAGCTGATTAAAAAACTGTCCGTTCATTGATTCAAAATACATATATATCGTTATGAAAAAAAAAATAATGAAGGAAAACGTGTCTATGAGTTGAAAACATATTTTTTTATATAATTGTTTGATGATATTTGATAGCTGCCAAGCACTCGGTAATATGCTTTTTGATCTTAATTTTTGGCTTTCCATATATTAGTCATTACTCCTTGATGAAGTCAGTCAATGTTTTTCTCAGAAAATATTTAATAAAAATAATGAGTCAATAGTCGAGATATTCATACGAATACTTAATTGCAGATGTTTGAGATAAACATTCGTATATGGGTACACAACAGTTTGAGTTTATTTTAGTTCTTTCTTTTTGAAGATATATTTTTTTTACACTCCTGCATAGCAGATGAAAGCATCTCGTGTAGGTTTTTATGGCTTTTTACATTATGTATTAATAATATCTGGTTTTTTTTTAGTACGTGAATAATTTTCTATTATTGTTTTATTTATTATTTAATTCGTGCAAAGCACTGCCATTGCATGGTAGCTGTTGTATTGTCACTTTTATATTAAATTATCAGCATAAAGCAAAAAATGACAATTTTCCAATAATATAAAGAAATAAAGATTTTCTTCTTTCTACGTACAATACAATATAGTGCAATAAGTACATTGCAATACCAGGATAACATAAATACCGTGTAAGAGAAATTTATACCGAAGTGCATTCGTATAGACAATAAGTTATCTTACCGATCTATCAACATTTTAATGGTAAAAATAGCAACCAGTGGTGTTTTCTTACTCAATTTTAAATTCGGTTGGATTTTCTAATCTCACTAATATTCAAACGACAGGAATAAATAATAATACTTGTTCTCTTTAAATTGTGCTTTTTATTTCATATTATTTAGTGTTTCAAAATGCTTAAAATTCTACCCTTTAATAAAATGAATTATGCTATCAGCACACATATCAATGTACAACCGTATTAGTGTGGGTGACATGTAACGATACACTGTATTTTAATAGTTGGGTGCGGTCGCACCAGAATCCGAACCATACCTGCAGCTGATTTCTGCTTTCCTGGTATCATGATGCACTGAAATACTATACCTTTCATGATATTTATTTTCCATGGTAATTTATTAATCGTTCCACACGGAATTAATTTTATTATCATTGTTTTTTTTAAAGTATTTATTCTAAATATTACAAATATTTTGAAACCTTAACTTTACTTTATTATTATATAACCTGAAACACATCTTTATAAAAAAAAATACTTAATTATTTAAGTTAAACGTCGTTTTACAGTTAAATGAACCATTACATACATAATTATTTTTAAGTATTATAACGACTAAAAAAACTAAGCGTCATGTTAGGTTCGGTGTCTTAAAATATCTCATATAATTTTGCAGTTAGAAACTAATGATAAATAAGCACATATTAAATATTTTATCCGTATCGCAAAAGAAAAAAACACAGTTAATCAATGCACATTCCAAAGTAAATAAATGACAGATAATTATAGAGTAACTAGATTATACCAGATAATTATGTATTACTAACTTTAGCTTATATAAAGTACATGTGAACCGATGTCTAAAATCTCACCCTAAGTGGTGTGACTGAAATTCCCATTGAATTGACTGAATTGCCCAAATTGGAAGGGAGGTGCCAACACCTAGACGCTTTCCAGCGAGTGTCAGTGAACAGGAATAATTTTTCGTTGTGTTTTCTAAAGCATTTTTTTGCATTTATTATTTTTACCAGTTAAAAATAAATATATTCTTTGTAAAACTTTGTAAAAAAAAAATGTTGTATAAAATTATTTAATACTTAATATATTACGTTATAAATATTTTAATACGTAAATTAAAATGCAGTTGTACTTTTATAGTCGCACTATAAAATTAGATTATTGACGGTTATTTTCTGCTCAGTAACAATTTTATGAAATATATATCGACGATGCATTGGTACCAGGAGAACATAACTTTGACAGAAATATTTTAGGAAATTTTTAAATCAGGTATCTAAAAAATCGCAATCATATTAAGAAATGTTCCATTATTTAGATATCGCTTTAGAGATTTCGTTTTTTTTTAATTTTCGTACAAAAAAAACCTAACATTATAATAATAACAATTAGTTAACGATACATATTTAAAGAAAGAAGCCAAAATAATATAATGTTCTATATACGATGTATATTGAAAATTGTTGACATCGTCTATTTTTATCTGTGGTATTAAATTTAAGGTTTAAAATTTTTTATTATAATTTTGCTCGTTTGCATAGCTATACATACGTCTATTGATATAAATAAAATAGAATCTTATTAATAGAATTAGATTAATCTAAATTTCATTCTTAAAGAAAATACTAGGACCACAGAACTGTTATGGGTCACAATATTGTTACAATATCTTACATGGGGCCAGCGGAAAATATCGGATCGAAAACGTAAATGAATTGATAAATATTTCACTTAAACTATTTTGATCAAAATATAGAGGCAGTTTAATTGATACTATTTATTTGTCTTATAGGTATATAACGTAGCTCAAACTTCTTACATTGTTGTTATATTATAAATAATACATTGTACTGCGAAAGTACTAGGATGACATGAATTGAAGGAGGTAATCAATATCAGGACATGCGCGATAAGTCTAGACTGCAGAATAGGTCATCAGTGCATTCTGTATGACCTAACTTCATTCGACAGTTTTGGTGCGAAGTTGCTACCTTGCATATAGTGCATAATGTTGCAACAAATGTACTAGGAGATCATATCGACGTTAGAGTTAAAGTGGAATATGATTGGTCCATTTATCACGTGAACGTAGGAAATGCATTGTGCATCTGCGCAAATCTGTGGTGCGCCGCTGTAAATAGTAGCGAGTGCAAAGCAAAGGTGTTCAGTGGGGACATTTACATTTTTCATTAGCCTATTTCTTATTAAAGGTCCCTTACGGTGAGTTAGCATGTATTATTATATTCGTGAATGTCACCCGCCATGTAGTACATATATATACATCGATATTTATCAAATTAATCAGTGCCCAAGCAACTAGTTCAAAGATAAAAAGGTAGATCAATCGCATTATGTGAATTATCGTATACATAACGAGAACATAATGCAATATAATGGATTGTCTCATTATTTTATTAGAGGCAATAAAGATAAATCGTTTGTAACGATACTATATTAAGCGAAGGAAAACTGTTTACAAGGAATTTACTACAATAATAATATATTCTACTTAACAAAAATAAGACAATATATTCAAATGCATAATAAAATGTATCACTATTTTTTATATTATTCTCGGCCAGTTATGCATTGTTTATTTTATGATCGAGTCGGTACTTGTAAAAAAATATGATGCAAGTGGTTTGAACATTAATATTTATTTAATTATATCATGAAAACGATGTAATTCTTAACAGTTTGTAGTTTTATTTCGCTAACGAGTATGAAATGTAATGTATGTAATATGTAAATATTTTTCATCATTAATAAAGAGGGTACGGCCCGTACCCTGCCCACCACCTCCGGTCTAGCTGTCAAGGCCGCAGGGCCAACAGCATTAGACGCTTCACAAAAAAAAAAAATGATTAATAAGTTTCAGCTATAATTATGAAGACGAATAAAGTAAAGAAATTTATCAATAATAGAAAAATCTGATTATGTTTCTTTAAAAATATATGAGGTTTGGCAACTTACTAAAAATTTAACACAAAAAAAAAATACTTTTTCTCCGAAACAACTTACTATTCTAAATATTTAGTGAACTCTAACAAAGCCGCGGGTAATCTCAAGTATATATATACCATTTATATAGCTGAGACTTTTGATATTTATATAAAAAGTCACAGGACACGGACATTCATTTGTTGCATTATTATTTATTAATGGGCAGTTCCATTTAAGAATAAAGATGTCACGATGACGGTCATCTTCTTTGTGTAAAGACAGTGCGTGCCACGGTTCTTGTGGCAAATATAATTAGTCAATATAATTAGTCAATATAACCAGCAATCTGTGACGTCTGAGAAAGCAATAAGACAGACAATAATTAAGATTGCTAAATATATGTGTAGGGAATGTATAAATATCAAAAGAATATCAGGATGCCTGGCCTCTATTTAAGTACAGGTAGCTGGTAAATGCCACTTCGATACTATCTTTATAATTTCACAAATTTTTCATTTACCTACATCCGGGTGAACTGCAATTTTCCTGTCAAATACTTCAGATTATTCATATAATTATAACATTACTTATTTGCTTAATAACTTGATATATTATTTACTGGGCTAAAAAAAAACCTATATAAGTATATGTATATAGATAAATGCATTGATATAAGCAAACAATTTTAAATATATATATATATGTTGTTATTTCGCGCCCTGCCTGTAATGATGATTTTTTACTTTCCATATTTATATTATAAAAATAAGTTTAACAGGACTGAACATGTTTATGTTTATTTAAATGGAGATAAATTTAAATAAATAATTACTAGATCTTTTGTTCCGGTATCGTTACATTTTTGTAGGAAGGTAAATAATTAATGTTCATAGATTTATTGAAATTAAATGCATAATTACAGCAAGATAAGTACGACGTTGGCAGCGGCGAGCAGTTCGATGACCTGGTGGGTTTGATAGAACATTTCCGATCGTACCCCATGATCGAGACCTCTGGTGACGTCCTGCGTCTTCTACAGCCGGTCAGCGGCACTTGCCTTCGAGCCCATGACATTGACCAAAAAGTACAGGTAAATTTATCATTTACAAAGCTCATACCGTCTAGCAGTTGGGCTGGGAATGAGGGGGGATGAGGGGGGATTATATCATAGTTAGCTATGTTTTATTCGATGTTTGTCTTTGTGACATTAGGTCCCACACATTATTTAGAGATTTTTACTCGTGGGGTTAAAATGACCCAAGTATTAACTGTGATAATACGAAACTATGACACTATAACGAATAGCCTTCAAAAAACAATATTATTTCACTAAATGAACATAATTTAAAACATTTAAATATATTTTATTTTTTTAGGACATGGATAATTTCGAAAAGCCTGAACAAAAAGGCGGTTTCGACGGAGAGTTTCAATCCTTGAAGATGGTTGAGGAAATGCATGTTTTTACTACCAAAGAAGGGGAGAAAGAATCAAATCTTAGTAAAAACCGATATCGTAATATATTACCTTGTAAGTATATAATAATTGATTGCATTATGACTTTAGCACTAACTGTTATTCATAAGAGTACATATACATTTATTAATTTTGCTCGCCAGCGAATGTTACATGTAGTTTTAATATTTGTATTTACCTTATATAAGTTCTTGTGTCACGCTTTAAAATGTTTCCAGAATGCATTTTTGTTATCAATTACATTTAAGATAATTTGGTACTTTTCAGATGACCAGACGCGAGTCATATTGCGCAATCGCGGCAATCGTAGTGATTATATAAACGCTAGCTTCATACGTACCTCCAGGCTGACTGACTCTTCCAGTTCATTTCAATCTTCCAACGAGAGTCTTAACAGCGTCAATTGTATGTTAATCACTAATTTTTCTATCAATTTGCTATATGTTTTATTATTAACAGCTGATAATTAGATTATTCTATTTGACAAATGACATTTATTATGTTTATAAGTCCTTGATAGACATTATAATTTTAACTTCCCGATTTGTATAACCTTATTCTATGATTTTGTCATAAGTTTACTTACGTGAACGCGTGAATGTATGAACGAGTGTACAAACAAAATAATATCTCAGTTACCCAAGGTGTACAATACTAAACCAAGTTCAAGGGAATAGATCGTGTTTGGTTAAGCACGTATTCATATACGAAGTAACAAGGAAAATTACCTTCATTGTCTCATACGGTAGTGCCATACTAATGTATTCGAAGATTCTATGGAATACATGTACGAAATCTAAATAATTTAAGCACAAGTACACTCACGTAGTCGTTTATTTATATCAGATCTTATTGATATTTACAGAAGTACTTTGTGACGCCACTTGTTGTTTATATTTCTGTTTGTGTGAAGGTTAGTTTTATTTTCATATAAGCGTATGAAGGCGTCACATCAGATAATAATAGCTATTAAAATGTTCACTACAAAAAAATAAACAAGTTTTACGTATTGTTTGTGAGTTATTTTGTTTTGTTCTGTTTAGCCCTAATTCTCAGAAGTGAAACAAAGAGAACAGTGCCGCTCGTCACCAAGTCTTTGTCAGATGATGCCCTGAGAGGAGTAAAGAAATGTATCAATTTGAATAAAATTAATGGAAGTTTATATAGAAATGTTGGTAAGGTGCTAGAAAACAAAAATAGTTTTCAATTAATATATGAATCACTGAATACTATTCTAACTATCAATATGTTTGCAGTGAAAGATAAAGTATACATTGCAAGCCAGGGTTGCCTCGCCAATACTGTAGATGATTTCTGGCAGATGCTGTGGCAGGAGGATTGCAGAGTTGTGGCAATGATTACCAACGAGTTCGAAAAGGGCAAGGTATTATATTGATTTAAAATATATATACTAACACGCCCACCAGAAATTATCCTGTCTCGAAGATATAAAATTTTCTGGTATCTTATCGTAGGATATCAATAAGGACCTACAATAACCAAACTATCAAAGAATCCACACAAAACACTTGAATAATTTTATCAAGATGCCATAAAGCCAAAATAAAAATGCGTTTTAGAAATTATGAATCCCAAATATACGTCATATGTAAGTATCTTATATCTCGTAGGTGCAAACTGATTCAACAGTATATAAATTCAGCAGCTTGCGGCAGTCTCTAGTAGTTGTAATAATGTAAATATATTTCGTATACAATTTTTATAGAGATTGTTTAAATTTTATGAAATACCCACTGCAGCGAAATCTAGCGGCGATTTACAACAAAGCGTGTAACAAAAAAACGGACAGACAGATACACAGACAGTCTATATGTTTTGTTTATGAGTGAAAAACTAAAATATTTTTAAAGATATACAAACGTACACAAAAGAAGCAAATCCGGATTAGTTACTTAGGAAGAGTTCCATGAGAATTATATATATTTGAATTTGTAATAAACAAATTAAAATATGACTATAAATTATTAAATCATTAGGTATTTCCAATGTTATTTGATTAACGTTGATTTGATTGTATTTGTATTATAGCTAGCTGGCACTAATGCTTCGTGTGTATCTAATAAGGCTAATTATTCTTTACAAATTACAGAAAAAGTGTCAGCGCTACTGGCCTGAGTCTGGACGCGAAGAGCAGTATGACGAGTTGACTGTCAAATCAATATCAGAGACTTGTTATGAAGACTATACTTTAAGAGAGTTCGACGTCACCGACAAGATCACATGCAGGACCATCGTCCAGTACCAATATACGGTATTGTAGTTTTTACTATGGGTATACATATATATATATATATATACACAATACAATATGTACAATATGTGTAGTATATATATATTGCTTCTATAAGAAATAAAATAGATTTATTAATCGAAACAATAATAATACTTGTATTTATAAAATCTTACAACTGAGGGAGATTTTGAAGAGAAGTCTAGAGTACTTAAAAGTGTTTAAAAGCCCATAACCATGCCCAAAACCATATGTCTTTTACACACAAGCAATTCTATCTTTCTCCTAATGGGTATTGACCATAGGTCCTTGGACCTTAACCATCAGAAATACTTCTCCAATCCGCCTGACGGAATGGAAAAGGCTGATCCTTGCCGTCACACTAAAGTAGGTATTTCATTTATGACACACAGAAGTTAAACACACGTATCGCATACTAATTGTGGGTTTTATTTCTTTTATTGGTTTATTCAAATATATTTTGATGATTCATGCGAAGAGACCTTTATAAATCAAAATTAGCTCAAAACTGAAAATAATTTTGATTCGGGTTCGATACCCGGTCATAGTAAAATATTTGTAAGTATCAAAATTATGTTTATCTTCCATGAAATAAGTTCACGTTTAATCCAAGGGCAGATTAGTAAACTTATTATACTGTACTGTCCTTCTGACAGACCGGGAACCGTGAATTGCTTATTTTATTTAAAAAGGAGAAAGTTTTTTTAGAAATTCAAACTTGAGCAATTTTATAAAACATTTTCTTTAACAACCGCTAATACGAGCAAATCGTAACCTAACTGTACCTGTTCAGTTTGCCCTCACCGTGTATGGCAGGTGGGCAGGTTTTTAAAAAGTAGAAGTAGAAGTAGATATTGTGTAAGGAAATTATTTTCATTACTTTTTTGTAAGTAATGTTTAAATATATTTATAGTGTTGGCCTGACCATGGAACTCCGGCAGAACCTGAGGGAGTGCTCGCCTTTATAGAAGATATCAATAGGAGGATGTATCAAATTAGTCACGACAAAGATTCTCCTGAACAGGTAGACCATTATTCTTGTAAAATCTTAAAAACTAACATATCTTAATAACTTATCTTTTTTCTTTTATCAAATTCTATTCTAAATTTCAAACTGTATCTTCACTCCTTCAACCATTCAGGTTTTCTCAAGGTCTTTCACAGTTCACTCCACTTAAATCTGTAATGGCTTCACTAAAACTATTTGACATTCACCAAGCAGAGGGGCCTTAAAGATATTTTTCTTTCCGAGGTGACCAGTAAACCAGAGGGTTTATTTTCGTTTTCTGGGGGTGACGATACCACATGAATGTTTACGCTCACCTCCGACCCTTCTGGTGACGTCAGGCATACTGCCAGTGTGTGCTGTGTTTATCTTCAGCACAGCTGAACTCGTGATCCTCCATCGTGAGTTCCCGATCCGACACCTTATATACGTCCCGATGAAATCGTGACTCGAGAGTATCTGCTTCTGATGGAAGATTACCTTCCCGTACTGACCCAATCCCTTCATAAAAGAAAAAACATATTAGAAAAGTGCACATCGCTATAGTAGCCAAAAACCCGAATCTAGGCTCCCAGATCTTCTTTCGCCACTTTGCAAGGAGATCGTCGTAAGCAGTGACGCTAAAACGACTCCCTATCCTCTCATGAGAGAGGATAATCGAATGGCGCATTCCTTCTTCACCAGTCCAGGTCCGGGTCAGCGCCAAAGCTGGTGCAACACCCCCTACTAGTGAGTACTGGACACTCTTACGCGGAGCGCTATCAGAGTGCTGATAGCGCTCCGCGTAAGAGTGTCCAGTTAGAAAGGGCCATGGACCTTACGTCTTTCAATATAAACTTACCTAACCTAACTAACATAGGTTTAATGAGATGTAGAAAAAATATTCTTATTTGGAGGTCAAGTATATAAAAAAGTGTTCCTTTACTGTTTCAATGAAATAATATATCATTATTTTATTGAAACAGTAAAGGGATTTCACAAAATCATTTTCGATCATTATCATTCAAGCGAATTGACAATATATTTTAGGAATTAGGAAAACTTACTAAAACAAAAGCATCTCCTTTTTTATCATTTCGAGCTCGACGAAGTGGTATTCAATGATAGATGTCTTAAATGTGAGGAAGAAGGAAAAATTGCAACATCTATTAATAAATATTAACGTTTGTATTTAACGTTTATTTATTGATGAACGGGTATTATTTGTTTCAGAATGTCCTCTGTGTGCATTGCTCGGCGGGTGTCGGTCGGACGGGGACATTTATAGTTCTCGATATTCTTATTGATAAAATAAAACAGACAGGTGAGATCTAACACATTGTAATTTATTTTCGAATGCGATGCGAGTGTTTAGTATGTTTCTTTAAATTTTAATTTCCAAGCAACGTGCGAAATAATCCTTATCAAGTAATATGTTATTCTAACTATAAATAAGCATATCCTAGGATATTTATTAGATCTGACTTAAGTGTCATTTTTAAGCCAAATGCGAAATTGTGTATGTACTGTTTACATAAAATGTTAAGGTGCTTTTAGTTCTGTGCGGTTTCTAATAATCAATATTGAATAACTAATTATTTACAGGTTTTAATTGTGAAATAGACGTCCACAGCACGGTTAAATTGGTACGTGCTCAGCGCAACGGCATGGTACAGAATAAATCACAATACAGGTTCATATACATCGCGCTGCAGAGCTATATCGATAACAGTACCGTTAAATTAAAGAAAAAGAAATGTATTTTTGTTGCCCTTCTTAGTTAAGAAACCACTTAGATGATATTAAAAATATGAATTAAATCATTATTGAGACTATCGTGAAGAATAAAAGTCTATTGTGATGTGTATATGTCTGTTGTGACGTTCCTGAGACGTACTTAAACGTACGAAAAAATACGTGATTGTGTTTTATTGTGATGAGATAATGTAAGATATTTTGACAATTAAAATGTAATACTGTTATCAAATTGTTCAAAAGCGTATCAAAAGCGTAGGTACCTTAATATATTATACGTTTGATGTTTGTAATTGTAAGAATATTCCAATAATGTTTACATTATATGTTAACGAGGCTCGATCAGTCCAATTACTTCACTGAATATTTGCCGGGACTTATTTTACATGTCCTTTCACTTAATGGTTAAACAGTGTCGTTCTTGATTTCTTATTGCATAGAGCTGTTATTATGTATGTATACATTGTCGTTCCAGGTGCACACCGCTATTGTATAGTAACTAAATCATAATACTTTACCAAAGTACATAAATATTAAAGACTACACACTGGTACTAGACCAGCGTGAAACATTGTGATTGTAATAATATTTTTTTTAAGTAAGCCATAATTATTTATCTTCCATGATATCAATGTGACATTAAAAGCTTACGAATATTGAACATTTTATAATTTCACTAACCTTGAATGCACACAACAAACAAAAATATATACATATTTTATACCTGAGTTAGATATTTCTGCATTTAGCTTTGCTTATTAAAGTTGGGGCAGTTTAATTCACTTGCCAGGATGTCAGGTAGTAAAATGTGAACCCTTAAAGCTGTGCAGCTTATATATTAATTGCACTCGATTGTACTTGAGCTAACGCTGTACAATAATATGAATGACTTAGGGATTATATGTTTTATTAAAAAGGTAAATAATAATATTATGAAAGGTGAACATGAGTGAGCTTTTTGGTTTTAAGTTTTAACCAGCTGTTGCCAGCAATTGCTGCCAACAGCTGGAGCACACGAAGTTTCGTTTGCTCCTCAGACTCAAAACAGTAAGCCTGATAAAAATCTGATATTGTCACATTAAAAATTGATAAGAATACATTCCGTCTAGTTTTTTACGTAATTATAGCCTTAAATAATTATGTTTCCTATGAAAATGAGAGAAGTTTCAACTGTAAAAATAATAATATGTTCAATTAGATAATATAACATACCAATTAGAATTTCATCAAAATTCGTCATTTATTGTATCTTAATTATAGTACAAACCATATTTTTCATTCCGCTCGATGTAGTATAATACATCTCTTGTAGGTTATTTTTTTAGTATTTTTAGTATTATACTACCTTAAGTTATTTATTTTTAAGCTGTTGCCCGCGACTGGGAACTTCAGAACACAGGGCTCGTAAGAAACTCCGTCGCTCGATTTTTTTTTGGTCAACATTATTTCGAAATTGTTCTCTACAAAAAGCCCTATTAATATTTCAAGGGAATAATATAATATAGCCTAGACCCAACATAAAAGTTATTTCTAAATACTGCTTAAGATATTTTTAGATTCGCATAACTTACTTTGAAGATTACCTCCAAAAAATAAACAAAACACAAACATACAAACTTTACCCCTTTATAATAAAAGTATAGACTAAGATCTTAATATGAGATTTACATAGTTCAAGTTTATATTGAAAAATCTATTCGTAGAAATAAATTCGTAATGAATAAGTTCATTATTTACTTTTACACTGTCAATGTCAAATTTATATTAGTCTGATGTTTAATGGTCGGAGATTGTCATCTGGCGCAATAGAATAAAAATATTATATATAATGATTTACACAGTATTGTGTTTACTATAGTATGAATTTAACTTACACTTTACACTCAGCAACACGTGGTCGATTATCCTATTAAGTTATAGCTTATATAAACGTTTGTATTTTACCAGAGGGCCATCTATTGGATAATTACTCAATCCAGTCAACAAATACGCTTATACCGCCATCTATTAGAATAGTATAGAATTAACAGATAACTGTGACTGTCAGATAATAATCAAATAATTTAGAATAAAATAAATAAATAAATGTGATCGAACGGGATAAAAAGTATCCTATGTCCGTCTCTTGGCTCTAAGTTGCCTTCCCACCAATTTTCAGCCAAATCAGTTTTGCTGTTCTTGAGTTATAAATAGTTATACTAACACCACTTTCTTTTATATATATAGATTTTGTATCTGTATCTTGTCCATGTGTCAATACCAATGCCATATAAAATGTCTGAGACTTATTTAAATAAATGATTGCAAAAAGAGACAAAGGAGGTGGCTCGTAATTAAAACTTGGACTAACTTGACGTGTATATATTTTATTCCACATTAAAACATATTGAAGCTATTTCGGTTTTAACCTAATTAAATAACATGAACTAATAACTATTAACTAAATAATATAAAAAGTATTGAAAACAACAACAAATAAGATAACTGTTTCAGCTTCAAGCCAAGTCAATATAGATCAAATTTTGATAATTTAGATTCATCAATAATATTTTTAATAACATATTTGATATAAAATAACGACTTAAAAATACTTAAGATGAGTATATAATATGTGATCATAGGAGAGCGTTCAGACATTTTTGATACAACTTAGGTTCTCGATATTTCGTTTATTTTCTATAATGTATATTGTAAATGCGCTCTTATCTTGATATGATACAGAATATTTAAAAAATGTTAAGTGTAAATCATACAGCAATATTAAATCTAACACAAGTAGAACAATCATATTTAAGTGTTAGAATGTTTAACTTACATCGTAAAACAATGTATAAATCCACATTTTTGATCATAATAAGTTAACATAAAATTCGTGCTACTTATTAAGTTAATAAAGGTATACTTAATATTAGTTTAAATACAAAAAAATATGGTGAAATAACGGTATTTAATAAAGAGGAATGCAAAAATACAGTTTTACAATTCCCATCCTATTATTGATATATATAAATAGTTACGTAGTTTAATGTGACGGTATACGGATGCACAGAAATATATAAGATAAATTCATTATCAAAGCAATATTAATAAAAGGCCCTCGGTTCAAATCCTTCTAGTCATGCTAAGACTTCACATAAACGGTACATTTTGATATTAAAAAATATTTTTGATTTACTTAAATCTTGTCTTATCAGACAAACTTTAGACTCAAATTTTAGAAAACAATTTGAATGTCCGTAGAATATTTTTTGATTACTATACTATATTTCATAAGATTAAGCAGTTTCATATATGTATATTATTTTTTCAAGAAATATTATAAAATAATTATTGGCGAGTGTTGGCAGTTTACATTTTGATACATTGGTGTATCGATCAATTATTTTAAAGTTCAAGACTCAAATTAATATCTACGTGCTTTATAATATTGTGCCTGTATGATATAAAGTGTGGGTGAAAGTTCCGAGGGTGACACGAACGTTTGAAACAGAATATTACATATTAAATAACTACACATTTGTCATGGTTTATATACTAGTTACTGGATTTATAGAGCTATTGTTTTTTGAGAACAGCTCAGTATTTTATTTAATACTTTTATTATATTTGACAATCCGTTTCCAACAGTCATGACACCCCAAGACCAATCGTGTTTCGCAATAAAAAAAAAAGCGTACATTCATTTGCCTTGACATATACATACATCTATCACTAACTCTAGACTCTATACATTGTCTATGCAGATATATACTCGAGTCTAAAAATAAGAATATTTTAAAGACATCCATTTTATACAACAGTATCACTCATTATTCCACTCATCCCGATTATTTGACTTTAATTCTATTTTGTGAAGATTGATTCAACTATACTAATATTATTGACGGAATTTGAAGTGCGAGTACGACTTTACGACGAAAATAGTCTGTTTATAATATATATATAATTATAAATTTATAACCGATGTCTGTTCGTTGAACGAATAGTGATGTAAGACGCTGAAGGAGCTTTGACTATAGATAATAAGAAAGCAAATAAAGATTAAGAATTAAATTCCAGGTAACCATTATCTTATCACAGACGTTTTATAAAAAAAAAATATTACTTTTGATTTTGAAATAAGAATATTGAGTAAGCACTATTAAATAATCCTCTGTTCAAATGTAGCCGTCAAAAATATTAAATAGTTCTGTGGAGAAATTCATAATTTCGATAAATCTAATTGATAATAGCAATATTTTCGTTGTGATGACAGAGCGTTAAATAATACATAGCGAATAATACATCTCCAATACAGCGACAGTATTCTCATCTCGAGAATACAATCTGAGAATACGAAACACAGTTATAGTGTAAACAGTCAAAGTGTGAAACTACTAGGTCATCTAAGCTCACCCTACGTATCATAGCCGACATTAATCATTGGGTAAATAAGACCATTTATACGTAGGTTTTGGGTTAAATTCCTCATTGCTTATAAAGTAAAGATATTACAAAAATGTAGGATTTGGCACTTTATTATGTGTTAATAGCTAATGTTTTTAGGGGCTATATTGGGATATAGATTATTTTATACAGTATAGTATAAGTCGAGTAGAAGAAATTGTATCACACCTACCACAGTTTTAATATTAATGCTTATTTTAAATTTAGGTAAGCTTCTGGATTTTGCCATTCCATCGTAAAATATCTCCACTTTGTTTGGATAATATTACAAACAACTTAAATATGTTTTTTTTTTTATTTATATAAGTTGAAGGTATAATATAGTCTTACTCTACGATGGAATGCATTATTTTAATGGAAGTCTAATTGAAGTTTTATTTGGAAGCAAATATGTAATCTGAAGTACTTGGTTATTGGTGAAAAAATATTGCATTTTAGGCAGAACAAAAAAAAAATGTTTTTTAATATTCTGTATATTGTCATATAAAGGTATTTGCTTGCAAATTGAATTACTGTAGTTACATCTATTAAGTATGTATATTAATTATCCGTCGGTGTGGGAGTTACAATATTCTAAAGGTTACACATTCACATTCACTGACAGCTATTTATGATATTACTTTACGCATTTTTTTGTAATTTTCGTTAATCATGTACGCCATAGCGACACACATTTCAATATTTCGGTTAACTTGCCGGGTCGATTTTTATATTTGATTGTTAAATTTTGGCTAAAGCGGTTTAGGTTTGCGAATGTTAAGGAGTTAGGGAGACTAGTTAAAGCGATTTTTAATATAGGACTGACACTAAATTATGAAAAAGGTATCATATATAAAAAAGTTTCATCGATAATATTATGAAACCTCAACAAAATGGTTTAAAAATTTTATAATAATTACAATAATAAAATACAAAGTTATGTAAAATACGGTCTATAACAACTTAGGTGTAACTTAAACAGATATAAAGCAAAATGTACACGGTCACAGTATGTCAGTCTCGTAAACTTTATTAGTGGTTGCTGCCGCGTCAGGCGCTGTCAGGTGAGAGTTGTGCTTGTCAGAAGTGACATCGTTTCTGTTCTTCTCACAGTCTCCGGCTAAGTGTGTCATGCTTCCAGAAATATTAGCCGGGGCTAAATTAAGATTCAGTTTGGTGAGGAGATTAGACTCACTTCCCGTCTTTTTTAAGTCAGGCTGGGCATTCATCGGCAATGTAGGTCCACTGCGTTGAATCATCTGCAGTCGAGCGTACTGTTCCTGGAGCGCCTTTTGCTTTCTTAAAAGTTCCTGGTGGCGATGTTCGAGGAGCGCCTGACGCGAGGCATTCTTCTCATCACTAGCTTCCGCGGGATGTGTGAGGCAAGGCGGCGAGCGGGGAGAGTGTGGCGAGTGTGGAGAGGGTGGCGAGGGGGGCGAGGGTGGCGAGGTCGGTGAGGCGAGCGGCGAGCGGGAGGTGGTGCGTGGCGGTGGCGGCGGAGGCGCGCGACGTCCTGCCAGCGCCAGCAGCTCAGGGTGCCGCTCGGGCACGGGTGGCTTGGGTGGGTGCTGGCCTCGCGCACGTACCGGCGGCGACGCATCTGTGTCGCTGCCACTGGGGTATGAGTGCAGGCGACGCAGGGGACCGTCGCGCGCGTCGCCGCGTCCGCCACGCTCCGACGGCTTAGCGAAGGTTTGTAGTTCGTCTAGTAGCGCATCGAGGGCGTTCTCTGGCCGCAGGTCCGCTGCTCCCCGGGACGCAGCGACTCGCCCGCCGACGGCGCCCTGCGTACCATTCCACCCACTTCTAACTTTGTCCGGCGAGCTTCATGGAAGTCAACGACGATTTTGCAATTTTAATTAAATTTTAGGAAAGATAATTGAACTATTCTAATCTGTGCTCATGTATGAATTGCAACATCGCCGTTCGTAAACAAATACATCAACACTTACTCGACAGAAACATCGAAAACAATCATTCAATTAGTACGATCCATTAAGAACACTCAGTATTCACAGGTATGTATAGAGCGTAATGTCTTAATGCGACCACAATCATTCAAAGTAATAAAAGAAATAAATGGCTAATGCCCCTTCTTTTGCCGTCGAATAGACAATGATTAGATGATGGACGCTAATAGTAAGAGCACGGTAAATATTAATTGGTTACGTTCAAAATGTTTCTATTCCACGGCAAAAAAATAACAAAATAAAAAATGTGTCGAGCCTATGACTTGTGGTAGGTAGAGCCGATATGATGGTTATATACGGAGAGGTCTCATAGGCGAAGAAATGAATGTAAGATATATAATACTGAATACGTAGATACACTTGACTGAGATACAAAAGATATTACATAAGTACTTATTAATGTGTTCAATAAAAATGCATGAATGTTTAAAGAAGAATAATTTCACTCTTAACAATTGTGATGATTTTGCCATTAGTCAAAAATTTAAAAATACGTGTACATCGTGACTTTAAAAATGTCTACTTATTTAAAAAAAAGCTACATATGTCAAAAGTTATTTTTAATCATTACACGAACTAAATATATAAGCTTAAGTGAACTGCGTTCTACACAATAGTTTTTACATTGTCATCGATCGGAAGTGCTTTATATGGAAGAATTAAATACTGTTATAATTATAGTTATTCTGTAAGCATACAAAATTTTTAAAAATATTACCTGTGCTCCGGATGCGAGGGTTAGTCATTGTTACCAAATACTCGATTACTTAGATATAACAGGCAAACAGGTACATGGGGGGTTGATACCACCTTATAGTATCGACATTAGTTTATGGTATGGGTGTAATGTGGAGTGTGAGGAGAGGATCCAAGGAATGTGAAACTCGAATAGGAAAAAAATAAAAGCATTAAATGAGTGATAGTGAAGTAATTTGAACGGGAACGTAGACTTCCTTGCAGGTTCGTATGAGGGAGTTTGGGTGGGGAGGGATTTAGTGGATTCCAGAGGTATTGGTTTGTGAGCTGCATCTGCTATCGAGAACGGGCTGCAACAAAAATAAAAACAGCACGATGCACTATCTATTACGAAGCGACTGCTAAGATATACCATGCGTTTTAATTGCTAAATTTCTACAGAGTGATTTCGTGCCTTTGTACAAGTAAAGTTAGTAAAGTAATTCACGAATTTAGAGTAATATGTCAGGTACAAAACAGTTACATTGTTTAGAGTGCAGTGGTGCTAAATAATATAGTAGATAGACTTAGAGTGCCTATGATTCTAGACTACACAAATATAAGACTAACTGTATTGTAATTCTAATTAAAATATATTCACATAATTATTGAAAACGCTTCTAAGTGTGTAGACTAACCAGTTCTATGTATAATTATATGTCGATACACTGATCTAGACCTCGTTAATAATATTCAAGTGAAAGAAGATTTGAATAAGATCAGAATGGGTTTATTGTAAAATATAAGTATGTGAAGTATATTAGTATAAAAATGTAACTAATTTTTCCACAAAATCATGCACTTTGCATAGCTAGCTATTAATCTTTTGCCTAAAATGTTTAATACCCGGTACCTTATAACACCATAGGTCAAATATTCAATTATATATACTTTATTTTATATTACCAACAACTTTAAACCGTCTGTTATAAATATAAGTAAACCATGGCAATGTTATACAGCTCATAACAAATACTGATAGTTTTAAGTTGTTACATCTATCTTTTAAATAGTTGGCCTATGTTGATATTCTTATTTAACAAACAACCTTAACAGACGGCACTTTATGATATAAAGTGGCGCCTGCGCAGGATTATATCATATATTACTTAAATTTTACCCAATATTTAGAATATAAATATAGGTATAATGTAAGCATGCGTACCCAATTTTTCAATACTGTCTGTACTGGAAAAAATATGCAGAATGTCTATAAGTTAATGATTTGATTTCTTAGAATGTTTCTAAAGCGTCGCGTGACAGTGTGCATCATGCCCACATAGAGATAGCAAAGTTGTGTTCGTACATAAAGAGAAGATGAATATTAAAAAGAAAAAATATAACAAGAAAATTAAAAGTACTCATGTGTGGTAATAAAAATATACAAACATATTGATAAAACGTATTTTATGAATAATAATAATAATAATAAAATCGTAATAATAATAATAAAAAGTATGGATATATTACGAAGAGATTTATTACTCGTTAATAACTATAGCTTCTCTGAAGTATTGGCTCTGTCTCCAGGCGAACTGACGGGGACCATCACGGGAAAAAGACGATGACACACATCATTAAAATATCTAATAATCATTTTAATATAGCATCAAGAGTGGGCCTGCCGCATATAATCGTTACACAAACGTTCAAACCTGGCATCTTCCACAGCCACTTCATTTACACAGATGAGGGGAAGATAGTTAGTGGGGATAATCTAAAATGAAGTGACTCAGCATTTTCCATTCTGCACTTACAAAATGTAAGGATATCAAATATTATATATAAAATTACATAAATAATAATTTGTGTAACAAATTACGTTCTAAATAGTTACAGAATACAAAAAAAATCCATCAGCGGTAATTGTATGCATCGATATTAAAATGCATTAAAATTGGCATTATTTTCCTTAAGCGAGGATTAAAAATGCAACGTTAATGGATAGTGCATTAGTTGCAGGGTTTGTGCAAAAGAATTTCAAATCATATAGACGTATTCTGATACTGTTGGCTCATACTCTGCCACGAGTGTACTATACTACCTACGAACTGACTGTACCTACCTTAATGGTCATAATAAAAAAAGTCACTCATAAGAAAAGTCAAAACCAAGATATTGCCATAAAATCTGGTTCGTATCTAAGGAAAGCTGAGGTAAGGCTGCCAATTGGGTGCCGTTAATTTCGTCTATATTGGCTGTTGCCAGTCTTCGTCTGCGTCCCCTCCACCGACTCAAATAATACGGCACTTACAGTCACTTAAAATATATACAAATCCATATATTTTTTCAATTATTGTCCTATCCGTTTAAATTTAAGTGAATGTTCAGGAGTGAAAAGCATCCCATATGTTGTAGATAATAATCTATCACCAACCAAATGCCATGGAAATGTGACAACTGTTTTTTTTTTTGGATTGTATGGTCACCATTAATGAATGTGTTTTCCATGAATTCGTTCTAACCACAGCAAATGTCATTAATAGCCTTGCAATAGTTTTTGAGAGATGCCCGAGAAAACAAACAGACAGACAAATATAAACACATTTTAACTGTTTGGGATCTATATACGTGTACTAATATCCAGGTTTCGCCTGTATATTATTGTATTATATGTATAAATAAGCTTTTGTATGTTAGTTTGAATTTAATTTGAACATCAGCTGGAATATTTAGGGATAAAATAATTGTGTATTATTTCCGTACAATGATAATAAGTAACAAGCTTCTTGGAAATTACTTAATATTCATATAAAATATCATAATATTTATCCCCCTATATATAAAAAGTTACTTAGCAATAATTAACAATTCCATCGCCGTGACTAAGACTAACTAACTAGAGTTAATGGTATAAAAAAAAACTATTTAGACAACGTGACAGAGTATGATATATATTTCTATACAAAGAAATTTTCAATTTTGTCAAACATATGCCAATTGCATGTCTTATATCGAAGAAACACTAAAAGCATTTCATGAGTACTAAAAATTTAGGCCGAATTGTTCGTAACGTCCAGAATACCTGGGATGATAATTAACTTGGTCATTCCTTGAAACAAAATCTATTTTTGTGGGAAAAGAAACAATAAAATAGTAGTCTAACAGAACATAAAAACAAAGCCTCTAAATCAACGGCTACGTACTTAAATATTAGAAAAGGAGTAAATCTAGCTATTAAATAATTATATGAAGTCATAAATAGGGTCGTGCATTATAAAGTAATGAGAGAAAAGTTATGCAAAACTCGAGGTTACATATTCTACAAGCAACTAGGGTTAACTCAAACATAATATAACTTAAGACGAACACTCCGCAAAATAATGGAAGTGTCGGAAAAAAATGCAAATTTTAAACTTTTGGCAAACCTGCAATTGTTAAGCGGTTATGCGAGACAAAGTGAATGCTGGGCAATAAATAATGTTGTCTGCTTAACCTTCACAAAGAATTTATGTTAGATTCATATTAAACATTTCACATTATATATCGTTTTGGAAGAAAAATGCTTTATTGATGGAATGATGATTACCTAACTTCAATGAAAGGTACTAGTAGCAGAAACGTTTGAGGGGTATCACTGGGGGGTGTAGAAGATCAATAATATTTCTAGGAGTTTTCCCTCAAACCACCAAGTTTACCTCAACTTGGACTCATAACAAACTTTGTCTAAAAATATAACTATGAAATAGATACACACTGCGCTACAAAAAGCTATTTTTCTTCCAAAAAATGAGTTATTCATCACAAATTAAGGATGTGAATAAACAACAAAGCTAACAACCTTGTTTGTCGGCGTGTTAGTGCAAGTGTTCTCAGACGTATACTCCTCAGAGGAGGGGCCCACGGTGATGGAGCTCTGAGACGAGCTGGGCGACACGCGGCCATCTGCGATCGGCAAACGCTGTTCTTGGACACACGCTAACCTATTTTAACAATGAAACATTAACTCCGTGGAACACCGAGCTGGTGGCAAGAAAAAAAATTCCCATTTTTATACAAATATTTATAAAAATGTTGATCTCATACCTCTTTAATGTCACCAATGTCCCAGTCAACTTCTTGCAACGACGCAGAGCAAGCTCCAGCCGCTCCGGTTCATCTTCAAGCATCTTTTCTTTACGAACCACCTAAAATAGTGTTATAATTATAATTATGATGAAAAAATTACATGATTTAAAGCAGAAGTCTAAACTAAATTAGGTGCAGGCACCTTGTTTACTATGCTGTCGATAATTATTCGGATAATTATTCGGCTCACGGATAATTTAAAAGTTAAATAAAAGGGTTTTTACTATTTATCAGATCATCCATACCTTTTCCATTTCGGCAGAGAGCTTAGTTTTCATTGTTTCTTGTAGAATCGGAAATTTGAGTTTCCAATCGGCAACAGTTTTGCTACTTTTTGAGAGCACCATGGCGATACGCTCGATATCCGCCATGTTCACGCGTGTCTCCCTGCAACACATGTTAACACTTTGAAGTATTTAGGGCTTCGGTTATTGCTTTTGAATGGAGAAGTGTCGCATTCTACGAATAAAGAGTCATTAGCTGTAGCACCTGTTAGCTGCCTGGCCACGTAAGCGTTCGACGGTGGCTTCTAGTTCATATAAATCATTTTCCAGGAGTAGCATATCCTGACGGTAGATCTCTTCTTCGCGAGTCAATTGCTGAAAGCAGATAAATGAACTCATTAAATTGATAATACAAGTCTTACTATTTTTTCTATAAATTGAACATTGTGAGAACTTTAAAAAAATGGAAAGGCATGTTACAGTGAAAAACAAGAACGACAAGAATATGCTAAATTGATGCTTGAATTGGAAGTGCTTACCGAATCTGGATCCTCCTGGCAAAAGCTAGCAGCAATAGCACCTATTTTAGTTATAGTGTCAGCCATCATTTGTCTCATCTGTACGGATTGATTCAATGTGGATCGACGAAGATTGCGAGTCTGTGGATAAATACATCAATCTCATACAGTAAACGAAGCTGTAAACGGCACAGCAAATTCGCAATGCATCTAAATAAAAGTTCGCATTATATTACATCATAGAATTTGCAATGCTTATATATAATGCGTAAAAATAAGAATTGATATTATTACATTTATTATTTACAGTACCTCAATTCGGAGGTCACGGCTTTGCTTCTGTAGCGCCCTCAGTTGGTTAAAGAAATCAGGGTTGACGTTGAGAGTGCAGCTCTTTTGAGGCGGCAGAGGGAGCTGTCCCACGAGGCCTGCCGGCTTGGGCGGGGGCGCGGGCTTCAAACGATCTCGTTCTAAAATAGACAGATAGAAAATATATATACAGATACAGAGAATACTTACTTCGTCATCTGAATCCATCTACGTCGCATATACATGATGATAAACGCGATATAAAATATAATATAATATATGTGTAATGGCGAAAAAGCAGATTTGCTGTACCATAAGCCAGCTATATTATTTATATATTATATATTTCAGTCAGTCTATCGATTACATATTATAATAGGTATTTCTGAAAATTTATTTTCGATACAGGAAACAAGCTACCTTAGCCTTATGAGAGAACTCTAAGCAACCTACTGGATAAAGAACAAACGCGTTCATATATATTCAAATAATTACCTTGAGATGAAGTCCTCGGCAAAGTGGATGACTTGATTGCCGGTTTTGTTGGTTTTGTATCAGCTTGTTATGGCAAAGAAGTAAGCGGAAAGAAATCAAATACAAGAATTATGGACATGGTTATGATTGTAACTACAGAAGAGAGAGACAGAAATTATAGAATTTTATTTTTCGAACCAAGAATGAATAAACAATAAGCATTTACGTGTTATCAAAATATTGGCTTATCCATGTTAATGTTTACAATAAATATGTTTGTATTATTATTTTGCTATGTTTTTCGTTCTTGGGGCTGTAAGTTTCATGATACTGTTATATGTGGCGATCTTTTCATCAATGTCGAACAAAATAAATTAATTATAAGATCGTATCCGGATGTAGCTAATTTGATCTGATGAATACATATAAATGTATATAAATACATATTAGGCTCTGCACATTCGTGGTATTTGGGTTACATAGGGTCATCTTGGAAAGATAAATGGAGCAGGACAGGGGACGTTGTAACAAAACACGAACGATATGCGAGCGAGAAATTGCGTATACCATCACCGGCTTTAAATGTATAATTCAGGTAATTTATAATCCATAGTAAATTCGATTAAACAAATCGACAGGTGCACTTGAAATTATTTATTATAAATCTTATTCATACCTGAGTGTTGAGGCGAATGCTGTTTGGGAGAGTTCATGTCTGGAGGGTCATCGCTAAAGGATACCGATTTCTCAAAAGAGACAGACTTTTCTGAAATCACAAATTTTTAACCCTTTTAAATAAACAGAGAGTTAAGGATCTTTATTGGATTTTGCCAATTAACACAAGACGATAAGCCAGTCAGGTAACTTGGGTCGGGAAATAAGAACTGACCAAGGTGACTTTATAAAAAAGGTGCAAGACTTTTATAACAAACCGATGCTTTTATAAAAGTTCAAAATTCGGTGCTTCAATAATATTGTTGAGTTTTAATTCGTGTATAGAGAAAGATATGTTTTCAAAATTGCGTACAAAATGAAAACATACCAAATATTATAGTAATAGATGTATAAATGGTGTTAATAAAACAAGTTAAGAGAATTATTTGATTTTAAATAAATTTTGATTAGGTTAATGATGTTTTCTTAGAGTTATCGAATATTAATGAGAGTGCATGTTCAAAAAGTATGATCAATTTAATTACAAACTTATTTAAAAGCAAACCAATAATGTAGACAATACGGCATACTGATGTACGGGACATGCTGTTTAATATTTAATATTATTTAATCACATTACTTTCGTGTTTAACACCTTAAAATAACAAAAGAAAATTAAAATATTAGAGATAAGCACATGTCTCCACGACCTAAATACTGATCTATCTACTAGATATCTGAAAATATTAATTTCTAATGAACATTTCTACAAGATTTCTCGAAGAAGCGACAACTTTCTCAACGCGTTCTAGTCGACGTTTTCATCGACCTATTTTAAACATTATATGATTTTGATGCACACAATGACGCTGATTATGATCGATTATTTACAACGTTATAATGCCGGAAATAAGAAACTCACACGAGTCAGCAAGCAAGCGTTCGGCGTGACATGGAGAGTGCGTAATGCATTGCGAATGTAAATTTTGCCTAATGGGAAATTACCCGAATTGCTATGACGTATACTTAGAGCTTGTTGTCTGTAATAGAGTGAAAGCGACACTTTCCCTGTGCACATTCCAAGAAGCGCGGAAGAGGCGACTGTAAGGACTACACATTTACTCGCTGGCTAATAGACTGTGGTGGAACCCATGATTTGCGGTTTTGTTCCTTCATTAACGTCATCTTGCAAGTTTCAAGAGAATGCTCTTGTAAAAATTAATCTCACAACACTATGATGATAAATGAGTAAGTTGATTTAACAAAAAGTCATCATTAGCAATGCATCAGCATTATTTTTGGCCGCGTTCAATCACACTTACGAAATCTGTCTTTCCCTAATTTGGGAGGTCTCTCGTTGCTGGCATATCGCGCGGCATCTGAATATAGGAAAACGCAAGCCACATTAACGAAGCCCTTCACAATAAGCCGATCAAAATAAACTGAATATTTGTAATTAATAAAATTTTGATTATTACAATTTTAGTAAACGCAAGTTAATGTAACTTAAACGTAACTAATTTAACACACAGATACACACATAGATGTCAAAAATCTAAAACATTGATATTTTCATTGTATAAAGAATCAGTTGTAAAAGAAGATGTCGACGACAATAATAAAAATAAATAATTGTCGTGTCCGGTGACCGGTGAGAGGCGCATTGCTGGAATATTATCACGCGGACTTTGTACCTGAAATGTTTAATTATTATAAATATGTTTATGATTTACCTTGTGCAGCTGGTCTGGGAGCATAGGGCTGATACTCCTGCCTAGGTGCCACTACGGGCGGAGCCGGAGGGGCCGCAGGGACCTGCAGCGCCTTTTGCACGAGACCCGTAAGGTTTGCCAGCTGACGCTCCATTTTTTCTACTCGGAGGCGCTGCATGTCTTCCAAAGGAGCGCCAAGCCTTAAAAAGTTAATATTAGCATATCGAACAACGGAAACATTAATTTAGACAATATTTTATCGCCAGCTATATGTCGCAGAGTCACCTAACATTGTGGCCACAATATCGCACAGCATTCCACACATAAAAATATAAATATTTATACGATACATAATATCGGTGTATGTAATTGTTTACCTCTCGAATGGACCAGGTCGCGGCATGGGTCGAGGCGCAGTAGTTATGGCGTTAACACCATACATTTGGTAAGCTTCGTCTATTATCACAGTATCGCTGTGAAAGAAAACATCAATGTTTCTGCTACATTACATACATTCTAACGCAATAATTTATAAACTCATTTCAAATCAATTGTTTCATGTATTTCTTGACATATTTGCATGTGCATAAAAAATATACGAAGATTATGTAATTATAAAATACATAGCGATCCTTTTAAAATGTTTTTAGTAAGATATACTTGGCTTCCTCATCGATGACAGGGGCGATGTTCTGCCTGCCAGCTGCTGGGCCAAGGAATTGGGTGTAATAGGGGTCTTCGTAGGGCCGCGGCGCGCTGCGCTCCGGAGATGACATGTAGCCATCCCCTGAATGAGCTGGAGAAGTCGAAAATCATTTTAGTGTTGGAATTTTAAACGATTCTTGATTTTTAACTAAACATCGATAGCACAATATTAAAGGTGACGGGATATTTTCATCAGAAGACATTGTTAGCTAAGGCAGCTGTTATAGAAATTAATCATAGAAAAGAGCAAAGCGCTTTATGCTTTAATAAAGTTATTTAAGAAAAGATAACTGTCTTTGAATATAAGAAAACCTACAATTGTTTCTGTAACCGTGGAATATATGACACTAGCGTCAGCGCCTAGACCTGTCTGTAGCGCAAAAAATTAATAGCCATTAATAACTTATACTATAATGATTAAAAGTTGTATACAGAAATATCTGCATTGTTAGAATATAAAATCAAGAAAAAAATGCTTGTTAAGAACGGTTTAGCCAAAAATTCAATATAAAAAAAAACATTTAAATTTAACACTTAGTAGAAACGTGCTGCATAGTTAGCCCGCTAACGAAAAATATTAAGCTTGAAGCAATAAATATTTTCTAAGCGAATAAACAAAACACTTCGATAGGAGGAGGGCGGGGTTACCAGGGATAGAGTACAGTTGGTCGGTACCGCGAGGGCATTCGGCCGCAGCGAAGGGGAAACACCGCTCAGACCCGCTGCCCGGGATGTACGAGCGGATGGGTTTGCTGGGCGCAGTGGGACCTACGCACATTTTTTTTAACAATATCCCTACAGTTTTCGCGACCTATTACTTTAATACAAAGAAATAATTTGTCTATCAGTAAATAGCGAGTTGAACCGTTTATTATTATTCATATATGTTTACCTGAGGGAGGTATTGTTTTAACGCGATCAGCTGGTATCGGGGGAGCGGCGGGAGAAAAGGCTCGCAGCAAGGAGCCTCCGCGTGGAAGAGTACTGGGCGCTTGGGTTCCCATGTAATAAGCGGGTGCCTTTACCTAGGACAATACAAGAATAGATTAGTAACCTTATATTAACAAACATTTTGCTAATAACTAAAGGCTATAAAGTTTATAATAATATATATTTAAATTTAAACAAACAGAATAAAATTCCATCACATAATAAGTTTATTTATATAAATACGTCCTACACGTACACGTTTCTTCATATAAAAACGTCCTACACGTTCACGTTTCTTTGTATAAATACGTTCTACAAGTAGATGAGCGAAAAGTGATATTTTTTTAATAATTAATATAGAATGAAAAATTCATGAAAACTATCAGGACTCGAATCTGCCATCTCTGAGATAGCGTTCCGTCTACTAACTGATCTATCATACGCTATCAGCCTTGATGAGCCAAGCGTTCTATATATTAATAGGTTTCATGCGAACGGAGGAGACATATTAGACTTCTTTAAAAATCAACTTTTCTCCTGCTGACCGAACCTGCGACCTGGAACATTGGTTACAGTTTTCTTTAGAAGCCTAAGCCATTATTTATTTAAAATGTATAATTAAACTTATTTATTTATACTTAAACTATCTACGTAAATATGTCTAAGAATGTTTATATACAATTTTAAACACGGAATCATCATTGTTTACTTCAGTACATCAGTACTCGATTTTAAGTCGAACATATAAATTATAAATCCCATGATTTACGTAACTTATTTTAAATAGGTCATATATAATGGGTGAAACATTCTTATATATTAAAATAATGAAATTTGAAAATGAATGATGAGTACAGTTTTTGGACTGGATCGCTCATTAATTTGAAATAAAAATTAGAAAGTCAAAAGCAGCTTTTAAATGTTAATTTACATATCTTTATAACTTTTATAGCATCATTAAAGATTTTTTTTGGAATTTATATAAACAAAATGTATAATTCGATTTAAAAATAAAGTAAATAAAGCGCAAACTTATATTAGATGTTGCAAATAAAGAATCAAAACGAAAAGATGATGAAAGCAAAAAAAAATCCCTCAAAACACCGTTATAAACTAATAAGATTCATATTTATTTAACACTATATTATATATAACCTTCGTGGGTGCAAATATTTTGAAATTAGATCAAGGTTGCATCAATTCAGCTCTATAGACACGGCTATCATATCATATCATATCATATCATATGTATTTTTAGTTTTAAAGTCCTTTTCAATATAAATATGTGTTTAAAACGCTGTAAAAAGCACTGTAAAAAGATCATTTAAAGCAGAATCAGGTCAGGGCTTTCAATATTTACTATCGGTTTTATCGGATACCTCTACAAAGGTAGATGAATAAACAAACGAAAAAAGGTGATGGTAAAAGGTTTTACTTATACACGTAGAGAGTATTTTTGTTACAAATGTTGGATTTTTTTTTACAATTTGTGTATTTTTTATTTTAAGATTTGTAATCTTTGTTTTTTATTAAATTATTTGAATTGCTACTTTGATTAAATAACGAACAAACTAAACTAGGAAATACAAGAAATATATACACGTGCAAAATATTCCAGTTCAAATTTCCAGTGTTGCCAACTTGGATGACAAGTTCAAATTTTCTCGTTGCCCTGGATCGATCAGGTTGATTTTCATTGAAAAGCCGATAATTGAAACAGTGCAAAAGCTGAAGCATTAAAATATTGAAATATTTATGTTCGTATTTAAATTTCGTAATTCCACAGTACTGTTGTTTCACAATGTAAAGCAATGGCACGCATCACTTCGATAGCGAATGTACCTTTATTGGTTTTCACGTTGAATGTTTGACAACACTTCACAAAGGTTTTAGTAAATGTCGAAGCTTTATAATCACATTGTTGTATAAATAGTAAAACTGAACTGATCTTCATTTCAGTAAAAAAAATGTAATAAATAACAATGGCTTTCATTCCCTTAAAACATATAAAAATGTTATTCGATGGTATGTTACTCAAATGTATTTATGATTGCAGCACTGAGCATTTTTGCTGAAACGAACTTTCTATAGAATATTAAATCTCGCACGACTTTTCAGATCACATACTGACATTACAAAACTTCAGTGCATACAAAAATATGTTCTGAACATTAATGAAATATTTTAAAAATTCAACCGGTTAATAATTTTTTATTAGGCCAAATTTTAAATGTTTTACTCAATGGTTATAAATATATAATAATAATTGTGTACAGTCAGAGTATAACAATGTATTACAGAATTGTTTATGCGGTTTATAAACATAATTTCATAGCAATAACAACGGCATAACCGCTGAGGTATCAGTTGTTATTTTGTTAGCTGGTAGAAAGCACGGGATCACCTGGTATATTATTTAGTAGTACAATTGAAAGATCGCGGTCTGAAGAACGGTTACTTTAAAAGAGGTTCGCGTAAGTTGTTATTTTTTAAAGAATATATTACCAACTTTCTAAAATTATGTCAAAGATATAAATTTCATTTTTTTTTATTTTTATTTTAAACACATATATATAATAAACTGATATGTTTCTTTGTTTTCAATTCATTTTAGCCATTTTAATATGTATGCATTTGTAAATACATATTATACATTTACGAGCCAAATATTGCAATTTAGAAATGAATGGGTATCTGAAATACAGCTTTGAAAAGAATATTAATATTTAGTTATAGCTTTGACGTGCACGATATTACATCGTTGAGCATTTTAATCAATACGCGGGGGCTTATACAAATAGGACAAGATATGCGCCATACATTTTATAGAAATTATTTGCAAACTCCAATACGAATAATCATACGTTTTCAAGCTTAATACTATTGCCATACTTTTGTACGATGCTTCTGATTTTATATATTAAATATTCGTTTTTTTTTGTTGTGTTAAGTCGCAAGTTGCTTTTTATTTAAAGAAGTTGTTGATTTTTATATATATAAAAAAATTGCATTATAATTATGACAATTTAAATATTATATAATTACTATATAAAAGAGATATACGCAGAGTGCGTGTTAATTTAATTAATTATTTTTTTTAATTTAATTAAATGTCATAATTGCAATAACTCTACGAAACTTATTAATGTAGGTATACAAAAATGACGCAAACAGATGATCTACTTATCGTTAAGTGTATTTTAATGAACTATGCGAATGATATTATTGAAGGAATATTACATAATTTGTGTGGGTTGAAAAATGTGTGTATACAAATATGACAAACATTATTTAATAATATGTACGATGTATTTACGGTGAGTACATGATGTTACAGGAACAGCGGCCCAATTATGGCGGGAAAGTTGTTCTGGATCTTATTGTACATGAGTACAGCCCACTCCATGAACCGCCCAGTATACAAAATAGTTCTTACGCAAAAAGGTTTCGCTCAGGTCTGTTATTATCTAACTTTATAAAGGAATTCTTTAATTTAAGAATCGTATGTATTATAATAATATTATATTCTATATATTTGATATATAACTTGAAATGTAAAATCGGTTTAATATATATATTTTTTTTAACTATCAAGGCGTCATTTTTCTGAGTATATACAAAATATATTTTATTTTACAGTTTCTTCAGTATGATATTGAAACTCCACCAATAAGGGAATTCACTTTTTGCTCTTGGATCCGGGTGTACGATCTCTCTAACGATCAAAGTATTTTCACTTACGTGGGTGAGTATACTTTAAAATAGAAAAGGGCGTATTCCGTAGTTACTTGATAATTAATGTTTTTAAACTATGGCGACTTCTACACATTTTAAACTAATATCGGGTCTATTTCGCGATACAAAATATTAAAGGTGAAATAACTTTTTTTATTTCCCGACGTTTCGGCCGAATTTCACCAACCGTGGTCAAATTGCTGGTGAAATTCGGCCAAAACGTCGGGAAATAAAAAAGGTATTTCACCTTTAATAATGTTTATCGCGAAATACACCCGATATTAGTTTACTTGATAATATAAACAACGATTACCTATGTGTGAAATATAACAAAAAATATTAGTATATTTAAACATATATATCTATAGATAATAGTTTAATTCCATGTCTTGAAAGTGATAGGTCTGCAGGCAACGTTTAATTTGAGCTTCTCAAACTAATCTATAACTAAAAGCAATCTCAAGTTATTATTAGTCACGTTAAAGTAGTACTTTATTATCTATGTTTATCGCAAGACTACACTCGCGAAAGCTAGATGGTTACCAGAGAAGTCGGAGAAATCTAGATAATAAAAACGTATTATTTATATATTTACTATTGACTAATGTTACGTTACTCATAGTTTTTTATACGAGTTGTTATAAAAAATATTTATTTTCCTACAATACGAGTTCAATATTGGACTAAAATTATTTAAGTTTCAGAAACGTGTTTAACAAAACGAATTAATAAAAATGTTTATTCTAAATGATACAAATCAAAATAATATATAATAACAAGGAAATCTGTTCTTATGAGTTAATAATGCATTGTTAATTAATATTACATGTTTTGCGAATTCACGGTCTAGTTAAGAAAAAACAAAACGAAATTTATTAATTAATATTGTTTTTACAGCGAACGGTAACAACCGTGTATTGAGACTGTGGTTGGATACTGGCGGTAGACACATGAATATTTCCATCAATGGAAAGACATCTTCCAGTGTAATGGTCAATATAACGATGGATACCTGGCGCCATGTTTGTTTTTCGTTCCAATCAGACTTTGGAGCTTGGGCACTTTACGTTGACGGACGAATTATGTTCTGCGAGTCGGCACTAAATGTATTTAATATTTATTATTGCAGTGGTTTGTAATAGAATATTTGGGTCACGAATTTTTTATCTGATACCTAGAAGATGTAGAAACTGAGGTCATATTTGTATTTGACAGTTATTGATTTGCTTTGATCTGTACACCAAGCGGTCGACCTTGGCCAAATGAATTGATACTCTTTGTCAAATGATTAATAATTATATATTACAAATGAAGATATCACAGGGTTTGTGAATGGGTTCTCTTTTATTACAGCTCTACGGGTATGTGTTGCCTGCTGGTGGTAGTGTGATCATAGGTTACGGAACAGCTAGTGACGGTATTGAACTAAACTAATAACCAAATACTTGCAATGTATAAGTGTGATCTTTTAATTGTTATATTTGTATTCAAGGTAACCCCAATGGATTCGAAGGTGAAATATTCGGAGCGAATATGATACTGACATCGACAATAGAAAGAAATTATACAATCAAAAGGGATCCGCACTATAGACAAAAGAGTTTTCATCGAAATAAAGTGATGGCTGATAATAATATAAAGTACATTGTTTTAGACGACATGTCTATAGATACGTCGACCGTGACGCCTCGGAAGGAAAACTTACCTAATAATAGCCATGTGCATGCAAAAAGTCCCCGTGGTTTCAAAGGTCATGAAGATGGTTTACACGAAAGCAAGAAGATACCAAAGTCTATTGATGTTTCAAACGAGAAAGATATGTTTGATTATGCGGACAGTAATAATAATGATTTGAATAATGATAATGGGAATATTAATTTTTGGAGCCTTGTTAATGAGGCAAAAAAAATAACAAGAGAAAAATTTAAAACTAAAGAGATTGCAGGTTCCGGTACTCGAGTATTTTCTGCCGTATCAGAATATGAAACTCCACCCCCCATATCATATCAAGCACATAATAATAATGTTAGATATAATCGACCGCCACCAAAATCATTTTACGATATAAAGGACAGCGAAAATAAGACTAACGGAAACAGTTTATACAATAAAGCTAACAAAAATGAAGTATCAGATATTGAAATGCCACCTTCTCCTGACAAAACCTCTAAAGTGTATGGTCAATGGACAAGTTCTCAATTTGCTAATAGCGTTTTAAACTATATTAAAAATATTAATATCAAAAATAGAGAACGGAAAAAAATTCCTTCCACGATACCGCTTTTGAAATTGGCTGATTCTGATTTTCCATATGCTTCCGATTTTAAAAAAACAAAATTTCGACCCTCGTATAAATTTCAAAAAAGAAAGTTTTTCGATATACATAGTGATATTCACAAGCGTGATATTTTGTATCCACAAATAAATGTTAAAATATTACGTAACGATTTAAGAAGTGAAATAATTGAAGAGCATGCTAAAACAAAACCACAGAACATTGAAATCATAAATAGAGGAGCACCAAAATACAGTAAAGATCATCGATTTTATAGAAATGTAGATAAACAAGAAGCAACAAGCGATTCATTTAGCCCAGACGTAGCAAACCCCTCTTTTGAGGAAGCCTCTATTCAAAACATTATCAAAAATTCACCTACATTTAATTCGCATAAAAATAGTAATTTTATGACGATACTGCCTTTTTTGAAATCGGCCGAATACTTTGTCGACGGCAATGATAATAACAAATATACCAGTAGCAATGATATGTATACAAAAACTTTGTCTAATGCAAATAAGTGGCACAACGTAAAGTCATATAATAATGATTACACGCCGCGACAAATTGATATGGAATCCGGAATAATTCATAGTACTATAGAGAAAAGAATAGCCGCAGCAAATAAAAAGCATCCATCACTGAGATTAAAGTACATGCCGGCTAATCACAAGGTTGTAAAAAATGACGATGACGATGCTATAGTAGAAGGACGAGCCCTTGCTTTGGAAATCTCTAATTTATCTAATGCTAATTCAAATTCAGTATCACTATTTCAATATAACCATGGTTACCTTCCCACCCATCAAAATAGCATAAAAAATGGCAATCTTACGGATACTATTTTAAATGGTAAAGATAATATGAAAAAAAATAATTTTGACCATCATGTCAAATTGGGTAATGCTCTGAACGAACGGCAAATAATTGGCAATAATAAAATACAATATAAAAAAAGCTTTATAGGGGGTGACGAAAATATTCCCGATATAAATAGATATAGATCAGAAATTGATAATGTGAATGACAGAGTACCGCCGTCTCTGGGGCCAAAAGTCTGCAAAAATATTGAAGTCCTCGATCGTTTACTTTACCTCCAGCTGGACGGTAGCATAGATATCACACATATATTATCGCCGGTTAGGGAAAAAAATGTAGCGATTGAATTCATCGTGCAAAATTATAAAAGATGTAGCACTGAAGATTCGAGTTTTGTAAAAAGTCCTTTACTCTATATAGACTGGAGTAAAACTCCCGTACGGCTATTCGGTGGTGCATATGCGAAAAAAACTACAGATCTTTGTGGTTTCTTTTAATATTATATTACTCTTATTAAAATATTATTTGTAAATACTATAAGCCATCAAAATATCAATTGATGAATAATTAAACCTAATTTGTTAATCAAGCGTTTAGCTATTATAAAAATTAAAATATATAAATTAGTTTTATACAAAAACTGTATGTAGGAATGTAGTATTCATTACTCATAAAAAAAATATATATATATATATAATGTCACCCGCTAAAAGCATTTGCCATAAAAGGATATTTAATACGTTATACTAAGATTTACAGATTTAGTAATTTAAATTAAGACTGAACAATTTAATATTTCTGGTTTTCCTTAAACTAGTAAATGTAGTGTTATTAGGGTTCCATGCCTTAAATAAATAAAAATAAATTATATAATTACGACGACACTATTTAGTTTCTGTTTGATTTCTTATTTGAATAAGACGTAAAGTTCGTGAATCAAAATATATATATTTAAATAAAGATATATAATTAGGTATATATATTTGTTTCTGGGCTTAAGTAATTTTTCTAATTCGTTGTTTATTAAAAACAATAATATTTTATTAAATATGTAAAAGTTTTTTCGATTTTGTCAATTACAACTTTATTAGTGTATACTATAAATGTATTTTCGATCAGAGGTTTAAAAATGAATTTATGAAGTGTGAAATGCACTAAAATTCAACTCGCACTTCACATTCTTTTCGAATAATAAAATATACGAGTATTTTTGAACTCTTTTAAGTGTCGATTACAAAATCCCGAAACCCAAAATACAAAGCTATTTTTATTTTGTCCTTGACCAGAAATGCATTAAATGTTTAATTGTATCTTACTGAAATAAATATAAATGTTAATTATAACCAAGTATCATTTCCCTTATTTATGGATCACAAGTTTATATTCAAAAATCAAATACAAATGTGTTTAAAAATAAAAAAGAATATGAAATAACTATAAATTATAAAATGAAAAGTCAGCTGTCAATTAATTTCGATTATATGAAATAGAAATATTTTTTTCTATGTTACCCATAATTTTGTATATTTATTATGGGATCGAATTGAATCAAATCGAAAAATATAAAATATTCAAGTCACGTTAAGTGATAAGTACAAAAAAAACATTCAAGTAAAAAGCATCCATAATTAAAGAAATACTTTATTTTAAAGTGTAAGTTATAATTGAGAACGGTTACGTAAAGTTTAAGTTTTACTTTATTACTGCTATATTGGTCTGAGAGGTTGCTCTTGTTTTCGAAGTATAAGAGAATGCCGGTCGTAACATTTGGAGCGTACGTTTCTCAATAGTCGGAAAGCACTCGCTTTTGATACAAGATTCATTTAATAAAACCTGAAGACATTTACTAATATATATAAATTATATAATAATAATTATACGACAATTAATATTTCAATTAACTAGGATTAGACAGAGAATAAGTGCTTTTTAAAACTGAGGAAATGAACATGAAATTGGTATTAGAAATATAAAAAAAGTTAAAAATATTTCTGGAAAATCCATGGTGTATTTTGTAAGATTAAAAAAAATGTTATTTCAAAATACAGTATATCATTCTATTAATGAAACCGGTCATAATTAATTAGTTTAAAACACTGTCGTTGGTATATTTTCACATATTTATTTATTTCTGTATTGAGTATTCATGTTATGCGGATTTTGCATAATACCTAAGTATCGCAACCGCCGACAGAAATACATTTAATTAAACTAACTAGTTAAATAAAAAACTTTAAGGTTTTTCTTAAAAAATAAACCCAAGAATTCTTATAATTTACATAAACAGTTAATATAACGTAATAAAAACCTGTATATAACGGACTATTTTTAGTCTATAAATATCTGAATGCAAAGCGCAACTAAGTGCAAAATTCTTTTGAAATACGGTAAGAAGCTTAACTAAAGCGGGTTCACGTATCACAGGAGTTATATTATCTCTTCAATAATACAATATTTTTACTTCTTTTACCTTGTTTATTATATTTTTTACCTTATTTTATGTATTAATAGGACTTGAAACATGAACTGAACTGAACGTCATAATTTATAAAAATTTAAAGTAAAGGCCAGTCATATAAAGACTCATCGACGATTATAAAAATATACAATGTAATTTTTAATTTCAATGTCAATATATATTCCAATACTGTGCATTTAAACTCAAATAGACTAGCACCCATGCCTGAGACATAATCTAAAACTGAATGAACACTTCATCGCGTTATTGGATAAATAGGCTTCGCGATTCCAGCAAACGTTTACCGGCGTTGCTACATTTAATGATAAATTTAATTAATTACTACGAGATCTCACCTCACCAATTTTACAATTAATAACGTACATTTAATGCAAGATAGAGTTTAAATTTAAAACATTGTATTACACGGCTTAGTGAACTAATTATATACTTAGTTAATATTAATCCGATATAACCGGAGCTGACCCGATTTAGATAACCTAACCTTCTTCGTTAAATTCATTTATGCCTACATAATTTTTTTATGAACCTTCATATTACGTTTAAAAATAAAAATAGGATACAAGTAAAATTTAAATATTGTATATTTTTCAGATATTCAGATAAAATGTCTTAGTTTCAAATTCAATTTTCACCTTGGCGTAGTTATATTATTTAGTTATAGATATATAATTTGATGGATAGCTGTCTGTTTGCATGTTAAGTAAGTTGGCAGCTTGAAATGAAATCTGGAGTTAACTGTTGACCAAAGATTCAGTCAAATCATTAGTTCAGGTAAATTAAACTAAATAATTAATACGAAAAGAAATAAATAAATTCCAATACTTATTGACAAATGGTAAATTTATATATTTTTCGATGTTTAAAAGATGTCTAAACGTTATTAAAGGAAAAGTCAAGCCATAGAGTGTTACAACACGACCATTCTCAATCACATAATTTTAGATAAATGGAATTTATATCCGCCTTGCATGGTTTATCGAATCCAATGAATATATCGTTTTATTTACTCGTAAGGCTTTAAGATACGCACCTTGGCTATATTTTATCACTAAACATTTAGATTATAAATTATACGAATTTATTATCTAAATGTTTGGTTTGTAATAGTGAATGTTTATTTTATCAATGTCGGAATTTTGTTTTCAAAATTAATGTTTATTTATTTGAAACAAAAATTGGTCATTTCATAATTGTATATTTGATGAAGATTTTGTAAGCGAAAAATAAAGTTTTCTAATAAAAAAATTAAAAAAACTGATGTATCTATATTAATCTAAAGAGACTATAGATTAAATGATAATTAGAAAGAATATGCCAGCGCTGCCAACTATAATAATTGCACGGACATGCACGACGGAAGAGAAAGTGATACAAATTTTTGATTTTTTTTTGCCGTTCAATGTTCCACGCACAGTCCGTGATTGCTTCATATGTATGATTAAGAATGATATAAAGGCTTACATAACACGCTGTCAAATGAAATTTAGAAATGTTGAGTTGATTACTTACACCCAAAATATATTTGAAGTCTATGTTATTTTAATAAGGTGTAATTTCGCTTAGAACATTCTTTAAGAGAAATCTTTAATATTTCAGGGTTATCAGCTGATCTTTGATTTAATTGTATTAATGATAGGTATTGTGATAATATTTAGATTTGTTTTAGAAATTCATAAATTTAATAGATCTATTGTTTTATTTGACACCCTTTGAATAGCCACAAACTCTCTTCGTCGAAACTTATAACAAGCCTTATTAATTAAATTTTGTAACGAACATATTTTACTGAAATATTATTATATTTTAGTATGTTTTGAGTTATTTTTCGAACATTTATTATTGTTTTAATATACATCGTTAGAAAGCAGTAAAAATGTCTTAGAGCATTGAATATTTAATTAAGGTTTATTGAGTTATTAAAGATAAAATGAAGAGTTTTAGTAAAAGTTTCCGTAAAAGAAAGAAAGAAAGAAGTCCCAAGACTATCACGGAAGTGCTAACGGCTATCACGAGCTCATATTATCTCGATATGATAGAGATCATTAAAATTTACGAGCGTGTCGTTCGATTCGATCCAATTCTATGGAATTGCCAGTAAAAGATCCGTTTATATTATAATATAAAATAATAGAATGAATATTTTATTTCCATCCTGTTATGTTTGAAATGTATTATTGAATTATTCTGTTACATCGTCCGATGTGTCAGTCCAAAGTCAATTAGCCCTCACCTATTTAACTGACACAACTTACAGTCAAATATGTTCGGTCAGTGAATTCCCTGGAGCTCAGTTCTTACCAATACAGACCAATATATTAAATTACAAAATCTAGGTGCGCCCGGTTGGCCTCAATATGCGATGCAATGCAAAGTGAATTATAACAAATGCGTGTTGCAAATAGCAAATGTCGATGGTACATTTAAAATCTTATAATCAATTAATTATATTTTACAAATATGAAATGTTTACTATTACCGCTACGAGGACAGGTGCATGATTCATTCAAGATATTCGAATTCAAATGAATTAATTCAGGTAAATTTATTTTTTATTGCTTTAACAAAAAAATATATATATTTAAATATTTGTTGTTTTTTTTATTTTTTTTTTTAAATTTTATTAAACGGTATCGATTGAACGTAACGATATTTACCATTACGTTCAATACGAATTTAAAATTAATAAAATAAAACTATGTTCGTGAGATAGAGATCCGAACGCTCCTAAGCTCTGTTTACGTCGGACGGGACATCCGTAGATCTGAATGAGATGTAATGTTGAGCAAACTTAATACACATATTGTTCTAAGTGTAACGTAACTCTTGCCAAATGTCATATTTGTGTCACGGTGTTATCGGTGATCTAAAGTGGAGTGGTAGTGGGTGGGTGGTGGTGGTGACCACGCGTCGGAGCGGTCAGTACTCCTTGTGGTAGTGGTGGCGCGCGCGCGGCTCTACGGATCTTATAATGTAAGTAATTTTGTTTGCAAGCACGCTTTAATAATTATAATTGTGGTAGTGAGGCGTTGCGACTTGGCACGGCGATTGTTACCGGTAATTAGAGTACATTTCTTAAAATATTTATTTTTTGTGCGTGATTGCTTCATGTTTTTTCAATATAAAATAAATGTAACTTATTAGGAAATATTATGTGTCGGAATGTTTATGACGTTTTTAATAATATTATTACATGTGTTTGAAATTATGAACTATGGTAGTAGCGTAACAACAAAAAAAATATGTTGTAAATTATTTTTGCCGCCAATTTGATAAAAAATATTTTATTATATTTTAATAGATAAAATACATTTTCATCAGAAATAATATATTTAACAATATAATAGTTTTTTAACAGTTAAAACTGTAATGTAAAACGTTAGAACGTTTGTATTTCCATACAATATCAGCAAACAGAATTCAAACAACTTTCACGGAGGCTTGCATCCATACCATCGATACGCCATAAGCATAGAATATATACGTTATAGATGTGATATTAAGATGCGCATCCGTCCTCGGTAAAACACTTAGCAATACTAAAATATTATTGCTATTATAAATAATAATAACATTCTATATTTGTGTAATGTTTAATACATTTCCCCGATTATCTAATTTAATGGTTTATTTATAAATTACTTGGCATTGACAATGACCTTCTAGCATTTAGAGCGAAAAAAAACTCCACAAAGCCGCTGAAACACAATCTACTTTTTTTCTTTAAGTGATATATAAATAGAAAAGGGTTTTTCTTATTAAATGGAATTGTCCTAAAAAAAGATGAATAAAAACGATTGCCAGTTAAAAATAAATCATTGTTAGTACTAATAATTGTTGGAAAGATGTCATAAGAAGATTCAAAGGCAACTCCAGTCGGAATGGTTCGTTATCATCTGTTAAATAAATATTACTTTATAGTGAGATAATTAATTTGTTTACTATAATATATATATATATCAATTTTAAGTATTTTTCTCTTTCATAAGTAACAGTTATATATTATTCAGAATTCATTATTGAACAGTTTCTAAGAAATGCAATTATTTTAAAAGATTCCAATTTCCTTTTGGAAAAAGAAATTTACTATTTCTTTGCTCTATTTCTCGTAAGCAGTTATCGATTAACTGAATTTATTTCAAAAAAAGAAAAAAAAAACGTATGCTAATCAGGATGAAAATTTCTAAATTCCATAAATAATAAAATGAAGTTTAGAATAGATAGAATAATAATACGAAGTTTCACAACATTACCAAAGTCCACTTGCATGATATACTGTATAACGGCTTCTATAACTTCAAACAAATACTATTTTACTCTTAGCTCTTTAGTTTCAAGCCATAAAATAAAACAAACCTTTGTAAAACATTCCAAACAATACAGTTTGTACAAAAAATATTTTCATAAAAGTAAATTTGCAAAAGCATTTTACAAAAAAATTAAATAAAAGCAACAGTAATATTTTATTATTCAGCGAAGAGAGAAAATTAAATATTGTATCAAATTATCAAATAATTTGTTGTTTTTATTCGATTATTTTAGAGTTGGGAATTTCAGATACATTTTAATTCTATAAACGTGTATTCAAACACATGTGAAACTTTATTCGTGTAATTCAACTCTAACTATATTTAACTTCTGATATTTCATATGAAAGTTAGTATTTTGCTTTCTGAAATAAAAAACAAATGTTTGATTTCAAATTCAACTATAAGCTGTTAAGAGAAACGTGTTTGTTGGTTGCGAGAGTAGCCGCCAGCAAAAGGTAGTCATAAATAACTGGGTAGTATTAATAAAATATTCGCAATCAATAATAAATTACAAGATAATGAGTTCTCGATAGATAGATCGAATTGAAATCATCAATTCTCATGTCATAACATTAACACAATAGAAATAGCTATTAAATTACGTATACGGAACATTATGTTATAATATAATATGGCTAGCGTGTATTAATTTAATGGACCTTTAAAGGGTATGCAATCAGATTATAGGATCTCATCTAATTCTACCCAAGACTCATATTTGTCGAAACTCAAACAGCGAATCTGATGAAATAAAGCTGTAAATTCCACGTTGTCCTTTCAATAAAGCCTTTGTTTTTGAAAAAAATAATTGTAACAGACACGGAAGATAATAAATACGAGAGTTGAATCCTCGTTAAATTATAAAATTAAAAATTGCTAAAATAAATATAACAATTACATAATTTTATTTATATTGAATATTAATTAATCTTTGTAAGCCAGGATATTGTAATATTAAACTTTTGAAGTGCCTTGATTATCGTTTTTTAAATTTCAGCGTATGATTAATTATAATTATTGATGTTCAATTATCTAACATATAATGTTTTATAGAAAGTGCTGTCGGAAGTATTTGAAAATGAGTTATTGCTGAAACATGGAGTTTACATACGTCAAATGTAAACTGAGACTACCGATTTACCGTCATCAATGTCTTGAATATAGTCAAGTTGTCACTATATACAATCATCGATATATATATATATATATCGATGCTTGAACGTAATACATACGAAGAATTTCGGAATTTGGAGCGACTAATTGGAAATTCTACATTATATATATATATATATATTGAAACAAATGTTCCAGTATAATTCCCTAATTGGCAACTTGAGACCGGTACAGGCGCCCTAATAAGGGAATCTTATAAATAAACTAAAAGTGAACTTGATTGCACTTCCAGCCATTTACGGATCATAGGGTTGACTACAAATATATAGAATATATTTCGATGTTTTAACATAGGAGAAAACATTTCTATATTTATTTAGCATAGAAATAGTCTCTGTTATGTGACAGTTTACATAAATTATGAATGGATGGAAATTATCAACGCATATTTAAAGCCCTTATAAAACGGATCCCATCAAGCAACTTTGTTATATCAAAATATATTCAATATTATAATTTTAAATAAATTACAAGTAGAAAATGGATTTCCTCAATAAGTAGTTTCCAATGCTAATACTAAATAAATTTAAAATATCAGGATATTAAAAATATATGATCAAAGATGATCTAGGATGCCTAGCCGTCACCAGTGACATATTCTTGTAACAATTTCCTCAGATAAATCTGACGTTGATAGCTAATTCAAGAGATGATCAAAAGCTTATATAGATAGAAGATATTATTACTTGATTGTAAAAGCGTCTATTACAAATAAATAATAAATTGAATTTACAAGGACTTGTGGGTAAATAATATTATCTACTGAAATATTTTTTTAACAATTTCAACATCTTGATAACTTTCTTGTCTGACATTTTAATATATTTTATTTGTAAGGAAGCTTTTATTTGCGGGAAGTCCACTCGGCAACAACATTTATAAACACATTAAGGAGAAACTGTTGCCGTCTCAATTGTAACTTCATTTTATGTGATTTTTCTAACTCATATAATAAATGAGTTTTTTTATGACTTATAAAAAAATTATAATATATTTATCATTAGATTGAACAAAACATATAATAACAAAGTATTAACTACGAAAGTATATATTCCTTGAATTATAGTGTTTAAAATATTACATTAAAAAAGTAAGATAAATACGGATATGTCATCGATATTTTATATGAATATTAAACGTGATAGACAGTTATACCAAATATCGAACAAAAATTATTGTAACTTTAAATTAGTATTAAACGTGTATGTATTTAGCCGACTCTTGCGCGCACCAAAAACCGGAAGCGTTGCATAATGACGTCAGACAGACACACTGTATAATTTCTCTCAATGTGTTGATATCTCGCATTCAAAGAGTCTTGTTTAATATGAATTTCAAATACTTTTACTCATTATTTATTACTGGCAATTATAAAATAAAAAGTAGGTACTAGAATTTCATTTATTAATCTTTTACAGTTACTAAATTGACATTTAGATTAAATGATCTCTTTATTTTGTTTATTAATTCTCCCATAAGAAAATGTGTTGTATATTTTGATAATAAACACACACACAAACAGTTTATATATATAGCATGTAGTTCCGTTCGCCATTTTGTGGTCGATACATCCATGAAACTCCATTCACTAAATAATTTACACGGTAAATCTATTAAGCAATTTCAAACTCTAGATATACTAACGTATAACTAGAATTTAGAAAACTGATTGTAGTTTGAATACAATATTGACTGGTATGTACACGCATAAGTCAAATAGTTTAGCGGTTGGTACAAGTTTTAATAAAGCCTAAGTAAAAAAGGTAATTTTCAGGAATTAATCATGACAATTTAAAAAACAATTTACAGTAAATTTACCTTGAAATAGGTTTATTCTGTTGACATTCTATTGAATCATACACGTTTATAATTTGTGTAAACTAAATAATTCCATCGTAAAAGTTAATGTTCAAACATACATAATGTATTAAAATCCGGAATATCCAGTTACATTTCAACTTTCACTATAACTCACCCTAAAATTTACCTTATTCTAAATTCATTTATAACGTTATAAATAAAACAAACAAATTTAATGTCAGACCACAAAAATGTCAAAGCATATTTCTAAATGCCACTCATGCCTGTATTTGTCGGTCACACGCTGCCATTTACGATCACGTTTAAAAAATCTTATTTTAAATTATTATTTTCGAAAGTCACCTTTTATTAAATTGCTCCACTTCCTAAGTTATTTCGTCAAGATAACACTTTATTGATATACGTATGTAAATAGTGGTATGGAGTGTAATAGAGCAAAGGAAATCTTTATATAGCGACTATCTTTATAATAGATCAATAGTTTATTCGCGGCGTGAAGACTTTGTACTGAAAGGCTGCTTCACAGATATGTGTTTTTGCATATTAATTCAACAAGGGGTGGATTATTGGGCGAATGTATATTTTGTTAGTATAATTGCACTTTAGCATTAGATAGTAAAGTATTTACACTTGACCACTTAGTGGTCGAAATATATAAATATACACGTTTTACTTTTATAATTAAGATATCATTTTTTTAAAAAACATCGTCATTGTAGATTCTGATAGCTATGAATTATATAAATAAGAATTATTTAAGCTATGATTGTAGCTTTTTATAGGAAACTTAATTTCTTACAAAGTTCGACTTCTATTTACACCAATTAATGTTTATTGTTTGTGATACCGAGACGCATTCATTACCGAGCGTATATCCTATCAGTATATAAAACGTTGATTAATAGCGGATTAAAATAATCAATAACTCATATACGGTATATTAAAAAAAAATAGTGGTGTCGATCCACCAAAAGTTTCATATCCAAACTCCTCCATTGTACGAACGAGATAATAGCCCCTTTGTACTCTAAACTTTCGTTGCTATCAGTATATTTTAATGAATCTCAGAACGCCTGATTAATTTACAATCACACATATTTACGTTGTATTATATTCAATTGAATCATAATATTTATAATTTTATTTCTTATAAACTATATTTCTCTGTCAGCAACGAAACTGTAATTTGTAATAGTTTCATATTTTTATATTATCATAAATATATCGTGAAAACATATCATCATTTCATTATCGAGTGTAAATCTTTACTGATATTTGTTACAAATTTTAAGCTTGTGTAACAAAAATAATAACGCGATCGAATGTTCGTTCTGAATATGTACGTAGGATATAAATTCACAAACAATCAAAACATCGCTGTGCAATAATTTAATTACTAGTTCCCGGAATATTGTTATGATAATTTCAAATTCATTGAATATAAATGCTTTTCATAAATCCGTTGAAATAAATATTATATGCACGGGACGGAAATAGTGATGGCTGTAAAGGTCAAGTCGACTGAGAATATACTTGACTTAAGAACGGATGCAATTTTGGTTTTAGAGAAATTGAAGGGGGAAATTAATATTTCTTAGATACCACTTCCATTATTTACTTAGTTATTACCATACTGTAAAAAATTACATTAGCTGGTAATATAAAAAAATATGGAACTTATATAACGGAATATGACAAACAAATTTTCATTTTATCATCCTATTCCAAGCGCGAATTCAAACGAATTCGAAATTATTGATTGTAATCAAACTTATATAATTGCCAAAAGGAAAATCATAAATCTGGATTAACTAATTAAATGGTTATTTCATGTGTAACGTGGTCAGTGGTTCATGTCGCAATGTTTTGGCCGGTGCGTACGATGTCGGCCATCGAGCGGTGAGCCGAGTTTTTACAGACCAATGAAGAAGCTCGTAATACCACTCTTACACAGGTCGTTCCACTGCTTCATTGGCTTCTTTTGTTCACTTTCACGTTTATTATAAATATCTGACTAGAAAATATAAGTTGCCGCTTGCAAAGAAATAAAAATAGAACAAAATCTAGGATTTAATATTATTTATAAAGAAAATATATAACAATGGAAATTATACGGAGAGAAGCTTCGCTGAAATGTATAGTATAATGGGCGACGTAACATTTTATAATTCTTTGATGTTGTGTATATATAAGCGAGCTAATCAATTTAATTAGGATGGGGGAAGCGCCTGTATTCTTTGTAAGTTTACAGCTTTTCTACGTTTTTTGGTTATAATATAATTATATATTTTTATTTAAATATTTACTTAGTATTTTTTTTAAGGTTTAATTATTTTAATTTCACGTCCTGTCACAAGGAGAAACTAATATCAATAAGAAAGAAAAAGAAAATACAAAAAATCAAGATAAGTCAATTTCATTAAATTAATGACTAAGTAGTTAATATGTTTCTATTTTATAAATATTAAAGAATTGGCTTTCAAACAACAAAATTTAAGATATTCACAACAATTTAAAAATACTTGACAATATAATAAATAGATAATATTTCTACAAATAATGTATTTATAATTGCTGTTTGACTCTCCATTTATTTATTTTTTAATAATAGTGGCCAGGTCACCGAATTCCACCACGATTCAAAGCTTGAAGTTTTGTGACGGTTTGGGACAAAAAAGTACATCTCCGTGTAATATGTATTATTATATATATTTTAATTACATATTACACTCAATATATAATTTAAATATATAACAACTTCAGCTTTCTATACTCCATCTCATTATAAACTTTAACTATGCAATATCTGACATTAATTCATGTGCGAAATATTTTTCAAGGGATGAGATGTTTTCACTTCAAACATTAAATTGAATAATAAAATACGATAAAGAAGGCATTCCTCGACTAAAACTAACGTTAATATTAAGAAATGAAAAAATGCTAAATAATTGTAACTTAAGTTTGAAATTAAAAATAAAAAGGAACGACTTTAATTCAATATTTTTTATTTGCTTACCAACAGAAACAACTATTTTTAGAATACTTCATAATTAAATAAAACTGTTTAAAGAATCGACTCATAAAGAACAAAATTATGGTTTTGTTTCAGAAAATGCGCAGAATACTTCTTTTGACTCTGTTGGGGCTAGTCACTGCCAGAGGGGATGATTGGCAGCCTATCGTGCCAGAATCCACCCTCCTGTACACCCCTTACCCTAAATCACCGGAGAGATCATTAGACCCCAGGTAATTTGAAATTTAAGAGGCAGCTATATTAATAGCGTACGCATCAAAAAGTTAAGTTTAAGGTTAGTATAGTGACTCTTAATTCTGATGAAGAGAGAAGAGAAAGCTCTATAGAAACTAAAAGATATTTTAATCCATATTATAATTTAACTCGCATATGTCACAAATGATAAGATTGTCAGTTGTAAACTACGCTGAAAGCTCATTTCATACCAGATACATGACTGAAACTTTAATCTATTTAACATTACTTAAGTCTAGAGACGTGGAACTACTTCAGAAGCACCACGGTGACTTCACACTGACATGCACTTGAACGTGCGATATAAATTACAACAGTATATAACATTTAGATTCCTGTCATAGTAGAAAATAGGATTTTAAAAAAAAATTTTTTTTGCCCGCAAAAAAACTGCGTTAAAAAATTTGATGGATTAAAAAAATCGGGGCTGTAACAAAGCTACCATTATTTTTAGATTGATTGAATAGACCTCTGTATTTTACTAAAATGTTTATTCATTTATTCTGTTGTTTTTGATAAGTATTTTTCTTAATAGTTTATTAAAGGTTGTAAATCGCCGGCCGCTCTCAAGACCTTCCTATAGTAAGCCGGCTAATCTGTTCAACCCGGCACCGTCTCTGAACTCCGATTCGTGCAGTGTGTACAAGGTGTCTATGAATCAAGAACTCTTCTATCAATATGTGGAATATGAGACGAAAATACCAGATCTTAAGGAATTCACTCTTTGTATGTGGAGCAAGTTCCACAACCATAGCGAGGACCACCCGCTTTTCTCTTACGCCGGTAAGTGGACGCATTAAAAATAAACCTTTCTATCATATAATAAAATAACTGGTTATTTCTACACTTGGATAGAAATTAATTCCCCTCATTGACCAATTTTGCTACGGATACATTAATTAGAAACTGGTTCTATCAAGCTATTGCAGAGCTCATATTGGTAATAATGATGTCAGTATCTTTAATACCACTTTATATATTTCCACATATATATATATATATATATGTATATATATATATATATATATATATATATATATATATATATATATATATATATACATATATATATTTTTTTATTTAAAGTTCTTTTATATGTTATCGAAAATTCCTTGTCACATTCAAATCAAATAATATAAATACCAATCCCATGAATATTTTATTATTTGTACAAAAATTTCATTTAAAAATTTCCTCGCAAATTTAAAAAATACACAGTAAATTCAACTGTGAATTTTATCATGTGTCCTATGTATTCATTTTTATGATTTTTATTATTTATAAGTCTTCAAATTTCACTAAATTTCTATTTACAATTTTGAAGAATTAATTAAAATTATTTCTTAATAAATATATTTTAAATACAACACGTTGGTATCGTAGTTTGGTTTTATTAAACATTCCTTACACGGTGCAATAGAGTTAACATGATAAATTCAGCCTACTTCTTTGACACACGTTACGATACACAGTGCGACAGTTTGACATACCTATTGCCTAAGAGCTCGCAGTCGTGACGCACGTGACCGTATTACGTAACGCTAATTCTATAAACACAAATTATCGATACGATGCCTCGAAGCCAAACATTTAACATTACCAAAATTGAACTGAGATGTCCAATTAAATTTTGTATTCGAATAATTAATGTGTTATTGAACTGATAGAAAACATAAATTAATTTAATTTATTGTTTAATATTAATTATATTGCGAAATATTAATCGGATGTGCAAAATCGCTTTATCAAATTACACCGGTAATATTTATAATGTATTTGAATGCATTCGTTTTTGTTTAAAAAAAATCTATATTGGAGAAATTTTATAATAAATCTTATAGTAGTCAAGTCTTATAATATTTGTTATTCTATTCTATGATAAATTACATAAACTAGCAACAATACTTTTGAATATGGCTAGTGCCTATGCAAATATATATCAGTAGGCTAACATTAATTCTTTAGCACTTTCGTATGAACGTAACAAGCACCTCAGACGTGCCTATTTATGAAGTGGTCATGTAACTTGAATTCCATAGAGTTGTTTTTTTTTACTATGAGAATTGTTCTATCATCGTCGTAGATTTGTTAAAACATTATATAACCAAATTATTTATATTATTATAATTAAAGAAAATACTGATTTGATGATTAACATTTTTTATTACATATATTTGAATATTATGTTACATTGACATTTCGACAAGTGACGAGGTCAGTTGTGGTGAGAGTACCATTAGTCGATAGAAGACTTCTTCCCATGGACGTTGTATATTGTATATGTTCATTTTGAATATTTTTTTTTTAATTGTGAATATTTATAATTACCTATAAGAGGTTTTCCCAAAGGCCTACAATGTGGGGATCCCCAAAAAGGAAGTAAATAGGTTTTTAAAGGGTCGACAAGGAGTATGTGAGGCCCCTGGTACTGCAAGCGTCCGTAGGCCACGGTAACCAATTGCCATGAGACGACCCGTGGGGTCTTTTGCCACTATCGTGGTATAAAAAGTAAAAAGCAATAAACATTCAGTATTTAGATCTTGTGCATGGATTGGTTACCAATAGACGTCAATAACTCCAGTATTGGTGTTTATCTGAATCATATATGAGAGTAACTGGTATATAATACTAATGAAATATCTATTTCCAGTGGGATCTAGCCCGAAGGAAATATTGGCTTGGATATCAAATACAAAAGAGGCTAGTTACTTCAGCATGGCAGTGCACGGGCAGACGTACTTCAGGCTCAACTATCCTCTGAAGCTTAATACGTAAGTCTGGATCATTTTAATAGAATAAAAACTCAAATTATACCAAAAAAACTCTTCTATGTAATGATTTTAATAACACACGGACGGACACACACTCATCAACTCTGAAATGTATCATTTATTAAACTATTAATAAAAGTGTTTTTCCTCATATTTGTTATGTATTTAGAGCATCACGCAGAACATTGTGTTGTGAATTGATTAGCGAATATTTGAATAATGCTCGACTATTCAGTGGAATTCGTATTCGTTATGATCCTATTGAATTCTAAAATCAAAATGGGAATTCAGTCGGCATTTCAGCTGTATATCATATATGGTTTGCGTTCTACCCACATTTTATTGACAGGTATGCAGCTCGTACGAGAGCGTTTGGTTCAAACATTATTTTGCCTACATCCTGATTTTTCTGTATTTTAAAATAACGTCAAGTTCCATGAAAAGTTTTTGGTCCATAAATCAATTAAATATATATAGATTAGATATTTAATATTTTTATTTTTTTCTTGATAATAAATATTCATTAGATTTAAAAATAATCCATTGAGATTTGACGACTGAGTGACGGGTATATTGTAGAACTATATAGGATTGCCCACATTAAAGAAGGTCAGCGCATTTTAAAAGCTTCGGCGATGCAAGCCTAATTGAAGGACGAATCGGAAATTAAATTGATTAATTTTGCAACACAGAGGAACCTTTTATGTTACTCACACATGTATATCTTTTGTGATATATCATATACAATGCTTTGTTGGGTATCTCTTTTATAATAAAGTGATTATTCTACCTTCGTCTAGAGTGATATATCAGTTTTGAATAACTTGATTCTAAGTTATTAATTCATTTATTGTCCAGTAAGTAAAACACGTCTAGAGTTTTGCCTTTGGTCAGTTATTGGGTTAAAATATTTAGATACCTTAACTGTGGATTGCAGAATTTTTTTTTCAATATAATTAACATTGATTTACATGACATTTAAATATCTAAATGTTTAAGTATGTCATTGACAACTCCATTAACATCACAGTATGAGAACTAAAAACGTAACCGCGGCTTTAACATCACACCTAATGCAATCGAAATGTTACCTTTTAGAGTTATATAAGCTGCCCATTCAAGTTGAATTTCATTTTGTTATTACCGATGTAGAGCAGATAGTTGTAATTCCTGTTTTTCCTATAATATACGTTTAATAATGACAAAAAAAACCCTTGGTTCGGAATAGGTACGTTTATTAATTATTTTACCTTAGAACTAATACAGTGGCATAACATTTATATATCTTTTTATATTTTTTTTGCTAGTTGACATTAACATGTTCAAAGTAGAATTGGAATATAATATTATTTGGAATATTACGTTTAATATGTCGTTACATTTTTTTGGTTTTTTTATACATTATTTAGTATGTTTTCAGTCAATTTGAAATAGAATTGACATAGTATCAGAAACATCAAATTTGAGAATATTTAAACACGAATTCTTCAGTTGACTAGACTTTTGTGAAATGAGTGATCTCGTAGCGCCTAGGAATGGAAAAGCTTACAATAACATATCGATGATTTGGATGAATGTTGGTCCAATTTATCGATACATGTATCGCATAAGCATGTTTTTGATGAAAAATTACAATGATTTATCTTTTTTTTTAAGTGAAGTGTCTGTAAAGAAAAAAGGCAAGAATTACTATTTATTCTGTATTTTAAAGAACTAAAAGATAGCACCTGTCATAAGAGTACGGATTTTGGATACCTACTAGGTTGTGGTAGGTTATATTTTCTGTTTTACCTTACAGGCATTATTTTATTACTTCCTAGGGATAGATTTTTATCATGAACAGTGCAAGCTGTACAGAGGATACACAATAAATATTCGCTGATCATTTAGCTCTATAGATATCGTTTAAGCTTACTTTGAAGCACGTTAGCGATAACAATAAATATTCTAGTTCTAGTTCTATTGATATCCGTACCCTCATAAACAGGAAAGCTTGGCTTTCCTAAATGTAAGTGACATTGGTATGATGAAATGATCATTAGCGGTAACTACACATAGGAGACTACACCAAATTATTTAATATGAATAAAGACGATGAGAATGTTTGCGGGAATTGCAACGGTAAATGCAATTGCGAAAAAAAATGGTCCAAATTTGAGCTTTGTATGTACGATTGCATTGAAACTCCTATTATATGTATGATATAAAAAAAAATCCGTTTCAGATGGTATCATTCCTGCCAGTCATGGAATGGAAAAACAGGAGAGTGGCAGATTTGGGTAAATGCTGAAAGAGTGGGCAGAGGATTTCATAATAGGGTAAGAATCTCTTTTAAATTAATCAAATAAAAAAAAATGAAAAAAATCATTGATTTTTTAAAGATTCGTAACTTTTAATGATAAGAATAAAACGATGGTTACATTCAAAACGGTACATAGTTTAGTATCATTATACACATTGACTTTTATTTTTATTATTTCTCAGCTCGTCGGCCATATCATTAAAGGAGGTGGTACTATTATAAGCGGACAAGATCAATCTCTTCTGTACAAAAAAGATGGCGCTGAACCTATAATAAGTAAGCATAGTCTCAAGTTATGTTCATGAAATTTCCTTGGCAGTGTAAAAATTATCACCCACTTTTTTACAGAACAATCGGGTTTAATAGGAGAGGTTACTATGCTACAAATGTATCACGTCGCTTTGACTGCGGGAAAAGCTCATAGAGATCATAAACATCACCACGTTCATCACTTCAAGCACGACGGAACACCATTAGAGAACCCATCGCAAGCAGGGGTAGAAGCAATGGAACCTCCTGCTATACCTATCGGAAACGGCAACTTTTTAGTAGGTGGTCAATTGCAAAGACCTGCTGACCTAAACTTGGCACAACCAGCTCCTCAACAAATGATCCCTGTCAAACTGTCTAATGGTCTACAGCTGCAACAAGAGTACATTAATGGACAATTGGGAAATAGAATTGTCTCAGAGCAATTACTGAACAGTGTTCAATCTTTGCAAACAAATCAAATTTTTGGAAACAATAATCAACAAATACCATATCTTGGATTAGCAGTGTCACCATTAAATCCAAGCCAGCAATATCCAACTAGATCTTTTGGTCCAGCAAAAGGTACTACTGTACTTCTTTCAGGATCTCTTATCAATCCTGCTAACGTTCAATATATTGACGATGCCGAAAATTCACATAATCTTTTCAAACGAGATTCCAAAAAACGCGACAAAAGAGACAATCCAGAGAAAGAATTAGAAGAGGAAAGAAACAAAGGTAAGTTTTATAGCTATTTCTTAAGAATGACATATTTTCACAGTGCCCAAGAAAATAATACGCATCTTATTATTAAGCCCCAGGGAAAAAAGACAAACGAGGACTCGTCTCCCTGTCAGACGGGTCAATTGTAGACGAAGCGCTACTCAGCCCAGATCTTTTTGATACTAAAGAAGACGAACTCCTATTTCAACAGTCCCTGCAGAATGGATTGGCTGGCGTTGTGGGTAATCAACCTATTCAAAACCAACAAAGGATGAACGTAAGGGCAATTTCTTCCTTATTATTTTTTAAAACAATTACTATAATATAATATTATTTCATTAAATATTGAATAATCATTAGTAATATTTTTCAACGGGATCTTTAGAACCCAACAAAATTATATTTATATTGCATAGCATTAAAAAAAAATGTTTTCTAAAGGTGGACGAAAGAGAACCAGCTGAGGCTGAAGTTAAGGCCGTGATGGAGGTCTGCAGTGGATGCAATCCAGAGCCATTTAAAAAGGCTCTTATTTTATCGTGGAGGGGAACGCCTAAAAAACTATACAGTGGGGCGCATTATTACAAGGGATTGCCAATATGTCGAGCTTTCTAATCTGGTTTAGATTATAAGGCTAGTCGATATTATTTGGAGAGGAAACATAGTGTCCAATTATGTTATAAATAATAATTTTATTACATAACATGGCGTAAGACCAAATTTCCAAATTCTCTAGTAATATTTTTTTAAAACATTAGTACATTAACCTTTCATTAAGCGTCCTAGTAATAAGACTTACAAAACTTGCTCAATAGTGGACATTTAGGCCATATTAGACCAATATTTTTTACCCGTTCAGAAAAAAAGTTATCTTTAGATACATCGTTACGGATGAAACTGGCTATCTAGTATCTAAATAGCAGTATCCAGCTGCAAATGTGTTTAAGTCCTAATGCAGATAGTTTTGTAATGTCAATATCATATAGAAGATAGTACTTAGTACCTTTTTTTTTATAATTTTCTACTTTTATCTTTAACGTTACCAAACGATCTACGTAATATATTCTATTGGAGTTTTGAGATAATACTTCGAACTTGCCATCGCCAATTATTTATTATAGTATAAGTCATGCATGTATTATTTTACTAGTTCTAACCAATCTGTTACCATATTTTAAATATAACTGAAAATATACTGAGTATTTTATTACTACTACAAAAAACTAGTGCATTGCAATAATACCAATTAGTAATCATTTGGAACTCTATCTATATAAAAAAAACCTCATCTACTATGGTTAATAAAGACTGATGGCTCTACGTGCATCTACCGGAAATGGATTTTATTTGTTAGAGGTAATCTTCAAAGTAAGTTATCCAAATCTAAAAATATGTTCAACAATATTTAGAAATAATTTTTATGTTGAATCTATGCTGTATTATATTATTCCCTTGAAATATTAATAGGGCTTTTTGGAGAAAAAAAAATTGAAATAATGTTGACCAATAAAAGCTCAAGAGATGGAGTTTCTTATGAGCCCTGTGTTCTGAAGTTCTCGCGGACGCAGTCGCGGGCAACAGCTAGTTTCAAATAGTTACGACATATTTTATAATAACTTAAAATCGGTTAGAGGATGAAAATAGAAAACAAAAAAATTAAAAAAACTTACCTTGGGAGAAAAAATATGACGGGGAAAATCCAATGACTTATAAAATAATCTATGATAAACTAAAAATAAACTCGATATGAGATACAGTACAAGGCATTCAGATTAAAAGTCAATGAAACAATCTAAAATGATAATGAAGCTGCATGAAGAGCAGTGCGCCATCTCACATTGAGAATAAAAATATACGCATGATAAACCCGAAGAGAACTTAAACAGTCTATTTATTTGTTTTTGAAAATATAAAAAAAAAAGACGATTATTCGAACTCAATGTCAGTTTTAGCGCATTCGGATTTAAAAGCTTCGAAAGGAAAACCTAATAAAAAAAATAATAATATTCTAATGTATAAGCGGCACATCCCTGGGGTTTTCTATTATTTAAGAAAACTAATAATAAATATATATTATTAGATTGTAGTCAATTAAAACTTCAAAAGCCCGGGATAATTATGATTTGTGATCAGAGACTTTGAAATTTTAATATCAAATTTACATGTATTTATAAAAATAGCAAGAGCGACTTTATTACAAATGAAAAAACCAAGGATGCTAGCAAAGCAGCTGTAATGTATTTGAAACTTACTTTGTTTTTATTATGAATGTGTTGCTGATGGTAGTCCGAGTCTATTTCTGGTTCGCTAAAATAGCTCTGATCCTGCAAACAGAATGTAAATTAACTGGTGCTGTCTTTTCATCGATTTTGCATAATCCCCCGGTGCAAATACAGCTTCGCGCACACATTTTAACAACTTGTATTCACCTGATCCTTTATATCCACCGTATTTATAGTGAATGATTAAAGTAAAATCAAAGAAAATACCTGTCAATTTTTTATTAATAAAAAGTGCATGTGACAACAAATTGAATGCCCAATTTTCACGAATCAACAGTCCTGTGAATTAGACGCGCTGTGTCAAAGGAGACTTCGACTCTTCTTCTACGATTAAGTTTTTAAAATTGGTTGTTCTTTCTTTCCGACTATATTTTTTACATTTAAGAAGTTAATGAATCTATTATGGAAAAAGATTGTACATATTAGTTTAGAATTAGAGAGATTTAAAAATTTCTTTATCCCGACCATTGTGTGTGTCATATCTTTTAGACGCCTACATATCTTTTCAATTTCTTTATTTTTAAGACAAGAGCAAAAAAAAGAATACAAATATAGATATAAAAGCAAAAATATGAGGAAAATAATCAATAAGCATTAATTTTACTCTAACTACTCACATGAATGCTCAATTGTTATTTTTTGAATATAAGAACCTATACAAAAAATAAAAAATGTGAAAAAAAATAAAGAATACGTAAAAAAAGCTAAAATTTAAAAAAAAAAGTACTTGATTCAAAAAAATGCCCGTATTAATATAAAAATAAATTATGAGACGTTGTCAATTGCTTTAATAAAAGGAAAAATGTGAAAAAAAAAACAAATAATTTCAAGGAAGTTGATATAATAATATATCCAGGATAAGCCTCTGGTAATAATGAATAGAAACGTTTCATTAGTTAGTCAGCTATATTCATTTACACGACAAGATATAAAAATGTAATTTAAAGACTTTATTAATTAAAAACAATATTTATTTCATATAAAGCTTCATATAATATGTCATATGTATTTAAATAGCAGTCCAATGACGTCATCGCAACAAACATGCCTTTGTGTTGGGAATTAAGACAAAGTTGTTGGTTTTGATCCTCTTTAAAATATGTTTACAACTCCAGAATTGAATATGCGTTTTTACAAACCAGCTCACGAAGCTTTATGCTATAAACTTTTCAGTTGCTTTCATGTCGACATCTATTGTATATATACGCTGAGTAGTTGTAGTTTGGAAATAAGTTTAATTATCTACAAAGTAGGAACAGTTTATTATCCACTTAAATATTATGTAGTCAAATACAAACCTGATCCCACACGGGGTTGGTTGGCATCGAGACTGTTCCAGCGCCTAAAGCTCCGGGGAAAACACCCCCTCCGATGTCAGCTGCCTCGAAGAGGCGTAGTACTGAACGATCGCGTATATCCCGAAGATGAGCCCTGGATATAAATATCTAGTCAATGCCTGCTAATTGATAAGTATTCCTTACTTTTTTACACAGTATCAAAGTATAAATAACATGAAAAACAACTTTGCCCAAACGCCCGGAGTTTCTGAAATCTACCGTAACGGCAAAGAATTGCTCTCCAAATAAAAACACAAGGTCACAAGCAAAAACGTGTAACGTTAATAAAGCAAAATTCTTTTAAAAAGTACTTTTTACTTTGAATTGAATAGATAATATGAGCTGTATTGAATTATACGAGACAATGATTTTGTCAACTAATTAGAACTTACTTAAATAGTACTGGAAATGTAGTATTGAATTCACAAAGATCCAAAACGGAACTGGGTAACTTCTAACAGAAGATGCGCCAATTTAGTCTAGTAGATTGCTTTTAGCCATTTCAAATTGATCGATCAGGTAAACTCAGTTAGTTTTAGCTAAATAATCTGGGATACAGTCAGTCTATACGAATCTCTCGTTACGATGGATATCGTCTTTGGATAAACGAACTAATAATAGCAGTAGAAATCAATTTAAAATTAAGTTAATTTGAATTCAATACCTAACTTTTACAATTGGATAAATTAACAATACCTGTGGTTAATAGCTGTTGAATTACTATAAAAAAGATATCGATTTTGTCACAAGTAACAAAGTTACTCAAAATTCAATTATGCCAAAATCTTTTATTTCTAAAAATTTATTCATTCAATTTCACTTTGCTTACTGACAGGCTTTTACTCGCTTGGAATGGGTCCGTTTAAAATATAAATTCATTTGACAAAAGGTGTACCTCTATTAAAATATATTAATATAGCATTATGAAAATCCAATACATTTTTTCATTATTATCGGCATCTAATTAAATAGCTCTTAAAATCATGCGTCAACTTAATACATACATTGACTACTTGGCCTAGTAAAATGTAACACGCAGCCCTATCAAACTTCACTTGAATGCTCTGGCACTACATCAGTTTTGATTTACATAAATTACATCAAAATAATAACCTAAATTACTGATATGCATGTGGGGTAACGTATGCATATATTATTTATCATATGTTTATATTAAGTCATTACGATTATCAAAGCAAAGGAATGTTTATTTGTTTCCCATATGGTGTGTTTACAGGACGCCTGTGGAATAGGTGATTGCAATAACGTCATCTTACATATACTCACTTATTTCTATAACCGTATCGACTATTGAAAAATCTGTACATTTCCAGCAATAATATTTTTTAATAAAATCTTCCAATCCTTATATAATAGATACGTTGTTTACATACAAACTTACCTACTTTATATATTATGGAAAAAAAGAGAGATATTTGCCTGAAACATCGAGGCTGGTTCTAAAAATAATGTTAAATTTCATGTGAAAGGCAATTTGAGAGCCGCTACTTTAATAAAATACACAAAGCAATGAACATTTTCAGTTTTAAAACCTTTTGAAATTTTGAAGAACTATAACCGCCACAGATTCACAACACATAATACATTCTCTGTCTAAATTTTATTGCTATTCAAATTAATAATATAATAATAATTAAATATTAGTGATCCAACATTAAGTATTGCCAGCATGAATATTCATCTTCGTAAATAAGGTAGTTTGAGTTAAACAAATAATGATAGCTTACGGGCATCGATGGTCGTGGATGTGAATGATTCCTTCTCTTGGTTTCATGTTGAACAGTTTCACAAGTTTCAAACAATATATAACTAAATGTTAGCTCGTGTCTCGTATGGAACGATTACCGGCGGAACGTACACTGATGCTATTTCCCTCGCTGATAGGGCAGCCGGCTACCGCGCAAGGCGGGAACGCCCTACCCCATCAGCTTGTTTATGGCTGGATATACTAAATTTTAACTTAAAAATATACATTGTTCTGATGCTGCGTAAATATTTCCAAATAAAATATCATATCTAATAATTAAATTTGTTCTAACAAGTTTGAAAAAAGTTTCGATAGGTTTTGATGGAAATGTAAACTTTTAAAGATTTTTACTAATTAATAAGATACTTCCTGGGTTTGTAATTACTAAGATAGTAATTTTGTAAGCCCGGGGCGTGAAATGACTTAACTTTTATTACATTATGGAAGCAGGAAGATTATTTTGGTGCCAAAATGAAACAAAAAAAAAATCTTCAGTAAATGGTCATAATTATAGTTTAGGTGCTAGAGCTGACATAATAGAGAATAGATTAGTATTTTTTATTGTTTTAAAATTAAAATGGTGTAAATATAAACATTTTATTAAAATAGAAATCAGTTCTTCGACTCGTTAATAATATCAAATAATTATAATTATAAATAATATCGGTTCACATAATATTTATATTTGTGGGTCATCTAAAACTGTTAAAACAAAAATAGAAAAAGGTCAATCATTAAATACATATTTCAGACTAATTTGTTGAATATTCAAAATTTTTCACAATGAATCGTAATATTCTTAAAGAAGAATTATTCGAGTATAAACTAAATTATTTTAAAATATACTTAATAATGACTGATTTCCTGTATCCTTATTAAACTGTTTGTTAGAGAATGAAGATGCGAGTTGTCTCGAGCCGCATTAATTTTAAAGCATTACCATATAAGATGTAATATGCTTTTAAGTTTTGAATGTATTTTTTTTTGAATGTATTTATTTGAATATATATATATACTATATAGAAAGATTACAGTTACATCCTAGTACTTTACCTCACGTCCTCCAGCTCATAGAACATATCCTTGGAAGTATCATGTATGTAAATCTTCACGTAGTCGCTGTCCATATACGACATAGTGAGTTGCTTTGAGAAGCTTCGAACGAAAAGCGCTTTCACCGTATCAATGGAAGTGACCTCGTTTGGTAGTAAAGCTCTCTTGGTCTCGTTGCGGTATTGCAGGAAAACCAAACCTGCGTATAATTACTAGTGTTATATTTAAATAATCTAACAATGTATCAAAACACATATAAAATATTAAAATCAGTTTACTAAGAAACATGTTATGCTTTCAAATCAATAAATAAACATAGAACGAAATATTTAAACTTAGACCTCTGGGAGTCCGGACCCGTCGATCTGTAAACTGAGATACCGTGCCGTTGGCGGCCTTGATGAATTTATTATTTTATATAAAATCATCTCTATCGGAACGGAGGCAACATATATTAGTTTTCTCTCGTAATTACTTAATAATATTGGATTGCAGAAAATAATAACATTGAAAGGATGCCACGAAGTTAATATTTGAAATTGTCTATAAGCATTGTCTATTAGCCGCGTTTTTTTAAATTTTTTTCACTCTATGTTTATTTTTAAATGTATGTCAAAATATCATATATTAATTGAAACAGATCAGTATTTATAAAACGTTCTATAAAAATTATGAAACCCATGTCAATTTATATCCAAATATTTGAATTTACCCAGCGGACGTTCAAGAGTCTTGCTAGGAGTGCGAACTACGGGTAGAGAGGACCGTTGCTTGCCTCCACGACGAAATCCAGTAGACGAAGTCTCAACTTCAGACATCACCCCGGGGTCATCCTCAAAAAGCAAGAGGTTGCTATTCGAAGGCAGATAGCGGGGCAGAGGCGGCTGGGAGATAATTAATAATGCTGTAAGCTCATAGGTGATTTCTTTTGTCTTAATAATTCTATACACGGCACGACTTTTGATATTAGCCTTTTATGATACTTTAGTATTTTACTGTTTTCAAAATACAATTACATAAATGTATTCTATAATGTTTTAAATAATAACATATTACAACTATTTTCCTTTCATGGCCTCTACAATTAAATGAATGAAAACTTCAACAGAAAACTAAATTGATGATAAACCAATTTCCTGGTTCGATAAAAAAAATCGAATTCCATCGAAATAATTAACCATTTTATACTAATATTAGCAGTATGCTAGATTATATTTTGTTAAATTTTAAACAATGATGAGTGAACAATGCTTTCATCGAGTTATTGTTATAAATACATCGGAAGTTAAATAAGATAAAATGTCTATAAAATATTATTCTTTTACATCTCGATACTTTAAAGTCATTTGAGAATCATTATTCTAACAGTTATGTAAAACAAACCGCCGAAATCGGCAAATATTATAAATAAAAAGATTAATCAAAAAATCTCATTCATGGAACACATATTCAACTACGAATATACTTTCAATACCAGTTTTCCATCTATGTCATATCTCTTTCATGAAATATAACCAGAAATGTTTATTTTGAATGTGAAATTAAAATTTTCATATGTATTTTCATTAAAATAAGATTTTTCTTATGAAACCATTCCTACACTAAAAACTATTAGATATTTTTTAAATCCATGGAAACGAATCAATTATTTTGATATTTTTGTTATGTTGCTAATTTGTTTGTAAAATCAAGAGCAAGGCATTTTTTCTATAACCATCGAATTATTTTGACGTAAGCCAAAGTGACAAATGACATCAAAGTGTAAGGTGACAGATTAAGTTTCTGTCAATATTTGATCATGGCCAAAAATAGATGTAGATAATACTATAATTTCTACTGGAATGTTCCATCCGGTGTAACAGACACTAAATTACAGTTGAAAATTAAACTGTTTTGCAATTTATTGCATGAGCCAACATCAAAACAAAAGTACAGAGAACATTTAGAACTTAAATAAGATTTCAGTATTAAACAAGTTAAATGCTTTGACATACGTTTCTCGCAATATCACCTGAGACAGGCTGTAATATTCTTGTTTACAATATAATTTAGTTGAGAGAGTTTAGTTGGAAATCTAATAGGAGTGTATTTACTTGTAAAAGCGCATATAGGAAAATGTGTCCTACTAAGATATGCCATGATGCTTTCAAAGTCTAGTGATGTAATTTTATAAAAAAAGATTTTTTAAAAATATTATATTAGACTTATATTTAATATTATTGTACAAATACAATGAAGTGTTAGTAAGGCGTAAGTACAATAATTGCGTAGCACACACATAAGCTTACCTTCCTCGTACGAGGATCTATTTGACGGTACGGCTTCATTATGCGAATTTTTGCTGGAACTGCGTATTCTGGAACGTTCATGATCGCAACACCGTATCTCTAAAGATTTATCGAAAAACAAAATAAATTGTCAAAATATAAAAAAAATAAAATAAATAAAAGGAACCGAGATATAATTATAAATATGATATTAAAGTTGAATTATTGTCGGTTTTTAAAATAATATGGAATAATAATAAAAATAATGATGTAGTCAGATTAAAATGTGATTTCACACTGACAAGTGCCCAGTGTATTTTAAAATAACCGAACTTAATCTGTTTTAATTAGCAAAGATAACTATTTTTTTAATACTGACTATAATTTGAATTATATTAATCAAGAACTGTATTAATTACTTTATTATTCTTACAGAAAATCAGTAAAAGCTGCTTTACAAAAACCAATCCTTGAAATAGAATAACAAAAAATATAATATAAAGAAAAACTTTTAAAAACTAACGGACAAATTTGCCATAAAAAAAGCCTGCTCGTCAAAAAATAACACAGAGCACATATTAAATATTAAGAAATGAAAAATGTAAATTTAGCCGTCCTAAAATAAAACGACTGTAGAACGAACACGAAGCCGTATTCCCGGACCTGTTGATGTTCAGATATGCTCTTACCCCGTTATCAATCCCAGCGAGCGCATGCTGCTGAGCGTACAGGTGGTTGCCAGCGAGCGTGTGGCGGCGGGGATCATCGCGCCTGGACGGGCGGCCTCGCAGCGGCCCACGGCTGGGCTCGCCATCAGATACACCCCCTGTATATACAATGCATGCATACGCATTAGAACTCGAATATTATATATTAATAAGAAATGATTATATAGTGACATGGAATGTGTTTCTACAGTCAAAAAGCTTCTATCTGTTAGTATACTATTTTGTAATGTACTATTTATTATACTTAGATATATTATTATATAAGCTATATTTGTTGAACGGTTATAATTATAATATACTTAAAAATATTAATATTTGTCACATAAAATGCAACAAATGTTTAATAAAATGTTTGTTTTTACCTTTTTCTAAAGAACTTTCCAATACTTACTCGTTCTTAGGATATAAGAACATTTGGTTAGCTTACAATATAAAAGGAAATAAATATTATTTTTTTTGTTCTTTGGGAACTTTAATGATTTTTTTGCCATAAGATTTCGCTATATTAATGGTTTAGCGGTTAGTGCTGGGATGGATATACTTCTTTGTAATGAGACTGCGCCTGCTTTATTGTTTAAAAGAGTTAAGTTATGAATACATTAGATGAAAACACGTATATACTAAATACTGAAAATATTTTTAAAAAAATTCTGAGATCAGCAAAAACAGAAATGAAATATATGGATATTATCTTGAATAAATGAATAAAAACATGAGATTATGATTTATTTAAGTTATTAGATTTTACCTTAAAAAAAAAATTCAGTACATTAAAAGTATTGGTTCACTTATAAATTAAAATACACAGGAATTACATATAAAGCTATATTAACGTCTATAAACTGCCAAATCAAGTTACAATTAAACATAATATAAATATACTTGATAGCACTCTACAAAAAATTATAAAACAATTAAAATCAGATTGGTATACAATTATTTACTTAAGACTAAAAATCGCAAAATTTGGCTCTTATATACTAAAAATTATAGCTAAGGAGAAATGTAATGTAATGAGTATTCGGGCTTAAAATATTACTGAATGATTCCACGATGTAGTTAGTCCAAGTCACTGTTAAATATTCTATTGTGGTAGAAGCTGCCTTGGAGATTTAGGCATTATATTATAGTAAAACGGCCTGTGAAGGAGGATATATTTTTTTGATTTGAAAAAATGTGGGTCCTGCTCATATTGATGATTTTTTTTATATTTTACATATCTCTAAAAATAACATTGCTTATATAATTAAATTTTTTTTTTTTTTTTGTAATTTATATTCACGCTCGCAAAACACTTATATCATGGGTGTTTTTAAAGTTACTTACACATTTTGAGGTAATGTCGCTCATCTGACATTCTCAACCTGCGATTATTGGAGACGGCATCCGGCACTTCCTCGCTCCTCCGAAATTCAATCACGGCAGGTCTATCTGAACGTTCAAGATTGCAAGTATTTTGCAGACAAACGATTGTCGCGTTAATACAATTTTCTCGTTGTTCGTCCAGGTCAGGGCACTAAATACATAACGTTTTATTGATAAACAATCACAAAATTATTTGAATATTACATATAAAGACAATTATTTTTATTAATGCTTACAGAGTAACAAGAACTTATGCAACAGCCCATGATTGAAGATAACTTATAACATCTTTGTTTAAGTTATCTAGAGAACGCAATGCAACGAGTGACGCCAACAGGGTCCTGAGCTGCAATGCAAGGAGAGCTTTGCTGTCGGTATATATGGTGTACAGCAAGACATTTACGAAAATTTATTACATGCGTACAACGAGCCTTACATCTCTTTTACTTATCGGGAGGCTGCGTGAGATAAAAAGAGACGACAAATATTTAAAACCTCCGTACCAACTATATTAAGGGTCAGTCGAATATACAACTATAAATGTAATAGATGATGCATTTGATATTTAAATTATGTTATATATAAGCTTTTAACGTTTCGAGTTTACTACGAGTTAATGAGATATTTCCGGGATCAAATATTCTTAAGATGAAAATAACTCTCCGCCAACTATATATGTAACTCTATAAAGAGTCTTCGTTGTAGGGTACTGATTAATTAACGCATTTAGTATATAACAATAAGTAAGACAGAGTAAGTAAGAATACTTATTCCTTAAGGTATGTAACAAAATATATATACAAGACATTTTGTTTTAGAATAATCTTTCCGTATATACATACAATTTTGTAAGTATAATTAATATTTTTTTTTAAATAAACAAAAATTGTTTTTTAAATTAAATACTAACATTAATAAATATTATAAAAAATGCCATTGGTAAAAGCTCACAGCTTCCTTCAGAGCATGCGCCTATTCGTGGGTAGGATCGGTTGCCATGGTTACCTACATGTAATGTAGTGTGCTACAAGTAAATGGCCGCTTTACAACTACATAGAAACATTATCTATATAGAATAAATGTATTTCTGTTTTACGTGCATAATATCATTTTATTTAAAAATTAAATATTTAATTTATTATTTTTTTGTTATGATTTATCATATTGCGATCTAAAGCTATATATATTTCCCCAAAACACATGTTGATTGTTTGACTTTCTTGTAATTAACAATACTATTGCTTGATCCTCCCACCTCTATTATTAATGTATTTAATAAATTTCCAAATTTATGAAAAATATTATTTTATATAATTATACCATGACAAACATATAAAACCACCGTTTTTTTAAATGTTGATAGTTTGTTTGTTCACGCAAAAACTGTTGGAAAGATTTTAATATTTGTTTTGTTTATAGGTTTTCCAGGCCACATATTAAATACTTTTTACAACCATTTTTTAGGAGAGCAATCTGTTATGGAATAATATTATAATGCAATAAAAAATCGATTTGTTTTTTTTTTTGAAAGTCAATGAGGGGTGTCAATGATAAACACATTTTTTCTACATTTATTTTAATTTTGACATTAGGTCGGAGTGGAATGGCGGCGCAAAGCTAGTTAAGGAATTGGAATTCAAACGTGCCGCCATCATTACCATCACCCCGTTTATTTCATTTCTACCTCCCCTTACCCCAGTTTGGAAGCCCAGCACCCACCATTTCCTAGAAACGCAATATGGATCGATACGATCTGGGCTTAAAATAGGTACAGGCCCGGGTGAATTTGTGCATTCAGGGCTTATAGTTTTGATTTTCACTGAAGTATTTATTATTTTCAGACAAAACATTGTAAGCATAGAAATTGCTTTTTCATTTCGAACTGAATTGTATAAATGTATTTTGCAACATTGTTTTAAAATTTAATATATTTTTTTATCATCATTATCAAAGTTACAAATTAGTGTATCCAAAATGTTTAATATAGTTTTCTTGTCAAATCTACCACCAGCTCGGGATTTTTTTGCCATAGAACTGACAAGAACTGGCGACAGATACACAGCGGCTTTTCTTATGTATTAGTAATTTCTTTATGTTCTATTGGAAGCCTAAAAAACATTTTCAGTTTTTTTACAACTTGAACGTTACTCAGAGCTTGTTGCAAAAGTAAACACATTTTCCCATTACAGTTGACGCGAACTTCTGTTTTTCGTATTTATATTATGTAAATTAATCACTATGCTTAATAATATTATTAGTGGAATTCAGAAATATTTAAAGATATTTCACAATACACTAATCAGCGACCGTGAATACAATTGACTTGTTTAAAATTATCTTGTAAACAATGTAGCCTGATTGTGAATAGTAGCTGTATGAAAGCTCTATTTATCGAAAATGCTATTTTTATCAGCAACAATACCCGAGGATAGAATAATTTAGGACATTATACTACGAAAATAATAATTATAAACTAACATGGAAGTAATCTCGTAAGTGAAGGATTATATTTTCAAAGACATATCCTTCAGAACTTAGTTTTCTAGTCAATTGAGCTATACGAGAGCACCGTCATAATTATACATTTACAGTGATTCTTCATTTAGCAGTACGTTAGTTTTCACATATTATATATTTCAAGTTGAAATTCTGAAAATTTATTATTTTATAGTTAAATATCATATTAATTAAGAAATGCATTATTTTAGACATCGTCATATATTATTACCCAATGCAGTTTTAGTTTTAATGACAAAGAAGTGTATTCATTTAAATAAATAAATTTAGAGAAATGGGCCTAAGATTAATCGTTGAGAGACCGCGACACGAATCGTAGCCATGGATCGTAGCCAAGTAAAAATTCAAAAGTTTCGGAACTTGTTCTTAATGATATAGTGTTACAATTTCTTGACCAACGTGTCATGATGAAAACAATGCCTTTGCCTTAAATCATTACAGATCACTTCAAGAGCATCCCATGATTGCCAGGCCTCAAATATAAATTAATAGGAATATAGAAAGACGCCAGCATCAGTACAAAAGTTACTTCTTTTAAACCCCATATTCAAGAAAGTTCTAAAATCACTAACACTAGAGGAGTAAGATAAAAGCAAATTTCTTAAACTGTCATAAAACAAAAATAGCATTTTTTCAACAACTCTATATCATCCATCATTTAAATATGTACGTTGTTTCTTTATTTTTTAAATAGGTAATGTTTCAAAAGGTTTAAAATAGACTTGTTGCTTTCGAAATCAATTATTTATAATTATATTCACAAATTTATAGGAATTGTTAAAAAAATAAAATATTATACAATAGAAGTTTTTTTAAGGTACCTAACAAGAACTCCACACTTCAACTATAACATTTCAAGAATCATTAGGTTAGCTTTTAAATTGCTTTAATAAACAATCGTTGTAATCGATATTGTTGCGGTATTGTTCTTTTGAGGAATTATTTTTAAAATGTATATTTTAACAATATACATTTCTAAAAAAGAGATTTTTAACTCTAGACGACTCGACGACTCTTAAACCGAAGCGATAAACAAATACAAACAATAAATTAGACTAAGTAGCTTAAAATTTGATAATAGTGCATAATTTATTATGAATAAATGTTTGTTAAACTGTAAGAAAATAATTAGCGAATGTAAGTTCAAATTCAAATTATCTTTATCCAAGTAGGCATTTACATGCACTTTTAAATCGTCAATATTATATTATAAAAATGTTAGCATAGTCAGTCCGTGAGTAAGCTACCACCAGCTCGGTATGCTGCTCTGCTGCGAAGAGCTGGTCAGAAACTCTACAGTTGCTCTTTATAAAACAATTTCAACAATCAAAGCTCCACAACCTAACCTTTTAGTTGGAAATACGATCAACTAAAAGCTCTTGTGCACTATAATAAGCTTTATTTAACAATATACTTTTAATGTTAGATTTAGTTAGATAAGAAAAGCGAGATAAAATAAGAGTCTAAGATATCTTGTTGAACTTTATTATATATGAGTACTCTCAGTTTGTTAGTATACTACTTTTTCATTGTTACACACTTGTAACCGATTATCCGTCATAATAATAAGCTTTGTGATATCAGGCAGAGCAATCCCCTCTTATTTGTACTAAAGTGTCCTAAAAGGCTTCTTAAATTTAAATTAAATGTTATAACACCAAATACTCCTTCATCCACCGATGCCAAGGTTTGACGTGAGGCGGATATAATTACCGGATTTAGATGACATTTAGTGTGGTCATTTATTATTATTTAGCCTTAACAAACTTAAATTCTGCTTTAAGGTCTAGTTCCAATAAGTCCACTTTAAACTTTAATAGAATGCTTCATTCACCGAGTCTGGCAGCGCGATACGGTAGCTCAATCGTTAAGACGACGGGACGGTTTTCCAGAGGTCGCGGGTTCGAATCGCTGCCCGTACCGGTTTATTTCTCATTATATATTTATTAAAATTTAAATAAGCTTCACATGGCTATACATGTTTAAAGATATTTTCAAAAACAATTAATGTATTAGCCATTGCCCGCAACAACGTCTGCGAGGTTTTTAGATCACAGAACTCTTAAGAATCTCCTTCGCTCGAGCTTTATTTAATCATCTTTATATTTAAAATTGCTCTCCACGATAAGCCCTATTATTATTTCAAGACTAATATAATATAGCTTAGATCCAACGAGAAAGTTATTTCTAAATATTGGATAAGATATTTTTAGATTCTGATAAGTCACTTTGAAGATTATCTCTTTATAGTACCTGCTCTGTGATATCCTCCCACGAATAAACCTATAAAGTATATAGGTTTATTCGTATATGGTATTTAAACCGTCTTTAACAGAATATTACAATATTTTATTAATAAAGTACGAATTAAGACAGAGGTATGAATAATATGATTTGATTATTGTCGGCGCTTTTATCAACTTTGTAAAAAAGTAGTTAAAGTGGCTTACCTTCAGACTATAATGTCGCGAAGTTTATACTATACGTTCTCTGTAGAAAATTTTATTCTATCTATGTTGTTTTTTTTTACCATGCATAGTTATCGTAGCGCACAGATTTCAACTTATTTATGACTAACTTTTTCACACCTTGGGTTACATTATTGCATTTCTATTAGGGATTCCGTAATATTTTTTTTTGAAAATGTGAAATAGCGAATGTCAGTTAATATGCAGCTTTCTAATGGTGAAATAAAATCCGACCACTAGATTTTCTGTGAAAACGATACAAACATACAAAAACACAAATAAAAAGTTACCTTTTTCTAATATTAGCATAGATATTTGTGTAAATATTGTGTGATGATGATACGCCATCTTATTATATGTTGCAAGCGCTGGTTACGAATTAATTAAAAATGCATACAACGTAAGACTTCGTCTTCAATAGCTCCTGATTTGATCCCGAAGGTGAATTAGAAGCTATTGAAGTTGTAAGTAGGAGTAAGGCTCCTACATTCCTTTTAGAACTTTGGTACCTTTTCCAGAATACATGTGTTTTGAAATATAACCCAATTGGTTTCTAATTCTAATCTAAGATATGAATATTGACTTTTAATTTGTCACGTTATTTTTATAAGAGAGAGTCACTCAACTAGCACCAAATTGGTTGTTGCTGTGAGTGCATTTTTTATTTGATTCATTGAAATAGACATAGATCTAATTAAGAAAAACATGTCGGTTCAAATTTCTGTTATACATAGATCCTACACAGCTGGTTGTTTTAAATGAAATTCTTTGTTACGAAAATAGTTTGAAATTGGAAATCCAAGTTGAATTCAGCTTTCACCAGCACCAGCTTTCAATCAAAAACTGAAATTTCATAGGTTCAAAGGTTCTCATAGGTACCTATACTATATATATACTAGGATTTTCATACAGAAAAACGAAATTTAAAATAACTTACCATTTATTGTGTAATTTGTGTACGCGTAGATTAAAGATACACCAATAGTTTATACCAATATTTGTATCTTGAGAATTTTAGACGGATATAATACATATTTTTTTAATTATATCTCGTTATCATATAGAATTCTGTAGCCATTAAGTTATCAAACTTCGAACTTCTTAAAATCCGAGATTGCATCCTTAGTAAGCTTCTAACAAATCAACCCTTAGATCTATCATAGACTAAACTAAACTAAAATGTAATAGGTATTCATGAACGCCACTATTTAAACAGGGAGCGACCGAACGCTTCCGTTATTTAACCATGTGTGTGTGAGCATGCTCTCACACACACATCAGTGCTTTATTACACTGTTGATTTAACCAGTTGAGATGAATTTTCACGTTTGATATAATTCCACTACAAATATAAAACACATAACAAGAATTTGTCGATAATAATTTCAATCAATGATCATTATTCTTATTTTTGATCAACATAAACGAAATATTTAATCAAAAATCTAAAAATACAATTATATTTACACACAATACATATATTATAGATTACTTCTCATCTTCAATTTATTCATTTCATGGAAGTCTCGATGTGGTTAATTCAATTCTGTGTAATGTATTCTTGGTTTGTGACGTCATTTGCCACGAAAAGGTTGAGAATCTGTGATTATAAAAAAAATGTACCTATATATGCCTACAATATATATATTTAAGATAATCAGAAATTGGCTTTACTTGTCACTGAACCATAAACGTATTTTTTTTTATATATACAATATATCAGAATATCTCGGTCCCTATACCGGATTCATTTTCTCATTAATACAGGATGAGTCGAGGGCGATCAGCTAGTGTTATAATAATAAGGGATTTTTTTTTGTCATGTCTCTGCTGTTAGCCCTATTGGCTGTTACAGCGTCAATAATAAGGGTAAGCTATAAGCAGAGATTTCTACTATTATTTTTAGTTTTATAAGAAAAAATAATGAAGTAAAGTAAGATCTCAAATGTGTATGTTTTAAAATTGCTTATATTATATAACAATGCTGTAGCATATTATTTATATAAGATTAAAATGGAAAACTACCATTTCAGATTAAAAAAAGAATATTTCATTCAATTTAGCGATACAGACATTCGAAAGCACTTAAAACTGATTTGTTTGCTAACTCGCGCCTCTAGACGATTTACTTTTTTATTTATAGAATATGGCTATAACGTTTATATATCAATATGTTAAAATGAACCAAATCAAGAATGTATATTTCTAAATCAAAATATACATATGAAAACTACAACTAACATAGATAGGAAAAACCATTAAATGTAAACAAAAAACAGAATAGTAAAAAGAGCCAAACAAAGTATCTAAATTTGGAATCAAAATCGATCGCAGCAATCTCGTCTGCGTTTGTTGTTGGTTCTTCTCGGACTAGGGCGCCTTTTAAACTATTGAAGCGTTAATTTTAAGTTGAGGAATGTTTTTACACACGGGCTTATTTCAATATATAAGGTATTAAAATATGCTCTCTTGACATTTTTATATGACTTACTCAAGTGGCCACTGTTAGTGATACACAGTGGATAAAATATAAATAAATAAATAAAATAAATGTACATGTATTCATAGATAATATAATATCTGTTATTGGATACTCGTTTCTTAACACCTTTCTTAAATTTCCAAAGCCAAATTTTGAATTTTAAAAATGTGTAAATGTCTGACTCTATGTAATTTACTAACAATTAACTTGAACTTATGTTTGTTCCTTGTATGTTTCTATATTGCAGTCATGTCTTGGTTCACTATTATACGTGTTTGTATTCGAATATAACACGAAATAATGTTGACACAAAACCAATTCGAAATTAAGAAGATCTAGTACACATCGCCATACAATAATAACCTGACGCAATTAAACTTTAAACATAAAAAAATATCAGCAAACCATACTATTTCATTATTTCATTGTAAGATAATGTCATTGATAACTTTCTTATTTCACTTTATATATTTATACACTGTAGTCAATGGAAAGAATAAATTGAAACATAAAAGTTATTACCGGTAAAATCAACAGAACTTACCCCTCAGACTATATCACCCGTCCCTATTTCATTGGGGTGAAATATATGCATGTACGCGGTATTCATTTGATATATAACGAATATGACATGAAAAACATGATTTTAATTAAACGCGCCGGCTTTAAAATCGTTTCCAATATTAATAACAGATACGTCAAAATGTTTATTAAAATTATAATTGCTTAATCCTATACATCGTTTAGCTTTAATAACAATATTTATATTATTCTAATTGATTTTATACATTTAAGCTTAATAGAAAAATATTGTACAAAGACGATATTTATGCAAAAAGCATTGTCCAGCAGTCAAACTTTTGATAATTATTCAGAGAACTTTTTTTAAAAACAATATATAAAATACATATAAGTTACATTAAGTTGAATTTACATTTGAAACAGTTTAATAATATATATATATATATATATATATATATATATATATATATATATATCATCAATAATATTAATAACATATTTAATTGGTATAAACACACATTGAACACAAATTACACACACATAGGAATGACATTCTAGGTTGTCGTCTAGTGGCCAAAATTGATAATCGATTTACGATCTATAATTGAAATCAGATCTAGAGACAAACTCAACGCACAGACCGTTTATTGTTACTGATAGCTCAAGTAAGGGTTTATAATTTTATCCTTCGTTAATAAATGTTATCTGTAAAAAAATAACACAGAAGAAAATACTACGAAAAGTCAAGATGAAAATGACACCGGAGTTACATTATTTTAATATCTCAAGCATCACAACAGGGGATAAAATAATAGAGGTCATTTAAAACCGAGTAATTTTTTAAGATTAAATTATATAATAATGTAACTCTTACAAAATGACCGATTACACGCAAAATATCCTAGTTATTAGAGAGATAGAGCCTTAAAATGAATTTTGTAATTATTAAAAATACATGTACATTACAATTTGTGTTAGGTAACTAAGAAAAATCTATGTATCTAGTTCAAAGATTAATTACACTCCAACCAGCTATTATATCAAAAAAAATATTCCTACATTCATCAACGAATGTTTAAAAAGATACCTTAACTTGTAAACAAATTCTATATCAAGCTCATGAAAAGTAAACAAGATTCCATGATTTATTGAAAACAAATTTCTCGTTTGTATTATACATCAAAACAAGACTATTACGGGTTATTTTCCAATAATCTTATTGATGTTGTTTTCGTTCCGACGGAAATAAATATGTATTCACTTTACCGTCGGAAACTGACAAGTCGTTTGGCGGAGCTTTGGTCACCTGGGTCCTTTTATAAATACATTTACAATATAGAAATATTTATGGCTTATTAGCATATTACATCCGTATTCTTATTAATTAAAACATCGTCAAAAATAATAAAAAACAAATTATTTAAACGTAATATTATTTTTGTATATTTTTTGTATTATCGTAAACCAAGTTAGGAAAATTGTCGATCTGGACTCTGACTTTCAAATTAGGCTTAAAACGTATACTTTATATTCTGAAAATAGCACGATTTAATTTCAATTGTTAATCTAGTTGTTTAGTTTATACCTTTGCTTTAAATACTAAGTAGAAAGTAGCTTTTTGACTGCATATAGTATTTTTTTTAAAGTTATCGTATAGTGTTGTGTGATGTGTACGATTAATTAAATAATCAACTCACCGTCGAGTCTTGGATCACTTTGCCAGTCTTCTTCTGAAACAAATAAATGTATTAAGAATGCTGCAAGTACAAAAATGTATGCATTTATCATAAATGTAATGTATTTAAGATACAGTTAATTCAGTCTTTACAGTTTTTTAATGGAATATGCTATTTTACACTCAACCCTATTTTGATCTATTTAAGTGACATGTTAAAAACAGATTACATAAGTACATATTCCAATATGTTAAATCAACTTTTACCTTAATCTAGTATATTTAAATAAATATTTCATTAATAATATCTATATATTCTTTTTACAATTAAACAAACCTTTCCTTCATATTTCCACGATATTTACAGCTTCCAACAGTATTGGTTTTAAAACGGTATAACAAACAATTATAATTACCCAAATTTTTTAACTTCTTTTGAGTGACATAACAATGAAACTTTATTTTTAGATATTTAATTCAATGTTAGAATTAAGTTCATTTACAGCGGGTATATTTTTGAAAATCCTAATCAAAATCTTGAATGATCCTGAATCACGAAGTCTCGACATTTTTTTAATGTAATTTCGTTACTGATCTAATGCTCTTCTGACTTTTTCATTTTAATACAAACCTTCTTATCCAGATAAATCGTATTTCTAACATCGAATCGATAACTTACCATTGTCGCGACCTTTCCTTTTCTTCTTACTTCCCGAACTCGAGGACTTGCCAGACTTCTCTGACTTGTCTTTACTCTTCCACCGACTCAACATTTTGTATTAAACATTCACTCACAGTAACACATAACACATATTTTCGAACGCTTAGTTCTGTCTCTTACTATGTTTACGACACATTTCTCTTTGTATCGCTGACACACACAGCACTTTCGTTTCATGGGTATTATTTTGTTACACACTGATTTAGAACCATGTTAATTTCTTATTCTTACTATTTGTATCACTGAAGCACAAACACTTTGTCTCATAGAACTATTTTATTTATACACTGGGTTAAGTCCATTTTAAAAATGAGTTAATTTTTACTTTTATATATCAAATTATATTACACTAGTTTTTGAAGATATGTATGAATAATCCATCTTTTTAATGGGTAAGGTACTGCGGCTCTTAGGGAAACTACTAAAAGAAGATTAAAATTAATAATAATAATAATAGGTTAAATTTTTATGACATGCTATTTCTATATTTAAACTTTGGTGAACCATGACTATTATATTTTTATTTACCCAACGATTTTCTATTTTGTAATATTATTTCGGTTAAAATAGATTTTTATTTTTTTAAAACGGCTCTGGTTTAGATTTGCACTATTTATTATAACAAGAGCTAATATTTTTGATACATAACCTGAAGGCATTATTTGACAGAAGTTAAAAAAACATTGAAAAAATCAATAACGTAGAATAATAAAATCATCAGGATGGGCAGGAGTAGAACCTGCGACCTCTGAAATGAATCTAGATTTCTATACATATTTGTCGTTATTGTGGCGGAGGCGACATCTATTACGCTTCACTCGTATCAAACCAATGTTTCTGACTTTGCATTATAAAATAGCATTGATAAGATGCCAGAGGCAAAATTAATGTTTGTGATTGTCTATAAGTATTGCGTTACATTTTATTTGTTAAAACACCTTTAACAACATCATTCTTTTTCACAAACATTCAGTCAAATGTAAAATTTTAACTTTCATTAAGCAAGGTACATAATATAAAATGTAACACTACTATATGAATTTGATTTGTCCACTTGACTTTCCTTCGACTACAATTCAAATTGAAATTGACCGGAAATACGTAAAATGTCGTAAGATTTATATTTATTATCGAATTGATAAACGTTTTGAAACTTATTGTCTAAGATTATTTTTTATTCTATTAAGTAGGCTTGTATGTATTTTGGTATGTTTCATATATTTTGCACTATTATTATAGATTAAGTTAAAATAAGTTCAATTTCATGATAGATTCAAAGTTAAAAAAAATAAAAATTCTTTTAAATTTCTCGCATTTGAGTGAATTTTACTCATTTATAAACATTTAAGTGAATTGTCTCAATTGCATTTCCTCAACAATTAACACAAAATGAAGATCTAGCACATGTAAATTAAGTATATGTAAAAGAAGACTCAGAAAGACTTGAAAAATAACCCATTTTTTATTCCACAGTAACTTTAGTGGCACACCAGAGCCACGACAACTACGTGAACTATCCTTGCATAAAGTGCACTAGAGCACTAAAATTATGCTCTCACGTAGTTTACTATTACCTCACTAGATGGCTCTATAAGCCAGTGCATTGTGCAGATGCATTTTAGTCTAGACACTGGGATGCAGATGGCGCTAGTTTGCGTAAAGCATTTACAAACTGCATAAAAAACGCTTAAATTGTCATCCCCTCGATAGATGGAGTGTACACAAAAACAATGTTTATATATTAATATATACATGACATGCGCATATCAATCCTGCATCCTTTATATACAGTGCAACAGGAGACGGACGAGTTACGGAAGTAAAGTAAATATTTTTTTGATTATTAATTAGCAATTAAGTAGTTTAAGCGGCTAATACTATCCCCACATATGTTTTACTTCCACTGAGGCAAAAATTGTAAGTATTTATGAAAAAAAAAACAGAATTGCGCATCAAGTAGTCAAAAGGAAAAAAGACAACGATCAATAATATTTATATGTACTAAAATAAATTTAAATGTTAAGAAATAGATTTATTTCCATATTTTGCAATGTTCTTATTTGGCGTTAACGAGTGTTTAATAAAGCGAAAGTATTTGTAAAAATATATGTAAATAATTGATGTATGACCTTTTCTTATAAATCTTAGTAATGCGAAATTTATAAATATTTCTTAATTGTATCATTTAAAAAAAATGCGAATTTGACAGTATATTTATATTTTTTTTTCAGAATTTAACAAAATCGAGATACGCCCTTGATTATGCAATATAAACAACAAGACAGGTACGCCATATTAGTAAAGTGAGGCTCCATTTTGCGTGAGCCCTTATAAACCCTAAAAATAACTTACAATCGATAAAATTAAAGACTTATCAATAAATTCGCATTGCTAATGTAGTACAATACAATGTTTTATGGATATTTTACAAGATTTGTTTAAATTTTTTACAGATTCGGAAGTGCGTCGCAACGTCACTCTTTGTGTTAAGGTTAGTTTAGCTTTAATATATTTTTAGATTACAAACAACTCTTGTTTATGTTAAATATTGTGTGAGTGATGAATGTTATATATTCAAGGAAGTTAGTAAAATGGTGCACTGCAGACTATCGACTGTAGTTGAAAGTGATGTATTGACTGCGTTTAAGCTTCTGCCTCCGGAATATCTATGGAAGATGATTTTGGGTAGAAATTATATGCGGAGTGGAATAGAATCTACAATTACGTATATTCTTCAAACAGTTAGTTTAAACAAGTGTGTTTATGAAAAAGCAGGTCCATCTCAAGACTAACACAACTTTCATTCAATGTAAGGTCCCATGACGGTGAGATAACTAGTTTAGCGTCTTAAAGGCATGTAAGAATATTTCTAAAGATTTTTTATCAACACAAGGCACTGATTTTTAGAACATTATATCTGCAATGTATTTACTAACCTCATCATCACACCAAGGTATAAAAATAGTGCACAAACTGCATGCATTGTTTTTGTTTGCACCTTAAATGAACTGTGAAAATAGTTTTTCAAAAAATTTATATACAATATTTTTCATTGTTGAAATAGTGTCTGTAGTGATGTTTACTTTACTGATAGTGATCAAAGTTGTGAAGTAGTTAATAAGAATAATAAAACTACTTAATGATGAGTTCAAATAATTATATTATATAATAGTTTGTTATCAAATGTTCACATATGATAAAAAACTTTGATAATATTAGTCTGATACACAATTTTACGGATGTGAAGGTGTTCCCCGTAGAATAAAGTTTGCTTATAAACCTTATAGGTTTATAAGCAAAGAAAAATATACAATTGTCTGACTGACGGTTGGTTTTTGAAAGGATGATCAAATTATCGCTTATGAGCACTGCTAGGAGTTATATGTGTCTCTCCATAATGCCATTAAACAAAAAAGTTAATAATTATAAGTAATAACAGAAAATTTATATTTATATATTAATAATCCTTTAACTTTTTGAAAAATCTTATAATCTTTATCGTATGAAGTCATACTGTATCTCAAATTTAGATGATCTATTCCAGGTTCGGATTTCCACCGCGGCTGTGTGTTCCGACCACAGGCAACACACCGACAGCACAACATATTTGAGTATGGAATGCTTGCGTTTAGTGTTCATAAAAAAATATATGTGAATGTTCCTTTTTCAATGAATATCGCTGTTAATGTAGCGTAGGAAAATTATCGTAATTTTATAATTTTGCTATAAATTATGAAAAGATCCCACTTCCCAATATATCTTTTTATTTTTTTATAATTTGGTTGCTTAATATATTTTAATACTAAAAATCCTAACTAATTTCACAAACATTCGGGATTTATTAACCCCATTTAATACAAAGACATAACTTTGTACAGAGGCGAACTCGGAATTGACACGCGAGCATAATGACACCCTATTCTCGCGAACAAATCAGAAAATAATAAAAACAAACTGATCGTGACGTGCAGCCCAGACTGTGCGACTGTGCGTGATTGACACGCAATCATCAAAGTCTTTCTATTCGAAACACTTTTTAGTCAACAAAGATGCTTAAAATTAAAAACAACACAAAAGTGTTTGTACTTTCAATGGGTTTGACCGTCCTCGTTAAAACTTTTATCTTGAGTTTTGGAGTTGTTTCATGCGCTCTATATTGCACCGCAGCGTCGGAAATTATAGAACACAAATTTCATTAAAATTGGTTGAGAAATGAGATCTCTTTGCGAGTACATATATAAATTACACAAGCATTTTCGCCTAGATTGGAAACGCTTGCCTCTAAGTCAATAAAATAATAACGACTGAAGATTATAACAATAAAAACAAAATTAAAAAACAAATTGCTTCCTATATCATACAGAACTCAAAACAAGGTTTATAAGGTCTGTTTGTCTGTTTGTTTTTGCGCGCATCAGACAAAAACTACTAAACGGATTTACATGGAATATATATGGTATATAAAACACAAAATGCATATGTATTTTGAGTTTTATATACATATTTTATTAGCTGTTTGGATTTCGGAAGTGCTGAACCAACCTTCATTCTACTAAGGCAAATTGGATGCTTTAACACCAGGATTTCCATCGATGTTCTATATGTAAAGTTATGCTAATGTAAATAAATGGGACCATACGAGAGGACTAGGGCGTAGTCTCAAAGCTAGGATCCGATGCAAGGCAAGATGTACAACAAAATGTGCCTGAATCTTGAGCGGAAAACGCTAACGACATATCATTTTTATACACACTAATGCGATACAGTTCTCGGCGCGCTTTTATCTTTTACCTTAACTTGGGTGGCGTACCCCTAGCGACGCATCATTTTTAGCCACCCTAACGCCACACAGTAATATCAGACAGTAATAGCGACAGGATACCAGATCTTGACTTGGGTGGGAGATTCATATTGTAATTTTGTATAGTATACTATATTATACTTACTTACCAAGCCCTTTATTTCATACCCATATTGATGGGATTGAAAACTACATTATCTGCCATTTTGTAGCAGTGGCCATCTTTGATATTGATTTTGTATAGTGCACTGAATTTTACTTGACAAGCCATATCATTTGATACTCATATTCATGGGATTGAAAAAAAATAAGTTGTCCGCCATCTTGTAGCGGGGGCTATCTTGGATTCGCAATAATATTGAATACGGATAATTGTACTGTCAAAGACGTATACCAAATTTTAGATCAATCGGATGATGGGAAGAAGGTTAAATTTCAATTACTAATTTTGACCCAAACAAACAAACGGGGTGAGCTAAATAAAACCGTTTAAAAAGAGATTGCCTGGGAAGTATGAACAGGTTGTACGTTTCATATATTTGCGAGCTAGCTTCATGCTTCACCATGGCTTCTCTTTTAACCTGTACTTACTGGCCCGAGTACTCGGCAGATATCTTTCCACAACTGTGCTGTCATCTGAATACCCATAGATACCTGGTTTGAGTAGATCGTTAGCGTGCAGCAGGAAGAGAGTTGCAGAAAAAAAGGACCCCTGTGGAACTCCGGCATTTATTGTTACGAATCCGTCAACAACAATTCGGATAGTTTTATGATTCAGGAAGTCCATTACAAACCTCTTTGTTTGTGATGCGGATTTCAGGCATCGAAATGCCGCCATGAGGAATATGTACTGTGGTAGCGTTGCCAGCGTCTAGATCATCAGCTCTCACTAGCTAATAGAGGTCCAAGGACAACGCAGAGTTCCGCGCTTCTATTCCAGCATGGTTGATCTTCTGGTATGAGAATAGCCAGTGTCTTGGTAATAGGCAATAAAGTCCCCCAGGAAGACAAGCTGCGCTGAAGGGTACTGATGCAGAGCCGTATCAGTGACCTTACTAAGATATTCAAATAATCAAGTTGTCTCCTGATCACCGCGGTGCGAACGGCAAACACAGAATTTTTTCGTTTCCTGTGTCTACTAAAATCCAAAGCACTGAAAATGTGAAGTGATTAAGCTGGCGGAGACGCAGAAGATAGAAGTCATCCGGACATACACACAGATGCAGCACGTGGGCGGAAATTATGCTCTAACCTGTAGTGAGGAAAATCGAGGTATGCAGCGGTCAAAAGACTTTGTATCTGCGTTTCCGTCAAAAAAAGCAATAGCGGCTGCTCTGTCTCCACATGATGGTGGACAGGTAAGATATTACAGTGCAAGCCCCTGATATTAGTGATATGCACTTTGAATAAAGAGGAGTGAAACGGTTCTATAAACTTTTTCTCTTCTTGGTCTTTTTTCTTGGAAAAAAATATTGGCTTGAATAGGATGGGAAATGGCAGTTGAACTGGAGCTACATATCGAAACCGGCAATGAAGTTGTTGATCCTGCCACTGGAAGGATAGTCTGGTAACTGCGGGGACACTCGGACACCCCAGGGATTGCAGTCGGGCCTCCGAATCTAGTCGCCAGCCAACACGATGGAGTCACCCTGGGATTTTTCACAGTTGGCTTGGCAGCTTTTCGTAGATAGCTGATCCACTAGTTGGGCCCCCATCTGCCTACGGTCGGCCAGTGCTACCCTTCCACATTAAACACCCGACACAACAGATACCAACTCGCTGCCAAACCGGCACGCCAACGCAACACAACTGTTTAGACCCATTTCCCATGTACAGCATAATTGTAGAACGTGCTGCCGTATGGCATCATTACTAGATCATTTTGCGGTACGACTGTTGTCGATGGATGGTAACCTTGCCACCGGCTGGATGTTATATAGCCTACCACCGAGAAAACCAACAACTACTCTTAAGCAAAAATCACTATATGCTCCGGACTCAACTACAATGAAAGTACAATGAAAAATGGCATCTGAACGAAAGCAGAATTCACTGTACAGCTTTGTTTCAATTCACAAAATCTGAGAATAAATTATGATTAAAGAGAGTACCGAGAATACCAGTTTTCTGTTTTGATGCATGCCAGGATGTGATGAGCAACGTCAAAGAGAAGGAAGGTTGGCATAAATTGCTAAGAGCCGCCTTAAGGACTATAAAAGCCTTAACTGAGAACTCTAAAGTTTGGATTTCAACAACCAGCCCTTCAATCCAGAATCAATACTCTTTTTTTTATAAACAGTAACTGCTTTAACAAATGCTTCTAACTGGGGCTGGGGTTCACTATATATTGGAACTACAAGGCTTGGTATAATTTTCCTTCCCTAAAATAGCATATCGGCAACAGTGAAAAGACTGAAAGAACAGATCTGCCTTCATGGCTATGAAGGCAATAGAGATCGCATGTCGTCCTAATCTGATGACTTGAAGTGACCAAAAAAGTCATATAACCGATTTTGTGCGACGCGGACATTGCATGACTTCACTCTCTACCGTCTGATAGAAATCCAGTAGGATCGGCATCTACAGCGAACAAAAGATTAAAAAGAAAGGGCATCGCTATCGAAGCCTAAAACAGGAATGTGTGTCTGAAATAATTGGGAAAGACTATAAGATATTTGCAAAGATCTTTGCAAATAATAAACATTTGCAAAGATCTCCCAACATGTTCGGTGGCATGAACTTTGACCTAGTCTTCTATATTCAAAGTTGCCAAGGCTACAGTATCGGATATCTTATATTTTGATATTGATATTGCGGCGTGAGTTTATACTAAGAGTATTGTTACTACAATATATTATTTGACGTCGAGATATATGCGTTTCCGTTAAAAATAACAAAGCAGGCGCCCTGTTTAAAGGTGTAAGTGGACGACGTTAAGTGGACTACTGTTTGTGTGGAAACCCTAACATTGCAATAATTTACATTAAAATTGGAGCGCGGTACCGAGGTGTTGATTATGCTTTTTATAAAAAGCGACTCAGTTTGTTTCCCGTACTATATTAATAACATTAAAAATTTGAAGTAAAAGGTGTTACTTAATTTATATCCCTAGTTTTAAAATTATGTAACAGCAAAAAAGCTTATTGCAAGACTTCTTTACATACCTTTACAAATAATTTTCTTTAACTTATATTACATTGAGTTTGTACGTTTTAAAACATTTTATATATTGCAATAGATATTTCTTTTGATAAGGATGGGTACTCAAATATATTTTTTGTGTATTTAGAAATTAATTTCCAATATAACTTTTTTTTTTTAACTAAAGAAGTTTTGTGAACAGAAACAATCAATGTCAATCAGTAAAGTACTAAAATAAGATGTAAAAGATATTATAAGATTTAAAAATATTATGTCCATATAAGGCATAGAGTCACATGTTATTTAATAAAATGGAAAGATTGATATTGAGTGAACAGAATGTAGAAAGCTTATGTGTCAAATGTGAATGGCATAAATGTGTAGAATTAGGTAGTTAGTGAAGAATGATTGTTGTATTTTCCGTCCCTACAAATACAATGTTTATTTTTTTTTTGTTTCTCTTACTTTCCTTCCTTACGACTAAGGTATTTATCGTTCCGAAAAATATGACTTTATTGGTCTTTGTTATGTGTCTCTCTATCTCTATCTATTTGCGTAGATAGAGATTGTCAACTATGTTGCTTCTCCTCTTCCTTTTTTTTAGCATTATTCCAATATATTTAAAATATAATAAGAAACGCAAGCAAATTAATGGTGTTAATAGTAATACATGTCTAGACTTCTCAATATTTATTATATTTAATTAGGCCACTAAAAAGAAAAAAAATGTGAAATACACATAAAGTTTGAAATCACATGTTATACATACAATTATTTTAGTTGGATCCTGTTTTTTTTGGGAATAAAAGTATACATGAGTGTCTTCCGGTAATAGAGGTATCACCAGCAATAAACAAAAATTTAATTGAAGTCAGGAAGTTTTAAATAGGCCCCCAGAGAACACCAGTAGAAGACCATTCTCCTCTTGTACAGCGCGTGAGATGTCTTGGCTTCGGGCACACAAGGGCGATATGCCAGGAAGAGAAAGGAAATGCCCCATAAGACTCAGGAAGAATGCCCCACAAGACTCGCAGGGGAAGCCTGGGTTTGCAGAAACTGCAAATTAAATAAAAGCGACTCTACGGACTCTGCGTACAATGGCTTCAGTAAAGCGTGCAGTGAGCGTCTAAAAGTGGATACAATAGCAAGATCCAAGATCTCATATTTCTAAAAGAACCCAAAAGGCTCAATTATCTGGTCCCAAAGAGATGGTTGACACGGGTTTGCGTTTTATACAAGCAAACTTACAACGCCCCAAAGTTGCAACACTGGAACTACTTCACATTGCCAAATTTACAGGAGTATCGATTGCCCTCGTACAAGAATCATATATGGGAGGAAAAGGAATACCCCGGTACTAGAATCATCCAATGCCCCCTCAATAAACAAAAACCTACAAAAGCAGCGGTCATAGTCTTCTAGAGGTCATATACGACTCACAGCTGCTGACAGAAACAAGCCGCAGTACTGCTTATAGGAGGAGGCATGAGGCTAGGAGTCTTGTCAGACTACCTCGAAGGGGACCAAGACATAGAGCCAGAGAGCAAGATTTGTCGCCTAAAACAAGTGTGTGGAAAACTAAATACCAAAAACCTCATAGTAGCAGGGGATGTAAATGCCTGAAGGCACTGAAGGCACTGGAGGCACTGGAGGCACTGGTGGATAGAAAAATCGAGGACAAACGTGGCGCAGTATGTAATGCAATCTGAGCAAAGGACTCGCTTACATAGTTTTTAAGATTCCTACTAATAATCTCTTCTGTTTTTCAAATGTCAATTTGTAAATAATTTAACATAACAAAAATTGTAAACCGTCAAAAAGAGCACGGACGACGTGTCTGTCCGTGGGTACTAATTATAATATTAAAAAAAAAAGCAGTAACATGACTTGTGATATTTAAATCAATCAATAAATATCTTAATAAAGTTATTTTTTATAAGTGTACATATATATTCTATGGGTGGTGATGGATGGACTAATTAATATGAAAAATATATATATTGTTTAAATAAATTAAATATTGCGAATTCATTGGTTATTTTATACCTAATAATACCAAAGAAGCGGTGAAATAAGAACAATGTATGATATTCGTCCATCAAGAGTACCTTTAGATGGATTATATTGATTGATTGATTGATTGCTGTTTTATAAATTAATATGTTTTGAAATGCTGCTCTTATAATTATTTGAATATAATGTTTAGTAATACTTATGCTGTTCATGGTCAACGTCTCATATTAGTAAATGAAACCTGCACGTTATACTATTAAGACGTATTGCTTTTATTGATATCTTTATATACTTCATATCAAGTGTTGCTTGTTCAATACAGGTAAACATTGGCAAGTATAATTGTAGTGTGTTTCCTGTATTGCCAGGCTCTTTTATATTTTGAGTGATGAAATTGTTATGTGGTCCACTAAACATATTTTTAATCAGTAATTGTTTTTGTAGTTAGAGATTTCTAAAGATTATCAATGAATTGTTTAATATTTCTATTTTTCATACTGTCGCGTCACGTCATAATTTATCGCGTCGAAATCTAATTACATTATGTATACAGTAATAAAATAAAAAACTACAGTTGGTATCATGACATCCTTTTCTAAACATCTTTATATAGATATGTAAACATAATTATTTTAAAGATTTTTCAATACTTTAGTTGAATAAAACTTTCATTGAAATAAATTAAGAGTAAATAAAGTTAATTTATTTAATAATTCAACCATGACACTAGAATAAGGTTGCAATTGTTAAAAAAAATCGTATAAAGATTTAATTTCATTGTTCTATTTATATAATTGTAATTGAAATTTTAAAAGGAACAATTATCCTTTCTATCACTATATCTTTATTACAGAATCAATTATATTTTAAAGATATGTTCTATTGTAAATTGATCCGAAAAAATAAATCCATCCATCCATGTTTGTTCAATATTTTGCATAGCTCTGTATGTATCAAATATAAATATATGGTATGTATAGCAATGTTGGTGAAAATATAACTCGAGCTAAACTACGGATTTCGCAAAGCACAAAAATATAATAATGTTCAACAGACGCACAGCAAACAAACAAATTTAATTAAAACTTGTTATGACGTATTCAATTGTTATATAATGTAAATATGATTTCACTGAAACAATTTACCAATTGTAGCGCAAATGTTGCGATGCACAAATATATTTATTTTAAAAACATTTCCAAAAACAATCATTCTTTTAATGTTATTACTATAGCATCGATATATTATAAATATACTGTAATAATTATTTATTGTTTTAAATATATATTCATCAAAAACCAGTTAGATTGTAATATTTGGACGACTAAGTTAACAATTATATTATCATTGAAAATTATTTGTAAATAAATGAATAAATTGTATTGTACAAATATGTAAGTAATAATATAAATCAGTAATTCTGTAACCAAAGCTTAGAGAACATTTTGTTTGAAAAATGTTAATTTAATATGAAAGATAATAGACTGAATCAATGAATTTTTTTATCATATAATATGTAAGATATTTTAGTCCCATTCTGGATATAAAATGTAAAAGAAATATTTGATAACATACCTTATTTTAAGCTTAGCTAGACCATGAAGTTGAACGTTCATTAATGTTTATAGGCAAGCACTTTTTGTCTTCATGACGTAGTTCCTGAAAGGAAATGTCTCAGCCACATAAAATGAAACTGTCAGCATTGTTTATTGCAATACAATTTTGTAACATATTGGTATCATGTTAAACTATTTAAACTACATTAAACCGGAACCACATTAGAGCGAAACCTCGCTGTTTAAAAACTAACTAATACTGAATCTATTTTTACAGATGATAGAGTCCGGAAGCAGTGGCAAGAAAAGCTCAACACGAACACTGCAGCTGTGCGATTCTACGAGATACCGAGAGGTGGCGTTGGTCCAAACTACGAGCAGCTACGCGGCAAGGTGGCGCTAGGGGACACGTTTCAGGTAAGTGGTATTTTTAAATTTTATGCTAAACTTTTGCTCTAAGTTTTAAATAATAATTATCGTTTCGTTTTACTCAATAATGTAGTATAGTTTTGCTTAGGAACATTTTTAAACTTTTTTTAAAATATTGAATACATTCATGTACAACTTCATTCCTTTGTTTTTTAACTTCACTTTAGTTAAAACACAATAATTAGTCTAACTTGCCATAGAGTTATAATAGTAGTAGAGAATTTTGGACACCGTTCAGCTTAGCACTGCATTTTTAAATAGACTCTTCGACATGGTAAAAATTAAAAACTCCCAAAAATTTGGGTACAATCGTATTTTGAGAAGTATTCTTGAAATTAAATATCGAACATATTTTAGGTATATTCTTTTTTAGGAACTATCTTTACAAAATTATAAAAAAAATATATAACTAAGCTGCGTGGAGTGTAATGTAAGTAAATACATTTTAAATCATTTTTTCACCTAGTAAAATAGTTTTAAGGGCCCGATGACATATCAAATGTTTTATTTATGACTCCATATATCAATCAAACGTGCTCGGAATTCATTACATATATTGCATGCAGTGATTTTTGTGATCGGAATTATGTTAATAGTATTCATTACTGGAAAGTGCAAAAATCACACTTCAGTTAACGCTTTTATTGATGAGGTTGTCGAATCACCCAGGTTACATTACAATTCTTTACCTGCAGATAACTGATTAATAGGTATTATGCAAAAATTATATTAACTCCGCACAGATTTGGTTTATATCTTTCTTTAATTTTTCTAATATTTAATGTTCTGAACCACTATTTATTAAGCACATTATTTATAATTAATTAAGAATGACATTTCTAATAAAATATAGTTAAAAATCTATCATGCACGTTCTGTGGCGTTTGAACGTTGGAAGAAAATCAACATTTTTTTTGTAATTCTAAAACTAAAAAAAAAAAAAAAAAATTATGTATCCAAAATGTAGAGGCATGTAAATTCGAAACTGCTAGAAAACTCCCACCATATTATTCAGGTATTTTCATTATCAATTTTACTTATTTAATGACTGCTATTAGAATATTTTGAATATATTTAGTGACACGTAGACATTTTTGAAGCCACTTATAATATTATAATTTAAGACATTTTAATGTAGCAAAAATTAGGTTATTGAAAATATTATCAATATATAAATACCATGGAGGCAAACATTTTATATGAGCTGGAAGTTGAAAAATTGTTCAGGTATAAGCTGAAAGGATAGTATCCTTCCACAAAAGCGCTGGCGTATGAAAAAATAAGACAATAAGTTAGCTGGTATACACAAAAGTATGAACACTTGAACATTTTCTTTGCCCACACTAATTTAGTAGATGTAATCAGAAATACACATCATTTAAGTCATTGAGTCATTGTCATTTCGATTATAAAATGTTTAAAAAATAAAGTAACCCGGAGTAGCGAAAAGCATTTTCATAATCAGAAACTTACCTCTAAGCTCTCTAATAAAATCTGAACGCGTTAAAAACTACGACCGATCCCGACATTTTACATAAATTTTTAATATGAAAAGGGTTTCTAATAAATAAAGCAGGCTTGCAATTACTGCATTGAATAAAGTGAGTGCAAAGCCGTCTTTAGTTTTGAAAGCGTTTCATAAGCTTGTTCCTCAAACGTACCTACTCGGTATATAGGAATACCAACATTTCCTTTGTTGAAGACCACAAAATATATCTGCTGTTTCTGGTGCATTTAGGCTTCTATCATCAGAGCATTAAAATCATTAATTATTTTGTATTAGCGAAACTGTTCCGTATTTCTAATATGATGTGTAATGTACATATAAATACAGTTTCAATTTAATATATATTTGACATGTGCGTCTTATGTAAATTATTATTCGTTTAATTAACCTTTATTTTATTTTTAATAAAAGACGAACATAACGCCTAGTGGCATTCTCTACCATTAACTCTACTAGTTGATGAGAATTATTATGGGGCATAAATAAACTAAATTGAACATAAATAAATTGAAATATAAATAAATAAATGTTGTTTTATTATCGAATAGTAGTTTATTGTAATTAATATTATTATTAATACTTGTTAATATTGCCTTATTATCCCTTGATTGATAGCCGCTGTAATCCAGCGTTCCATATTACGACCGTCAAAGGAAAATTTGATTTAATTATCTTTACTGAGGTGCTTGTTAAATAAATTGCCGCGATATTTGCTATATTGCATTATAAATACAGACCATCCAGACACTGTTTTATTTTTTAATAAAAGCTTCTAAAAGTTTTTTTAAGAAAGGAGTTGACAGTGAAACTTGTACAGAAGAAAATTATAAAAAGAAATTCCGTCGCCGTGTCCTTTTATCTATCTGTCAGTCTGTCTAAACGAAATATAAACAGAAATGACCGAATAGAGGTTTGTAGAGTTTCACCAAAAGACTTAATAATTCATGAAAAAGGTTTAGGTACATAATTTATTAATATTATATGTAAATCGGCTGAAATTTGAAGATGTTGGATAAAAACCATGCGGACTGGTCATGGAAATACTTACTTATATTTGTTTTTTTTAACACACTTATTAAGCATATTTTCAAAACGTATTATTTGTTATGTAACTTATTAATTTAAATTAAGCTATAGTTTTTGTATTTTAAATAGATAATGAGTTCTGAAAAGTTGTTTATTTTTGGCTAGCTTTATAATAAATAATTAATACATGTCACGTGTTCTTCATTGGTTCGAATTTAATAATTTGGTCTTGAATGCTAAGAAAACTAAATGCATGAAGTTCACTTCCTCATGTAAAAAAGTCACAATTTCAGCAAGCTCCTTAACAATGAAGTATCGGAACTAACTAACTCAACAGTTTTCCTAGGATAAAAAGCTCTAGTTGAACCTTCATCTCTCAACACTCGCAGGCAAACTCAGCTCAGCAATCTAAAATTTAAAGTATACTGTTTAATAAAGCTTATTATAGCATACAAGAGCTTTTAGTTGATCGTATTTCGATTAACAAAAGGGTTAGGTTGTGGTGCTTTGCTTGTTGACTTATTTGTAGGACATTCTAATGTATACGTCAACCATTGTTAAATTGATTTAAAAAGAGCAACTGTTGAGTTTCTGGCTCTTTCAGCTCTTCGCAGCAGAGCAGCATACCGAGCTGGTGGTAGCTTACTCACGGACTGACATACTGACATTTTATAATGTAATAATTAACGATTCAAAAGTGCATGTAAATGCCTACTTGAAACAAAATATTTTGAATTTGAATATAATATAATTGGAAATAAGAAACACTTGTATTAAACCTATTATTAAATCGTACTATTTTATTTACTTGACCTCCTTATGAGAGAAAACGATTATTTTCTTTACATTCTGTTTATTTTCGATGATAAATTGATATGGTATTATCTGCTTTCAAAGTATTTATAATTAAATAGTAGCTAATAAACTAGTACGAAGCTTTGTAACGTTCAAATGTACATAGAATGGTCCGATAAGTATAATCAAGTATTCATAGAGATTTGCTCTAACTAACCAATAAACACATAGCATTTACCGAAGGGTTTAAAAATTTAAATATCGTCTGCGCGTTAATTTTGTCGTGTTTGAGTGTGTGTGTGTCTCTAGAAGAATGTATTTTAAAATTCCAATTAAGGTATAAAAATGGAATGAAACTTATTTAAGTGTCAGTTTTAAAAAAAAAAGGCAACATTTTACACGATATTTTATCATCAAGACAAACATCACATTAAAAATTTCCATACAATTAGAATGTAGTTCTAATTCCGTCATCTTTGATGGACTCGTCAGCACTTTCTTTCGCTTCGTTATTTATTTGTCCGTCTGCGATGGTAACTATATATTTATGTAATATTAATAATATATTTAGTTAAGTTTTCGCTGTAATTAGAGAGAAATCTTAAAGATTTAATATATTAAAAGTAAGGTTACTCGTTGATTTTTTACATATATAAGAAAATAATCTTTTTCTTCTATTTCTTATTTCAAAATCATTGTTTTTATAGTTGTATATACATTTAATAAGATTAATTTCAATGTAGTTAAGTGAAATATTATTTAACTATACATTAAATCTACATTATAGAATATATTAACTGCACTCGAAATAAGAATCATCACTTCTCTTACATTCAATATCAAAAGTGTATGAAATACATAGATAACAGAGCCTTATTAAATTTAAAGAGGTAGGTAGTTAAGTATTTCGCTTTATTTATTACAATGAATACGAAATAAATTAAGGAAAAGGTACGTTTTTCGACCCGGAACTTTTAATAGTCTCTCAAATCTCAAAAGATAAAGTTGCCACAGAGCTCGAGTTGCAAGTTTTAATTCCATACACAATTTATGATATATGGTCCAATAAATAGAGTAGAGATAGGATCAAGTACAAAAGTACAGGATACAGACATAACATCCCTTTAATCCGACATGATGAAAACAACAATAATTAAAGAGTTCACGGGATGAACCTAGAAATAGAAATAGAACCCAGACCGGACATACATTTTCAACGCGTAATACTTGTAGCGTTTGATTGTACCTGGGTCTAATTTGCGCTCTACCTACAGTGCAATGGGTCCGGTACCGGCACAGTAAATCTATGCATTGCTATTTTTTTTTTCTGTATCTTTAATAAATATCTAAAGCAAGAAGATTGTTTAATTAATTCCTGCTTGTTAAAAAGCTACATTTTTTGTACGAAGACTTTGTTGACAAAGCCGCAGTAAATAGGAATGTATGATTTACTAACGATAAAATGTTGAGGTTTGTAAGCGGAGACTGAGTATCATCGTTAGATAAATTAAAACGAGGTTAGATTAATAAAAATGATGAGCTTACAGTTTGTTAACCGATGCGAGTTGTAAGGGGAGGCGACTAGGCGACCTATATTCACACACATATAACGACATGACCTCCCTTTATAAGCTTTAGACAATAGTTTCTAAGGATATTATATGATAATATAAATTTCCCTAGCCAGGAAATGTGCACTAAATCTATACATATAGTTAAAATATGATTGTTGCATTTGTGATAATTTAAAGGTCTTTATAGTTCCCGTCACTCACGTCAAATTTGTTGAAATGTTTCGACCTGCTTTGAGCACGTTCCGGGTTCTTACTCATAATCTCGAAGCATGTCTTACTTCCAGTGTGAACTGGGAATATACGTTATATACAATGTAGTAGAAAATAATGTTTCATTTTATTTCTTAGGAAGAACTCACTGTATGTAACATTGAAAAATTGTTAAAGTGAAAACAAAAAAACTGTTTTGAAACTTTATTTACAATACCACAAAACTGCTGGAAATAATTTAATTGAATTCAATGATTCAATATGCTTTTATTGCAGAGCTTTATCTTATATTCACGTCAAGACGCCCATTGGTCTATAACAATATAATTATAAAGTAATGAAAATTATTATGTATTTGTATAATGTAAAATGTGTAAATTATGGTTTATTTTTTGAGTGGGCGGAACCATCGAAGTCATTGGTAACAGAAGGTATAAAATAAAAAATATTTAAATTATACTTTCTATATAATATAATAAATTACGAAAAAAAACCATTACCTAAAATGTAAAATAGCAACATTTAAGTTTGAATAGGTGAATAGAAACAAGAAAACTATCCGGATTCTGTGTGGATATGTCTGACCTAAATAAAAAAAAACTTCACTTAAATTAGGAAGGCTACCTGTACTTCTGTACAGATAGCCTATGTATGCAAAAAAACATTAATTATTATTCACTGAGACATTTGTGTTATAATCATAATGAAACATAAAAATTATTCTTTGTCTAAAAACTAGGGAGATTTCAAAATGGCAAGGGTTTCAAAAGCTGTCTCTGGATTGCTTTTCACGTTGCTCAAGACGTCTTGCGCAGTCTTAATGTCTTGTTTGAGCTTCTGCTAATTGAAAGTGTGTTTCTTAATTGAGCTTGGCGCTAAGGGCTAAGGCTATTTATAAATTTGAGTTTGAGATGGAGACTGATAAAATAGACAATTAGTAAAATGGATTTTATATGTAAAACATGTATAGTATTTACATTTCACTCTACTTAGTCTCTTTCACGATGATGCTCGGTTTGTATTACAATTTTATTTTTCCTCACTAGAATTGCCAATTTGTCTGCTCACTGACGCGGGCGTGAACTGAACGAAAACTTATTACCAGCACTCTATTTTGTAACGTGAATCTAGCAATAAACCATAACGCTTGGGAATATGTTGAACTTATTTTTTCATTTTATTTGCTATGATATAAAAAATATGTTATTTTTTATATTTATCGCTTCTTTATAAAATAAATCAAACCATTTATTATTAACTTTGAAAAGTTTTTTTTTTTTATACTTATATTATTTACTTCGAAAAGTCTTGACTTTTCATAGATATAATAATCAGACTTGCCTTGAAATGATACCTAAAGAAAAAAAGAAGTTTGTTAGTTGAAGGGAATTATTTACCTTATATTTTTTTTATATTCTGTTATATATGTATTTATAGTTTTCTGATATACATCTAGATTAAATTTGTCCATGCACCAAACTATTTATACCAGTACTTTATTGTATAAATTATATTAATATGCATTGCATATTTGAAAATACAAATAATTCTTATTTGAAATCGAACTGTAATATACTACTTGCGTTGAAAAAATATGGCTTCCTGACCTATTTTTCCCAGTGATATTCAACTCCTTTCTCAATTAAAACGCGAACCATTGAATTTAATTATTTATTTTTATTATTGACATTTCAATCTTCAGGGTTTCCGATGTATTAGTAAAGCAATACACTTAAGATTTAATTTTCTTTCCATACTAACTGTCATTAGGGAATCGACTGCGAAATCTTTCGACCTGGTATTTATTTGTCCATTCAACTATATATATTTATTATATATAATAGTTATGTGATATCATATTTAAAGAAAATTGATAATACAGTAGGCCTCCCATGAACTCTTATATTTATATTATAATAATTTTACATTCGTCGTTCGAATTCGTCCTAAATTTATATTATTTGAGTAACGTTTTGATGACGTCATCATAAATAATTTATTCCTTTTTTTACATAGCACGTGATTTGAAATTAGGAATATTATTGTGATATTTCTTGTTATAAAATTTTATCATTGAAATAAAGCACTTCTTCTACATCACTAGGTCGAAGTAAAACAATATTGTTATATAAAGCTCATGTAAACGAATTATAATAATGTTATAGTAATATTGAAACAAAATTTCTTAAGACTATGATGTTTTTGAGTTCATGGTAGGCTTTCTATATTAACTTTTGCATGTGCTTTGTCAGCGCTGTGCCAACAGAAGTAAGGCAGTGCTGCGGAAAATATTCGATATAATAGGACTAAATAAAAGCTTTTAGAGTGTAGATTCCTTTAATTTCAAAGACATCATTGGCCTACCCTAATCAGAATTATTGAGGGTCATTACAATACCTATGTCTAACATATCGCCTGAGATTTAGGTTTTCAACACCGGAGGCCGGGCTCTCAACCTCTATATATATATATACTTTAAATTTGATTCCTTATCTGGCTTTTATGGCATTGACTCACAATACGTTATTCAATACACCAAAAAAGTTGAATGAAAAATGAAAAGAAAATGCTTCAGCTATATACATCCCATTATCTTCGAATATTTTGAAGATGGTACGTATGGATTAATTACACTCGAAATGAAAAGCATTGCTGCTTCTGAATTCCATGTCAAGAGGTTATGAATTATATTCGGACAATGAACTAACTTCAGAGTATTGCCGTTCGTATACCAACCTAGATTTTTATTTAGTCAAACTAATAAAAATAGGATTTTTTTACATCTTTGTGTTAGTTAGGAAAAATAGTGAATAAACGTAATTTTCGTACAAGAGCCTTAGCAAATTATAATTTAATTAAGTGGTAAAGCTCTGTTTTTCTTGTAATAATAAAAGCAAAATCCGCTCGTATAATTTAATAAAATCTAAAGCAAGAAGATATCCAATTCTAAAACCATCACTTGCGTTGAAAGCCAGAGCTTGCATAGACATTTACGAGTTATAAAAATAATGGTTAAAAGTACCACTAAGAAAGTTGAAAATAAGTATCAAATATAGATAAAAGAGTTTAAATTAATAAAAATTATGAGCTTACATCTTGCTAAGCGAAGCGAGTTGTAAGGCGAGGCGTCTAGGCGACCATCAATCTTGACTCAGATACACATATATAACGACATGACCCACTTTGTAAGCTCTACTTTATGTTTTATAAAGGTTTTAAATAATAATTAGACATGTAAAAAATTAGTTTGTATTTCTGTTCGTTACAAATAAAACCACAATATCCCGAGTGATTTTAGACCACTACACTTAAAAAAACAGAATATATTTTTTGAAATATTTGTCGGTTTATCTTTTCAGAATAAATACAGTATTATCGTAATAAAATGTTTTTAATTAGATTAAACATATCTAAGATGAAGTTTATTTCATCGAAATTGGACAATGAAATGAGAAGATATAATTTCGTTTCACGAGATCACGTTGACAGCGCTTTGAGTATATGTATGTACACATGTATTTATTATCAGTACTATTGCTGTAGACTATCTTATAAATATATTCTATTCAGTAATATCAAAAAATGAAATAATTATTCTCCTACAACAATAAAACTCTATAAACTTTAAGTAATATTAAAGAACCATAACAATGCGCGAGAAAAAATATGTTTCTAAAGTAGGACTTATAAGTTATAGCGTCTAGATACTACGATTTCTAGATTTTCTGTAGCGCACACATATGAGCTACTGAAAATTATTTAAAATTCAAAGGGAAAACACGCAAATTGTTTTAATTACAACTGTACAAAACTACTAGAAGTATTTTCAGGAAGCTTTGTGTGTTCTTAACTTATTACCTTATTTAACGTAATATGCTTTTACTGCGGGAAATTCTCTCGGCTACTTTCTGGTTTGGGAAAATACAAACATTTGTTTGGGATATAATTTAAACAAAACTATAGAAGTAAAGAGTTGTAAAAGTTGTATTATTATTGAAGTCACAAGCAATACGGTGTTCAATTTAAAATTTACATTTTATATCAACAATATACAAAACTAAAGCAACCAATTATTATTTGATATTAAATTAGTAACCATTTTTTGAATGCAATCAATTACTTTCAACTTTTAGAAGTCCAGATAGAATTGACCAAGATATAGGTCAGAATGAAATATTCAAACGATCATTTAGTAAATTGTCAGTAAATTTTATATATAGTTATATTATTTTACTCATTGTTATTTTACTCACACCAGCGATGTAATGCGCATTGCAGAGTTTCCCAACCAAGTGGGGGGGGGGGGGGGGTACATCGTGCTACATGTTTATCAACGAATCCAACCGGATTTTGATTATATCTTTAAATATATTAAAATTAGAAATAGCTGACGAAATTAATTAGCAATATTCGGCAATATAAAAGATTTTTATATTTTTTTAATAATCTTCAAGATAAAGATTGTGCTTTCGCTGTTACATCAAATAGACATTCAATGTTTCAATTAATTATGATAGGCTGAGAAGCAGAATTTCTTGGTATCTATTTAAAACAAGACTTAAGACAACAGTATTTAATATTTTAGGAAATAAAAAAAACTGTAATGCTCTTTGAGAAGCTCTTTAGGTAAATCGATAAACGATATCTATAGCGTATCGATATCTATTCATACTCATATATATACCTTCATACCTTTACAATGTGGCCTTGGTAAGTCGTTCGACACGCCTCCCTTTAGAGTTAGTTCAAACATTTTCCACTAGATGGCGATGAGTTCACAGTTAGTTTCATTGCAGTTCGTGTTTTTTCTTTATATGTATTCATTTCACAAATTAATAAATGCACTGACATTGTGATGACCAGTAGACATTAGACAAACAAATAAATAAAACCGTGGAAAGGGAATAGCTTCTAGATCTTATTCCGGACCTCTTAAGTACAATTAAAATTCATGAAAATGGCTTGTGATGTTATACCATCTGGTCCATTAGCGCTCATTGTATACGTTTTATAAGAGCACAATAAAACTTTTTAGAAATAGTGATATTAAAAATAACAGCCTACTATTAACTTTATTAAAAAATATGGCACGTGGTTATTACATTAAAATTAAACGTATATTTCATGCTATAATATGCACTAACTGGATGTAAACTAAATATTTAAGTTATTTAATATTTTTGCCATTTAGGACCCCTCAGATGTAAAGATATTTTTTAAATATGTATAACAACTTTTACATTATTTAAATCATATTTCAATGTTTTTTATATTTCTTATAATTTAAGTCTTAAGTCTTTTTTTTATTTGTTTGTTTGTAATAAATAAAATGCATTAAGTATTTTCCCTAGTAGCTTGAAAACTTACTGAAAAATTATAACGAATGAAATGAATGGTTAGATTAATCTTTGTTTATTTAATACGTGTTTCTATTCATTTAAGTTTAAAGTTTATATTTAATCACATTTTATTTTATATTAGAAAAAGTTATCTTGTGAAGGAATTTATTATTAACATCCATAAATGAAGAATTAATTTCTTTATTACGTTGTTCTTCTGACACTAAAGAACATACACAAATAAATGGCCATAAAAGAAACAAATTGTGGCCTTTAAACGTAGCTCTGAATATGATAATAAAAAATTAAGAACCCTGACAAGTCTACCAAGTTAGTTTATAACAGTTCTAAAGGGCCCTAATCTCAAATATTATTAAAACCGCTAGTTAGATAGTTAATCTGGTTTTAATATTTCATACCGCGATTTTCATAGGTTAATTTGTTCAGTCAGCTGAAGTTGGCATTTGGTTTAAATTCAATAGGTTTAATTACTGTTGTTATTTCAATATTATGTAGGTAATAATATATATTTATTGGTAAAATTTTTTGGAAGGTAATTGCCGACCAATAAATGCGACTACAGCCAATGTATGAATAAAATTTGTATGTACATTATTATATATCTACGGTTGATATTACCCGAATTTAATGAAAATTAAAATTAAACAGAGAAATAAGTTAGTTATAAGATCTTGTCACTGATCTAGCGGCATATTTAGATTGTATTGAGTAATTATTACATAAGTAATACGAATCATAGTGTGTGAAGATCACATTACGTAATTAACACATAAGACATTCAAATTTGCCATCCACTTAATATTAATTGTGTTTACGTTTCAGTATATTCATACTGTATCGTGGTTATTGGAGTAAAAGTGTTCATTGACCGCGGCGTAAATTCAACTTGACAATAATAACAAATATTTATCGTTAATAAGATCTTTATTTATTATCAAATTATACCATTTAATATTGATTTAACATCGTATTGTATTTTTACAATATATTCTTAAGTGATAAACTTCTTTCATAGTAATATTACTTGATTATTTGAAGTCTACAGAAATATTATTCCACATCTAGAAAATTCCAGAAAATATTAATATTATTCCAGAAAATGCAGGCGTTGACCCGTTTGAGAGCTGTGTTTTTTATTAAATATATTTTATTCTGATTAATGTTACAGAAAACTGGTATTCTATTTAAATATAAAATATTGAATAATGCAAGTCAAGTAATACTAAAGAAACCTTAGAATTTATATACATAAATACTTCATTATGAAGCCAATGACCTGTCGAGTTGATCAGATTATAGTATAAGTACCTAGATTAAGTTTTTTGTAGAGCTGTAGGTATTTAGGGCTATTTAAAATACCTAATATCTCACTTGCAAGATTCATTAGTTTTAAATTCGTGTGTGGATCAGCAACTAATATAGTATAATTAAATGTCTGTATGAAAAGTTAATCAAGGTTTAAGATTTTATCATTCGTATATAAAATATACTATAATTAAAAATAAAATATATAAAAAGATAACGAGCTAATTAATCAACAGAAACTTTAAAATGGATAAGCAAAATAACTCCAACTTGATTTCTAAAGGTGGTATTTTTCACCGCATCGGCTAATTAGATCTAAATTTTGGTCAAAGGTCGCATAAATTCAATTGTACATTGAAAATTGTTGTATTGGGGAATAAAATAAATATTCATATGAATACATTTTCCTCCTTTTCCAAGGTAATCAACGGTTTTTTGTAAAGCTATACAGAAGGAATCGATGTAAGCCCCTTATAACAGAATCGAATGAATTCGCGCATGAATGAATAAATAGCAATACAAATAACAATAGCGTTTAACATTAGCTTTAAGCCCTACAAATTCACCGGAAGATTGTGGTAAAAAAATGCGCAGCCACCGATGAAAATAATACACAGTCAATATTTTTTAAATAATATTTAACTACCTTTTGCCAGCTACTTTACCTTTCTATTTAAAACAGTTTTGTTAGATGGTACAGAAATATGTAGAGATAACTTTTAAAGCCCTCTAAGGTACTAGTACTTTTATCGACAAGAATATAGTCATGTCTTTTTTTATATTCCAAACAATTTATGTGAAAAATGTGATAGATGTAACAAAAAAACAAACTCACAAACGCATTCTTGTTCTAATAAACTTTCTACTGAAATAATTATAACGTTCTATACATAACTTTTTAATGAACTTATATATAATGAAAGAGTTTATAATATTTATATTTTATAATTATTAACCCATCTGTATCGTGCCACTAGATGAATACAATAGATGGCAATAATATGTTTTGAATTGCAAAGAGCGAACGAAAGCACGGTTCAACCGTTCGTAAGTGATTGCCTCACCCGCGGGCCTCTGCAAACATTCATTGCAAATGCGTTGCCACCCTCCAGAATATGAAGAGATGAAGGAGAAGGAGGGAAGAGGAAGAGTGGAGGATTAATAAAGATTTACTGAAACATGTCCAGAATCTTTAGTTCCATAATGAAAGGCGTGTTAAGTATTAAACAGAACTATACTAACGGGTTTTTAGCGGATAAGTATTTCCAAACTCTAGTTAGCTACAGATAAGCTACAATGCCAATATTAAATTTCAAGTCAATGAGAACAATGATATTACGACTTGCTTGCTTGAGTTATTCAATTATTGTCTCAAAATAATTTTTATTTAATAATTCTCTATAAATAAGTAAATAGTTTTTCAATTGATCTATCAGCAATATCTTTCAACAGTTTTTGTATATTTTTTCATAATATATTCCATGGAGATGGTAAACCATGGTAAGCTATATTTAAACCCAACTTTCTACAGTAGGTCACTCAAAACAGGTTTTCCAACAACCAGTAAGTTGAATGTGACGAAAAATATCCAAAGATAGATTTTCCTATCTCGTGTAGAATAAAAACCATCTGCTGAATCATGGAAGGGATCTTTAGTTAAAATCTTCTGAACGTAAAATAAATTCACAAGTGTGTGATCAAAGCTAGTGATGTTTTTATTTTGTACTGAAGCCAAGTTACAAAAATCCTAGATTAAAAAAAAAATCTGTTTAGTAAATATATGTATACAAATAATAAAGCACTTTAGACTGAGATAATATTTCAATCCGATAGCTAATATTATTTCAATCAATCAATACCCAAAAAAGAAAATGCCATTTATAAATTTTCTTCCACGTAATTTTGTTTTCGGAATAATGTATGCTCGTCATTTTATATCCTGTCCTTCTCAAGTATCCTGACAGGATATCTCAAGTATCCTGACAGGATAAAAAGCCAATGTTGTTTGCTCTGTATATAACAATGGACATCGAATGAAACAACACCGTGCTTGTTTACTAATATATACTTAAATCAGAGATTATACATATATAAACATATGATAATTAAATAAATTAAAAGTCAATATATTATATAGTTAAGCTACATTACAGTCAAATTAATATAATATCCCACTAGTGCTTATTATAATATAACAGTACATCGACTGCGGCTATCGTATCGACAGACGTTTCCGTTTATATATTAATGACTTCGTGGATTCATCAATGTATAGAATACTTTATAAAATAAATATTCTCATATGAGGTCATAAAATAAACCATGTTTTGTCATATTATTATTTTGTATAAAATTACTTTATAATATTTTTTTCCTTCCTCTAATTTGATTCTAATTGCTTTTTAATAGAGTCGTAACTTTTTAATCCTCTTAGGATGAAATTTCGGTAAAAATATCGGGAAGTAATAGCCCATACGGTCTGTCAACGAGCCAGAGGAACATTTGACGAAGGTATATTTACAAAATGTGAATATACCTTAATAGTTTTTAATAGTTGCTATAGGAAGACTCAAACGCGCAAAGTGAATTATAATTATAGGCTTTTTAATTAGAATGTGGACATTAACAGTACATTTAAAACTGTTGCATTTATTGAGCTTCATTATTCCTATTTCGATAACAAATAATGAGGGCACAGAGTGAAGCGCGCTCTGTTTATTCCAATTAATAACAGACAGCTCGGCTTCCTCGTGTTCTAATTCAGTCGATGCTGAAACACCAAATTGGGAATATTCCTGCCTCCGCATAACTTCCTATTCTTAACCGCGACCTCACGGTACCTTAATTACTGTTTCATAATTAAAAAAAATCTTTCTCTTTCTTCTTTTAACCTCTTTCATACTTGTAGCTGTAACAATGGCGTCTTACGCTGCTAACAACTTTTAAAACAGTCAAAAGAAAACCAAACAAAGCGTACGTATTTGTTTAGTTTATAGGTTACTTATTCGTAAATATTCATTTTTTAAATATACGTATGTATTCATCTCGGAGCTGAAAAAGGCATAAAAAATGTATATAGTCAGTTTAAAGTGAGTCAGTTTCACGTTTCACTCCGGTTTTTTAAATATCAATAAAAGATAACCAGGAAATATTTTCAAAATAATTTTGTTATTTATATATAATTTCACATAGATTATTATACAATTTATAGGAAAAGGGAACGATTTTAATATGGCTCTCACAATTAGAGAGTGATATAAAATTTTTCGTGAACAAAAACATTCATATTTCACATAGAAAAGAGCTTTTATATCCGAAGTCGTGAATGATTTTGCGAAATCAGCGCGTCTTAGACGCATTGTCATTGATACTAAACGTATTTATCAATAAATATAAAGATCAAAAGAAAATGACTTTTTAATACTATATATATATATGTTTACGGACCGACCCGTGACAAATAATTAGGAAGTATAGTATAATACTACTTATAGAAAACTTTGAACAAACGAACTAATATTGTCTTTCAATATCCGCAGCTGAGTGTATCGTTATCAAAGACAATCATATTTTTTTATAATTTCACCGAAATACGAGTATGATAGATTTTATATCACTTTATAAGCTATTTCTATCAGTTTTTGATTCATTCGACATATTTAATAATAATATATTACTTAAATTTTCATGTATAATTAAATTATGTAATTTAAAATTAAACTCATAATATTTATTACAATAATAGCTCACAGATTCTATCAAGTCATATTAATCATGACGTATTCCATTACGTATTATGTATTTCGTCAGAGAGACACGTAATATTTCCAGGAATAAAGGGGCGTGGTTAGGACGGCCCTCTTTCATTATAGCGTGGGCTGAAAGCAACAACTTTTGTTTTCAGTTTTACTTAAACGTTTACTTTCAGAATACAAAATGGGTTCAGAATAAAGACTTAATTAAAAATATATAAAATTAATTATCATACCAAAGAACCGGGCTCGAACCTGCGACTTCTGCGAACCATCCCGTCACTTTGCTAATTTAGTCACTAAGTTGCCTTCGTCATAAAATCTAATTATACACAATATTATTATATACTGCAAAGTTATAAACATTGGTTAAAATTTTCGAAAGAAGATTAATAAAAGTCATCTTCTGCACATTAAAAAGATAATGAAAAACCTGCTTAAATTCAATTTTGTTCAAGTGCGAATTTTCAGAGTTTGAGGGAATGTGGAAAAAAAAATATATATTCGATATTGGAAATATTCGTTCGAGAATATGACAGACGTCAGTAGTCCCAATAACTGAAAGGTGTGTTCCCTTACTGTAGTTATCGTTGGACAATCCAAAATGTCAAAATGAAATTTACAGTCCTCTAAAAGTGTGATATTACAACTTCAATGGCCATACGAATTGCTCGTTGAAGTCTAGTCTGACATTATCTTGTAACACTATAATTATTCAAATAAAAGAGATCTATGAACCCAAATTATGCGATTGTCAGTTTATGATATTTCATAATTCGACCAAGATAGAAATAGCAAAATGTCAAGCTTCATTTAAACGCGACCTTCAAACAGTAGGTAGATCGAGACAGGTTCCCGAATAAAACTAGCTTCAATGTGACGAAAAATACCCAAAGAGATAGACTTTCATGTCTTTTGTGGTATAAACAATAGAAAGATTAAAATGGTTTACTATACTAAGAATTTTGGGATAGACATATTATTTCACATCTAATCACATGATTAAAGCCTGTCATTATTATTATTTTTTGTATTTATTCCTTAACTGAACAAACTCTAGATAAATCTTAAAAAATCAAAATTGTAAATAAATAGAAAAGTAACATCAGCTTATATTTTTTCGATATTTCCAGGCTTCGATTTCAAGAGAAAATATTTGTTTCAAATAATGTAACAACAATTACGCTAGTCACTCTTTATTCTTTCGTGTTCTTCAATATCTCAAGTATATTCTGAGGATAATGAGCCAACACTAATTGCCCTGTACGTCGATTCGATTCAAATACAATGAAGCTACGTAAATCAGAAACAAGAGAGCGGGTTATTAACATTGAATAAACAGCATGTGATAATTAAATAAATTAAAGGTTAATCTATTATATAGTTAAGCTACATTACAGTCAAATTAATATAATATCCCACTAGAGCTTATTATAATATAACAGTACATCGACTGCGGCTATCGTATCGACAGACGTTTCCGTTTATATATTAATGACTTCGTGGACTCATCAATGAATTAAATAAGTATTTTTCTAAGTAGCCGCAAAATACCCCATATGATATAAATTCATATAATATACTCATAAATAACTATTATTATTTAACGCAAAATGTTTGTAAAATATCTTTATATGCCAAATTATAAGAATTATGATTTTGTAAATTAAGTGGTGAGCCAGTTCAAGGTGCAGACATTTTTAGTAAAATATAATCAATCCTTTTGAGTTTTGTTGTTTATAATGTACCAATTTATATTAAATAAATCTATACTTGTGTTACATGAAGAAACTACTTGTTTGTTTTTAAATCGATAAACTTTTTTTTTTCTGTAAATGTGTGATTTTCTTCCAAGGAGTATATTATTATTTAATTGAACTGTGTATGTAGACTGAATAGGTACTAAATATTACGAAACGTAGTAAAAGGGGCGGGTTTGGGACGTTCCTCTTTCATGATAACGTGACTGAAAGTAAGAAATATTCTTTTCCGCTCTACCAATATGTTCTCTTTCAGATTGATATATTGATTTAGCTTAAAATCTACGTGTACGTCTTACACTAACTTTTGCATTTATATTTTTTTTAAACTTACTTAAAGATATATCTCTTTTATTCGAATATATAATTTAACGTGGTTAGAATGATGTCGTTAACATCAATATTATTTTAATATTTTCACTTTACTTGTATTAAATTTGTGGTTTTCTGTTTTTGTATAGCTTATAATATAGTAAATAAGGTTTGGTTTTGGTCTCTACAACTGTACCTATGTCTAATAGTCGATGGATATCTATAAATTGATCACAGCACGTGAATAAAAAAAAAAAATATTTAGTACTTGGAGCTTTTTGGGAAGCTTTGTATGTGATGTGTAGACAAAGATACATTAAAAAAAATCTTAATTCAATATAGATAAGAGCCATTGAGAGAGTGGCACGCTATCTCTCTTTTGACCCGTCCCATTAACTAAAATATGTATTACCTAATTCTAGATAGGTGTGATCAAGCTAGACTGTCAATGCCTAATTACGACATAAACTCCTATAGGAAAATCTTAAAAATACTCTTTCAGGTATAATCCATCATTATTTTCTAATACTTATATATTCAAGGACAAAGAAACTAATTTAGCAAGTGATGTATAATAAATCACACGATGGTTAGATTCTGACATTAATTTTAGAAGTATCTGTTTAAATATTGGGACATATAGAATACATTTACCTTTCATAGAAGTTCGATCTTTCAACGGTAGAACAAAGTACACGTTTGCCGACTATCAATACTATTGTGAGAAAAAAATTCAAGAGAGATAGATTTTCCTATCTTTTGTAGAGCAAACAAAGTATTGACTGAATATTGGAGTAGGTTCTAACGTCAAACGAAATGTAATTTCGCATCTCCACGATCTAAGCCAATAATTTTCATTTTTCCGTGATATTACTCCGTAGATTTTGTGAACAAAAGACATTTAAAAATCTCCTTCGGAAAATAACTTCATTTATATGGAAAAATTACAATTTCTACATCCGCTGATTATTATTATTTCGGATATATTTAGGCGTTGATTTTTAAAATTATTATACTGTTTAAGTAATTTTGATTTTGCAATATTTACGCTCCTCAGTGTGTTTATAGTAAAAGTCGCTTAGGGTCAACTTTTTCTTTCTCTGTGATACAATTTCAGAATTCTTCTGTGATACAATTTCAGAATGTTTTATTAGAATTAATTATTAGAGTTGTAAATAATATATGGCGTGATATAAATACGTCAATTATTTGCAATCCATCTGCTCTTATACCAATTATTTGTTCAGCCATCATGAAATGCATATTGATAGAGATTTGGGGACCGGCCGCCGGCCTGACTTCCATCATTCCTGGGAACGGGAGTGAGGGGGACGTTCACTACCTTTCAGAGAAGTTGTAGGACGTATGATGATGTAATAATCTTCTTATATTTGGTTCGTTAGACAAAACAAACAAAACCTACGGATTATTTGTTATATAGATATGTTCTTCATAAAAATACAGTCATTCTAAACAGTTTTCACATATAATTTCGCCATGTTAACTAAACTAGGTTCCCCAAAGAGATTTTCTAGTCCATAAAAAGCTCAAGCTCTTCCTCAACTTGTTCTATACATTACTTATTTTGTCGGAATAAAAGTGGTGAGAGTTAGAAATTGTAACGATTGAGAAGCGCTGACAAAAATGGTAATCCCCAGTTTTTATTCATTATCGGGGTGTTTAGCATTAACTCTCCTTCATGAAATTAAAGTAGCATCAAAACAGGATAGTACACTACTAAATGCTTGCCAGAAATCTTTACCACTGCGAGCAATAGGATACTGAACACAGAAATTCAGGGCCTTTTGTCCCACCATGACAATCCACCTTCACCCTCCGCCGTATAGAAGAGAAACTTTCTAGGCAGGTAAAACTTTCAGGTTCAACACCCTTAAAGCCCCGATTTCGGAACTTTCAGTTCTCAATAAATATAAACCACCTAAAGGGGTACAGTTACAATTTACAGGTTTTATCGTCACAATCTTACGTTAATCGTATCGTTATTCAATGTAACTATTTTCTCGTAATTCGACCTTAACGACAAGGACAAATCAAATCATTATTTGTCGCTTCACGAGAATGAAATTTTAATTAACATTTAACTGATACATAATTATTTCAAATGTCACTCTGTTTTAGTTATATTTTTATTATAAACTATATTTTTTTTTATGAAAGTATAATATTTTTAATGAATATCAATTATCGAGTCGAGTATACAGACAACGAAACAAAACTTTTAATAAACTAGTACTGCTGGTAAAAATTGAAATGACGTAGACTCGTAGTCGTAGTCGTATTCGACGTCATTTCATTTTTTTGTATGTAAATAGAATAGATACGATACGTTACGACTCACAACAAAAGGGGCGTGGTTGGGACGTTCCTCTTTCATTGTAGCGTGGGTTGTAAGCAAGTAAGAAATAGTGTTAATTATTGTGGAATTCAGAATAAAAACCTACATCTGATTTAGCTCTTACTTTTCTTTATTTTATTTTTCTTTTTACACATACACTTTTTATACTTTTTTCTTTTTTACACTTTAAAAAAAAATATCCTGAAATGAATCTATGAGAGTAAAACTAATAGAAGTTATATAGATATATTAAGCTTGATATTCATTTTGCGAAAATTAAAAGCACTCTAAATACGCTAGGGAAAGGTATTTGTAGCCTTTGTCATAAATATTTAATTGTAAGCTAACTAGAAGAGGTCGGATTAACTATTTTCTAATTATTCAACCAGAAATTAGTTCCACTCTTGCGGACAGAGTTAGTATAGAACAGATTTCAACAGTTTTTTTAATGTACCGCGTTATAAATATTGCTGTTTCCTTCCCGGGTTCAATCAGAAGTTATGAACTAATATTCCAAGATCTATTTTATGATAGTGACGTTCATCAACACTTCACTTGCATAACTCATTTATTAAAATTCAATTTCTTTGACTTTGTATGGATTTTCAGTTCGTGGGGATTTAGGAATCCCGGATTGAACTCGTGTAGAAAATATTTTAACTGATCTAGGAACTACTCTGAAGAGTCTAGACCGACATTATTTAATTATACTTCAATATTCAAATAAAACAAGCTAGTTTTGTAATTGATTTATCAGCATTACCATGTGATTATTAGTTTTTAGTATATTTTTCAATAAAAATAAAGTTTTTAAATATTGGGGATAAATGGAGTGTATTTACTTGTCAATAATATAGATATAAATAAATATAGTAAATACTAAAACATAAGAAAGTTATTTATAATGAAATAACACATGATCATTAAATATAACAAAACCAATTCTTTAGATAACATCGTATCATCAAAATTATATGATCGGCTACGGCTATGGTCGGCTCTAACACTCTATTCGTATTATATTTTAACGCTGAATTAAGTATTCGCGTATGCAGCAGTACAGTATTGCTGTTTATTTAGTATTGATATTGTATTGTAAAATATAACTTTGCTTTATTGTAGTTTTTTCTTCCCATTCCTAGTTTTCTGCATTGCATACACTTTTAAACTATTTTATTTATTATCTATTTAGGATGAAATTGCAAAATAAGTTTAGTCGTTTCAAGCCGAAAACCTTCAAATATAGGAAGTGCCAATCAGTCGTTAAAATGTATAAATAGAAATTCAATTTTAACAGTTAATTTAAAACTGTTTCATTGATTGACTGCTTCAGTATTCCTATTTCAATAACAAATAATGAGGGCACAATCTGAGGCGTACTCTGTTTATTTCAATCCTACTGAACTCAACTTCCTCGAGTCCTCATTCGATGGATGATGAAATACCATATTGGCAATATGAGTGCTTTACTAGCTGTACTAAATGAATTGATAAACGAAAAAAAGGAATCAGCTCGTGAGGTTTAATATGTCTAGAGTATTGAAAGAGATTTGGCAAAGATTATTGTGGGATTTCGTTATCATTCTGAAAAGTGGTGTAGGTTTTACGATGATGGGATGTCTTGTAATGATCCATTTGTATTTATTCCTTGACCAGTTCTTACCTCGGGGCGGTGCAATTCTAAGCCACGACCGCACGGCTAAGTGCTTAAATAACTATATTTAGTCATTACAGACACATTTACTTGTCTTTGTTTATACTTATAATAAACAATTATCTAATACGCGACTAATAGTTTTAACTTTTTCTGAAACAAACCAAATGCATGTATTGTTTGTTTCATAGATCCTATACCTTAATAAATTTACGTTTCTCTTAAACAGTTATATTTTATGATCTTGCTGAGGAAGCTGATAATATTTGTCAGCATATAAAATTATTACAATAAAATCACAAAATCTGAATATAAGTGAGCCAGTTATTATCATAACTTCATAAATATTGAATATTTCTAATAGACAAATTGTAACGGAAAAGCAAATTACGTCTTTCAATGCAGCAATTTCTTTGCGGCTGGCTGTAAATTACGATATATTTTTTAAAGTTTAAAAGTAATTATTAATAATTTACTTATTAATACATATCTGTCTGTCTATTACAAAGATCAAGGAGATGAGTCAACCAACATATTAAATCCACTGCTATAAATTATGACGTCATTTCAATACCTACAATATATATAAACAGACTATTTAGTAAACATTACGACGAGAGTTAAAGGGGCGGAGAGTTGGGATGTGCCTCCCTGTTGCGTGGGCTGAAAGCAAATAATGTTTTCACCTTTAATAATATATTTTCACTTCCAAAATGAAATTGGGATTCAGAATTTAAAATATATCAACTTAAGCTGGCTTAATTATCTCTTTTTTTCTCTTCTAACTAATCAAGGAGAGCCTTGATTCTACAAAAAAATAAAAACAAAATAAAATATATTCTTTCCAATATTAAGCATGATATTATTTTTTTTCGAAAATAGAATATTATACATATTGTGTGGAAATAAGGTATGTGGAATGTTTGTTATAAATTGTAAGTAAACTTCAACGAGATTGGATTAACTTTTTTCTAATTATTCAACTAGAAATTAGTTCTACTCTTGTGGAAAGAGTTAGTAGAGCATAGTTCAGATTGCTTTAGAGATAGTTTTATTTCTAGAGATAGCGCTATGTAGAGCAGCGCCAGCATATCTGTCACTTAAGATTTGTATGTATTTTTTGTTATGTTATTAACGTTTCTGCAATAAAAATGGTGTTTAAAATTTTACTATAAAGGTTCTCTGGTTTTGTATATGTTATGAAGTTTTTCTATCATCATTTCTAATATATTTGTAGATGTAAGTTTACAGTTTTTGTTCGTCTCAGCTTTGGCTATATGGGTAACATGGCAATGATATTTAACCTTTTTAAACATTATTATTACCTAAATATTAATACTTGTTAAGATATTGTCAACTTAGATTTGTAATTATAATCTGTATTACAAATGTCGATGTCATTTTAACTGCTATTATTAGAACTGTTCTCGAAAAGCTACATTAATAGAAATTCAGCAGAAATGGAAATTTTATGATATTTATGTATGATATTTTTCCAATTACCTTTTAAGTTTTAAGCTATAACTACCTATTTATATGACATTGATAACGTCCACACCTATAAGATGTAACCTAAAACAACTCTATAGTTTGGTAAATAAATTTTAAGTTGATTATAATATACGTTTGATTATTAAGTTATTAAATAAACAAGAAACACAGGTGAAAGATTTAAAACGAAATTGGCAGCTCAAAATCTCAATCCACACAAACCGATAAGACTTCTCGTAATCTTGGTTTTATCGTAGGAAGTCTCTAGTGAAAGAACAGTCTAACGTTTTATTTCGTAACAATTAAATACATTACAACTTCACTGAAATATCCTATAAATTTATTAGATCTTTGTCTTTTCCTATCGTTTTCTAGGTATCCTTTTATACACATCGAAGCAGTACTTTTATTATCACACGTTTGAGGAAATTACAGATTTATAGGAATCATTCATCAAAGGCTTTAAATATATTGCTTCCACGAACTGAGTATAATACTCTGTTTACGATTCATGGAATAGTTAGTTTTAATGCGAACTATATATTACTTTTCTTTTTTTTTAGTACTATTTTACTGTAGAATTCCATTGTGCTTTTAATCATGGAAAGTTCAAAGAGTACGTGCATTTTTAACTACAAGATACCTACTCTTAAATGGAAATATATCCACTACATTTTTATAATATTATCAGATAAACTAAATATATTAGTTACTTTAAAATTTTCTCCTAAAAAACTTATTCGTTATTTTGTTTTCGAGCGTGTAAATGAATTACTTTAAATATCGATGTGATATTTTTTTATCATGTAGGTATTATGTTACCATATCATTTTCTATGATAATGAATCATAACTAGTCCGATCTACAGAAATAAATAAAAGCTTTTAAAAATTTTATTTAACAACAATACACAAACGACCGGTGAACCTTTCCCCATTTTTTTTATTTACTTTAATCATACAACTTGATGTTCTGACGTTTTTATAAATAATTTACAAATCTTGGAGTAAAAAATATTTGGATATTTACTCTTTTAACCGTACCATACAAACTACAACGAATAAACGATAGTTCATTTCATGGGTGCAAAAAACACTATATATAAAAAATTTAACTCGACGATCACACTAAAACACCAAACTTTGAAAAGCATTGATTTATGTATATATATATATATATATATATTCAGCCTTATAGCTATGACCCTTCCGTGCTATGACACGTATGATTCCATTAGCCAGGTTGAATGAACCGTTCAAACGCGTCATCGAGCTTCCAAAAAGCAACTTAATTGCCGACGGTCGACGCAAAAAGGTATCACGATGAGTCCGTCCATTAATCAAGTAAGGCTCGAGAAGAGGAGGGATGGTTCGGAAAACTCCACATTTGATTACGATAGGGTGGAGTCATGTTGCATGCCACGTATTTACGTGGAAACTGTGGAATATAGGCTTATCATTATCTTTGTCTTATTATAGATTCTAAAATATATAATAAAAAAATAAAGATACGACTGGTCCCTAGATTATATTCTAAGAGGAACGTTGTAAATTAGATAGATATGGCCCGAAGCAGTGATGATTCAAAGCCAAATTTTAAGGCTTTAACGGGCTGTTAGACTTAAACAGGTCTGCTACTCTCGGAATTATATTTCATCTGATGGTTTCTATCAAAAACATGAAAGACTAAAGCAAATGCAGTCAGCCTCGTTGAAGATCTAACCGTATTAGCTTCAACATTCAAATGCGGGTAGTTCGGAATTAAAATAGAGTTAAAGGGTGAAAATGGTTAAAAAAAAGTGGTTTTTAATTCTCACGTGGCTAATACACGACTATGGGTATAGCTCAAGCGAACATTAGGCCGATTTATAACAAAATTTGCTTTTCAAATAACACTTCTTTTTTACCTTTTCATGTATTGATGTAGATATGTTTCGTTACGAAGTGATGGTGTTAGAATTTCTCGACTTAAATCTAGTCTCCTGAGTTTCTACGAAATGAATTAAGGAGACTTTGAGGAAAAAAAAATTATTTTGTTTTATTTTTTATTATTCATTTCAGATCGAAAAATGAATTTGGTTTATATGGCCCGTGTCAAAAAGTTTTCTGACACCCTATGATCATTTAAAGCTATTTGTACTTCAAAGTTTGAAATGAAGGGTTATATTCTTTGGGTATCATGTTTTAAATCATTTTGCTTACGCTCAATTTTATTATTCCTATCACTAAAATCAACTGTATTTTAACTCTAAAACTATATTGCCGTTATCAGTAAAACTTTAGGAGCATCAAAATATTATTAAATAATATCTACCGAATTTTCAATCAAAATGGCCGCGCAGGTAGTACTTGCGTGAACAGTTGCTGAGAACGATCGATTTTTTGTTAGTAATAGTTCCCAGTTTCCATGTCTTCAGCGAAGTTACATTCGTTTCATTTTAAACTTAATACATAGTGATAAAATCATCAACAAGAGGAATATTTTAATATATTTTTTGATACATTGCTATAGTTGAATTCCTCCTATTAATAAATGGATGTAATAGAGTTATTGGTTAGATTTTATTTATAACGACTTCTTTTAATTTTTTGCATATAAATATCTTTGTCGGTATCAGCTCCGACATTTTGTGTTTCATTCTTAATGGAATACTTGAAACTTTCTAAGCAAAACTCCAGTCATCGCCAGGAATATGAGCTAACTTAAATTATATTTTCATAATGATTCTTACCTTTCACGTTTCAATATTATTGTGACAGTTCATAATCACTATATTGAATGTTACAAATTTCAATAACTAATTTAGTCTAGATTCAAAATTTTATCAAAAATGTTAATATTGTGAAAATCATCATTTATATTCTTGCCCATTCTACAGATTTGTGTAGTTTATTCGAATAAACCATAAAATAATAATTAAAATGTTATTTATTTTCTTGCACTCTACCAAAATGACAAAGAATGTTTTGTTGGACGAACAATGGTCTATAGTAAATCGTTGTACCGACCTGACTGTGGAACATTAAACAAGTGCCGGGTTGCCCTCACAAACAAATTTTGTACAAACCTAAACGTTATTATTTAAGTCATAATTTTTTAAATAAAAATATGGAATGAAAACAAATATCGAGGTTGAAATGTAAACATTAAAGCAGACGAAAATAAATATAAACAGTTGCTCAAAAAGTATTCGCACGGTACAAAATAAAAATAAAAATCACATTTGAAATAAATATAGAATGAAAAATTTACCGATACGGGCAGCATACCTTTCCGTCGCTCTACAAATTGAGTTACCGTGTCGCTATCGACTTTGATACATTAAGCACTTAGATTTCTCGAGTCTTTATTGAGATGGAGATGACATCTATTGTTTGTCTTTTTTCCCAGGTCTCTCTCGGATAATTATGACGTCTAGTAGTCTCTCGGATAAATATGACGATATACATATTACTAGACTAGGTAGATATGTTATTGTTAGAATATTTATTTTCAACATAAGGATATTAGCAACAAGGTTTTTAAAAGTTTTGATGTTATAGGATAAAGCTGTCATATTTACTATTTTGCTTTAAAATAAATCATCGGTAGGTACAGACATTTTCCTCAAAAGATGGGGTGGCGGAGGTGAACTTTACGAAATTTGATACTTGTCATAATAGATTTTTAATTTCATTATGTTATAAGTACATGGACAATCCAATCCGTGCACACTTGCTATCCCGGACAATTTATTATCGTAAACCGATTATCAAACAAATTCTTACTCCCCCCCGGGATACAAAAGCTCCTAGTCATAACTGGCACATTTTTAACCGAAGAACCAAATAGGCTAGCTAAAAGACATTTTGAATGAAACGTGCTGAATATATATACTTTTTTATTTAAATATATATTCTCATAAATAGTTTCCTACTTTGTATTCATTTTTAATTATTCCGGTAACGAAATGGGTTTTGTGTTTTCTAACTGAGCTTTATATTGTTAGGTTATGTTATCAGAAGGGTCACCTGAAAATAATAAGTATTGTAAATGACTACTTATTTTTTTTTAAACGTGTTAATTTGGTATCGTTACAGTCAAATAACAGTAAAAGAGTCATGTATGCCATATATTATGTATAGTACAAAATATTCTCAATCCCAAATATTAGTGCGAAGTATAGAACGTATCTCTTTTTGTTGATGAAATTCCAGTTTAGTCCTATCAGGCTGTATTACCGAAAATTCCGTAACCTGGAATCAGCAGTATAGTACTACAGAGAATATTTATTAGTAATTAATTACAAAGACAAAGTAACGAAGTTCACTTAGAAAGTCTAGATATCGGATTGATGACACGTTGAAAGCAGGTAAAAGTAGTAAGTACTTGGAAATATCACAGGTGCTTTGATTATTATTACAATATAATACTAATAATTTAATAGATTGTAGAGGTTAGCCGTGGTCGTTTGACTGTAATTCGAAAATGTCTCAATAGTACCATAACTTACAGAAGTACGGCGTTAAGGTTACGTAAGAGCTATATTTTAGTTACATTTTGTACGATGAATGAGAGAACTATATACCAAGGATTCTAACATTCCTCCCCTATTATAAATTCCATAATTTCTCCCAATTTCACACGATCTTCATCGCTTTTCCGACATCAATATTAGAAAGCTTTCATGCACGTCGGCACCACTTATCATCAGTTGTACCGCCTGTTCTAAGGCCATCCTGTCCTACAAAAAAATATATCCTGTATTTAATAAAATTAGGAAAAGACACTATACTAAATTGCATTTTGTAATATCATTATGAGTTATAATTTTGCTTCAAGGATCTGGGATCCTTGAAGTAAAATTATTACCTTTTTTAAATGCATGTTATATTATACCTGTTACTTCAATTAAGTTTCTAAGCAGTTTTAATAAATATTGATCCACATGTAGACGCTATGCTATTTTTAAAGATGTGTTTATTTTTTATCTGTATTACGGTACTGTAGACTATACCATTGCTACGTGTAAATAAATCTAAACCTGTTAAAATCCAGAAACAAGTAATTGGATTGTGAGTTGTTTAATTCAACTCAACAAATTTTAACTAGTTGGTGAAATTCACAACAAAGTTCGCCTGCTGTAGTGTTAGCTACAAATTTATACGTATGGGAAACCATATACGTTATACGTCATCTCTCTTGCAAGTAAATACAAGCCAAGTATATAGAGAATGTAATAAAGGTGCTTGAAGTTTCGTATTATATTCGTATTATATTATATCAATGGTGGTGTTTACAAACAATATTGTTTCATTTCATAACTAATCCAAACTAATCAGTTTTAATGTGTAATAATATACGTAGACATAATGTCTACTCACTTAACAAAAATGGAGCATTGTGTAAAATTCTCTGTTTTAATCCTTTTTTCAAACGATCCATTAAAAATCATTCTAGAAAATATTGTGGGATTGTAAAAATAAAAATCTATTTAAGCGGAAAATGTTTTTGACAACGTGGAAAATGTGGTACAAGTACTTTTATTTTATTTTAACAGCGATATTTTTAAATTTATCAATTTCAGGAACAGGAAAAAATATTTCAAACAATTGAATTCTTATATTTTAAATATACTTAGTCTGGCCATAAATATTGTTACACTTAAAAATAAAAAATAATAATACATTTGAATTTGGCATCTGTCATTTTTACACGATTGTTCATTGTGTTTTCTCATTTTATCGCCAATACATTGTACAATATTTTGTTTTTTATTTTATCGCAGTGATTGCATTCCACAATGTAGGTATGGAGCTAAATGCAATTTTTCAAACTCTCCATACATCTTCATCTTGGTATTAGTAAAATGTTTGTGTACCGGGCTATTAAAAGGTACAATAAAACTTATCTTACTTACTTATTTTATCTCGGGAAATAAAGATAGCACCTAGAACCATGTCGTGTATTTTAAAAAATGACTTAGGACTTGCAGCCTATAAGAGACGCACAGGTCATTTCTTAACTGATAATTTAAAGAAGAATAGGGTGGTAAAATCGAAACAACTGCTGAAGCGGTACGCAAAGGGGGGTCACAGAAAAATTTTGTTTACGGATGAGAACATTTTTACAAGTGAGCAACATTTTATCAAACAAAATGACCGGATTTATTCTCAAAACTCTAAGGAAGCTTCCCAATTTGTCGACAGAGTGCAACGTGGATATTATCCGACTTCACTGATGGTTTGGTGGGGTGTTAGCTATGAAGGAGTGACAGCCATATTTTTGTGAAAAATGTATCAAAACATCGGCACAAGTATATCAATATATCATTCTTGAGATGGTAGTTGTCTCTTAACATGTTCAATAACCACGTATGGTCCTTAAAGCAAGACTCGGCAACGGGTCATAAAGCTCGTTCCACGCAGTCTTGGTTGGAAGCGAACGTTTTGGACTTCATCAGAGCTGAAAGCTGGCCGTCGTCTAGTCCCGATCTTAATCCGCTGGATTATGATTTATGGTCAATTTTAGAGAGTACAGCTTGCTTTAAACGCCATGATAATTTGGAGTCCCTAGAACAATCTAAACGATTAGCAGTGACGAATTTTCCCATGGAAAGAGTGCGTAATTCTATTGATAACTGGACTCGACGTTTAAAGGACTGTATTGCAGCCAATGGAAACCACTTCGAATAAGCTTTATATATTTTTAATTTATGTACTAAACTAACATACTGTAAAAGTAATAAATGTTATTTGCAGTTAAAAAATTGTATTTTTAAGTGTAGCAGTATTTATGACCAGACAAGTACATACAATACAGTCAATAAATACGTTCATAATCAGTTATTTTTAACTTATAATATTAGACAAGAGTGGTCTGCAACCATCTTAAGCTATCAAATTATACGAAAGCAACACAATTTAGAAACTATTTAAACGCGTAATTGATGAAATTCTAAAAGCAAAGTTGGCGGTAGTTTCTAACTGCCATGTAACTTGAATTTGTGATCGCTTCCAACTAAGTCTCCGAGTTGCTAGAGACTTAAGTTTTCATTTGTTTTATAAAAGCATTAGTTCTAACTCATGATTGAATGAGGAACCTTAAAACGTATTAATTTATTGATGTAAAATAAACAAACGAAATCATCTGATGAACGTACTTTGTATTTATTTTATTATAGTAAAGAAAACATTTCTTATAATTTATTACAAATTTCATAACATATAACATTTATTTTTATTTATATTCAAGTGCATATAGTCTATCAACACACTGTAATAATATTGTAATAAATTTCTTGTGAAGCTTTAAAATTATTTCAATATCAATTATTTTTGAACTAATTAATAATTCCAACTAAGTCAAACGTAATATTATACTAATATCCTTTGTTTGTGCATTTCTATATAAAGTTGAACTTAATCAAAGCTCCATGAAATAATGAAACAAACAAATATTTTATACAATATTTTGATATAATGAATTCATTGTGAATCCTCTTTTTTTTAACATACATACCTCAACGTACTAAAAAGTCTGGTCATAACTACTGTTACGATAGGAAAAACATAATATTACATTGGAATCTGTCATTTTTGTATGAATATGAAATAATATTTTTTGTTATATTAAAATTGAGTCAGAAATGAATTGCTGTGATAGCAAAATAGTAGCGAAATATTAATTTTAAAACCATCCATGCACTTGGTATTATTCGATTGTTTTTGTACCAGACTATCGATAGTCTACGGGACAATGAGACATCTTTTGTTTGTAAAAAAAAAAGATGACACAGGATTTTCAGGAGGAGGAGGAGGAGTCGCACTGGCCATTATTTACTGATAATTTTAAATATGAATAAGAAGTAAAAAAGTAGTATAAAAGACTTTACGCAGGGTACGCAAAGGAAGGATACAGATTTTTTTGTTTACTGATACCGACTGAACGATTTCATGCTTTATAGAAAGTTTCAAGTTTCAAAGTTTTATAGAAGCTTCCTAAATAGTCTGCAAAGTACAACGTAGATATTATCTGATTTCAGTGATGGTGGGGCCGTCATCTAGTCTCGATTTTAATCCCCTGGATTATGAAATATGGTCAGTACAAGAGTTTAAGGCAAATTCCAAACGTCAAGTCAAACATAAGTAGTTGGTATATATAAGAACATAAGACATATCTAGCGCAGAAGTTAGCTTTATGGGTTGTTGTTTTCTGTCAATTCCAGAACAAACTTTTCTTTGTTAACAATAATACCGTAACTTTACAAGTTACGACCAATTCTGTAAACTTTCAGCCTTTTCTCAATAACACAAATATTAACTCCAATCTATTCAGAAAAAACGTGTATTAGATAAAAGCAACTTTTATATTATATTTACACTTCATTTACGTTAAAGCGTTGTGAAAATTTAAATTTCTGTTTTCAGATATATATTTATTAACGAGTAGAAGATATATATATATATATATATATATATATATATATATATATATATTTTAAAAATTTGGCAAACGTATATTGTATTCTAGAGACCCAAAAATAATAATTATTATTGTTAATTACCAGGTCCATGAATATGTCTTGTCGTAAAATATAAAAATGTAATATTCAAACGTCCAATTTCACCCGCGACTTCTGTTTTTTGATAAATTGAATCTTGATAAGTTCTGAGATATATAAATAAAAATACCTATATTGAAACTAAACATAACACACTCAATTATAAAGGCACCGATCCTATCTACTGTTTATATTAAAAATATCATGGTTCCAGTTATGCTGAAGCAGACGCCGTGAGTGTGCAATCAGCTTTATGGTCTTTTTTATCGTAGTTTCCAACATTTTTTACATTTCGCAATTTTACTTTCACTCCTGATCCAAAGTTTCTATGAGTCCCGTGTGTAGGTACTTTACTAGTATTTTTTTTAACTCTTTATTAGTTTTATACAGTTGAAAAGATACAAATAATAATTCTAATAAGCTATAACATAACTGGTTGTGTCAGGTCAGTGGGTTGTAAATATGATACCCCTAAACTTAAAAATACAAACACTGTATGCTTGCTTTTAGCTCGAAAATAACAGAAGTAGCGAAATAAGCTTTCAAAACAAATTATTTTTCACTGTAACAATGTAAGCAATACAATTTTGTGCTTTCAATCAATTAAAGAGTAGGCTCTTAACAAAGCTGCAGAGATTATTTTCTTAAGTTTCCACATGTCAGTAACAAACTAGAAGTAGTTCAACATTTTTTTATTTTTTTTTTTGAGTCAGTTCTCAGGAATATATAACATTACACGACGGCTTTCAAGTGCTCTTAAAAAGCACCTACTAAAAATATTATAAAAAATACAAAATCTACCAATTCGTTCCTTTTCAAATGACGTTCTCAAAACTGTAAATGTATTCCTTTAATCGCGCGAGGACATAAACACGGAATACGTAGTGAAGAAATAAAATTAGATTTGTACCTTTTAAGATATTAGGGTGCACTGATTTTCTATAATTTTCCAATTTATTATTGTCATTTGATATATTTTATATGAAATTGCAATAAAGCAGCACAAAGACATTGTTTGATATCCAAACATATACCACTATTCACATATGCCACAATTAACATATGCCACAACTAAGTCATGCCACAATTAACATATGCCACAATTCACATATGCCGACCAATCCTCGATAATCTCAGGTATGACGCTAGAATTTCCAAGTGAGTGAGTCATGATGTGAGTGAGTCAGGTTGCTGTAAAGTGTTCTCCAATACTAATAGATACATAATCCTCCCTAGTATTAATTTGAATACATACCTATTTGTATTCTGGTTCGATAAATAATCTGAATAAATCTAAACTTTACTAATAGCATTATAACCTAAAATTAATACGGAAATGAATTTTAAATACCTATGTGCAATAAAGCAGAATTAAAATAATTTAAAAGTTACTTTTCTTTAAAGTAAAAGGACGTTTATCATAGTTGTATAAATTATCTAACTATCTATGTTATTTTTTAATCGTTTATATCAAACGGAGCAATTTCAACCAGCAGAAGTTTTTTAAATATTTCTTGTAATATTTAATTAAGAAGTTTTTCTTCTCTCAGTTTACATAATACGTAAAAACATGTCTTTATTTCAGATGCCAATAAGTTTCACACCGGCAAGATACGTCATAACACGCCTTAGCCTAAAGCTTTTTAAGCCAGCTTAAACCTGCAGCTTCATTCACGTTATTTTGTCCATCAGTAAATATTTGAATGTTTATATACAGTCTATATGCGAGCAAACAAACTACGTTTGATTGCTAAACTACATTTGAACTAATATTTCCGAAAATGTTTAGCTAATAAACGTTACATTTTACTCAATGGTTCGCAAAAAGTATTTCTTATAAATTAATTTTAAAATTAGTAATTTGAATAATTTACTATTCTCACCAAAAAACAACTGGTGAATTCATAGATATAATATAATACAGGATAATATTATATCGAAAGTAACCCCGCTGGTTGTCACCTGTTGCTGTCACTTGCTGTGTTGACTGTTAAGTAAAAAAAACATTTATGGTCAAATTCTCATTCTTTTATAGCGTTGAAGTGTCAAGTCTGAAAACATTCCCTAATTTTTAATATTATTATATGTTACATACATCTCGTAATCAAACATTTCGGAATCTTATAAGAATTGCTTGAAAAGTAATTTGAAATATTTTTTATTAATTTATATTAAAAGAAAAACTATTCTATTTTATTAATAATATTATAATAAGCGGACTAATAATTCCTTAAAATAACTAAGCTGCAGGGACACATGAAGCTAAGAACTAATATGGAACTGTAATCTGAATTTTGTAACCGTTTCAAGAGATTTAAGTAAATTTCAGCCTTATTACCCATTTAATATATTTTTTTAATGATCTGGAATTGCAAAAGACAGATAAATTCAGAGGTTATTTATAGCAAATTTAACATCTGTCTTATCGAAAACATAGAAGCAACATTTTTAAGGTCAATGTTAGATGAGGCTTGAGGGTTCGATCCGAAAATTGTATGCAAATTTTCTCCAAACAATCTCTATTAAAAATCTAGCGATAGATTGTGAATCTTCTGTATCTCCTATCATCATAAGGCTATGACTAACTATAGACTAACAATAATTTTCTTAAAAACTTATAATGTTTCTAGTTTTTGTAACTATTATGTAATACAGATGTCAATGCTTCGAAAAATTTCGAAATACACCTTGCCAAAATAATAAAAACGAACGCAGACGGAATTAAATTAACCTACTAGCTGTTGCCAGCAACTTTGTCTGCCCAACTCTCTCGTTTTCTGCTGCGATTCAAATCATAAACCATATATCATAACTTACAACGGATCGCATTCCCTGCATTTTAATTTATATATTTCCCAATGTTTTATAGATACGTTATATTTTACTTGGACAGGTAGTTAATATATAGCGCTGGCTTTAAACTCTATACCCGATTTTCAACTTTTTGGTGAGGAGATATTGGCAAAAACAACCCTTACGCCTGTCCAGTAGTTTTTGCGTGAAAGTCGGACAACAGACAGACAGACAAAAATTTCAATCTGATGTTTCGATCTTTAAAATAAATTACAGCCTCTATGTTGACGAGGACTAATAAGTATGAAATAAAATTATCAAAATCCGTCCAGTAGTTTTGCGTGAAAGCCGGACAACAGACAGACAGACAAACCTTTTTAAATGCCTTCTTTTCCCTTGTTTTTTTTTTATGATTTCTCTAGGGATTCACCACAAGCATTGACAGATTTATTTTCTTTATTTTTGAACAGTGGCAATAATCGCAAAACAAGACCAAAAATCGTATTATATTTTAAACATATATTTGTAATAAGTTGACTGACAGATATTTTATAAATCCATAATAATAAACTCATGTTAAAAACAATTTTTTAGTTCACAAACTTGAGAACTTTTGAATATAAAACAAATTGATTTTATTTTGACTAGATAAAATTTATGGAGAGGTTCCTGAAACTTCCTTCCGTAAGCGACGTTATTTGGGGTCGGGATTAATTTACTTTCTTCTAAATTTGGAAGTAAAGAACTTCCAACATAAAAGTTTAATAAGCTTTTACTCCGTTTTGCCCCATTAATAATAGCATGTCAAAAGTTCTTTCTTAGGATAAGGATATGTTTCCAGAAAGGTAACGATTTCCCAGTGAAAATTAATGCTGGTGCTATATAATTCTTTTTTATTATTCTATCCTACAACCAGTTATAGACGTCGTTATTTTTAAAACTGTCCAAAAATCACTGACTACTTAATTCTCATAATTATTTATTAATATGATCCCTTATATGTTATCTGTATCTTACTTAAGCTGTCCTTAGATAGATAGGTTTTATTATGATTATATTAACTAGCATAGATTTTTTTTTTTATCTAAACACTCATATTTCTGAAAATACAAGGCGGATTATTGTTTAAATTTCCTTGCCCAACTTCAACTGTCTTCCCTTCCCTGTACAACTTCATTATATGTCAAAAAGTAACTTTTAAAACATATTTAGCTGAATATGGTAATAGCGTTTCTGAGGTTGCTTTTTCCTTCTCAGGTCCAATCAGTAGTTGTGAACTAGTGTCCTATCATCCGCGTTCATCAAGGTAGTTTATTTCCCTTTTGTATGACACCTGAACGGTCCAGAACTTACACGTTAATAAAGCGAAACAACCTAATAACTAAAACTAGACCTAGAATATAAATTGTATGGGCTGTACCCATATATATAACAACAATATAGGCTACAGTAAATCACGTCAAAACTTTAAAAATAATGTAATTTGAACAAATAATGTTTTGTCCCGATCATAACTAATATTAACATATTTTGAAACAATCCACGTTTCATTGTAATTGTTGCCAACATGTTATATTTGAATCTAATAAATACCATTATTTTTTGTACGTTTATAACTTTTTAATTTACTCTCGAACAAGTGGTTTAAAAGTTTAAAATCAACAAACGTACACAGAATTATAAAAAAAAACAATAAACTTCTTTCATTTCGAACTAGAGAATTGGAGCATGAATCACTAAAGTGGTGTTCAAAAATATGTAATGCACTGAAAATGGAATTTATTTCATTAAACTTTTAATCATATAACCAGAAAACTTTCACACGATCATACTGCCAGGAAAGCTTGGCTTTAAAGCTTAAATGGCTTTGTACAGCATACACAAATTTAGCATGTTTATTTATTATAGCGAAAATGTGAATTCTTGATATTGATAAATTACCTCATATCGGCATTTGGAATGTGTTTATACAAAGACAAAGTCTCAAAGACTCTGTAGTGCGTACATTCCGCAACTGTAAGAGCAGCGCTGTGTAATATTATAAAGGAAACATTGTTTATTATTTCTATTAAATATGAATAATCATATTTAATACTGAAAAGCATTGCTGATAGTCAGACTGTTTCTGATCCACAAACAAATAAACTTTATACATTCGATTTACGAGATTTATAGGTTCGGCGTTTTTTTCGAAAATAAATCGGTTTATCATTGTTTCGTCCCTTGCATTGATAGCAATGCGCGAAGCACCACATTCTTTGGCTTACTTTTTCGCTTCTTCAAGATTCATCGACCTACACAAGGATGATCTTCCAGGGATCCATATAATTTTGACTTTCTCCTTTAACTCGAAACATTTACATTTTGTAGTTATGCATGGTCATTGTGTGTGTTATTAAGAATCTTTATTATCTAGTTTGACTAGATAATATAGATAGCTCTTACTCAACAATATGATCCGAAATTATACCATCAATAATATTAACTATTATGTAGGTAAAACGATATGACCGTTTATATCTTTAAGATAGGTACATACAAATTTTCATCCTTCATTGAATTTACTTAGAGTTGGATTTTTTAATATACCCTATCTTAGTGAGTTTTAATATCGTAAAAGAAATGTAAAATCAATATTTCAAGAGCCATACTTTACCAATTATAAAGGCTTATGTTTTTTTATATTTCCCTCTTTTAAATTTAATAAAATTATCTTCCTTTAGATTTTTATTTATTTATATAAATCTTTTCCACTTTGAATCATTACCAGTGATCACTTGTGTACGTCAAATGGAGCTGTCAGGAGCCTATTTTGCCTACCATGTTTATCGAAATAAGCACTTCTGCAAGGACACCTCTCAAATTAAAATTACGAGGGTTCTAAACGCGCCCTGGTATGAGAAGAATCACACAGCAAACTCAGCCCAGTGTTCCTTTATTGTCATCACTGTTTCACAAATGTAACGCGTCGCATTTTTTCTTAAACTACACTCGTCTATTCTCTATTGGCATACTATTTGTATATTACTATTTACCACATTATATCTTTGTTTTTGTATTTAAAATCTAAGTGATTCTTTTGTTATACATCCAATACCTATAAGTGACTTCATAATAATAAACAATTTACTATCCCAAATGGATTTTCTTTTTCCTGTTTATGAACGTTTCGCACACTGGTAGTATTGTTAATATTATAACAGTTTATTATAATATATAAATCTACCATTGTGGTACATAAAAAATATCGTAATTTTTAAATATATAAGCATTTCAAGTTCCTCGGCAATATTTATATTATTATTAACTAAGCAAAAATGGATAGAAAATAGTAAACAAACGACAGACTAGTGTCAGAAGAGTCAAGTGACACTTCACGTGACACCACCTCGTTTCTCAGGTCAGGGACGACACCGTGAGATTATTAAGTGCTAACTTTATTATTACATTATTTTTAGATGGTAAACATTAAAAACAATATTTTAATAAATAACATTTAAATGACGATTAACAAATTGTGGCTATAACATATATTATTAGAAGAAATATCAGATAATCGATTTTACTGAACCAACGGACGGAGCACATCGGGGTCGCACTAACATGATATCGATAACCTGATCGACCGTGTTCGACCTGAGATTGCAGTGTACTTTGTGGTCGGTTTTGTAATTATATTATTGAAGCGTAAACGACTAAAGCTTGGTCTAGCTGCGGCCATAATCAATTTACGGATAAAATGCATTTGAACTAACTGCGTATAGCTCATGCTTTGACAGTATAACTGCGACTAACTTTTCAATCTTTTCAATCTTTGAACACCATTTTTTTAACGACAGAATTACTCTTATATTTTCATTTCAAGCTTCAAGTTATTCTATAGAAAAACTCATAAAACATTAAAACGAATTTCCCTCATTAAAACTTATTTAAGAATTCAATGTGTCTACATTTGTGGGTACTTAAGCTAAATTTTAATTTTTGAAAAGTTGTTTATTTTAAATTTTAAATGTTGATTCTAAAAACAAAATAAAAGTTGAATTAGGAAAAAGATAAGCCTTCATTGTTTATGTTAATAAAAAGTTGAATGATTCGAGAACTAATAATTACCACGGAAATCTACAATGTTTACAAACCTTTAGCCTAGTTTTACTTTCATCCTATCTAGCGTGAGTTAATCAAATTATTAACTGCATCAAATCCACGGATTACGAAAGGCCACATTGCCTAACAACAATTGAAGTTGTAAGCTCGGCTTTGAGTTTTCACGAAAACAGAACAAATAAAGATAGAAATATGAAATTTCCATCGTCGAAATTTGTAATTTGGTTGTTTGAGATTGTATTTTCTGTGACCCGGGCTTAAAAGGAGAAGTTTTCCCAGGAATACGTTTCATATGATTGGACATCATTATATTAGGGTCGAGGGGTTTTTCCCTCTCTTCATACGACTATGGAATTATTGAGCAACATGCAAAGAGGTTACCTTGTCTTCTCCGGCAAGGACGTTCGTTGTGTCAATTTGGTACTCCCATCGTCTAAATTATCTTATGTGATCGCTTCGTCGAAGTTTTTAAAAACCGACTAGGATTTCTTCTGATAAATGTATCCAGTAAAAAATATCATTTCAAAACTATTTGAAATACGAAGTGTAATGTAAGAATGTCTATGTCTTTATGGATGTCTGCATACCAACTAACTACTATGCCTCGGTGGTGATTTGCATATATTCGTTCTAATGTACCTGGTACCTACATCAAATTGGTGAGAGCGTGTGACACTTGCATATGCATGAACTAATGGCATCGTATGCAGGCCTTGTAAAATGTGAACCTATTTTACTTCGCTTGCTTATCATGGGATAAGGAACTGAACCGTTGTATCTTATACCAGCAAAAACAATTAAACAAACTTGAATTCAAAATATTTGTTACGTTTTATTTTTAGTTTGCCTAAATGACCACATCCCCAAATTTTGTCAAAAGCTCACAGGAATTCTCAGACTTTCTCTTCCCCACTATACTTTATTTAACCTAAAGACCCCTACATATCTTAATGAGCAATTGATTTTTTTTTTGATATTTTTACCTAAAATCTCTTAACCCAACAAAGAAAGAAGACTTGTCCAACAAGTCAACTTTTCTTGGAGAATTCTTGGAGTATGTCAAAACTGTTACGGAAATCAATGGTTGATCGGAAAGTAGCCGCCACGAAAGGTATATTATTAATATTTATTATTTTGGTATTTATCAGGGTATTGTTTTAGAAAAACATTAACTATAGGTACTGATATATCTAGATGGCCTAGGTTGAAGACCGAGCATCGTTGAGGGTTAAAAAGTGACGGATGTCTAGCTTCTTTTCTAGATATTTGGCATAGCTCTTTTATTGAATTCTGTTAAAATACCTATTATATTAAAGTATTGTTACCAATTCTAAAAAGTTGTGTCTACTTATATATTAAATTATATATATATAGCATCAGTATTTCTTGCCTAAAAGAAAGAGACCCAATGATTTACTTTTAGCGTCTTATAAAAGTCCTACAGTAAACGTCGTGCTTCGTGACGGGGATATTTTTAAGAACAATGAAACTTCAAATTGTGTGCGGTACGTGTTGTATACACGGAATACTTATATTACTCTATTATTTTTTATAGGCTTGCTTTGTCTTTAAAATAACATCAAAACTAGCACCCTTCTCTTTTTTTAATATATTGTTTAATATAATTCTAAATTACCAATTCATATGAAATAATAAAAAGCTGATCTTTCCCAAATCTCTAGATTTTCATATAACAATAACAAAAACATACTTAGACAAACCTTATGTGTATTGCTTTTTCACATACTTGTCCTGTCTATCAAAATAATCGAGTACCCCATTAGTTGTGACTTTCGAATAGCAAATACTTTGGCTAAGTGTCGGTTCCTGAAGAAAAGTATTTAATTTGATGAGAGTGCTTACAAATAAAAGATGTTTTGGGTTAACTACTTGGTTTCTCGATAACTTTTCATCGATGTATCGATCGTATGATGTATCGATGCTAGTCGCCGCTATAAATTTATTTATAGCGGTCGTAACCTAATTTTCTGACTTTAGTAACGCGTTAAGCAATGCTAAAATACGGCCCCCTATATTTGTTTATATTGGTGTATTTTCTATAAGTGCAATATACTGTAGTTATAGCCATAGTGAATCCATTATTTAACTGGCTAGCTGTCTAGCTATTACTAGGAGTTCCTAGTAAACGCTAGTTCTCCGATTTTTCAGGAGCAATTATTAGTGACAACTGAACAAGATATTGAATTAAAAATTAGATGCCCGTCCAAAGTAATGTTGACATTGTAACATCTAGATGGGGAACGAAGTACATTGCAATTATCTTGAAATAATGTGAAATTATCTTACTTACCTGTATCACCGTAAACTTACAATATTTCCGAATGTATGCCATTCTCGCCGTATGTCCAAACATATATTAGTCTTCGAACCCAATACCAAAAGAAACGTGGAGTTCAAGATTCTTCTAACAAGGTTTGAAGCTGCAACCTGCTGGAACACGTATTTCAAAAAAATACATGTCATTAGAGAAAAATAAATAAAAAACAATTCGTTGCATCGTTTAATAGATATTATTTATACAATTAATACATGTATAAAATAATCCCTTTAATATAAAGAATGTGAGCTAATTATTTTTGTTTTTTTTTGTCGCGTTAAAGTTGTCAGGTTGAGTTTTTTTTGTACTTCAAATACTGATTATCAGAATAAATGCATTTTGAGCTAATCTTTTAATAATTATACTATTTCTTGTAAATTGCATTCAAATTATAGTAAATGAAAAAATATTTGGTCTAACAGTTTTTAAAATTAATTAATATTTCATATATTTTCAGAAAACAAGTGATACCATTGTAAGAGAGCAACATCACGGAAATCAACATTCCAACTGAGATCAAATCTTCAGAGAATCCGTTTAATATAAGGATAAATATATATATAGATAATATATATATTGACCCGTTAAATTTTCGAATTGCATAATATAAATAAAAGCTTCAACATGTGCTACGTTGTACGCGATGAAACCGGAAAGCCGATCGCGCTGTGCGTTACGTCTGGAAATTGGAAGATGTGTGAATGCGGCCTCCTGTACCATTCAGAGTACAATGACTGCGCGTGGTGCGACTTCAAAATAAGATTTTTGTTTTACATACGTCACTGTCTTTTCGTATATATTACAATGTCTCTATTTACGTTCATTATGACAAATTAGATATTACTATATCAATTTTAATATTCAATTATATCCTTCATCTTAATGTTCCCGTCTATATTTACAGCTTTGATAATGTATTATTCCTAATATTATTATGTGTTTTGTTTCTATGTAATCAAAAAAACTACACTAGTTTGATAATTTTTAGAGTTGGCACTACTTAAAGTCAAGCGGACAATCAAACCCATTATTAGAGATAGGTGTTAGTACTATAAATGTGTAGAATTACACTTTTCTATCAAACGTTCTAATTATAAGTTAATAAAAAATTTAACAATGCCTGTCGCAGTGCGGAATACCATTTTTAAAAACATACCCAAATCCAAGGACTAATTTGTAAATGACACTGAAACTAAATTTTTTTGAAACATAAAATATGTTACAAAAGTTTAGATATGGTTAATAACACGAAATTTTAAGGTAAACAAGCAAGACGATAGACTGCATGAATGGAAGCCGTCAATACTTAAAGTTCCAAGGTAAATTTAACTTAGTTTCTGTCAGATATGATACGATATCTAGACACGTGCGTTTTCAGATCAAAACGTCAAAGTCAGAACACGTTCGTAGTACTTTCATTTACGGTTCAATTTCATTTGTATTGTACTATCAACTACATTGCTAGTTAAAAAGCACCCTTAAAGTTTTAGATGCAACGCGCAGAATCGAGGGGATGCACCGGCTTTCCCGCGGGGGTAGGCGGTCTCAGTGACGGAGTGATATATCACGTGGCCGCCCCCCGTTCCCACCAACGGCCACGTTAGCGTAAAAGGCAATGAACCACACCCATATCGAAATATAAACAATACGTCTTAGCGGAGGCCGGTTTTGCATGAATATGAATCAGGGCTCACTTTAAAGTCTACCTATATATTTTTTTGGTGTTTGTTATCACAGTAAATCGTGTTTGGAAGCCGGTAACACGACGTCGGCGCACTGCCGGTGCGATCGCGACGTTTGAGACGCCGTCTGCACCCACAGACGCCCTCTTTAAAACTGAACTCACTGTTTTTACTATACGTAGCCGAGGTTACATTTGTCCTGTTGCGCGGGGTGTAAGGTTCCGCACATGCGCGGATTCTGTCGCTAACGATCGATGAGGCCATCGACCTTGCGCCGTAGCCATACCGAAATAGAGGCGCCATCTGCAACCCTAAAGACAGTATAATTTGAGGCTCCACGCAAGACTAAGCCGTGACGTTATCGAACGGCAGGAATGCGATCTATTTGTCGCAACTGGCGTGCTCACAGTAAGTTTTTTTGCAAGGTATGGGAATTATAGGTATTAATATTTTTTGTTTGATAATAGTTTATGTTTGTAGATGGGGAATAATTGTTCTACTATGACCAGAGATAAAAACAGCTTTTTAACTACAGTCCGCTGTTCGGTAAGTTTGTAAACATACATTGTACGGTAGTTATGAGAAAAAAAGTGAACATCTAAAGCTAGACACATATCGGTGGCGAAATAAGGGTCAGTCCATGAGCGGTGCATTGGGCCAATGTTGGCGGCAAGTGTCGCGCGAACTTTGCTTATTGGGCGTCTATTAGATTATCACTATACTCTGTTTCATGTTAAAATTAATAGAAAGTTTACAATTTATTTTAAACACTATCATACTTTGACTTTAGTATTGTTTGCGATGAAATTATATTTCATGAATGAAATTAAACGTGTATTTCAATTTGATATTTAATAATTTATTAACAATTACATTGAATTATTATATTATTATGTTGTTAAATATGATAAATATAGACCATGTTATTTATTATTAAATAAATTATAGATATTTTAAATTTAGGTAAACATACGAAAGCTGTCTAAAAAAAAAATATCTATAGACCTGGGGCGTTCGGAAATTTTATTAAATTGGTTCAAAAGCTACCCTTTGTGTGTCACGGGAACTTAATTGGGATTTTTTTATCGTTGTCCGCTTGACTATTTAAAATAAAATGTATACAGTATTTTTAGTCTGATATATTTAACTTAGCTTGTTTTTTACTTTAAGTTACGTAAATTGAAATTGTTTATGAATTATGGTTTTTATTAATGTTGTAGTAGAAGTAGTACGAAATATTTGTAAATGTTCTTCAATATGCCTGTCTCTGTCTAATCTCACTAATACGGTTGTAATCAATCTATTGCATTTAATCTTTAATAAATTAATAAAATCTCATAAAAAATATATACTATGTTTTATTTTAAGTATACGTTGACAGTAAATAATAAATACAGTTATAATTAAATATAAATGTAATAAAATTCTTTGCATTCTTAACATTATGGATTTTTTCTTAAAGTTGTCGATACCTTGGAAAAGGTTTCGATATTTACAAATATATTTCGTTTTTAATATAATTAATTATCCCTTAAGACGTTATTTCTATTCAAAAGAGAAATAACGTTGTTGGTTTCAATGAAAAGAGCAAAATATCTTCCAAATTGGGAAAGTCTTTCATCCTCTCTGAAGTATTTAAAAATTTTGCTGAATGAATACTTTACAAACATATTAATTATTATTTTTTTATTACAAAAGATATAGATCCCAAAGTAAATATAAGAACTCAATTAATCTTAATAGATTAATTGAGTTCTTATATTTACTTATATTTACTTATAAAGATAAAGATATATATTTCTTTATATATTATATTATCCTTGAGATGTAATTCGGAACCCTTGTTAGATTCACGCTCGACTTTATGGGTTAGAAATGCCGATTTTGGAGAGGGATTTCATATTATTCTTTCTAAGTAGTTGATTTATATCTATATATAGAAAAATAATGCCTCATTGCTTCTTGGTGATGTACCAAAGTTTTTTATTATAAAGAAAAAAAATATTCAGCTCCATAATTTTAATTTAGATATGATATTAAACACGAGCAATATCAGTTTCAGTTTTTAAAAAAAGGTTACTAAATAAACACCAAATCTGCGGATAAAGCTATACGCTACCCGAATGAAATTTACGCGGACAAAGTGACGGGGACCAGCTTAGTATAATAAAGTAGAGTGTAAAATGTTTCATTTTAAACATTACATCCGATATATTTGATGGTATTCAGTTAATTGAGTGTTTTATTATAGTACACGTCAAATTAAACAGCATTAAGCCTGCCTGAAACCCTGCCTGAAGGGATAATTAATGAGAGAAACAGTTCCACGATCGTCAAATAGTGTAGAGCTGACTTTATTCAAATGAAAACGTATTTACCTATTAAATAAAACATTTTTTTTTTAAAGGTAGAAACAAAAAGTTTTGATATGTTTTAACAAAGAATATTTTTAAATTATTATTATCTATATACTACATTATATTTATGAAACGTCAAACAATAGATGCAGATCCGTGGATAAGAATCGGTATGATTATTTAAGAACTTATTTATTTAAATATTTTTATAGCATTAGTATTTGAAATATAAAATATCTTATAAAATATATCTTTATTGAACTGTATAAAAAAAATAAGAATAATAATATGAAAATATTCTTAGTTATTTTTAATTTTAAAGGCGTATTCCTTTTATATTTAATGAATATTCTTTGAGTCTGTTCTAAGCGAGTGTAGGTTTTTAAAGTTTTAGTTCCCACATGAAAACCTGAAAATAAAACAACTTAAATATTTCAAGTGTTTCTCAATAAATCTGAAATTTTCGTACATTTTCAGCTAAACTTACGATTTGTTTAAACATTATTTTAACATAAATCTATTATTATAATTTAAAATATTTGTTTAACTACATATATATATATATATATATATATATATATATAGTATATATATATAGTAATATATTATCATTAGCTACATACATATATATATATATATATATATATATATATATATATGTAGCTAATGATAATATATTCAGAATTGTTCTTATCTTTACATTTTATTTTTAGTTTTACCTAGAATATTAAATCCACAAAATAATGAAGAGAATTAATATCTTATAAAATTAATCATCATCTCTAATTTAATGTAAGAAATTGAATTTTGTCATTAGTCTTGTTACGATTGGAGAAGATTAGATTAAAGGTAAACTAGATTTAAAATCTATATAATTAAAAAATATGTGATATGAAATCAATGTAGGCAGGTAAACAAATTGCTTTGGGTGTTGGGGCTGAAGTTTCGAAGTCGTCAATATTTGTCACAACGGCAATTAACGCCACCCTGTGCTGCTAATAAAGTCGTAAAGCTAGACAGATTGAAAATATGTTCATTTCATAGTTGTAAACAAAAAGAAATTAACGATAGACTAAAACAGTATTAAAATTCTGGCTTATTTTAAAGGTATTTCAGAAAAATAATATATTATTTAATATCTATCTTATACTGTAGTTGTCGCTGTATTTCTCGTAGCCATTTTCTTGTCCATAATTTGATTGTTTTTAGGTATTTATCCAACACTAAAAACAATAATTTAGTGTTAATAAAAAAAACAATTGTAAGAAATGTTTAAGGGTATTTAGAGTTTCACAAAATTATTGAAACATATCCATTGCAGAAAATATTTTTTACCATTATAATATATCTGATACACTAAAATATTGAAATATACCTTTTCATGTGCCTACCTATACCACATAAAAGTTTCTGTCACTAAATCCATACAATTATTATAAAATTAGTACATATTCTAGGGTAAGAGACCAACATACTAGGGCAGTAGTAAACTATCTGACGTCTTATCCAAATAATTTAAATGAACAAGACATTTCATTCAATAAAACCTCTTTGCTTTAGAATGCGTCAAAGAATTTTTATTAAAGGAAATTGCAGTCAGATTGAGTCTAGACTACATTTCAGTAAAAATCGAAAATATTCTCGTTAAAGGTAAAAGTAATGGATTTAAAATTGTTCCACTTTCAGTCAGCCTTCGTTTTACATTTAACACGGATATTAATACTCTATTTATTCCACAGGATATTGAAAACATAGTTCAAGGTATAATTTGACAAAATAATAAAGAAATCAATTAAAATTAATGTAGTATAGATCATTAATCATAAAGCCGACTGAAATGTCAGTGTATAATTCTGTAAAGTCGGTTAAAACCTTAATAAAGCCGAAGCTGAAAACTGCCGCATTATGCGGATTTGTTTCTCTAGATGCGGTGAACGGGAGGCGCCTGATTCTGAGCTTTTGTTACAAATTTAAAGTTTATTTAAAATTTAATTACAGATTACGGCTACAAAGTTACCTAAAATATTATAATTATTTGAATAAATTTTATTTGGTGCTTTTATTTCTACAACGATAGGTACTTTATAAGCTTTTAAAATATCCAACTAAATAAACCTTTAAATAGTATTACGATGTTTATAAAATAAGTTAAAAAAAGTTAACTACACTTGACCGATAAACTGTCTACGAAGCTACTACAAATTCATAGAAAAAAAAATAAAGGTATTCCTCTTTGCAGTAATACAAAGAAATACCGTCTGGTTCCTAGAAACTGCAACGTCATCGGTTTATAGGAAAATGGAATGAGCTTTTATGAATATAGTTATATTTTCATTAAGGCGTAGTAATTTGACGTAGTAATACAGTGTGTACAAATTCAATGTCAGACGGTTCGATGAAGTACGGCTTATAGGTCGATGCCTTTTACGAGCGAGTCTATACCTGCCCCATTTGTACTCGTTTTATACGAATCTAGTTATAACGATTTTATGTAATTAATAAGGTTTACGTATATTTATCTGTTCATTTAGTATAATTAGATACAAATAGTAATTAATTAAAATTAAATATATTTATGTATATTTGCAGTTTTAGTAGCTAAATCTTTTATATATATTACTTTTATTGGTAGTCAATTTTTCCCATACTTTTGAGCATAGCGCAGCAAAATCGAGGACTGCATACGCGACAAGTTTATGGATATTTCCAATTTTAGTGCTTTCCAACTTTACGAAATACTCTGACCAGCATCTGCAATTGTGCATTGTAGTACGACTCTTGATTCAATTGAATAGCTTCTTTAAATTTAAATTTTAGTTATATACTTGTACGATTAATAGTAAAAAAAACAAATTATAAAGAAATATTTTAACGCAAGAGATAATGTCATAAAACGCTATAAGATAATAAAAGCGCAACATTAAAATTAAAAAAGATATCGTTAGAATGAACGATAACAGGCAGAGAAATTCCGAATGAATGAATGAATGTTTAGCTTTTAGTTTCTTGTGTTTAAGAGTTTTTTTTTAATTACAGCAATACAATACTGATCACTACTTTTATACTAGATTGGTAATGAATTAATTTAAAGATCTGTTTTGTTATAAGGCTACAAAAAAAATATAAAAAGAAATCATTTTGGTATATCACACAACATTAAGAAAAATTTACTCAAGTTAACGAATTAAAAACTACAAATAAAATAAAAATTAAAAGCAGAAAAGAGTCTTTACACAGAGAACGTTACAAAGTAAGCTAGAAGCTAACGGAAGCTATCACTTCAACATTAAAAAATAAATCCACTTTTATCAATAAGTTGCAATTCAAAATAATTTTATTAAGAAGTTTTATTTCGTTGACGTCATCCCAAATCATTAATTCTTTTCCATCAAGTGTGTTTTGACAGTTGAAGTGTACATTCATTTTTTTTACGTCACTAAACAAAAATAAAACAACATTGTTTTATAGCTAGAGCTCATTGTAAGAATCAATTTAATATTATTGTAATAATGCAACAATACTTCTTAGAACTATGATAGTTTTTAAGGCTTCATGATCTACATTGCACAGAAATTTTGACGTATCTTTGCTATCTTAGAATACATAATATAATTGAAGGTATTATCGTAGAGCCAGCAGCTAAAACTAAATACCTAGGTAGTATATGTTCTGGGTGTAACTGAATATCAATGTAGATACCTATTCAGTTATTCTGTGCGGGTTAACCTATCGACCTGAAAGCAGTCTATTGACAAGCAACTTGAGAGAGGCTCTTTGTTAGTTGCCGGTAAATTCACCGGGTAGAGTCTGTATCATCGGACAAAAGGTACACCAGCCACTTACGTTCTGATGACAGTCTTCATCTGGTTAGAGAGTATGGAAATGCAATCAGCCTTAATAGCTAATATAAGTAAATGCGGCTTGCAATAAAAAGTAATATAAGACTTAAATAGTTTTTTATCATATTTTTTACTCTTTTTTCCACCATTAGAAGTTCATTAAATTTTCGACAAGTTCATTAACTTTTAGACAGTGGAATAATTTTTATAATGTCATCTCTTATATATTTAATAATGGATTTCCATGGAGACTGCGTTCTTAGTTCCTATATCCGTACAAATAAAATGTATTTACAAGATGAAAATGTCATCTGACAAGAACCTCTGGTTCTCTTCCTCGGAGGAGAGCGCGGACATGCTGCTAGTGGTATGGACGAGACAATAATTGGTCAACAAATGGTCCTATATCATTATCGATTGACTTCTACAGCATTAAAAGCCTAGTAGAGGTAAGTCACCTTTTATAAGATTTTTATATTTGAATCTTAAAGAAAGTTTTTTTTCTAACTTATCTTATATTTCAAGAAAGTTTAAGTTTCGTAAATTGTTATCACAGATTTTGTGTTCGATTCAGTCAATTTGTAAAAACAAGTTTCCCAAGAAACCTTATCAAGGGGGATGAAACGGAGGTAAAAAGTTTTTTGTATGAAACAATTCAGATTACAATCAATTGGCCAAAGGAATTTGAAATACTGCTCGTTTGTATTTCTTATCTGTGATCAAAAGGATTTTCGTTGAATTGGAAAAAAGATTGACGAAAATTTATAGAATTTCATTTTTACATAATGGATAAAATATGTAAATGTACAGTTCCAGCAAATATGCGACTTCCATAATTAATTTACGGCACGGCTGTCTCGGTGTAAAACAAAAAAGTATCAGCCTTACATGTCCCGCAGTTGGGAATAATTTTCCTTTTCAATTACTGAAACCGCTTGCTGAATCCACCACCGTACATCACTGTAGGCTTCTTTGTTATATAACATACAATAATTGATAATATGTGTATGGTTTTTCTTTCATCAAACTTTCTCCAATACAACATTTAAGCATAGTATTAGTTCTAACCAAATCTTAATTTTCGTACTTAATCAGAATATTTGTGAGAATACTATTTCGTTAAAGCACAAAAAAACACTAAACATTTATTTTTTTTAATTATCGTTTCTGTCTTGTTTTTCACATGTGACGGAACCTTTAAAACCATTACATATAATTACACTTATATTACATACATTGTTAATTAATGGCTGAAATTATCTTTAGACCCGGATCCAATTTTGTTTATAAAGATTAAAAGTTAAATCCGTTTGTGATATCAGTGACAGCTCGCGACTAAAGTTTGTAAGAGGGGAGAGGTTTCAGATTTTAGATATTAATTTTAGTTTTAAATCAGTAACCAAAAAATACATTGGAATCCCTACGATCCTTTAACTAAGTACCTGATAATGGTGAATACAGAACGTCTCTTAACCTCGAGTTGTGTAAGTAAGTAAGAGTATGTAAGTTTTGATATAAATACGGCTCACAATACATCATTGCGAAACAAACGTGTAATTAGTATGCAAACTTCAGTTATTTGAACGTGGTAATTGCAGCGGTTTTCTAATTAACTAGATGTTTGTAAATTTGTGTATTATTAGAGATTTGAAATTCGAATAAGTAATATTTACATTAAATTACAGTATGTATTTATTCGTATGTTACGTTTCGATAGAATAAATAGTTTCTCACAGACGTTAATGATATCTTTATTGTATTTAAAGCATTTGAACTATTCTAGTTAATAGAACAAGAATTACTTTTCGTTCCCTCTCAAGAGACTTGTAGAGAGTGCGTCTTGAAAATAGAATTAAAAACAAGATATATATTTTAAATGTACGTCATTTAATTCTGTTGGCTTGAGTTTATGGAGGGTAGAAGCATAAAATGAAATTTCTTAAAAGTATTATATTTGAACTGAAAATTATGCAACTTATAATTAAATATTATGTATATAAATAAATGCTAGTGAAATATCATCATCATCTGAAATGCCCTAATAAAAAAAAATGCCTTAATTTTAATAATCTAATAAAGGAAAGCATAATAATAGGGTAAAAATAATTGAAATGAATCACTCGTCATTTTATTTTGTAGACGCGTTCCATCAGAGGGTCATGTAGTTTGTAACTAGGAGAATTAAACTTGTTCGCTGTTTGTAGCAATAATTTAGTTTAGCGTGGATTTTTGATATCTATATATACAAATAGTAAGTAACAGTACGTTGAAGCTAAGATATCGTAGATTTTTCTAAAATATTATTAAATGGTTACATCTTATCAGTCATAGAAAACATATTTGTTGGTACCATCGTTACATTTAACCAAAGCGTACGGCAGCGAATAGAATTATCTTTCTGAGGCTTTTATCGTCCTTCCAGTAACCGACCCTGAGTGACGTGGACGTGGACTCGCACATATTATGAGAAATGGTATTTATTAAGATGAATAGTTCTCATGCGAAGTCAGAAAATATTATTTTCTTATAAATGACAGAAGTGGTACAAGAAAATTGAATGTTTATATGGAAAAAATAACTGCGTTTTATTCAAATTTGTTTGCAACGAAATTGAAACTCATCTCCTACTTGTGGTGTATAATATATTACGTACAAGTCTGAAATTGTGAAACTGTTGTTTCCTTGAGTTTATAGGTACTGGTGAAATTGAAGTTTGCATTTAATACATATAATTAATCTTAAACCACTCTTGAACAAAATGAAAACAGACGACTGGAACACGTGTAAATACAATCTGAATTTTTATCTTATGTAAAAATCATAGGATTGAGAATAATCCATTAATGTTATCATATTATACGAAAAGGTGACGATTATGAAAATCATAATATATTAAAAATAACTTTATAAACAATAATTATTCGTACTCAATAAGTTGTTTATGATTTTAATATTAAAGAAGTGAAATTTAAGAACGGATTCGTTAGTAGTGAATTGCAATTAGTTCAGCTCCAGAGATAACACGGTAACTAAAGCTTTAGTATGAATATATTTCAAAGTTGCATTTTGATATCATACCAGTACAATGTAAATGAGAATTATTACTATGGATATATACTATGCTAGCGTAATTTTGAATCTAGATTTTTGTTTGTTCTAATGTTATTATTTTATGTAATAATTTTTACAATAATATCATCTCAGAGTTATGTTAGTTAGTTTTTTTTTCAACATATTTTAAACTACGAAACAAATATATAATTTCTTTATTCAGATGTTTAAGGGTTTCTTAAATATTCTGATTCTTGATTAGCGTTGATCTTCACGTTATCTTAGAGCCCGGTTCCCCAACGTCACGTCACACTAAGCGTTTACACCCCCTATCCCTCCCCCTCCCCCTTCAGAGCGAACGTATTTTATAAACGACGCCCTAGTGAAATATTATATACATTAAAAAAATGTTCCATGAATGTGAAAAGTTTATGCTAAATAAATATATAATTCCAGCATTTATATTTTCTTTGTTAAAACTTTCTTTATTATTATAACGCCGCTATCAAAAACAATATGAATTTTAATTAACGAAACTAACCGGAATTTATCAATATCGAGAAAACGTCAGATTTGAGCACTTGTTATTTTCGAGATAACAAGTGCTCAAATTGTTAAATTAAAAACCATTAACATTACAGACGTTATTGCGGTATTTCTGAAATCGTAATTGTACATTTGACTTAAACTAAGTTTTAATTTTAGTTTTCACATTGTACTTTGCATATAACCAATAGTATAATATAATTTGGTAAAATATCCGGTGAAATTTGTGATTATTGCTGTAGAGTTTATGCAAACGGCGCATTGTCGACTGCAGGGCGCGGCATATCAGAGGTTATTGACCGCCAACATATTTTGGTCATTACCTTTAAAATGATACTGAAAATTTAAAGCTAAGGCTATTTTTAATAAGGAAGTATTGCAATACTTTATAGCTTAACGACTAGTAACAAATAAAAAATAAACATTATAATTACTTAAATAAAATATATTTATATATTTATCTTGTAAATTAAAGATAAATAAAAATATACTACTAATATGAAAAGTAATTTAATAACAGTTAATGTATAAAAATATTTTAACACTTTTAAAACAAATCATAAATGCCGTGGAATTATTAAAAACTCAAAGGAAAATGTAATGTGCAAAATTTTAAAAATGCAAAAGTTCGTCCGAACAGTAAATAGTGATATTACAAAAATATATATTAAAATGTGTCTACAAATTTCAACACTCTCGTGTTTAAAACGAAGACCGTAATTGTGTGGTATTTCAATCACTTTGCTAAGTTTAAAATGTTTTAAAACGTTTAACAATGCTTTGTGGATCGAGACTGGGATATCGGCGGCCATGTTGAGGATTCCGTTTACACTTTAAATATAAATTAAATTGTATTCCTTATTGAAGCTTTTTTTAAAAATTGAATAAAAGTATCTTAATATTCTATTTGCTTTTTAATGGTAACTCATTTGAAATATATATTTGTTTTATTTTTTGATACGGAAGGTATTTATAAAAAATATTATTATATTAACAATAGTGCCTGATACATTACTAAATAAAGTAGTTATACTTTGAACAGATATAGATATATTTTAAATGAAGTTTATATACTAATACTATAATAATGAAATATCAAGCTGACACTTCTAATTAAGCAACGAATAATAAAAAAAACATAAACTATATTATTTTGTAAAGTTCAATATGGTTAGATGGAGTCAAAAATATAAATTACCAATTCGATCCGTATAAAGCTATATAAATACAATTAGTTTTATCTAAATTATATATTAATATTTCATTACAACAGGCACTCAACAAATTGTAACTTCAACTGAGAACTCAGTCAATATGGCGGTCAACTTTTGCGTTGCTTAGACTTGCGACTTCAGTATGGCATTAAAAATATTGAAGATGATAGCTTCGTTCAGATTCGATTTCCAGATTGTCAAGTATATATTTATATATATTTACAGAAATAAATTACATTATATATGTAAGAAAGCAACAATATATTAAGAGTTACAATATATAATGTAACGTGTTCTTTAGTAAACAAATAAATCTCTAGCGACTGAAACATGAACAACGGACAATAACTCAAGTTTATTTCTTTTTACTTATTTTGAGTTATAAATATATTCCCTATTTATAACTGATTCCATATCTTTGATATCTTCAACTGTGATGATGGAATTGCTATTGAATAAAGTAAGAAAAAAATACTAATTGGTAACAAAAAATAAACAGACTGACCACAGTCTTTCTTAACAAGTATGATATATTACAAACTATATTTTATATTTTGAAAGGATATTTTTTTTTATCACAATTTTATTAGTCTTTCGCAAAAGCTGCAATGTCACAGTTCAACTAAGCCACTCTTAACCTGAATAGAAAAGGAACTCTAAGCTAAATATTTATAAGATATACAAGTTAAAAATCGATCAATTTCTATGACTTCTAAGTGATCTCCGAGTCTAAGTCGAATAGCAAACTTTTAATAATATATTTTTTTTCGAGATATAAAAAATGCTCACAATAGCGGGAAGAATTTATAACACTAACAAACGATAATGGCTAAATAATTATGAGTAAAGCTTTTAATATTAAAAAAATAGGACACGCCTGTGAAAGTAAGAATGCTATTTGAAACTGGCAACATTCATAGTGTTATGGCATTTTATAAGTTTTCAACAAACATTTGAATGGCTGTCGCTACAAAACGTTTCAAGAAAATATCGTAATCAAAGAAATTCTGAAAGATAAATGGTAAAGATTAAACAAATATTGCAGAAAATTAGAAGTATATTATCGGTGTCTAATAAAACTTAAGACCGAATATCTGTTAAATTAAATTAGTTAATTTTACAACTATCTGTAAGTAAATAGAGTTCGACGGAAACTTCGATTTCAGACCAAGTTTCAGACAATCCGAATTCGATGAATATTAGATTTAATACAACTAAAGTGGGCTCAGAATAGATTGCTAAATTCGACCGTTTTAAGTTTATAAATAACATTTCAATTATAATTGGGGTCTGTGTTGTAAAAAAAATAGAAATTTATTATGATTCCTCGCATAAATAAAGCTCAGCATAAAATTCTGTAACATCCAAAATAGCTATTGGATAGATCTGCATCGTACCTTCTTTCAGCGAAGCGAGTGCACACACTACATTTAGCTTTGAAACCTTTGTTAAAGGTGAAAGGCAACCTGTATCAGCTTTTTCCCTGTGAATAGTATGATAATTTGGCTTTGAAGAAATCGTGGAATACCGAAATTTGTATTATTATTTTTTTTTTACAAGAAAAGAAAATTACTAAACAATATTTAATCAATGTATAAATAATATTTTTAACATACGGAAAGAACTATAGTCTATATAAAATTTATTTAAGTATAAAATCATCCAAAATATAGCATGATTTTAAAATAATAAAACGAGAAATCATACCTGAGATGTTTAACAAAATAAAATATAAATTAATAAATCTGAAATAATAAACTTTCCTTTTCTTTTATGACATAAGATCAAGATAAAAGAAAACTCTTGAAAAAGCGGAAACATTCGTTATAATTACTTCCAACAAGACTCCTGAAAACGACCGTCACTGAAATACTTATACTATAATATTTTAAACGTATTATAACTGAAGTATTTTTAAAGACGTATTCTTATTTGACGTTTCGTGTCTTTTTAAAATATATTTAAGTAATTATAATTATGGAAATGACAGAATAATAAACAAGTCTCTGGATTTCATATAAAAGTGAATCAACGTATAAATTGTTTGTTTTTGTTCGATCGATAATTCATTAAATGTTAACGATATAAAATGTGTTCTTTTTCACAAAAATTGTCCAATTATGCTACAAGCTACAACTCTTGATTTTACAATTTATTACTTTATTTAATTAATAATAACCCACGAGTGTAATCGACTATCTCCGTACATTTGTTATTCCTTCATCTTGTATAAATAAGGTTACTTTAAAGTACTAGTTTAAAGTTGCGATGTCGCCCGCCGATAACTAACAATTTTATTAATAATTCAGCTCGCTTGCTGTTTAAGTCTAGATTTAAGTATATTATTTGGACCAAAACCAGCATATATTGAATATGAATCATTTTATTCGTCAAAAATAGAATTACTAATGACTACAACGTCAGCTAATGGGATATAGAATATAATGAATCCTTGTCTAGACTCTCGATGAAACAATAATATTGTACGAGTTTATAATCTCGTTATCATATCGCGTAAAAAATAAGATTACAGTACATACCTGTAGGTATGTACTGTAATCTTATTTTTTACTCTATTCTATTTATAGATACATCTATAAAAAGAATAGAGAAATACAGAAATTAATCACATTTTCTTATGTTCTATAAAGTGTAACTCTCTCATATGACCATACGAGATACCGGAAATCTTTTTGAATTATGCTTAGTATGAAAATGTTATATGATTATTTTCCACCTAAAATCCAAGCTTGTAATATGTCAGACGGTTCACTAAGCTTTCGGAGCAATAGGGAAGAAAAAAAATGCAAGAACTCAGAAAAATCCACTACTTAGTGTTAAACATGAGGCCACGGCCACGATATTAGTGCCTCTACTGGATAGTAACCAATTATTATTTCATAGAACTCATAGGACCTTTGATCTTTATTTAGTATAAAGAGCTGTTTGCAAACTTTAGAAAAAACATCATTCACATGTCTGCTCATTGAAAAGATCCAGCGGATTAAGATCGGAACTAGACGACGGCCAGTCTTCAGCTCTGATGAAGTCCGAAACGTTCGCTTCCAAGCAAGATTGCGTGGAACGAGCTTTATGACCCGGCGCCGAGTTTTGCTGGAAGGACCATACCTTGTTATTGAACATGGTGATGTTAAGGGGCTTAACTACCTAATTTGTGTAATGCAATCACAGCGATTCGGTTCCTTCTATCACCTGACTCCATTTTTTTATCGCAAAATATTGTAAAATGTAATGGCGCCAAAATGAGAAAATACAGTGAACAATCGTATAAAAATGACAGATTCGAAATTCAAATGTAATATTTTTTTATTTTTAAGTGTAACAGTATTTATGGCCAGACCAAGTATACAGAGATTTGGTATTGTGAGCGATATTAGGGTGTTTTTTATTATCGTACAAGCAGTGCGAGTGATTTATTTTTATTTGTTTAAAGCTCTTTTTTTACTGCAGATTTTTTTTCCATAATACACGTTACACACACTATACACAAGAAAGTTTGATGCTTTCCCAATTTTTCAGTTTGCTTTAAACTTTTACTGAAGATATCTCCCGGCGGCTAAAATAAATACAAAGCAATAGTTTTCTTGGCGCCCGAAGAGGACGTGCAAAATAATAAATTGTTTTGCTGCGACTACAAAAAGTGTACAGAATGTTGAAGTGTAGATCAGTTTATTTAAGGGGCAATGGTTTAGAACTTTCAAAACATCGTCAGTATTTCTAAAACTTTTGGAAATACCCACTGAATTTAGGGGTTATTATTGGATGTTTTTTTCCGATTATTTACCGAAACAAACTATATATAATGAGATTTTCTTGTCTTGTTTTGGTTATTTTTAGTTAAATAAGCGTCTCTGCTTATACTTTACTACAACAAAACTACTTTAATACAACAAAAACAACACAGAAAAACGTTATACCAATAAAAAAAATGAAAGTTTTAAAAGATGTCAACTTTGAAAGGACGTTACCATGACACCCAAAAAAAAATACATTTTCTACAAAACAGCTTAAGAAAAGCTTAAGAAAATTATAATAAAATAAGTGCTTTGTATTACAACTGCCTTTACCATTTTAAAATTGAATTCATAGTTATATTATTTAAAAATCTTTCAATGAGCAGACATGTGAAAATCCAAGTCTCCCACTCTGTTTAAAAAGGTATTGACAAATGTTTGCTAAACATGCTATTGACATGACGGTATGGGACTTTTTAATAACAAAAACCTTAAACAAACATTCTGAACTTTTCAAACATTGAAACCAAACCAACGAAGGAAGAAAAAACATATTATTATTGATAGATCACTATCAATAATAATATGTTTTTTCTAAATATTTGCAAACAGCTCTTTATACTTAATAAAGATCAAAGGTCCTATGAGTTCTATTAAATAATAATTGGCTACTATCCAGTAGAGGCACTAATATCGTGGCCGTGGCCTCATGTTTAACACTGAGTAGTGGATTTTTTCTGAGTTACTGCATTTTTTTTCTTCCCTATTGCTCCGAAAGCTTAGTGAACCGTCTGACATATTACAAGCTTGGATTTTAGGTGGAAAAGAATCATATAACATTTTCGATTAACTCATAAATTGGTTGGAATATCAGAAAGCATTAGTTAATTCACAATGTTAGTAACCACTGTAGACAAAATAGCAGGTCTGCTCGTAAGACGGAGTCAGTACCTAAATTAAATACCAAATTCATCTATTTCAGCGCAAAGTAAGATTCAGCCGCACCTCCGTAGCTTTGCTAAATTCGATTTTTTTTTATATTCATTTATTTTAATAAAGATAACATGGTTTGAAAGGCTGCGGGTTAGACACGGTGAAATATAAGATAAGACATACCTTTATAATAAAGACTCTCATAGACCAGGGGAATGAGAAATATTCTTCAATTAATGATGAAATAAAACTATATCAAATAAATGTGAAAAATATTAATAGTGATATCTTTTAATATATGACAATGTAGGTTATTCATAATAAATGTATATTTGGTACTTAATTTTCACGGTTCAGTGTAGATTTATTTATAATATATCGTACATATTTTAATAAACTACGAGTATTTATTTTATATCCCTGAGTATTTATTTTAAAGGGTCCCATCCCTTAATTGTATCAAGCTTAATGAGTACGTACATATTATCGTGTATACATAAAAGACAAAGCGTCCCCATCTCGTTAAATTTTGACATCGCAGTAACGACGTCACGCTGTAGGACACTTAAAAGTACGATAGATGTATATTATTTGGTAATAACGTTATTATAAATTAACAGAATTGCTTTATTAATATAAGGAGTTTTTGTGGATTATAAGTCATTATTAATACATATTTTTATGATATATAATATATAGAAAGAAAATAGTATAGTTATTTAGAAAGGTCTATTTTACTAAAAGACATATTCTTTTAGTATTTTTTTTACTATTGTAACAAGTGTTACATGAACATCGGGTATTTATTTATTCTTTCATACGATTGTGTAATTGATTTTCTTATTACATACATTTTCGGAACAAAATAGGTTGTTCTTTAAATATTCAGCTTCCGGCGAAGAAATAAATTTTAACTTTCAAGTTAATTAGGACACGTCAATCTGGGATAGCCGGATACCAAAAACTCATTATCGAAATTGGATTATCGGTAAAACTGATTTCGTAATTCGTAACTCTGTTTTTTTGTTGTTGTGAAAATATGTTTAGTATATTCCAGTAAATAACCCAAAATCAAGGAAACACACAATTACAGTTTTATTGTACACTGTTTTTCTAATTTATAAAGTTTTTGTCTTGAGTTGTATCCTGAACAGTGTATAATGCAATACAAAATACAATGACCCAACAGCCGCGCCGCCTCGCGTCATAACGTACGACAGAACAATGACATATAGAGCTATATATGTATACAGAGAAATGCCCTACTTTACGAGAAAACGTTCCTCCGATATCTCCCGAAACTAGCCGAATGGGTTCGTTTTAACTCGGCAAATTTCGTATCGACACGCCTCGCGTTTGATTCTCATTTCACAAGTCATTAATAACTCGTTCATGTTCGGAAAAATTCGTATCGGGAATCGTCGTGCTTACGATTTAGTATACTACAAGTTATACATAGTTGTAAATAGTATACATACCCAATATTTGTAGTACGCAATTCGGAGTGTCTGGTACAATTTATTTTTTTACAGACAAAAGTTGCAGATTTCAGTGTTTTTATATTCATAACTACGTTGTGTTTAAACGATATATTACGATATATCTACACTTTCTGTGGTATGTAGGTATTATATTTAAGATGAAAATCGGTTTCAAAATAAATAAACAAATTATCCACACAGCGCATACATCTGGTATGATATGTATACATCTGATCATATAACTCAGATTTAAAATGAAGAAAATGGATTTTTCCATTCATAATTATTCTTCTAAAGTCAGTCAGTCAATGCACAGTTTACGTGAATATACACTTTCCCCCGTATGGAAATTCCACGAAGCCTTGAATGAGAATAAATCATTTATCTTTTTCCGAATATTGGCCTTAATTCTAAGTATTAAAGTTTACCCACAATTTGCAAAAGGTTTTCAAAAACTTTTGGACGCGGACGAAGTTGTAGGCATCAGCTAGTACATACCTATATATAAAAGACTTTTAATTAAGAAAGTTTAAACCAATGTTCCCAGTTTTGTAAATAGAAGTTTTTTTAAATTTTAATCGTCTTCACTACCTGGCCTCATATATAGGCTTTGAATTTGAGTGTTAATGACATTCAAAAAAATGTTTTTTTAACTTCGTGAAACTATATCACAAAATCTACCTTGAACTCTTATAGCAATATATACAATAATCTTACTTCCGAGTTCCTCCTAAAAGTAACGTTGCTTGAATAATGTCCGATAAGAAGTTTTGATGACGTCATCCTAAATCATTCACGCTTTTACTATGGGAAAAAATATTAAATCATGCCATGAAGAGTTTATTAATAATTAATATATTAATATAATATTGTTTTCACAATTCACAGAATACCTGTGAAGTTAATTTCTTTAATAAAACAGGTATAAAAAATTATTTAGAAAATAAAACAATAAATAAAATTAGGTAGATTATATTTATGTTAATATAAGACCATTTATAATATTTTATTATTTAATAATTTGTGCGTTCTTTATCTCAAGTCGTAAGCTGTAGTCCACAAAGCCAACTTTAATTAAAACTATACAATATGCACAGGATATGACACCGCTTCCACTAGTTTACTTAAAACAAGGAAATTATTAATACATGAAACCTGATGATAGCACAGCAAGAGCCTCTCAAAGTGGCAATTAATTTATAATTATATAACTTGTACCGCATCCCTATTATGATAATAATCGTTTTATAATTTAGATTATTTTTTTTATTATTCTTCGCACAAAATCATATAAAAATTGTATTGTAATTGAATAGACCTTACCTTCGTTATTTTTAACAAAATATTTACATACGTACTAATTACAGAACGACCACATCTTTAATTTTTAATATGTAAGAGATTTTTTAAGTATTTTAGAATTCGTATACATATTTAGTTTCTTAATAAAGCAGTTTATTTTACTTACTAACGCCATCTAGTAAACTTCAATAAAGTTACACTCTTCTAAGCGACAGTATTGTCGTAATAATTGCGCAAATGCGTCATAATAAAGACAGTAACCAAACTGCAACGCCCGGTGTCGATTCTATTTAAATATGGACGTAAGTAATAATATACTAGTATGTCAAATATATACTTTTGTTAATATATTCGACAAGGGTTAATTCCATTTGTCTAGACTCTCACTTATGATAGAAAGTGGCAAAGATAATTGCAATTAATATGTATCACAAGCCGAGATAGACTATAGATTTCAAATATTCGAACAATGAAGATTACAATTCAAAACGATACTTGCATACGTCTTAAAAAAAATATTGTAGTGTTAAATAATTTATTTCATAAACCTGGAGCAGTTAGTTTTTTTTTTTACCACACACACATCTACAGTTTAATACATACATGGATTCTAATTGCTTAGAATATAGTCTCTACAATAGCGCGGAGAAGCTCAAGAATTCCTTCTGTTCCAGCGCAGGATGCATCCTTTCCTTTGTTGATTAAACCAATTAAAATGGCGTCGCTTGGGATGTCTAATATCCTATCCTCATCAAAGTGTGGAAATAATTTTAACGAAACACTAAGAGTTAAGGAATAATAATGAGTTGCCTTTAATGTGACCTTAAAATGACATTTAATTTAAAATACTTTCGGAGAAATATTATCTTGAAACAAATCTTTACTGTTTTTGTAAGCGTAAGGAAATGTGTGTAAATTTAACGAAGATAATGTGGAACTTGTCACATAAATCATATTTAATTACATATTTTAGGGTAGGAAAAAACATTATTTAATTTGTAATGTATAAATTATTGAGCATAAATGTCAATAATAATTGTGATAGCAAATTAAATCACCTAATTGATAATAAAAAATTATGGTCTAATTAATACAATTGTATTTATGTATTGCATTTCGAATTGACTGTCGTAAAATAGTTTATATCAAGTAACATTGACAATGTTTGTACTTACATTTATGCGAAATTGAGTTTCAGAGTTTGAATAGCGGTTGATTCGCCATTGTGTTATCTTCGTTAGTATTCTGTCTTAAACTTAAACTTGTCCTTACATTGTCTCTCTATCGCATTAAATTATTATCATGTTGAATAAGCTGATTAGGACAACTTTCACCCAGACCAATAAGTCTCATTTGAACCGTAAATAAGCAGTTATTGTAAGATAAGTCTATTATTAATAAAGTTTCACCAAAGCCCAAAACATCTCAAAATAGCTCAAAGTATAGTAACCCCTATTATCACGTTAACCGCTACTTTGACAATTTACATGACAAACGTTGAATTTTCAATATGGCTACCTTTTTAAATAACAGCCGATTTTTTGACATTAGCAAGTGACAATTAATCCAAACGGCGGCAAAAGTAACTTGTATTAATACTTTATTTTAATATTAACAATACTTTATTTTAATTATGAATAGTTTGATATTTTGACATAATCTATTCAAATGTAAAATAATCAATTTCTGATATAGTTAATCACTTAAATATGTACATATATTTTAAAACAGGCCCTTAATATTATTTAGAGGTGAAAATAACAAATAAATGTTAGGTAAACGAATTTCAAAAGAGAAATACATCTGTCAAAGTAACGTTATTTATTCCGTGCAACGCTCTTTTTTTTTCTGTAGAGAAATTAAAAAATAATTTACATTCTAATATGAAATATGTGATTATAATTGATGTTCGTATATGCAAAAAGCTTTTTGAATTACACATTAATCTCTACCGAGACTCTTGACGCTCAACCCTGGTGTATAATTAAAACGGATTTCATGCATATTTATACTAGGTCTCTATATTATGGAGATTATTTTGGAGAATTTCTAAATTGGTGTCATCTGCTACTGAGCGCTGAAATATATGTAAAGTATGGTAAATGTATAAAAAATTTGTTTCAAAAACTAATTCATTTGACGTTATTTTTAACAGAACTAACATATCAATAAATAATGTTTTCAATTTTAAAGTGTTATTGAAATTCTCAATACTTGGTTACAAAAGCTAATTTTAAGTACTAGGAGTTCTTTGTAGCCTTTGAAAACGATAGCGTTTAGACGGTAAGTTTAAAGTGCAAAAATATAAATTTCTCGTATATACGGTTAGGCAAGATAAGTTTTCAAAGCTATTCAAAAACTGTATCACCGTGGGAATAAAATAGTCAACCCTTATTTATTATTTAAAGGAATAAAATCCAACAACAACACTGAATGGTATCGTAAATTATAGACAGACCAATTTTAAGAAGCTCTGGCCGTCTCTGTAAAATCAGACGGATCTTCTGAAATTTTAAGTTGTATTATCAAACTATTGTACAATTTGAATCTTGTACAAGTGTAGTACAAAATTATTACGTAATTAATAATAATTATATTAACTCAATCAGTGTTAAAACCAGAAGCTGACAGTATTTTATATAAAAGCAAACGGACGGAGTCAATATCAATTTTGTAGTAGTGGCACAATGATGCAACAATTTCGGTTTTATAGAAGCAGATTCTGAATGTCTTTTTACTACTATTTGTTGTTTATTTAATCCTTTAATATAATGTACAAACAATTTCATTTACAGTTCAATAATTCATATATTTTATCAAGTACGGCAATTTTATACTGAAGTTACTGATTTCATTTTATTCAAATTCTAGAGTAAATCTTGTCTAGATTCTTAATTACTACGATATAAAATTTTCGGGTAAAACTTTGAAGAGAAATAAAAGGCCTCTCCTAAGACTTATCCTAAGATATTATTATATAAATTTGTGAAGCCAGATTGGAATTACTGTTATCTTGCTATAGATAAGTGTAAATAATTTTTCTATGAACCACACTTATGGTTTTAGAATCAAATCAGTAGCAAAGACTTGATATCATTTTAAAGAATTTCGTAAATCTGTTAAGATTTACGAAACATTCATAATTACAATAAGACTTCTAAGTTTAAATACATCTTCTTTGAGTTTAAAGAGGAAAAATTTAGTTCAAAATATCCAATCCCAGAACGCAGAATAAATTCCCAGATCTATCATTGTTACCTAAAATTATAAATCTTCTGACAATTACGTAACGCTGAGATACATTTCGTTTTCTATATTTATATAATAAACAAGTAAAAGGAGAAACAAAGTCCATTTAACACTTCATTATCATATCTTATCTCGTTAAACTTAAACATACCTTGATTTCTAATGCTTTAAGAGTATATAAATTTCCAAAAAATAAATCCTTTAGTTTGCCGAATTATGGAGAAAAATACTACGAAATTAATCAAAGATAAATGACAAATGACTATGCAGACTGTACACTTGTGATGCAAACAATATTATATTTTTATTTACTATAATGTACGTTTCTATAGATCACCCAAAAAACAAATACCTGTTTTGAACATCTTCAATTTATATGTTTGGATAACAGAGGAGTTCGACCTTCGACCCCATGTAAAGCTAACATAATTAATAAAAATGTAGAACTTAAATATCTCAAACAATTCAAACAAACAAGACAACGACCGACAGATCCGTCAAATGTCAATGATTAATGCACTTGGTAGAATTAAGTATCTACTTAAATTTGCGTGTTGCCAGTCATAGATATTGTAATGGTTAATCGTAAATCGTCGTAATATTTTTTTTGAAGCGAAAGTTTTTTTAGGGTCGTTCGGTTTTTTTATGGGTCGATGTAAAGAAATATATTTTGATCACAATTTATAATAAATTAACTTCAAAAGTTCAATTTCACTTGATTATTATAGTTAAATACAAGCCAAGCTCATTTTTATTATATATTAACCAATGTTACATTAATATACACCTAACAATGCAAACTCTTTTAATTATTAGACAACATTTAGATCTGAAATATTCATACTTCTCTCATAGCTAGTAGCTTATATTATTATAGGGTTTTATTTATATGTATTTATACTTTATATAGTAAAGGGATAATGTGACAGTTTATTATTTCACATTATCGATTATTATTATATTATATCGGCTATTATTATTATTCTTTATTACAACACATATTCAAAGAAAGTAATTAAATAACATATTTTGTCTGTATAATTTTATCCGTCGAAGTTATGACGTTTGTTTATAGATCGCGTCGTGATTGTTGAAAGGTTTATTTTGATACAAATTTAGTTCTGATACAAAACGAAGCCATGAATGTTCATCATCCCTTGTAACTCGAAGATGTTGATTCCACCTTTTCATTGGAGCTCACCACGATCATTGACTATTTAAGCACTTTTTTCCATACCTACTATGAGCATATACAAAATTTTGATAATAAACATCTTATAGTAAGAGGTTTTCAAACTAACATGTGTATGTTCGTACGATTTTTTTCGTATACATAGTTTTACATTTATTGACTTTGACTGATTTTAAGTAGACATGTGACTTATAGCATACAAAATTCATAACAATGAACGTCAAAAATACTTAAATTATTTCGATAATATTTGCTATTAAGATCATCGTTTTATAAGATCATATGAAAAATACTTTTGCAATTTAGCACTTGAATTTTAATAAAAAAATTGGTGTTCGCTAAAATTCCAAAAACCAAAACAAAATTGGTTCAAAATCCAGCTAAGCCAACGTTAGGTGTAATTTTCGATTTTCAATTTGACTTAATTCGTACGGGAAACATGTGAAGAATTGCAATTGTGACTAAGCTCATCTCATCTCATCTCATCTATGAACGGTAAATTAAATAACATACACAATATGTACATAAGAGCCTCCAATTAACAAAGCACATATTGTGTTGGTTATTCGAAATATTTGCATATTGTTACTGGAATATAACCGCAGCTCCGTTGAATTTCTTCCGAATTCATATAAATACAGCTTATGAAGAATAAAGCAGACTATACTGAAATTGTATTACACTGTGTATATAAGACAATTTACAAAATAACTTTATTTGACATATTTTATGAAACATCTATCTCTAAAAACGAACATTTTAAAAAATGAAGACCATAAACTAAAGACAATTTGAATGTTACGACTTTTCTAAATCGTTCGACATTGTTCCTTCACTCATACTAATAATAATTATAATTCATTTCCATCAATATATGTGAAACTATCAATCTGTCTATATGAGAAAATAAGGTCATCATTTTATTGAATATCTTAAAATCACGCACTGCTTCATTAATTCGCACACAGGAACCCATACTCATGAACACACATACACATGAGCAATGGTACAACTCATAGCTATTAACTAAAAGACAATGATAAGAGAATTAAGATATAACGACACTCTGAAATGAAGGTCATATATTTTGGCATTATAAATAAATAAACTACAAATTATAATACTCATTTCGCATGAACACGATAATCAACATGTAATATTCTGATGGTAGTGTACTAGCAAGAGAATGTTAAGATAATAGAATTCATAAAGATTACTAACCTTTCCGTTCGTTGCTTTGCATAATTCTTTGGATTTCCCCAGCTTCAGATCCGCTTTCAGACTCCGAGCAGATAAAGCGTGGTCCACCAACCACTTTATTATTTGGTAGTAATCTAATATTGTTGTTAGCACTCACTGCACTACTAGTACGAACTGGGGGCTGTGGGGGATTGCGCAGATCTTTATTTGCCACTAATGTCAACGGTTCACTGTTCCGAGAGTCCGGATTAAAGAAAATAGTTTTTTGAATATTTGGTTGCTCTTCAAAACTAACCCGTTTTGCTTGTTGATGCAAAACATTACTAGTGTCGCGTGTTAAAGAGCCACGTTGAAATATAGGCAGGTTAGGCTTGGATGCAATTGCTTGTAATTTTTCAGGGTGCCGATAAACAATATGAGGTTCAGTGCGAGGTGGTCTGGTGTTTATAAAAGAATCGGTTCTTCGTTCTAAAGCACCCCTGGTAAATGGTGAAGGAGTTTGATTAAATTCTCTTCCCCTTGGCAGGCTAGAAGTTCTTGAATCTGTTATGAATGATATAGGAGTACTGCAGTTCGAATTGGAATAAGTTGAAAAATTGGTTCTGGGTCCTCTCATACTATTATTAAGTGACTGTCTCAGGAGATATTCATCTTCTTTTAGTTTCATTTCTTTAATTTTTTGCCAATAAAATGCTTCTACTCTTTTTCGAGTTTTCTCTTTTTTTATTGAGTCGCCTTCAAACGACGAAGTAGTAACATCGTTAGATAAAGTATTCTTATAACAAAAAGGCATAGGTGATGGGGTAGATTTATTACGAGAATTGGATCTACTCAGAGAATTCCTTCTTTCCTCTGCTTCTATCATCGTTTTCCTGACGTGTTCATACGGAGAAACCGTAGCAGGCATATTTGGTATTTTATGATTTACCGCAACGGGAGAAGTGGGAGCGGAATAATTGTAAGGTTTCTCAACAGTTTTATGAGTGGTGACCCCTTGTCTAGGATGGTCAATGTTTAAAGGTTTCTTTTTATCTAGTGACAGACTTCGTGCTCGTGTCGGTTGCATCTTTCGTACCTCAGCTTCTTTTTTTGGAGATATCAAAAATGTTGTACTGACTTTTTTTATTTCAGCTCCTACGGATGCCGGTTGAAAATGCGCATTAGATGCTTTATATATTTCGATTTCATTAATAGGAGAAACATTATCTTCAAGTTTCTCTAAAGAGTGATAATATACATCAGGATACTGGTTGCTCTTTATATTATTGCGAGCGTAATGAACAGGTGAAGAATACGATATTTCATTTTGCGGTCTCGGGGGTACTTGTGGCCTTGCTATGTACTTAAATACTCCTTGATCATTTGCAACTCTATTAGCATCAACATTTTGATGGTGCCTATTTGTAACGCTTTCTGCAACTAGGGTACTACTAGAAGAAGTGTTATTCGACTCACTTAAGTTTTGTGTAGGCGACATTTTTGAAAGATTTTCATATATACGTTCATCATTCTCATCCGTGTTTTCGATACAATTGTCATATCTTTCAATCATAGAGCGCGGGTTTTGATAAGGATTATCCCTACTTGTACTGCTGTTTGCGTTCACTTTTACAGAGGTATGAGTGTCCTTAATAGATTTCTGTTTACCTTTACTTGAAAAAAAAAGAATTGGAAATATTTTGCGGAAACTGCTTCGTTTTTTATTATTATCTGTCATCTTGAACTTTATTGTGCCTGAAACAAATATCTTCAATTATGAAATAAATATAAGTGTTCATGTAAAAGGATATTTAAGGTTTCTAATAATCTAAATAAAACATTGATCCAGGTACTTAAAATGACAAATATACATAAAAGACAAAACCACGAAGATTTTTTTATAAAAAGAAACTCATCAAAAACAAGTAGCATAGTATCAATATAAAAAAATGTTTTCAAAGTATTCTATACGTATTCAGATAACGTTAAGGACACACGTTTACTGAGGATAAGCAAAATTATCTTATCTTCAGTAAGGTGCGGAGAATATAGATTAGAATAAGTTATACCACCCACAACTTACATAATACACTCTATAAAGACTTTTTCACTACATGGCTGTTTTTGTTAATATATTATTATATATTGCATTAATCTTATTTAATGAAAAATCAAACCATATCTTTCTAATAAATCAGACCTTAAGTGAAAGCCGGTTATTGATATTTTAAGTTGATTTCCCACAGGCTCGTGTTTCATCACGACTCACTGCGAAACTACGAAACTAACTGCGAATGAAATATGTAGAACGGTAGGTAGGTAAATAGCCTTAGGTAATTTCTAGAGTAATTTTGCTAAAAACAAAGGCCGTGTGTTTTACAAGTTTAAAATTACTATATTAGGCAGCTTTTTGGATTAAGTAAGTTTGTCTTTATATACTTTACTACTCCTTTTCAACAAAAAAAATCTAAAATAAAATCGTTAGGTAGTTATACCAATTTAGAGTAATAGAAATAAATAAGTATAAATGCAAAAGTCTCTAGGTAAGTATATCTCTTTAACTTTTTAAAGTTTAAATGTCTACGAATAATCTAAGATTTAAAAATTATTTTAATTATTTACGCCACGACATCCGACACGCTATTATTTATAGACGATATCGGTTTTTTTACAATAATATTTCAATAGACAGGTATGTAGGTTGGCAACTGACTTATAAGTTGCAATTTCTATGTGCGGTATAAAATTACAACTTGTTCAATAATTACATGCGAAATTACACTTGAAATATTCTTCGATTTTGCCCATATTTCGATTTCACAGTCCATTAATTACACACAGAGTATAACATGAAACTAAAGAATAGAGATGTTTTATGTTTAAAAGAATACAGTACCTACATACGAAAGTATATACGAAGTACTTTAACGGAATTGTTATTGATATTTTTTGTTATTTTAATACTTTTAATTACAAATATATATACGGATAAAGTCAAGCTCTAAAAACACAATCGTCAATACAAGTCCTCTATGATGTAAGTATTACAATATTAATAGCATTGGCCTTGTAAGTTGTAGATATGTGCCGTATTAGACACTGGTTCGAATAACTTAATACATAATAATATACCAAAAACTGTATTTGTAGACTAAATTAATAAGGAATGTTTGTAAACATCAAAGATAACAGTAATTTAACATTTTTAAAGCGATTCCTACATTAATCAACACTTACCGTCAATGAGTCATATCAATAAATAACGTTATCTCTAACGCTTGTTGAATTTACCGCAATTATAACAATTTGACACTTAACCATTGTTATAACAAACTTTTTATTTTTATAATCTTGTTAATTAATTAATAATTTATAAACTTTATTCACAAAGTATGATATAAATTTATCTCTTAGGAAAACAAGAAGACAGTGTAAAACGAATTTCAAAGATCTTAGAAAATAACATCTTTCACAAAACTTTTAACACAAATTCTTCGATGAAATAACGTCCACGTGTTAAAGTTATATCTTTCTTATGCACTCATAGTTATTTATTAAAACTTTAATTACTCGATTACTTGCAATAATCCGTCATTCCGACTAAAACATAACTCTATCAACATGAAATAACCTTTTCTATCTACATAGCTCTTGCATGTTTTCGTTAAGTTTGAAGGCCATTACCTTAATAATATAAGGCTTTTGTATATTGACATAGAGTTCGTTTTGCGTAAAAACGTACACACGTTCCTTTTCACGAGAGACCCGTCATAACGCTTCGCAGATTATCTTTGACCATTTGAGATTTAATGAAACATGTTTCAGTTTTCTTGTTTCTAATTTTCGTTATATGTGAAATGAACAATAGGTACTGTGTTAAAAATATTAGTCACTAATTATTTGAAACGGTTATAACCGTTGAATAATTATAATTTATTTTTTAAAATAAAAATGTATTTATAGATAAAATTTAAACGATAGAAAATTCAGTGTAGTGGGTATAGGTAGGAAAATAAGTTTAATTTTCACATGGTATCTAAAAGACAGTGACTGTTGAAATTATGTTACAATTTAGTTTGTTATGTCTCGTTAAGAATTTTAATAGTTTAATCATGCAACTCTATGCCTATAATATTTTTTCAAAAAAAGAAGACGATTAATGGAAAAGTACTATATAATGTGATAATAAATTCTATTTCAACTAATTTGATATATTGGTAACTGATTTAAATAACGGCAAAGTGACATTATTGGAATGAAGTAGACTAGAAAATTATAACTTAAAAAATGCGATGTAATAGTTTTTATTGTCTTTTAATGGCTCGTAAACACACTTAACAGCAAAAAATAAATATTACCTTCGCAATATGTGTTATGATTTCTATTTTAATTCATGCATTACTTCGTTACATATTATTATAAGTACTCAGTACTTATAATAATATGTAACTAACATTTTACTTTTATAATTGCTGTGTAATTTCGTTTGTCATTTGTAATTGTAATATTAAAATAAACGTGCAACGGAACGTTTTCAAGTTGTACCAATTTAGTTTTGACGTTTGTGAAGTTGAACTGAAGTATACGTGTACTTTCGTATTTGGTCTTTCGAGTTAGCTGACGATTTTTGATAATGTCTCAATGTATTACGTGTCGTTTTGACTGAAAAATTAACGTCTAGGTTGGTTAGATTATTTAAACATTTATTAGATTAATAAGTCTCAGTGAAGTCTTTCTCCTATTTGACAAAGTTTTTACACCATGATTAAAACCAAAAGTGAAATTAGATTTATTTTCTATGCCAGTTCTATATTTGTTTGCTATTTTATATTTGGTATGTTACAAGAAAAAATAAATAGAGGTACATATGGAGACAATGAAAGATTCACGTGTACATTATCACTGGTTTTAATTACATGTTTAGTGAATTATATATTCGCTAAAATATTGATGGTAAGTCATAATGTTACCAACTAAATACTCATGAACCCCACCAGCTGTTTTATAAAATAATTTTTAAATGTTATTTCATATCCTTTAGTTATCTTGGAAGCATGAAAAGGATACAACAAGAACAACATACTACTTTTCCTCAGCCTTAACATATCTTTTGGGAATGATAACCTCAAACATGGCATTGCAATGGGTTAACTACCCAACACAGGTAAAAACGAAATATAGTTGAACTTCAACAACACAAGTCTTTATAACTTAAAAACCCCTATAAGTTATAAAAATAGTCAGTTCTCTACCCCTCATAGCCCAGAAAATCAATCATTAAAAACATGCTACCTCAAGAACCTAAATTAATAATTACAGTAAATTATTTAAATGTTTTGACAACCACTTTAGCATTAACTCATTTAGAATTAATGTACAAAAAAAAATGTTTCTTGGAATTTATTGCTTGCATATATTCACTAGTTATATAGTTAAAGTAAAAAATAAATGTCCACTTATTGTTCCTTGAAACTTTTTAAGACTTGAAAATATCTAGAAATATGTATAGCCACATTAAGCTTACTTTTAAGCCTTTTTACTTTGCTTTGGCAGATATTGCGGGATCAAATCATATTAGTTAATTTTTGTTTTATGTTAATTAAAAATTACTCTTTAAGGCTGTTGTTTAAAGAGATTAGGTGCAATGGTTTACTAGTATCATTCATTTTTTATCTATGTATAGGAAACATTCCTGTGCAGATAGTGAAAGTTGTCTAAGTTAAATGACTTCAAATAATTAATTAAGATATAAAACTGAAATATACAGTTTTAAACGTCACAGCCTTTATTGAGTAAACTGAACAAGTTACTATGTGACAGTAGTATGTTTGTGATTTTATCACAGTTTTTCTATATACATACACAGTATTATAATCTCTAATAAGCTCAACAAGAAGCACTCTAATTAACAGCATGAGTAAAAATGGGAAATACACTTTTTTTAACTCACATAAACCCTTGATAAATTAAAAACCTAGAAACTTAAATATTTGACTTTAGCTTAATAAGATTTGACTCTACTCAAATATTGTTTTTAATATAACATTACCTACAATATTTATATTATATTTTCAGAAGGTTTTATCACAGATTTTGTGTAGGTTAACTATGTTAAAATTTCTTTTATTTTAGGTGGTTGGTAAAGCTGCGAAACCAATTCCTGTTATGATTCTAGGAGTTTTAATTGGGAAAAAAGTGTATCCACTAAAGAAGTACTTATTTGTTTTTCTAATAGTACTTGGTATTGTTTTATTTATGTATAAAGACCAGAGCAAGAAAATGAATGAGCCTCAGGAACTGGGAATTGGGGAAATCTTAATTGTTTTATCACTGATTATGGATGGATTAACGGGAGCCGTTCAGGTGTTAACTTAGTTATCTTATTTTTTTATCATTGTTACTACTACATAATATTTCGCCAGATTGATATTATGATTTAAAAGGAAGTGTTTGTGTGTTTTCACTTAATTTAATAGTAAATCTTTTTAGGAGAGAATAAAGAGTGAGTCGTCCCCAACGGCATACTCTATGATGCTCAATACAAATTGGTGGTATGTAACAAGTTTAGTTGTAGAACTTTTATATTTATTCTACAATAGAAGTTATTTATATTGCGAATTTTTATCTTAAAACTTTTAAATGTCTGTGTTGGCAAAATGCTCATGCGAATTTTTAGTATAATTTATTAAGTAAAATTTATAACCATACATAATATATCAAAAATATATTTTTATTCATAAAATATATATTCAGTTTTTATTATATGCTTGTGACATGTATTTTTGAATTATTTTATATTTGTAATAATAACTTATTTGTATTTATTTTAGGTCAAGCATAATACTTACAATTAGTGTGGTCCTAAGTGGCGAATTTGTGACATTTATTCGTTTCGTCACTCAGAATCCTGAGATTATAATATACTTAATTGGGTTTGCATTCACTGGTGCTTTGGGTCAGCTCTTTATTTGGTACATGGTAAGTGTAATACTGTTCTATTATTTACTGGTTATTGTGTTTTAACCCACTTTCAAATGTATTTGTTTATAGTTAGTTGATAATATATTAAGATTTTTTTAATAAAATAGTGTCAAACCAGATATAATCTAAATTAGTATAACAATTGCTGTTTTATTATTCTATTTAGTATGAAATTATATCTTTTACACTTTGTTACTTTAATATATTTTTCTATTATACTCGCGATTTTGATGACTGAAGAGATAGAAAACAATATTTTTTTGCAGTATTTTGTATTCAGTTCTAGCATTACTGATATATACTATGTTATTAGCCAAATTTAAAAGTTAGCAAGTTAATAGAAACTCAGATTTTATATGTAGTTATAGATGAAAGTACAACAAGAATGTAAAAAATCTATAGCTAAATTATTTATTTGGTTCATTTTGCAAAAAATATATGATTGTACATTATTCTATAATCAACTTGACTGTAGGGTATTTGAATTAATTATTTATTAAGTATTGCTTTGCTAATTTCCAGGTATCAGAGTTTGGTCCTCTGCCATGCTCGGTGGTGACTACAACAAGGAAGTTCTTCACTGTTCTGGCATCTGTAATCATATTTGGTAATGTTCTTTTTACCCGGCAGTGGATTGGAGCTGTACTTGTATTTTCTGGTAAGTTTCTTTTTAGAGGTACACTATGTATAAAATCTTATAATTAACATCTTGTTTAAACTCGGTGTATATTTATTCAGCAGATAGTGATTATTTTAATTAATAATAATTTTTAATTTAAATCTCTTATAATAATCATAATGACAAACTAAATTATGTAAGAGTAAATTATGTTAGTGTATTTTATTATTCAGCTATTGAAATCCTATATTAATTTCGAAATATATCTATTTCAGGTCTATTTTTGGACATATTCTACAGTAAAGGAAAAATCCAGCCGACAAAAAGAACAGCTGATAAATGAGAATCAATTAATCCTGGAAGTGATTCCGTAATATTATAGACTGAACCGTGTTTGTGACAAGTGATTAATATTTTTGTAATGTGGTGTAATAAAGTTATTATTTTAATTAGATAATTTTACTAAATATAATTAATTTTGTATAAAAATGTAAGGTGAATACTAGATACGGCAGATATAAGCAGTAATTTTTAAATCACTTTTTTAAGATTTTTTTTTATATCATATTATTTTTTTAAATTTAAAAAAGAATTTCTGTTATACAGTAAATGATTTAATTATTCTATATATAAAATGGTATTACTACAGGATTAAAAGCTTAAGTTGTTAGTTAAGTTGTTGTTATATTCCAGAGAGTTCACCGTCTTCAGAAAACAAAGATAGCTTTCATTCCACTATAATAATAAAAGCTGTATATGTGATTTCAGTTTTTAACATTTTTGACGACAATTTTGATACCAAAATAGTAGTGAGATATTAGTGAGTAATATTAAAGCAGTGCCTATTTTTTATAACACAAAAGCATTGTAATGACCGCCAAAGCCTTATTTACTAGTAGCAACTGTAATTATTTTTAAACAAATTTATTATATAAAAATATAAATGACGAGGAAAAAGATCCAAGTCCTGATATATTTAAGTATAAAAGCATAACATGGCTTACATGTGTATAGACAATTTCAAATGCTTTTTTTTTATTTAGAAAATAGCCCATCTAGTAAATTAAGATTGAAATGTCTTCCACGTCATTCTCTAATAATTATAATACACGATAAATTGAGATATGTTTTGCTTAATCTAAATTAACCTATTTTGTCATTTTAATACGTTTTTGACATGTAATTTTAGTTTTTTGTAATTTGGCAAATTAGAGATTTTTATTATTTTGACGTTTGAGATTTTTTATAAAGGTATGGACATGTAAGACATAGGCGTATACAACAGTTTTTTATAGAATCAATATAATTTCCTGGCAAGTAACTTGTGTTGACCAATTGGTAATGATGTATATTAATAAATATTTTGAATTAATTATGTTGTTTTTTTTAATATATAGAATTCAAAATATCTTTATTCAAGTAGGCATTTATTTACACGCACTGTTTAATCGTCATGAAATGACGGTCTTTTAAAATAAATTTAACAATGTTTGATCTATTACTTACGAGTATAATATAATCCCTGCAAATGAGTCAACAACCAAACCTCGACAACCTAAACTTTTAGTTGATAGAAATACGATGAACTAAAAACTCTTGTACGCTTAATTTAACAAATTACTTACAATTTTTATTTAAAAGTAAGAAAAGGAAGGTAAGATGTTACCTTGCGGACGAAACATATTACCTTGTGGACGAAATTTCGGCGATGAAAATTTATTTTTATTTCTTATATTTATCCTGTGACATTACGAGCTAAGATAAGTGAGCCACCGCGAATAGCTTTCCCTCTAAAGAACGAACTTGACAATCTATAATTTTCTATATTTATAATAATGTTGTTCTTTGACAACCAGTGCACCGTAATGCACACTAAACTAATGTTATATTCACAAACACTTCCAATTCCCTGCCACCTATGCGTAACTAAAAAAAAAAATCAAATAAACTTCTAGGGCCTAATGTTAAGGAGGTTGATAGTGTGATATTTAGAAAGGGAGCTGCCTTTTTTGAAAATAACAAATAAGAATCTTGATATCAGACCTTAGAAAATTCAATGACGCAGCGTAAATTAAACAAAAAGCGGCTAGTTAGAGTGGTTGAATAAAATGGTCACATTTTATCATTTTACACCATATTACCTACCTACTATTTTACGAAGCTTCGCCTACATCTTGATACGTACTGCTAAGGTTTGGAATATTCTTCCGCGTTTGTGTTTTCGGACCCTTGCATAATATTTTCAAAACAAAAGTGAATATGCAGCTTTTGAGCAAGAGTTTTCCATCCTAGATCGTACTAATCAGCTACTCAAGCTCTAACTAAGCAGCTAAAGCAAACTAAGCAGCTCTAAAATAATACAAATGGGATAATCTAACACATAATTTTACGTACGTAAATAAGTTACGTAGATCTACTTTAATTGCGTAATGGTTTGTTTAACTTATCAACGCTGCAGTGCATTTTACGTGACAATTACGGAACACATTTTTATTTATCTCAGTCTTATGTTAAAATAAAACAGGACGTTTGAAGGGTTTTATTTAAACATCAATACTATTCTACAACATCATTTATTCTACTATATATCGTGAATATTTAATAACAGAGATCACAACAAGCGATTAAAAGTATAAGCAATTAAATAGTTTTAAAATATTAACGTAATTAAAGTGCCTAAAAATTGTTACGCCTAAAACGTAACATTCTTTAATATCACGCCTTGCTCAAGCACCCTCATGTCACATGACTCACTCTCATCTTAATATTTAAATCATGAAAACAAAAGTATTATCTAATTCAAATATTGTTTCCCGTTTTATAATGCATATAAATAACCTAATTTTCATATGGTATATTTAACCATTATTAAATAATGCTTGTCATACAAACGTTTGATCGAAAATATATATATTTTTTTATATTTATTTAAAATTTGTAAATCAGTTAACAGATTACAGATTTTCTTATAAATAACTATATTATAAAAAAAAAAACATTAATTTCATATTATACCTATAAATAGCATATAATATCAAATAAATAAACTCTGATATAGTAATTAAATACTAGAACTAGAATATAGTACTTTAGAATATATATAATGTATAAAGACTTTCGAGCTATCATAAGTACGACTGGTAAATATGTATAAAAGATTTCTTTGTCATCGTCTATGAAACGAGCGACAAAGCTTCTTTTTTCCTATTAAACATTCACTTAGGTAAATAAATATTTATTTTAAGCTTGTGGTAACATAAAGCCGGAAAGGCACAGGAACACTGTCCGATCGCAGCAGAATAGGGAGACGCCTACGAAAAACAGCGAGAAGTCTTGTAGAACCTTCATACTCCTATTTGTCTTTCTCTTTATACACTTGGGCAACATGTTCTGTTTTCCCTTAATCTGTTTCAGCAGTTATTTCAGTACATATATCATACTCTCAGAATCTGATTACATTTTAGATAGCCATAGTAACTTTACGGTGGTAAGGGACTTAAAATTTGATTGTCGTTGCAAATATATATAAAATTTATAACCTTATTACAAATATACTCAAAATAAGAGCAAGAGGAAGAAGGATGAAGGTTCCTCAAATATATGTGGCTGGTAAATCGAGCTCTAACACTGGCACGGTTTTTATTTAAACGGTAGTTTCTTTAAACTTAATCTCAACAAAGGTGGTCTTTGTTATGCCTACTGGAGGGGCCCTGGTTGATGGCTGATGAATTTCCGGGCGAATAACCATCTTAAGGACGATATCTTCCGCCTGAGTTCCGCGTACGCTGGCTTTCGGAGGTAATAGAATGTATTTGCGGCCGTCGTCATGGACAGTGTCATCGGCTTGTGGGGTTGTGTTCCTGTTAAGATATAGCTGAGTTGGTATTTTTTTTACTTTAATCGCTCAGTTGTAGAAGCCTTTGCTATTCATAATGAAACGTTAAATTTTACATATTAACAAATATATTATATCGCTAGCATCGCAGTAGCATCCTTAAATAATATGCAAATGTAAGTACAAATTAATTATAGCTTTAAATAACATAAATAAATAAGCGTGTTAGTAAAGCAGTAAATGAAGAAGTTACTAAATCAAACTTGATTTTGCCATTTTGTTTATTGTCGCGCTTTAAATGAATTTTTCTAATAGTAGGTATAATATGTTAATCACTCAATAAGGCATATAATGATGTCAAAGGTACATCATAATTATATCATATTGATACAATGAATCAGTGGCGTAAGAATCAAGAAATGTTCAAGAAAAATGACAGAACCCTAGCTACGCCACTGCTAGGGTAAATATAATCATTTATTGATATTCGGATAGAGTAGATTATTTGATATGGATGTAAAAAATAAAGAAAGTTCTTTAGTCACGTAACATTATGCTTACAGGTCTTGTCCATTGGCCGAATCCAAGTGAGATGATTGAGCCACGATGCAGTTGTCCTGGTGTAAGTCAAATCTCGGCGGGCATCCACACTTCTGTTTTGTAGTCGGTATTCCGTCAGCACTTAAAAATTAGAAAATATACCAAATATTTAAATAGATCGAATTAACTGTAATATACCAATAAATGTGTAATGATTTAAACATTTTATAATTTGTAAAGTTAAATACTAATATTAATTAATTTGTAAAGTAATAATGAATATAATTAATTGATAACTGATCCGTTATACATTTGAACTTCAAAGTGTTTAACATTTACTTTATACGAAAGAAAGGCTGTGGTGGCGCAGTTTTCACCACAAACGCTATATTTGGTTCCACAGCTAATAAATTATTCAGAGTATTTTTTCGTTTCCTATTCAAAAGACGCTCATTAATGTCATCAAAAAATTTGACCTCCTTCACCTTGCGTTTAAGGGTTCCTCGCACCTGGAATTGATGATGGATGGATTGATGTGACATATCAAAATAATTTAGTTTTTAAATACACCTAGCAATGATAAGTTACTTAACTTTGTAAATATTTAAGATAATAATAAATCATCACCATTCTACAGTAACAAGCTGTGGCGCTAAACCAAGATGAGTTCGCTTGAGTCGATAACTTACCTCTCTGTTTAAAAAGCAGTAATATATTGCCAAGAATGCTCCCTGAAAAGACCTTAAAAAATGTGTCGTGTAGCTCCAAATAGCAAACTTCCAAGACGTGGTAGACACGGGTATGTCAATCATGTTTAAAATATTAATAATACCTAGCAGCGGGATAAGAATCAGCGCAGCTTTGATACTGATCCTGGGAAAAAAGGATAAATTTACGTTAAATTGAACCTCTATTAAATTCCAGATACTTTAAACGAAAATTTACTTGATCTTCTGTGTATTCTCTTTATCTTCCTGCAACTTGGAATATAATTCCTTCAGTATGTATGTCAAGATCACTATGTTGATCTGAAATATATAAGAAGTTATGTTTAAATAGTACATAATCTTTCTAATTTATTATACATATAATTAATAAAAAATATATACACTCTACCATTATCACCATCAACCGGGGCGTCTGCATGATCCAGTAGGTTTTTTCGAAGTTATAGCCGAACCAACATCTGAAAAAAAAGTAATATCTCTCATAGACAATTCGTTTACTTTTAAAAACTGTCACTTAATGTTTACTTGATGGTATGGCAGACGAGCAGATGTTAAGTTTGCCTTTCAACTTTTCAGAAATAGGGCCCTCCCTGTTTCTGAAGAATTGAATGAAGTGTAACTTGAGATTGTAAGGACGATGGGTTTCGGTCTTTTTCGATATTAGTTTTTTTTTTTACTAATTAAAGTTTTATAATTATTTCTTAACCCCTAATACATCATGTTATTTTTAAGGAGGACTTGCCAACCCCTTCGTGGCCTCCGATGATGTCAAAAACAACATTAATTAGCATAGTCGATACAAAAATATTCATAAAAAGCTTGTTGAATGGTGATGATGATAATGAGGATGATGATGATGATGATTATCAAATATTAGTAACCGTCAAAGTTAAGCTACGTACGTGTTATTGTAATTCTGTAGTGTGAACGCAGTCCAGAGAACTGTAAACACGATGGGCATGCCCCAAGCAAAACAACAATAGTAGTTGAATTGGAAACGTCGCATGAGCCGATTAGAATTAAGATATCGCAGATATATTCCTTCCACGAGCATCCATGAGAACATGGAAGTGTACGCCCACTCCAATACAACGTAGCATATTTCGCACACAATCGGCTGAAATAATAAAATAGTTAATAATACACAAGACAATTATATTGAAAATCAATTTGTAATATAAAAGATAATAGCTATACTGCAATAATTACCAATATAAAGTACGAATATATTCTAAATAAATACCGGTATTGACTTATTAAATGTACATAGAATAACATTTTCTGTGAACACGTCACTTTCTGACGGCATTGCTTTGACTCATGTTAATTATAATTTCGCTAAGCATTTTTATATTTTCATTGTTTTTCAAACATTTTTTTTACAAAAATTAAGTTAATTAATTTTCAGAGTCCAAGCTGTTTATACCTTTTACGTACTTAAATCTAATTTACGTTCCAAAAAAATTGCAAATTTTGAATAGATAGAGTTCCTAAGGGCGCTTAAGTCCCAGGTTCGAATGTTAATTAAGATGATAATTTCTTGAATTATATACAGATATTTATTTATTCATACCGTATAGGCTATTCCAGTTTCACTTTCATTCAAGAGCTGGTCTAAATATATAACCAGACGACTTAATACCTGTGCTATCATAGCACCAAATAGGTTCCTATGTATCTTGGTGCGGGTATTTTGAAGAATCCTGAAAATAGTACTGGTTGGAATAAACTATACCATTTACAACAAAATAACATATTACTGGACATATTAAGTATATTTAGAATAATTTGATTAAATAACTAAACATTTAAGATCGTAAAAAACCTATTTCTTATGTTTTTAGATATTTTTTTAAGTAATTCTTAAATGTGCTTACGTGAAACAAGTAAATATGTATATAGATGTTAAGAGGCATAGCAGTGAGGTGATAAATCCACTTATCTCTAAGTAGCGAGTCGCGTATATGATGCTGTATTTGTTCTGAAACAATAAAAATACCTATCTTCAATATAATCGTAAGTACAAACTAACATACAATAATTGTTTAAAAAACATAAAGTTCAATATAATCGTAAGTACAAATTATCTAAATATTACATACAATAATTGTTTAAAATCTGAAACGAGAATTTAAGTCGCCAAAGCTTATGAAAATGCCTGACTAAAATTTAATATTTTTCGACTAACTGAGCTTCTAGAGAATATTTTTTATACGCATTATCGTCATTATTGACTTTAAGAAATAAATATATTTATAACAAAATATTCATTTGACATCAAAAGTTCGAATGAAAAAGTGTCAAGTAAAGTCTATATAAATATGAATTAAGGCAACAATTATAGGAGCTTAAATGAAATTATTCAAAACCTTAATATATTTATTACTTGAAAATATATTAAAAGGACACGCCTCTTCAAATTCTTGATAGAATATTCGTATCACCAACGGTGGGTGGCACCGAGCACTGCTTCGCAATATTAAACCTAAAGCCGTTCAGTTTAATCCTTAAGTCAAGTGACTTCATGATATTATTGAAAATACGAGTAGACATTTTCTTCTGCTTTAATTATTATCTTCCAACAAGTAATATATAACTAAGTACTTATCAGACGTGATACATTCAATATAATGATTTTTGTGGATACTCCAATGTTTGAAATTGGAATTGTTACAATGTAAACTTTTTACTGTGATGAAATATTTTCACGGGACTAATTTTTCAGTGCAGTTGTAAGCGCCACGATCGCGGAGTAAACTGCTGCGGGTGGGAGTTTAATATTGCTGGCAAATATATCTATGGACTCTCTTTTGTCAATAAAAATGTGACCAACATTCGTGACTTGTTAAAAATCTCGAAATACTACAGTAATTTTTTTTTTATGTACCGTGCTAAATCACTAGGATCCAAGTCTTAAATAATTGGAAGCCATCATTGAAATGTATTATAGAAATTTCAGTGGCTTCTCACTAACTTTTGTGTATAATCTTGGCTCTGTTGTATGCGCCATCATTAGTGCCGAAATATCGAAAAATATGTAATAAAGAAATACATGGTAAATATCTTGTTTTTTATTATTTTATTTCTCGTAATGTGCGTAAGTCATTATCAAATCTACGTAGCAATATTTGTACTCAAAATAAGCGGGTAAGAGTCTCCATCAATTGGATTGGAGCGCCACCTTACTAACATCTTTTTATAATACGATTTTAGTACGCTAGTTGACCCAGCATTTAGTATTAATTTAATTGGATATTATACTTAGAGGTGGTAACCGCAGTCTGATGATGAAGCTCATGATGAGGTACAAAAAAGGATGAGGTTTAAAAATAATTAATCCAATCTGGTAATAGTATGAACAACAATAATAATTAATCAATTAGACAAAAAGTAGCAGTACTGATAAAAATCCGGCTTCAGCGGAGTGAAACAAAATAAATATTTCTAAGAAAAAAGTATGCCAAATAACTTTCTGATTAATTTGATAAAGTATGTTTAAAGTTACTACATCTTATGGCCCTTATATAAAATAATCTTAACTAATATTGAAAACGTGATGTATTTTATACGTAATGTATTTTTCTTTCAAGATAACATTTGCTTCATTTCATATTTATTTTCATCAATATAAATTTTATAGAATTTCTAATATCTATAACATTAATAATCAATGCTTTTCTCCTAAAATATTTACTGACGTTAAAATTTTGAAATTATTTATATAAGATATTGTTAAGGCAATAAATAACAAAGTATAAAATATCCATTTTCAGCAAAATAAAATACAACCTTTCCTATAAAAAAATAAATAATATATACGGTAAATAACATAAAAGACATCAACGCTCCCGCAGCTCACGTAACTCTACGCACTGATTTGTCTTTCAAGTCGGCTCTATAGTGATTTATTCTAATCATATAAGAATGTATAAAGTTATAACAAACATACATAAAACTTACACATCTTGTACAGTTTATTTGACTGAAATCTACGGAGCCTAATTTTTCCAACAACTTTAACTGCAAAATAAACACGATCACATCGTAACCAATACAGTAAAAGAACATTTTGAAAAAAATCTGAATATATCTAAATATAGTCAAACCGCGATTCGAGTTCGAGCGCTCTAGTGCTGTAACATGAGACGAGTGTCTCTGGCTGCGGCTAACAGGCAATAGAGGAGGCTTTCAGGGTGTGCGGTCCACGCATGCGCACTGTGCCTCAGATATTTATCGTATATATATATAAGGTATATTAATGAATGCAACTGCGCAAACCAACGTTATGGGCAACAGGCTGTATTGATTTTTACCATTTTACATAATACGCTTATGTACTGGGTAATATATATATATATATGGTATATATATCTTCAATATGTGTTTATCCTATTTTATATAAGGCGTTGGTTAACTATTTGTGGATAATACCAAAATCTAATGTTTGAGCGAGATGAAATGTTACATTGAAAAAATCATTTTTCTCTCTTTATATTCAACTTAGTGAGTATCAGTTTAGTTTCCGACTGGGTCACAATATATACACAGCTCTTCTTGAAGTGTCCGAATATGTCAAGTCTCGATTGAAAGTAGCCTATTAACTGTATTAGTCATTATTGATTTCTCTAACGCTTTTAATGCAGCTAATTTTGACAAACCTTTCGCTCTCCTGGCTCAGTTACATATTTCTTCCAAGGAGACGAATTGAGACTTCTTAACTGTTCGTTTGATAGCAGGTTATCAGCATTGATAATACTTTATCAGATTGGTGCAACCTGGCTTCTGGTGTTCCGCAAGGTGGTATTCTCTCACCTCTTCTGTTCTTAATGTTTATTAATTTTATCCCCTTTCCTATGTAGACGATCTTCAAATCTATGCCATGCTAAACCAGATTACATCAATTCAGCTATCGCTGATATCAATACAAAACCTGAATTATATTCAAGAGTGGTGTCAAAAATCGGTATAAATATGAATCATAATAAGTGCAAAGCAAGAATAATTAAAATAGGTTTTATAACATGTTGTACCGGTTAAGTAAAGTAGTGTGAATATTCCTTTTCATGACTATAATATAAATTTCATGTTTGATCTAAGCTACTCGTACATTAAATTAAAGTCTTGAATTAATAATAGAGCTTTTAGTTGAGAGCATTTTAAAAATAAAGATGGAGAATGAAGAAGTTTATTAATAAGAACAGCTAGTTTATTAATAATTTGAATAATTTCTAACCTTATTTTGGACAACAACTGTGTTAGTTGTCAAAAATGTGGCATATTTATTTTTATATAAGGTATTAAAACTTTTTTGTATATCTAAGATGGCCCAATCATTAAATATAATTGAGTTTTTTTTATTATTTTATTAACAAATTATTTTACGTTCGTTAAAAATCTTAATCAAAGAGTGACATTCATAAAAATAGTATTTTATAGATTATTAATTAATGAATTCCGAAACACGCGCAAAACACGGACAAAATAATAAATGTAATTTCAAAGAAATCGAGAGGATTTAGATGGCCGATATACTCGTTTATATTTTTAGGTGAGTATGAGTATATTTTATTCTAGCTTTTACCAATTTAGCCAATTTAAAAAAGTACAGAACTTACATCGTCCTTAATGATGTCAGCGACCACCCTCTGGACATTATTTGGTAAACAGCTGGTGTAGTTTGTCCAACCAGTGTTATGGCCAGGACGACCGGCCCACTTTCCGGATGACCCGCAGAAACGGGATGCGAAATCTGCAGGGCATTTAATAATTGGGTATTAAGAGTGTGAAAGAGATTCCGCGTTCTTGTATTATGGTGAAGCTTAGTTTGTGGTAGGTATCCTAGCGGTATCTCTGCCAGCTAAGCTAAGCCGCACCTAGTCTTTATTCGTTACTAATAGTAACTCGTATATTATGTTTCGTATATTTATATGCACGGTATTGTTATACTATATTTTTTATTGATTATATATTTCTATAAAGTAAGCACTAAAAAGCTACCTGACTTTAGAAACATGTAACTCTATTGATCAATAGGTTTTCCTTACCAACTTTCTGGATAGTTCTATGCGAAGGTAGACAGGTTCTTTCGTATATTTGTAGAAGCACATCAGAACTTTACAGATTATAGTTATACTTGTGGAGCTTACTGTCCCATGGGAAACTAACATCCCCAAAGATCACACAATAAAGGTAAACTAGTATTACGGACTGTGGGAATCCATGGAATGCTAAGAAGCTCCGTCTCTTAGGTTGCTGCTAAGTAGTCTTTTCCATACATCCATTTATTATTTTTAGTAAAAAGCTGTCACAGTTATTGTTAATCGTATAAAATGAAACTCACGAGAGGGATCGCTAAGTCTTAGTTTCGGGCATGGTTGTCTTACGATGGTATTAGCTTCAGTTGGAGGCCAGCACAAATACGAATCAAAGGTAAAATTGCAGAATAAAGAACCTGTGGAAAAGCTAAAGGTTAGACTGTATTACAATGTTACATTAATAAATTGGCTCGGCTTGGCTGCCATACATGGACAAACGAAATTAATTACATATCATCTACACAAAGTGATTTTACAAAAATGTATTTATAAAACTTATTAAAATTAAATATTACGAAGGAAAGGTTTTTATTTTTTTTATACATTTAAAGTCATATGTTTAGCCATTTTTGGCCATACTTATACTTTTTAATTTATATAATTCAATCGGACATAATATGGTGGCAAAGGACTCCAAAATTACTTAGCAGGCTTTAGCAGGTAAAATGGTTCACATTTTGTATATGTTTGAATTTCAAAATCTATATAAGTCAAACTAAAAAATAAATGTATAAAGATACATTGGACTCGTGCAATAATGTCCAATAAAGTTCCTAAAAAAAGCTTTCAGCTCAGTTAATTCATTTTCATGGAAGGTTATGTAATTAATGATATCTTGGATATTGTGAATATTTAAAAATACTATTCAGTATTTACTATTCATACTATTAGTACTAAATGCAGAAAATAAAAAATAAATCCTTTTTTAATTCATGTGCTTGGACGCTTTTTGTGCTGGAAAACGTTATGGGTAAGATTAGTTTAAGCTTCCCAAAATATCAAATTTAATTTTCTTTTAGATATATTTATATTGTCTCCGAAATTCATTACTCTCAGTCACTATTTTATTTCAAGGCTTGTTTTTACATCTGTACTCCAAAATATAGGGTTTATGGGTTAAAATAGATAATTGCTAAAATTATACTTGCAATAACGTATATACAATGAAGTAAACACAATATATTCTCATAAAAATAATTTACTATTTAATAAGATCAAAAATATGTCAAAATACATTAAAAGATGGATGTCGCGTTATTTTAAAACACATGTATTTAAAATTAAATGAAAAATAATCTCGCAAATATGGTAAAAGTAAAAGTTTTACCTCCCATCCACGTTGCAGGCGAGCTGATAGAAAAAGAACACGATTTTTTGTTGGTTCTAGGGTTGTGAGTAATTAAATATCGATATTTTCATAGCACTAAAAGTGTTACAACCCTTGAAAGCTTTTTGTGAAATGTATGTAACCGGACAGCGATTGTTTACAGATTGATGGCACTCTATTTAGCACTAAGAGTGACTAAATATATTTTATACGATTCATTTTGTGTATTTTGATATAAGTACTAAAAGCAATTTTACGTTTTAAAAATCACTACATTATATTTAGTACAAAAATATTTTTTGTTTCATTTATTTTACTGTATGTTTTATGTTATTTTGTTGCTTTATTTTATTGAATTGTTGGTCAATATTTTTTTATTTTTCCGTCTTCTTGACTCAGTATGCATTAGCCTATGTGGATTAAAGCAGGTTGAATTATAAAAAAAAATGAGATAGACGCGTTTAAACAGTAACGAAAAGAAATGCCCATGTCCCAATCAAGAATAATTCCGAACTACTCATCGTTAGATGGCGCTACTTGTAGCTTCAATCGTGCCTAAGTCCAAAATATTTTATTAACGTTCTCCAATTTTGTATTTCTGGGAAATATAGTTATATTACGTCCAGCTTCATCATATAAATATGTTATGCCCCGACGTTGTCTCCAATACCCGGATAATATTTATAATAATGCAGCGCTTAAGGTACAAACTTATTATAAATAAAAATAAAACAAACATGTGCTTCTAAGCAAAAATACTTTTCATAAGTATATTTATATATGCTACATAATTATAAAAGAGTTTTATAAACTCTATAAGGAATATATATTAATGTTTTTAAATCTTACATTACTTTTTATTAAAATTAAAAACAGAATACAACGGGTATCGGATTCAGTCTTTCACTTTAGACACCAAAAAATTTAAAAAAGAAAAACATATATATTTAGACTACTAGCTTAAAACTTATAACATAAATATACTAATGAGCCCAAGATGTTGGGTTCGATTCTTATTCGGTTTAATTCGTTTTGTGATACACATTGTCGTTCATAATCTTCGTGTACTTCGTGCCCTTTGTTATCTCATGAGACACAGGGAGTTATATTTTTTAATGACTTTTATCTGTTTTGTAATCACATGACAACTTATTGCCCTGAAATACACTTCTGTCCACTTTCGATTTCTCCTAAGAAATAAGACCTCTGGGTCAGTTATATACAACTATTAAAACTGTTTGAATTTTAATTTTCCACACCCTTTTAAACATCAACTTCAACAGATGCAACAAAAGTTCCAATTATAAATAGTTCATTGACAAGATTTTTGAAGTTAAAGTTTCGGTTACAGGATTTTTTTTACTACAGTATTTTATAAAAATAAACATCACGTTTTATATTATTAGTGTACATGACAAAAAACTGGAAAGTAGCTAATTTATATATTAATCAATAAATAGATTCATTCATGATAAATATTACTTGCATTAAATACAATTGTAAACACAACCCATAGATGTGGTTCAGCCATATTGAATACGTGCCACATCCACAGTTTTTCTAGCAACCAGTTTTTATTTCTCATAAATTTCGTGCATCTGAATATGTCGGAACATGAACAAACCTTTCGGTGAAACGGTTTTAGGGCGCTTTGCAAAGCTTTGTTTGTATATTTAATCCAGTTACTTCAGGGGTTTGCACTCGCAGAGAGTACTACAACTTATAAACTTGTATAAAATGGAATATAGCTAAGAGTAACTATATTTGACGTAACTTAAATAGATATAACGTACAAATTGTAATTTTTACATTAACGATGATAATACCTTCTCAGCGCAGTATTAAATCCTCTATAATGGCACAGTATTTGATAATTACCATATTTGCAGATGTTCATGGACTCACATCATTTACCAGCGAGTGCAACGTCGTCGTCCGTCCGGGCTTAAATCACCATGGCAACCATTTTCATTATTGCTGTATGTCTTGGCAACAGTGTTTGACAATTACAGTATTCGACAGCGCTTCATACAACAAAAGTATTTTGTATTAAAGGTGCCGTTAAATCTTTTAGTTTTATTCAGATTTTAACAGGTTCTTCCTTCGATATGGGAGATGAGGAGCCAGCGACACTTGATGGTCAGTTCTATGAATACGCTAAAATGATGGATAAAAAGCGAGATGGATTAACCATTACGCTGTACTTTTCTGACTTTTGGATGCGGCAGTGTAAGATTTTAGACGACAGGAAAATAACAATGACTGATACAGGAATCCTATTTAACAAGTTCTGGTACATTTATTTATGTATTTCTAATGTATGTAAATATGTATATATAAACTTTTTCAAATTAGACTTACTGCCATTTCTTTTTCAAATAGGTATTAAATATTTAGTTTAATTTAAGATATTTAGTTGTTCGTGCAAATTGACGGACTTCGTTCCTTTGTAAATTGAATTAGTTCTAAGGTAATTAAATGCATACCTCGTAGTTGGTTTATTAATCTAATTCGATAAACACTGTTAGATTATAAGCTTATTTAAAAATGATAATAATAAATATTCGGATAAATCCACACAACGCCATCTAGTCCCAAAAACGTAAAGCTTGTACTATGGGTACTAGACAACTGGTAAATTATATAAACAATTTTTGTAAATACGTACATATTTTACATAAAAAGAATACCCAGACCCCAGAAAACTATAAGTTTTTATACAAATATTTTAACGAACTTAGTCTTTTAAATTAATTACGGAGCATTAATTAAGTGGATTTAGCAACATTTTTAATAAAATCCTGATTTATTTTTCAGTAAGTCGGAGATAAATTGGGATGAATGGAACGTATTTCTCGAGGAATTATGTGAACTAAAAGAACTAGACTTAGAAAAAACACAGGAAACTTTAACAAACTGCGGACTGCCCGGTCAGGTCCCTGTGCTCGTGCCGCAGTACAGGGACTTTTTTGCTACTTACAAACCTAAGGAGAAAATGCTTTTCTAGAAAGTGTATGAAATATGATTAAAAACGATATTAAATGTTACCTAATTTCATTTTTTATATAGTAAATAAAAATAGTATGCCTGACCACGGCTAATCGCAATCTACCTAAAATACAAATTACGACAAACATTTATTAGAACATTTCTATCTTAATACTAACAATATTAAAGTATTAACACGATAGAAATCAATAATGTTGACAAATTCAATATTCAAATAAACCAATATTATTATTCATCCCAAACTACCTTGATATTCGAAACTATAATACTGCAATATTTTTTTCTAGACTTTTCTATTTTTATTGGTAAATATTATATTTTTATAAATTATGATATTATATTGAGGATGGAATTTTATTAATAATACCTCTTATTCTGTTTGCAACCGTACCCTCTATTTTCGTGGAGTTAGAGAATTTATTTTCAATTCAGTTTACAACACCTATTGCAAAATATATATTTCTGTATGAAAAGCTTTGTAATGTTGGAGAAAATGGAAATATTTTTTATTTTTTTTTCATTTGCACATATTTTTTATTTTTTTTTAATTTGCACTATAAATAATAATAATTTTCAAGTTGCCAGTTATATACTATTTGTGTTTTAGATGGTTCGAATTTTCCATTTAAAATTATTAGTTTCGCTTTATAAGACAATTTACTTATAATAAATATATTGTAATGAATTATTTATATTTAAATTAAAGCTAATACTTACTATTTAATGTGACTTGTATGTAACGGTTGATGCAATCCTGTAAGTTGACCGCTGGTGCATCGCTTAAGGTGATTGTTATATTTTCAATGATCTCTGTGTTCTCCATGGGCTGAAATCAAAAGGAATTTAGAAGTAATGTATAGTATATAAATATTATCTAAAATAAAACATAAATGTACTATATTTATAAGACGAAGCTTCTTAGCATTCCATATATTAACCCTGCCTGTGCCGGGCTCATCGCTTTGTAGGGAGAGGAGTCCAGTTGATTTCGGTTTATTCACCGTAAAAATGTTTAAAATTCAAAACCCGCATTAAAATATGACATTTAACTTTTTATAACCACAACTCACGGACGGACAACTGCATTGTTATAACATGATTATGGAGCATTTTAAATTATTATCAATTTATTTTTAAAGCAAATAGTTTAGTTTTTACGAGATTGTGAGGGACGAGACGGGACTATGGACTAAGTAGAAACACAGAGAACTACCAAATAGAATTGCTTTTAGTGTGATAGAGTTCTACATCTTAATACAGCATCTATAAACGAACGGCTGTGTCTTAAATATATAACACCACATTAGAAACATTTACACAGAACATTGACGGCTCATCCATTCTATTTCTATATTCCGGAACTCTAAAGGGAACGCACTTGTTCAAAAACATTCTTGTATTTGGTTTTTTACATTTAACAATTTTCTTTACAATTTAATGTATTTTAAATGTTAACAAATTCGCGTTAATTCTTTTTTAAAATTAAATTATAATTTCAGGATCAAATGTAATTCACAAGCGTTTGAAAGTCACATGTTATTTTTTAAAGTATATTCTCATTTAATGAATAATATTAAATTAAATTTATCAAACAAAGTATTTTATATCTAACAGATAATTAGTATTATATAAATATAATTAGATAAAACATTAAAGTGACTTTTAGAAGTTATAAGTTTAATTAGTGGGAAATCACTAAAGCTATCTTGAGCTATAAAAATAACAAAACTAACTAAAAACTAAATAGTATCTGAAGGGCCTGTATTATTACTATATTTATTGAAATAAGCCCTTCAGATAAAAATACTCTCCAACTTCATATTAATAGTGTAATTTTGATATATTTCGTTAGATCAAGAAATAGACGATAATCTGTACAGCTATTGCAATTTTAATGCTAGATCATATTCAACAATGCCTATTAGTGGCCTTAACTTTTATAATACATTTATTTACATTGTCCGTAAGTAATGTAAGAGCGGCAGAGTTTGAAAAGTTTGTTGTGATTGGAAAATCATTTAAGATAGTTTCAACAGCAGATGTACGCTCAAGGACGTAATATATCTGTTTTACATATTTTATTTATTTTTAATTCAATCTCCTAGACTTGATGTTTTGCTACTTTACATTCTTTTAAAGGTTTGGAATAGCATATACTAAATATAACTAGTAAATATTTTTTTATATTTATAAGTAAAATCGGTCTGCAGTTAATATTATTTTAAATTATTTCTCCTGTTGCTTTAAAACTAAAATGATTGATAGCAGTAGTCAGAGTTTAATGTATTGATTAAACATTTGAAACTTGGAATCATATTTGTTAATATATAGGGGGCGCTAGTTGCGGAGATTCTAGTAGGAGCATTTTAGTAGTAGGGGTATTTTAAATAATTTATTTATTTAGTTTTATGGATTTTTTTTATGATATTCAACACTTATTGAATTGTCGTATAGGTTTGGTATATTAATATTAATTAACTGTTTACTTCAAATAGTTTAATTAAATCATTATTCATAATCTTCTTAATTTGCTCAAAGTTATAGAGAGGGTACCTTAAAAACATTTGTGTAGCCAAACTATTGATAGATATAAATACTTTATTATATTTGAATGCACCCAATATTCACCTACTAGTTAACGTCAATCTAACTAGTTAAACTTTTAAAAACCCGGTTAGACATATAATGTATAAGCATTCTTGGATAACGAACGAATAGTACATGGAAATTTTCATAAGAAAATAAATTGTCACTGAAACTGTTTTTTTCACTTCATTTGTACTTTAGTTTCATAAATTCAAAATTTAACTTCACATAATTTCTTTAAAAACTGATTAATGGGTAAAAAAAAATTTACCGTCATTACTTGTTAAAAAAAATATTTCAAAATTTGATTACATTTTCACTGTATAGTTTAATTTTTAATAAAAAGAAAAATACAATTAGAAGAATTATAAATAATCACTTATTGAATCTGAAAAAAACTGAGTTTAAAGTCTGTGATAGAATGTTTAAAAAGCTTAAATTATTTCACTGCAAATAAATAGGAATAAATTATTGACGATTCATCGGTCACGTGTTTCGTTCAACTGTTTGAAATAAACTTCCTAAAACAAATACCCAGCACTTAAATATACGTTTTTAGACCAGACGTGTTATGTATGCTTTTGCGTTTATATATATATATATATATATATACATACAAACTATACATACATACTAATACTAACATACATACACTATATACATACTCGATCGTGATTATTTTTGACACAACCAAACGGAATTACAAATATTATTAAAAGCTGTAAATAAAATGAGGCAATTTAAAAAAAATTCACCCGTATAAGAACAAGCTTTCTTCAGCGAAGGCTTTGTACATAAGTTTTATTGCCTTAAACAATTAAAATGGTCAAGCGTTTACGGTTTTTCCGCAAGTAAAATTTTGACACATTATAAGATTATAACCAAATTCTAAATGTATTATCTTATTATAACACCGGATTTTTGTTTGTTTGTGTTTACTAAATGTTATAATAGTACATAAATATATATATATAAACAATTATTGTAATAAATAAAATCGCTCACCTGAAATAATGTAAGATTGATATTATTTTTTTTAAATATTTATAAAGAAAATCAGTATATACACAACCACACTTCAACTTGGGCAAGGCCAGAATGACTTCTTGGTCTTAGGTGTGTGTGTGTGTGTGTGTGTAATTTGCGTGTTTCGTGAATTCTCTTCGCGCTGCTCTGTTATATGTTGAGCCCTTCGGTGTCAGATTAATAATATAAACAAACAATAGAAACCAATTCATTAAATATTTTAAAATAGAAATAGATTTAATATTCTAAGATGTATCTTCGACCTCGATGGTCCGAGTTTCCATACATAATACTCTCGTGTAACATTTATTTCACATGACAACAATCTGTAAATAATTAATGAATGGAATTAAGCTTAAGCTTTTGAAATACCAACTAAAAGCTAGCAGTGGAAATTGAAATTCGTATTTACAATGCAATTTTTTAAGCTTTCTTGTTTTATAAGTTTTAATATATGGCCAAAAAACTTATACATAGTTATCCATTCTGAAAAATGTACAAACTCTTTATTGAACACAATAATATTTTAGTTTATTATGTTACATAATATTTCTGAAGAGATTTTTCTTATTCATTTATCTGTATCGAAAGTGGTTGTAGAATATGTTCAGCTGTTTCAGAAACATACAAAAATTGCAAAGGAAGGCTATTTCATTTAATAACTGTAACTTTAGTATATAATCTTTTGTAAACCTAATTAAGAATATATTTTTTTAATATTAATAATATTGAATAAGATAATTCATATTTTTTACTAAGATTTATATTTAATATATCAAACTAAATGAATATCGTAGATTACTTAATTTAATTACTTTATATATATTATACATTATTTGAATTGTTGATCAATAGAATATAATATTTGGGACTTATGTTAATGAATTATAAAATGTTGACAAATAAAGAAAGAATAGAAGGGAATGGAAATGAAATTGATTATTTCTGTAAAGGGTACAATATTTATTAAAATTATTTAATAGATTGAAAACAACTTCGTTTTTAAAAATATTTACAACCAGTAACCTGCTCTTTTGCATATTTGTTTGAAAATATCTGCCGATATGTTTGTACAACGTGCACTGGAACGTTTTCCAGTTATTTACTCTGTAAACTCATAGAAAAATATTGAAGCTTTTAGTAACAGCGATTTTTTTCATCTTTAAATATCTTAATATGAAATATAATATGTAGATTTATACTTTGAGGAAATATAGAATACATATCAATAATTGAATAAAAATTTGAAGACAGATGTCTCCGCATTGCTGTAAACTCATTCAAAACCAAACCACCTTCTCGGGGAAACTGAATTTTTCTATTTTTTTCTTGGAAAGAACCTAAAAAACAACACAGTATAAGAACACAGACGTAGAGACGATACCGTAGAAGATGCTACAATAAAAAGCATTAAATGGTTTATTTAGAAAGTTTTAGTACAATGTATGTTCATTTCATGGGAATTAATTCATGTTAAAAATAATACTGTAAAGTCAAAAAGTTTTCAGTAATAATGAGATATCTGAGGATTTATCTGCACATAGTTATTCTATGGCCAACTCACTATATTCTGCTCCATGAGGGGTGCAGTTCTGGGACTTATACGGCTTTACTGGATTACAACTATTTTGATTATCGAGAGCAGCGGCTCAGCTAAATCAATTCTATAGCTTTAACAATATTTTTTAACCTTAAGCTATGTAAAATTCTACTTACGGTAACTATTTATATTATAAATAAGAAAAGCTAATGGCACTTTTGTTTGTTTTGCCAAATTGTTCTAGTTGAAAACTACTTACAAAGTTTCAAAATATTTCTATTATTACTTTTTTATCAATATTTATATTTAAAGACGGATTTTTTGAAAATTATCTTCGGTTCGGAGGACGTCTGATATCATCTGACGTATGATATCATCATCATGAAGATCTTCACTCACCGATCGGAAAACATTTCTCTATCTGTCTGCCTGTCTGTCAATGTCTGTTCTTATTTTTAACCCCCTTTTGATATTTTTTGTGTAATATGCATACATACATACTTCGTATACGATATCTAAGCAAAATGGAACAACAGGCAAGTAAAAAAAAAAATTAACTTCAAAAAATACATATTATGTAATATATGCTGAATATTATAAAATAAAAATAACTAATATAGCCCGAAATCTTCTAATGAAAATCTGAGAAATTAACTAAAAATGCCCTTTCAATTAAATAAAACAAGTTAATAGTATTGTATAAAACGATAATAAATACGAGTTTCGTAAATACGAGTACTTCATTGCGTTGTTCGAACGCCTGCACTTGACTCAACACGTGTAACTCAACGGGGGTTCGGTTGACGAATAATTCAGGCTCACAAATACATTCCATGCATCCCTTAAGAAGTCAAACAGAGCCAATAATATGTGCTATGTATGTATAATACATATAAAAATAGGTCATACAAAAAGGGTCGTTGTTAAATTTTAACAAGTTTCGTTATTGAATGATAATATAATGTTACAAGAATTCTTGAATTCTTTCAGATTTTACATTATGAGAATAAAACTTAAAGTCAGATATATCATATTATATATTGTAGTAGTTATTTTCAGTTGTCAGTTTTGTAACTATTATTTAAGTTTGTTTTTCAAATAGTAAGTTGTCTTTAAATCTATTCAGATACTCGTAGGTAGGCGTAGGGCTTAGCCCTCTTTGGTATGGACTGAAGAAGGATTTTTGTGTATACATATTATAAAATCATGGTCTATTCAATGATATTATTTTCATTGAAGTACTATTTTAACACAATTACAAACTAAATACGTAGAGAAAATATATAAATATTAACTTTTAGAGGTAATATACATACATACATATCTAATGTATGAATGCTTAAATGGTATCGATGTGTGAGTACGCCAAACGATACTTTTCTTATAATTATTATACTTTCAGAGGTTAACGTGTACATATATATGAGAAAATAAAAATTGTCCGTCTGAATGTTTGTATTCGTGTCACGCAACAACTAGAGCACGCAATTGAATGAAATTCCCTTATTTGTATTTCTGACAAACTTAATCAAAACGGAAACGGTTAATTTTCACATTTCACCTAGAAGCTGAGTTATAAATATCGATGATCAATATTTTTGATATCAAAACGAATCAAATTTTTTTTTCAACACTTGATTTATTATCCAAATATCAAGCATTTAATATAGTAGAATCACATATTAAAAGTAGTACTTTATGTTTTATATAAAGTATATTATAATTTATCTAAAATTACTGAGTAAATATTTAAATTGTATATAATACTAGCTGTTAACCGCGACTGCGTCCGCGAAAAATTCAGAACACAGGGCTCGTAAGAAACTCCTTCGCTCGAGCTTTTATTTATCAACATTATTTCATTAGTTTTCTACAAAAGTCAAAATTAATATTTCAAGGGAATAATATAATATAGCATAGATCTAACATGAAAGTTATTTCTAAATATTGGTTAAGACATTTTAGATTCGTATAGCGTACTTTGAAGATTACCACGAGAAAATAAACTACAAACATATAAAATTTACCTCACTATGCTATTAGTATAGACTAAGATCAAAAAATGAGATTGGCCATTGTTAAAGTTGAAAAGGAGCTGAGAGCTGTATTTCTATAATAAAATCGTAATCAATAAGTTAATTATTTACTTTTATACTATCAATGTCAAGTTTAATTAGTCTGATGTCTAATACTCGTAGATTGTCAAATGGCCCAATAGAATTAAAAATATAATATACATTGAATTTACAGTATTATGTTTACTATAATATAAATTTAACTTACACTTTACCCTCAGCAACACGTGGTCGGTTATCCTATTAAGTTATAACTTATACAAAAGTTTGTATTTTAACAGAGCGCGATCTCTTGGATAGATAGTTACTCAATCCAGTCAACAACTCTTACCGCCATCTATTAGAATAGTATGGAACTAACAGATAATTGTGAATGTCAGATAATAAATAAATAATGAACAATAAAATAAATAAATAAACGTGATCGAATGGGATAAAAAGTATCCTACGTCCATTTCCTGGCTCTAAGCTGCCTCCCCACCAATTTTCAGCCAAATCGGTTTTGCCGTTCTTGAGCTATAAATAGTTGAACTAACACCACTTTCTTTTATATATGTAGATAAGTACCCGCGACGAAGTTCATCTTGAAATATAATATCTTGATATAATCTGATGTTAAATTAAACTGTTTAAATTAAAACACTATTTGAATCTTAGGCAAGATAATATGAATTACCATCTAAATACATAAATAACATTAAATTATGCTCAGTATGTTATTTTTCCAAGATTTTGAAAATATTTAAATTAATAAGCGACGTTAATATTAACCCTTTTTCAAATTACAATTTAAAAAAAATGACTATTAAATTGCATTCGTAAATTGTCAATTAGAATTTATATTTTCATTGATTGATATATTTGTGTATAAATGATCAAATCACGATAACAAAAAAAATATATAATTATTATTAATATTAGGACACTGCCCTCTCTATATTTTATGGTTATATGTCTAGGTCTGTTATGTCCAGGTCTGAGTCTGTTGATAACAATCGGCATACACCTACAACTACTACAACTTTAATGATGTGGTTTGAATGATATTAAGGATGTTGCCGATGATTGGATATTATGGTTGCGGAAACCGTCATATCTGTTAATTAAACTGCTTCTGACGTCATGCAGACGTCACGGCAACTGTTCGAGCACTCCAGACAGATGGAGATAATTTGAATATTAATTGGAGTTATATGTTATTGAATTTATATTCAATTCAATTAGAATTTATATTCAATTCATTTACAATTTATATTCAATTCAATTACAATTTATATTCAATTCAATTAATTAATTATTAACTTATTTTAAAGTTAAAATAAATTATTTTAGTTTCTCTTTTTTTTTGTTTTGCGAGTATTTAAGTTATTTGTGATGTTTTAAAGCAAAATTGAAGTAAATTAATGTAGAAAAAGTAACTAGTTGCAATAATTTTCGTTTTCGAGATGATTTTAGGATATATCATTTAATATTTCAATTTGGTCAATACTTTTTCATTTGCTTTGATATCATTTGTTGTCAAAAGTATTATTATATTATACGTGATTATAAAAAATATAAATCAAAATTTTTTTTATTACAAATATCAACATAATATATAAAAACAAGATTTATATTTTTGATAGAAAAAAAATGCTATAATAATAAAGTGACAAATATTAGAGATTTTTCAGTTTGGGTTTGTGGTTTCGACACTAAGACGTGGACTTGTATTTAAAAAAAAAAATTAAAAAGTGAATAAGAACCTTATGGTATAGATATTGAGTTTTAAATTACATAAAAATATTCTTAGATATTAAGAGTCTTAGCTTTAGTTCGTGTGGTCGCTGAACAAAATATCTGCAAGGTTCACGAGCTCCCAACATAAAACAAAAAAAAACATACTTTTCATGTACGCGATTTTTTTGTAGCATTTTTCTTTTTAAATTATAGCACAGGTACTTACGCAAAAAATATTCCAATTACTTATTTACCTTAATTCTGCTTCTTAGCTTTTTGGTAGAATAAAACATAATAAAACAGATTCTTTTCAATCAAAAACATTGAGGTAGTAATATATCTTGCAAGTTCAGAACAAACATGTTATAACATGTACGAAATACAAGAAAGCGTTTTTTAAATATTCCAAAAAAAAAACCAGTTTTTAAATTACATACATTTTAAAGGAAAAATTTATTTTATTTGTAAGTAACTGGTATCTCTTTATATCGATTACTACTATTAATCCCTGAATTATATTACCTTTGTATTTTTTTTTCGAATCCCTATCCTATTATATCGAAATTGTATTAGTAAAAAAAAATATCTTGAAGTGAAATCTAATAAAGCTCTCACATCCATATACTACATATCTTACTTCATTATTAATTTTACGCATTCTGATTTTATTTCACGCATGGATTGCATTTGAAATAAAAATATTTCTGTACATCTGATAGGATACATTGATTTTTTGTAAAGTTAAATAACTAAAGGTTTATTTTGTTAAATATTAAAAATGAATAGCATACAGTATTTAAAAGGTATAATAGTAGTTATTTTTTCAGAAATTATTGTATTCTGTATTTTGGAAGTGCAATGTAGAAGAATTCAGGATTCCGATGAAAGTAACTTCGGGGCCTTAGATTTTAAAAAACTATTTCATGCTATTAGTCGTACCAAAGAAAAAAATCTACCCTCCACTCTCAATAATAGAAAGTCCGGTGGATTTAGGGAATTTGAATTGAAACATCTCGTTAACATTGCCAGAGACGCTGATACGCTGAAAAAATGGATGCGTGATGATACAAATGCTAAAGCGGAAGAACCAGCCAAGCAACCAGTTAAAGATGAATTGGCCACCATTATCGAAAATGAACTTTTGAAAGCTTTATCAAAAAAAACATCATCTATCCTGGATAGACCTTACTTACAAAAGAAAGGTAGAAACGATTTCTTAGTACTAAGACCAGACATCAATGACCCCTTTGTAACTATTATTCCTAATGATATTTATTATAATGTTGAAAAAAAATGTATCAACTGGTTAGATGATTGCAATCAAAGAGGGTTACGAAATCGGTTACTACAAAAAGTGAACTCCCCGTATTAAATATATGATTGGTATGTCAATAAATTTGAATGTTTTTAATATTCCAAAAATATTTTTTTTCTAAGAGCTGATTTTCAAACACTCAGATGGAATAAATGTTACACTAAACGGACGTTCTAGAAATTAAAAAAAAATAAGACATTTCACGTATATCTAGTGTAAAGGCAGGTTCAAATTGTTTAAAATATAGCTTTATCGTTTTTATTGATTACATGGCAGGTACACCTGAAACAGATAAACTGTAAACCTATTTAAAAAAAAATATAACGAATCGGTTGCAAAATAAAACCATCAAATTTAATATATTTTTTTTTATTGTTAATTGCATTTATTTATTTAGCAGTAGTATACAATAAGATATCGTAAAATGTTTTGAGTTCGGATAACATAGATACAATGAATTAATAATCACGCGGATTTATCTTCACATTCTGACTCCTTAATAGCTTTTGTAAGTAGTGCCGCGTTATTTCTTATATTTCTTAGCCAAGCTAAATACAACAAACACATTTTATGCGAATATAATATTGTAATATCGTATAAAATATGTAAAAATTGATAACTTAATCAATGGCAATAAATTTAAGTTAAATGCGACCGTAGTTGACTCTGCTACAACAATGTTTATTTCATTGATATTATTACATACGTTCATGATATTACTAAATACTTAATATTAGAATATTCTTTGCCTTTTAAAGTTGGCATTCTATCTAATTATCTTAAAAATAAAGGATAAAAAAAGCAAAAAAATGGCAGTGGTATAAACTAAATAGAGATAAAACCACTTTTGGCACAAGACTTTAAATGATATTGATATTAAATAGCAAAACAATCCGTAACCAATTCTCTTGGAGGTAATTAGAAGGAAAAAGTAAAAAAAATATGTTTCCACTATCACTACAACCATATTAATTATTTATATTAATTTTATGGCACCATATACAACTCTCCGAAAGAAATAACAACCACGCAGCAGGAAAACTCTTGAATTAGAAATGTTGAATCCATAACACTATAATATATTTTATATCTGGATATATTTTTCAATAATCTATATATTTTAAGCTAGCACTATTGCCCTGCCTGATTATTTATCTTAATACCAAATACAAGGTAGGTACGAATAATCTCTTTAAAAAAGTGATAAGTTTCCAACCGACATAATCTTCAATAAAATATGCAAGACGGAGTATTATTATTATATATACTAACATATACACAAATAATTTTCAATTGACATTATTTTGCTGGAATCTAATGTAGAGAGATTGTAGTACATTCATTCGTAAGGACTGTATGTCTGAGTTAACTGTGAAGATTGCCTGCAACAAAATAATATATATGTTATAAAGGTAAAAAAATGCATTCGTAATAAAATATTTTATTGTTAGTACCTTTAGTCATGTAGTAATATCGTTGAATTTTAGTATAGTATCTAGGTTGTGAATTTCAGGATCTGAAAAAGAAACGAAGACGCTCAGTGAAAGGTATTGTATTATTTTAAAGTAACTTATTTAGCAAAGATACATTTGTATTATCAGAAGGCTGTGTATTCTTGATAACAATAGCTGGTCTGTATAAAAAGAATTGAGCAATTTTTGAAAGCGTACCCGAATTAAGTTATAGAAGGTAAGTTTTTAGACAGTAATATTTTTTACCTATTTTACCTCTAAAATATATTTTTTAAACATTTAAAAGTGATATAAAATAAATAACATAATTTATTTAAATATATAATAAATCTATTTTATACATTTATAAGTCAATAGTTAAAACAATTGTATAAAAATATTTTTTGGACAAAACAGATAATAAAACTAAATTAAATAAAAAATGATTAATTCATCATCAAACTTCATAAAATAAATAGACACCGGTAAAACTAACATATGTACATACCATTTCCGAAGTAGTAGATTACATATATAGGGATCTTTATATAAGTTTGATATAAAGCTTGAAAAGGACGGTACTAAGGCAAATAGTAAGCCACCGAATAGGGATGGTCGGTTATTGGAATTAAAATAGTATCTGGGTGGGGGAGACTCAAACATTCCAATTTCTTCGAAGAAAGGATATACATCAGGGAACATGGAACTAAGGATTCCAAGCAGCATGGAATGAATTTGTCAATTTTATTAGTTATTAAATATTAGTAATATATTAAGAAGATAAGTCAAGTGCTAAGGTTTAAACAAGAAAAAAATATTTTGAAACATATCTAGGTATGATTGCTTTTTGTGATTATTTTGTTATATAAAACTATTGTTATTGAAGGTTGTTAATAACTTTTATAAAAAACATGTTTTAAAAAGGTCTCGTTACTTACTTTGTGCATTGCTCAGTATTTCTACCAGCAACGGCTATTCTTCCCAAGTCTTCACCACGGCCTCGTCGAAACTCTACTTGTTCTATACACCCTACGAGCCCGGGGTAACTTATGTACCTTTTCAAATGCTCGGGTACGCCACCTGTAAACGTTGATATTGTGTAACTATATATTTATTCTATTATACATTAAAAATTTATCTGTTTTGCGAGACAAATGCTAGAGAGTTCCGTTAAGTGACGCTCAGGTGGAGTTATGTAATAGTTTTTCGTCTCTACATTATTGAAGCTTATATTTTACCTATATAAATATTGGAATCGACATTCATGACATCCGAGATTCCAACGGTTCTTCCAGTTTCTGTTACCGAGTCCACGGTCAGTTCCACATTTTTGTCATAAAAGAATTTTACGATTATCTGTAAACGACAAGTAAAATTAAAGCAATGTTACAAATGCTAAAATTTGTAATTGAGTTTCTTGTTTTTGAACATTTTATAAATTCAGTATTGTTGTAAATCTATAAGATGTTTGATGTATGTGCAAAAATAAAATCGTAACGAACACTAGCGATCTAGATTCGAGACACTACCGAAGCTAATATATTATTAGTTTTTGTTTTACCGTATGGGCTTGTCCGTCAGTCACAAATATTTTATTATTGACAATTTCACTCCTTCCACTTCCCGTATCCCAATCCAGGACAACTACTCCATTTTCCACTGTTATAAAAATAATTAAACATTTTTTATTTATAAAGAATAACTTTGATTTATAAATGAGCTGTTGTAGTTAAGTAAATGTACCTCGTATGAGCACATAGTCGCCTTGATTTGAAGCCTGAGCTTCACCCTGATATAATAAGATTCCGTCCTGTTCGGTGTGGAAGGAAAGGGCTATGAGGGCAGGTTCGTATCTCAATTGGTAGTACAGTACGTTAGCCGGCAGTTCCAAATAGCCGTTGCCGCTAAATCCTACGCTTTGCTTCAAATCGACATCTGAAAAAAATATTGTTTTAGGAATAGGAAAGTGTTTTTTTTTGAGATATTTAGGAGCATTCGTTTAAATTAACCATAAAAACAGACAAACTTATTTTAGCCCCAAGTTTTTAATACCTATATATCTGTTAGAAACACTTAAACTAAGTTCAATTGACTAATAAAATCAATGTATGAAATAGTGAAGTTTATGTGTTATTTAATGATATTTGGTTCATCTTGTTTTGAACGGTTGAGAGAGGTAGAGATAGAGAGAGATAGCGTTAACTAAAAAAATAAGAAGACCTATAAAAAAACTATAAACAGATAAAATTACAAGACTTACGTGTTTGACAATTGTTAGAACCAGAGAATCCAAGTGGACAGTCACAAGTGTAGTTCATGACGGATGTCCTATCAATTTTGCATGTGCCACCGTTTTGGCATGGCGAGGATGCGCATGGGTCGATTGGGCGACTGACTGTTACGCGTCTTTCACAGAGCTGTCCAGTGAATTCAGGAGGACAAGTGCAAGCCGTTTGTCCAGAGTCCAGACAGTAGCCATTATTGCGGCACTGACTACAGATTTCCTCGTCCTGTTTTATATCAAATTTTGGATCAGTTTCAAAAATGACAATATTGCATTTACTATAAGCGATACTATAATATTTCTACTTTACTTCCTTGTATTATATATTTTACTTACAGAAGATATATCACCACGCTCATAGTTCATACATTCCTGAACATAAGCGGACTCGATGGAATCATTAATCAGATCTAGATGATCACCGGAGACAGTAACCTGTTTATTAAAAAAAATAAACGATATATTACAATCTATACTATACACTATTAAATCTATAGGACTAATTATATAATGAAATTATAATTATATCGTACTAACACTCAACTACACATATAATAACTACGTTCTTATAACGATTATAAAAGTAATATTTCTTAAAATAATATTGCATTTAAAAAAAAGAAAATTTATATTTTTTATTACGTACTTCCTTGATACATCCACTAAAGCCGCCAGTAACTCCAGTATTGTTATTCAAAAATTTAGAATCATCGACGCCTCCGACGAATATTGGTGTATCTAATGTAAGTTGCTAAAAATAAAACGTAAGCATTTTAGGAAACCTTATAATATACTTCGAAAATTAATTTATTTTTTTATAATCAATACCTTTTTAGATGTTAAAGTGGCTTCATAGTTTTCATTCATGTTTATTTTTAATGATACAACTCCTAGAAGACGCGAAATACTGACGGTAGTCCATGTGTTCGGCTCGAGAGTCCTGTTGCTTATAAGGACTACTGGTTTTATTCCTGAATATAATAAATCAATATTTATTTATAGAAAATTTATATCATAATAAAGTAATAGATAAACTTGGTCAAGTCTCAAAGCAGTTGTAAGTACACGATTAAATAATACTTTTATGTACTCGTATCTATTGTTTATTTTATTATTGTTCAATAAAAACTTGAAAGTTTTTTTAACGAGAGATAAATTCAGATAAAGTCTTCAAAGTATTCAAATTCAGTAAATCTTTACAAAGTTTTTTTACGTTAAAACTGTTTAGAATGAAAATAACTCACACATATGTTTTGAAACAATATTATTTATTTTGTGTTCACAAGATGAGATTTGTTTACACAGGTCAATAATTTAAGTTGAGCAATTCTCACCGTTTCCAAGGTCGTAGCGGAACTCCAGGTGCCGATTGTGTACAGTAAGGGAGATGAAGCCACCGTAGCCGCGAGTTGATTCAGCGCAGTACATTATTATACCGTCTGTGACTGGAGGCTTAGCCTTGATCTTTACAGACATACGTAGATAACGCGAGATTTTCGGGGGTTTTACAGCCAAATATGAGATTCCAGTGAACGCTGGATAGTCAATATTCTGTTTAACATCACAGCTGCAAAAGTAATACGTAATTATAAAATAAAATTATATAATAAAATATCAGTTATAAAATGAAAACTTCTATTACTGAGAATGTATTATTGTCTTATTTCTCTATACTAACTTTCTGCCAGTGTATGGGACGGGGCAGGCACATTTATAGCCATCTGCGGTGTCAGTACATTTACCAGGACCGCATAGTCCATACCGACATGCTTCCCCGGTACGGTCGCAGTTCAAACCAGAATACCCAGTGGTACAAATACACGTGTAGCCTCGCTCATTTCGTGCTTCCTGAAAATATAAATCAAATTATTTTTAATCTCACTTTAATTAGTCACTTATGTTAAAGAAAATAACTACACACATTTTGGAATTTCGACGTATGTAAAACAAAGTATAAGAATTTTATAAATTCTTTCATAGTGTTATATTAATTATATTTTTTATTACCTGACAAACACCATTGTTTACGCATAGATTTGGAGTACATGAATTACATTCTCTGACATTATGCTTGGATATACTCTCTCCCATTATGTTCTTCTCTTCCTCACCTAGTATCAACATGCTAACACATCCAACGAAACTGGAACGAAAATTTATTAATTATAAAAAAGTAGGGATATTATATATAAATTAAAAAAATATGGAGAAATTCCACTCACCCGGTAGCTTCTTGAAGCTCAAATGGCAGTTGGTCGGGTACACCTCCAACGTATAAAGGTTCGGATAAATCTAATACCACATATGAATTGGGCAATTCAGCAATGAATGGATCGGTGTTGTCAACAGCCATCGTTACTATAAAAACATAAGAATATTAATAAATGTACTTTAAACTTTAAACGATACCATATATAAATATGGATATTACCTCTAGATTCCTTTCTACTTAAACGAACAGTGTGCCAAGCGTTAAGTTGTAATGGTGGATCTCCTGTCACAACAAGCGGAGTTGTTGTATCATACTTTAGAGTAAACTTCGGGACGCCATTTACTAATTCTAAGATCAAATAATCACCCGTCTCCTTATTTTGACTATTGTATAATATAACTCCGTTCTCATCTAAAACATGACGATTAATTTAAAAATATTCCTTCGTCAGGTTGTGCATCTTTTGTTATTTTATGTACTTACCAGAAGGTTTAAATGATACTTCGATATTGAATTTAACGTGTGCGTCTTTTAAGGTATTGAGGGCTAACCAACTATCGCCATTAAATTTGGGAATGACTCCAATTACTTTAAGTGTGACCTTGTAGTCTTTCCCACCACGACTGTTTGAAACTCTACATATGTAAGTACCAGCATCTGCTTCTGTTACATTGTCTAAATAAAGTCCTCGCTAAACACAGGAAAAACAAACTTTTCATTAAACTATTAAACTATTTTTAGTGGATTAAGCTTGGGGTATAATATTTGTTTTATTTTTAACTTTAAACCGACGCTTCGACGAAGGAGGCGTCAGCTTCGAAGACAGAATGTAGATGTCTGAGACGTCATCTACACACTGTTGACATCAGTGTAGTAATAGTGAAAAACTAAGAATATTTAAATAGCTATTTAAGCTTTAAGAATTAACTGAACCTCATTTTGTGTAGCGGTGAGTGGACTTTGAGAATACTCCCTTCTCCATTCTTTATAAGCAGATTCCCCCAAATCAGAAGTACATGGAAGGTTTACATTTTCTCCCAAACGAGCTTCTATTGTCATGTCATCTTCGTTGTTTGGATATGTTGGTTCCCGTGATCCTACAAAATAAAGTATAAAAGTATAAAAAGTATAAAAAAATGAGACATGTTTAAACACATTTTAAATGTATATCTAATAATAGAAATTAACATGTATCCACCTATAACTTCAAGATTGAAGTCCTGGTATGATGATTGTGTGTAAGCATTTTCTCCAATACATCTATAAACTCCAGCATCCGCCTGCTGTACGTTAGATATTTCTAGTATCGCACCGGACTCGTAATACTGTGTAAAAGTATATAGTAAGTTAATATTAATTAATATATTATATATATTATTTACACTATAAGATACGTACATTAGACGGTACATATTCATGAGTGTTGTATTTTTCCCAGTGTACTCTGACGTCTCTGGATTTACCACGACATAATATTTTTACATTTTCTCCTACCCTAATCGGCATGCGTGGTTTGTCAATTGTTACAAAAGATGGCAGCTCATTTCGGGCTCCTATAAATAAAAACATAAGCATATAAGAGCGTTATTATTATTATGTAATATTATAATTTTAATTGATGTATAATTATTAATAATAACATAAATGTTGCAGGTACTAAACTACCGTACGTACTAATAAGCATGCGAAGCGAATGTTATTATTTAAAAAAACTGTTAATTACATATAAGGATTTTTTTAACCAGGGGCATATATTACATACAAATATATATATGTTATAAACTAATATAATGCAAAATACAATACTTTGTAAAGTTATTCAATTAGACGTTTACCATTACCGTTATATTATTACGTATTTAAAACTAAGTTATTAATAAAATATTATAATTAAATTATTATTCATTCAGAGACAACCGCACCAGGACCCTGACAAACACAACTCTTAAACCAAAAGTTACCGGTATGGTCGGTTTTTCGATCCAACAATTTCTTCCATAAGCGTTTAATTCTCGTTATGCAATTATTCTCATCACTTAAATCAGAACAATCGTCGAAACCATCACACAACAAATCTTCGTCTATACAACCGCTGCCATCAGAACAACGGAACTGGGTTGCCAAGCAATCATAACCTTTGCGTAAAATAAAGATATAAAATCAAAGTATATTTTACCTGATTATTACATTAAAAGGATACACTATAATACCTTTAATATAATTACTAATAATAATAAGTCAAGTTATAAAATAAAGAAGGGTACAGTTAAGATGTTAGTCATCCAGCAATCCCGCTATGCATGCCACTTATATGGTAATGTATCAGTCTGGTTTAGAGGACTTTTAAGTAAAATAAATGCCTTTGGAAAGTCAGCAGTGAGAGAATAATGAAACTAACTAAATAAACGACAATGTTACTGATATATCTCACACTGACCCTCGATTTGAAGAGTGATGTAATTAGTGGTTTGCCTTCCATATGCGTCATTTATAATACACACATAGTGACCCGTGTCAGACTTCTGAGCAAGTCGAATGAAAAGAGAGCCATCATTCTTCTGGCTCACAGATCGCGGTAGTGATCTTCCATCCTTCGTCCAACGGATTCTATACCCAGGCTGTGTGACGTTACAGCTTAGATGCACGGCTGACCCGACATGCGCGATCTGTTCGTTATCGTGAGACTCCGATGTCGTGCGATGTGCCTCTTCTATGAAGTGTTATTGTTACATGCAATGGCATTGAAATTAAATATCTGAATGAAATAGCTTTAAAAATGATCATTCAAATTGTTCACCACCACAAATAAAAGTTACATTAAAAACTTATCGTACTCAAATGCGCAGCAAATAAATAAAACAGTGTTTTATCCTCAAACTAATCATTATCGAATTATTTTCGAGTGTACTAAGTAATACATAAAAATATAAAATAGTAATCGTGAATGTGCCCCAATTTAAAAAAAAATTGTTTCGTGCTTGTGAGGATTTTGTATGTGATAAAGCAAATATTAAATTATTTTGATTAACGTACCGCTCACTATAACTTTAGCAACAGCAGTGGCGTTGGCTATTCTATTCATTGCTATGCATTCATATTCACCGGCGTCTTCCACTTCAATGTTGTGGAAGATCAAAGTCGCGTCATGTATTTCAACGCGGCTAAAAATTTTAATATATTTTTTAGACTAAATACGTGGTTATTTAAAATTTCACATTTTTAATTACAAACCTAGAATTCAATCTATTGACTGGTCTCCACGCAACACTGAAAATATCATCTCCTTCAACATCACATACAACAATTGGTGAGTCGCCAGGATGAACAGTTTGTGTTGGGGGCCTAAGAGTTATCCTAGGTGGTGCCATAACTTGAAGACTTGTGTAAACAGAATGTTGGACGTCCCCAGAACGTTCGTTAATTAGAGTGCATTCGTACCTACCGGCGTCACTCTTAGAAGTCTGAAATAAATAAAGTTACCATGGTTAAAGACCGGAAGAGTCTCCACACTATCAGTATTCAAAATGCTATTATACTATTTGTCGTTTATGTTAAAGACAGTGATCTTCCCTCCATCCAATAAAACCGAACATGATAGATAGACTTCCTTACAGATCTAGTTTTAAATCACGTCAACCGTGATAGTATTTCAAGGTTGATATATTCCGTCCGAGTATTCATAATTTACTTACATTGTATATAATTAGTTCATTTCCAACGACTTGAGCATTATATTGTAACCGTGGTCTATCCGAACGATTCCATGAAACTTGATAGCCAGATGTGTTGCAACTATAATAAAATATTTTTAGATTTTTAATAGACTGTGCTTACATATAGTATGTGCATTGCTTTATTTTATATCAACCCACCTAATTCGAGTCGTCTGTCCTTCGATAGCTATCAAACTGCTTGGTTCATTTTCTATATCATATATGTCAACACCACTGCCCGAATCTATACATTTTTATTAGTAAAATATTATTATTTACAAAACTAACATGTATACAAAAAAAAACGTTTATTATTCTTAACTTCAAAATTAAATGAAAAGTCCCGTACTAACCGTAATCACCCGTCCCACCGTCACCTCTTTCTACACGAATAATGATTTGCTCTTCGGCCGTACCAGCTTCAGAAGTAGCAATACATATGTATTCTCCTTCGTCGCTGTACTTTACTTTCGCTATAGTAAATATTGCCCGTTCTGGAGATGGCGATACCAATTCGCGGGAATCTTTACGCGCTGCATGAATAAAATAAAACAATTAGACGAAAATTTCTCATTGTTTTCTAAATTTACCAAAATATATCATTTGTTACATACATATTATAGACACTAGTGGTTTAGGTCGTCCTTCAGCACGACATTCAATCCTAACACTATCGTCTTGAATTGCTACGATGTAGTTTTCCGGTTTGATAGTTATTACTGGTGGTGATCGTACTCTAAGTGTAGCAGTAGCGCTGACACGACCAGCCTCGTTGGTTGCAGTACATGTATACTGGCCCTCATCATTAACTTCAATAGTATTAAACCTTAATATAAAACAAATATAATTAATTTTGATTATGAAGTTTTAAAGCTAAAATTATGAATAGAAAGTAAATTTAAATAAAATTAACAAACACAACCTTTTTGTTATACAATCTAGAATATGACTTACTGTAAAGTATTATTCTGAATGATTTCAATATGGCTTGGAATAATTGGCAGACCTCCATTTCTACCCCAAGTAACAACAGGAGCTGGAATGCCTGCTGTGACATGACAATGCATTTGAAACTGGCTGCCTAGAGCAACCGCACTTTCTCCAGGAGGTATAATTTGGGCAACAGGCGCTTCACGTTCTGTAATATTACAAAATTTAAATAACATTATAGTATATAAATGAGTGTACTGTTTCAAAATAAAAAAAATAATTTAATTTTATGCAAATAAGTTTTCATTTACTTTCTATATCAACCAAGAGATAGGACCCTGCTACGGTTCTACCATCTACAATTCCTTCACAAAGGTAATATCCTTTGTCACTATCTTGAGCGTTTGTAATGATGAGCTCATTTTCTCTCTGGCTGGTTCCTGGCCCGAAAGGTTGTTCATGCTATTAAAACATTAAGTGTTATTAGTATATATTTAGAGTATACAATATTCTTGAAATTAGTATCATATCCTCTTACCTTTGTCCATCTTATCGTTGGTAAGGGATATCCATGAGGGTTACATTCAATTTTTCCAATACCTCCCGTAAAAATACTGACACGTTTTGCAGATATTGTTACATTTTGTTCTTGAGCGGGGGGACTTGTGGTCAATACAGTTAGAACAACTAGCACAGGATCGACCTGGTATGATGTGGTCTGACAAATATACACTCCTTGATTTTCCACTCTTGCATTATCAACAGATAAGATACCGTTAACAGATCGAACATTTTGCAGAAGTTCAGTGCCATCTTCTCTGTAATATTAAGTTGTATTCGTAAAACTGAAGTAAACGACAAAAAAAATAAAAATTTCTATAATTACCAACCTGACCCAATCAATAGTTCCAACAGGTATATTAACTGTTCCAGTACATGCTATTCTTAAATTTTGTCCTTCGTTAATCTGTGGTTCAGATGAGGATACAATTAGCTTGTCGCGAGGTCTACTTACTCTAGGAAGAACTGTTATAAGCGCTGTACGGTAAGTGGCTCCAGCTGAGTTAGTTGCTGTGCATCTGTAAGATAAACGTCAATGTTTATAATTTTTAAGTTTTCATGAAGTGTCAAAACCTATATTTATGAAGTTTTAATGTAGAACTGTGTCTTTCAAAAGATAATAATTGCCTGTATTCTCCAGTATCTTCTACGTTAGCTCTTTCTAATATCAGCAATGAGTCAAAAGTTTCAACTGCTTGAGGCAAGGCACGTTTAGAAGCCCTTTGCCAACTTATTTTCGGAGCAGGATTACCAGTTGCATCGCAGCGTAGTTCAACTCTATCTCCTTCGTAATATTCCTGTACTGAAGGGCTTATAAAGACTTCTGGTAATGTCACACCATTGCCTAAAAATAGTTTAAACATATAACAATATCCAAGCTGTTCTAAAATTTATATATTAGTAAAAGGAGATATTAAATATACATCTGTTTATTTTGCATACCTTTTGCGTAGAATACCCAATCAGGTACAACTAATCCATACAAAATAAGCATGAAACACATTGAATATTATGATATATTGGACATTATATAAATGGCGAACTTGGCCAGAGTACAAAGGATTAAAATATAAGATACATAATTATTAATATATATATAATGACATATTATTAAACTCTATAAATTATTCTAGCCTATTTGGAAATGAGAGTGTCTGTTAGAAAAAAAAAATCAATAACAAAATAGATTTAACAACATTTCACTATGAGTAATGGTTGAAATGTATTTTTTTAAAATATTATTACTGTACCTGGTACTTTGAGAGTAGCAAACGCTTGGCCAGTTGAAATGCCATCACTGGTCTCACAAATGTATTTACCAGTGTCAGACTCTTGCAAATTAGTAATAAGTAGCATTCCTGTTCTCTGATCGATTTGAGTTCTATCTTGCGGCAAATATCCATCCGCCTTATACCAATTCAATTTTAATTTGTTTCTATAGTTACGGCTCTGAGCCTGGCATGTGAAGTTAACTGTACTGCCTATTTTTTGAATTTTAATTGTGGGTAAGCTAATTTTCACAACGACAGTACTTTGTGGGGGAGGTAGTCTTGTTGTTGTATCAAAACCTGGGTCACCAGCTAAAAAGAAAAGAACATTACAACTTTCTAACATATTAAATAATTAACATAAAAAAATAATTCTAAAAATTATTGACACCGCAGTCTCGTCACAATGAAATACTCCCGTATACGTGTATATTGGTATACACTTATATTATCACAAATTGTACAATGTTATTAGACGTAAAGGACACAACAACATATATTTTTTTAAGTTTTGGACGCCAACATGTTTAATGTATGTATGTAGCCCAATAACATAAGCGTAACATGTATTAACCTAAACACAGGACTGGACAACGCAACAGAACATCACGGTTTGGCTACCTTTCTCTGGCAACGTGGTAGACAAAACCCCTAACGTAAATCCTTTTTCAGTAATAGTTCGGCATTCATAGATTTCTCCTTGCCGCTTAGTATTCCAGAAAGTATGCCAAATGTGGTCACCACGCCAACCATCTTTATATAATTTTGACTCAGTATAATGTTTTTCTGGTTGTATTTCCAGTCCCTCGAAGTAAAATTTTATGCTCAAAGGTTCGGGGGCTCTGTACTTGCACGTGAATGTAACACTGACTATCGATGAATTATGGAAATCATCGTGTAGAGTAGGATGTAGTTCCATGATCAGGCCTGGTAGTTAGTAATGTTTAAAAAAATATAAATATACTATATGTAATATTACCAAAAGTAGATAAACAATTAGCATATCCAAAAAATTAAGTTGCCAACCAGGAATAATATAGGTTTAATATTTATACATTTTTTTTAACAGGTATTTTGAATACCTACCAACATTTGAGCAGTCTGGCCCAGTGTAAGGAGGAGGACAATTACATATGACCTGGTCATAGCTATTTATTTGGCAGTCATATCCATTGCAATTACAGCTTTGACATTTATCGTTTCGGTCTTTGTAGTATCCAGGAGTGCAATGTTCACAACTAGTACCAGTGTAGCCAGCAGGACACCTGCATATCTACAAGATTATTTATTCTTAGCTACTTTTTTAATGTATATTCAATAAATACTTACTGTTTAGATTTGAATACTGACCTCAACACCTTTAGCTGCAGGTGAAGTGCTTTCAAGTCCTTCAGCGGCAGTATCCATTGAAACATCAGCAATTGAGGTAGAGTGAATATCTTTACTTAAAGTTGCCTTGACTAAAACCCTATTAAGGTTCTTCAATACAGACATAAAATCATAGCGGCTGACAGGGGATCCAGTGTTTAATATATACCAATCATTCTCAAGCAACGGAACTTGATAACTCTAAAAAATATAGCCAAAAATATAATATTAAATCTGATTTTAATAAAAAGTTACTATTACATATAATATTTGTATTTAAATTTTAATGAACCATGGCTATACTATTCTATATGTATTCACTTAAATTATATGGGAATATACGCCACCGATTGGAACCCATTCTGGGTTCTTATTCATGAGCTCAAAGCATGGCGGACTGGCGGACTTTTCCGATACAACAAACGTAGCAACAGATAACATATTACAACAGAACATTAAGTAATACAACATTTTATTGTGTTAATATTTGAATATAGTTAATATAGAACTCACTTGTGCTATTCCACTTTTAATCGGTACTGGGTTGGTCCAGTAGATAGAAATACCACTACCAATTAAAATGACATCGTTATCAGTAGTCGATGTAATATCGTTTTGAGCTTCGAATTTTTGTGTAAGAGATAAACTTCCGCCATAAGACAGAACTCGGTTACCTGCGGATATATATTTATATGCATTTAAAAATCACTATTAAATTAAATATTTGAACAGAATGTGTAATATTCACGATTTTAAACTCAACATTTAAATAAGGATTTTTATCGTATCGTTCTAAAATTAAATATTTGCACATACATACATTTCGTGATAGTGATAGATTTTTTGAATGGTTAAAATTTTTATGATAATTATAAATGGATGCCCTTCTGATAATAACCAGCAGACAATATTATAAATATTTTCACAATTATTCTTATTAAAGTAGCTTCAAATCTACTCACAACAGCAATAATAATATTACCTGGGAAAACCGGTAAAGACCAATACATTTCTTCGGATGGGTTGTCAGAGAATATATACGTAAGTTCACTTTCTTTTGGAGCAGCTTGGAATTGGTCATTAATGACTTGATCCGCATTTAGGTTCATTAATGTGTATCCACCATTATTCTCGTCGAAGATAGGAGCACCTAACGACACTCGGATGTAATGGCTAGCCTGCAATATAAATGCGGGAATTTAAGAATTTTAAGGTGAATTTGATACATTGTTGTTAACATGTTTTTACAAGTTTTGTTTTGATATTAAATTATAAATTATTCTTACTTCGCGACAGTCACTTGTTACACCGGAGCAATAACAAGAATGACAACCAACTGGGTTATTGTAATCTAACCCAAATGTACCAGGTCGGCAGCGGTCACAAAATTCGCCAACAACATTTTGCTTACAGAAGCAACGCCCTGAAGCATCGCATGCTGTTTCTTCGCCGCGTGGATCACAGCTGAAAGTTTTAAAAATAATAAATAATTGTTTATCTTATTCCTTGATAATAATGTTAAATTAATACACACTTAAGTGCATGAGATTCCAAATAATTACTCATACATTAAATTCCCATACTAAATTTGAGAAGATTAATTTAAGTCTCGTAATATTTTTTTATATTAAAGCCAATGAACGATATTTTTTTTTGTAGCTTACTTGCATGTCGGCCGTTCTGTGGGGTTTTGGAGAACGCAGTTGTTATATTGATCTCGCTGGTAACCATAGCTGCAGAGTTCACAGTTGTCTCCTTGGGTGTTGTCGTTGCAGTCCTTTAAATAATGAATTGCTCGTTATAATCTTCTTTAGAAAGATACTTTTTTTTCTTTTCATAAGCTTTCATTTCTCTTTTTTATTTTAAAAGTAATACAATTAACATAAATAACGTTCTTATATCAAGCCAATGAAGTTTTATTTTATCTTAATATGTTCTCAGGAACCACGCTCTCGGTCTCACAGATTATTTTTTGTACTTTACTTAAATTACAGGTAAACTTACATAGCAAATGCCTGTTTCTGGATGACAATTAGATGAATGTCCATTACAGTTGCACGGTACACATTTTTTCAGATAAAGTCCCAAGTCCCCCCTACAAAACAACGTATAAAATAAATTAGGAAAACAAAATGTTTTTTTTAGCTTCAATACAGTCAGCTTCAATAACATTTCAAGGTTATTCACCTCGTGAAACCTGGAGCGCAGTCTTCGCAAGATGTGCCCACATGACCGACAGGACAAACACACATCTCAACATGTTGTGCCAATCTACCATTTCCGTTTGGTTCCGCTGTTTCAATACTAGCACTAACAATAGAAGCCACATCGCGTTCCTTTGAATAAGTTGCTTTTATTAAGATAGTTTTCACATCAGCCAGTGCGAGAAGGAAATGTTCTCGAGTAATTTCTTTACCATCAGCCCTAAAATCCAATAATAATATTATGTTATTATCATTTGATTGAGTTTCAAAACGCTAGCCCAGAACTGAACCATTAAATCACCTCTGCCATCCTTTTTCTAAAAATTCAACTGTGGCATTCAGATAACCGTTGTGGTCGGGCACAAAATTGCCAATGTAATGGAAAGTGAGACGATTATCCTGTAAAATAAGTTTAATGTATTTTGTATATTAAACACCAGTAAAGTATAGCCATACCGTTACACTCAATACTTTAACACTTACACTGATCAACTGTACGTCAGCAGCGGTGTTACTATAATTTTGTCCCCTCGAATGTGACACATGCTTCAGTTCATAGTTGAGTAGACCCCCGTAGGAAGTAACTTTATCTCCGGCAAAACTATAAGCAATTATAACTATACCATGTAACTATTCAGTTTTTCAATGTAATGCACAATTATTTTCCATGTCCAATAAAAGTAAAGAAAAACAAAATAAATATTTTTTTACATCGTTTTTAAGTAATAACTGTTGCATCATAAGTGAATTTTGATAATAAATACACACACATCGACACTTCTACATTCTGAATAAACATATTAAGACTATTTAAAAGTAGCTTGAAAAGAAAACTTGAATAGCGTATTATAGTAAAAAAAAGGTCAATCTAAAATTAATACGATTTTGTAGGGTTTCTTACTTTTTACAACTTTATTAGTTTTGAATGATTGGTGAGTTAATCTGTTAACAATATAATTATACCTGGCAGGAAGACTCCAGTATAAAATAGAAGATTGGGAGCGTTCATAGTCTCTGAGATCAATATCATCATTATAAAGTTCTGGTTGTAGCTCTGATTCAATTGGTATGCTATATCTTACTGAATCGATTGGTGTACTCTTGTAAACCTTTAACTGATCTACTATTTGGGGAACATTAAAGCGTATACTAGTTGTTTTACGGCGCCAATTACTGTTAGTACAAACTTCTGATTCTCCAGAACAGAAACATAAAGCGCAACCATGTCTGAAAAGAAAATATTATAAGACACATTTAAGCAAATATAATAATGTTCGTTAAATTTAAAACTATAGTTATTCGAAAGATTGTTAACATTTGCTATATACCTGAATTCATTGGACAAAAAGAATGAACCATTTTTGCATTGGTCACAATAGCGTCCTTGTACATATTCTTTGCAAATGCATTCATCTGGAGGACGAACTTGAATTGTTCCAACTGCGTTGCAGTTGTTTTCAACTATAGGTTTACAATAATCGCCCAGCATCAAAGGGTTACCATAGTAATTAGATGCACAGTAACTGCAATCTGAGCCTTCGTATCTGTTAAAATAAAAATAAATTCGGACATTAAACAAACATCAACGTTTGAAATTTTAATAATATTAAATGGATAAATGTATCATTCCTACCCGACTTGACATTCACATACGACATTTCCGCTCGGGCCAATCGCGCATGATCTGGCAAACTGATTGCCTCGGTTAGTTAGTGGGCATGGGCACGGCTTACAATCACCACCGCTGCTGGGGTCACCGTAAGTGAGCGGTGGGCAAGGTGCCTTTGGAACACAGGTACCATTCCATGGTCCTCCACTTTGCCTTTCAAATCCATCAGAGCATTTCTAAAAGAAATACATTATTCATTCACGGTTTAACCGATATATCTACTTTGTAATGGAAACCGTAATCTGATCTATAAGAGATGAAGTTGTCCAATACAGAATCAAATCACAAACACTGAGGATTCCAGAAAAGAAAATTAAATATCAAGTTTATACATGATGTTAACGTTACTAAGGGAAAACTTTGTTCCATTAATACCTAGGATATATATTAGGTATTAAAACATATGTATGATTTTAAAGTTTTAATAAGAATATATCTTTCACAAAAACCTCGCATGATCTTCCTTTGTATCCTTCAGGGCAGGAGCATTCTTCTACAAGACTGGCAGAACCTAGTCCGACGTTGTTTCGTTGAGCAGATTCCATATTGAAATCGGTGATATTTACACCAGCGTTGTTCAAATCGGCTCTCAGAAGAATCATTGTAATATCGTCTAACCTAAAAATACAAAACAAATACATTTTGTGTATTTTTGTTTTAAGATAAAGAATAAGTTTAAGTAAATTATAACCAACTTACGCCATCATCATGTCTTCCCTTGTTGCTGGAATTGGGCCACTTGGGCTAGATTTTTGCCAATCACCAGGAGTCAATCGCGCATGTATGTTAGGTTCTCTGAATCGGTCGGAGCGACTTCGGTGGATAAGAGTTTGATATTTACCCTAAAACAAAGTTATAAAAACATAAACATAGAATGTTATTTATATTTTGTTCGTGGGAATTATTATTGGCAACATAAATATTAAATACGTAATCATTTAAATACTTAATATATTTAATAAGGAATGCTTACCACAATTATAATATCGGGAATGTTGTCATTAACAACGTACCGCTGTGGATTATGTGGGGACAACCTGTATTTAATAGAGCCTCCGTAAGAAGTTAGTTGATTGCCATTGTATGCTTCTGGAAGTGTCACGTACGGGTGAGCACCGACGCTTCTAGTAAATGCCGAAGCGAGTTTCGTGACCTTAAATTATGGAAATGAAAAGTTAGTTAAATAAATAAGTCAAAACTCTCCTTTGTAAACAAATAAAAATATTAAAATATACCATTGCTCCATTTCTAAGACCCTCGTAGTAATATTGTTCAGTAATCTGTTGGTCCTTTTCAACAATAATCTCTCCGTAATATGATGATTTTACACCGACCAGTCTTGTTCCTCCTTCTCCTAGTAACGGTGGCATGTTGAATATGAATAGATCTGCACTTTGACACTGAGATGATTTTCCGAAGCAGAAGCATCGGATACATTCATTTTGGGATCGGGCTTCACTATAAACAAACAATATTATCATTGAAAAAAGTTTAAAATGTTAATAAATACATGGGCCAATTAGATGGGTATGTCATTTTAATAAATTCCTGTTTCGTTTTATATCAAGTAAGTACCTGTTAAAGTATCCAGGGGGACATACGCCTGCAGTTCTGTTCACGAATACAATAGAGTCTTGTGCAGCTAGTGAAGATCCTTTATTATTAGTTCCTTCGCAAGAGTAGGCGCCACTATCTTCAGGCTATAAGAAATATTACAATATAATACTTTTTTTAAATGTTGACAGAAGGTTCTGGTAGGTAGCAATTTTCTAATAAATGAGAAATGAAAATGAGATGTGGGCCTTTGTAACTTACTTGCATATCTGGACACGTCAATGTTCCTATGCCTTCCTTAGTGGAAGTCGATGTACATTTCTTGGGAACGTGGCGCCAATTCAAACGCCAAGATATAAGAGGTATGGGTACTCCTTGCGCTTCACAAGTAAGAGTTAGAGTTTCTCCGGGATTCAATCTTATATTAGCCGGGGATGGCTGCCTCGTAATGTAAACAGATGCTATAAGATAATAAATATTTTATTTGAACAGTTATATTTAAAGCGTAAAATATGTTAGAAAAAACGAATAATACTTCATGTCGGAGTTGTTTGTGTTCTTAGGCTTACCGAAATATCTGAAACTACTTTAAGCCTCACTTTGCAATAAGAAGTAACACCATTAGTTAGTTGACTTATTGTCTAAATTTGACACATCTAAATGTACTTTTGTAGCTAGAAATATGAAGCGTTTAGTTTCCTTGATTCTATTACGTAACGCATTCTGAATGTATCTACCATCGATCATATTTTATTCATGACATAACGTAATGGTGTCAGACAGGAATTTTGGTCATTATCAAGTCAAGGTACATATCTAACACTGCATCTGCAGTCAACACCTCTCTAGAGTGTGACGAACTCAAACGTTTATTTATAGCTAATATACCTTACTTACCACAATACAGTTCGTCTGACATATCATGACAGTCACTATGACCATCACAGTGGAATATCCTGGGTATACACTGGTCGTCACTTTTGCATTTAAATTCAACAGGAGTACATTTGCTATTAGGATCATATACACCACAATTTAACTCATCAGATCCATCCATACAATCATTTTCAGAATCGCAAACCCAGTAACTTAATATGCACTTTCGATTCGCGCATTGGAATTCATTTGGATCACACAACCCATTAACGTCTGTAAAGTAAAAGAGAAAAATGTTATTTTTTTAATAATAGCCGATAGCCAATATATCAATACAATTAAGCTTAATTACTGCAAGAATCTTCATCAGATCCATCTTGGCAGTCTTGTTTTCCATCGCAAATAGAGGATCTTGGTATACATTGTCCGTCCCCACAGGTGGCTTCGTATTGTGTACACTTGGGAAAAGGTGAACCAGCACTCGGAGCTACAAGAGATATTATTACATGCTGAGCTGAGCTGTTATTACAATTATAAAATCCTATCGTACAAACTGCTTTTTAAATTTAATTCATACGTAATTATTAAAGAAGCTCTTATTAGAAATTATCTCACTAAAAAGTAAATTGAGTTTTTTTTTGTTATTATAATTAAATTACATAAAGTATTATACTCCTCGTCAAAACTATATGCGACATTTTAATAAGAGCTAGCTAAAATAGCTTGTGATTTTTGTTTTTCCAAATATTTTAATAATAGTATATATATATATATATATATATATATATATATATTCGATGTTATTATATAATTTTATTTGTTATTTATTTACTCTTATTATTATTTTTTATAGAATACCACCTATTCCCTAAAACGATATGTTCGGAAAATTTTATGAGAAATATTGATCGTAAAAAATGCTTTGTTTTTATGCACATACATATTTTACTTACAAAAAAAAGCTATTATCTCAATATTACTTATAAGGGTCATGCCATCATATTAAAAGACATGTAAAATTCCTCAATAATTGGGCTATCAAATGCTAAAATATTTTTTTAAATCTGTTTGGATAAACGGTTATATACAAACTCTATAGATATATTTTGTTGTCATCAGGCATCAATTAAAAATAACTTTAACTTACTATACTTCTCTACAACCAGGGTAACTTGTATTTCTGATCCAGGTAAGCCAAGATAACGCGGCGCTTGACAAATGTACACACCGCTGTCAGCAGACTGTAAATGAATAAAATGAAATTTAAAATTAGAATGCACATATTACAAAGATATAACTTATAAATGTTGAGAAGATTACCGTCACTCTCTCCATTTCCAGACGTCCGTTTCTATCTGTGGAACCAGGTTTCAAGGGCTTGCCACCCTCCCTCACCCATCGCACTGGAGCCCGTACGTCACTCTCATCTCGACACGAAAATGTTACATCTCCCCCTGCGTTATATAACTCATGATAATAATATTATATTGACATGTTTAAAAATCCCATACATTCCTGCTATGTCTGTGTTGCATGATCCATGGGATTACATCAGCCCCGATCCCATTTGAAATGCCCTTTGAATGTTTCGAGTAAATGGTTGCTTTGAAAAAGTAATGTACGTCTCAAACTTTATGTTAGTATAAAAACGACAAAATTAAAGCTTATCTAAGCAATATCTGTTAGAAAACATGTTGAATTTATAATTAAAACGTGATTTTATCTGACTTTGTAAGTTGCAAATGTATAAAAAGTAGACTGCATCCCACAATATATTAAAGAAATGATTTCCATTTTAAAGCTATATGAAAACAATATATTTGAAAATAAAATATGCAGTCTCTTATGTAGTACAAAGATAACAAAAAGAGTGTTTGAAAGAATATTTTCTATAGAAATCAATTATCTTCATACAAAAAATACGTGAACTTAGATTCCATCCAATGATCAAACTTTAAACCAAGAGATTGTTGTTAGTAAATGAATTCATTATTAAATGTAAATGTGATTTGTTCGTAAGTCATCCTTCATACATTTGTTAACATACCATATATAGGACGCTCAGGCCTCAAGGCCTTTGCATGCCACTCGCCAATCTAAGTTATTATCGTAAACTTCATATTTATTACCCTGTATGATTAAATATCATGCAAACTCAATAACAAGTGTTAAGAAAACCAAAATGTTATCAATAACCGGTGTCGTTATGTGACGTCATTCTTTAACTTGTAAAATTATTATAAACCCTCGATTAATAGCACCCAAGACTAGGCATATTAACTCACCGTTGTGGACTGTACCGCCACCATGAAAGAATAATAAAAATATATTAAACTAGTTATATACACGGAGATAGAAAATTTAGTAAAAAAGTCAGAAATAGAAGGAAAATTGAATATGGTACACTCAAGTCATTTTTAATTTCTTTGCGCCCATCACCTTTTAAGAAGTCCTCCTTACCTTATATTTCAAACTTGAAAAAACAATTTGTTTTTAAATCTATCTATAAAGACGTTTCGCTACAGATTTAATACGTCGACGAGTTACATATCAAATAAACCTTACATTACCTGACCTGACAATGTACTTCTTGAATGTCAACCCGGTATCGTATTCTGCTATCATCATCAATTCTAATCCAGTTATATATTTCTTAACACTACTAAACTAGTCACAATATTCATAAAATAAATTCATATTATCTGTACCAATTGAATAATTCTCGTTTATTCATGATTTGAATGAATGTGACAAGTTTGAATAACGAGTAATTTTTACATTCGATAAATAAATGACACAATATGTTAAAATAGCTTGTTTTATATATTTATATAATTTATTTGTATTACATTATTATACATTATTATACCTCATTCAGCTTTTTACCTTTAAATCTTACCTGTAATCCTATCCTTTGTAAGAATGTACAAATATTTACACGTTTATAATTGAACTTTAAGTATAACATATTTATATTATTATTCCTATCGTTAGATATTTTTACGAAAATATTAAAGAAAACTCGTTTGACTTACCGCTGCGTACTGTTTGAAACTCGGGATGGGTCTTAAGATCCAAAACAATGGGACCTAGAAACAGAATATCTCCTTACATTATAATATACTAAAATATTAAGCATGTTAAGTTTACGTAATACCAAAAGCAATTTAGAAAAAATTGGTTGTTTTATTATATAATTACAATTTCTTAATTATCTCCTTATAAGTAATTTCATTAATGATCAATTTATTGTGATGAATAAAATAAAATAGATTAAGTTAGCACAAAAAACTACATCGATAACAAATTTTTTCTTGATCAATAATAATATTTAGAATTCAATTATAATCTAAAATCGTACCTAAAACCTACCACGGCAGTTTTGATCACCGAGTAAGATGTAGGTTTTTTAATGAGTAAGAAATATTTATTTTAGATTGAATATCTGAATCTACCTGTATTTATATTTTCATCTGAGATATGTGGATCAATATTTGGGCGAAGGGTGGTTGGTGGGTCTGTGTAAGGGTAGAAAGGCGGGGGATTGGTGATGGGAGCCGCAGTCGTCAAACAATTGATCTCGTCGGAGCCGTCTACGCAGTCCGCATGACCATCGCAGGTTTGGTAGGCAAGAATACATTGGCCACTTAAACAAGACCATTCATTGGTCTCGCATTCTATAACAGTAAATAATAGCATATGTTAAATTATATCACATAGAATCAAAATATATATATAAGAAGGTCAAAAATATTAAAATTAAAAAATAACTCTCACATCTGTGTATGAAAATACAACTACCTACAAGTAAACAACTCATTACATTTTGGTTACTAACTATTAAAAAGCAGCGGAACATGCGAAGCCATAAAGCACTCTGATAATATAATTAGAAAATATAGATTATTAAAAACATGCTGAAGGTTTAGAAGTGGGTGCGCTGAACGAAAAACAATTGAAAATAAAATAACTTTAACATAATAGGATTTCTTCGGATCTAATACAAATGACTTTTGAACACACATTCAGCATTCCTCAATCAGGAGGGGAAGAAATACTTATAAGATACCGGAATTATAACAGTTTTGTTCATCAGAGAAGTCCAAACAGTCATAGATATTGTCACACCGCCTTATGTGTGGAATGCAGCGGCCGTCGTAACAGGTAAACTCGGCCTCGTGGCACGTAGTCGTCTCTAACGGCGATCGAGATGGCCTCGTTATGAACCAGGCTGTATTTTAGCTCAAATGAAATGTTTACCACAAGTATACTGATAATAATGAATCATCATCCATATACCTTCCGACATCTCCATTCATGGAAATTTTAGGAGACAAAAGAAATCCTCATCGTATTTTATCGCAATATGTAACAAATTCAAAATCCTTCAAGTGTGACATTTCATATAAATGTGCAAGAAGAAATATCATAAATATATTTGTGTGTGAGTTATATATTTAGGCGTGAAGTGCATTGTGCCCTTTCTGTGTTATTGATGCTGTTTAGTGCTCTGTTTTAAGCCAATTATTATAACTGTTATTATTAAGCGCAATATTTTGTACCGCACTTGGTTTGTTTTTTAATATTAAGAATACTTACGGCAATTTTCTTCGTCTGAGCCATCCTGACAGTCTACATGTTTGTCGCAGAAGTATTCATCGCCAATACACGTGCCATCACGACATTGAAATTCATTTGAACCACAGCTATCTAAATACAAAAAAAAAATATCTATGAATACGTTAAATACTTCCAAATTATTTTTTTTGTATAAGCTAGCTAACAACAAAATTTACAGCTCAACCATCTTAAGTAACTTAAAACCACAGAGATGGTTTCGCAATCACCCATATTTTACATAACAATTAGGATTAGTATTTAAAAAAAAATGCTAAAATTTTAACAAATTCTGATATCTCTGCTTGGAAACTAGGATTCATTTTTTCTTTTTTTCTATTTATATAAATATTTCTAATTTGTTTTGTGGATTATATTGTTTTATGTTTAGGCTACCACAGGATCCACTCAATAATAGAGTAAAAAATATATATTTTTATTTGGTTTAGTTAAATTGTGAACTCCTTGGCGATCCTTTAAATTAAATAAATAAACATAAACATGTCATAAACTTGCATGGTTCTGGTCCGCGCAAGGCAGTGCAGTTGAACTCGTCACTGCCGTCGGAACACTCGACCAAGCCATTGCAGTGATGAGCAATATTTATACATTCTTTATTGAGACACCTATGAACAATAGAAACAGTATTTACAACATAGAATTCGGTAACGAGTACGCAAATTGCACAATAATATTAAATATTCCTAATTAAAGCTATATCACATCAAAAGCATCGCAATGCATTTTAATATATGATTTATATTCGCCAAGCCAATAACAAGAATATGTTAAGTCGCTCAGTAGATTTACATAACTACACCGCCAGTAAGTAGAATGTTACCTGAAGTCATTAATTCCATTACATTCATGGCAATCCTGCTCATCAGAATTATCAGAGCAATCTGGTACTCCATCACAAATACGTTGATCTTCTATACATTTTTCGTCGCACTCGTGGTTGCAACCTTTAAAAGAGATTTGATTAATTTGTAGAGCCATCGTTATTATAATATTATTAATTTACTTTAAAAATATTTTCGAAATTTTTTCAAGCATAGCTCAGCGGAATAATGTTATCTAAAATCAGTCGCATAGCATAAAAAGTTATATAAACCGCGATGCAATTATTGTATCACCTTAAGATAAAGCTGTAAATATACGTGTCACAGATAACAGATTCATATTACTTATCTCATCATAAAAAAAACCAATGAAATGTGTGTAATTTGTAAAACTTTTCTACTAATTCATAAAGAAAAAAGTCATTTGAATAAATCAATAGTTATAACAATAATTGATAATACAGTTTTTTTGACATTGTTCATTTGCAGCAAAAAAATGGTCACATTAGTATGTTTCTGTGAAGTAATATTTATTTACCTGGGCAGTTATCTTCATCCTCTCCCGCGGAACACTCCATCTGTCCATCACATCTTGTGGCACAAAGCACGTCGGAACCAGAGTCACAAGTGAATTTATCGGGTGGACAACGCGACAGTTCTGCAAAAATCAGCAGAGGTCAATCGTCAACATAATGAATCGTCTTTACACGGAGATTGTAATATTTATATCATATTTACAGTGACTTTGGAAAGTACGTATTAATTAATAATTTTAAACATATAATACTTACCTCTTCATGATGAAACAAGTCATGCAAGCTTTCACACATGCAAGCAAATTTAAATTAATAATTGTATCAGTTTTATTGGTTTGCATCCTGCTTGAAAGGCAACCAAACCTCTCACATAATACGCAACAAACCTATACATACTTAAACTTTCATGGGGACAGCAATCTTTCCTCCTGCATTACTCACCACAATTGTATTCATCTTCCCCATAAGGTTGACAATCTCTCTGACCATTACATCTTTTTGCGATATTTATACAAGAATTGTCCTGACACTGAAACTGATCTCTTTTACAGGGACAGTGTTTTTCGTCTGAACCATCTAAGCATTCTGAAGTTCCATTGCAACGAGATTCCACAGGAACGCGAAGTCCATTTGAACAATTATATTGAGAAGCCATGCTTACTGTGCCTGCCACAATATAACGTACGTACCATAACCCAAAATATAATAATTGCATTCATTTAAAAAGAGTTTTCAGCTATTTACAGTGCTCTCATTGCAATTGTGTAAAACCGAAAATTATACTTTTAATTAAATTTATGACTACGAAGTATTAAAAATATTTGTATTATTGATTCTAAGCAGTGTTTTAAACCTATTCACTTTGTATTCGGTTGTACACATTTCATTTAATGACAATATTATTATATAATTAAAAAGCATGTGTAAATGCATGGAGCATCTAATAATATATTATTTGGTAATTTATTAATTTATAAAGCGTGTATATTTTTTACATGCACGTTAATAATAAAAAAGTTTTTTTTTATACAATCACGTCAATTTTAAATGAGTTCGTAGTGCTAATAAAAATATCATACTTCTTTTTTATTACGTTTTTTTGACCATGCCTAAAAAAAGATTACTTCGTGGCAACATCGCCGCTTTATACAGACAGCTCTACACTCCAGGAGAATGAGAATGAAATCTACTTGGTCATAGAATTTTAAAAGTTTCAAACCATAAGTGCAATCTCGTTCATCAGAACCATCCTGACAGTCATGCGTTCTGTCACATTTTTTGGATGCAGGTATGCAGTAACCATTGTCACATTTGAAGTCGCCATCACCACATGCTGACCGGTAAAAAAAAATGCTACATTCACAACTATACCTACAACATCTGAAGACTTTATATTACATTAAAAAAGATTTATGCTGAAGAGTAAAAAGATAAAGATGATGAGATGTTATGGTGGAAGTTTATAAAGCACTGCGTAAGTGCAAGAGAAGAAAACAGGTGACAAAGTTCCTAGAAAATAAAGAAACGAAAAAATATATACAGAAAGAGACTTAAACAGATCTACAGAGAAAAGAAACAAATGTGAAATCGAGAAGACAGTACAGACAAGTTACGGTTTTCCTAAACTTACGACAATTTTGTTCGTCCGAATAATCTCCGGAATCGCAATCGTAATGACGGTTGCATCTTTGATGTTCGGGTAATATTTTGCCACTTCTGCACTTAAAGTATCCTTTAACTGAAATACGCGCAACGTCAATAGTAAAAAGTATTTTTGTATTTTAAAATAAATCATATAAAAACTATAAAACAATTATAAGTTTGTCTTTAAAACTAATTGGCTAGTATTAAAAGTGTTAATAAAATTCATTAATCCAGCTCAACCTCAAAAAAAAAAGAATTTCAACCTTTTATATATCACGTCTGATATGTGATAGCTTTTGTCAATGTACAGCAGGAAAAAATAAAAATTTAATATCCTTATTTCAACAATCTTACCGACGCAGTGTCTTTCGTCGGATCTGTCACTCGGACAATCAACGCGACCGTCGCATCGTTTACTACGCTTTATACAAGTCCCTCGATCACATTGCCATTGATCAGACTTGCATGCTTTTGGAATTAAAGTCAACATTGCGTTAGCAGTAATATTCACTAATTCATAACATACTCTGTTAGTATTGCTTTAACTTACGACAATCTACTTCATCGCTGCCATCTCGTACGCAATCTCGGAAGCCATCACAGCGTAACAGTATAGATATGCAAGTTCCGTCTTTACAACGAAACTTGCCTCTATCTTTACAGACGTGATCACCAGACCAGTAAAGCAAGCGAGATACTTACCATTCCATTACAGGAAGCATGTGCAGAAATGTTATTCATAAATTTACGTTAACAGACAATTCTGAAAATGTTCCGCCACATTTGCCCTTATAGACATTTTATCCAAAAAAATCCTTAACACTTACGACAATCAAGTTCGTCGGAGCCATCGTAGCAGTGTCTTTCACCATCACATCGTTTTCTACTCTCTATGCAGGAGCCATCGCCCTTGCACCTAAATTCGTCAGATTGACACTCTGTAAGAAAGTTATATTCTTTTATTATATATAAGACGTATATTGTTTATAACTTTATACTATATTTTTGAACTGGAAAGAGCTCAGCGGACAATATTAAAGGTTATGTATTTTAGACCCTACAGGTTTCCCACTGATGATTTATATCTTACCAGCAATGTGCTTTCCGTCAGGAAGTTGTTTATTTTTAATGTTATAGTAAGAAAACAAAAAACTCTCCCGTATGATAGTCGTTTAAAATATATGAAAAGGAGAAAAGATCTTGTTGCTCTTACGAGCTCCTCTAGAACATCATTAGCCAGGAATCATTTTAATATACAATCTAGCCATCCTTATAATATTATTAATAGAAAGTTGGAGATCTACTCTATGAACACAAAAAATTGTAAAAAGACATTGACAGAATGGCTTCTTTCCCTGAAGTATGAGGAAGTAGAGTTGCTTTTGAGCATTAAGAGTTAGTCAACTCATACATACATAGTCATGTATACACACATATATACAAACACTTACAAACACACACACACAACACAATCTTTTCCACACAATCATACATATTTACAAACGTCAATACACATATTATCACACATACACACACAAACAGACTTCACTTTTAAGATGCCTATTAATTTCAATATTTAATTAGTAATGTCATTTAATCTGATTATATTGTAATGGAAGAACGGAGTCTCCTGGCACAGGGATAATTTTACTTATCCTTAAAAGAAAACTTCAATCTTTTTGTGTAAATAATTGTTTGAATTTGAAATAAATTATTATTTTTTAAATTTATGTGGCAATCTAATATAAATATAATTTGATATAATAAGTTAGTAAGCAAACAGTTATTCCATTATAGTATTGTAGCAATCTGATTTTTTATAAATTTTAACTATATCTGTGATCTAATAAATTCAATAGATTCTAAGCTACAGAGATTTATTAGTTAACTCAAAACTACTTATGGCTTCATATGTTATTGTATTTTTTTTGTTTTAAAAATAAAACTTTTTATAATAAATTGATATATAAGGGAATCCTATACTATATAAATATACTAATATATATATATATATATATATATACTATCGAATGATAGTTGTTTATTATTAACTAGGAAGAAAAGTTTTTTGATTGGATCTCATAATAAAGGTAATTAATTAATGTATTATAAATGTCGCTTACCGCAACCCTGTTCGTCCTCTCCATTTGAACAATCAATGACTCGATCACAACGTTGACCGCTTTCGATGCATTCTCCGTTGTAGCAATGGAAATCGTCGATACCACATGATTCTGCAAATAAATAATAGTATTTCAATTAAATTCTTAATTTATATGTGACATTTTTTACCCTGTCCTGCCCTCTATATATATATTTTGGATTTATGGTTTAATACTCTGAAGAAAGAGGGCGCTAGTTGACGTGTTTGTGTTCTTAAAAACTTTGGTTTCATGATGGATAAAACGGCTTGGCAAAGTCGTTTTATGAATCCTCTTTGCTGTGCAGAGCTTTGACGCAGCTGGCTTAAGCGTATATTTACACAACTAATTGCCGTTAGTTTCATTGAGAAACAAGATAACATCACAAATATGCATTAATTAATGGATACAAATTAAAATACCAACTTGAATGAAGGGAATAAATACCTCAATTAAGTTATAACTACTCAGCTCCTAGCTGATAATAAATAGGCATATCAAAAATACTAGATCTAGTTTCAAATACTGTAATGTAATCTTAGAAAGTGAAAAAAAGAATCTTCTGGATTGATATATATAGGCTATAAATGATGACACGTCAGCACAATGCGACCACGTAACACTCATACCCATACGTTTGCATAAATCAACAATAAAATGTTACAAGAACACAACGCCACCAGATTTTCCTGCCATTTTTTCCCGGGCATAAACATTTTCAGAAACACCTTTGCATAGTTAAAATTCTGAAGACGCAGACGGGCCTACGTGCTAAACTTGGCATCGTATACTAAATAGGGGCGAGTTAGAGATAGCTTAAACTTGCCTATCCTCCAAGATTTCATGCTTAGATAGCTGTAATATTTATTGAGATTAAAATTATTGTAAATATATTTTATCTTCATATAAACATAGTTTTTAATATTTTAAAATATAAAAAACACTCTATAATTCGTCTTTTTTAGATATAAAAGGAAACAATGAGCAAACTTTTCTCTGACTATAAGATAATTAAATAAAATTAATAACATTTATAAAACGTACCTAAAATATTGTATTTCTAAGCTTGGTATTTATTTACATTAATTCAAATGAACTTACTAAGATAACATGACTAAATTCTTCAAATGACAACAACTTTTCGAATGACGCAATCAAAAACGACTTTGGCTCTAAACTTGATACTGGTCAGGAATGCATTTCAATGAATCTACTTCCAAGTGTTACAATACGAGGAACGACAAAGGAGTAGAATGACAATTGATATGTTATATAAAGCGTCTACTTGGCATTTGATATACTGTTTTTTATGTTTGAGCGCGAAAAGTAATGTACCCACTGTATGCATATAAGGTATTTTTTTTTATAAATCTGTAGAATTGTTTATGATATTAGCGTTAAATAAATGTTTAAAATAGTTAATTTTGATAAAGTATCATTTTTTTATGAACTTATTATTTAATCAATACTATCCAAAAAAAATAGTACAATGGGCTGACTTAACTAATTATAATAAAATCATGTTTATTACTGTAGTGTCACTTATTGTGTTATCTTAATATATATATATATATATATATATATGTATTTTTATAGAGTTTTTCAACATTAAGAGGATTTTTTAATCTAAAGCAGAACCGATTTTTTTTTTTACAGAACTGAAAAATTAAGTTTTATCACTTGATGACGTGTAATTTATTTTATCTCAATTTTTATATCAATAACATTTTCATTATTAACAATTCGAAAAGCTTTTTGTAAAATATAAATTAAAAATGATCATATAATTTTCTATAAAACCTAGAAATAAATTTAAATGTCATATTTTAAATAGTATGTGACGTAATGTTTCTTTATTAGAGAAATATTAAATTGTCTTTGAACATTTCTGAAACATGAATTATATGAAGTCTTTATAAATTGTTATTTGCGGTAACAGTGGAATTCGTAAAGTTAGCGAAGGTTAAGTTAGCTTTAAAAGAGCACGACAGTTTACATTAAGCCATGATAAGTTTCGTAAGCATGAAATAAATCTAAATAAACTATATATTTTTTTAATTTACAGACTCATACAAACTTACATACAATTTAGAATTAAAATTTAAAATAGTTAATAGATGTAGAAATATTATAAATAATAATATCTTAAATACAACTCTGTCTCATGAAACTTTTGATATTATTTATTATATAATATTAATGCCTCGTTCGAGTCGTTATACATCCATGTCGCTAAAGTAATGGGTTTCAAACAAGGTAGAAACGACAAATAAATTAAACTATGTTATAAGTAGGCAACCTGCACCAGGCACAGGGTTTCCCTTATTACCAAATTGTCTCTGACGTTTACGCTAGTTTTTTCAGTGGCTTTGACAGTATTCGGTTCAGAAATAACTTTGCAATTATGTATTAATGTTATTATAACCTTTAATTAAAAATTAATAAAATCTTTTAGTATTAAATATGTATATATATAGTATTCTATTATATTTATGAATTATCAAAGTACAGCACGGTACTCCGTAATGAACATAGCCTTATGTACACATTAATTTAAAAATTAAACACAGCGTTAAGAGACTCTATTATATAGGTTCTATTATGGAGAGTCACTTAAAAAATCTAAACAGAGACGCTGGGTAGCGACCCAGCACGTAAGTAACAAACATATACACAATGGCCGATTTAAATTTACAAAGAAACACTATCCTGTCAAAGTGAGATGGGTCTTCATAATCCTGTCGGGGCAGATATTTGTATATCATTAGTGACGGATATACACAACGACAATTGATACAATATGCAAAGCAAGAGAATTAGGCGGTTAAAAGTCAACGCGTTCTATTTGAAGTCTTATTATTTCATAGTATACAAAACAATCAAAATTGTTTGTAAATAATTATTTAACATTTGTACGTATATTGTGGAGATGAATCCAAGAAGCAAAAATTGAATTTAAGACAAATTAAATTAGATTAAAAAATTAAACTAAAGATTCCGCAAGATATTTTTCTTCGACGATCAGAACTGACAAATATTTTTTTTCATGATTGTTTTGCCGCTCAAAGATGCGTCAGACAGACGTCAAACAATTATCTGTTTCATTTGTAACTAAAATGCACTGCAACATTGCATTTTTACTATAATATCTTATTTTATTGTAATGTTATATCCTTTAAAATTTTACATTTAATATTTCGTAAACAATACAGACTGAATTAAATTAGCGGTTTAAGTTAAAAGTATACTTTAAAAAATCTTTTTTTTTGTAATCCGAATATTAAGTGTAGGCATCCTTCTTGTACTGTCATGCTAATAACCACATCTCCCTCGTGGTTAATCTTTCGTGAACCATAGTGGGTCGTTTGATAAAAATTTGAATACGTGCATCCATTACATCACAATGACATCACGAGATGAATATGTCATTATTATTAAATTATTTTTTATTGTTTATTACATGCATGTAATGCATCATTAAATAACGCATCTAAAATACCTATTCTCTCTAAATAATATCAAGAAAATCACATTTTATTCGTATTATTATTCTAAGCATGTGTAACGTAGCGGTTACCGCCTGAACGAATAATAAACATTTTTTAAGGTGTATATCAAGTCGTTATTTTACTAAAGAATTTAGTATATTTTAGTATTTGTCTACACATCCATTTAATTTATATAAATTGTATCGGGTAGGTACTTAACACCTCAAATGTTGTTAATTCTTCATTCATATTTTGGAATTTATGAACATTTTCCATACATTAACATTCTACTTATGGTCTAATTTAATATATACTTTAAGCCGGTCCACTACTTCATCAGCCGTATCATCGTCCGTGCCTTTTACTAGATAACATTGCTTATAAATGAATTATGTGAAATATAATACATAGATAAAATTAAATAAGTGACCTCATCTTCTTTGTCCAAACTAAAATATTTGAATCCATTGACTTCAGCCTCACTAATCTAGTACAAGGCAGTGGGTCAGGAGCTCTTTACATATAATAGTAAATGGATGGAGATTAATTTAAATATTTCACATAAAATCCTTCTTTGCCTTGAGTTCACAGATCCTGCTTAATTAATCGTACGTAAGGGCCCTTTACATCTCAGCGTAATCGACATCTCACTTTGAACCAAACACGAGTTTTTTTCACAAGATCTATGAATATTGAATACCTCATGTCTAATTAATATCCCATAATCGGAAGTCGAGGTTAAATTATAATACATGATATGATATGATATGATATGATATGATATGATATGATATGATATGATATGATATGATATGATATGATATGATATGATATGATATGATATGATATGATATGATATGATATGATATGATATGATATGATATGATATGATATGATATGATATGATATGATATGATATGATATGATATGATATGATATGATATGATATGATATGATATGATATGATATGATATGATATGATATGATATGATATGATATGATATGATATGATATGATATGATATGATATGATATGATATGATATGATATGATATGATATGATATGATATGATATGATATGATATGATATGATATGATATGATGTGATGTGATGTGATATGATATGATATGATATGATATAATATGATATGATATGATATGATAGTAGGTATATTGTTACACAAATACGTTTATAAAATAACGTAAATATTGAAATTGATGAAACATTAATTTTAGTAGATAAAAATGGGATAAGTCCGCCTGTGCATAAATTGCATCTTAATGTTGAATTATAAGAAATGTACTTTTTTATATTATTTGTGTACAATAAAGATCAAACAAACAAACAAACATCTGGAAAGTCTTTCTGGTAAATATCTACAAAAGAAAGAAAATGCATTCAAAACTTTTGCATTCAATAATCTTAATTACAATGTATCATAGTAAAAAAATATTAGATTTGTTCAAGCGGATAATAAATTTTATTGTTTTGCGTGAAGTAACCCGGCCTGATTGTATCCCGCCCCTAAATCCTAAAGGAATTGGAATATTTAGAATGTACACCATACAATTGCATTAAAAAAATAATAAACTGATTGACATATATATTTATGTTCACAGATAAAATCTGTATTGTTAGAACTCATTGTATTTTAATGTTTTTATTATAATGTTAACGTACAAAAGCTTGCAATGTCTTTGGGAAATATTTTGTTGACAGCCAACAGTTAAGTCTTAATGCTTCAATTAAGTAACTGAAAGAAGAACTGAGTTTTAGTGTAATAAAACTTCTCAAAATCTAATGGGATAAAATTATCAAATTAATAATAATTACAAAGGTAATAAATAAATAGTAAGGGCAATGTTCCTTGGCAATAAATTAAGATTCTCAGATAATGTTACTATTTTAAATTTTATCTGTAGTTTCACCATTCATCATTTGATGCTTTTGTAAGACTGCACAATTAACATGAAAAATAAATTAAAATAATTTCTATTAACAACATTAATATTATTCTTTGCTTTATAAAGAAATGTTTCTAAATTGAAATTTATCTTTTATAGATATCATATAAAATGGCCTTGTCTAAATATTCATAAGACTGTGGCAGTTTTATGACTAAACATAATTAAACACGCCTCTTGAACTCTGATTAAACTTAATATAGGAACATTTTGTCTATATGAAAATACGTTTTCAATACAAATTTCGTGGAACCAAAATAGTTATTTCGGTACAAAGAAATTTATTAAACATATATTTAAATTTGCGGCTTTAATATATTTAAGGCGCATGGTTGAAATGACGGGTTAAAATTCACTGCAATATTGGGTAATGTGATCATAAACACTGATTTAATTTGAGTTTCAAGTGGTGCTGGTAGCAAAGACTTTGAACATACTGGCAAAACAAAACAAATAAAAAATAGATATATTTTATTTGGGCAAGCATACCGGCGGGCTAGATTTCATTATAAAAAAAAATACCTGTCAAATGAATGCATTTCTATTCTATCTTTCGTGATGTTCAACGGTTTTGGCACAGATAACAGTTTTAATCTGTTTGTTATACAATAACATTCTCTGTATATCTAAATGCGCGGCTGGATGCTGAGCTTATATTATGAGTGAGGTGATTATATAAAAAATATTAAAGAATGCATTTTGAATTACTATATACAATTGCTTGAGCTACAAAATGTTTAAAAATTTTCTATATGTACAACGAAATTAAAAAAAATATATAATTATCTCTAACGACAAAGAGTGCATTTAAATGTAACGAAGTGCATGATTGTTTAAATGAGAACACATTTTATCATATTTATCTGTCGTAGTACATCCGTCCTAATAATCATGAACTTTAAAACCACTTCTGTATATATAACAAAAAAAAACTATATTACATCTATTAGATTAGATGCATCTAAATCCAACTAAATATGGACTGTACAAAATTATAAATGTAAATTTACCAAAAAAAAAATTAAGTTTTTTACTAAAGATATCGATATTAAGAGGTGAACTCATTTTATTTATTACAACTTTTATAAATCCAGTAAATATATATTTAAATAAATTTTAAGTTCCATTTGTATTATGTATGCATTGAAGAAAATATTGATGAGTCTGTTCGTAAACGTATGTATAGACTGATTATTTTTTTTTTTTTAAATCTGACTGTTATGTTGTTATCGATTTATCAAATATAGTATGTATAGAATACTCGTTGATTCTATCGCATAATTTTTGTAGATGCTCGGGAAGATTCTTTTTGTGTTCATAATAAATTACCGAAATTTTATAGCGTAGACCTACTCACTCAATGGTTCTAAGCTTTAAGCAATACCTTTAATTCTAGTTTTTATTATATTTATATTTACCCAGCTGTATTCATGTACAAATTAAATCGGAATGTGCCCGAACAGTTTCGAACCCATTCGGGGTCCTTAATCATGAGCTCTGAGCGTGGCGGGCTCGCGGCGCGAACTGCGTGCCGCAGCTCTCTGGACCCGACGCGAAGGTGAATATAAATATAATAGTCATAGTTCACGAAAGTTTAAATATAAAAACTAGTTTTTATTATTTAAAAAAATATGAACTTCTCATGTACTTATACTTCAAAAAGTATTAATGTACTTACGTCTGATGATATTCTGCGCCCGCAGAGTTGTGACGGCGACAAGAAGACAAAGGGACGCAGAGGTCCATCTATGTATTATCATTTTAATCACTGAATAATTGCATTTATTTCGTTTTTACTGACGTTCGATTCGGGTCGAAATCTAATTGTTAGTTTCACAACAGAATCTCAATTATTTTTCGGATTCCACTCCACACAATGAATACAATCTTACAGATATCAATACGATTTTATTATTATTAGAAATAAGAATTGGGGCTGAATTCGTTATATTAATGACGTGCCTCTATTTTATTAACGTATCGATATTTATAACTTTATATCATATAAATTTAAATCCAATCCTAAGGGTGTTTTTCGATCGATATAGTTTAGTCTGTTTACAATTACCTGTCTACAAGGCATCCCAGTTCGTTCACACTAGACGTTCATAGTTCATAAAAGATCTTATGATAAGCAATCCTGACAATAAAGGAAATTAGTTTCGAATAAATATTGTTTGTAGCACGTACATTGGCACGATTATGATATATTCATGAACTAGTATTTTTGTGTGAAATTTGAATTACATGTCTGCAAAATATGTAGCAGAAGTACATATTTGCAAAATATGTAGCAGAAGTACATATTCGCAAAATATGTAGCAGAAGTACACAACTGCAAAATATGTAGCAGATGTACATATCTGCAAAATATGTAGCAGAAGTACACAACTGCAAAATATGTAGCAGATGTACATATCTGCAAAATGTGTAGCAATTAAGAATTGTTACGTTCTGAGTAAGACGAGGTATCATGATAACACACATAGTCAAGGTTGACTGGGATTTTAGTGTTATCATTTCAGTAGATAAAAATGCTTCTTAGAAGCGTTCGAAACAACGGAACTATCCATCTTTCCTCAACTCGAAGGTTATATAAATTGATCAAAATGACGGCTTACATATTAATGAAAGTTACTTTATAATATATATAATTAATTATTGCATGTGTCAATTCACCATGACACGATATGACACGAAAAATGCATCTGATAATTACAGCGTATAACGTAACTATATTCCAGAAGGCTGTTAACAATCGTTTATACTGTGACAACAGTGATAAAAATAAACTGTTCATTTACTTCCTTATTATAACTAAATACTTTCAGATAATATCATTTAAACTTAATTGTAACAATGGATTTTAAAAATACTTAAATACTAAATAAAATAGCAATGTTAAAAAAGAAAATGAATAGGCAGAACAATATTCACAATTTGTCTAATATTTTATTCAAGTATATAAATATCATAATGGGATAAAAATATTTATTAGAGATGCTGTGATCATCGCCATTATTTAATTCGTCCAAGCATCTGGATTTCAAACTGACCTTCATGCTGAAATTACGTCATCTCTTGAATGTAGTTAAATAAATTCAAATACCGAATAGCTCAATAAGAACTTACTTGAGTAATAATTATTTAAAAAGATAAGTTAAAACACCGAAATATCTTTCTTTTTCTTACATAAAAAGAAAGCAAGCTAAACATATGTTTCACATATGTTATACGCAACAAAGTATATTTTATCTGTGGGAATGATTACATTCTCAACCCACGAAACAGCACAGATGTTAATTCAATAATAACAATTAAATATTTTATTGTAAGTGCAAATGTTATTAATTTTTAACGATTTATGTTCACACTCTTCATTACCGTAGCTCTTAACTTCAAATGTGTGCCTAGGTTAGGTTAGGTTAGGTTAGGTTAGGTTAGGCTGTCAAGTCAACAGTTCGTAACTGTGCCAAGTAAAACTGCTTCTATCTCTATTTCTTAATATTTCCAAAATCGTTACAATAGATCAACAAATTCGACTTTTAATACAATGTTTGTAAAGCTACAAGGACTTCGTATCTGTACTATATATCTATAAACGCTTTTAACTTAAGTGTGTTATTCACACACACAAAGGAAGTTTTGTAATCACCGCTCACCTTTTAATGGATGCGCCAGTTTTCTATATTTCAATCAGTTTCTTCAATTAGATAAATGTTTTTTATACAAATGATATTAAATTTAGGTAAAATACTCTATACTATGAACAAATGACAAATATAATATTATATATACTCATTTTCTTTTTCATTATCTACAAATACCTCTCTAATTTAAATGTTTTATTGAAAGGGTTTTTAAATGTATATGCATTTTTTATGTTAAAAAATTAAAATTTATCACGAGCTTTGGATGAAATTTAATATTGCGAAAAATCTATTCATAGTAATATCGTTGTTAGTAAATTATCTAAAGTTGTATAAATTAAAGAAAAATACCTACGCATCACTATAACTGCGTGTTAAGTAAAATGTAATCAAATTGATTGCTTCTATAAAGCTGTCCGTACATACAGTGGCATTCCATTTAAGATTATTAATAATATATTACCTTTAAACAAAAATTCGAGAGTTAAAGTAGTTTATTTATTTTAAAGATTGCCCTTATAAGTTAAAAATAATGACTTATAAATTCATAAACACTGTGTATTAGATGTGTGGTACAAAGACACATGCTATTGTTTTTTCATCCCACAGAACACAAATTAACTATCTCATGGAACTGTTGCGGGAACCGGGACAGAACCAACATATTTGTTTACAAATTAAAAGTTAGAATGTATGTTGAACTGTGAAATTGTGAGTGGAACGGATGGAAGTTGAGATAAACTTTAAAACTGTTGGTTAAATGGCAAAAGTGTAATATAACCTGTTTATCTCAATAGTGTTGACGCGCCTCTTAAAGACGCGTTCAATCCTTGCCTAGGTAAAAAGGTAAAAGGTCACATTACACTTCTACGGGAACAAGACACCATTGTACACGCCATGTCTTTGAAACAATGCCTATTGAGGAATGACACCCATTGTTTCCGATGTTTTGAATAATCAACTAGGTGCCACACGAACTCATATGCCTTTTTATGCCCCAATTTGGGCTTGCTAATTACGGACTCTAACAGAAAAAAAAATAAAGTTATAATGAGCACAATATATACTTACCTACCTATTAAGCATAAGCTTTTTATAAACATAGAAAACTTGGTCTATTTATCAAATTTAAGTAAAAATAACAAACGGGGACACAAAACGCGATACACAAAATTATAAGATATATTTTATAAGGTTATTGCGGGACACTTATTTAGAAACTGGCATTAATAATTTCATGATGAGCTGGTATCGCGTGCGTGCTCTACGATACAGTACACTGATACAACATTGGACTTGATGCGTTTTTAGTAAAATAATTATATTTTTTATACGCCTTATATAAAATGACGATGAAAATGAATTCCAAAATTTGTTTGAAAAAAAATATAAATAAAAAAAAAAAAAAGCACAGTATTGAAAAATTGTTTTAAGATCACTATTTTCGTATACAGTAAAAGTCGCTATCTCTTATCACTTAAGTCCTGGCATGCGGTAATCGGCAAATAGTTGCTTGCTCTTTATGCAAATCTGTACATCGTCACGACAACTTGTGTTTTGTCTTTTTAACTCGGAACCGCATTTGCCTTAGTTCAATATTTTACAAAGAGAAACTTTCTTTTATTAAATCTATAAAGTTTTGGTAAAGCAATAAAGCTTTGACAGTCATATTTTAAGGGTAACTTAATATCTATTATTATTTATTAGTTATTATCGCTTTATTTTTCTAATTTTTGTTAATAACTCTAGAATCTATGAAATTTCATCAGATTTAACTAAAACGTGTCATTTTTTTTTAATTAAATTGAATCATACTTTTTATTGTAAACTTGTTATAAAATAGTGTAATTCTGTTCTTCCTACAACCGAACCCGAGGGTCCGTTTTGATTTATAGAGTCTATAAATATATAAATATTCCGTGAATACATTTTGGTAATATACTTTCTTTGCACTTGTCAAAAAAACAGTATACTGAATTAAATACTATTCAACTTCAAGCTCAAATAATAAGTAACATTCGTCGTATGTTCCAACTTATTCATTTGAAGAAAACAGAGGACAAAGCTCTTACCTTACAAGGAATACCATCAACAAACAATACCTTTGAAGTTTATTAAAGTTTTAATGCGCACCTATTTAATTTATAGAAAACTATGTGCAAAAGTTGGCATATCATAGTATAGTCATACTCTGTAACTAACTTTTAGAATTGTACAACAATTTCTTTGTATCGCGTAAGACAAAAACATTATACAAAATAACTGTACTGAGAGTTTAACATTAAAGTTGTCACCTACCTTCCACTTACATACCGGAAAAGAGATGCTTACATTATAATATCGTCAAGATAAGTACCGACACTATAGTCTAGTTGGTGACAGGGACGGACACAAAAATCCGTCCGGGGTTCAAGTCCTGCTTGTATAGATGAATTATTGAATAAGCTATGTATTTATTAAAATTTTTCATAACGATCAATATTGAATGTTAATTAGAGCAAATTATCTGGAAGAAACCACATTATAGGTCCAAAGTGTTTTTGAGTGTTGATATATTCATGATCCAAGTTACTAAGCGATGGTTGCTCTTATGACACAATGTAATAATTTTTAAAAAAGGCTATCCTTAACGTGAGATGAATGCATTTAGGGCAACTTCAAGAATTAATCGACAGCGTCCGACCCCTCCACACCGCTTAAAATTATCGGTGCAGTATATCATGACATAATACAGATAAATTATAGGTTCAATCCTAATATCTTTGAATTCATCCTACTGACAACGATATTGTATAACACAAAAAATAAGATACGGCGTATAAAAATATAAGTATGCATGGAATTCTTTTCATATTTTTATTCATAAGCCGCAAATTGAGGTTAAACGCATATGATTGCAGTCTTTCAGCTTAACAGATAATAATACTTTTCAAAGAGTTTTATAAGAAATCTAAAATAATAAGTGTGAATATTAAAAATATAAACTTTTAGAATCAAAAGTTCCTTTCAAAAAATTCTTTCCCGTCGCTCTACCAATTTAACAACCGTATCCATAGCTATAGCCATACTGTAGCGATAGCTTAATTTGTAGAGTGATGGGTTAGTTTCCCAGAGGTTACGGGTTCGAATTCCTGCTCGTATCGGTTTTTTTGCCTGTATTTTTTTTAATTCCTTTTTTGTTTCCAAAATAAATATTATACTGCCATAACTCAGTCAGTTTTTACTTGTGATTAAAATGAGGATAAATTAGTTAATATTCTAGTAGAGCTATAAACAAACGTATGATTGTCGTTCGATGACAATATTTATTTTAACTATCGTACTAAATGAACGAATATTTATGCACAATTGTACCAATTATAGGAGATATATTTAAATTTGTAAAGCGACAAAACAAATTGGTTTTCTTGTGTTTTTTAATTGTGATAATTATAAATATATAATATGTTTAAGCGGTCTTTGCTAAGCGTATTTTAATTAGCCATAGAATATTAAAAAGATCTTGAGCATAAAGATAAGATATGTAATCAGTTTTCTATGAGGGTGTCTTGAAATTTAGATTTTATAATAAACCAGAACAAGGAAAAATATTTACTAATGTCATATTTATAATTATCACATATTGTTTCGTCACAGGAAATATAATTTCAAAAGACTAAGGCCGATTTGATAACCTATTGTCATTTAAGATGTTGACCTCGAGGGTTGCTATGGAAACAACTAGTGTTATTGAAATGATAACGAAATACCCTTTTGTTTGTTTCTTATTTCGATATTTATTATATAGATACGAGGCATACATGTAAAAACTATTTTTAATGACGCAACATTCGCTGGAAACATATATTTAAAATGTTACTAAGTAGCAAAGCGATTTAAAAAGATATTTTCGACATTTAGTTAAAATTTTAAACGAGTGAGAATTGGTAGCAGGCTGTATAATTTTCAAATAAATTGTGTGCAGAATAACGTAATGTTATAATAATATTGTTTAGTGGAGATGAAGCATTATCCTTTGTAACGGGAAAGTTGGTGTCCCATCTACATTCACGAATGTGTGTCGTATTTCGAATACAAACAGCGATCTAAGATCAAAGCGGATTCGAATAAACACTTACCAACACTTAAGATGTTCAAATAAAATAACTTCAGTACTTATTAAAAGACACGTGATCATTTTCACTAACATTATATGTGCTATGTACAGGAATATTTATAAATAATAAATTCGGTTGCTAGATACTAATTCAAAAGTCTGAATAAAGTCAAATCAACCATGACGTTAAAAACAGCTTCGAAATAATTATATTCGAAATTCGACTCTAAGGGAGTAAAATACATTTTTTTTGTTCAAGTAGGTAAGCTATGAATAAAATATTGTTCAAAATTCAATTAAAAAAATATCGTTTTATTGGTTACATACAATTATATATTATATAAAAAACAACTTCTCGTATATAAGATTAAAAAAACTATATTTTAATAATAAATATTTTGTCCTTATTTTATTATGAAAGGTGTTGTTATGATTTGGTCTGAACACCTTTTGTGGGTACGCACCAAGTAACAAGTCTGTCTAAAGCCTAATATATGAAATCTTGTAAAACTAAACAAAAAACTGTATTGAGATCAAATATAAGCTCAGAACTTCAACATATATTATATGTATTGAAGTATTTGTAACAAAAATATACATTTAAGTAACAAGATGTGAGGTCTATGTAAAGTTTATCATGTGTTAACATGCCTCACACCTTTTGACCTTAATTTGAGACGACGGCCGAAGCCGATATGGTATAAAACAAGATGATATAATCAAACTATGAAGAAATAGAGCTAAATTCGCTAAAATCACCAATTAATTCAATAATTAACCAATGTGTTGTATTTTTTATGTGTGCTAATTATTATTGAAATATTTGAATATAGTACGAGTATATGTGTCACAGGACTATGTAGCCTGTTAAGCATAAAATAAACGTAACTATTTAACTGGACATTCTTGTGTATATATATATATATATATATGAAGTCCCGACAAGTGCGAGTAGTTCTCGAACGGAGAATTCCGTACAAACTTGTATTTAATTGTCCATTACGTGTTTTTTTTATTTAACATTAATTTTAATTAATGTAAGAAAGAGCTTCCTTACAAAAATATATCACACGGTCAATTCTACAACTGCTAATGTAAGTTGTTTTTTAAATCGATTTTTCCATTTATTTATACTGTGAGACCCTCATTCTTGTTAAAGTACATGGTTCTCGATCTATGAAAAATACCTCTGATAGAGAGAGAGAGAGAGAGACGAAACACCAAAATAACCTAAAAGAGTATTTTTTCTTATTTGGTTACCAACATGGTGAACCCTAAAAATGTAAACGATATTTCCGTCAGACTATAAAAAAACATTCTTTTAGTTTAATAATAATAATAAAAAAAAAAAATTATTACTTAATGGAATAGTAATAATTATAATTTGAAAAATCGACGTTAACAGATTTAATCGTTTATTTAAATATTCAAAAAGCACCGGCATTTTCCTTCCGAAAAATGAATTAGGCCTGATTGAGCGAAATGATGCTGTACGGTATTTTTTATTCTTCATTAGACTTATGTCTAATCAGTCTCGTTGAGCAGAGCATTTAAAAGAAGACATAATTAGAGCGAAAAACTAGATGCTGGGCTGAAGAAAACACTATGAAATATTGATGTACACATAATTGCTCTGTACTTATGACGCATCGTCACTTCTGTGTCCGTGTTGTTTTCTTTTTGTTGTTGTTGTTTTCTTTTTTATTTTATTTTGTTTAGATCGACCTGCCAGTACAATATACGTAAGATATGCAATCATTGTTTGTCAATTACGTACCTTTATATAGCGGTCTTATAAATATATATATATATAACCACAAGGATAATATTTTATTATATATGTATTAGTATTATGTTAATACTTAAAATCTTCCAAACATTATATTTTTCAGCTGAACCTCTGAAAAGTTCGCTTCGTTGATTTTTATTAATGGCTACTAACAGACTTTAGAAAATCTAATTACAATTGGGGCTTGGTTTTTACTTGTAGCAAATATGTAATAAAATATTTAAAAAAAACTAAACTCACTAACTTATTAGTCAAACTCATGAATCGTTACACCATAATAGAACAGAACCAGAATTGAATTAAACATGAACGCATTTTAATTCACGTGGATAAATAATAGGAAATGTGCTGTGAATTAATTCACATTACATACATATACTTATTTATTTCTAATGTTTTTCCTATTCTTGATATATCTTATCTCAGAGCTCAGGTCATGTTCTCTTGATCTGAGTTTAAGATAATAATTTAGTTACCATGGCGACATTTTTAATTATCAACTAATACAATATCTTTTATATTTCTTCCTTTTATTTATAACGTCTATGTAAAATGCAATCTTTTGTAAATAAATACAAAATGAAAACCATTTATCTGTTATGTTTAATAGTAAAAAAATATATAACAATTGTATTTCTTTTTAATAATATAATATGTCATTCTTTAAAAAAAAAACAAATGGTACTTTATTAACTCCAGTTTCAAATACCACAAGGAAATCTTTTCCACTATTTTCAATTGTGAATTTTCGAACGACTCCCTTTTGGTGACTAATTGCAAATAGAACGATCTAGATTATCCGGGTTTTGAATTTACCGCTTCCTTATTTTTATCAAGTAGCAAAGATAATTATAAAATGTGCGTATGAAAAGGATTTTGATCTTATTATTTCTTGCTAGCATTTCAATGAATATATAATATGAATGATCACAGTGGAAGTTTATAGATCAACTTATAGAGGACGGATTCGTTATATTTAGTATTACGTTAGCACATTTCTGAGGGCTCCGGCCCAGTACAATAGAGCTCTGTGAGCTCCATATGGTTTGCATCAATACAGACACCTTTATTACGTTCGGCTTCTTATAACGGTACGCGGGCGCTGATAGGAAGGTAGGTTCATTGACCGTTGTGAAATAGTCTTATAAAACAATGCGTTTCTATACTTACAAGTTTCATTTTTATATTAAATCTTAATCGTGAGTTGTAATCCTTATTGAAGCTTAGACTTCACTAATATGACAATTCACACTCAACTAGTTATTTTTTTTTTTAATATTTTATATTAATTAGTCGATATAAGACAAACACAAAAATATATACATAAAGATTAAAATAAAAACAAGATTTTTAGGTTATCATATAAATATTGTTACTTTGTTATTTTTGCTATTCATTTACCTACTTAATTATAAAATGATCTCGTTATCATGTATTTTGATAATGATTCTGTGGAATCTGAACAGTAATTAATGTTTTATATTTTTATCTTTCTATGATCTTCAAAACTAAATAAAATATCTAACAACGCCAGCGAGCGAACGAATAAATGAAAATATAACAAACGTGAATTGTAACATATTTAAAAAAGTTATTAAAATATGACATATTTTTTGTCGCTTTTAAGCCTATCAGCAATTTATCTATCAATATACGACGAGGTAAAATATATGTGAAAGCAAATAGTTAAATAATAAATTATATGTTTAGAAAATATAACTTCGTAACGAGTTTTACTAATATTTATAATAGAAATATATTTTTCCTTACCAATCAAAGTTTGTAATAGTAAACTAGATAATCATACATTCTAAATTAAGTCTGAAAGTTGTACAAGATGATACTAAAATTGAATGCCTTCTTTTCAGGTGAATTACTGAAAAAAGATACAAAAGCAATTATGATAGTTTATATTTATGTTCGGAAATATGACTGACCGATCAAAAATCACAGATAGACGATGCTTTGCCAATATATTCTGTGTAGCGCTTAGTAGTATTTTATAATTTTCTCAATAATGTATTTACCTAATGTATATTTTTTCTTGTTTATATATTTTTAAAGTCAAGCTCTTTGCGAGTCTGTGGTTTATAATTAAATTCATTACTTATTCCCCTTAAGTGTGGTATCAGTACGTTTACATTCTATTTTTAATTTTATAAGGGTAAACGTAATTTTAAATATAAATTACAATTTACATGATTAAAGAATATTAAAGTTATAAATTCTGTTTTTATTTTTTGACAACCTCTTTTATTTTTCTGGTTTTTTTAAGAAAGTTGATAGAGACTAATAAAGTATTTTAAAAATTATTGTGATAATTTTTGGTATAGCTATACTAACTATATGTCGACTGAGTATTGAATTCGTTACAAAACTATAATTTAAATTAAATACGCTGTTATTTAGTGTACATTTAAAATATTCGCCGCAGTACGATAGTGGTAATGGGATTATGTGGGTTTGTTTTGATATCCAAAACTCCGGACCAAGCCTCAAAACTTTGGTAGATTATTATTGAAATAATAAAATGAAAAGTTAATCATACCCACTTTTAATTACTTTTATATAGGTTATTAAGGAAAATGTACAAATTAGCTTCCAAAAAATAGTTTACGAGAGATTTTCCGTTCCGAGCACAAATCGGCTAAATGCCAATTTTAAGTTCTAAACTGCTAATGTAACTAAGGAAATGTTTGAAAGTTTTCTCTCGTTATTCGACGGCACATCGGTCGTTATTTTAAGCTGGGGTGGGCTGAAGGTTGGATGTATTCAGATTAACTGTGTGGAGTGCAATACGCGTTGAGATTCTATCACAAAACTTACGTATATCGTGAGCTACCGCGGTTGCCGGAGCGTGCGACCGATCGCTCGTACGGAGACGGACTGAATGCCTCTTCACGACAGTCGGAGTCCGTAATGCATCGCCTAGAGCCGAGTGCACAGAGATAGAGCTAGCGTAGGCGGTAAATAACTTCGGCCTACGGGTATCAATGGACCCAACCTTACTGATGCGAAATGATTTTTAAGATGATTAATATTATTTATTGTTTTGCTTCTACTATGATAATTAATTGACTTTTTTATATTATCGTATAAATATAGCTATTTGAAGTAGAATAGGCAGGCGAGGAAAATCAGTTTTGTATCTTATTTCATTATTTTTCGTCCTTTTATAGATCTAAAAGTTCAATTTAAGTATATAATAATATTTATAATATTTTTAAAATATTAACAATATAAATAGAATATATAATTAATGGTTACAAGCTGGATAAATGTATGTTTACTGTTTTTATTTACTGTGTGGATTCAAACGGACTTGTACCACTCATTAATTTCTAACTACACTATAGCTATAGACTATGAATGGCAGTGCATCTGTTATCTTTCGGTAGCTGTCATTGTAGTGTCTGATGATCGTTCAAAATTTATACTGGGCACCAATAACGGCACGCTAAATGACAGGAACGAAAACTATTTTATAGAATATTCATTTTTCATGTAAATTATAACATAATAAAAACAGGATTTCATCATACGAATTAAATAACACACTAATATTAATAAAATACAACATCATTTATAAGGAATGGTTGACTGGTTTGTCATAAAATAGTGCTGGAATACTTACTGCCTACCTACTAAATAGCTTTGAAGATAAAGCATGTTGTTTTTCTTTTGAAAATTATTCTCCTGTGATATGTGTTTTTATTACAAAAAATATTTCAATTCATAATTCTTTATTACCAGTACCAGTAATAAATAAAACTTACAGTAAAACCTACTATAACAAAATTATAACAATGAAAAGTAAGACAGTACTTTTAAAGAATGCCGTCACTCACATTCTATAGCTGACAAAGTTTTCTTAGAAGGTTTCCGTGGTAAGACACCTTGCACTTATTAAGTTGGAAACGACTATTGGACTTGGTCATTCCTGAGAAGTGCGACAACGAAACCGGACTTCAAATACCCACTTCATTAATGGGCTAGGAAGCTTGAAAACACTCCCTTTGTTGAGACAATCGAGTAGCCGTAGACTCAGGTTAGGATAAACTTTTGATTACTTTAGGATGTCATATTACATATTACATATTATATTCTACTTAAAAAAAAATCTTCTTAATTATTTATTTTCAGAAAAAATACAACCTCGATTCTTTCATGTAAATATAAACGCTTGAAAGTATTGCAAAAACTTTAAGTTTTTGCTATAAGTGATAATTGCTTTGAGAGACTCTGAGAGCCGTCAAAGGCATAGAGATATTTAATAATACTTACGTTATTGCTCTTATGCTTTAATCATAGAAATTGAAACTTACTTAATATAAAATGTATCATTTATATGTAAATAAAATATAGCAACATATTTAAATTTCCGAAATATATATCAATACAAATTAGTAAATGAAAATTGATAGCACTTAGGAATTAGTAAAAAAAAATGTAATAAAATAACACCACTTCCAGATATAATCTGCATACTATATAAAAGGAAGTCATATAGGAAATATGTATATTTGTTTTATTCTTATTCTATATTCACGTCGTATTTGTCTTTTCATATCGTATCGTATTACTTGCATCGGCACCAACGCGAATTGCAAGTATCATTTAACCAATTATTTTTAATGAACTATTTTTGAGGATTCAATAAATCTTTCTTGGAAAGTGCGGTATTTATTCAACAGTTTTAAAAACATATTTTTTTATCCTCTATTGGAAAATATAATTAATACAGCTTTTGATATTTATTAAAAACAACCAACATTTATAGCTGGGATTACGCCCGTGTCAATTTTAAAGTTGATCGAATGTGTGACAGTTGATAATTGAGTCACGTATTTTTGTTACCTATTATAGAATAGGAGTCAAACTAATAAATTCACTGTAGAGTTTATTATCAATAAATTACGAATCAACTGTCTGCTTATAAAATAATGAATGAATTTAAGAAACAAAATATGTTAATAAAATAAATGTAAGTAGGACGTGCTTAAAATTAAAAAGAAAATATTAGGATATAAAAAAATAAATTTGTTCCTTTCTTTTATCTCTTGATATATACGATGCTAAGTAACAAAAAGTGTACCCTATCTAAAGAAAGCAACCTCGAGGTTGTCTTTGAGTAACATTAATCGGTTTCATCGTCTCGACCCACGCAACCGTCGCGAGTAACCGACAGACGCTGGCTATATTCAAACAAATATCTCATAGCCACGAGTTAAGATATCATTTCGCTTGACTTAAACAACGGTGCAGCGAAATAAATATGCAAATACGAACTTTAGGCGCATCACATGACATCGATATTTGGCCCTCAAAGAGATTAAATTGAAAATAAAACGCCATTCGTGTTACATGGGAAACCAATTTGATAATTCGTAGCAACGAGAGTTCGGGTCTCATATGTAGGTAGAGGCTAGAGATAAATGCTCTATCTTTGTTAAGTTTTAAGTTCTGTTATTACTAACCAGACCTGCCCATGACTTGAATATCATTGTAGTAATTAATATACGTAATATTCAATAAAATAGTAATTCATACTTTAGTATTATTTAGGTACAATTTCGCCTTAGTATTTGAAAAGATCTAGCTATAATTATGATATCTCGGTTATAGTTCGCTACCTATCGTGAATTCTTCAGCGTGTACACTGAAAAATCATCGCATAAACAAAGGTACTGAACGCGCTACGTGTGTAAAGATCGTCTGTCCGTCGGTCATTCTGCAGAAAAGTCGTAAAATCTACAATTATTCCATGAAGCCATAACTATTTTGTATCGATAAATAGGTTGGTTATGCCGTTAACCCGTTTTTGTACTATTTTTGAGTTAAAAGACACTGAGACATCAAGTGAGCCATATCCAATACTATTAATTCATTATTAAATAATAAATTTGCCCGTAAGTAATCTCGTTACTGTCTCTAAAAAGCTGTTGCCTAGCAACGCATATTGAATTAATAAAATCTTTTCTTCTTTTTCACGTAAACTCTCGCTGACATAAATACGCCATGAATGAATTATTTAATAGAATAATAATTATTTGAATTTTTTTTAAATATCTTTTGATCATATCAGAAATTTTATAATTACCTAGATATAATTACAATTGCCTTTTAAGCCTTATAGAGTAGATATTTATGTGAAACTGATTTTAAATTTGTTGCATAATATATTTTTTTCTAAGGTACATTAATATTCAGAGTTATAGGTACTTAAGGTAATATTAGTTGTTTCCGTAACCGCGTGAATGACAAAGTTTTGAAGGGAGTCCGGATAATTTATTTTGAAAATATATAAAAAGTACACATAACACGTTCGAATTATACGCCTCATTATATGCGCATCTCATCGATTGTCCGTATTCATTTCGCCTACGCCATTCTATTATAATTTCTTTATACGATGAAATTGAGTTAGTTAACTGGTTTTAATGAATGTGTATTGTTCAAAATAACAGGGTGACAGACAAACTAACAAATGTAATTGAATAACGGTAAACAAACACGTTTGGAATAGCATGCGATTTCAGAGCAATACTATTTCAATAACAATAGTACTCAATGATCATTCTGTTTACTTTATACTATTATTTGTTAACTTCACCGGAAATTCTAGCTATGATTTTATTACTGTATATAAAATTGTTTTATTACCTGTCCCTGTTACGCGTTATTTATATTTAGTTGTTGTGTAATCTTCGAGGGTCATAAAATTAGGCTGTTCAATGACTTTTTGGTTGATACGGCTTTGGTATATAAAGGGAAGTTTGAAAGTTGCGTCTGTTACAAAAAGGATGGGGAGCGCAAGGTTATCGAGGTATAGGAGGATGAAGAGAGTCACATGACTAGACAGGTCATTTGAATGTGGTTGGTTGTTTGATTTGAGGGAGGCTGAAAAAGAGATGGATGGACTGTGTGAAAGATGACATGAGATTGAAAGGAGTAGAGGATGAGTTGCAGGAGGACAGCGAGGAGTGGGAGCGTGTAGTGCCGAACCTACCTAGAGTGGGTTTTCCAAGAAAAACTATTTATTAGAAGAGTCTGGTAAAATAATTTATTAGGTTTTAGAGTTTATATTTAAATTATTTTAATGAAACTATTAATAAAAGCCTATGTTCTTAAAAGTTAAATAGTAATATTTAGAAATCAAAAATACATTATGAAAACAAAAATATATATATATATATATATATATATATATATACATATATTTGTATATGTATATAAAATAATTAATTCACAATAGTCTATTTCTGTGATTCAAATATAGGAGTTTAAAATCATGCAGCCGTATATTAAAATCATCGTCAATATTTTCGTCCGATGCATTTCGAAATAAAAAATGAATTAAATATTATAATGTAGGAAAATATACGAACCAATTTTTATTATTATTGTAATTCAATCGTACTGGATTTTAATTGCATTACTATTCCCGTATATATGTCTGCTGTTCCTCAACATCTCTGCAATATCAAAAGACCGATCGATCATTGAAAATAGATGGACTGTCTGGAAATTAACAAATCCGTCATCTATTTTAAGGGCGAAACTGAATCTGAAATTTACCCATGGAAGCTCAAATAGAACGAAGGAATATTCATCTAGTATGTGGAACACTGATTTTTAATGGATACTTGTGCTTTACGTGTATATTTAGTGCCAGTCCAAGAAGAAGGCAAAGTGGCGCGAATTTATTAAGACATGAATATACCTTGATGTCGGTAAAATACAACTAAGCAGTCTTCTAATAAATCTGATACGCAATTTGGAAAGTCTATTTGTATTCCCGGTTAGCGAAGGTCTGCTTTCATTAAGCAATTTTACTGTTAGAACTTGCCTTCTATTACTATATTTTTTTTTAATTAAAAATATATTTTTCTATCAAGTTTTTAGTTCAACCACTTCGGTCCATTAGTAAGATCATGACGTCATTCTGATAATCACTACTGCACATTCCTAAAATGTCGGACAAACAATACGCGCTCTAATTTAACAGATTAAGTACATAAGATTCTTGAGATAACGCATCGAAGGAACGAAACTAAAAAATATTTATATTTTGTAACTCAAGGATGTAATAAGCCAACCGACCAACCTGATATGAGACAGACAAAAACAAAACATTCACTAAAATGGCTGGCTTGCATAAACAATGGCATTTACTTATTATGTCGTATACTGATAGACATTTAGGCAAAAAGTGCTATATCGCGTCGGAACGTTGTCATAAAATCTGTTGAACGGGACTCGCGCACGCAAGTGACCGACGGTAGACCTAAAAATACCGCGACTTCTTTACATTTGTTTATATTAAAAAAATATTTACAACGTCTTCGTTGATTTTACTTTCTTATTTGTTTCTAATTATCTTGATGGACTAATTTCTGACGAATCAACATGAGAGTTACAAGAATAGATAGAATAGCATTAGCTAGCAGTTTTTATTATCTATGTTTCCATAGGAAAATATTCTAATGACTAAGAATTCCTGGACACATATTCATATGTGTCAAGTTAAACAGAATAAAGCTAGGTACATACAATGCAATTTGATAACATATGTAACGCTAGTAGAAATTATATCATCTGGATATAAATACTATATTATAAATTATTTCATACTAAAACTATTTGACCGATTTAATTCTCATTTGACTTGCCTCTGACCTACAGTTACCAGCTGATGTCACTGCACTTACGTAATTGATGTATCATGCTGAATAATTACAACACAATGAATATTGCCACAATAAATCAACACCAATAATAACCAATGAAACCTCCTTGGCGACTGTTTTTACATTAAGACGCCTGTCCCTACAACTACTCTAGGACAATAACTGACATTTATTAACTATTTGACGGCTTATAATTAAAATATTAATATTATTTACATGAAAAATGTTTATGAATTTTTGCATAGAAATTTTTATTTAAATTTTATTTGATTGCTATGTTAAAAAAAATGGAAATTAAGACTTATTAAAGTAATTTAACTATTTTGTAGGGCTAATGGAAATCAAGTGACCATTTACTTCTGCTTTGAGTACTGCGACATCGGACTGTTGAGTTCCGGCGGCGTCCTGTCACTCGGATCGTGACGTTATCAATTCAAACATCTAATTTATAACTGCGAAGGACTCAACTTAGACACGTTTGTACGAGACTGTGCCATCGGGTGTTTCAACTTAGCGACTATAAATAAGGAATTTGAAAGGATTTTATTATACAAGCAAATGTATCTTGTTTTAGTATTCTCAGACAGCTCTGTTGGAGGGTCAAAAACATTTCATGTGTCCCACACAATTCGTATTTTGAACATGATTAATTATTTAATCAATTTAATAAATTGTCTTACAAAATCAGAGCTTCAGATTATTTTTTTTAGGCAAACGATAAGTGAGATGACATGGCGACATATTAATTAAATTGTAGTGACGTCACATCATGGACTTTTTTAAAACTTAAATGTTGTGTAGTATAGTGATAGGTATTAAATATAATTGTGTAAGATGATAGAGTATTTTTCCTATTAACAGATAAGTGAGATCAAATCATTGAGACATTAAAAAAATATATATCACAATAGGGTCACGGAGTGAAGTTCTCGTATTTCATAACAAAAGTTGGCCTCTAACTAGAGGTTGAGTTCGATCAATAATAAATTACAAAGATTATTCTAATTATAATAAAATAAGTTACCATTTTATAGTAGTTTCTAATCAATATTTACAGTTTACTCACAAGATAAGTGGGTCATAATGTGTTATCGGTACTAACTAATAATATGGGGAATAATTTCAGTTTAATTACTTACAAAGTTCCAACAATATATATAATATTTTTCGGTCCGGTTCCTAAAAGTGTACTACGCTTATTGGTCCTCGAACGGGAATATATTGGCAATTTAATATAAGCTATTATGGATGAGAGAGACATCGGTAGCGGGCGGATTGAAATGAATTTAAACACGCGATCCTATATTCAATTTCATAGACAAAATTATTTTATGTTAGCGAGGTTACTTGATCACGAAAAGCATGGTATTGGCCATAAAGAGTCGAGTAGACAAAGATGTACGTACTCTGTCGAACCATTTACTTATTACAATGATATTATAATTTCAATACAATTTTCCTTAAAGGAAGAGAAAATCTATTTTACTTTAACAAACCAATAACTTACAATCGTTTGACTTATCTGAAATATTATTCTTTGTAAATTGTCATAGTCTATATATAAGATGTATGTAGTTTATTACGTTCTATAGTAATGATGTTATTTCATAACGTAACATTTTAAAATAATGTATTTTAATATATTGCAATTATATAATGATCATTAAAATATAATTGCAAACTTATCCTTAAAATATTAATACGAACTTTCGGAATCATCTGACTTTTCACAAATAAATCGACACCTCATTCTGAATTTCATGGAAAATTATAAAAGATTATATTAAATATACTTTCGTAATACTTAATGAAGATTCTTCAAGTAATAGTTTATGTATGCAATTGTATCATATATATCTTTTTTAGCAAATTATATTATGTCATGTAACAAATTGTTATTAAATACAATAAGGACACGCTATTATAATGAGTATAGACTATCGATTCATAAAATCACGCAAACAGTAGGGAGGAAAAAATGGTAATTTATCGATACTAATATAAAAGAAGTCATGTATATATACCTATATTTATAATGTGTCGTGTAAATAATAAACGTAATTTAAACCGTTATCGTAAAAGTTCTACGAATTTTATGTTTTGCTGTGACATTTAAACTAAAACTAAAAACATACACGTTTCACAAACGTGTACAAATTAATCGTAAACATTTTAATACAATTTAGTATATATAAACTAAAATATTGTAAAATTTATTATTATTATTTATTCATTATTTCATTTATTTATTTGTTTACTTTTGTGACAAACAATAATATAACAATATTATATAAGTTATAAAAGGTAGGTATTTAGATATACCTACAAATATGTTAGCCTACTATAAAATGGAAATCGTAAAGTTCTTAGGTTTGCAAGAAATGTGTGTGATGAATTACATTATAGAACGTTTTATTTTCGAATTGTTTTCATTTTTGTGTGCTGTACTTTTAATTTTTGTTGTGCAATAAAGACAAATATTATTTTTTATCGATATTTGTAAATATAAGTACAACTCTTTTGGTAACAGAAAGGCCTAATTTTCCACTTAATATAAAACTATCAAATTAAATTGATGTGTGGTTTAAAAGTAAAATTATCACGTTCACCTAAAATATTTTCGGTTCAGCGTTCACTTTACTTGAATTCGTACCATCTCGACTTCCATATGAGATCCACTTAACCTCATTCAAATATCCAGGAGATTCTCTCGTTATCAAAAAGAAAGAAGGAAATCGTTTTATTTATATCCTAGCAAACAATTTCTTTGTTTTAAGATCTTTTGGAAATACTAGCTTTAGATTTGTACTTTCTCACTTTGGTATTTATTATAGTAGATCTATGAACACATCTCTACTTAGTGACGAGCCTAACAATCCGTGTTGTCATATCAAAAAATTATAAATGTGCTTCTATTTTTTTTTTGGATTATACATTGTATAAATTAACACACAGGTGACAGTTTTAAGAAATTAATTATTCATTAGATGAGTCTACGCACAACCTTGTCACATCTATATATATATATATATATATATAAATGAATGTTTGTCTGTCGGTAAAGAATCATAAACTATGAATTGATTATCTATAGCAAAGTTGTTGTGCATGAGCCCACAAAAGATTCTAGTTGGTATGAAAAATTTTCGACAGATGGCAGCACTGTCATTCCAATGAATTACATGTATTAATTTCCAATCATGTCACCGTACTTTCTTATATTGACGTAACCATTATTCTTTTTCGAAACATAAATCCATCACGACTTTGCAATGGAATCAGACTCTCAGTCAAGAAAATAATGAACAAAGTTATCAAGACAACAATCTTGAATGGAAGATTCAAAGCTGAAGACGTACTGTGGCCACGTATCCCAATGATCCCGACAGATATGCCATTCGAATCGAAACGTTTATAGTTCACGGTGCGACTCGTCTTCGCAATGTCTTTCAACAAAGCACAAGGATAATCGTTGGAAGTATGTGGATTAAAGAATTGGAGAAACCATGGTTCTTACATGGGCAGCTCTATGTGGCCTGCTCACGCGTCCGAAAACCTTCTGATTTATTTGATCCCAGATGGAAAAAACAAAAATATTGAGTATGCACTTCAATTCAAAATTGAAACGAAACGCTGCAATGTCACAAAGCTTTCGAAATGAACAAAATCAATAAAAACACTCAAAATGAATTAAACATCTGTTTAATGTGTAATTAAATATCTTCAATTTTATTCTAGTTTGTGTCGGGGCAACGCGCGCAGGTTATAGATAGTATTACATAAAATGCAAGCCAGCCTTTATTTTATACTCTGAATATTCATATACCTCTATTATTAGCTCATTAATGAAATCTCGAACATACAGGGAGGTACGAAAGTTAAGTAAGATTTTTCTTTGATAACGCGTTTTACAGACACACGAATACGAAATTATAATAGTAATGAAGAAAGACAATTCGCTTACAGTATCACCATTTATATGAATAATATAAACGTGTGAAATTTTTAATTGAAATACAATACTTTAAACAAAGGGCTATTGGGTATATGTTATTCAAAAGAAAGCAAAACATGAATAAGCTGCGAAATGCAAGGCTGTTATCGTTAAAAGTTAAGCTCATTTTGCTATGGGAGCGCAGCAGTAAAAATCCTTTTCCTATAATTAAAAACCAAAGTGCCTCATGTAGCTGTGAGCCAATGAGCTGAACGTGACAATATGTACTAGATGTGTCACTTTTATCTAAACGGCAATGTAAATTTTATTCTTGTCCTCGGTGTGCTGTTTGAATGGTCAATTTTATATCTTTATTATCATTAACAGTACAAATAGTGACCGCACCATTCAACCATTTTTATACAAAAAACAACAAGGGTTATATATTTGTACTAACACTGTATTAAAGTCTCATTTCTGTGATAACATTGAATTATCGTTACAAATATTCGTATAATGGGACCCAAATTTTACAAATTTTAGGTGTCTGTCTTTTATCTGTCGGCATGTCTTTCTATAATTCCTAAAAAGCAGCCACACCGATTTTGAAAATTTAGTACATATTAAGAAGAGCCGTGGCGCAGATAATATATAATGTCGGTAAATGATACTGCAATAAACAGACCTCTAGCTAGTATATAAATAAATGTTTATAATATAAATGTTTTTAGTTTAGGACTAACAAACAGTTATAATTATAGAAACGTCATCGTTCAATTTAATTGTCGTATTCATTTAGAGATAAATTCAGACTTTAATTGTTCCAATCGGCAGAAATACCATACATACATATCCTTCAAAGTAATTATGTGCCGTACTATTGAACTTATCTATTTGAGTATCTCATGACCTTTTTTATAAGTTTTTAGAAGAACGATGGAATATATTTTTTTTTATTTAAGGTTTTTTTTTATTGGAAGATTTGCTTGTATTATTTTTTTAGTAATAATGTGGTATTTTATTTGTTTTATATTAAACCTTTTAGGTTTTAGTAAGGTTTGAAATCTGAAAGTATTAAAGAGAATCAAGAATCGAATTATCGGATATACCATTTACCAGAACCCCTGAAACGTTGATAGTTTTCGAGCAGTCAAAAAACGAGTTCTTAGTTGTTGTTCAACCATATACCAACTAATCACCGCTAAGAACTCGTTTTGTAACTCGAAAACTATCAACGTTTCTTACTATCAAAACTACGCATTAGGGGACCAGGTTTATAAAAAAGACGAGGAATTATATTTTAATTGTTATAGTATATAATTATTATTTATATATTGCAAAGTAATGTTATGTATAACAAATATAATATCAGTATATCATATCGATATAATATTGTAAAAAATAATATTAAATATTAATAATATTTTTTTTCAAATGTACAAGTTTAATTCTAATAAAGTTGAACATCCGTTTCATTCGTTTTCGTAAATAACTGTCTTACTTGATCATACTCCGAAACACAAAACTTAATTTGATGATTTAGGGCTGTTGTAGTTATAATACATCTATTTTATAATACTATTTGTAAGTACTGTCTGTTTGTCTGTTTGTACGTAATATATTATATATGTAAATGGTCGTTATACCGGTAATTTACAAATGCCACAAAATATATTTTCTATGATTTTTATTGTAGGAAATAATTAATAAAACACGAACGCATACTTTCTTTAAATGAAAATGAATCTTAATTTACATTAAGTAAACATTAAGATTTACTAAAATTTGCTTTTAAACTTCACTAACTTACGACAAAGTTTTTAATTCACAAGAATAAATCACTAAGCTTAATATAAACTAGAGGTGTTTATAAAATGTCCTGTCTTTTGTCTGCGCTTCCCTACAAAGTACCAAATTATAACACTGTGATGCTCAGATTGCAAGACTCATCACCATAAACACAGAGCTGCTACAGTAATAAATGTAAACGGTTTAACACCCGCTTTACATTGCTTTGGGGTCAATGATTAAAGTATCAATATACTGCAAATTAATTTAAAGAAATATAAAGTGGAAAATAAACTATTCGAACCCGCGACCGCTGGGAAGTACCCGTCACTCTATAAATTGAGCTACTTAATCGCTATCGATTTTATATTTATTTAAATTAAAGTGAGCTTGACATGGCTATACATGTTTATAGATATTTTCAAACACTGCAAATTGTTTATAATATTATTATTAATTTAATAATAGAAAAAACTTTATAGATTATTAATTATCAAAATTGATTCACATTCGGTAATAAAATAGAAGCATTGAACCGAGGATTAATTACACTAACCAGTAAATTGAAAGTCTCAATTGCTTTTATAATTAATATATTATTATTATAGCACTTGAGTTACATGTTTGCCTCTCGACATTCCAATGTCTAAAAACAAGATGCTCTCTGATCGAATAGGCGTCAATATAAAAGAAAATAGGGGGTTGTTACATGACTTAAAAATAATCATAATTTAATAAAATAGTTTTCTATTTATTAAGACATTATGACTTATTTGTGATTGCTTTACAAATATCACTTTTACATGTTCCCGAGGCACGATTTGAGATATACATATATACTTATCATAATTTCAGTGGTAGATGCTTAATTTACACTATAAAAACCCTAATAAGACAGTAAAATGATATTAAAACCAAGGTGTTAGAAGTTTTTGTGCCTTAAATCTTTTTGTAGTTGTGACCTGAAAAACTATTGGATAGCAACAACCTGTTGCAAATATCTTTCAAGACAAAAGTCTCCCTACTTGACCAGCCATCTCATACTTATATGACGCTGTCTCATTCTACAGCTCAGATTAATGGACAATTATTTTTGTGCCTTAAATGTAATGAATTGTGAGCTAAATAAAAACAAATGATTTTATGTTTAGAACAATAAGAAGAGTCAAAAAGTTCGAACTTTTTGAAAAGTAGATAATCTTTTTCATGCATTTTTTTTAAAGAAGATTTGTAACAAGTGTAATAGGTAGAAAGAATTTGATTCTTCACTACTTGCAAACTAAACGTGTAATTATAGATATTAATCAAAATATTTAAGTTACAGTAGGTATAGAATTGAACCCGTCGTCATAACTTCGTTTTTTTCAATTATTACTGATAGTAAAAGGTTAATAAATGGTACTTACTGCAGTTGGCTTCGTCAGTGCCATCATCGCAGTCCCTCCTGCCGTCGCAAAACGAGGTTGCAGCGATGCAACGAGTACCGTCACAGCTCCGATCACTGCCTTGACACCCTGAAATATCTTTCGTTAATTTTCCAAAATTTTAGACGTAATTTACATTGACGCAGTGTAATTTGTACCAAGACCTTATTAAAAACGCTTATGACATCAACAGACTGCCCCCTTCACGCACACACCCAGATGGCCCAATTATTTTACAGGTACAATTACGCTTTCCTAGCAATATTTAGAATTTTATAGAGTCAATGTGACATCGCTATTTAAAACAAGAAATATTGGGATTATTTTATTCAATATCAAAATATAATCAAAAGTACTTGATAAATTATTTTATTTCATATTAATAGTAAAGTCTCAATTCAATTAGTTTATTGGTTACTATTTTGATTATTTATTGCTTTTATTTGTATATTTATTTTTGAAGAAATATTGAATATCCACAAAAAATATATAAATAAATACTAATTTTGCGTACAAAACGCACCCAAATTCATTTCAACAATCAATATTTTCGTTCTTGTGCAAAATGTTTGTGGTTAGTAAAGGTTTTATTTATATCTCACTCAAAGCTGGTGTTTTCAATAATTGGGAATTCAGACCTGTCTCTCCTTCTCGGCGATCATCTTCGGATGGGCCAATTTCCAAAGGATCTTTAGTTAAAAAAAAAACGAAATAAATAAACAAATGAAAAAAAATAGACCTAATAAGAATTAAAAGCTTTTCATATCCTACCCGATGTAGCAACTTCAGAGATGTGATCATTTTCATTTTCGAGGCGTCGATTATCTGACAAATTTATATAATTTCTGTTGTTATTGTTAATTGTTTCCTCTTCCGTGCCAAGATTTGAATCTCTGCCTGGGTATTGACTGGGGACCGATGGATCTTGACCTAGATTTTTATCTTGATCCTGGTCTTGGTCTTGGTCTTGGTCTTGGTCTTGATTTTGGTCTTGGCCTTGGCCTTGGACTTGGTCTTGGTCTTGGTCTTGGTCTTGGTCTTGGTCTTCGTTTTGGTCTTGTTCTTGGTCTTGGTCTTGGTCTTGGTCGTGGTCCTGGTCTTGGTTTTGGTCTTGGTCTTGGCCTTGATTTTGGTCCTGTCCGTGAATCTGATCTTGGTCCTGATCTCGATCTTGGTCTTGGTCTTGGTCTTGACCTTGATTTTGTTCCTGTCCGTGAATCTGGTCTTGGTCCTGATCTCGATCTTGGTCTTGGTTTGTATAACCTCCTTTATCCTCTAGTCACATATAAAATTTAGTACCAAAAATAAACTCAAACAAAACAAACAAAAATAAGGTATAATAAACGAGAGATACCGCTGTCGTATTCACAGTCTGCCTCGTCTGAGCCATCGGAACAGTCGTGATTTCCATCGCATCTGGCTGTTTCTGACACACAATGACCATCATTGCACCTGAGATCACCAGGTTCACAAGTGTCTATTGGAGCATTATTGCCTATTATGTAAAATGCATATTCTATTAATTTAAAGTATAAAAAATAAATTGTAAACAAAATTAAAAATATGAAAATAAATAGCTCGTTAGATAAATAAAAAAATAAATAAAAAATGCAGCTCGTTAAAGTCCGAATTCATGGTAATTTTTGAAATAATCCCCGACATACGAACTTATCATAAAATCTAATACTAATAATTTTATATTCTGTCCTATGTCAGTTCTTATGAATGTCCAAAAGACAAGAATTATACAAACCGGGATCAATGATGGTGGAGCTAAATTCTTTGTCGTCGACTGCAACGTTTCCAAGCGAACTATTCTCTTTAATATGGTTCCAAAGAGTTTCGACGACGATATCAGTGTCTTCAATGCCCATGGTGACTATCTCCAAGGTCACCTTGCAACTATAATTGTCTGAGATTCGGGATCTGTAAGTATATATGCAGTGTTATTCAACTGTTCATTTAAATTCGTTCGTTCTGAACTATTATTAAATTAACATTTTTTGTTTAACAATCCTCACAGACGGTTTTAAAAATTGATACAATCAGGATAGTCAACTACAACTACTTCACCCCAAGGTTGAAGAAATATATTTCACTATGGAAAGCTTATCTATATTTTGAATATAAGTCAATGTACTTACTGAATTCTTACAAGACTGGCTCTATGTGTTCCCGCAAGATTCTGGAAAAGTGCGTTAACTTCTTCAGCAAGAGACTTTGAAAAATTCCGGAATTCCTCCGAGTCACGGTTGGAATACTCTTTCCGGTAAGGCTGAACAACAACGAATGACACGCGGAGAATTTCTGAAAATAATAATTTAAACGTTTAATTTGGTGAGATTCTAATACATGATACAAAAATATGATTTAAGGGCTGTTTGTTCTATCTTCTAAAGCCCAATGTGTAGATGTTTTGAAATTTACAAAAGGTGTTTTTATTTCCAAAACATAGTTTTCATTGTCAAAGCTACCGCCATATTGAATAATCGGCCCGCAAGCATAAGTTATATTTTAAAGTTACATTTAAAACATATTAGAAATAAAAACAAATATAAAGCTCTTCCCGTTTTTTAGGGAAACAGGGGTTCATAGCATTTTTTGGAATCGATTACGGTTGATTTCAGAGGACACATTGAATCTTTATTGTCAAAAACACTTAGATACAATAGGCTGACTTAATGCCACAAGGTATTCTCTTCCAGCCAACCCAAAAACAAACAATATAGAAAGAAGGTCGAAAGATTATAACACTGAAATTCACAAATACCTTACAAAATTCTTTAAGCACATTGTAGTTATCTTGTTCCAAGTTTTTCAGTTTTCATGACATTCTGGCTTACTTATGTATAGTAACAAATTTTTATGATATGTTTTAATGTAAGTTTATTGTTGTGTAAAAAGAAACAAAATAAAAAAACAAACAATATTACAGTTTTTAACAGATGAATTAATATGCAATTTACTTTAAAAACATCGTGAATGATAGAATTTTAATAGTTTGAACGGTTTCAATATAAATTTAATCGACCATCTTTAAATATTTCCCTGATATAAGGTGTGAAATTCAAATCCAAGATAATTTAAGTGGAGTTTAAGAAGCACAAAAATAAATAGCAAGATTATGCCAGTTAATCTACTGACGAGATGCTAAATTCATAATAATATAAAAATTCACATTACATATATATATAATGTGATTGTGAAATTTACTCAATTATACCCTTTACTTATTTCTCTATTTGTATTTCTTACCGTCTTTTAGTATTTGTTAATGGGAGGGATTTGGAACCTTATTGGAACCTATTTAGAACAACACATCTAGAATATTTCATTTCAAGTTAATCCCAGTCCTACAATATTCTATTATTTTATAACACTTACTTTCTTTAGTTTCTGTCTCCACCCTGCCAGAAAATCCGGAACCCCCATCGTCCTCATTTTCATTGTCACTGAAAAATATTTACAGACTCGTTAATTCCTGATTCAAAAATCATAACTTTTTTAAATTTTTGAACCGAATCCTAATAAAATAGAAAATTCACAAAAAAAAAATTAAAAAACAAATTACTCAATTTAATCATTAAGACCCTTATTTAGAACAAATACAGATATTTAAGACCTTTTTTTTCCAAAATGCACTATATGAGTAATTATTCAGTATAAGTCCTTGTTTATTTTAAAAACAAAAAAATACGAGCTAAGAGTATAATAACTAAACAAATAGGGTAACTTACTGTGTCTCTTCGTCATCTGCCGTTACACTTTCATAGTTGTCTGTGACTGAATCTGAAAAAGAGAATTTAATTGATTTTTATATTATGTTATTTTATAATAATTTTTATTGTACATGGATGAGGATTATTCCTTAAATTAGAATATACAGGTACATGTACTGTACTACAATTAATAATTCTTACCATAAGACCCTTGTCGCTTAAATCTCTGTAAGTGACTGGTAACATCGCTGTCTACTTCTAGAAACTCGTTCGAAGCATCGTCTTCGCCTTCCCAATAGATGTTATCGGATGTCACCTGGAATAAGAAAAAGGATTACTCAAATAGATTATTCAAAAATATGTTTTACTTAAAGAGTACTTGATTTTTAGTCACAAATAATAATATTAACTGTAGTCCTGCTTTCCAATGACTTTCAGATATATATTTTTTATTTTTAGTTAATAAATAACAATTATATATATAAGGTATATATTAAAATGTTGTAAGGGCTGTCTCTAAGAATAGTAGGTAGGTACATTTGTTGTTTGGGATTGGTTTGCGCACGGTCCGCCCCGCCCAAAAGACGATTTCGATTTGACAGCCCCTCGCTCCTAACAAACCATTTGACCTTTTATCTAATCTCAATCTAAATATACATCTGGCGAAAGCTGTAATATCTTCGTTACATAAACATCGAAATAAATATTATGATGATTTCTGTTAAGAAAAGGGTTTAAAAATGTTTCAGGCAAATATTAATTTTCATATAAACTTTTCCACATCCTGATATCGGTATTAATTTAAGTTTCTTCTATCCTAGGTAGCTACAACTAAAGCATTTAAAGTATAAAAGAAAAATATTACGCGCTTAAAAATGATAAATTAAAATTTCCATCCAAAATTCAAGCAGCAATCAATCTTTTTGATGACTCTCTTGTATCATATAACAGGGCTCAAAGCTAGCAAATAAAAGACCTCATTAGCAGCTCAGAACAGCGCGATTCACAAATAAATCGACGCTCAAGCCGCAATTAGAGGGGGAAGGCCAAGACGAAGGATTTCTTTGCAATTTTACTTAGTCCAACATGATCCATAAACGGGTGTGGAGAACGCGACGTGCAAGATAATGGCTTGAAATTCACATTTTGCGGTAGCTACTTGTCGCGTTGATAGAGATATAGAGATGTATCACAGATTAGTGTATGGAATCAAATATAACGAGCGTTTAAAACGAACTTACTTCTATCACAGTAAAAAATATTTACAATTAGACTTATACTTATTTTTCATAACTGAAGCTCTACTTGTAATATTGAAATATAATAATGATTAAATATACATCACATATAACTCTATTTATTTTTATTTTACATTAAGCTATTTTTTGGCACCACTATATATACATATTTTATATATATTGATAACCATACCGCATATTTTTTTATATATTTATGATCTGCTTAAAGGAAATGTTGTTTCTTTGTAGCAGTGAAATTTGTACATATTTCTTAATAGATTTGGTTGCAAGTACAATAATGTAATAGTAACGTCACGAGTCGATGTGTCAGCGTACCTGTTTTTTTTAATTTTTCTAGTTATTTTATATTAAAACAAAAAAATTAAATAAAATAAAATATTCAGCGTACTGGTCAAAACCATTCAAACTTTATAACATAATATTAAAAATTGTATACACCTCTAAAACGAAACAATGAAAACAAGTCAGTCAGCCAGGTAATATCATAAACATCATGAAATACTAGCCTCACTTACTTAGCAACGAAATAGAGGTAAATACCTAGCAGAAATATAAGATAAAGGTAAATAATATACCAAAGAAATTACTCGGTGACACTGGCAAATCCAATCATTCCCTCAGCTGAAGAAAATGGTGTGACAAGAAAAAATTGTAAAACCTCTCAATCGTTTTAACAAATAAGAAAATCCATATGATATCCCAACCTATATCCCCTGTGCACACTGACGTTAAAGACATTTGACCATAAACTTACAGGACTCCTTAAGATGAGAGCAGGAAGATGAACCGTTATGCAACGTTCTAGCTTTGTTACCGATTCCCTTACCATTGCGAAATGTCAACAAACGCCACGGCGGTGAGGTTCGGTTTTCATCTTGTAAGCAAAAATGGGGCTGCTTTGGATATCGGACAACAAGCAGAGTGCAATGACCGTCAAGCGCATTTAGCGAATGACTCAACAACATCACGACCTAAAAACGCAATGCAAAACTTACAGAAAAAAACGTATGGGAAGAATTCGTAATGTTTGGTTTTTGGGCTCTGCCAGACTAAAGTACAGCCTACCTTCTACCACCAAATAAAGTAAGATGGTTAAGCCACTCCAGCACTAGGATCTTCTAGAACTTGAAAATAGAACCATTATCATATCTACAAAGAATCTAAATATAAAATAATTAATACTATTTATTTATTATTTTTAACTATACTTGAAATTAATTTGTGCTGATGCTTCGTTCGTGTCTGTATGTAGAAACTAATTTATGAATTCATTTCGTAAGTAACCAATTTATGATGTTTGGTAAGTAACTAATTTATGTATTCATTATTATATTTTCAGTACGAGAAGGTATATTCTGATGATTTCTTAATCTCAGTATCATTCTTACTATTTTGCTATATATCACGAGTTCTCATATGCGCTTCTTATAATAAAGAAAGAAGACACATGACTTAAAACTCCGAAAGATGCACCATATAAGCTCCTTTTTGTATTTTAAATAGCACATCATTGTTCGTGAAAATATTTTGATTATACTAACTTAAAGCTTAAATGCAATTAGATAACATTGTGTTGGCGTTTATATTGTTTTAATTGATTTGCGATATTTGCTAGCGATAATTTCGTCGGTAAATAATGTTTTATATGAATCCTATTAATCTTATTAATTTTATTAAATTAATTACATTATTTTTAGCTTATATTTATTTAGTAGTTTCTTATTAACAAATTTCAAAGAACTAAAACATCCCACCAAATTTAAAGAGCGAGTAATATATTACGTTATATATTTAAATCTATCGTAGGTTGGTAGAGTTCTAACTAATAATGGCTCTACAATCCAAGATAAGAAAACCATCTTATATGGTCTACATACTCAATCCAAGAGTTTGTTGTTGAGACTTTATTGTTGGCGGATAACTCAAGTACTTATTGTAATTTCAATCTTGACCAATAAAAAAATGATCAATTGTGTAATTATAAATTTCGATCCATAGAGTCATTTAAATATGGAGCAGTAGTTTTATATTATGTAACCATTTTAGTTTGTAGAATGTAAAGTTGGTCATGTAATATGGTCACTTCATGTGGAGTGAAGAAAAGCATATAACGAAGAAGAGGACGACTGGAGAAAACATGGCTGGAGTGCGTAAAAAGTGATATGGCGAGAAGAAAATCTCCAACTGAGATAACGTATGATAGAAAAACGCTGACCTCAAAACGATACTTATTCATTATCCCAATCATAAGAGCAGATGAGTTTATAAAGTATTTTCTGTGTTCTTCTATTAATATAGAACCATATTCTTCTATTAATATCTATATAAATATATATAAACATGTATAGCCATGTGAAAGTTATTTAAGCTATCGTCTCGCTATATATTGCTAGCGCGACGGGACGGGTTCCCAGAGGTCAAGGGTTCGAATTCTTTCACGTATGGATTTATTTATTTAAAAGCATACTTGCATTCAAAATTTCACTGTCAAGACTTCCGACTATTTTTGTAACAAACGTCATATCGTTTATAAAATATGTTGGTTTCTTTCATTTACTTTAAATAATTTGAATAAATTAAGAAAGAATATAAAAAATGGAATAATGATCTTTGCGCTGCCACAGTATCTTAAAATACTGATATTCTCATTCTATTTGAACTTATTTTACTTACAAACCGTATTATCATAAGCGAGCTTCGCTTCAGAGTCATTCGGATTTTCCGTGGAAATATTTGATTGGCCTTTAATAATATTAGATTTCATTAAGATACTGTTAAAGGTTCAAACAAATATAAATTAACGGTGTATGATCCTCACCTAATATTAAATCTATATATATACATACATGACTTACTTATATATACACGACTTACATGACTAGTTCTAGTTACACTATTTATAGCTTAAGAACGGCTGAACTGATTTGGCTGAAAATTGGTGGGGAGGTAACTTAATACCAGGAGACGGACATAGAAAATTTTTTATCCCGTTCAACTAGGTTTATTTATTTACTTTATTGCGAATAATTTTTATATTACCTGAGGGTCACTATAATCTGTTAGTTCTAAACTATCCTAATAGATGGCGGTATACGCGTATTCGTTGACTGCATTGAGTAAGTATCCACTAGGCGGCGCTTTGATAAAGTAAAAATGTTTCATATAAGCTAGAACTTAATAGAATAACCGACCACGTGTTGATGAAGCTAAAGTATAAGTTAAATTTATATTATGGTAAACACAATATATGAAATTCAATATATATAATATTTTTATTCCATTGCGCTAGGTGACAATCTAAGAGTATTTAGCGACCATTAGACATCAGACTCATATATACTTAGCATTGATAAATATGAAAGTAAACAAATAACTTATTCATTACAAATTTATAATAGATTTTCAGCTTTCAGCACTCCTTTTCAATATAAACTTTAACTAAGATTAATCTTATATTTTGATTTTGATCAATCTATTCAAATATAAGAAAAGGTAAATTTTATATGTTTGTTGGTTTATAATTTAATTTATAAGTTCATTTGTTTGAAGTAATCTTCAAAGTAAGTTATCTAAATTTAAAAAAAAAATAACAACTATTTATAAATTACTTTCTTTTTGAATCTATGCTATATTATATTATTCCCTTGAAATATTAATAGGGCTTTTAGTAGGGAACAATTTTGAAATAATGTTGACAAACAAAAGCTCGAGCGAAGGAGTTTCTTACGAGCCCTGTGTCCTGAAGTTCTCGCGGACGCAGTCGCGGACAACAGGCAACAGGGCAATTCATATTAAGGCTTAATAATAACAAGAATGTTAGTTTTCTAATTATTAACTTATATAATATTAACTTAATATAGGCTATGTCGTGTAATTAAATAGAACCTTCCATCACTATTTTTCCAGAGTGTAGAGAATTCTATATTAAGTTCATGCCGTTACAAATCAAACATATTTAAAAAAAATATAATTATTGGTCTAACCAGTTCTTGAGTGTCTTAGATTTTTCCATTTCAAAAAATATTATATATATTGACTCAGTTACTTAATAGGTTATCAAGAGAACAAAATTCATAAATTTCAGTGATTATCAAAACACAAAATATCAAAAAAATTAAAGCTTATTCTGTGTATCACGAACATAATTTGAAGAGAATAGTTCTTTTTGTGGCTAGACCTGTTCAAGTAGCACAACACTCACAGACAAGATAAGCGTTCAATATATTTTAAAGCTAGATTTCGTACTGTAAGTGAAAGAGCGGAATCCTAAACCTCATTTCCTCATTTCCATTCAGAGTTTTTGTCTCTTCATTGTGGCAACACATATCAATTTTCCATATTTTCAAATGTACATGGACTGGCACTTACCATCTGGTTCGTCTGCTCACTTATCACTTAACCCATAACAAAATTAAAGCAGACAATATTGATTATAACGTTTCTAGCATTTGTCTTAGATGTCGCGAAAGGTAATAAAAAAATAAAAATTGGGTTCGATTTAAAACGAACGTTACGTAATCTAAAGTATCAGAACTAATATAAATTTTGGTTCTGTCGTTTCGTTTCATCATAAAAACCTACGACATTCACTATAAATAGAGCCATCGCTGACATCGACTGTCCGAATGTAAATAGGCCAAAGTCATATAACAAAATAAAGTAATATTAATAATGCCTTGTTTCGTATGCAGTGATTTTTTTAAGTCGAATATTTTATCTCAGTATCATTTTTAATTCAAGCGTATTCAAGTATTGTTTTCAAATGTTGTAACATTGATTTAATTTACGAGTTAAGCGAGCTATAACTTATCAATGTTCTGATCAGATAACAACCTGAGAATCGAGAACGGACTTTAAATTAAAAGCTTCCTCTTATTTTACGCTAGTTTTTAAGTTGCAAATATAAATTAGTGTCAAATATTGAATAGATTGATAATTTCTTGGAAACGAATATGTATAATTTTCGTATTCATAGTCGTTTATTTTTTAAAAAACTTTAGAGCGCTAATTTAATGAGCCATTTGTGAAATTTATAAAATAATATAATATGCAAACTATACATACAAAACAGTCGGTGTTAATTTGATTTTTTCATCTCATAAAACTCCAAAAATATAATAAAATCGCTGTTCGATAGTTACCTACTTTTTAATAAAAATAATATATCCAAAATATGTTTTTAAAATATATGTATATCACTTTCAAAATAATCCCAGAATAATTGAAGGTTATCAGTTACTTTGTCAACAAAAAAATATATAATTATTTGATTATCATACATAAAATATTATTTCAAGTGATACAAGAAAATGACGATTATGTATCAATTAACATTAATTAGTAAAAGTCAAACAGCCCTTAGTACCCAATAATTAAAATTTATATTGAACCAATGTAGATTTGAGAGGGGTCTTCACAAAATTCTCTAAATTAACTTGAATAGAACCGGGTAATAATATATATAATAGTTCACAAAAACCCTGTTAGTACACTTTTATATTTTACATGGTTCGTATTCTATGGAAATCTGATCACATTTTGATGTGTCAAATTCATAACCTGCTATATAGATATCTGGCGAGAATATTGAACCCAACTGCCATTCACAGGACTTAGTAATTACATAATATTTAAATATTAATTAATCTTACTGCTTATAATTATATACATATATCTATATCATTTGTTCAGACGTACCATTCTGGTTTCTTAAACAAAAACAAAAGATTTCGCCTCAGCCCTAACACACAACGTGTCTACGCTCAATATGAAGGGAGAAGCTTGAAATTGTTTAGGAAGGAAGTTAAAGGAATTCTCAGAAACGACTACATCTTGGTGGAATCCAATTCCAGACTAGTTTACACATCTCAACGTTGCTTTAGTGAATAAAATATCGATTCATTTCTGCAAGTAAAATAATTTTAACGTTGAGAATTGATTATTGTATAATATATGTTAAATGGATTATATCTGCGATACATTGAAACAAACCAGTATACATAGCGTAGCATATTTAATCAACATCAGTAATACATGTACGATGCGTCGCGTCTGAAACGAATACGATATAAAAATCCTGATTTCGTCAATATTCGAGAAAATAATTCAATTTTAATAAAGCTATTTTCGTTTCATGGACGCGAATGCAGAAAAATAATACAACAGCATATAACAAACATTACGGTAAACATTGATAGCTCGAATATATTTATAATGTACGCTAAAATTCTTATTACGATATAAAAAAAATCTATACATTAGTTCGAATTCATTGTTTCAGAAAAACAAAATATTCCACATTTAATGTCCATATTGTGATGACTGCACTTAAATTATATATATATATATATATATATATATATATATATATATATATATATATAAATAACCGTAATTAATAAATAAATAACCGGATATATATATCTATATATATATTTATATATATATATATATATATATATATATTTCCAGTTATTTTATCCAATTTAAGTTAGAATAGTATTATTTCCTTAGATTAACTATTGACATACGGAGATTACTTAAAGATGATATACGTTTTAAATAAAAGAGTTTTTTAATGTATTCATTTAACAATGAACTATGAAATACACATATATATTGTGAGAATATTTACTAAATAAATATGTTACATTACTACTAAGAAGTATTCGAATATCTGTTATTAAATACCCAAAATAATTTACCAGAATCCAACTCTAAAATAAGTTTAATTTTGATAAATAATAAATTCTGAAAATTCGAGTTCCTAGTCGCGGTAGTGATATACAAACGTTTACTGAATTATAAATCTTATGATATTATATGAAAGGTGAAAAATCCAGCGTGTTATATTTTTCTTGGTTTAAGCGGCAAGGGGTCGAGTGGGTATATTGTTACATCATTAATACCTACTTTAACGAAGGTGTGCCTCTAATTATTTTCTCAATTAGTGAATAAACTAAGCCACATTGAAAATTTTTAATTTTTGAAACTCATTAAGGATATTTTTAAAGTGCCCACAGAATAATATTTGTGTACCCAAGACCTCAAGGAAAAAGCTCAGACATGGATACCAAGAAAACACGATGAGAATCAACCACATTCATTATTCATTCTGTAAATAGATTATTTATAAATATGAATGCAATATATTTAAACATTGTAAAACATGTTTATATTTTTGTTACAGTATTTCTATATTCCTGTTTGTTAAAAATAATATCCGCGTCAAAATACCACCAATACTGCCGAAGTCGTATCTATCATTTACTATGAAGTAACGAATAAACATTTTAATTTCTATTTTTATCAGATGACTGGTTGAATCCAATGTACAGAACAAAAAAAGATTGTTTCTGATTTGTTTTCAGCTCAATGAATCCAATTTTGTTATACGGCATAATAATAACCTCACAAAAAAACACATCTAATATTTTTTACATCGACTAATGAAGGTTTTTAAATCACACCATAATGTAGGAAAGCACAGGAATAAATAAATAATGCCTTATCGATTACCGTATCGATTTGATCTCATTGATAATATCGATATTATTCTAATATAATCACCCAAAAATGATAAATCGAATTTACAATACAATCAATGTAATGTCTTTAGACTCTTATTAGACAATTTCTCTAAAATCAATAACAATTTTATTGTAATTATTATTTGTACAATATATATTTGGGTCAAGTGTAGTTGGATTGTTAATACATAAATAATGAGTGATATAATTTCGCGTCCTCTCATCTTTTAGCACTTGTAGATAATTTTGAAAACAATCGAACGCCTACATTTGTTTGCTATCTATTTAACACTTAGCTTACCTCATAGCCTCGAATGCATCTAAAAATCAATTTGTAAAATGTAGACGTTTAACGTTTAACCAGAATACTATACATTTTCATTTAAAGGATTCCCCATTGTTCATACCCGGCCTTAACGAACGTAGGCCTTATGGGAAACGCATAAGAGTCATCGATATAACACAGACTTGTTTTCTTACAAGATTCAAAGTCTGGTACGGAGCGTCTGTCTGGCCAAACTTACGTATACACCAAGTGTAATGGACTCAAAATTAGGTTAGTTACGCTTGGTTTTCCAAGGGCTGCCAACGCGCCGTTATTTTATACTACTTGCCGATTTTACGCGAATGGTAAATGTGTTTATCAAAGTCAATTATTCTATTAAACATTAAATTCACAGTTCTATTTTTATTGTATCGGAAGTTTATGTCCTTCTTAATTTGTATATTCAATCGAATAGCATAGCAGTAAATATTTTATTAAGAAAATATTCAAATAATAATTTCCAATTAACCTAAACAATATAAATATACTAATATAATCCAAGGACATGTCTAGTGAGTGATATATTTTCCTGAATTGAGGACGGTGTGAAATATATAGTTAAATCAGTGATTTATTGCACTTGACTGAACCTTAACGAGCGAGAGGCTTCTAAACGAACTATTGCCTCTACTATTGGAAAACGAAACGAGACGTCATCTCGTTTTATTATGATTTAAACGAATGTTATTTTAATTTAAATAATGTCACATACAAAAACAAGGTTATAAAAACAACTGCTATTTCGAACACTGATTCATACATCTTTAGCCTATTTTGTTTATAATAAGAGAAATCACTAACTTATTTATAAGAGTCTGTCATCGCTGACATCATTGTCTGTGCGGTATTTGATTTTGTCACGTCCGAAAGTTAGTCCAGACAGCGACCAATAAATCCTTGAACAATACAACAATAACGACATATTTACATTTGCTCTCACTCCTTATACTTTGGCAATTAAAAAGAAACAAATCATTGTCCGTGCTGCTGTTTAAAAACAATCTGGTTGCGTTAGCCTTTTAAAGCAAATTTAATGTCGAATAAAAGCCACAGACTATATTTGTGTTATGAAATGATATATCTTGTTATAAACAGTCCTAACATAAACACAATAATGGCCTGATGTTCTAGAAAAGTTGATATAAAATATTCGCTCGCACTTCAAATGTTGTTAGCTGATATGTTATTCGATTCTGAAGTCGCGCGATGTCGTGGATTTGTCAGGTTATTATGCAATGTGTTAGGCAAAGCTAGACAAAGCATAAACTAGGTTTTTTAAAGACACGTGTTGTAAGCCAATAATATTTATGCTGTATGAATACCACAGTTGTTGTCAGGTGAGGTATTGTCAATAGCTAACAAAAAAAAAACTAGTAATACTATAGTTGAATTATACATATATATATAAGAAGCTATTTTTCTCCCGTATTCATTTTAACAGGAAGGTAAATAATGTAATCGATTTGATATAATGTAATTAGTTCTATTAGGATTCCAAGTTCTTTCTATCGATTTTATATGAAACTCGAAATTATTTATTCTTTTGTTTGTAAATTTCTTCAATTGTTAAATGTTTCGTGCTGCGGTATCAAAGTTGTACCGGGTGTACAATATTTTTTGGTCGAAAGCTTCTAGAACGATCCATAAAAGTTTATAAAACGCTTCCATTAATAATTCACAAATTGTCATTAGTGGGATATACGGTTATAAATGTGCTGACTGATGTACGTTTTACTGAAACTGTGCTACGAGGACTTCAAAAGGATTAAAATCAAGTCGGAACCGGTCAGGCAACTTTCATTAAAAACATTTCTTTCTTACATCGAATTTAAATGGTGGCGTTAATACCATTCGTTCATATGTTTTCATGATAAATTTATTATAGGTTTTTAATAAATATAGATGAAAAAAAAATCGATACGATGATGGATTCGAACCCGCGACCGTATCGCTATATTGATTTATTTTTCTTTCTATATTTATTACCAGTTTAAGTAGTTATCTTAACATGTTTGTAGATATTTTGAAACATCTATTAAATTAAATTTATTTTAGCCAAAATCTATAAAGAAACATTTCAAAACTATATTGAACTACGGCCTTAGAATAATAAGTTTTTATGATAGCTTAGTTGTTTTATAAGTTTTTCTATGGTTATTCATTTCATCAAATTTTTATTTTAAAATCATGTAAAAAGATAATATATCTAAGGCATTTATTTAAAAAATGCGTGATTTTATTTAATCTCAACTTCATGGCCAATGCTTATTCTAATAAGTCGATTCTTTATCTTGCAACACGACACTATATTTGACGACTCACAGCTAAAAAAGGTATATCTAAATATTTAATAACCGCTGGAAATATATATATGAACACTTTATAGGTATCTTAAGCATAGATATTCGTTAAAAGATTTGTGTTATAAAATAAATAGACTTAATATATTAAAAATTCTACGAAAATTTGATACTATACGCAGATAACGCAGACAAAAAATCTAGACTCATTTACTGGGGCCCCTCGGATCATTCTATGATGAACGCTATTTGAGAGCGGTTAAAAAAAACACATGCTGTGTCAATTCATTCGAAATGGTCCAAGGTTCCTTGAGCGTCATGGAAAGAGTTTATTGGTTAAGTTCTGTTACCTTTATTCAATTGTTGACTATTTTTACGCTAAAACTTCGAAAAATTAAAATATAATAACTTGTAGTCTTTTGAATAATAATATGTTAAATAATATGAAATGAAAAAACGAAAACAAAAATATATTAATCCTTAATCTCAAAGGTCGTAAAAGAGGTTATTTATTATCGTGTATTGCAAGATATACATACATTTGTATATAAATGATTTCAAATAGTTGAATACAAAATTTATTTTTTTTCATTCAAAATATTTAAAAGCAAAATGAAATTCTACGCTTTTAGAAAAATATTATTTGTTGCCATACAGAAAACCTAAAATAGAATACAGAAAATGTCGTAATTTTTTTTACACAATTTCAATACACCGCTATAACGAACCCGTCTAAAATTAAAAATCCACCAGTATGATACATTCGTTACATAAAGGAATCAATTTCGGACTCCACAGCGGAAACATTCAATACAAGTATTCTGCCTTTTATTCAAAGTGAAGCAAAATAAGTGAAAAGTTTTTAAAACAGATAGATTACAATTTTTAATTTCTATATAGACTACTTCAAATTCGTCACGGAAGCAATGTACTCTTTCTGTAACATTATAACCGCGACCCCTTTACTTACTATTTTTTCAACCCAGTTCCGTTATCAGACCATTAAAATTGATTTAATTGTAGTATATTTCTGTAACTATGTTTACAACTACTAAATCACCGCAATATCTTGCACTAATCATCTATCACATACATAAAGTGGAGTGTAGTGTCGCTCCGATTCATCGTTTAACCTTAATAAACAAACATAACCCAGTAAGATAAAAACGCTCCCAAGTAAGATTTTGAAGTTCCTAGCAGACACTTTTTTAAATCTAGATCTCAGTGGATTCACACAACGTCGCCTGAGTGTGCTTTGTCACTGAGCTCTCTTCCACACAATTCTTAAACATCCCTCGTACATAGCTGAAAGTAACGCGTTCTTTGTATAGGAGTAAAACTCCTATACTCAACATTTATATGATATTCACATGGGATTGCCGTCTTTGACAGTTAAGGTTTATATATATATACATATTATTTAAGAGTTATTTTAAAAAAAATCGAGTGTTATCAAATTAGCTACCATCTAACTAAATTTATTGATTAATGATTTGAATTCTTCAATGATAAATATAAGGAAAATAAATGAAATTGTTGTGTCATCATAGTGTCGTAAATTATTTTTGCTCTCTTAATGCCACGGGATGAGATAACATATTTTATATCAATTTATTATATTTTAATTTGACTAATATCAATAATTTAAAAATCTGCGTACGGGGAATTATAACAGTAGAGAAGTATTTTAAGAAAATCTACAAAAGATTTTTAAAATAGGTGTCACTTATACCCACTTGCTCTCTGCGACCTGGTCGCCTGACAATGAAATGAAAAAAAAAATATAATAACAATAATCCACTCCTCTCAGGAAAACTATTAATTTTATGCACGATATGGTACATTCTGTTTAAAAACGTTTAAAACCGAGTTGCTTATGACTGGTCTGACCTTCGTCATGGCAAGAATATAGCAGTGCGTGCTCAACGAGCGGTATGCAACAAACATTGGCCCAGCAACAACACTTTTAGAAGTTTGTAAATAAATAACCGTAATTAGATTTCTTAGTAACACATTTTAATAAAGCTTAAGCTGTTCAAATTTACATCCCTAGTTTGTTTTGGTTGTGACCGGAAATCGTACTAATGATATAATTTTGGGGCGAGTTGACGCCATGCTGTATATTGAACAACTTATTATTTTTAACTATTTCTTTTTAAATTACAATTAGTATATAAATAAGTAAGTAGTCTGTTACGTTTCCTTGGACATGATTTATTATCTAATTGAAACTTTTTTTTCCACGAATATTTTAATAATTTCAGGAATACGATTAATCCAAGCCCTGGCAAGATTTTGCAGATTTTTACAATGGTAATACTTACCGTTAAAGTAGGTCAGTAATTAATTTTGTATGTTACATGTATGACAGCTTTTTCCATACAATGACGATACACCTTATAAAAGCAAGATATTCATAATCGAAATAAATACTTTGACTCTTGATCTTATGGCTTTCTTATTTAAAAATCCACACATAGTATAATATATGTGAAGGCGTAATATACAAAAAATGTTTTATAACATAGTACTTAATCTGGATTGACCTTTTAAGTTAATGACTAAGCTTGAAAATAATATTCTTTATAACCTTTAACTTCCAATTTAAAGATTAAAAATGCAATGCTATATGGGTCGGGCAATCCTGTTTCAATGAATTCCTAATCAGTCTGCAGTATTGAAGCTAATTGTGCCGTAACTTGAATCTTCAATTCTATAATTGTAAATGAACATACTATCGAAAACAGCATATAAACATGCTACGATCGTTTTAAATCTCCAAACGGAGACTATTCTAAGAAAACCTTAACGTAAAATATTTATTATAAATCTTATTTAATCAAAGTCTTGAAGATTTAATATCATATTTATCTGTAATGTACCGTAAGCATTCGACTAATTTCACAAGTTCACAGTTAAATTTCGCCGTTTTGTAGCTAAATATTTACTGGAGCTGATATTACGTATTTTTGTAGAACTGAATAAATGATTTTTTTAAAGATCTCAACCACCAATGGACTGAACATATAATGACATTGAATAGAATGACCAAGAAATCTGAGTAGTCTAAATAGTGTCAGATAACTTATGTAAACAAAGCCGTCATACCATCACTACATTAGTACCGCTTCTCTACAAATAAAATAAAATAAATTGTTGTCACACAGCTCTGTATAGATATCAGATCCAGTCCGCGCGGTAGGGCGGTGTGTAATAGCTCATGAAATGTATGTAAGTAAGGAGAGTCTGCCACTCCAGGAGGATGACGAAATGTATATAGGTACCTACAGCTTTGAGAGTCATTGTTAATATCTCCCGTAATCCCTTTTTGAATGTTCGAGAACATTTTTTGTCTTTGAAGGACGACTTATTGTATTGAAACCTTTGTTTCTATTCTACTATACATATGTATACTTAATAAATGGTTTTAGGTTAATAACATAATAGTTTGTATTCATAGATTAAATTTATTTTTTAATATCTTTAAAATATTCGTAAAAATGTAAAAAGCTTTTAACAAAAACATCTGTTTTACCGAACATTATATATTAATAACAATCTATGTGAATGAAGTGAAACTTTTAAAAGAGATTTATTGTGAAAAACACATATTCATGTTGACGAGCCCTTAATCTGCCGCTCGTCGTTCCTGGATGGAGTTACGAAGTTTGCTACCTCAAAATTGCTTTCAATATTCAATTTTATTAAATTTTACTACTAGAATAATATTAATTTATTTTTTAATTAATTTTTATTTTCATACCAATTCTTTTTCTTTTACGACATGGCTTTTTATATTGAATAAATGGACACACTTTCACATAAAATTTACGTTGCCATTTATTCAAGCTATATAATAATTATTTCAATTATTTTTTACAAGACCATTCGACCCAGTACAGCAAAATATCACAACCACAATACTTTTAATGAGCTACGATTATTTATACATTTTAGGAACATTTCCATTTTATTTTAATAAACAATTTTCCCCTTTAAACTTAATATTTTTTAATTAATAATAGTTTTGAATAAACTTATAATTATAATCATTTAAGCTATGTGTGTGTGTATCTATGTTTGTAAAAAATATATAATAAAAGATTAGTCAACATATTCAATAGGACTCGAACCTGCAACCTCTGAGATCATCCTGTAGCTGTAACAGTATAATAGCAACAACAAAGCAAACAAATCGTTATTATTTTTATATATTTTTTTATAAAAAATATTTCGTTTTTAGATTAATTTTAAATAGAACAAGAATACATGGTTTCAGATTCCTAACGAACGTATCAATATCATAAATGCACTTCGGATGTTTTATCAATAAGTTTATTTTAGTACGTTTTTATTTCAGGAATGAAATCAGATGTTTTCAATGACAATACTTCGTAATCACAAATATTTCAAATAAAAATTGTAAAAAGGATTCATACATATATTCAAACGTTAATGGGTTGTTCTTGTAGTCTGTCACACCCGAGGCTTTCCTATTGTTATTCAATCGACATCCCAGGATCAGTGGTCTACGAATTTCACTGGTATTTTGCAAGTCCGATGACATCCCTCCAAGGTCTCATACAATTTATTTATCTTTACCAATAAAATGACAATATCTATGACATAAGTTTTATAACCGTTCCTATTATAGTTAATAGAACCATAAAAAAATTCAAAAGCTTAAGTATCGGGTACAAAGGATCCATCAAACGCCCCGTACCAGCGACGCGGTCAAGCTAAGAGCGGTTTCTTGTCGGCTCGCGCGCCTTCCGCTGTGCCGTCAGCCACCATATTGAGATTGATGCCCCGAACGCCGGCTTCCCGCGCTGCCCCGGACAGAATACTAAGAGGGTGGCGGCCATTCTTCGCTCAATTAGCCCCCGATCCGGGTTTTGTCTCGACCGACTATGACGCCTTCCCGACACTTCACCGCATACCAAATGGCCCTCATATTTTCAGAGTAAGCCCTGCGATCAAAGTATCGCAATCAGCGTTAAGTTGTGCTCGACCAGTTAGAACTACGACTTACAGTTTTGGAGTAGTTCCAAATATATATTGTAATAGATATAGAATATATTCTGGAATATAAAAGTACATTTTCAAGTAGTCTTTACTAATGAAGGCTTTTATGAGATTTACGTAACTAAAGATTTTTGTATGTAAAGCTTAATGTGTAATTAAAAATATATATAGTTTTAATATATTTTGTATATACATGCCATATTACATTTTAATGATCTTTTTAAATATAATTTGAGTAATTCAACTCTATCCCGGTAATTTAGTAATTTAAATTATAAATATAATTGAAGGTCCGATCATTACAAATGTTATTGAACATTATATAAAATATACTATTTTGAAATATTTATTATTAATCTATAATATCGTATAAACAATAATAATTGAATACTTTAAATATTGGTGTAATTTGCACATATTTTGAAATGCAATACTAGAAAAGCTGCGAATATTTATTATTTATTTCACGCTACAAATGAAGATGTATGCAATTTCAGAAATAATTATTGATATTAGTTAATTATCAATAGATTTCATAAAATATAACTTTGTTTAACCTATTCTTCCTCTACTAGAGTCTATAAGTTGTTTATAGATTACATTATATTTATAAATAACTTTTTCACTCCAGTTGATCATTAAAATTAAAGAAACCTAACTAAAATAAGTTAATAAGTTTGTATAGTTTATTTTTAGGCTTGTTTAGTAACTCAGGCGTTGATATATCATGCAATAAATACGAGTTAAAATCCTTAACAAGCCAATTGAATGCTACGAATTACAAAATAAATAATTTTGAAGTACACTGACTTTACGACGTTATAAATCAAATTTGATCATTTTAAAAACGAGTTCAGGGCTGTTATAATTGATTAGGATGATGGGTACCAAACATAAATATATTCAATGGGTACGTCACTTAAATTGACGACTGTCTGTATGTGAGTCACAAGCGCTTGTCTTTTTTTTTTATTGTCATAAAAAACTTATTCGGTAATTACAACACTATCCGGTATTAGAATCTAATAAACAAACGAATTCTGCGAATGTTTGAAACATTTAAGATTACCTTAAAAGTACATATATTTAAATGAGATATAAATACGATGGAGTCATGGCAATTATTTACATATGTGTCAATATGATTTGCTTGAATAATAGGTATTAATAAATTTTAGTAGCAGTAATAAATAGTTTTTTAACCCACACGCTATAGAGACCAGGCCTTCAATCAGTGACCGTTCAGAGAATGTTTTGACGTGGGCATTGAAATGATTTCGAACTCTTCTATTCGTTTAACGCAACATTTTTATTTGCCTCTAAAAAACTTAAAATCTTATTTAAGTAGTATTTATGAATACTGACAAATGAAAAAGTAAATTTCTCTTATTTCATAAATACAACATTTATAGTATACCTATAAGTTTTCGCAGTGTTAATATATTTACATATAATTTCAATATTCACGTAACGTAATATTAATACATTGTTTAATAATATTACACTTGACCCGTCTCTATATTTAAATGTTTCGTCATAGAAGTGAAACTGACAAATAACAAATAAAATGTAAGTTTATTGTTATTTGTTAAACTTTAGGCTCATTGCGGTTAAATGGTAGGTTAGGTCAAATCACTAACAGGATTCATGTTAGTTATTATTTACGGACCCTCAGCTGATATCATAATATTAAACGCCTTTATTGCAAGTAAACAAAAGACTTCGCAGAATAATGCGTCATCTTATTACCCCGTTAATAAATTTCCGCTCAGAATCTTTTATGATCTAACAATATAATTAGAGAATACTTTAAACTATGTAAATGTTCTAATTTTCTAAGAAATTAGAAGATCATACACTTGTTAAATTACTTATTAAATTTATGCTATTTAATCGCTTTTTTTCGGTGAAATCGTACCATTTTGCACCTATAAATTATATTAAAAAATATTACAAAAACAATCAATGTTAATAAACTTGTATCTTACATGTTATATAAGTATTTCATCTCATGTTAAATAGAGGTCTAATTTTAGCATGTCATGAAAGTGATACGAAAAGATGAACCCTTTCGATTGTTCAAAAAAAATGCACAAGAGCAGCTTAGACCTCTCAGCCATTCATAAGACCCCGTTCATATTTACCTCGCACCGAACCACACAAAATAAAAATATTTTAGAATATCAGAAATCTATGCTCTTATAACATAGTAGTTTGTTGCTATTAAACATTTTAGAGACGAAAATATAAAAAAAATCTTTACAAATTTTTTTCATTACTAGTAAATGACAATGAAAAATATATTTATTTTAAATTAACGCTACATTTGTTAAATATTGCATAAGTACGAATAAAAAGAATACGAATAAAAAGAAGTCAGATCTGATTGACTCTACCAAGAAAATACTGTTGATCTATACCAAGAAAATCTTTGAAGATAACTTAAGCTGACTATTGCGTCTTTATAGCAGCCTACGTAACCACAGACACAATACAAGCCTCTCAATGTAAGTGGCCCACTCATATTATAAACAAAACCGGTTCTCACCGCAACTGTTTATATTTCACGATTCCAAGAAGCTTCAAGATGTCGCGACGATGCGTTGAACATTTGGGACATGCAAATTTAATTCTTAATCTTATAGCTTATAATATAAAACTATAACATTTTTGAATATCACCGCTAAATGTAACAACCAAAGAATTGTCTTGTAAATAAATATAACTTAAATGTACAACTTAGTTTTTAAATAAAGTCGTTACAATTAATAGAAACATATTTTAAAGAATTATAAGCGTTAAAATATGGTTACATTAAAACTTTAATTATAGAAATATCAATTTACACAAGGCTCACATTTCCTTATCAAAGATATTAAAATAAAATTGGCGTTGTATATATCTTATCTCTGTATGGAGTTATCAACTCCGCCTTTGCTTGCCTCAAAACTAATGTAAATATTAATAGAATCACAAACTTATGAAATAAACGATGCCAAGTATGATATAACTTTACAAAAAAAAAAACTAATTAAATCATGGCGAATCGGTTAATTGATTTTCAAATAAAATATTAATTTTACAAGTATGCCGTGTATAAATTATACCTACTTGAAAATAAGTTATTTGAAGTCTGGTAGCTAAGTTCGTCTCTCGACTAAACCGAAACATTTATAATTTTGAATTATTTACAATTTTAAGTATTATTCATATTCATAAGAAACAGCTAAATATTTTGTCATACAAATAATGAAAAAACTAACAGACACATGATAAATATAAGTCATGATTTCTACTTAAAAGCTATTTACACAGATTATCTGTCTTATATGTTTATACATTTTGGCGATTTCAAACTGCTTATTTAAACTTTGTTCGTTGTTTACCCGCTGTTGATAGTCACGATGCCAAGGTCGCGGTTCAAAAAAATATTTTACTTTTAAAGATTATTTTAACTGGTTCCGTATATTTAAAAAAACGATGTCGTTTTTCAATAAACGCTATAATTTTATATATACCTGAAATATCTATTTTATATATACAATTAATATTTTAAATACTGCTTGTATGTAGAGAGTTTATTAGTTGTAGTTCTAAATGCGGATCCCTAAAATTTTTTTGTACGCAACTGACACGTGATAAAATATTGTAAGCAAATTTCATGTGCGTCATAAGTGCCCGTGGTGCATTTAGGAATTATAAACAAAATTCAATGAGCTAAGTACATCTATAAAATGTAACTAGCCCGTCCACAATTGTGTTATAATCCGTCATTACTGTTTTTTTCGTGAGATTTCTTTTAATTGTTACTTAGCTACTTAATTAAACTTTAAAAAAAATTACTTTGGCAACAGTATATCAAAGATGAAAAAATCTAAAACCTCGAAAATGATCTAGCTTCCTGGAGTGAGGCCGCACTGATAATCTAGGAGTAAAAAATATTTAAAAAAATGTATACAGGTAATGTATTTTCTATTGATTATGAAATGTACGTTCCTTATGATGCAAGAACATAAACCTATATATAAATTAGTAGCACGGTAATCATAGTTAGATGTGTGTTCAGTTACGCAGCTAGCGCTTGCTAAGCCCGATATCAATATGGTCCAGTAAAGTTATCACAGCTTATCTTTGTTCTAGGCAAAGTGCTCGTTTTCATACATTATGTTGAATACTTAGTCTTGAAATATTCTAAGAATAATATGATGTAATGCTTACGTTTTAATAGCATATAAATATTTATGTTTTTTGAGGCTATATCAAATTGGTATTTATTATTCAAAGATTTGGTTGTAAAAAAATATTAACTCATATCGTTATAGTAAAAAGACAGACAATGGAAAAAACTTATACGTTTTTCATTTGCATTAATTATGTCTTAATACCATAGCAATAATAAAATAAATGTTTATATTTCGCATATAAAAATTGTTATAAAACTTATACGTGAATAATGTGGGAGATCTAAAAATATTCGCGTTCAAAGACAGACTTAAGCGGCCATCTCACTTTGATTGCAATTTCCCTGACGTTTTACTTCAACGATTGCTTATAGCGAATGTTGCGCTTTATAAAATATAACCTCAGAAGGTATTATCTTAAAAATGTAGGTTAATTACAATTATATATATAAGTAATATTATAAGCGAATTCTTGTTATCAATGTAATTGTGCAAGACTTGGGTCACTCTCGATAAACTGAACAGATAAATTAAAACGTAAATGGGAAAAAATATTCCTATAATTATCAAGCACTAAAATTAGGATTGGGCATTGCGGTCAGTGATAAAGGGGTTGTGATAACCTGTCGTAATCTTGACCGGTTCACGTCTTAGAGTTCGTCTCTTTATCTTTATATTGTTATAATTTCGCAATTTAAAAAACAACTTCGTTACCGAAACAATTATTAATTTTTATACAAAATATCATATTACTTTTTCTTCTTATTTTTATTTTTTTCTTTACGCAGTTCAAATTTTCGTTTGTGAATACGTTTGAGGATTAAAAATTGACAAAGGATAGGATAGGATACTCAAGAAATGATCTAAAAAACAATCATCGTGTGCTTTAAAAAAAAAGGGGTCATATTTATAAATAGATACATCATATTTATATATACATAAAATATTATATATTGCTATTAAATCATAGCCCTCAGTCAGTTTGTTTTGTTAAATGTAATATTTTGTAATTAGTTCAATCGGGAAATGACCTGCATTATCTTACTGATAACAGTACTTGGAATTCACAAAATTAAACAAATTATAAAAAAAAATACGTAGAGAAATACTAAAATTGCAGCAGACTTCAAAGTCGACTGACACGATTGATCAATTTATTGAGCGACGGAGAGATTTGCCAATATTAGCAGGTTCGAGCTCCTCTTCCTTATAACTCACATTTATAAATATATTAGGATTACTTTTCCTCAAATAAATTGCAATTCAAGGAAGTTAAATATTTAAATAACTATATATAACACTTCTGACATGGTCAATTATTACCGTGTGTTATTTTAGTTGCATATTTAGTTTGAACATTATTAGCAAACAAAATGTAAACTTTAAGCCGATCATTATAGAAATTTTGGCTGAGTATAAATAATTATGAATTCGAAACATATGACTGTTTTAATGAGCTGATGAACGTTGATAATCTCACAAACATGCCCCAATTCATAATAATCAATTTCGTGCAGATTACAAAGATAACGCCAACTGAAAGTGATTACGCGTTATCAAAATTTACCCTCCACTTTCTCGTGATAACAATGATTCAAGACATCTTAGTACGTCACTCTAAATTGCTCAGTAGTTTAGTCATAAGAAGTTTCTTAATAATGGAAGGAATTAGATCATTTTTCTCACAGATAGGATTGAAATCCACTAGAACGTTGACAGGAAAGTATATACATAAATTCAACCCATCTTATAGTTAGTCAGATAGATATATATATATATATATATATTTGTTTTTAAATACATCATTCATTTTTTATATGCCTAAGTAAATTCAGTTATAGAATAGGTTTCTTAATTATAAATATACTTTACAGGTACAACAAGATTTAGGGATGTATTTCTAATTTAGAGACAATCGAATGTCGTAGCGGTGCAGCCTCGCTGAGTCGACAACAAGAGCCCTGACAAAATATTTATAGACACATAGGTACATTGTTTCTCATCCTATCCCGATAAAATACCTGTTGAGGGATAAGAAAGAAAAAAATAAAAGCAGGACGGCGTAGGTAATGTTATATCATATTTTATCATTCTATACATGTATAACTTTATATCCAGGATTAGTAAATAAATGATGAATACGTAGAAAATACGTTGCATTTAATAATTTAAATTCGACGTCAATATTATATTAATAACTCATGAATTAGTAACAAAATGTGATTTCGATGTCTATTTTGGAGGCGAATCTCAATGAGGCTAAGATAGAATAAAATCGTAGGTGAAGTTAAATGAACGTCTACAATTAGGCTTCTATTGTTAAATTAGAGACGTTGTGTTCATCAAACTTTATAAAATGAATACATATCTTTTCAAAGATTTTACGCAAAATTTGAAATTAATGGAGTGTAGTTAGATATATCTTATAATACATAAAGTTTGGTTATAAATTGTTTGATGTGAATATATAATATTAAAAAAAATAAACTGGTATGATAAAAGTAACTGAACTTTACGATTTAAAGGGTTTTGTATGTCTGTCCTGTTGATATCGTTGAAAGATTTACACGTAGAACATACAACAGGCAACGCGAACAAAAGCAAATATTAACATATTAATTGATAAAATTCAAATGTCTGAAGGTCTGTTCACGATACCCAAGGCTGGACTAATTAGTTCGATTGAATTAAAAAACAATATCGACATATATATTTTAATTTACGTGTAGATTCGCTATGCTTAACCAAGCCAGGACAAATTTATATTATATTTTTCTACCGAGGCCGGTAATGGCCGGGATCCATTAGTTCAATGATGAGTTTGAACATCGATGCCAGACTTACATATAGAAACATAACCACACATACAATACACGATACATACAATACACCGTACATACAATACACCGTACATTGTCAACCCGGTGTTTACCTAATTTTCAACACGTACCGAAAGTGTTTAATGCACGTATACTAAAAAAAGTAAAAAGCTTTTAAGAAGGTGATGGTGAAGAAAATCGAGTTCAGACGGCTTGGAGTTCGCTCTTAACCGATGTACAGATATTTAGTACGCCATTTTTTTATATAGATTTTGTTTAACATGTCCCTTTTATTGTATGTTATTGAATATTCTAATATATTTTTCTTAATAATGGCTATATCAACATGCGGTATGAAGCCTTTACCGCAGGAAAGCATTCGCATATTATTACTTTTTATAGAAAACTTTGTCACTCGATAAATTTGTTTCTTTGTATATCCTACTTTATACGATGCTGGTATAACTATAATTAAATATGACTCTAGAATACGTTTTTTTTTTTTAATAATCTCCATCAAATAATGGTTAAGCTCATTGAAGGTATTTTTTTTTTAATATAAATATTACATCAATTTAAATTTATCTGTTTACAAGGATAAACATTTAAGTATAAAATGATTGTATAATAATTATACCGCTGTCTATGGCTTCATAAAAATCTACACAATTTTTATATCATCGTACCTATTATAAACGCAAAAAGTCATAGAAGAAATAATTTAGTAGTTTAATAAGTGGCTAAATATCTCTATTTACGATCAGTTGTTATTATTTTCGCAAATAACATAATACTTAATTGTGTAATTAAAGAATCAAGAGACGTAAATATGTAAAGTATCGAATAATAATTTCGGTAATATTTATTAAAAATAACAAACTGGTTGTATATCGGCTGAGAATGCAAAAACTTTTGATACTTTTAAATCTTATTTTGATGTTAATGTTGAGTCGAGAATAAAAAAAAAGAAACAATAATGTAAAACTAACATAGTAGAACTTTGAAGAATGTTCAGTGATCAGTTTGCAGAAACCGGCTTTAGGGCCTCGGGTGGTGGTTATTTTTAGGGTTACAAAGTTCGTGACGAATTGAAAAAAAATCTAAGTTTAAAAGTTTTCATAAGTTTTCAAGACGCCGGTACCGGCAAATTAACATTCGCAAAAACAATAATCTATCACTTACCTTCGCGGTGACTGCGGCACAAAGCAGCAGCAGGGTCGCCGGGACCCTCATGATGTTACTTGTTAAGATTTATTATATAAAATAAGTTGGACTAGCGGCGAGCGCGCAGGCATCAACCGTGCCTCGCTAGCGTCGGACCGCGAATGCTGAGAGATGGGACGCTCGCTCGCTACAACTTTTCGTCCCAACTTTAGAAGTGCACGCATCGGTTACTTGCATCGGCCTACGCGAATCAGACATGCGCTTTGTTTGCATATTTTATATATATATATACATAATATAAAATTGGGACAATTTTATGGTAATTGATTTGATTTGATTACGTAAGCTCCATTAGTTTCTCAAATTCTTAATCTGCTTATGAACATTAATTACTTTTAAAAGAATACCTCATATTTATATGAAACTTAGTACTGATTATATGTGTTCAATTTTAAATAAAGGATATCTTGTTCATTATATTTTAAGACTCTTGATCGTGCATAATCTTACATGCCAGAGTAAACTAGGTAGGCTGTAAGAATTGTTTTACATCTCTTTCCCTCTTTGACTGAGCCTCAGCTCGCAGAGTTCCATGACCCCTCTCATGCGCTTATCACCAGAATAACTTAATTCTAAAACAACTTATATCATTATATGTTTTTAGGAAATTAATTCTTCCGGCTCGTGATTAAAACCGAAAATACTAACCTACAATAAAGTATGATTCAAAGTGTGATAAAATTTATTTACTTACTCGTCGCACCCGAGTCCTTCGCAGTGCAAACTAAATATCGTTGTATATTCGAATTTCAGTTATTTAACATTTTAAGAAACTATCTCAGGCTGTACATATTTATAAATTATTTGTAAGCGTCAGTTCATACAACCTTGTCCTTTGACATGGTGTATTAATACATACAAAGAAAGTTTAACTGATTTGAATATTTCTTTTGTTAGGCAATTCAAGTCACAGAATACAAACCTAATAAGCATGAGTTGGCTTGACTTGACTCAGTTTGACATGTGTATTTATTACAGTTTATTTTAGACTCTTCGTATTTTTGATACAAGAAGAATTAAGTTTTTTTTTGCTAAATAAAACATAAGTTATTTTAAAATTACATTATTGATTTATTTGTTTAAAATGAGTTTTGAGAGCGCTTATTTTGTCGGAACTTCTAGGCAAAAAAGGATTTTTTTTTTTTGTTTTAAAATTTGCTTAAAATATTGTATTTGGTTATACGGGATCGAATTCAATTATATAATAATTTCATTTTCTGAATCTGTTTCATTGAAAAGATCAATTCATTTATTTCAATATAGATAGATATAAATATAACACAAATAATCAAGTTGCGCGATATTCTATGTCAAAGTTCATAAAAAATGGTATCATTCTGAGGTTAATGATCTATTATTAAATTTAAGATAAATTATTAGCATTTTATATCAAATGTTATAAGAATTTAAGTATATATATCATTTCGAAGTGTGTTTTGGAGGAATAATAGACTTATATTTTAGATCACTGGTTCTAGTATTGCTAAGTGGCGTCTTCATTTCTTTATATATATCAATTATAACTGTATATACGATAAAAAATATTAAAATTATAAATAAGTTAAAAAAGTCTACATTGAGTTTCTTGCCGGTTCTTCTCTACACTAGAGTCAAATATTTCATAAGTCTATGTATGTCACTTAAATGTCAAAACTTTGACTTAGCAGTGATTGTCACAAATTTGTTTGAAAACTTAAAATTATCGCGAAAAATTATTATTATAATACATTTATACAGCTAAATATATAAATTCCTGATAGACCTTATTCATCATCAGAAATACAGTTGGCAATTTTTTTTTTTTACCTGAATTATGTTATATCCCGCGCCGTCAATAAACAATTGTATTTTCACAGGTATTCCGTTTATTTATTTAGTTTATTTAATTTTAACAATGATTATCCTTATTGATATTACGAGGACGGGATCTTGGTTTGTTTCTTACCTGGGTTTATTAAAATAATTTTTTGATGATTCTTCAATATTTCAAATATTGTCATATCTTGTTCTATTGTTTGTGTGTATGAAAGAATTGTCTGTATTATTTAAAATATAAAATGAATCTAAACGGAACAATGCCGAGTCTGAGTTTAGTTTTAGCACCCCGTCATATTTATTATACATCTATGGCCAAAAAACTTTTTTTTTTACTATGGTGATGTAGGGCCGGCTCTTTTAGGAATCATTATATAAGCGAAATTAATAATTGAAAGTAATTTTTTGTTTGTTAGTTTCGTAGAAAATCTACCGGACATGTTATTTTAACAATTCTAATATTAATATGTATTTATTTTACTTACCAAAGCAAAACTTTTCCGCGACACACAAATACATTTTCATCAGCATACATTTAAATGTTACTTTCTAAGTTACTACAACGCAGTTATAAATAACTTTTTAAATTGTCTATAAATATGTTAGCTGGTGAGGTTTAAAATAAATATTTAGAATTTAAATTTCATACAGTCCAACTTTTAGCCTACCATTAACTCTTTTAGCAATATTACAATAATCTTACATTAGAATACGTTAACAGTGATTCGATAAATGGTTCTACAATAGGAAACCTTATTAAGACAACACGTTTTGAAAATTGAAATATTAATCTACCTAATATTGATTTTGTATCAAATTTAAAGATAGCAAATTCTTCCTTTACGTCACTAAGCAGTTATCAAACATTATCGTTTAATATAGTTAATGGTACGAATCAAAGTAATATAAATGTAAAATTGCAACAAAACTTGTTAAAAATATGATAGTTTTTTGAGTCCATAGTATGCCATGAATATAATCTATTAACGCCCTTCAATATAAGTCACTGGCAACAGATAATATTTATATAATATGAAAACGTGGCTAACTGACAAAATGGTAATTATTACGGAAGCTAAATATCAGCACACGAGCACACAAAATACATGCACTCTCACACATGCACACTCACCACACACTTATATACAAATATACACAGATACATACATCGATACGAACATATACACAGAGACATTCACACTCATGCACATATAATAGACTAATTATATTATTTTTTTAATATTTTTCTTGTTTCTTTGGAAGGAATGAAGTCACTCTTAGTTCAAGGTCAGAAAATAAAGAAAAAACTTTTAATTTTCAAATAATTCTAGTTGAAACGAACTAAAAACATATTAAGTACCAAGACACAGGCTTGAGATGGTTTAATATAATAATTTAAAAATGTTGAATTTCCAATTATTGTAAGCTGAAAATATCCTCCAGTTTCTTAAAAACATGTTTTTAAAATTGGAAATTAAAAAATCTCATGAAGGTATATTTTAAAACCAGTTATTCCCTCAAGCTCAACTTTTAAGCTTAATAAACTTCTAATTTACACAAACCTATATGTTTTTAGTTCTTTTTTAATTACAGCTTAATCTTTGATAATAAATCAAACAAAAATTGCATATGAATTCGTCCATAGAGCTAGAAAACAGACACTGCCTGACGTCCGAATATACAAACCGACAGAAAAATATGAAATTATTGATTTAAGTTTTGTGGCACTGCAATATATTCTTAATTAAATTATTGAGAAATTATACATTTTACTGTGCATTGGTTTCATTATATGTATAGATATTCTAAACTACGTTAGGTCAACTTTTGTAAGGAGAAATGAACAGTTTATTTATGGGCCGGAATGACAAACGAACATACACGACAGTTATTGATTCCGTTACGAACAGTGCAAATATGGAAAATTACAGATACGCTACTCGTGAAACATATAACATATACAACATATTATAATATATTCTTTTTGTTTATCACAAAATCTTAAAAGACAAATACGAGTATACTTTAAAAATCAACAGGCATCTCATAGACAAACTGTGATTTCTTCCCGGCAAAGTATTAGGGAAGATGCAATACTCGGTGGTGTTTTGCAGTAAAAGAATAAACATACATACAAATAAGTACACACTCATACGTAAGTCAGCGAACATTTTATTGCTTTCTATCGAGAGATGCTAACTCGTTACAAAATAAAACAAAACATGCATTTATATGATTAAACTATATAATAAAAACATATAACACAGGAAAAAAATGGCGCCAGGCAGGATTTTTTGAATTGTGAGTACAAACTTCAAACGTTATTTTAATTCAAATGGAAAAAAGTACATTAACATGGATGGTTATCAGATGCTTGATTTAGTAATGAATATTAAAAATACTACAATTAACTTATAAAATAAATTAAACTGTTTGAATCAAAATATTGTATTAAAATTAAAACGAGAGGTATATAAAGATTTCGTTTATCAGAGTTCATCTGAAACATAAAGTAAAGTTTGCAAGGTATATGTTTGAAAAAGAGTATTTCATTTTTAGCTTACAAATGCAATTATAAAAAAATACACTTGTAAAAAACAAATATACAAAAATGGTATATTTCGTGTTGGTTTTAGAGTCATTTAATTTGAGATTTATTTTGATTGATTTTATTTCTCCATTGATATCTTCAATTCATCTTTAATCCCGGTTGCAGGATTTTGTTTCATTTTATATAGTCGAGCAGAGGTAAGAATATCGTAAATGTGGTTAATAAAAGATTAAATACTTAAAAAAGTTAAAAGTTAACTTTCAGTCAAGAATAATTCAGAGTATACATTGACTAATGTAACAGACCAGCATACTCACAAAGAAATATCCTCCTTCCTTCGCTACCTCCAAATTCCTTAAAAAACTACGTTAAATAATCAAAATCTATGATATGGTTTTTCTTCAGAACAAAGCAGTTCACCCATTTTAGCCTTATTTTTGTAAATATTGAAATAAATGTTGACTTCGGCCTTATTCCAAAAGTATTCCTGACGTCGTTTATTTAATAATATGTTCTATTATATTCTTGATACAGGCTGTAGTATTTTAGTATTTCAATGGACGTTCTGTATTGTTTTAATAATTTACATTCATAAATACTATACCCATTATAATAAAGTTCGAAGATTGCTTCTTATTTTTATAAAACGTTCTTTTTTCCCATAGATTCTGTATGGAGACATGTTATTATTGATATTTCATTGTTTGGTTTGTTTTTAACTCTTTATTCATACATATATTTAATAAGAAATTACTTACCGTGGTTTTAATTTAAATTCACCATTTAGCATACCAAAAGATACCATTTATCACAATATTTGTTAATATAATTTAATTAAAAAAAAATAAGTATAATCATCTGATTTGTAAAAGGTATATATTATTTCATTGACCAAGCGAATTTCAATGAAAAGCTCTTTAATTCAGTAGAAATTAAACTTTAATAAAATCTAGGCAAAAAATCTAACCTTACCCAATCAAAGCAAAGTAGGGTATACTCCTTTTGGATGCCCTTGCTTTGGCAGCAATTAGATAATATTGTCAGACTAACTTTCTAAACACCGACGTAATAGACGTAATATGAGACCTTACTCAATTAATTGTTCTTCATAGCCGTAGACAGAACTTACGTCCTCAGACTACGTACGTAATAACTAAAGAACATATTACAATAACAGTCATACCTATTATTAATATTAACTATGTATATTACTATTAAATATATATATACATATATACAAAAATAGTTGGTGACCCACCACGGCATTGACTTTGATTATTGCATAAGATATGTTTTAATCCATAAAGTATTAAAAATCATACATGAAGTGGTTAGTATTTCAGTAGCGAGAGTGCAAAAGGGTATAACAACCACCAAAAGATTCATAGAGTTTGTTAAACAAGGCTCGTCTAAAAAAAACAAACATCCCCAAAGATCACACAATTAAGGTAAACAAATTTTACAAACCAGTAATATATATAGAGACAGATATAACAGCGAAATCTCTCTATAATCTACTTAAATATATTGGCCTCTCTAGAAATATCATCAGTTCATTTCTAGAACATATCTCAAAGGCGGGATTAGTAAGTTCGTTTTAAAGTTGGTTGAGTAGAGAGAGGAACGTAACCAGTGTAGGTGAGCGTTAATGTGCATTTTTAAGGGGGCGCATTTTTAAGGGGGACCACAAGTCCCAGGAACTGATTGAACTCCTTTCCCTGCAACGCGATGAGCCCGGCACCCGCAAGGTGAATCCATAAAATGCTATCGCTATATATCGCTTCGTCTCTATTATTCCAATCCCAAAAGCTATGCGAAGCTGAATCCCGAATCTGGTGTCGGCATATAATGGACTTTCATGCATTTTATTCCAAATATAAGTAATTGCTATGGATGTTGGAAGAATATCTATTACTGAACTACGAGTATATCCGACTTTTCAATCAAAAAAACCTAATAAAAACCGCCATCGTCACCTTCTCACTCACTGTTACTTTCATTTTCCATTAGTAGTGAATTGAACTACTATTTGTTTCTCACCCAGCTGCAAAAATACTTAGCTACTTACTTATTTTTTTTGTGAATATGTTTCAAACAGTAGATATACCCGGAACCCGCTCCCCCGGAGATGTTGTAACATCTAATAGGGTTAACAGCAAAGACAAAACAAAAAAAAAATGTACCCAGCCGTATTCACGTTCATTGTATCGGAATTTGCCCGACTAGTTTCGAACCCTTTCGGGGTTCTTAATCTTGAGCTCGAAGCATGGCGGAATCGCGGCGTGAACTCTTATATATAAGTGATTTGTAGGCAAGTGATAGGTCTCAATTTGGTTGAATAACTTGTGTCAATTTAACTACCAACAATTTTGTATAATATCTCGGATATTGGCCAATCCAATTGCGGTTTTTTTAAGAACTTTTCTATATATTTTAATTTTAAGTTTTTCTTTACAATTTAAATGTTATCATATAAAGTTTTCTAAATTTGACATCATCTAATAATTACTCAAAACTAAACATTGTCTAGTTTTCTAGAAGTTTAATTTTGAAATAAACGATCCATTTTGTAGATCCATTATTTTTGTATTATTGGAAAGCATCATTAAATATGAAGTCAAAATCGGTTAATGTCGGATCTAATACCTTAATATTATTTATATCGGACATTAGTTCCCGGGTAATTTAAATTACTACTACATTTACCGGACTATCATTATTGTAGTTAGAAATGATCGTTTCTGTGTTATCTAGAACTATTTTTTTTATAATCATTTCTGCTAATGAATTTCTCAGAAATAGTGCCATGATAAATATGATTTATCAATCATTGGATTTATCAATTCGAGGCAGGAGTCTTGGACTTGATAATATGATTTGGAAACAGCAGTCACAGTAAAGCTCTTTCAAAACGAAACAACGATTCCGAAACTGAACCAATCAAATAGTGCTAGAAAAAAGGTAATTTGCCAGTTTTTTTCTCCTTAATGGTTTAATTAGTATAAACCGAAGCGGTATGCCGGACACACCACGCCGGGTAAGTTTTGGGTCATCTGTCTTAGAGCTCTAATTAAGCATCGTGTGGCTTCTTATTAAAAACCAGCTCAAAGGTATAGTTTCATCGCAATAAGATGCGTTTAGTGTTCGAGACGACTGATGAAGAAGTACCTGTTGCAGACTGTAAAATGTTTTGGTTGGTTGAAGCCCAAGATTCTCTTTAGATGGAGAAGATAAGATTGAAAATGAGTGCTTTTGAACCGGTTCAGTATATTTTACAGTAAAATTATGAAATTATTTAAGTGCATAAGCAGAATATTCAAAAACATTTGCCAGCAGTCGACTTAACAGAATATTAAACATTTTTAAAATTTCAACAAAATTGGATAAACTTAGATCTCTAAGTTTGACATTATGTCAGTATATACTTAGTCTAGTCTCCATGGTCAAACATGAATCCGCCCACCGGTTATCATTAAAATTGATACAAATTGCAAGTCTATGTAAGTACATCACTAAACAATTTTGAAAGTCAAAGAATTCTCTACGAAAAACATGTTGTTTCAAATTAATAAAAAATGGCAACCCACATGGCTTAAAAATTCTTCCCATAATTATGTTGTATTATAATTGCAGCCCAATTCAGATAGTATGTTTTCCCGTGTGTACGCGAATTTTTACGATACTTTGAAAATTAATTATATTAACCTTTCATGATAATGGAGTCTAATTTACCATAAATAACATGGACACTTCGAATATGAGTTTGCCTGCGGTTTAATATGCGGTTTTTACCATTGTCATATTTTTACTATAGATATAATATTAAATCTTTGAAACTATTACACTAATTTACTATTTATATATTCCGTAAACATTTAAATAAATCTTTCTAAAGCAAACAAATTCTAGGATTTTTTTCATAATAAAAACATGTAACTAAAAACAATAAAATAAGAGAAAAGAATTAACCTATTAAAATTATAAATTAATAAATGACGACAGTTTTTTTATTTATATCTTTGTTGACGTTTAGTCATAAACAATAAAATATCGTAACACAAACCATCAAACAGTAACATATTTCAAGACGCTGCAAAATAGCGAGTTGCGTTGGTTTTATGTTGCAATTTTCATGTTCAATATTAAGTTAGCAATTCGATTATAGAATATTGTTAACGTAAGTGTAAAGGACATAGGTCGTATGGAACAAGATGTGTGCTCTAATGAAATAAAAATTATGACAGGGAATACTATTATACTTGTGGTTGTGGTGATTTATTTACCAACAATATCATAATTTTAGTATTTTTTAATTTACGTCTTCGAAAAAAAAATCATTTATTATTAATACAGACTAAGTGTAAATATTTTTTGCAATATTTTATGCAAGTAAAGAGTAATAATTAAATAATTTTCTATGTAGATGACTCTTGGTTGCGCCAAGACGGCATAAAAAATTTCGCCAATAATACGTTATAAATTGATCAGTGCGGCTTTTTGTATTCATCGGGTGATATAGTAAGAGTTATTGGTCTTATTATATATTTTTAGTACAAATATTAATATACCATAAACCAACTTTAAGAAAATAAATTATGTAAATTACATAAAGGGCAAACAAGTTAATTTACAATTTTATTTTATTACGTCTAATAAATTTTGAGACTATCTATAAAATAAAACAAGACACCTGGAATCATACATCGATTCGTGTTTAAACCTAAAAGAAGTAGAATAAATTTAATGTGTCCCTAATACTTTTCGATTTCCGGGTTGTCCAGAATCTTAGTCTTCTTTAAATTACTGAGACTTCCAATTCACACTTTCTTCCATTTATTGCAGTTTAGTTTCAATAGTATGACATAGTTTTCCTTAAAAATACTTTGTATGTTAATCTCTCTATTTTCGAGTTATCCAATTTCAAGCTCAAGCTAACATGTTTCAGTAGACAAGTATCTTTTTCAGCTTACTAAACTGAGTGACGGACGAGTTACAGTATTAAAACTAGAAGTAATAGTATTCCTGGTTAAGAAAACCATTTAAAACAAAGCAGGTTACATTACTTTCTACCAGCGCCAGGATTCAGAGCATTTATTTTTATTTTACCTATATATTAGATTTCGGCTACAGCAACTATTCGAGGTCACACCGACAGTGAACAGAGACCCAACCGACCCTGAAACATAATTCAAAATAGTAATGCTAATTCGTAGGAACAATTTTCTGTAAATTCAAATGATTGGTTTTAAAAAGATTTTTAAAGGCTAAGTTGCGGTGCACTGAGGCCTTATATTATTACATAGTTTGTCATATTATTATGCATACAAGGAGAGCTTGTACAAATAAACAAAGCAACAAAACGATCCCGCTGATTTCTTTTTGGTGAGTGATATTTAAGGATCAATGAAGATGAGTAAAGGTTTGACATTTTGACATTTTGTGTTTAATAGTTTCAAATATGACCGTGTTTAATAGTTTCATACATGATCGTGTTCAATAGTTTCATATATGATCGTCTTCAACAGTTTTAAATATAAATACCAATGCAATCATGGTGCCACTATATTTGATGGTTGTCCCCCTGTGGATACTACATTTTTTCAAATTTCTTATAGATCTATACTTTGACTACCTTTACAAAGACCACAAACTGAAATAACCAATAACGGTGTAAATAGTTTATATTTCTGAAACAACAATATCTTTACAAAATATTTTAACATTTTTCAGATTTTTACAATACAAAACGCCCAGGGTACAGACGTCTTCAATACTTTCTAGTACTTCATACATATCTTCCTAGTAAAATACCAAATTTGTACTGTATTTTATGAACGTACACTTCGCCTGGATTTAGTACAGAATTTGGAAAGTTTCTCTGAAAAGCAAGATGATCAATATGTAAATAAAGATTCATGTTTAAAGTAACTATATTATTTTCGAATATCAAATAGTATATTAACATGGTTAATTGCATCCGGGAAGTTTTGAGGCATCAGACAAAACAGACCATGTTTTCTGTAGAACGTTCCTTGCTTTCCTATTAAAGGAACATACCCGTAACTTTTCTTGCCCTGTGAACGATAACAATAAAATTATAAATGACAGTAATTCTCTTCATTTAATTCCGTTGAAACTTCATTAGGTGTAAAAAAACAACCATACTTCATTAGAAAGTCAAAATAACATGGGTAAATTTTTATACGAATAAAGAGTATATTATCTTGAGCATTAACAAATATTCTCAAATTATAATCGTATAAATAAAAAAAATCATTCACATCTCCTTCTTCTGCCGCCTCTTCGCCATTTGTACTCTCCTCACTGGCTGTCTCGCTCTCGCTCCCACTGTCAGAACCAGACTTTCTTTCCTCTTCCTCCTCACCTTCACTGGGACCCTACATTATATTAGGCTTATAGCTTAGGTCTCGAAAATAAACAAGAAACAAAAAGAACTACAGTGAGCTTTCAATCTTGAATCTACTATCAAATAAACTACAAAAATAATATATTAGTCTCACTTCAATTATCTTATCAGGGTCTGGCAACAGATTTCCTGTATAGAATTGCATTCCGGGCTGATTGCTATATACTTCTAATACCCTTCCAGTAAGAGGATGAAGCGCTCTGAAAAAATATTATAATTTATCTATATACAATTCAATACAATAATCCTATTTTTTCATTTTCAATTTCAAAATTAGGTATTATATATTTAGAATAAAGCATAATTTAATTTGTTATAAGAATATTTTTAAATCACATACCGTGCTTGGAAGGTCATATCTTGTTCAGTTCCTTGAGTGACACAGAAATTGATATCGTAGCCACCCAAAGGAATTTTGGGAATCATTACACGCAACGATCGTGGAATCCTGAAGTCATACGCTGTCCCGCCCACTACGTGCTTTTCACCTGGAAATAGAAAATTGCGTTTCAGTCACTTCGGAATATAGAATAGCTCATATATATCATTTATTATAATAAAATATATTAGTAAATTATATATTTTATTTTATAATTTATATTCGTTATAAATGTCCATGAAGAAAGGGATTCTTTATTGACAATTAATGGCGTCCACTTTTTCATTTTAATTCAGACATTGATATTTCTTTAAGGACCTTCGCTCATGCGCACAGTAACTCAGCTAAATTGAAATAATACAACGTGATTGAATGAATACAACGTGAACAATACGAAAAATAAACGTTAGTTTTTAAAAACGATCGGATACCTGTCACTACTCCATCTTCATCGGCTACAGTATACTTGTCAGCGTTAATCGTAAAAATGTGATCGTACATTAGATCTGGACCCGAATGCTGTAAAAAAATATAATTTTTTTACCATCGTAAATAAATAAGGTTCATATTTATTGAATATATTTACATGTCCAGCCAAGTTAAAGTAGGGAGCGTTGCTCAAATTCACAATCGTAGGTTCACTCGTTGTACATCTCATTTCTATTTTAATTGTATTATCGCAAGTAACTTCAAAGGAAACTTGTGCCATCAATGTACCTGGGTAACCTTCATGGAATCGTTCAGACACATGACTCATGATTACCTTGTTACCGATAACGTAAGATCGCCAGTTAACCTACAAAGTAAGAATGTAATGAAAAACTAGCTACTCCAAACCCATGACGGGGAGGGTTCAAAATCTGCGCTAGCGGTGTAGAATGTTCTCTATTTTCGTAACCTCTCCAAGTATGTATTCTTAAGACATTAGAAATTACCCGTTCCTATCGTCATTCATTAATGAATAATCAGCCTTTGAATCGGGAAGTGAACTAAGGTAAACCATTATTTATATGTTGCAATGTAGAATGATCAACTCCTAGAATAGCTGATTGAAACTTCGAACATGTTGAGTAGAATTCTATTCGACAGTCCTGGCACGATAAAATATTTTTGGGGTTTAAAAAAAAAATTAGAGCTCATAGAGCAAAAAGAGGATTATAAAGAAGAAAAAAGTACTATTTATTTGGCTTAATTTCCCCCCCCTTTCATTAATTTGATCTCTTCGCCCGCAAAGAACATTTTAAAATAAAATTAATCATTGCAACATCAAACAACATCAAATTGGTAAATTATAAATATATACAGTGCATTCGAAATGTGTTTCATAATGTATTAAGTACTAAAGAGGCCAACTTCGAAATATATTTTGAATACCTTATCGAATCCAACATATCCGCCGTGATAATGATTGTGGCCCCTATTGGTGCTTAGCATGTACATTCTGCCAGAAGGCTTTACAACCATCGTTCCATCTTGAATAAAGTTTGCATACCTTCCAATAACAGCACCAAAATAAGGATTTCGGGGTTGGAAATACTCTGGAAAACGTAACGTGATATTATTGAAACAATTTCGATAAACAGCGAAACAACACGTTTATGCTTCAGGGAAAGGACGTTTATCCAGACATGGAATATACTAACATGTAACTGTATATATAAATATTTTTTCTTGTATAAATCATCTCGTCATGTAAAATAGAAATACAGTACAATATTATAAAAATGGTCACCTGTTAAATATTTCTTACCTTCGAGAGTATCAAAACCAGCAATCACGTCATCCGGTACTCCTTTCTTATCAGGAACTTGAACCGATGTAATAGTAGCACCGTAAGTTATAACCTTAATAAAATAACATTGAAAATAGTGTCAAGTTGCAGTATAAGTTTAGTATCAAAAGTACCTGAACTATCATCCTGTTTTTAGTCTTCCAAGTGTACCTCCTAACAATATCTATATTGGTGCTAGAAGCACAGGGGCTGTGCTCCGATTCAGGTGATTGTATACCTTTTGTGCCTTTAGGGTTCTTGAAATCGGAAGATATTCTACTTTTTGACGTAGGGGATAAATCTTTTGGCATGAAACCGAAACCATCTACTATTAGTTCTACATCTGGTATCTTTGGCGGTTCCGGCTCCGGTGGTACTTCAGGTTTGATTACTGAAACGGTATCTCCACTGCCTTTGTCCTCGCCTTCTTCAGCCATTTTCACAAACTTTGATTATATGTATACTAAGAATTTCACAGAATTTTTTAAAATGTTATCTTTTTTTAATCAAAGCTTTACAATTTTTCACTATAAATTTAAAAATAATTTTGCTTAAATTTTTTATATTGTTTCAAAAAGATAAATGACGTAATTTGTCATTATTTATAATCAAGATGGCCGGTTTAAAAAAAATTATATATTTCACATGTAATCTTTTTCGAAGAATATGTATAAAAGTGAAACATTTTTGAAGTTCTTTTAATACTTTAATATAATTATTTACAAAGCGGTAGGTATATTTTTCTTTTACAAGCTAACTTACAATTATTTCTCTTATCAATTTTATTGCATTTTAAATTGCCTCCTAACGATCTCATGGTCAAATGCGTACCGATCAAATTACTGTTTCTTTTATTTATCTACAATTATATAATACCTTAACTTAAATTCCATCTAGATGCTGGCACATGTAAATATTATCCTTTAAATGAAAAGTCAATTGATGTTGTCTTTATTTATTAATAAAAACAGTATCCATAAGTAAATACTATCTACTTTTAAGACACTCACAATAATTAAGTACAAGAGTGGTCGCTCAATACTGAATAAATCGCAAACATTTCATTTGGTTTACAAAACACTGCAAGTGCATTAATATTTCTCAACAGATTTTATGGACGAATGTTGAGTAATCAAACCCAAAACACTTTGACACTTTGCTTGTCTAATTCAATGGCGTCGGTTTTCCATTTTTCTGTTTCGTCAGAAATACCTTCGAAATATTCAACTTCTTTACACGGAGACGCCGGAATTATACTTATAATTGGAATGCCGATCTCTTGAAATGAACTCATTGACGAAAAACCACTTTCATCCTCTATAAAATTTGATGACGCATTGTAGTCATTTCTTTTGTCAATTGGTTGTACCACTTTCCCACATGTCGTAAGTAACCCATTTTGTGAACCAGGTTGTTCAAATAGAACAACGGAAGAGTCGTTTTCCAAACCGCAGCTAAGTGGGCACTGCGATACAATAAATTCATTTAAAATACTGTTTTTTATGTCTCCAAATTTATTAGTTATGCCATTGTATGTCTCTCCGTTACAAGTAGTATTTAGGACAGCGGTGTCAGTCGCATTTAGAGCGTTCAAACTTAAAGAATCATTTGTGCTTTGCATTGTTATGTCTACTTTTTTTATCTCTTCTGTTAAGTGTAAGACTGGTGCACGGTTATTGGGACACGCGCATGCTAAGTCAGGAATCTTCGTGCTAAGGACCGTATTGGCAAGAGTTATAAGGCGCGTCATCTCCTCCGTCAACTTCATACTCGTTTCGTTTTCAGATACCAATGATAGTTTTGAATGATTCCTGGGAAAATAACACAGAAATAAATGTTAAATAATAATAACAACAAACAAACCTGTTTTCGTCATTTATACTTGTGTAAACCCGACTTACCAAATGCTGCTGCAATCTTTATATCCGTTAACATTGCTAATTGATTTGCTGATTTTCCTTGTACTCATTTTCTTTGAAGGACTTATCGAATAGTCAAAATTTTTACTGACATGTAAGACGGATCGAGAACGAGGCAAGTCAGTTGCATTTAATGATCTGTGCAAAACATTCGGTGACAAGGTGTCTAATCGCACTTCAGGTTCATTTGTCTGGAATTCTATATGCTCTTTGACTCGGTTCAGAAAAGTTACAATCTGCTTCAGTAAAGCTATATGCATCTGCCTATTGGCCTCTGTCTGAAAACACATGCTCAATTTTGCAGTTGGTAGATAGTACACATAAATACCGTTAACGAGCACGAAATATAATAATCGCATTGCATTTGCTAAAAATTTCGCAAGGCATTACATGTTTAATTAACTAATTATAGCGCTATATTGTTATTGGTGCACCAATGGACAACTACACTCTACAACCATATTTTGTGTCTTTACCTGTGTCAGCTGCCACCGCAGCGTCTCTACCTCCATATTCAATGCGTTCACTTCAATATGTCGATTGTTCGAATCGTTCGTCAACAGCTTATCCAGGGGCCTCGCCGCTTCTCCATTTTGCTTGATATTACTACTCATCGAAAGTTGAGAGCACTCATTTCTTTCTGGAACCTAGAAAAAAATAACCTTGACATCAAATAAACTGGGTCATATAACGGTATCAGATCATTACGTTACAATTTAACAAGGAAACCGAGTTATCGTACACATTCGTCAAATGTTTCTCTTTGATTGTTCCCGAGGCGTCTTGTATCTAAATAATCATGAGAAGCTTTTGCGAAAGTAAACTATACAAATTGTTATTTAGCGATAAAAATATGTTCTATAGAAATCACATCAGGAACTTGGATGACATTGTTGAAAATGGAACAAAAACGAGGTTTTTGATTTATCAAATAAAATAACTACCGCCTCATTAACCGCCAACAATGGTCCCACATATCTTCATGCACCGTGAGATAGATAGACCAATTGGTTTATATAACAAGCTATCATAAAAACAGACCAAGTAACGGAATCCTTATAAGAGGCTCTTTGTGTTTGAAGCAGCAAAAACCTGGGAGTATACCAAGTCGCGGAATCATTGGTGTCTCACGATGCTATCTGGAGTATAGCTTGTTGACCTCTAAATGTGCAAAAACTTTGGAGTCCGTTAAAATAACCGCATCAATTTAAAAGATGAATTGGACCTTATTAATTTTTAAAAGTATTGACCATCGTAGAGATATTTTTCAAGTAAATGGAGTACTTTATTGTATAATGTAATCCATTTCGAATTACAATTTAGAAATGAAACTATTAATGTTTAGTGTCAAACTAAACAAAATTGGGATTGATTCAAACATTACTCCCTCTCCTGTCACAAACAAAGTTTTTATCATTCAAACAAACCCAATATCCAATATTTGATCATATGTAATTATGGAATCAGTCAAAACCTAGAGCAATATATATAAAGAAGGTCAAAACGATTAAGAAACACAAGCTATAAGTACAAAGACCTTAGGATATATATACATCCGACGTAACCTCTGGACCATGATTAATTATTCACGAAAACTATTGCTCATGACCATCTCATATAATAGTAAGTGAATATAACCACTAATGTAACACACACTAATATAACACACACTAATATAACACACACTAATGTAACACACACTAATATAACACACACTAATATAACACACACTAATATAACACACACTAATGTAACACACACTAATATAACACACACTAATGTAACACACACTAATGTAACACACACTAATGTAACACACACTAATATAACACACACTAATATAACACACACTAATATAACACACACTAATATAACACACACTAATATGACACACAAAAACACTAGCAACATTGAGGACAGTTATGTCCAATGTTAATAATTTAAGAAACGCTGCTGTCAACAGAATATTTGACGCTGTCCGCAAAAAAAATGACCCACTTAATTAAAATAAATAACATATTCAACTGTTTCTTGATTATTTATTATATTCTAATTATCATACTTATATTATTGATAGAGAATGTAAATCTAGTAACTCTATATACAATAAACATTTCATTCAACTTTAAATACTAATAAGACCGTTATTTTTAGTAGCGTTTCTATTTTAGGTAATAAATAGGTTACTAGTTAAACATATTAGTTACATTATCGTGTTTCCTAGTGTGTGTTACGTTCTCGTATATCAGATGCACCAGCTCGGAACCACGTACCAAGGCTACCAAGGCTAAGATTCGATTGCAATGAAATCGGTCAATGGTACGGTTTAATTTTAAGTCTCGTTAAATGGAATATGCTTGGTGTTGGATTGTTTTTAAGCAGAGGGGACATTTAAGTTGGTCGTGTAGCATGGTGAGGCAAGCCCGTGGAGCGCAGCCGTGCGTGACGAGCGCATCCGGTGCGGACCCTCGGAAGCTATGGCGATGGCGCCCAGCCCTCGTCCTGCCTGTCAAGTGCACGAGCCACTCACGCGAAACTACAGCACAAATTATATTTATTCCTATTATTACTACGTTACAAATAAGCTATCACGTTTTATTCTAAGATCGCTTGTTATATTTATATTAATAAAATATGTCGTGAGAATTGATATATTGTAAAATCATATTTAAAAAACATACAGTAATTATATAACTCTTAACACAAACAGACTAAAAAAACATGGAGCATCGTTGCCATATCATTCATTTTAAAACATAGTGTTTGAAAAACACACAATGTATTTATTTACAAAACAAGTCTAATGCAATTCAATGCTTGTTTATTTATACTTACGTAACTATTAGGGGCTGGACATACAAACATATTTATAATAGGCTCAGAAAATTATATAATATTTATTTATTGGTTTATTAATCAACATTGCATAAAATATAAATAAAATTACCTTAAACATGAATGATATCAAATATATTATAAAATGTTACATATATTATAATGTCACACATTTATTAGGTTGTATAAAAAAATATTGAATTACTATATACTAATATATTATTCATATAATTGGAATTATGTAGCTAAATAAAAAAATGTAACTACCCTCACAAGTATATAAAACGAATATTTTTACGTAAATTAAAAAAAAGTTGACAGCACGTGTAAAAGAGACTTAAGCATAAATTTTCGTCACGTTCCACAATCGTGTCGGTGGTGCTTTATCTACTTATATTAGATCCGGTACCCGATTCGTATTTATAAAGCGTCGCGTGCATCAAAGCCACGAAACGACAAGCACCCAAACATTTACTTGTATGTAACTAAACAATATTCGATATTTCAAATATAGAACGATAATATAAATATATCACAAATAAAAACTTTAGCAGAACTTTAAAAAAGTTTCATTAAATACCTTCTGAAAAGTAATGAAAACCTATTTTTTTTTCACAAAGTAGAAAGTTCAATAAAAAGCACTTACCTATTGCAAAAGGCATCTTTTTATATTTAGATATTATTGAGTATTCTTTAAGAAGACGTCGATCAATGAAGCGTTACGCGTCTAAACTATTTTAATTGAAATTTTATTTTTTGGTAAAAGATTTCAATTTATACATTATACTTTATAACTGTATGATATATATATATATATATCATACAGTTATAAAGTATATATAAACAAATATGATTTAGGATTCTCTGTTTACAAAAAGAAATAAGAAGAAAGGGAAATAAAATAAGTTTTCAATGAAAAAAAAATCAATGAAATGAAAAAAGAAACAATAGTGTTTCATTGTAATATCTAACTACATACTCATATATATAGAATAACAAACCTTACAAAAAAAAATATTTGCAGATAACATAAAAAAGTATTTGGTAAAAAAAAAATATTTGCTAACAAAAAAAAATTGCTAGAAGAAACTGGAAATTATTAACGAATCTGCTTTTTATGTAAATATTGTTAATCTAATTAAAAAGCAAGTTTACTTCAGCCGTCTTTCAAAATAACACTCCCTATGAAAATTTATTTTTATAGCGAGAGAAATCTATGTAGTAAATAATCTGAGAAATATATATTATTTAATATTGTAAATCTTATGTTTTCCAAAACTTTAAAACATTTCTAATTTTATGGTAATATTGTTATTTACGAGGCTTACGAGCTTAGTATTTAAACTTACTTTGGTTATATATATCATTGGTTATATAACTTAATAATATGAAGACATTTTAGAAAATGTGAAATACATCCATTCTGTATGCAAATACTGCATATTCATGAGTTACATCGTAACGCTTTATATATATATCATTGTATTTCAATACAAAGACATTTCGTAATCCGCACAGTGACGTTGACGCATCCTTATAACATGATATACAAATAGCACACATTTATATATATATAAATCTCCTGAGACATCTTGCGTCCTTCCAAACTACCACCCTACGGCGTCTACTGAATTTAACAATATCTTAAATGTTTTCAATGCATATATATGTTCAATTGAACCGCAGGATATCATGAATCAACTCGATATCCCATTTAAATATTGTATGTTGATATTCGATTTCAGATATTTCCTGCTAAATTAGCGCGTCCGTTCACTCTTAAACTTTTCTAGCACATTGAATATTACCGTATACCTTCTGTACCCTGCATGCATTTTCCTGACTCCATCCAAACTTATGTTTAAATCAATTCTACAGGTATTCATATATTTCAATGACTTTACTTACTAAATTACATCCATCTAATATTGAATTCAAAGTGATTCCGAATACTTTTCTTGTATTATTTATCCGGCTTACTATCCAAACAATTAAGTATTGTTGTTTTCCAACTTACTGAGACTACCATTCAGTAATAGTCTGGTCAAGTTAGCATCAAAAATAGGGCTAAGGGAGGTTGAAGGAAGACGAGATAATAGTACTTGTTTCTTTTTTTACGTCTTTTTGCAAAAGATAAATATCGAAACTTATCTAAGCACGTCATTTTTTTGGGAGCTTCGTAAATTGAAAGAAGAAAGCGAGTTCCGTTGGTGATACAGCTTGTGGAGTAGAGGAGGTACTTTATATTATCGTTCTGTAACGTATATAACGGTAATTGACTTGCATATTATGAAGAATACAACTTTTTCAACATTTTGCATCGCTGTATCTCCAAAATGGTGATTCTTAGGAAAAAAGTGTAGGAACAATTTTTATAGATGATTGCGTGATAAATAATTTTTGTCTCACCTATTTTTATTATAAAACTTATCGTTTAGCTGGAAAACTTAAAAAAACGATTTTTGCAACATTTGACCTTGATTAATTTTTTTCCGCACTTCGGATTGAAGTGGAAAATTGACAAATTGTGTATAATAGGGCTCCCAATATTCATGCCAATTGAAACGTACTGTAGGTACTATCGAACTGTAAGTTATGATTAGTAACATTAGGAAAAACGCTACACCATCACGTAGTTGGAAATAATTAACCTTGTTGTCTAATATTAAAAAACTTTTTATTCTGTACGGAAAATGGATATGATATATGAGAGCTATGAAGATTGCATTCCACCAGTTCAGGGTCACCAATTAGCCTCTTTGCACACCTCTCAATTGTATTTAGAGCAGCAAGATGACTTTTTGCGACACCAGCGATTAAATGGCCACAGTACTCTACACACGATCGGATCTGTGCTTTATATAATGTTAGAAGTTGTCCCGGTGTGAAGTACTGCCGGACCTTTGCAAGAATGCCAAGCTTGCTGGCGGCTGCTCTTGCTCTAGACTCATTGAACCGCCCGACGACGACGATCGGCCCGACTCAATGAAAGGCCCGAGTACTCGGCAGGTATCTTTCCACCACTGTGCTGTCGTCTGCATACCCATGATACCGGGTTTGAGCAGATCGTTAATATGCAGTAGGAAGAGAGTTGCAGAAAGAACGGACCCCTGAGGAACTCCGGCATTTATTGTTAAGGGCTCTGATGAGCACCCATCAACAACCACTCGGATAGTTCTTAGATTCAGGAAGTCCGTTACCTAGCCGATCAGACCAGGAGATATACCGTACGCTGAAAGCTTGCTTAAAAGGCCCGCATGCCAGACCCTGTCAAATGCCTTCGAGACGTCTAGAGACACGGCGACCGCTTCTCCATTGCTCTCTAAGGCCTCGCCTAAAATGTGTGTAGCATAAACTAGAAGGTCCCCAGTGGACCTATTTCGCTGAAACCCGTACTGTCGGTCACTGAGGAGATCGTTACCTTCTAGGTATGCTAAAAGGCGCGAGTTCAATACACGCTCCATAATCTTGCAGAGTATGGAGGTGATTGAAATCGGTCTGTAATTGGCAGGATCGGCACGGCTACCTTTTTTGGGCACTGGCTGCACGTTAGCAAGCTGCCAGGATTTGGGCAATATTCCAGTCCTGAAAGAGAGGCGATATAGACGTGTTAATACAGGAGACAACTCAGCTGCACATGTTTTGAGCAGAATGGCTGGTATACCATCCGGACCACTGGCTTTATTCACATCTAGACGACACAATGCTTTCCATACCTCTTTGTTAGTGATGCGGATTTCAGGCATAGAAATTCCGCAGTGAGGAAGATGTGCTAGGGAAGCATTGCCAGTGTCTAGATGAGAACTATTAGCGAAAAGAGAAGAAAATAAATTTGCTTTCTCTTTCGCTTCATGAGTCAGAGATCCATCTGGCTTCAGCAGAGGTGGCAGTGAGGTTCAACAGAAATTCGACTCAATCGCTTTGGCAAGGAGCCAGAAAGCTCGACTGCCTGATGGCAGGACTGAAAGCTTTTCGCCAACCTTAGCGATACGACCGAGACGAAACCTACGTAATGCCTTTTTATAGGACTTAGCAGCTAAAGGTGGTAAAAGGTTTAAAGGTGGTAGAGCCTAGCTGCAGTCCACTCACTGCAGTTCGTATTGGGCTGGCTCGACCGGGGAAGGACCACCCTCTCACAGAAGACAGACGTGTAGTAACCAAATTCCTTTGGTTATGTTCCGTCGGTGAGTGAGAGATTCCGGAAGCCCAACCCCCCCCCAAAAAGAACATGAATGCATTGTTGAAAGGAATTGTACCCCAGGAGGGTACCGGCTTCGATGAAGCCGGACAATCCCTCCCCGGGCAAAATCGGGGAAATGATTCTTCGATTTTGCTCGGGCCGCCCGTCGTATCTGGGGCGGGCATAACACTGCGTTCCGTGTTCACCGAGGGCAAACGACGAGCAAACACAGGGGCACCCCGTTCCACCCTGAATGTGGACTTTTGCAACATCCGGGGACTTCACTCCAACTTAAACGCCGTCCACTATCATCTTGAGACGGCGCAGCCGGCCTTGTTGTTCTTGACGGAGACGCAGATATCTCAACCTAGCGACACAGCGTACCTATCATACCCCGGGTATAAACTTGAACATCATTTTATACCACACGCCGGGGTATCTGTGTTCGTAAGGGAGGATATCTGCTACCGTCGCCTTCAGTTTTTTGAAGGTCGGGACCTGTCTTTACTTTGGCTGCGCGTCGACATGGACGATCGTGTCAGAGTCTACGCGTGCCTCTACAGGTCCCATAGTGGTAATGCAGAAACGGAGCAACTCTTGGGCCATGTCCAGGCGAAGATTGACGACCTGCTGTCACAGGTTCCCTCCGCTGAAGTCATAGTCCTTGGGGACTTCAACGCGCACAATACCGACTGGCTAGGGTCACGTGCCACTGACTACGCGGGGAGATCTGTTTTTAACTTTGCTCTGGCAAATCGTCTGTCCCAATTGGTTCAGACGCACACTCGTCTACCAGACGTGGACAGCCACATGCCCTCTTTGTTGGATCTTCTGCTGACTACACATCCCGGAAAGTACCAGGTCATTGTCGAGGCCCCTCTAGGGTCCTCTGATCATTGCCTGGTACGGAGTGTGGTGCCAATCCAACGTCCGGCTCGCACAAGACCCGCGACCCGACGCGTCTGGTACTACAAGTCAGCGGATTGGGATGGACTGCGGTCCTTTTTTGCGTCCTACCCATGGGGGCCGATTTGTTTCCCTTCCAATGATCCCAGTGACTGCGCTGCGGCTGTAGCTGAAGTGATACTACAGGGCATGGAACTTTTTGTGCCAAGCTCTGTGGTACCACTTGGTGGCAGATCGCGGCCTTGGTTTGATGCGTCTGTCAGGGCTGCAGCAGCCGGCAAACGGCAGGCGTATCGTGCTTGGGCTAATGCGTTAGTCACCAAAGATCCGAACTCTAGAGATCTGAAGAGGAAATATAATCTTGCCTCCAGATTCTTCAAACGGCAAATAGCTAGAGCAAAGTTCAAGCATGTCGTCAAAATCGGGGAACAGCTGGCAAAGTACCCACCTGGCACGCGAAAATTTTGGGCGCTATCCAAGGCCAGTCTGGGCAATTTTTGCCAGCCGTCCCTACCGCCATTGCACACGGGGAATGACTCTCTGGCCCACACGGCAAAAGAGAAAGCCGATCTCTTGGGCACTCTTTTTGCCTCAAACTCGACTTTGACGACCAAGGGAAGACACCGCCTACCATCCAGCGGTGTCAGAGCTCTATGCCGGAAATAATTTTCAGGCAAAAAAATATACGACAGTCTCTGTTTTCCTTGTTTGGATGTTCATAAGTCGAGTGGGCCGGATGGGATTTCCCCATTGGTGCTACGAACATGCGCTCCTAAGTTGACTCCAGTGCTAACGAGTCTATTTCGGTATTCCTATATAAAAGGCGTAGTCCCGGTCTCATGGAAGAGCTCCTTTGTCCATCCGATCCCTAAAAAAGGGGATAGCTCAGACCCAGCTAACTACAGACCTATCGCCATCACCTCTCTACTCTCCAAAGTCATGGAAAGCATCATCAACCGACAGCTCCTGGCGTACCTCGAGAATCACCAGTTGATCAATGACCGGCAATATGGCTTCCGCCATGGCCGATCGGCTGGTGATCTTCTTTTATATCTTACGCATCGTTGGGCTGCGGTTGTTGAGAGCAAGGGAGAGGGTCTGGCAGTTAGTCTGGATATAGCGAAAGCCTTCGATCGTGTATGGCACAAGGGGCTTCTTTCGAAGCTTCCTTCCTATGGGCTTCCCGAGAGTTTGTGCAAGTGGATTACCAGCTTTCTCACTGGGCGGAGCATACAGGTCGTTCTCGACGGTTTTTGCTCGGACCCCAAGCCCGTGAACGCAGGTGTACCCCAAGGCTGCGTGCTATACCCAACCCTGTTCCTCTTGCATATCAATGATATGTTGGATATTTCCAACTTACATTGTTATGCGGATGACAGCACTGGGGATGCGGTATATTCCGGCCGTGCAGGTCTCTCTCGGGAAAACGTCGACGAGTGCCGAAAGAAACTTGTGTCTTCTGTAGAGACATCCTTGGGGATGGTCTCAGAGTGGGGTGAACTGAACCTCGTTCAGTTTAATCCCCAAAAGACACAGGTTTGCGCGTTTACCACTAAAAAAACCCCAATTGTCGTATCGCCGCTCTTCGAAAGCACACCCCTCAACGCCTCGCCAAGTATCAGTATACTGGGCCTCGACATTTCGAGCGACTGTCAGTTTCGTGGTCATCTGGAGAGCAAGGCCAAACTTGCCTCGATGAAATTGGGTGTAATCAATAGAGCGAGGCAATATTTCAATCCTGGCCAAAGACTTGCGCTCTATAAGGCGCAGGTCCGACCACATATGGAATACTGCTCTCATCTCTGGTCCGGTTCACCCCAATATCAGCTTCTACCTTTTGACCGCGTACAGCGGAGAGCCGTTCGAATTGTCGGGGACCCAGTGCTCTGTGAACGGCTGGACTCTTTGGCATTGCGTAGAGACGTGGCTTCTTTGTGCGTTTTCTATCGCATTTACAACGGGGAGTGCTCCGAAGAGCTTTTTGATCTGATGCCCGCCGCCAAATTTCACCACCGCACAGCACGACATCGCCTGCAATACCATCCTTACCACCTGGATGCGTGGCGATCCTCTACTGTGCGGTTTTCAAGAACATTTTTTCCTCGTACCACAAAGATGTGGAATGGACTTCCTTCGGCGGTGTTTCCAGATCGATACGACATGGGTACCTTCAAAAAAGGCGTTTATACCCACCTCCAAGGCCGGCAACGCTCTTGTGAGTCCTCGGACGTTGCAAGAGTTCGTGAGCGGCGGTGATCACTTCACACCTGTGATCCGCACGCTCGTTTGCCCTCTTATAACATAAAAAAAAAAAAAAAAAAGCTTGGTTAAAAGCTCTCTTCTTGGAACTCACATCCGGAGCTTTGTGGTTTCTAGCATCAACCCAAGTATCATATGCCAAATGTTTTTACTTTTGAGCATGTCCACATTCGGCATTGAACCATGCTTTGCCACCGATAGGTACATCAGCAAAATTTATGAAATACTCCATTGCCTGATGTACCACATCAGTTATAGCATCCGCGCAACTCGACGGATCCTCAAACGAGAAGCAAACCTGCCGCCAAGGATAAGATGCAAAGAAGTGCCGCATCTCATCCCAATCTGCTGACTTGTATTTCCAAATTCGCCTAAAACCATGGAAGTCTAAGTCCGGCTGGGAATACGTTAATACAGATTTCACCAGACAGTGATCGGAGGTTCCCAAGGGGGCGGAAACCTCTACACGATACCAATGTGGATCAGTTGTCAGCAGTAGGTCCAGGCAGTTGGCTGTATGTGACTCCACGTCAGGCACCCTTGTCGCTTGCCTCACCAGCTGAAAGAGGTCCAAGGATAACGCAAAGTTCCGCGCCTCTCTTCCAGCGTGGTCTGTCCTCTGGTATGGGAACAGCCAGTCCTGATGACAGGCATTAAAGTCCCCCAGAAAGACGAGCTGCGCTGAAGGGTGCCGATACAGAGCTATATCAGTAGCCTCACTGAGATACTCAAATAATCTGGTTGGCTCCTGATCACCGCTGTGCGGACGGTAAACACAGGAATACAGGATTTTTTGGTTTCCTGTGTCTACCAAAACCCTTAGGGAAGAAAAAGAGGGGTCTTCAAGGTGACGAAGGCGCTGGATAGAGAGGTCATTCCGCGCGTATACACAAACCCCGGCATGTGCGCGAAAATTGTACTCTAATGTGTGCCCAAGGTAAGCAAGGTACGCAGTGCTCAAAGGACATTGTATCTGCGTCAGAAAGAGTAAGTGCGGCTGCTCTGTCTCTAGGTGGTGATGGACAGCTTCCAGATTTGCGTGCAATCCTCGAATATAAGCGAGGTGCACTAGGAGTGAGGAGGAGTGCAACCGCTGAGTAAACTTACTTTTCTTTTTCTTACTTTTTATAAAAATTTGAATGGAGTGAATAGGATGGGAAATGGCAGTTGAACGAGGCTCTACGTATCGAACCCGACGTCGAAATTAGTGTTGTTATGCCAATGTAAGGCTAGTCTGGAGACTGCGGGTACGCCCGAACCCCCCCAAGGATCGCCATCGGGCCTCCTCATCTGGTCGCCAAGCAGCACGATGGAGCCACCCTGGGATTTTTCGCAGCTGGCGAGGCAGCCTTTCATCGGGAGCTAACCTACTACTTGGGCCCCCAACTATCAGCGGGCGGCCAGCGGAAAGCTGTCGCTTCGGATCTCGCTACCCTCCTCGACTAGGCACCCGACACAACAAACACCAACTCGACGACATAACTTCTCACCAACGCAACATAATTGTTCAGACCCATTTCCCATATACGGCTTCATCGAGCAACGTAACAACACGACAGAGTCGCTTTACGGTATGGCTTTGCCCGATGGGTGGTAACCTTGCCGGCGACCTGATGTTATGGTCTACCACCGAGAGATGCTAAAGCTAGCTAAATATTTTGTGAGATATGCTAGTGTAACACGTAAGTTAAATAAAAGCAATTAAGGTTCCGGAAATTTATAACAATTAAATACGTACGTCATTAGAAAATTCTAATTGATTTATATATCCTGGCTCGTTTTCTTTATTTTCATTTCTCGCTAAAAAAAAATTAATTTTAGTGTAACGTAAATTGTGTAAGTATTTGAAATTTTTTTTTTTTTCATTTATTACACTATTATTATTAATTTAGCAACGAAAGGTACCTTCTATTATTATTATAATAACATTCGTCTTCCGGATAATGGTCGTAAACGGCATATTTACAAATATTGCACCAAAAAAAAGAAGAGAGACCGAGCAGTTAAATGTCATCGCAGTTCATAGTTAGAACAAAGTGTTCAACTAAAGTTTTAGTAGTACTAGTGCTCGCGAAACAATTAATTATTTTTTTACAAAATGAAATGAGTCGAACACCAAGGCCAACGCATATTATTTTCATAAAAATATTTAAAATCAATTCTTTTAAAAAAAGTGTCTATTTCAATTACAATCACCATTACTGGAGATTAAGTACACGAGCACACGAACTTCTGAAGTTATATAAACTGAGTTCGATTAAACAGACAGTGAATGTTGAGCATTATTAGGTAGGTAGAAATTATATATTATAAGTAATATATAATAATAAAAAAATATCAAGTTATTATTTTCATTGAGTTATAAGTAATTACAGTTTACCAATTTAAGAATCCTTTCACTTCTTTTCATTTTGTTTTATTTATAAAATGACTTAATAAATACGTTATAAATTCACTTCGGCTACTAATTCACCTCCTGCCGGCGATATCTGTTTACAAACATAAGACCTGAAAACTCTGCACCCCGCTTGGCCTCCACCCGTGCACCCCGAATGGGCCCCTCAGGCGTTGTTCATGTGCTCATTTTAAAATAACATAAAGGACGCAACATAATTGTCACGATGAACTTGTAAAAACTTTTATAATTAAGTATATAATGGGACGCACTGAAATCGGTACATTTGAAGAAAAATATACGTTGTAAAATATACGCCGAAAAATAGCTCCCTCCAAATTTCGCGCGGCCGATGGCTGAACTACGAAATACGCTAAAAAGCGTTTTAGTGATGAATTTGAGTCCATGCCAATTTTTTGCCCATACATTCTACTCATAAAAAGACACCGTTGGACCAAATATCGGGGCTGGTTAATCTTGCGTCCGTATATCGGACGCATCAAGTCGGTCGGACGCACTATCATTGGTAAAAATCGCCATGTAGGACGCAATATTACCACCAAGTTGTATATATATATATATATATATATATATATATATATATATATATATATATATTACGTTTAAATTGCTTTAAAAAAAATACTATTTGATTAATACAAATTAATTTTGGGAGTCAAACGAAAATTCATTATAATATTGAAGGTACTAAGGAAACTGATGTAATTTTATTATTCCCGCAGATAACTGAACCTTGTTTGTACGGTTGGGTGCGTTGAGTGCGTTTACTTAAATTGTCGGGATCCGGGCATGACTCAGACATTTGCATATTTACATGTAAACGACTATATTACGCAATTATATATAAAGAAATTGAGCCATTAGAAACATCAAATGCTTTCCAACTCCAGCTTATTTGGCAAAAAAAAAATACACCATTTACAAAAAAATATGATAAAATAAAAGACTTTCAAACTTTCAATATGATAAATAAAAGACAATGGAGCGAATACGTTCTTAAAACTTGGATACCAGAGTTTCTCAAACTTATTTAAATTCGCAAACTCTCACTGTTTCGTTACAAAATAGAATATATATATATATATATATATATATATATAATTATAATGATATATTAGATTGTTATTAACTTTCACACGATTAAAATGACGATCTCCTTTTATATAGTTATGCAATGTTTACATTTTATTTAGAATACCTACAATGTATTCTACGTGCTCTTATCATTTAGTCAGCGATGTCATGACTCGGAGTCAACTTCGTACACATTGTGACACCATTCTAGCTTCAATAAGTTTTAATTTCAGATAGAACGAGTCAGTCAGGTTTTATTTTATTACGATAGGTGTTTTAATTAATTAACTAACGGATAATTTCCTTTATATTGTTAACTGATGGTTAATTGCTAGTCACAGCGTGTAGCGTCGGGCGTCTCAGACGTTACGTCAGTCATTGAACTTGGTTAAGCTTAACTGACTTACTTAAATAAATATCGTTTATGAAAAATGCTATTAAATAAACGTAACATACGTGAGAATTTTGAAAAATTTTATGTTAAATTTCCGAAAGAGTTATCTTTTCACCATTTAAGGAAATGTATGTATTAGCAAAATATTTATGTATTAAAATATTATATGCTAGAAAATGAAAAATGTATCTTCGAGCGGGAATTAAATTTGCAACCTCTAGGATGAAATTTAAAAAATATTAATAAATGTCTTAATATTTATAAACAATAACAAACAAAAAATAGAGCCATAATAACTGTCAGATATAATAAAATACTTTTAGTAGTAGTTCTAGTATGGTATTGTCAAAGAATAGTTTTCTCAGTACTGGCAACCCCGATCGAACATAATCTGCCCTGAGCTGTGTACAAATGATCTCTTCAAAATGCATACGAATAAAGGCACCTCCCACACTACAACGGTACTCCATTGTCTGTATTCCTACACGAGTTAACTGCGTTACAATTATCGAAATGTCGAACACGATTACATGAATGACATTTATTAAATGGAACGGTCAATGTTTCATTAAAAATTCAAATAAACAAATATGAACTAAATAACTGCAAGAGTGTGACAGAAAGTATGTTAAATTAAAGGTAATTAGAAGGTACGTGCCTATGTGACTTTGGTCAGGTTAAGACAAAAAAAAAAAATCTCATGAAGCTTTAATATTTTTCATAATGTTATGTGATTTTTCAAAGTTCTGATACATTGAAATGTCCCTTGAAAATATTTTTAAAACGAAAAATATTATATTCTTGATTTTTCTTAAACTAAAGGAAGATATTCGTAAATTTATTTATTATTTTTGTATTTAAAACTTCTACTATTATTAGAAGTCATCTTTTAAGTTACATAATTAAAGATAAATATAGAATAGTGTTGTACTTTTGACCTCTCTTAAATAAGTAGGTTATTTAAGATATCAATAAAATAATTCTTATCTGTACAAAACAAAGATAATATTTAGAGCAGATTTTCATACATTACGTGCTTGTTATATAAGAATATTAACTTCTAAGCAAAATAGATTGACTATTTTAGATAAAAAATTTGATCGTTTTTAAATAGATAATACATAATATGAATATTTTATACTTTAGCCATTTATAAATAATGTATCAAATATTTCACACAATAAAAGGTCATATCAGTATAATAATATATAATTAGTAAGTAGTTCGAATCGTGAATTCCCACTTTCCGAAGTCGTTAAAAACTAAAATAAAGAAATATCAAAATTGTGACTTATCTTGTTTTAAATTCCGGTTTAAAAACAATCAATAACTCGTTGTGGCATCGTTTTTGCTGTTAAAAAAAAAACCCCAGCAGCCATTTCAATATAGCATTGATGGCCAGTTATAACTGGTTATTCGACAACTTTTGAGATTATAATAGAAATTGGATATATTTTTATTAATTGATAGATTTTTAAGGATACGGAAATTAAGATTCCTATGATTAGTACGAAACAAACTTTCATCCCCTTTTTAGTCCACTCAGGGAGTGCAAAAACACTTTTTAGTTAGTATATACTTAATAAGAGAAACAGTCAACTTTTCAAATTTCTAACCAACGCGGTCTAGATTGAACGTTAATAAATTCAGCAGCCAAGACCGGTTTTTTATACATAGTTATAGATGAAATTTAAAAGTTTTTTAGTATAAATATATATATTACACACAGACAGTTTCCGCCCACATGGCTTTGTGGTCAACATTCTAATTATTTTCAACGACCAGCCTTAAGACAAAAGTCGATTAAATGCTTTACTATTAAAAAACTAAATAATCATTGTTTTTTATATTTCATCATAAATTTAATGTTGCTTTTATATTATTTTTCTTTAAATAGTTTTTCGTTTAGAACTTTTCAAACTTATTTAGTTTTTGTATAACTTTGAGCTTATGGAAATTTCAAGGTACAAATAAATTATTTATTTCAACAAAACAATATTAAAGATGTAAAGTAAGTTTTATATTAATTAAATTCTCCTGGGTTAGTAATAAATAAATTAAAGACTATTTCTGCGAAACACAAGTATCATTTCTACTTTTGGTCATCCCTCTCAGGTCAAGACGATCAAGATTGCTCGAGTTAACTATACAGGACACATGTTACTTGAACCTCACTCGATGGCCACGAAATGCTAATTAGTAACTTATATATTTATCGCAATTTCTATTTAATTGTATAAAAAAAAAACGTGTTGATTATTTTCAATATATTTATTGTAATCCATACTAATTATAAATGTAAAAGTAACTCTGTTTGTTTGTCTGTTCCGCTTTCACAACTAAATCACCGAGCTGTAACCCTATGACATGTAATCCTATGATGTATCCTTAGGACTCAAACCCTTTTTGTTACGAAAATAAGGCTCGAAATATGTAATCGCGTAATATGGACCAGAAAGCTGGAGCTGTGGTTGTTTGTATATAATTTATATCGTTTCCACTTGAATTGATTTATTAAAATCCATTATCCGCGGGTAGAGCCGCAGGCAACTACTAGTATATAGGTATTTAGGTATAGGATATAACTCGAATACTTTTAAATATCATGTTATATACTGACGTCATCGTATTGGATAATTATTAATGCAAATAATTAATTACTGACTACTGAAGCATTAAAACACGATACGGATATTTTTTTTACTTTTTATAATCTAATATTAAACATAAAACTTAGTTATAGAACATTGCTTTATAGAACATTTTACTTATAGATGATTAAAATAAATAACAATAATATGTTTGATAGTATGTTACATCTTAAGTTATAAACAACCATTAAAGGATAGGTTTTATATAAATATTAATAAATAATATACGTAATGGATAAACATAATAGTAAAATTATTATAATATTCAATAATTAAAATTTTGGATTGTATATAATTATATGTACGGTCTGCTACAATGGGTAATTGCTCCTTATTTCCTTTAATTAATAATAATTAATAACTTTGCAATACATCGCGTTCACGAAGCGTAATATACAGGGTGTAAAATAACCAGGCTCTGGCGGAAGTACACGTACAAACCCACAGTATACCATTGTAAGTGGAAACGTTGATATGAAAGGCAGATAACGATAGCCCATTGTTCCCTGGTCTTCATATCTCCTTGAGTAACTCATGTGAAAATCAAGCTATCGACCACAATTTGCGGATTTAAGATAAACAGTACTAGTATAGCAGAGGCTGCAAAAACTTGCCTATAGAGCTTTTATACATGGCGTTAACTCTAGTGTAAGGTCTGAAGGTATTGTCTAAAGATTTAAAAAAAGACCTTCGATGTATCTGATAAAGGAAGCATTAATCTCATTAGCTTTCTCTTGAGGTCCTTGTACAGACTCGATAAATAATAATAACAAACTCTTGAAGGTGCTCTACGAAAAACTTTATCTCTGTACGAATTTAATTTATAACAAATAAGACTCTTCCAAACCACGCGGTTAGTTGATTTCAATATAAATCTGCAATAAAACTGATTGCAAAATTACTTTTAATTTTATTTTGGCAAACGGCTATTTAATTGATCTCGCACAATTAAGATATTTGGTTTTAGTATTCGAATTATATGTCCGTGTTTCACGCCGAAGGATGAACACCTTCCAGCGCAATGCTATCGACTCACAAGGACACCAATTTTATTTTGTATTCGTATTCAATTTGATGATAGTTAAACCTACATAATTTCAAGTTGCAATGTTCTATGTTCCCCGGAAATTGTATTGTGTGTTCTGGACTAAATTGTTTAGTACAATTTCAATTAATAATGGGGGTCTATTTAATAATGGCGTGGGAACTCGCGGAAGATGTTACAATCAAATCTAATAGAAACAGTGGCCGCCATCAAACTGACATTTCAGAATTAGAAAGGGATGTCATTACTTAGTTAGCATACATTCATTAAGTTATAATGTCCGCGATGTAAATTCAAACAGACTGAATGGTTCCCAGACACTTCATTAAAGACTCCCCAGTATCCGAGAATCAAGCGAGAAACTACATCTTAGAAGTTAGACTTTAAAAGACGGTTTTAAACCTGGTGTCTAAATAATATTTAAGAAAAGCAGATTGAAATCGCTGACATCCAATGTTAACAAACTTTTTTGATAAAATCAATATTTTTTTGATAAAATCAAAAAGCTTTTTTAATACTTCTTCGGCTTTTTATATGAAATTCCTATTTATGAAATGCCATCAGAATTAGTTCAGTCTTCGAGAGGTTTTTCTAATAAATAATGTTTTTGACTTTGCTCAATTCAGTTCAAAAAACCGAAAACAGTCTATTCTCATTATTTTTATACTTTATATTATTCCTAACAAAGTGACAACTACTTTACTTGCATCACCACCAATATTTGACATACATATTATCAAATAAAAATATTTTAACAAAACTAACAATCTTAATTACCAGAACAAAATGAAATAAAACATAACCGACATTAACTTTTATCTTTGATTTTTTTATTACTTGGATTAATTTCTTATGTGAAATATATGTTTTTTGTGCCCCATAGCTATCACCACATTTTTTAGTAATAACGGTTGGCTATAAAAAATACTTATAGGCTTTCCATGATGTATCAAATTATCGCTCTGCTGAATAGAAAGTCATTACTAGGCCACAGCAGAAATAAGTTTAGCGTACTCTTAAAACCTCATTTATAAAATGCATACATACAGATAAGTTAATATCATATCTCTATATATATTAAGAGTGACGACTCAATATTCGTTCTCACACAGTATTGCTTATCACGAGATCGAATTTGATAGCTGTTGTCATCATATCAAGAACGAATTCCTAGATAATATTCAAAAACACGATCTCTAAGTATCACGGTTTCATTTTAGAATTCACTTTAGTTTCTTTTTAGAATCTTGTAAAACAGTTTTGTTATATATACATGCTTAGTTATAAGAGGGTAAATAATAAGACCAAACATTACAATACAAATATAAAAAATAACAAATATAATATTTTGGCCGGCATAGAATTTGGCCGGCGTCAGAATTAGTTTTCGTTCGTTCGTTTCTTTAATTACAGACCAAGACGGATTGCTTTGGACATAGATTTATTAAACTCATAAATTATTGTTTAATAATAATTGTAATAACATTAATGAATAACAATATGTTCCCAGAAATGCGGATACAAAATACGAACGCTCACGCTATCGTCACTGGCACAAGTTTAAATACACATTTTTTTTTTGTTTTAACAATAAAAGATCTACATTCCTATTACATATATAAAACTTTCTCTCCTATCCAAATATCTCATACAAAAGGTATTGTTATAAACTAGAATAGAAACTAAATAAATACATTCATATAGGGTGTGTCTTTTTCAAGATTTATATCACTTAAAGTATTAAACTATTTTGTAAAACAATTTTATGTATAATTGTAAAATATTGTAAAATGCACATATATAATTATTATATTAGGAAACTGCAGTTGGCATTCAGTTTTGTATCATCAAGTTCAATTCATCATCGTTCCATTTTCATCATCACAATATTTTTTTTTTTTTACTTATTATTCGGTTAACCGATCTAAAACGCAATCCATCAGATTTGCTCAAACGGTAACTTACATTCAGGGTCACAACACACCCTCTTTAAAATAAGGGTGGATGTTTAATATTTTAGTAGCAGGGGACATAAGTTTAACAATTGTAATATTATTATTACTTTAGATACAAAAGTGTATTTAAAACTAGTAAAAATATAAATAAAATAAGAATGTACTATAAATTAAACTGCATTTAGAAACCACGACAGTTGCAAATAAAATATATTTGTTTTATGCATTGAGTTTTGAGTTTTATTTTCAAATTTAATTAAGTGTATATAATTTAATGTGACAATATCAAACAGGACCCAACTAAGGCTAGTGTAGACATATTAGGAGCTATTACTTTCACTAGCCCGTCATCGCGCCAAATATAATAAAAAATCGCATATCGTCAAAATTGTTTCCTCTGTCTAGGATAAAAATATCACCTACCTACTCTAAATATAATATAATAAATATAAACATAACTTACATTTCTTAGTGTTTCCTGTTTATCTGTTGGACGCAATTTTAGCAATTTAACGTTTTCTTGTTTTGAATCTGAAACCGGGGATCGGGAAGTATATCTGTTGGAAAGTCGTCTTGCAAAATTACTTTTAAAATCTTCACATCGCATAATAGATTCTACTGGTCGTCCAAACTCTTCGTCAAACGTATCCCTGGATTGCGCCAGCATTTTGAATTTAAACCGGCATCCGTGGTTCAAAATAATATCAGTAGCAATTGTATTGAATTGAACAAGGAACACAACCGTTAACCGTTGAAGTTAGCATTATACTAAAGTGAAGGAGAAGTGATCACAGGTGTGCGCTGTCAGATTAACTGTGAAAAAAATCCTGCTAAGTGCTGATATTGCTTGATAAAATCAAAATAATATATAGTCATTTTTAAATTTACTTATTTAGGTCAAATACTTAAAAATAGACAAAATATACAAAAAATACTTTACATATTAAAGTATTTTAAACAGCGCCATCTATTGTATAATTATAATACTTCATACTTGGCACAGTACAACGGATACAGAACAAGATTTATCGTGGCACCAGTCTTCTTCATGACTTTTATCAAAGACCCTAGATGTCGCGTCTGTATAATTTTCATTTCTAAACCTAAAAAAATATTATATCACATTGTTTTAAACCAATTTTAGGACCGTTTTAAAACATATTTTTTTTAAAGAATTAATTTGGAATGTCAAATAAAAAGTAAAGAAAAATAAATTTATATTTCAAATTTAAGCCTATATTTGTTCCCGTTGTCAAGTCAGTCTTTATTTTATATTTGTTTCCGTTGTCAAGTCTACTCTTTTTTATGACAATATAACATTCTAAAAGAAATGTCCTAAAATGGCTGTTTATAATATTTATATAAAAACAAAAACTCAACCATGAAAGTGGAAATTAAATTAACAACCCAAGTTCATAACTTACTATGATTCATTTATATTCAAACATATAAAATTAATCAACCATACAGCAATCCTTTACAATTTTTCAATATATAACCGTTATTGCTAAAAAGTAAGTGGATTTTTTATATCTTATCATAAGTCATCGTGTCAGATTTGCCAGATTTGTAGTCCTGTAGACCCACGGTGAGGTTTTTATCTTCGGTAAGAAAAATTTGTATGATAATTGATTGTAAATGTAACCTTAAATTTCACATAAACGTAATGTAATTTATATGATTTTAAAGGAATATCGAACAAACAACTATTGTAACATATAATTTGATTATTTTTAAACATTAGTAGTAGAATATATAATATAATTAAAATTGTTTAACAGTACAAAAATGGTTGAAATGGAATTCCCGTTTAAATCAGCCTACTGCAGTGAGTTCGATCTCATCGAGATCGTATTTATTTGTGTGGCTTTCACGTTCTTACTGATAGTACTGAGCCAAGCTACTCGTATCATTTCATCTGGATTTATAAATTTCAACTGAACAAACGCTCATTGGGTTAAAATATCACTACGACACGCTGAACAGATGACGATTATTGTCGTAAAGTTAAAATGAAGTCAGTAATTCTTTAGAAAGGAATTAGAAGACATATTTTAAACATGTGAAATGATATTTATTTTATAAATACAGATTTTGTCCGAGATAATTGTGACAAAAAGACCCTAGAACTGGAAAGTAAGTACCTTTCTAGCAATTTAGTCTAAGCTACACTAAAATAATTACTTATTGCGACTCTCGTTATATTAATATACCTTAGATGCTAACAAATCTTAATTTACATATCATTGCTTTATACAATTTATGTGAGAACTATCATTAGTTATTTGTCCCCAAATCAGTGCACTGTTTCGATAAATAATTAAATACACAACCATATATTATTTTACCTGGCTTTTGAACCTTGTATGCACGATATATATAAATTTAGATAATTAGAAAATATATTTTTGATGAAGTAGGTAAAATAATTTACTTATATAATTCTTGCGAAACAGCTGCGGCATTTTTAATAGGAGTTTTGTAACGTGTAGCGTAATTGTGGTCTGCATACAATGCCTCGACTAACGACTTGGTTTTACATTACTTTTCACTATATATATATATATTTATGTATTGTGTATATATTCGGGATATCCATTGCGTAGTCATTTCCTTTTTTGTAAAAATCTTTATTAGTATCAATATTATTAACACATTAATTTTATCAAGGGCATATAGTTATATATAGGTAGTTAAAAGGAAAGTGTCTGTCTGTGATTTCGAAATAAATTCTTTGTCATATACTTACATAAGTACTTAAGTTGTCAAAACTAGTTTCTTTTTATATTTTATTTTAAATCATTATCTTATTGTTTTTGTCTTATTGGTTTATATTTTTTGAAAAGTATTTTTGAATACTTTTGATTTATTTGGAAAGTCGAACGGAGCCGCGCTTATTCGCTAGTGAATTAATGTAATCGTAAGTGAACGTAAGGTACTGAATTAATTTAATTCTGTCATGATACTTGTGTATTATTTGATTATTAAACCTTTGCTTCCCTCCTTCGTCCTCGTGAGTTAAAAAAAACATTATTGCCACTTCTGGTTCTGCTAACTTGATTTCAATGAAATAATTTTCAATCAAGGCTTGAAGTCACAATAATTTGAAATCCTATATCACTAACGTTTAAGAAATAAAATATTTGAAATAGCTTCTAAAATGAAAATATTAGTTTCTATAGAAAAATCTTTGTCAGAAAACATAAACAGACAATATTTTAGTGATTTGTTATAGTATTTTGTGCTGGTGAGAGTCATAGTGTGTGTGTGTTAGGTGCAGAATGTAGGGAGAGGGAGAGAGAGAGAGAGGAGAGAAAACAAACTTGAATGCTTTTCTACCTATAAATGTGTGTATAATCAGTGTGTCTATATTTGTAACACAGATCATGGTCACGAGATAAATCCAGATCCCTCATAGCTTCGTAAATATTTCGTACATACCTCGTAAATATTCCTCAAATTCTGAACTATAGCCCATTATTAATGAAAACGTATATGTATGTTATTCGATAATCGATATTTTTGCAGACATCCTATTATTTTATTATCTGTAGTAGAAATTATTGAATAAATAATAATATGTACATTATATATATAACTCAAGTAAATTTTATAAATTTAATACCTGTTATACTTCTTCTATATATATTTTTTTTACAGAATGAAAAGACGGAAATATTGTTCACCTCACCGCAATAATACGAACATATTAAAAAAACACTTTCTCATTATTTTGATTGGGCTCTCTTTACTGTTCTTGACTATCAATGTTAATAGACAAAGAGAAATAAATAAATGATAAATAACAGCAATAATATTTCATTGAATATGTCTTAAAACATCAAATTATGATGACGTACGTAAGTCCGAGCTCATTTATTACAGTGTCTTCAAAATATAAAGGTGTAAAGACGAGTTTAAAGCTGGGTGAAGGTCGCTTTTTCCGCATCCAACCAAACGAGTTCTTTGTTTGTAGAAGCCTGCCGGCGACATGTGTTGGCACACCGACAATTTGACACTGAACAGCTGACATTCATTTTGAGCGCCGAACACATTAGTGCTACTGACAAAATTTAATAATGCAATCATGGCTTTATGTTATCTCAAATTTACTTATATTTTAGAAAAGTAATTTAATAGCTTACATGATAATGTAAGCTCCGCCCTTTGTTCCATAACCTTGCCCTATTCAGAGTGCCTTTCATCTCGAGTCATTGACTCATGATTTCTGCTAAGTGTGTCATCACAAGCGACACGTGCAACTCTGCTTGCGATACTTAAAGATCATTTAGCACAATAGGAACGAATATTTAATATAACATTTTTAATTAAATTTTAAGTTGCTCATTATGTAAATTACTAGGAAGTTATAAATTATAACATAGTAAAAAATAATTATTTTTAGATTTATTTTTCGGTCTCAGACTTCCTTAAAGACAAGTAAAATGAACGTTTTATGAAACTTCAATTGGGGAAAAATATTTATATATATATTTATATTGTATTATCATGTTCCGAAATGATTATACTTGTAGTAGTGAAGTAGATATTACAAGTAATTATTCAGTATCTTTAAATATTATTTACCGTCAGTTCCTTTTAAGACTACCGTCTTTACCGATTAAGGTGATATCTATTTTGAATTAGTTTTATTTATGTACTATCTCGCTTAGGTTAAAAACAATGCATTAAATATAACACAGAAAACCATTCGCTATGGGTGAGATCCTCAAAAGAAAAAACAATTGTTAATATTACTCTTGGAGAGATAGATTCGTACGATCAAATAGAAACTAGCTGTGACATACTGAGGGGGAAGCCCTCAGTATGTCTTTCCCCGAATGAAGCTCAACGATGTGTTTTCTATGTACATGTAGTAGGTATTTCTATAAAAATGTAAAGTATATAAAACTATTTTTTTATAATATAGAATGTAAAATACATCAACACGGCCGGATTTGAAACTGCGACCTTTGGGCCTTCCCCGCCGCTCCGACAACTGAGCTACCATGTCGGGCCCCGCCTTAATTAATTTAACATTGTATTTAATATAATCATGTTTATCTGGATGACAGTTACATATATCAGGCTTTTTTCGAAAACCCTGACTACCTTTGCAGTAAAAAATAATATTAAAAAGCTACCACAAACGAAATGATTCTTTTTTAATTATCTTTAAGCATGTGAGACTTTTTAAGCACAATTAAATTCGTAAATTCTGTATTATTTATTATAAATAAAAATAGTAATAATAGTATTGTTATAAAGTCTAGATACTCACTAACTTTACAACCAACTAAAAGTAAATCAATTACGTAACTCAAAACTTTATGTAATTAAAAAAAAAAATCAGCCATAATATAAAAGCCATATAAAATTGTTTTATAAGAAATTAATGGTTGATAGATGACCTGTAACCGAGAGAAATAAACTGATAGATAATTGCATTATATATAAATAATTCGGTAAATAAAAACTATTTTCTTATGTACAGATTAATTTAATTTTACCAATATCAAAACCATTTCATCCAGTAAGGTTACGTTATTATAGTAACTTTAGCCAGTCATAATAAATGCAAACCATGTAGGTGTGATTCGTCCGAATGTCTCTAACATAAATATAAAGTCAATTCAGTCACAAAAGTGCAAGTCATTGTTTTCGGGTTTGTGCAACTCAAAACTAGTTTGCGACACCTGCTTTTATAAAATTATATAATTACTTAGATCACTTAAGTTATATTAGTACTACTTGTCATCTTGATAATATCTATACATATATCGTAAATGCAGTATGTTTGATAGAGTAATTACTGAACGATTTCGCTGTGGTATATTCCATTCTACATTATTAGAGTATTCTAATTTATTTTTGGTTATCTTTTCACTCTTAAACTGTTAAAAGTATTTCCATACAATGTTGTAGTGATGGATTGCATTCTGATACCCTCTCATCCAAAACTGAATTTGGGACCGAAACTAATGTTTCGGAGGCAGTCCCTCTGGCATCTGACACTGTATAGAGCTGATGAGATGGTGCCTCTCTGTTATAAAAACGCCCAGTTCTTTCACGGCCTTCATAAGGGTAGCTCGTCATCTTCTACACAAGGACGTTAACTTGGACGGGAGATTGAGTTCGGGGCAAATTTCTCTCTCCTATAATACCAACTGCCTTGGGCCGGCTTCTTCTCAACGTACCTTTTACGGTATGGACACTCCTATCGGATGATCCTTCTTATCATAACTGATGCCAGGGTCAGGGTAAGGACAGAAGTGATTCGGATGAATAAAAATATCAATAACAATTTATACACAATGTAAAATAAAAAACGTCGTTTGTCAATTAAGATATATTAAAGTAATATTAAGGCTTTTGACAGACAAGTAAGGATGATATACTTTCCAAAAAAAAAAAAATACAATATCTGGAAAAAAACAAAGAATTGTTACTAAAGTATGGTTTGGTACATCTTTTGCTTAATTATGATTGTAATGGTGTATATTAAAAATATGACTATTAGAGTTCGTTCAGATTACTTTCCTTAAGATGATTTTAGAAAGAAAACCAGGACACCTAAAAAGGAGAAAAAATATAATAAGATTTTTTTATAATCAATGTATTTTATTTATCATTGATATAAGAATTTACTTCCGCAAAGTGGATACGAGACACTGGTTTTTAAAAAATGTAGATGTTCTCATTTACCGTGTGAAAAACAACTAAAATGTAATAGTAGCTACCTAAGCTAAGCTACCGTAACTCAACAGACACGGTAGCGCAATTGATATAGCGACGGCACGGTATCTTAAAGGTGGCAGGTTCGAATCCATGCTCATAACGATTTATTTATTCATTATATTACTATTTCAAATATAAATACTCCATTTCTTATATTGTACTTATATATGCCATTGTCATTATCTTGGCATACTTCAGTAGTTTAGTAAAACAAATGAGACGTGACTCAATAATTATTGTGTAAAAGCCTTAGATCACAGTCACACTTAAAATAAGATTAGTTCTGTTTGTTCTATCATACTTATATAATTAGACCTTGGAATATTTTCACAACAAAAACATTATCATATTTCTGGTAGCAGTAGCAAAAAAAGCATGATCTAAGAGAATTACGACATTTGAAACGTGATTTTATATGGATGTATTATAAACATGTTATTTATTATTTGCAAATGCTGTCTTCGATTGCTTTTTGACGCTTACGTCAAAAACATTATTTATTTTTTACGGTTTTACTGAAACACTGCGTGTATTATTTTGACACTTCTTTCAGTTATGAAACTTCATAGCTCATAATCACTTGTCCATAACCGTTAGATGAAGGAAGACATATTTTATTTAACATACCTGGTATAAACTGACATTTTATCATTAATTTATAAACAAAAAAAAAAACAATAAAAATAGCATTCGTACTTGAAAATAGACGATTGAAAAAACTGTAACGAAACCTGTTTACAGAGACGTTACAGTTTTGCACGAATTCTAAGTTTATATAACATAACACTTTCAACAGTCTGTAACAAAATTTGATTTAAATCGTACCGACCTTAATCTCATGCGCAATGTAATAATAATTTGAATGATGTAACTGTCATAGTACTAGAACAGCTGCTAACAACCTAGTAGCCTTTCCTTACTGCCAAAATTTCTAAGCAGGCTTCTGGATATATGTTGTATGTTGGAAATAAATCAATATATCCGTATTAAATTAGGATTAGAAGCGAATAGGCAACAAGACTAAACATTGCTGAATGGAAATAACCTAAGACTTGTCGTTACTATTTTAATGATTACTCTACAGACATTTACTTTATACTACAATTATTCAAAGTGTTTCTAAGTAAATTATAAAATGTAGTAATTAATATGATTGTTAAATAATAAAAGCAACTATCAAAGTCTGTTTGTTTGTCCATTGAGAATCAGAACAACGGTATGGCAAAATGGCTCTTCGTCCGGAGAAACATCGCAAAATCGTCAGTCACAATTATATTACCTTAAATTAGCATCTTCATAAAATGATCCACAACATTTATTGAAGTCTCGAAAAAATATTATTTTTTAATTCAATATTATACTAATAAACTATCATAATACCTCATTCGAGCAAGTATATCTGAGTAAATGCCGGTTATCTGGTAATAATCAATATCTGTCTGTGCTAATTACGAAAATTACTTCGTTTACTTGAGCTAGTAATGCTATAGCATATAATCTCATCTAAATTACAAGTTGTAGCAATCAAGCAATTATCACGTTCATAGATATATTTATTAAAAAAAAGGTTCAATACTGTAAAAACTGAAAGTATGTAAAAATATTCTCTCTAAATGTACTGTGAAAAAATGTTGGTTATCCCTGTGAACATTCTCGGGTATGTCTTAACTTCTTACTGTAACTTCAGAGAAACTTCATTACCGTGGAGCAAAAGAACGTGAGACATTTCACAAGTTACCAGTGTTGGCTTGATCGCTGTGACGTGAACAACACTTTTGGACTTCGAAAAAGAATCGTAGAACTTTAACAGGTAAGTCTTTATAATAATTACTGTTCTGACGAGGCGAATATTATTTGTTTTTATCTGATTTTGATGTGTTTTGTTATTTTGTACAGCTTAGCGATTTAAATAAACAAAGAATGTCGTGACTAATTTTATTATTTGATTATTGTATATCGAATATTTTCAATAAATAAAAACTATAAAAATAAGTTTTAACACTTCAAATAATACTAAATTACGTCTAATAACAGGTTGGATTAAAATATATATATTATTATTTTAATTATATTAGTCATACATTAGATTCTTTGTATAAAATTTAAAATAAATATGTATTGTTACTAAAAAAAGAGAAACAAAAAATGTACCTTTATACATCATATAATAGTGTAACAAAAAAATATCACGGTATATGATCACAATAACAACATACTGTAGCACATACTTTAGTAATAAATAAGAAATATTTTATTTTAACAACGAATTCATGTATTATTAACATGTTATATCCGAGCTTATAAATTTTATAACACGCAATAAAATATGTCAATTGTCATTGTTACCAACTCTGTTTGAATGATCAAAAGATATTCCAGAATATTACAATATTAGTGATAATACGACCAATAAAACAAAACTAATATTAAAAGTATATAGATATATGTATACATAATATTGCAATATTTCAAATTATAAGCTTATTACAAACATTAAGGTTGCAATACTAAATGGCGGACCCTTTCATTTCGATCCGATTTGCCGTCGCAATTTACCGACCGAATATTGGTGCTTATGTAACATCGAAAAATTATATAGTTGCTCAAGCTTCGAATGCAGCGGTCGGTTGCCTAACGTTGCGCGAGACAGTGGGCACAAAGCTTGTAAATCTGATATTTCTCAGCGCTGTTCTGTGTAAATAAATATTTTGCAAGACTTGTGGAATAGAGAGGAGTTATACGTGGAAGTTTAAAAGGAAGGTTAACGAGGACGTTTAAATAGCAAGTAATGATAAATTGTTTTTTTTCTACCGTAACTGCGAATACGCACTCTTTCCGATCGAATTTCAATGAATAGAAATAAATAGACAGCACGAACTAGTCTTATTCGTTTTTTTATTGTTCCAGCCATCCTTGGTGATAGTTAAACTCCTCTTAAACCAAAAAAGAAAATTTAAGTAACCCCTTAAAATTATTTTTCTATATATTAATTGTATATACTCCTACCTATCTTATTTGAATTGGACATAGTGCTTTAGCGCGCTTTATGTGTGTGATATTCACCGCATGAGATTGATGGCGGTGCATTCGTTTTCAATTTGCCCGATTAGCGCCACTCGAAGCATTATCCGCTTAAAAAGTAATTTACTTATTACTTTTTTTTTGTCTGATCTTAGCTGTAAATACTTTATACTTATCTTTTTATACGTTCTTAAGGTGAAATAATCAAAATGTTTTTTTTTTTCAGCAGAACAATGTCACGAAGACTCACAAAGCGTCATTTGACATCAGCAGATGAGTATGTCTGCTCTCTGTCAGCAGAAACACAAGCAATCGCAGAGGAAGAGCTCAGAGAGACGGAGAATTCTAGATCCCAAGCCTTGGAGTCTCTGAGGATGTGGCTGGAACAAAACCCAAAGTTTATGGCGATAAGATTGGGTAGGCACATATTGTTAACTGAAAACATGATTTCAATAAGGCTAAACTAATATTAAACAAACTTTACCTAAGACAAATGTATATAACAGTTAGCTTGTAGTTTGTCTGGTAATACGAATTTAAAGAACATTTCAATATAAATAACGATTACGCAACCGAAAGAAGCAACCGGCTTACAAAATTAATGTAAATAATAATATGAGAAAGAGGGACACGTTGATTTTGATAAGTTCCCTAAACAAATAAAAAAAAATACATAAAAGAAACCCAAACATGATACAAATCTGGTTAAAAGAGTAGGTCACGTGGTCCCAATATAGTGAACTCACCGCTTTTTTAAAAACAGCATTCACTATTTTAGTGATCAGTGGCAGCCGTTTAAAAAGTAATAATGCAAACAGAATTGTAAATTATTATGCCTAATGTAGAAAAGATGCAATTAATACATATAATGAAAGTTAAAAAACAGTTTATATATATTATAACGAGAAATTACATTACGCTCTTTAGTATAATATTGAATATGTCCTCTAATTAAGTATGTAATTGGAAAATGCGAAAAACCGCTATATAACCGGAATTCATTCAGTTGTGTTTCGAACGTGTTACGTTTTTTTTGTAGTCTACGAGACAAAGTCGCTGATAGGAGCTAGTATATTAAATTTAAGTTCTATTTTAAAATTACTACTCCAAATTTCAGACGCCAATTATCTTCTTCGTTTCCTCCGTACGAAGAAATTCAGCGTGCCGATGGCCCAAGAAGCTATTGAGCGCTATATTCTTCTCAGACAATCCTGGGGAATCGCCTTCAACCAATTGGATCATACCTTGCCTGTCATTGCTGAGATCATCGAATTAGGGTATAAGAAAGAATACGTAAATACGTAAAATTTTGAGACAAAATAAATTGCAAAATTATTTTGATATAAAGTATAAACGAGCTTAAAAACCAGTTTTTTTTGGATCTGCTTAGCATCTTACTGTATTATAATAATCTTATTATTCAACTAAATAATGTTAGTTATTTTACTACTTTCAGATATATTTTCGCGAGCCCCTTCAAAGATAGACTGGGACGACGTGTTGTCATATACAGACCTGGTAGATATAAAATAATATTATTTTTTACTAAAGCAATATTAACCAATATTTTCTTTTATATTAGTACTTGTCATATTTATAAAAAACGATATAAACATCTTTAAAGAATACGTATTTCTTTTAAAAATCATATTTTTTTTATGATTTTACAAATAATAGATACCCGAAATATCAAATCTTTATTCTTAATTTCTAAGGCGTATTCGACCCATACAAATTCACAAATCAAGACATGTGTCGTGTGATGGGTATCTGTTACGAGACACTGATGGAGGACGAGGAGACTCAGGTGCGGGGGATAGTGCATTACGCAGACGGTAGTGGGGTCAGCTTTCCGCACCTCACACTGTTCACGCCGAAGGAGGCTGTGAGAATTGTCAAGAATGGAGAGGTAAATTTTATCTTCTTACTTCAAGTAACTACCTTTATCCGTCCATATAAATGACTTAATAACGGTAAACTACTGATCGGTCTGTCTGACTTTGTTTAGTTGTAAATAATTTCGAAAAATGATAAAAGAAGACTACAAAATGTATAAGTTAGTAATAATAAAACAAATAATTTAAATTATAGCGCACAATTCCACTGAGACACAAGGAAATATACGGCGTGAATGTTCATGCAACAATCAAATTCGCCTTGGACTTTGGAATGGGGCTGATATCTGAGAAGATAAGGAAGCGAGTGAAACTGTACACAGCAGTCGACGATGTAGAGATAGATAAGAAACTACTGCCCCAGGAATACGGGGGGCAAATGCCGATGAAGGAAATGATTGGTGAGACATATTAATTCGAAATTCGAATTGTCATATAAGCTTATAAATGAAACGAACTTCCAGTTTACAGTTTTAGAGTTCGTAGATTTCACATAATATGTTTTATTCCCAGAACTCTGGAAAGCTGAGATGGCTAGCAAGCGGGATACGCTCTTAATGAACGATAAGATCGCGGTCCGTTTGGAGATGTACAGCGAAGCGGCACGAGAGGGGGCCGTGTCCGCATTGCGCGCGGGGGCCACGTGCGCCGGCGCAGACGCCGTAGGTGATGCTATGAGAGGACTCACGGGAAACTTTAGGAAACTGGAAGTAGATTGATTCGCAATGTAATATTTGTATTGTATTAAGACCTACCGTAGTTTAAATAGCTATAGCGTCGTACGTTACTATTGAATGGACTCCTTTATTCGATAGCGATTTTTCGTTCTTAAGATATCCGTCTAACAAATACCTTAGAATATTATACGAACTATAAAACGAGACTTTTTAAGTAGTCTGATATATTAAATATTTAGAATAAAGTTAAAGATTTGACAAATTATGGACAAAATAGGCATTATAATTATTACTAATTAATTATAGTAATAAAAGTTAAATCTCAAAAAGTTTACTTGCAATTAAATCTCGATCATCCAAATTGAAGTAAGTTCTTAGTTAAGATAAAACAAAAATGGCTGGGCAATATTACGCATATTTTTTTAAGAAGTTTAGTTATAATTAAAAATAAATAAGACTTCTAGTATTGTTAGAATCATGTGATATATTATTACATTAGTTTAAGTCTTTTCATTTGTACCTAAGTTTATATTTTAAATAAATAAAAAATAAAACATTCCAATAAAACACTATTACTTTTAGCGAGTTATTTATTAAAAACTTTACTACCTAACCGGTGGTAGCCATCTTCCTATCCACCACATAACGAAGAATTCGTACAAATACTGACGTCACACTTTAGTTTACACATAGTTTGGCAATACTTTGACAAAGTTAAGGTACTAGGGGCGATATAATATGTTTAACTGATGTTGCGTTACAAGATTTTAGGTATTCATAGTTTGAGAGTTGACGGTTTCTTAAAGACTTCATTTCACTTTTTGTAACACAGCATTGGACATCATTGTCTGGATCCAGTTAACAAGTTTCAAGGAGAATATCTAAATTATTGAAGATAGTCTACCATCATTTCGACAATATGAAATCTCATTTAATTTACAAAGCCTCTACTGTTATTACGTACCTATAAATCAGTCCTGTTTAATACAACATTATATTTCGAGATATCGGTAAGATCATCTTTAATAATGCAGACATTTAAAACAACCGCTTATTATGGCAGATTTAGGAACTTTTGTCGTTTAAAGATTACCCAGATTGATCTATATAATAAATTACTCATTAACAAGGCTCCGTTGAATACGATTGCAACGCAATGTGGCATTACATGAATCTAGGGCAAAATAATTGAAAATCTAACAGTGAGACCACGTTGCGTGACAATCACAATTAATCACAAAGGTACATGCAACTATACAAAATGCGTACAAATACTAGATAAGCTGACGCTATCAAATTGATGGCCGGTGGACTTGACGGCGTCGATGACAGACTTATTGTTTACTCAAAAACACACCAGACTCTACCATACATAAGTTGTAATCCTCAAATAAAATTTGAATATTTAACGTTATACAAAATGTTTAAAAACTGTACTAAAGCTTCTAGTTTTAATATTCAAAACCACATTAATTCAATAAGAGTGACAAAATTAAAAAATATATATATTATATATAAATTTCAACATATTTTCTATATATTTAACAAAAAGCTATATTGGGACTATAAATTCCATATGCCGTGGGTTATCATTGAGATAAAATATTTTTTTTAATATTATAAAATAATGAATTAAACCACAGATATTATAATGTATATATCCGCAATTTGTCTTATATATATTTTTTTTTGCAACAATCAACTCTTATATTAAACCAAATTCGTCGTTTACTTTTTTGAATCTCAACACTTTAATACTTGAACGATATTTTACATTAAGTAATTTTTACTTTCATTTTACAATTAATCTGTATTAGAATTGTTCACGTATTTTTCAGGTAATTCCACTCATTCTACATAGACACGATAAATCAATATTCAGGACAGATTTGAATTAGGATGGATTCTAAAATAAAAAACACAGTAATGCGTATATTAAATTGAATAATATTGTTTTTAGTTTTTTAAAGGTGTTAGTATTCGTAATTATTTTTTAAATTAATCTACCTACCTGTATCTGTAAACTTAATACACCATTAAATTTATTATTTAACGCAAAATACTTAAATGATGCCACCAGTTATATTGTTATTGTCAAATAATCTTCGTATAACTTAACTATTGTTTAAAATGTAAGTCATTTTCGCTAGTTAGCTAACCGTTAAGTTAAAAATACAAAACTTACATTAGAAAAAACTTACACCTAAGTTAGAATCTTAGAACATTTTAAAACTATCTATAAATTTAACATTAAGTTTCAACTTATAATTAAAATCAAACATGTCCTATAGAAATTACCTCAGACTATATTTATCACTAACGAATAACACTAACTAAACTTAGTGAATAAAGTTAAACTAACTATCTATTGAAATCTATTTACATTACTTTGGCACTAACAATGGCTTACAATTGATTTATTTGGCTTTTGTATTTATAGCGAATATTACGACCCGTTCTTATAAATGAAATGTCAATTTCATTTATATTAAGTAATATTTCTTTGAACACCCGAGTCACATTTACAGCTTTCCAGAAACATCGATTACATCCAAGTACACGAGAATAGTATTATAATTAATCAAATAGTAAAAGAAGACAATTTAATTATTTACACTATTGTGATATATATATTTCATTTTATCTGATGTCCATTGACTATTTTAAGCAATATAGAAAAAACTTCATATTCATCCCCATCAGTGGGTTGAATTTTTCGAAAAATTCTCACTGAATATTTAAGTCACCAAACTTACAGTGTCATTAATTATACAGTGAGGTTATCAAAATACTCTCACATGATCCATATTGAATGTTTTTTCTGTGGTGCTTAAAAAAAACAATGTAAGAGTATGGTGGCTGAGACAATCTAATTTATAACAATATAGAATGTCAAGTACATCAAGCAGAGTAACAGCACGATAGCTCAGTTGTTATAACCAAACATGTTACGGCAGAAGTCACAGGTTCGACTCCTGCTGTTGAAGTTTTTTTTAATCCTTATATTCTTCATTTTGTATTCAGTGAATTAACTTTAATTATAAATGCAATTTGGTATTATATCTTCGTTTTCGTGGATAATGTACATCTACAACAATGACGTGTTTAATATTCAACAGACGGGCATTATAACGAGGAAGCACTTTAAAAACTTATTAAATAAAAAATATACAAATTTGCTCTACATCCATGAATGAAAAAGAAATACAAACATTACATTTTATATGTATGTATACACAGTCCCACAATATTTTATTACAAACAGGACATCTTGTACTATAAAATTCAAATTTAGACACAAAATTACATAAATAGGGTATATTGTATCTGAGAATGATTGAGAAACGTCGTTATAGAGTAAACGGATGCGTTATACATGTACATTACTCATATAATTAGAGAGTGACCTCACAGTTAGTGTATTGGGTGACCTTGTAGTTGCTGAGTAGGAAGGGCGTAGGAACTAAGTCGACGCCGCTTTTTGGGGGTCGTCGGTTCAGTGTTTGACTGTTGCACTGTTCAGGATCCATTGGAGCTGCATTATGTATCAAGTATGAATATAAATTGAATAAATTAAAACGATGAAAATCTCGATTGAGAGATAAAATTAACAATTCCTTTTGTGAAATCTGTTTGATGCAGTAAAAGATATGTTCTTCATAAATAATATATTTGAAAGTGGCATAGTTACCCTGTCTAACCCTCGGCAGGGTGTGGATGTCTGAGGGTCAGACCCAGTATTGGTTGCGGCGCAGCATGGGGTTGGAGGGAACGCCGCCGGCACGTACTGGATACGCAGACTCACTCGCTTCGTAGCTACTCCAATCTTCCGCCTAGCGTCGAATTAAATTAACTTTATAATAGTAAACACTATTTAAAAACTCGGATTCATTGTTACTTAACACAATTTAAATAAAAATTCAAAACGTGGACTCCAAGCACAATTGTATAAATGTAGAACCTTGAACTTATACGAGTTACTCTAAAAGCTAAAATAAACAACTACAACGTTCTGTTTTTTATATATTAAAAACACACAAAGCTCTTCAACGGCACACAAACATACAATCAGTAAAAAAAAGCGATTGACAAATTAAGTATAAAAAGGTAATGGACTGTTTTGACTGCGTTTTGTTCAAACAGTCCGAAGAGACACTTATGACAATAATCCCTAATGTCGGATTATCAATTTAAGTATGGTAAAGAAAATTAATACTGCATATAATTTTGCTTCTTTATTCGTTTTTAATTGGATACATGAGTACGGGTTTTGATAGCAAGGTGCAAGCAAAATAAATTTGCTTCACAAAACTCACATCAGTATGGTCGTCTGCTCCGTACGGGTACCTGGCATTGAGGTCTGGTAGCCCAGCGTCTGCTAGTGCGGTCACCTTACACGCTACACTACCACCAGAGGGCAGGGGAGTGCTAGCGCCGGTATGCACCGACTGTTCCGAGGATACGTATCTGAAAAAATATATTGTAAATTTATGGGACACTCTTGGACACGGGTCTATAATTTGAAACGACTTCTAATTATAGAGCTTAACCCAATACGCTGCTTTGACATATATACCTAAGTTTTCACGACTAAGAATCGAATCCGAGACTCGAAAGCAAGCATTGACATTTTCAAGTGATATCGCTGGCTGCTTGTCATCGGTTATTTAATTTCATATTATTATAAGTTTTAAAATTGCTTATCTATTGCTTTATCTTCAGTTAGTAATTCAGTTTAAATACATTTTATATCGATTTTTCATAAATATTGCATTTCTTTTCATAAATAATATATTACCTCTTTATAGGTGGAGTGGCTTGAGTAGGGGAAGGCATCAAATGATCTGGAGGCCTAGGTAATGGTATGGGAGCGACTGCGCCCTGACTTTGTCCGTGTATCTTTACTAGGGCGTTTTGATCCCGCATTAAATACCGACGACATTTTAATAGACCGAATACAACTATAATCGCCAGAACTGTACCAAGTAGCGCCATCACCACCATCATGTAATATGATGATGATTCACCGTTTGCAACCTGTTGGAAAGATTTTGAGAAAATGGTTTGTTTTAATATGCAGGTGGATAAGACATCTAATAAAACAATAAAATCTTACCGGAACACCTTCATGACCTTCTGGGTCATTAGGACCTGGTAAATTTTTCTTTCCATCCTTATTTCCAATATAAATGTTCACGTCACCAGCTGCCGGTTGAAATATTGTCGCCGCCAACAAAAACCCAAAATTGTCTTGTATGCCATTGAGCTGACTTAATTTCTTCTTAACCACATAGTATATTACCCCAGATTTCACATCCTCGTGCGTGAAATAAGCAATTTCTCTTTCTCTTGCGCTAGTCTTCTCTCCCGAGCTGCGTATTATCTTTTTTATATTACCGTATTTAGGTTTTCTTATTAATGTGTAAACTGGATCACTTGCTGTAAGTTTAGCTAACTCATTAGCATCCAAGTTATTTAGAGTAATCTTTGTCTTATCATGGTTAACTTTCAAATCGCCTAAAACCATCAATGGCTGCACTATAACATCTATTCTAAACGGCTGTGTAGAATTACTGTTATGTACATAGGCTATGAGGTCAAAGCTATCATTTGCCACCGTCATATCGTTCTGCATATAAATAACAACTTTTTCCATTAAATCTTTGTGGGAGAAATAGGTAACTGGATTCCGTCCTAAGTAGATCATTCCATGAACTGGTTGTCTGGTGATGTTGTACCAGACTTTGGACTTCTTGGCGTTAGTTTCAACATATATTTGTTCAGCAGACACAGTGGCTACATTTGAACCTTGTTGCAAGAATATTGGATGTAATGTTGTTGCATTCAGTATTACAGGTATGACATCAATAGTGAAAACCGTGTAAGTTGGTTTGAACTGTCCATCCCATACCCTAAAATAGAATGTCGCAGTTTGTAATATTCCGGAATGTTCGTATATAATTTTCCCATTATTAATATCCTCCTGGGTGAACTTATTTATAGATTGAGCTTCATCGATGGTTCGATTCTTATCCAACATCGCAAGCCTACCTTGAGTTGGGCCACTGATTATATCATAAAGTATGCCAGAGGGTTCAGTGTCACTATCTTCCGTGAGTAAGTCAGTCTTAAGTAACGTATAATTTTCTCCTTGGACAACCTGTATTTGTGGCGTATCAGTGAGTAGTCTAAACGGCTGATCATTGACTGGTACAATATGAATTGGAATAGTAACATTACATAGAAGAACATAATCCGGCAACAAAAACAGCGCCATTTCTATACTGTCTTCCAAAGTGTCAGAATCATCATGCTCGTAAGTAACCACACCGTCCTCCAGCTGGCTCTGAGTAAGTGATGATAAGAGAGGATTCAATACACCATGTATTGGCTGCGACCACTGCGCTTCGATTTGCGGCTGTCTAACACCAGCTTGAGTTTCCAAATAGTTTATCACATTTGTAACATTTACACGTAGAGAAACCTTGTCGCCTTCCTGCACCTTGGTTAAGGGAATATTTACATACTTAGCCAATCCACCAGAAGATACAGATATGTCTATGTTAAATATTTGATCTACAACTGGCTTAGCCAATGCAGCTTCCACTTTAAATATGAATGAATCGTTTGTATATAAGTCGGAAAATGGGTGGGTGTGTTCGTAATAAATTATGGTTTCATTTATATCCCTCTGCGTGAATTGTGTTATTGATCTGTGATGGTTGTCACCATTCAGCATAACAAGCCTTCCTAAAGCTGGTGCTCTTTCAATTTTGAACACTATAGTTCTTGATGGATCTGAGCATTTTGCCATTAAGAAATAATTATTAAGACGTTCTCTCATCAAAGGGAATACCCGAAGTGTATGTTTTCTTGCCAATTTAAGGGACACGGTTTTTGTAGTTATAAGAAATGTTATTTTAGATAACTCGTGAAGACCATCCGTGACGTTGAATATCATCTTGCCTTTAGAACCATCTGAAAAAATATTAAATATTGATACAATACTTTGATAGTTTAGGGTGGCTGTAGCCGCTGTGTTGTATTTTATATGTCGGCTGGAAAAATGTAACGAAATAATTATTAAAAGTAATCTTTTGTTGACCAAGGAAAAAACCTATGATCACCCCAAATTCAGTGCAATAGTTTTGAGTGCTGCGCGGACAAACAAAAACTAAGAAATAAAAAAAAACTAAACTGTTGTGTTTGAGCTGGATTATGAAACACTAAACACGTAGGATTTCCTTTAAAAAACATTACTTTATATAAATACTTACTTTTATGTACAAATGTTACGAGTTTATTATCAATGTCGGCCTGTGTGAAGTGATCGACAGGAGTGTCGGGGTCTCCCTTTATGGCGATGTAACCAGACACGATATCCACAACCCTGATGGTTACATTTTTTAAGGGCGTATCTATATCGTTTACATCTGAAAGTTGTTATACCAGGTATAGTTAGAATACATTCAAATACATATTGACTTAATATAACATAAACTAAGGATCAGAACACTCTGTTTTTTATAAGCACTTTTTTTTTTAAGTTAATTATTGTGTTATGACCTGATATTTATGACAGTACAGTACAAATCGATGCAGATAGGTGACAGAATAATATAATTGATTCACTAAAACATCCTTCCATAGACGTAGAATGTTAAATATACCAAAGTTTCTTTATCAAATAGTTTTTTTTAAATAAACACACAAAGAACCATCAATAAACATTACTAACTAATTTTAGTTAAAATATTTTTCTACACATATTTATTATACGGTTTATTTTAATATTCCATTCCTTTTGAGAAAAAAATCTATCTTACACAATTCATTTCTTGTAAATATGAAGGTGCCGCCTTCCCACACACAAAGGCCGGTATTTGCAGCTACTATTGGCGGTTCATCGTTAACTGGTTCAATATTGATACGCAAGTAGAAAGGCTCACTTTCCTTCCCACTTTCAGTTATAGCCACTAATTTTATCATGTCCGACGACTCTTCTGAGCCGTCATTTGCATACTGAAATAATTAGATTCACGTGTTATATATTTTCACAGCGAAATTATTGATTGTCCTGTACCTGTGGGAGTTCCCGTCGGCAATATTTCTGAACCATACCTAATATCAAACAAGTAAGATCTATATTATTAAATCGTCTCACCATAATATTCCCCGAATTCAATTTAAGTACCGGCAGAAGCGACAACTCTTGCTCTTCCATAATAATTTTACCATACTTAGGTTTCTGAATCACTTTATATGAGACGACTCTTCCACGGTAATATTCTGTGACAATTTTAAACAAATCTTGCTTCACGCTGACGGACACTCCCTCCACTACGGTCAAATTTGACGAAATAACATAAAAATGCTCTGGTATTATTACAACTGTTAATTCTATTCCCCTGAGCCAAACAATTCCGTTCGTGACGTCCATTTTGATTTTGTCTCTGGTTCGGTTGACTCCAGCTTGTACGTACACTAATCGATTAGAGTTTATGATTGATTGATCGAACACTTTAGTGTGAACTGGCTCTTCGTTATAGTTTTCCAACTCTACGGTGCCCAATGTGGAGGATATTTCAAGCCAACCGTGGTAAGGTCCTTCAGTAACTTGATATACAATATTTGATGGCTCGATTTGAGGATGCATTACCTACAAATATTTAAAATATTTGTAAAATATTTTTTTTGCAATGAATACGAAAATGGATATCTCAACAAAAGCGAAGATATCAAAAACTTCAGATGCTATAAAAATATCATACTTTTTGTTTTTTTTTTTGTATTCTATAAATAATATAATAATAATTAATTCTATAATAAAAAAAACATCATCTTTGCTAAAATGTTATTTAAGTACCTAATTCTTAATTATAATTTTTTTATGCTTTTGTCAAAATTATTGTTTTAATTAAGTACCTAACAATTGAGGAAATTAATTGTTTTTTATGTACTAGATGTATGCAAAGCTATGCAAGGTGTTAAATACATAAATATGTATATATTACATGTTCACTAACGAATAGCCACTTACTTCTAATATATCTCTTGTTATATTCACACTAGTAGATTCCTCAACAGTTAGTGCTTTATTCGTGGTTATTTTCAAAGGTTCCCAGTAGCTTGACGGAAATATTTTTATAGAATAAATACCTTCTCCCCAGGCCTCCAAACACATGACTTTAAACCTACAAATAAAATTAATAATTTAGAGTTAGAATAATACACATAACACACAAACAATGGGTTTCTTTTTAATAATATATAAGTCTAACCTTAAGGCATCGTTCTGAGTCTTAGACTCCCTGTGTCCATACGACACCCGTCCCGCCGCTATGTCTAATTGGGTGAAGGTAATTGACCCTTGAGTTTCACCGACTTCGATAGATCCGTGCTTAGGTGGTTGTACCACTTCGTATCTGATGTCCTCTTCTAGACAATTCATGTTTGTGTCGACCTGTAACAGCATTTAAATAAATCAATCGTTTATACATTTTATAATAACAAAACAATCTATATAACATCTGGTAAAAAAAAAAAATAGAAATTCATTTTTTTTTAAATAGCATACTATGAAGAATCAAAGCTTCAGTTTTTACGATTTTACGTCATTGTTATTCTATTCTTTTGGTACAGAGGAGTTCTTACCTGCATATCATTGGATGTGATGACGACCGTCTTTCCATTTTCTACTATTGAGCCGTTGGTTGGATACATCTTAATGAAAGGAGGAGAAGCTTGTATTTCTAGATTTCCATTAACATCAAACAGACCGTCAGATATCCAGAATGCCATTTTTCCGTAGTCTTTTCCTTGATGCTTGAACAAAACTAGATTCTTATTAATATCATCCTGAGTGAACTGAGCTATTTGTTCCGACGGGTTATCTGAACGGAATATACCACCATTTGGTGGGTCTTTTGTAAATCTTTGTACGGTATAAATTATGTCAGACGGCTTCGTATCCAAGTCTGCGTCTGTATAACTTAAATCTCTGGCTGTGACCAGTCTCGCGCCACCGTGAACTATGTGGAAAACTTTGTCATTCGCTCTTACTGGACTGTTATCATTTTTTAATATAATGTCAATATGAAAAACTCCGACATATTGAAAGTCTTCCGGCTCCGGACTCAATGCCATGAAGTGAAAGGAATCGTGTCTACTTTCAGAATCATCGTGGGAATAATAAACTCTGTCCGAATTCAACTCTTGCAGAGTAAAGTATGTTGTATTATCCCTAAGGATCTTTAAATGGTCGGTGATAACTTCAATTTTACCGTGTTTAGGTAAATGAGTTATATTGAATACTAGATTTGTTATCGAATCGGTTCGAAAATTGAGATGAGTTGATGGTATAGCCATTCTGGAACCTTCTATGACTTGTAACCTTTCTAAGGTAGTATGTATCCGTCCCGACAAATGGTCAGAGGCAGAGGCACTAGGTACATGCCGTATTGTCATTACGCCGGTAATATTTTCACACTCAGTGGCACCTACTACGAATGTAAACTCATCTTGTATATGAGAATACGCTCGTCTGTGTAATCTATACCAAAGCTGGTCGGAGTCGATGTCGTGTTGTGTAAACGTACTGTGTATTTGCAAATGATGTTTGCCTGATGATAGATGAAGGATTCCGTATTTTGGAGGTTTTAATACTGTAAATAGAATTCTATCACCCGGTAGAGCCAACGGTTTGGTTTTAAACCTCAAATGGTGAGCGGATATAAAAGCTTCTCGTGTATTATTCAAAACTAATTCTTCGTTTGTCGATTGATATAATTCGAGTTTGATAAACGTTAATCGAAAATCGTATAATGTGTTCGTTCGTACGGTACCCACGGACGCTTTGAACTGAAACAAGGAAGGTATTTATAGTTAATAACAATTATATAACGCATAGTAAATAATAGGTAAGATAAGTACCTTAAATTCATCATGCGAGGGATTGCCGAGTATATGCATATAGCGTACTCGGCCAAAGTTGATCATTTCGCTGGTAAAAGAGTCCACTGTCTGCCATGTGCTGTCTAAAACCCTAAGCCTTTCAACTACACCAAATTGCGGCGGCTTCACTATGTCATACCTACAAACATTTTATTCATGATTAACAATGAATATAAATATATATGTTGGTAAAGATAACTTTGGGATGAGTGTTCCAAATTATTGTTAAGATTCATTCATAAAAATAAGCAATAGAATTATAGTTTTCATGTACTATATACAAATTTAAAATAACTTACTTGACTTGCACATTTGTTTCATCGGCATTGGTTGCAAAAGTGAGGTTATCACAAGATATGATGGCATACGAGTTGTGTACCAGAAAGAGTCCAGTGTTGTTTACAAGGCGTACTTGTAACGGTACTATTGATATACGTAGCACTCCCGGACCGCTCGTCTCTATGCCGTCTGATACCTGGAAAGTATTGACATTTTAATAAATATTGTCATATTATATATATTTTTCTTTCATGGAGAATTAATTATCAGGCAGCTCAAATCATATTAAGTGCCTGTAATAATAGACTAGGACACAGAGGATGGGTTGCGGCATATGGTATATTGTTCCTGAAGTTCATTTAACCGAATTCAAACTCCAGCATATATGTATGTATAATATCAGAAATAATATATTATAAAAACTATTCTCTCCTTGAGATTTGATTGATATAAAATAAGATATTATACCTGAAGAGTCAAACGTAGGGACGTTTTGTTCAACGTCTTGTCGGTGGACGTTCCATGGACGTATGATATGACGCCCGACTCTATATCCTGTTGAGTGAACGAGTCCACCGGCTGACCTGACATCTCGATGTGGCCGCTGTGGAACAAATCTCATATATGTGTCTATAAATTTTAGGCACGCAGATTTAAAATTTTAATTAGACACTTTATTAAAATCGGTTTGTGGAAATGGAATAATTTTAATGTCAGTGTGAACCCATTGTATGCGACATATAATAAATAAATATATGTATGACTAGCCGTTGCCCGCGACTCCCGCAAAGAAATTCAAAACACCGCGCTCGTAAGAAACTTCTTCGCTCACTTTGTTTGGTCAACTATATTTCCTAAGTACCTCTCCACGAAAAGCCCTTTAATTATTTAAAATTACCTCCAGCAAATAAACTTATAAACCTTTCCTCATTATACTATTAGTATAGACTAAGATCAAAATATGAGACTTCTCATAGTTAAAATTAATATCGAAAAGGAGTGCTGAAAGCTGAAAATCTATTATAAATTCGTAATGAATAAAGTAATTGTTTACTATCAAACTGTCAATGTCAAATATATATAAGTCTGAGTCTAATAGCCGTAGATTATCACCTGGCGCAATAGAATACAATTTATATCGAATTTCACAGTATTGCATTTACTATAATTTAAATTTTAGTTATACTTTAGTCTCAGCAACACGTGGTCGGACATCCTATATAATTTTACCTAATATAAAACGTTTGTACTTTCACAAAGCGCCATCTATTGAAAACTTACTCAATCCACTCAACAAATACCTTTATACCGCCATCTGTTAGAATGGTATGGAAGTAACAGATAATTGTGACTGTCAGATAACAAATAAATAAGTAAAATAAATAAATTGAGATTTATCATATCTTTCTAGTTGAATTAAACTGCACATGCAAATTTGTTCAAAATCAGTTCAGTAGTTTAGGAATCCATAGCGGACAAACATATTGACACTTAATTTATATATTTTAAGAAGATTATTGTAAAAATGATGTTTATATTAATTTAAATAACCTGTTTGCTTCACTCTTCCCATGCAATACAGTGTACAGAAGGTCCTCAAGCGAGGTATCAGGGTCCTCAGCTTTTAATATATCGGAAGTTATCACTTTTCGAGTTCCCTGTAATTTTATAACCTTATATTATATACTAGTTGTATTTAACATTTTTATGTGATATTACACAACACGCAATACGAGGAACAGAGGGTAGCTACTAAAATTAACTAAAGCAAAAATAAATTTAAAAAAAACTAATTTAAATAACTGTTATTTTGCATATCTATTTTTTTGTGGAGTTTTTTTTACAATGTTTAAATATGATTTATTATATTTTTCGTGTTAGAAATTGTGGTAATAAAAAAATATAATAAATACAATATTACTGATATTACTTTTTTACTAAGGTCTGTCTATGATAAGAATCGTCTTTTGACAGCTCGACGATTTATAAGTTTAGTGATGTTCAAAAGATTCTCGATGTTGATACCATTATAAATTTATATTAACATTCATCGAATTAGGTAATGGGCAAGTGTGATGGCGAGAACTAAGAGTCATAATTTCTGATTGGGGTCGGATATTGCATTTGATAATATATGCACACAGGAGCTAATCTTTAATATTACTGAAGACTACTCATCGGATAAATCTATTGCTATGATACCGATGACTCGTGATAATAAAAAAATAAAATAAACTACTCTCGTTGTTTTACATAAACCAATAAGAAAGTAAAACTTTATATTATGTTACTACTTGGTTTTCATATTACAATTTGGTTGTTTCTTGTCTAAATAACAAATTTTATCTCATTAACATAACAGAAGAGTTTTTCATTATCAGATATATTCAAAGTATCTTTATCGATTATTCGTAATCTGTGGTACAAATATAGTAATCATTAAGTGTAGCACATCACTAAGTGGGTGGTACCCGCCCATGAAGTACAATATTAATTGTATGACATTTTAACCTAAACAATACAAAACTTCATAGACGTAAACTGTCAAAAACAAATAAAATCATGGACAGATTGTAAAAAAGCTGTAGCCAGCGGATTATATGACATATTTTATATTCAGAGTTACCTCGTTACTATTTCTGGTATTTAAAATTTATAATATAAATAAAGTTTGTTACGTGATATTCTAATATACTCACTGCATTAGTAATTCAGGGTTATTTGTGTTGAGCCAAAAAAAAACATGCAACTACACAAATGCAACTTAAAAAAATACTTGAAGCACAACGAACATTCTGAAAACAAATAACAATATAGATAACATTTGTGCACGATGTTCATATTAAATAATGACGACTGGCTTTGTTGAAATTCGCTAGACAGCTTTGCCACTTTTATTTATAACTTAGCTTACTATAAAATTTAAATTGGATTATTTCTACAATAAATCTTATTTAAAATCAAGACAAAAAAGTCATAAAACAAATAAATACCAAACTTATAAATAGTAAAATATTAAAAAAGTTTTAATATACCATTGAGTGTTAAATAATGAGGTGTTATTTAAAAAGGTATGCCATTCATATCATATGCAGTAATGTATTGTACATTCTATTATATTATATACAAACAAAAAAATCAAGGTACTTGCTTGGTATTTATCATTTGTTTCATCATAAGTATGATATTATTTTATTTTGATATGTTAACATTAAGTTTGATATTATCATATTTATTATTTTAGTTAGAGCTCCAAAGTATCAAAGTGAGTTGGGTTGACTATAGCAAGAGGCCGCGAAACTTCTACGTCTTCTACATTCACACGCGTCTCTGTGTGAGTGTCTCCGTTAAAATCAAACATTCAGCTACTTACTTATTACAAAGCATGGCTTTTAATAAACAAACATGCACCATATTTCAAATATATGGCATACTACGAATTAAAAATCACTTAGTACTGTAATACAAATCAATATATACCTGAGTTAATCTTAAAACTTTGCCTGGCAATAAATTTAGAACAGGCGGATCGTTAACCGGAGTGACGTTGACGTGAAGAACAAAGGTGTTTCGTCCTTGCAAGTAGCTCGGAAGAGTGAATTTAGTCTCTGGTATAAGTTCCATCTCTAATACTATCGCGTCTTGGTGGTTTTCTGAACCGTCGTGGACATAACGAACCTGAATTAAAAAAAATAAACAACAAATATTATATAGATTAGAATACAGTTGCGAGATCGGCCCTATGTCCCGCTCTGAAGTTAAAGAAAAATCCTGACAACCTGCAGCGCATCCTACTTACCTGCGGATCAAATATTAATCTTAATCTTAACAATTCGATCCAAAACTTACAAAATCACCAAAATCGGAAGGCGCCAAAACTTACCAAAAAATTTAGCATAAACCGCAAACTCACATACAGAAGAATTTTATAGACAAAATATACATATTACAAATATACTCTATGCAATAAACATTACAATACCTTGTCTCTTGTCAGGTCCATGAGCGTAAAGAACTGTTTAGCTTTTTCTCCATCAACGTAATTGGTATACTGCGGTACGTTTCTTTGTAATGAAAGGTCCACCGCTATACGGCCGTGTTGTGGAGACTGTGCCACGTGTAGTAAGACTCCTGACGGTCTAACACCATACTTATGATGGTCCAACACCACATCTATGTTCTGTGTAGTGATCACCGCTACACCACCCTCTTGAACTGTCAAGGGATTTAATGAGACCAGCTCCAATTCGCTACTTGATTTTGAAAACACCTAGAAAAATAAAATGAAACATCAAAAAAATGGAAGGAAATACTTCATCAACACGAGCATACATCGAACGTGCGACTTCTGAGAGTACGTCTCCGTCACTATGACAATTGAGTTATCAAATCGTCACTCAATCGATGAAGTTAGTGTTACATTAATAATCTTCTTTATCGTTATTGTAGAAAATAAACTAAAATACGTACAGTTATGTTGACGAGAATAAAATTATAGAATTTAAACAAATGTAATACACTACCTTATACTTTTCAGCGTAATCTGGATTGATGCACAGATCGCTGTCACACTTGCATGTGAAGTGGTCGAGGCCGTGCTGCTCGCAGGCGGCGCGCGGGACGCACGGCCGCGCGCCGTGGCAGGGGTACCACCACACGCAGCGCGGGCTCACTCCGTACGTCACCACCGCGCTGGGCAGACCGTACGGCCTATCATCTACTTCAATAGGTTTGATGCAGCCCTGGAATTTGATTTTTATGTTATATTTAGAATCGAAATCTGGATGACCAAAAACTTGATTTCAAAATTCTTTAGTTAATTGTTGATAGCTGCGTTATAACAGATATATATATAGATTAAGATCTATTCTTATAATTAATTGAAGTAATTATAAGTGCTATTTAACATTTATTTTACTTTAAGTTTAGCTTGTTTGTATTGACTTGTATAAGTGACAGAAAACGTAATAATATTTTACCATAATACTCGAATCGGCTGCTTTGATGCCTTTAGCGAAGGCCCTTTGTCGTTTTTCAGTTTCAATCCCACCCAGATAGAAGGAGTCAGATAAATCAAGATATCTTGTACCACTGCTTTCTATGCGCGTACTCATTGCGATGTTATCAATAGACAGCTAGAACAAAAGAAACAAACATTTACTTATTTAATATCTTTCATATTATAATAAACCAGCAGATGCACTGATTTATGTCTGAAGCTAAAATATCTGTCGAATTCCATTTGTAACATTTCATCTGTCTGTAAAATCCAATTTCTAAATCCAGGCATTGATGAAGTTAGTTAGTTCGGTTTGGGTTTATATAACGATATCTGATCCCTTCAGTGAAGTCTGGCTGAATCATAATTTAATTTCAATTTAGCGCAAAGATAGATTATTCCTATCTACCTTGAATTCATTTAATATCCGGTATAACTTGTATTAAAAACGCATACGTTCGAATAACATGTAATTCCATCATTGTATATAAAGTACATAGAACAAACCAAGGGTACTCCTATATCTACATTTAGTAAAAAACTTAAAACTACCCTAAACTTGACAAATCAAACAAAACAAACTTTTAACCTATGAACGTGTAATTTATCCAACTTGTATTTAAAAATTCGCAGGCAAAAAATATACGGTCGTAATTCCGACTCGTCGTAAGTCTAATAGCTCCAAGTTTTTAGGACTAGTTTTAGTAAATATACGTCATTCGTATACAAACTAATTTTAAGTTTGAAATACTCAATACAATACCTAAAAGTAAATAATAATGTGAAACTTTTATTTACAATAAAATAAATCGCTCTTCGTTCATTTATATTAAAACGTTGGTGCACCAAAAGTCGATAAAACCGCCACTCGATTCATTTTTTCGACTTTATACTGAAGTTATTTCACAGCTAAAAGTAATTTTATAAAATGTAGCATTTCTGTTATTGTGAAATGAGATTATATTCCTGTAAAAAAAAGATGATTTCAAAAGCAACTTACCACATCGAGACTTATAAAAAATGTTGATTCTTTATAATACGATTAGTATTAATTTGTTATTATTTTCCTTATTATAAGCATAACAAGCTGATAAGTTTTCTTATATAAAATATTTCAGCTTAAAAACATTTTTAAAAACAACACAGTTCATGAAAAATATACATTTAAATTCAATTCCATTATCGGCTTACACCAAAATAATTTGAATGCGTGTTATTTAAAGTTTTTTTTTTTTTGAACAAAAAACTACTCACAGATTATTGGTATTGTATTACTATTATATGTTGCTTTTATAAAATATTATTTATCATAAATATATATTCGCTGTAACATACTATTCATTCAGATAAATCCTATCTGTCTAGTATTGACAATACACAACCTTTGACAATACACAATATAAATTAGCCACTATGTTGTTACACCAACTAATATACGAACAATGTGACCCTTATTACCAATTAGGTGTGCCTCGATTGTCTATTCAATAGATATTTGCGATCGAATATTTATTTCGACATAATTTAATGATTTCTTATCTTTTAATATCTAAAATTAGCTGGCCTACAGGTGTTGTCCTGTCCAGGCGTATTGGTATAATAAATGAAAATAAAAACAAATATTTTAATTCCAAAATATTCATCTGTTTTAGACAATTTGATGCGCGTATTTTTTAAACCTCGCCAACTATCAAACGTCTGACAATTATGACGAAAGCAATAAAGGTACAATAGAAGGGGTGATGTGGTCGTTAAATTTCTTAATTTTTCAAAATTTTCACGTAAATTTATAATTGTTTTCTTTCATGAGGACCTTTTTCTGACAATAAAAGACAACAAAAAATAAGAGAGATCGGTTCAGTAGTTACACATTTATCGCGTACATAGATAAATATATATATATATATAGATAAAGTATTGCAACATAAAACAAAAACAATCATTAGTACATATTGTAAGAGCCGCATACACAAGCGTGCATTTGTAAAATTGAATTTAGCTTTGCGAACTATTAATTCAGAACCACCAGGAAAGAAGATAAAACGGACAAACTAAAAAGACAGCGTTTGTAAAGGGTGGGTGTGTCTGAAGGAGTTTATTTTTTTTAAACACACTTACATATTTTCTAGAATAATTTTAAAAGTATTGCAATTCAAAACGCAGACACGAATAGAAAAAGTTGGCACGTAATAGTTTCGTTTGAATTCTTAAAAGGCGTAAAATGAGCGGTTTCTATAATATATCGTAAAACTGTTAAAGAACGCAATGTGTATCTTTTATTGTACGATTTGTTTTATTTATGATTTTTTTATTCAAAACATTTAACAGTTAGAGTATTATTAACCTCATATATTTAGAATACATTGACATATGGAGTTTAATTATTCGTAATGAAATAGATATTCAAGCTATTTCAATCAATGAGACGAAAACACAGAAATTTAATTAATATCCTGCAGTCATTCCGAGCTGCTCAATTCCATATAGACCAGAGCACCTTGTTAAACAACTACCAAGTTCAATCATACATTAGTATTAATATTATTTCCGTTAGTGTATCACAAATATAACGTGATAGAATTAAATATTGAAAGGCTGGATTTATTGAAAAATATTGAATTGTTTATTATTTAGACCATCTTGACTAAATAAGTAAAAAGAAAACGTTTCTCAAATGGCTACCATCCCTAAGCTGATTATTTTCTCGAGACATTCGTATAAAATATTTTATTATAGTTCTTAGAGAAAAATGGAATTATTGGAAAACAGGCTTCAATCTGTTTAAATGCTAAAAATAGTACAATAAGTTTAATAGAATGCACATTTCATTTGCTTCCTATAAAAGTTTTCAGGATAGAAAATGAAATGGTTTTTTTTTTTATTGAGGTATAAAATTACGCATTTTATTTATCTTTAAAGTTATATTTATTGATAGTCATCTTCATCTAGAGCTAATTCAAGAACTATCCTAAAATAAACATGGCTAAGACTATGGAGTGAAAAAGTTCAGTGAATACAACGAAATAAATTTATCCAAAACATACCAACCACGAAACATTATTTTGTAGGAACTCAATTCATAATAAAATACAATGTTTAAATATAATTTGAAGATAAACTGTATTCACACGTTGTATATTATTTAAGCGTAGATTTTAAAATTAATCGCTTATGCAGTTTTCAGGTAATGGATGACAAAATTGAATGCAGTCTTGGACAAGTCCTAAGATATTATGTAAGACCTTATATCTCTGTCGCATAGCGGCGCAAAGCTTTGCATTTAAACAAGAGATGAAATTTTGAAATGAGCAACGGTGCTACTTTCTTTTATTAAAATTTATTTCTTGCAACGTGCTAAATTAATTTAATATTAGAATATTTTAAATATAAATGTTACAAGAAAAAATATAATTATTTATATTATTATTAGAATATAAATAATATGAGATCAAGAATAAAATAAACCAGGTCATATGAAGAAGCAACTATACAGGTAGGGGATGGCAGCTAATTAGTAAATAATGCCGAGTATTTTCAGTGATGTTGAACAATAATATATTTAAAACATAATTTTATAATTCATTATAGGTGTTTTGGGTTTTTGAATATTTAAACTTCATATATTAGAATAAGCTTAAAACAGTCTTAGTTGTATTTAATTTATACGTTATTTATAACGAATTCAAGTTTTTGAAGCTGTAAAGTATTGCATTCATATTGGTGTTATATTTATAACAAACATATATATTATATACAAACGGTATAAAATATGAATTTTCTAAAGATGAACTATGTTTCTTATAAACTATTCGTTATATTTATTTTTGGTTTCTTTTACACTATTATAATATAAATTATGTAAATTATTTATATTCTAGGTTATTATTTTATACTCCGCGATGCAATTCTGTTTGAATGAAAAAATATAAACAAAGAGTAATTGCTGACGTCCTTAATATTATATTGTTCAAAAGACAAAGTCTAGTCAATTTCTTAGAATTTTTCAAAGAAACTTGAAGTATTTATTTAATTAAAAAAATTCATAAACGACGTCTAAAAGTAAAACTATTTTTTCAGCTTTGTCAGGTAATATCAGTATTTTAATAAAAATCAAGTCAGGAAGAAAAAAAAATAGAATAATATTGCAAACAGAACACATTTTTGATAAATAGTTCTTGACTAATAGAAGACAATATCTTAATAAAGAAGACTTGATGTTTGTTTGTATTTTTTATTAAATTACCATTTCACTTGTTTGTAAATATATTAAATGCATCAAGTACAAGCATTATAGAATATTTTTTTATTATACAGATTTTCGTCTTAAACGCAATAAGATATTAAAACCTAAAGAAAAGATATAACGACATGTTTTATATATATTTAAAAAAAAAAACATTATTTTAAATGTTAATATGGAATCGTTCTCTAAAAGTTTGCTCCTAAAAATAGTGTGCTATATATTACGCTGCTCTTCTGTTAATTCGATTATTTAAATAATCAGTATTATTAGGTTCTTATTAATTAATATGTAGAAGTGGAATCAGTATTTCTTTTCAAAAAAGTTTGATTTGTTTCGATAAGACACTGGTTTGATATCAAACTATTATCCGTACTTGTTATTTCAATAAATTATTGAAACAAAATACAGTTTATTAAATGGACATCATAACTGACACACGAATATCTAAATTATTTGAATTGTATCATTAAAGAATTACTGATACATAAATAACTGTTGTTTATTTCAAAATTATTAACACAGTTTTCTATAGTAATATCAATTCATTTTTAATTTATTTCCGACCGGTTCAAGTTTAATAACTCCAATGTTATTAAAAACTTTTTTAATAAATTGTAAAATGCAGAGATATTTGATACTTTAAAAACAGAATTACAATACTCAAGACCATTCTCCAAACTTAATATAGTTAACAGCTAACTTGGACTAATTGGAAACTAATAGCTGCTACAGAATATTTATATTCAGACCAATAACTCCGCGGACGTGCTCTTAAATATCAGAGTACAATTAAAATTGTATTCAAAATTAGAAATAACAACATTTTGTAACTATTTCAATAGTGCATCCGTGTTATTGAATATAAAAAATAATTGATTTCAAATAAGAATACTTATATTCATTTTTCACTTAGGAATAAAGTTTTTATTTTTCACTTTATATTTCCAATAATCTCAATATAAAAATTATAATAACAACACAGCTTACAGAGGATTATTGCACGGGATTAATTATAAAGAGAAAAATTATTGGATCTTAAATCTTTTAATATCTTGTTTATATTTTTCGACTTAGAATCTGTTTCTAATAAAAATGAACTAATTATCTTATCGTCTTACTTTAGGTTTAAGATAAGCTTTACATAATAAGCATCGTATAGTAAACAAAATAAAAGTTATATAAGTAAGCTTATTTACTTAATAATTTATCGTATTTTATTATATTTTTTAACATAAGGTACACTGGGTTTTATACACACTTGTTTTCACCAACGAGCATGTATGCCTTCCATCATCCAAGATCTTCAACTGGGCATTTATAACTATTATGAATAGGCTCTAGGAGACCGTTTATGGAGTTCAATAACGTGATCACGCTGTACTCTTACCCGACCCGTACTAGACTATTTATTATCCGTAGTTCAAATATATATATATATACACTTCTGTACGTGTTTGTCACTGAACGTGTCCTATACAGCTGGACCGATTTGATTTTTTTTTTTGCATACGGTTGGGTTGTATTGTTTAGATTCACAAATCAGCCCGGCTGATGGCGCTGCAGTCGGTATTTCAAATTGAATGAATTTTTGTGTATACATGTATGTATCAATCCATAATTAGTATAAAAAAAATGTTGTCCGTTTGTTTGTTGTTTTAATATCCTAATCGCTTGAAATATCATGCAGGACTGTAAGGCAGAACGAAGTTGGTCGGGTCAGCCAGTATATATATATTTGAACTCTTTGAGTCGAATAAATTCAACATTTTCGTTTAATAAGTTTACGCTCCATATCCATAAAATATTCAAAGCATGAATATTAACACTTTTCATCTACCTCTTTTAAATATTCGAAAATGTTTATCATTCATGATTTTTAAATTACAAACTCTACAAGAGAGTAGAGTCCAGTGTAACGTCGAAATAATATAACCCCTACGGTTTAAGTTGCCTAATTTAATTTAAAATTATTCAAACAACTAAAGAGTTTTACTAATACTAATTAATATAATTTTATCCAAATATGTAATTATATTTAAACTATTTGGTCGACTAGCTCAATTCATTAAGGATTCATATACAGTTAAGCTACTGGGAATAAAAATGTTCATTGATTCAACCGTTGCACAACTCAGTTGCGCCAGTGGGAACTAACTTCAAATTCAATGGTTGTTCCTTCAGACGTCAAAAATGTTGTTACACCGTAAAATTTGCAACGTTTTGGCAATCCACTAATGTACATTCAATCCACTAATCAAAATTATTGAATTTAAATTTACAAACTACTGTCCTGAATGAAATAATGCATTAAATGTCTATGTGTAAAACATAAATAATCTTTGCTTTCTTATACATTTAAGTAAATACGTACGTAATAAAATTATACGTCGATATTATATGATAAATGGTAAAAGCTTTTGATGCTTTTTTAACTATACTTATTACTTATTTTTTTTTATTTATAGTGACTTCAGCAAATTGAGTGTTATATTTGATATTTGTCATCCTTCACACCAAGCTGTTATTAATGGCTGGAATGCGGGTAGTTACAAATTATTAAAAAAAAAAAAATTACCGTCGCCAAACCATTATTGTCGATGCTGTTTCGTGCATTTGAATGACATTCTGTGATGCCTCGGCTTTATAATTCTTTCGGAATCGAAAATGTAAATCAATTGAAGCAGTCTAGGCGTACCGTAGGGATAAGACCCGTCCGTTTTATTGAATAAGGATAGCAATTGACAAGTATTAGTTGACAGCGAGAGCTGGTACATCTATCATTATTTGCAGTGCTTTATACAGTTCACTAAATTATAAATCAGCTTCTTTAGACTCATTTTACCTTAGAGACAAGGCCACGTTTCACAAGTTAATACAAGTTCCACCTTTCTTTACAAGTTGCAATCCGATCCGGAAACATCTCTTATTCAACAAGTAAAAGCTAACTACGAAGCTATTTTGTTGTGTCGGAACGGAATAGAAAAACGGAAGTATTCGCTTCATAGTACTTGCTTCAAATAAAACGCCGTTGTAGTGCAGTCTGTTGCGTTGATGTGACAATAGTTTTTGATATTCTTGTCTCTCTGTTTGTCTGTTTATGTTCGCTCATAAAGAAATTTGATGTGGGTGAATTTTATGTTTGCGCCGACCTATAGGTACCTGAGATACTTTGCTTATTTCTGAAGAATTCTATAATTTTCATACATTTGTAAATCGTTCTAGAAGGTTTATTATTAAAGTCTGGAGGGGAGGGGAGTGAGCAGACAAAGTAACAGCCAGTTCGAAAATAGCAACAAAATAAATGAATTACAGATGTGTTAAAAATGAATATTACAATAGAAAAAATATGTATGGAATACTAAAATAAATTGAATTTCAAAAGAAATGAAATGAAAAATGAATACGCATCGTCTCTTTTATTGAAAATATGTTCAGAAATAATATTGTAAGGAATACCGGCACCGTAATAAACAATAAAGCATTATTTCCGTATATTTTAAAATATATTTTTATTGCATATATTTTTTTTGTACGGGCGACAAAGGGATCGAGGCTTTTAAAGCCACAGATATATTCAAAATGTTTTCACTTTGTTGATTAAATCTCCGTGTAGTGTAAAATTCCGTCTATTTTCCTTTCACAACCCTTGATGCGAGTACAAACACGTTGTTTTTGTGAAAATCTATAACACGGAAGTGTTTCAAATAGCCGGTTTCAATCACCTTTTATAAAAAAATATTTTTAATACGTACAGATACAATTCCTGGAATTTATCAAAACGGTCGATGAGGTTTATAAAATGTTTAATAATACAAACATTAGACACGCATGAATAGATTTTAATATATTAATACGTGAAGTGTAAACTTTATAGTCCTTTTTACTAAACATACTAACGGAGGTGTATGGCATTTGGCACAGTTAAATTTTATATGGAAAAACAGTGCATGAAAATAATATTTTTAAACAATAGGACAAACGAAGCCGTTAAATTCTTTATAAATGAAATGTAGATACATTAATTAAAATTTCCATTCATAGTTAAAAGGGAGTATGTATGTAAAATTAAGTGCATAGAATGAATCTCATTAAAGTAATCTCTCTGCACATATTTATAATATCAAAGCGTGTGGTCACCGTTACTGATTGAATATTTAATATAATATATCTTAAAATTTCAATTTCATCAATATAACGACTTTGTATAATTAAACCAATGCTTTAACCGTTCGGTTTTAATTAAAATTTCCACGAATATTAAGCAAATTATTTTAATAATTTTAAACATTATAAAGCTGAAGAGTTGTTTTGTTTGTTTCTCTAAACTACTACAGAAAAATTTAAAAATGTTTGATAGCTCATTTACTGTGAAATATTTAAAAAACGTCGCAATGACAGTATTGAATTAATGCGTATTACAAAAGTCTCGTTTGTTTCCTTGTAGGGTTCAATCGGTGGTTATGAACTAATATACAATATTGCCGAGTAACTCTTGTATAATAAACTCGGACAGAATAGCGGGTAAGAGTCAGTGATTAATACCGTGCTTTGATCAACGAGAATACAAATATAAAGATAAAGTTGTACAAAACGTTTAGTATACATGTCACATACATAATGCTAATGAAGTAGATATCAAATGAAACAAAATTACAGTTGAATTTTCTGACCTAAATAAAACAATTTTTAATATATGATATTAAAATCTTGTTATATACTGCGGTAACAGTTTACTTACATAAAATATGTAAGACATATAAGCCCTGTCTACACTTGCACCGTTTATGTGATGATATTCGCCAACGCCAACTTGTGATACCCAAATGATATTGCATCCGATACAGGGTGTATTCTTATATAAGCTACATCTTGTATCAGATAGAGATAGCATGATTGATAAGACGCCATTTGAGACGTGATTCTTCGTTGTAATATAAGGTTTAAAAGAAATGGTGAAAATATTAAGTTGCTTTCGTTCAGTTCCGTGGTGATAACTGAGTACTAGTTTTGACCGAACTTTGATAATTTTCGAGCAGTTAGGAAACGAGTAATTGTTAAGTACCAATAACAAGCAAACAGTTCCTGCTAGAGGTATGATGACCTAACGGTTTAGGAGTACAGCTGTCACATGCAGCAGATCGAAGTCAATGTAAAGCATCCACATACAAAGAACGTTATGAAGATAGCAGAACAAGGTAAGACAACGAACGTAGTTTTAGAACACTACACACTTGATAAATCCTTTGATTTGATAATTAAATTTATTTGCTAGTTTAAGAAAATATTTTATTAACAAAATCCACCTATAAACTTTGTATGATAATTAAATTGCATTTACGAAATGTCTTCATAAAACATGAGACGACGTCAGAATGAGTCTTTTTTTTTAAATATAAAAGACAAAAGTTTTTTTTTTTTAAACTAATAAATATTACATTGTATGAAATATGTAAAAACAACTACACGAAGATCTAACTTTTCATCATAATTATAAAATACAAACCTGACGCATATTCGTGATGCATTGTCATTTAAATATCGCTTTTAGGTTACATCTATGAATAGAGCTTCAATTATATGTATCAATGACGGTAAATGAAACAATAGCTTCAGTAGGTTATATCTATGAATAGAGCTTCAAATATATGTATCAATGACGGTAAATGAAACAATAGCTTCAGTATTTTAAATAACAATATGCCCTTATGACACGAAATAATGACAAGGTTTAATATAATATTATAATATCTAATAGAAAGCTTAATTACCTTTCGTCGATATCAAAATATCGTTAAAATTTTAATAAGCCATAGATATAATAAAGGCCAATGTGACGTGACCAAATCTCTGTTAAACAAAGATATAGGTACAAGTACCGTACCTATAATAAACTATTAGTTTTTCTTGTTTGAATTTTAACGCATCACCTTTAAAAATCGCAAGAAAAGTACATGACGGATTCTGATGAAATTCAGTGTGATTAAAGTAAACTTATTATCCGACCAACTTAAAATATACTGCTTATTTGGAATATTCTATAATATTCATAGATTAAAATTTATTAATTATAAAACACATTTTTGATAAATAGTTCTTAACAAATAGAAGACAATATCTTAATAAAGAAGACTTGATTTTTGTTTGTATTTTTTATTAAATTACCATTTCACTTGTTTGTAAATATATTAAATGCATCAAGTACAAGCATTATAGAATATTTTTTTATTATACAGATTTTCGTCTTAAACGCAATAAGATATTAAAACCTAAAGAAAAGATATAACGACATGTTTTATATATATTTAAAAAAAAAACATTATTTTAAATGTTAATGTGGAATCGTTCTCTAAAAGTTTGCTCCTAAAAATAGTGTGCTATATTTTAGGCAGCTCTTCTGTTAATTTGATTATTTAAATAATCAGTATTATTAGGTTCTTATTAATTAATATGTAGAAGTGGAATCAGTATTTCTTTTCAAAAAAGTTTGATTTGTTTCGATAAGACACTGGTTTGATATCAAACTATTATCCGTACTTGTTATTTCAATAAATTGTTGTAACAAAATACAATTTATTAAATGGACATCATAACTGACACACGAATATCTAAATTATTTTAATTGTATCATTAAAGAATTACTGATACATAAATAACTGTTGTTTATTTCAAAATTATTAACACAGTTTTCTATAGTAATATCAATTCATTTTTAATTTCTTTCCGACCGGTTCAAGTTTAATAACTCCAAAGTTATTAAAAACTTTTTAATAAATTGTAAAATGCAGAGATATTTGATACTTTAAAAACAGAATTACAATACTCAAGACCATTCTCCAAACTTAATATAGTTAACAGCTAACTTGGACTAATTGGAAACTAATAGCTGCTACAGAATATTTATATTCAGACCAATAACTCCGCGGACGTGCTCTTAAATATCAGAGTACAATTAAAATTGTATTCAAAATTAGAAATAACAACATTTTGTAACTATTTCAATAGTGCATCCGTGTTATTGAATATAAAAAATAATTGATTTCAAATAAGAATACTTATATTCATTTTTCACTCGGGAATAAAGTTTTTATTTTTCACTTTATATTTCCAATAATCTCAATAAAAAAATTATAATAACAACACAGCTTACGGCATTAATTATAAAGAGAAAAATCCTTGGATCTTAAACCTTTTAATATCTTGTTTATATTTTTCGACTTAGAATCTGTTTCTTATAAAAATGAACTAATTAACTTATCGTCTTACTTTAGGTTTAAGATAAGCTTTACATAATAAGCATCGTATAGTAAACAAAATAAAAGTTATATAAGTAAGCTTATTTACTTAATAATTTATCGTATTTTATTATATTTTTTAACAGAATGTACACTGGGTTTTATACACACTTGTTTTCACCAACGAGCATGTATGCCTTCCATCATCCAAGATCTTCAACTGGGCATTTATAACTATTATGAATAGGCTCTAGGAGACCGTTTATGGAGTTCAATAACGTGATCACGCTGTACTCTTACCCGACCCGTACTAGACTATTTATTATCCGTAGTTCAAATATATATATGTATATATATATATATATATACACTTCTGTACGTGTTTGTCACTGAACGTGTCCTATACAGCTGGACCGATTTGAATTTTTTTTTTGCATACGGTTGGGTTGTATTGTTTAGATTCACAAATCAGCCCGGCTGATGGCGCTGCAGTCGGTATTTCAAATTGAATGAATTTTTGTGTATACATGTATGTGTAATGTATGTGTCAATCCATAATTAGTATAAAAAAAATGTTGTCCGTTTGCTTGTTGTTTTAATATCCTAATCGCTTGAAATATCATGCAGGACTGTAAGGCAGAACGAAGTTGGTCGGGTCAGCCAGTATATATATATTTGAACTCTTTGAGTCGAATAAATTCAACATTTTCGTTTAATAAGTTTACGCTCCATATCCATAAAATATTCAAAGCATGAATATTAACACTTTTCATCTACCTCTTTTAAATATTCGAAAATGTTTATCATTCATGATTTTTAAATTACAAACTCTACAAGAGAGTAGAGTCGAGTGCAACGTCGAAATAATATAACCCCTACGGTTTAAGTTGCCTAATTTAATTTAAAATTATTCAAACAACGAAAGAGTTTTACTAATACTAATTAATATAATTTTATCCAAATATGTAATTATATTTAAACTATTTGGTCGACTAGCTCAATTCATTAAGGATTCATATACAGTTAAGCTACTGGGAATAAAAATGTTCATTGATTCAACCGTTGCACAACTCAGTTGCACCAGTGGGAACTAACTTCAAATTCAATGGTTGTTCCTTCAGACGTCAAAAATGTTGTTACACCGTAAAATTTGCACCGTAGTTTTGGCAATCCACTAATGTACATTCAATCCACTATTCAAATATATTGAATTTAAATTTACAAACTACTGTCCTGAATAAAATAATGCATTAAATGTCTATGTGTAAAAACATAAAAAATCTTTGCTTTCTTATACATATAAGTAAATACATGGACGATCGTGATCTAAGGGAATAAAAAAATATACGTCGATATTATATGATAAATGGTAAAAGCTTTTGATGCTTTTTTAAATATAGTTATTACTTATTGTTTTTTAATTTATAGTGACTTCAGCAAATTGAGTGTTACATTTGCTATTTATCATCCTTCACACCAAGCTGTTATTAATGGCTGGAATGCGGGTAGTTACAAATTATTAAAAAAAAAATTACCGTCGCCAAACCATTATTGTCGATGCTGTTTCGTTCATTTGAATGACATTCTGTGATGCCTCGGCTTTATAATTCTTTCGGAATCGAAAATGTAAATCAATTGAAGGAATCTAGGCGTACCGTAGGGATAAGACCCGTCCGTTTTATTGAATAAGGATAGCAATTGACAAGTATTAGGTGACAGCGAGAGCTGGTACAGCTATCATTATTTGCAGTGCTTTATACAGTTCACTAAATTATAAATCAGCTTCTTTAGACTCATTTTACCTTAGAGACAAGGCCACGTTTCACAAGATAATACAAGTTCCACCTTTCTTTACAAGTTGCAATCCGATCCGGAAACATCTCTTATTTGTGTGCATATTCAACAAGTAAAAGCTAACTACGAAGCTATTTTGTTGTGTCGGAACGGAATAGAAAAACGGAAGTATTCGCTTCATAGTACTTGCTTCAAATAAAACGTCGTTGTATTGCAGTCTGTTGCGTTGATGTGACAATAGTTTTTGATATTCTTGTCTCTCTGTCTATGTGTTTATGAGTTCGCTCATATAGAAATTTGATGTGGGTGAATTTTATGTTTGCGCCGACCTATAGGTACCTGAGATACTTTGCTTATTTCTGAAAAATTCTATAATTTTCATACATTTGTAAATCGTTCTAGAAGGTTTATTATTAAAGTCTGGAGGGGAGGGGAGTGAGCAGACAAAGTAACAGCCAGTTCGAAAATAGCAACAAAATAAATGAATTACAGATGTGTTAAAAATGAATATTACAATAGAAAAAATATGTATGGAATACTAAAATAAATTGAATTTCAAAAGAAATGAAATGAAAAATGAATACGCATCGTCTCTTTTATTGAAAATATGTTCAGAAATAATATTGTAAGGAATACCGGCACCGTAATAAACAATAAAGCATTATTTCCGTATATTTTAAAATATATTTTTATTGCATATATTTTTTTTGTACGGGCGACAAAGGGATCAAGGCTTTTAAAGCCACATATATATTCAAAATGTTTTCACTTTGTTGATTAAATCTCCGTGTAGTGTAAAATTCCGTCTATTTTCCTTTCACAACCCTTGATACGAGTACAAACACGTTGTTTTTGTGAAAATCTATAACACGGAAGTGTTTCAAATAGTCGGTTTCAATCACCTTTTATAAAAAAATATTTTTTATACGTACAGATACAATTCCTGGAATTTATCAAAACGGTCGATGAGGTTTATAAAATGTTTAATAATACAAACATTAGACACGCATGAATAGATTTTAATATATTAATACGTGAAGTGTAAACTTTATAGTCCTTTTTACTAAACATACTAACGGAGGTGTATGACATTTGGCACAGTTAAATTTTATATGGAAAAACAGTGCATGAAAATAATATTTTTAAACAATAGGACAAACGAAGCCGTTAAATTCTTTATAAATGAAATGTAGATAAATTAATTAAAATTTCCATTCATAGTTAAAAGGGAGTATGTATGTAAAATTAAGTGCATAGAATGAATCTCATTAAAGTAATCTCTCTGCACATATTTATAATATCAAAGCGTGTGGTCACCGTTACTGATTGAATATTTTATATAATATATCTTAAAATTTCAATTTCATCAATATAACGACTTTGTATAATTAAACCAATGCTTTAACCGTTCGGTTTTAATTAAAATTTCCACGAATATTAAGCAAATTATTTTAATAATTTTAAACATTATAAAGCTGAAGAGTTGTTTTGTTTGTTTACTCTCTAAACTACTACTGAAAAAATTAAAAATGATTGATAGCTCATTTACTGTGAAATATTTAAAAAACGTCGCAATGACAGTATTGAATTAATGCGTATTACAAAAGTCTCGTTTGTTTCCTTGTAGGGTTCAATCGGTGGTTATGAACTAATATACAATATTGCCGAGTAACTCTTGTATAATAAACTCGGACAGAATAGCGGGTAAGAGTCAGTTATTAATACCGTGCTTTGATCAACGAGAATACAAATATAAAGATAAAGTTGTACAAAACGTTTAGTATACATGTCACATACAGAATGCTAATGAAGTAGATATCAAATGAAACAAAATTACAGTTGAAACAGCGGGTTTGTTTTACAGTGAAGTTGCTTACAGTTTTATATGTTCATCATAAATATTTATACGTATGAATTGCTATTTAATATAACAAAGAATGATTTTAATTTTCTGACCTAAATAAAACAATTATTAGTATGTATTTTAATAAAATATTGTTATATACTGCGGTAACAGTTTACTTACATAAAATATGTAAGACATATAAGCCCTGTCTACACTTGCACCGTTTATGTGATGATATTCGCCAACGCCAACTTGTGATACCCAAATGATATTGCATCCGATACAGGGTGTATTCTTATTTAAGCTACATCTTGTATCAGATAGAGATAGCATGATTGATAAGACGCCATTTGAGACGTGATTCTTCGTTGTAATATAAGGTTTAAAAGAAACGGTGAAAATATTAAGTTGCTTTCGTTCAGTTCCGTGGTGATAACTGAGTACTAGTTTTGACCGAACTTTGATAATTTTCGAGCAGTTAGGAAACGAGTTATTGTTAAGTACCAATAACAAGCAAACAGTTCCTACTAGAGGTATGATGACCTAACGGTTTAGGAGTACAGCTGTCACATGCAGCAGATCGAAGTAAATGTAAAGCGTCCACATACAAAGAACGTTATGCAGATAGCAGAACAAGGTAAGACAACGAACGTAGTTTTAGATCACTACACACTTGATAAATCCTTTGATTTGATAATTAAATTTATTTGCTAGTTTAAGAAAATATTTTATTAACAAAATCCACCTATATAATGAAATTGCATTTACGAAATGTCTTCATAAAACATGAGACGACGTCAGAGGATGAGTTTTTTTTAATATAAATGACAAAAGTTATTTTTTTTAAACTAATAAATATTACATTGTATGAAATATGTAAAAACAACTACACGAAGATCTAACTTTTCATCATAATTATAAAATACAATCCTGACGCATATTCGTGATGCATTGTCATTTAAATATCGCTTTTAGGTTACATCTATGAATAGAGCTTCAATTATATGTATCAATGACGGTAAATGAAACAATAACTTCAGTAATTTAAATAACAATATGCCCATAGATATAATAAAGGCCAATGTGACGTGACCAAATCTCTGTTAAACAAAGATATAGGTACAAGTACCGTACCTATAATAAACTATTAGTTTTTCTTGTTTGAATTTTAACGCATCACCTTTAAAAATCGCAAGAAAAGTACATGACGGATTCTGATGAAATTCAGTGTGATTAAAGTAAACTTATTATCCGACCAACTTAAAATATACTGCTTATTTGGAATATTCTATAATATTCATAGATTAAAATTAATTAATTATAAAACACATTTTAGATAAATAGTTCTTAACAAATAGAAGACAATATCTTAATAAAGAAGACTTGATGTTTGTTTGTATTTTTTATTAAATTACCATTTCACTTGTTTGTAAATATATTAAATGCATCAAGTACAAGCATTATAGAATATTTTTTTATTATACAGATTTTCGTCTTAAACGCAATAAGATATTAAAACCTAAAGAAAAGATATAACGACATGTTTTATATATATTTAAAAAAAAAACATTATTTTAAATGTTAATGTGGAATCGTTCTCTAAAAGTTTGCTCCTAAAAATAGTGTGCTATATTTTAGGCAGCTCTTCTGTTAATTTGATTATTTAAATAATCAGTGTTATTAGGTTCTTATTAATTAATATGTAGAAGTGGAATCAGTATTTCTTTTCAAAAAAGTTTGATTTGTTTCGATAAGACACTGGTTTGATATCAAACTATTATCCGTACTTGTTATTTCAATAAATTATTGTAACAAAATACAGTTTATTAAATGGACATCATAACTGACACACGAATATCTAAATTATTTTAATTGTATCATTAAAGAATTACTGATACATAAATAACTGTTGTTTATTTCAAAACTATTAACACAGTTTTCTATAGTAATATCAATTCATTTTTAATTTATTTCCGACCGGTAAGAGTTTAATAACTCCAAAGTTATTAAAAACTTTTTAATAAATTGTAAAATGCAGAGATATTTGATACTTTAAAAACAGAATTACAATACTCAAGACCATTCTCCAAACTTAATATAGTTAACAGCTAACTTGGACTAATTGGAAACTAATAGCTGCTACAGAATATTTATATTCAGACCAATAACTCCGCGGACGTGCTCTTAAATATCAGAGTACAATTAAAATTGTATTCAAATTATTTTGTAACTATTTCAATAGTGCATCCGTGTAATTGAATTTAAAAGATAAATTATTTCAAATAAGAATATTAATTTTTCACTCAGGAATAAAGTTTTTATTTTTCACTTTATATTTCCAATAATCTCAATATAAAAATTATAATAACAACACAGCTTACGGAAGATTATTGCACGGGATTAATTATAAAGAGAAAAATCCTTGGATCTTAAACCTTTTAATATCTTGTTTATATTTTTCGACTTAGAATCTGTTTCTTATAAAAATGAACTAATTATCTTATCGTCTTACTTTAGGTTTAAGATAAGCTTTACATAATAAGCATCGTATAGTAAACAAAATAAATGTTATATAAGTAAGCTTATTTACTTAATAATTTATCGTATTTTATTTTATTTTTTAACAGAATGTATACTGAGTTTTATACACACTTTTTTTCACCAACGAGCATGTATGCCTTCCATCATCCAAGATCTTCAACTGGGCATTTATAACCATTATGAATAGGCTCTAGGAGACCGTTTATGGAGTTCAATAACGTGATCACGCTGCACTATTACCCGACCCGTCCTAGACTATTTATTATCCGTAGTTCAAATATATATATATATATATATATATATATACTTCTGTACGTGTTTGTCACTGAACGTCTCCTAAACAGCTGGACCGATTTGAATATTTTTTTTGCATACGTTTGGGTTGTATCGTTTAGATTCACAAATCAGCCCGGCAGATGGTGCTGCAGTCGGTATTTCAAATTGAATGAATTTTTGTGTATACATACATTCGTTCAATGCATAATTAGTATAAAAAAAATGTTGTCCGTTTGTTTGTTGTTTTAATATCCTAATCGCTTGAAATATCATGCAGGACTGTAAGGCAGAACGAAGTTGGTCGGGTCAGCCAGTATATATATATTTGAACTCTTTGAGTTGAATAAATTCAACATTTTCGTTTAATAAGTTTACGCTCCATATCTATAAAATATTCAAAGCATGAATATTAACACTTTTTATCTACCTCTTTTAAATATTCGAAAATGTTTATCATTCATGATTTTTAAATTACAAACTCTACAATAGAGTAGAGTCCAGTGTAACGTCGAAATAATATAACCCCTACGGTTTAAGTTGCCTAATTTAATTTAAAATTATTCAAACAACTAAAGAGTTTTACTAATACTAATTAATATAATTTTATCCAAATATGTAATTATATTTAAACTATTTGGTCGACTAGCTCAATTCATTAAGGATTCATATACAGTTAAGCTACTGGGAATAAAAATGTTCATTGATTCAACCGTTGCACAACTCAGTTGCACCAGTGGGAACTAACTTCAAATTCAATGGTTGTTCCTTCAGACGTCAAAAATGTTGTTACACCGTCAAATTTGCACCGTAGTTTTGGCAATCCACTAATGTACATTCAATCCACTATTCAAATATATTGAATTTAAATTTACAAACTACTGTCCTGAATAAAATAATGCATTAAATGTCTATGTGTAAAAACATAAAAAATCTTTGCTTTCTTATACATTTAAGTAAATACATGGACGATCGTGATCTAAGAGAATAAATAAATATACGTCGATATTATATGATAAATGGTAAAAGCTTTTGATGTTTTTTTAACTACAGTTATTACTTATTTTTTTTTAATTTATGGTGACTTCAGCAAATTGAGTGTTATATTTGCTATTTATCATCCTTCACACCAAGCTGTTATTAATGGCTGGAATGCGGGTAGTTACAAATTATTAAAAAAAAAATTACCGTCGCCAAACCATTATTGTCGATGCTGTTTCGTTCATTTGAATGACATTCTGAGATGCCTCGGCTTTATAATTCTTTCGGAATCGAAAATGTAAATCAATTGAAGCAATCTAAGCGTACCGTAGGGATAAGACCCGTCCGTTTTATTGAATAAGGATAGCAATTGACAAGTATTAGTTGACAGCGAGAGCTGGTACAGCTATCATTATTTGCAGTGCTTTATACAGTTCACTAAATTATAAATCAGCTTCTTTAGACTCATTTTACCTTAGAGACAAGGCCACGTTTCACAAGATAATACAAGTTCCACCTTTCTTTACATGTTGCAATCCGATCCGGAAACATCTCTTATTTGTGTGCATATTCAACAAGTAAAAGCTAACTACGAAGCTATTTTGTTGTGTCGGAACGGAATAGAAAAACGGAAGTATTCGCTTCATAGTACTTGCTTCAAATAAAACGTCGTTGTATTGCAGTCTGTTGCGTTGATGTGACAATAGTTTTTGATATTCTTGTCTCTCTGTCTATCTGTTTATGAGTTCGCTCATATAGAAATTTGATGTGGGTGAATTTTATGTTTGCGCCGACCTATAGGTACCTGAGATACTTTGCTTATTTCTGAAGAATTCTATAATTTTCATACATTTGTAAATCGTTCTAGAAGGTTTATTATTAAAGTCTGGAGGGGAGGGGAGTGAGCAGACAAAGTAACAGCCAGTTCGAAAATAGCAACAAAATAAATGAATTACAGATGTGTTAAAAATTAATATTACAATAGAAAAAATATGTATGGAATACTAAAATAAATTGAATTTCAAAAGAAATGAAATGAAAAATGAATACGCATCGTCTCTTTTATTGAAAACATGTTCAGAAATAATATTGTAAGGAATACCGGCACCGTAATAAACAATAAAGCATTATTTCCGTATATTTTAAAATATATTTTTATTGCATATATTTTTTTTGTACGGGCGACAAAGGGATCAAGGCTTTTAAAGCCACAGATATATTCAACCTTTTATAAAAAAATATTTTTTTAAATGTGCATTTTTATATACATTTTTTATACGTACAGATATAATTCCTGGAATTTATCAAAACGGTCGATGAGGTTTATAAAATGTTTAATAATACAAACATTAGACACGCATGAATAGATTTTAATATATTAATACGTGAAGTGTAAACTTTATAGTCCTTTTTACTAAACATACTAACGGAGGTGTATGGCATTTGGCACAGTTAAATTTTATATGGAAAAACAGTGCATGAAAATAATATTTTTAAACAATAGGACAAACGAAGCCGTTAAATTCTTTATAAATGAAATGTAGATTCATTAATTAAAATTTCCATTCATAGTTAAAAGGGAGTATGTATGTAAAATTAAGTGCATAGAATGAATCTCATTAAAGTAATCTCTCTGCACATATTTATAATATCAAAGCGTGTGGTCACCGTTACTGATTGAATATTTAATATAATATATCTTAAAATTTCAATTTCATCAATATAACGACTTTGTATAATTAAACCAATGCTTTAACCGTTCGGTTGTAATTAAAATTTCCACGAATATTAAGCAAATTATTTTAATAATTTTAAACATTATAAAGCTGAAGAGTTGTTTTGTTTGTTTACTCTCTAAACTACTACTGAAAAATTTAAAAATGTTTGATAGCTCATTTACTGTGAAATATTTAAAAAACGTCGCAATGACAGTATTGAATTAATGCGTATTACAAAAGTCTCGTCTGTTTCCTTGTAGGGTTCAATCGGTGGTTATGAACTAATATACAATATTGCCGAGTAACTCTTGTATAATAAACTCGGACAGAATAGCGGGTAAGAGTCAGTTATTAATACCGTGCTTTGATCAACGAGAATACAAATATAAAGATAAAGTTGTACAAAACGTTTAGTATACATGTCACATACAGAATGCTAATGAAGTAGATATCAAATGAAACAAAATTACAGTTGAAACAGCGGGTTTGTTTTACAGTGAAGTTGCTTACAGTTTTATACGTTCATCATAAATATTTATACGTATGAATTGCTATTTAATATAACAAAGAATGATTTTAATTTTCTGACCTAAATAAAACAATTTTTAATATATGATATTAAAATCTTGTTATATACTGCGGTAACAATTTACTTACATAAAATATGTAAGACATATAAGCCCTGTCTACATTGCACCGTTTATGTGATGATATTCGCCAACGCCAACTTGTGATACCCAAATGATATTGCATCCGATACAGGGTGTATTCTTATTTAAGCTACATCTTGTATCAGATAGAGATAGCATGATTGATAAGACGTGATTCTTCGTTGTAATATAAGGTTTAAAAGAAATGGTGAAAATATTAAGTTGCTTTCGTTCAGTTCCGTGGTGATAACTGAGTACTAGTTTTGACCGAACTTTGATAATTTTCGAGCAGTTAGGAAACAAGTTATTGTTAAGTACCAATAACAAGTAAACAGTTCCTACTAGAGGTATGATGACCTAACGGTTTAGGAGTACAGCTGTCACATGCAGCAGATCGAAGTCAATGTAAAGCGTCCACATACAAAGAACGTTATGCAGATAGCAGAACAAGGTAAGACAACGAACGTAGTTTTAGATCACTACACACTTGATAAATCCTTTGATTTGATAATTAAATTTATTTGCTAGTTTAAGAAAATATTTTATTAACAAAATCCACCTATAAACTTTGTATGATAATTAAATTGCATTTACGAAATGTCTTCATAAAACATGAGACGACGTCAGAAGATGAGTTTTTTTTAATATAAATGACAAAAGTTATTTTTTTTAAACTAATAAATATTACATTGTATGAAATATGTATAAACAACTACACGAAAATCTAACTTTTCATCATAATTATAAAATACAAACCTGACGCATATTCGTGATGCATTGTCATTTAAATATCGCTTTTAGGTTACATCTATGAATAGAGCTTCAATTATATGTATCAATGACGGTAAATGAAACAATAGCTTCAGTAGGTTATATCTATGAATAGAGCTTCAAATATATGTATCAATGACGGTAAATGAAACAATAACTTCAGTAATTTAAATAACAATATGCCCATAGATATAATAAAGGCCAATGTGACGTGACCAAATCTCTGTTAAACAAAGATATAGGTACAAGTACCGTACCTACAATAAACTATTATTTTTCTTGTTTGAATTTTAACGCATCACCTTTAACAATCGCAAAAAAACTACATGACGGATTCTGATGAAATTCAGTGTGATTAAAGTAAACTTATTATCCGACCAACTTAAAATATACTGTTTATTTGGAATATTCTATAATATTCATAGATTAAAATTTATTAATTATAAAACACATTTTAGATAAATAGTTCTTGACAAATAGAAGACAATATCTTAATAAAGAAGACTTGTTGTTTGTTTGTATTTTTTATTAAATTACCATTTCACTTGTTTGTAAATATATTATATGCATCAAGTACAAGCATTTTAAAATATTTTTTTACTATACAGATTTTCGTCTTAAACGCAATAAGATATTAAAACCTAAAGAAAACATATAACGACATGTTTTTATATATTTAAAAAAAAAAACATTATTTTAAATGTTAATGTAGAATCGTTATCTAAAAGTTTGCTTCTAAAAATAGGCTGCTATATATTACGCTGCTCTTCTGTTAATTTGATTATTTAAATAATCAGTATTATTAGGTTCTTGTTAATTAATGTGTAGATGTGGAATAAGTATTTCTTTTCAAAAAAGTTTGATTTGTTTCGATAAGACACTGGTTTGATATCAAACTATTATCCGTACTTGTTATTTCAATAAATTATTGTAACAAAATACGGTTTATTAAATGGACATCATAACTGACACACGAATATCTAAATTATTTTAATTGTATCATTAAAGAATCACTGATGCATAAATAACTGTTGTTTATTTCAAAACTATTAACACAGTTTTCTATAGTAATATCAATTCATTTTTAATTTATTTCCGACCGGTTCAAGTTTAATAACTCCAAAGTTATTAAAAACTTTTTAATAAATTGTAAAATGCAGAGATATTTGATACTTTAAAAACAGAATTACAATACTCAAGAACATTCTCCAAACTTAATATAGTTAACAGCTAACTTGGACTAATTGGAAACTAATAGCTGCTACAGAATATTTATATTCAGACCAATAACTCCGCGGACGTGCTCTTAAATATCAGAGTACAATTAAAATTGTATTCAAAATTAGAAATAACAACATTTTGTAAATATTTCAATAGTGCATCCGTGTTATTGAATATAAAAAATAATTGATTTCAAATAAGAATACTTATATTCATTTTTCACTCGGGAATAAACTTTTTATTTTTCACTTTATATTTCCAATAATCTCAATATAAAAATTATAATAACAACACAGCTTACGGGATTAATTATAAAGAGAAAAATCCTTGGATCTTAAACCTTTTAATATCTTGTTTATATTTTTCGACTTAGAATCTGTTTCTTATAAAAATGAACTAATTATCTTATCGTCTTACTTTAGGTTTAAGATAAGCTTTACATAATATATCATCATCATCATCATCATCATCATCATAATAAGCATCGTATAGTAAACAAAATAAATGTTATATAAATAAGCTTATTTACTTAATAATTTTTCGTATTTTATTTTATTTTTTAACAGAATGTATACTGGGTTTTATACACACTTTTTTTCACCAACGAACATGTATGCCTTCCATCATCCAAGATCTTCAACTGGGCATTTATAACCAGTATGAATAGGCTCTAGGAGACCGTTTATGGAGTTCAATAACGTGATCACGCTGTACTCTTACCCGACCCGTACTAGACTATTTATTATCCGTAGTTCAAATATATATATATACTTCTGTACGTGTTTGTCACTGAACGTCTCCTAAACAGCTGGACCGATTTGCTAGTTTAAGAAAATATTTTATGAACAAAATCCACCTATAAACTTTGTATGATAATTAAATTGCATTTACGAAATGTCTTCATAAAACATGAGACGACGTCAGAAGATGAGTTTTTTTAAATATAAGTGATAAATGACAAAAGTAATTTTTTTTTAAACTAATAAATATTACTTTGTATGAAATATGTATAAACAACTACACGAAGATCTAACTTTTCATCGTAATTATAAAATACAAACCTGACGCATATTCGTGATGCATTGTCATTTAAATATCGCTTTTAGGTTACATCTATGAATAGAGCTTCAATTATATGTATCAATGACGGTAAATGAAACAATAGCTTCAGTAGGTTATATCTATGAATAGAGCTTCAAATATATGTATCAATGACGGTAAATGAAACAATAGCTTCAGTATTTTAAATAACAATATGCCCTTATGACACGAAATAATGACAAGGTTTAATATAATATTATAATATCTAATAGAAAGCTTAATTACCTTTCGTCGATATCAAAATATCGTTAAAATTTTAATAAGCCATAGATATAATAAAGGCCAATATGACGTGACCAAATCTCTGTTAAACAAAGATATAGGTACAAGTACCGTACCTATAATAAACTATTAGTTTTTCTTGTTTGAATTTTAACGCATCACCTTTAACAATCGCAAAAAAAGTACATGACGGATTCTGATGAAATTCAGTGTGATTAAAGTAAACTTATTATCCGACCAACTTAAAATATACTGCTTATTTGGAATATTCTATAATATTCATGGATTAAAATTTATTCGGTTTACAATTACAATAAAATAAAACTAAAGGGATTTTAGGAACTTTGTTGTGGCATAACTATTTTATACTCCGTATTATAATACTTTTCATTGCACATAATGCTTATGTTTTGACGAGAAAATACAGAAAGTTATTTGAGCTATGAAACATGAAAAAGTGTATGGATTATTTTTTTGGGCGAAAGAGGGTGAATGGAGGTCGATGGAAGCGCTGGCAACAGTTAGTAATGTAACTCAATATATATATATATATATATATATATATATATATATATATATATATATATATATATATTGATACAAATGATTTAATTCCAAAAAGTTATACTTATATGATTTATTATAAAATGATACCTGATTGAGTGACGGCCAATTTATTAATATATCATAAAGCAATTAGCAAATTGCTGGAGTCACAAATACTATAATTTTCGTGATGTGTACAATTATTTTATAAATTAAATCGTAATCCACTTAACGTATCGTCAAGTATATTCTATTTAAATTTGGAAACTATCTGCTTGGTATTATTCGAAGGTAAGTAAATCGGGCTTTTGATACGTTCAATGAAGCCTCTTCCTCCAATAGATTTTATCTCGGGAAATAGCACCTAGAACCGTATCCAATTTTCAAAGATGCTTAGGATATGCGGCCTGCAATAGACCCACTGGTCATTATTTTACTGATACTGATACAGTTTGGCGGTACGCAAAAAAAATTGTTACTGACGAGGAAAAAAAATACTATTGACAATATTTTAACGAGCCGAATGACCAAAAGCTTCCCAATTAGCGGAGTACATCGTGTGTATTATCAGTGGTGGCTTTGTGGGTGTAAACTATCAATCAGGGTCTGAGCCATATTTTTGGGTTAAAGGTATCAAAACATCGGCACAAATATATCAAGATACTATTCTTGAGAAGTCGGTTAAGATTATTAACAATAATAATGTGTTTTGTTTATGGAGCATGTTCCGTAATCGAAGAAGACGTGGATGGAGTTAGCAAAAAATTATATGACTAAAAAGTAGGTAAGTCCGTGAAAGAAGAGCGAGATTTAAAGTCAACTCCTAAACTGTCAGTACAACAACCGACAACGATTGAGCGGTATTTTTAAATAATAATTTAATCGTAAAAAGTATGACATAGACTCCACGGTTTTTAGTTAAATTATCTTTACTATCGAAAATCTTAGCAAAAACGCAGATGAAGTAGCACAAACTTACACAGCACAAAACCAATGTCTTTGTCTGACTAGACTTGCCAGAAAATAAACAAGTGTTTTGTAATTTAAACCTTTAGTATAGTAAAAATCGTCAAACGACTTAGCATTATACAGGTTGTAATGAAAAATCAAAATATATGACAAGTTTACAAACGTTCAGAATTATGATTTTTAATATATTCATACCAACATTAAAATAATGTCATTGTTAAGACGGTTAGTGTGGTAAATAATGTACATATTTTAGTTGGTTCAACTGCGAAGTTAAAGTACGTGAATTTGAATGATAAAATCCATATTCCTTAAGACCCACCCATCTCGAGAATTCTATCCGTCCAAGGTATATTCATGATTTCCAAACAGTTTGCATTTTAACAGCGCTTTCATAAAATATCTTCCCATGAATATTTCAAATGCAACGGTGGTTGGAAAGGCATCTAGTTTAAAATGAAGGTAGGTCTTAACTAAATTAGATATAAATAACGACAAACGTATCTATTTAATTTATTTTTAAAGTTACTTCATGTAAAAATATAATGATGTAACAATTGCAATTCCTGTTTATTGAACTATACATAAATGTTACACAGCAAAGTAAAAACAAAGCGAGAACACAATTTTAGCTGTCCATAAACTTTATCCGCTCCCCTTGAAAACAACTGTTCAAGTTATCTCAACTCGAAACAAAGTTATTGTTAAATAGTTCAACCAATGCAATCACAGATAAGTACAGTAAACGAGAAGTTACTTATTGTATCGTAGGTGATTTCTACTCTATATAAATAGGCATAGAGACGATAGAATTGTATCTGAGTTGTGTTCAAACTCTCGATATACTCTACACGAATAATGTTAGCGCAGCATGCACTGCATCAGACAGCTTAATCAAAGATATTAAAGCCTTTCATTCGCGACCCGATTATAAATAGGGTCAATAGCTATACGACTGAATTAAATGTAATTTTAGATATGATTTATTTTACAAATAAATATTGCGTTATTTTCAGTCAAATTTGTTGCGCAGTTTAATGAATTACAAAAATAATAATAAGATTTAACATATATCTTTAACATATATATCCTTTGTGAATAAGACTAAATCAGTCAAAAGATAAATTTAGTCAAAAGAGGCCCAGTTCTAAGTTAAAAACATACCAAAGTCGAAAGTAAACGAAACATTTTCTTATCAGTACCCTAAAGTTACTTTTTATAAATCTATTAAAGTTAGTACAAAATATATTAATAGCTCCATAATATAGAAATTAGAGAAAGAAAAACATTTTTAAATTTATGTAATATTTATATAATCATTCTGGTAAAATAAAAATATTATATGCATTTTCGATTCCATTGTTTATTTTATTAAATGTTTTTTACCGACATATTATTGTTCTAGAAATTTTGGACTGAAACAAGAATAGATATGTATGTTTATCTTAATATGACTGCAGGCGTATTCTATAAGCCCTTATAAAGGTACTACTACACTATAAATATTTATCCTCTATAACTTATGTGTATATAGAAAGGTATCAATAATATTAATTTCGTAATCGTAAACATCACCGTATACGTTAAAATATCTACATTTCTAAGTCAAGATTAACGTTTTCCTTTCATTCAACTGTACATCAGTTAACGTCCAATCAGGGACAGTGTATTCGCAGAGCAAAAAATAACACAAACTACTATTTTTATTCACAGCCAGTTAATTAAAAAGGCAACAGTTCCAGTTCGCTAAATCAACAATAAATAACTCGTTGCTTTCTGTGTATCTTAATTTCAGATTCATTGAGCCGTATACTATAAATTAATACATAGCTTCGCAAATAATTAAATTTCAGAGATATAATCGTTCCTAAGTGCTCATGCAGAAACTTTAATTTAAAACTTACCTCAATAAGTGAAGGGTTGAAAAGCAAGTGCATTTTGTGCCATTGTCCGTCGTTGACTCTTTCTGTGTGGACTATCTGTCCTCTCGCCATTTTCACTCGTACGGTTCCTTCCAATATTTCAACAGCCAAAAAATCGGAACCGCGTCCTCCTCCAGGATTGTAAAGGATTATGGCGTTTGGTGTTATTGTCTTGAATTCTACCTGCCATCTATTGTAAGACAAACATCATAAATTAGATTTTAATGAGCAATGATCTATATGAAATAGCACTCACTGACTAATCAAGAAAACTACAAATGTCACGACCTGACAATTTCACGTAGTGTTTTATTTTATGCATGTAGGTAATACGACTAGCTAAGACGGGATTTACGAAAATCCCCCCATTTCGATTTTAAATATGGAATTTAACTGTTCCTCGATCTACATCTCTAAATTCAAAATTCGAATTCGAATTTAGAGATGTAGAATTAGACTACAATCAAAATGAGTCGGCTAAGGATACCATAACTAAACATGATTTTTAATATAAAATGTAAGTTCAGAATGAAAACACACCTTCCACCCGCTCTTGAATTTATTTTAGGTAGAATCAAATAGGCTCCTTCGTCAATAAAACTGATGTCGGCACTTAAGTCGGCGTCGAACTCCGGAGCACAGTTCCATGTTACGCCCTCCACGTGGACTGAACCACTGCGACTTCGAGCTTTCTCGATTATTTTAACCCCGTTATAGTACACCTATACAAAAGACGAAAAATAATAATAAACGATAATTTATATTCAAATTAAATAAGTTATGATTGAAAAAAATCCTACATCTTCCATGCAGCCACGAAAGTTTTCCATATGTCCCAAAAACAATTCGGAAAAATCGCCCTGCCCTCCAAGAAATATGCCGAAATGTATGTTCAGTTCAAAGAAACGTCCCGGCAACCTCTTCTTGACTACGTTGTCGTCAACCTAAAAATAATGAAGCGATGTCAATGACATAATCATCCGCCTGTCTCGACTGACTCACACTTTACACATACTCTCGCTAAAAACCTGGTAAGAACATTAAAATAATACGTTTTGAATAGACTTTTTTTATTTTAAATGTATAATGCTTTATAAGGTCTAGGATAAAAAGTTTCAAGATGTTATTTGTCGGTATTTACTAAACAATTATTGAGCGCTAAGCATCGTCACGCGTCGCGGATTTGCAAATAGCAGTTGCTAAGTGGAGGCGATGAAAGTTTATCCTCTGATGTTCTTTGAAGTAAGTCTGCTCTGTAACTTGAGCCAGACTCTTTATCTTTGGTACTTAATGATATGTATACAACGGTACCATTGGAATTAAATAAAACAATATCGTTACTATAAAGAACAAACATATTTATTAAATGTACTTGTTGTATATTTTTTTATATTGTTATTTTGGCAATTGTCTTTCTCCTGTTTATCTCGTATTTAGATAGACAAGCCTTAAAAGTAATGTGTTAATATTTATTTTATTTCCAGATAGTGTTAGGTCTTGTTTTAGTATAAAGCAAGATCTAAATATAGTTCCCTTTTTGAAATAAAACAAATACGAAACCCTAAACTAGGGAAGACTTATTAAATCTATTTATATTTTATTTTGTATAAGAAATTAAAGGTAAAAATGTAATAGTTTTAACTGCATTTATTTAAAGTGTTTTAAGGGTTATAATTATTGACGCTTTTTAAATTATTTATTATACCGTTAAGTTGGTAAGTAAGAAGTAGAAATTAAGAGGATTTTAATTACCATTTTTCCATGAACAGTTTTGATAAAATTAATAACTTATAGACATTTTGTTACTTATGTAGTTGTAGAAAACCACCAAAACATTATTTATTATTTAGTTTATAATAAATATTCTAAATACGAATTATTTATAATTATTTCATGTTTTGACTTTACTTCACTACTTTTTCGACTTTGAGTAATGAAAAATGATAAGATATAAATATACTAACATAATTTTTTTGTTTTTTTTTTTATGTTAATATTAACTGTTTTTTTAAGAAAACTTTGAATTATAAATTAAGATATGTGTACTATCAACAGCTTTCCGTCCACTCATGAGCACTAAGACATGATTTGAAGACCGAGATACAATGGTATTCGACAATTTTTTTTATAGATATTTTGTTTACAAGCTGTTGATGTTGAAGTCTTAATAACTATACCAATATTTGTGTGAAGTGCAAGATATTTAAAAGAACTAAATGTTATTTTTGCAATCAATAGTCAGTAGTTATCAACATACGGGTAGTTTATAACTACCATGTTTAATGATTCAGAATTGTTTGCGAAATTGAAATAATGAAATTTTAATGAGTGATCAGACATGTCTAGTTGGAAAACACAGTTGGTTATTTATTGAAAACAAATTTACTAGGGACCATGTTGGTCACATATGGGTTGACAGGTTTCATAGATATTATAATATAGAAAATTATGAGACTTGTATTTTACTAATCTATTTAAATATTATAAAATGTTGATGAACTTAAATTCTGTAAATCTTATCTAAGTAATAATATAATGAATATTAATGCAATTTCCATACCTTCATAGTAAGGTTGGCTTCTCTTCTGACAATGCTCACATGGTGATATTGAGTGTCATTGAGGTAAGTACCTTTTGATGAAGACAATTCACTTTCACCTGCTCCAAGGTTAATGTGCAACTTTAACCTACCACCTTCAAGCCGAATCTAAACAATTAATAGAAATTTAACAAACGAAAATAACTCCTACTTCATCAAAAATAAGATTAATTCTCCCATTTTTAATATAAATATATTATTGTAAACAAATTTTACAAACCATGCAGTAATCAGTTTTGCCTGCAGCTAGCAGTAAGAGGGCATCAGAAAGATGAGTACGAAATCTAAAACTTATATCGGTAATTCCTTTGGCTTCTTGAAGTGGGTAAGAGATATGGCTAGCACCATAGAAGGACGCTAAAAATAAACAAAAATCGAATATATCGTTTATAATAAATGTAATAACTTTGAAGTTTTGTACACGCTAATAAAAATATTTACTTTATTAAGTTTGGCTTATGCACTCACCTTTATCGTAAGCCAATCCAAAAGAAACGAAACACAATATAAACAGAAGTTCCATCTTTACCAACGCGCCGGCATGAATTTATAGTATTTTAAAGTAATTAGAACATATGGCTGATATACTACAGTATAAGTTGTGTAGTAATTTATTTTGCAACTTATATTGTTATAAGGTATCGAAACATTCTTAAAATCAACAGAGGTGGCATCTCTTACAAAAAACAAACATTAATTTCTTAGAAACTCTTCGATACTCATTATAACACTTTACAGCATACAAAGATAGTTAAAAAAAAATAATCCCAAGTCACTACGAAAATAAATAAAATAGAAAGTTAAACCAAAATCACAAGCCTAACCGCTAACGTCAATAATATTAACATGGCCGCATCTCAACCTGACACAGTCTCAAAGTACGGACTACAGATAAAACGAATCTCGCTAAAGCCGTTCCCTAAAATCTGAACTTTAGCGAAAGCTAAGGCGACGAGCAGCGTCTCTGTTTCTCGACTCAACAATGCGATCTGGCGACTGACAGTTTTATAATCAGCCGTGGTTCGCTGTCGTCTGTCGTAAAAATACCTTTGACAAATTGACAGATATGAAACAGATTCAAAAGATGCACAGAGTCGTTTGAACTAGTAAAATATGATCTTCATGAATAGACAATATAGACTGTTTATGCTGCTGCTGTCATTTAAAGTCATTTTAATCAAAAGAGTAAAAAATAGTTAACAGTTCATTCAAATGTGTAGTGGGTAAGATAAATAGTACATAGACATTTCTGGACACACCTAATAACTGTTAGATATTTTCAAGTGCCTTCTCTAATCAAGTGGTTAATATTAATTTATTCGTCTATGGATGTTATGTCAGACTGATAATGTTATAGACGAATGGGTAGCGTGGCTGTGTGTAAATAATTAAAGGATTTGGCACAAGATAAACACTCGATTTCTGAGAATAAATATTTTGTTTCTAAAGAATAAAATTTATATGTTTTTATTTCTAAACATTGCTAGTTTACTTAGCCCTATTTTATTTCTAGTTTAATGAGTGAATGAATACAACATATGCATCAGCCATGTACAGAAATGAGAAAACAATGTTATGATTCTTCGTTCAGTTCTGTTCAATGGTTTTTAGATTGTGAAATAACGAAGTGCAATACGAATCTTTGAGTTATTTATGAAATTGAGCGTTTTTTGAAAAATATATCAAAGCGTGGCTCATTTTAGAAAATTAAAATTATTCATAAACTGGTTGTAGTTTGGTTTGATGTAGCCGCTATTTGATCTTAAAAATTGTCAAATTACATTTAGTTTACTTTTTTAAATGATTGAACTTGTAATGATAAAATGTGATATGATAAAATTATACTGAGTGGCATTTTATTTCATAGAAACTTTTTATCTATTTTCCCCTAAAAGAAAACAATTAAGAAAACAATTGCAATAGAATCTTTGGATTTTCGTAGATTTTATTAATTTTAGTCCTGGCTGTCTTGGTGTCAACAGTAGTGCCACTCGATGCTATAGAATATCGAGAGTCGTCCTGTAATTCATTGGCTTGGGCTTGATTAGACAGCATGAAGCACAAGCAGGGACACAAGTGCTATTAAATTAATTGACCTCAATTCGAGGCTCATACTTGAAAATATACTTTTTTTTTTTAACTTGGGTGCTGTCTAATTTTTTTACGAATAAAAATACTCCTGGCTAACTGATCTATCAACGCCAGTCCAAACTGTTGGGGTTAGAAAGACAAGTTCCTTTTGCGATGCGACGCACTAATATGAACACGGGAAGGAGGATATGTTTTAGCACCAAAATTTATAACTTGTATTTCTTTGGAAAGTTAATGTTTGCTACCTATAGTTGGACTATTTTTAATTTTAAAGCTTATACCCTCTCCAGAACGATTCTGTTTACACGCTGCTACAATAGCTGTTGGTACATAGACTTATCTGTGCGTGGTATACTCCCAAATGTTGTTGTTTAACAAAAAAATATATGTAATTATATATAAAAAGGTATGGATAGACAAAATAATAAAAAATACAATACTCAAAATTACAAAACCTTAAAACATTTGATATTATTTTTTAATTATAGCTATCGCATACTTGTTTGTGCATTTGCGTATATGTCAAGAATTATAGCTTCCAATAGTATAAACCAAATTGAGTGTGGTTTTTAAACAAAAGCCTTATTTGTCGAGATGGTCCTTAGCTATGTTTGGGAAAATAAAAAGCGACTCCCTCTAAGATAATCTCATTATAAGTAGTGGCAGGATTACAAGCAATATTAAAGCTTAATATTCGGATATTTTGGTTTAATTTGTTAATATATTAACAGATTTGGAAAGAGAGAAATCTGTTTCATTACGAAAAGTGTGCGTGTAATGGTGGGGGTAGCGCCATCGTAGTCTGCCAGTAATACCTGTAATATCAGTCTAAAATCTATGAAAAACATTAAATTAAATATTTCGACATCACTTGATACTGCTCCACATTTAATTAAAACAAATATCTCAGTATAGTTCCCAAGAAATTTATTAAAATAATAATACCGTTTTAGAGTTTTAAAAACTTTACATAGTTCTCTTGGCCATAGAATACCATACAATGATAAATGGGGCCCATAATCCGACTCCATAAAAAAATGCAAATACAATAGTTAATGTATATCTGAAAAAAGAAATCAATAGTAAATTACTGCAGTTTTATATCGAAAATACTCCAATAAAATAATACGACAGGTTAGTTCTTTAACGACTGTACTTTAGTAAGTTAAATCTATTACATACTATTAATTTAAATCTACTAAAATTACTTTATAGTATAGTAAATACCTGCTTGTAACAATGAAAGGCATATTATCGAATGGCAGGGTTGGTTCATCAGAATGAAATCTTTTGCTTTGTAAAGGAGCTTGTGTGTTTCCAAGAATATTACGAACACGTGTGGCTCCAAACAGTAAAGATCGTAAGCGAATCATTTTTATTAAGACGTATTTTAAGCACCTATCGGTTAAAACCTTTAAATACCTTTAAAAACCTTTGAGACGTATTCGTTTCTAACAATGACCAATAAGTATTTGAAATTATGTCAATTTGTTTTTATTATTCCTTAAGCATAAAATGATGGATGATCAAAGAGGTTCAATGACGTTGATGAAACTATAATTTTGGTAAATTTAAAATAAAAATAGAGCCATCTAGGTTTTATTTCATAGATCTCGATAAAAGGTACCAATCAAGATATCTAAAGGCCTGATATTACATATAACGCCATCTACTTTGTAATAAATACAATGCTACGGTAAACTTCCCAGTATAAGTCCAAATGAAGTGATCACGGAGAATATAGATGGCTCTGGTTATTACTTATATCAAATTTCCATTATTCTTTAAAAATATTATTTACACTATATACTTAAATAAGCAGCCGAATGGAGTATGTTTAAGTGGATGCTCAGATTAATGGTTTAAAGAGTATTATTACCTTATTTACAAAAAAGTTATTTTGTATGATACAGTCTTGAAAAGGCTATGAAATTCATAAAGGAATGTTTAGCCTAGGTTTTCTATAGAACTACCAATCGGATTTCTCGCCATCTCTATATTAGTGCCGTCAAATAAACAAATTCTTCAGCGTTATTTTATTATATTATATTTAAATATAAATAATTCTCTGTATCACACATTATATGATAAATAATGTCGGAAGAGAAGTGTTTCGGATTTTAATAGGTTATTTATTAAAATGACACAAAATACTGGCATTTAAATATTATTTTTGTTTTTTTTTTCTTTAATCGGGCGCATTTGTTATTTTATATTGCTTGATATAATAAGGACACTGTTTCTGGTCTATGTAAATAGTACCAGCTAAGAATATTACAGAAGGAAATCTTGACACCTTAATCAAGGAACTTTTTAACTTAACTAAATGAAAATATGTATAAATCGTAAAATATATGTAAAAAAACTGCGATAATAATAAATAAATACTTTAAGTACGACCGAGTGTGGTACATATAAGCACTTAATGTAACTTTAATTCATAGTGTGGTGCGTTTTTACAATTGAACACAACCGGCCGTCTCTTTTGTGTGGTATCTTTAATTTCAAACGCAATCTACTGTATATACCTACTTTTAAATTGGTCTTTACGCATTAGAGCAGTGATATTATTACTAAAAGAATAAAATTAAGATGACACTGATAATCAATAGTTATTACTTAATTTCTTGTACATTGACCGTGCCTATCCGGCCTATTTATAAATATGCTTTTTAATAAAAAGGTTTTATAATTATTATCACAAATATTTTATTGTATTGTATTGTATGGGGTGTATTTGGTTTGGTTTTGTGCTATTCTTATGATGCAATTAGTATTTAGTATTCTTACATTGCCTTTTTGATTTTTGTTTAAAAGCGTAACTAGTCTCATATGGTATAGTCTATTAATTAGGTAATTCTTAACTAATAAAATGGTAAAAATATATAATTTACTACAGGCCCTTAAATTATTACTGTGAATATTTTTTTATCATAGGTATATTTATTCTTTACGAGCAACAGTTGAGTTTTGAATATGAATTTTGAATTGTTATTCATTTAGATTACAACCTTTAATTCCGTTCATATAGAAGGAGTGTTATAAATGTCTGTTTACCCGGTCATTGATACTCCCGTGAAATTTCTAAATTTTCCTTTTCAAAGCACGGTGTGAATTCTATTTAGCAGCTTCCAATGTATGCACCTTTCAACCTTCCACATATACAAGGTGTGATTGATTGAATAAGATACTAAATACAGTGCAACCTTAATATAACGAACCTCAATATAACGACTTCCTCGATATAACCAATTTTCAGTAATCCCCTAAAACTGTCCATAAGAATTAATATAATATAGGTATACCTTTACATTACGATAAAGTATAACGTCCATGTATGTGACCCTTAATCCCATACTATGAGATTCAGTCACGACAGGTTTTTACCTCTTTATAACAAATTTTAGACCAATCTTACCTCAAAATAACAAACCTTAGTTAAACAAATTACTTGTTATAACGAATATTTGCTTGTCCCCTTGCGATTTCTTAAATCGAGGTTGCACTGTATGACGTTATAGCATTAGTCGTCCACTATATTTCGTCCACATTACAAACTACCTTCAATGCTACTGTCACCTAGAGATAAAAAGAAAGTTGGCGTCACGGGTGTATACAAAATATATTGTGATTACTGTAAATGTGACGAACGACACACTCTTTTGAACATCAATATAAGGATCACTGAACAAAGGTATATTTTAGGTTTCGGATTTATACCACCTACAGATTTTCACCATATTCCATCGCGACAAAGCATCCACCCTCACCATCTCAACAGCTGGTGTTCCACCAATGTGCGCTTCTCTAGAAGCTTTCTGCTTCGCATGACGAATATGTGGAACAAATTGGTGCCTAATTTATTTCCGGACCGATACGTCATTCAAACCTTCAAGAAAAGAGCATATTCCCTTCTAAAAGGCAGGCGACGCACTTGTAGCTCCTAAGTTGCAGATGTCCATGGGCGACGGCAGTCGCTTAGGTGACCCGTCTGCTCGTTTGCCTTCCTATACCATAAAAAAGAAGATATACAAAATATTATATATCTGGACTGTAAAGGCTCAGGGATAAGGAAATACGTTTTAGATTCGGGAATGGCTTATTAAATACGTTTTGACTTAACATCCGTTTTATATATTGAACGAGTGACGAAGACCTTCATGAGAGCTCCGAAGACGCTGCAGCCTCTTATGCGACCGCCACCATGGTCAAAATGGTGTTAATCCTTTGAAAAATACAGAGTACCCATCAGGTAAACCTGAGAATAAACCACAGGTAACCTGTTATCTCCTATCTTCTGCCTATATAAAAATGATATTTTTAAAAATTTTACGAGATATTGAAAACAATAAGTTATGTTGAACTAAAGAAAAATATATCACATCGTAGATTTTTTCCCTTAAAAGGAGAGAATAATGGGTAGATATAAACATAACATTATATATTTAGGTATATGATTTTACACTTTAATATTTAAAAAAAATATTAACAAGTTTTGCAGAACAATGATTAAAGAACAATAGTTGGGAAAAGGGTGAAATAATGAACGTAACGACATTTCATTTGTTTTATTCATTTTCAAATACAATAACATCTATACAATGGTACTCTACGACTAAATGGTTTTAATATTTCGACACATGCAATAAATAAATCAAAATCACAATAAATTAATAAAAATGTAAATAAAATTTAATAAAATAGTTATAACATTTTAAAACTGACTGTTATGTTTTATTATGAAATCACAAATGGTAACTGATTTGGTAATGACGCCCAAAAGGGAAGTAATGTAGATGGCTTAAAATGTTCCTCTCTTGGGCAACGACAGAGCCAAATGTAAAGGAGTTATAAATGTTACGTCACTGTTACATCTGTCAATGTCATTAAATAAAAAATACATGATGGAAAAACACATTCATGGTTATAAATGAAACATGATAAAATAAAGTTCAACGTACATTTTTTTAAACGCCATGTTGAAATTTGTGTTCAATATAAAGATTAAAATAAATAATAATAATTCCAAAATATACACAAGAAATTACGTTCAATTGAATAATATATTTCCTACAATAGTGTTATAATAGTACGATTGCACTTTTAATAATATCTACTTTATTTACATTTCAGCAAGTTATTTTATTTTCCATTATTTTAAATTTAGCCGGCTGAATGCGCCATTTAGGAAACACAGATTACCAACTGTAGAATATTACTAGCTGACCTTTTCTGTAAAATATTTGCTTTTTACTTTATGTTATATTTTTCAGTGGAATTTAAAACTTTATATCTGATTAACGCATCCATATTGATTACTAAAATATTTTCTAATAGTTCTATTTAAAGTTCAAAAATGTTGGTTGTTTTTAAATTATAAATCCAATTGATTTGAAAGTAGAGTGATTTGCTCTCTTTATTTTTATACGAAACATTTTTTTGTTAAACAATGAAATAAATCAAGAAATTCTTATACAGTAGGTACTGCCTTTGACGAAAGGTTTTTTAAGAATTACAAGAGATCTTAGCGATCAGAGATTTCTGAATACAAATGGAATGGCACGTTTTATTTCTACTCTCTATAAGGAAAATACATTTAATTTTAATAGTTTTCTTCGCTTTTCTTCATCCTTTTTTTTTTGTTATACGTTAATACTACACTTATTATATTTATACAGTTTCATATTGAAACAATCACCATTTTTAAATGACATTCTTTAGCGACAAATATTTATTACGAAAATGTTAAAACTACAACAAGAGACAGATCGTCAGTCTATTTTATTAAAATGTATCGTCGAATTTGATAAAATGTATACAAGATATACTTTCTAAGTGTTTTCACCTGATGTTTAAAATGTTAGGTAGGTATTATAATTAATATGTAAGTATTTTCTATGATATACTGCGTTTTACCGCATTGTAATTTTAATATGTATTAAATTGTTTTACGCTTTATCAAAAGATGGATCTAATATATTTTTTTATATTGAATAGGTTACACAATGAATAAAAAATCAATATTTATATCCTAAATAAATAATATACTTCTACTTAACCAATGAGTATCTATTATTTACAATCTTTGATAAAAGACTAGGCCCGCTGCAAGCGTCTCCGAAACAATAAATTAATTTATAATAAACTAACTAAATAATATGTTTTTGGTGACTTAATCTGAAAAATATATTAAAATTATATGCGATCTGTTTCGAATTCCGCATCATCAAATTTAATACTTAATATAACTTAAATTTATGTTTAAATTACCATACATGGATAACAAAACAAAGCAAATGAATACAATGTCTCTCTATTCACAATAAAATATTTAGGTATTTACCAAATGGTTTCATTAACGCCAAAATGTATATTAAAAAAATATGACGCTCATTTCGGCTACTGGTATGTTCGGTGTATCATATGTTGTCGTGATTTTGCATCGTTTCAATAAGTCGGTCATGCGTAGTGCGGGTAGGAGCCTAGATGTGACGTGACGTGGGGAGGGGCCATCGAATGAGGGGAGTAAAGGTTGCCGCCACCCCCTCCCCAATTACTCCATGACGCTGACGGGAATATTGACGCTGTAACAAAGTTTTGCTAACCTAAGTTAATATAAAGTGTACAGATATTATAATTTAAACAACTCAGTCTTCACTTAAATGCCATTAAGGAGAGGTTTGCTATTTGAAGTAGTTGGAAAATCCTTTTCAAGTGGGGATAGTCAATTCAGATAGTTGGACGAGTTGAACACTTGCGTCAATCAGTTTAAAATCAATTCGCAATAAAGTTCGCTCAATCGCATTGTTACACGTTACCACCACAAAAGTTATAAAACGATTTTACTTAATTCCTGTAAAAGTAGAAAGTTATAAAAGTCACATAAGGGAACCCCTTTTTCTGTCTAACTATAATAATTTTCCTCAATTTAGTCTGACTTATATTTATAGATATATTTATTGTAATACTGATAGATATTGTTTTTTATTATAGATATAATAAATTTCTGTCTTATGTAAAAAAGAAACATTCAAAGTGCTGTAATTCTAAATAGTTCGAATTTGATCCCTCAATGCAATGTTTATTCCATTAAGTCAAGAACGTGAAGGCGATCCATGGCTGTGACATCCCGTTTCGAGCAGCGTGTCAATATTTGTCCAGCAAGTGTACACTCTACATTAGCATTGAATGCAGATTATATTTGGAACTGCGCTTGAAGGGTGCATGACATTAGCTAACCCAACTTGCAGAGGTCTTTAAGAGGCAAGTTTGTTTAAGGAATCCTATTCATGATGGAAGTGCAGAGAGTTACTTTGACTTGAAAACTTAAATTGTAACGATTTATAAGTATGAAATGATCAGGTAAATACGTAATTTATAACTTTTATGGAAATCATTATAATAAATTAGTCGCAGATTTTTCGCTTTTAATATAAATATTGTTTATTGTATAATATAAGATTTACCTGTAGATGTCGGCATGGCAGCATGGGGAGCCATGAAAGACGACAGCTTAGCCGAATGATGGTAAGAGCTCATAAAGAGATCGCTCTGGTACTTATAGGCGGGGTCGCTAGCCGCTGGTTGTGTTGCAGCAGCTAGCCCTTGGAAATCGAACTTGTAGGCATACCGTTTACCATGGACCTTTGTCATTATATTCTTGTCGTAGTAGTATCTGTACAAATAGAACATTGTTAAAATGGCTAACATTTTTGTGGAATTATCAATCAACGTGATAAAAGATGTTTATTATAAAAAAAGTCGCAATAGACACGCTGAGCATAAATGGGTACCCAAAATCGCATCGCTGTAGATATATTTTGAAGAAATTACGATATTTTTACCTCAGGGCCCTACTAAGCTTATCGTAGTTCATGTTTGGTTTGGATTTACGCTCTCCCCACCGACGGGCCACTTCGTCTGGATCCGTGAGTTTGAACTCCCCGTTAGTTCCTTCCCAGGTGATGCAGCCGGCGTTGCTCGAGTCACTCAGGAGCTCCAGAAGAAACTGCCACAGTTGGATTTGACCAGATCCTTGTGGAAAATAATCAATTAGAGAGATATATACATATAAAGAGAAAGATATAAGTGTAAATTAATACGATGATCGTATTTTGTCACTATTCAATGGTTCCCTTAAAAGAATTATATATTATAACAATACAATATAGTTAGTTAATGACGCATGCTATTTTCACAGATTTTATTATCAATTGCAGTAACTCTGTCATTAGAGGGTCATAGAGTGCAGTTACCGCGCCCGGGGCTATCCTGTATACAATGAAGGGACGGCTGCCTTACTGTCGGAAATATTACATTTCTTTAGATAGCTTGGCGACATTTTATATTTTTATCTAATATTTTTTTTTACAAACCATTTACAAACCATAATATATTATTATATTATTAGGTTGAAACTATAAAAAAAATATTTAGGCAATCTTCCAGTAACTAGATAATATAATACAAATGCTCTCGAATTTTAATTACTTTCCGAACTGAAAGACTGAAATTGGTATACTTACAAATATTAGATACAGGATTTATAAATCCTTACTAGAGCCAGGAACTCATTTCCGGCTCAGTATCGTAAGGTAAGTAATTTTAAACGACGAATCCATTTCTCAGTGAGGTTTTTAATGGACTGTTTAATCTAGAGGCAGCGAAAGATGTTCAAGGGTCATAGCTCTGACACTCCTTTATCTCTGACTATTCTATAAGTAGCTAATAACGATAATATATAGAAAGATGTACGGCATTGTATGTACTTAATATATTTTACAATATTATGTTTAATTTATTAGACAATCTCGCTGAGGGTTATTAGGATTGGAAAAGATAATCTATTTAGATTTAGAAAGTCTAATTAAAATGTATTACTTGTTTAAGTGGTTTTTAATTTAATTGGTTATGTACTTACAGATAGAAAAAATCATGTTAGAATATAATTAAACTGTTTAATAAACTTATGTTTGTTAATCTTACTGACTGAAATATCTGAATTTAATAAACTGATGTGATAAAAAAAATCTTCATTTTGTAAGGATTCATGAATTAATTTTATTTTCAAACATGTTATGAATATGGTGGTAACAAAAGTTGTTCCTTTAACACGAAAGGTAAGAATTGCTTGGAAATAGATATTCGATGTCCCATGTAGAAATGTATTAGGTATAATGGGCAGGGAACCCACGAACATGTTGCGATATTGGGCGGCTATGTTACGAACACGCACGACTTGAGCCGAGTGCATCCGAGTGGAACGGTAACGTCAGCAAAAATAGAAATAAAAGTTATCTGTCGTTCTGGAGGTGCAAAATTTGTTTTAAATATGTTGGAAGTATAGCTGAATTGAGTATAGTAAAATACATTGAACAATAAGTAAGTATAAAATGTTATAATTCTTAAGATCATTAACGGAGTGACACTATCCAAAACACTCCCACTGCACACGCAATCACTAACACAAATTTAGTTGAAACTAAAATAAACTATTGATGTTTTTTTTCAGACGCTACCTCAAAAAGGCTGGTTCACACGAGCGTAGCATCCCAGTGATTTATTCGCTTATCGATTATATTTAAGTCAAAATGTTTTTACTCGCCTCTCGCCTCATTCGGGAAGCTTGAGGCATTGTCTGATATGCGCCATCGGTTTTACGACCTACAATTAATCCTCCATTGACGTATAGCTATGTACTTTATATGCTGCCTTACAAAAGATTAATGACAAATTATATTGATATTACAAGTAATAATAATAATAAACACTCACGCTACGTTATATGTAATGAGAAAACGCGATAAAATATGCGACTTTTATAGATAATTTTGAAAACAGGTAAGTCGAGCGTGTGAACGGGCCTGCCACGTGCCAGTGTGTCTCACGAACAACACGCGTCTACGCATTATGTAGCTTAATTATATGCTTACACGTAGCTCAGGTAATTTACTTTATTATTTCCAACTCATTATTCTATCCTTGGTGTTGACTCACGCAAATTATTGTTTCTGATAAAATTAGTTTCGTCTTAATCTTAAATATTGCTTAATATTTAAACAAAAAGCACAACAAAATAGGAATTGAGCACTCACTTTTTTTAATTATCACCTTTTAATGTAGATATGATCATTGAGCATTTGAAATGACCCCTGGAGGCAAGTGAGTAGCGTGACCCTCTCCGCGATGTTGTCGGCCCATTATCATTTTGACTTTCCAACAATAGGGTGGGTTCAAACAGATAACGTATAATATTAACTACTCCGTGACGCTTTCCCACATTTAAGTGACTTATCTACGCCATCTTGAATGTAAATCAAGTTTAATAAACCTCTTGAAAGTTCTGTGTCACGAAGAGAAGAATGTATTAATATAAGTGTCTTTGTTATTGGAAAATATATACAATAAAATCTGTCTGTCTGGTTATACATTTTGTTTAAAAAATGTATTAGAATTCTTTTTATTTCTATAAATTATAATATTTTAAAATATTTCAAGAACAAATTATTTATTTTTTTAATCATTTTAATGATCAGTAATAGTATAAGAGTGTTTTGTCGAAAATAAAAATGGTATTTGGTAATTGAAGATACAATTTAATTAATTATCTTTACGTATATTAAGATTTAATGACCCTCCATAGACCTTAAAGATGGCTTTAAATAGCCCCTTAATGTAATATTTATTTGATAAACTGTGTTAGTATTGTGTTTTTGTTTGTTTTTGTAAGTCTCACCTGAATTTGCTAGGCGACTGCTGGTCGGCCCAAACATTTGATATGGATCTGAAACAAAATCTAACGTTACTTATATATAACTAGTCCAACTGGTCTGATTTTCATTATGACCGGGATTCAGTTCAAAAACACAATTCAGTGAGAGAGTAGTTGAAACAAGAGAGAGAGAGAGAAGGAGATCTCTCTCCTCCTCTCTCTCGAAAGAGCTATGTTCGTTTTCAATATCCTGTGTTCAGAGGATTTCACCTTAATTGAGAAACATTATAGTTACACAAAAAGATGATTTGATAAGAATTTTGAAACGCAGTTTTTCAGTATGTTAAAATATATTATGTTAACTTCAGACATTAAACTATTTAAGAAATCTAAACAATTAGGTACGTATTTTTGCAATATAACTAACTTACAATGTAAAGGCGTTTAGTAAGTTATAATAATTAATATTGTAGATAATAGAATAACAAAATCTGGTTCTAGTTTATTTTAGTAGCATCCTTAATTTAAAAAAAAATATATTTTTTACATATTTACTAGAGTAATAGCATAATATTGAGATATCTTTATTTCAACACTATTTTGTCAAAAGTAATATTAAATGTCTACAAATATATCAGTAGAGAATTTATAAATCTCATATACCTAACGATCAAATACATAATGAATTAAGTCTAATTATATTAAAAACAATAATTGACAATAATCCGTTGTTTCTAGTTGATAAGCAGTATTATCCACAAGTAAAAATAAAAAGATAAAAATGAATATAAAAAGATAAAAATGAAAATAAAAAGGAATATAAAAAGATTTTACTAACTTGGTGTTACTTGACATTGGCAGAATATTCCATACATCATAGTGAATGAAGCCATAACTTAATAAAAAAAAATAAGCAATATTATCTCTCTCTTATCTATTGTGTGCTCGTGAAAGAGATAAAACATGGCACTTTTGACAGATATATCTCATCCGATGCTGACATCGCATTGAGATGAATTCAATGTTATAGGAATAGAGTTGGTTCAGGAATCTATAGACTATTAAATGACAACAAAAGCACATTCTTGTGCCGTCTGTTTGTGCATCTACGTCGCTGTACGAAGACAAAAACAAATATCTTTTACGTAACGACGTTCTTGCTCGAGTACCATTGTTGCTTTTAATATATAAATATATATAATGTATAAAAGTAATATATCTATAATATGTAATATATTTTTTATTATTTCAAGGCTTTGTGTTAAATAATAACAGTAACCATGACTACAGTTCAAAAACAAATACACAAAAAAAATCCGATACACTGCATAGATTGCATTTAAAATAGTCGTAATGAGTTCAACGTGCAGCCCTCAGAATTACCATAGATAAACTGGCTACCAATTGCAGGGTAGTCCACAACAAGATTTACATTTCCCTATCTCCGGCTATTTTGTTCCTTATATAAATACACGGTAGAACTATATTCGTTTAACTATATTCAAAGTTAGTGACTTCCGGTAAGGTTTTTAAATACTTTTCCTTTTTTAGTGTAGGTAGACAATTTATCTTTCTTATCTTCCATACATCGTTGAGGAGATAGTCTTTACTATATACTATTTATTTACTTATGGGTATATAAAATATCAGTAAGTCTAAGTAGAATAAATATTCTATGTATTGGTAAAATATATCTATTAGTAGGTAAATACCTATATAAATATATCTATTAGTAGGTAAATACCTACTAATAGATATATTTTACCAATACATGGAATTTAATTAGCTGTTAAATTTGTTCAATAATAATGACTCTTCATTATAAAAACAGACAAAGAGACTGAAAAATATTTTTTGAAATTTTTTTTCTGAAATTAAGTAATTTAAGCTTTAAATATAAGTGGAGTAGATCCTATATAATATATGTATCGAATAGTTTTTATTATATGGAAATTATTTTGAAATGAATAAAACAAAATATTCGCTATGAATACATACATTTTAAATAAAAAAAAAATCAATACAGAGCTCGTAAAAAACCATTTATTCAAGTGACCAAGAGTCCTACGCAAAATTATAGCAATAAGAGTAGGGGTGTTCTAAAAAATACAAACTAAAAGAATCATTAATACCTCACAATAAAGGTTACAGTGTCTTGTTGTATTCGGTACTTACAAATTGAAACAAAAGCTTACCCCAGTCATAAAGCATGGCTTTGTTAATATTATAATATTGTAATAATTGTTAACGACGCCCGGGTTACTGCTGGGTTATAAACCGGGGAGCTGTGACAAATCAACGCCATGACTAATATATTCGAATATGCCATAAGAGCTTCAACACTTGCAAAAGCACACACACACACACAGACATTCATTTTTATTTTTTATCTTACACTAGTTGTAGCCAGGGACCTCATCTGCTCCTCTTACCCGTTTTAAATAATAGTACATCATCACTTAAAATTTGTACAGTTGCTAACTTAGAACAAATATAGTTGTTAAACAGTTAAGGCAGATGTACAGTTGTGTTGCGGTTACTAGAGACGCATTCAGTCATGACGGTGGATGACGATTTAACAAGACTGATCTGATCATAGATGGCGGCGGACTTCCTTAGAAATGACGTTTGCCTGGGTGCAGCTCCCAGAAACGCTGTTAAATGCAACTTTAACAGCGCAGTTAATAACTAAAAGGTATGGCGGATGAGGATCGAGCTGTAGAACAGGGATAGAAAATATAATACACTACATAACATAAATAACGTATCCTTAAATCACACTTAACACGCATCACGCCGCAACAATATGAAATAGTGTTATTCTTACTTAATTATATTCCGAGGACTTAAAATTACATAATGAATATTTAAAAAAAAAAACCTTAATTAATTTTAATTGCATAAACGCTCACAAAAACCAATAATCCTTAGTTGATTGGATTTCATAGAGCCTCAGAAATATTCCATTTCCATGTAAGTCCATCTTCAGCACGTTGTATATTTATTGCTAATTCGGATATCCTGGTTCATAGAAATAAATGTCCCAGTCCATTTCACCCACCATGTCCACTGGTAAGAACCACTCGTAATAATAATATATGAAACGTTTTCTAGTGTGACAGAATACAATACGGGCTACGCATATTTGAAAAGCGAAAGCCGTGCTTTGAAATAGATCCGCTTCATAGGACGTACTTCTTATAACTATACATGTAGGAACTCTTTCGACATTCAACCATCCCTGCGAAACGGGAATATATAAAGTTACCCTGAAAACGCTTTAAGCAACGTGGCCCTTCTTGGGAGTCACAAAATAATATAATTTAATAAATATATAATAATAATTTACCCTGATTATAATTTTTCCTTCAACTTCCTTGTGACTAAGGTGAGTTTTGGTCTTTTCTATCAGTTCCCGCCCTCTACAATTTCCAAACGAATAATTGCTGTAAATTAATTCTAAAATCAATGAAATATTATACTGTTATTACGGCTATATATATTTATATAGAATTTTTTTTTTTTATTATACCCGGGGTTGGTTCATCATTCATTGTTGAATTAGTATCATTCGATGTCGAGTTACTTAAAGGCTTGAGAAATTTCCAACAATATAGCTCTGCAACTGTATAATATAAATTTTAGAAGTACGAGTCAATCAGTATACATTATACAATTGACGAAGTGATCATTAAAACAATATTAAAATCCACAATGAAAATATTACCTAAGCAAATATATATATGAATAATATAATATTTCATATTTACTATAAAAAACGAAGTAATTGGCACAAACGTTTCACTTGCCTGTCTAAAAGAATGAGATGTATTTTATTCAATGCTCCTATTTATATTCAGACACGAGACAAATGTTTAATAACAATTCATTGAATGATACATCGCGTATTAAAATACTTTTCTTATTAAAAGTTAACAAGCTTGTTCAGTGAACGGATTGATTTTTATAAAATAAATGACAAAAACCATATTTGAGAACAAAATAATGCAATGAACGTTGATAATAATTACTATGTAAGTATTAGAATAATCTGTAAAAAAATATTGTTTTCATATATTTGTTTTGGTTGGCGAAGGATGAAAATTTTTGTCCCTATTCAGTTTCATCGACAACAGTATTGACATTTCTTCAAAAGATAAAGATCACACTTGTGATAGTCTATGACTAGACACACGAGATAATATTTTAAAATCATATAGTTTCATATGAGATGTGTATTGGAGTCAAAGGTTTTGTGTTCCTGATTCAATCATTGTATTTTTATTAAAAACACACTGGCTATCAACAACTTCAATCTACCAAACACTAAAATGGCTGTTATTTTTTTTTGGAAATAAAATGTGTTATTATTTAATATATTTCATATCATATTTGTAATCATATAAATATTTTCTGTAATCATATAATGATTGGTTTATTGTTATTCTTAACCAATGTCTCATAATAAACAACCAGTCATAATATTACAAACAATTTGTTCGTTATATAAGTAGCTATAAATAACTGCAGTAATCTTAACATTGATTAAATCAAAGGTAAAATAGTGTATTCAAATTATGGTTCCTCAGTATTTTGTTTAGTTTTTGTTTAGTTCTTTTAACTTGAAACATTTCTTCAATTTGTTTCACTCACACACACATAAACCTCAATTAGAAAAAGGCTTTTCGGTTTAATATATATTTATATATATATATATTCACATTACCATTTTAGAAAGTGCCGTTTTTTTACCAAGGCTGTAAGAAAATGTTTTATTTTTTTTGTAAATGATTACGTTAAATAGCCACACCATTAATGAAATTATTTTTAAAAGATGGTTTTTAAATCTATAATACCAATATGTATTAAAAGTCCTTAATTTCCTCAAATCATCGTAATAAATTTACGTATAATTTATTACACGTGTTTGAGTACGTAGGCCTTAAAATAGTAACAAGCATTACAAAAAACTATTTATAATCAAAGAACCTTCAACTTGCGCAAGTTGTTAGATTAAACTACAGGTAAAAGTACAGGTAAACCGAATGAGATTGTTAACAACTTGTAACAAAGTCAGTATTCATACCTTCATATACTACCAAAAAGGTAACTACATATATATATATATATATATATATATATATATATATATATATATATTTTCTTCGTTCTTATTTTGGGTTCGAAGGTACAGAATAATAATAATATGTCATATGTAACGTTTAGATACAGAGCCTGTATGTAAAATAATTAATTATTTATATTCACAAAATGAGACGACGACATTATTGTTTTTAAATATTTATTCTGATTTGTGGTTCAGATGATATATTTATCTTATTATATATTGATCTATACATATAAATAATTTGTAAATCGAGATTTATTGTGTTTCAAAACTTTTTAATAGTGTATGCTTACAGAGGAACAATGTAGCCGCTACTTTACAGGAAATGCTTATGAACTAAAATTTATTTCTTGAATTCGTTTTTTATTACTCAGTTCTAGATAATGATACAAACGTTAAAAAGTCACATAGATATTTTTAAAAAAAAATAACAATATATGTTTTTAATAAATTAAAAATGAATGTGGACGATGGAAATGACAGAGTTAGATGCCACTACTTTTTGAGTAAGCTTTCGGACAAAAATATTTTGAGAATTACAAAAAAAATGCTAAATTAGTCGAAAACTTTATCAATGGTTAGTTTTGATGGCCCTGGAGTTTTGCATTATATTTTAAGTTAAAGTCTAAATTTGTTAATAAAATGTGTGATAAGGTTAGTCAGTTATTAGTTAGTTAGTGACTAAATTTTCTTATCATATCAGTTAATGTCATCTGTAGATAAATAAATAAATTGAAAGAAGATAATAACAGAATAAAATCACTGAAATGAATGGAAACTGTAAATAATATACATATAATATTAAATATTAATTTAGAATATCTCACGCCGTATAAAAAATGTAAAAGGAAGCTATGAAATCTAAAACTAACATTTTGGAATATTGTCTTGTAAAGGTAAAACAGTAAAAATAAAATTAGTAAAATAATGTTGTTTTCATCCTTCCAGGATATAAACACCAAAACAGCTAAACATAAGTGCCGGTTAGTAAACAAATAATAATTGATTGACAGTTTAAATAAGCCGGACAGGTTAGCTCGGCACCATTACAAGTATTACCATTCAAACGTTACCATGGAAAGATTATCGAGATTTAACACAATTTTTAGATTATTCTTGATTTTCTATCTGGGTAAGTTGAACAGGCTATTTTGTGTGTATGTTATACCATTTTTAATTTAAGAATTAAATTGTTATTTTCGTTGAATAAAGTAAGACCTAATAATATAATTGATATTTAATAATTTGTCACATAGCAAGTACTGTAGGTGGATGGAAAGCGGTACCAGCGAACCAAGCCACGTACGCAGTTCGTTCGAGTTTCGGTCGGGCTGCGGAAACAATGTCCGACGAATTTTTACCCCGAGGTAAGATGGATTTCTTATACAAACTCCTTATAAGTCCATTATAGTGATATTAAAATTTTGCCTGTTCGTGTTTATGAGTTGTACAATATTTTTCAATAGTCACCGCTCTTAATATTATTAATACAATATTTCCTCTTTCACCTCCAAGATACCATAAACCACATTTATAAGTTTGGGTGGTGTACAACCGATGTAGTAAGACTTCAGTTCTTCCGTAAATCGGTGAACATCACATTGCCCACGTGGCAAAGCACTCAAGGAACCTATCTATATGTAAGTCCAGTTAAATCTATTTAGTTATAAGGCATATTGTTTGGAGAATTTACATAATTAAAACCCAATTTGTATCCAATCGGTAATAGTTAAAAATATTAATATTAAATAATTTTTTAGCTGTTGAATAAGGGAAATACCCAGCAGTATGCTCTACAGTGCATCATTATGAAATCGTTTGTTCCGCAAAAATATTTATTCCTTAAGAGTCGGCTGCCTTTGTATTATTGCCAAGGAACTGTATTCATATTAATGTTTCAAACAATTAACAAATACGAAATACATGAATTCTTTTTCTACCATCGAGTAAATATGCCTATTAATTTTAATTTTGAATTCTATCATCCTCAAATACTTTAATTATTTATTCATAAGTCAATTGTTGAAAGTTAATATTTACGAAAGTATCCAAATTACTGTTATGTTGTATAAAGTATAGTGGGTCAGGTCTAGAATGTTTTTTTTTTAATTTACACTGATGTATGTTCGTACGTACGTAGCAATTAAAAAATATTGAATGGTCACATTGACCTCTACACTAGTGAAGAGGTCAATGTGACCATTCAATATGTATGCATATATATATATATATATATATATATATACACTAATACGTGAGATATATAAGCCGACTTGTTACAAGTAATATGTTACATTACAAATATATTAAAAGTATAAAATGTTTACCTTAATATAAAATAATCTATTGTCAAATAGTCAAAGTGTTAATAATAGCATATTAGGTTGTGATGTAGCAGAATAAATTACAAAAATATAAACTTATGCAACATGATATTTTGTTTATACAAAAGATTTAGGGTCAGTATTATTTATGTTGTTGTGTTTTTTTTGCTACATGTAATTTGTATAACGTGTTATAAGAATAAAATATTTTTTTATAATAAAATATTTTTATTGATTATTATTTATCCCGACAGACTAGAATATTTATATTTTGTGACAATGTAAAAATAGATGACGATATGATAAAACTCCGATGTGATCATAGCGGGCGGCGGACGTCCTTAGAAATAACGTTTGCCTGGGTGCAGCTCCCAGTGACGCTGTTAAAGGCAGCGTTAAGAGCGCATCAATAACTAAAAGCTATCGCGGGTGAGGATCGAGCAGCGATAGAAAATATAATACAATATTATAAGTAACGTATCCTTAAACATGATATACTTAACACGTGTCACGCCGGAACACTATGAAAAAGTGTTTCTGGCTTTATGATATTCCAAGTACTCAATAACATTAATAATTAAAATATCAAATTAATATTAATTGCTTAAACGCTCATAAACCAACCCATAATCCTTAATTGATATTAATATTAATTTAAATGGAGCCTGAGAAAAATTCCATATGCTTCTTCTGCACGTTGTATTTATTGCCATTTCAAGTTTGGTGGTCCATTGAAATAAATATCCCAGTTCATTCCACCAACCATGTCCGTTGGCATGTACAACTCATAATAATGGTACTTGAAACGTTTTTTAGAATGACAGTATACTATACGGGGAACGCATATTTGAAAAGCGTAGGCCGTGCTTCGGAATAGGTCCGCTTCGTAGGAGGTACCTCTTAATACTATACACGTCGGGATTCTTGGTACTTTCAACCATCCCTGAGAAACAGGAATAAATTTAGTTAGCCTGAAAACGCTTTTAACAATGTTGATTTTTCTTGCTATTTCATAAAAGCCGTAAAAAATAATATAATTTAACAATATTAATAATAATAATTTACCCTGACTATAACTTTTCCTAAAACATCCATGTGATCAAGGTGAGCATGGGCGAAAAATACCAATCCACGCTGCTTACAATTTCCAAACGTATACTCGCTGTGCATTAACTCTAAAATCAATGAAATATTATACTGTTACTATGTATATATATATATATTATAATAATTAATATATATATTTATAATACCAGGACTTAGAGGGGAACCACTCAATGTTAATTCATTTAAAGTAGTGAAGTATTTCCAGCTCGATACCTCTGCAACTGTGTAATATACATTTTATTAGTACGAGTCAACCATTATACAAGCAAATTTGACGAAGTAAATATTAAAATCCACATAGAAAATACATTACCTAAGCAAATATATATATGAATAATATAATATTTCATATTTATTATACAAAAACAAAGTAATTGGCACAAACGTTTCACTTGCCTGTCTAAAAGAATGAGATGTATTTTATTCAATGTTCCTATTTATATTCAGACACGAGACAAATGTTTAATAACAATTCATTGAATGATACATCGCGTATTAAAATACTTTTCTTATTACTAGTTAACAAGCTTGTTCAGTGAACGGATTGATTTTATAAAAAAAATGACAAAAACAATATTTGAGAACCAAATAATGCAATGAACGTTGATAATAACTACTATGTAAGTATTAGAATAATTTGTAAAAAATATTGTTTTCATATATTTATGTTTTTTTGGTTTGCCCAAGCAACAAAAGATGAAAAATTTTCAAAATAATCTAAGCAAAACTGTAATAGTCTCTTATAATACATCAGTTTCATCGACAACAGTATTGACATTTCTTCAATAGATAAAGATCACACTTGTGATAGTCTATGACTAGACATACGAGATAATATTTTAAAATCATATAATTTCATATGAGATGTGTATTGGAGTCAAAGGTTTTGTGTTCCTGATTTAATAATTGTATTTTTATTAAAAACACACTGGCTATCAACAACTTCAATCTACCAAACACTAAAATGGCTGTTTTTTTTTTGGAAATAAAATGTGTTATTATTTAATAAGTTTCTTATCATATTTGTAATCATATAAATATTTTATGTAATCATATAATGATTGGTTTATTGTTATTCTTAATCAATGTCTCATAATAAGCAACCAGTCATAATATTGTAAACAATTTTTCCGTTATCTAAGATATTAACTGCATCTTAACATCCATTAAATCAAAGGTAAAATAGTGTATTCTAATTATGAGTCCTCAATATTTTATTCTCTATAAAATCTGATTAATTCTTGTAACTTGAAACATTTCTACAATTTGTTTCACTCACACACATGCACACATACCTCAATCAGACAAAGGTTTTTCGGTCTAATATTTTTTTTATATTAAAACTACGTCGACTACCTTTTTTTACCAAGGCTGTAAGAAAAAGTTTTTTTTTTGTAGTTTATTACGTTAAATGGCCACAACATCAATGAAATCATTTTTAAAACACGGTTTTTAAATCTGTAAAACCAATATAGGACCTTAGTTTTCGCAAATCATAGTTGACTTTACATATAATTTATTACATGTGTTTGTGTACATACGATATACAGTAGTAATATATATTACAAAAAACTATTTATAATCAAAGAACCTTTTACTTGCGCAAGTAGTTAGATTAAACTACAGGTAAAAGTACAGGTAAACCGAATGAGATTGTTAACAACTTGTAACAAAGTTCATATACTACCAAAAAGGTAATACTTTCTTCGTTCTTATTTTCTGGGTTCAAAGGTACAGAATGTAACATTTAGATGCAGAGACTGTATGTAAGATAATTAATTATTTATATTCACAAAACGAGACGACTATATTATTGTTTTTGAATATTTATTTTTTGTTCAGAGTATATATTTATCTTATTATATATTGTTCTATACATATAATATTCTTTTGTAAAGCGAGATTTATTGTATTTCAAAACTTTTTAATGGTGTATGCTTACAGAGAAACGCAATATGGCCGCCAGTTAACAGGAAATCCTTATGGGCTTTAATTTCTTTCTTTTATTAGTTTATTATTCCTCAGTTCTAGATATTATTATTATGATATTCTTTTTTGCATACCAACAAAGTATACAAAGAAAATAAATACACGTTGAAGAAAGGTACAAATACGTGATGTTATCGCTTCAAAGTGATTTCTTCCAGACAGCCTTAGAGACTGGAGACGGCCTGTATACATTAGGAGGGTGGTGTAAATATATACACCTACTTTCTAATATTAACATAAAATACTTATATTGTACATATATCAATTATACATAAATAAATATACAAAGACAATTATTTATAAATAAACATATACATAGATAAACAAACGTATACCTACAATAAACTTACACAAAAATAAAAAATATTTTACAGAAATATAAATAAACATATTTAACAATGATATACATATATATCTCAGTAGAGATATAATGTGTAAAGGGTGTCAATTGTGCAATGTGAGTATATCTGTAAATCGTCGGCATACATATGCTAGAGAGAAGTGATTTTATGACTTATAAAATGAATGAAAATTGTAAATAGCAATGGAGACAACACGCCGCCTAGAGGAACACTTACACAAACCTCACTCCACGACGATACAATCTCACCTGCACGAGTCTGCTTAGCTGACGTCTTCTGAGGTAACTACGAAACCAATCAATCACTACTGGATATATGTTAAAAGAACACAACAAGCTCTACAAAATATCAAGATCAACACTATAGAAAGCATTACTAAGGTACTAGAGTTAATATTGTAAACTGTCCTTTAAGCATCGCCCAACGAATGTCGTCAAAACACTTCAGATTTAAATATGAATCACAGCTAAGGTGACTAAGCACTAACAAAAGACACGCTCTGAAATTTATTTTTTTATAATAACTGTTAAATGGAGGGTAGTTAAGCGCCCCTTGGAGGGCGAGGCGATCTAATCGAGAAGATTATGATAAATTACTACTGGAATTGGGGTTTGCATAGCATTTAACATAGCTCAATAGCTATGTTACGTGTTGCCTAAATGCATTGTAGAGAAGAGTCTATTACAGAAAAAAGCATATATTCATGTTCTATTTAATCAAATTCGTCGTTTGCAAAGACAAATACAAAAAATAAGTTCTTTGAGAAAATTGTGTTTTTAATTTTATTAATAAAGTCAAATTATTCGTTTTTTTATTTATTCACTTTTACAATTGCCCCTTATTAAATCTGATATGATAAAATCAACCACTATTATAGCACGGGTATGTTATATGCCCCTGTAACTGCTCCCTCGAGGTACGGACTGACTGGAGGGTAGTATTATGAGGTAATTATTTAAAATGATAAATAATTTTATTTTACACCTATTTAATTATTACCTCGATAACTAAATTAGTTTGTAAGAAATTGTAAAAAAAAAATATTTTTAATAATTAAGAAGTATTCTAATGTATGACTGAAGTGAACTTTGTATAATAATTTTTGTATATTGTTATAATTTTTATCTTTTTTATTGCCATATTGGTTATACAGTACTTTGAAGTATTTGTGAGTTAAGGGACTTAAATTTCTAATTGACAGTTTCGCTATTTGGTACGAAACCATATTTAAATAAAACTTTATTAATACCTGTGTAATACGCATTCGTATTATATAAAATTGTAGTGTTATTGGTTTAAAATCTGTTTAATTTCGGAGCGGGAGATTTTCACCTGAGCGTTTGAAATGGAGTTATGACAGCAAATGGAATGAAACCTGATTATATTTTCAATTTGCTATTGAATTGGTGGGACGACCTGTCCCGAATTATTGTGTGATTGTTTTGTGATAGAATTTTATATTTGTGTGATTGAAAATCGTATAGTAGGTATACGATTTAGTATACCTACTATACGATTATACCTACTACACTAAGATAAATATTCTTTACTTTAAAAGTATACGGTCCTAGATTATTATGTAAATGTTATAATCACTATGCAAAGTTTCCAAAAATTAAAAAAAATGAAAGAAATAGTTTTATAGCAAGAAAAGGATAAAGATATCATTTCTTCGAATTTCACTTTTGGTGATATTTTCGCAGACGTTATGTACCCCTGTGTTGACAGAAGCGCTCTGTCGCTCTCCCGCGCCGGTCAACAACACGTACAAACAAACCACCCCAGATGAAATTTATTGAGCCACTAGCAGCGGGATGTTCTCGCAATGTTGTTGAATTTTTTCAATGTTTTCCTCCTTTAGATCTAATAGTTTTGGCGATTTCATTATCAGACAAACAGGCTTTCTTATTTTCACCGTACCGTGTGTTGTGACTGAGTTTTGTTTTGGAATTACTTTGTTACGTTATTAATCAAACATTACAGTTGTATTAATAATATAAGCTTTACGTCTAAAAGGAACGAAATTCCTACCAGTGAATTTAATTAAAGTTAAACTATATTAACACGTTGTAAATCTTCAAATATATATATATCTACTGATATCAAACTGAACTCTGAATTCAAGCAGGAAGTACCAATTGAGCTCATCTTAATTGCTCGAATCAGAGATGAGTGGCCAGAAGAGAGACTCTGGTGTCACGTACGCTGTTTGCTGTTAAATGAAATCAGTGCGAGGCTAATTCCCAAAGCACTCGGAACCCCTTCGAACGATCGCTGCTCGCCAAATGAACCTCGTAATGTCCGCTTTTCTACTGTAATTACGCACCCATTACCAACACTAATCTTTCTACCTCTATGTATCATGAATGAACAAAATTAATCTGTATTGTAAAGCATCAATGTCCATTTTCTTATAACCGTTGAAGTACCGACAGAAATGACGTGTTTTTTACAAACTCGTAATCGTTCTTATTGCCTTAACCGTAAATCTAAAATCGTTAGTCAAGCACGAGGACAAAGCATTACAAATCTAGTTCTGGTAACAGTAAGGTGCATATTGGAATCTTGAGTGTTGTACAGAGTAGGGTGGTAGCTAGAGCTCGAAGGAGTTAATGCGTGACGCACAAAAGACCAAATCACGACCCTCCCGACGTGGACGCGGCGTCAAAGAAGAAATTTGTATTCCAATTATGACGCCACAGACACCCGTCGATCAATATCGCTGGCCATTTTATGGCTACATGCCATGTTACACTGAGCAAAGAAATGTATAAAGGTGTTTTAAGTTTTAAATTATATCTGTGATCTTAAAATCTTTTTTCTCTATTTTCCTCATAACATTCTTATAATATTTACGCTTTTACTGTGATGTATTTATACGAATAAACAAAAATGAGTATTATAACTGCTTAAATATTTAGCCTCGTATATCACAGGATACGAAACAAAAAATCCATTATCAGAACTGCTTCAAATAAACTATGTTACCGGGAAATAAAGAAAACATCTTTCACTGCAGCAATAAAATAATAATAAATGGATAATTACTCCATTTCACTGCATTACCGTTTAACCGAGAATAGGGAAGATGCAAGCGAATTCATCAGTAGCTATTCGAGATATAGCCCCTATATTTCAGTTACTAAGGTTCATAGAGATATGTTCCTTTTAGGTCAACTGAAACTACCCTATGCTATTAGCCATTTGATTGCAATTTCAGCCCCAATCTCGGATTCAATAAAGCTCACCCTGCAGATACATTTTGACATTTCTATTTGTTAAGACATACGATTATTGGCGGGTAATTGCTTTTGATCGTTTGTGTTACTTGGAAAGATTTTTATTTGCTACGTACATACATTTCTTTATTTTTAATCTGTGACCTGAAGATTGTCATCATTGTTTATAGAAATAAGAAACTAAGAAATCCTTATTTTTAGTGTCACACGAAAAAAATAACATTTAATAACAGAGTCATCATCATCTAAAATTTATCTAAAAGTTGTTATTTTTTTTCAGATTAAAGAAAGCAACTATGATAAAAGTTTTCGCAAACTACCCTCACTACACAGAATTCTAGTTGCTGAATGTATTTGGTCGACTTTTTTATATCTCTACCCTTGTTTACTGAGCGTGTTTGAGTAGCGTGGTTTGTCTTTGGGTGGGACCGATCAAACGTCGAACACTCTGTAATAACATTGTTTTATCGAAGCACAATTAAACGCATGTCAGCGAACACATCTCGCGTGACGTGACTGAGGCGCGTCACTTTAGCTTGAGGTTATTTGATTGAAAAATAGATAATTTACGATGATATACTTTTCATTTGAAAGATATAATCTGTTCTAAACTAGTTAATAAACTTGTTAGATGTTACATTACTTATAGACAAACATGAAATTGAAGAAGCGTTGGAGTTCGTGATACATTGTCGTCTCGACATAGTACTGTGCGTATACAACGGTGATGAGGCACCTTCCTTTATGTTCTTATTTGAATATTTACAAGACTGTCTTTATTTAGATCTGTCACGAAACTTAGTGTCGCGGTGAATCGATTTTATTTACTAAATTATTCAATTACTAATTTATATAAAAGTACCTTTATGACGAGATTCGAGTTGAAAACAAGGTTTAAAAGTTGATTGCCCGACAAAATGTAATATAAATGTTCTAGGTGTAAATATTAGTGGTTCTGCAATGTGGCCATGAGTAATCTGACTCCTGCTGAAGTCACGCGGCTGACACGCGCTCTTAAATGCTATTGTCTAATGAAATGGAGAACTGACGAGTGACGGCTTGTCATGGTTGACTGCCTAAAGTAACATTGGATGAAAGCGAGATTTTGTAAAATATATCATGAGGTAATTTTTTACTTTTCGATGCTTTCAATGGAAATAAGTGTTATATGAGATTATTTTCATAAACGTTTAAGTTACTCTCAAAGTTATTTTTTTTATTTTCAACTACTTCAAATGCTGTTTTAAGCATTAAGGATCAAGATATTATAAATATGAGTATCTTGTAACCTGTTCTTATTAAGTTTTTAAAAATTTTACTTCAAATGAAACTTAAAACAACATGTTTACTTACGGGAATGAAAAATTGTAAGTATATACGTTTCTTCTTTCTATTTGTGATAATGTATTTTATTAATCCAATTTTTCCTACTGAATAACCGAGGACGTTATCTATGAGCATTAAAATATTTTATGAATGACATTTTACGAATCCTTTATTTATAAATATTTATCATTTTGTAGTTTACTTAATTTAGACTATAGAGTATTCTAGCTTACATATGTTATATTTTCTTGTTCAAGACAGATTTATCAATATTATATTAAAAACTTATTTTTTTTTCATAAATGACAGTTACAGAATTTATTTTAATTTAAACGTGAAAGTTTGATGCCGTTACTCTGTCAAACAAAAACTGCTGGATGGATGGAAACTTTACAGTAATATATAGCACACCTCCGCTTAGCACGTAATTTATATAAATATTTGGATTTAACCAATAATAAATTAAGTGAAGATTGGGATGAAAATTATTTAGAAATTCATAATTTGAAGATAAAAAAAATATGATAAGTGGTATTCATTCAATTAGTGAGTAAGGATGATCTGTTTTTATAAATGTATTTTTTTTAATGAGGGATGTATATGGACAATCGTATCGTAATCGTATTCAAAGTCCATCCCATAAGATTTCTGTCATACCGCCATCAAAATTTGGTTATTTTTTTTATTTATTCATCATATATTATCTATTTACAGTTAAAGAGGCTTGACTGAGATCAGATAATTTAAGATTCTCTACATTCTCTACATTTATTTGGTCAGGACACATTAACACTTCTTTCTTTCCTCAAGATTAATTGAACTTACCTATAAGGGTTCAGCCCCTATGCCGTAACATCCACAGAGTCAATAGAGTATTTTATGTCATACAATAAAATAAACACTACTGAATAAGACTCGTATAATTTCAGTGCTATTTAGTTATACTGCTGCTATTATTAATTAATACATAATTTTGATCGCCCTTCGTTAAAACAATAAATTATAACTTTATGATTTAATAATTGTATACCTTTGAATAAAACAGTGACATATCATTATTTTTTTTATAAAAGAAGGCCATAATCATAATATATCATATCTAATAACATCGAGAACATTTTTCAACGAACCGGAAGGATTTGTGAAGAACACATTTTATTTAAATGCCCTTTTTACATTTACTCCAAAGAGTATGTTGGGTGTTGGACGGAGGTCCGAGGAACAAATAACACTCCCGGGTTAACTGACCATGGATAATAAATAGTCCGTCTGTTTGTCCAGGACTTGCAAATGCATGGAAGAAAATATTTCACTTCGTTACACAATTCCTTTGTTTGACGTCTTCTGCAAACTTACAAGGATTTTTTGTTTTTATGATTTTTTTATTTTGTTAAGAAGTCTTATTTGATAAATTTTATCACCCTTTTATAATTATGTGTGGTTGTTTTTTATTATTTCTATTATCTTGCTTCTTCATTAGAATAAGTTCTATTCCACTGATGTCAATAATGTCAAACAGACCTTTTCAGGCTAGTTATATTTTTGCCTGAACCTTTGTTGTAAATACAATAAAGTTAAAATATCTAATATAAAGAATCACTCATACAAACGATCTAAGTTAAAAATGACTAACCTGGCTGACGAAGATGCGTGTGTGCATCTAATGTGGACTTTGACATGGCCGATAAGGAGTTGGTGCCATATCCTGTAAAGAAAATATATTAAAGTTATTTTATATAATGTTACTTAATTAGAAATGCAATAACAACCGACAATTGAATCTGTATGAGTATGGTCGTGGAGCAAATTGTTTCGTAATTAACGCGACCACCTCGTCAGCGGGCCTCGGGCGGTCAAATCTCTATAGATAATATAGCCCATTTAAGCACGGGGGCTGACATCGCCGTAAGCCAAAAACTAAACACGACGAACTAATTTACACCTTGCAATCCTTAACTTAGGTCACATTTTCGATTGTATGCCAGATATCAAGGATTATAGTCTCTTTGAAGCTCTCAATAGGATTTCACGCGTTGTTAGTGTTCGAGCAACATTGTGGAAAGTCCTTTTGATATTGGTGTATTTTTGATTCCATGTTCCACGAGTCTTTGATTTTTGGGGTGCTGATAGTGACGTTGGGGGATGTTTTTAAGACTGCGTTTTCACACATTGTTTAGATAAAAATAGAGAAGCGAATGAAAGCCTTGCATATGTAGTGCCTCTTTATATTAATAGGTAATAATGGTATTTTCGACAACACCCATTATATGTACATTTTGTATATTACTATAATGATTTTTCTGGGAATCCTTTATTTTCTTATACTTAAGTAATAAAAAAAATTATGACTAGACAAATAAAACAAAACAATAAATACAAACATATTGGTAAATTAAGTTACAAGTCTATGAATCGAAAACTCGAATCTCAATTATATCAGGATAACATAAAAAAAATAGATATCAATATTTGAGATATAATATTTTCACATGAAAATAATACTTTAATGTAAGATTATATTAATGCGAGAAAGATTTCATTTTAACTGTATTTGCGGTACACACGCCGCACTATCCCATGTTTACTCTCAGCACTATCGCCGCCGGCATCAATCACAGGAAACATGATATTTGCGGCTATCTCTTGGGAAAGCACAGCTATATACTAGCTCTATATATAACATTAAGCCGACAAAACTTTTAATAATACCAGTATACATATTCTTTATATGATTTAGATAAAATTATGTCACTTCACCCCTTTGATAAATATATTTATCTCCCTGTTATTTCACCACAAAACAATTCCGCCTCCGGCCTGAGTAAAGTTTAACACATAAGATCAAAGGCTAACTATCAAGCAGAGGCGCTTGTCTGACACGCCCTGGAGCGGTTGGAAATAGCACCAGATCACTGCATATTTAACTACTGAGTATAACGTGCTTACTGCGTACTGACACACTGGTTTAGTATGGAGGCATTTATTTTTTATTACGTATTAAAATAAATCAATTACATGATTTACAGGTTTAAAATATTATAATCTATAAATATATATATTAATAAATGTAGTAATAGCTTAGATGTGCATTCGTGATAAATAATATTTTCATTATATTTAAATATTTCTAATATAATCAACACGGTTAAGTCAAATACGTCTGTTAATCTCAAGATAGAGAATGAAATACTCATTAAACATCGTAGATACTTTAACAAAGCTCCCAAAAATGTTTGAAACATTCGCATTTTCATTTCGAATTACAATGATCCGTCTAATATTATACACTTAGAATACGTATAGCACTCGTTTTCGCTTCACGGCACGCAAAACAAAAGGGCGCTTATGGTTTCCCTCGTAGCGCCGAAAGCGATTTTTCCTTTGTATTCCATCTCACTCACGCTAATACTAAATTGTATAGAATAGAAGAGCGCAGAATATAACAGGCAAAAGCCACTCACAGTTAATTTTCGTAGCCGCCGCTAGCTTCGTCTCCTTTTAGCACAGCGGGCTTAAAATATCGCTGTGATTTTTAAAATCTTTTTTGCCAATGTTTTTGAGTCTAGAGAGGAACGCTGATTAATCTACTCGTTCTTTACAATATTTTATATACGTGGAAATTTCTAAAATACTATAAGTATCTATTAAATATTCCAGCTACTATCAACTAAATTTGGAATTAGGTTATTAATTAAAAAAGTCACTTATAGGTTGATCTGCAAAAAGTCTTCTATTGTTTTGCTTTTGTTTAGGTAATATTTAGTTTCAAAACTGAGAAAAGTTGTTGTCTTGACGAATTTATCTTTAACATATTATTTTTCGGAAATTCCGTTATATCATTTTATAATAGATTTTTTTAAAAGTTTTATATAGTTTAGAGCTGTATTATAAAAAGATGGTGCTGAATCAAAAACCACGGTAATCTTAAATTATAAGAGTAACAAAGATTTTTATATCACATCGTCGTAGGTAAGAATAAATAGTTGACAGTTATACCTACATAGTTTAACATTCCAGAAATAAGGGTGTCCACGAAAATAATTATGGGCGTCAACTCACAAATATTCTGAAATTAATATCGCTTAGCTTAAATAAAGTTGTTGCTGGATTAATTATTTACAATTCATTTCAAAGTACCCAGTTACAGGGGACGCAAGTTCGAAAGCGAAATGGGCTTATTCAAACTTATTCGACTTACTTAGAAAAAATATATTTATAAGAGACACAGACAGATTTTTACTATTTAATAAATACTAATAAGTGTTGTTTTAAAATCTGAAGAAAAAACGAGTTTTTTTAATCGTATATTTTCAACGTTTTTATGAACTCTATAAAAAAAGGAATATTAAAATAAATATCGAACGCAATATTTTAGATTTACGAGTGGTTTGATAATAGTTAATATAATAGGGTGAAGCTAAATCGTTTGTAGCTATTGTCCGGGGGCATTAAGTCGTCACGGGCCGACGCGACGACGCGACGACGCAACGACCCTACGACGCGACGACGCCTTGGATCCCGTGTGTGCCGTTTGTATTATCATAACACTGGCCCAATATTAATTATAACTTAATATCATTATGTTATGTTTATTATGTTGTTGTTGTTATCATTATGTTCTTATTCCGTAGGTTTTTTATTTATTTTCATATTTAATATATAGATTTGAACATGGGTTGCCATGTGAAGATTATTTCTTGATTAATGACTAAGAATAGTTAGTTGGTGGTTAGAAACGACATTTTTAGATGAAATTCAAAATATGTTCTAAAATTGTTACATAATGTTATTATATAAAGTGTAGTTTTATAATAATGTCCAATCAAGTACGGCTCAATAACAATAGGAGTCATCGGAGCGTGCGAGGTGATAAAGCTCCCTCCTCACTGCTCCTCACTGCTCTGTATAATGATAATCATCTCAATATTGCATCACTTACCGAAATATTGTAAACGTCAATCAAAGAATTAAGTTTACATTGTTAGACCGGGACGGCGCGTGGCCGACGCACGCGCGCTGTACGCTTGCGTGCTACATTTAGGGGCCGCTTTGTTTTGATTTTGAGGCGTAAAAAATGTATAGTATAAGTATACATATCACGCAATCAAATTCTTATTTAAAGTTATTATGTTTACATGTTAATTGTTTGGTTGGGTGTTCCAATTCTAATGGCGTGTAATTGAAGTCAAAAACGTCTACTCTGGCAACGAATCGGCAGCGGCACAGCAGTAAGATGATATAAAATTGAAACCATTAAGTAAACATTAATAGTAACTGATTTGTTATTAATGGTTAGAGAGTTAAATATTTAAAAAAAAAATACCTTGCGAACCCTGTGACGTTGCATGTGTAGACCACGAACTTTTGTAAGATGCATCTGAAAGATAAAAGAAAACAGTTTTATATTTAATATAGTAAATATTCACCTAAAGAAAATTTTCAATCCTAGAATAACCACTAGTTTTAGCACCGAATTGTTGGTGATATCTGTTCTCGTTTGTAATACTTGTAATTAATGAATTAATCATGTAACTTTATCAAAATTTATATCGAGCGATTTAATAAACACCCTACAAAATTACGGAAAGGGAACATGGAGTCTTTAGGGGGAAGGAATATGAATTACAATTAAAAAAGCCAAAGATCGGCACACACAAGGGTCGCGTTTGACCCATGACGGCGGGAAAAGGTCTAAGTGCGTATATTTATCGACATGCAATTCTTTTGTGAGAACTACTTGGCCTTTTAACCGCAACGCCTATAATACATTGACGTGTGAAATCAATAAAAATACACAATTAGTTATTATTTGGTATTGTTATTTAATAATCCACGCTGGTGTAGTAGTACGATAGTGATCAAATATTTGTTGTTTTTCTTCATGTAGTTTTTATTGTTTTTGCCTTACCTGTAAGTAATTGTTTAGAACTACAATATTTCTTTATTTATGTTTTTTTTTGCATAAAAAATACATGATAAATCCCAAAGTATCATTCCTTAAACGTCCTACTCTAATGCTTATTAAAATCGGAATAGCCGTTTAATATAACTTAAATATTATCTAGATATCATAACTATACACTATTTATTTAATGAATTAAAGTATATCAAGAAAGTAGATATCTACGTTTCAATTATAAACCCTATGCATTAAAGAGACAACTTTGAACACAAAGGAATAAAATTAATAGCTTAAATCATCAATTTCTATTCGTCCAGAAGATATCTAATTTAGAACCAATCAACTACGCTGTGATAATATTTACATTTGAACGTGAATCCATTTTACGAATCAATTAGTTCATTTGGAAACAACATTTTCTACGTAAATATTAACAAGCGAGTTTTTCAGCTTTCACGTTGAATTCAGAATCCGTTTTAGTCATTTTCATTATTTATATTGATATGCATTTTATGTTTGAACAATTTAATCATAGTTTATTATTCATCGCTTCATTATCCTATTAAAAATGATGTGTGAAAAAATCTTCCGAGAGTGAATCTTGAATTCTTGAACTTCGGTATAGGTAGTAAACTTATAGAGAGAAACATTATAACTGACAATAGCTTCTTGATACAAATATTATGTAAATTTATTTTAAAGTATCTCATTTATCCTAATATTAAAAGGTTTATTCTATAATTGGTACAAAAGCGTGGACAAGAAGAATAGCTTTTCAATAATGGGTAGGCATGGCTAGCTAGCCATGCCTACCCATTATTGAAAAGCTTCTATGCCATTGTACGTAGATCATTCAAAAATTATTGCGTTTTGTTTAGAAAATTATAGTTAAAATATATTTATTCCAATAGCTAGATAAAAATTTATTTACCAGCATTATAGCTGTGGCTGCAAAAATAGACCAGCGTGGGGGTAATTTTAAAGGGTGGTAAAGAAAAGTGAAGTCATCCCAAAACCGGCCAATAACTCACGAGGAGACTCAGCACTCCCTGCAGATTGGCTCGCATAGTAGGTATTCATAATATTCTATGAATACCTACTACGCGAGGTACCTTTGCGTAAGGAAAACTGTTTCGCGTTGGTTACCCCAAAATCTCGCCGATGTTAGAAGCAGGCGTGCGAGGAATGGTCTCATGATGTGATTTGTAAATACTAAACCCTTTGTCCCTCCGTACTTACAATATCATAACAGATGACGAATTTTGGCTTTGTTATAATGATTCAAAAACTAAGAGCCAGACAATAGTTTGGCTATTTGAAAATGAACCAACGCCTTCGCCAACGTAAGGTGAAACTTTTGAGGTCATTCAACTTACAGCCAGGGTTTTGAGACACATTAGTTATTTTTGTTTCCTAAAATTATAAACCAGCTCAAGGGATATCGTCACCAGAAGCTGCGCTCATTGCGTCCGAAAAGGCCGTTAACGGAGCACCTGTTGCAGTTAGAAAATTGGTTCCTACTCATGAAACTGAACTTTGTACACTGGCAGAGATTCCTTGAAAATATCTACTAAATATATATAACCTGTATAATGTATATTTTTTTTCAAATGCTTTCCGAGTGTTAGTATAGTCTTTCTATTTGAGCCAAAAATCATAAAGTTAACTATACAATTTGAAATAAAAGCATTCATCTTATAGATGTTTAAGTCCTCCATAATTATCCGTCGAGAAAATATATATTTCATGCAATCTTTATAAAGAACTAAAAATGTCCTAGTTAGGTACAAACCTTCTTGCAAGGGGAGTGAAAAGTATAACGACAAGAGACAGTAATTAAGGGATAAAGCCATTTCAGTATAATTATGCTCTTTCACAGCTGCAAGCAAAGGTGCTGGGAGAGCTAAGCCTGGAGGGTAATCTTCAAAATGCGGATGTGTTAACGGTTAATGAATGCTTTACGCCTTGGAATTCTTTTTAAAATATGCATATAAGCTTGCGTTAAGCTTTATTAAGCCTTTGTTAGATATTGCAAATATATTACATGGTTCGGTTATATTCAATTATTTATTTTTTATAAGCAAAGATAAAATGAGAGACAGGTGCCTAGAGGTTAATGATAATGGACTGTCAATCAATCATTAACTGCTATGAATAAAAAAGTATTTAAATGTTTATTCGATATTATTTAAAATTTAAAAATTAATAATATTACAATCGGCTTTACAGGCAGACAGACAGATGTCTATTCATTTGAATAATGACATGATGAATATTTTTTGTCGAACTCTCTCTCGGGATTCGGCATATTCGTGGATATTACAGCTTATATTGGAAAGAGAAGAGAAGAAGAGAGCCTCACTTAAAGTTGAAATGAGAACTCATAACCTATATCTATATAAATTGACAGACTTGAAGTTACTTCTGTACTAAATAATACCAAATTGAGTTATAGATTCTGAGACGTTGACGAAATTGAGTATTGTCTTACCACTTTAGGTGTAACACTAAACACTAAAGATATAAGGGGCAATTCTTATTTCTTAAAATTATCTTTGTAGTGAAAGAGAAGCTGATTGATATTGTCTTTCTAGATTCATTTAAAAATAGCTCAGGTACTGATAGCAATTTCGTTCTCAACGAATGCTATTTTTTAGCGACGCTCCGTTATGAAGACCATACTTTTAGTTAAGCTGAAAAGCTAAAAACAAGCAAGACGTAACGAATCTTAAATTGAAAATTAAAAAATACAATAATCTCATTTAATCATTGTATTTTTGTAATGTTTCTATTTTTCAATATTATATTATCAAGTTTTATCATTATTTGTAAATTAAGTATTGTGGATACATTGTTACAATCATTCCAACCAATCACAGTTATGTAAAATATTCACCTACTGTACCTACTCTACCTACCTACCTACTCTACCTACCTACCTACTCTACATACCTATCTCCCTACCTACCTACCATATGTACTACCATTAAGTCTTGTCGATCGAGGTAGCATTTAGATAATGGCACCTCGCTACCTCCGTCTACCATATGCATTATCTTTCCGGCGTCGATTACTCCTCGGGCATCTTTTAATATTCTTTATTTCTTTTCTAGATATGAATCAATTTAAAAACAAAAATCTTATTTTTCTTTTAGGACGTTATTTTTAATAATTACAGAATTTTTGCCATTCCCTCCCGTTATCAGCAATGGAAATTCGAAGAAAAGCTTATAATTTTATTAAAAAATCATTCAGCGTATACATTTAAAAAGTTTTCAATCATAACAGTTAATTTTATAATAATAAATATACAATACCCGTTTGTCCAATTATAATGTTTTGCGAAAAAATATATTAGCCAGTAAAAAATTTGTTTGTATATTCGTTTAATATTATATATATATTGAATTATACAAAATCAAATTTTCCCTCCAATTATTTTAACAGCGTTTTTAAACTATAGTGAGTTATATATAGAAAGATGGATCGACGCGCGTCGAAAACATTTTGGTACAATTAATTATTATTTACGACGTGAAGTCCGACTTGTAGCCAGATTAATAATTTAATCGACTTCAATTAACCTCCATGGAAAAACGCCCTCTAAAAAACTGTGTACCTACCTCTGGAATACCCTATGGAGTTAAAGCGTTTACTTAAAATCGATGAATAAAATAAAGTGGTTGTCCTTTATTAGAACGTTCTTCAAGTGAAAAACTGGCAAATCACGAGGATTGAGTATCACGAGATTGGGATTACGAATGGTTTCGAGCTGGTTACTATCAACACAACCATCATTGCTCAGAAAATGATACGACTGATACATTGGAAGCTGCTTTTTCCCGCCGTGTCGAAATAACAAAACAGGTGACTAATCTTGGGTTTATCAATATGATCCAGAAAAAAGGACATACGAAAAGTATGGCTGTTTTAAAACAAGCCAACGACTATGAAAGTAAATTATCAAGAAGAGGGAAAAATGTTGATCTGTTGTAATGTCTCTTTAACTAGATATTTAGTATGAACTCCTTAAGAACGAAAGAGTTTCGGGTCATTAGCCTTATAGCCCTGATTTGGTATCACGGCACTTGAATTTGTTTCTTAAAAAAACCGGATGAAGGGAATACAGATTTCATCGGCAGAAAATGCACTTACAACGTTCGAAAACGCCCTCGAGGAACCTATTAAACGTTTTACCTATTAAATTAGTTGAGAGTCCTGTGAAAATATTTTACAAAAAATACAACCCGTAGAATTGTTTAGTATAGCTAATTAAATCTAGTGTAGTTGTTTTCCCGTCAAAATGTGAAAATATTCTTTATATTTTTACATTTATACTCAGATAACAAATTATCATCAATCATGAAAGTCTGCCCAATAATTTTTAAGTAATACGTAAAACAAACATACCGACTGACCTTATTACAAAATATTATTTTCTAGATCGCAAACTGTTGGTACCTTTTTCATATTTAGGTATATATTACTGTAGATTAAATATAAATAACTAAAAAATGACTAAGATATGCCAATGACAGAAATATAAAAGAAGCAACAAAACACTGCTAGTGTAGCCGATAACTGTTGAATAATAATTTAATTTCTGCATAGTTATCAGGAGAGGTATCTACCGCCGGTAGGCCGCTAAGCCAGAGATACTTTCAACTAATAAGCTAAACTCCGACGGAAAGAAAAAGGTTGAATAAAAATTATTTTATTTTTGATTGTAAGTGGATTAGATACTTAACGTCTTACCTATCTGAAGATTTTAAAGTCTTTACTTTAATATTAAATTGAGGAGTATTCTTACAGAAGGACTTATTTCGAAAAGTATGGTATCTAAATAGGCTCCTGACACCTCCATTACAGACACAAGTGATCACTGGCAAGGAGTCAAGGTGGAAAAGGTGTAAGTAAATAAAAATAAAATAAAACTGTATTAAAAACAGTAAAAATAGGTATTATTTACTCAAAATAAGAAAGAAGCCGAAAAAACAAAGTAACAACCATATCTTGTGTTTATAAAGTATCTTAAATTTAATATTCACATAAGCTCCAAAGTTAGGAGTAAACCAACAAGGCGTCGTGGGGTGTTGATTCTTTCAAGCGTCGAGAAGTTTCGTGTTCAAACCAAACAGATCAACTTACTAACTTTATTGATGTGAAGAATATCGTAAATTTTAAATGAGATTTGCCTCTGAGATTGTTACTCTTTTATTTTTTTATTTAATTATGTTAATACTCAATGAATGTGGAGTTAGGTACTATTATATAACTATAAACCTATACCTACCTAAATAATACATAATATACTTAGTCTGGCCATAAATACTGTTACACTTAAAAATAAAAAAAAATATTACATTTGAATGTCGAATCTGTCATATTTATACGATAGTTCATTGTGTTTTCTCATTTTGGCGCCAATACATTGTTCAATATTAAAACGGAGTGGGGTCATAAAGAGAACCGAATCGCTGTGATTGCATTACACAAAGTAGGTATGGAGCCAAATGTAATTTTTAAAACTCTCCATATATTTGGTATTAGTAAAATATTTGTGTACCGGGCTATTAAAAGGTACAATAAGACTTCCTCTGCTTGTGGCAGAAAAAGATCTGGTCATCCACGTAGTCTTCGTAAAAAAAAGCTGGTCAAAAGCAGTAAAGGAAAGAACTCGAAGAAATCCTGTCCGAAGGCAAAAGATTTTATCTCGGGAAATGAAGATAGCATATAGAACCATGTCGGGTATTTTAAAAGATGACTTAGGACTTGCAGCCTATAAAAGACGCACTGGTCATTTCTTAACTGAAAATTTAAAGAAGAATAGGGTGGTAAAATAGAAAAAATACTGGAGCGGTATGGAAAGGGAGGTCACTGAAGAATTTTGTTTACGGATGAGATTTTTTTTACAATTGACCACCAGTTTAATAAACAAAATGATCGTATTTATGCTCAAAGCTCTAAGGAAGCTTCCCAATTAGTCGACAGAGTGGAACGTGGACATTATCCGACTTGAGTGATGGGTGGGTGGGGTGTTAGCTATGAAGGAGTGACTGAGCCATATTTTTGTGAAAAAGGTATCAAAACATCGGAATAAGTATATCAAGATACCATTCTTGTGAAAGTAGTTAAGCCCCTTAACATCACCATATTCAATAACTAAGAATGGTCCTTCCAGCAAGACTCGGCGCCGGGTCATAAAGCTCGTTCCACGCAGTCTTGGTTGGAAGCAAAAGTTTCGGACTTCATCAGAGCTGAACACTAGCCGTCGTCTAGTCCCGATCTTAATCCACTTATTATGATTTATGGTCAAATTTAGAGAGTACAGCTTGCTCTAAACGTCATGATAATTTGGAGTCCCTAAAACAATCTATACGATCGGCAGTTAAGAATTTTCCCATGGAAAGAGTGCGTGCCTCTATTGATAACTGGCCTCAAGGTTTAAAGGACTGTATTGCAGCCAATGGAGACCACTTCGAATAAGCTTTATATATTTTTGATGGTTTTATATTTATGTACTAAACTAATATACTGTAAAAGTAATAAGTGTTATTTGCAGTTAATTTTTTTTATTTTTATGTGTAACAGTATTTATGAACAGTCTAAGTACAAAGAAAGATACTTGGTTGGGTTGTTTGTTAAAAATAAAAAGCCAATAAACCGCCGCTATTTATATAACCAAAACCTGAAGAAATACGACCACTGAAATAAATCAGACCGAACTTGAAATTCAGGATTGTTACTTTTAGTTGTGCAGTAGGATATTCAAGCCAAATTTCGTTCTAACCCAGTAAGTTTTAATGTTTGAGCCAATTAAGGGAAACTTTATTATTTAAATTAAATAAATAACGAAGGTTTTAAGAGTTACCAATTGTTGGATATTAAAACTATACAAAACCTCTTTAGGGTTCAGAGAGTAGAGAAGTCATGAGAACATATATAATTAAAGATATAATGACCTGACACTAGTTCTCCAGAATGATAAAGCTAGAAACTAATGGATATAAATTTAATTACTGATAATATTCTATTTATAAAATAATTATCATTACATAGTTTTTAAATTGAGAAAAAAAACGACAGTGCATGTTTTTTATCGTCCAATTTAGCGGCACATTGAGTAGTAAAATTGGTAGTAGGTATGTGAAAGAATTAAAGAGCCACACCATTGGAGTTGACTTGTTCTTCTTCGATGAAGGCCCTTCACACCCCACTAGACGAAAAAACCAAGCAGGGACTTGAAAAAGTCAGGTAGAAAAGATCCCCACTAGGAGAGGACCATTGCTTGACCATGCATGACCATGCATGCACGTAGAAGTATTGGATTGGTACCTATATGCATTGTCAAGAGAGATTTTATTATAAATAATTACTTACTACTGTTGTTAGTTCGTTTTCTTATATTTTCTATTAACGATATTGTACTGGAAGAAATTAAAAATAAGTAGGTATTAAGGTCGACGAGGCTCGTTTACGTCTTTTGTATCAATTTAAAGAGTAGTTCAAAATTATTTATCTAACTTGAATGCTTGTTCTGAACTGTAAGATTTATAGTTAGTAAGATCCTTGTACTTACAATAAATAATAAAAAATAATTTATAAAAAGAAGACCATAAAAAACCCTGTCCACTATACACGCAGCACTTCACACCACAATCACAAATAAAAAAGCATATTCACCAGCGAACAGCATCGAGAAGTTGGTAAATGTGCCCGACCGACTGAGGTAGTCGGCGGAGCCTTTGATGTCAAGCATGGCGCGATCAAGTCGATGTGGACATTGTACCGAGACGTGCGTCACACATGGCGCTACCGACACACTCGTTCCTGTACAGCCGATGTTCTCTTCTCCAACGTAGGCGGGGCGTCTTGCAACTCCGCCCCGGACCAACCCCTGGCACCCTCACAACACGCCTCGCCAATAGCGAAACACTCCGGCTAATCTTTATCACAGAAAAATAAACAGGGGAGGGAGATAATGACGCGGCGCTTCGGCGGGGCTGGTAATCACGGCGCTTTGTGGCCCGCGACAGCCTGTTAGCGAGCTTATCCGACGATGGTTTGGCGAAAATTGAATGCTTTGTGTCGCTCTTCAGACTTTTTTTACTCGATATTGCACTGTCTAGAAACGAAGTGAATGCGGGTATTTCAATATTAAAGGAATACTTACCAAGTATTTTACTACGATATTAATACCGATTCAGTAGGTTCTTTTCATCTTCAGTCACTTGTTACATAAGATGATACAACGAAATGTCTACGCACACGAAACTATACCTATTAAAGAATTATACCTACCTATAATAATTTTGGGAGATTCACAAGTAAATTTAAAACAAAAACTTCTACAAAATTGTAGGTATAGGTTTGTTATGTAATCAGCCATCTCGTGTATATAGAATTGGTGATAAAGCAACCATGTGTGGTCGGTAGACGAATATCATATTTACACTTTAACCATTATTCTTATTAAAAAGTAAACTTAAACGAGGATCCTTAACATTATATATATGCTTGGATAAAAAGGTTATTATTCCTCATAAGGGAATGTGTAAAATAATTAATATTTTTGAGGTTACAGAAAACGGTAGTATTTATCAAATATTTTTCAATAATTAATTATGATTCTTTATAATTTTACTGTTAATACCTACATAGATCATTGCGATGTATTTTTTTTATAAGTTCAAGTCTCTTTATAGTTTGTTTCATTTACAATTATTATCGTTATTCGTGTTTATGAAAAGCTATATTCCTCCAGCAATTAATTAATGTAATTTTATAACAGTATTTTGAAATTTCATCGAAAACAATTGATTTTGTTTCAAAGATCGCTTATATCGGCGTATTCAAGAATTGGCACCGAGTGCCAGAGCGTTTGTCGTCGACATATTGTTTTATTCTTTCCAGTCCTATTCAGCGGATGCTGGCACAATACCGTCCGGCGGGATTGTTCAGGTTTTATTTTTCGTAAATTGCGCGACCCCCATCTTGATTGTTCATATAATTTTAGACATATTGTTTTTTTTATTCAAATGTCCATGTACAGTCAGAATTTTTAATAGAATCTGTTGGGTTTTGTTTGTATTTGTATCTTTTTACACTGGAACGAAAAAACAATGTAAACCAATTTCTAAGTACAAATCAAATGTCATAAAAGTTCGTAAGAAATAAGAAATGTCACGTGATATTCAGTAGGAAGCCAAAATGATAATGTAGCTTTTAAATTGTAAGTCTGAAGGTGTCAGCCCCTCGCGGTGTTCGCATGCTGTTTAAAAAAGAAACACCGTTACAAGCGTCATTCATCACTCTATAACTCCCTTGAAATTCTCATTGTTGTACTGTCATTGGATTTGTGAGTTTATACTATTTGTATTAAGACTCAAATTTAAGGAGACAGATATCGTTATCGGATTTCTTGGCAGTTATTGTAAAAGGGGTGAAAATTAAAGTGTTAAAAAACTATTATATATAAATAAATCTATATTTCAATATAATCTAATCAGAGATATTAAATTTTGAATATAAAATAATAATTATAAAACAATATTCGTTAGTTTCCATGCTTCCAACGAGTTAATATAATTATTTACAGCTCGTGAACAGCGCCCCCTGTTCTGCTTAGATCTTGTGGTGTTATTTTTGGCACTAAACCAACATACATTGTGACCTTTACTCATATTGGGTCGCTACACCGCTATTTTTCCTAACATGGCATTGTTTAAATACCGCGACAAAAGAACCCAACAAATATAATCTCCTTCGATCCACTTCTTCACAATCACCAAAATGTACAATAAATAATAATAACGATATAAAAATATTATATTAAAAAAAGCTTTAAATATTTTATCATCCTATTTCAACAACATTCATAATTTTGTTAAATATTAATTTTGTTATAGGTATTCAAAACTCCGTCGTCAAATTAAACTGACAAAATATATATTAAGCCGATCGTACCTACCGGCCGAACCGATTGAACAGTGCCTTCGTGTAATACGAACGAAATAGCATTTTTAATGAAAAAGCAATTGAAGTTAGATATTGCATTCAAGGCTTGCAGCCTGAAGCTTTTTCGGATGAAAAATTCATTTGATGGCAGCAGAGCTAGATAAACTAGACGGTCTAATGAAAAAATGTTTTCTTTGAAGTTTATTTTGCTTTTTATCAAAACGGACTAACGAGAAAACAATTATACTGGTAAAAACATGGTTATAATAATTGTTTTTTAACGTTCCAGTGAAGAAGTCATAATATGTTTTATAAGTTACCTTTTTCAATTTGTAGCTAACCTCTTATTTTCATTGACATGGATTTTTATATGTTTTTATTTAAGAATATATATATTTTTTATAAAGAGCCAATAAGATCGTAATGAAATTTAAAAAGATTGGCAAAATGTTTCCGTCTATTAAAGTATTAGGCATGTATTTACGTAACTCTATATATATATATATATATCTATGTCAATGTTTTATTCATAAAATATCCATTTACGTAAATTTTTCAAACTGATTTACAACATTCGTTATACCTACATAATATTTATAACAGAATTTAAGTCATGGTTACTTTTAATTATTTGTCAAATAATAATATATAATATCGATATAAATTCTTCCAACTTTCACTTTGAATTCTAATTAAGGTCTGTAGGTGTTTTTAATTATTGCTCCAGGATATACTCGCAAATAATACTTTGGGAAATTAATGTAACTTTATAGTATCCACAAAACTAAGTAATCGAAAGTATTAAAAAGACCGATTTTGAAATATAGTCATAAGCCAAAACTATTATGGAATATTTGTTAATTAAAATAAACGCTTTTCAAAAAATGTGTTTTCACAAATTTCATTTAAATGTTATATCGTGGCTGAACAGAATAGTCCTGGAAACATAGAGGTGTGAAGAAGTCGCGCATCTCTGTATATTGTGTACACGTGAGCCTGTGTGCGTGTCGGCGTGATCGATGCAGTAGCGACGTTGCCGCGCCGCGTACTTCCGACCCGTTGCCGTAGCCTTCTCTAAGGGCGAGCACTTACATAAGACTACCGACAAATTGGCTATATCTATTATATACTACCATTGGGATTTTCTAATTATGAAAATGAAAATGTAATTTGTTTCATTTTACTATTTATTTACGATATTTTATACAGGAATTTTAATACAAACTGCGTCTTCTATTATTTTTACTTGATTACTCTTACGACCTTATGAATTTTACCGCTACGTTAAAATTTTAACAGTTTTGTTCCATAAATATTACTGATTTCTTCCAAGGCATACACGTAATAATCGATTCGCGTCACAACATTTGTTTATAATCGTAGCAGGTAGTGCTTTGCGACAAAACAGTCGTCAATTGTTTGACACCTAAACAGGTTTTTTTTACTTATCGCGCAGCTCTCACAATCTCTCCTAGGTATGTCTGTAACATACAACTTTGTTTTATTTTTGATTTTGTTTATACGTTGGAACTGATGTAGCCAATATAGTAGCGTATTGAATGCAATGTTAGAGTTTTAGGAGACGAACTCTATTTCAGACATTCATTGAAATTTCTGAGAACGGCTACGCTTTTTTACTACACTGTTTGATGAATGAAAACAACATCTTTATTGATGGTGATGGATGTTCTTTTATATATATATATATATATATATATATATATATATATATATATATAAAAGAACTAAAGAAAACTGTAAATGCAAATTGAAATTGTGAATTATAATTAAAAAACATCTTAGTATTTTGATATACTCAATGTATAATACTGCTTTAGGATCAATTAACTTCAGCATTAAATGCTAGTCTCTAATGTACGTTTTTATATATTATATCTTAAGGAGTTACATAACTTGTATTATTTATATTTGTACAAATATCAGCTTCAATATGACAATTCACGATATTGTATATTTTATAGATTGTTCTTAAGAGTGAAGAGGCATGTACTCTTTATTGGCATGTAGTGCTATTAATCCACCTGACAACTACGTGATTGTCTCTACCCGATGGTCCATTTCATGAGTTATTGTCTTCGAGGAATCATGACTTTTATATTCTCTTTTACTTTGACGTTTGTATTCGTCGTATTCATTTATGATAAGTTTATTTAGATATTTTGTATATCATACAAATTATAGATTATGACATCCCGTTATTCACATTCAGATATGATTTTAATTTTTCGATTTGTGCAACGTGAAGAGTTCGTATGTTCTAGGAGGTAGTTAAGATGTATTTTTTAATAGGTCGACGGTTCAGTAAACCTAGAAAAAAAAAAAGAAAAAAATCCAACTCAGAAAAAAAAGTATATATTTTATAAAAGTAACTAATTTTTATTTTTTTATTTGTGGCCAACTAATGGACATAAATGAAAATGGAAAGTTATATAATACCTATATATTTTAAGCTATCTATTGGAATATATACGAATATTCATGTGACTGTATGTAGGATGAATTTAAGGATGAGTCTACATTGAGATTTTTTATATATCATTTGAGCGCTACTTAGACTTTTATTGATCGTCGTATACAACTGAATAGCTAGGATCAACTACTTTCAATCTACCACACATATCCATTTGAAAAAGAGTTAATAACGTTATAATATTAACTATTGCACTACTGTAGAGACTGCTCTACACAATGAATGTAGAGCACACATTTATATTACAACAACCACTATAATAAGTTTATATAATCTATGTGAAAAAAAAAACCTGGTAAATAAAATCATGGAAGTAAATAATTTAATATTTCAAACATTCCAGGTCTAACCGTGTTTGTTTACTTGTACTTCGACAGCCAGCTTTATCCGTACTTAATTTAAAATTAATTCAGCCAGGCGGCGTACAGGAAATGAGCTTAGAGGGGAGGATGGGGGGTAAAGGGTGAGGGCGGAGTCGGCGAGTCCCAAATTGCTATAATTCGAATTATCGGATAACTTGACACATCCAAATCAAATGTTTTTAAAGCTTTGCATTCGTTATTACATTTGTTATAATACCTATAATAAATAAATATTGGTATACGTATATAAATGTTTATATATAAGTGAAAGACAGTTAATTTATGATAATTTAGTAACATATTATTTCTTTAATAAAATTTTGAAATTTTGTCTATTTGTTATTTAACAATGGCGATCAAATACATAGTGGTAAGTTAGATAATATTTTATGTGGTTATTACATTTTTATATATTACCTATATATAAAATAGGCGATTATTAGAGAACAATTACTACAAAACTGGAGCATGATTTCGACCCGTTTATTTAATTAAACAACCTAGTAGGCACAAAGTTGTACAAAGTTATAATTAGTTACATATCGAAAATATAATTATATAATGGCAACTCATTGTATATAATATTAATAATTATGAAGTTTGTTTTGAAATATATAAATGTTGACATTAAAATAAACGTTGATTCAAAAACAAATCATGGAACGTAGGAAACGAAAATAGAATTAAGGAATAACTTACTTAACTTTGAAGGATAACTGAGTGCACGACTGCTCATTGAAAAGTACGTCGGAAAATTCGCACCGCACATTAGATATATTTTTCCTGAGGCTGATTTAAATCGAAAAATAATATATAAGCATACTAAGGTTTCACATAATTATATTGTGATTTAATTGTTTTCACTCAAACGAAATAATCATTGTTGAATAATGATTAAGAAAATAAAAGTATTTATATTACATATAAAATTTATAATAATATAGTAGAACAGGATAATACGTTTCCGTATATTTCGTTCTCTTCAGTATACGCTCTAAACTTTAAAAGGTTTTCTTCGCTTCGTACCGTGTTATTTAATTACGGACATATTATTTCTTAACTAATATTCAGCACTAATCAAATAAGATTTCCAAAACTAACATGTAACAAAATATATTATTAGACAGATTTTTTTTCGAATTAATAAGATATAATAAATAATATTTTATATGTTTTTAAAAAGTTGTTATTTGATATTTGGTAGATTGTATTATAAAATAATATCAAGTTTATGATTATTAATAAAAATATAATACTTATATTTGAAGTGGAATGTGCTGTTCCAAGGCAGACTATCAACAACGAGACGAGGGTCTTATTGAAAAACTTTTAGGTGGACGTTTTAATCAGTTTACTGGGGAGAGAGGACAAAGCCACCCGCCTTAAGGCTTCTTACACATTCAAGTTAAGACATAAGAATAAGTACACGATCTCTTATACTACGTTTAGCATTCACACATCTTGATACGGATGTATTTGCTTTGTATATGTGTGTGTGTTTATTAAATATTTATAAAATTACCGAAAATATAATGGCATTGTCTTTTTCATTTATGTATTTTATTAACTTTAATTTAACAAACAGTGTGAAAGGTAGTAAATCCAATAAAACATTATATATGACAGAGACATCAATATGCAATAACAAAACGTTTATTTTTAAACGTTACGATATCTGGAAATTTTTGTAATAAAATAAAACGTTATATATAAGAAAGAGCAATATATTTTCTATAAAATGTTTATTTTTATAAGTTACGATATCTGGGAATAGTTTTTTATTCTTGTAATAAAATTAAAAAATATAAAAGAAAATAAAGAAAGACTTTCAATTTAGATAAAAATGCTTTTCCGTACTTCCGTAGATTGTAGAGTTTATTTCAAACAATTTAATAGGTATCTCTTACACGGACGAAAACTGCCGCAGTACCTAGAGTTAGCTATTAAAGCTTTGACAACGATGAGAAAGCCGAAAGGCCAATCATCTATCACTCCCTCTTATGTCCTTCTCTCATGGTCCACCCTATTACAGGTTGCAGGTGCAATGCATCTACAACTTCATCTAAATAGCAGACAAGCATAGTCAACGAAGACCATTTACCATCTGGTCGATCGTTAGTTGATAATTTAATAAAAATGTTTTATTAACTGAGATAATAGATCTCTAAACACTAGCCTCACGTCCCTGCTTCGTACGCATGCTATTTAATAATTAATTTACTAGTCACATTTTCATATTTAATTTTAGTTTTATATAATATTTTATTCAAGTATGTCTAGCTATAATGTAGTTGTTTCACAAAATACTGTACTGTACTTATTATATATGTATATATGTATGTATGAAATATAAATACGTTAAGAGTAATTAAAAAAATATATTGACTGGACTATCTGTATGCTTTTACGATTTCCATTTCAGTTTAATATCAAACTATTGAAACAAGCAAATCAAACAGGTTCCAGCAAACAGAACCCGCCAATAAAACTTGAAACACGACCGCAGCGGTAGTTTTAATCGCATTATCAGCTGCTAGATTAGCGGTAGGAAGGTATAAAGGGTCTATTGTAGTTGCGGGTATGATCGGAAGTCCCCCTCCCGCGGAAATGGCGGCGGGGAGCGGAGACAGGGACGTCCGGAGGTGAAGGTAGGTATTGTCCGGACAACGACCTACTTTGTAAAATTGCATATAAAGATTTAACTCTTTCAATGAAAAGATGCACTCTGACAATTTCGCATAAATAAGTAGGTACTTGAGTTTTTCTATTTACCGTGTAATTTTAACACTTATATGAAAATATACACAAAAAGGATATAAGAGTGATTGATTGAACTTTTAAATAAACCGATCCAATTATTTTGATTGTATTAGACGATTTGGGAATGCGATTACCGGTTTCAATTAAGAAAGCTTGCAATTATATTTAAAAAGATAACATTGTGTGCGAGTAAAAAATCTTTGCTATTAATATTATCATTTTAAAAATGTAGCAGTTATATCAAAAAAAGTATTCCACAAAACTATTCTTCTGCTTAAAGCGCCATCTCACGAATAATAGAATTACTGCATAAGATGCAAGTCGTTAGGTCGCTCGTAATGCCCTCTACTGTAAATGAACTGAACTACGCTGTATCAAAACTCCGACCGCTAGGGTTTTGCAGTTATGCCACTAAAGTGCTGCTATATTAACTAAACATATTTGAAAGATGAGTATAAATTATAGGTGTTTATTAAAAGGAACGATAAAAAAAGTATTTTTAAAAGTAAAAGTAACGTAAATCGACCTGATTATTGTTTTTTCTTTTCAGCTTTTAATTTATATATGAGTTGTGATTCCAACATAAGCATGTAATCTTGATACTTTCTGCCCCAAGGAGAGTATGACACATACCATTCTTTAAACATTTCGTAATCTGCATTATCAGTGAATACAGCATCATCGACGTCTAAAACAGCATTAATAATTTCCTCTGGGGCTAACGGTTTGTAATAGAGCTGGGCTACACGATCGCCATTTAATACATTGTTTAACGCCTTTCTTATTGAATTTAGGTCGTACCCTCTAAGAACTTGAGCTACGCAGTGAACATTGAAGTCCCGTTTAATTCCATGATAATTCATCAAGGTCTTCGTCAAAACATAAGATATACTTCCATAATCTGTTCGCGGAATAAGTATTAAAGAAGGGAACACCTTATACATTTGTGCAGTTTTGGCCAACCACGGCTCGCAGGCGGTACCTAATACTAGTATTTTGTCTTCAGCGGCAGATATCGGTTTTATTATTTCTTTAAAAAAATCTCGTTGAAGACGTTTCGGATCCATCAATTTTTCCTCTTTAGGTACTTTTTTACAGAATATTTTATCAGCGTTATCAACAAAAATTATAGAAGGCTGCATCAATCTGCTAATTTTGTTCACATATGTAAACATAGTTTTTAAATTTTTCGGCCCTGGAAATTTATCATAGACATTCAAAGGAGATAAGTCTATAAGAATGGAATTTGTTTCTGTAGCTATTGCGTAAATTAACATTTTCTTACCGGAGTTCCTCGGTCCAACGATCAATTGGGATCTAACAGCATCTGGACACGAGGACCCCAGTGTAAGAAGACACCGCACTCTTACTTGTTCCCTGACATCACCAATACAAGGAGGCGGAAAACTAGGTGTCCAAAGTACTGCTCTAGTATCGGCTGCTGCATAATTTTGATCACCCCAATAGTCATCTAACGTCATATGCGGATATTTTTTTATAATTCCTTCGTCAACCAAAGCCTGAAACATTGTTGCCGGCGGGATTTTTTCAGGCTTTGGCTGCTTCTTTTTTTTTGGTTTTTTCCTTTTTTTACTTTGAGGTGGTTTAGCGATACCAGCTGCCATATAGTCATTTTTTAATGAGTTTTTGAGCATATTTAATTCTAATTTCATCATTTCGTCAACAATGGGTCGAAGTTGAAATTGAAGTTTTTGATATGCATTCTCAGTTATAAGTTTCATAATATAGCCTTTAATAGCGTCTATTGGTGGTTCTTTTTCATCAATTTCTTTCCATTCATTCTTATACTGTTCCCAAGCTTCACGTAAATGATCAATATTTTTGCCAATATTTATATAAATTCCAGGGTCATTATCTGGATTTAGTCGAGACTTTTTATAATCAAGTAAACGTTTTTCCTCTCTTATTTTTGCTTCTTGTTTTAATCGTCTTTCTTCTTCGCGTGCAGCGAGTTTTTCAGCCTTTATTTGTTCTTTAGACTTCGGTTGACTTCCTTCAGCTTTAAGTCTTTTTTCTTCTTCAGTTTTCCAATCAATATATTCTTCGATTGTGAATGTTTCTCCTTTAACAATTAAAATGGATCCACCTTCGTCGGGCCAAGGAAATTCATCAAATAACCGTACCTGTTTGTACCAATCTTGAAGCCATTGCCTAATTTCTGCTGAAATGTCTTCCATGACATCACCCTCTCGCAGCCTGAAAACGTGATCAAATTCTTTAATATTTTCTTTTACCCAATTTTCATGATATTTACGTCTAAAGTCACGACGTGTTTCTTTAACTTTTTCTAGCTGCAACTTCGCTGATGGTGGAGACCAGGATGGTATAATCATACTAAGTTTCTTTTGAAGCATTAGATCTTTCATATTTAAGCGTTTTTTTTCCATAAATTTTCTATAAATATTTTGGATAAAAGACGCTGCCCTTATTCTCAGATGTTCACTGGCTTGGGGTGCTTTTAGACCAGCCAATTCAAGATATAGATCTCTATCTTTATTAAATAAATGAGTTCTTTCTCGTACTACGGTACGTGATCTTTCCATTCGCTGGATATTAAATATATGAGTGTTATATTCTTCTATTAATCTTAATTCTTCTAATTCCTTAGGGGATAGTTGAATTGATTCAGATAGGGAAATGTCTTCACCCATTGCTAATTTTCTTTTAATTTCAGCTTCTTCTTCCATTCGTATTCTTTCTTCTTCTTCCAATCTCTGTTCTTCTAGGAGTTCTAATTGAGATGGCGTTGGAGTAGGATCACCTATCCGATTTCCCGCAAATATTTCATCAATTATGTACTGCATTTCTTTTTGTCTCGTTTCAAAAGGATAGTGAAAGGGACAAAGTACCTTTATATCCTGAGGCACCATAAGCATTTGCTGTAAAGCATTTTCTGGATAAGTGTATTCAAAAACTTCAACATCTTCTAAAGTATTTTTTAGTTCAAGGAGACGACATGTTACTGCATCAATTAATGTTTTTATAAATGGCCGTCTTTGAATTTGTTCCATTTGATCATAGCAATCACACAATTTGTTATATAGCTCACAGTACTTACAATATACCCTTGAGACAAGGTCCGTTGCCGTTCCTTGAGGTTTAATTCCAACAAATGCTGAAGCCAATTCTTGCAATCTTTCATCTTCAGCTAACGTAACAGACATTTGCTCTTTAATTTTAAGCCATCTTTCGTAGTAGCTTTTGTTAGACATGATTTCTGTTTTTTACGTAGAATTTTATGACGTGGTACGAAAACTTGATTAACAATATAGCCACAAAGAGCAATTAGATCTTAAATCACATTGTATAAATATTTTATAAAATATAAATAATTACAATACAAAAAGTTCTGATCGATGCTGACAGACAATGATCAGAAGACAAAGAATTTTTTTCCTTTTCGCTAAGATTCGTCTAAAAAAGAGTTTGCATAATATATTTATTCAGAAATTATCTGAAAAAGCTGCTCGTTATTTATTTTTCTTGAATATTCAAGATAATGGTAATAATAAAAGGGTGTTATTTAAACGGTTAGCAAAGTATTGGTATATTTGTGAGCAGAAATATGTAATTGGTAAGCTAAAATTGAAAATTGATAGTTGGACATAAAATTGATAGTAGAAATGTTTTCTCTGCTAACCGAACGTATAATCTTGCTGACCAAGTAATTATTCTGCCAAGATATTATTTATAACCTAACCTAACCTAATTTTTAAATAGCATACACAGTAATTACTTCTCATAATAAAACTCTACAATTTTTTTGCGATACTCGTACATACTCCCGAGCAATTTATTTCTTATATCTTTTTCTTTAAAACATGGGGTACTAACAATACTGGTGGAGCCCCTTGTGCTGGTTACAATAAAAATGTTTCAAGTGTGCCCCCGTACGTTCCATTGAACACTAGGATCGGCGCACGCGCTCGTCTCTTGCTTCCGGCCTATGACGCGTGCCACTTTTACGCCGGAGGGTTAAGTAACGAGCAATAGCGTTTTACTTAAAATTAAAAATGTTTTAATATTCTTAAAAATAAAACTTTAATAATTGGCTCTTAATACATAATAATGTAATATTTATTTATACATTGACTTTAGTTGAGGTTTGTATGTTTGCATGATAGCAATATTTGATAGATTGGACACATCTAACAGAACTAAATATTTATTATTTACTTTGAATATTATATTTACCATATTATTACTGATTTATAAGTATGACACAAAATATTACAAAGTAAGAACTTAACAATCCAAACCGAAATTATTTTCTAGGACTTGTATGTCATATCTTATAAACTCTTAAGTTTATAACTTGTGACAAGCGCTCAAATAGCCACGTCTGAAATGCAACGTAACAATGATTTATTTAGTATCCCTCCGATGTATTCATTTCGGGTGTAGAAATTTTAGCCATTAATTTTGTTAACTCTGTCTCGGGCAATAAAGCTGGCTTGGGGAGGGTTAAAGCCATCATCGCTATTAGTTTGTATACTTAATGCTTAGTGCACACTGTTGAATTCTTTGCGTTAATCATTTTCATCCTTTCATAATACACCTACACTATTATATCCACCATATGACTACACAGGAACTACTAAAATATACTTATTACTAGTAATTGGACTATCACATTTACCAAACTATGCGCAAAATTCATACACTGTTTTAATTTAAAAAAATAAGAGAAAATATTGAATATTCTTCAAAAATGAAGTACGTAAATAACAAATATTAAATTAATCGCAGAATCAAATTAAGACTAGCAGTAAAATGCAACCTCACAATGAACGCAAGTAAGCATTATTTTCACTATGACATAAGAACCAGCGTGGATAATTAGCACTCGCGACAAATTAACAACGAGCACAACCCATCCAGTTAGTGGCCTCGAGGAGCGGAACAGAACGACAGAATGATTGACTGAACAATACACGACCGGGGATTGAATGATGAACGCATTACGCTCGTCCGAATCAGCATTTGGGAAGTATTGGGAAAGGAGTTTTTTCAAATTATGTCATTATTTTCTTAAATTTCTTAGCCAGTACTAAACCTACTTAACTAATTTATATAATATATTAGAAAATTGTCTGTGAACCTTTAAATATATCCCTACATTATCTTCGAGAGCCAGTTATAAACATTGAAAGTAAAATAAAATAGAATAAGAACCACTGATAAAAAGGCATGTTTAAATTAGGCTCAAATTTGAATAATATATGCAAAAAAATAATAATAATGAAGTATGAAGTTGCAAAAAATATAATAATAAGGAAGAGATATCAACAATTACTGAATTAAATCAACCCTATGAGAAAAAATCTAAACTAGCTATGGCTGTCACCGCAAATTTGCAACCAATCGTCGGCGCACGCGTCCGCTTTCGATACGGACGGTGTCCATTATACCCTTCGGAACTTAATTTTCTATTTGTACATGATTCTTATCTCGACTTTGGTAATACACCCCAAAACTATTAAATAACAGATCTTTTTATAATTATTTACTTTATATTAACTTATTATATTATAGCGACTTATTACAAATATTAGAGCAATCAAAGTATCAAGATTATTTAAATATAATCACATGGGAGTACAGTGTATCAAATCGAAGCACGCAGTAAGTACTCTAGACCGAGAGCTCTTAATTAGTGAGGAGCATGTGACGACGCGTGGCTCTGTTTAGTTACGGGTCTAAATGGCCTACTGGGATTTGTTTACGAACAGCCATTTCGGGCTACCGATATTGTAATGATGTTATTTTAATATTAGCTGTTATAATGTTAGCAGGAGAGTAAATTAAAATATCTATAGGTTTAACTAAACAAAGCTCAATTATAATTTTAGTATCGTTATATATCTGTCTTATATACTTTACATATATTGCTCCTAAAATACTTCGAAATATTACATAACCAATAACATTTAACAGTTTCTTTGATACAAAGCGACGTTAAATCTGCATCTTGCTATTAGCCGCTTAACCAAGCGAACTAACCACGGCTTTGATAAAGCGCTGTTAACTTTTAATTGTCCAACTCTCAGCCTTTGAGGTTACGCTCCGTTACTCGTAGACATCGGTAATAATTGTGGCAATTCGTTTTGCATAATTTCCTCCCGAAGTACTAATACTTTGATCAATCGAGGTTAAAAACTGTTTGAAGTAGACGGCAAATAATACAAAATTGAATATGTTTTTCCATGTAACGTGTAGTCTTACATTATTCAACTACTTATAATACACTTAAGAACAGTCGTGCGTGTCTTAGGGTCTCATTTAAATGTAGTAGGGGAAGATTATCTTTCAAATGATGTAAATGTACAATTAACTCTTCTAATTTCCTATTCTTATATTTGTTGTGTATTATACACATAAGAAATACAATTATTTTAACATATCACGATATAATGTTATATTAGTGCTTATTTTTGGTGGTTTCATGTTTTTTTATATTATTTTACGATGTAGATATTAATAAATTAGCTTTATTTATTTTGGATTTCGAGGTTTTAACATAATTAAATTATTTTTAAAATGTCTGACTAATGAATAAAGAGATGTAAATGAAACGGCCTTTTCTTTCTGACACTAATATCAATAAATGTCATACAAATATCTGATAAAATATTGTTTGAAGTACTGATCACACACAGTGTGAAAAAATATATCTTTTTGTTTTCGATTATAAATAAAGAAACACATACTTCAACACAACAGAAGTAGGGAACGAGAGTCTTCATGAAACTCAGTAATTTTTGAAGTAAGCACTACCTACATTGCGTACTGCGCTAACCAAAGATGACTACTGAAGTACCTATTTCATTGTATTTAAAAAAATCAACCCCAAAACTGATATAGCGGTCCTGTTAAGCTAAATTATGAAACAAAAGAAAATAAAGACAGGAAAAGAAACCCCTGCGAATATAAGAATTTCAACAAAATCTTGTTGGTTTAGTATTATCGTAAATTACGTTACAGAAGTTTTCAAGTGATATGTAAATTGGCAAGAACACGATGTCACTATTTGGAAACCAGGTCTGGTGGGGCGTGAAGTCATTAATAAGGGTGCGTTGACGTCACCAAGGCGAGATAACTGCGAGGGAGAGGCTATTTATGTATAAGATTGTATAGTTAAGCGTTCACAGTAAATTACATTGGATTATAGGCTTTATGTCGTGCGCAGTAAGGGTTAAAGAAAATATTATACTGCGTAGTAAGTCAGTACTCTACCGCCCTGCAAATAAATTATGAACCGAGATAACTACTTCGCTCTTTACATTTTATGGAAATATATGATATGAATATAAATATAATATTATGAAAACTTGCTTTAATATATTCAGAATTAATATGAAGGTCTGTGACTTTTGATTAACGTTAGAAACTAAATTATTATCAGTTGGCAAATTCACTAATTAACTAATTAATCTGGTATTCAAAACAATTATAATATATGCTTCGCTATGTGTATGACAATTTAAAAACTCATTCAGTGAGTGTAATGAAGTCAGTTCTAAAATCAATAGCTTGTAAAGTCTATTAGTATTTAAATATTAGTCAAAGCATTTGATAACTGTTTAAATCTTGTAAACTACCTACCTGAACATTTAGTTGCTCTAAGAGTATCTGACAGGTTAGCTGAAGATGAATACCCTTTCGGAAGTCCGCCTGATAACTTCTCTGAACCTAAAAAATAAAAATCTGTTATAGACTAACCACAGTAAAATAAATAATAAAGTAATAGGATCATATATAAAATACAAGTATGTATTTTAATTAGAAGAAAATGAACATATATTATGCAAATATTTAACTTCCAAAATTAGTGTTTTTTGCATGATATTGTTCTAACACCAAACATTTATGGTTTTACCCAATTTCAACTATGATTTATGGTTTATGGTTTTACCCAATTTCAACCACATAAATACATCGAATAGATATATTTTAATATTTAGATTTCTTGTCCTGCATATTATATATATATATATATATATATATATATATATATAAAAAAAAAAAAATATATATATATATATATATATATATATATATATATTTTTTTTTTTTTTTTTAATGTGTTTTATGTTTATGTATGATAGAGAGGAGGGTTGTCTTCTATAGTTTTTCAAAATTTATGAAACATCTAGATTAAAATATATTCAAATATATAACATTTTGAAATCTGTAAAATAACGTAAATATCTCAATACCAATTGGGAGACGGGAAAACCATTTCTCAATAAAGTAGATAATAATATAAAAAACGAAACAAATGACTCGCAATAAACTATGAAAAAAATAAAAATATTATACCAATTATAAATTAAATAGATTTAGATTCTCCCACGCGTATAAAAAGTTAATGTATCAATCCGAATCGGAATCTGTGCACAATATGTTTTGGAGCTATTTATTTATTGTGTAAATATGCTGAGGCACTTCGTGGGTCGAGCAGAACGCATAAATCTATCCAGCGAGGGGAACAGATCATTACTGGTGTTTCTTTCGCACAATTAAGTGTTCATTGTCCCCGCCACGGTTCCCATGAAATAGCTGACACAACAAGGCAGTGTGAGCTGCGCGCGCGCATCATCCACGCGCCATCTATTGTCGAAATATCGAACTAAAAACGATGTCACTCGATATACATCTCACCCATTATCATCCCTGATTTATACTTCACGCGCGAGTGGCTATTGATTGTACAATAATTGTTTGTTTGTGTAATCCAGGGGATGAAACTGTGAGAGTTTTCGTTTGTGGACAACTTTATTGGCTTAGTGGTGTTCATGTTTAATAAGCTGGTGTAAAGAGTCCCCTAATTCTATTTATAAATTTATTTTTATGAATTTTATAGATCATTTGCATCTTTTTTTGTAAACGAAATGTGACCCAAGTAATTTTTATTGATTGGTAAAAAATATATCTTTAGTAAGATTTACTTATAAACGGCATGCCGCTGTTGAAAAATTACTGATCACAGATTCTCAACGCGTACCACCAACTAGAGACTAGATCATAGGAGATGTTCCATATTGCACAACCATTACGAATATTTACCTTTACCAATGAATTAAGAATGATTTTTTTTATTACAAAATCGATGATGTTTAATTTTAAGTTTAAAACAATATTTGATTGTTCATGATTTTAAAGTGAATTGATTGTCAGACGAACACTACACTACACGTTCCGTTGATGTTAAATTAAAAATATTACATTCTATTAGGTATTTTCTTATATTAATTGGTAATATGAAATATTCAAATTTTTAATATGAATTCGTCGACATTTCCATGCAATGGTTTTGTTTTTTGTTACAATGTCTGTCTGTAACTAACAAGTAGGTGATTTCATAAATTCTGGCCACTTAATAAGACACTTTAACTTTGTTAGCGCTATACATGACGTGCTGTTTTTACTGTTTTATTCCCGACCGGAATAAACAAGAAACTTTCCCCTTCATACCATTAGCATTAAATAGAAGATATCCACCGTTTACAAAACCCACCCACCAGTGGAGTGGGAAGAACCTTAAAAGTGATACCATTATAAGCTAACACTTTACTCCATAATATTAATATAGCATTATATAAATACTTATCTCAAAACATTTATGGAATTCATAAACGCGTAGTTATCGAAGCCGAGCCCTACCACTAATGAAAATAAATTACAAAACAACAGACCGACCCCAGCCCTTTCGTTCACGTAATAAACATTAAAAAAATCAATATACGTGGGCCAGTTGCAACGTGATTTATTGAAATATTTTATCACGATAGCATCTAGTACGCCATCGTAATCGACGACTGCCAGATTAATATTACTGACGGCATTTTCGTAAGGGGTAATCATTTTAATACTAACAACTCTATGAATTTTAATATACAACTCTTAACGACTATGAGATAAGGACCTGAAAGGACCTTTTTTTGCATTTATTTGAATATTATGTAAATGCCGCTTGCTTGTTTATTGTACACGGTGAGTTGAATAAACATTTATTATATTACTTCACTGTTCTTATATTAACTTCTTACTGTTCTATTTGTTAATAACAAAAATACTGGGATTCAAAATATTTTTTTTATTTGTGTTTATGTTTATGAACGTTTCTTTATATATATGAATGATATTTAAATGAATTATGAATGATATTTAAATGAATTATGAATGATATTTAAATGAATTATGAATGATATTTAAAATATATCTTAGATGTAACAACGGGTATTTGGTTAATAATTTTTAATAAGGCACATGACATAAAAACTTTTTTTTCTAGTATAACCTACCTTATGTAGATAGTTTGGTAGTATCATATTGTTCTAAGTATTGCTTCATAGATTATCTTTACTTTTTCAAATACTGGACGGTCAAAATACTTTAACCGATAAGTATCAAGTTACTGCACCGTTCCCACTATCGAGTTAACGTTTAAAACGATTTATTTTAACTTTAACGTATTATCTCAAAATCTTTCTAAAGTAACATACTACGAAATGTATTCTTTATGCATACTGTAAGAATACATTTTGCTAAAATATTATAGATTGATAATAAGGTGAGCTATTTATTCAATATGTGTTAAAATAAATAGATTTCGTATATTATATAGGTACTTATATGGCAATTTAACACAATTTCATGTACAAGGTGTACTAAATAGAAGCAAGGTTTGGAGATTGACTTGCAAGATGCACTTAAAGATGTAGAATAAAATTATCCTAATAAAATTAGTGTTTCTGTGTGTGTGTGTGATTTATTGTTTGTTTTATTTTCTGAAATTTAGCTCCTCTAAACTATCTCAGATAGTTGGTTTACGATATCAGAATGTAATTTGGCTCCAGTGATCAAAAAATCCTGGTAAAATAAGATGTATTTTATATTTTTCGAGCTCATGAATGGGTTTGAAACTAGGGCACATCGATATAGCCGGGTATATATATATATATATATATAAAATAGTCATTCACAAAAGTAAAATAGAAAAAATAATGTTATTATTTATTACTACTTTTTACCCAATTTTGATAAGGATTAGTGGAAAAAAATATAATATATAAATATAAAAAGTAAAAAATAATAACTTATAGCCATATAAGTGTGAAAACATCTGTTTTATTACAAATGTTGCATTTGTGTACCTTGAATGATAATTGTCCTGCGATAGACAAGAACGCGAGAGAAAGACTAGGAGATTTAGTTGTATGATAGAGATAAGTAGAGACTTCATCGTACGAGAGAAATATGTAGACACTTAATCTATCTCTTGTAAACCGTAGTCGTTTCTGTTTCTGTTTTTTATATATTAAAGTTTGTTATTATGAATATATACTATATAAGTATGAAAGAAAAATGATTATAGTGAGTCGATTCGGATTTAATATGATCCTATATATTCTATAACATATCCATTTTTATTTATTTATTTATGTTTTTTATTAATATTTGTCTCTGATTGTGGAGAGATCTCTGGTATTTGGTGGTTTTATTGATTGTTTTTTAAGTCGGTGTAACAATTGGATGGCGACTAATGTTAGGTATTTAAAATATTATAATCTTTGCGGACAGTGAAAAGTCGATATAGAATATAAATAATATTTTCATACAAGTTTAAAAAAAAAACAAATAATATTTCATAATACCCGATAGTAATTCTTCGTGTTTCCAATAGTAATGAAGTAAGTTCTATTGTCTATTACAATATAATGTAGAAATATTCAAGAACTATTATATTAATAATAAAACGAATATTCATGAGGATATTCCAGGAGCTTTAATTTAAAATTTTTTAAATGTGTTTTAATTAACTAATATGGTTATACAATTACTTTTAAATTCCACCAACTTGTAATGGATTAAAATAACTTCAACGAAAGTAAGTAGAGCTGACACTTGAGGCTTTAGGTAATTAAATTTAAATTACTGAAAATTTTAATCAAATTGAATAAAAATATAAAATTTCACCCATGAAGGAAACGGGTAAAGAACTATTTTCTGTCTTTGTCACTTTTAAAGAGTATACTTACTCTTTAAAAGTGACAGAGACAGAAAATAGTTCTTTATTAAATTACTATTTAATACAATATATTCCTACAATTATGACTTATGCTAATTGTCTATCATTCACTGATACGATTTTTGTTTTTTTTTTATTTGTATGTAAATGAAAGGAAAAGTCTCCATGTTTTAGTTTTTTTTTTGTTTTTTTTTTCTTTAGTATAGAGGCAACTTCTTTAGTCTTCTTTTTAGTCTTTTCCACCACATTGATATTGGCGGCATTATTACGGACCATATACCGCAGTACAAAAAGCCACAGACAAAAAATAGCACGTAAGTAATTATTGCTTTTGCACTGATCAAACAATAACTATTCGTATAATCTAGTTAAAGTAATAAGAAAAATATAAAAAAATCAATAACCTACTTCTAACCAAAGATACGTGGACGATGGGAGATTTAGAAAAAATAATTTATTTATACTGAGTTGCAAATACATTAAGAAAATAATTGGTTAGGACAGATCTGATGTCAAAAGTCATATACAAGAAAGTTGCAACAATGTTCAATAATATCTTAAATGAATATATCCCAAATGACGGAAAATTTTACTATGTATTTAATTTTACTCTTATATTATTTTAGAATCTGTCTTTATAAAACTTACCACGGAAACTTTATTTACAGGGACATTAAGAGATAATTAGTGAAGTTTCTATAAGGTCATAATTAAAAAAAAATATGACTTTTATCCCAGTGAACTACAGCTACAAAAACAATAAATCATTTACATTCAAGACTGCCTCCACGTTTGAAATGCACCGAAGAAAATCCCCCTGGAAAATGTTATCACAAGCGCCGCCCTCGTTAAGGCCGGGAAAGCGGGAAAACTCACCCTCGGGTAAGTTTCAAAATAATGAACTCAACGGAGATAATAAAATTTTATTTTCGCAACTAGTATTTATAAGGCGACGCGATGATCCACCGTGGCGGGGTAGGCGGGTGAGTCGTCATAGCAACCGTAGGGTAAAATCCCGCACGCCCCTATTCCGCTCCCTTGAGAGCGATTGTTATCTATACAAGAAAGTCCCCACCTTGCCTACTATACCTACACAGCCTCCTGGCCTTAATCTGAAAGAGTTTAACAACCGTCGGTGGCAAATACAACCCTAAATCAAACACATAAAGTCCTTTATTGATCTTTTCACATTTTACGTGACAATCGATTCAGTCTATGGCGAGAACACCTTCCTTTGCCATACCAACGTTAAAAATTCTAATATTCCTAAATGGCATATAAGTTATCTTTCGCTCGATTATTTTATAATTAATTAATAAGGAGAGAATATTTATAATTTCAAATAGCTTTGATTTTATATTATATACATCTTAAATACACTAAAAATATTCAATAGCTGTATTATATTATTCTGAATCCAAACTAGACAATACAAAAGTAAAAGACGAAATAGATTACAGCGGTGAATATCTAGCCTATGTATATAGTTGAAACATTGTTTTTATTTTTGTTTTTCATACCTCCCAATGTTATTTCGGTGGTGCTTTGGGTACGTGGTCATATTTTAATATTGATAATAGATGGTTTTTATTTTATGCTTTAACACGGAATCATACCATAATAATGGCCTACTGATAATTTAATTACTTAGATTAATAGAAAAAAATATATAGATAAAGTGATAAAATAATCAAAATAGCGCTGCGTATTAAATGATTTACAAAGCTGATTAGAAGGTCACTAATTATATTTTACATTCGCAATAAATGATATTTAAAATTTCTTTAATGTTATAATTTGTCTTTCTAAAATAAATTTTTTTCCGCGTCCTAAGCAGTCAAATATTTAAATTCGTCAAGGGGTTTTATTTAACAAAAAAGTGCAATTAAAAAAAAAAAAAAAAACAATGCGCAATTAAAAAAAACAAAATTTCCTAGTTTCAATTATTTAACGTGAAATGATTAGACACGGCATTCCTATAAGACAATGTTTGAACAAAGAAGAAGAATTTTAGGATGGTTTTTTTTAAACATTTTTACTATTATAATACATTTAGAAGTAAGAAGTATTTAATTTATATGTTTATTTTAATTTTTGATCAGAAAGTGGTTGAAAGTGAACTTAAACTAATATTGTACTGAAAACAAGTTGTATCTAGATTAAAAAAGCTATGACTTCTAATATTTGATATTTATCTTTTGAATGGGATTTCTAACTTTTGTTTGAAATAGGTCAGGAGTTTGTTTAGTTTTTCTTTATATTTCGAATATTCACTAATATTGTGTTATATAGATAAAAAATCTGAACGTGATAAATCTTTTTCTCTTTTAATTGGTATATTTTTGCAATAATTAATATGTTATTGATCTTAATAGTCAGATATAGGTATAAAGTTATCTTCCAGTTATACGTATGTATCAATTAATACATGTGTGAATGTATAAAAGTACTTTAAGATATTTTTTTATATGATTTGGTACTTTATAGTAGTAGTATGAGATATATTTTGAAGGTCCAATACAGCAATCTGTATAAATGCTAAAATAATGTTCTTAATAGTATTTAAACGTAAAATAAATATGGAAAATAATAAGCTTACCTAAACCTTTGTTTTTGTCTATCGAAGTTATCATGGACTCATCTGTTCTGGATCTGCCAAAGCCCAGGCTCGTTGTAGTGGTGTCTTGTCCCAATTGTCCTCCATAAAAGTCTCCAAAAGCTGTTGCCGTGCCGAGTAATCCTGATCTGTCCTGTAAAGCAGCCTTTGCTTTTTCCACACTTTGTTTCAGTTGTTCGAAGGTAGATTGATGGAGACGATACGGTGGCCATTCTGCGGTAGGCCAAGGGTCTTCTTTTAACGCACTTCGTTTCAATTCAAGAGCTCCTGCATAGGAGCAACTACTTTCGTACATTGCAGCTTTGACTCCCTTGCGGAGCGCTGTGGCACACTTCAGACCGCGGATATCAACCCTGCAATTGAAATTTTGTTATAGTATGAATTTTACACATAATAGTAAAGTGTATAAAACAATAATTAATTACTTATTTTGTTTAAATAGTATTGTACTTATTACACAAAATATCTTATTATAATTGGTTTTACAACAAAGTTGCCGCTGCAGAGAAAATAATTATTCAACCAATTTAACGTGTTTCACAAACTAAATAATAAACATTTTCTTAATTTAAATTTCTTCCTATAATTAATTTTATGTAATGTATGTAAGCCAAATAAAAAAATATATAAAATAATATTTTATTTTAGTATTTTAAATTTCTAGATTCACGATGCTACTTCACTATTATTATCTGTGAACAGTTCTTAATCAAGCTTCTGTCATGTTTCCAATATTAATTATATTGAATAGTTATTTTATTCCAAATTAAGCCCTCGGATTCAGGATGGCGGGTCATACGAAAATAGCTTATTTCAGTCAGATTGAAACGTATTATATTATCATCTACAACAAGACCTAATTTTTCGATTGACCTGATTTCTTGTCTATGAAAACTATAAAATAACTTCTTCAATGAGACACTATAAAATAACTTCTTCAATGATATACTATAAAATAACTTCTTCAATGGGAAACTATTAAATAACTTCTTCAATTAAAAAAATAGAGCAACTACATTATTTATTTATTTATATCAAATATGATGTAGGTTTTGTTTGTTGTTGAGAAGTTGTTTATTAAATAAGTTTATTACATGACTGTGATTTGACTCAGTACGTATGATGGTTATTCTATAAATGATGCATGATTTATCTCTTGAGTGCACGACTGAGGTGACGACGACAGACTCCAATCCATCTTCATTAAACGAGTTGGAAACCATGTGAAGACGTCAGTCAAGGTTATTCAACAACTGGTAATGATATTTATGTTATAGTTTAAAGTACGTTTCATCTAATCTGAGTAACGGTAAGCTTATAACAATTAAGGGAAGGTTAAAGTTCGCGGAAAAGTTATAATTAACGCCAAATTTAGTTAGGTTTGCATTATGTGGAAATAAGTGTAAATTATATTACATATTAGGTTTATTTTGTGCTCAGTTAATGGTATCAGTATTGTATTGATGTAACGTTACATTTAATAGTACGTAGTGGACTTAGCTTACATAACGATTTTCAAGTACATACTGAGATAATTTATAGGTGTAATATTTGTTGTGAATTATTTCATTCCTATGTAATATACATTACTATTACTTTATAAAAAAAAATATGTAAAAATTTCATAGGAGTATTGTAGAAGAGATAATAAAATACAATTTATTTTCATAGGAGTATATTATCTCTACTACAAAGAAGAGATAATAAAATACAATTTACTTTCCACTTTTTTTTTTACCTCATGTCGGATATTCTTTTTCTCTTAAGTCGCTTTCCGTCTTTCTTATTTTTTTCCGTGGTTATGCTTTTCGTGTGGTATCACATTGCAGTGATACCACTCCACCGTTGAACACTGCACACGTTTGTCAAGTTCACACCTATACGACCTTTGGCGATTCCAGAGAAACGTTTGACATACTAGTAAATTAAAAATAATAATTTCCACTATCACTGCACAATGATCTCCTTTGTTGGTTCACATTTCATATATATTCGATAATATGTTCCCAAGCACTTCTGGTTGAAATTTTTAGAGAAAAATTGGTTATGCCATGGTGATGTTCTTTCGACGACTACTAGTAACGCGCCTGCGCCTGCGCGGCACAACAGCATTCAAATTGATTGCATCCGGCGTAAGGGAAATGTGTCGTATAACCAATTTATATTTGCTGCTCGGTTTGACCACAGTCTGCCTCGCGAACTTTCCAAACTAAGCTATTGTTTGGAATAGTAAACGGCATTTCAATCTTAACCACACCAATAACGTCTTGGGCTGACCTTAACGAAGGTCATTCTATCATCCTCCTCACGGAAAACCTTTATCTAATATAGACTATTTAATTATTGACTAAACATGGCATAAATAAACATAGTCTTCCATGCTTCCGTTTTCAGAATAATTAAAAAGTGTAAGGATATTGGAATTATATCTTATTTACCAGAATATAATTAAGCCATATCAACAACAGTATGCAATGACAATTAGAAAGATCATAAATCAGTTGTCAGAGGATAGTGCATAATTTGGTCGCGGCTGCGTGGGCGCTCGGCCACTTGGTCGCAGGAAGTCTGTACATTACCTTATTATATCCGACAAGAGCAGCATCCGTTGTCAGTAGGTATCACGCTTGTCTCATCTACCGGCCTTCACCTTACTTGCCTAGGTCTTGGCGCATCTGACAAATGACGGAGATTCATCTGTTCAATTTATCTATTGATTGATTGTCTTATCAGTTCTGCATGGGGAAAGTTAATGATTCGTAATAGAAATTTTTCCATCGCACTCTAATACAGAACAGATAAATTTTGAAAACAGCTTTTGTTTATTTACACAAAAGTCTTCATAAATAATACGAAATATCCTATTAGCGGTTTTCTAATAGGTAGTTTGTAATATCAGTTTGATGCAAGTTTTAAATGTGTCATATTAAAGCGCTAATATCATGAATGCTGCAGTCCTTAGGATGCACTGGATCCAGTAAACTAAATATTGGTTAACTCGAACAACACCGGCAGTAGTTATACCGTTATGTGAAGTTAGGACAATTGAATGTTATCATTTTAATTATTGTTTAGTCTTTATCGGACATTTCTGTCAGTAGTGCCAGGAAGTAGTGTTAAGACTAGTTCAAACTGTAGTACCTCTTTAAAAATTTGGACAAATAATATCATTTCAACGTTTCTAAAAGTATAAATTAATGGCTATATTTGTATTCCTTACTTTGGTTTTATAATTGTATATTATAATCAACAAAACAGTAGCGATATTTTTTACTTCATTCAGTATATGACAAAATAGAGGCAAATAAAATTAAATGTATATAAAAGTCTTTGCTAAAACAAAATGATATAATATACGGTCACTTATCACGGGGGAAATCGACCGAAAAATCGACGTTGGACTGCTAAGAGGGGATGAGGGTCAAAAGAAAAAAGCTTGCTTCAGTATTATTATTTCTTTAGTTTAAAAGCGATATGCCTTTGTTTTATGTTAATAATACAGGCTAAGTAAATAATAGACGATCTTAGATTAATAGGGTTCGAATATTGGAAAATACAGCATCTCAGACAATTAAACAAGATATGAAATAAGACTTAACATTTTTAAAAACCTACCTGAAATAAACAAGATAATATTATTATTGAAAATTTATATTTTAGTTTCTTTTTATAATCACAATTTATGAACTTGAAAAAGTAAATGATAATAAGTGTTTTTAATTTTACAAAAATACCATTTAGACTCTGATGGTACTTATATGTTAATAAATTGCAGGGCAAGCCGCGGGCCTACATTAACTCGTGCAAATGCAATTTAAAACCTCATGGGAATGTAATATCCAGCAGTACATCAACTTAATGGTGGTAAAATACATCATAACAGATTATAAACAGCCGCTGAGGTCTCTGTTTGGCACACGACACAATGGCGGCATATTCGTCAAAGATTATTACATTTAGTCAAATAATTAAATGATTTGCTTTTTATTAATAGCAATACTTTTAATCGGAACCTCTTGCTAAGTTTTTATTCGCAGGTGCTAATATTTTTATTTCCGAATTAGTCTGTTGTTTGGTTTTAATTCAAAATATTTTAATGTAAAAGATTATGAAAATTTTCCAGGTACTTATTTACTATTATTTTAACCTTATTTCATTACATTTTTTTAACTATAAAAACAATTAACTATATTGTCTGTTTATAGACGGAAGTAGTCCGTGAAGACAAATATAAATTATAGTCTAATTATAATTAATTTATTTAATAGAAAAAATCGCAGAATTATTAAAAAATATTCTTGATATATTTAGTTCAATAAAAATATTACAAAAAAGATTAACGCGAGTGCGGATCACCTTCGCCTTTTTAGAGATTTTTTATTAACACACACATACGTATAAGATTAAAAATGTTAAATATTAATGTAAATATTAACAATGCATTTAATATGTTTATATAATAAAATGTTACTAGTGACGTACTTTGATATTAGATCTGAACTCGATAAATTACAAAATACTAAACTATTTTAACATGTGATGTTAAATAATATAATGAATGGGCGTCACTCTCTCATAATCAAACAGACAATACAGTCTTCTGATGAAACTTTTATGAAACTTTAGCTACCTTTATCAACAACATTTCAGATGAAATTACGTATTTGCGATGTTACAAAATAAATATATGTAAATTGATTATAATCCCAGATAAAAAAAAAATGACACGTGAATTAAAACTATAAGTGACATTGTCTCATGGAAGAACATTCATGGAATAATTTCAAAATCAAATTTCTATTGAAATTTGGTAAGGTTATATGATACGGTCCTTGATTACAAACATTTATAGAGTGTTTCGGGTCAATAACCACCAAAAATATTGTATTAAATAGCTTTATATATTGCTTCAGTGTCAATTATGACACCATTAAATTTACAGGAGTTAATATATATATTTTAATAATATTAACTTACTGCAGAGAAACTAATTATATATATGTAGTTATGTTAATATAGTGCTAGTAGTACATTAACAGTGACAAAATATATAGACGTTAGGCGCTATTGTATCAGCAGCAGAATTAAGAAGGCCACGAATAACATACCTAATAAATTTTCTATATATTTTGAACTTAATTTTAAATTTATAGTAGTAGTAAAATAATTAAAATATGTATTAACTGTTTAGACAAGACTTTCTTCATTTACCTACTAACAATAAGAAAACTGTGAACTAATATTTTTTTTTACTTCCGGGCTTTTATTTATGTGTTTAAGTGACTCGGTATCTAGACATGTCACAGACTAATTAAGTGAATAATGAGTTATTATTCACTTGAACTGATTAATTGAATGATGTTTGCTTAATTTTTTTATTATTATTATAAATTCACATATTATGTTTCCAGGTTCTGGTTAATTTAAACGAAGTTGTCCCTTGTTTACAACATTTGAATGCCATATAGTATTCATAATGCATTTAATGTAGCGGCCAAGTAGAGATAACGGTGTTCTACAATTGGTATTGTCGTAATATAAATTGGGAGCGTTGTTCCGTTCTATTATGGGCTTTATGTATTAAGGAATAAGGATTATAAGGTGAATTGTACGTGGCTGATATTAACATAGAGGCATAAATTTAGCTGTGCTTGAAGTCAGCGCCGTAGTACAGTAGCTGAATAATAATCACATAAATCAGACTTGAATTAATTATCGTTCTCGTGTCTTACATGTGTAAGGTTGGTTTGATTTATCTGTTTTTATTTCAATACTCAATAATGACAGATTTATAACGTTTCAAGTTTTGAGGTTGGAGTTAGTTATTTTTTTTTTCACAGAAACTGAAAGATATTACTTTTTCACAGAATTTGGGAGTTAGAGTAAGACTTATACTATTAAGTCTTTTCATCATAGTATCATTTTCATTTAGTTATTTAAGCCGGGTATATTTAAATACAAAGATAAATATTATTAAGTAATACATAGATATATACTCTTAATTTACTTATTTACTTATTTTAGTATATTTTAGTGAATAATCGTTCTCTATAAGACTTGTTGTCCTGCGAATATGAAGCCATAGTGCTTTTCCTAAATGGAAATCATTGAATTTTCTGTAGATACTATAAAAACATGAAAGTTTCTAATCTAACCAACTTTAATTATATTTTATAATACACTGGTTTTAAACAAATAAATTCTATTAATATATATTTCAATCGTAGATGATAGCTTTACCGAATATAAAACAGTAACAGAAAACCGACACTGAAAAACCATAGTGAATCCGTTTTGGAGCACACCACATAGAAAAGTGAGATTAATGCTCAGGCCGCGATACATCTCACTGTCTTCGAATAAAGAAGTGTCTTACCTCGACTCATCACACGGAAACCGGGGCACCGTCTCTTGCCATGCCGCCGGCGCCGGTCGCCGGACACGTAACACACTTGGACGAGCCGCCTTGCTCGAAAAAAAAACAAACAAATCGATATATCGGAGAAGCAAGCGAGCGTTCGCGGACAGGAAGCTAGGATAATAGCGAAACCTCGTCCGGTGGTCGGAGATGGCAGGGTGGGGAAGTCGGAAGCCACGCCCTTGGGGTGGAGCCCTGCTTCGCCTGCGCGGGATTATCACCCCTTCGATGCGCTGACTGATTCTTAACATCCAACAAAGGATCCACAATGCCTTTGCAGGTATTTTTGAGATAACTTATTTCTTCCTACGTTACTGTGGCGTAAATTATATTTCAAAGGCAAAGTGAAGCGGCGTTAGATAAGTTCTTTTTAGCCAATTCAGCTTAGGGGAACTTCTAGCCAAAATATTTTAAAAACGATATATTTTATGAATTAAAAATATTTATATATATTTTTTAGTTTATTTGTGTAATGGTAAAAAACATCCATTAACTAAATATATTATTAAAAATGTTTTTTACAAACATTGAATATATTTTTTAAAATATAAGCCGTGTTATGTTTTTTTTCATATATACGAGCGGGTCTCAGAGTTGTACAGCGGTAGGTACTTAGATGTCGATGAATTTTCATTCTATAGACTGAAAGTACCTATTAATCAAAAATTATTAGTTAACAGCTATTTAGTTATTGGATACCTATACCAGGTATCGAATAACTAAATAACGAATTAACTATGGAATATCTGATTTTCTTTTAAATATCAAACACGAGTTTTCAGAATCCTGTGAAGAAAAAAGATGTCATTTGCGATTCCCACCAACTATCTACACAAATAGATATATGTTACCTAATATTTAGTATCCTAGGAGATGAAAATAACTAATTTTACCTGTTGTTATATTTATTTGAAAGCGTCGATATAAGTTTTTCGATTGTTCCGGGATTTTCCCAGACAGGTCCATTGCTTGCCCGAGATCATGATTTTTTCGTTTTATATTTATTGAAAATATAATAACGCATTGTTTGTTGACATTTTCAAACTAGTATCTTAAGGAGGCAAGACCAATTAATTTTTATCTCTAAAAACCTTTCAAAAATTTATAATAATTACGATAACTTAGGTATTAAAAATTACACTAAAAGTATAGGAAATTGTAAAAGTTATTTTTGATTCCGTACCCAAATGAGGTTAATGGGACCTCAACCCTGAGGCTCCGTTGTCTGCCACAGTGCTTTATATTATAACAGTAGGTAATAGCTGACCACACTCAAACGTACGAGCTCGGATCTTTACTTGGTCGGTCTTATATGCTTTTTTAAACACTCGAAACGTAGTGATTTTTTGAGTTATTACATTTAAGAGGACCAAATAATAAAAGCTCGCGCTTAAAATTAAAGTTTACAGACGTTACAGAGCTGAAAATGTAATACACCATTGTGAATAATATTAATTGTAAAACCTCTATTAAATTATATTATATTATATTATATTATATTTATGCTATTTAATGTATTAGATAATGATAAAGTAAGTAAATACTTATTACTTACTAATGGTGACAAAGGGAGTCTTAGCTTTTTAAAAATACCCCATTTACATGGAAAATGACCAAAACATATGGATACACTGCGAACACAGTATCCGTACATATTGACATATTTCATGACAATCGAAATTAAATATCATACAGTCATTTCAAGAAAATTCAATCTTTTTGTTTAAGATATACCTACTCAAAAAAAAATGATTTTTCTATAATATTTCATATACTTTCGTTTAAACAAATAACCTTATCTACCCATTATCTAATATAATTACTTACATCCATTGTTAGTAAAATGTTTGATCCTCCCAGAATATATATAATATGTGATATATGTGTATATAATATGTGAATACTAGATGAGACTAGAATAGATTAGACTAGACTAGACTAGATTAGTATATTGATGTATTCTCATGATCTTTCTTCCACTCAAAGTAATAGGAGGTACCCTAGTAGGACAATCATGGGTCTTTGTTTATAATCATGGATCTTTGTATAGCGCGCATCATTCTAGGCTCATCATTCTAGAATTCAGATAAGTTACACGCCAATCATATGATATTTAAATAGGGAGTATACCAGTTATTAAAATATTTATAAATGAATGAATGATGGGTAAGTCACTTTCTTTAATTTTATCCATAATAGATCCATTTGATCTAGCCTTAGTCTAGCCTTGGTTTGGTAAGGCCTGTGTAAGTGGAGGTTTCCCTTATTTATAATTTACTGGCAAGCATACTATAAGCACAGAATAGAACCAGTGGAAAATTGAGCCCTAAAGCAGAACCGATTATAATTTAGGAAACTATTTTAAATTTAGTTGAATATCAAGCAATCTCACTGCACTCTTTGCTCTACAATTATTTTCTTAAATATCTTCTAGAACGGAGATCCGTATTAAAATAAAATATTATGTAAAGATTTAGAATACATACTCTTTTATAATATAATGTATAGAAATAATTTACTTAAATACCCTTTTTTTTAAACAAACGTCGTCGCGGGTTGCAATTAGTGTCAACACAAAAAAATATGTAAGGTATATTATATATTGCCGTTATCCGTGCCAAATCCAGAACTTCAATCTGGCCTTACTGTGAGCTTGACTGTTCCAGCTAAATATATATTGTTTCTATATTTAATTTGAGTTCTTAAAACTAGTCGAGCAAATTTCGACTATATAATAATAACAAACTTCCAAAATCTCTATTACTACAAAAAAATACTGCATATATTCTCTCCAAACGAGAAATAAATCAATAAGTTTCGAACGAATATGAATATATATATATATATATATACTAAATGATTATATCTGAATTAGTCCTCTATCAACTGAATGAAATGAATGGAACTGAAATAATGTACATGCATATAAATATTTTTTATACTACTAGTTACTTTATATCTTTGATATTAATTGAAAATTCATAAATTATTAGTCGTACGCTTTTATTTTATACTCGTACAATACAAACACAATCGTGGTGACAATAATTGTCAGTATGAAAAAACGATATCTAAATGTCGTTCTGAATTACGAAACAACCGGAGCCACTTCTTCCCAGACTTATTATAATATTATTTCCACTTCATTTAATTTCTCATGATGTTAAAAGATTATTAAAAATCTATACTCGTATAATTAAACGTATAATTACCTACTGAATTCTCAGTATTGATATATATTTTTAGTTTGTAATACCCAATAATAGATCTAAGGAAAAAAAACAAATCCAAAATCTACACAATACAAGAACTTTCTTTCAGTAGGTACCTAGATATTTCGAAATTTATTTCAAAATTAACAGGCAACGTCACTTTTCAGCTGCATTAACACTTTCCCGCCAAGTAACTGTCATTGATTTTTAGAGGTTATTCGAGGTGTGGTCGGTGTCATTGAGATAACCTCTTTCTTAATAAACTCGGGCCACGGTATCAATGTAAGACAGTTATTCATAATTTGTTTTTCAGCAAAATTATAACTACTAATGTATTGCCTACTATATATTTCATATTTATTACAGTAATCAAGATTATATTTGTTTTTGAGTTCGGCTGTAATATAATGACGAGGAACACAAATTCATATATTTTTTTATGTGATTCCTTTCTTTAAGCCAAACTTTATTTCATAGATAGAAAACGTATCTTTCTCAAAGAAGTTGTAAGCGCCTTTAAGTTGACTAACATTGCCTTATTTAATGGAAAGTTTAATCAGTCATCTGTATTCGATCCAGGTCATTTAAACAAAGATAATTGTCAGTTTTACGGTAGCTCCAGATTCATGCCGTTAATTCCGAGCTTACCGATCGACTCCCCCCACTCCTCATGTTCACAGTCGTATTGACTGCTACTTCTACTTGAAGGACAAAACTACAGGCGCAGCGATTATGACCCATAATAAGAAAACAAAAAAGCAACTTAAAAAGATATTGGTTTTATATAACAAGTTACACGACCAACTCATCACATCAGAAAATTGTAATTCGGTAGATATTTTATCTTGAAAATCAAAAATAAGATTCTGAGATGCGTTCAAAAAACTATTCAAAAGGTTGAAGAATTACGAGTAGTTGCGAGGTCTGTGTAGGTTCAAAACGGTAGGTTTACATTTGTTCGCCGTCACGAGGCATTTACATCGCGATTCTGAAACCAGTATTTGAATTTAAAAAATCAACACATGAATAATAAAATTTAATTTTGCAGGCTTATATTAGTAATTAAATGTGGGTCTGGCTTTTGAGCGACTTTAGATTTTAAGACAATTTCATAACATACAAAGTCACAATGGCTTACAGCTATTTTAGAATTAAAAATAATCGAAAACACCTAATATAAATTATCTTTTTATTTATTTTTTTTTTTTTGGTTTCGTTTAAATGCATACTTCTTTGAATGTTATCAGATATTTTTTATTACCTTTTGTCTGTTTTGAAACTTAGGTCTTACCCTGTTTATTTAAAAATAGATAAGTATTTAATCTCGATTGTTTCATTTAAACTATGATTTATATTATTAAGGATGCGTTTATGAAACAGATAGGTCGCATATCACTTAACTACATTGACAAAGCTTGACTACGCACACATACACACTTATAGTCGCAAAATAATGGCTACATGAAACAATTTTAATACTTTGAATTTAGAATTTATTGGTTTTTCATATATTTATACTGTAAATAATGTAAATTATTTTAAAATTATTTTTTTATGTCAAATATTTTATAATTTATTATATGATATTAGTATTGTTTGTGACCTGAAGGTTCAAACGTCAAAGGCCGCAACTTGATGTCCTAGATGAAGCTAGGTCAGGAGAATTTAGTTTAGTTTTGATAAGATCTTAGTCGGAGTTGGTTATGACCTTGGGGTATATTGGTGATCGGGGGGCCTCGCCGGGAACCTCTTCGTGTGTCTGTCCGTTATCAACGCCATTCGGATTCGTCCGGAGGCATTGTAAGTGGTACGGGCCGGTGCTCCCTGGGCAACAACGGTTGATGAGTTCCTTCGGGGGCTTATCAATCGTTGGCTAATACCCCGCGGTGGGTTTCGGCCATGAGGGTTTGTACCCCGTTCATTGCTGACAGGGGTGGATGCGCTGTTGGCTGCCTGCGGCGACGGGCTCGGGCTGATCGTTGTCGAGAGCGACACCACGATTGCGCTTGAGAATGATTGGTTTGGGCTTGGTGGGTTCCCGACTTATGCCTCTTTCTAGATGGTCTCGGCTGAGCACCGTGACCGGCGGTAGAGGCCTGTCGGGTTCGTGGTTGGATCCCCATCTCTTGGCGGATCGCCTGGTGCGGCAGACGTGGGTGGAGCAGAGCATCCGATGAGTCGTACTGGCTTTCTGCCTTTTTTAGGGACTCGATTGGTGGTCTCCCCTCTCTTTCTCTTCGTTTCTAACAAGAATACGTAGACTATAACCGTTTCCGTTTTATAAAAGAATACGTAGTGTCTTATTAGTTTTGATAAGATCCGACCGCCAATCCACCAGTATACCTCAAGGTCACTCAATCAAGTCCTACGGTAAGATCTTATCAATACTAACAAAATAAGTCTAAACTCAAAGCACCTAGTCCTATTTGTCTAGGAGATCCAATAGCATCCATCCACCAGTATACCTCAAGGTTATTCAATGAAGGCCTACGGTAAGATCTTATCAAAACTAACAAAATAAGTCTAAACTCGCAGCACCTAGCTCTATTCGTTGAGGAGATCCAATAACATCCAGCCACCAGTATACCTCAAGGTCTCTCAATCAAGTCCTACGGTAAGATCTTATCCAAACTATCAAAATAATTCTGAACTCGTAGTACCTAGTCCTATTCGCCGAGGACAACCAATAGCATCCATCAACTAGAATACCTCAAGGTCACTCAATCAAATCCGACGTTAAGATCTTATCAGAACTAACAAAACAAGCCTTAACTCGAAGCACCTAGTCCTTTTCGTCTAGGAGATCCAATAGCATCCATCCACCAGTAGACCTCAAGGTCACTCAATCAAATCCGATGGTAAGATCTTATCAAAACTAACAAAACAAGCCTTAACTCGACGCACCTAGTCCTATTCGTCTATAAGATCCATTAGCATCCATCCACCAGTATACCTTCAGGTCACTTCATCAAGTTTGACCGTAGGATCTTATCAAAACTAACAAAACAAGCCCAATCTCGGAGCACCTAGCTCTATTTGTCTAGGAAATGCAGTAGCGTCCATTCACCAGTGTATCTTCAGGTCACACCGTGCAGTCAATACTATTTGATAATAGACCTTACGTTCTTGTAGCAAAACAATATATTTACTAAAAAATAATGGAAATATAAAAATGTTTCACAAGTTATCTAGTCGACGATACAAAATATTGTATAGACCAATATATTGTACGAAATATTGTATAGTATCAAAAGTTGGTTTTATAAAATATTTTGTATTCGTACGATCGTAGCGATCTTTATCGACAAAAATTTTGCTTCAAAGAGATACTGAACCACTTACGATAACGATCTTAATTATAGTTTTATAGTACTCTGTGGGTCTTAGGCCGACTGAGATGGTGTATGAATTTTATAAATATTTGTTATAAAGAATCAACAATAATGCAAGTAAAATAAACCTTATTACAGTATGTGAAGATTCATGTGTCAATTACAAAGACGTGAAAAAAATAAAAATTATATTTTTCTTTTTTTAAAATAGTTTGTTAAGTATTGATATATTTTTTTAATAGGATTTTAGTTGAGTATGTTTTCTTATCCAAGTATATTTTAATTCTGAAATATATAGTAATTAATACAAGAAAAATGTACCGAAACTAAGCCTGATATCGTGGAATGCGTGTTTGAAGAAGTGATGGAAAATTGTTTTCTTTATATTAATATTTGATATATTTGAATAAAGGATTTAAAAATAAAGAAACATTTTATTTGCTGATAGTTTAGGTTTTATTACCTATGTTAAGTTTGATTTTATAGCAAATTGTACCGAAAAGTTAATGATTTTTGGCAAAACTGTAAACGGGTCCTTCACTTAATTGTAGTCTTACAAACAGTAAAGGCTTACATCTGGATAAAAACATTTGAACTAGCTCAGTTTTGTTTGAGTTTGTGAGCCTTAACGACGAACGTAATGTCCTTTTCAACACTAAGATGGCGCTCTGTCGCTGTAAGTCTGAATATCAACGCAAGTCCAAAATAGTTCTCATATTATCCGCTAGATCGTGTTATACAAAAGGAATATAAACATATATAAAAAGATATGTATGTTTGTGCAAATGGTCGGTAATAAACATACATGACTTGTGAATAAAGAAGGTTGGATAATAAATTAGGTTTTTTTTTATATTTTTTTAGATTTATTTTGACATAATAGTGTTATGTCTTTTTAGTTCACCTCACAGCCAAATATTAGCCTGTGTTCCAAATGTAGTATGTAATGCTTTAAAATGTACTGTCATGTTACTTTTTTAACAAGTCAATTCCATTTAATCAATTTTGAAAAGAAATAATAGACCTACACATTTTTTTAATTTCTTTTCTTTTTATTTATTTTAATTTTATCGATTGTGTAAAGATAGTTTTTTTTTCTATTTCAATAATCTTACGTTATAATTATAACTGATTTTGCTTATTTTTATTGCTTTATTGGTTTACTGTTAACATTTATTTGCATTTATCCTTTTATTTACCCGCTAAGGAAGTGCCCAGTTACTTATTACATACAAGTCAAATGTAAGTCCGATTTTTTGAAACTGTTATAAAAAAATAATAATTAAGGTTTTCCGAATACTGTATATAATAAATATAATATTTATTATAATAATAACTAACATAATATACGCTACATTATATAATTTACAAAACAATATTATTTTTGATGTGGGTCGTTTTAAATCTAAAATTTTAAAAATGCTGTTAAATGGAGTTTATTATAGCGTACAAGAGTTTTTAGTTGATCACACAGAGCTTTCGATGAAGGAGAGCAATCTAATATAAGTTGGACACTCCAATTCATTTCATTCAAGACACGTACTGAAAAATAATTATTATAATTTAGCGTAACAATTATTGTTTGTTTTCTCTGAATATCGAATTATGGGATCGACGGATATGTGCTTTTTAGCCTAAAATCATTCATATTGATTTTATTTTTTTTATTACTACTAATTGGTCGTAAATAAAACTATAAAAAACTAGAATGGACATAATAATTTAATACAATAATAGAAACATTTATATCGTTGTACATCATAAAAAACTTCAAAAATAAATAATACAATCATGACATTTAATATTTAAATAAAATTAATTATTATCTAATGTTATTTTACAAAAGTTGTAGTAAATTTAGTCTTGACACAAAAAAGCTCTTTGAAGTTGAACATAAAACTAAACCTTAAACATAAAAATATTTCAACAAATTAGATATCTTCTTCGTACTTCTTCGTATGTTCTTTGGCGTTTTCGAAGCTTACAAGACAACTTCTAACAGATAATACATGGAGCTTTTGATGAAACAGAAAAGCAACATGCGGTATCTGATATAAGTTGAACATTTCAAAATCATTTCGTTCCGACACGTGTCAATACTATAATTACATATTAAGCCGTAAATTTAATTAGAAAAAAAAAACAAAAATCGTGGCATTACAACTTAAAAAATAAAAAAGACACTTTAAAAAGTAGTCAATATAAACTATAGTTTAGGATAAATCTTAATAATTAAAATATAACCACAACTTAAATGGCGTCTTCACATCTTCTTTGTAGACTTCGAAGCTTACGTGACAACTCGTTGTGGATTATACAGATAGTTTTCTAGAAAACAGAAAACCATCTGGTATAGTCCAAAATAAATTGCACGTTTTTTTAACCCATTTCATCCTAAAAAACGTTGATAATTAACTGTCGAAGTTCAGCGTTCCAATCGTTGTTTGCACTGTATACTCGTTAATATGGGACTTTCATCGCATTCCGAAATAGAGAATCCTTGTCTATTATTACATCATTTTCTAAACTTGACAATCACTGTACAGTGCAACCTTAATATAACGACTTTCTCGATTTAACCAATTTTTCGTTATCATTAGTTGATAACTACGAAAAAAGTGTAAATACCTCTAATTAATAAATTTTGTCAACTCATAACCTTTATATAACGTTTCCTATTCCATATAATGCCTATATATGACTCTCAATCCCATAGTATGTGATTCATTAATATAACAAACCTGAGTTTAACGAATTACTTGATATAAGGAATATGTACATGTCCCTTTAAGATTTGTTATATCAAGGTTGCACTGTACTTTGGAAAACACACGTTAAGTGTGTTTGTAAGCATAAAATCTATATAAATTATTTCACTATGGGCATTATTATAATAGAAAGTCTGTTTTAATACATTTCTAAAGTAATCTAGGTACTCTTCAAGTTGGAATGACTTAAGAGAAATTAATTAATATGGTCGGAAAATATGATTTACAAAACTAGAAAGAAATATTTTAGGTAATATTTTTACAATGATTGTTATAAGTAGAGAAATCTATTACCACCTATAAATATATAAAATAATCGTAACATTCGCGGAAACTCATAACATTTAAAAAAATTTAATAATTAATTATTTCATTTTATAAGACACACATTTTAAACACATCATATAAGTCTATATAAATGTTTGTCATGGTAAAAAAATGTCCTTTATAAGGTACTATTAATTAAAATATAGCAACAACTTAAATGGCATCTTCACATCTTCTTTGTAGACTCCGAAGCTTACGTGACAACTTGTTGTGGATTATACAGATAGTTTTCTAGAAAACAGAAAACCATCTGGTATAGTCCAAAATAAATTGCACGTTGCATCCCATTTCGAAAGCAATAATAAAATTTCAGCGCTGCAATTTTTAATCTTATTCTTTAAATATACAGTTTCACTCATTTGCTGAAATTAACAATCAATTAGAAACTCTTTTTTGGCTCAAATTATTTTTGTCTATTTGAATTGAAACGTTGTTTGGACACATTCATAAAGTTACTCTGCAACTTCAATTTGAGTTAAAAAATTGAAACAGTAGCATTTTCAAAAAAAACAAGAATTAATTTCATTTTTTTCGAGTAAAAACATTTAAATCGTAACTTAATAAATCCACTAGAACCACTTAAAAATAATTACAATGACATATAAAGAAGCTCATAAAAAAACAAAATGAATAATTATTTAATGCTTAAAGTATATTGAAAAGCTCTTCACAGTAGATCATAAAACTAAAATAAAAATAAGTCCCACGATTTATCCCATTTCGTTTAATACACATGTTGAAAAATAACTATATAATATTTTAGCGTAACAATTGTTTACTGTTTTTTGTAAATATGACATTTTAATCGCAGCTGAAATATACAATCATTACACTTTGGTAAACACGTGTTTGAAATATTTTATATGAGCATTGGTATAAAATTAATAGAAGCACATTTACTACAGAAATAATTTACTACATTATAAATTGAAGTCTGTTTTAAGAAAAGAAAAAAAAAACTTATATAAATAGCGTAGGGTGATTTTTAAGCACTTTTTTAGCAAACAACACCTGACGCTATTTTACATTGAAACAATTTTTATAAACGCTATTTTTAATTTAAATTCAATCAGTAGTAGATAAGTTTAAGTTTGATATTTTAACTATTTGGATAATAATGACAATAGTTCATATCTTTGCTTTAAATCTACTTTGACAGTTGTCATATTCAGAAAATATCGTTATTTTTAATCGCATATGTTTTATATGTAAAATTAAATATAATTTCTTACAATATTTTGTAAGAAAATATATTATATTACAATGTTGTATATAGTGATTTGTATAATTCAAAAATGTTATATAATACCTAGTAAGATATTGTATAACTTTTTTAAATTATACATAGAAAACCTACAAAAAGTTACAATCAATTAAATTTATATTAGAATTAATCTTTTTCTTATTTTAAATGAAATACTAAAAGCTAAACATTTTTAAAATAATCATAAAAAAAGAAACATCACAATTGTTTTTAGACTTCTGTAAATAGGCGATATTCAGCCTGCCTGACTAAAATATTCAGAACTAGTAAAATGTTAAGAAAATTTGAGAAAGATGGAGCAAGGCTCCAAAATACCATAAAGCGTCAAAATATTGTGAAACTGGCACAAAATGCGCTGAAATAAAATAAGTTATTCCAAATATAAAATATAATTTTACTTCGCAAAAAAATTGCTTAGACTTGCACTGTACGCGGTATAACATACCAAATACAAAAACTGGTAAAGATCAATCATTTTATTGATATATTTCACTAGTAAAATAAATTATACGAAGGACAGTTAATACACTCTTGGCACAGGCGGTATTGTCTTCACTTCATCGTTGATTGTCTTATCGATAACCGGCCTGTAGGTAATTGTAACTTTACCCGAACTACAGTCAAGCACAGAAAGGGAATGCTTTCTCCAATGTTGGTCGATAGGTTTGGCAGTCTGTAACAATTTGTGGAACCAATACTTTTATATAATAAATAAAAATAAAGCTGGAGCTGCTATAGCTGGAGGAGTATAAAAACCTGGTTTTGCGGGCTCTGTATATGTTTCTTAACTTAGAATAAAAACAGACTGATATTTCACTTTAAATAACTCTAACCTGATCTTTAGTATCTTTGCTATAATCCATTTCATCAATTCTTTTCGGAAAATCATCTCTAAAGTGAGCTCCTCGACTCTCCTTCCGGTTTAGCGCACAGGCCACAACCTGAACTGCAATTTGCAGCATGTTTTGTAACTCCAAGGCTTCTATGAGATCTGAATTCCAGTTTAACTTCTGATCGGTAACTCGTATATCTTTAAACGATTTATACCACTTCTGGATTTCTGTATTGGCTGTAAGAAATGTTTTAACAAATGTTAGTTCAGTTTTCAAACTACTTTGAAAAAAATATCTTAACTCATACACCAAGGGGCTTTGCACCTGATGAGAACAATACCTGTGCTTAGCAATTTTTCTTCTCTAAATACACCACACTTGTTTTGCATAGTGTGCCTCATAGCTTCTCGTAGCTCATGAACCGCTACGGATCCATTAGCATTACGAATTCTTTCAAAATTATCCAAGCTTTCATCACAAATACCCTTTTTAAAAAAAAAATTACGTGAGTGAAAGCGGCTGAGCACGAAATATTATTATTTAATGTCTTAATAAGAAACTTACATCCTTTAACTTTGGTTGACTAGCCCCTGGTTTTGCAACATTAGGCATATTTGCACCAACTGCTCTGCCAAAAACAACAATGTCAAGAATAGAATTTGCACCAAGTCGGTTGGCACCGTGACAATTGCTGACTGCTTCTCCGGCGGCATGTAGACCTGGTATTGGACAATCTTGACCGTTCTGGTGCAACAAAGCCTAAAATACAGAACGTTATTTTTGATTCATACATTTTTAAGTTGAAGGACTAAAATCTTTGTTTCAGTACCTGTCCATTGTAGTTGGTTGCTATACCTCCCATAGTGTAATGGACCGTGGGTACTATAGGCACAGGCTGTGTGAACACGTCAACACCGGTAAAAGTCCAAGCTGTTTCCGAAATACCTGGCAGTTGCCTTCTTATCACCTCTGCAGGAAGGTGATGAAGCTGCAGATAGACATGGTCTTTTTTTGGACCTACACCTCTTCCTTGAAATAAAAAATATACATAGCAAAAAAACAAATCATAAACATATGTATTCTAAGGAATAATATTAAATGTAGATGAACCTTCTTTAATCTCTGTTGCAATGGATCTCGAAACCACGTCCCTGCTTGCAAGATCTTTGGCCTTGGGTGCATATTTTTCCATAAATCTTGTTCCTTCACTATTGACTATGTAACCGCCTTCACCACGACAACCCTCGGTCATGAGACAGCCAGAGCCGTACATGCCTATTTATAAATACTTATATAGATCTCATACTTTTTTTTATTCAATGATTACTGGCAATTAATACTAGTATATTACCGGTTGGATGGAACTGTATAAACTCTAAATCCTGCAAAGGCAATCCAGCTCTAGTTACCATAGCGCAGCTGTCGCCCGTGCAAGTATGTGCTGCAGTACTAGAAAAGAACATGCGAGGATATCCACCCCCACATAAGACGGTATTCATGGCTTGGAAACTAAAATATAAATGACAAGTTTCAATCACATTAATCGTAAATTCCAAAACAATTACCTAGTTATATATTTTTTTTATAGAATATTCTTTAAGAAAATGAAACTAACACATGTAGGCTGGTATCGTCCATGTCAAAGGCAAGTGCCCCCACTACTGCCCCATCTTGGAAAAGAATATCAAGCACAAAGAACTCGCTAAAAAGCTCGATATTTTTAAATTTCGTGCTATAGCCATATAACGTGTGTAAAAGCGCATGACCAGTGCTGTAAAAAGTTTTAGACTTAATAATGCTTAATTATTGAAACAATATATTTTATAAAACAGTCAATCGTTATATAATTTGACAATTAAAATCCTCTTTGACACAAATGAAAAAAATAATTGAATTCAGTATATGTACGATAGCTTGTCTCGTAGTAGAGACTAATTGTCTATTGATATGTTTAGCCATGTTAGGCATGCTTATATATATAACCGAAATAAAATTTAAAAATTTTCTATATACTGCAACATTGATTAGGATTTTCGAAAGATGCAAAAGAAACCAACTGAAGCCAACAATCAAAAATATCATTTCAACAAAAATAGTCGTTTGATATGTATTTTTTTTTTTTATACATTTATCGCTTATGTTATTACCTTATTTCACTGATATAATTGTGAATAATGCATTGGTTTCATTTGATTGAAGTATAAGTAAGGCATATAAGCTTATAATAAAATGTAGATTTATTAAATAAATAATTTGCTTGATATCAATGACAGCGTCATCTGTTTAAAACATGCGAATATCCCCTTATCACCTTTACTGCAATATCGTAAATAGTACATTTTAATTCTAAGAGAGGGAGTTAAAATCAAATTCGATATTATGTAACATCGGACCTAGCGACATCTCACGTTAAGCTCAATTTCAAACTCAGAAACTCACCCTAACACTGAATACTTACTCGGAAGCTTACCACAATTAAATTTTTCATCCAATAGATGGCGCAAAAAAGTGTTTAACAGAAAAATTAATGACGCAAATTTTAAAAGTGGAGCCAAAGGAACGATATATTTTATTCAAAATATGAAGAAAACATTTATTATTTTTATTCTTAACTACTGTTAAACAAAGTTATGAGGTATAAACTTTTAATAATTAAACCAGGGTTTGTTGGTAGACCAAGTTAATATTTTGAAGGTTATTTAACGCATACTTTATATTTTTGATAGATGATATTAACAGAGGTCAAAATATTTTATGATAATTATACAAATATATTAAAATAATACCTTAATTTTGCTTACCGGTCCGCAACAGCACAAGTTCTTTTAGCAATTTTTTTTCCGTTTTCAATGGTACTACCGCCAAACGCTCTCTGATATATCTTCCCCTCTTTTGTTCTTGAAAATGGCATCCCCATGTTCTCTAACTCAAACACACAGCTTGGAGCATGTTGAGTTAGGTATTGAATTGAATCCTAAATTCATTTGAAGATAAATGCTTTCTATCTAGTTTCATTCGTTTGTGTACTAATAATTTAATAATTTTAATACTCACTCAATCATTTACTTTTCGCTGAATAACGTTTTAACATGCGTTGTTTATAATTAATTTTGTTTGAAAATATATTTCTATAATAATTACAGTAATCTAGAAAATATATTTCAGTAAACCTGATCTCCGAGCCAATCAGAACCTTTGACGGTATCGTAGAAATGGTAGCGCCAGTCGTCAGGATGCATACTTCCTGTGTATTTGTACATAAATATAATAATAGCATTTCATTTTATGAACAAAATAGAAATGTTCTGAGAACGATATCAATTGAATTTAAATCCGGTTTGTGAACAACATTTCTCAGAGCACGGAGATCATGATATTTCAGCTGCATCGACTAATCTATATTAATGAAATACTTTTTTTTTAAAGGAATTATGAAGTCCCAATCATCATAGGATTACGAAAGCTCGTATAATACTCGTTTATTTTTCTATTTAAATCTATGAAAATTTGTATTTGAGCCTCGTCTTAAAAAGTTACATATGTAATTTCACGAAGAGACATTTTTGATGTTTCATACGAACTTTTTCGGGGCGTGGCGTTTAGTTTAGTGTTAGTTTAGTTTAGTTAGTCAGAGAAATTACCAATTGCAGCATTCATGCCGCCTTGAGCAGCAATAGTATGAGAGCGAGTTGGGAACAGCTTGCTGATAATAGCAACAGAGAACTTCCCTTGAGCGAGACCTACAGCGGATTTAAGACCAGCTCCACCAGCTCCTACCACCAGACAGTCGTGCTTGTGATACTTTATACTATACGAAGCTGCCCGACTCGGCACTTTGAACAAATCTAGAAAATATATCAATGTCATATATATTTGTTTCTTTTAGTTTTAAATTATAAGATAATAGGCGAATATTATCTTGTAACAATTTAACATTTTGTAATCTTGGCATTTTGGACCTTCATTATTGTAAAAACAGATATTACATATCTATTAATCAATGGTATCGTACGAACCATTAACTATAACTTTAGTACTCGTCTTAATTCCAAAGTTTACCTGAAAAATAGATCTATCTTAAACACGATTAATAATAAGCCTAATACTCGCTCGGCATCGAACTATGATAAATAAATCAAAACTTATGTTCTTGAATTCATATAAATACCCCTTGCAAATATAAATTAATATCAAGAACTGCCCATGGTCCAAGAGCATTCTAATTCTTTCTCTCCGGATGACCCTCTCTCACATCATAACAAACAAAACACTAAACAGTCCAGCCGTTCTCTTGCAAAGAACTTCTCAACGAGAGTATCTATTTTTTTATTTATATACAGATATCAGCACAGTAGTATTTCATTTTTATTTATATGTAAATAATTTCTTGACTTTTAAGCGTGACGTGCACGAACAAAAGTATAAAGTAAACTCTACAACAATATCCGTTTATTACATAATGGAATATCACTAAAATAAAGATTAATTGACATACCCGCGCAACAAGCATCTCTATTCTGTTAAAAACACAAATTATAAAATCTCAAATACCAAAATACTAAAAAATTTTATGAATTACTCGTTTTAAAATGACATTTTACACACACTTACTAACGTCAGCCAGTTACAAAATATTTATTTTACAAACTCCATAAAGGTAAATGTGTGTATTGAAATATTTGTCTTTCTTTTTCGTATTATATAACTTTTTTTTATAATAATCATAATAAAAAATGCTGTATCTCGTGGTTTAAGACCACTGAGTAATTAATATTGGATATTCCGCTGCTGTACATTTAAAGCAAAAGCAGCTAGCTGTACGGATATTTTTTAATTTGGTTACACAGAAATGGATTTACTGTGACCTTTTTAAAACACAGAGCGAGTTTCATTTTTTGCTTGCCAAAACACGAAACAACTAGTTTAAATTATTGGAAGCTAACAACAGCTTAAAAATATAATTTATTCTACAAAGCACAAAGCAAAATGTAATTTGCGGCTATTATTATTCGATGTCTGTTTGTCTTTCAAAATTTATTTACAGCATACTGTTCTTTTACTTGCTGCTTAATTAATTTAATTGAATTAATGCGTCCTCGATTACAAGGAGTTAGTAAATCTCAGCTTGGCCATACATTCATTGTGTTTTGTATTCCAATATTGGAACTCCTTGTGCTCTTAAATGTTAAGTTCCAGAACCTGTGATATATTTTTCATTCAGGTACTGATCAGCGGCCGCTCTGACAGTTTTCACCCCTGATCATTTGGACGTGGTGACGTCACCTCCAGAGGAATGGAGGGGCGAGGTCGCTTTAGTAGGCGCATGCGTTTTAAAGTTGCTTGGGTAATTAGGGTAGCTACTGCAAGACGCTTTTCTGAACTAGAACAATTTTGGCAGTCGAAAAAAATAAACGCTCAAAGCATAACCTCTCACCATTCTTATTCGAACAAACAAGCAAAAGCTGTGTCTTGTTTCGGCAAAAATAATTTATAACAGCTGTTGTTACATAACAAAAAAAAATAATATATTTAGTGCTTCAAGTATGGATAGATAAATAAATATATAAATAAAAACACCCCATCACTCGTGTTACGTTCAGTGAGGTTATTTTAAATGTCTTAATAAAATGTTTGTAATTTAAGCTAATACGTGGTGACAAAATAAAATGATACAAGTGCCAGTGTCTTAAATTGTTATATTGTGTATTTTATGTATTCTGAGTGCTGCTATAATGTAAAAGAAACTGCTGCAATTTCCAAGGTATGTTGTAGTTGATATATAGTTGAGGTTAACTGCAATCGATTACGATGCGGCATAACATTATTTTGCAGCGCGATCGATACACTTCTGTTTTAGATTTTTATGCGACAGTGTTTTAAAAATGAACTCATTAAACTAAAATGTAACGATAAGAAAAAGTGTTATGTTACAATTATATTTGTTATTTTTTGTATCTATCAATATACATATAATTATAGATGTATTACATAATTCGATTAGTGAAGCAAAAGGAACACTAATATGTATCTAATTACAAGCACTGCTATTACATTCGACATTAATTAAGAGATGCGACGTTGATAATTAACGAACAAAGCGATCGTCCAGAGTTTCACTCTTCATAGTTGTACATAGAGCAATTGTAAATTCTATACATACCGGAAATACGGTTGAGTTAAAGAATAGCAATATTAATAATATATATTAAAAATAACAATAATAACAAATCTTTAGAGCCAGAACTGCTCCAAATATGCTATTTTTTAATTTACTCTTTGTGGTCATTTATTTGAGACATTTTTATATTTTATTGAATAGCCATTATCTTTTTGTATAAAGTTATGTGCTTTGCTTATTTTTTTCTTAAAATTCTATTTTTTTAAATTATGTAACCTATTTAAATTTTCTAAAATAGGTTAACTTTTAAAACTGTTGCTGTTCTTCAATATAAATTAACTTTCGTTACACTTTCGTAACTCAAGGCCTGAATAGAAAAACTTTTTTGAGCAGCTTTCGCCAACAAAAGCCACAAGCTGGCTTTTCACTTTCTACTGATAGACTTATTGAATAGGAACCGAATATTACTTTCAATACACTGGATAATTTTTAATCATTTATTTATATTATGAAAATAGTTTTACAAACTTTATATTTGTGCTTATTGTTTTTGGAACATATTTATCGAAAGTAACATGATATTATATCCATGGAGTTCCTTATCGGTTCTTCTCCACGGAACTACTCGAGACCGCGCCACTAGAGTCTGAAGTTACATAAGTCTGAAGTATGCTATTGTAATAAAATAAATTGACTTTTACATATGATATAAATTCTCAATTTAAATAGTTCAGGTTACTGGTTTCGGTTTAAACTTAGATATTAAGTGAACAATCATCGAGTTTCCGAGTTGGTCACCTTTTAAAGTTTACTTTTGTAAGGAATCGCAATTCTCTTCTCTGCTGAAAAATTTTTACTTACTCGACCCGAAAGATATCTAGTTATTCTATTACTATTTATCTTTAAACTTCCAGAAAAACTATTATTTCTTTAACTTTTTGTTCCTTTAGTATGAAACATGCGAAACATTTATAAAATGTATAGTGTTATAAAGAAAATCATTAATATTATTAACGTATCAATTAATCTTATTTAATTCAGATTATTGCACTCTACTGGAAAAAAATGATTATAATATATATAAGTGCACCGAAGCAGAATGTTATATAAAACCTATATAAATTTTTATACATTTTATATAAATGTTATATAAAAACAAGAAAATCCCACTGAGTTTCTGTCCGCAACTCTTCTCGGGTTGTGGAAAGTAACTTTCTGAGCTGATGGTAGTAACTTAGGCAGAGAAAAAAAATATAAAATAAAACTTTCTTGTAACCAAGATTTTGAATTTAAAACATAACTGGCACTGGATTTCGGCTTAACAAGAAAACAAGATAAAATAAAAATTAAATAGAGTCCTGTATACGTTACAATTAAACCGTTTATTAAATATAACAATGCTTATACTGACAATAGACAAGGACGTAACAAGCTTGCACTTTTGACAAGCGATCGATATTGGACCGACGTTGAATGAAATGTGATACATGGGTACTCTGATATAAGTAAAACCTTGACCCATAATAACAATACGGTTTAAAGATAAAAGATATATTTCAAGATAAAAACAAGGATGAATACAGGTAATGGTTGGATGCAAGCTCTATGTTGTATTCACTCTTAAGATACCGCCATCTTTTGATAAATTTATGAAGTAGAATGTTTTGTATTTCAACTATTAAGGCATTATATTCAAAATAATTCATTTAATTATTGGACATATTAAAACTAAATATTTTGTGGAGTCTTGATTTATTCAAAGGTCTATTGCTCAGATTTACATTTTATGATTTTTTTACCTGATTTCCTTTTATCTCCTGTCTCATGTTAATCTGTGAAGTATCACGCAAAAACTGCCATATCAATCGAAATGAACATTTTGGCTTGTTAAAAACATATTTCAAGGTTAAGTATCTTCGTTTCATTCTAATCAGACAACCCAATCAGAAGCTAAATACATTGTCGCAGAATATTCAGATATAATAAAACAACGAACTACTTATTTTTCAAGGATCGTTTTCTATAGAAAAATATAAGCTTTCCAACACTAGCAAAAATATAATAATGATACTTATGAAGATATTAAATACAAAGACGACAAAGTTGTATTGTAACGCCATTGTCCTTTGCTGACCGTGACCTGGTTGACACAGGTGACTTCGACAACAAGCTATCATATTACACACACACACAGACATTTCATAATTTATAGATAAATAAGAGTTCACCACTTGACAAAATTCCTTTGAGATTAATTGTATTATGTTTTATATATGTTTTTTAACAAACTCCCCAATGAAGCCTTAAATTTGTCATTAAATAAATAGAAATTATACATTAAAAGAAATTTGATAAAAAATCCTATTATAGTGTAAAAGATTACATTAACGATGGTATGACCTGGGAATAAATTGTATTGTAGCGATAAACTAGTAACCTGCGTAATATGTTTGACGTGAGTTACTTTTGTTTGATCAACTGGCCGCATCACACCGTTCACATAGAAGTCATTATTGCGATAATGTTGGGGTCGGGTCGCCCTCCCTCCCTCAAATATGACGAAGGGGGTGATGGGTGATCCGTGTTGCTTTCAACAGTTTTTGTTTTTTTTTATTTCTTAAATTATTAGGTCTTCCCAGTGAAAATCACAATTGGGATGTTTCTAGTTGTTCATAGATAGCTCATTTTATATTGAAGTTTGTGAAGCAGTGATCACAATAAAGAAACACCTGGCTGAGTTTGTTGTACGGTTCTTCTGAGACCAGGGCGCGTTTGGAAGCTTCGTAATTTTAACTTTATCTTCAGAGGTGTTCTTGGCTTATTTCGATGAGTATGGTATCAAAATAGGCTCCTGACAGCTCCATTTGACGTACACAACTGATCACTGGTAATGATTTAATGTGGAAAAGATTTAAATAAATAAATAAAAATAGTATTGCAAAACTATATTTCATTGATAATTCTTATCTAATAGCTATTTTAAGAATAGCCTACAAAATATTCTAATCCATAAATATTTGGAAATTTGTAATAAGGAGCTAAAAAAGAAACGACCACACCACGATGGAGTCCGGTATTTTGGACAATTTAATCCAAAATATAAATAGTCTGTAAAAAAATAATGTACCGTTAACTATTTCAATTAATTATTTTATTATGATTTTGAATAAATATATACCAATAAATATATTTTTTCATAAATTTATTAAAATACGCTGTCTATTAACCACCGACGTTCAAATTAAAAAAAGTAAAATTCAATAATACAACGAGTTTTGATTGGTTTAAATTTTAATCAAATATAAAAAAATAGGTAAAGAGTATTGTATTATTTTTAATGGTATTCTTCTAATATATATTCATATATTATATTAGTATTATTAGTATTTATTTATACATATAAATCCTTATTCATGTAATTTATATAATAGGTTTATTTAATATGTTTTGTAGCACTTGTTACTCGAATCTTTTCACCTGACATAAAGTTAAATAAATTTTCCTCTATGTCTAAGAAGATTTATAATGTTACTCCTTCGATAGTTTCTGTGATTTACTTTATCATTATTGGCCAATTGTTATTCATTGCTTTCAACTGTATTTCTCTCTTCTCTCGTTGAAAATATTTTTTTATTTCTTCTGTTGTAGGCAGATACTTAGTTATGGTAGACTTAACACCAAACCATAGTATTAGCATTTTCCGTTAAAAAAAAAAACAAACAACTGTTTTACAAATGTAATTTTACGTATTGTACATGTATTTAATACTATATAATAATAAAATAATATGATTACGTTGTAAATGTATAGTCCTGAGGCACTAAATTAAATATTAAAGTTACACATTCAATTTGTAAATATAAATATGTGAGTAAATACGTAGCAAGTGAACCAAATTCAAAAAGCAGAAATAAGTTCTTCATCACTTTGCTAGACGTCAGTACCATGTCAACATATTTTAATGTTGGCCAAACCCGTTACTTTTATTCCTACTTAAATAGTTAATATATATATTTATATTATGGTGCTTCTTTACCGTAATAGAATTACTATACTAATATATAAAGAAGAAGAGTTTTTTGTTTGTTTGTTTGAACGCGCTAATCTCAGGATCTACTGGACCGATTTGAAAATTCTTTCAGTATAAGATAGTCCGTTTATCGAGGAGTGCTATAGGCTATGTAACATCACGCTAAGATATATGGTAAGGAGCAGCAATCAAAAATGTTGCGAAAACGGCAAAGTTTAGAGCTTCCCTTGCGGGCGCCGAGTAAACGGTAGAAGTTATGCAAAAATCATGTATTACATATTTTTTCCCCTATTATAGGTTCTAAAAGTTCGCGACAGTGTATGTCAATGAGCGGGGTGTGTGGAGCGGTGAGTCGGGAGAGAGCTGGCCGACAGTTCTATATAAAATTCATTAATGCTCTTTTGTATTTAAAACATTATATTATAATAAAAAAATACATATATTTAAAAAATGATCAGTAATAAATATAATAATTCAGTAAGAAATTGACAGTAAGATCAACTAATCTATATATATAATTAAAAGAAACTCGTGTAAGTTCAATTATTTATAACTTAAGAACAGCCGTTCTTAAGTTATAAATAACCGATTTGACTGAAAATTGGTGGGGAGGTTGGTAGCTTAAAACCAGGAGACAGACAAAGGATACTGTTTAAATCGTTTGATCACGTTTATTTATATAATTATTGTTAATTACTTGTTTACTATCCGACAGTCACAATTATCTTTTAGTTCCATACTATTCTAATAAATAGTGATACAAGCGTATTTGTTGACTGGATTGAGTAAGTATCTAATAGACGGCGTTTTTTTAAAAGTACAAACGTTTTATATAAGCTAAAGCTTAATAGCAAACTGACCACTGAGGCTGCTGAGGCTATAAAGAAGATATTTATATTATAGGAAACACAACACTGTGAAATTCAATATACATGATATTTTTTATTTTATTGCGCCAAGTGACAGTATACGAGTATTTAGCGACTATTAGACATCAGATTAATATATAATTAACATTGATAAGTGTGAACGTAAACAAATAACTTAATCATGACAAATTTATAATAGATTTTCAGCTTTCAGCACTCCTTTTCAATATAAACTTTAACTATGAAAAATCTCTAATTTTAATCTTAATCTACTATATTCATCATAAGTTTGTATGATTGTGGGTTTATACTTTATAAGTTTATTTGTTGGAGGTATTTGTTGGCTTATCTTCAAAGATCCGAAACTAAAAATGTCTAAAACCAATATTTAGAAATAACTTTCATGTTGGATCTAGGCATATATAATATTGAAATATTAATAGGGCTTTCGTAAATAACAATTTCGAAATAATGTTCCATGTGCCATCCATCGGGCACCCCTCGGATCACAAATACATGTACAAAATAATTATAATTGATTCAGTTTTAAAATTACATATTTTATTTCCTAGAAAATCTTTTATTATGAAGAAGTTATGTTTAGTTCCTCTGTTGCTCCGAATTGTTTCATATAAATACACTTTTAATCTGGAAACATACAGACAAGAATCGTATATATATATATATATAATATTTTAATTTACTAAGTAAATAATTGCTCCATAAAAACATAAATTTGTTATAAGTTTTATTTTATTTTCTAGCAAGACTTTTTTTTAAATTTTAGACGCAATACATACACCCTTGCTACAGTTTAATGTATATATTTTGAAATATTTTTTTTAATAACTATTGCATTACGCAGCATACTTTAAAATTCCAATATAATAGGAGAAAACAACAGTAGACAATAATAAATACTTACAATAGTAATCTCTAATAGTAATAGTAATAAATAATAAATATTGTGCCTTTTAACATCTTTTAATCAAAATAAGTTTTATAGGTTTAGCTCAGTTATAATTCGATTTACATTTTAAACTTTAAATTTAAATTTATCCCTTGATTGATTAGCAACAATCACGAAGACGAGGTGCGTTCAAAACGCACCAACAGCTTCTTGAGGTCTCACAGTGCGGTAACGAACATGGCATTTTACATTGTTTATGAATGGGTCTATCTAATATACACCATATTTCCCCAACCATCTTCCTTATTAAATAGCAGATTTTTTTTTTTACTTTGAATAGCCTCGCGAATTATTCTTGGAATATAACTTTGATTTTAAACCGAGATTTATGCTTTACCAAACCCAATACATTTGGTCTATGTCCTTTGATGATTACTGACTTCAATACTGCTATTGTCGATATTCGAGATATTACCGAACACTTGTATCGATGTTCCTCTTTGTTTGACCAATGTATGGCAATCCAAATTGCTGTCCGGTTTACTTATCGCATCACCACATTGTAAAGGAATATTAGTTTTAATTGGAATTAGCTCCTTTTTTATTAATAGTTCATATAGATAACATTTTTTAATTAATAATACTGCCAATGTTGTTAGTAAGTAGTAGTCAAAAATTTAAAGTATAAAATTTTTACCGCATAATACGAGTAGTAGAGTAAAAAGGTATAGATGCCTCATTTAACAAAAACCTAATTTCCCAAATTCACGAAAAAAACTTAATACATTTATATATACCCGGCTGTATTCACGTAGAAATTAAATCGGAATGTGCACCACTAGTTTCGAACCCATTCGGGCTTCTTAATCATGAGCTCTAGGCGTGGCGGACTCGCGGCGTGAACTGATAACTGGTTTAATTTCTACGTGAATACAGCCGGGTAAATATAAATAAAAGTCATGGTTCACAAAAGTTTAATTATAAAAAAAACTTAATATTTTAAAAAGAAGCCTTATACACCCTGCTTCTCAGCTGCCCATCGGCTGTCTTGTTTCAAGGAAGTGTCTCGCTTGTCTTTGTCATCTTCTCGACGAACGTCACCAATTAAAAAATTTAAAGGTTAGTATTTGCCTTTGTATAACTTTGTAAGTAGTACAAATGCCGCAATATTATTTATTACCGTTGTTCAGGTTTATTATCTGTAAATCTAGGTGTAAATATTTGCTCTTTTGTAGTTAATTTATTTAAGAAACACAAGGGCACCTATCCCTATCAAAAAATATAGTTGCCTTTAGGGGCATCCATGAATGTGTAATGTCCCAGAGTAAAATATTGGATAATTATTAACATATGAACGTATTAAATGTATGTATCTTTTTAACAAAAAAAAAACTGTAATGAATCTTTAACAAAACACATGTTATCATGTGACACATATAATCAATGATAGTTACGTGCGTCGCATTACCTATATATTTTCAAAACATATCTTTATTCAAGTAGGCACATGGTAGTACATGCACTTTTGTATCGTCAATTACATTACATTGCATTAAAAAAGGTCAGTATTGTATGTCAGTATGTCAGTCCGTGAGTAAGCTACCACCAGCTCGGAATGCGGCTCTGCTGAGAAGAGCTGGTCAGAAACTCAACAGTTGCTCTTTTAAAGACAATTTAACAATGTTTTATGTTTACATTAGAATATACCGCAATTGAGTCAACAAGCAAAGCTGCACAGCCTGACCTTTTAGCTGATCGAAATACGATCAACTAAGAACTCCTGTATGCTATAATAAGCTTTTTTTAAACAGTAAACTTGTAATTTTACATTTGAAATCAAAAAAAGGAAGGTCTAAGATATCTTGTGGAACCTTATATATGCGTACACTCAAACCCATAAAGGATTTCTTAACTTTTTGAAGACGATATTTCCGTGTTGAGAGTTTATTTTTATTTCTTGTATTTATAGCGTGTCTGTCACTATTTTTTACATATATACTAAATGGTGACGTACAAATAAGATGTTATTAAATATGTATATATAAGAAGATTAATTAAAATTAAAATATAATTGAAATGAATATTACATTGTGATTATTTATTTTGTTGATTGTTAAAAAAGGCATCTATCCCTCTAAGCGATTTCATAGTAAGGCATCTATCCAGTTTGGTAGGCATCCCCGAAATAAGTACCTCACAAGATCTTTATTTTGACAAAATCAGTATTAGTTAGGTAAAGAAATTAAGGTTCCAAAGTTGTGCGAATTACTAAATTAACTATATAACAGGAATAATTAATGCCAATACATTTGGCATCAAATGAATGATGGCTTCTATCCCGGTCTTGCCTACTGCTCGTGAAAATCTGAGAAATTTAACATCTTTTCTTGTGGACTTTAGGAATGTTTCATTTATCTGTATTTGTAAAAAAAAGTACTGAAATTTACAGTCAATACTCATAGCTTTCAAATATTTTCCGGCGCTATAATATTATTAACAAGAATACAAGTTCATGAAGTTGGAATAAAACAGTCTGTGTTAAATAGTGAAGAAATATAGAACGTAGTTTAAAAAGAAATTGAATTTAGTATCTTTTTTAAAGTTTTTGTTACTTATACATGACGTTTAAAATTTAGACCATTGCATGAAATGTATTTTTAGGTGCCAATCAGTCAGGTACTGGGACATGTTTTGTTTGAGCAAAGGCGTCGTTTCACATTATTAAAAAGCTATAAACATTGATTATTACATTATTCTACGTTAGTAAACCGGGAGATATGGTATTTTGTATACCTATTAATGACTAAAATTCTTGTTATCTCATGACTTTGCACTTATTGTGTCAATATTTAATAACTTAACTTATAAATAGAAGGTATTGAAAGGACCATTTTGATAATATTATGAACGAAAGTTAAACCAACAAACATCATTATTGTAACAGATTTTAGAGAAGCTAACTAGTTTTATTTAGTTTAAATAAACTTGTTTAATAATAAACATTATACACAATCAATATTAATAAACAAACATCAGATGTAGTATTAATTATAATGGAATATCTTTCCGTCGCAACGCACCCAGGTGTATATTTTTTCAAATATATATGTATATATGTATATATATGTGTATATATAATGTAAAATATATTTTTATGACATCGTCCAAAGTCCACGTAATTAAACATATCTCCTGAAAATATACTCCAGCTCATCTACATCGTTTATTATTAGAGTGTTTTCATGTAACAGTTCTAATGTGTCCCAATTCATTATTAAACGGATCAAACATGTTTATCATCATTTTTATCAGCAACAATAGTATCATATAAATAACAATTTTTTAAAGCTGGAAGTTATATTAATTGAAATAAAATGAATATTTACACAACTAAACTATTTTCAACTCCCTCCATGCAACAAGTGCTACTGTATGAAGCCGACTGCATGTGGAGTTCTGAAACGTTAAATACCTTGAAACGGTTGAAAACAATCTTATTTTTTTATCAAATACTCTTAACTTATTATTAATTATTTTATTTGATTGATATTCATTTCAGAAAAAAATATACTGATTTTTTTTTTCTTAAAAGTTATAAAATACTACTTACCAAAAATGCATCTTTTTCTCACGTTGTCTTCGATAAAACACAAATTAGGCAATGTTTATTTACACACAAATTTAATAAATCGGATATGTCATATATATGTTTTAACTATGAATAATTAATACAATCTGCGTCGAAACCCGGTTAGGCACTAAATGTCCTCTGCCCGCAATTGCCGCTTGTAACTGCGCGAGCCGGAGATGCACTGGCGCTTGCGTCAGACGACAGAGGCTGTATGTATCCTGCCTTTCAACTCTGAGCGCCTTTGTAAGGGATATGACAGGACAAATGTCTTATTAGTACCATAATTTTCTATCTTTTTGAATATAGTAATATTACCGTTATGAATTGTTGTTGTAAAGATTTTTTTAAGTACATATATTTAATTAATACATTTGATCTTGGAAAAAATATACTTGATTAATTAGTCTTCAATTTTGAAGTTCTAGCTTGTTATTGAGCTTTTATTTGACCAGTGATTTGTGACGGTTAGGATTCACGTTGAAGAAATTACCTTACGAACTTTAAATTTAAATTTATACCTTTTCGTACATAGTTCAAATTAGTATAGCTGTATTTTTGTTTCACATTTTTTTTATGTCTTTTTATATAATTATTTGTTTTTAAATATAATTAATTGTTTTCGTATTATTCTAGGGATGTACTGGTATATATTTAGAAACGTAAGATGTTTCATTGACTTTAATGTACAGTGTAACGTTTTATTCCACCAAATCGATAAAATATATTTTTTATGATATTTTGTTGATAAGTCCTAGTTCCGTCAACATCTAAAAAAAGAACATTAGATTACAACTACTATATTATTACTATATGATATATATTACGTCTTAAGATAGGTTTTTGTTGGTTGCTAATAATACAATATTTATTTCACAGTATCCTGTATTCATCTATGAGCTTGTAGCACGCGTAGCACGCGTAGCACACGTAGCACGCGTCGCACGCATGGTACGCACGATTTTTCGTAGAACAATTAAATATGGTATATTTTGGTCAGTCGTTAAAATGAATACACATCACAAAACAATGTGGTTTTATTGTTGTACAGTTCATAATTATGAAATGATACCTTTACAATTATATCAGCGAAGGTGTTATTTTGAAATGTGCTGGAATATACGATATAATATTCATTTATGAGAAAAAATTGGTAAAAGTTATTAATAGACTGAAATTAAATTACCTTTAGACCCTTGTAAATTAAAACTTTTGTGACGATACTTCAGTAGAATATTTATATTGATATTGTTTTCTTTCTTGATTTTGTAATATATTGTATCATTGATTTAGTGACGTGGTAGTCGCTTGTTTTTGTTATATTTCATATCGTGTTTAAAATTTCAAATTGAAATACTTTGTTTTCTTATAATAATATAATTCTTATAATTATTATAATATATATGTGTTAAAATACATACAATAATATATAAATCAGTTGTTTAGATCATGTTATGACGATAAAATATACCTTAAAGAAATGTGATTTAACTTTATTACTTTATTACTTCTGATTCCTATATATAAATGCCTAGACCCTTAATCTATTCTGAGTTTCCACAAAGGACGTAAACCGTAGGTTTAGTGACAGATTATTAACTAATTACAATATTTCCAATCAATATTTACTAAATAATTATATAAAGTAAAGAAACTAAAATAATTTTACTCGTAAGTTATATAATATTTACTTGTTAACTAAAATAAAATATACATAAATAATAGACTATGTACATAAAATAATTGTTTCATCTGATGCCTGACGTACTTTGTGATCAAAGCCAAATGGATTGCACTATATACTTTTGCTAAAAGGTCATTCACAATGTTTTTATAGAAGACTGTCCGTGATCACTCCATACAGTATTATTATAATGTTTTAACATTGTGGAATATTGTAAAACTTAATTTTAGTTTCTTCTTAAAAAATAACGTACCTACATAAACAATAAACGTATAGAAACGTTGGCCACAATCGACACAAATATTGAAGCTTTTATTAAGTTATATGTACGTTTATAGAAAAATTATATAAAGTAAAATATTATATTTTTAACCTGCTACTTAACTGCTTTTGGAAAATATTAACAAATGTTTTTACACACGTAGTCCAGACCAGACTTTGAACATTGAATTCGAATTGGTATTATTAATAAATATAATAGAACAACAAAGAAAAATAGGGTCTCGTATAATTTTAAGTTGATGTTTTCTAATACACACATTTGGACGTACATTATTAAGTTTTGAGGGAATTTCGACTCAGGAATAGGTCACATACAACTGGCCATGAAAATATTGGATTTTCAAGATTGATGCCACATACATTTAACGGCTACAAAGACGTGGTCGGTCCATATCACGTAACATAATTGTAACCGATGCGAATTCTATTTACCACATCATTTTGGCATCAATTCTTTTGCAACATTATTTTGAATTTTAAAATGATTTCGTTGACAACAATGTTCCTTCAACTGCACCAAAAATATGGTTATTGTAGTTTTGGGAAATGTTTAGGGAAGCCTTCTCGATAAGCTCGTTCTTCTTTTTCTTGATTTGATTGACCAAAATTGCTATATTAGTATAATATATATATATATTTAATAATATAATAGAATATAATGTATCCAGACGCAGAGTTGAGAGGTATTTTTACTTTACTTATATTGAGAAACTATTTGGAAAAATCTTCTTCAGTTTTATTTTTCTGCAATTCGACTGTCACGTTCATATTTAAATTTGAGGTTTTAACGTATTTCGATAACATAAACGTCTTTAAACATGCGTTAATTTCATCGACTGGCATTAATTGTGGTTTTACTGTAAATATTAAAGGTAATCACCTGCTAATTTTTTAGTACCGACGGGAGTATCTCAGAAAAATAACCGCTTGTACCATCGTTCACGTCCATTTTCGTGAACGTATTATAGGAAAATTTTTGTTGTTCATTTAAAAGGCGAACGTCGCTTTTATTGAATCGCAATCATATTGGTTTTCACGTCTGACTCTTTATTAAACGCGTCATGCGTTGGACAATTTGGCATTGTCATTCCTAATTATATAAAGCCTTTGTTGATCATCCAGCACGTGTCTTCAATTAAAACAAATGAATATTGAATTTCTTTGTTAATTTAATAGAATGTATACCTTATGATAGTCTATCCAAATTAACTCGTATATTAAATGGAACGTTTAATATCAGTGTGATTGCTCTAAACTAACTGTGATTAACAAATTCTATAAGAAGAATTTCACTCAGAAATTTTCTTAAATTTTTCGATTGAATCGATTTTAAAATGTGCACCGAGAAATTATAATACGATGTTATCCTGAAAATTATGACTGATTTATATATTTTAGACGACATTTTATAAGGCGCGAATCATTTCGATCACACCAAATGTCAAAGTATTGACAGTTATGTCAAAAGCTGTAAGGTTACATCAGAAAAGTTGATATGTTGTTAAATTTTTTCATATTTTCAAAATTTCCTCGCTACTTTTTTCGTTTTTGCGGAAAATGTTATTGAAATTATGTGTGATACGCCCTACAAAGTCCTTTAAAAGTGAAAGGTATGGAACGTGAAATAGTAACTCTTAGATTAGACGAACTATAGTTTAGGATAAGTTCGTTTTGTACAGCGATGTTATTATAATATTAATAGTATATATAATACATTTTTTAAATATATAATTTTAATTTTTCTCTTCTTCTAAATATAAACGTAAGAAGTTCTACCCTATCCAAGAATCCCTATCCCTATCCCTGTGTGAGTACACAGGACTAAATATTTTTAATGTTAAAAAAGTTTTAAATGTTATTATTTTATAATTTGATGAGCAAATATCATGAAAACGATATATGAATAACAAACGCTTCGGATGTCAAAGCTTTCAGAACATCAAAATCAATAATCGGTAAAGGGATTCTCAGAGCTGCCTCGTTATTATAAATGTTATTCTAAATCCTCGAACATACAATAATTCCAATAATATGATTTAATATTCTGTTATCCAAAGGAAGGGTGCTTAGGCTTATTAATCGTATGTCCATTTCAAAGTTCCTGTCCAATATTTGGCCCGTCCCTTTAATGCGTTATATATAGAGCATTAGTTATTCGTATTTGTTTAGTGCAGTAGCTTTGGTTCACTGGTTGTCAATATTTACTAAAATGTTACAGCTCTGACAAACCTTTCATATGTTTATACAATGTTTATAAACGTATATCGAATTATAAGTGTTTAGTATTTGATAGATTTGATCAAAAATCATGTTTTCTATGTCTGTCTGTATTATTGCCTTTAAACCGGTATCAAGCCTAATTGGATGGAATTCCTTTCATTTGATTCATTTCATAACAAATGTAGCCAAACATTTATGATATAATTAGTCCTGAAAACAAAAGGGTTCGTATATATTTTAGTAAATTATTTGATTTACAATAATTTTTAGAAAAACATATGAAACTCCCTGTGTTTGAATATATATATTGTTTGACCTTGTTTTATATTTTAAATAACAATAACTAGAACTCTACTTTCAGACACAAATGACAAGAAACAAATCATGTATCATATTTAATTTTAGCGGAAATTATTTAAAGTTTTCTTCAGTACTACTAATCGAAACCTAAAATGCTAAACTAAAACCTAAACTTTGCTATGTATTTATAAAGACAGGGAGTCTACTGGTTGTAAAAATTATATAGCGATATTGTACAATATTTATCCTCAATAAATGCTACAAACAGTATTTTACAATCTAACTGCCACTATAACTCATAAACAATAACAAAATATTTTGGATTGTATATAATGATTTTCAATCTCTCTCGATATTTAATTATATTAAAACTAATTAAGGTACATTCTACTGAACATATTTTTAGTTGATTTAACTGGATTTTAATAGATCTACGGCGGTTTATTCTATAACGACAAATATCATTCTTTATTTTATTTAAAAGACAACTTCTGCAAAGAGAAATAGTCTCTGTGTCGCGGCGGGTTTGACAAACAGAAACGGAAACAAAGTACAACTAGACTCGAATAAACTACATGTTGATCATGCAAATTAATTATCCTGTGTGGGAATCAAACCCACGACCTTTACTTCAGCAGTCATGGACGTTAACCACTGCCTAGTATTAGTCTCAATAGGATGTCAAAATCAAAAATTATATAAATCTAGCTGTGTTTGTAATTAATATAGTGAAACCTAATATAATATTAATATTAACACAGTCACAGGAAAATATTGAAATAATTAAATGTGTTTCAATTAATTCGTTTCAATATCGGGTATGGTAATATTTGATATATAAAGATTTATTAATGTATTTTAATATATAAATGTTAATCTTTATTCATTATTATTCAGACTCGATTGCTGACAGATTTTCTATAACTTTGAATATTTTATATATTAAACCCTTCATGTCTTTTGTATTTTAAGAGTTATAGTTCTTATAGAGAACCCTTTTTATTTATTAAACTAATAGGACAAAGACTTAATACGTCTAGATTCTAAAATTTTAAATAATATACTTCCGTTCTTATATTTATTTGTACATAAATATTATGAAAATTGTTTTTTTTTGGACGAGATAAACGTGAAAACTACTGAAATGATTTCGTTAATGTTTTTTTAGTTGTGTTTGTTATTGTCAGGAGAAGATTCTTTTGAAAGAAAAAATAATAAAGGAGCATAAAAAATTATAAAACCTAACGACCATATTAAATTAATTTAGTAGGCGTAACGCCAAGAGGGCTCAAAATAGTTCGTCAATGCCATATAGCTCCTATATAAACTTATAGCATTTGTCACAACTGTCAGTTGTTTGACTTTTGGCAAGATTGATTGCGTATTCAATCAACAACCTAAGTAGAATTCTAAACAATTAAATGTAGAGGTGAATGATGATCACGTCCAAGATTTACTTTTGATTTATTTAAATTGACGAGTTCATGGAAATGCGTGAGCATGGGAAAAACTTTAAATAAACAACGAATCCGTCGTCAGAACTAGTCTAATCGGAAAATCAAATGATAATTGCCAAGATAACAGAAGACCTGAATACAATTGACATTAAAAATTACAAATTTTAGAAAAAATAAATTGCAAAGAATATCACGTTTCTGCTACAAAACAGTAAATAAAAAAGGTACTAGCATGCTACGAGGAAGTTTTACTTGAGAAAAAGAAATTCTTAACTAGTCAGCATTAAACATGAAAGAGCGTAGAGATACCCGTTTTATATCAAAATTATTAAAACACATCATTATTTTAAATCTATCTAAAAAAATAATAAAACTATATTTTTACAAATCCATCTGCTTTACCCTCTTTGAATATAGAAACCACATAAAACTTATTTTATATCGGACTAACCATATACTGTTTCGTCAAAACTGAAATTACTACTGAAATTATTACAAAAACAAACAGAAGATGAATCGAATATAAATTCCCCTCGAAGTGATTATTTACTGATTTATTTATTCAGGTTTTCGTCTTTTTTTTTAAGATAAAATATTATGTAGCTGGATTTAGGCTATTAGCTGGATACAGAGTTTATTTAGAAAAATTACCAAACATTTAACTGAGAAAAGAAAACATACGATATTAATATAATATTTAGTATTAGTTAGTTGTCAACAATAACACATATAGTGTGTTTATTATTACAACAGTGAAATAATATATTATTATTAGGTACTTACAGATGAACCCATAGTTTTCATGAACTGGCCACTTTAACCTCAAATATCTGGCGTTTGGTTTGGAATACTAAATTCAAACTCATGTCTAATTTAATCCCGTTCATTGCAGTTTTGAATTTAGTGTTTCAATTGTTTTCGTTGGTTCAGTATATAATTTTATTGTTTTTTTTTGCCTTTTACTTTTTCCATATAAAGCGCTTTCATCTGTACGATCTAATATTTATTATAGGTATAGATAAGTTAAATCAAACTATTAAAATTATATGTGAATTCTTACTTTCATTTAAAATGTTAGGTATTTTAATATATAATTTCAATCAAATAATATTAGGTATGTTGTGGAAATCTAAATCTTTTTTTAATATGAATAATTTGAAAATACGATAACAGTTATGTTAAATAGTTAATTCTTTACATAACAAGGTAATAAGGTTTTAAAAAAATATATATAATTATTTACAGGTAGATGTTTTAGCTTCCGTAGATTTTTTTTCCGTACCCTTTCCCAGAAGTAATCATATTTACATTGTTAACTCGTTCATTCATTCGACAACAACACAATGGGCATAACGGTAATACACGTACAATATTTAATAACTAATATTTGTTTTTTTAACTTTATCGTACTTTTAAATAAGTTAACACCAACAACAACAAATTACACAAAACACTCCATTTTTATTTTGCACAGACTACTATCCAAATTATTTTTCGAAGGACGATTAAAATACGAGGTTGACTAAAAACAACTTTACGTGGATATGATCGACACCAGCGTGGACAAGTATAGGATACCTCGTCCACAGTAAACAATACTGTGACTATGTGTTTGTGAGCAAGGATAAGAGTCTGCCTCAGCTCTAATAGTAAAATGTACAAAATAATATTATTATTAATTTTATGAATTTGAATTATGTAATTGTAGGACTGGAATAACGTACCACGCAATTTGTAGGACAATGGGTAGTAAACTATGCAAATGTTAGCTAATCAATAAAAAAAATCAGTTGGTTAGTAATTATTTTTCATGACCGTGTTTATTATACATATTGGAGAGGGGACTCCCTAACAAAACCTTATATTTTGTAGGACAAATATTTTTTCACGTTATTTAGATGATTATCTCGATAGTTGGCAAAGAAAAATTCGGTTAGTAATAAATTTTAAAAATTTGTCAAATCAACATATTTCATCCTTGCTATCCCTATTTACCAACATTACTGTATGGAAAAAACTTGGGCGTCTAGTCCAAAGGAAGCTACCCACGAAAAACCAGCTTGATAGTAATAAACGATGAAAGTTTTCCAGGATCCTGTACTATAGCATTAGAATAACGTTTTAAATCAGAGAATTACAAAACGATTTATTTTGTATTCGCTTAAAAGTTCTACAATATACAAGTCAAATTAATAAACTTAAGAATTTGATGTACCTTTTATAAATACATGTGTTTGTTAAAAGTAAGACACGTTTGTATTTTATTTATATATCTTTAATAATACACAGAAAAATTAACATTAAATAAAGCTGGCAAGTGCTAGCTAGTTTATTTCGATCCCCTAACCCCAGAATGTTATCGAATGAAGTTATTTTATTCGAAAAAATCATATTTATAGGATAGCGTTATCGAAAAAACTAACAACATTTAACTTGCAGCTCTTAATAGTCTTAATTTTTTAAAAAAATACATGTTTATTAAAAAGCATGATTATAAAAATTGTTTTGGTTTTCAATTATTTGATTATTTCAATCATTTTTCAATAGGTACAATATAGTATAGTTTTTTAAAATTTTATTATATAAATTAAATTACAATTGAAATAAATCAAATAATCTAATTTCATATGATTTGACAGTTACAGCAATAAAGAATAGCAAACAAAACAATATCACCTAATATTTAGAGAAAAAATCGAAAAATATAATACAAATAATTAAGGTCTAAATAAATGAAAATAATAACGTAACCACAGCGGTTGCGACAAAGCTCTTTTTAGCAGTTTCGTACACTTCCTTTACTGAAAGCCATTTTCCAGCATTCCACATTACGAAACGTATTCCATTAAAATAATGATAGACAAATGGCACTCCCACTATTATCTTAATTAAGAAAATAAGAGGTCTAGACATATCTAGGCTCTGAATTACAGACACGTATGTTTCAACTCCATTTGATAGAAAGAGGCTTCCAGATGATAAGAGCAGCGCGTAAAATGTTATGATGATACCTGAAATTTAATAATAATTTACAAATATTAAATTTTTTATTAATAAATCAATCTCATATAATAATACCGATGGTAATATTTTTTTAACATAACCCAATGTTTATTTTCAAGGGCTTCTCCGTAATTATAATTACACCGCGTATGTAAATTAAAACGTACAAAGCAAGTAATTATAATATAATACTTTAAAATAAACCAACTATGAGAATTAATTGAGGAGTCAATCATATGACATAAATTTAACGCCAGCAAACCTGTTATTCGCTGAACAATGGACGTCATAGCGGGCAGCGTCGGTGCGTAGATCATTAAATGGGGAGACATAGGACGATTAAGTGTCATATTTTTATCATCATGGGACCTTGGTGGAGGCCGTACGTAGGGTATATATGTTACTTTACATGAAGATTTTCCTGACCCTGACTGACCAGATTGGCCGGATTGGCCAGGGCAGCAGCACTGGTCAGCTCTATACCTCAAAATAATACATCTGTTTACTCGCGACGATGGCGGCAATAATAATAATCTGAAAATATTTTCGATGCAATTAGTTTGACTTCGTAAAGTTGACTTCAACGAAAAGTTTTTAATTTTTCCCGGGGTAAAATATGGCTCACATCTACCGTAAAGGTAAATTAAGTTAGTTAGTTACGTCTCGAAATATTAGTTGAAAATTTTTAATTCAAATAAATAATTGAAATACACTTCAAAAAAAGTTCATCTCGCCTATTTTAAATTCTATTCCAGGTAGAATATTTCACAATGAATACTTTTGCTTTAAAAAATAATTTAAAGAAACGCTCATTTAAATTCATCAATATAGTCAAATAAGGCCCTAGACAATAATATAATTTGCTTATATATATATATATATATTTCTACTTACAGATGTGTGATTGACTTCCTATTTACATTACTTATCATTTATAAAGTCTTAATGTTATAATAAAATAAATTTATTTTACAAATTCTAATCAACAAAATCAAATAGCAACATTAGTAATGTATGAGCCGCCGCCATTTACCAGAAGCGTCCCAATTAGTTAGCTCGTAAAATTTGCAGCGTTATTTAAAGAGGAATTACGAACAGTTATCTTACCAATATTATAACCAAGTAATATTATATACTTCTTATAATTAATACAATAATAATAAAACATCAACTTGTAACTTACACCACATAATCACAAAAAGAAGACACACATTTGATTTAAGGGTTTGTAACAGGTAACAATTTTAAAATATATTTTAAAATATATATATTATACGTCAATTAAATATTTTGCTTCGTTACGATAAAGATGATTGAATAACAATGTAATCAATTAAATCTTTGCGGCGATAGAGTTAAATCATTGTTTCGACAAATAACATAATGTAGAGTCAGTAGACCCATCTATCCTCTTAATCCTAATAGATAGTAAATTCGGTTACAAAGTTATGTCTTACTAAATAATAATAGTGCATTTTAACTTTCGCAAACTCAGAAGCCACATTAATACACTTTGTTGGCTAACTCTCGTCTTGTGCACTGCTAGCTCTACTGGTTCATTAGCAGCAGCGGACATTTCCAAAAGGCTATTTTTAATAATAAATAATATTTTTCAAGTGCCAACGTCATAACTTATAACTGTATAGCGAATGTTTATAGTTTAACGAAAAAATCTTACCGATTGTTATTTAATATTCTCATTAATAAAGAAGTTTCATTGAGGCAAGGTATTTTTAATGCCATAAAAAACATTTTAATTTACATATAATATATTATAAATGCTGATGTCAATTTCAAATACACTTCAAATAACTAAGACTCGTTTGTTTTGACAGACTTTTAGAACAAAGAGTATGAAAACTTTTTCATATCCAATTTACTGGCAGGACATAAACATTCGGTTTTTTTAATAAAACTAAACAAAGCGCATTTCCAATAGGATGTTATTAACATGAAACAAAGAAAGACAAATTCAAATGAACAATATTTCTTTTTCCCGTTACATTTTTCACAAAAGTTTCATTACGATAAATATAAGGAATGAAGGAAAACAAATAAACAGCTTAGAGCAACGTAATTAAAAAAATAAAATTAGTTGGAAAAATATTAAACACATTGAAAGCAATTTTTCAAGTCCATTCCTCATTATTTCTTACATCTATAAGGGCACAATATTTCAACACCACAGTCCGGGGGTAGCCGTGCCACCAGCTTTTGTAATGACACCCTCGTACACGCACACAAACAAAGCATTCATTCAAAAGCAAAGGTCAACTATTTTGGTATTAAATTCGTGTTAATCTTTCTGATTGGTTGGTGGCATAACAAGCAGCCAATTCAAAATTTTAATCATCCTTTCAAAAAACAGCCGTAATATGTATTGCTTCAACAGCGTATTGTATATCATGTACGATATAAAATGTAATCAAAATAAACCTTACATCTGAAAATTATTGCGCTCTGAATATTTCATTAATTACGTTAGATTCATTGTAAAAAATCAATGCCTTTACAATAACGAGTAATCTAAATAGAAGTAAGTCGTCGATGTCTTTATTTTAAACAAAATTAATTACCTATGGGATTAATAGTGAAAATTAAAATCGTGAATAGCTTAACTTTAAGTAGAAGACTTAACAAAGGCTAAGATCAAACAGTCAGACTCACATTATACACACACAAAATAACACCTATTTATTTGTGCCAGGGGTTGAAGGATTTTTATTGTTCGGACCCCTAATTGGTCTCAGACATGTTACCTGGAACACCACTCTTCATAAAGGTTCTACGAAGCCAATAACAACGTTGCACATTTGCACGAGCTCCGATAAATGCATACATATAATACATACTTGTGTAAAGATTAATTGTATAGAAATGTTTCGTATCATAACAATTTCATAAAATTTATTATTTTATCGAAATTGATAAAATAATAAAATGAGCATTATTATAAAATAATTCAGTATTAAGCAACTGTTATTGTTGAAATTTGGATTTGCTAGGGAGGATTTCGCTTATCTCAAGTGTTTTTGGTTTATAAGCATGTAGTAGGGGCGTAGCAGTGAATTATTTTTACATTCGACTTAATAAGTATAAGCTGGATAACTGATTTTTTAAAACTGTTGCATAACAGTATTTCATAGTTTTATTCTTAAAAATATGAATTAATCTCACTTAAAATAATAAAATAAACATTTGATTTGTAATCACAGTTTTACGATCACAGCCATCGTGAATATTAACGGGCGATTAATTATTAAAAAGTCTTTTCAATGAAATTTTTTTTATATTTTGTGTAAAAATCTTGGTCTTTTTTTAGGTGTAATAAATTAGCTACCCCATCAAAACCGGTTTTTTGGTTTGAAGTTTATTTATATATATACAAATAAACCCAAAAACTAAACCGGAATATAGTAATATATATTCCGGGTTACTTTTTACGGATACTTATTAATTAAGTGTCCGTTGATACAATAAAACATACAAACAAGAGTTTAACAATAGCTAACAAATATTTATGCTTCAAAGTATGAGGAGTACTGATTTTTGTTCGAAATGTTAATCAATGTAGAATGAAAAATAAATTATTAACAAAAATTTCAAACAATAATATCGGCTGTGGCATCTTTTCAATGTTAATATATGCATACAAAAACATTGGTTAGGATTTTCGAAAGAAGCCTTATAGAAGTCACCACCGTCTCTATCTAGGCGAATTCGAATAGAATGACTAATTTACCGAGTCTGGCAGCGATGCGGTAGCTCAATTGGTAGAGCGACGGGACGGCTTATTGGTTGTTGTACATTTTCCCCAACCCTCGCGTTTGATCCCTTCACAGCCGGTTTAATTTTTTTTTTGGCAGCACGGGTTGAATTTATGTTTTATTTGAAAATAGCGCAATCATTTAGCGCATTAATTTACTATCCAAAATAATTATCGCCTACGTCTATTTAAAAAATGCTTGTAGGTTTTCTTTGATATGAATTAATTTTGATGGACACCTAATATATAATTGTTATTATATTGATAATGATTGATAGATAATTTAATTATTGGGAGTAAATTTACGTTATCAATAAAAGTATAATAAAATTAATATTTGTTTGTAAGGAGTAATTTATATATTTAGAGTTGGATCTATTGGATTTAAAAATAGCCCAATCTTATTGTTTAATATTTTTAATTTGTTTTACTTTGAAAGGCAAAGCTTTATGAATATAAACAGAAATACACAAAGTGACTGTTTTTTTCACGGCTACGAATCTACATTTTGAATTATTCATACACCAAAATTTAAATACCCTATATAGTTTATATTAAACTGCATCGGGTATTATAAATTTTAAGGGTCACCTTCTACAATCATTCTGTCTCAGTTGTGGTCACTAGTTGTTTCACTATAGCGTTCTCTGTCTTACCGATATTTGTTAGAAACCCCCGTGTTAAATGTATTTCACAGATACAAAAGAACTCAAAGTTGAAAGATCCCATCTCCACAATGATATTGTAATAAATGGAAAATTAACTGCACAAAATGTTATTTGTTGGGCTGTTTTAAGAGAACGAAATTAAAATAAGAATTATAAGTAATCAGGACACCAAAGTTTTTTTAATAGCAAGACTCAAGATAAACCATTTATAAGAGTATAATCATGTATTTATTACTTTAAAAGTTTACCAATAATTTATAGTGTCTGAAGCTTTTAGTACATTAATAATGAATTGTAAAATGTTATTATTTCCAGAAGAATTCGTACAATTGAAACATTAAATTTGTGTTTTATGTTTCCCATTTATTGTATTTTATTTTGATGTGTTTTTACTAATATTTTATTGCCATAAACGACTTAGTCCGAAGTTTTGTGGTGTTGACTTAATATTTCAATAGTTTTATTTACGTTACATGTATTGCTTTAGATTATAAATTAATACGAGGGAAGTGTGTTTTTCTTTTATATTGTTATCTTTATCTTTTTCTCATCTATAGCTATAACATTTTCCTTTCTTGAATTGATTTTAAAACGTGCATCAATTCAATTATTTCCATAATTTCTTTCTATAGGCTAAGTCAACTAAAAATTTGATTTCTATACGACAACATTATATTTAAATGGTATTTATACAACTTACATACAGCAAACGTTCATTTTTAAAAAAATATATAAAAAACAAACTGTAGAAACTAAATTGATATTGGCTCGCATACGTTTTGTTTCTGCATGACTCTATCACGTATATTAATACACTCTTTAAATAAATCCTAAACCATTCACAAATACGACTCGAAAATAAAATTCAATATCGTTTGAAGGGATTTTAATGAATTTTTCAAATGGTTGTTTGTTTTTTATTTATAGAAGTCAAACTTAATGAATAATGGTATTCCCTCCCAGTTAATATTTGTGTATAAAACTTAGGCAAAGAAAATAAATATTTAATATTTACACATTCATACATATATTTATGATACGTAAAAACATGATACGTAAAAACCTATATATTCATAAATATATTATAATACTATACACATATAATTATATAATTTCAATTATGATTTAATATATTTATATGTAATATTATTATATAATAACGTTTGTGAATCCAACGTTCAAGTCGAAATGTTAACCATGATGAGTTTAAAAAGTGCTCTCTAACAATCTTTTTGACGGTGCTCTTAGAGGTTCATAACAGAGGCTCAGATTGTAAATGATTTTTAAGAAGTGGTTGGTATGAGTTCGAATGGTGGTTTCAAGGTTGAGAGATGAACAAAGAATTTTGTCTTGTGTGACATGAAAGGTCAAGTACTTAAGTTGGCTTTAAAATAATTAAATTTCCTTTTTTCTGTCTGTTCAAATAATAACAACCTATAAATACGTCGTAACAAACAATTTTATCACAATATAAAATACAATTGTCATCTTAAAGGAAATGGAAAATTTCTAAGAAATTAAGTTATTTTTCTTTGTTATTTATGTATGTTTTGAAAAAAATGTCTTTGACTTACATATAAAATGAATACATAAAAGCTATGAAGAGAAAATAATAAATTTATTATGTAGAGTAATAAATAAGCTTTGTAAGTATCTGGAGGCACGGCAGTGTCCCCGCCAAGTCAAGCAAAAAGCGACACTGCCGTGACATCTTTTCCTCGAAGCAATTCAGGCTATTTTCGCCGCCATATAACTTCGTCGTGGAAAAAAGAGAAGCCTATTTTTTTTATATTGCATAATTTATTATGTAAATTTCATTCAATTTAAACTTGTAATTTAAGAATTATGACTAGTCAAAGTTTCTTAATTTGGTCACTCACTCAATAAATTGACTTGGCAATTGAACTAAACAATCTAATTTAATGTAATATGTATTACGTACTTGTATTTACATTGTGTCTTCATGGGATGGCTGAGTCAATTTATTTATTTAAAACATAAAGGATTTTTTTATTAATTTATTGTCACTATACCATCCTATAGTGACCATAAATTTAGCTAGGTTAGCTAATTATAACTTAAGACAGAAGGTCCCTTAAGTACAGTATGAATTATTGAATAACCGACTTGGTATATGGATCTTACAACTTTCTACGGTAGAAGAACTTCGATACTTGGTTTTCTTACAGATTGTTTTTTATGGTATTTATTTTAATATTCAGTAGTCTATAAACCGTATATAACTAATTAGGATAAAAGTGCTTATTGCTGTATCTTTTCTTAGAAGTTTTGTAAGATTTACTTTTTCGGTAAAAACAAAATTAACTCTTTATAGTATTGCTAATTATTCTTAGATACTGCTGTATATTTGTCATCTTAGTATATTCTCATACATTAGGTTGACCAGAGATCGCTTTTTTTAAATATATATTTCCTGTTAATTGTTGTCAAAAAAAGAATATTAATTTATACATATTAAAATGTCAAATTAATATATTATTTATGTCAACATTTCAATTTAAAAACCATTATTATGCTTTAAATTTAACGAAAATGAAATGTTATATAATATAATGTTATATTTATTTACATTATATTATATAACATTTCATTTCAATTATATTTAATTGGAGGTTATAGAGGACACGTAACGGGTCTATAAGTTTGTTTATCTAACACAAGATATCTTATACGAGCGGTCTTAAAGGAACCTGTTACTGTTGACGAATGGTTTTAGTTACGGCTGGTAGGATACATCTTGAACGGAAAAAAAAATATTTTTTAAGTATTATAAGCAAGAAAAGTATAATATAAATAATTTGAAATAAATGTTTCCAGAGATGAATGCATTCATAAAAATAAATCCCCTCTGCTATATAATTTTATTTATCGAAATCACTCAAAGCAATAGCTTATCGAATGCATAGAAGATAAATATTTCTCAATGATTTAAATCTAGGAGTGTATCGAGATAATAATAAAAACAAATAATATTTCAAATGATATTTGTAATATAGTTTTTTTTCTTTATTGTTTAATTGGAATCGAACCCAAGAACGATATAATGTTTATTGTATATTCGCTGGAAAGAGAAAATGTACTTTTATAATGACGTTCTATTAAAATAACTATTTATTACATTTTAATATATAAATATCCTATAAGTCTACAATCTATACAATTGTTAATATTTGTCTACTTATTATGTATCCTGCACCTGTTGATTAATTTTATATACTACCATATTCAATGAAAATCTTTAGTTAACTAAATTATATTAGATTTCAAAGACAAAGATTCGTAGTAGATACACTACTAATGATATCCATCACAAACAGACAAACAATATCTCCCCCTGGTCGTCCACTCCAAATGAATTGAAGTCTAACGCAAAATCAAATTTCTTTTAAATCTCCACATGTCTTACAAAGGAAACAATATAATATGAAAACATAAGTCGTATCTGTTTATGTTTTCAGATAAAAGGATATTCACTTATTATTTAAATATTTTTATGAGCATGTTAGTTTTTTAAATAAATATAGAATGAAAAATACACATATACCTTTCCGTTTCTTTAAAAAATTTAATAAGCTTTTATTTTATAAAAAAATATACATTAAGCTTGTACATGTCTATAGATATTTTCAAACAAAATGTCAGTTATGTTATGATTAAATTAATTGAAAATACCTAATGTCAAATCATTAAAATAAGTATAACGGCTGCTAAGTGGTGCTCTCAACATTGTACCACCAGCCAATAAAATGGTGCCAGTAATCACGAAGTCTCAAGTTTTCTCACCATACTGTTCCAAGGCCTAAATTTAATTCTCTAATAGTATATAGTCGAATAGTAATAGAATAATAGTTCCTAAATCTAGACTCATCAAAACCAAAAAGTTATTTTCGGGTAATGGAATTTGTTTTTACAATATGTTGCTGAAAAATGTCACCGACTCATATACACTTATCAGTCATATCATATCATATCATATCACTGAAACTATTGACTATTCCATAACATTATTCATTATTCCGTCATTTAATTTTTCATTAATTATTGTTTCATTTTAAAAATATTTTCATGCCCATGGATAATTGTAATTCAATAAATAAGTTGAAAGGGTGTCCATGAAATTTCTTGCCGGTTCATCTCCGACCCACACTTTAGAACCATGCATATAGAGACTGAGGTTTTATAAGTGCAATTTGTGTCTTTTTTAATTTATAAAACTATCTTTGACTTTGAATATTATAAAACTTATAATAAATATATTCTAGTAGATTAATAATCAAAAATATAAAAACCTATTAATAATCAAAAAAAATAATACAGATATTGGAAGCTATCTCATCAGCAAAGTGAATAATAATGACACTATTTTCATTATTATTTATTTTTCATCATTACTATTTCATTAGTATTTACTTTTCTAATATTTTTTCAATTTAATACATTTGTTTTTATTATATGCTTTAATGATTAATGATTAGGACTTTCCATCGAATAGATTGCGATGGTTCTAGTTGTCCGTAAACCTGTTGACTACATTCTGATGTTTGTGAAACAGTGATAAAAAAAAAGAAATACGCGGCTGAGTTTATTATTACTTTATAGCAGACCAGGGCACTTTTGGAAACCTCGTAATTTTAATTTTAGTTTGGTGAGAGTCCTTACAGAATGACTTATTTCGATAAGAATGAAATCAAAATAGACCTTCCTGACACTTCCATTTGACGTGCACAAGTGATAACTGGAATTGATTATTGATTCAAAGTTGAAAAGATATTAAAAATATTTAAAATTAATAAATGTTATTGTTTTGTAAATTATTAGTTAATAATGTTACTATAGTTCTTATATTTTTGGTACAAATACTGTCCTTAAATTTTCACAACTTTTAATATTTCATGTTAACGACATTTAATGGTTACTCACTCTACCCCTTCTTCTTCGGTATCTCAAACTAAACGAATTTGTATTGTATGTAAACACTTTCATCGTCCAACGTAGACAGAGACTAGCAGAGAATAGTAGAATTCTCTGTTCATTGAACGCCGTTCAAACTATCTCTATGAAATATGTAAACAAGCTCATGCTTTTGTACAATTTAATATCGATGACCCTGTCTTCAGTGTCAGCTAAGTGCTGCTAGTTTATAATAAATACAAAGTTGTATGATAGAGAAAACGAGTATAATTATGTATAAACGAAAAATATTTTTTATATTACATTAAATGAAACATTGAGTTTTGATTCCTTCTTTAACAATACTATTATTGTTTAGAAATAATACAAATAGAAGTGATAAAAAGTACAAATTTGATTTTATTAGAAAATTATTCTGAATAGAGGTGATGAAAAAACGTAAAGAACTTTGCTCTTGACTGAGTGTCCTCGACTATTGTATCTGACATATTGTATTCAATTGTACTAAGCGTAATTAAGTGGAATTTATGAAATTTAAGAATTCTCTAAAAACATAATATTTTTTTTTAAATACAAGTAATGACGTAAATACTCACCATATACATTTTAATTACATTCCCTGTTCTTTTTGGCACTCGTTTTTAACCTCTCAGCTACAGATATTTCAGGTTGAAACTGTTGTAACAAATAAACAAGAGCACAAGTTAAAGGAAATAATAAATACTAATCACATCGCAGCATCAGATATTATAAAACACGAATTCAAAATTTCATCAAAAATTCGTTGAGAAATGCTTTCTCTACGCGAGTACATACAGACCCGAATTTCAAATACCAAATTACAAAAGCTTTTGCTCCTAGTTTCAAAACAATAGCCTTCGCTTGCTCAGTCAATAATTATACATTATATATATTTATACTTTCACATTCACGGGCAATAGCATTCACTGATTAATTAATTGATTTAAGCAGAAATTAGAAATGTTTTAGTGACATTTGACATTCGCATACATTTTTTTATATATTAAATTTTTAATCATGTTATTTAATCATGTTTCAATCTTTACTTTTCCAAAATCGAACAGGATAATATGTTTAAAAGCTATGTAGGATTATTTTTATTTGAAAAGGTTTGTTTTGTATCATAGTAAGTCTGAATAGTATTTTGTTGGGTTCTTGTTGAAGTTTTCTTAGTATTTTGTTTTGATTAGTTTTGTTTATATGTATATAATGTTTCGACTGGAATGAGTGGAAAATGTATTGGGCTGCTCAATTAAGTAATGGTCACTTAGAATTGAACCTCAATTTTGAGTAGTAAAATTAATTTACAAGAAATCATATGATTTGTACTTTCAATTTTTATCCGAGTGGTACGCATGGTTATTTATTTTACATTTCCATTATTTCGAACCAATTCGGGGTTCAAAAACTCGTGAGGTTGAAGCATGGCGGCAACGCGGCGTAAACTGCGTCCAGCGTCTCTCAGAGCGCAGGAATTCGGACGCGGGGGGTGAGGGTACGTACACCATTCATCCTGACCGCCCACTTAAGATCTCGTTCAGTACTCCTAGTACGAGTCTTAACGTAGCAAAACTTTAATAGTTTTCAAACAATCTCGACCGAGATCTTGTAATGTATATTTTAACCCGTTGTATGTTATGTCACTGATGTATGATAGTATTCCGATCTGGTTGTTCTAATTCCATGTAAATCAACGTGAGTGTTGTACCTGACAACATGATAAATATGAATCCAGATTGTTGACTTGACGTGACTGCTGACAACTATCATTAAGCGCTGAACGATCACACGAGTCAGCCGACGCCACTCGTGTTTCGGTGAAACTCATGGAACAATGTAATTTCTCTAAATCTGTGAAATCACCTTAGTACGATTTGAAAACAATTAAAGTTAGTTACATTGTTATTTAAAAACACCTATTTTTATTATAAAATAACAAATGAATGTTAAAAAATCGATTTAACGTGTCTTATCGTTCTCTATTTTCTAATCTAATTATGTGATTAAAAAGAGTTTTACAATGCAAGTTGGAACGACTCACAGACATAAAGTGAAATGTATCATTTTCAGTTTTGATGCTTATCAATTCAAACTTTAAGACATTAAGAGATTTAAGACTCGAAAATAAATTTTGAACATATTAACTATGAGTTTGAATAAGCCTCTGAAATGGTATCCATTTCTGTGTAATAGGCGTACGTGTTCAATATATGCCTCTCTTAGTATGTACGCAGACAGCGTGCCTGTTGTTCTCATAATCATATGGTTAGTCAGCTACAGATTAGATACACACAAATTAAGTATTAAATTAAAGTAAAATCTACGCTAGGCTTCTGGCGTACGAGATGCAATACTTTTGTATAATGTACTATAGAAAAAATAAATTGGTGAAATCTCTGGATATCTCATTCATTTCTGTTCAAATCATTGAATAACTTAATATTTTGGAAACAATTATTCTGAAAAAATGAAAAAATAATGTTTTTAAGATTTTGCAGTTTTTGAAAAATGTGCATTTTATTTAAGAAGAAATTAAAAATAACTTACATTAAAACAGGAAGGTTGACTTTCTTAATACTCTGTAAATTAGTTAATTAGTGGGGTAATGCTAGTGCCCCCCAGACCGTGAATATCAAGTCACCCTGTCACCCCGTCCGCCCTTTGGTAATGCAGTGAAAGCCACAAGCACTGCAAACAAAAAAGGGTACAGGTGGGTCACCTGCTATCTCCCGGCCGTGATCGATGCGTCGGCAGAATTACTTTGTAGCTTTATTGGTTGTTAACGACAAATGTTTGTGATGATATAATATTTGTTCATTTTGTTTTTATTTACCTTCGCCATTGATTTGTACGTAAATAATACAATTTTGTTATGTCAGACGGTATCTTAAAAGTTATTCTATGAATCGGGAAAAGTATTTTTTTATGCTAATAGTTTCCTTAAGCCGTATAAAGAACAACAAACTACATTAGAAACGTTTACATACAGTTACATGGTTATATAAATTTAATATTGTAACGTTATCCAGCCTCGAACTATACGTCTTCATTGTATATACATTAATTGTCTAACTGCTAACAAAGGTTATAACTTTCATATTATCTTACGAATCAGTAACAACTAAATCTTTGTTTATTTAAGATGTTTGTTTGTGTTTTTTGACATTCTGTTGACCAAAATATAAGGATGCTTAAAATTAATCTTTTGTATTTATTTAGCGATCTTTGTAGATATATACAGGATATATATTTTTATTGTCTTCTTCCAGATCTTGATAAGTTGAAGTTAAGAGAGAAGCCAATTCCTGCTCTACGTGAAGAGACTGAAAATTAAAGGTAACACATCTAAAATTCTATAAACTCACACATGCTTATTTAGTGTATAATTATTATAATATACGAACTCACACTAATAAAATCGTTTGTAATTCAAGTTGAGGCATAAATCAATAATAAATATGATTTATAGATAGGTCTGTACCTATCCTACCTACCCACCTCACGTATATATAGGATTGTTAAATTTCCATGAAATGGTAGGCGTTGGCCCCAGAGAACACGCCCATCTGTTTCTAGGAATTAATATTATTGAAAGAGAATTTCCACGTATAAATAATAAAGTTTCCACGAATATTTTATATTAAAAGTTCCACGTATAAATATTACATTTTCTAAAATATGATATAATAAATCTGAAAATAAAGTAAAATCTATAATAATCCAATCGTCCTGAAAAACTGAGCTCAGTTTAGTAACATTTTTATTCAATTGACTTTCCGATAATCAAACGTTTCAGATATTGTTATTTATTTTGAAGCGCTATGTTTCATTTTTTTTAATCGGACAGCGAGGGAGTGGAAGAACTTGCCTGCGTCGGTATTTCCGTCCAAGTACAATGTGGATATCTTCAAGTCAAGAGAAAATAGGCTTTTACTAAGTTTATACGCCTTACCGCCTACGACTTCCCATCAGATGGAATGTAGTCAAGCGTCAATTTAGTCTAAGTGTAAAAATAAATCATATACATTATATAAATATTAAATGTCCTAACTGCAATAGTATAACTGTAGTTCTTTCAATTTCGTAACTACATAAAACTCTTAGTAAACTAACGCAGTAGCATGAGTTTCTGTTACTTTAAGCGTATTATCAAAACTTACTTAGTCCCGAGTTCTTAGTCCTGTAATATAAGATTTTATGATAAAAATGCAGGTCTTATAAACTTTCTATTGTATAACATGCTATTTTTCTCACGAGCTTTATATATACTTAAGTACATACAAACATATTATGGAAAATAAAAGCTAATATTTATATTTAGTATAAGTCAATACAATTCAAAGTCGTCTTTCGAAATAATTATATTTTGGTAGAAATAATTTTTTAACATTTTTTCAAAGGAAAAACATTTATGTGAGAACTAATTATCAATATATACTTAGTGTTTGCAAGTCAAGAAATGGTAAATATTAAAAAAACACTTTTAAGATCTCCGAAAATAATTTACTAGAATTCTCAATTGTCTAAAAAGCTAAGTTAATCGTAGGTACTAATGAAAATTATTAATTATTTACACACATTTACAACAAGCACTTAAATCATAAAGAGATCTCTTCAGTAACCAGCAGAATAAGAAAAAAAAAACAATTTTTAGAAACAATAGGTCTAAGGTATATTAAAAACAAATGAATATATAAAATATTACCAATAAATATACACATAATTAATTAATAAAACAAAGATATATAAAAATACATACCTATATTATATATACATATAAATAAAAATATAATTTCAATGATAACAATAGCTTCATCAATCTATATTTGAAAGAAGTAACAGTGCGGCTGTTATAAATTATGTCGGTATGTTTAATTGTGAATAATGTGTTTGCTGAATTAAAAAAATATTAAATAAGTCTTTTTAACATTATGTTTTCAATGACAATTAAACTGAAACATTTGAACATTATTGCGCTTTTTGTCCTTACTCGTTAAAAAAAACTCATTAATCTACACAATGCAACAATTATTTACCGATCTTCTTGCTTTTGAATAAAAAAAGAATTTTTGTATATTTAATGTTCGATTTTATCGATTTGATTTGATTGCCTCTATTCGCAATGTTAAAAAGTAATTAAACCAAGTTATAATTTAACCGATACGCTTCGTAAGCTCTTAGGAACTCTTTGAAAGTCTACCAGTGTAATAATATAGCGGTGGAGGGGCCCGCTTCAGGGGCTGGCTTATAATTGGTGAGAGCCTTTTATACGTCACTAACTACTACTTTTATAATTGATCTTAATTATATGTTTAAAAATATAAAACCAAAATCTTAGTACCTGGGAATAGAAATATTATTTAAATTATTAAATATATTAAAATTTAATTTGGAAGGTTTTATTAAAATCAACTTTCTTTTCTCTTCTTAACTTACAGATATGTGTTTTGAAGATAATTATATGTTTAATAAAGAAATATAGATATAAGTAATATTTAATAAAAAAAATAGATACATTTCATTATTAACATACTCAAACACATAACCTACGTACGCAAAATTGTCACGCGGGCTTATTTACACGCTATTTAATGTACATTTATATTATGATTTCGACTGATATTACGAAAAACAGAGCGGTAATATGAAAATTCGTAAATTCGTTACCAAAAAATTTAAAAGCCTGAATGAAGGTCAAAAATGACCTTTTCGAATATATTATTTTTAGCTGCGACTTAAATAATGATGAATTTATAAGTTTAATTAAGATTACTTTATATAAAAATTATAAGTAACGTATATTTTACAAATGACTTCTGATAGTTACGTAAGCTAACAACAACAGATTTGTTTCAAGCTTTGATCGATCATTCACTCATGAAACAAGCTTAGGACCAATTAATTTAATTTCAGAACTAAATAGTATTTATGTAAGGTTTCATCATTATTATCTCACATGCTTAGACGTGTTAGGAGAAAATATACATATATATATATATATATACTCATTACATTTGATTATATTGGAAATTTGTACACAATTAGACCATTAGAACTAGGTCATGATCTAGAATAAGCTTCTTACCAAGATCTAGTTTAGTTTTCAGAGCAACAAACTATTTAAGTGCAGTCATCAATAGTTAAGAACTTCTTTCATGAAACAAGAAAGTGATCGAACGTTATGGTGTGATTTTCTATGGAGGACTTTTTGATCCTACAAATATCCGTTCCATGGGATATCTTTAACAAATTTAAATAAATTCACTTTAATTATCGGTAAAAAAGTTTCATCTAAAAGTGTTCAATATATTCATATATGCTGAACGCTTTTCAAAGCCCATATATGGCAAGAAATCGATTACCGCTCGTATTAGTTCAATGTCCTTTCCCAGTGGATCCACCTCCATTCTTCATATTTTCTGTTTCTTTCTCTCTTATGACCCTAGCCTAAAGAAGAGAGGGAACGCATCACAGGTTATCGCGCCAAAATCAACGCTAGCACCCTTGCAAATTCAGTATGCAAAAAGTTATAACCCAGTTCGACGCGGCTGACAATGGCTTCCGATGTAAAATTAAATAAACTTACGAAGCGTATTAGTAACGAAAAGTATTGAATTACAGTGGAATTTCAAAAAAAAAAATTAGGTGTGTGAGTAAATGTTTGTACGGCTACGATAACGACGACCAAGAGGTACGTTACCTTGAATTTAATTTTACACGTATTACTTTTCTTACCCTTAGATTATTTTTTCTGCACAATTATTTTTCCTGGAAGCACTAACCCTATTTTGGTTGTTACAAATCTGGTTTTGCAAGCGGCAATTATTTTTTACAGTTGGATGATGATTATATTATAATTTTGATTGATTATAATGATTTTTTACCGCTATAATTTCAGCGCACTGTCTCAAAAAAAAAATCTTCATGAAAAAGTGTATGGATAAAAGACTCAGTCTCCTGTACTAGGTTCGTTACCTTATACTGGGTGTCTCGAGTTACATCAAAATAATTTGTTACGGTTGATATTTATAACGTTTTGTCACGTTATGTTGCGTACTGTACGTTATAACGTACAGTACGCTACTTATGTCGGCAATCTTTTTTATTCCACGCTACGCATTTATCTATACATAAAATAGATAGGGACGAAGGAAAATCTGTACATTATATTATTTAAGTGAGCGTACATATTCCTCTCATGTGGTATTTTTAACGCCGGAAAATGAACTATATTCTATTAAAACTTACGTAAAATATATATTGATGGAAAATTTGAGATTATTTTATTTATTTTTAATCAGAACAGGAATAAAGAAATTAAGTTTAAAGCACAAAGCAAGTTTAAAGAACTTGAGTTTGTTTAAATATTTTTTTATTTATTGATAACCGGCGACCATGTTGCTTTACTTTGTAAGCACTTTCAATAAATCTCCATACCCATACAAAATATAATATATGATTGCTCATACAAAAAGACGGCATCATCGCTAACAAAATATTTCTAGCGAGCAACCATTTAATTTAGGATATTCCGTTATAGAATTAAAAAAAGGGGGTCATAGTATATATACTATATAATATTATACTGAGATATAATAAATAAAACCCTAAACATATCACCACAATATGACATAGTGAGTACATATATTAATGTAATATTTATCTCGTATTTAAATAAATGTTATACAGTAGAATCCCGATTATCCGAACCCCGATTATCCGAATATTCGATTATCCGGACTCGCGTCACGGCTCTAGATGCTGCTTGAATAATTTTATACCGCGCAACTAGACACGTAACGACAAGTTTAAACGCGCCTCCGAATGTTTACTCCCGCTCTCATTTTGTTTGCATGACTGTGTTTGTTATTGTTTCATTTCCTATTGTAATGTTTAACTAATAAGTTGTCGTTTATTTTTGTTAACATCTTGCTTTGGAAATATAAAATGTCGATAATCGAAGGTATAAAAAATGGTGAATCTGGCAGTAAGTTGGCGCAAATAGATGATGTAGGAGTATCTACGATATCAGACATTAAAAAAAATCTGCTTCCTTAATGAAATTTACCTGTGCGCTTGAGAAAGAAGATGGCAGCTCGCAACGCAAAGTCATGAAAAAACCTAAGAATGAGACTCTGGAGAACGCAGTTTTTACTTGGTTTTTGCAAAAGCGTGCTTGTTGCCAGCCTATATATGGACCTCTGTTATGTGAAAAAGCATTGGATTTTAATAGAATGCTTGGTGGTAATACTTCTTTCAAAGCGAGCTATGGATGGTTAGCAAGGTTTAAATCAAGACATGGAATTCGAGAACTAGAGGTTCAAGGAGAAAAACTGTCTGCTAATGTCGCTTCAGCCGATAGATGCGTTAAAGTCATTTTTAGATGAAAAAGAATACGATTTGGATTTTGTATACAATGCGGACGAAACAGGTCTTAATTGGACAGCAGATCATTAGCATCGCGTCGTGAGAATGCAGCACCGGGACATAAAGTAAGTAAGGATAGAGTTACAGTTATGGTTTGCGCGAATGCTAAAGGAACACATCGACTACCACTGCTACTTTTTGGCAAATCAAAAAATCCGCGCTGCTTCAAAAATGTGAAAATTCCCTTGACCTATGCTAATCAACCAAAAGCATGGATGAACTTAGATATTTTTCTTACTTGGTATGAAAATACATTTATTCCTATGGTGAAGAAATTTCAAAAAGACGTGGAAAAAGAGGGCGACGTGTTGCTATTGTTAGACAATGCACCAACGCATCCTTCAGCTGAAACACTCAGTCGAGAAAATGGGAAGCTCACAGTAAAATTTTTACCCCCTAACGTAACATCGATATTGCAACCTATGGACCAAAGTGTCATTGAAACTTTAAAGCGTCTATACAGAAAGCAGCTTCTGCGCCGTCTTTTGTCAGTAGACAGCAGTGAAATAGAAACGATGTTAAAGTTTTTTAAGGAAATGAATTTAAAAGATTGTTGCTATATGCTGGTAGAAGCGTGGAACGCGTTGGAATCGCAAACACTGAAATGAGCATGGAATAAATTATTAAAATTAAATCCTTCTGTTGATACTGCCATGAAACCGCAAGAAGATTATTTTGAAGAAATTACAGAAGCGGTAAAAATTCTTAGCATTGGTGAAGGATGCGAAAAGTGGTTGGACTGCGATAGTGAAAATCCTGGATTCCAAATTTTAACTGATCAAGAAATAGTTGACGATTTAAATGGTTGCGAAAATGAAGATAAAGAAGAGACTGAAACTGAGGATGAATGTCAAGGACCATCTCACGCAGAAGCTTCTAGAAATAGCTTTTAAGTGGTTTGAAAGACAGGAAGAATCGGATTCCTCACAGCTATTAAAACTAAAGTGCGTCAGAGACTTGGCTGCAATGAAAAAATGTGATTCATTACGTCAAAGATCAATAACTAATTATTTTCAACCAAAGTCGTAAATAACATTGGTACATATTACTATGTCATTCATTACATTTGAACCACATATACATATGTATAACTGTTTTTTATATCGTTTGTAGGTACATACATATATCAAACTCATTATATAATATAACATTTCAATTTCTAATATTGTTTGATTTGACTATGAAATCGATTATCCGGATTTTCGATTATCCGAATTACCACTGATTTTAATTGATTTTGATTATCGGGATTCTACTGTATACATAAACTGTACTATGATATAATTTTACCTTACTTGTTTCTTAAGCCTGCGAAAGTAAACTTAAACATTTTGCAATCGTTTTGTAGCTAAACATCGAACTTAAAAACAGACATCTAACTTTCCACCATTTTCTAGATAAATATACTTTCTTCCAACTTTTATCACTATCTACTAAAGGTTAATGACCTCTATGATAAAACTATTATGAGAATATATTTCAGACATATAATACATACATACAAATATATTACATTCATAGTTGATCCATAGATAACTTTCATAAAAATACATTTAAGATTTTTATATAATTGAGTCTCTTACATTTACACTAATAGTTTTACACCAATTCAAATTTTATTGTATTTACCATATAATAAAATAAATTACTTGGTTTGTCATATTAATTAAAAAGAAACCTGTTTAGATTGGTACATTCCAATAAAAAATACAAAATTGAATTGCTCTTTGTCTACCTGCCTGATTATTTTGATATCAAATAGCAGCCTTCAGGCTATCAGGCTTTCAGTCGTATCTTCAGGAGATTAACTATTTAGTCGAACGGACGTTTTGTACGTTGTTTGCTGCATCATCTGTATGCTTAGTTCTTCTAAGCTTTATGTGATTCATACATTTGTTCAAAACTCAGATTTAGTTTAATAATTATTACCCAAAAGTGTTTAAAATTATAAATAAAAAGTATAATTAAAAAGTGTCTAATATTTGTTAAGGTAAATACATTTTCAAAACTGTATGTACGCTTCAAATGCGCACACAAATTTTTTTGTTGAATATATAGAATATATTTTAAGTATTGTATATATTTTCTTTACTTAAGTTATTACCTTAGAAACAGAAAACATCCCAGAAAACATCGTAAGTAGTCTAAAATAAGAACAAAACCTAAAAAATATTAAAGAATTCAATTTAAATGTATTTATGCTTATACATTCCGAGTTTATCCGATGAATTTCTTCCTGTCTTTCCTATAAATTGTCAGAGCCAATGCGTGTCCTCTGTCACATCAGTCATGTCCGTGCCAAGCCAGAACTAAAAACATCTCACCTCAAGTTATTCATAACAAAATCTCACAGTTTTTAAAAAACCAACAAACAATACTACATAAAAAGTAATGTTAACAAAAAGGAATGTTAACAAAAAGTAATGTTAACAAAAAGTAATGTTAACAAAAAGGAATGTTAACAAAAAGGAATGTCAACAAAAAGTAATTAATGGTCACAAAAAGTAATGGTCGAAATTTAGTGAAGAAACAAAATTTAGTGCATACAAACTCATACATCCCGATATCATCTGGATATACACACTACATAAATCAGTTCTACACTTGATTGTCGTTCTATAAGCTTATAGCCTAAGCAAAGAGAGGTACAGAGAGAAATCAAACCAAAAATAAACAATTATAATAATAGCTTTCGTGTAATGACAAAGCACACATATCTAAGGGATCAAGATTATCAACCATCCCCTTATTATGAACCAAAGTTTAAAGGATATAAATTTACACGTAAGGGCGGTGTTAGTTTGACAACCCACAATATTATACTAGCTTTGGTATTCGCAATACCAAATCAGTTTGCTTTCAAAGGCAACGAGCAAGCCCACCATGAACTTTGAACTAAACTGAACTCTTTTTACAATATTACATTGATTCGTACCATGAGCTACATTAAACAATATTCAATCATAACTGCTTAGTGACGTAAAAGATGGAATTTGCTTTCTTTAAATGACAAAATGTTACATAAAAACAATATTCATTAATATTAAAAAAGTCAAAACTAACTTCATATTATGAGTTCATAATGTTTCCTAAAGTAGAAGAATTAGTGATTTACAATGACGTCATCAAAACTTCTTATCGATACATAATTAAGTAATATTACTTTTAGGATGAATACGATAATTAGTTCATAGTTGGCCTTTAGATAAGACAAAACAAATTAAATGCGACCAATACAAACGTCTAAAATGTCAAATCAATATAACAAAATGGAAGTGAATAGATAATTGATTTTTGCACTTGTGAGTGTGTAATATCTACACGTTATATTACTGAGTGACACTAAGTTATGGATCACTAAGTTATGTTAACGAGTCTCAGGTATGCTTCGTTCTTGTAGTTCCAGTTATTGTTACCAGTTTTTGTTCCGTAGTAACGCTTCGCAAGCTGTCTAAAGATTGTATTTTACGCATTACTTAGTTTTATAAAATTATTATACTATTTTATGGTGAATACTTGTGTATATTTATATATTTAATAAATTGGTTACTCTAAACAACAATTTGGCTAAAATGACATCTTAGTGCGTCTTCATAAATTTTCTTTATGTTACAAACAAATCTTATACTTTTAAACGAGTATATTGACGAGTTTGTTCGCCATTTTTCACTGGAAGTGATATATTTTTTTTTTTTTAATTGAAATATAGTAGTTATAAGATCGTATTATGGAGGATTGACCAATCCAGTCTATCAAACGGTAGGCATTTGTCAAAAAGAACTAGGTTAATCGTGCTGCGCTTCCATCAAAGTATACATTTTAAAAATGAACAATATGAATTTTACTCATATTTTATAAATTTTTAATAATGCGAATATTTAATTAGGAAAATAAAAGATAGGAAAGCGGTTTCATATCTTATACTCGTAGGGCACTAACTTGATTGTGGCAACTTATTTTAGTTTAAATTTATTGCTTTACTATCGCCACTTTTTCAGTTAATTCCTATTCATATGGGACCTTAAAATGTTAATTTGAACCGCCCATCAAGATTTGTTAAGGGCTTAAAATAACAATAACTGGGACAAAATGCATTTCAATCAATAGTGGTGTGAGATTATAAAACATAAATTATATAAATAACTTAACAGCAATAATCTCTCAATAATTAAGACATAACGTAAAGATTAATTACCTACATTAATGGTTATATTTATAATATAGTTGTGCTTAGAACAGGATTGCTCCATACCTATCCAAGGGTGCCGTAAGAGCCAGCTCAGCAGATAACAACGTTCCATTTTATTTAGCCGAATTGAATACTCATTCCGTTAATCTGGAGCTCAATCATCTATGAGGACGGTCAGGCAATGCTACTAAGACAATGGAGTCAAAGAATATATAAAAAAGGATAAAATGGAAGTGGATACCAACCCGCGCTACTTCTTTGAAGGTCACGCGCAGCCGCAAGAAGGATCAACGACAGATCGGCCGCCCGTCAAATAACTTTAGCCAAATTTTTAATGGATTATGATAAATAAATTTAGATGAATTTAATAATGTTTAGTTTAGATTGTCGTAAGTGATCAGTAGTCGAAGAGTCAGGTGAAATAGCAATAAAGTAAATAGTTTTTGTCCAAATTTGCAAATTAGACAATAACAATGTAAGCTCTTAAATAAATAACGTATTTGATAACATAGTAAAAATATATATAGGTGTATATAAAATAGAAATATATGTAGGCGTATATATATATATACACCTACATATATTTCGATATAGGCCCACTGGGTGCCCCCTTTCCCCATGACTCAAACCACCGGATAGAAGTAGGAGGAGTCTAATTCAGAAAAAACAAGAGCTTTCATCAGATTAGTCCTTCAAATATACCTAATTTTGTGATCCTCACGAAACAATTTTTTCAAAAATATGTTTTTACGTAAAATTTGGAACTTTTATCACTTTTTCGGTATAAAAAACAAATATTTCCATTATGAATTTAAAATGGGGAGCGTTGATTGGTGCATCAGGATGCAACATCCGCCTACTCCTTTGGTCCACTATAAATACGGCTTGATCTGAGAGGACGGACCACAACTCTCAACAACACAGCCGTCACCTGTAGCGCTCGCAAACAAAAAAGCGCAAAAGGATTTTTCGTGTGTGAGAAGTGATTTAACTAAAAGTTTAAATTAAATTCTAATATTTCTCATTTTAATTAACATCTTTGCATAGACATCTTGTTTACTTTTGTTTAAAACTTTATTTACATATAAAGCCCCAAAACTATATTAGAATGTGCAAAAATAATAAAAAGTAAAAATATATTAAAGTGGTAAAATTGTATTCTTAATTAAAGAGTGCGAAAAGTGACTATAAACTATGTCCGACACTGGTTCCACCGTGATGGACATGTTATATGAGTAAGATTCAATATCAAAATATTATTAAATTATTTTTTAGAACGTTTTGTAGACTAGCTACACCACATTTAAGTACAAGTTACTAAATATAGTAAATCAATAATGAGACAAAATCTGTTCATTTAATATTACAAAAAAGGGGTACGTGTTCAGTCATTGACACAAAACTCAAAACAACACTTTTTTGAAAGTTGTGTTTGTCTGTTAATCTATTAGTTTATTTGAGCATTACGCAAAATCTGCTGAACGCGTTTGTAAAATTTAATAAGGTTATAGTTTATTCTATATACAGAATTTATTTTACTGGATAAAATTATCTCAACAAAAAATATTTTTGGGCTATAAAACCTATAACATTATTAAGTACTAGCTGTTGCCCACGACTCCGTCTGCGAGAACTTAAGAACACAAGACTCGTGAGAAACGCCTTCGCTCGAGCTTTTTTTGGTCAACATTTTTTCAAAAATTGTTTTATACGAAAAGCCCTATTAATATTTCTAGGGAATACAGCCTAGATCCAACATGAAATTTATTTCTAAATATTGGTTAAGATAATTTTAGATTCGGATAACTTACTTTGAAAATTATCTCCAATAAATTGACTTTTAAAGTTTAAACATACACACTTCACCTTTTAATATTAATATAATTAAAGATAAAAATAAGAGATTTTTTACAGTTAAAGTTTATATTGAAAAGGAGTGTGGAGAAAATCTGAAAATCAATTATAAATTCGTAATGTATAAGTTATTTGTCTGATGTCTAATGGTCGCTAAATACTCGTATACTGTCATCTGGCGCAATAGAATAAAAATTATTATAATACAAATTTAACTTCTACTTTAGCCTCAGCAACACGTGGTCGGTTATCCTATTAAGTTCTAGCTTATATCAAACGTTTGTACTTAAAAAAAACGCCGTCTATTAGATTCTTACTCAATCCAGACAACAAATACGCTTATATCTATCGCTATCTATTAGAATAGTATGGAACTAACAGATAATTATGACTGTCAGATGATAAATAAATAATTCGCAATAAATTTTTATAAATAAAAGTGGTCGAACGATTTAAACAGTATCCTTTGTCCGTCTCCTGATTTTAAATTACCTCCCCATCAAGTTTCAGCCAAATCGGTTCAGCCGTTCTTGATTTGAACTAACACGGCTTTCTTTTATGTATATATTAGTTGACCTAACTGTCAATTTGTTACTCAATTACTTTATTTATAAGTAAACATTTTTAAAATATAAAAGTGGAATTAATGAATTTTATATAGAACTGTCGGCCAGCGGTCTCCCGCCTCACCGCTCCACACACCCCACACATTAATGCACTCGCACGCGCATGGTATTTGACCATTATCATTTTAAAAATTATAATAACTCCTTACATATTGGTTGCAAATACTGTCAAAGGTGATTTTGTTGAAAAATAAGTCCTTGTTATAAGTAACTAATTCATTTGGATAATTATTAATATCATGTCTATTAAAACGACTTCGCAAATAATGTGTTAATTTTGGTTAAAGTGGGTTAATTTTAAAAGCTAGACATATACAATTGGAAACTTTTTTTTTTAAATTTTAGAGAGGAACAATTTTATACTACATGATTTTTACGTAAATTTCACCATTTACACAACGCACGCAAGGAAAGTTTTGAATTATTCCGTTTTCGCAACATTTTTTATTGCTGCTCCTCCCCTATTTATCTAAGCGTGATGCTATATAGCCTGTCGCATTCCTCAATATCCTATATTGAAAATATTTGTGTGCCGATACAAAGGGATACTGTCAGGTCAATTAAATTATTTACTATAAATGTATTGTATTTTACAATATAATATGTAGTTAGGCGTTAAGTATGACTTTTAAAAAATAATATGAAACAGCCAGACGAGTTTCTGACGCCTGATCTTTCAGGGCTGCGGCAAAAAAAAATTACCGCGATAATGACAGTTCAATAATGATTATGATTAAATAAAAGTTTAATATTTATATTATATTAGGCCGCACAGTGCTCCCAACGACTTCCTTCCTTTCCTTGCCTTCTTTTAATTTGACAGATCCCAGAGTTGTACTCATATCATGTTGAATCTCTATAGATATCGACATCTGGTCGGTGTTGCTTATGTTAATAGTATATAGAGTATATAGAGAGTATGAGGTATATATTGCCGGTATATTGTTTGAATGTATATTTGTGTGAATTTGTGGAGTAGTGTGTCAACCTTCACACCCTTTCCATAATTGCGTAGAATAGAACCTATGTCCAACTATGGGATATGTTCTGGGATCTGAAAATTTACTTTTATAAAACGCCTTTTGTATAAACATATCAAAACACTTAACTGTATATTGTATCAAAGCACCTTTACTTAAAATTGTGACTGCTTTCTTTTTATGGTGTAAGTTTTGACATTCACAGAGGTATAATCTATGAAAATAAAAACCCTGTGCTTGTTTACTCCTTTATATAAAAAATCCAAAGTTACTCATTTCATTTAATTTAATTTTCAAAGTAAATTAGTAACAAGATGTATTAATTTCATTTTTATTAGATCGCAAAGCCCAAAAATTATTTTGGGTTATAGCCCAAAATAATTATGATATAATTATAATTACAAAACAATCAATTTACAGACTATCGACAGATTTTCATGCAATTTGGTGCGGTATTGTTCTTATCTGTGAGGCACATGTGATTAATAAAATTGTTCTATAAGTATAACATTTTTAATTAATGTTTGTAAAATCTAATTAAGTATTTTATTGTACATTTTTTAATTCAATTAGAATCAGTTTTTAAAATGTGTTTTTTATTGCAGCGTTGCTGAAACAGCCTACATCCGGTGAGTTTACTTATTTATATGTCTGTATTTTAAGATGAACTTGCGTATCTGTTTATTTGCGTGTCTGTCTGTGGCTTATATCTACCAAGCGGACGAACCAATTTAAGAGTATTTTTTTCTAATCAAAGGCCTTGTCTGTAGATGTTTCTTAGCTAATTTGAATAAAATTAATTTTCTCCAAGACATTCAGTTTTGATTGGAACTAGTTTCGGGACATATTTTTATATATATATATATATATATATATATATATATATATATATATATATATTTATATATTTATATATATATATATTTATGCTGGAATTTGAACCTGAAATCAGATAATACTTCTATCAGGTTTGTGGATGGTTCTCTCACTGTCGAGAAGAGTGTGATTCCAGTGAGCCATCTACTCCGTATTGTTCCATTTTATGTGGACTAAATGACGTCGTTCATTTTTAGCCGCTTTGAATATCCTCTGGAACTCAACGTAGCAGCCAACTTGTTGGGATGCCTGTCCAATTTCACCTGGTGTTTTTTTTTGGATTTGGATTTCTTTTTACTACAATCTTACTTTACTTATGCCAAACGTTATCGAAGCTCTGTTCGATATCAAAAAATGCTGATGAACAGAATAACTTATCCTCGAGGCTTTTTCTGAACTTATTGTATACTCTATGGACTTGTTCAGTCGTAGTAGATTGTGCCTACCAATATCCAAACTGGTGGTCAGGAATAACCTTCTTATTATTTAGAATATTTAGGATTTTAATTAACTATAACTTTTCAAGAACCTTCGAGAGGATCGGGAACTGGCTTATAGGTCTATATGAAGATATTTCATTAGTTAGTTTCCCAACTTATGGATCATTATAATTTGAGACTTTCCATATCAGTGATAAATACGATACTCTCAGGATGCCATGGAAAAGGAAGGTCAGGTATACGATAGCCTTTCTTGGAAGTTGCCCTAAGATATGCTTGTGGCTTTTTTATCTTGCAGTTTCATGATTACCTTCCAGACTTCTTGGACTGTAATAGGACGTGGGGCGTACGACGTTTGGAAATCTTGGTAGAGTACTACATCACTTTGTTTTTCAGAAAACAAATTATTGGATGGAGTTGGTATGAAGACCTTTGCCAGGTGTTCGGCATATACATTCATCTTTTCTTGTGGTTTTCGAGCTCATCCATGTATAGTCCTAAGAGGAGATTTTGCATTTTCTAATCTATTGAGGCTTTTTGTGAATTTATAAAGATAATAATTCATAGATGCAGTAGCTGTTAATATCTTCAATTGGTTTTCAAAGTGACATTACGCCAGTTACGCAAAATCTTTTTTAAGCCAATCTTTTTTAATGGTTGCGCTATTGCCAATTATAAAATTAATCCAATCTTTTTTTAATGGCAGCGCTATTGAATGCCTTCTTGTTCTGAGCTAGTCAGCTTTGCTCTCAAGTTTTCGTAGCTTCTTTCCACTTTTCTTTTTCAGTTAAACTTTTTTCACATTTGAAAGGTAGTTATAATGCCTATTACCTGATTTAAGAGCCAGACTATTAATATAATATGCAACCTGAATCAAGTTGACTATGTGTTCTGTAGCTGTTTCTATGTTTTTTTTTGGCTTTTGAGGTAATTTGAGCTGGATTTTAGTGTCCATGTAGTCTCTGAAGGATTCCCAATCGGAGTGGTTGTTTGTTGTGCACTTACTGTGGATTTTGTGTTTAAGAGGCCAGTATACTGCTGAAAAGTTAATGGAACCAGTTCTATCTTCCACGGCAACGATTGTTGCTTGTTTGTGCTCGGTTTTGTATTTCGGTATTAGATGGTGTCTTTTCCCCTTATGTATTATGATAGCTGTTCCAACATGGGTGGTACCATCCGAATAGTTTGTCATATAGCAGACATGTTCTTTGAATTTGATAAACGTGTTACAGGTGCCATGTGCCTCGGAGATAAGTAAATGTCATGTGCCTCTGAGATAAGAAGTAAAACGATCAACTCCTTCTTTGTTGGGACTTAATCCTTTAATGTTCCAAGTGGCTATATTTACTTGACAGATATTGTCATCTATATTGCGCACAGATTCTGTAGGATGAGCATTAATCTTCTTATTTTGTGTTCTTTTTCTTTGACCGCTGTGTTTTAACTGCGACTTTCTAGAATCTCTTTGTACATATCACATTCTTTTATAATTCACTGGGTGTGGACCATTGCACAGATCATGAAAAATCACATTCTAAATCTGACATTTTCATATTTACGAAGTTGAGAGTTTTTCAGTAACTCCTCTCCAAGGAGGTATTGATGCTTTTTTGTGGTTTATTAAAACCCAAGGCTCACTAGCCTCTTCCTTCTGGACGCCCAGTCAGGAGGATGGTTACACCGGCTTTTACTCGGTTACCATTACCTTGTTTGTTATCCGACAGGGAGCACCACAATATCCAATCGGCTACTATATTCTGATTCAATATTTTTATTTTAGCAAATTTGCATAATTTTGTATTTCGTTCCACAAAGTTTTTTTTAATGCGGGAATAATATTGATCATAGCGTATATAAGAAAGCAAAATAAACATTTAAATAAAATTCTTAATAGAAACAATAGTGTTAATAAATTAAATTCATTAAAAGAAGCAGGAGTCATATGTCAGAATTTTTGGCGCTCGATCCTCTCTGCCTACTAAGCAAGGTAGAATGGGAATATAAAATATATAAAAAAATATAATCCAAGCGTCATTTCGTCCCAGAATGGCTAAGTATTTGAAACATAATACGAAATACTACAATTAGAAATGCAAATAAGCCAACAACGTAAGCAAATTTCAAAGTTTTCAAATAATATCTTAATATTGTGATAAGTAAATAAATTTATAATATTTGCACACAACGTGAAAGAAGTGTGTCCTTACATTTCCCTCCACCACTACTGAAAGCAATAAGTCTTGATACATGAACTTTGTTCGTATATAAGAATATAAAAATAGTAAAGAATATGTTCTAAGATTCTACTTTTTCTTTATTAAGAAATGTTCCAAACAACGGCGCTTGGATTAGAATCAGATATCGAGTGCCAAGAATGATGGTACGGCCATTCCTACTACTCTCGCTTATTCTACTGACATTATTGTGACGCGAGTTAGAAGATTATACATATTTTAATCTTTTATAGGGTCAGGGACTTCATTTTATGCAGATGCTATAGTCTGCCTGATTACTATCCTGGATGCGAACCAGGGAGAAGAAATCGGGATACAAACAATCGAAATCGCTCGTATGCTAATGTAGCACAGTCTTCATCTCGCATTGTCAACGCACACGCCAGCTTTAGTAGACCACCAGCTCAAAATAATCGGAATGACGAATTAACATTAGGTGTGTACCTTAATGTAACAACCAAACACTTCTTCACAATAAATAATGGAGAAAATAATGCAACAGATACTCAACAAAAGTCACGTAATTTAGATTCACAAATACTTGCGAACCGAAATTATGTAACTAAACCGAAGATACCTTCGGTCAGCCCAATTTCATTTTAAATTTCCGTCACTGAAATATGAAATTCAGAATGTAACCTACACTTTCGTTTAGATGACATTGAGAGAGCGGTATACACATCTATTTATCTCTCTACAGGTGGAGGTCAGTCAAATTCCGAAAACAATAATAACTCCAACAAAACGGTAGCGAATAACGGGTTCCAAAAGATTGCTGTAAGGGGCGACAGAACATATTGTATAACAAACTTATATACAGGGCAGATCATGACAGGCGTGAGTGAACAAGAACGCCGAGTGATTCTTGAATTCTGTCATCTTCTTGAGAAATCAAGGCAGTTTTTTAATGGTCTACGGTAAGATAACTTTTTAAAACTGTGTAACGTTATTTTCTCATCATAAAGTTATATTTTTTTTATATTGGTAGTTACAAGTATCGTTTGTTTTTATTATTTACTGTATATTATGATACACCATCATAATTTAGCAAGAACTCGTTCAAAATATATATTTAATAAAAGAACTTGCCATTATAATTATTTACTTTATCACAATGCATAAAAGTTACCTGTGGTTTGTGATAATGTTTTAATTGTAAAACATAATTTGTAAACATATGGATGCAAGATATATTTATTATTTGTAAATCCTATACAGCTTTTTAAAATGTTTTTATTGACTTTCTGTATTGTACGTAGCGACATCATTATGTTTAAGGATAACATGGCTTTGCAGATGTATAACATTGTTTACCTTTGCGACTTTTATTTACGGTAATCGATCACATGCACGCGTTTCAAAATACATTATTAAAAATATCATTATATAACTTATAAACCATTCAATAACTATTAAATATTGCAATTATATTTGAAATTACAAACATTTCGAAACAGAATTTTTTGTAATAACCTTAATTGTTTGAATTTGAGCTAAATAATATTTAATTATATGTTTACATTATTACATATTAATCATTCATAAATTTGGGAACCAATTTATAAACATTTACATATTTTGTAGCGAATTTTCATGGTGACTATTTCTCATAACCTTAGGTTTCTTATTTGAACAAATATTGTATCAGGGGATATTTCAGGGAGCTCTCTCCATATGGACAAAAACATTGGCAAGGACACTTTTCAAGAACTTTTGATGTTTATGCTAAACTCTGGAAATACCAGCAACAAAACAGGTCTATACTCGATATAAAATACGGGCTGAAACGTTGGCAGATTGGCGAAATTGCTTCTAAAATCGGACAATTGTATTATCACTTCTAGTGAGTAAATAATTTTGGTTAAATTTGTATTTAAAATTTAATAGATGCGATGTTGTTTGATGATTTTTTTTTCAGTCTAAGAACAAGTGAAACTGCATATCTGGTGGAGGCCTATTCGTTTTACTCAGCCATAAGAGGAAGGCGTTACTATACGTTAGCAATCAAAGAAAGTAAATGTGAGCTAATGGTAAAAAAACTAAGATTTTATGCAAGATCCATTGTGGTTGCAATTTTACTTGAACAACCCAATATAATTGATGAACTACTCTTGGAGTTAGAGACCCAGGTCATAGCGTATGGAAAAACATATGATCCGAATGATCAAATTGAATGGAGTAGAGTTTTAGAGGAAGTAAGGGCGTTCTTGGCTGCCGAACCTGGTGTGACGATTAGAGATCCGGATAATAAGGACAAAATTGTTACGGTCAAGTAAGTGTGCTTCTATTTTTATCAGTGTTTATATTTAGTTTAATTATAAAATTCACATTTGCCATTTGTTATTTTGGATATAAACATTGAAATTAGAGTATAAATAATCAATATTTCCTGAATGTTATCCTGTGTAACATAACTTTAAAGTTACTTAATTTACCGTACTTTAACTTTCAGAGGTCGAATCAACCCTTTAAGTATTCCACAAATTGAAATGTCACAACAAATGTGTCTCACACTAAGGGACGCAGTTATAATAGGAAGTGGAACTCAACTAGTTAAGTTCTCAGAGCTAACCATAGACATGTTTCGAATGGTTCAAGTTCTCGAGTTCGAAATCACAGTTCCTATAAGGGACCCATCTAATAATTCTCCTAAGCAAGATGGCAAAAGTGTACCACCTCCGCCCCCGCCTCCTCCACCACCACCGCTAAGTAAGTCTCTTTCATTTCAGAAATTGCCTTTTCAAGCGATATAATCTCGAAATTCTGATATCAAAATTTGCTTTAGCGAAATTCGTTAAGAACAAAATAAACATTTTATCAATGTCACTGCTGCCATCATAGAGTTACGTATTTAATTTTACAATGTTTTGTTTTTATTTCAATTACATTTTTTGTTCTAAATAATGACCGGACCGGAAATGTAGTCAACATTTGCGGTTGTGCCAAGCGAAGTGAAAAAAAAACATGCTAATGGTGATAAAGTCCATCGTTAACGCCAATGCGTTTCATCAATAACGAAATCATATAAATCAAAATCCTTACAAGCATTGGCTTGTAAGGATTTTGATTTATATGCTCTCAATAACCGTTCCACTTTTCCAACACTTTGGGTGAGAAAGCGAGTACTATCCGTAATTTGTCTGACTTGTCACACTAAAATGTTCCAATTAAATTTAGGTGGTGTTGGGAAACTTGATGTTATGACTGCTATGCTCTCTATTTTATTTTATGCAGTTGGTAAATTCTACCTTTGCTTATTTTTTTTTTTCTTTATTTACTACTACGGTGGCAAAAAAGCACACGGCCCACCTGATGGTAAGTGATTACCGTAGCCTATGGACGCTTGCATCACCAGGGACATCACATGGTCCTTGTCGACCCTTTAAAAACTTATTTACTCCTTTCTTGGAGAACCCCATATTGTAGCCCTCTGGGAAAACGTCGACAGGGAATTCATCCCGCAATCGAAGGGTGTCTGAGCCTGAACTCCATGTCGAAAGCGAGATAAAAAGTGGCCGTGGGTACCATGTCAAAAAATTCCTCGGAACACAACCCATTATTCAAGTGGTAGAAAATCACAATAAAGCGAAATGTCTCTTTAGACTTAAGTGGTCGATACCGCTCGTAGGTCTATACTTATCTGTGAGATTTGTCGACAAGTCTAACAGTTCTCCTTTGGACCGAGTCAAAAGGTCCAAGCTGGTATGCTGGCCCTCCCGTCCAGAGATGAGAAAAGTACTCCATATGGGGACGAATTTACGATTTAAATAAAAGCAGTCTTTGCCCCGGCGTGAAGTACCGTTGAGCTCTGTCTACGACTCCGATTTTTTTGAATACCAGCTTGACGTTATCTTCTAAGTGACTGCGGAACTGGACTGGATATGTTGAGACCAGGGATACCTATATACTGTTGGAGATATTAAAGGTTGTATCCTAGAATTGAGGAGCCACAATAAATCGATTTGAGACACAAGTTGTTCGCAACTTTCTTCCATAACACATCGAGGGGTGTTAGCACGGCCTATGTAAAGAGTTTTCCGATGCAATCGTCTGCATAGCAATGCCATCGAGAGACAGCATATTATTAATATGTTTTTTTTTTAATTTCATATTTTGTGTGCAGCACTTGCGATTTGTTGCAAAGCGACGAGTCCGTGTTTCTTTCTCGAATTAATATTATAATTATCAGTATGTTTTGATAATTTGTATTGTTAAATAGTAATTGGAAAGGATAGATTTTTATTAGAAAACTTATATATTTTTTTATATTAACAGCATTGTTAAATTAACAACATTGTGAAATTTATCTAAATAAAAACTGTAAAGTTCTGTATTTTAAAAAATAAAGATCTAAATAAACGACTAGTAATTACAACAAATTACATAGAATTAAGTTTGTCCTAATATTATTGAACCACTTGGTACAGCGTACTGATTGCCTGGAAGCACACCGTATAAGAAAATGACCCGAAAATAAATAATTTGTTTATCTATATTTATTTCTTTCAGGCATTTTCGACGGAACCCATGATCACGATGGACCCTGCAATCCACATAAATTTCTGCTATTCAAACCGTCTCCAAGCCAAGCTCTAATATACTTAGCCACAAGCTGCAATGAGCTGCCAGTAAATGGAGCTTTGCTAGTTTATGTATCAGCGCATGGCCATGCTCAACAAATAAAACACCCGGAAAATTGTAAGTATTTTTTTTTATATTATTATCTTTACATTTCTTTCACTAACATTTAGTATTGAACTTTACGATGTGACGAAAGTAGACCTACTATTTTCGTGCAGTCAAAATTTACGAATGAATGCAATTGTTGGAAACGATAACTTCTATTCCACGCAGATTACTCGTCTCAAAAATGTACTTATTTTAAGGAATAAATATAATTTATATCCATTCCAGTCCATCCATTAAATCCATTTATGATTTTTTTTGTAAGCAAGAGCTTACAAAAAAATTATGTCTATGTTTCATCCGTTTACAATTAAATAAAGTAAGTTTGTGATAAAAGCGATTTTATTCCCAGATAAAGCAACTGTATTTGTAAGACTATTCATTATATTTATATTTTTTCTTTTAATTCTAGATGCATATGACCTTGGTGGATTGATAACAACATCAAACTCGGATGTATACCACGTAGACAGGGAGGTTTCATCAAAATATAGAGATCCTCAGGTCTTCTACCCCGGCGATTTACAGCCGTTTACCAGAAAACCGCTTTTTGTTATCGTCGATTCGGATAATTCCTTTGCTTTTCAACACATACCACGGACATTTGGTCAACCGCTGGTCATACTCATGTCGCCGATTGCCTTGCCCTCCACACTGACTGGTAAGCTTCATTGAACAAAAAAAAACAGTATCATTGATGGTCTGTTCTAATTGTTTCATACATCTCTACAGATCGCAGTGAACAAGGAAATCTCTTCACATTATTTTTACACAATCCTATAGCTGGTTTATGTAACTCTTGCGACATATTTACAATCAGTGTCGGGACATGGGATCACTGCGTGAGATTACAAGATATTTTTATGCGAGACGCCACTCGTCTGATTTCAAGAATAAGACTAGGTAAAATAAAAATTGCGGCCATTTTATAAAAATAAAAAAAAATATGAGATTAAATTATTTTTAAAATAAAATAACTAACTCTTAAATATATAAAAAAATTGCGTTGAGATTAATTAATTTTTGTTTTAGATCCAATGCATTACGCCTTCTTTGGCGATGATTTCTTGCGGCTCATTCTGCTAAGATACATATTTTGTGAGTGTACCCTGCGCTTGCACAGGGCCTTCCGCTCTCGAAACAACTTGCCACGCGCCCTACCACCCATCCCGGAAGATATTTTTGAACATAGAGACTTAATATCCCTTGTTCTGGAAATCGCAGATTGTATCGGAGTAAGTATTATATACTCGTATATACACATATTATATATAAAGAACATTAATCTTATTGGCTTGATCTGAATTATATGATATTTTAAATATAAGTTTAATTAATTGTACTCGCTCATTAATTTAATAATTAAATAGAAATAAGAAATATATTTTTGTATTTTTTTTTATATTATTATTTCTTTACAGGTCCGTTCTCATTTTTACGAATCGTCGAAATCTGATTATGAATAAATATTACGAGATAATATAATACAAATGTAAAAAACATTGCATTAGGAGAATGAAAATTTATTTACTCACCTATATGAAGCGGTGATTTAAATGATTATTTGTCTTAATACAAGATAACTATTTGGCTTACCTTTAAACCTCGTTGTAATTAGTTAATTACCACATAAATACTTCTATATCTTTCTTTGTATGCATGGAGTAGTTGTCTTAAAAAGTGTGATCGAGATGAGAAATGTTTATTGATCTAGTTAAATAAATTAAATACAAGATTTTTGAAATTATAAACGAACATGTAAGACTCGAGTTCACAACACGTAATCAGAAAGTTAAGAAATCATAATTCATAGAAAGAAAAAGAAACTTCTTACAGCGAAAGCTTAACACGCCGAACACGTCTACAGTCAATAATAAACATTTTATGGATACGTAATGGGCTGACTTCGAGCCTAGTATATTAAACTACTACCTACAATGGAATATAAAAAACATAGACACAACTGGTAAAACTGTAAGTAAAGCACTTTATTATACATAAATTACAAATAATTACAAAATTATTGATATTGACCAAAAATATAGAACCTTTAAAAAAAATTGTCTGAAAAAATGTTTTTATGCCCGTCGTCTGAAAAGAAATTAGAAGAAATATAAATTATTGTTCTTATGTCTCATTATTAGAACTAGCTGCTAGAATTAATACTACGAAGTTCGAAGGCTGTTATTAAAAATAAATAGAATAGATAAGAAAAAAGTTATTGGTTAGAACTTTGGAAATATTAATAACGTTCTTATATAGTTACTTTTTTTTTCTAGAATTTACGATCAATTTATAGAAGACAATGAAAGATTAGAGGGGACAAAGAACATTAAAAGTAACATGAAAAAACAATAGTAAGTTCAACTCATTGAGCGAAATGATTGAAAACCAATTGTAAGTCGCAGACCAGTGCGACTAAAAATATTGTTCAATATTAAGCATTAGAATAAGAATGAGTGAATGAACGTTTCATTTTATTTGTATATATGACTCATTTGTCACTGGGTACAGTTTCACAAACTTATCTGTTCAGGTAGATTAGGCACTGAAAAAAAAAATTGTCACCATAACTATTAATATGAATCCTAAGGAAATGTATATAATATGCCAATTTAGAGAAAATGTTTGCAGATAGAAATAACACATGAAAGACAAGGTAGAATTACATATAAATATAATTATAAATGATCTATAATCATTATAATAATCAGAAGTATATAAGCTAACATTTTAACCAAACTATGTAACAAATATCAAGACGATTCAGTTTGATTACATTGAGTCTGAATATAGTATCTACGTAATATATTCAGACTCAATACTAGTAAGTATACTTTAAGATATTGTAAGACTTAGATGCTTAAATAAAATATTGTTAAAGATATGTCATATACTATAACTAATAGAGAATATAATATATTTATATATACAATATAATATATATATATAATGATTAATGTGACTGATCGTTGTAGGAAAATTACTCATGATAATTTTCTACTCAAGAAAACCCAAGGTTATTTAAATATCCTTGAGGAATCTTTCAATTCATTAATATTAATATTTGAAATCCCACAAGAAGTTCGTGATATCAGATCTGTAAATTTGATCAGTCTGCGCACGCGCCTGTTACTTATTCGATGAAAATATATATAATTTCACATCGTTAGATATTAGAACCGACAGTTGGAGTAATGGTAAAGTTTAACTAAAAATAGTTCTATGTTTATAATTAAAAAAACATGCTATAATAATAAAAAAATAATTTATTCAGAATCGAAAGGACAAATGTGGAGTGTATAGTGAAAAAGATGACGTTCTTACGGTGAAAAATGGTTTATAATTAAAAACTATACCAATGCATGTAATGTGAATAATAAATAGTGTAATATTTTTGTAATGTAAAGGTTTGCCACCTCGAGCTGGACTCGAATCTACAGCCTTAGGGATATGTATAAAATATCGTGTCAAATATGTTAGAGCGACGGGTAAAGTATCCCAGAGACCGCAGGTTCGAGCTCGTGGTGATAAATGTTTAATTCTATATGTATTTAATTTAAAATTTAAGCAAGCAAAGCATGTCTGACATGTAATTTCAAAGTATTTTTATTGTATTGTACGTTGTAGGTATACACCGTACAGGTGTCTCTGTGTGTGTATTTTAAATATGTAAGAGATGTTACCGCCAAATGGTCCTAACATTGTCTATTTTCGCGGATTTATTCCGTATACTGAAATATAAGAATAATAAAAAAATATATAAAAGTCATTAAAATATTTAATACATATATAATATATTTAAATGGGTGGTTCTACAAAATTACGAAATATTGACGGCTCAGCTCAAAACTACTTTATTAGTATGGTTTTTTATCCTCCGCTGTTTTTTGTTGGTCACTGAAAATAACTAAGATTTACAATTATTAATGTATTTCGTAGACTAAACTATAGTTCAAAGTGCCAAAATCGTAGAATCCTGGAGTGGCTTTCAAACAAATTATAGTACCTAACTATGCGTCGAAATTTTTTTAGATTCTACACGTAGACTATAAATGAAAATATGTTTACTATCTTTTATAATAATTTTTGTTGTAAAATATTCCTGCGACAGTAACAAATTAAAGTTAAGAAGCAAATTTAAAAATTTGTGACATAAATGAAATAGTTTGTAGAACTGCCCAAATATTTGTATGTTTGTCAGGCTATCTAATTCCATAAATTTACTTGTTATTATTATTTACTTATCTATATATAGATAATAATAAAAGAGGATAGGTAGGCCAAATATCTTGTGTAAATATATATAATATAACCAATGATCTGGACGATCCTCCATAGAGATTGTTCTTACCATATAATTCATATATTAAGAAGATTTAAAAAACAGCTATAAAAATTAAACAAATAGAATATATATAAAATATTTCAAACAATATAATATTATATTATTATTTATGATCTTTTAAGAAGTTATGCTCAACGCATAATTCCTGATTTAATATATTATAATTATAGTATTTCTAAAGAGGTTTGTATTGCCTTGTATTCAGTAGGCTTAAGGGTTTCACTAAAGATATTATATTTCAAAACGTCCCTTCCAGGGTTTATTTTTCAAATCTGTATTTTTTTAATGTAAGGAAAGAATTAATTTCTACTAATTGTAAATATCTTTAAAAAAATATATATTATGATAAGTAGTCAAAATGTTTTTGTTAAATAATTATATATATATGTTCTACAATTTAGATTTAACATATTATATAATAGCATAATTACTTGATGTTAACCAGATCATTTATAAAATGACAGTATTATGTACTAAAATACCTTTTCTTGTGTCAACATGTGTATTAACTGTATTTAAATGTTGCAATCTATATCTATCTATACCAGCTGTTCGTAGTAATCAGGACGGGATAAATTCTTTATTGTATAGATTTTATCGTACAGATTGCCTTTGTTTTATTTATTTGCCAACCGAGAAGATAAATATAACTTTCACGTTTCTTTTTATTCAACAATGGAGTTGCTTACAGTAGAACGACACCGACAAAACTTCAATTTGTAATTCTTAATAGTTTAGTGTGGACGAACCGCTCAGACAATTTTCTTTTTAAGTAGATAAAGGCTTGCCATGTAAATACAATCTTCTATATATTTGGACTATATAAGCCTTATTTCACTATATCTTAATGTAATTATAGCGTGGGTATGAGTTCTAGTAATAATACATATTGCTTACATAAATATATTATAGTTTAAATTATTTCAGTTACATTTTTATATATATATTTCGGGTATAGTTTATGTTTTTTGTATACGTATAAGTAATGTAATATACTAAAGATATCACTTTCAACCGAAGTACTCTAGCAATTCTGTTTAAGTGCCGTTCCACACTATAGTGCGGATCACAGTTCGTCCTCGGTCCGGTCTCGGTCTGGAAAAGTATTATTATACGAGAGACAATGGAGGCATTTATAATATCGTTAAGCGTCCAGTTCCGGTTCAATCGGGCTCCAGCAACGATCTATCTCAACCAATATTTGATTGATTATTATATTCATCAAGAAGAAGAGCTATAAGAGCTAATTCTCTAGTAGAAAAGTGAAACTATATGTCACTAAAATATGTCAAGACAACATAACTTACACCTACGTATAATGATAAATAGATATTTTAACAATATTTTGTATTCCAACTCCGTCTAAACAAAATAAAATACTTGTTTATAAGGAGGACGTAGAATTTTCTCACCATCTAAGGATCTGTACTATAATACATAAGATCTATCGACCACGTTTATTTTGTTTTATACATAATAATAATTTATTATTAAGCTTCTTCTATATAATGTTAAAATATATTTTTCAATGTTAAAATATATTTTCCAATGTTAAAATATATTTTTCAATGTTAAAATATATTTTTCAATGTTAAAATATATTTTCCAATGTTAAAATATATTTTTCAATGTTAAAATAGTTCGTTAATCGTATATACACGGTAACTAATAGTATTATTGTTTTCATTGTAACAATATTAAAACAAAACAACAACATTATGTTACTGATATAAGTAAGGTTTCTGTGTATTTTATAAATTATCTCATATTATCACACCGAAACTTGTTACTCTGTGTACGCTATAATCACAAGTAGACACTGTAATAAAGATATTATATTTAAAACTTACTTTTAATATTCCTTATCATATCTTATTTATTTAATTTTGTATTCTTTATTTACATGATTTTAACCTTTAGCTATTATTTTTAAACTTTTTATAATCAGCCCAGGCTTAAAAAAAAATGTCTCACCTTATATTGTCTGCCTTCAGACATCTTTATCTTCAGACTAAATCCTAGCTAAACTAAACGATAACTAATATATTTCATTTCCTTTCACGGGTGTATGAGGACAGAACGCGTGTTGATAGATCCATTCTCTTTAACTAAAGCTATTAGAACATATCTTCAATCAGGTAGGCCATTCGATATATGTTAGTTCCGAAGACCGAAAACGCTCAGTGGACGGATTAAACGGCCACATAGCGTTTGGCTGTCTTCAAGTGCGCAGAACGCGTTTATATAGCAGTTAGCCTAATATATATAGCGGTTAGAACCTAGTTTTTGGTCTTCCTTACGTGACAGATTCCTAACCAGATTTTAATATATTCATAGTCAGATTATATACCTAGATATTACACCTATAGGTACAATTAAATGTATGCTTTCTTGCTCATTATGCACTCCAAATATATATTGACGGCTGATCTTATACTCATTTTAAAGTAATAAAAGTTTGTTTACTTGTTCCTTATTGACTGCAAAATCATTTATCCGATTGCGATAAAGCGTTGGGAAGTGAGTTATTACCACTGAAGACGCTGTCGAATGCACGCTTTTGAATTAGTTCAAGTGTTTTACAATAGATGGTGCTGTAGTTAGCGGTGTTTATTGGTGTGATCGAGTACGTTCCGTAACAGTACGATATACGAACATTAACTTGCGTTCAAGTATTGTCATGATGAATGTTTCGTAATAATAATTAGTGTTATACACCAATCTTGGTGATTGGTGAAAAAATGTAGTGTTGTTTGTAATCGAACTAACATTGTTTACGTAATAGCCAGATGTGAACGAACTAGACAATTGTCATAGATAAATAAATAAATATGTATTCATTTCATTGAGAAGATTTTAGTAATTTAACCTACAGATTCTTATAAAAATTGTTTACTATTTTCATAAGAAAAAATCGTTTTAAAGTTCTGTAACAACTGTAGTTAAACAAATAAGCACTTCTGTTATTTTTAGTCAGAGCAAACAAAATGGCCACAACGAGCATTTACAAAAACAGGAACTGTGCATTCATTTAGAGGTTGGAAAACCAATACATCATGTTTTTATTCATACTAACGTCGAATCTGGCTTTGATATATTTAGCCACAAATAGCAATGAGCTGCCAAGAAAATGAGCTTAGCGAATTTCTGTGTCAGCATTAGCATTGCACAAAAAAAATGACAAACTTATAATCTCTGCCATCAAACTAAAAGCCTTCACTCGAATGAAACTGAATTTCAAGTATACATTCTAGAAGAATAGATTACAAAACATACCTTATTTCAAAAGAAATTTCCAAATATATAAATCAGAATTATAAATGTTGTGCATGCATTGTCCAGCTTGTTATTGCTGGGGAAGACAAATAAAATAATATTGTTTGTAAATAAGCTGTCGCCAGCAACTACGTACTAGTAGCAGTGCGTGTGTTACCCAGAAGTTAGTGAAAGGATTTTAATGGATGATGGTTCGTAATTAACACGGCACTAATTCGGATAAGCACATATTTTTTTAAAAGTTAAAGTTTTAATCAATAATAATAAAATTTGTGATTTATAAAAAAATATGTAAAAGAGAAATGTCTCGTATTTTAATGAAACAAACTAAATATAGTAATTACTCGTAATATATTCAAGTTATTTTTCAATATTGTCTATCACCGCTTACAATTTGTACTTGGTTGCCGGACGAAATAAATAATTTACAATTAGTGGTTGCTATAGACAATTATTAATAATTATTTTATGATTATGTGAGCATAATATTTTATTTCTTTCAGCTTGTTTTTTTATATACGTTTGTTCAAAATATACTAAATAATACTATAAGAAATTAACATTGACATAGAGATTAAATTTAAAACTAGGTCTAGGATTAGGGGGGAAATTGAGATAATAAGAAAGAAAATAGGGATAAAATAGGGATTATTTATTTTATTTTATTTTACTCGTGTCGTCTCCTTGTGGGTGTGTATTTTTTGTCTGACTCCGAGTCATATTTTTTTTAGTGTGATTGATCAAAAGTTAGAAAGCTTTCGCTAATTGTCCTGTAATTCTGCTTTTATTGTTTTTGCTAATAAACTTTTTGTAACTCATATTTCAATTGGAAAGGGTATTTTATAAGTTACCTAGTTCATGAGCCACCTATCGTCACATAATTTTGTAAAACTTCTTACAATTACTCAAAATATTCATTCGATCATTTTTGGTGTTAACGGTTTTTCGGCATAAAAGAGGTGTAGTTTATATAAACTCATGACATTTTTACTCCTGGACTCTTGAAGATGTATCATGCACAAGTTTATCATCATCATCATAGATCATCAATATGCATCCAATATATGGAGTATGGACTCCACACTATCAAACAAAAAATATCAATTTTAATTTTCAAATAAATGTATTAAAATCGTTTACTAAGGTCTGTCCGTTCCCTTTTTGTATCCATTTTATCTACAATTTGAATATCTTTTCTTCACTGATGACGCGAAATAGTAACTAAAAATAAATTCATGCTCAATCTTATATTTAGCACATTTGCTCGGACATCGACGAGGCGATCAGTTGAACGGAGATTTTGAACCGATCAGAGATCATTTTCAAATTAAGAAAAAAATAATAATAGGTTGTGAACTGTAAACAACAACAGCGAGGAATAGTGAAACAAGGACGTATGTAAAATTGTTTGAGCGCTCAAGGTAAAACGCGTTATTTGTCCAATATTATCTGTAAAGCAGTGATCGTAATATACAACTTATTCACACCTATTTTCACACTAGCCCACGCAAACACAGCGTGTTTTCAGTAGCAGATACTCGCCTCGGATCGAAATGTTGTGTTTTTAGTTTGACGGTGATTTTATTATACGGCTCAGGTGAAAATAGTTGGTATACAATTTAAAAATGGAACTATGGACGTTGCCTGATCTGCTTTTACATTATAATAAATTGTAAGCTTTTGTATACCTAATTATAGTAAATTATTATTAACTAAACATATGGAATCTGAATTGTCAGCAGATGAGAAAAAAATACCACCATTGCCAATAAAAACATATGAATGGGAAGATCTAAGAAGAGCTCGTGAGGCAGGTGGTTATCCTTGGACACATCTCCTAAAAGTTCCATTGGAAGGTGAAATAACTGCAGAAGATATTATCAGATCTACTACGCCAAGAAGGAGCATGTCTCGTGAATTTTCTAGATCACGAACGCACTCCCCTGTTGACAGAAATGTCCAAAAAATTCTTAATCTTGACTCATCACCGGGTAGTAGTAGAAGATATGGTGAAGAAGGTGAAGATGAAGGAGTACATGTACCAAATTTTTCAAAAGAAATATCCTTGGACTCAGATGAAGATGTTATAAATCAAGCAATATCAACAAAACAATTGGACAACCAAAATACTAAACATTTAGCATCACCACCAGTGGAAATTACAAAAAATGTTTCACCAAAAAGCATTTTAAAACGGAGGATACCGGAACAACAATATATTGGAAGTACTGAAACCCGTGAAAAAACTAAATGCTGCCACCCGCTAGTAAATAAATTGAAACACTTAGCTGATAAAACTTTGCATAAGTTAGATAGAAGTGATAATGAAAAATCCCCACAGACAAAACGGAAAAAAGCTGAAGAGGCTCAAGAAATACGGCTACTTAAAAATTCACCCAGTGCAGTGCGAAGGCAAAAATTTAGTGCAATTAAATTAGGTGATTCAGATGAAATGAGTAAAACAATGACTATAGATACATCAACGCCTGGACAGAAAAAAGAACACATATACGAAGATATTGAAGAATCAAAAGATTACAACAGTGAAAAAGCCTTACGTGTTTCTTCTGATATAGAAAAAAACGATTTAAAAAATGATTCTAATAAGGAAAATGATAGCTTGGCTGATAAAAAATCGAATATGTCGAACGATCCTAGTTTAATTGCAGATGACAACGCATCACTTAGGGCTGAGGAACATATAATGGAAAAACTTCACAAGAAAGGCAATGTTAGTAAAGAAGCTGTATTATTAGATGATGAGATGGACCCAGAAGAAACTAATGTAGATGAAATATTTATATCGCAAAAAGATGATATGAGAAAAAATAATGATTCTCCGAACATAACAATCACAGAAATCATAGATGATGACAACACTATTGAACAATCTTGTTCAATACCCATAGAATCATCACCAAGCCCGAGTCCTCGTGATATTGAATGTAAACAGAAAGATGCCGAATCCATCGACAGAGAATGGTCTAGACCCAACAGGTAAATATTTTAGGTATATTTTATTTTAGTATATTCTTTGCAAGGGTATCTGTTATATCATACGTTACAATGACATAATAGTTTTGTTACAACTGCAAAGCGAACGCAGAGTTTAGATATATATATATATATATATATAACCGATAAATATAGCCCTGTCCAATACGTCTTCCTGCACGTTGGGTAAGCTCTTTAAAATTGTCATCAGTGATCAGTGCTCGCGGTTGCTTTCAAGCCGATGATTAGTTTATATACTTGCCGGTTTTTTAAACATATTTTTCGATGACTCATTCACAATATTTTATTAATAATAAATTAATAAATATGGCTCAAATGTGAAGCCTATTTTGGTAAAGTGTTAGTTATGAGTAAGCTTCGTCGATGGACATCCGAAGGTGGAACTCCTATAGAAAAACCTCTTAGACCAACAAGAGAAGGCAGTGTTCAATTATACACGCCGGAAGTACGTTGTGCATGTCAGTATTTTCAATGTGATTCATTACTACCAGAAAGAAAAAACCCCGTGGGCACTAGACCAACATCTCGAGCTAGTAATATTATTCCGAATATCAGGTAAGTTTTATTTACGTGACTCAATAAAATTGAAATAGTGTAGTGCAAATAATTCTAAACCATTAAATAATTTTGCCCGGTGACTGCTGAGGCTAAAACGAGCGCGAGCGGTTGGCCTAATTGTAACTTATGAAACATGTGTGAGTGTATTTAAATATAAACTCAACTTATGCGAAGCGTTTTTTATTGCGATTTTTTTTCATCTCAAAATTTACGATTGCTTAGCGAATAGGCTAATATTTATATCATAACAAAGCGACTTATAAAATATGTTTTAATTTAGATGAATCATCATTTATTCTATTTCAATTTAAATAAAGGTTCCTTTTTTCAGTGATCACGAATACGAAATTATAGAAAAACCTCCCCCAAATATAATTTATACGGCACCTAGCCTCGACGAAAAGCCTAACATGGTGAAAACTGATGATGAATTATCAAGTACCACATCCTTGGAAAGAAAATATCTTCAACATACTTCCGATGAAGATGAACTAATCGACGATAAAGAACCACCCAAGTGTGAAAAAGATGAAAATATTTCAAATGCCGAAGCATTACAAAACGATATTGAGGAACGCTTCTTTGCTAATACACCCTCAACAGTTTCAAGAACGGAATGTGAAGTAAGCACGAGTCAAGTAGATTCTTCCGCATTAGAAAATTTACCTTTAAAAAGAAGCAGTAGAAGTAAAAATTCAGAAGGAACTGAAAATAAAATACAGCAGCGTATAAAAGAAGGTACGGGAAAGCTGAAAACACAAGCTGGTAAACTAAAAACCAAACTAAATAATATGAAAAATAAACAATTTAATATGCCCGAAAGACCAAAAATAAAAATGCCAGAACGCCCAAAATTTACGTTTCCTGATCGACCGAAATTTACATTACCAGATAGACGAAAATTTAGTTTACCTGACCGACCAAAATTCAAAAAGATAAATTTATCCGAAAAATTGTCTTTTGGTGATCGTAAAAAATTTAGTTTTCCAGATCGTCCCAAATTTAATGTTCCTGATTTACCAAAATTTAAAATGCCTGAAAGACCCAAACTAAATTTTCCTAGTCTCGGAAGAAAAAAAGTTGAAACAAATACTTCAGAATCTACTTCAGATTTACAAAATATTGCAACTGTTGAGTTTGAGGCCAAAACCTATCCCAGGCTTTTTAATAGAAAGAAAAAAAACAATATTTCAAAAACCTCTTCTTCGCCGATCCTTAATAGGGAGGATACACCACCGCCAACATTTACTTTTACTAGGATGAAAAAGGCAAAGAATGATCAAGAATCTACATTTGTAACAGATAGTTCAGAGCAACCGCGTGAATATGGTACAATTGATAAAGATAGCGACTACCCTACCAAAACAGAGGGTAGGCAAAAATTTTGTACGACATATGATTTTGACAAGGTAGACCAAGAGTACATAGATGAATCGAAAGAACATGATCATATTAGAACTCAAGTCTCTGAACCCGATTTATCACCGTCTCAACAACAAGAATATACACATATAAACGAATTAAACAATGACGAATTTTTTGTACGACCGAGAGGAATTTCTCGTGAAAATATTCAAGTTAGAGAATACTTAAGTGATGAAATACGACAAGCATTTAACATCCCCAAAAACGTTCTTGCTACAATGGCAAACGATTCTGAATTTAACAAAGAAAACTTATATGCAAACGAACCAGAAGATCATGAAGTAGTATTAAATAATAGCCGACCCATGACATATTCTACAGAAGATATAAATGAAAGAGATGATGGCTATTACACATTCCCACCCGTAAGGCCTTCAAGAGCAAAACGAAAGAAAAGAGATGCTGAATCTATAAAATATATAGATGACAGTGTAAATGCTAGCATACAGTTTAGCGAAGTTGACTTAGGACTCTCAGAAGATCATCTGGTTCGAGAACCAATCAACACAAACGTTGCGGACAGTGATATTGATATTAGCCGATCAGTACAAGATTTAGAGATAAGACCTACTACTGACTTGCATTCTATTCATGAATACGCCAATGATGATGTGATAGAATATCCCGATAGCATACCGATTCAATCACAAACACTACCCATGCCACCTCAAAGAAAGAAAAAATCTGTAAAAAGAACTACGAGAAATGCTTCCTTAAATGATGTTAATAACTTTAAGCAACCGCAGAGATGGCAGTCATCACACGACAGATGCGATGATGTGAGTATGAGATTTTTTTAATTTATAGTTTTTCAATTAGTTAGGGAGATACACGAAGACGAAGGAAGACACATTTTTTTTGTTATATTTTTTTATTTTCAAAACATAATATGTATTTATTGTTTCCATTTGAACTCTTTATTAAACATACATTGATGACAATAAATAACTAATACTAATACGAGAAACGTTGTGCATCTCTTAGATTTTAAACACAATATTAAGGATGGCTTTATTGTTATAACTAATACTTTGAAGGAGAATAACTTAACTTAAAAATTAAATGTTAGACATATTCATGAATTTTGGAAAGTAGCGTAACTCTGATGATATCAGGAACATTGTTAATTAACGTCAGATTGCTTTTTATTTTATTTTGTACTAACCGAACTAGACAATTTTTATCCTTCTATAGTTTAGGATTTGCACTGATATATTACTACGAATCTATAATCTTTAATACCTATCAAATTTCAATGCATTTAAGAAAGTTCTTTTCAATTTTTAGAACTAAAAATATTTTTGTATTATTACCGCAAAATTTAGTGCGAGTAAGAGAGACATTGGCAGATGTCCAGTGTATACAGCGCTCCACGAATCGTAACTTGTATTTTTGGATGCCCTCCACAATCTGATTATTGACCCAGTTAAAAGTGAAATTTATATTCATATACTGAATGATATAAGGTTGACTATCGTGCATTCATTTTTTATTTTTATATATGACTTGGCAAGACTCGAGTTTTTAGACATCTTTTTGCAAAAATAAAAGACGCGGCAGAAAATAAATTGCAAGTTACGTAACTTTTATTTGTTAGGTAGATTAATACCAGTAAACGAAAAAGAGGGCCATATAATAATCTTAATCTATCGAAATTAATAAACAAACCAATATATGCATCATTATTATTATATATAAGAATTGTCATTGACACATACCAAAAATCTTAAATAGAGAGAATGAGGCTGTGTGCTATATATATGTTAGGTGGACATCACACATAAGCTAAGGACATAACAATTAATAATAATGACACTACATAGGTACGTAGGTAGGTACTTAGTTTCTTTAAAAAAATCTTAAATCATTTTGTTCTAAAAAATAAATAACAAAAAAAAAATATTTATTTCTAAGAAAATCACAATACTTTTAGTCAACTATTAATGTAAAATACTTCTGTAATTTATTTAATTAATAACAGAAATTATAATTATAATTATATATGTATTAAAATTGATCTTTCTTTATAAATTCGGTCTAATATGATTTTATCACAACTACATATACAAACAATCCTACTACAGAAATTGCTTATATATTTTTAATTTATTTTTCTTCTTACTTATCCAATAAATTATTATTTTTTCAGATTATTGTCTACAGAACCGAACACGAGTACATTGTGCCTCAAGCTGACATGTCCCGAGCCTTTATAACGGAGCAAAGTCCATTACCTCCCAGAAGAAATCGATCTAGAAGTTCTAGGACCACATCTTTTTGTGATGACGACCGTACCTCCCACGGAGCGGAATCCTTGATTCTTGATGCTCATATACTACCCACAGATAATGTTTTAATGGAAAGAGGCATACGACAAGAAAGTCCAGGCTATGCTACGGTTGACAAAGGGAATTATACACAAAGTAAAGGTTTCAGGCGATCAATAAGTAAAACTCCACCAGCACGGCGTCGTAAAAGTAATAGTTCTGAACGTAAATATTACACAGTCTCCAGTGCTAAACCAAAATTACCAGATCGTCCTCCGAGGAAAAAATCCTCGACAAGTCTTATGACGTTAGATAGTTTCGCAAAGGAGTCATTCAACGGCGATCGTAATCAATATGTTGAAATACACAAATCTCTAATGGACGATACGCATAAAGATTTGCAATCGGGGGCAGTTGTTAGCAAAATGAAAGATAGGCCCTTACCTCCACCTCCACGTCCTCCTAGAGGACCTAAGCGTAAAAAACTCTCAGAAGGAGATGAAAGTCACAAATCGGAATCAAACTTATCAGAAGCACTGGATGTAATAGAAATTGAAGTTTCGACCCAAACGGATCCTTTACCAGATGATGTTGACTTCGAATTTGGAATAGATGACAATTTCGATTTATCTATGTCTAGCTCTCTTAGGGATATTATTGATGAAGAATCAATATTAGATAAAAGCCACGAAAAATCAATAACATCACATACGGAACATCGTACTTCTAGACCAACATCAAGATCAGAAAAGTCTCTAAAACTTTCAGATCCAAAAATAGGCGAAATTATAAAAGCGAGTATTGGTAGAACATCTCCTACTGTAATATTAGTTGAAAAACGTGTTTCGAGTCCAACAAGAATAAACGAAAAAGATGTTATGGTTACAGAAGCTTCATTGACCGTACAACCCATTGACATTGATGAATCCCAAGTACCAGATGTCCCACCTCTTCCAAAATCAAGAGGTAGATCAAGTACAACTCCTAAAAAACAAACTAAACCTGAAAGTGAAAGTGCTCTTGAAAGAATTTCAGACTCCAATAAAGACGTTTTATTAGATAATTTGGTAACACAAAGACTTCAAGTCAAAGATCTAGATGTTGGTCGATTAAATGTTTCTGAATTACAAGCAACAAAAATTCTTGTATCTGATATTGAAGGGATGACATTAAATGTTAATGAATTAGACTCTAAATCCGGTCATATCTCGGTAAGCGGAATAGAATTTTCGCAAACCGTTATAGATGAAATAGTTAAAAAATTCGCTGAAATATCTACTTCTATTTCACCACAGTCTAGTGCTCAATTATTAGACCCTCAAGTTGTAGAAAGAGCTGTGAGTAGGGAAGAAGAAACACAAACAGAAGTACCAACACCATTGGAACCAAAAGATGCAACCACGGTTCAAGGAGAAAAAACTGCCATAACTACATCAGCCCTTCCTATTAGAAGTACTGAAAATATAGAAGAAATTTCTGTTCCCCCACAACGACCACCACCTCCTGACTTGACACCTTTATTATATTCTTACCTCCAAGATATGGCAATTCCAACATCTTCATTACATCATACACCAACGTTACGGGAAAGACACGTTGGTGACTTGCATGAAATGCAACATCCGTCACCGCAGCCTCCAACTCGTAGAACTAAAAGAAAACCTACTGTATTACACAGTGAATCGAGTTCAGATGAAGTAAAGCCACGACCATCACCCAGAAGAATGCCACCTCCAGTAAGAGCACAAGAACCAACGATAACCGAAGCAGGGGTTCAATTTCTACGGGTATGTCAAAACTCTATCAGCAGGACATTCAGAAATATATTCAACACATTTACGTCTTACATAAGTGGAACCGAAAACAAACGAGATGCGCAAATGGCGATGGTCATATTTCTTGTATTAATTGCTGGCTTAATAATGTTTGGGCTCAGCGACAGTCGTACAATTCATCATCATCACTGGGAGTTTTTCAATCCACCAGATACTAAGCAGTAATCATTTAAATAAACTGTAAGCTGTCTTTTACAAATAAGGCAACATTTATTAATTAAACTTATAGCGACGCATTTTAAAACTAGCTTTGCCAATATTATCTAATACCATATAATCGTATTGAAAATGTATTTATTTGCAAATTTTGTTTTACTTGGTTTGGATTTTAATTACTTAGTGTTTGTAATGTATAAAGTACGGTTGTTATTAGTTCTGGTGGAGTGAAGATGTTTGTCTAATATCGCACGATATTTATTAGCAAGGTTGAAAGACATTGAGATTCGTTGGAATAATTCTCAAAATGACTTATCAATATTTAATGCAATGTCATACTAACAAATACCTTATCACATCTTAACTTGATATTAATAGGTAGAATTACCAAAATAATGTTGTATTTGTAAAGATATAAATATAGCAATGTTACCTAGTTGTGTAAATGTTTTGTATTGTTTATTATATTATTATTGTAATTGCAATATGAATTGCTGTATAAATCATGTCAACACAGTTTTTATCCTGTTGTTATGCATTTTATAATGGTCGTTTTGTTGTGTAATATGTAATTGAAATAAAACCTGTTAACCAAATATTTTTTATTTATTCATTTACTAATAAATGTATACACTTTTTTAGATTAACAAAATATATGGGTAATTAATTTAATACTATATATTATTTGCATTTATTATTTAGGAGCAAGATAATTTAAAATACATACCTACCTCGTCAATAATCTTAAAAACAACGTGTTTATATCAGACATTACAAGATACTATTTATTACATATATTTAAGACCATCTTGATTCATTTTTTCACTGTTCAGTAGATAATATATAAATGCTATTTATGTGTCCTTTAAATTAAATAAGTAGGTAAACTGAGAATAATTAAATTAAGAAAACGAATAACTTTCTTTCTTTGTTGTTGTTAGAAAAGCGAACATTAGTTAATGACATTTTATTTTTTAAGAAGAACTTTAAACTTATGTGTTGTGACTTGTGTATCATGTTTTTTCACCTCCGCTGAAGCTGTCACAGCTTATAGTAATCTGTGGTCACAGCCGCAGAGCTAACAGCGATAGTCACCACACTTAAGGTTCAGGTTTCACTTTTTAACTTTAGCGCCATCTGTCTTTTAACCTGAAAGTTAATTAAACAGATGCAAGGTTTACAAACTGTCCAGCAACGCCCTCTAGATAAACAGTTTCTAACTGGTATAATATCATATTTTAGATTTACAGAGATGGCGTCAACAGTTCTTCGTTTCTTTGGCTGGAAATGGTTATAACAACGAGCCTCGCACTTCGCAGTGCAATAGCTAGCGGGTCTGTTATTTGACAAAGGATATCTCTCAGCACTTTACAACATTTGCACTTGGCAGCCTTCTTCGCAGTTACGTTTTTAAATTACAACATGCTGTGTTGTAATTTAAAAACGTAATTCAGCAGTTCGTATACATTATTATTTCAGCAGTTCGTATACATTATTATATCTATTCTTTTAACTTTCATGTGATGTAAGTAATAAAGATGTATTTAAAAATAGGTAGGATATTTAAGATAATAAAAATGATAAAACAAAAAATGTTGTGACCACTCTGTTGCATAATATCGAAGATAAAAAAATGTTTCGTTAGTTTTACCAACGTGATTATTGAGTACCTTAATAAACTAGTTATAATTTTCCATGTTAAAAATATAGATAGTACCTAGTCAATTTGAAATACAATTTCAAGCTAATTTATAAGGTAGTTTTATTTTTAACTTGTTGCCATCGACTTCGTGCTCGAGGTTTACATAAAGACATCACGTTTGGAACATTGGATCTAAACTACACTGAACTGAATTTGGGACACAGAGTATTTTACGCAGGTTTGCTATATTTTTTTACAAGGTACTACTGGTTGAAAAGTCTTACATTAATATGATGTGTTATATAGCTTATAGTCTTACACAATAAAGGCCCTGTCAAATAAGTAATAAACATTTTTTCAAATCCAACTCGATAGATATTTTAAAAGAAGCCGTACCTATATAAATTACAGATTGTTAAAAAAAAAAAATATGTAACATTTAAAATACCTAGACAATATATGTATATAATTACGAACGATAGAAAAATTGGCAAAGAAAACGAAAAGTATTTTTTTTAACTTGGCAACATTCATCGATCAAAACACCGAGACCGTTTTAAAAAATATATTTTGACATTTTCAAACAAACAGAAACGTTTTATAACATAAAAAAAACATAAGTATTTCTTTTCTATTTTATCAATTGTTCTGATATTCGTCCATTTAAAGTTACCCAATGAAATGATGTTGACCAAAACTACTAGCTTTACCTACAACTTTTTTTAAAGTAACAGATATTGCGTTTTGTTTTGTATTCGTAATTCGTAACATCGTAATTCGTAACATGGCTCTGGCCTCCAAGTTATTTGGAAGTCACGTTTAAAGAGTTTTATATCTGTCAAGTAAACCTAATTTGTTTGTATACATACCTTTTGGAATTTAATTTCTACTTAAAATTATGTTCTTGAAAAAATTGACAAATCGTTTTTTAATTATCGTGGTTCGAAGTTGATGAGAATATATATTTTTTGAAAAATGAACTAACCTAGCAAAGAGAAACAAATTTTTGAGAGTAAACCTCAACACAAAATGCTTTTAATAAAAAAATAGATAATTATAGTCAACATAAGGTATTTTCACTTATAAAGTAATTCCTAACTACGTTATAAAAACAAGTCATGTTAATTAAATACAAACGATAATTAATACAAAATTATACACCTGTATAAGAATTGCTTCACTGCGCCGCTATCGTTAAGACGACGTCTTATTCCCTGCTCTTCCTAGTAAGATACAACGTTTATATAAATAACTAAAATAATATCTAGTGGATAAAAAAAATCGTGGTTTCTTTTATTGTAACTGTTTTTTTCCCAGCACTATTAAGCCATTAATCTTTTCTTAAAAGGAAAATAGGAAGGAAAAAATCATAACATTTCATTTAATAGTTGCAGTAAGTTAAACTTAATAGGATAATTATAATATTTCATGGGGAAATTGTACTAATAATGTAAAAAAAAAGTTTTTTTTTCAATACAATAGTTAGTAAAAGATTGCTCACAGTTAGATAAATCACGTTCGGTACAAAATGAATTTAGTATCGAGTTTTCTTTTAAAAGGATTTGAAGTCTTCGGTACAAAAAAAATATAAAACCACTTCATATATTTTAATTCGACATTTATCTGCTTTGAACACTATATTAAAGTTATAGTATAATTTTCTCGTATGTATGCAATACTTTTTCAAACATACATTTAATGACAAAACTTGAGCACTTAAGTACTTATGGTGTAGATAAGCTGTGCGAAGTGTTTTGATGGTGATTGATAGGTACTTTAAAGCTTTGCGATATACAATACGATATATTAATATTTCAGTATAAAGTATGTTAATTTTATAAAATTCGAAAATAATCATAATTCAAAATGTCTGTTTCTTACAACCAGCAACAAAACATAAAAAGATTAAATAGGATCACACGATGTTTTTTATCAAATGGGTATCTTGCAGATATGACATCAGATGAAAAGTATGACGAGAAATTATTAGAAATATTGCTTTGGTTTTTCAATTATATATTTTTTGGGTGTACTTTTCATCTATTTCAAAATATCTAGAAAGTAGGATGTTCGATTTTAAAACAGTTCACGGTCGAATTGGGTGAGGCACTTGACATATGTAATATTAATACAAAATTTACTTAATCAACATACTTCCCAAATCAGTCCTAAATGTCTTAGGTGAACCTTTTTCCACTTATAAGACGTAATTTATATGAAACATTTGTACGCACGCACACTTTTTGATCGTTTACCGAATCACGCAAATACTTAAATCCATGAATCCAAAAAATAAGTAAAACCAAAAATCTATTTACAAATGCAAGTATAGAGTTACAACTGTTTCATGCTTTCACCCAAAAACCAAAAGCTTAAAATAAAAAAATAAAAAAATCATTTTTATATTGTCATGTAGGTAACAGGTTAATTTTGTCCCCAAAAGGAGACGCAATAGAGCGATTAAACTTGCAAAGTTACATATTTAATAGCAACGTTGATAATATGCCACTAATGTATTAATTTTTTTAAATATTAAATTCCGTTGAAATGTTTACCTAAAATTTGAGGAACTGATAGAATTGATTTTATAGAACTTGCTAGCGACTTAGATCCTTGGAATGCTTCTAGGAATTTAGCTCTTTTCATTTCTTTCTAATAATTGTTTTTTGATAAACGTAATTTTAATCGAGGAAATTTATTTCTGTTCAATTTCTAATATGTCCTTATAAACTTCTATAGTGTGTCTCATAAAATCACTTATGCGCACACCTCAGCAGTGTTAACCAAATTTCTAACATAAATAATATTTATGGCCTCACACTTTGTAATATAATTATTATATATAATTTTATTGTAACATTAAAAATAATAATGTCATTAAACAATAATGTTAAACATTATAACTGCATTTATTTATTTCTAGATTCATAACTGTTTAATCTTAAAAAGTACATTTTCTAATAGGGCAATAAAAGAGTCGCGCCGTCGCGCGAATGAAGCGCGCGGTTCTTGCTGGCCGTAACGTACGGCAGCTGCGGCCCGTCGCTCGCGTACATTGCCGTAGTTGTCTGCCAGCCATCATTGCGATCGCCGCGTGTAAATACAACTCTTACGATACATTTTACCTAAACTGTTATTTTCGATAAAACCATGACATATAACTTGCACCGCTGACTCCGTTTTGTGGTGCAATTCGTTATTTATCCTCAAAATGTAATAAGTTTCAGAAATCCTGTGCGTTTTCTTGGCGTACGAAATAATTCTTGCTGTCGGTTTCCGCAGTTTCTAACTTATTCGAATCGCTTGTTTGGTTAGTACATAAAATAGAACTATGCAAAAATGTGGGTTATGCTCAATGTTGTCGGGCTTGTTACGAAGAGCTATGTGTGTCAGCAGCAGGCGAGGCAGCAGTGAGTCTTATTATCGTGAGCTCGGCGATCAAGACACATTGGTATGATTTTCTTAAGGAATATAATATTTACCTCTACACCAGTTTCTTATGATGACGGTTTTATCATACGGCCGCTCTGTACAATAAGCGAGCTAATCAATTTGTTTATATATGCGAGTTCTAATTGGAGTGTTGCGCTACGTACGAATTACTACACACGGCCGTATGTTAATATGTCAAACATGAAGATTTCACTTTTTATTATTCTTTGTTATCCCTCTTTTGTATTACATTACACTTGTACATATTTTGATTTAAGTGATATGCTAATGATTCTTCGGTTCTCATGAGTGAAAGTCGATTTTCACTAAGACGGTCTTTAACTTGGATATTGCTCTTTTTACACAGATGTCAACAACACAGTTGTCAGGCTTAGTCACTCTCATATTTAATGTTTTTTTTTATATTTACATTTTTTTTAATTTCAAACCATGTCACATTGCATGATAATGAAAATAGATAATAATAAATTAGAAAATTAAGAAAATATCTAGCAGGTTAGGTTACTTTGAAATATATAAGACAATTTTAATATATATTCATACACTCACATGTTCTGTGTACATAATTTATTGTAATTGATGTATGTTAAGATATTAATGTATATGTACCTACTGTACTTAAAAACTACATACATCCATAAATAATGCTTGTATAAGCACTTACAGTTAACCACTTAATGACAAAGCCAGCCTTGTGATCCATTGATTTTTTAACTTATACTTATTTTTAAATAACTAATTGGTATTCTTAAATGATATTTTCTAAATGATAACTTTCATATAACAACATAAAATACATGCTAAGAATTAATCAAACATATATTCTTAATTTTTAAATCTACCACTTTCCAATAAACTTGCCAATTAAATAAGTACATAAAAATAACAAGTCAAATTATTTGTATCTTCATGCGGATGGTGTTAAAAAAAAATACATAAGTGTGCCATCTCAGATTGAAGAAACATTAAAGTATTTAATTTTTTACAATTGAAATCTTTCAGCACTTGAAAAACAATAATGAAATTATTGAGTTATGTATCTTTCCTAATTATTCAAATGCTTTAAAGAACTGGGATCATTCTACTTATATTGTGAATTCTCAAGATTTTAATTGTATGGAGTGACCATACAATTAAAGTGAGTTTTATATAAAATAACTCACTTACAACTATATGTACCAAAAACATTCATAAACACATACACACATAACACATACATATGTAATATCTATCTATCATTGACTATTGAAATAAAAATGAATGAACTCCCTGAGCAGCTAAATGCTATCAACAGCGTTACAATGATAAATACAAGAATGTGTATAAAGTTAGTAGTAATAATATTAATATATTTAATTTTAGAATTTGTAATTTTATATGAAAGTTCAGTACAGAAATTTATATTGATTAAATTTTAATAAAGGTGACGGCACCCTTGGTATAAATGATGAAGCAATTCATCGAGCATTCTATTATGTAGCCGACTGGATTATTGTACTTCTATTTAAATTAACTTTTTATAAACATGCTGTATTTACATATTTTGTATACTGTTTTAGTTTAGTATAGTTTTGAGTTTTTATATGTGTAATATATACCTAGGTATGTACCAAGTAAATAATATTGTCAATATAGTATGGTGTAAGATGAAATAGAATTCATAAAATACACTTTTTTTTTACATTTACATAACATTATGTGGATTTGTTTTACTTTTATTAAATTTCGAATGTATTGAAAGGCATAACATTTTTGAAATAATGTAAAAGAAATCTCATTTTATGATATGCAGTGTAATGGACTAGGATATAAAATGAAATAAAAGGTTGAGTCAACAGATTCAATATAAAAGTTTTATTCAAACTGTGTGGGTACAGTTGTCGCCAAATTAGTTTTGTTATATTTTATTTTTTATTAAAATAAAGCTAAGTGTAATGCTGCCAAGAATCAAATAGTTGAAGAAATATTATTCTCTGTAGATACGTAAATATAACATTTTATTTTCATATTTTTCCATTTTAAGTACTTTTCTTAATTATATTACATATTTAATATCTATTTAAAATAACAATAATACTATAGTCTATACATATCTACTTAAGATATAAATATTTTTCATGCGTGAAAAATGAAAATAGAAATTTATTATGAAATATGCATTTATTATAATCCAGTATTGTTTGTTTTCAATACTGACCTACCTTAAGTAGACGTTCAAACACATTGTGTTAAATAACGCTAGCTGGATATTTTATAAAATGTACACTAACAGAAATGCTAGGAGCTATATTAAATAATTCTTTAAAACTACGTCAATCATAATCGAGTGCTCGTTCACAGTTTATCTAACAGTAAAGCACTAACCAAGAAGTGATAACATAGGAAATGGTTCCCCGCAAAAATAGTTGAATGGTTCACTTGAAACTTTGTGAACTCACAAACCACATCGCATCGACCAAAAGCCAACCTTCCCAAGGCAAAAGCGGCAAGAAGATAGCAGAAGTGAATACCTATCGAAACTGTTACAATATCAATAGTTGCAAGAGAACACACATGACCTAAGATTGGACAGCTATTGTACACTGATAAGTTTTACTTATCAGTATAGTAGAAGTTTAGTTCAAAATTTGGATTACTGTAAATAAGTAATCCAGTCTACATTTGGTGTAACTCAATCTTTTCTGTAAGATTCAGTGGTCATTAATGGAGTAAGTAGAGTTTGCCAAGAAATTTTATTTTTGCTTTTGATTACATAGGTATCATTGGTAACAGAAAAATAGAAGTGGTCAGTAACGAGTTTCAGGCATGACTCATCTCGGAACAGATCTCTTTTACTAGTTTAGTGACCCACACGGCAACACTAAACCAATCTTTTATATTTGCTCTAAACTAAATGGCGGGATAATTTTCTTCATTACATTTACGAAAGATGATAAAAGAATCCTTAGAGAAGCTAACTTAATATATCAACAGTAGCGACAGGTCAAGCGCTAGATCACAGTAAGGAATAGTTGATTTTATTTACTAGTTAAGTTATTTCTTTAAAACAACCACAAACCAATTAAAAACGAAGAACCACAACGTCCAAAAAAGCCTTCATGGAGTGAGATAAGACAAAAAGCATTATTCTTCTTGTCTAGATATTTTTTGTGAGCATCCCACGCTACCAAAAACCAGACAAATGCACTTAGAGGACGATGAGTTGGTCTCGACTGTCGACCATGTGGATGAATGTTACCAGTCACGACCGCTGCAGTTGATTAATTATCTCATTCGTTGACCGTATGACACATTCCTGGCCAATCAATTAACGATCAATGGTTTTACCATTTCTAATAATTTACAAAATGATCTGCATCATCTTTAAGTTTTATTCATGATAATAGCTGTAGGGGAATATTTTTTAATGGGTTCTCAAAAATAGCAATGTTGTAATCGTATTACAAAATTGAACACTCATTTTCTCGATCTCTGCCATCTTATATGCTGAGATCTGGGATCTTTAACCTTACTCAAACGAATTATTATATCTTCACCCAAAATACTATTATAACGCACGCCACATACCAGTTCTTATCATTGGCTGGTGGGACAGTATCACGCACTCTAAAACTGGTGTACATTTATTTTTGATCTGTATAAAATTAGATCTGTAGGCCAAATTCTCATAAACGCGAGTTGTATTAATATATTCGATGTCTCAAATGTATATGCGTTGTTTTACGCACGTACTTGAGCTATTTTTAGTAAGTACGTAATTTTTAAAGCGTAACATTACTACTTGCTCACGGTAGAATTAACATTCTCAACAAATGACACTATTTTGACAATACTCTTCATACAGAATTGTAAAACTTACACGACTCAAAGACCTTGCCTGTTCTATGTTGTTCTTTGTCTTCAGCTGCTTTGCTTGGAATAAACAAAGGAAAACATCTTTCTGTTATAACTATTGTCATTTCTAATATCTAAGTTTATAATACTTAACACAACTAATGAAATGTCTTAATTTGTATTGTTTCAGAAAATCGAAGATAAATCTTCAATACTATCAGATGATTCAGAAGAAATAAGTAAGTATTAAAAAAATGCTATATTTGTCTGGACTTAACATTTTTTACTAAAAAAAAATATTTGCTAAGCCAACTCATCAATAGACCATTCCTAAATAAATGCCGTCAATATCAATAAATTTTCTTAGTTCATCAAAATCCAGAAATGGCTTGTTTTTGATCAAACTAAGGACGTAATATTTCCGTAGGATCAGAGATCTATGTTACCCGGGACTAAGATGATCTACAAACAATACCGGGAAGTTATTACCGAAAAGCACAAAAGAAAATATAAAATCATTAAGTTGAATACTACCCGCGAGATACAATTGTTCTCAACGTATAGATTCACACGATACAAATTTCTCGACTGCAATATAATATATACGCAACGCGAAATGAATTCAAAAAGTATTTACAATGCAGTTCCGTCACTATCAGGTTTTAAAAGTTAACAGCATTCTGGTGACAAGGTTTGCTATTGTACCTACCATTTTGAGGTCTTTGTGCCTGTGAAAGTCTGATAATATAATCCTGATACTTAATAAGAGCTGATTTAAAGTATCCGCTTTCAATTAAAAAAAAGTAATAAATACTCATAGATAAACTTTATTTTATTTAATATTATGCTTCAAACCTACTACATTTATTGTCCACATGACGGATAAATATTTAGCCATACAAAGAATTCCTTAAGAAGGGTGATAAAATCAATAAAACTCTCATATTAATTTTATACAATAATAAAATACAAATAGACGGTAATTTGTTTTGTTCTTGCTGGCCTTATGAAGGCATCCTCGTTATTTATTTAATAATGTTTTTAAATTCCAATTTAACTTTAATCATTAATATAACGCTTTTGTTGTATATGAAATAATTATAACTACACTAACGTAGAAGGTTTTGTTCGAGTTGGTGCCAGAAATATTATTCGAATTAAATTTTATTATTACGTGCTCTGTGTTCTGGCTGATAATACACGAGCAAGCTGTTTATGTAGACACCTCACTGGGAAAGTGTTGCAGTTTGATCTTATTTAAAAAATAAACTTCACTTATATATTGTATTTAGTATATTATATAATAGTGTCCTGATTATTATCTAAAATAAACATACCGTATCTATAATTATATTTTGTAATAAGTATAGATAATATATTAGGAACGTAGTCTCGGTCATATTATATACTAATTCAAATTTGGTCTTAATGTGTACAGAATTAAGTTACAAACATTTATTTATTTCTTACACTAGTGATGTACTATGTGTCCAACTGTTTCTTCACAATTTTCAAAGCCCCTAAGCTGAAGGACGAATAAGAATATAGAAATTAGTTCGGTTCAGTAAACGCCTTTTGTCCAAATAAACCAAATGACAAGATACAAATTGTATGATATGTATGTAATAGAATACAGGCCTAAATATACCTATACTATACATGATAAGGGTTCAGACAACATCAACTGCACCTCTGCGGGTTCTTGTCCGTCGATTTATTTTACCTAACAAGTTAGGAACATTTCAGTATTCACTATACAATAAACAAATGATACTATCAGGCCAACCACCAACAAATCAACCAGACGACCCATCAGATGGTGCCACTTGCTCTCAGATTGGTCTTAGGCTGTATATCATCACAGCTGAAAATATGGGTGGTTGCAGAAGTGTTGTTGTCTTGAGGAACAGAAAGGGATGAAAGATTTTGACACCTGGTTCAATCCAAGACGAGCGCAGATATTGAAATCGTTACGTCAGATGACCTTCAGTAGAAATTAACGAGTAAATTCTTTATCAAATAACAAACATTTACAGAAATTGTGATTGCTGTATCATTTATGTTCTGATTTATTTAACACAAAAATATATTAATCTATATTTATTGATTATTCTATCGACTTGGTTAATTCTCGTTGTATATTACCAAGCTAATCGCTTCCTTAAATAGTTGAATTTGAAGGTAGGCTAATTTAGCAGACGTTGGTTAGTTTGTATAGCTTAAAATAGTATTGCTATAGTACTGCGCCTCTGTGAAACCGTGCCTCATTAGGGTGATTAAATACAATTAGTATATCTTGAAATAGTATCAATAAAGTAAGCACTCAAGTAAAATCTGATATCTGATACAGTTAATACTTGTTAACAAGAATGGACTACCGTTGAAGACGGTTTGTGTTACGAATATATTGAGTAACGAGTAGGTATTTGATAACATCACTGACATTTTTATCACGAGAAATCAGCCTTCCACATTAAATTTTATCTTGAGCTGATTACGCAGACGTGCACAACATGTAATTCTTATTTCAATAATCATAGAGACCATAATCCAGTGTCATTCTGAATAATGTCTATCGATCTAGCTCAATGTGCCCTGTAATAGTGTGATATTCTTTTAAGTAGATATTGAGCTGTAAAACGCAGTAATTAAGTGTAAACGTCCAAATATACGCTTTTTGGATACTGATATGATAAGGATTTTTCATATTATCAACTGACATAATTAACAATAAAAATATTATGAAGTATTCATACTTTTACGTCTACTTAAAAACTAGTTAAATATTCGTCGCAGTTTATTTTGTTTAATCTAACAATAAATCGAAGAAGCGCAGTTTGCAGTTACATTTAGAAAAATGAGCAAACAACACTATCAGCACAAATCTGATAACGTGATTGTACTACTAGAGCCGTTATCAGATAAGGGTTATACGATATTGACCTAGCGGTGTTCCGTTCCTTGCTTACCTCCAAGGGTCTATATAAAGTGTATATTAACTGAAATATCTCAAACTTAAGATAATTTTGATTAGCGTCGTCATAATTATATTACATCTTGCAAGTATATCATTTTTAAATGTACCTATATAAAACAAACAAAAAAAAAAAGAATTGGATCGATGTGCCCGTAACGGCGTTTACAGGTCAAAGTGACATGGGTACTTTCATAGAAATACTCGCTTCTTTTTATTTACCTTTTTCACAAGTTGGTAATTCCCTTTTATTTTTTTCGGTGTTGCAAGAGACATTGGCTGATCGCTAATCATCAGGTAACCCGCATGCCTCGTCTGACCTAAAAAAAATCCAATGCGCTCAGCGGCTAAACCGTTACAATAATATATGTTAGACACTAACTAACAACTTAGTTAAGTAATCCACTACGCTACTACACGAGAAATTAAGATTCGCTGAGACCTTAAAATAGTATACAATGGAAAATATCCTGAATTTCATATATTATAAGTCTGTTTGTTTGTATTTCTTTTCCGTTGGTTTGAATATTCGACACACATGATTTATTTCTCCAAAAGGTTCCAAAGGTTTCAAGAATAACGTTCTGTCACCATAATGTGGTATTTGGTATCTGTTTTCGTTGCGTTTGAGTACTGTAACTTGAACGTGTGGAAAGCCATGTGAAAAATATTGTTAAAGTAGTTTTTATCACTTCATAGCAATATAATACGGTATCATTGAAACTTATCAATAAAATTACATTCGCTTCTAAAAGGCGTTTTTAAACTTTGTTGAACGAAATAACATAGTGTCACGTTTCCTCGGCGTACACAGACACGCGGGCATCTCACCTATCGTTAAGAACCGTGAAAGTAGAATAAATTGTTCCAGCGAAGTATCCTAGATAACGGAGTTTTAAATATTAAGTTGAATTACTAAAATTACTAAAAAATTTAGTTAAAAAATAATTTGTCGATATTTAGGCAAGTTATTTATTAATCCGAAGTTCTGTAATTTATATTTTTTTACCTCAATTCGAATCTTTTAACACTGAAAATAATCACACTCGATTTATAAGCCTGAAGACTTGGTCCAAGATATCTCACTTTTGAACTACAATTTCGAATTGTGTTTGGTGTATTTTTATTTTAAGATACACCAACATTACCTTTATCAAAAATATATTTTCCTTTTCTTGCCTTTAATATACAATATGACGATAAAGGCGATGGAAGAACAACGTAATAAAGACATTTATAGAGAAAAACGAAAAAAATATGGATTGCGTCGTTTATGCGATTAAATGGTTTAATAGCACTACTTCATACCGAATAAATATTTATTTATATTTATTATAAAATATATCAAGAACATTATATTATGAATTCAAAAGTAATAAAAAAACAAATATTGGTAACTGTTTGTTCACTTTCATTTTAAAAACAGCATAGTCTCTGGTCTCCTCAAAACATCTTTGATTGTTTGGCGCCGTTTATTAGATACTAGCTGCTGCCAACGACTTCGCCTGCACTCTTCCCCCTCTAATATAAATCAAAAGTGATCTATCATCAATGAAAATAAATAAAATGCTTATGCAATTTAGTTTTTACGTAATTATAGCTCGAATAGTTTTCATATAGTTTTTTGATTACCATGGGAATGGGAAAAACCCTATCCCATGGAAATCAGCATTCTATTTGGATATTAAAAACCGTCCAGTAGTTTTGTTGTATTGTAATTATATTCCAAATGGGATTTTTTCATGCATTCAAATTAATTTATGTTGACCTGGGCGAGGAGCTATAACTAACCAAATATCAAAACCTCTCGTATAGATTTTCTGTGAAACGCGAACTAGAAAACCAAAAAATTAAAAACTATTTTTTTTTAGTTCTGTTTCATGTACTGAAATTATTAGTCTGTGTAACAAAATTTTGTGTATTTCTCATTTTATTATTATTTTATTATACGTAAAGATTATTAATAATATCTATAATATATATATATAATTATGATTTTAATAACACTTATTTAATCCTAGTTCAAAGGACGTGAACCCTTATTCAGTCAGTCATAAAACTATTCATTGTGTCTTAACTATTCACCAACACGAATGCGTTACACAATGCGGTCTAACATCGTCGTGACAAATCTCGCTTAAATTTCAACTAAAATTGTTATATGCAAGAATAACTTGTTCAGATGCAAAGTCACTGTTTGTTAAATACAGATAAAATTATATTAAACCTTTAAGCCGCCATTTTATTTCATCTTGGGTGTCTGAAATATCGCCAAATGTACAAGCCCATATTTTTATAAACTTAATTCGTTCTGATTAAGATTTAATCACACTAGATTATATAAAGAATCGTTATAGTGATAATTTACCGCCGTCAGTGGGCAAAATTACTTCAGTTTTGATATTATAATATCAAAGATGTAAATGTTCGATTTTAATTGACTTTCTTAAATATTACATTTTGTTATTCTAAGTTATCTTTTAACTAAGCTAACTTAGATTATCTAAATTAACTTATGATACTTACAATTTTAATAAACATATAATGTCAAGTATTTCAACGCATGCAGAAATCAATACGTTCTCAGGCAAAGAGACTAACGTCACGTTGCCCCAAGGTCGCAGGTTCGAATTTCGCTCATGCTTCAATTTTTTTTTCATACTGCAATAAAAAAAAACATCATTTCTACAAGTTAAATTCTAATCTTAATAGACTATTGCCTATTTTTTTTTTATAAACAAAACTGTAGTCTGAATCATTGATTCGGACAAATACATTTTTTCAACATAAAAAGTTGCATAAAGCTATCCTATCAAACTATACATATCGAAAATGCCTAATTATATGACATAAATCAGTTGTTAAACTTTTGAAATGTATAAATAAATCTACCTACCCTCCTACAGCTGTACGAATAAAATCATTGTGTTTATTTTTGTTTTTCTGAACTTACAAATTCACTCATGATTCACTAAGACGAAAATAACTTCATCGCGTCGTATGATTATTTCAAAATGTGAATTTACCTTCACACTTTGTGGAGACGAGATCTCTACGCATAGTTTTGAATGTTTGATGTCTTTTTACATCAAATTATTAATATTAGCGAACATTATAAGAACAGATTCGCGTTTGAGACGTGTCTGAATGTCTCGCTGGAGGCCGGCTATCAGATTAAAATTATAAATTCAAATGCCACGTACTTAATATATTATAATATTGATACTTCTTGTCTAGTTAAACTTTGTTTTACTTTTTAATAATTCATTACTTAAGACTTACAGCATAATAAAGTTCAAATTCCATTATAGATAGTTTGAAAATAAGTCGCTTACAAACACCATTCAGTGACGTTTAGTTTAGCCTAATAGATGTCACCACCGTCTCGATAAAGAATATATATAATATATAATGATGAGTCGCGGTTTCGAATCCCTGCCGTATCGGTTCATTTATTTTTTCTATATTTATTCAAATTCAGTATATTTAATTTTTATCTAAAGATTTATATGTAAAAGATGTTCAAAAATAGTATTTATAGTTAAATTATGCTTACTGTATGTTTAGTGTATAATTAATGTATATTTAGATTTTGTAAAATATATAATCACGATTTATAAACAAGTCTCAAAAAATTACAAATGTTTGGAGATGTCACAACATATAATATTATTTTTATAACGGATGGCTCGCCGGGTGGCGCTGCATCGTTTGACTTCCAAACATATATAACGTCTCATGCGAGATATTATAGATGTACCGTCTACAAATAAATTCTACACTTAGCATTGTATTACAAGTAACTAGCGGTACTTGTGTTAGTGTAGTACTTTGAAAAGTCTATGTGAATATAGGTTAACTTATACAGTATATTAGTTTTCAATACCTCGTGATCGTTCAATTTGGCGAGCGTCATTTGGCTGCCCACTCGACCTATCACATTATGCTTTAAAACAAAAGATTATTGCAATTACAAGGTGAGACTCTCGAGTACATAATAATCATATATCATAATAATTGATTACTATTACTTGTTTTTGGATCACTAAAAGACTCAAATTGTACTGTAATCAGGCATACTTACAGCAAGCCAGCGGCGGTCACCCATGTTTAAATTATGTATAAAATGACGATGCTATAACTGAGTCTCCATTGACGACCAATTAAAAAATATCATCAATATGTTAAAGAATGGTCGTTTACAGGGTCCTCTTTAAAATAAACAGTAGGTATTTGCATTTACTTCCTTTGCTGCCTCGTGGTCTGATAATAACAAACATACGAACGATGATTATATTTAAAAACAAAATATAGTAGTAGTAGTAGGACAGTGAGAAAATCAAAGGCAGCATAATGTTTTCTATAATCTTGAATTAAAAAACTATGCATTTTTTTTGTAAATATATTAATAGTGCATCAATCACTCTATTCTATAGAAACTGGTGAGGGTAGATTAATAAACTGACTTACTGACAGACTATATCTTATCTAGCCGTGAATACGATTGCTGCAAAGCAATCGAAACATCAGGTTAAAATTTTAAGTTAAAATGTAAATCCAATTACACGCGAGTTAATTCCGTTAAAAAATTGTTGAATTTAAACGAACGTACAGCTTGTATTAGTGTCATTTATAAACAAATCAATTTTTCATTTATATGCAGCGTCAGTGTAAGTGGGGCAGTGCGACTTTGAAATGAGATAATTAACAAATAAAATACTTAGTTTATGGTTTTATTTAGCTTTTAGACATTTCATCATTTATGGTATGGTAGCTGGGTTATTAGTGAACATAAATATTTTTTTTATTATATTTTATTAGACTTTAATAAATAATTAAAAGTATCATATATCAAATAATATTCTTTTTTGTTTTTTCTTCGCTTTTAATAGAAATATTTTAATTTTTACCTTCCATATGCCTTATATTACATAAATAAATAATAATAAAAAATGACTTCTGCTTGCGGTTGTGGCGACGACTAACAATTGGTAATTCGGCCACAAAACGACTGCATAGAGGACATTTTGTATATTTTTTGGCGCTAAAACATACATATTTAAATAAATTATAATAATAATATTTGTTTTTCCATATAGAGTATATATTCTCTTTCTCACCTGACCACAATGCGGTGTACGTTATAGCAGCAGGTACTTACAGCCAACTCTGTTACGTAGTCACAACAAAACATACATTTTGTGACTATGACTTCATTCGCTAAAGTCGTTCAGAAGTTACAAGCTCCAGACTGCTCTAAAGGGTAAATTATCTTTACCTCTCTAGTAGTATAAAACATTCCAAGCAGATATCTTTTCCGTAATTTTTGTAGTAGATAAATTCGACGTATCGTAATAAATTTTCGTTTATAGTCTTCATCCAAACAAACAGTTTGACTAATGATGTATAGTAACATTCATTAATATTAGTTCTAAAAATAGTCCAGTTTCTGTGCTCTACGTGAGTTATATCTTTAAAGATGGTTCTTTTCAAAACATAACTCGCGGTCGACGCCGTCGATAATCTGCAAATAGGTTGATGTTTTTCAACTACAATAATATATATTTTTATTTATATATTCAACTTCTCATATATACTGGAGTTCGCTAGTTGATTGCTTGCCTCAATAATATATGAAATATTTTATAAAGTAAATTTACTTTGAATAACTATGTCAGTTTAATTGAAGTACACTAAAAGTTATTTTTGCCAAGTTATATAAATATAAGAGTCGATGAGATTCCTTCTCAGATTTCTCCGAAGCAGTCTTGTTAGCAGTGCCCTTATTAATAATACTCAAGAAAATATGATGGAATATATTTTTTATGCCGGAGTTACATTTAAGTTATTTCCAAGAGAAATATCTTTACAAACATTTATCTGTAAAGAAATATTTTAATGAACGGTATTTGAGTTTTAAATATCACAAATATTTACTTTTGAAGACCAACATTAAGAGCTTCAAGCAAGTGTAGATTATAGAGCACCATTGTATTTTGTTTTATTCAAAGCTTTGATATCTTGCTTTTAAGAAATTGAAAGTATTTTTATGATAAATGTATGAGGTACACGCTCTATCTTTTGAACAGTGAATAAAATATAAACTAGAGTGTTGCTAGTTTTCGTTCAGTAATTTCTGAAAGTGATAAATTCAGAATGGTTTTCTGAAAATTGTCGTTCATTTCATAAAACTAAAAGTATTTTTGAGGCAATTAATTAATTGAAGATTTGTAATTATTCTTATTTGTGAGCTGCTACTGAAAGCAGAGAATGTAATTCTTAACATTTGAGACTTTGAGATTAAAGTCTGGTGGACTAAACAGTAAAATTCTACTCTAATTATCTAAAAGGTGGCAAAAATTCCACCAAAACCAAAAATATTACGTCGACCCCGGATAATTTTGATGCGGGCAGATGGATGACGATTATTTCAGAGATCTGATTACGAGCCTTGTAATGAGTATGAAATATTACTTGTATATTTCTGTTTCAAGACGGGTCTTAAGTTAGCTTATCCACAGATTGTATATTAGAAATATAACAAACACCTCCGCTGTTATAACAACAATGCATTCCGTGAAATACATTTACTATTTACATCTTACTCAGACTTACGGAGTGCTCAGTGGATCAAACGAACCGAACTCTTGAATTTTGCATAATTAAACTGTAATGTCTGTACGAGTGCACACGATTTAAATTTTATTTTTTATAAAATAAATATAATACATATATATAATAGATATATTTTAGTGTGCTCGTCAGTGAGTCTTCCATCTGTGGTGGTAAGGATCGTAAATAGAAATTACACCATTATTATTATAAATCGGGGTCACTAACAACTCGGCACACAGTACCATATAGACTTCACAGCGTCGCATGAAAACTATTATAGGTTTCATGTAATATGTTACTATTTTAACATTCCTTTTAATTTAAAATCAGGTTTAGGAAATCTGAAATAAATATTAAAAGCATACTCTATTAAAGATATTGTTACGTCGCTGTTTAGAAACAAACTAAACCAGATGTCCTCGTGATTCAGATAAAAGATTATGCAGCTTATATTTAGCCACGATTTGAACTCCACCAGAATACTTTCCGACATGTTTTCCTCATTACTAGTAATGGTTTTGGACGATGGTGCATATGACGAAGTATTTAACTCTTTAATGTGTTCCAGCCGGCCGGCTAGCTGACCCGATAAGTATGCGATGATTGTAAAATATACGTAAATATTAAATTTTATTTTATCTAATTTATTATTTTAGTATTTAATCCCACATGTTTCTATATTGTCACTAAGAGTACTTGTCACATACAAGTTTTAATATATTCGGCGTGCTCCATATAATTGGATTAAAATATAATATACTTGCTATGTTATTTGTTTTTATTTTCTTATCTCCAACGGTATTCCTTGATAATATAAATAATATATGTGATCGACTCATTAACTCATTAGACTATATAAAAATGTCGAGTAAAACATAATCTATACGAGTTTACGCAAAAACTATTTTTTTGTACATTTACAAGGTGAAAAAAAAATATACATTCGAAAACGTTACTGGCTTGTTTTGGTCGTGGCTTAAAGAAATATTTCGTTTCGTTCAAATTCAAATTAATCTTAAATTGTCTAAAAGAAAATAACTTTTTTTTGTATATAACGGCGGTTTGTTATCTAAAGTTAATTTCAACTAAATTTGACAATTCAATTATTAGTTACTAGTTATCTCATTTAATTTGAACATCTATACCAAATCTACATGTAACAGGATTTATAAGACAGCAGCCAAAAAAATAAGAAATAATTATCAAATAAAATTAAAAAGTTAACTAATTTATAAAAGTGCAGGTAGTTTTGAAAAAAAAATATGTTAAGAGGCATCAATCTATAGGAAAACAATTCAACTATTTCGTGTCGTTTCGATGCTAATAGTTTGACAGACGTATGTATATTTATAAGCGCATATAATTTACGTAATACGTTTGCAATTGTGTCATAGTTTGTTATATTGAGTGACAGGAGCCATTGGAGGTATACGACATCTCGACCATCGCTAATTTACTAAAGATGTTTTTGTAAAACGGATTTAAACGGAACAACGTTTAATTGGACGCGCATAATTCTTTACTATTTTATTTGGTGTATATGTACTAGTAATATTCGAAATCACTCTCTGTTAATATGTCTTTTGTGATGCGAATATTGAATATTATTTTGAACAAGACAAATCGTTGGATGACTGCAAAGCAATTAACACCGACACCGGCCATATTGATGTATTTGAATTCATTTAAATTATAAAGACATTTATGTATACGCACGTATTCTGTTTATTTGTTTCTGTATCTATTTTGTTCGCAAGCTGTTGTTTGTTTTAATGTTATATCTTTATTTTCCTGGACTAGCGAGAGCTATATAATTATCATATTTTGTGACTTCAACATTTTTTTAACTTTTAATATATTGTGACCATTAGGAATGCTTATTTAATTCAGTAGCTTCAGATATTTTTTAATACTAGTTGACTAAACCTCTTTTGACGCTAAAATTACCTTATCATAGTACAAAAGTGACTGGGATGATGGCTTAACATAACAACCGAAGAAGAACCGAACAACCGAAGTAGCGATGACTTTCCAATCCGTATATAATACACCGTCCCATCAGTTTTAATCTTCATCTGAAAAGAAATGTGTGAAATCTTCTAAATATAAGTATACTTTAGTTTTTTTAATTATTTATGCAAAAATGTTAATAAAGCCGTAACGTTCTCATTAGTTGATTTTTAAAACAAATTATTACCAAAAAAATATGAATCCAAGAGTTTGCAATTTTCTCTATTTGTATATATTTTAAATTTCGCCATTTTAAAGGGTAGGTCAAAACAATTCAACTGTAACACGCAGTTCAATTTGGAGATGTAGTTTCCATGTCATGCTTGTACAACAAACATTTTGATATACAGATTGACAGACAGACAGTAGATCTCAACAACAATTGTTTTCGATTCTGTTACATTTGGTAGAGATATGTTACCTAATGGAAATTAAAGAATATACGAGGGGAGGTCGTAATTTAAATATAACAATAATACTTTTTATCCTTTTCAATATACTCGTAATTAATTTCCCTTGAGTTGAATACACTTATTTGATGTCACTTTTCTTTTTCGCAATATTATATTTTTTTGTTTTTTTTGCCTCAAAATGAGCCATAGCTGCCTCATTGAACTCAATGTCGTCAGAAAGTTTCCTTCCACCAATCAATTTTTATTTAATTTGAAAACATATTAAAATCTCTAGGGAAATGGTTGCAGCTCTCAGCTCTCTTGTACCGGCTTATTGTTTTGCAACAGAAACACACCCTTGATAAAAATTTCTCGATATTTTTCCTGCAGCGGCTATAGCCTTTAAATATTGTAACATTGTTTCATACTATTCTCCGGTAATGGATGTTTCCTTTATATTTTTTGTAGGTTTTCTATTCGACACAATTTTTTGTGGGTGAATGTACCTTTTTTGTGGCCCTTGCATGGACTCTTGTTTTGTTCAGCTTCTTTCTTTTCACTTTTTTTCAAGTATGTCAAATGTGGCGACTGCAACCAGCAATTCAGCGTCGTCTTCAATCGACTCCCGATTAAGTTTGAAAATACCATACCACTTATAAACCATTAATTTACGAGGACATTGATCACCATAAACGTTTTCATTTCATTCAAAATGGTTTCAGGACTTTTTCCTTGCTTGGTAAGGAATTTTATCAGGGCGCGATGTCCAATATTCTCCACAGTTTTAGTGTTATTCCGTATTCGCTTGTTGAGCTGGCGACTGCTAACTTAAACGAATGTACCAATATTTTCTTTTAGGTAATGATAAATAGGCGGCGGTAAATGACATTCACTATAAGTCTGAAACTAAATTTATATACTAAATAGATTTACTCTCCGCGCATTGCTACGCCACAAAATAAAATATAGTTGAAAAAAAGAATGAAGGTACACAAATATTCAATTCATTTTGAGTAACTTTATTGATTTTGTTCTGCACTTGAGAACTGCAAACGATTGAATTCGAATGGCATAATTCTCGGGACTATTGAGATACGTGGCCTTTTGAATTTTCCACTCAATTTTATTTATTTATTTTGTCTTGGAAACTTCATCATTTGTTCGCTGTTTTCGTTTCCATTCAAATCAGCATGAAATGCCACGACAAAATATATGAAATTCATTGGAATGACAGTGGCGTCATCTGTCGAAAATTGGCCGTACCAACTCAGAAACCTTCGTGGGCTCATACACAACAACTTTGCTTAAGATAAATAATAAAAACAGACACATAATATATAGACATTTTATTAATGTTAAGGCCTTAATACGAAGTACAAACCTAACCCCGAAACTAATCAATGTAGTACTATTAGTTTATTTTTCAAATAATATTATACTCTTCAAATACTAGTCGTCCAATAAACGATGCCACTAAGCTTCGCTATCAAGCATGTTTCTTCGCAATGTTAGTACATGTTACATATCCATGAGTAAGTACCTAACAGGAGGATGATTCTTTTGTAGCGTATCAGCTCAGTGTAAGTTCATTGTAAACTACGTCGGCAGTAAACATATCCTGATTAGCGTCACACATCGCGCGGAGTTACCTTCATCCCTATCCCTATCCCTATGGGATTAACTAAAAACAATTGAATATACACAATTAATACCACTCTTTTGTTTTTAATTCCCTTGTGGGTCTGTCCAAGTGGATAATTGTCAGCAAAGAAAAAAACATATATATTTGTGATAAATTTCAGGCAAATCTATTTGACACGATGTGATTTTAAGCGTTGTCAAAAATTAGCTATCTCACATATGTGTTCATGTAACTTGGTGTGAATATTTAGATTTTGGAAAATATCCACACCAAGTTACATAAACACATTAACGAGTTCCTTTAGTCTCGCAAGTTGTAAGATTATCAACTACCGTATAATAAATTTTACGCGATGCCTTTATGAATTTCTAGAAGAGTAGGCTGTTGTTTAATGATTTTATAAATGAAAAATATAAATATCCAAGCATTTTATATTTCTGTTATGTTTTACTTTAAAAAAAAGTAGGAAACTATTTTAAGTTAAATATTTATTGTATTCGTAATATAAAAAAATAAAAAAATACACTCTTACTTTGATGCTTTAGGTTAGTTTATAGAAGTACCTATTTATAAGAAATTGTTTTTTATCTACCTTGTAAATATTCTGCTGTACACTAAACTTTCTATCCATTATTAATATACGGAAAAGTTAAGAGCTCTGTCAGACGTCTAGACACGGTGAACTTGTCCTCAAAATGCATAATAAATGTTCCTTTCAAAACGTTTAGCCTGTAAAGTCTTTTTGGTATAAAACTAACAACTTACAAATATAATGTATTTTGTAATTCCCATACAACAGACACATCTCTTGAATTTCAATGTTGGTATCAATAACATATTTTCAGCCGGTTAACAAAATAAGTGACCGTAAACTGTAAAAGAATTTTACATTTTAATTTTCATGGATATTAAAGATAACATTATACCTTTTTTTTTTATTATAATACGTAATAATTATCCCAGTTCATCAAGAGGACACGTTTAACTAAGAGATTAGAAAAAACATATTATTGGTTAAATTTTCCTGTAGAATACGGCTCGCTGGTTTTCCAAAAGCTTCATTGCTACTGTAAATGCGCTTTTAAATCGTCAGGGAAACAATATCGACAGGGATTTATTAAAGCTTCACTTTATATATGGGAATCATAATATACATAAGATTTTAAACTTTGCACAACATTAATTATTTATAAAACTATAAGTAAAACCTTCGTAAAATATTTTATTATTAATGTGGTTTGTGACATTTGTGCCAAGGGCTTTAAAAGAAACAGTGACAACCCTTACTTTACTTAGCGTCGCCTGGTTCTATTTAAATATTTTTCAGGTGGCCTTTCAGGCGACTGAATAACTCCCGCAAGTTGTCCTACTTACCGCAACTTGCTTGAACAAAATCTGAACATTCTAAAGCAATGGGCTCTTCTGGAAGTTGTATTTTTGGAATTAAAATGTCTTAGCTTTATTACGTTATTACATTTTCATTTAAAGGTATTTGTGTTTTGTATTCTTGAAATAAATAAACCAATGTTTTTTAGATTTATAATGATGATTTATTTTTCACTTTTTTTATATTTACAGAAAAAAATTATTTAGTAATATAGATACATTCCACATATATAATAAGTACATCACGAAATTAGTTTATTATGTAAAAAAAATATAACATTCCAACTTTCTTGCTACATATATTTGATAAAAGCGTACGTAGCTAGTAAAAATGACTTCAAGCTTTGAAGATGGTTTTAAGGTACATTACAGATAATTTAAAAATTGTTTCAAGAGAACTTATTTTAACAGTTAATGAATTTGTTGAATGTTAGTATTTGTTTGTGCGCATATTACGTGAAAGCTACTGGACCGAAATTTATCGAATTTTTGATGCAAAATACAAAATAGCTTTACTTATAATAAAACTAGACTTAATAGATGAATATCATTAAGATGGCCGACTTTATATTTAGTGATGTTGGTCTTCGGACGAAGTCGCTGACAACAGCTAGTTTCTAATATAAGTCTACATATTCAATATGCGAATTAGAAAAAATAATAGCCATTCTGTCTGTAGAATGTTTTCTAAAAAATCTGTCATAAAATTCTCTTTGAATTTAATTAACAAAAGATTCCTGACACAACTTTTTTTCATTTGCTTAAATTTGTACAAACTGTCTTAATTTGAGACAAGAAGTCATAATTTTTAATTACAAAAAAGATTATACCTTTTTTAAATATATACCTATATTTTAATATTTGTGTGTTACCGGAGCTTAGACATGATTTAATCTCAAAGTAAACATTGCAATGCTGTACCTATTATTTGTCTTTATCTTAAACTGTACAGAATTCTCTGAGAATACCAATTTTACTTCATCACAATGCATTTCTTACGTGTACCTTTTGTAGTCATTGTGCTTTTCACAGATATGTTCTTTAGAAGAAGCTGAGCCTTTGAAATTCATGTCCATGGATGATTAACCGTGATACTTATATGTAAATTTTTCGATCACATCTTTATAAAATATTAAAGCTGATTGAAGAATGGCCAAGAAGATATACTTTTCGTGTTATTTTAATATCAAATTGCCCGTTTCAGAACGTTAAGATTTTTCAAACGCAACCAAAGTCACAAAGTATTGCTCTTTGATAAACATCTTACTTAGTTCACATTAGGTAAGTTAGTTCGGTCTCTCTGTTTGTTAGTACCTTACCTTAACACGTTACTACCGTATAAAGCCAATTTATGTTTCGATTTTGGTCCGAAATAGCTAAAATGGCTGTAGAAATTAATTTAACTGTTGCCAACTATATGGCATTTAAAGTGATGACAGCCGTTTCATGTGTTCATTTACGTTTACTTCAAAGCAATAACTAAATCTAAATTATTAAGTTTACTTAAATGGGTAAATTATTATAAGGTTGTATTCCATTGCGGATAGCAATAACGACTCTCTGTAAATCATAAAATTAGAGGATACCTTGAATGTGTCCCTTGAGATTGGACCTGACGACGTTCTACGGACTCTACTGTATAACTGTCGCATGCGACAGTCGCGCGCTTAAGTTAGTCTTAAGTCTACCAATAAAAAGTGCTCTGTCCTCAGGCGCCATACGGTATTAATATCTCTGCGTTGTTTTCTACGCGCTGCCTAATACGAGTACATTATGAACCAATTTACACTAGAGATGAGTGTGGTTAAAATTCATTAAAATATTCATTTTGATAAATTGACAATTAACGTACTTACACAGAGCAAAATTAACATCAGCGGTAATACTGTTAAAAATAAAGTGTTAGAATAGAAAATATATCTACTGATTCGAGTTAAGGCCGTTGTTATAAAATGAAACAGTAAATATTATATTCAGAACTTATATACATTTACATTTGTTTTATCTACATAAATCAAATGTATACGTAATAAGGAAATATATCATAATATAGCATATACTTAAACACCAACATCCTAGAGACGACTCATATTCCTCTCTATGTATACGCCAGTATCATCAAATATATACCCAATGAGAGAATACCTACATCAGGGTATCGGATCGGTATGTACTTGGTTACGATGTCGTGTGCATAGACCAACTGTCCCCGTTGTGCCATCGATTCCCTTATATGCTTAGACCCCGGCCGTGGCGTCGGACAGGCGCTTGTCGACGATTCAACAAATTCAGAATACTAATTTACTTACTGCTTAAGATATCAGGTAATAAAATAAATTTATTAATCGATATAGCAATAGAAGTATAACTTCTCATGGTCCAAAATAAAAAAATAAAAAAATTAAATTCTTGCTTACCAAGGCATGTTTTCCAAATAAACATTTAATTATCTCGTAAGAAGATTTAAAACTTATATAAATGAAATTTATAAAAAAAACACTAAGTAACTTATTAAAAATAAAAGTTCGAAAGCATTTTATCCCACGGCTTAAAAATATTTTTCAGTGATTTCTTTTCATGCGAACATTAACACACACTTAACTAAAATAATATATTAGTACTAATTAAATAATTGTATATTTACAATATGACTAACCAAGAGTCCAAATTTATTTAACATTCGTTTTATTTTCTTTGTGTAATATTTGAAAAAATATAGAAATAATATTAAACTTTTTACTATTCGATTTAGTTTAAATCTCGAGTGATTGTTTAAATAGTATTAATTGAATCATGTTTAGATTAAAACTATTAACTTGATGGAGTAATTTTATAAAAAAAAATCTGTTAAATACCTCCCAATAATACCCATATTCCAGGCTTTTGTATTAAAATCCAATGTAATTATTTGAAATCGATAATTAATTATAATAGGGACTTAAAATAAAGAGAAATACTCGTTATATTATATATATAATATAGAACGTTTAAATACAATGTATATTTTAAGGATCTATCATTGGAATTACGATCTGTACGTTCCTAATTTGCTAACTCCTATTTTCAGAGCAACTATTTAATCAAAATACCTATAAAATGTTCGGTATCCAGTCTATCATACATTCTATACCTGACCTCTATTCGGTTTCATAAACTGTTATTGAAACATGAGAGGGTGAATTCAAACTATTAAGTATATTTTATTTTGTTACAAAATAACCTTAAAAATAAATACACGATGTAAATATAATGTTTAATTTTATATATTTGTATACTAGAGCTGTAAATAGCTTTCACACATAGTATTCCTTTCAATGTCAATCATGTCTAGGGTGTGATCTTATCATTAAATACAAAGACTAATAAGACCTATTTTATGGAACTACTAATATTTTTATTCTAGGGGTTTCCATTTCTTCATTCCATGTTACTTTTAGTAACCGTTTATAAAGTGCCTTCACTCGAAATTTAGTTTAATAAAAACGTACTTGCACCAGCACCAGCCCGGGTCGCTTTTAGCTTAAATAAACCAACAGGTTGTATTAAAGTTACAAATATTTACTATTTACTCTGAAAAATCCTAATGGTCTGATACAAACGTTTTATTTATACTCAGTACAGAGGCCGTTTTTTTGGTTCCCTGAAAAATAAACGAAAATATTTCCTGAAAAATACACTCCGTACTTTTTTGTTATTAAATTAATAATTAGCTCCAACGTTGTAGATACTCGTAAGTATATGTTCTTTAATAATATAATCTTATAAAAGTATATAATAAGATTGAACTATTTATTGGAGATTCTTAGTCAGTAATGCTTTCAAGTAATTATATATTTTGTAATTTTGTCTAAAAGAAGATCAACCATAGTTCTCCGCCTCTTCCTTTACTTTAAAAACAGATATTTTTATTCAATTAGGCTCAATGTTTACTCTTATAAATACTATTAAATATAAACAGTTATATTATTTTTTTGGCATTAAATATATATAGAAGGTATTTTCTCGAACTGACGTCCCTACCATGTTTCACTGCTTGTCTCGTCTTTTACCCGAAATAAATAAATAATGAATTCATTCATATTGAATAATGAAATGAATTCACGATTAGCATTATAACATGATATAAAAATTTACCTTCAGTAAGCTCAAAAACTAAATCTGTTACCAGGCCTACGTCTCTTCTTTAAGTAGCTTCTTTAGGAAGACTACTCAATAAGAAAATCAATAGCTCGGACATTTACGTCTTGCTTTATACCGGGATTTAGTGAAATAAAAATAATATAAACTTTTTAAAAGTACGTATATTTGAATTCAAATGATTTATTTTATACGCAAAGTGAACACAATCCAATACAAACATTGAATGAAAAAAATATATATAATTAAATTAAAAAGCCTAGAAAGCAAATAACCCGGACACATACATGACTGCTTTCATTTACACAAAAGCATTCGTTAAGTTTTAAAAGTTCTTCGTAAAGATCGTTCACGTTTATTAAATGTTAGTATATAAAATGTAATTAATAATAGATAAGACTCAACTATTTGTCGATTGTATCTTAATGTCAATATTGCTGTAAATGTGGATTAATATACAATGATCTTTTCTATAGATATAATAACAACACTTAATACAGACGTCATAACGTAATGGAGCAGTTTAAATTGGAGTCAATACTTATTCAATTATCGCATCGCTTTAAGAGGAGGACAATCAAGTGACCTAGCTTGTTTGCGAGACGTCGTTTATTTTGTTACAGCATTGTGTTTTCATAAAGCTATATTCACGGCCTTTGCCCCGCTGGTGGTTGAACCTTAACCTTTGTTCAATAAATTTAAAATTGTCGTAAGTTATTAATATGAAGTGGCGTCTCTATTGATGATGAGATTTGACTGACAACAATTTAAACAATGACTGCTTAAAAGTAAACTTTGGTGCATATAAAACGGCTTTAGTAATCAAATATGAGAAGTTTAATAATGTTGAAAAATATATAATATTAATACATTAGTTACCTGTTAGTTATCTGCAAGTATAATGTAACAATATTACACGAGCAATTTAAAATTTTCTTATATTAAACTAGCGCTGAAAGTTTGTTTGATAAAGGTTAAATTTGATACATATAAGTGTTGAATTTCATTTCGCGAAGGAGCTTAATCTCATAACGCTTTGGCACTGAAAATAAATTGCTCACACAATAATTAATTTTAAATATTAATACTTTTCAAGATACTTCAATATTTTTAATGGAATAATATAAAGTGGATAAATATTCAGCGAAAATGTACTACTCTTCACGTGCATACTTCATAACATCGAATATGTAATATAAATATTATGTTACAAAGTGTACAACTTATTGACTTTCAACTTATTGGTTTATGAAATGGAAATATGAAACATTGTAAAAATAAAAGTTCAGCAAATAAAACAGTTTTTCGAATCATTAAGGGCGTACTTCGATACTGACAAATGATATCTGGGTAATGAGTTTTACGGGACCCGATAATAAAGAGTGCCTCGGTATACCTACATGACAATAGTTTATACGATTCATACAAGCTTTTACTGACTTTTATCAACTATCAGTAAACCCTACATGATAGCGGTACTGATTTTAGTGATGTGTCTACTATAGGTGTAGCTCGAGTATTTATCGAGAAGGTTTTTTAAAATAAATTACCGACGTTTGATAAACTGTAAGCGCTAGAATGCTTAACCAATATTGCTTATTAATATCAAGCAATACATTCGCTCATTATAAAAGCGATAAATAAAATCTTAACGGCGACATTGTATTGAATAGAACTGTGAACAAATAACTTATAGGTACAGACCAGCCGTGTGGAAGGCCCGGCACATACCGACGGCTACGTGCAACCATTTATAATTGATTTTCTTACATTTTTATTGGTTTGATTCCAGCACGTTGCGATAACTCGTTTTGTTGACGTAATTTTTTTATACTGTACGTTTTTAAAAGTTCTAACAATGTAGCAGTTTGAAGAATTAAAAAAAAATCTGAAGTTAATGTAGGTATATTTTAAAATACGGGTTCCTGATATGATTCTTCATCAGCGATTTCAAGCACTAGTTGTGAAAAGTTTGATATATATTTTTATCAGGCTTATCGTAAAATTGCTCATTGTGTTCGATATTCTCGTGTTAATGATTCCATCTAATTCCTACAACATGGTAATAGCAATTACTTTTTGGTAAATAAATATTTAGTATTAACTTGTACTTTTAATAAATTAGCTATGTATGTATGCAGCAGTAAATAGAGTACGATATACTAATACGATTTTATTTTTATTTTACAGTACAAGAACTTCCCGAGATGGTGACTCAAGTGGAAGTGAATGAAGCCATCATCACGACCCGGAGCATTTGCACGGGCCGGTTCTTAACGATGCATAAGCGACGCAAAAAGCGCCTGCTCACCAGGTCTCTGAGCAAGGAGACCGCGCTTCTCGATGACCTGCAACTTGGACAAGTGCAGGCAAGTGGAGTACCGACAGCATAACCTCGTTTGTATTTGTTAACGTAAGTCGCCATGCTTCCTTAACTGCGCGATTCAATGCCGAAGTTTTTTTTGCGATGTCTGATTTTGTAATACGCAGCGAAATTACTTTTAGCTCCTATATATCGTCTTCCATGACACGAACCGACCAAGGTTTTACCTTGTTCGTAGGTGCGACTTTCTATGGTTCATCAGTAGTAAAGTAGTAAAATTAACAAAGGAAAATATTTTAATAAGCACGGGTTCTTAATACTTACTGGCATGGTCATTACATGTCCTTCGTTACGTTGTGTCAGCTTGACACCCGTATCAAATTTAAATGTAATTTGTTTGTATTCATGAAGCATCAACACGCACCGGGTTCTGTATGTATGTCCACACGTACACACATGCGGCGTAAACTTACTATCTCGCGTGCCAAGTAGCCGACGCAAGGACTCCACGTCGCTCTGGAGAAGTTGACAATTCATATTTAAATAAATCAAAATATAAATGTATATATATGACAGAGATGTAAGCAACATGTACAATAGTAATGAAATAACTTTAGTGTCGTATTATATATTACTGTATTATAAATTCGCTAGCATCTGTTCCGTATCGTTCCCCTCATTAGTGACTTATAATACAAGGAAGCCAGTGACACACACGCTAACACCTAAACAACACCATAATATACTATGACATATTTGTTTACGTATCCAAAGCCAACATTTTGTGAACGATACAAATGTTTTATCTAAATCAAGCGTAGCATTTAGCTTATTTTCATAACAATATAACGTTTCAAACACTATTAATTATATTTTTGCCAATACTACTGTTTGCAATATCGTATTTTCGGTTAAGAGGAAGCAACAATTAATTTATTATTTAATTCAAAAATATAGTTATATACGTATCTTCTTCTTCACGTTTCTTTTAAAAGCTCTATATTTTAGAGTTCATTTAAATAATATAGTAACAATTGATAAAAGTTCAAACTAAATAAACTAAAATTGAACGTCACTAGTTTGAAGAGCGTGTTGTTTTGCCAAGCGTTGTGCTACGTACCTGTGATTCCGAATTCCTTTCATACAATATATTGCCATTGACAATCAGCCAAGTATAAACTATATATAGCTACTAGTATGGAATAAACTGGTATTAGTAAAATTTATTGCTTTGCGATTTATTGGTGCATTGCGATCTTTGTACTGAAGATGTCCTTAAAGAAATATGTATTGATATCTTGTTTTACAAGTTTAATGATATATGTACTTTTTTCCAGTGCATCCTCGATCAGTCTGTGATGTGGAAGTTCAATGCGTTTACATTGGAAAACGTCTCCGGGGGTAATGTTTGCTTTAGTTTTATTGTTGTGAGAATTTAATTTGAGTGGATTCTTTAATTCTGTATATATATCTGGTACTGTTTTTAAAATTATAATATCTTAGCAAGGAGTTTCTAGAACAATCTAATGATATTGTTTTTTGTTCGTATCTATTGACTATAAAATACTTTTAATATTTTCATTCATAAAAATAATACTTACGGGAAATCTTATATTTATAAGCGTCAAATATTAGTAGTAGCAAATTTAAATAAACATTAGTATTAAGAGTTTATTAAAGCTCTCTTTTTGAGCGATTTTCGCTGCGCAAACTAACATTAAACTGTTTCATTTTCAGTGCCCGACGTCTTATGTAAACGCCACTCTGTTATTTAAAAGTATAATTCATATATTTTTATGTGATATCATAAAATGTTTTTTTTTTATAGAAAAATACCAGACAGTACATATTTTTATTATATTTTATTTCTAATATTTATATTACATAATATTTTTATTACATATTAATATTATTCAACATAAATCTTTATTTAAAACGCAAGTGTATAATGATTTAAAATAAATAATTATAAGTAATAAAATCACCAAGTTTATATATTCTTTAATATTTTTCACGTTACTGAAAAGCTTTCAAAAATACGAAGAAAAGTACAGATATGTTTCATTCCCTATGTTGTCTGACAAATTAAAAAAATATATATCACAAACAGTTTAACTTACAGAATAAGTTCACGTGATGAATAGTTTTCTAATATTTTATATGTAATTGATTTTATTTATTCAAAATTGTTTTGCTTATTTAACTATTTTGATCAAAAACTTTGATAGGTCGAAGTCTGTTGACCTATCAAAGTTTGTAAGTAGATGAACTCCGAAAAACAATTTATCTATTGCTTACTAGTTTTATTTTATTGGAGATATATTATTCTGTACAGATACACAATAGAAATAGTAAAACAAATTAAATCTTATTTGTTTGTTTATGGTGTATTAAACCACGTAAGAAATGTCATTCAAGAAAAATATACAGCGGTAAGAAATTGTATGTCGTACTCCGGCAAAACTATTAGCAAGTTACAATTACAAGCTTATTAAGAACTGTAGAAACTTAATAAACTTGAGCAAAAGTTAAATTGTTAAGAAAACATTTCCCGTCTTTAAGAAAATTGAAATAATAGCTGGCGGTCTGCTTACAAGATATTATATCTTTGAATTACTTTATAAATACTTAAACTCGAAGAGATTAATAGTTTTTGGAAAAGTTTCGATTTATGAATAAGGTTTTATATATTTAACAATAAAACGAGACTCGAAGTCAAAAATAATCAGTTTTAATTATTCGGGTAGGTCTAGCGATAGGCGGCCATGGGTTATCATGACATTTGTAAAGTTGTATAAAAATGACGTTTTTCTTCGCTCCGACAGTATGTATTCAGTGCTCCGTCTTGGATTCATGTTCCTTTAGTGAGTTAGATTTTCGAGAAACTAATTGACGATAGTGGTTATTTAAAGGACAACTGTTTTATTTTTATTTTTATGTTTTTTTACATTCTCATACTACTATAATATTATAAAAAATATATAACGTGAGTTAGATCGCTAATTGAGATTCGAAACAGATCAATCTGAATTAAAATTAAAGTTTTTGTGGATGAATTCAGGAATGTACCCTTTTAAACTAATGTATAGTTTGAACGAACCATATTTCTTAAATACAAGAAAATTATAGTAATATTTATTTTTTCAATTTCAAAGAAAAACAAAAAGAAGCTGTCGTTGGGCCCCGTTTTATAACGGGACCAAAGAGATTGATATATTTTTCATACGTATGAAATACAAAAATAATATTCGACTAAAAACATTTTATTTTAATTTCAGAAATTCTGCTTTGCATCGAATACTAATATCAAGAGTTAGTAGTGTATTGCATTAAGTAAATCTAAATACACCAAAAGTGATCGAGCTTGCGACTTGTCTCGGTGGATCTAAATGAAATGGAAACCAACTCCACCAACTCCACCTTTGTATCTGATATACAGATGTCCTAGCTGACTCTTAGACTAACCAACGTAGAAACAAAGTTTCTTAATTCGCATAACTGTTTCTGAACTTCATCTATTTGAGGCTAAGTTTGAATCTATTTTTGAAATACTTTGCTTATATCAGCTGGTGCACAGTATAGCATTTTTTTATTATTTTTTTTTATTTAAAAACGTCAGCTCTGAATTATATCTTTCTATTTCTATAGCTATATATATCATAGGACTATCTTAAGTTTTCGCCTAAAAATCTCTAAACCCTCAATCAAACTCTATTCCGCCGAATATGCAATGATTATTCCGTCCTATAATTGAAGTCGCAAACTTTATTATATTCGATGTTTCAATATGTCTGTAGGTATTATCGTGTCTAGCGGTATCAAATGCAATGGTTCTCTCATAGCTATTAAATCAATCACGGAAAGCTGTATCAACCGTTGAACGGTTCATAAGATATCTTTTCATACTCATCTTATGACAATATCTTTGAGACTTATAAGCCTATATATTTAATAAATCAACCAAAAAACAACCTTTATATATAATAAAGCTGGAGGGGTTTCTTTTCTGTAGTACTATTTAATATGAGTTTTATTTGAAAATATACATTTAATATTTTGAACTACCCTCACAACCAGTGGTACATATACGATGTTAAAGCTAATGTAATAATGGTGTTTCTTTCGCGATGTTCATCATTTCTGTTAAGATATTTCGAACCAGTGACATCTTTCTGTTAGTATACAATTTGTAATGTATGACGTTAATATAATTAGTAACTAGCGAAGCTGCCATAGCTGTAGATTTCAAATGCAATTGACAGTGGGCTGTTGATGGTACTTATTTTGACTTGGCCATATCAATAACTATTCAAAATGGAGTCGTTAAGGCATCCAGTCTTCGTCGTACTAGGTTTTTCTCGCCAGCCTTATCCGCGATATAATCAATTTTACCCTTAGGTATTTCAAGAATTTACTCAAGAACATTATGTTATCAACATTCTTTTTTAATGCTTAATGAGAAATATATTCATATACCGATAAAAACAATAAATACTAATTTCTTGTATTACCTAAAATAATTGTAGATTATATTCCAATATTTGGAACTTTACTTGCTTCCTAAATAAACCAATTGGACATTTCAGAAACGAGGGAACGTCGTTTCCTCTTGTTTGAGACCTTTACGTAAATGTAGAGAAATAATTGAAAAACAGAAAGCTTATTTTTTTTATTTATATTTTCCAATATTGTTAAGACGCAAAGTTGCTTCGGTTGATTAATAATAGAAAGCTTCATTGTGCCTGCTCCAGTAATATAAAAATCAAGTTTTCTGTCCGTTTTAGTTTCACTTTTGCCAGCCATGTTGATGGAAATAATTACTTTGTCTAAGTAATAGCACCTTTATCGGCGTCCGCCGGTTTAATGGTAGGATTTACACTAAGAAACTGTACCATAAAAACTATATTATTCTGAAGAAATACAATTTGTGACACCATCTTTAAATATATATAACCGCTGCAATCTGTCGGTGATCGTGTAACTGAATTGAGGTCATATCACAGAAAAAAAATGTCCGGGACGATGTATTATATCTGCAAAAACTAGATGAGTTTAAATTTAGTCACGGCATTTAATATATCGTCTATTTAGAGACTTAGGTGACCTACACATCTATATTGACATAAATATATTTAATGTAGTGCCAGATCAGACTACTGGACTTAATAGGTGGCGTTAAGTTAATTTTATGTAATAGCGAGCGGAGCCGCGTGTATGAGCTGGTAATAAATAAAGGAAAACGTTGTCACGTGGTCGATAAACAATCACACCGTGACGTCACGTTCAAGTCTAAAGTATCATTGACATTTCAGCGACTTAATTTGATTTTGTGTTACTTAACAGAGGCGTATTATTTTATTAATATATAATAGGATTTGATATTATAAATAAAAAAATAATCAAAGTAGTTTTTTCCGTAATAGAAGTTAATGTAATACTCCAATACGCTTTAAAATGCATATTTAAGTTGGCAAAGTTTGTTGAAGTGAAACTTGTAAAAGTAATAAAAAAGCAGAATTTTTATTCTGTAATGTTTAATTCATTTTACTTATATTAAAATTATACATTTAACTTATTGTGTATTTTGTTTAAACTATTCAATTGGCAAACAATTGAAATTCAGTAATTCAAATTGTTTGAGCGAGATGATTGTTCAACATCATAAATATTAGTTTAAAGACGAGTAGTTCTAACTAGACTGACTTGTTACAAGAGTTAATATTATAGCTTTGGATTAAAGTTCAAATTAAATAATATAACAGCTCGATAATCGTCCGCGAAGTGAAATTATGTGTAAGTAAGTTTTATAAGAAAAAAAAACTAAGAGATAAAGAGCTTTATAAAAATAAACTGACTTAAATTTGCACGTTTATTTTCTACATAAAGTAATACAAAATTACGGAAATAGTGTCTGTAAAGAGAGGGGTAAAAGACCTCTCATAATGACGACAGTCTTGCCCTGAACTCGAATATGAATGAGCACAATGAAGAACAAAGGTATCTAGTTCCTTTGACCCCTACGATGAGACCTTTTCCAATCAAATTCTGTGTTTGAAGACAGGAATTGTAATGACAAAACTTCACAAGTGGTCGCAATTATCAAACCTACGATGTACGATGAATCACTTTATATATGTATAAAATATTAATAAAGACAAAGAATTTGATTATATAGAGAAAGTAAGTGTGAGACGTCTTTTTTTTAATTCAATAGGATTTCGTTCAATACAAAGCTATTTAGATTAAGTGACTCATATAACTCAACTCACTTTACAGATCTAATCATATTTATTTAATAAATAATCAATTTAATTAATACAGAAAATGCAAACATTTTTAAAATATCAATTTATAAAATAACATTTGAGATATTCTGTAACAACATTTTAAGTTTTTATAATATCTAAATAAGGTTTCCTTTTACGAGTAAACTCAATTAATTAAACAATATGGTGAATATAATGTATCACATATATTATATTTGAGATATTTTTAGTGTGGTTTTGTGATCTTTTCTCTAGTGAATTCATTGTATTGAAGATTTGAATCCAATCTGTAATTTCTTTACCGGGTATAGACTAGCTATCTCCGGCCTTGTTACGACGTAACTTAAGTAAGAATACATCTAAATGCTAATGCCGTTATGCAGCAAATTTCCGAAGGTATGAAGCATTAAAACCCTTTTGCAAAACTTCATTTCAGAATCAATTTCTTATAAGGTTTGTAATACAATATGTCCAATATTCTATTTTCGGCCTCGTCGGTCAGTGAACTACGGTATCCTTCTGTATAAAGTTGCACGGTTTGGTTATTCATTGTTCAAAAATATGTATTATACTGATACAATTGCAAAGATTTTAGGGAAAATAATTAAAAACATTCAAACCTTCGAAATAAATCTTCATAAGTAATTCTTTAAGGAACATGAGCTCTGCATTTGAAGGTATGCTCTGCAGTGAGATACTGATGAAGGAGAAAATTAAACAAAGCCTTCCAAACTGTCCATGGAGACTCGTGATTGTGCGACGGAGACATTTCAAACTAAGAATCTTTAGAAAAAATATCAAATCGACGTAATATGACTTAAATTATAACGAAAATTATTGGTCTTTCCTACAGGGTAATTATTTCATACCAGCTTTATTATTCTTCCCTTCCAAGTTGTTTTATACAGTACTAGAATAGTTGTAAGTTTACTGTTGTGGTAAATATCAAAAAACCTAAGAAAGTTATTATAAAATCAGGTTGTAGACAAAGGTTCCTGTTTTTGAGTCACTTAATACAAACCTTTTGGAATTCCTTAAATTCACAATACATTTTTCGTCTTGAATTATGATATTTATTTCAACGATAATAACTTTTAATTTCAAAAGGAATGTCTATTATCTTATCTTGCCTATCTGTTATAGTTATGGAATTTCAAAGAAAATTATTTGTAACAATTTTAGTATTAAATTGCGCACTCTTATAAAATAGTAAATTAATTTAAATAAAATACTCCCTGGATTATCAAGCTCTGCTCTCGTTGTTATTTTTTTCCGAGGAAGCTTGGAATTGCTTTTTTAATAGTATTTAGACTTTATAAGAATAAATAACTATATAGTGTTAAGCGGAGTGTTAAAATTCATGACATTAAAAGTTTCAGTTAATTATTAGGAATCGTTACATATTACATTACATATATTTTATATATTATATTTGAAATAATCAATAACGAAGTATAGTGAAATTCGACCCAATAACCAATAACGTACAAGATGTTAGTATTACGCTCTTGTATTCAAAAATGTTACCGAATAAAAAGCTTTTATTTATTACGTCTCTTTTTCCATACAAAAACGATTTTTCATCACACGTGACAATTCAATTCAAAAATCTTCTATTTGTCTGACTCGAAAAGAGCGCCTCTTATTTTTAGATTTTGTTTTAGAAATCCTACTTCCAATATGAAATGTAAAATACTCAGTCCTTCTTTTATAACGTTATTAAATAAAAATTAATACATATTTCAATTCTTATTATGATACACCGTTTAATATTAATTATAGTTTTTTTTTTATATTATTTTCTTACTTTTGACCTCTTTGATATATCTATTCGTCCTATTATTTAATATATGGGTCGCAACGTTTCACTAAACCACGATATAAAGTGTTTATTATAAGATGGAAGAATCACCGGCTCCATAACACGCCATAACAATTGTTTAAGGAAATAAAACCATTAGATATTATAAAACTCAAGGGAAGTTTAAAGTTATCTCAATGAAGTTAGTAATATTATAAACTAGTTGTTATTTTGTTATATTTTTAATATGTATAAGCGTTTAAAAACTTCCTCTATGAATACGGAATAAAATCTTCCTGATGTTCATATATCAGCGCCTATCGTCTAGACGCCTCCTATCTAGAACACCATTATTTTGATGCAAATGATATGATAAATTCCAAAAAGTTAATTTCCATAATACGAGTCACACGGTAGAAATAATATATATATATGTTGGTAGTTCAATTTCGCTCGTGTGTGTGTGTGTGTTCGTAAAGCAAGGAAATGACTTTTACGGAATGTTAATTATTGCAACCTTTTGAAACATAAGTTTGCGTCCTCAACAGCTCGTGTACAGATATGTTACGAGAGTAATTTAGAGAGATGATACAGTCATAATGTTAGCAGCCATTATATTTGTAGACAAGTAAAATAACAAAGCGCTACATGTTTTTGTATAACAAAGACAATTTCAACTCGCTTAAGTACACGCTAGCCGCATAAATTGCTCCCTTAAGCGTATATACGCTTATTAAGTACAAATTACACTTCCAATATGGAAATTATGCTAAGAATTCAACAATTGCATCGCACGTATATTATCCTCCACACAATATTAAATAATAATTCCAACTTCTATATTATATGTCAAAAATAAAAGACAGACTGACTAAAAAAAAATCATTTAAATTTATCAATAGTGAAAACTGGCATACGATTAATTACAATTTTATACAAGAGAATAAAAAACATACTGACCCGCTGTGAGAGGTTTCTTTGTAGTGTCGCTGTCATGAATTAAAAAACACCTCGTTATTTATAAATAGAAGTGACATTAGAAAGGATTTTAATAATAATACCGCAAAATGTTTAAAAAGCTTTCCATAGCTGTAACTGATTTAGTTTTTTATTGCATAGTGGTTTTATATTCCCCAGTATGGCTATGTAAAAAAAAAATATAAAAACAGTTTAATCATAAATGATATTCTAGTCACTTGGTCGTAGTGAACTTTTAAATTAATATTGAACGTTGGCTCGAGGATTTTTTTCACGAAGTATCTTCTTATAAATGCTCGAGTTTTTCTGAAACTTCACAATTTTGAGACCCGTTACTTTTTTGGGTAAAAAAGTTCAACGGGACAGATGTTCACTCTTTGAAAGGTACTGAAATATTAAATGTTTTCTTTTGACCCATGTAGCGAATGTTTGTATATTGTACAGTGTCCGATTTTCATTCTAAATTTATTTAGAAAAGTACTTTTTGATTATATCTACGCTACCCTGAACCTAATAAAATACACATTTAGCTTGTCTGTGTAAACTATTAGTTTAAGTTTATGCTCCGTTGTAACTATTTTACGTATCACCAAGGTTTAGTTGTATATGTTACGACTTTTTAGTACAATGTACGGGGCTGACCTTTACGACGTAATTTTGAAGATTTCATTATATTGGAGAATGAACGTCCATTCAATATTCAGGAGCCGTTTAGACTTTAAACGTACTCAAAACTTCCGAGGGCATTATTTTACTTTGTTATAACGTACGCGATATTGTAAGAAATGTCTTTGTCATACAAATTCGTTAAAACGTTTTTATTAGTATTTCACTGGAGAGTTGATTATTGCCCTGTTTAATTCACAGGTCGTAGACATCTGCCCTTTTTGAATTATCAAAATTCTTCGAAACAATTAATGTTTAATATTTTTTTGTGATATACGAACAAAATATAGAACAAATAAAAGAAAACAAATAGAGATCGAATTGTGTAGGTGTAGTTAAAAACGGTGCACGAAAAAATGGTTATTTTTTTGATTGACGTGACAAAAGCCTGAAGCAAATTTCATCCGGATTTTCGAAGCACAATGCTGTAAAATGCTGGGGTTAGAAGATAGGTTAAATTTTAAATAACTTATTATCTTACGGTTAAAACTAGAACATGATAATTAAAATGGTTTTTTGGTTACTTTTGGGAGAGTGACTGTTTGTCCTTCCCTCACACAATAAAGTAGCAATTGAACGACTTGACATTTTTTGCTCCCAGTCAATGACCGGGCACATTTTTAGCAGTTTAAAAAATAAATAGACACCGATCACTATAATTCAATTTGAATTAATTTGAAGGCTGCCTTTGAGAGAATTGTCATTTTTTTATTTGCTTAAATTGGATTTACTATATTAAGTTAACGTGAAACTGTCCTTTGTAAAAGTTATTTGCGGCGTGTCCAGTGCAGACACTATAGAAGTCAGAAATGTGGAGAAGTTGGAATCCTTCAGATTATTTTATGAGACATATTAAAACAATATTTTAAGTCTAGAACAAGACAGGGGTCTTGTTCTAGACTTAAAATATGTATTCTAATATTTAATATGATGTCTATAAATACTGCTGGTAAAACATTTCACAATAAAACATGTGTGATTTTTCATTATATTTTGTCCCAACAGTAGCCACTGTTAAGTGGTACTTAACTGGCACGATTACCCTATTTCTTACTAGGCAACGTTTAGTAGTATTTTAGGTCTGAGCTAGATTTTATAACCTGAGTCTGTCTTTAGAAAAGATTTATTTCAATAGCAATACCAAGCAATCTTGGATAAAAAGGAAACTGCATTGTTATCACGAGGTAGCTTTACTATTTGGAGTACAATTTACTTTGCGATGTAATGGCAGCGTACAATCTTTATTCAATTGTCAAGCCACGTTTATTTCGTTTTACTTATGACCAAAAGCTTTAGTTACCTAATAATAGAATATTCAATTATATTACATTAATAGAAAGACGTTATTAATAACGAGATATAATGAATACCAAAATATCAATAGTAGAAAATTAATAACTGATATAATAGGATTGTCGTTTGAGGAAAATAATATGAAACTGAAATAATGAACTGGAAATAGTATGAAGTAATAACACGATACAACTTACTTTGAAAAGACTCTGCTAGTATTGTTTTATACTTCGATAATACTTAACAATATATATTGGAACTCTTTAAATTAAATGTTACATTTACTTTTTAGTAATATTTTTCAACTAACTAACGACAGAATAATCCTCTGACTGAGAAATTCTTTTACAATCTCAAACAAGCTTCTCATACAAAAATAAGTCTAAAATATTATTGCTGTTATGAAAATCATTTCCGTTGGAATTTATATAAAATTATAGTTAACTTGTTTCAACATTTTATTCCGGAATTTTCCAAGGTGCTAGATAAATACTTTCACTATACGAACTTTTTATTACGACATAAATTGGATTATATAAATAAACTTCAGCGAGATTTTATTAAGACATTAATTATATTTTAAAAATTTGATCAATAATTAATAAAACTATTAAAAGTAGGTTTATCATGTCCAATTGTGTAATAGATTTCTATAGATATATATTTATGTATACCAGAAACGCTTAGTCCATAATAAAATATAAAGCAGTAAATATATTTGTTAATTATATATATTTATTGAAATTATCACAATGACATTTTACTATAGTACAGTTTCCTAAATAGTATAAAGACCTAAATGACGATGTTGGTATTTATTACCAGACGTAAACATTTAAGATGAATAGGATTGTACGCCGCTGGCCAAGGAGCTCACACGTAGCAATGGCAAAAGGTCAAAACGTATCCCAATTTCGCTAATTACTTAGTAACAAAATGTCGAATGAAAACAATAACAGATATGATAAATTATATACTAAATATCTTAAGAAAAAGATGATATTTTTGATGAGTTAAAAGTAAAATCCACAAGGGCTTCTCTTTCTATGAATATTTCTACCGAATTAGTAAGTTTAAGTAAACTGTTCTTTCAACTCTATTAAACTTTACAACTATATTTTAAATTGTCAAACTTTTTGTATAGCGATGTTTTGGCAAACTCTCATAGCTTCCTATTTTGTAACTTAAATTAAATTCTAAATCCCTCATGATACTTTTATACTCGTATACTTTTATATTACTTTTTAATTAAATATTTTTTACTTGTAAAATAATAAATTATTCTAATAAATGAAATGCATTTCCGAAGTCTCAGGTTCAGCTCGTTTTCATATTTCGAATATAAATATCAAATACATTTAAAATAATATAAAATATATGATAAATTACACTTTGCAAAACTTAACACAATTTTGTGAGAAAATATATATGATACATTCTAAAAGTAGATCAGAAAATACGATTTCATATAAGAACGGAAAGCATCCACCCTTAAACGAGCCTGCAATCACTCTTATGTTGTGAATTCAAAGCTCAAACATCGTTCGTTTCATATCGGAATACACAAGGGAGACGTCCGCCCACAGTACAGGGATTTATATTTATTTTAGACCGGTGCAATATTCGTTACGAAAAGTTATTCCACTTACATTTATAAAGTACGATATAGTCATTAGATGTGAATGAAATTCAGAATTTATATATTCTCCAAATTTCACTTAATCAAACTTACAATAAGCAAGCTTGGAGATAACGGAAATTGCATATAGTGTTTGTATTCAGGTCGCTGCTTGCCTGTGCTCTGCGTGCACTTGTTTAACATGTACGGGCTGATCTCGTACTTCCAGCTGGATGTAGCTTGCGCCTGGAAGCTCTTCACTCTGATCGAAGAAGGCTACCACAGCACCAACCCTTACCACAACTCTATACACGCCGCTGACGTCACGCAGGCGATGCACTGCTTTTTGCAGCAAAAACAGGTATTTACAGTTTAATTAATTTATTAATTTAATTCAATGACATAAAGGTTATTTAAATATCTTAAACGAACTAACACATCCAAGTATTATTATCTTTATTTCATTTTATTCTCAAGTTTATTTCGTCATATGTCTACTGCTGTCTGAATATGAATATTTATCGAAGTATGAAGCACAAGTTACAACACTACTAGTACACCTATATTTCCAACAAAATGTAAATATGTTTCGTAGTAAGTCCCTACACAGTATGAAGTCTTATAAAGTAATTTTGAAATTGTATTGTCTCGCATGATAACTTAACTGACTATTCAATGGTAGAGAATTACAATTAAATAATCCCTTCTTTTAAAGACTTAGTACCATTGTCTTTTACCGTTTCACTACCAGAGTTATACATTTAAAACACTATATTAGTGTCTCTCGGTAATAACTAGATCGGATAGTTTGAAAGTTATTAATAATCGTGCAAGTCCTTTATCAATTAGTGTCGAATGTCAAAACAAACATTCGAGTTAATTGCGGCTGTCTTCAGGTAGTTGATTGATTAAGCCTACTAAAAGCATCTCTATATTGGAACAAATAAGATTAATTATTTGGGTTCTCTGTTAATGATTTAGTTTAATTGAGGCGCGCTTCCGTCAATTTAATGTTTGATTATTTGATGGTTGTATACATATATGATAATGTAATATTAAATTAGTACTGCAAGCAAGTTTTTTTTTAATTTTAATTTACTAAAAAGAGCTTCTTTATGTTGAAGTAATATTGCTTTTCAAATATGTAATTTATAATTGTAAATAGTAAAACTTCATCCCATGATGCACTTTGCCTTTGATGGCGAGGACTAAGCAAATAACCGTTTCCGCTTCTTGTTTGCTTACCTATCAACATTAAACAGAGTTATTAATAAATTAGATGTATCATAGGAACGTAACTTCTACACGGAATATGAATTTATAATAAATACTAAGTTTGTTATTGTTTTGAAACGCATTATACTATCGTAGAAAAAAAAGGTAGAGGAGGTAAAGTGAAGGTGTTTTGAAAATTGATTAATTTAAATGCAAATATAATATTAACCATAATGAGTAAAGTATGAAAGACCATCTTGTTTTTTGTCGACATTAAACAAGTATCCAGTTTATGTTCCCAGTATATTTGAATAAAGACATACAAATACTATATAAATAATTCATTCACAATATATATTCAAATAAATGTATGTATGTATGTAGGTATGCTTGAGGAAAGTTTTAATTGACCCATTGTTCAGCTCTTGGATTAATAGTAACTTGGAAGTCGTATAGAGCTCCGGCATTATTTACTTTTACAGACAGCGCTCGTGGAAAACAACAATTTAGGCTCCATCTGTGATTCGAAATAGTTTATGTGAGTTCGGTTTTATCATATACCGTCGTGGCTCTCTGGGGATTAGAATGTAGGTTGCTAGATCCTTCTTTTGTATTGAGTTTCGAGTTTGGTCTTGGACTTCGTTATTTCATCTCTACATTTGAATAAAATTAAAGTAAAATATCAGTTTATATATGTCCCACTATTAGGCGTCTCCCTCTCCTCCTAGACTTAAACATAAATATCTTTGAATTTCTTTAAAATATTTGGAGGATTCCTCACAGTGATAACACTTCACCATCCAGACCCTGACAAATATAAGCTGTTGCGAGCCAGCATCGGTATTACGATGCCAGCCGCCATTTAACACAGCTTGTTCTCGTTATAACTGCGTATTGCTAATTTAGTTACAGCTTGCGTCGAGTCCGTCCGCATGAACTTTGTCCGCATATTCCTAATTTGACCTTGGGACGAACTTTACATTGGATCGGTAATACATAGTTCTAAGTACATAACCTTTCCTTACCCGGCGGATACTAAAGTCTCAATAAACTAAATCTCATTATGTATTAAACAGATTGGATAAGAGTCGAACCCCATCAGTTATTTTTATAAAATTTTAAGTAATATACGTATATGGTAGAAGTTGTATGTGATGTCATCTTCAATTTCTATACACATCAGTGAATCAGTAATTCAAGCTTCCCCTTGCCGTCCAGGAACGTCACTGCATCGCTTGCTGATACGAAATTTTAAGATAAATTGACGTACGATATTTTCAGTACACGATAATAATATCGCATCGTATACTTATATATTTAGTTCAAATTCACAAAAAAAATCTTAAATAATCTTCGGTCAAAATTTTCGCACGCGTGACTATTCAGTTCATAATTACCTACCAATATGAAATTTTAATTTGATTAAATTTTTAAAACATATAGACCAGTGACAAATAGGTAAATTGCCACAGTATATATCTCTTACATGGTTTAATTAAAGGAGTGTCAAGTAGAATGATAATAAGTTTACCATCTGTGACCAAATACACCTCCGCAGAATGGTACCAACCTCGCGTTCAACTGCAGCCTTTGTCAATACCGGATACATGAATATAATGACAGCTGTAAAAATATTATTTACATAACTACAATTAAAATAAAAAAGCATATCGCTACAAAATGATTTCCAATTTAATAATAATAAACAGTTTTTTTTAAACCAAGAAACGTGTTCTGAAATTGTCTACAAGTAAGCCACGTTAATCTTACTTAATGGTGGGGGTGGAGTGGGGCTTCATACAAATATCAGCTAAGTTAAGATCACACAGTTCCCTCTCCGTCAGTCTGTAGGAGGCCGTTAATTATAAGTATATCTAAATTCGATTATATACCACTTTGTGTATATAGTGGCCTGTCGTGTCTTTATATAGGGACCTGATGAATTCAATATTTATTCATTCCTAAATATAAAATATATATATACCGAGTAATGAAGGTAATTAATTAGACCTTATTTTTATTACTTTTTAAAATATATAAAATATCATTCTTTATCTGACGCTTATCTCTTTTTCATTTCTTTTTCATATTTATTAATTTAATGAGTCAATATTGAGATAAGTGTAAAGCAAATGAAAATGTAAAATTTTAATAAATAATAATGTATTCATTATAAAATAATAATTATACTTTTGAAAGTATACAGATATTATTATAACTTACAGTAGTTGATTTGACGGTCTGATTTTATTTTTATTTAAACCCGTGTATAAAAAATTTGGTTCCCTTTTCGATAAAAAGATAACACAAAAACTTAACTAATATTACTTATAGAATAATTTATAAAGTAGTACAACCTCTAGACCGAACCAATAATTACCTATATAAAATATATAGATATATATTTCACATAGTTATTTATGTAGTACAGAAATCATTAATCATATTAAAAGCAGACAAATGGTTGACTATCAAGCAAAGTGTGGAACAAACCACTTAGTTTAACAAGAAAATGATTATCAAGCACTTTAATAGCTTAAAGGCCAAAGTACTCGTAGTGATGACGCGACTTCTTTGACGTCACATGAGACGAACAGACGCGGCTTCAAAGTCTTTAAACGTATGTTAGCATTGCTCGCGGGCGACTCCCCCACAGACTCCTCTAATATATTACATATATGAAATATTATTGTAATTTAGTTTTCCTGGTATCTGGCGTTATCCTATTTTGATAATATGTTATTTTTAAAGCATTTTTATTTAAAACTATTAATTATAAGAATAGTAGAAAATTCGAAATATTTTGTACTTATATTATTAAATCCGGATTTTTTTCAGTAATAAAGAAAATGATAGCCTCATATTGTTATTGATAACTTATCAAAAATGACACTTTATTATAACACCAGCTATTACTTATTTCGTTAACAATTAAGAAAATAAGAACGGAACGAGGCATAAATGATACATAATTATATAAACATAATATTTGTATCTAGATCTTCTTACAATTAAAGCCTGGTTTGAATAGGAAAAGAACCTAAGTTATTTAGATTTTTTAAACAACATAATAAAGTAAGAACAAAGCAGAAGTAATCCTAGTGTTTTTTTGGAATTGACGTAAGAACAAGCGATGAGTTTAATGAAAAAATGTGTTCTTTATATAAACGAGGCCAGTTATACAAAATAAGTTACATGAAATTGTAAATAAATTGATGTCGAACACGGACCAAGTCGTAAAAGAAACTTTGTCGATGATTTACTTTCGTATTTATTTAAAAGAACATAAAAGTCAAAGAAAAGCGACGGTAAAGGATATTTAATAAACAGTTAAGAAATTTTCCCGTCCTGCAACAAATTTGACACGATATATTTAAATTAACAAGCCCTATTATGTTTTTTAAAATTTTAAATAATTTTAAGTGAATATAACATTTACAATAAAAAAAATATGCCGAGCACGACCCTCCTCTGCGATCGACCCCGAAGTACTCGTACAAAAAATACAACCGTTCTGAAATTTTAACATTGTTATTCTATACTTCAATGTTTAAAAAAAACAGAATAGAAAAAGCAAACTTAAGCATTGGTTAGGAATTCAAAAACCTAACGGGTGTCATCTATATGACAAAAAAGACGCTTACTTTATCAAGATAAGTAACGACTTCAATAGCCCAGTTGGCAGAGACAACAGAGATGAACTCCTAGAGGTCTGAGGTACAAGTCCTGCTTGTCTTAGCAAAATTTATTTAAATACTTACTCTTAACTATTTAAAACGTTATAAATCCTTAATTTAAATGTAGTATGATATTCATATTGCTTTTAAAAAAATAATATATATAAATGTTATATAAATAAACTATATAAACATTTATATCATTTTGCGAATAATTAAAGTCTAAAATGTTATTAAAAGATAAAAACCAATCTTAAATTTGAATAAAGCTGTACCCGCTTTTCTCATATTTAATTTAAAATTATTTGAATTGCAAAATACCTGAATTTTTAACTTTTTACTTAAAACGGTAAATGAAAGTACCTTTAAAATTATGTCGTAAGCTTTCAATTTCATTATGATTTTTTATATCAATCACTAAGAGAAATAATACGAAATTTATCATAAATTAACATATATACGTTTTTAAATAAATAGTGAATGAAAAATAAATCAATGCGGACAAGTATTCGGTCCAGCTTTTGTCATTCTATATTTTTTTTAAATGTAAAAAACTTTTACATGGCTATAAAAGTTTATATACATTGTTACCATATTCTATGTTATATTTCATGTAAGTGATTTTGTGGTTTGTTGTTTTGCCATAAAGCGTAAAACATAGTTTACTGTCTTTTAAGTAATACAAGTCAATTATTAACTTAAATATCTATATGAGTAATTCATTGTGAAACTATTAGTAACTGATAAGAAATACTGAATTAAGACCAATTGTTCACAGCTTGCTATGACCCTGAATAAACTTGACCGGGTATATTTATATATATATATATATATATAAATATACAAATTTGAGATATTTTATATTATAAATGTTCTACATTCCTACAAACAAACTACTTTTACAATAAGAAATTAACAGTTAACAAGAATGTCATAGTCAGTACGAAACCATTAAAATAAAAAAAATATTTTAAATTAAGTAAACATTTCATTTTAACGTACCATGTTTGTGATCTGTCTAACACTCCTTATATCTGTGATATTAACTTTTATTTAGCTAAAAAATATCGTTTTCACTTGTTCATTAGATCCGTGACTATTTGGAGCCGATTGAGATACTGGCGTCTCTGCTGGCCGCCATCGCTCATGATATGGACCACCCTGGCGTGAACCAGCCCTTCCTGATCGCGACTTCCAACCATCTCGCTGCTCTCTACCAAGTAAGTAATGTTGTTCTTATTCTAATATGTTTATTTACTTACCATTACTTTATTTAGTACCATGTTATTGATCAATTAATTTTGTTATTTTTTTCTTAAGATACATTTGAATAAATCTGGTAGTAGTTTTTTTTATTTCTTAGAGTTCCAAAAGAGATAAAAATTTCATAATATAATTTTTTAATATATTTAAAGTTCGAACTAAACTTGTTACGTTAATGAATAAGTTTTAAAAAAAGTAAAAATATAATGAAATAGTATTCGCCTAACACGTTCTCAGATAAGAGTAGTAAATGCACATTTTAGCAACGAGACCAACGAGATCACTAATCAAGTGTGTATAAATAATTAAAAAAATCTTTGATTGGTTACAATAATTTGCTAAAGTGCTTTCGGAATAAAAACCTCAACGATTTTTCATCAAAAAGTAACCTCGATACTGCGTGCAAAGCTGAATGTGTCAGCACATTCAGGTTCTATACTTGAAAAGAAAACAATATCTTTATATGAAACCAGCAGTAAATGGGTAAATATGTTACTTGGAAACAGTATACTCCCGATGTGGCCACTAATAACAACTAGATATTAGAGAACTAACTGGCTAATTAACCGAGGAAACACCGGTTTATTATTAAGAGTACTAATACCGTTTGGCTAACACGGCCTCTGGACACTTATTCTACAAGCTCTTTTTAAACTTATAATTAAGGCGGGGTGCTGGCATAGTGTACTCGTTAATATACCATTTAATATATTCTTAACTATATTAAATGGTATATTAACCGATAGAGTCATATATCATGACTTATGGCTTTTAAATGAACTCGAGTGTTTTTAACATTCATTAAGTTTTATATCATCTTGAGTTGTTTTTGTGTAATATAGAAATATTATTTTGTATATACAAATAATATTAAACTCTATCGGTATTGACGTATACCGGTCCATTTCTATATCTGGCGGTCTCCTCCGATTTCCGTCACAATTATCAATCTTGCTAACCGATGACAAGAAATATATGACAAATATAGAAACACATTAGATATTGTGTAGGCGTACCGACATTGGGTCTAGTGCTTACAATCATAAGAGTAGTGCCCACTCGCACTTGCGCGTTATAAATTATGATTACATACTAATAAAAACTAATTTAAAAATTTAGAGATTTGACGTTTGAATCTTCCATGACGTTTCAACTCAATTCTTTTAACGCTAACGGAAATTTAAAAAAATGTTTTTTCAGTATAACGTTGTTGTCATATAATATATATTTTTTTGAAAAGCACTTGAACAATTCGTCAAAACTAGCAACTATACCGTACTAGAACTACTTCCCAACACGTAACTGACCTATGATTAGGCTGTCAAAGGCGTGTAATCATCATCGCTGCACGGGAAACGTTCTGAAATATTAATTACTACCTGTTGTCAGATTTTGGACGTTTTTCACTTGAATTGTCTAAGCAAAACATTCGTAATATTATTGATTCTATAATATAACTGTGTATATCTTTAAATATTAATATATGTTACAAAAGAAGTAAAGTAATTAAATTAAAATTAAAATACAACCATTAAATATACATTTGATTTTAATGAAGCTTATGATGAAGCAGAAAATTTATATTTTTTTGTATAAAATTGACCTTTTATAAGAGTTAATTACAAACTGCTCGAGGCGATTGATCAAATAATACAACTTCAAATATTATATACATTTTACTAAATAATATGGACTCCACAGTTTTACAAGTGTGCTTCACGTAGTTTCAATGAGAAAGACAATGATATTTAAATGATTTCTATCTTAATATTGCCACGAAAGTACAATAATAAAGTTGATATAATTTAGTTCCATAGCGCTCGTACAATATACATTAATAAAAAAAATCAAATATTCAATATTCTAACTTGAGTCTATCTTTATATTTTTATCCTTACCGTCTTAAATGACACTTTATTTACGTCTATTGTAGACGAAAAGTAATATATTGGGAATTAATATGTCGTTAGCTTTTTCCTTTCATTGTCGTTATATTTTTATCCTTTTAACGTAAAGTTGTATGTAAGATATAAGTGTATTTATTTTATTACTCTTTATAAAAAAGTAAAACTATCAACTGTGGTAATCTAATTAACAACTAAGTTGTATCACGATGAACTTAAAGTTATTCTCGGTCAAGTGAGCTTGTTAAAGATGCACAAAAATTCTTTATTATAGCTTACTTCTTAGGATTCTTACTTCTGGTTTTTTGGACTTTTTGGACGTTAACGTTTTTCATTACTAGTGTTAATATTCAATTGTATAATAGTTTATTTTTATAAATTGACACTGAAAATAATAAAATATTTGCATTTATATAAAACATTTTAAAAATTAACCCAAATCAATTCATTTTATCGTAGTAAGTAATATTTGTTGTGGAATAGAATATTTGATGAAGACCATTACGTTTTAGAATGAAGCTTCATGTAACTGGCACCTCTTCATTAATATCATTACAAAGCCAACGTCAGTCAGGAACACAATATCACACAATCATTGCTACCGAGCTATAAGTCGAATATCATATTTTACATTCGTGAAATTCGTTTTAAAGATTAAAATATGAATAGCATTTTTAAATGTTATATTTATTCTTTACTATCTCTTACCAATGATTTAATTACAATAATGGATCGTATATTGTTTGTGAATTGTTTTTTATTAATTATTATTTATATTTAATAATATTTTTATTGAAATTGTAGATGTGGCTTGTGTCAAAAATATTTTTTTAAATAAAAATCAATATGGTGCACTGTATATACTATGATAAATATTTTCATATTTAACGTAGATTCATCGTAATGGAATATTGGTTTGGAAAATTATAACACGAGCAGGTTTACAAGACTATATCGAGGTATGGAGCGGTCCTTGAGGTGACTTATTGGAACGGAAATTAAAGGGGGAACTAATATTGGTCTACGGTACCTTTGTCAAAAATATTTGGGTTTAATATAGGCCAGGTAAGTGATGGGTTAACGTTTATATCAATCAACGTCTCTTTAATAAACTTCTTAGTGGATAATTCAAATTATTGGATCATATTTTCAATTGCAACGGTTTGTTATAAAAAGCTGCGAAAAAAACGTTATAATTATTTGAATTACTCTTCATGAAATTTATATTTTCATTAAGAGACTCGATGAAACAGAAAAAACTAAAGTAATTATACGAAAGTATTAAAGGGTGTTATAAGTTTATCGTGTGTATTTGTTTCTTACTGTGGCATAGCTCTCCCAGAGATGTATCTATTTAAGTGTGATTTTTTGATAAAAATCCTTGTCTGTCGATGTGATTTTTATTACATTTTATAATTCTAAATGTTGGTCAACTGGTTCTTAGGTTTTTTAATTATATTATATTAGTTAATGAAAATCATTTTCAACCAAAGTTTTATCTACACGTAACATTTGTTTCAAAAATCTATTTTCAATTTAAAACCGTGAACAATATAAATGAAAAAATCCTGAAACTAACTGTTAAACATTTTCAACAGCGCAATAATGATTCCCTTAAAATATATACTAATGTGCTATTCTATATATTTAAACATAACCTTTTAAAATAGACAGTTATTTGATGGAAACTTAATTGCTGTTAATATTACGAATAGATATTATATTATAGTAATATCATTAAATTATTTTTACAATGTATGCTTAGTCACTTTATTTAAACTGTACTTTACTAAACTAGATAATTGCAGTTAATTCATAATATATAATGACATATTAGATATAACATTCTAGACTGCGCTGTGATTAAAGCTATTATAGACGGACAGATGTCCAACGCTCGCAATTTTTTGTGATTTTTTCATATTATGACGATTTTCATACCCTTGTCCGAGAATTGATACAAAATTTCGTCTTTTATATAAGTTATAAATAATTATTAATAATACAATAAAGATTTTGACGATTTTTTTTGACGATTTTCACTATACACGATAATGTTACATATTAGGAGACTTGAAATTAAATTAAAAATATAACAATGTATATAAAGAATAATAAAGTTTACCTCCTTAAAAACTTAACTAATATTCCCTTTATAAAATAGAGTAAGGTATTATAGAAACAGGATTGTATTAAAAAGTATTATGATACGATTATAGTTTATTAATCAACGAACTCACAAAGTAAATAATTAACTTGTCGATTATTTTTCTATAATTTCTTTGAAAGTATGTCAGAGATGAAAGTCACCACTTTAATATAATAACTTACTTTAATATATTATTTTATTACTTACATTTATGTAAATTCTCAAGCTTCTTCGAATGAAGAAAAAATAAGACCCTTTTCTCAAGTTTCTTACAATTCCTGGTATTTGATATTGAAAAGACAAGAAAAAAATATGAGGTTAAGTCAGTATCATTCAATTCATTACTAAAATCCCATCACCAGAACACATCAGTGCTGGAGAACCACCACTGGCGCTCAGCCATGAGCTGCATCATCGAGAGCGGACTGCTGGATAATCACAACATTCGTCCAGTTCTCGAGAGGCAGATCAGCTCGCTCATCCTGGCCACGGACATCACCCGCCAGCAAGAATTCCTAAACCAGTTTAAGGTGAGAAGTTTGTAGAGATATTTATCTAAGTGACGGAGGCTCTGACAAAGCGCAAAATACCTTTACCAGGTGAGCTTTGTACGTGGTTTGTTATTTCTTGTATTACAGGTTGTCTGTTTGTTGTAATTGTTGTTTCTGATTCGCGTGTACTTCTATACAGGAACTCCACTAACTTTATTCTATGCTTTTAATAATGATATTCCGAATACAGTTTTTTTAAAGTCTCCGAGTCGTATAGTAAAACATATAAAGTTGTTTTGTTTAATTGAATAATACTATTAGGATTTTAATATCTATAGTTTTAAATTCTTTCATATTAAGAACTTAGAAACTTCAGCTTCATAAGTGCGGTTAATTAAAAACGAGGTAAAGACAGCCTCATCAGCAGTATCTAACTCCCTTGAAATTGCATCCTTTATGAACATTTTCATGAAGCTCAAAAAAACGTTAAAATTGAATATTTATAACGGAGTAATTTCCAATCTATATAACCTCAATCTGCTATGCATTGCGTTATACATTTACATGGCATACGGTCAAGAGATATACCATCGTGTACCTTTTACTAAGGCGGTAGCAATTCGAAATATAAGTACGTATTATCATATAGTATACATAGTATATCATTATCACATAGTATACATGGTATATCATTATCACGTAGTATACATAGTTTCACCTACAAATAGAAAAATAACTGTTCTAAAAGAATGAAATGTAGGTATATCCTTAAATAATTGGTGGCCTACCATTACTGTATGTTGAATTATATTTTATTATTTTCGTGAGCTGTCTCAAGAGTAATTCTTGGCACCCATTTTTCTTTACATAGTTAATAAACATTTGTAATTAATGAGTCGAATTTCCGAATAAAGTATATTAGTACAAAGTATTTTAATATAGTAAGATGTAATAGATATTTCAGAGTTGATGGCATTAAGAGTTGAGAGAGCAAGTTGATACAAGGTTAAAACGTAAATGCTAAGAAACTAAGGAAGTTCATTGCATTTAACGAAAATGATTTATACAATATTTATAAAACGAAATCTATTATAAAATAATAAGTGTACTTAAAAAATAAAAACATTGATTAATTATTTCATATCTTTTTTCAATGAAAATTTATTTATCAATATTAAAATTTATTTAAAATACATACTAATATATAAAGCAGAAGAGTTTGTTTGTTTCTTTGAACGTGATAATCTCAGGAACTACTGGACCGATTTGGAAAATTCTTTCAGTGTAAGATGTCCGTTTATCGAGGAGTTCTATAGGAGTGCTATATGTAACATCACGCTAAGATTATAACATTATTTATTGCTGCTTCTCCCCTATATATAGGCCAAAACGTTGCGAAAACGGCAAAGTTTAGAGCTTTCCTTGCGGGCGCTGAGTAAAAATCTACTACTGCAAAATTGTTCCCCTCTAAAAGTTCTAAAAGAAAGTCCGCGATAGCATATATCTAGCTTTTTAAGATTAACCCACTATAACCAATTTTATGGTTACTAAGCTTATGTACGCAGCTTATCTACTAAGCTTATGTGCTACACCTATGTACTCAGCTTATGTACTAAACTTATGTACTAAGCTTATGTACTTGGCTAATGTACTAAGCTTATGTACGCGTCCTATTTACTTAGCTTATGTACGCGTCTTATTTACTTAGCTTATGTACGCAGCTTATTTACTAAGCTTATGTACTACGCTTATGTACTTGCCTTATGTACTCAGCTTATGTACTAAGCTTATGTACTTGGCTATTGTACTAAGCTTATGTACGCGTCTTATTTACTAAGCTTATGTACGCAGCTTATTTACTAAGCTTATGTACGCAGCTTCTTTACTAAGCTTATGTGCTAAGTTTACATTTTATAGGTACATACTAAGCTTATTTGCTGTGGTACATAGCTAAGTACCACAGCAAATAAGTACATAATGTTATGTTAGTACATACAAGTACATAATGTTAGTATATACAAGTACATAATGTATAAATAAAGCTTATTAACCTTACTTGCTTATGTACTAAGCCTTCGGAATATCGGAATATCAGATGGAAATTTTTGTCGATATGTAGGTATGTGGTCCGGCTTCCACGAAAAAAATACTGAACAAGCGCAAGTGTTGTGTTTATCAATGTCACCTTGCCATAAAGTAACTATTATATAGGTTGATAGAGTTTAAAGCCAACACCATATTATTTTAATCATGAGATTTATGGGAGCTGACGAAGTCACTGGCATCAGCTAGTTAATTTATATTCCTGAAAACTATCACTATACAATACATATTATTTGATGAAGTACATTTTAAATATTATTGAAATACTCTTAATATTAGGTTTATTTACTTTATAGGTTTGATTTAACGCGACACGGATCACAAATGCCTTTCAAATCCCTTCACTAACAAATATTACCTAATCTGTAATAAAAAGACAAGTATTATCATTCAATTTAATTTCCAAAAACCTTATTTTATTTTATAGGGACCCTTAAAAACTCTGAATAAATATTGTATATGCAAAAAGAGCGGTCTATCTATCTGATATATCAAAGCACAGCACAAACCGCCGCTAGGAACTTGAAATGTAGACTGTCGGTTCCTTTTGTGATTCTCTCCCTAAAGTGGTTTAGGTAGGGGATGGAAATTTATTTTCGATATAAGAAACTTAATATGTCTTATATTGTAACCTAAAGCAAGTACTTTGAAGAAATCTATTGAATTATTGTGTGTCCTGTTTATTGGAATTCCTAATGACAACTAATGTGTGTTAAATACCGTTTTTTAATTTAATTTAGAATAGGACTTGTTAAATGATTCCCAATACCTATCTATTTTCACGTAATTCACCTTGTCTGTAATAATATTAAATAATCATGTTTCGCAATTCGTAGAGCTCATTTAACTTTTGTGTTTATAAAATAATATTCTATCTACTTTAATTACGGTGAGTTCGTTACGGTAAAGAAAGGCTTAACGTTTACTGCTCAAGCCTATTAAATAAACAATCGTAAGAAAAAAATAATAAATACCGCCTATATTATTTACTGCTTCAAGGAATTACAAAATTACAGGAAATTTTAAAGGACATTTACGTTCTGTTCTATATTGTTCCCGGACCCCAGCTTCCTTTAGTTATTTCCATACTGACTATTATATAATGACTTCACTCACTGACTGACGTCGTACTCAACAATTAACTACTTAACTACACATACTATTAAAGCTTTTGGATATTATTTAATTTTAATGAGGTTTAAAGTTAGATAAAAATGTGTTATTTCTACTTACTCAAATATTTAAAATTAATTTAGTCGTAGGCAAATATATATTAAAGTTTATAACATTATAATTCATGTTTAAAAGAATACAATATTTTATAAAACAGAAGGTGTGTTCAGTTTCAGTAGTACCGTAATTGAGGTAAAAATCCAATCGATACTACAGTCTAGAAGATAAATACTGAATATATAGATATTGTAATTATAAAACTAGTTTGTTCGCTGTATTGGCTAAAAATGTAATATATTAATGTAGAGAAAGAAATATTATTTGTTGTACTTTTATTAAACGTTATTTTTCTTTCAAAGTCGTAATTCTAATAGTGATGTATTAAATTTCAACAACATTGGACGCAAGGTCACTGCGTTTATTGTTGTTTCTGTTTCATAGTTAACAACTAGGAACTTTTATGGCATTTTACAAGAAATTGTTATGAAATATTACAGCAAAACTATTTCTGGAAGCTATGAGTGCTGTCTGAGTAAAAGTTAACTAAGGAGATCCAGGAACTCGCAATTTTTGCACTCCAATTAAAACAAGCGGCAACTGTCTCACTCGCTGGTATGTGCTCCGTAACGAGTTAGTGTTTCTCAAAATAAAATTAAACAATAATAACCGTCTTGTTAAACTTGACAATTCAATTTTAACAAGACAGTTATTAAATACTTGGGACATTTGATTCTCATATATCATCTCCAAGTTTAAAGATAATATTTGACGACGAGTCCTTAAATCGTCTCACTAGTGTTGTAATTATATAGTATCTACATAATTAATTTATTTTCGAATAAATGTCTGTTAAATAGAATCGAATTCATGATATCGATGTTTTAACAGACAGAAGAAAGAAAAAAACTCAGTTTTCGAAAAGAGTTATAGTATTTAAATTGTCTTTAATATATATCTGAGTCTAGACAAGTGGCAACGTCGCTAGTCTAGTCTAGTGACAAATTATTTACATGGTGGACGAAGTCAATTCTAGCCTACTATGAAATTCTACCGTTTAGACTGTTACTGTGTATGGTGTGAGGGTACTTACAGAGTTACAGTACAGGTACCCTGCCGAGGGTATCTGTACTGTAACACGGGTATACACATATTGTTAGATATTCAACGTGGCTTTAAACTGTTTGAGTATATTCCTGATATCCTTCGTGTAACTCCAACATTATATATTTAAAAAATCTGTATACATAAAATAATGTGTATATAGAATTTATACAAACTATTTAACATCGTGCATTTAACATACAGAAAATATTAAATAAACTAATAAATAATATTATATTATATCATAATTCCAAAATGCGTTTGAGTACAAAAATAAAATAATGTATTTTAAATACCAATCACTAGATAAATAACTCTAACTGAAAACAAGATTACAACAGGTACAGTCAGACTTGTTATATAGATATCAGAATATAATATATATATATATTTAAGATGATAAATCTCTTGACAAGGAAATTTTTCCTTTTTTTTTTAGGTCTTTTTGTGTGGTAAATAAACTTGTATATGGTTTAGAAAAATTGTCACCAAGGTTTAAACGCATTGCGGGCGAAGAGCCAGTACCTACCATATCCATGTAAAACAGGCCGCGTAGCATTGACAAATTGAACTGCAGTGCTTCGAGCGGACCCTCGCCGTTGCTGTTACTAACTGATATTTGTATTGCGAGATATATTTTTCATTCCGTTAAAATAAACTAAAGAATACATCAAGTACGCTGTATTTCAAGCGCTGTTTAAAACAATATATTTCTTTATTTTTAATGTATACTAACTGTATGTAACTAAACAGAATCTTAATTATATAAATAAATATATACATTATTATAATTCTAGTTTTTAATACTAATCGTTAAAAGTAAAAATTCAAATGAAGTTTTTAATGAAAGTCGGCTCTCCTTTGCATAATCTGCATATTAAATTGGTGAGCAATTTCGCTGACCGATTTGAGTCCTTGAATATTAGTGCATCAGTGCCTGTCACAACAAGGACTTCGGCCATCAAAATTAATCGGACGGTTTAACTGTTATTTGAAAACGGTATAAATGTAACTCCTTTCTGAATCTGTACAGAAAGTTCGATAAAAATTAAATTTATCTGGACTAACTTACTCAAAAAAAAAACGAATTCATCATTATTACGTCTGGCTGAAAGTAACTTAGGATATAATTTTTTTTTACCTTAATGAAGAGGTTTATTAAAAACTAAACTATTCACTACACTCATGAATTCTCTGATTCAGCTAAAGTTCTAAAACCCATACAACTAGTGCCTACTTGAGACATTTCAGTGGAGATGAATCTTGTTACGAGATGAATTTGAATAATTATCAAAAGCTCAACTATCTCTTTAGTTCCTATATTCAGATGGTACGAGTAACTAAAAACGCGAGCAAAGTATACATTTTAACCACTAAAAATAATATATTCCTAACAAAGACGTTGAATTTTATTTATGAAAATAAAAACAAGGAAGTCTTATGAACAAAAATATTGATTCGTTAAATTTGAAAATCTGTAATGTTTTCTTGTATTTTATATGTTTTTATACCTTTGAAAGTGCGTATATTATAAAATATATCTAACGTAGCAAAGAGGAACACCAATTAGTAGGAAACCTCTTGCTCGAGGGTCTGTAACACGATCTTTTATGGTTCTGCTTATGAAATCTCATCCCTCTAAACTTGTCCTGCATTTTGAAAAATAATTGGCACATGACGAGATATTTATTTCAGAGACTGTATTTCAGAATATAAATATATAAAGTCAACACCGACATTTCTTAGACGATTTTGATAATATAGTAGAACTGGAATTGAATTGTTGTTTTTAATATTGTTTTTTTTTGAATATCGATACCAAAATGGTTGGATCTAAAACTTTTCAGTATTACCATGGTATATTTTTTTTACCATACTCTTCACTTATTCTCAAACAAAACTAGTTCACATATGTACCTACATTACAATTGTAAACACAATTTTGTGGAAAAACAAAGGAAAGAGGTTAATATCTATTTAACAATCGGTTCTTTTAAACAAAGAACTAGCTAAATATAAAATATTTACCATATAAATATTATATGTTGTTTTTTTTTTTTATTAACGGAATAATTATAATAAGTTTATAATCAACCAAATTTCTTTATATCACCTCAAAACATTTTCAATGGACTCAAATCTTAATGTAGTATTTTAATTCAAACCTATAGTTTAAAACTCCTTAAACTTTGTGAATAGACACATTTAGTATTTTTTTTTTTGCAATAAAAGTAAATAATTTATTAAAAATTGATTAATATATTTGATTTTTATTTAATTATAAAAAAAGGGGTAAAAATTTATCAAGAAGCATCCTAATTTATTTTTTTTCAAATATATCAAATATATTGTATGTACCTTGAAAGTAACTGGAGTGTATGGTAAAGTTTAATTTCTGACGCGTATGTACTCGTACTCGCATTGTTGTAGATTTTACTTACATTCAATCTCACCGAGTGCTCGGGATTAATTTTTTAATCAGTAAATGTACCCCGATCCCGATTCCCGGCTATCAAAAACATTTACTTGAAAATGCAGACATGCATTGTTCTTCTAACAACGTTTTCTTATTGGCTTTAATAGCTTTTAGTCCTTTTCTTCTTTTTGTATAAAAATACAAACAAACTTTAATTCTGTTAAGCCCTTTTTGAGGTTGAATTCTCAAAAGCCGCTCTTAGCACTCGAAGCATAAAGAAAATATAATTAACATTTCAAGACGGCCCAGAGCGATTTGGGCTGTGCGTCCATAGATCAGTCTGTCTGGTCGTCTTTTATTAAAGCCTTTACTTATAATTTACAAATTGTAAAAGACAATAGAGATACATTCAATGTAATTTTTCATTTTAATTATAGTTGAAATCAACACAAAATAATATTATTTTCCATTACGTTAATAACATTGTTGAGGTATCACAGATATGACGTATGAGTATACTACGTGATTATATTTACTAATTACTAAATAACATTCTATGAAATCAATCAAACTAACCGGGATAATAAACACTGATTTAAATCATCTAATTAGTGATTGTTAATGATGTAGTTTTGCATTTAAATAAATCAAAAAGTTATTTTATATATCACTGGCATTATTCAATCAAATAATCAGAAATAAAATTGTTTTCAGATTGTATTTTTGATAGATTTTTGGTAAATTAATATTATATATCGTAGGTTTTATATAAAATAAAGAACAGTTTAATTTTTATATAACGTTAGGAGATTTTAGTTAACATTAGTTTGGTTTCATTTAATAAAAGTTTTATTTACTTAGTTACTTGGTGTTTGGTAAAAGGTGATGAGAGTGGTATTACCATATAAATAAATCATAGAACCAACCTTTTTTTTATTAATTGTTTTAAATATGGAAGTCTTTCTATATTGCGTTTATTTGTTAATAGAATGAAATATATGTTGTAAATATTTTGTACAGTATATTGTTATTGAAGTTACGAAGCTTTGATCATATTTTGAAAATTCTATTTCTATTCAATATTGTATGAAGCGTACAGAAGAGCTATGCACAAAACATTTTCCTTAAAAAATTCAACCAAATCTACATACAATATTCACATTTATAAATATATTTTTATATCTCAATATGTATAAATTTACCCATATTTACAATCTACATTAAAGTACGTTATTATTTCAGACTACTACGTTTCGTATACTCAGATATTAAAATACCAAAAAAAAAAATCAACAAAATCAGTCCAGCAGTTTGGTTCTATTGTAATTTCAACCCAAACCCATTTGCGTTTTCCGGGAAATTATTGAAAATTACTAAGATGTAAGCACTTGTAGTTTTTGATTGTTGTGAGATCAAAAGAACACACTAATGTTTGATAAATATGGTGTGTTATTCGTACAAGTATAGGAAACGTAAATATTTTTTTATGTTTTTTCTTTTTTATATCTTTGTTGCTTCATAACAATTATAATTTTTAAAATACACTTGTACAATTAGGTTTTATTGAATCTTTTATAAAAGATCTGAATAAAAAGTAATGTTATACAAATGCGTTTGCTTTATTTTGTTTTTTTTTATTTTTTTAAAATTTTCTTTATTATATATATTTTCAAACAATGAGTAATATTTATTTTTACCATCACCTTAAAATTAAATGCAAAGTTATAGACACGTCACATACATTTTAGATAAAAGTCAAATTTCCTGCGTTTAATATCTCATATTTCTAATAATGAGATTGCTCGAAATGGTTGCCGTCACTTGAAACACTTTATTTTGAATTGAAATGACGTCACATGTTACAATAATTACAGTTTGATTTAGTTTCAAATTAAACTACGGTAGAATTGGATTTTGCCTATTTAGTTCCTCGCGTTCCTTTTTTAAAATACTTGTTAGTACAAATGTACCGTAATGTTATACAAATGTAATGTAATGTTATACAATATATATATATATATATATATATTATATATATACCTATACAATATATATTCTAACATTAAAGTATAATTGTGTTTCATAAAACCAGATATTATCCTATTTTAAAATAATTTTAATTACTTTGGAATACGTTGATTCATAAACAACGGTTTGGTTTGTTATTTCGTTCAGACAAACCATTTAAAACCTAAATAATAAATTCTTAGAATCATATTTTTTAAGTGATTTAAGATCTTAAAAATTGTTTTCATCGCGCCACATATAAGTGTTCAAAGTTACCTAACTAACGTCATAACGTAATAAAAATAATATCGACGTTGAATATTCTAATCTAACTGTTTATCCAATTATAATTATTATGCATGGATATGTACGTTGAAATAATTATATTATTCGATTAACCGCCAAACCAAGCAGATACAATATTGGTTTGCTAATTAAGTTTATTAAGATTTAAGAGGAAATATCAGCTATCGATTCCCTGGAGGTAAAGACTAATATCCAGTTGCAATTTACTACTTTTAGAAAGTTGCACACGTCCTTCATCAAAACTTTCTACGTATGCACCATCGCCCCCTGGGGTCCAGGATGACGCAGGTTAATATGTGTGTCATTTGTTGAAGGTCCATACAGTTAGTACCGTGCTGCCTTGCCTAATGTTTGCGAACCTTAACAACAATTAATATTGTTTAACGCGTAGATTAGATCGCCTTAACAAAGCAAGTCCATTACGTGGTCCGGCTGGTTCACTTTGTAACCGGCGCGTACGGTATGTACAATTAACTTTAGTGTTATAATTTATAAATCATCAGGCTAACATCTAAAATGTTGTTTCTATCATATTATTATATTCATTTTGCTTTAAATAAATGTTCGTATATAATATACACTTCATAAACGTATTTCCGTGAAGGCGCAAGCTGCTTAAATTGAACGAACGAATTGAGGCTTGTAGTTAACGCTATTATCTTGGCAACGATGACGTCATCACTTCGCTCCACAGTCTATAAAAATATGTGAAAACATTACTCCTTTTTTTTTACAAGCTTTTATTAAACATATGTGTTAGGTGAGTCCAAGATGATAATATTATATTATTAATTATTGAAATATGTTCCAACCGGCCGCGGGTAATGGTGGAGGCTTACCTCATTTATTAGTACGATTTTACATATTTCTTATAAATTTTTCGTCATGGTTTAAAAAATAAGCAAATGGTTTTTGTTTTTTGGATTATAGCTTAAAATAATAATTTTTAATACATTTAAATTTCGTTTCTTAGTATTATTAAATGAAATAGATGTAATAAAATATAAGAGCATCATTAGTTATTATGTAATTTTAATTTAGACTTTATTTGTAAGATTGAGTAAAAAGATGAAATTTTCATTAGTTTTAGTATTTTTAATAAAAATAAGAATTTAGCTTATGTATATAATTTTTTATTTGAATAATATTATTAAGAAGCTAGGCTAGCTAGGGGGGGGGGGGGTGGAAGATGGATAGAAGGGGGGAAAGGGGAGGGTTAGGGTTCTCAAATTCACTTCACGTAAAGCAGTTGTAATAGCTACTCATTCTCTGTGAGAGATTGGTGCTATCCCGGTCGAGAGAGAAGTATGACAGTTGAAATCGATCCAGTCCTCCTACTCCTACCCGCACCACATTATATACTACGTATTAATATATTGTTATGTATTATAATTTTTTTTATAAATTATTCCCATCGAAAATAAAAAAAATGTTTTGTGCCATAATTACAATACAACCAAACCATTGGACGTATTCTAAATGAAACTCGTGCTCATGGTGTGATATTTGAATTAATTAGTAGGGAGCTTGTAACTATAACTACAATAAAATTAAATATCTATATATTTGTATGTATTTTTAGTTAGGACATCTTATTACCTTTGGGTGAGAAAGAAGACAAAAAGTCTGGCAACAGCTAATAATTAAAAATAAAAACCTAATTAAAGAATATTCTTAATATAAAATAAAACATCCCGTTGTACGTTTAATAATATACTATTTGGAGCCGTCTGCCCAAACAAAAAAAATAATGAGCTACCGATTCGATCATTTTTCTGTAAGGCTTAACGTTTTCAATACCTATTTAATGAAAATCTATTTGACTCGTTAACGAGCTATTAAGAATATAACAGATATACCCGGCTTAAAATATCATAACAAAATATTGATTCATCTCTGAGGAACGACGATAATGACAAAATGTCCTTAAAATTCTCGGATTCCCGGAAATTAACTATCGATATCTTTTAAAATGACGATCCCCGTCAAGTTGTCTTAACATTAAATTATTTATAAACCAGGATGGTTCAAATGAAGTACCACAGTCGTATGCAGTTGTTTATATACTTAGTAGCTGTCGAGAGAGAGTTAGATGGACTACGGGACACGTTCGAAACATTAGTTTCAAGACTGATGAAACTCGACCAAGACACTTGACACTATTCGCATTTTACCAGTGTACAATGTATCTTTAAAATATGTAATATAATATAATATAAATGGCTCTTTGTAATGAAGAATACAAGGGTCACAGTGTAATCACGTTTGTAATGTTTCTCAATAATTCATCAAATACAATAATCATGTTTCAAATAATTCTCATAGTTTCTTCTTCTGGTTACGTTTTCTCATGTTTTCCTCTTCCATTAGCTTCTTTTTCCTTCTAGTCTCTTTACTCATTTCATTCATATGTCCTCATTCACACAATCCATCCACTTCTTTCTCCACCTCTTGTCACATATCCATGTCTGATCTAGTCACGTGACTTAGTTTCACATGTTAAAAATATTAATTAGCCTGTTCAAACAGGAAACGAAAAAAATGACTCCGTAGGTCTGTTAGTGTAGTTATATATTTTATCAGTGACACAGTCTACAGTAGTGTAACTGAGACTGAGAGTTTTGCGGACGGCCGATAACAAATATTGACTTCGAGGCTACACCACCTTGTTTATAGTTGGATGTTAGTGCCTCACTATACGTTTACCTTCATTGTTTGTTTTCATTGTAGCTGCGGTGAAAATATTAATAAACACAAATTCGACATTCTCGTCAATATTGCAAAAAAAAATTGAAAAAGAAATAAATGCACTACAATAAAGGTTTTGATATATTCTACTAGTTTCTTATTTCTTTATATTTAATCACAGAAAAGATGAAGGCAACGTAAAAGGCAAATAAGTTTTTAAAGAACAATCAAATATCCGGTCACAATATCCAGTCTCATAATAAAATGAAATAAGCTCTGAGGCAAAACAAGTCAAGTGCAATCTTAGATGACATCCAATTTAAAGAAGCTAATATAAAATACAGCTCAAACAAAAACATATAACAAAAAACAACAACTTTACAAGTTGAAAGAACCGACGAGTACGTGTTCGTTTGAAAAAAAATACAATAACGACGAATATTATGTTAAACGTAACGATACCTGCTCCTTTTAATAATATATAATTGCGTCTAATTTTGATACTTTTAAATATCATACAAATATATAAAAGTCATATTCGGCTATTACCAAACAAAAAAAAAGTATACTTACTCGGAAAGTTTTTTTTTTTTATATAATATATATATGCTTCTAATTTACTCGAAATAAATAATTCATTAAATATATGACATCCCTTTAATTCGTCTATCAAAGATAAATATCGTCAAAGAAAATAAACTTAATTTATGGACTCCAACTAAACAATAACTTTACATAAAATGAATTCATGTAAATTTGATTCTCCAAGTATTTTCAATCCCGAAATAATAATAACTTGTTATGTCTTTAAAGAAATAACTGAATTTAAAATAAATATTATGTTCGTAACCAAAATGAAACAAACATATTATACCATTTAATAATTGGAAATAAATATTTACCCACATTATTAAAACTACCCTGCACTATTTATCGTTGCTGTATTGTACTGTATTTATCGTTGCTGTATTGTACTGTATTTATCGTTGCTGTATTGTACTGTATTTATCGTTGCTATTGGTTACCTATCTCATATAACTGATATGAGTCGTAATAAGCCTATTGAAGTTTATATTATTCAATACAATGTGAAAATAATAAATAATACACTTGTTACCTGGAAAGGAAAATATATAATATTACAATCGATAAATATAATTAAGTGCCAACATTGTATTTATTATAACAAATAAATTAATATTTATGGTTATTTTGTTGAAATGTTGTTTCGTATGTTATAGTTGGATGGGTTTAGGAAAACTGAAGTATATTTTTTTTTAAAGATTTTTAGGTTTGAATATCTGGCCTGTACTCATTCGATTATTAATTTCTAGATATTCAAATCTAAACGCTTTTATACATTGTTTTATTCTGACTGATCGTCTGTTTGTTCAGGGTATTCTTGGTTACTCTTTATCAAAATATGTAGAGTACAAATCAGTAAAATATTATAAGTAAATATAAATATATCATAAACGAGGAATTTTAGGGTTAATCTTTAAGGAATAAAAATCGATATCACAGCGTGTAATCGACCCGATTATCGGTGTAATATATTTATAGGCAGAAAATTTGATCGTCGAAAATTAGTACAGCGTTCAGCTATTAATATATTTAATGGAGATTATTTTTTTAAGTCTTAATTTAATCATGACTTAGCCGGTCTTGTAATGGTTTGCTTTTTAATCTTTACCTTCTAATATTTCTTTGTTAATTTATAAGTTTAATATTTAAAAAAAAATGTTACATATACTATAACAGGTTTGTAGTGACACTGTGGTATTTGAAATATATAAAGATAAGAATTTAGTAATATAGCCTTATACATTTTACAAACCTAATTAATGATCCACGTGAACAAATGCGGTCACTGACACAGTATAGCAAAATTTAAGTAGGCGCCAGATTTGTAAAGGAAGTATGATAATAATGGAACAGCTGTTACATCTACTCTGTGCCGCTGTGACGCTGTGGCGCCCTAAAAAGAGTTGTTTGCTCCGTGACCGTCTTTCAGTATCCTCTCGCACACACGCATCTTAAATTTCAGTTACACAAATTATAAAATAGCTAATATGCAACTAGGATATAAAACTTTGGCGAATAAACCTAAACACTAAATTTATCAATGTTGAATTCTACTTTCGTTTCATATAAAATATAATAAACAAAAATATATTTTTAATATTTTTTATTTCTGACGCAAATTCGTACACAAACTATATGTATGTAGTTTCAACAAATTTGCCTTAAATCTATTTAGAATTATCGGATAGAGACCGCACGAATTAAATGTATTGTTTGTCGTTAAACCATAAACAACACATTTATATTTGAATTAATAACTATTCGTTCAATAGATTGCAGTGTCATACTAATAAATCATTATTTATTATGAATCATCAGTAATATTTATAGAATTAATGAACTTATAATTTAAACAATAATAGAATTATAGAATTAACACTTTAACAAGTATTATGACAGCTACAATTTGTTTATGAAAATATGTTTCAGTGGTGTGCTCGATCAGTCGTATCTTAAGAAAGTGTCATAAGACTTAAGAATTAAATTATATTTTGAACAGTTCAAATATGGTTAGAGAAGAGATATTAAACATCGATAATTAATTTATTATGTGAAGTGATAAAAAAATATCAGATGGTGTTTTTCTATGAATTCAGAATATATTTACTGGTGTAATGTTCTAACGTGTAGGTATGTTAGTCTGTATTTTCCTAAAACTACTGGAATTACAAACTAAATTAATGATTGCACCCTGATCATCGCTGAAAGCTTGCGATATGGTACGATGTACACGATTACTATGGGCAATTTGTAACCATTTACCAATATTTATAAATATACATACATGTGTTGGAAGTATTGGCATATACGTTACACATGGCTCAGGCCGACACCAGGTCAGTCCGTGATTGGACGGTTAAATATCATAGAACGTTTAAGATTAATAATAGCCCTGGCCCTATTTCCTTTCACCAAGCCATCATCATTTAAGCCTAGACCAAAACCGGCAGATCAATTTAAAGGCAGTACCAACATTTTCAGTGGATGGTATTTTTAAATTTTGTCTATAATAATGCAACTAGCGAAGAATGCCTTCCTCGTATTTTATAAGACCTCCACGGGGCGCCCCTTACAGCAACTTGAAGATAGATGTCTAGAAATACACAATATTGTATTATATTACACTGTTATATACTTATACTTGTTATATACTTATAAATATAATATTATACTGTTGTAGTTGCCGTCCGTCTCTGTTCGTGTCCACTACACGAGGGCGTTACAGTTTAAACACATTAGTTAAGAAAATAATGATCGAACCAGAGAAAAATCACATAATCCAGATCTGTCATATTATTGTAAAAGTGACCTCCAATAAGAACTTTACAATAACTCTAATACATGCTTTTAAAGACCGTATATCAATAAATAAGCTTTTTTGTGCAAAAAAAAATCCAGAGGTTGGAAAAATAAAATACAATCTCCTTCTTCTACTATAACTTACAACAGCAATAACAATTTAAACTTTCTACTGACTGATAGACCCATTTCATTATACAATTTAAGCGACACTATCTCAACTAGCGTACACCGCATCGCATTTAGAAATGGATGTTAGTGAGTTAGTGCTCTCTGATTGATGGAGATTCCTACTCGCTGTTTTCAAGGATAAATAGTGCCGCTTAAATTGGATAATAAAATGAGCGCATAAAATAACGAGCTGAAACAAATATATATAAATCATAAACGTCTGTATTTTCTTAAGCGTACTTCAATTATTTTTTAAATTATTTAATTATATTAAAATAATTTTGGATTATTTTAGCAATAGTTAATTAGTTTTCAACATTTTAGATATAAAAGTTATATTGAAATAAACAGGTCACTTTCAGAATATTAAAGGAATTTATAAAACGGTTAATCTCGTCCTTGCAACTAAAGCCCGCTATCGTGTCAGTCTTTCAGTAATTAACTACTGCGTCTAGTTATTACCTGAAATAATTAGAATTAGATATTAATTGCCTCAACCGGCATCCAATATCAGAACTTATTTCACCTATAACATAATATAATGGAGATACTGTATTATATTTTTAAATATTAAATTACTTAGCTGATGGTTTAAATTTGCAGAGCTTTTACCGCGCGTCTTTGTTTATCAGACGGATACCTACAGATTAAATACTCCTTAGATAAAACAATTATATAACAATTTATATGTTTCGTAAATTCGATATCCTTATTAAATAGATAGATTGGAGCGATGTATGTAACTAAGTGAGCTCGGTTAATTATAATGGCCACTGCGGTTCGGTGTACCAGTGATTGCTTTGGTTTCGAACTTATTGGAAAATAATTGAATATAAATATCATTGCAATACAACAAGAAAGTTCTAAATGTGTTCGTCGTTTTTAAAAAAAACATTAAAATAATGAAATTGTTTTATAAAAATAATGACTTTTAATATAATACAAGTAACATGTTACTGAAACCTTCCTTCCCGAAGTCGTATTACGTAAAACAAAACGCAGAAGTCGAACTTGAAAAGTAAACAAGTTGCAGCAACTTCGTGACAAATAAATTTAACTCTAACTCTACAAGCTTTCTAAGAATCAAGGACTCGGCGAGTTATTGTCAAAGTTTGCACAATTAAGGTATTTTAATGTAATATCGATTGCACCCTGTTAGAGGTCACTAATGCCATTGTGCAGTTCTTATATTATGCATCGCTTAGTGCCTCCATGAACAACGCTCATCATTTATGAAAAGCTGTTAAGTTATTTTGAATGCTGACGTCACTAACAACGCTACCTATCTAGGTTGAGAAAAGTTTTATAAAAAATAAATATTAAGTACATGAAAGTTAATATTTTAAGTCAAAAAAGATTTTACATAATAAAGGTATTATTAATATTATTAGTTAAAATTTGCGTTTCATATCAAAATTAAAAATATACAAAATTAAATATTCAATTAATGTTAGTAGGTCTGTAACATTATTCTCTATGCACTTTCGCCATTTCATGGGCAATTCATTGACTTGTAAATATTGTGGAAGCCAGAATGAATGAAATCTCTGTAGGTGGTTTGAGCCACTTCATCGGAATCGCATCTTTTTCCTTGAAAGTATTTGCCTAAATTACGAAAAATTAATAGTAATCGGTTAGAAAAAGGTCCGGAGAGTATGGTTGGTACAGTAAGAGTACCAGTACCAGTCCATGGTACCAGACCAAGATAGCTGTTAAACAACCGATCTTTAACAGCTATTTTTTCCAGCATGATTTCCAATCACTGGCAACACAGCTCCGCCGTAATCGTCTGGTCAGGTCTTAAGAAGTTCATATGTCAAACTCCAACTCTAGACACACGTTCCAGTGCCTTTTTCGGGGTCAGCTTTCGTTTGTGCCATGATTGGCCAGTTATTGTGATGGTAAAGTAACGTAACGCAGCAGTCAATGCGGGTCTGGTGGGCGATTGTGTCGTGACTCAATTCATTCGGTACCTATTTCTCGACCTTTTTCATTTTTCCAATTTGTTTCAAGTGTATTGTTTTATGACTCACACCGAAGCCTGCTTTAGCTTTGACGTACTTTGAATTGAACATTTCAAACAACCAAACGCAAGATATTTGAGATCGATGTGGGCAGTCCATTGTAACGCTACATTTATTTGTCATGGACTTAATATGAAAACTAATCTCATATATTATATTGGTATCGGTTTCTTAAATAGTTTGTATTTTAAAATATAAAAATAATAGTATATTATAATATGTATTATTAATATACTTTTTTTTCTTTTATTTCAAACAACATATCTTCGAACCATATACACTTAGTGACATCATAATGTATCTCAGTGTCAAATTCGAAATAAATTCATTCATGACTTTTTGCAGTGCGGACACACTCCCCAATTTTACAAATATATATATACCATTATGTAATGTTCAATGTTAATATACATTGAATTCAATTAACACATTACAGGCTCAATGTAAAATTAAGTTTTTCATATGTTCACCGTCGTCTGAACGTGTATAACAAATAGCTCATGAGCTATTCAAAAGTATTACAAGGCTACGCGAACAATGCACTCATTATATTTTGGTTTTCTCTATTCATTCTCTGCTTTGGATATTTTTAAAGAGTAGGCAATCATTGTGAGTGTACAACATACAGACGCTGAAGACCACGTTTTATAAAGATAGATAAAAATTTCAGTAATATATAATTTTTATGAGCTTTCACGTCTTACTAAAAATATATACTCTTCTATTAAACAACGGAAGAGGTAATTTCATTAAAAACGTCATACAATATAACATATACAATAATTCGCTATTTACTATACATAAGTTGTAGTTATTGATATTATAGAATTTAGTATTTGAATAATATACAGTTATTATTTTAATTGCTATAAAAAATACTTTTTTAATGGTGAAAGTTGTCTTAAACTAAGTATTCGCTTAGTTTAATTCCCAATCTGCTGAAGCGAATATAAATATAAACAAGGCCTTCGGAAAACTTGTGAAGTTTGTTATCGTCTGAAGTTTAATATCTCGCTCTATCGATACTTCGTTCTTGAGCTCTCTATTCGTAACTTACATTATATGCTACTTCACATATACGGTATAATATATATCTTGATACTTTAGTCAAAATGATCATTTAACTTAATTAAAGAACAAAAATATCTATAACTGTTAATCTGGCAACGATACGGTAACACAATTGGTAGAGCGACGGGACGGTCTCCCTGCTTGGTCGGCTTATTTTTCATTCTATATTTATTTAAATAAAAAAGAAATATTTATATATTATATTAACATAATTTTGTTAGTTATTTACAAGATATTATTAATTTAGATTCTCTGTAATGATTATTGGACTTGTTATTCTGACTTTTTCAAACTTTGTTTATATTTTTACAAAATTTTATACTACCTTTCTTATTAAAAAATCCATCAAGTGAATAAATAAATAATGATATATGGTTCTTGACATTACGTTCTGGGTCATGTGTCTTGTATATATTTTTTTAGATTAGGTTACCTATAATAATCTAGATTGTATTGACCTAGATATTATAACCTTGTAAGAATTACTTCTGATTTCAGTAAAATAACTACATGGCTACTACAAAATTAATAGACTTTAAGATTCGTTTTTAATGAAAATAAAGAAGCCTTGTGGGCTTTTTTTTCTTTTTATTGTTTTTTTCTTCGGGTTGACTCGTTGAAAATGCTTAGTAGCATTAAGTCCGCCCATTGTACAATTTTTTTTGGACAATAAAGAATAAATAAATAAAGAAGTTTCACTTCAAAAAACCGCTAGGCTATAATTTTATTTTCGTTTTAAAGTAGATAAAATAGTTTATTAGTTGGCAATAAAGGCATACTCTAAGTACATACTCGTGTACCTACTTGAGTGGACACTCAGACCATCTTAGCAACTCTTAAATACATGTTGCTGTTAGTGATATGGCTTTTTTTAATGTATTAGTGCTTGTTATATAAATAATAAATCGTTTTAAATATCCGTTCCCAAGAGCTTGTGTTATTGTTTTAGGTAACCCAACCTATATAGTAGTATATTTGAAAATAATTAATGTCAGAGCCACTTGCACTGGTACATAATTGTACTTTTGAGAACTCTCCAGTTAATTTTGTCTGCTATATATTGAAACTGAATGGTTTATACAGTAGTTTGCTTTAATAAACCTCACCTAACAATGCCTGTTTTCGAATCGAGGAATTAAATTTGAAAGTATTACCGCATTGCCAATATTCATAGTATTTTGACGTAACATGACGAATGTCATAAAAGTAATATGAATATAGTTGAAGTAAGGGAGCCCCGCGTGCGAGGAGTGCGGACGTCGCGTCGTGCTACATCGTAAAGAATGCTAAGCGTCAAACGAAAATTCCTTGTAAATATATTTAGTGGATAAATGTTTTACTATTCCATATAAAATCTATCTTACGAGTCGTAGACACGATAAACTTGACACATTAATATCTGTAAAATGGATTTACTTCAATGTGCTAAAACCTTGAGCGCGAGATTATTAGCGAGCAATACAGACACGTACGTACACTACTTAGTAGTATTGTTCACTCATTAGGAATTAGGAACGGTTTAAATGTTTTTGGCAATACGAAACAATCTGATACGCTCAAACACCGCAGTATGTTTCACATAACATGGACTGGTTCAGCTGGCTCGAGTTACAAATGTAACAACTCGGGCTTAATGGGTTTCGTTACATCATTAGGTCTAGTTGAAAGGCATCCTGTCGTATCTGATATTATTGAATGGGGATCAAATAATTATGTAAAACAGCAAATAAACCGCCATTATTTATGGTATTCGAGAGGAAGTACTGGTGTATCCATATAAAGTACTATATACGAATATAGGGCTGACAACAAGGTTTTGAAGGGTCTTAAATCCAGTTATCTTTAATACCTACCTCGATCGACCGGAAATCGATCAAAGTTCTGTAAATAATAAACACATTCCAAATTAGAATTCAATTAAAATTTTGTCAAATTTCGATGACTATTGGAGGACTTAACTTCAATAAGTTTTCGATAAATTGCACATTCAATATTATTTTAAATATCGACATGTAAATGAAACAGTAGATTTACTAATTGGTAACTTATATGTTACTATTAATTGTTATACTACTGTGGTATAACAATTAATTATTTTGCATATAAAAATAAAAGCTTTATAGACTTTTTTTTCTACTTTATTTCTCTACGCAGGGTTTGTGGCGTAATGTTAGGTTTTGCATCTCTTACAAAATACTTTCCCAAAATACAAGTAAGTAAATATTTATTTCTCCCAGGGTTTAAATAAGGATACTGTCAATTCAAAGACAAGAATAGATTACAGGTATGCCGTATGGGTCAAGCTCAAAAAAATACAAATTAAAAATAGTAGCCATCGATAAGATAAGAAAATATACATTTACAATAATATAAAAAAAAATTGTTTTAAATTATAAAAAATATTGTATTCATAATAAATAACAAATTTTGCTTAACAGTATAAAAAATGTTGAATGTGCAAAAAAATTCCCTCAAAGTTATAAATAAATTCGAATTTGCATCATTAAAAGAGTTCATTTTAACGCCTAATGAAATGAAATGTTGTTTTTAATCAGAAACTTTAACTCAAAATGTTTGTTAACGGAATATTTCATTCAATAACATTACCCCACTTATGTCATTATATGGATATAAATAAGCTTTTTCATGGGAGTGGGCAAAATATTGTTTAGAAAAGGCTGTGTCAGGAATGGGAAAGATGAAGGAAACTAGGACATATAAACCACTTTCCGCCGGTGGAGCCAACCAGTATAAGAGCTGCAGTCATGAGACAGCTACACCACCTAACACCACCTTTTAATATTACGATACCTTAGACAATGTACTCTATATCGTCTGTACTAAGTGATTGACAAACACGTTAACTTAAATTCAATATAAAAAATCAAAGAATAGCTTCCAGTACAGTATCTTTGTTTAAAAGATTTAACACGTAATATTTATTAACAATTAATATTTTATATAAATACTAATCTGTCGGAATACCTTCTCCTGTTTTCCGCGGTCGCTATCATGAGAGCTCACTGAAAGAACACTTATGAATGAAGTTTTGTGTTTATCGTTGTGCTACCGAATTATATGAAATAAACTTTTAAATTTCAATGGTAGCTTTTATATTGTCAGTGATCATACTTTTGGAATAATCCTCTGTCCTTTTAAATAAAAATATTCTTATATCTTAAGTATTCGACACTTTTTCGAAATTTGTTGAATAAATTCTTTCTAATTTTAGAAAAGTAAGAGTATCGTGTACTTTATTTTTGTTATAGTTAGTGGGACTAATGGGTAATGGAGACCCACGCCTCGTCTCTTATGTACATTTCAAACGGAAAATCTAAATGCGTTGTAAGGATTTATTTCAACGGCTGATTTTTTTTTAAACACAACAGGCATTTCAAAGCATTTACTTATGTACTTACATAAGTAAATGCTTTGAAATGCCTGTTGTCAAATGAAATGTAAAATAAGTTTGTCACGACATAGATGTTAAGTTTAAAGCCGAGTTAATTAGCTGGTTTAGAATAATAATAATAGTTAATAATCAAATAAGTGCAGCACTGTGTGGAGAGTGTTCTCAGTGCGTAAGGTGAATGTAGTATGCAAATATACATGAGTCAAATGGCTCGGTGAATTGTTCCTCTAAACTTTATACCACGTATGCATTTCGAATAGTTTCACTCGGCCATTTAATGAATTCACCAAACTTTACTACGTCTTAACTACATCTTATAAATAATTTCCATTTAGCAATAATATAAGCTACATTATTAGAAACAAATAATAATGTTCCATGGACATTTATTTTTTATTGTAGTTGAATAATTTTTCCATTCCTATTATGTATATTAACTTTTTTAATTTTGAATAATTATCAAGGTTTTTTTTTATAATATGCTGATCTGATCGTATTTCAATTTAGATATTGCCTTATAATTAACATTGCTACATAAATATAATTCTATTAATTGGTTGCCTTGAGTTACATACACAAGGGAAAATGCTATAAAATGTAATAAATACTCATCTAATTCATATTTCTAACGTGTGTTCAGGACTGTTAAAATTGTTTTATTTAATAAATAATAATAATAAATAATATATATATAAATAATAATTGTAATCTAAAATAAAGATATATTATTAGAACGTCGCCTCTAATGCACTCACTTCACTGTTATAAGTTTAAATTGGTGGGAATAGAAAAGAGTTCTTGTCTTCTCGTACTGAAATTTACATAAATGCATATTATAATATCACATTATAAGCATTATTTGAATAAATATATTTTGACAAGGACGGCTTTTGTCGGATATAAATTGCATGGTGTTGTTTAATTTGTAATGTAAACACCAGTACAATCTATTATAAATAATACGACTTACGAGTAAATATATATACAAATGTATATTAGGGTGGTCCAAAAAATTTTTTTTTTTATTTTTGTTTTGGCCACCCCGTAAATTTTTAACATGCATATATACTAATAACATTGTAAAATTTGAATAAGGTGGCTTTAGTAGAAGTGGGTGCTCAAAGCTGCTAACTTTTGGATTTTTTTCTAAAAAGTGCTCATTTTAATTTCTTTGTTACAGGTTATTTTTGTGTGTTAAAATAAATAATTTATAATAAAAATAAAACTATTTAAGTGTCTAAATAGATAATCAACAACAATTTTGCTACATAATTAGTGGATCGTGAGTGTGTCCGTGTCAGAATGTGTTCACCAACTCGAAAAAAAGACGATATTTTTCATCTTGGTTATCGCAATTTAGAGGCATTGGCAAGACTTAACCAACTTCCTACCCTTAGAGAAGTATTACTTCGTTATCACTACCTGTTAAATAAATATAAAAACGTGAAAAATTCTGCACAAGAGCTTATTAAAGAATTCATGGAAGTATGGAGTAAATCTAGAATCTCCACAAGACAACAAAATCATTGCGTCGAAAAGCTTTTAAAAATTCATAATAATTGACTGCTTTTAAAGAAAAATAAAACAAGAGATATGTCCACTTGTAATACATTGGGATGGAAAATTACTGCCCGACATAACAGGTAATAAGAAGGTAGAGCGGCTTCCAATCCTTGTGTCCGGTAATGGTTGCGAGAAACTGTTAGGTGTTCCCAAAATGACTGCAGGAACGAGAGAAAATAAATCTGATGCTGTTTTTAATACAATGGAACACTATGATGTTACTGACAAAGTCAGAGCAATGAGTTTTGACACTACTGCCTCTAACACTGGTGCTAATAAAGGAGCATGCACGCTTCTGGAAGCAAAGACAGGTCGTCATCTCTCATGGCTTGTCGGCATCATATATTTGAAATAATTCTTTCAAAAACATTTACACTTTGCTTTGGACCATCATGTTCACCACAAACATGAGATTCAGTGTTCCGCTGTTCAAGAGATTCAGTGAAATTTGGAATACGCTACCAAAAGAACACTACGATGGTCTTGACCTCAATTCAGACGTAAATGGACTTGCTGAAAATACTCTTGAGAGCCTTAATGCCATTATTACTGGAGAAAATCAGTTCCGAGATGATTACAATAAACTAATAATAAACAATCATTGTGAGCCCAATGATTGTTCTGAACAAGCCACCTGCTAAGATTGATTGGCATTCTCCGGGTCGCATACATCATGCCCGATGGATGGCTAAATTGCTTTATGCTATGAAGATTTTTCTTTTTAGGAATAATTTACAAGGATTCAAGCTAAACAAAAGAGAAGAAATACAAATATTTCGATTTGTTCGTTTCGGTGCTCTTATCTACGCCAAAATTTGGTTTGAAGCGCCTTTAGCCACAGATGCACCAATCAATGACTTGCTACTTTGGTAAAATCTCAAATTATATTTAGTAATTGATTTTGAAATTAGTGTAGCTACAAGAAAAGTCTAAGAGGGTCACTTATGGTATTTATCGGATGAATTGGTAGCTTTTGCCCTGTTTTCTGACAAATTATCTCATAACGAGAAAACAGCGATGGTTTGTAAAATGACTACTGATGGTGGTCCTCGTTTAGTACGAGGTGATTGTTCTAAACTTTCTCCGGAGGCTACTATAGACAATTTCGCGTCACAAAGATCGCTGAAAACGTTCACAGTACTAGACATCAAAGACTCTTTCTTGCAATTACCTGTTGAGGTATGGAGCGAAAATGATGAATACGTTCAGGGCAAAAATTACATAAAAAATTTGCGTGTTGTAAACGACACTGTGGAAAGAGGTGTAAAATTATTTGAAGATTACAATACATTAATTACCAGGAATGAGGAGGAAAAACCATTTTTGCTACACCTCGTTGAAGAACAGGAAGATGGTATCTACAGAAACGTCAAAACAAGAGTTAGCGAGCTTAGTTTTAGCTTGAATATGAGAATCCTTACTAATATTATTGTAATGATTGCTTATTTAACAAGATTTTGTGCAGCTTTAAATACTATATTGAAATAAAAATACTAACTTTTAATTTTGAATACGTTCATTTTCATTTTAATACTTTTATAGCTTTTTGTACAAAAAATCTTATATAGACAGCCGTTGAGCACCCATTTATACTCAAGATAGGAGGCTGATTTTTTTGTAATATAATGAGGACGGTTCACGTAACAAATTGAGGGGGTGGCAACTCTTCCGATTGAAACTTTTTTTTTTGCCATATAGTGATGGACCACCCTAATGTATATATATTTATTTTTTAATTATATGGATATATCGTTAGTATTCCTTTACCATTCGAGTGTTTTTTCTGATAATTAAAATGGTCACAGAGACCTTTCAGAAGAAACAAAATGAAATGTCAGGTCAATAAATGGTTATTTAATGTATTTGTCTGTAACTCTTAACTCTGTAATAACTCTCTAAGGTATATATAGACTATAGAGCTTAAGTTGAATTCGGCTAATCCTCTTTACATTTTGGAAAAGCTATACAAATCCAATTTTCAGAGATTAATTTAAACAAACAGAAAAGAGAACCTTCATATGTATCCCAGAACACTTAGTGTTGAACGAAATTGTAAATATCGTGAAATATTAATCGCTTTCATGTGGCTAATGGTTACGTAGAAATTCTGTTACGAAGAACATACATCATGTTATTATATACATATTTAAAAACCAAACGTTTCTTAATACACAATTATTATTTATTATTATTTTATTTAATCAATACTTTTATCCTGACCCTACTCGTTTAAGGAGGCGTTTACAGTTTTGTCAAAAATAATTAACTTTTCCGTATTATTTTGTTTTAATAAGATCTTACCGTCAGACTTGACAGAATGTCCTTGTGATATACTGATGGATGGATGCTATTGGATCTCCTAGAAGGATTCGACTAGATGCAGTTTGGATTTGTTTTTTTTTTGTAAACGAAAAACGTATTCGTTTCCTACAAAAATACGTAAACGAAAAACTTTTCCGCTTCCTGCAGGAATACGTAAACGAAAAACGTTTCCGTTTCTTATAAAAATACGCAAACGAAAAACTTTTCCGTTTCCTGCAGGAATACGTAAACGAAAAACGTTTCCGTTTCTTACAAGAATACGTAAACGAAAAACGTTTCCGTTTCTTACAAGAATACGTAAACGAAAAACGTTTCCGTTTTCTGCAGGAATACGTAAACGAAAAACGTTTCCGTTTCTTACAAGAATACGTAAACTAAAAACGTATTCGTTTCCTACAAGAATACATAAACGAAAAACGTTTCCGTTTCCTACAGGAATACGTAAACGAAAAACGTATTCGTTTCGAGTAAGCTAACGTAGGCAAATTATTATTATATCATTTTTCAGATATTTATTAACTTACGTGACGAGGGACGGGTTAAGAAATTGAACATTTTGTGACGTATTTTATTACCAGCGGTGACCGTAGTCTTATCAATAGTCTCAGGTCACTCTCTCAAGTCCGACGTCTAAAGTAACAAAACAAAGATAAATTCAGCGCATGTAGTTATGTTAAATGCTACGTATGTAGCATGTAGATATGTAAAGGCGTCCTTAAGAAACACAAATTGAATAGTATATTTATCATATTTCCGCTATATTTTTTTTCCATAAACATTTAACCATTTTACGAAAATATATTATTGTTATTTAATATGTAATGCAGTGCAATGATTATATATAAAAGCCTCGATTACTAGAACTTCTTATATTACAATTTTGTGAATAGCCGAAACTAAAATTTTATATTTTTATGTGTAATATTTATTAACTTTCACATTTCATTAATTGTAATCCGTACAGTGAAGTCTTATTATTCAATATTGAAAAGTTGTTTGAACTGTTCACAATTTATTTTATAAAATATCTAAAGCTATATTTTAAGTATTCTGAGCAGGACTACTTGAAACACAGCTGCTGCTAAACTAGAATCCTGATACTAGTTTTATATTGTTATGTCATGTACGATATATTATATTTTAAAATATTTGAGTTGTACTCGTACTTTGATAACCTGTTAGTATTTTATAATGAGTCTCAATATTTAGAATTAAATGTGATTGTTGCTTAAAATATGACTTAAAATGGATCTTATTTTTAATAACACATAAACACATACTAATGAAAATGCAAATGCATTCTGAAAACAGCCTATTATAGGCTTAATATAGACTGATACAGTAGGCAAGGTTACGAGAACGATAAAAATAACACAGAAATTATATCATCATATTATACGATTCATAAACTGACGGTTAATAATCAACATATTGAATTAAATGTTGTAAAAGAAATCAAATATATATATCTGTCTTCATATAAGTGCTTAAATAATATATCTATATTTTCTATTCCACACAATACCTTACCCTTTTTGTAAAAAGGGAAAATAAGACGAAATCATCGCTGACTGGTAATGACAGGGAACTATATTATATTGACGCATTTCTTATTGTTTTTACACAAAAAGAAATGTTGAAATTATTAAAGAATATTTTCTGTCGGAAATAAAAAGATATTGAATCAGCAAAAGTGGTGGTACCATGAAGCGTTCGTAGACGTGATAATAAGACAAAGAAACCAAAAATACTGGAAGCATCGTTTAATGTGTCTTTGTGTAAAGGACGACAAATTAGAAAACTATAGAAATCGGTCAAGACTTAATTTTTAACTGTATATATATATTTATATGTAATTTATACATATATACTAAATACATGTACTATATAATTAACTCTTAAGACCCCAAGACCCAAGTAACACCACACGCAAACAGACTATTACTTATTTCTTTACAGAAAGGGGCAAGTAACACAATATCAAAACTACCCTCGAGTAAACTATCAAATAGTCGGCCTAAAAGCAAATCGAATATAATTTGTTTTACGAGGGATCATTCATAATGAAGGCATTACATGCTATATTTGATTTATATTCCATAATATAATACAGCTCTGATTAAATATCAATGGATTTATATTTATTTATTAAATTAAAATTACCTTTCTTTATTATAACCATTACATATTTTATATTATAGAAGTATAATTACTTTTAATTGGACAATTATTCGATAAATTTAAGTAAATTGTTAATATTCAAAGTACCTTTATTATAATTCCATTATGAAAAGCCTACATAAAGGCTACTGCGACTTGAAACCCTTTCAATGAAGCGAAGTTTGAAAGGGTAATTATCGAACGCTGATTATTAATAATACTAACGGCTAATATCTCTCGTTTCACACGAAAATAACATTATTATATGAATAGTGCTTTATTAATATGTTAAAAGTTTTAAAATTATTAAAATTTGAGCAGAATATCTTTTTATGAAATATTCATAAAGCTCTATTGTTTGAACATGTAAAAAAATAAAGAGACATTAGTTGCCGGCGTTTGAACATAGAAAAATAATTAACTACCCAAATACATTTTGTACATCATTAAATTTAATTATACAAGTTATCTGAATGTTAATATTAAATAAGGTTAAATACTTTTTTATAAATAAATTTGTTCTTAACCCTTATGTTTATTCAGTCTTATTAATACCCGATATACAGACGAACAAACATAAAAACGCCTATATACACTTCCGCATTCACATGCATTCTTTGTGAAGTCCTATATATGTTAATTCAAGCAATAATTCTTTACGGGCGTTTTTAAAATGGGTTCAAACATTAAATACAATACAATTCTTTTTGATTACAAAGATTGCAGTAAACGCAGGTACATATTTGGTATTATGTTTGACATTGTATATTAGGAATGGTTTTCATTTACAACACCTTTTAATTTAAATATATTGATGATAGTAAAATTCTATTTTTTTCTAAATAACTCTATTTTTTAATATAATATTGAACTCGTAAATCTTTTTGTATTGGTATTTTATTTATTTTACCACTTCAATAATGGACTCATATCTCATCTAGCTCGAGATTGCTCGGAATTTCGCTATAAAGCAAGTCATAATAGAAATTCTTCCCAACATTGCACTGCGGTTTTAAAATACTATAATTTCTTATATCTTATCTTAGTATTAAGTCTTGTAAAAAGCTTGTCTTTTTTTTGTTTGATACAAGAGTAATACGTGATTGTTAAAAAGTGAACATCTATCGTCATAAATGAAATAAATAAGACACTGAAAAATACTTATTACAGACAATATTATTGTTTTATTCAACTCTACTTTCAATTTTTAAATATATAGTACCGTTTTACATAATATGTTTTACCTAATGCGATTTTATATATCTTTGTGTTTATTATGTTTCTCATATTTTACTTCTTCCAAAATATGTTTTTTATCTAACGTTAACATATAAAAACATACACTAACAATTAAAATCATTTGGTATTCAAGCGAAATATCTTTAAAAAAATCAATCGGACAAAAACCTTGATGAAAGTATAAAAGCAAACAATCGGGAATAAGCCTCAGATCCTAGGCGACACGATATAATACTTTATTAGCGAGCTATATATATATATGGGTAATAAATCTAAAATGATAATATTCCAAGAGCTCGCTAAGAACGTATTCTATCGTGTCGTCTAGGATCCGAGGCTCATTCCCGATTGTTTGCGCGCTGTTATAAGAGTAATCTTTTAAACGGCCACTCTCGCACGACCGCCGCGCTTCCGACATCAAATAATCTCTGTTTGTCATCTGTACCCTCATGGAGAGAATCTACTTCTAGCTTAGATAGATCCCCAGTGGATTGTTTTTAATAAGCTCTTATATTACTTTACACACATTATATCTTGTTGTTATTCTTACGTCCATTGTATGCGTTTAACTATTTGATAATAATCTAAATAAAAGCTTGCAGCATCAAAATTATTTTACTATAACATTTTGTAGTTTTAAAAAAATACAGTGAAATTTTCTGTATCATATTTTTATTATTTATGTCTACGAAGAACGACTTTATCGCAGTGAAGTTTCCAATTAATTGCCCTCTGCATCGAAGGAAGTACGATACTTACTTTGTTCATTAACTCTTGTAAATATAAACAGGTTGAAGTGTATAATATCAAAACACAATAAAATCTTAGACAAGTTAGAAAATATAGTAAAATAATATTGTATTAATTGTGTGATATAAATATCTCACTACATACAAGAATGTTATAATACACTTTGATTAATTTCAATTATTTAATTTGATATTATTTTGATGATAATATAATTTACAAGATAAGATACTGTTTGTTTAACACAGACCACCAATCTATAAACGTAGGAAAGAGAATTTCAAGTTTGTCAATTATTTTTCGCGAGAGCAATCCCAGATTGAAAGTAGTTTGTGTGCATATGGACACGTTCAAAGTAAACTAGTTTACTATACTGTTAAACTACACTGTACTATATAACTCCGTACTATACTGATCATCCAACAACGAACACTTACCGCCGAAATTCATTAACGACCCTGATCTATAGTTGCTTGAAATAATAAAATTATAAACCGCGTCTTGAGTTACCAGTGCGTATTAGTCAGTGAATGTTAATATTCAAACTGTGATTCATTTTAATCTTGTGCGTATATTAATGTCATCAGTAATGTGATGATAGAAATATCTGATAAATAAATTTTAATATCTTGGTTTGATTTATTTATTTTTTTATTTTATGGCTTATACAAAGCAAATCTTTTCTTTTTCGTCACCCGTAATCTCGTGTACATTAAAATTAATTTTGTATGATTTGTTTATGCATACATATTTAGAAATTAAGAAATTATTATAACGAATTTTATTCGACCGTCAAACCGCTGTATGGTCTCAACCATGAATTGACCGTTATTTTTAACGCTTTATAATTTTGTTATATATTCAATTGTGTTTTACTAGTTATTAAATTTAGTTGAGATATTGTTTTTGGGATATAATCGAATTTAATTTTCATATCATTTTCGTAAAAAGCAGTTTGTACTTTGAGATGTTTTCTCCATTAGAGGACGTCAGCTTTTTAAATAAATTTAAGTATTTCTTAAATATCGTCTTAGACAATTCTCCGGATATTATAGCAGCTCCTATTTGATCAACTGGCTGCATCACACCGTTCCCATAGAAATCATTCTGTTCCGTCCTTCGGTTGCGTCCAACACAACGTTGCCGTGTGTTTCATGCTGCGTGGTGTCATCAGGCTGTGTGGTGTTATTCTCATACCTAGGCGCGTTTGGAAACCGTTCTGTTAGAACACTCTTTAATTTTAAATTAAAGAGTGTTCTAACAGAACGGTTTATTTCGATAAGTGCCACCTCACACTTTCATTTAACGTAAACAAGTGATCATTGCTGTTATTGAAGGTGAAAAAGTTATAAATAAGTTAAACTTAAAGGACTTCCACTACAAACAACTAACGAACCGTTATTTGCAGACCTACTTGGACACAAACACTTTAGACATGAGGAACAAGGCCCACCGGCACTTAGTGCTGCAGATCGCGCTGAAGTGTGCTGACATATCCAATCCATGCCGCCCTTGGGAGATAAGTAGGAAGTGGTCCCTTAAAGTTTGCGAGGAATTTTTCCGGCAGGGTGATTATGAAAGGAAGCTGAACCTACCCGTTACCGCGCTCTGCGACCGTCACAATACTTCCATACCGAAGATACAAACAGGTATTATTTCAACTATATATTTAAATGTACTAACATATTATCAATTGGTCACCTTTACTGTAAACTCACTTTATTTATTTAAACATTATTTTTAATTACTACGGTTAATTAAATTGACTTACCTTAACTAGACACTTATGTCCTTTGAAATATTTTTATAAAGGTTTTCCGTCGCACGGGTCGCTTATAATCAAATTAAGTGTAAAATTTATAAGTACTCGTGGAAGCAGACTAAGCCAACCGTAAAAATCCTGGTTGTTTAAAAATATAACTAGATTTTTTACTTATTAATGTATTAATATAAACCTTATCTTTTTAACACTTTTTATATATTGTATTAATAATGTTTATTTGTGTATACAAGCCTCGTGCTATTCAAATATTATTTATGTGATATTTCAGGGTTCTTAAAGTTCGTAGTAACCCCTTTGATTAATGAATGGCACCGCTTCCTTCAGAACGACCTGTCTGCTCAAATGTTACAAAACTTGCTATTCAATCAAAAAAAATGGGAGACACTAGTTGATCAAGAGATTGCCGAAGAAACTAAGACAGAGATATCTGATGCCGATATGGTAGATGATGACCTAGAAACCTGTTCCGGAACAAACATATCTGATAGTTCTGAGTTACTCCTACCTCTGCGTAGGGGCTCTTTGAACCCAGCTAGACCGGTCGGTCTCCGAGAACAATTGCGTCGTTTCTCAGTGCCGCTTAATATATTCCAAGATACACGATTCAAAACCAAGGAGAAAAACATTGAAGTTGAATTACGTAAAGATATTGCTAGCCTTCTTGGCAGCGAGCAGTCCATTCACTCTCAGCTCATCGTGGGAGGTCACAGCGATGCAGTAGAGAAAGTACTCAGCACAGAGAAATTGCTACCTGATTCCTCAATTGCTTCTATCACTACTCCGGTGCAAGCGACTCGTCTGAACACTGTTATTAAAGAAGGCGGTACTTGGAAATTGGTCCGACAACAGACTTTCCCGCCGCTGGAATCTATAGCTCGTAGTCACGCACTGCTTTGCCGTCCTCTCTATACAAGCAACGAGGACTCCATCTACCCGTCCCAGGACCGCGCTGAAATCGACTTCGACATTAGGGACACCAAAGTTTGTGGTTTCAACAAGAAAAATGATATGGAAAAAAATGATAGCGATAAAGTTTCTGAAAATGATGATGTAGTAGAAACTGTAAATACTATTAAAATAGCTAAAGAGAATTTAGATCCTCGTCCACCGAAGCCGTCTGAGGGGGTTTACCGGCGAGATTCTGGCAACCAACTACGAGACAACCTGACTTCTGTGCAGCTCGGGCCCACGGACCAGCTGCTGTGCCGCAGGAAGTCCATGCCGGCTGAGACTGGGGCCTACAGTGGGTTCAATATTCATATGTTTGTTAAAAACATGTATGCATGTATGTACAATATTATTTAATGTTATATCGTTTACAGCTCCGAAAGAAAAGAAAATGCGTGAAATGACCGCAGCGATACCGCAACTCCTGCGTCGCACTCTGTCTAGCAAGGAGGGTTGGCTGCGTCGCCGGGGCTCCGCCCCCGCTCCCATTGCCAATACTGAAATACGTGTTGCTTCCCTGGGTGCCCTACGAAACAGCATAAACGGAGGGCGCAGGAAACAGAGTCCCATTATGACTTGCCAGCAGTGGCTTGCCAAGGCTACATACAGCGTCCAAGAGCGCACTCAGCAAATACCGCGACGAAGCTCGCTACCTGTCGAGGTGATTACAGGTGCTATGTCGATGTTTATGATTTTATTATTTTTATTTCGCTAACATTCCACTCGCATGCTAAAGTAGAGTTTAAATTTAATACCGTCTAGTATACTGTGGTATAGTTTGACAAGATTGAAATTCATTTTCTACTCTCTAACCATATTCATAGATTCTATTATAAAACAAATTTATGTAAGTGTACCGAGAACGGCGCAATCTCTTGATCATTGTTTTCATCTTGAATGGATCGCCTCGGGCGCGTCAATAACAGTGACTTTATGGTGAGAAATTGCATTAAAGGATTATCTGTCTATATATTGTTCCCTTCGCATCACCGAAGTACAATTTGCTTTAGCTTATTCTCGGTTTACGTACATTTAATTTGATGGTTTAATTGAATTTTCAATAATGTAAACTATATGTTATATAATATATGAATCTTTACTGCTTATTGTAGCTTTTGTGTGCTTTAATTGTTAGTTGAAATTCTTCATCACAAGGTGTGATAGAATTCAAACTTCAATTCTTAACTTGAAGGTTATTGATCTGGTAAGATAATTTTCATTGATTGCGACACCGTTTCTTGACAGGTATGTGATGCCACTGAACCAGCGAAGACAACACCAGAACAGTAAGCTGACTCAAATAAAAAGGCTATGACGCACATGTGAATATGTAAAATTTTGGAAAATATGCAGACATTAAAAAAAAATATTACCGGATTTGACACGAAAATAATATTGACGACTAATCGGTTGCGGGTACGAAATGGTGCTGCCATTGGAGCTGGTCTCCCAAATGTTATTCCTGATCCGACCTTACCGAAATAACTATTCTATTAAAACTTTATTTTAACTATTCAGTACAAATTAATGCTAACGATGTTTTTTTTATTTCTTTATTAATTTAATGTCTCATAGGTTTAGTTTCTTTTAACATTTGTTTGTTTAATGTTTTATAATCGAAGAGCAAGGAGTTGAGTCTCATAAATAATTACATTTAGTATTTTAAAGTTACATAGTCATAGTTTAAGCAGTTCACGTAACTTGTTAAAGGCCTTTTGGCGGCGTTATGATATTCGTGTAATATATATCAAGAAATTCAGTATTATATTAATTAAACATCTTTATTCATTCGATGTGACGATCAAAATAGGGTCCTTCCCATTATATAAATTAATATATAAATTATAAATATATTTAATTCATTATTATAACGAACTGTAGATAAATTCAAATTGTAAGCTGGGGTCATATTTTGTACAGTGAAACTACTATATTGAGTGTGCTTGTCTGTGGAATGTTATTTATTAAGTTATCTGACGCCAGTAAGCGGTCGTTCACATAGTATATGTATTCTATATGTGTAGATAAATTCCTCCGAGTGCTATTTGCGTTTAGCGTTATGAAAATAGAAGAAAGGGCGGAATCAATTTTGTAAAATGTTTAAGCCAAATTCAGATATTGATAGAATGAACTGAGTAGGTACTGCAGTGCGGCTTCGACCGTCCTCGCTTCGGTCTTTTAAGGGGAGAGAGTATGGACTGCACTCGGGGAAATTACTAGAACTCTTATTATTCGGATGATTATCGATTTAATGTTAGATTCTCGCTTTTTATCGATCATCAATAAAATGAAGATATTTTAAGTAAGAGTGTGTTACAATGATATGTGTTCAGTGTGATATTGATTGTATTGTTCAAGTAGATGTTTGAATTACTTGTTCTCTTCAACTGAATATTAATAAAATATTTCAACTGAATATTAACACCAAAGTAACGTTTCTATTAAAGATTTTATTATCTTGACGTTCGTATATTAAATATATAAATGTATTTAATTTAAATCTGCATATATAAATAAAATTAAAAAGATGTCCATTCAATATTCCAGCGGAAGCTGTTAAAATATGAATGAGTAGATATTTTTTTCGGAATCATAGATTTTTCTGAACTAAGTATAAATAATGATATCCGTAATTAGCTCTCCGAATAACAAATTTTAACTTTAGCTTTAATCTGTGCACAAGTGTATCTCACGAATAATGTTATTGTAATAAATAAGTAAGAATATATTATAATTTTTATTGTGAATGCTCTGTTTAGTAACTATCACGTAGTTTCTTTTTCATAAATACCTTGTATATAATAAATATAATTAAGTAATTAGGTATTCAACTGCTCAATTTACTTATATATTATTTTTTTTATAAACAAAATTCTTAACTAACACCGATACATAAGGATTTAATTGAAGCCGTTTCTAAACTTATAACTTTTAATTGATAAGGTATTTTAATTCTTTATTAAAGTAAAAAATATTACAGAAATATATTATAAAATAGTGTATAGTTGTGGAATATTAATATTGGTTGTATTCAGAAAGTATCTTACTGTTAATGAAGTATAACATATTCTGGCTCTAATAAGTGTCGCTATATTTAATTACTATTAGCATGTACCAGTGTGTATCCACTCTTATGACCCCAGTGCGAAACCATAGATCTAAATGTTGTCGTAGATAAATGTCATTTTAATGTTGGTTTCTGTTTTAAACAGGAAAAATTGAACCTCGGGAACATGATACAAATTTATTATAATATTAGCACTTTAGCTGCATTGATACTTCGAATTGGGTTTTCTGATTGGTGGTGAAACAAGAAATAATATTTTATTATTGTATAAAATAATATAGTAGCTCTGAATATATATGTAGTTGGAGTACATAAGCGAAGACGACAGCAAATTTGTGGTGTACCGGTTACTTAATGCAGAGGTCAAAGGAGTTGGAGTCGTGTTCCTGTCACATGCTAGAACTTTTATTGATGCATTTTCAAATTTTATATATTTCTGTGCATATACTCGTAGTATGCGATTTTTAGGCGTTCGGAAAATTCACTACCATCCTGACCGTAATTGTCATGATGGATTATCCACTGCCAATGCCACATTTTAACAAGACTTCATGATTACGGCTTTTCAAGGCGGGAACGTACAGTCTAGCCACCTATCCAGATACTACGAAAGAGGAACAAAACCGTGTGTTGGGTTTAAGAAAGAGAGAGAGAGAGGTTTAAGAAAGAGAAAGACACTGTTTAGGATTTTCGTTTACTCTACTTTCTCACCCAGAGGACAGGGCTAAAGGGAGTAGCTTAGGTGACTTGACGTTTTTCTACCTATTTAAAAAATATATCTCCTTTCAATAAATTTGTACCATGTGTCTGAGGAATTAGATGATAGTCCTCCAATTTTAATATTTTTAATAGATATTAAATGTTTGTCAATGCGTTTGTATTTTCACCTCTTAAGCAGAACAACGGACATTGCCGAGAACTGCTACGAGAATATCTTTAAAACAAAAATACGCTTGTCTTTATTTATTTTCTTATTTTAATTGCATATCACTTCCATATTATTTGTTAAAGGCACAAAGAGTGGTTTATATTATAAATCACGAAAGATGCACAAATATTTTAACGGTTATTTCTTTAAGATTGTTGCTTCTGTTTTATTATTTAAGGTAATTATTTTTAGGATTTATTTTCTCAAGTACAATGTACGCGCTGGTAGCATTATTATACTTTACGTATTTCTTTACTAATTTACAGTTTCTTATTTAATGACTAAGGTCGACGAAGGTGCGCAGTATTATGTAAGATTATCAATCTTTTAAGATATGGGGATAGGTTAGGTTGATAACCGAATGTTTTATCAGGTCATGCGATTCGTTGACGGGAAATGACGTCGTACTTACGTTTGTTTTTTTTAAATAAAAGTTTTTTTTTATTATTTTTTGTTTTATTTTCTTTTGATACCATTTTTAATAACTACTATTATTTGCTTCACTTTAAGTTTATTTTCCGTAACTCATTTCTTTCAAACAGACCATCTGACATGTGCGTATTTATACGAATTTTTCGAATTTAAAATTTTCTAACAACATTTTATCTATATATTATATATTCGAGAAATAGTTGTATTAACTTGTGATACTTTAGTTAGTACATTTGAAGACTGCTATTTATTTGATATACATATATATATTATATACTATTCTATTAGTTCTGTGTTATTGGAATGTTTAATCTTTATTATTGTACACCATGTCGTAGTCTCGTAGTTGTAATCTTGTAAATGTGTACTTCTTGATATACCCACTTATATGAATTGTCGACAGTTGGTGTTTACCCCGTGTCTTATCCTCTTGTATAGTAAATAAAGTCGTTTCCCCAGCTTGTATTTTTATATATTTCGACCGTTTTCCATAAATTGTTTAAGCATTTTACTACAATACACAGCAATCATCCAGGTAATATACGTCGATAAAAGAAATATGAAACCCTGATTTATACCCAATAAACAACTTATTAGACCCTGAACTCATATATGTACGTCTTAAGACGACTGTGTCGGATGAATTCAGCTGAAAAACTTAAACTTTGACGCCCTCATCCACTCCGCGGACTCGGAGCCTTAGATTTCAATGTAAAAACTGAACTTGGTCTTTATATCGCCTGTGCTTTATAATAATAAAAAACAAACTTATCGCCTTCCATCTACCAGTTGCTATAAGAATTTAAATGTTCAAGTCTAACACTCAGTATGGACTCAGTACTCTAGAGCACCTAGGTACAAAATGTATTCTAGTTCAGTCTAGGTGGCTTGGTCGTTAATGTAGCTGCCAATAGATGGCGTTAAAGTGTGTATGTTGAGTAAAGTATGTGTAAAAATATCACTCTTTATTCATTATATTTGTTTCCTTCCAAAAATTTGTGAATTATATCTTATTTATAAATTATAAATGTTCAGCTTTCAATCTACGCAACGCCACCCATCCATCCATATTACCCAGGGAAAGTATTTGTAACAATATATTCGTTTATTTCATTATAAAATAAAAAATGTTAACGTTTTGATTCTATATTCAACACTATTCTTAGGTTATTATACTCCAGGATGTGCGTCCGGTTTAGCGGAGGCTGCTCCGATTTCTTTGTCATCCGACTTGGCAACGTTCTCCATGTTACGTAGATTGTTCTCAAACTCAACGGGGTCAATAAACTTTTTAGGGAACGGCGGCGGTCCAAGAATGGCTTCTACGTCCTTGTAATTAAGAGTCTCCTTTTTTATTAGCTCTTCTGCTAGCTGTCAAGTAATATTGAATATGTTATAATTAAATATACCAAGATAAAACTCTGTTGTCAGATAAATTGTACTCAATTATTATTTAAAAATATATATATTGTTAGATGTACTTACAGCTTTTAGTTTGTCCTGATTTTTTCGTAAAAGTTCTTCCGTTCTAAAATATGCTCTAGCGATGAGCTGTCTCGCCTCCATGTCTATAAGATTCTTGAGGGCTTTGCTGAAAGGACTCTTTTCGCGATCTTTGATATCCGGGAACGAAACTAGACCCACGGTCGGTGACATTCCGAACACTCTAACCTATTGTGAAAGTTGATGTTTAATTACTAATATTAAAAAAAATACAGTAAGTACAAATATTGTAAGTACAGTTGTTTATTAGTATTAAAATTCTTAAGTTAACTAAAATAACTACGACATGATCTCTCTACAACGATACAATTGAAAACACATTTCAGTTACTTGAATAATACTTCAGTTACTTATGAATGCTTTGTTAAAATTTTACTCACGGTAAAACGAGATATATGTTAAATTTTGGTAGAAGTAGCTGTATATAAATGTGTGCCATTATTAAAGATCTTAAAATATTACTTCACCTTGTATAAAATAAATAATCTTTGAGCTCCGTCCGATATTCAGCGGAGTTAATATATATCTGGTCGGGTAATAACGTATTTTAATAGTTCTTAAGATACGAAATACAAGTAATACTTTTCACTGTCGCGTTCTCGCGTTTATACAAAATCGGGTAATAAAACTCGTTCACACTTGGCAAGGAAGTTAAAACAAATGGTTCACGAAATGATTCGTCTCTACATATTTCTTCTTTAAATTTGTAGCAACATAATACACTACAAAATAGATAAGTCTTAGCCTTCGCTAAGCTGTTTTACAGGGCTCTACTCGACGTACAAGACAGAAAACGAACCTGTGCGTATGCGATCTTGGTGACCTTCTCAAGGTCATTCTGAGCCCCGCTGGTGACCGAGTTGAAGGTCACCGCCTCCGCCGCACGCCCTCCAAGCGCCATGCACATGCGGTCGAACAGCTGGAAAAACAAGAAAATTACTAATAATAATATATTATTATATATTACCGATTGATATTTTTTACCTATTTGTCTGTGTTGCAATTGGGTTCATATATAATTACAAGTGCCAAAAAAAAAGTAATAAAATTATGTAGGAAGTTGGGTGTGGGTGGTAATAGCTTATTTTTATAAAATGAGCATACTAACCGGTTTTTATTTAAAAACAGATGAAGTCAAATTACTTATACAAATGTATTTTGATATGATGAATATAGTATTTTACATACATATTTAAACTTATAGTTTTTTCATGTTGTATATTTATGATATGAATTCATCGCTTCCTTCAACGGTTTGACTGTCAGTACAAAATAAAACATTAGAAATATTGTATTAATAAAAACATACCTCTTCTTTCGAGTAGAGTTTCTGATCAGATGTAGTATACTGTGCGAACCCCAAGGCCTTGTTAGTGCGAGGTACAATAGTAACCTTGAGCAAGGCATCAGTATGTTCCAGAAGCCAGCCGGTCAACGCGTGACCAGACTCGTGGTACGCTATTACACGCTTCTCGGCGGGCGATATGGCGTGGCTGCGTTTTTCTGTACCACCTGGAACATTTTAAGTGGGGCAAAAGTATTTTATTGAGTATTCGTTATGAGGACAATATTAACATTTAAGTAGGCATACATTCAACTCATGAAAAGTTACATTAAGGTGCATGATTGCGAGTTGGTGTCTAAAAGAATTAGCAAGAAACTCCCTTGTAAATACTTATGTTTAAATTATCTATTTGAATACAAATTACGATATTTTTTTAAATGCAATGGGAGTATCATTATAACTTCGTTATAATTATAATAGAAAAAAGAAAAGAAATCATAGAATAAGTAATGATACAACTAGCAGGTCGGATTGATAACGAGATGCTCTCACATTCATAAGATAGTATGATTTCAATTTTAAAATATTAAAATAATATTATATGTTTAGACAGATAAAAGTACCCAATACTATATGCTTAAGAAGTTAAAAATATTTAAGTTTGTTTAAAAGACCGTAAGGTCCCAACCCACCGACGACTCTCTCAACAGCGTACTCCAGGTCGGCTGCCTTAACAATGTTCTGTTTGAAGCGAGCCGCGTGTAGCGCAGCCTCGTTACACACATTGGCGATGTCAGCACCACTGAACCCGGGGGTCAAGTAGGCTAATCTGGAATAATTACTTGTCTGATATTATCATGACTGGTTGGATTGGATTGGACTTATAGATGTTGTGGGAGAGGTTACTAAAGGACAATTATTTTTTAACACAAGTCAAGACAATTCTACCTCATAGGATTATTCTATATCTGATAGCCTATATATACTTCGTGTTTAATTTTTAATAGAATTATTTACTTGATTTAGACAATTAACAATATTGAAATACATGTGATGAATATACCTTTTAACATAATACGGAGGTAACTTCTCCAGCACAATGTTCTTGAGATGTCTCTCAAATATCTCCTCGCGCTCTAGTAGCGTCGGCAAGTCGATTAGTATATGTCTGTCAAAACGACCCGGCCGAAGTAATGCCTGGAAAATAACATCAAAATAAAAATCTTTATTGAAAGTCAGTTTAACACAAAAATTTTTTTCATAGTCTTCAATATAAAAGATAAATAAAAATTATAATTATGCTTTTAACTGACGATATTGTGTTCTTTGGAGAAAATAGACTAGAGAAGCAGAGACTGGAAAAGTATCAGGTAAAGCTAGAAGATATCTACATGAAGATCAGCCGGACTATGACGGAACATTTATTCTACAAGTTTGGTAGTCTTTTGAGTAGCATCTTGGTTGTCTTGGATGCGTACTGTCAAGTCAAGATGATGGCGAGAACTATAGAGATATGAGAGACACTAATATAGGATGTATGAAAGTTTGACCGGCAACAGGCACTACATGCGATTGGCGAATGTCCCTTAAATTAATGGGTCAAATATATAAAACCATCATTAGGCTTGTGATGTCGCGTGGTTTAGAATATTGGGCGCAGCAAGATACGGATGAAAGGATACTGTATTAATATTAAGTTACACATATATAATCACTGCACTCTAGAATCCACTCCCGGCACAGTACCAACCTTATCCAGAACATCAGCTCTGTTTGTCGACGCCAGCACTATCACCCCATCCCTGCTCTTCATGCCATCCATCTCTACCAGCAGCTGATTGAGGGTCTGTTCCCCCTCCCCTCCCCCGGGGCCCCAAGAAGACGTCCCTGAAGATCTAGCGCGACCCACTGCATCCATCTCGTCTATATACACGATGCAAGGGGCACGGGAGCTTGCTTCTTTGAATAAGTCTCTATACATTTTAATAAAATTATATTAAGTATTGGTCGTCTTCTGGTCGAAGTTCAATTATTATCACTATTGAAAGTTTAAGGGAAAATATACGCATGTTTTGATTTTTTTTTCTACTCATATATTCAATCAGGTATATTTGAGACTGTATTGTTGTTTATATTATTGTATCTGGTAGCTAATGCCTATCAGATTCAATAATATAAGGGGAGAAGGGTGAGATAGAGAAGAGAAGAGGTCACATAATAATTGTCAATTATAATAATTTACCTGACTCTCGCAGCTCCCAGTCCTCCGATCATTTCAATGAATTCTGATCCGTTCATTGAAAGAAAAGGAACATTAGCCTCACTGGCCACGGCCTTGGCTAGCAGTGTCTTACCACAGCCCGGCGGACCGAGCAATAGAGCTCCTTTGGGTACCTGAAAAAAAAAGGAAATTCAAACTAATTAGTTATTTATACATTAATAAAATATAATGGTTAGCTTTACACTATTCTAGTACGTTTTTGATAGGAGTCGCAGATAAAAAGGGTTGGTTTCCTCTTTCTATTATTATATCTCAAAGCCCACGGAAACTAAGATTTTTGTACACGAGCCACGTAGTAACAAAGAATATTGTAAAAAAGTTTTTTAATACAATATATATATAAATGTATGCAATGTAAATAGGATTATTTTATTATTATTATTAGTATTTCATAAAAGAAACTATTTTATTAGAAATAACTTTGTTTTATATAGAAAAAAAGTAGGAATTTGATGGCCTTAACCAATTCCTCACATGATTGCACAGACATGAGATTCATTCAATGCGTTTAATTTTCAAAGAAAGATCATTCCAATGGTATGTAGTCTAAATACAGACGACAAATGGGAAGAAATTTCAAGGGTAATATTTTGATTGGAAAATAGGGGACCGTTCTCGGAGCTGCTCAAAATTTAAATTAGGTTTTCAAAAGCAGAAGGCTTTAACAGTAGACTGAATAGAAATCTAAACATATGAATATTTCTGCGAAAAGCAACTGCGTACCACTCGACCTTTTAGGAAAGTGAGAAATATATTTGCGAAGGCCAAACTGAAGGCACTCAAGTTTACTTAGCTGACCTTACCGTAAATCAGTATAGCAAGCGTCTAAATAATCTAGAATCGGAAAAGTAAAAGGTTGAGCTAAAACAATTTTAGTTGAGTTTGAAAGAAAATTAAATAATCTCCTCATGGATCCAGATCCGAATCGGAATATAATGCTAAGGTCGTTGACCCTAGAGCTGTACTAGGAGGTAGTTGATACTTGGAAGTAACGTACAGTCTTGAGCCACCAATAATGATGACCTTTGTGTTGTGCTATGTCCTGTCTTATGTTCGTACTATGACCAGGAAGAGAGCGGGAATGGAATTTACTAAGAAAATTATTCTTAGTTAAGAAAAAGCTGAGTTGAGAATGTACTAGTCGCTCGAGAATTCTTGAAAGGAAGGGATGGTTATGTATATGGGTTAGAAATCTGAAGAATATTAAGGGTTACCGTTTTTGGGACGTGGAGTATATGATAAATATTATAATAATAAATGTATTGTAAAAATATTACCAGACATATGTTAAAAATATTGCACATAAATTGAACTTTGCCTACAAAACTTTACTTTTCGGGATAACTTGCCCGAAATTTTAAATAAAGTATATTTAATAAAAGAGTGCATTTTGATTTAATAAATATTGAATAAAATTATCAGAAATGTCTAAAAAATAAATAAATTATAAAGATGTTTAAAAAAATTAGAACACTTAATTCTCTGTTATTAAATCAAATAAGGAATTATATAGTTGTAAGAGCTTGTTCATTTTGTTTTATTACAATAATTTTAGAATTAACGTAATTTTTCTAATCAGTAGAGAACATATTTCAAATACCTTTGCCCCCAAACTCTTATAATGTTCGGGTCGTTTCAAATAGTCCACGAACTCCATGACCTCAATCTTGGCTTCCTTCAGCCCGGCCACGTCATCAAACTTTACACCCTTCCCTTGACCACTCATAGAGTCCACTAAGGTGAACTTAGCTCGGCGTAACTGACTCTGTAATAAAAATATGTTTTTATTTATAAAGACTCAGATAACATTGTAAAATATTTAATTATTTCAGCAAATAATTACTAAACAGTACTGATATAATAAATTTCAACATCAATATCAAAAAGATGTGACTTAAGTTTGTTCATTATTTAATAAGTAACTTAAAATACTTACAAATCCACCTAAATTTATATTCATTTTCATGGACTTAGACGAGTAGAGGAAGGAGAGGATGACGGCAGCTATTAACAGCGTTGTAATTATTTTTCCCGCCACGCTGCCATTTCTATCATAAATTACTCGAACACCTGGAAAAGGTGTAAGTTAATGTAAATATAAAAAGAAAGAAGCTTTAGGGCTTAGTTATGATCAAATGAAATGAAGATTCATTCAATACATTTTATATAAATTTGTAAACAAGCAGTAAGGCTTTTTATTATCTCACCTTCCTTAACCCCCAAGCTTAGTTCAGTTTCTCGAAGTTTCTCTTCAAAGCGATGAACATCACCGACATTCATATGATAAATGCGATGATTTGCCTAAAAAAATTAATTAAACAATTACATTCGTTATAATCAAATTAACATTTAATTTCAATAATCTTGCTTAGACAAAGCAGATTAATGAAATGTAGATGTTTTGTTTTGGAGTTATTACTTTATGTTAAAATTAGTATCCCTTTATATATCTTTTATGGCAATTATACTATTATTTTTAACATTTCATATATTTATTGAAATAAATAAGATACCAACCCTTTTGCCTTTAATCACAGCTCCCTCATGCAATATAATGGTGACTACTTCCAGGTCCGGCCGCACTATTAATTCGTCTACCTCACCCTTGGAGAGCATGGAGTAGACGAACTCGTTCCATGACACATATCGAATTAACTGAAAAATATCATAGCTAAAGTAACCTTACAAGTTATCAAAAGTTTTGAGAAAACTGTTTTATATCGCAAGTCTGACTAAAATAATGTGTCATCATCAATGTATTCTTTATTCCTTCAGAAAAAACATTAGCTATGGCTCTTATTTAAATATAAAATCGCTGGGCTGTAGTATATAAATAAATCTTAACACTTTTGTACACATTACATCTTAATGTATCTTAAACATTGCAGATTGAAAGGCAAAAGCAAATATGTATTACAGGAGTAATACAAAATATAGAACTTAATAACTACAAAATCATTAACAATTACTTAAATAACACAAGCATAGCAGTACAATTATTCATAAAATTTAATGTTGACTGCTATATCTATATACATTGCACATTAATTCTTCAAACAAGCATTATAGAGCTATCTATGAAGTAATTTGATTTATAAAAAAGTTATGTCAATTTTGTTAATTTTTTTTAGCTTATCATTATGGCTTTGTATTTTTAAATAAACATAATGGACTTACTATACAACGTAGTATTCAATTATCTATATTTAAGTTTGAAAACATATTATTAAGTTTGAAAACATATTATTAAGTTTGAAAACATTTTATTCGTAATAAGAACAATATCAAACAAACACACAGCAAAAAATATATTACACCATTGAAAAACAATTAGAATAAACATCTGCATATATTTTGAAATTGAATTTATATATAGCATATCAAAATAAATCATTCAGTAACATTTAAAATTTTTACAAGCATAGAAATTTTAGGCAATGCTGACACTATATATATATAAATTAAGCAGCATATAATAATAATGACTTAAAAACAATTGCAAAGCAAACAGTTTTTTTTTATCAGATTATTTTATCTGACTTCAATATATTACCTCATTTTGTGTGTTGTCTCCGGGCACAAGAAAAGAGCTCAACAAAATAAGTGTAAATGTGGTGAGCAGCCAAAATGTTGCTTTTAATAACAGAGAGGGCATATTGGCATTATCTTTCTCATTTTTTTTATCCTTGTCTTTATCCTGTAAAGATTATAAAGAGGTAACATTTAATTTGTGATTTTTTACTGCACCGATTTCTGAAATAGTTTCACCATTCATTTCCATTCCATTTCCATTTGCACTAAGCGACATAAGCTATATTAAATTTGAAAAAAATATTGGGTTACCTTAATAAAAATGTAATGATGTAACCCAAGGTGTGAAAAAATTAATCATAAAAACATTTACATTGTGAGTGCTGCGGAAACTATAGATATTGACATGTTCTATAATAATAGAACATGTCAATATCTACTAAAAAGACAGTATAGGTCCAACTACTGTACGTCACTATAACTACCTTTTTACCTTTTAAAAATTTATAAAAGTGCCAATAATAATCAAACCATATTATTCATAGCTCTGTATTAATCCTTATCCTATTAAATGATATTTTATTAAAAACCAAATCAATATGTTTAAAATACTTTTTAAATTACTAAAATTGACATTCTATTCAAAACTTATAATGAATTTAAAAATGTAAATCTAATGAAAATAATGCAATAATAAAATAATGCGGTAATCTTCAAACTAACTTATATGAATATTAAAATATGTTAACTAATATTTAGAAATAACTTTCACATTGGATCTAAGCTGTATTATATTATACCCTTGAAAATAATAATAGGGCTATTCATGGTGACTAATTTTAAAAATAAAGGTGACCAAAAATGCTTGAACTTAGGAGTTTCTTATCATCTCTGTATTCTAAAGTTCTTGCAAATGAAGTTGTGGGCAGCAGCTAGTAATTCATATACAAACAAGACTTTATTCTATTGTGAAGCAAATATCATAATTATGACAAAAAAATATAGGAATTGGATGTTATACAGTAATTTATAAGAATTATTTTATTTTGTAATATGATCTTTATAAAAAAATGAGGGATGCATTTTTTTATAAATGGAGAAGTAAATATGTGCTCTATAATATATAAGAGTAAATTCTTTACATTAAAGGTATTCTATAAAATTGATTTAAAGTTAAATCTATGATTGTGAACAATATACCATATTTAGGATTTTGTCAAATTAATGATACCTATGCCAGTTCTTCTTTTATTCTACATTATTATTTCGATCTGGTAGTAGTTTTGACAGTAAAAAATGTTTTGTATCAAAATGACTTTAAGATTTAGATCTTTTCTAGTACTAAGATTTGTAAATTGTTTGAATACTGTACCTCATTTTTATCATCTTGATGGTTTCTATTTCTATTAGGATGATTTGTATGCAATCCTCGAATAATTGTATGATTTAATAGTGTATTAAGTCCTGGTAAGTTGGATCTCCTGAGTAGAGCAAATGCTGCTTTATATTCTGCATTGAACTGTCGTAATTGCTGGATGATAAAATAGTTTGGTCAATAATACTTCTGATTTATTTTCTTATAAAGTATTTGATAAAATATTAAAACATAATTGTTCAATTTATTTTATAACCTATAAGGCTAATACCATAATTTATACTTTAAATTTATATATGTAACAGGAGTATACTTTTTTACCTCTCTATTATCCAATCACTATTCTCAAAACGTAGAATAATTTAAGTACAAAATCAATATATAAAAAAAAGTTAACTTTAGACAAAGATAATATTTTAGTCAGTTATTCTAAGAGGTTATAAATATTTGAATAAATAAGTCCTTAAAACCCATTTAACTTTAGAAAAATGATCATTTTTCTATTGAATAATACTATTCTTAGCGATTCAAACTGTATTACAAGCTAAATATATAAATTTATTAGTTGCGCAATAAACCATGAAAACAATTGATTTTTACATGACTGAACCGATCTGATACACTGTAATAATAATATACTTACAGAATTTTTGGATTTGTTTGTTAAATTATGTAGCGCTGACGCAGATTTACATAAATTTAAAAAGTTAAAGTGGCAATGTTTACTAATTTGCTTTTCGACAACCCCATTTTTTACATCAAATGGTACCTTTAAATTGATTCTCGATGCTGAAAGCGTTGGTAAGCGTTTAATTAATAACATTTGTATTTTATTATTACACAAATAAATTACAAAAAGACTAAAACTTCATAATTTCATAATTATTTTAGCTTTTACGGATTGACATTTGACAATTGTACATTTGACAGTTTGCTGATTATGGTTTTGTTATAATAATATCTAGAACTATGAACTCCAACCATACAGCTATAACCTATAAATCGTTAAGCTATACTGCGATTCGTTAACAAATAATTATCTTCCAGGATAGGAGACTTGACAGCTGACTGTTCGAGACATCAGTTCGTGCTCTATTTGAATAATATTTTTTAATATACCTTATCTATTTGCTTATTAAAACGTATCAAATAGATACGTTTTAATTTTGAGTATATATTGTTTGTTTATTTATTATTTTCTTTTGTTTTGGTAAGTGTTATTATATGTTTTTAGGTTATATGTAGTCGCTTGTATTTTCATCTCAGTATGTGGAGGCGGATACAGATCCCTCCGATATCCCTCTGAATTCCGTTCCCAATCCTATGGAACTTGATTATGCTATGAGTACAACTAAGACTATGATCTCAATAGGTTCGAAACGTAAAGCTGTAGAAAATATAGATGAGCTACCAACTAAAATCCCGGGGGACTCCTCTCCTGATTTCTCATACCAACATATTTATACCCTCCCTACAACAGAGAGTAAAACATCTATACTGATGTATACAAAGGTCCTTTTATAGTGCACATCAATAAGGTTTGTGAAGATGGTGTTGCAAATCTAAAACTAACTGCAATTCAATTTGGAAAAGTTCTAAATAAACAAAATGTTAAAAATTTAGTAAAAGGTGCTGTAAAGAATATTATTAAAAGTCCTGTTTCTGTACAGTTTTCCACAGGTTTAGACGCCAATAATTTTATAAATAGCCCATTTTCGAAATCAGAAAAGTTAACTGCAGTAATACGAGTAATACAAACTGTAGGAATTTTGTATTACTCGTATGGGAATTGTGAGAAATATCCCAACAGAGCATAGTATGCAGGAGTTTGTAAAATCAGCTGAGGTCCCATCGGGCTGTGGTGAAATAATTAAAGCCCGACGCTTAAACCGAAAAGTTGTGGTAAATAAGTCAGTCAGCTGGATTCCTACACATTCAGTGGTTGTTCAGTGGTTGTTACTTTTACCGGACCTTGTTTTACCTTCACATGTTTATTTTTTATACTTCTCTTCCTATAGAACTGTATCTATACCCAACAATTCAGTGCGTAAAAAAATTTCGATTTCGCCACACCATGCGCTAATGTAATTCCAAGGCTCACTGTCACAAAGATGCCTAAAACCCATTGGAGACTCATGTTCTTCCCAAAATCCTACTTGTCTTTTGTGTCGCGGGAAACACCCAGCCAATGAAAAAAAATCAATATTTAATATTATTAACAATGCCAACCCACCATTACAAATTTGAATCCCTGCTCTTTATAAATTTCATTAAATCTAGAGTAGGTATGCTCCCACAATATTTTTGTTAAGACCTAGGTTTGCAGTAAACGGTTTATGAGTAAACCCTACAAAACGTGTGGAGAACTAAAAAGAGATGAGTGAGGAGTGTGGCGCTTGCCGTTAAGCCGCTTGGGCCATTTTTCGAAGTATGAACATTATTTCAGTCATGTCAGCTTAAGAGCGCTGTACAGGCTGAAAACGGGAGGAGGTATCTAGGTAGGAAATACTATTTTCCGACACTATTATTATTATTTTAAATTCAAATTTATTGTATATCCATAATTCATCATATTCCTTACCAGACCTCCATCTATACCTTAAATAAAACCTACCACCAGTCAAAAAATGTACTTAGTTAAAAGATAAGAGTGAAAAGTATTTCTGATGGCACAGAGCAGGCCACTATTGTTAGATATTTGTATTATATCCTGTACAGTGTATGAACTGTTTTTTTTTTGTGATACGAGGGCAAACGACCGTGCAGATCACAGGTGCAAAGTGATCACCGCCGCCCGCGAACTTTGCAACGTCCGAGGACTCACAAGAGCCTTGGAGGTGGGTATAAACGCCTTTTTTGAAGGTACCCATGTCGTATCGATCTGGAAACACCGAAGGAAGTCCATTCCACATCTTTGTGGTACGTGGAAAAAATGTTTTTGAAAACCGCACAGGTGGTAAGGATGATATTGCAGGCGATGTCGTGTTGTGCGGTGGTGAAATTCGGCGGCGGGCATCAGATCAAAAAGCCTTGTAATCTACCCGTACTTCTGAAGGACCATGATTGAATCTTTTAAACGAATCCCCTAAATAAAGACAGTGATTAAATATTTATTATACTCTGTGCTAGAGATCGAATCGGCAGCCATCTTAATTTCACCGAAGGCACCACAGAGGAGTATAAACTGAATTTATTTACCTTGGTAAACGCATAGACAATTCACAAGAGATTCTTTACGTAGTTTCTATATATAATAAATAATTATTTACTAGTTTGACTTGTTACACAATTAATTGTATATTAAATTTACTATTTTAGACTGTTTTTTTTTCATTAATTATAAATTTATTAAAAATTTCTTATGAGAAAATGCTTGCCCTCAGTCCACAGAATAAAGTGCAACTCTTTTCATTATTGTTTTTATAAATATTATGTTGTTAGGACTGCGGCCTGGGATGCTAACAAAAAACAATTAAACACAGAGTACATACTATTTTCAATTATATGCAATTAAAGTAGTAGCACTTTGATTGCATGATAGTAGTATCATGAGATCACAGCTTTTATTTCTTGTAGCTGTAGCCTTTCGTTTCTATTAAATGGAATTTTTATCAATAAATGATGTACACTAAATACACTATATTTCACATATAGGATAAAGTATTGTTATAATATGGAATTGATTTTATGAAAATTATTTATTATACACTTATATCAAACATTATTATTTGGAGCAAGTGAAGTGCACCTTTTTCTAAGACACTCAAACAAAAATCAATGAAAAGAATTCTCAAGAAAAGATTAACAGAATTTAACTACATATAAAAAACATAAGAGCCACTTAATTTGAATTGTACAGATAAATTGTATAATGTAGACTGTCATGATAGACAGAAATTTTAAGATGTTATATCATAGTCTGGAAAATTTTAAGGTCCTTTGTCATCTTATGTTTGGAATTTTCTGGCACTGAAGAATTAAAGACTAAGAAGAGATAATAGAAAGAAGTATAACAGAATCTTTCTTTATATAATTCTTCCATTTAAACCTGGCATGTTATGGATATTGAAACATTTGACTTGATAAATATAAAAATCATTTAAACATTGAAGATTGCGCAAAGAACATGTACCATAACTTTTTTTGACAAAATATTTAAGATAATCTGAATGAACTATGTGGCTAAATATTATTGTACCCATATATAAATGATGAATATATAAATATAATATGATGATATAATATGAATGAATGATGAATATAATAAATTATATATATATATATATATAATTTATTATATTCATCATTATATATATATATATATATATATATATATAATTTAATTCTCAATGTAACTATATATTTACACTTGATAAGGACAGTCAGCAATAGTATGCCGAGCTATAATGTTCCCAGTATTGTGTATTATTATGCAATGTTACACCAGTATACTAGATATAAGAACAGCAGTTTACCATTTATTATAATTGGATACTTACATGTTTACAACTATGTTATATATTTAAATCAAAGTAACCACATCATAGAAAGATATATTTCTTGATATTTGTATATTATAACTAAGATCAACCCTGAGAAAAAGTGGACAGACTATTGAGCAATTAGATTATGATGTCAAAATTAATATAATTAGGTTTCTGATAATCATATTGTGTATAGTTCAATACCAAATATAAACTGTTTGTGTTAACCCTAAAAAAATAAGAATTAAAACACGGATTAATAAATTTTTATTTATTTTAAATAATTTTACTACACTGCATAATTATGTTATGAAATATAATTCATAAATCAAGGCCATGATGGTGGGTCACCCTCCTTTAGTCTTCCACCATATAAAGCAGACCTATCTCTAAAATTGGTCATCCGCAAAGTTTCTTGATCATCAAGATACTTCCCAATAAAAAATCCAGTTAAGGGGACACCAAACCAAGCAATGCGTGTTGTTATACCAAATATGGCCATTTTATTTCTTTAGATGATTTTCTTTCCACTTTCTAGTGTAATTCCAATCTAGGAAAATTAAGGAGAAACAAACTGTCGGAAATGTAATGCTCACCAGGTTCCTCCGTAGGAACCTTCCAATCGCCATATACACTGAAATTAAAATAACAGCTATAATATTTTTTCATTATTACTTAACTATTATTTTTTTAAATAGGCAAGTTTATTTTTATATTGAAGAAAACAATATCTGTTGTCTAAATTTTATACAATGAAATAAAACAATTCTACTCTAGTTTATTTTTTATAATAATAATATGTATTTTTCTAAGATAATTAAGATTTAAAGGTATTTCTATAGATTTTGAAAGATACACCATTGATTTAACAACTATTATATAACTTGCTTTTGAAAAAGATTAGTTGTTTGCTATCGAAAAACAAATTGCCGTGCCGTTAAATAACGGATTCCAATAAAAGTAAATTAGTAGATTAATAATTAGACTTAAACAATAAAAATATTGAAATTTAAATCAGTATAATTTTACTCTTTATTTCTATTACCACCGATAACCTTTTGACTTAAATAATCACGAATATAAATTCCATAAATAGATACTAGTAAAGAGAAAATAATCATTGTTTTAAATTTGTATCTAAACTTATATTATTTTTTAACTAACCTATGAATGCCAATGGCTTCCTCAATTTTCTAGAAATTGATAATTTGGTTATAGAAACGTCAAGATAGCATATACAAGTTACCATAAGCAAAAGATCAGCGCTACCAATATTTCAATACTTATTCCCACGGCATAGAAGAAACAAGGGAAGTAAACTCTACTATCGTGGTAAAGTTTTGAAAATTAAGATATTAATTCATTTAATATTACCTTTCATATAGAGTTTAGAGCTGTATTTCTGTCCTATTCAAAAACAATGTGCTTATGGATTTTTGTTATATGGTAATTCTTGTGGTATATCCAGGTTTTACGAATCATTGTTCCTTTTAATCCAACTACCAGTATCCTTTATTTGATTTTCGATAACAAATTCTGTTATAGTATAGTCGGCTAATTATAATTACAGCTAGATGGGTTGAAATTATAAAAATGTAAAGAAGATCCATTTGATAGGTGATGATTATGAATTTTTGAATGTTTTCAATCAGACTTTTTTCAAAAACGATATAAATAAATAATTACTAAAATAATCAAATCAAACATTATATTTCTCTACATTTTATTCCTTTTAATTCTTATCTTTTTTTGTCTTTTTCAACTTATGGGTTTGTTGGTATGTGGAAAAAATGTGTTTGATAAAGAAATATTAAGCTTTAAACAAATATCAAATAAACATCGAAAAAAAGAAAAAGAAGCAATATCGTACTATTCTGTAATAATAGCTTCGGAGACTTGCAACTCTATTTTAATATTCGTATTTTGGCATCATTGTCTACTTTAGCAGAATGATAATGTAGATGTACGAATAGGAGCGAGGCCGAACGAGTCAACGAGGCGACTGACGATTGCCTTCGTCATCGTCTGCAGGTTTTGTCGAGTAATGAATTATTGCAGTGAAGTGCTAAAATTATGTTAAATTTGAAGTGAACTATAGTATTGGTGATGTTGACCTTAGGCTTGTTATTATTCCGCAAAAAAACTGTAAAAGAACACACGTTTACTGTAGTAATTCGTCAAAAATCGAGAAAGCTTCAAACGTGTTTGAAGCTTTCGGTTTCGCATTAATGGAACTATGAACCTGGACCCTCTAACGTTTAGCTTATCACAAATAAATTATCTTGTTGTAAATTTAAGTAAGAAGAACTTTAAGCAGACTAGTCAAGAGTTGTCCCAGGTGAGAAATTTCACTTTACAGTTTGTCTTTGTTTTCAATTGTCGCCATATTGTGGACTGCGAATAGCCACGAGCTGATTTGGTAATAGGATTTGAATTTTATATAACTATCTTGGATTGCTTTTATTTTTGCCTATGCATTATTGCACTTTGCTCTCTTGCCAAATAATCAAATAATATGTATGAATTAGATTGTTAAATTTATGACGTACCGTTATAAGAGTTACAATGGTGTAAAGTGGTTCAATACTTAAATCCTTTTTTTTATTACTTTTTCAAAATCTGTGTTAAATTCAATTAAAATTAATATTAAATAGTTCTTCAAAACATCTTGCATGTATTTTCATACAGATATATTGCTGGCCCAACAATAATTACATTTTTGCAAATTTACCAAAACGACTGTTTTTTCGCGGCTCAATACATGTTTATAATGTAGGGTTTAACCATAAAAAGATATAATGCTATGTGAAAGTTTCTGAATATAAATTCAAACAGGAATATATATATATATAGATTATGGAAAACAGCATTGTTTTACCTCTATCTTAGTTTTATTTCTATATATATATATTTTTAATTGTAGCATGTTTCAAAAATTATTATTTCTGTAAAACAAGAAGTGTTTTATAGAAATAATTTAAAATTTACTGTGAGTTTGTATGGCAATATGTCATGGCATATCCTTTTAATCACATTCCAATTTATAAATGATTGAAAGTGCACTCCTAAAAAGCAATATCTACTTATTTCATGTACCACAATTAGTAAGAAATAAAAGATAATAACAAAGACATATATGTATAGATGAGCTTATTTTTACAGAGATCTCTTCAAGCCACCCATGAGTGTTAGATAGTAGGTTTTAGATGGCAGAGATAAGAACATAGATATTATAATACATAAATATAATATATGTCTACATAAATACAAAAAAACATGTAGTAACAACATAAACAAATACATACTTTAATAATAATAAAAAATGTATGCTTGTGATAGACTAGTAATGCTTCAGTCTTCATTTACATAACTTAACTATAATATGTTACATGTGATGGTAGAGAATTCCATAACTTTGCTGCATGTATGGTAAAAGGTTTAGAATTAAATTATATATGGGATTTATATGAAGCAATATCAAAAGTTTTTACTAAGATGCAGGAATGTTTAAGAGGGCTACTGGATAATGAGAGTTGGCAACATTTATGAAAATAAGAGGGGCTTAATTATAATATAGTGTGGTTAGCAGTTACAGTGAGAGTTACTTAAGTTGAGTTAGAAATTTCAAATATGGTCAAACTTGCTTAGTATTAAAATAAAGTTACCGAAATTAAATAGCTCAGATTCATCTAGATATCAAACATCAGCATAGTCAACAAGGTATAGCAAAAAAGACTGTCCTAACCGGTCTTTAGTGCACAATAGCTACAAATTCTGTAAATGTTTAAGGGAATTAACTGAAATATGAAATGCGCTTACTTGCTTTGTTAACCTGCACCGTCCAAGATAAATATTTGTAACTTTATTGTAAAATGACAATTTGTAACTTAATTGTAAAAGGGTCTAATATAATTATTGTATAGCAAATTACTGAACTGTATTATAATAACCCTATGGAGAAAGTGTCAAAAACTATTAAAAATGACATTTGATTCCTTTTTTGGCATGATTATAATAACTACATTTTTTATATTACTTAATTAATCCAACATTTCTGCTATATTAATACATGCAAGAATAATTGTTTACTCCCAAAAGGCCACTTTACTGAATATTTCTTTGTTATGATGAAGTAATTATATTTTTTTAGATTACTCAAATAATATATTTGGTATTTGTATATTTTGAAAGTTTATATAAGTATTAGTGCAACAAACATTATTACTATTAGTAATGTATGTCTTGGTATATTTCAAGTGAGTAAGTAAAATTTGTGAAACATAAGTCAAAATATTGTATGCTCTGTAGTTAAATGTTATTAGAACCATGTAAGTTTAAAAAGATATAAGTTTTTTATATGAAATTTGTGCATTTTTTGTATGCCCTCCAAAAAAGAAGCCTAAAAAGTGAGTGGAACCATTTTAATTATTTGTGCAGATTGATTGAACCATTTTATGCACACAAAATTCATAAAAAATATTATTAATTTTAGATGATCACATCAGCAGTGTGCTAAGTTACTGTTAATGAACAAACATAATAATAACATTCAATTAAATTTCACTGTTTTCATATGACCTTGTTATATTTTGTTCTTTTTATTATGTTTGCATTAATTTATTTTTGTGCTAAGTGCATGCATAGTTAACATATGAGGATTTAATTCACAGGTTAGATATTATTGGATAAAACAACTTGTCAATACATTACACTTTCCCATTTATAGCTATTTCATGAAACTTTCCATTAATTAATTTCCTACACTTAATCATAGTAATTGATCAATTTAGACTATTGCATTGATTTGTTTGCTTCAATAATATAAAGAAGTTAAGTCTGTCACAAAAAACATTTTTGCACATTATAGTTCATAGTTGAATGTAGATATTTTATTTGCAATAGTTAGCACTGTGTACTATGTCCTATAAATAATGCAAAGCGAACTTAGTTTTTAGGCAAAAAAAATGCGAATATTATGTATATCTTTATAAGTAATATTAATAGTAATAGTAGTATAATGTTGTAATAAATATGAATTAAAGAAAATATTAACTATATTGTGATTGCAAAGGCAATGTAAAACTGTATTTTACTTTGTTCTGTAAATGTTTGCATGCCATTATTTCTGAAATCCAGGATACTTAACTTATGTTGGACAACATTTTGTTCAATGTATAGATTAAATTTGTTTCAATGAAAAAAATTAATGCAGTGTTGTGCTTGTACTTTGTGACTGGTACCTTTTATCTAATAATCCTAGGGTTGTCTGGGGGTGCAGTAATAAAAACACTTATACTGAGTTTCAAATTGTGCATTAAACATTCTAATGGTTGCCTGTTGTTTTTAGAATTATTCTGATACTTAAAAAAAGTAAATCAAAAATATTTACAATTGTGTATATAATTTATTACAAAAACACTTCTTTTATTTCCTAACCATGGACCATTTATTGCTTAAAGTACAAGTGGTCAGTGCTTGTACATACTTAAATTGAAATTAAAAAATAATTTTAATCTTGTGTGTTTACAATGTATATCAAAATGAAATAAAATAATAGTGTTGTTGTAATTATTGTTTTAATAATCTTAGTATTTATCTTATTTTAGCAGTAATGGTTAAATTAAAAGCAAAAAATGTTCAAATCTACACTCAGAAAAACATTTGCTCTTTTTGTCAAGGTATATGTTTTTAGATAATAACAATAGGGTTCATGAAAACTAAATGATATTAGATTTCTTTTTAGTTAAATACCTCTGTTGTTTTCTTCAATAGTCCCTTAAGTCAAATGCTTGCATATGTTATATTTAAAATAGAAAAAAAATACTTGTTTATTTCATTTGGGAATGTGTAAATATTGCATAAAAATATATAATTATATGTTTGTAGAATAAAAATATATGATTATATGTTTGTACATTTATTTAATTTATTGAGAAGATGACTTATACTTATTATCTTAGGATGAGCATCAGAGTAATTAAGATAGGATATAGTTTGAAATATGTTTTATTGTGACTGCGAATGTTTATTTGAATTGAAAATAACAAAAGACTTTAAACATGACTGTATAATATAATTATTATGGACATTAGTGCACAGTGAATTTGTTTTTTATTTTGCAGTATGTGAATGAGATTAAATATTATTTACTTTTCTTATATTTATGCAATAGATGCAATTTTATTTTTGATTGCTGCTTATTTTAATGCAAGGCTTTTTATTTTATGTTTTTGTTTTAAATGTATGTTACATTGGGTTCAGATTGTCAGTCTCTATGGCTTGGAAGCAGAGAATCAACTGCTGAGGTGCCTGCTCAGTGAGGCGGCTAAGACGTGGGACGAGCGCTCGGGCTCCGCTTCCAGCGTGCACGCGTCGCTGCTCGCCCAGCACCTGGCCTGTCTGCTCAACCACCCCGCCAAGTCGACGGTGGTCTGCCAAGCAGTTGATCAGCCGACACGGTCTCTACAGAAGGTCAATACTTTATATAACTCCTGCCTGTTGTTGTATTTTTTTATGTATTGTCCTTATCGTGAGATTGAAAGGGTTACAGCTTTTTGATTATTATTGTTTTAAAATGTTTTGTTTATTTTTGCAATGTTTCTTGTAAGTGAATCATTTTACTGTAAGGATTGTATGACTAGTGATGTAAGAAAAGAGAGGTTTTTTGTTTCGCAGGTATTAAAACCGACAAACTCACTACTTACTCGACTTGCAAGGTTGCTGAAATTTACGACAGCCCAAGATGTTGCCTTCACATTGGTGCTGAGAAGAAATTCTTCGAAACCTGAAATTGTTTCTCTTGCCAAACAACATTTAAAGAAACGATTTTTGGACTTTGTACAGTGTTATCTTGACGCAGGTATAATAAACGCTTACAGGCTGTTTTGCTACTGTACAATCTTACAATTACTTTTCTTAAGAACAGACTATGATTGCAATATTTTTCTAAATGTGTTTTTTTTTTACACAGAACGCGGACATCAAGTTGAGCGAGCCGGCCTTCAGGAATGCAGCCCTGAAGTTTTGCAAACTCTTCTCACCAGTCTTGCTTACGAGAACTTTCGGCTTGCGGCCGTTACGAAGGATTTGTTTCTAAAACGATTACGTATAGACTTTCCTCGAGAAGTAGTTCCAATTGTACTAGCTCCTCTGCTGTACCCTGACGACACCCAGACTCCTTTGGAGGAGATGACAACATCTGATGACATGACAACAGCAATGATGGATAATACACTAGCAGAAATCATTCGTGACATCGGCTATGCCTTCACGGCTTCCGTCGAAGACTGCAAAAATCATATGGTCAATTTTGGTGCTAGGGAGCCAACGGCTATTGATGTTGCAAGAATTATTTCTATGATGGTCAGATACCATGTAATTATTCCAGACGCCCCACATATACAGACACCCGGAAATTTCTGGATGAACCATGAAGCCAAAAAGGAAGCCCTTGCTCATGGTCACGTCACGGAAACATGGAATCCAGATGTATTTGTCCAAACTCTAAAAGAACTTGCTTCGAATTTGAATTGGAAAGAAGTCATTCTACAATTAGACCATCCTGAATTCATCGTTCCTGATAGACAAGGATTGAGCCTATTATTTACTATCTTACGCTTAGGTCTTCAAAGCGCAGGTTATCCTGCAAACATATTCCCGGTGGAATACCTATGTCGACGATGGGCAAACTTAGAAGGACAAATGAGTTTCTTATCAAATATCCTTAAATTCCCAGACATATTCAGTTTTGCGGATCACCCCTTTCATCCTGTATCCATTGATCTTCTGAAATCACCACCTGAAACGGACAATAAAGAAGTATCTACTTGGCGGTGCTTATATCTAGTTGAACTTTTATTATATGCATCAGAACGAGGCTATTATTTGCAAGTACATGAGTTGTTTAAATTTCCTGTCCAGAATTGCCCGGACATACTACTGTTGGCTTTGTTACAAATTAGTCCACCTATAACAGTATTCAGACAAGAACTGCTAACAACACTTATTCCCATATTTTTGGGGAACCATCCAAACTCAGGCATAGTATTACAACACGCGTGGCATTCACAAAATCCCAACATCAAACCAATAATCATGCATGCTATGGCGGATTGGTATATACGCGGAGAGAGCGATCAATCGAAATTGTCGAGAATATTGGACGTTGCGCAGGACCTTAAGGCATTATCCTTATTGTTAAACGTCCAGTCTTTTCCATTTGTGATTGACCTAGCTTGCTTAGCATCTCGAAGAGAGTATCTCAAACTTGACAAGTGGTTGACAGATAAAATACGAGATCATGGAGAGACGTTTGTTACGGCAATGGTGAAATTTCTACAGCGGCGATGCCCTCAAGTGCTCGGAAAGATGCCAGAAGACCAACTGCCTAAAGCAGCACAGTTACCGCCCGAGACTGTAGGCACAATGTTAGCTTGCTTGCAACTGTGCATTCCTAATGTACAACAAGAACTACAAGAGGCTATATGTAATGTAATGGCTAGCTGCCAAGCTTTAATTTTAACCAAGGCTAGACCAGGAATACCCGGAATCGCGCGACCGCATACAAGAATTTTAGAAACACCTTTTAATCCGGCTGGTTTGGGACCACAATTATTCACTCCACACGTTGATGCAATTGCTAATTTAGCCCCTAATGTTGCCAATATGACTTTAGGAGCACCAGCAAATACAGCTTTTGCCATGCCTGGGACCCTTGGGCCATTAGTTGCAGCACCAGGTTCACCTTCGCGTCTCATAGGCGCAGGACCTAACAGTCCTTTTGCTATGATGCCCATGCAGCAACATGTTGCCAATGTGGCAAATATGGGAGCTTTGGCGAGAATGCCACCGGCCCCGATGGATAAGCCCCGACTACCTGATCCTATACATTTTCCAGAAATGATTCATAATGTCTCTAAAGAAATAGAAGATGAAGCCAATGGCTACTTTCAGAGGATATACAATCATCCTCCACATCCTACCTTGTCAATTGATGAGGTGTTGGAAATGCTTAAGAAGTTTCAAGATTCACCAAATAAAAGGGAACGAGATGTGTTCTCTTGTATGCTCCGAAATCTATTCGAGGAATATAAATTTTTCCCACAATACCCCGATAAAGAACTTCACATTACTGCACAGTTATTCGGTGGTATTATTGAGAAGGGACTAGTGCCTAGCTACGTGTCTCTAGGGCTAGCTTTAAGGTTCGTATTAGATGCTTTGAGAAAGCCGGAGGGCTCTAAAATGTATTACTTTGGAATTGCAGCTTTAGACAGATTTAAGTCACGTTTAAAAGATTACCACAAATATTGTGAACACGTCAGAGCCATACCTCATTTTAATGAGTTCCCTCCTCACTTGATCGAATATATAGAATACGGTCTTCAGAGCCAAGAGCCACCTACGAAACCACAGGGCGCTGTCTTACCTTCGAGTCTCACCGCCATCTTGAACCAGAGTGCCGTTATAACTGTTTCCGCACCATACAGGTAAAGTAATGAAATGTTTGTTTGCTTATGATATTATGTTAATTGTATTTGTTTTTCTGTCCCTAACAGTGTGTATAAATTGTGTGTTATATATTATTAAACTTGGTAATCATTTACAGGGCAGTCATTTGTGCTCCCAGCGCCATCTCTGTCATCTCCAAGGTTTCAAACTGCATTGCGGGTGGTATAGGAAGTCGACCATCTATAGCTAACGCTACCAACATTGACACCCTACTCACTGCTACGGACAGGGAAGAAAAGATAAACGCTCCTCCAGAGGCTATTCAAGATAAAACTGCGTTTATTTTCAATAATCTTAGCCAGTTGAATCTACAACCTAAATGTGAAGAATTAAAAGAAATAATAACTGACGAATACTTTCCATGGCTATCGCAGTATCTCGTTATGAAAAGAGCATCTATTGAACTCAATTTCCATGCATTATATTCCAATTTTCTAGACGTTCTCAAAATCCGTGAAATAAATAAGTTAGTTACAAAAGAAACCTATCGTAACATCAGAGTACTACTGCGATCTGACAAAGGCATAGCGAACTTTTCTGACCGATCATTACTCAAAAATCTCGGTCATTGGTTAGGTATGCTCACCTTAGCTCGCAATCAACCGATTCTGTACATAGATCTCGACCTCAAAGCACTTCTACTTGAAGCTTATCACAAAGGCCAGCAGGAGCTACTATACGTCGTGCCGTTTGTCGCGAAGGTCTTGGAATCCTGCGCCAAGAACGTCGTATTCAAACCGCCGAACCCATGGACAATGGCTCTAATGAACGTTTTGGCCGAATTACATCAAGAACCAGATTTAAAATTAAACCTGAAGTTTGAAATAGAAGTGCTTTGTAAAAACTTGAGTTTGGATATTGCCGATCTAAAGCCAGCATTATACTTGAAGGACCCGGAGAAAGTGAGGACTATAGAATTTCAACTGTCACAACCTAAAATGATTAAGGAACAAGCTAACGTAATGCCTGTAAATCAGACGATAATTCAAGCGCCACAAATACAACTAATGCCTCCGCCGCCGCAGATGATTCCCGTCGAGGACATGTCTGTGGCTGCTCCTACGCCCACCGGTGGGATGGTCACCAATGATCCGAATCTGATGGGTGTTCTAGGATTGCCAGAACCAAGATTCAACTATCTCGATGTAAATGTGTCGTCGACGTCAGCCTTCGGACAGAAAATATGCTTCAACCCGCATATTATTCTTTTCCAAAATTATCCACATTTGAAACAATTTGTGAAGCCAGCCATTGAGAGGTCTATTCAGGAATGGATTCATCCAGTTGTGGACCGATCGATCAAGTATGCCTTGACGACATGCGAGCAGATAATAAGGAAAGACTTCTCCTTCGACCCCGACGAGGTGCGCATGCGAACGTGCGCCCACCACATGATGCGGAATCTTACCGCTGGCATGGCCATGATCACCTGCCGGGAACAGATCATCAGTACCATCAGCACCAACCTGAAGGCAGCCTTCATCACTGCACTGATACCAACCACGCCGCAACAGGTAACTTGTTTCTTGAATATAGGGCCCAATTCCTGTACATCGTCGTAATACAGTTCTTTATACTTTTAACTTAGTTTAACACTTTACAGAAAGACATCATTGAAAGCGCGGCAGCGGTGCTAGCGACAGAGAACATGGAACTTGCATGTGCTTTCATTCAGAAGACAGCCGTAGAGAAGGCGCTTCCTGAACTCGATAAACGACTAATGAACGATTACGAAATGCGAAAAATAGCGCGACAAGAAGGACGTAGATATTACGATTCCATTGTATTGACTTACCAGACCGAGAGAATACCGGAACGGGTTCGTTTACGTGTCGGTGGGCCTACTGACTTGCAGATTTCGGTATACGAGGAGTTTGCTTGCAACATACCAGGATTCATGCCTGTCCGCGACGCAGGCATGTTCATCCCGAAACCATCTGCTCAAGAACAAATACCACAGATGACCTTCAGCCAAGTTATGAACCCACAACAGGTAGAGTATTTTTTATATATATATATATATATATATATATTTTTCACTTTATTAAATTTGTAATTTAATGTCTAAAAGGTATACGGAACCGATGAAATGGGTACTTTGATATCGGCTGCCGAGTTGTTTTTATCGAATGCCCTAACGGTACCTTCATTTGCTGTGCAAGCAACCAATATGCACACGTTACTAGAATGCCTCATCATTGCCAGACGGAATCGTGATATTGTTTCCGGCTACACACTCCTGCAACGGGTAAGGATTGGTATTCAAATATTAAAAAAAAAAAATATTCTCTTACTTATATAAAACTTATATAAAATATGTTATTAGGCTGTCGAAGGTCTCTTAGACGGTCATATAGTCCAGCCCGGTACAAATCCAGAACACGCTGATATGATGACTCGCTATCGAGACATCCACCTTCGAGTCCTGAAGTTACTAGAAGACGCTAGAGTGTACGGACATGCATGGACAACGAAGCAGATCACGTACTGTGTAGCTGAATGCAGAGATGAGTTGAGATACAACCTTGAAGCTATCGACTGCCTTGTTAGAAACCACCTGATTAACATGCCACAGGTAAATGAACGTTGCACTCATTAAACTGGGAACAACCCTATTACGGCGTTTATAAATTAAATACAAACATTTCTTTCAGTACGATCTTGCGCTCGCACATTTGATGGACAACGGAAACAACTACGTCGCGGTAGCATTCGCGATGCAAGTAGTGCAGTTATACTTAGTGGACGATAGAAATAACGTGTACGCCACAGAATCAGATCTCTACCACACTACTGAGACCCTTGTAAGGATGATGTCACACTCGCGGCAGCCTCCGCCGGAGGGACTCGCCACGCTGATCGAGACTATACGCATTAATCAAGATCCTAGCACGTACCTTGGGGAACGCTCACCTCTTGGACCCACAGCGCATATCCATAATGGCATTTTGCAAGTGCGGGTAAGTGTGTTGGAAACATTTGATTTAGTTACACTACATTTCACACTAAAACTACATTTATGTGATTGTTAAATAATAACATTTGTTACTAAAGGTTCGCGACTACGAAGACCCACCAGGTCTACAAGAAAAGACAGAGAACCTACTCCGTGAATGGAGGAATGTATTGCTCAGTCCACTCACTGAGATTGAAATTGGACAGAACTTCAATATCTACGTGCATAGAATGAACATGAACGGAATTCTCAAGTCCGACGATATGATCACACGTTTCTTCCGTATTGCGACACAAATGTGTGTAGAAAATGTATACCAGCTGCTAACTGAGGATAGGATGAATCCCCCTCCCGCACCTCCAAAAAGGGACAAGTATTACACTATGTGCGACTCATTCATCAAGTTAGTGTCGCTGCTGATCAAGAATACAGCCGATGGAGGCAACCCTACCCCGAAATTAAATCTTTTGAATAAGGTTTGTAATAATTACTTTGATTGACTTTTAAAAAAATACACTTATTTAAGCCGCTTTTTCATTTATTGAACCCGTCCGTATATTCTTGAAAGTACATAGGTTGCTGTAAACATTATAGATGTTAAAGACAATATATGGAAAATAGAAATTATATAGTCTATCCTTAATCAACTTCACTGTCTAGGTCCTGGGCATCATTGCTGGCTGCCTGATGCAAGACCACGAGGAGCACGGCGCTAACTTCCAACAGTTACCCTACCACCGACTGCTATTGATCCTCTTCCTCGACATGAACATGGCTGAGCCCGTCTTGGAATCTATGAACTATCAGGTGAGTGGAATGAATCTGAAATTATTTTTTTTTGTAACAATTTATATGTAGGTATATTTGTTAATTCACGTAATTTTATGGTATCTAGATATAATTGAGTTTCCAATTGTTTACAATCACTTTTACAGTTCAGACCAATAATACCATGAACTATTCAAAGATCAATCTTCACACCAATAATAAAACAATTTTATAGATAAGTAATTGTAGTTTTGTTACAATTATGTTCTTAATATTTAATATATATTATTAAATAAAAAATAAGTATTTTTGTATTTAACAAAATAGCTATTTGAAATAGACAGTTGTTTATTCCAGGACAAAAAAAAATATATAGTCATGCGCGCGGCGTTAAAAGGGTATCTTTAAATATAAACATGTCACCTTGTAACAAGATATTCTATGTTATTATGTTGATTACAATAATGACATATTGAACATAGATAAAAAGTTCAGTTAAAATCTATTATTGCGCGTCTCTTTATATACCTATATGGAAGAATTGTTGTTTTGAATATAATAGTATTTAGGGTCTATTACTAAGAGAAAGTATAGCATAAATTTCATATGAATGGGAGATTGTTGCTATTGAAGAATGTATAAAAATGCAAATGTCTAATTGTTTGTTCATGCAATTAACTCGAGAACCAATTGTACATTTAGTGAATGATTGCAGGTTCTTACAGCATTCTGCCACACGCTTCGCATCATAAGACCGAGTGTAGCTCCAGGGTTTTGTTACGCCTGGCTAGAGATCGTCGCTCACAGAGCCTTCGTGAACAGAGTACTGGCCGTGACGCCTCAACAGAAGGTATGTATCAATTGTATATATTGATCTGGAATATTTTATTATTTTTTGGAAATATATCTTGACTGTATCAGTCATTATATATTTCACTTAGATAAGGACATAATCTGGATTTATGAGGCTCTGATTTATATAATATATATATCATATCATAATTACATATATGTATAATTATCACGTTTTATTTCATAGTATAACCATTTTTTTATTCTAATTAAGTGCCGTACTATATAAATGTCAGCTAATATATAAGATACCTGTATTATATAATGGTGTTACTAATTATTGTAGTGTAATATAGATTTTAGGAATCCCTCTTTTATTGCTTCCTTACGCAACGCCAATAACCAATGTAATAGACTAAGACTCCTATTGAGTGATAGTTTGGAAAATTAACTTTTGTCGATACATTTGAGAGACAATTTTTTATGCAACCGTAGTCTTGTCCTAGATACGTATACGTAAGTTAAAAGCTTGGCTCCTTCGACACGAATAAAATAATGTTTACTACACTATTAAAAAACTCCAAGAGTTATTTTTCATTTCTTCTTAATTTACATTTTCATTTCGATCACTAGATTGTTTATAAAACTTCAAAACAACAAATCTGCAAACATTATTCATAAAAAATTTTTGAATTCGTACTCGGAGGTCGCCTGGAATAATAGATTTTTTCAAACATTCTTTATATTTCTAATCTAAATCATATTTCATTTTGCACATGTTACATAATATATTATGTTTATTTACTGGATTTTATTGTGATATATATTTTTTTTACTGCACGTCGTATAAACTAAAATCTTTGTAATGTTTTGTCAGGTGCAAATTATTAAAACTCCAGATTATGTCTAAAAAGCTAGATTGATTAATCTTTAAAAAACTTGAATTTTGGTTTGAAACAAAATCGATTTTTTATAAAAAATTAACAATCTGCTGAAAATTCAAGTTAGGTTTGGTCACTAAGGAAATAAATATCATTAGCCCATCATGTAAATTACACGAGTCCTCCGCTTGTATATAAGAGTGTCTGTTCACATGAGCCTCTACACACACACACAGTCACACACACACACGGTCACAAACACACACACACGGTCACAAACACACACAGCATTGTGTCCTGTGTAGACACCCAGGTTGTATCTGATATCATATTTGTAAAACTACATTTTGACAACAATATATTCATACGATACTCTACGAGGTGCAGTCGTACAGTCGTACAGTCGTGCCATGTTGCTGAGATGTAGTTCACGTATGTTGTAAACAAATTCCATGATGGACACACTCTTACACTCTTGCGGTCGTGAGTGTGAACAGACACAAATATATTTTATCTGTAAATACATGTGCATTGTATTTCTTCTAATTCACTGCATATCTTATGTATTTCTTTTCCTTTTGTTCAAGTCTATCATGGAAGTATTGGTATATAAATTTTTTCATTTAAGCTCGTATGTGTTTACAGTTTGATATTCGCTTTTGATACCATTGCTTGATCATCGCTTAATAATAATATTTTGTTTCATGTTTTACTAAACGTTGACTGTTGCCAGGGTTGGGGAATGTATTCGACGCTGCTTATCGACCTTTTCAAGTTTCTCGATCCGTTCTTACGTAACACGGAGCTGGCGACGCCGGTCATGATGCTATACAAAGGAACCCTCAAGGTGTTGCTCGTTTTGCTCCACGACTTTCCCGAATTCTTGTGCGACTACCACTATGGTTTCTGCGATGAGATCCCGCCCAATTGTATACAAATGAGGAATCTCATTCTGTCTGCATTCCCGAGGAACATGCGTCTTCCGGATCCGTTTACACCTAACTTGAAAGTGGACTTGCTGGCTGAGATCACGCTCCCCCCTCGCGCCGTCATCAACTACGCCAATATCATACCCGCGTCGCAATTCAAAAAGGACCTGGACGCGTATATCAAGGCACGGGCTCCAGTAACGTTCCTATCCGAACTACGCGGTAACATGCAGGTGAATCAGACATAGTATATTGGCACTTGGAAGGTATCACGGTTCGGCAATGACGCGACGAACATCGAAGTTTGTCTAGTGTTTGCACATTGTATGAGTTGCAACTGTTGAATATTTTGCTTATACGATTCTAGGAATATTATAACTGTTTTGTACCGCGTTACCAGGTGGTGAACGAACCGGGCCGCCGATACAACAGTCAGCTGATGAACGCGGTAGTACTGTACGTGGGGACGCAAGCCATCGCGCACATCCGCTCTAAGGGTCAGACTCCGAATATGTCCACAATCGCCCACTCCGCTCACATGGACATCTTCCAGAATTTCACTGTAGACTTTGACTACGAGGGCCGGTCAGTGACTTTCAAATGAAATATAATATCAAGTGCTTAATCCATGTTGGTATATATTAACCTATATTATTTCCAGGTATCTATTTCTAAATGCGATCGCGAACCAGCTTCGCTACCCGAACAGCCACACGCATTATTTCAGCTGCTGTCTGTTGTACTTGTTCGCGGAAGCTAATTCTGAAGCAGTTCAGGAACAGATAACGAGGATGCTTCTAGAGAGGCTCATCGTCAACCGCCCTCATCCTTGGGGACTTTTAATAACTTTCATTGAACTTATTAAAAACCCAATTTACAAATTCTGGACTCATGAATTTGTACATTGCGCGCCCGAGATTGAAAAGTAAGTTACTCTATTAATACTGAACTTTCCAAGTAAGTAATATGTCAGTTGATAAATGTTATACTGATGATCAAAGCGTATCTGTAGCTACATGCCCCAGAATGGGTGATATACTTAGAACTGCATTTAAGATTCCCAAAAACAATCCTATATATAAAAATATAATTTCGGTTGTGAAATGATTTTTCACCAATAAAGACCATAACTGCTGCTGCAGCCGGCCGGTCGTAAATAAATAAAATGATTAAAAAAAAAGAAACCAAACCAAAAACTCTACAAGCACCGCTGTGCAAAGCAGGTTGTTCGCGTCGGTGGCGCGGTCGTGTATCGCGGACAAGGCCGGGGGCGAGCGGGAGCTGACCGAGTAGCGCCGCGCCCTGTGGGAGTCTGTCCGTCAGAAACAATTTTCAGGAATTGTTCAGGCAGGTTCGTGCGCCAATTACTAATATATAATATGACTGCCGGACACTAAAGAAATTAAGTATTTTTTTTGTTTCAGTAATAGAATATTTTAGACTTTCATATTTTTCGTATATTTCATTTCATTAATCCATATAAGGTTCTATGGATTAATACTTTTTTTTTTAGAAATATCGGATCGGAACAACAATAAAAAAATTAAAAACATTTTAAGGGAATTTTATTGTTCTGCCTCAGATAAGAAACGTTCTGCTGCCTAGTATATATTCAAAAATTTAAGTGATATTTTAATTGTAGGCTTCCAGTCGGCGCATCAGAGACATGCGTCACAACAGCAGCCTTCAACGTCGCAACCCCTTAAACAATGGAATATGCTGTTCAAGAAATAAACACACATACAGACACACACATACACAAACAGGCAGACGTACACACACCAGACACAGGATTGCACCAGACGATGAACGATAGATGGTGAATTAGTGAAGTGAGTGTTTCAGGATCCATTTGCTCAATACATGGATATGACGCTCCGTTTGTGGACGTTTTATATTGACAATAGTGTAGTTTCAATTTCACCGTGTACCCTGTACATAATCCATTATTTTGCTTAAAATTCATCATTTACAATATAACATTTGTTTAATTATAAGGAATTCTATTTCTATTAAATGAATCACTTAGTGATAATTGCGTGTTGTTAATTATTAATTGTTTTATGATCTACCTTTACTATAGCTTGTCAATTTTTCAATTTACAGACATTGTATGTATATTCAATAATTGAACTTATCTAATGAATTATATATCTGCGTCGCGACCGTGACTTGATTTGGCGTCACGTGACGCGTTTGATTGTTTTTTCTGATACTAGCTTAGATGTTATGGCACAAGCAATACCCGTTTATTATAATAGTGTAATAATGTTTCGGTGTTGTCGTTGACTTTATAAAAATTACATGCAAAATGCGACGTAACATTTAGAGAAAGTATATTGTATTATAGGTTATAGTTTCCTCTTTACCGAATAAGATATCCGAGTATTGTTGAAGTTATATGAAAATAAAAATAATATATAATAATGTTGCTAGATGTAACGTTAATTTGGGCGTATTTTAATGACAGTACGACTTTTTTTGATAATAATTTAAACGTCGTGTCTTTAGCAGTGCGTTCGTGTGAAATAAATTACAATTGTGATATATTTTAGAGCGGCCTGAGTCCGCTGCATCGATTTAGCGTCCCTCTTTTATTTATAACCGTTCGCGCTGCTAAAGGTTGTACCTCTACGATGGTTTCTCTGTTCACTCCCTGTCCTTATTATAAGTATCAACGGGTCTAGTACATTGCTGCATATTGATTGAAACGACTCGTTGCTAGCCTGGACACTAAATGATTGAGATACCGCAGTTGAATGAATTAGTTGTAAATGACGTGAAAACGACTGATTATCGTAACGCATGTTGCATTTTGTAACGAACCCTGGCTCTCCCGTGTGGAAATAAACAATTCTAGATACTGATAATATAGTTGTAGTGATTGAATTAATTATTATTAATTAATGTAGGTTATGTAAGTTTTCAACGGCAATGCGCTGCTCTCGTGTAATTTAATTTGTACAGTCCGTTTGAATGGATTTGTGAAATCAGGATTGGGTAGAGTTATAAAAATAGAATTTCAATGAGTAATTTGTGTAATTTATGAGTGAGTTCGCATGGTTACCAGTTGCCGTCAGAGGCGGCGCATTGCTCTGTAAAGTGTTCTAGGCGTTACTTTGGACATAAGTTATTTACGGAGAATTAGTGTTAATGTTTATTCTAAAATTATCATAAGCCATATACTCCCATTTTCTAAACAATTTGTGTTGTAATAAAGTATTTTTTCATCAAATGTTTATTTTTTTCGGTTTCTTATTATTATAAATAGTAAGTTTCTTATCATAGTAAGTGAAACTTCAAGTCCTACGACCTGCATGGTTTTTGTTAGTTTATAATTTCTATTGGTTTATCATCGAGTGATACTAGACATAATATTACATTATATATTCTTTTGATACATTCACAAAATTCATGAAATAGTGAGTTAATAACCTTGCCGATAACTGTTGTACTTGGCAATAGTTTTTACACTGTTTGAAATACATTTTAAAATAATTTTTATTTTTATTTATACTTCTGTATTATTAAAGTGATTCACTTTAATTCGAAATTTAACGTGTGTGTGTTTTACTAAACTGGTTTATAAATTGGTATATATGTAGCTATTCTGAGAAACTATTTAATTTAATATAAAAGCCGACAACACATTATTAATACGAATCATAAACTAATTTGTGGAAATAATTGAATATTAGCAAATTATACATTTCAAATAAACAACACAATAATTCTTATTGAATTATGCTTGATATTTCATTATTTATCAAGCTGATGATAGGAAGTACCTTGGATGTTCTGGCGAGACTTTAACTGCATTTGATTCGTAAAATAAAAATATCTGACAAACCGCTCATATTGAAGAATGGTTCAAAGATCGCAATGTGTGAAAGCCATCTTTCAAGGAATGGTCAAAAATGAATCTTATGGCAGTTTTTCTTTGTTAAAACAGGACAGAAAAACTATATCTGTACTAAACTTTATTAGGTAATATCATCGCAAAACGCAATCTTAATATCAATGGTTTTATAAAGTAGTAAAAAAATTTCAAAAATATACTAGATAGATAAAAACTTTTATTGTGTCGTCCAGACTCTAGAGTATCCGGCGTTCTGAAACAAGAAACTTATATGCGTATATAAAGCATGGTTCCTACCTCACATGCTTTCTGGTTTGTATATAAATCAAGATGAATTAATTTTTTCGCAGGACTCATGTTTCAAAGCACGTATAAAAAGTATATTTGCGGAAAAATACGTAGCAATTGATTCTACAGTTATATTTATTATATAGACACAAATATCTATACATATAAAAAATAGTTATGTGGCAATTTCATTACATTTTAATTCATTAATGGAAACTAATTACTAGGTGTACATGAAACAATAAAATAATTGTACTTAATATTGTCTGTATCTGTTTAGTTTGTTAGAGAATGAGCGAAAACGAAAGGACGGATTTAGATTGAATTTGTAGTGGTGATGGGTTAAGGCTCCAGTTAATATAACATGACCATTTTCACTACGAAAATGATCTCATTTCATGGGAAAACACAAAAAACTTGTTTTTACAACTGGCAACAGCTGGTACGTAATATGTAGATTTTAAATTCTTACAAGTTAATTTTCCACTAGTAAAACGATACACAAGGATGTGACGAGACAAATATCGTAAAGTTGGCAGCTAAATAGTTACTTCAAATTAACACTAAATAAATAGATAAATACTTAACTACACAAAAAAGGTCAAAAACGTTTCCAGTACTATTTATGTTAGACCTTATTAATGAAATGTAAAACCTGCATAGAGTAGGTGGTTGTCAGAGCTTCATTGATTATACGATTATTTGAAATCACTACCTAACTATAACTTTAGATGTCATATTTGCCAAAAGATTCGTAGGTACTTACTTTCAAGATTGAAAATTTGTATTTGCTAAAATGTTTTTTATCTCATTAAAAAATGCGAGAAAAATGTTGATAGCGAGAACAGCGGCAAATATTATAAGTGTGAGAAATTATGAAATACCTAAAAACTTAATGAGTGTGATGGAAGAACCCGATCCTAGTTTTTATCGTATGGTAGAATACTTCTACCACTACGCCGTTAAAGTCGTAGAACCTTCGTTGTTTGAATATCTTAAGAAACACCCATACTCAGAAAAGAAAAGGAAACAAAGAGTTGCTGGTATTTTGAAGGTACAAAGTACGAGTTTTAGGTTAAGGAAAGACAGTTTACAATGTCGTTTACCTGGACTCAAACATCGCTACAAATATTCCAGGTTATGGGTTCTTGCAACAGCTCGCTGCAGTTCGAATTCCCACTACAGCGGAAGAACGGTGACTACGAGATAGTGCAAGGATATCGATCTCAGCATAGTGTGCATCGCTTACCATGCAAAGGAGGTGTGATATACTTTGGTGCATGCACTTAGTGAGTCTGGCAGAAAAGTATGGAAGGGATCCTATTGACTTCCCATTAGTAAAACTACGATTTACAGGCTTTCTACAGGTTCCAGTTAAAAGAGTTCCAGAATAACTACTGCGTGTCTTTTCTTTCCTATAATTATTTCGAGACTCGTACATGGGAAGTTAAAGTGAATAGTGATAAAGTGTTTAGATTTTAGTTCACGTTTTACACAAACTATGTGATTTAATGAAGGTATTGGCAAAAGGAGGTACTGGTATACCAATTTGTATTGGAATCAGCTATTAAGATAGGTACTAAAATAAAAAAATGTCACCTTATAATTGGTACAATACACGAATTTTATCATTTTAACTAAGAATCTATTTAGGTATATTAGGAATTTCCCTCTGAATAATCCTAATGGTGGGTCAAATGTGTGTGTGGAGATACGGATAATGTAGTGAGGAATACCCGTAATGGTAGCTTTTTCAGTATCAGTTGGATAGTTGTCTTCGAACGCGCCTCAACCGTACCAAAATACGATTTCCATTTACTTTACCTCGGTAGGTACCTACTACTTACAACTACCAAACTATTACAATCATATAAATCAATATATACAAACAAAACGTGGAAAAACAACTAAAAACATTTATACATATTTTTTCAAAGTGCCGTTACACACATATATCTATTCTTGTTTGTGTATTTAAAATATTATTATAAATATACTGATTTTGTTTTTCGGAGTAAAAGTATCCTATATATTGACTCGGTCAATAAACTGTCATCACATTCAATTTTACCAAAACTCGTCGAGCAGTTTATGAAGCGCGAATAAATTAACAAACAAAGAAATATACAATTTTAAAACTATATCTATGTAATAACACTTTAAACAGCAAAGAAACGTAAGGTCAGATTTTGAGTTGTTTCTTTTTTATTGTATGTATGTAATATGTATAGATAGCTTCGAATGATTAAATCATTGGTGCTTGCTTCGTAATAGTGTAAGGATAAACTTTAAACAATTGTCTTAATACCTCTTTGTTGTGAACGCGAAAGATTGAAAGTTTTTTTTACAGGAATAAGATTTTCTGATCAAGTCAATTTAGAGGAAGTGAAAGCTCTTGCAGCCCTCATGACTTACAAGTGTGCCTGTTCCAATATACCATTCGGAGGAGCTAAGGGAGGTCATTACCGTCTCAAATATTGATATTTAAATGGACTTACTTGGACATGTTCTTGACTTGTAATTATGGTATATTTCCCATGTAAATACGTTCGTTTGTATTCAATTTTGTATTCAATTTTAAAAAGGAGTTTCAATCAATCCGAAAAAGTATACGATGGCAGAATTACAGAGGATTACAAGGCGATACACATTGGAGCTTGCTAAGAAAAATTATATTGGTTAGTCAAAGTTCCGATGTCGGTTTGTTTTTTGATTCATAAAAATTGCGTTTAATATTTGCTTACAATGTATACAGGAGCGGGTATAGATGTCCCAGCTCCAGACGTAAATACATCTGGCAGAGAAATGTCTTGGATTGTAGATACCTATATAAAAACTTTAGGTGGGTTTTAATAAGTTTACAAAAGATCGGACATTTACTACGAATATAATTGACAATATTTTTAATTTAAGGGCACAGTGACTTGAACGCGGCGGCGTGTGTTACTGGCAAGCCTATTAATGGCGGTGGGATCCATGGGCGGGTTGAAGCTACCGGTCGGGGAGTCTTCCTAACAATCACATTATTTTTACACGACGAACATTGGATGAAACTGATCGGTCTCCAAACTGGCTATAAGGTACCCTCTAATAGTATTATTCATTGTGTTATGATAATTGAAAATAAATATATTGTTCATTATTTTTGACTTCATGGCTGATATAGTTAGAAATATTGTGAATTTTAAATAAGTTTACAACTTTATAGAACAAAACGGCTGTAATTCAAGGGTTCGGTAATGTGGGCAGTTACGCTGCAATGTATCTCCAGGAGCATGGAGTAAAAGTCATTGGAGTTCTAGAAGTAGATGTCAACCTTCAAAACGACGAGGGTATAAATACAAAGGTAGGTATAAACCTTTTTTATAGGATGTTGTAGTGTTTATTTTAGTATACTGTGTAAGTAAATAATATTTATATACACTGTCTCGTGCTCATGATGTTTTAGTGTGGTAGCCCAATAGAATATATTATATATAGTGATAACTGAACGGCATTACATCTAGATTCACTGACCAAATCGAAACGTGTCACCTCCTCTTAGCTTGTCGTCCAGCCAATGCATGTACATAATATATTATACAAATATATTTATATACTCGGTTTCCTTAATATATAGATACTAAATATCATTGTTAAGGAACTTCACGAATACAAAGTTAAGAATAAAGGCAGTGCAAAAGGCTTCACTGGCGCAAAAGAAGTCGGTCCTGAACTACTTTATATCAAGCACGATATTCTAGTTCTAGCCGCGATGGAAAAATCTTTAAAACAGGATATGGTTGACAAAATCAATTGTAAGGTATGACGCGGAACACGCACGACTTTTTGTATTTAGCCAATTTATAAAAGACACTTAATTCAAAGCGTGGTTTAATGATTCTGCAAAAAGAAAAAACAACATGTTTTAAATTATTATCCCCTAGATTATAGCTGAAGGTGCGAACGGTCCAACCACTCCTGCAGCAGACATGAAGCTCCGTGAAAATAACATCTTGGTGTTACCAGACTTATTGGCCAATGCGGGAGGGGTGACCGTCTCTTACTTCGAGTTCCTGAAGAACCTCAATCATGTTAGTTTTGGAAAACTAAATATCAAGTTCTGGAGGGATTCTAATACAGCTTTGTTAGGTTTGTTTATTGTTCTTCTACTGACCGACACGAGTAATATTAACAGTTCACCGATTTCTTAAATTAAATGTACTGTACTAGATGTTACGTTAAAAATATATTTGACGCATCTGTTCTATCTGTTTTTATTTTTGACAATAATAAGTCTGTAACATTAGACGTTACAGACTTATTATCAAAAATATAGCATTTTTAAATATTTAATGTACCTACCTTTAATAATCTTTCATCTAATTGTTTTTTTATTAGATTCAGTAGAACAGTCCCTCAAGAAGGCTAATATAACAGCCAAAATTGCTCCAACACCGACCTTTCAATCATTGATGTCTGGAGCCTCTGAAGAGCTGATCGTGAACTCCGGCTTAGAATACACTATGGAGAACTCTTGTCGCGTAAGATTTTTTATTTTAATTTGTATGAAATATATTATGATTGCACTGCTATTAATATTATATCTGTAGAGAATTACTGAATATTTTGATCGATTACTGCTTGATTGATATTGGCATTAGTATATATAATACTAGCTGTGCCCTGCGCTCGTTGCAACGCCACCAGCTGAAATACATTTGAAGGAAAGACGTTACACAAATATTTAATTCATTTTCAGTTATTTTATTGTTTTTTTTAATTTCTAAAAAAATATTGGCATTGCAGCGTTTCGTTTCAACTCGATATTTATTGAAGTAATGTGGGATTCTAAATATTTCTTGTTTTTCCATCTGTTGAGTAAATAATTAAACTAGAAGGATCTTACAGAACTTTACTGGCAAGGTGATACATTCCGTAAATTCATCGATTTGTATTCGACCATTATCGACATTCATTGTTTTGCAAAATTTCTAGCCGATGCATTCCGTTGTAGTTGTACACGCGTGTAAGGTTGTCGAAACTGATGATATAAGTTCATTAGCGGGTGTTGAACGTGGTGTAACCGGCAGTGTTTGTCGAAACTCACCAGACATACTATACAATAACTTCGCACCCGACGCTCCGTGCCTGTCTTTTCAAATCTCGCAACGTACGATCAAGCGCTTCTAATGCATTCTTGTAAGACATTGGAATGGCAGTGGCGCCATCTCTCGAAAATTGTTCGTACAAACTCAGAAAACTTCGAGGGCTCATGCACAACAAGTTTACTATAGATAATTACATGATCAAATGTATAGTTTACGATTTTATAAAAGACATACAGACAAACATTCATATATATCAAATTAAAAAATCAAAATCTCTCTTGTGTCTATTATGTCTATATTATATATATACTTTATATTTTGTGTTAGCTCCATTAAAAATCATCGAGTGTGATGTGTTATTACATGTTAAATAAATTTGAATCCTTATTATTTACTTACCTTTATTTTGTTTGTTTTGTTTGAGATAGGTAAAAATTGAAAGGTAAGGTTTATGTATAATTATTGTTATTTTGTACTTTTATCCAAGTAAAGATATTTATTTCTTATATTATATATTTATATTTTGTTTTAGAATGTAATGCGTACAGCCATCCAGCACAAGCTGGGTCTGGATGTCCGCACAGCTGCTTACATCACCGCCATCGAGAAGATATTTGTTACTTATGATGAGCACGGCTTAGCTCTGTAACTTATATTTTAGTTAGTAAGGTAATAAAAAATAATCACGTTGTCTCATTTATTAAGTCGTATATTAAAAGTCCTCATTTTACAATATAAATAATCTTTATTTACATGATTTTTTATTTTATTCGCTTTTATATTCTGATATTTAATATCTATACTTACTAATATTATAAGGAAGTAATATTTAATTTGTGTTTTTGTATGTTTGTCTTGTTTTTACGCAAAAAAATACTAGAACGATTTCAAAAATTCTTTCAACATTAGAAAGCTGCATTTTTACTATTACATTTAAAAAAATGGTAGCTATATAAAAATGCTATAATGGAACCCAAGGTGTGAGATTATTAATGATAAAAAATAACAATGCTCTATCATATATAATAACGCGTCAAATTCTACTATAGTCCGGAATACCATACGTCCCAGTACTGCAGTACCGCCACTATTACTTTTTTACATTTTAAAAGTTGATAAAAGTTCCGACAATTATCAAACCATATTATTCATACTTACTGTACTAATCCTACTATTAAATGATATTTTATTAAATCAGAACTTGTAAAATACTTTTTAACTGATTAAAATCGGACATTCAAGAGATAACGTTGTCAAAAATGTCAATCCAATGAAAATAATTATATGCGGTGTAGGTGATCCTGCGAAATGTTACGACTTACGGGTGACGCTTTGTCGATATCTGTACTTTGTAAGTTTATTTGTTGGAGGAAATCTTCAAAGTAACTTATCTGAATCCAAAATTATCTTTACCAATATTTAGAAATAAATTTCACGTTGGATCTAAGCTATATTATAATTTTACCCTTGAAATAATACTAGGGCTTATCGTGGAGAGCCATTTCAAAATAAAAATAAAGGTGATCAAAAAAGCTCGAGCGAAGGAGTTTCTTATGAGTTCTGTGTTCTAAAGTCCTCGCGAACGAAGTCGCGGGCAACAGCTAGTAAAATTATAAAACAACTGAAAACGCGAAAATCATTTTAGAATAATTATATTAACGTATATTTATTTTCTAGCATCCGTTTAAAGATGTGTAAGTCAGCTGCAAAATGCAACCATAAAGCTTTTAGTAACAGCTGCAGCTGGAACAGCATGATATTTAAATCAAATATTTGAAATAGCAATCTTTTGTTACAATTTTTTTGTAAAAAAAAATATATCGCAACAAGTTTAGTAAAAACTGTTTTTATTTTCGATGTTTTAAATTTTCTAAAATAAATCTAACATTATACGAACATTTTCATAGATATTTTTAACAATATTACAAAGCTAAGACATTGTTTTTCGAACTAAAACTTGTAGTTCGCTGAATCGTGTATCAACACATTCATCCCTATTAACAAATAACTAGATTCCAACTAATTAGATACTTTTAGCCATCTTTGGAATATTTTCCATACATTTTTATTGAGGATCAATATTGGTTATTTTTAATAAAATATTTAGTTTTTCAAAAAATAAATTTTAATAATAATATCATTTTAACTTGGAAAAGTTATAAAAAATATATAGCTTTTAATGTAGACGACCGCGCTTGGCAAGTCGAAGGCGTAAGGATGTTCAAGTTTGCGGGGTAGGGGGATGTGCAGAGGGGGGGCGGGGAGGGTTCAAGTTACGTAGGGTCGCCGCCACGCGCCGCGGCGCTCACGTCGCGCTGTCACCTGAGCGACGCCTGGGCCCAGCCCGTTATGTTACATCCGACGTCCGCATTATTATCTAAAGTCACGGCCTCGCCTCCCTCGTCAGTGTAATTCTCATCCTAGTGACTCAATAAGAGGATTTACACATCAAACCCGGTAAGCAATTCATTATTTTAAATACAAACCGATCCCTGCGCCTGCACACGAGGCTTTGACAGTGACAGCCATCGGTTTGTTTTTGTTTATGTTTAGTGTTTTCGTTGCATTGCGATCTTTCAGAAAACTACGTGTAATACATATATTTATGCAAGCCAATGTTATCAGTAAAACAGTATATTTCTTTATATTTTACAGCGACGTGTTTTGTAATGTCAATAAAACTCGCCTTCATATTTCTTGCATTCAAGACTCGATTGTACGACATGGTTAAAAAAAGTCGTTTGTAGTGTAAGGGAAATTTCGCGTCGCCGTGCAGGCGCGGGGTTGCGTTAAGGGTCATAATTGCGTGTTAGCTGGTGGCCTTGAGCGAAAGGGACGCGGGCGCCGCGCCGCCGCCGCGCCGGCTTTCCAGGTAGGTGCCTGCGCGTGCGCATGCGATCATCGCGCTAAATTTTGTGGCGCAGACTTTCTATTATTTTATTTTTAAGTTAAAAGCATAAATATAAAACGTCAAAGTAGGAAGCTCATAATTTAAAAAAAAAAAGGATTGTTTATAGAAGTTTCTAATATTGTGTAAGAAATGAAGATAATATACGAACCTAATGCATTCTTGATTAGTAAAGGTATTTTTATGCGTTATTACTTTCGCTGTTTTATTACCTGATTTTTTATTTGATCTAATATAGATTTTTTAAATCTTTTCCGTATCTCTATAATTTTGCCACCGTTTTCTAAATTAGCATTATTAAACTAATTAATAGAAATGATCGGTTAAATAGTTATTTAATATATATATATATATATAGTAGGTAATATATATCATTGATAATTTTATACAGTCTATTTATATAGTTTATCATCTATACTTTTTATTTATTAAATATATAATTTCATCTGCTACCTTTTTCATACTTCGGACGATAGTCCAAAGAAATAAACAAATACATCTGTATTAAATATAATACAGATGTATTTGTTTATTTTTTTATCGCCTTCTCCGTCTTACGTATATGGGGAAACTTATATTTTTTCTTATTTCTAGACAATTGATACTGCAAAATACATCTATATGGGGTTCTTAATGACGAGTTTCTAAAAATATAGAACAAAAGTAATAATGTATCAACGAACATACATTCATAACAAAACACGTAATGATATGGAAATGGATTATGGAAATTAATAAAAATTCTTGTGTTCTTTCTGTACTATTTTGGTATAATGTCAGGTGAAGGTTTTTAATTTATATTAATATTTTTATCGTTAAACTAATGTTTGTTATATAGCATAGCTAATATATTATAAATGTTTAATTCTGTAATTTGGTTAAGAGGGTTCAGTCTATGACGTCTACAAATTATAATTATATTCAACAGAAAAATAGTTAAATAATATTGACAGGGAGCTCAGTGTGTTCGGTTTGGCAATTGCCCGTATGTTTCAGATTATGGAAAAGTAGTAAATCGCTAGAGGGCGCTCGTTACTGACTGTGTAATGTTGTAGTTCCGCCAAAGCATCACAGATGGCGCTGTACTGTAAAATATACATAAACGAAATGATTACAAACCTAAAAATAACAAACTGCTCAAATAATTTTAATATCTTTATCTACTATTATTATCCTTCACGAATCTAAAAAGTATTTTCGTGAATTACACCCAATAGTACTGATAGAGTTAAATAGGGGATTATAGTTCATTAGTAAATCCGTGACTTAAGGCATTTTTTTAATATCGTATTTCACATGAAAAAAAAAAAGTATAAAATGAATAAAATTAATAAATATTAAAAGTGAAGGCAATAATAAACATATAAAAACCATGCCATAAAGAAAAGCAACCTGTATATATTGATGATGTTTTCGCCATTATAATAATAAATATTAATTATCTATTGGAAACTCGTTGCAATGTTAATAAAATTAAGGTCTGTCTTAAAGTATGACGATCAATTAAATTCATCATTTCGCTATAAGTATGGAACAATATATTAATGTTTAGTGATACGCTCTCTTAATACGATAAAAATTACACGTTGTCGGGCTCCATGCGATAAATAAATTCATCCTGACGTCGAAATTATATTTTATGTTTATAAATACTAATATATAATAACAGGGTAAGACGCGGAGTCTGCAGATAGTGATACTCAACTTGTAAGAAAATTGCACACGTTATTTATAAATTATAATTGGGCCCTATTATCTGTTAAAGATTACTGTTATGTATACAGTTTTAAAGTTTTATTCTTAAAGGGCTAAAGCTAGTGACTTTTAAATTATTTACCTATATTTTATTAATGCTAATAAGTTCAAGGTTTCATATTATATATATGATACCTATTTTCCTTTATATAAAGCGCTTTCTAAAATTGTCGACGAAACGAATACAGTTTCGTAACTTTATTAAGATTTTAACTAGTTTTGTGAGGTAGTTAGCCGCTGAATCAAAGCAAACAAATTATGTTACGTTTCCTAAGACCCTCGACAATATTTTAAATAGGAATCCGCATTGAAGACAGTCTATTCTAATTTGCGAAACACTTTCCGATAAAACTCTGCGGGGGGTGGTTTAATTATTTTATACTTTTAAATATTCGATGATTGCGTTAGGGCCGCAGAGTACGCCCTGTGGTCTATGGGAGGGTCCGCTCTATGGCAAGTATTCAAATCATTCTATGACACCGCGGGGTCTTACAATCATCTCGGTAAAAGTTCCTCACACTGACGTCTCTACACGCTCGGGTTTTGAAGATTATATAAAGTTTTGATTTCTTGTATGAAAGTATAGGTTATTGAATTAGAGCAACTTATCGCCGAAATATATAAGTAGCTTTGTGGTGATCGTTATATTTTGGCTTAATTTTGTTTATCAATTATATATACCTAATGATAATAAAAATACATAAGTCAACATTTTAAGTATCGTACGACTTTAATCATGGAAACATGTTATTATCTCTTGTTTAATATTAAGAAGAAAATATAGCCGATGAACCAGCGGGCAGCAAGCACTTTTAAAGCGTCAATTAACTAAAACTAAAGTGACTTGTTATATAAAACTCTTAGAAATAATCAAATTAATTTCTAATTAACGTGAGGATAAAGAACGCTTTACTTTGTTTGTATACGATAAACTAGCTTAGTTTGGCGAAATACAATAAGGCAGGTATTAATAAAAAAAAATAAAAAATATATATAGCAATAGATTGTTTTGAATATTTAACTTTACTTGTAATTTATATACAATGTATACGATATAAAGTTAGAAATGTAATGTGTCATGTTCCGTCGGCTTGTATGAAGTAAACGTGACACGTGTGAAGCGCTCTAATATCAACACAAGTCTGAGTTCACGGTGGTTTGCACTTCGTACCGCGCGTCCTTGGGGTCGATTCCTTTAAATTGTGTTTAAATTAGCGTGTAAATACTTCGCGTATTTTATTATAAAACTTGAACATACTACAACTTAAATATTTTATATTTAGATATAGACATATTTGTTATATTATAGCTTTTATTAAAGACTTTACAAAAGTATAAAGTGGCCATCTCTGTTAATATTGCCATTGCCATTAATAATTATAATAAGTTATTTTTAGTTATTATACAAATTAGATAATTTCTATAATCTTAAGAATACTGGAAACGTTTAGCAGTCTCTAAATCAATAAATTAATATAAGTAGGTATGTTATAATTTTATATAAATACGAAAGTCTTCAATTTTTATAGGTTTATTGACTTTGCAAAAGATGACGTTTTGAGTTCATAAAACGAATATTACGAGGAAATCTGACAAAGTTGGAATAGTCGGATACAAACGGAATTGTTTGTAGTACACGAGCTAGCGATGTTTACTTTACCTCATTTTATAATTGGTCGTATTTCTATTATTTACCAGTTGCGAATAAGTGCTTATAGGCTGCGTTGACTATTGATGTATACTTTGGTTTTCAGTCGAAGATTGTCATTATTAAAATGTATAGTTAAAAAAAAAGGATTTTCGTCAAACTTACCAACGGTGAATACATCTGTCTGCGGATGCGTCTGTGGCAAATACATTTCTCTACTTGCCACAGACTAAAGTAGAGCCGGTGAAAGAAGCTCAGCTTATCTTTAGTATTTTTTTAAATTTACTTATTGAAATAATAAAACTCGAATTGGCCTTAGATATTCTTATATATTCTCAGATATAGGGTAGATGAAAAAGTTGTTCAATAAATCAAAATCACAATAAAACTAAAAATATAAAATAATTACACAAATATATTGAATAAAAGGAATTGAAAACTCAATAAGTATTAATTGTTTACAAATAAATCCTACCCTTGTAATTCAAATGTTTATGAGCGTCGGCAACTCTTGGAGCGGTAAACGTGACCTTCGTTGCTAGGTGATTCTTAACGGTTCATTCATAATGAATCTGATGCATACAAGAACGCCCGTTTCTTCATCTTAATCCATAGTTTGATGTCGTTAGGTTGGTTCTACTGCACGCGCTCGTGCGCTCTTATCGAGGAGCTCGAGATAATTACGGAATTAGGTAAATGAAACGTATAATTTGTGTACAGTAAGTAATATCGTATATTTTATAAAACACTATCTATTTGATATTTAATATGATACGATATTTATATACTTTCTATCAAACGGTTTTCCGTAAATACGTGTATAAGTTATGGTTAAACTTTTTAATATACAATAAAATTGATAATTTTATATTATATTAATATGCCTATTAATATTTTTTTTTGGCAGTAAAGTAGATACATACTTTGTAGGATTGATCAAAAATATGTCACATTACATATTATTAACCCTAATTATAGCAAGGATCCATTGAAGTCTTACAGTCATCTCCGGTTCTTTTAACGTCCTTTTAAACGGAATAAGAACGTCAATAAGTTAAAGCACGCAATGCAAAGCCGGCTGTATTGTACTAGCGATGGGCGATTATTGTGAAAAAAACAATCGAATGAATCGATTATTTTTCTACTGCTTATTCGATTGTCGATTTAGTAGTTCAACGCCGAACTACTATTTTTATTACTAATTTTGATCTTACATGCGCGCGCTCTTCATTTAGTAATTAGTAGTATAACAATAGACTGACTCAAATATTTATCGACTACTAACAACTAGTTTTAACAATCGAATAATTCGATTGTTTTTAGTAGTTATCTAATGAGTACTAATGTGTCACGACCAATATTAATTATTAGAATAAGGTATTTCTGAACTATTTTTCGTAACAAACAATGGCAGTGACGACAGCGCTTCAAGAATTAAGAGACGTGACCTCACCATCAGATGTCGGTGGTGGTTGTCACCATACGAGTACCACAACCTCAAAACATTACGCTGAAAAATCATTTAACAACATGTTTTTTTTGATAACAAGTTTGAATATAAAACTACAAGGAAAGTTTTTGGTGCATAAAATTACCGGTCACGTATAAAATGTATACAATAAATATGAAGTCTGAAGTGAAGTCAGATATAATTTGACTTGACATCAATCAGAGCCAGATTGCATTGAAATATGTATTATTTGTTAAATTTATGAGTTAGAATTATACGCTGCGTCGCGGCTCGGGTTCCCACGTGCTTATATAAATACCGCTCCAATTATATACCGCAGTATATTGTTAAATAATTATCAACATATAGCTGTTATATAATTATTAACCCGCTTTAAAAGTTATTTCTTCTTAATTATATTAAAATATTTTTGATTTCGTTTGTTAAAAATATTACGTTTATTAATACATGTTAGTTGGCTCTACGTATATTTGTAATAAGAACTTATTATCATTATGAGAAAAAAACAATACGTGGATATTAGAGCCTAGGGCGTGTCTATGATTACTCTCCCTAGGCCGTCGATGAGCTCATATGAAACACCACTTTTAATGGTAGTGTGTGTGCATGTGTGTGTGTAAATTAAATATGTGTTCTATAATCAGTGTAGATAGAATATAAAAAATGATGATGTTACGTTAATTGGCGCTCTTTGAATAAACTGGAAAAGATTCTACATTAAAATTAATTATTTATTTAATTGTGTTTGTATATGTCATGTAAGTTTCGTTGGTATTAAGCAATTACTATATTTACTATCCGCCACTACTATCGGTACGTTGCGGGTAGTTTGAAAACTCCAAATACAAACCTTTCCAATTTCAACTCCAATTCTAATTTCAAACGGCGGTTTCTTCAAACGATTTTTACATTGTATGGTTTTTTGAACAGCATTTAATTTTAGTGTTTATTTATAGGTTTCATATTTAGTTTGTCTGATTAATGAAAGTAAAAGTTAAATATTTTTTATATAATTTATGTTACGCTGTTGTCTTCATAAGATGTTTTGAAAGAATGAATATTAAAATAAATAATCAAAGAATATCGACACAAAATTATTCAGCTGAATTAAATAATTTACATACAAATAATAACAATATGTATGTAATAATATTGTAGCAAGTTACTTTTAATGAATTTATTTATATTATTGTTTAATAACTTCACAGAACTATTCAAGAACCATTTATAATTCAAGCTCAACTTTTATAAACAATTACTGTGTGTATTTATATACATTACTCTCTGTCATTACGTATCGGTCTTCTACAAACATACAGACATAATCTGGGTAATGTAGAGTTCCTTTAAATACAATATATTTTTTCTCAGAAATATCTTTGAGACTTACAACAACTATTATATTAAATTCTAAATCAACATTTATTGAAAGATAGTATAATATTTTTAATCAGAATAGAAAATGAAAAATTAAATGCAACATTAAAAAATATGTGTAAATAATCAGACATATAACAGAACAAGGATGAAAAAAAATCTTATAAGTCATAATAAATATGAAAATTTGTCAGTTTCAGTCAAAATAAAGTACTAAATTAAATGTCAGAATACAAGGGTCTAAAACCAAATAGATAATCTAAGTAACAAATATAACAATATAAGAACATAAATAACAAAACAGAATAGTTAAAAAAAAGTAATCTAAGAAATAAATATAGTCTCGATTAAATAAAATAACAATTATGAACCTTATTTAATTATATATAGATATCCCGTATTTTAACTACTTTTCTTACGAATAATAAATTATCTCAAATACTATAACATGATTTGTCACGTATACAATATTTCTAGAGTATTATTTGCAAGTAATTTTAAAACAAAGAAATTGTAATTCTATAAAACGGTCCCAACGAGCTCGTATGAAGAGATAATGATACTATTTTGATAGGTAATTTACTTTTAAATTGTTTAATAGATGGTGTTTTAAAAATGATACTCAATGAGTAACCAGGGTTTAGAAATTACAGCAGTTGTTCTCAACCCTGTGGCACCGTGTGCTTATTTGATTCGCAAGCGTAACTAACTGCGTCATGGACGGACGGACAACCGCTGCCTTATTTGTGTGAAAGTTGATTGAAAAACTTCCAAACAGAACTACTAGTAGGTTTTCTTCGTGTTCTTTTATTAAATGTTTTATTTTTACGTTCCTGTATAATGGGCTCGATTGTTTTATAGCTAAATTAAATATTAAAGCCTAAGGAATCCTGCTCTTGTATTGCGTTGGGACTTGTGAGTCTAGTTTTGAATTCAACAGTTCTTCTCACGTTATTATTATTATTTTGTATACGTTACGTATGAGTTTATTAGAACATAAATATCTGTATGTATACATTATATTCCGTACGACCCACAGAAAATATTTTTTACAATGTGATAATTCCATGCAATACAAAATCAATGTATATTTATATAAAGCAACCCTTAAGAAGACAATAATAAATACAGAGCTATTTACAGAGCACATATAATGTTTTCGGATTAAGGTACTTTGTATTACAACAGCTGTAAGGTCCTCAATTACGTATTCCCGAACAAAAACATTGTATCCAGTAAAATGAAAACAGCGTATCCGTCGAATGCAAATCTTCTTCATATAAAGCATCTAATTCGAGGCGTTCCAAACAAAAAGCATGCTTAATTTTAAGGCGAAGTGGGCTACCGACTTACAAGCACCTATTACTGTGCACAATCAAAAGTAATTTCAATAAATATGGACTGCCCGTCGGCTATGGTTACCGGATCCCTTATATCCCATCTAATAAACAGTTCGCCATCACGAGAAAGCGAATCGATCTTCAAATTGATGTATTTATCAATACTTTCTCACGATCTTCGATAGATTCCTCTTTTACATTTTAGTCGCGAATAAATAAACGGGTCTGTTGTGGGCGGTTTATCACAGCATCCGAGTTGTGCCTCTTCATCTTGATATGGACGATAAATTATCAGGCGTGCACACCACTGCGGCTGTATTATAACATTATATATATATATGTATTGTATCTGCATTGAGGAAAAGACCTTGACCTTCCAGTTCAAAGTATTAGGGACTTCCCTAATACTTTGAATTTGAATCAGGGATTTGGTACATGACAGTGATGATGATACAGCATTACTCCGTGTTGAAAACCAGATTTTGTAATATGACTAATTTAGTCATAATTCCTATTTTTAATTCCTGATAAACTCATATTTATATCAGTAGATACTATATAATAAAACTGGAATATGGTCATAAATTAAAATTCCTAATTCACTAGACAACCTTTCACATAAGAAAATATTTTAACCATTTTAAAATTACTAATATAGATAAAATACGCAGAAATAACTTCCAAATTTAAGCACCAGTTTGCATAATTTCTTATAATTTAGAGAATTCTGAGGATATTATTTATAGCCTCGGAATTGTTTCACATTATAATATGTAATATTATATATAAAGATATATTTATATATAAATGTAAAGTGGTGGCAGTTTTAATAGGGATTGAAAAAGACATAGATATCTAGGTTTAAATTATGAAAATTGAGTAAGGTATGTTTCCGTTGGTAGTTATGGCCGTAGTTCTGTATCAGCACGCGAGCGGGACATGCTATAATAAAACAGATTTTATAAAGACGCTGAAAGGTAAGTTACAGGTGTAATTAATCACTCAGATAAACAACACCAATGAAGGAAGGAAGTCGGCTACATTTATATTTTGTGTGACAAAATACCCGGCGGTTTGATCCCGACGCAAAAACTGAAGCAACTCGGACCAGTGATGTGCGTAGTGTTGTATCGATAATAATAAAATGTTTTGTATTCATAATACGTGAAATTTAAATAGTTTCAAAATTGCTGTTAAAGACATCCCATTATGTCGATACATATGTATATAGTACAGTATAGTAAAGAGTCGATACTCTCTTTAAATTTTGCGTGTCGATGTGTCATAAGTATATAATAATATATTTACAGCTTACCTGCCTAATAAAAATATTTACTTAATTTATATATACCTAATATATAAATTTATTATTACTCAGAAAACAAGTAGAAATCCTATCATTTTATTTTGTTAAAAGTTAGCATAAACATACCCTAAAAATGTAAAATCACTTGTCTGTTTGATAATTTTGGAAATTATTTATCATATTTAAATATATATTTATCGATAAATTCGCTGTACAACACTATGGCTTCACATTCGAGCCTTTAGCGTTGCCGCTTATCGGTAGCGTTTTACATTTTTATTGCAAACGGATACGGACCGCGTTGCGCCGACTTTATTATTTCTCCCTTGCAATTATTGTTTAGAGAAGTCCGTCGCGACCGGTTGCCCTACCGGTCGCCGGACCGGTCGACTAGGCCCCATGATACATGGTGTGGAGCATCCATCCATTGGCCCGGCGCGTTACCGCTTAAAAGGCAGCGCTGTGAAGAAAGTCGGTGAAACGAAATAAGTGTTAAGTACGTTTCATTTAAGTAGTAAGATTGCGAGTATTATTTGTGAATTTATCTGATCTATTCAAAAGGTTTAAGTATTGTTAAAGTTAACTCTTTTTCTTTTTGTAGATTTTTATTTATTCCGAAGATCTTTTAGATCATTAAGACTTAAAGTATTTACCTTGGATCTATATCTGTATATATATAAGATTCAGTTTATATACTTAACATTGCTTTTCAAACTCCAATATGAAAAATTATTACATTCTTCAATAGGACGGTAAATATTTTTTTATGAAACAAACAAACAGTTTCAATAAAGTCTTTGTAAGTCGATTAATTGAGTACCTATCTGATAGAATGCCACTATTGGAAATTTCTAGAAAAGAAAGATATTTAAAAGTTTTCTTTGACAATTAGATCTCCTCTCAGATTCAATATAATTATTTTTAAACGAGATTTAATAAATTCTGTTTTGCTGAATATATATTAATATATATGGAAATATTGTTGAGATTTATATTTTTATTAAAGGCCGCAGATTGCGTATATAATATTTATTCATTATCCCGCGGTGGGACAATCTAATAATACTCCCCACGAAACCAAATTGCTCTAAGGGTCTAAGGTGAAAATCTTTGAGGCTGACAATATTTGAATTACATCAGTTGAGAAGCGACCAATCGGGTGTCAGCGCGCAACTGATCGACCTCTCGCCACCAATCACTAACCAGAATTTGAATTTGGTAAATCACGCTTCGGAAATAACTTTTGACTTCCCGTATTTGCGCCTGGAGGGAAAATGTAATCCTTATTTAAGGGTATCGTATGGTTATACCGCAGTCTTGTAATGCTTTTGTTCATGATACGTGGATACATTCCAGGGTTGTGTTCGATGTGTCAGTTCCTATATCCTCTGTTATTATATTTCAACACACGGACGATACTATATAAGCTTTATATTACAGTAGTAATTTCCAAATCAGAATTCAATTACATTGCTTCGACATTCCCAGGCGGATATTATTCTATATTACAATTTGAGTAACATGCCCAATTGAATAGCTCGCCCGCGGGTTGTACTGCCAATACTATTTTTATTTGTTGACGAAACAAATTATTTGTTGAAATTCTGCAAACAACGTCATTTTGATTTTGTTTTGTTAGTAAGGTTGATGAGGTAAGGTTGATACTGTAAAAGGTTATTTATCGGTATATTACCAGTGTTGCAAGATTAATTATATAAAGGAGACATCCATCCGAACTTCTTTTTATGAAAAATAAGTAAAATAATATTCTGATTATAAGTCAAATAACATCCCCTTATACAAGGAATAGTAGTAAGTATTGCTTGTAAATTAAATACAAAAAAAAAATCATTTGCCCTTCTTGAGCAGAAATATTCGACATGGGCAAAACTTTTGTGTTAAATTAATCAGCAGTCCTTTTGTAGGAGTTTCACAAAAATCATTCATAAAGTAATATACTGTAATCATATTTCGATAATAAATTTTGATGACGTCATCCTAAATCATTTATTAATTTGTCATAAGAAATATTATTAGCTCTCATGAAGTGTGTTTTAAAATAATACCGACATATTGGTTTTATATAAAATTATGGCATTCATAAAAAACCTTTATTCACTAACCTAGAATAAAACAATATTTATTAATAGAGCTCATGGCGGGAATCAAAATAATATTATTGTAAAATATAAACTAAACTTTTTCAAACTACGATATTTTATAAGAGTTCCGTGGTAGGTCAGTTGGTTACAAGCGTGTATGCTTTGACATAGGTATTTAACTTAGGTTTATTAAATTGAGGTTATATTACTGAACCAAAAATGTTATAAGAATAATAATAAATTTGTATATCTTTTATTAAATATATGGGGCTGGTCTCTGATTTTATTATTTAGTATATTAATGAATTTTGCACATATTTTTAATTAATTATTGAAAATGATTTTACACAAGCACACTTATGAAGTATTTTTCACGAGTGAGCTATTTTTTATTTCAAGACTGTATGTATGGGATTCACTAAAACAAACCTGCTGTTTTATTAATTGTTTTTTTTTATAATTTATTAATTATTATTTGCACATACAGTGCAGTTCTATGTATTTTAAACATTTATCTAAAGGACTTAGGTAATACGGCGTCAAGATTATTGCGGAGGGGATTTCGATTTCCGGAGAAATTGTCTTATAATATTGACTTGTCGTTCCCACTTCCGGTATAGATCCTATAGTCGTCCCTTTCTGACATTACAGGGAGAGAGGGAGAAAGTTGAACCTTAAGGACATTAAGAAAAGCGACATTCATTTTCAATGGAGATTGGTTCTTTGCAATTATGAGGCATTTTACATATTTTTATATACTATTTTGGTATATCTCTCCCCTTGTCTACGTGTGTGTGTGTGTGTGTGTGTGTGTGGGGGGGTTCTATACTCCCAGCTATATTATAGTAATTGCTGTACTGTACATATTAAAGACTGTCTGTCTGTCATAAGTAGGGTATGATATAATATGTAGTCCTGTAGGTATGTTGTAAACAATCATAAATTTCCCAGTCAGTGTTTGTCAAAGCTAACGATTGTTAAGGGCGGTGCCACAATAAAGTAATACTTTATAGCCAGTATGTTTGTTCGTCCGTGCGTCATAGGCGCGCCCCAGATATATATGCCCATTGTTGCTCCGATATGCAACTAAATAAAATACTTTCGATTTTCAATACTTTCAACGTTTTGAGTACAACTGGTTATTAAATTCAAATTCAAAACATCTTTATTCAAATAGGCATTTAAACGCAATTTTGAATCGTCATTACATTATAAAAAAGTCAGTCAAGTATGTGAATAAGCTACCACCAGCTCGGAATGCTGCTCTGCAGAGAAGAGCTGGCCAGAAACTAAACAGATGCTCTTTTTAAATTAAATAAACAACGTGTATATATTACATGTATATTATATAACAAACTTGAAATTGAGTCAACAACAAAAGCTAACCTAAATTTTAACCTGATCGAAATGTAATCAAAAACTCATGTACGCTATAATAAACTTTATTTAACAAAAAAAAAAAAAATAGAAAATACTTTTTTCTGTAGGTAAGGAGTATATAGTATTCAATAACAATAAATCTCTTCTAAGTCCTCTAAATTAAAATAACCTTCATTATGTACAGTTCTGCTTTAACTCGAACGCAAGCTATGAAATATATATAGTATCAAACAAAATCGCGACGTGTTGTCTGTTCATCCACTGGTTTTCACAAAGCAATAAAAGCTTGAAGCGGTCAGTGTCAAAAGAATTTATATGTATAAAACATATTAAAGAAAAGTTCGTAAAATTGTTTATGTACTACGTCAAAAATAATATCTCCAATTATTACTAACAAGACTCATTCAAAATAACTTTTTTATCTTTATATTAGCTACATGTTATTACAAAAGTATGTGATTAAAAAAGTATGTGTATACCTCTCTCACTCACTCACTCTCTCACTCACTCTGTATTTTAAACAGATGTCTTAGAAGATAACACGATCTAAAACCGACTTGAAAAATATAAAAAAATGCTGTATAAAACATTAATTTTAACGAATCAAAATCTAGATATTACTAAAAAAAAAAAATCTATTCTATAAATCGATCGAAAACTTAAAAGCAGCAGAGTTAATATCAACTTTAAAATGCTTCTAAAGCCTGAACTTACTTACATTGGTTCATTAAACTCAACCACCCACGGGAAGTAGAAGCGGGATAATATTTCTTTTTGTAACCTTGATATCAAATATAAATAATCTTTTCCGTTTACTTACACATTCTAAAATAAATATATATCGTTAGAGAATACATCCCACAATTCATTAAAAATAACAATTAAAAATGTATTAATAGCACCCATTCAGGCTAAGACAAACAAATAGGTGTTTCATGAAGCCCTAACAAGTGGGGCACATAAAGCCCGATCACTTAAGGGTACGGACGGAAACCGACCTGCCCCTGCATTATTAACACCTCCTCAGTCTAGCACGGGTTAATCTTTAATGCTCGTGCACATGTGACGCCATGAACCCGCCTCGGGGATGCTGCATTTACGGATGCGAAGGACCACGTAATATCTGATCAATTTAGGGAAACTAACGGACGTTAATTTAATATACATGTCGATTATTTTTGACTTATTATAATGCCAACATTTTTAAAGTGGGCTCAGATTATTACATTAAAATATTTATACTTGAGATTTATATTATATATTCAATACCAATATATATGTGTAAATCGTATCACAATTCAGAAATGTATCTAAATAAGGGTGAAATACCAAATATCTAATGAATACAAAGTCATTGTTCGAAGCAAAAATATTGATTCTAGCTTAAAGATAAGAATGGAAAGACTAGCTCGCTCGAGGTTACGTAATTACTAACACTTAGCAGTTAGTGCTTATAAAAGATTCTAAGACAAGCAACCAAACACATAATTATCTAGACTCAGTCGTGGGCTGGCTTTTGAACCGAGCAGAACGCGTCTTGAAAAACGATGCGAATATAAAGGTTTCTCAGACATATTATGGGAATTTGTAAAACTATCATGTGTTTTGATATCAAGTTTTGATATATAATATATATATTAAGTTTAATATTCATGAATATTTTCCGTTAAAAATTCTAAGTGAAATACTTTTTTTTTTTAAATATAAACAAATTGAAAATGTAGAAATTGTACTTAATGGGATATTTAATCGAAACATAAAGAGTATCTTAAATTTTATCATAATTTTACGCAATAACTTTATATTTAAATAAGTACGTTGTGAAATGCCTTATGAATATGTACATATATTACATTGGTAAAGTATTTAGTTTATAATATATATTGGTTATATATTAGTTTTTTATATATATAAAGTTTGTTATATATATAAAGCTTCTAAATCATCTATTATTCTTAGTGAACTGAGGTATCAAGACACACACGCACTCCTGCAAACTCACGGTGCAAAAGTTTTCTTTAAAGAAAGATTATAAAAAATCACTATCAGACAAGTTTGATAATCTGTAGCAATCAATATTCGATACTTAAGCTTCCTTTTCCTTATCTTTGCTATAATAATCCTATCTTATCCAATCCGACTGACATGTATCTATTTTATAAACGAATCAGTCTGTTCCGTCACCGAGATCTTTATTGACGGTGTATGATTGCATTCGATTGTGTACATTCTGTGATGAATGTAAATTAAGATGGTGTGTCGTATTCCCCATTGTAACGAAGTAGCTAATTGTGGGCGTATTTCTGCCCAATACGCAACCGGAACAATAGCGCTTATTCTTGTTATTTTGGCCTCCGTTACGATATGTAACTTGTGAATACGGCCTTATATAGATTTGAGAACAAACCTGACGTATTGGTATGGTGTATTTCATCGTTTTGTTCATTCGAATATGAAACGTTTTTTAAATTCTTTTATATGCGAACTAAATAATAGTAAAACGAGAACTAAAAATGTTAAATCTGCTTAATATAATATCTGTTCCAAACACGTTTCTCATCGTAGCGTGTCATGCGCTGCCGGGACTCACGGAATTATTGTACCTTTGTCGACGGGTTAGAGAGTCACATCCACTAACAATGGACACGACTGTACGCTTAACTTGATACGCGTTACGTTTTACTGCTAAGAGCGTTATTTATGTATGTTTGTAAGTCTTCTACAAGCAATTGAATATTCAACATACAATTTTTCAATTTACTGAATATATACCTTAAAGTATTATGGTTATAGGGCTTATTGTTTAAATAAACTTTTGTATTCGCATCGGTCATAGTCTATGCATTGAATAGTTGATGGAATGCTTTTGATGGATCGCAATTCAATAATATAGGTGTCCTAAAATACCTGGTATTTAGTATTCAATGCATTTGTATTCGTATTGAAACCCTTTGATCAACACATCGCTTGTATTAGAGGTATAAATAAACTATATTAAATGAATACAGACTGGATGCTTCAAGGCGTACAATCATGCTATTGACTTTTCTCTTTCGATATTAAACTACTCTTATGTATCCTTGGATGGAGGGGGGGGGGGTTTGGGGGGGGGGGAGAGGAGAGGGGTTCACTTTGTTGGGTACAACCACAATTTCTATGCAAAATAAATATACATAAAAACATTCAACGTGTAAAGTGAAACCTTTGAAACGCTGTGTTACAAACGCCTTGCGCTATTTTTCTACATTTTCAAAGTTCTTTGTAACTGTTTCAGAAACATACATGTCCCATTTCATATTGCTTAGTTTTGAGAAGTCTCAAGTTGGTCATGACAGTATAAATACGAGTATTATTATCAACGTGAAACTGATAACAGAATCAATTTTCACTTGGTAGATAAAAGTATAAAGAGTCATAAATAAAAAAATAAAAAAAAATGAAATACTCATTAAAAATTAATTGAATTACTTCCATTTTCTTCACGAGATATCTCATTGTTTCAATATTTGCCAGCGGCTATGGTTATGTAATAAACTATCGGACGAACTTATTTTCTACGTCAGCTACGTCGCAGTCACAGACGGAAAATGAAACTAGAAATTCATATTAAATTATTGCTTTTGTAATTAATATTGAAGAAATATTGAATAGACTAAGATTTCCTTTGAGTTATAGAGCTTTATTTTTCTCTATTAATACGAATTATTTTTGTATATTTTTAAGCGTCTTTAGAAACAGATATTTTTATTAAAGCTCTGATTTATATAGTATATAGTTTAATATTATAATGTAATAATACAATATACATACACAACTCTGTAATATTGGACTGTATATTATATAGATCGAACTTTCGCATTTGAAATGACCTTTGTTGGATCTACGGAACTAAATGTACTTGTATGAATAATATCGAAATTGAATATAAAATAAAGGCATGCCTTATATTGTAAGTGTTTCGTTTTTATTGAAAGGATTCGTATATTAATTCCTCCGAGGTATTCTTGAAAACCCATAATTGAAAATAGTTTTACCTAGGAGTTATCCTTTCGTTAACAAGAGTGACCGGACATAGATTTTTTTATATATTTTGTCAGATTAAAATTCTCCTAAGATGCAAGTAATTATTTATCATCAGGTGTTAGTTATAAAAAGTGATAATTTTTTTAACACTCTGCTTATATCATGCCCGGCCACCCATCTTACAACAGACTCGGACCATAGTTTCTGAACCATTGAGAATACACTACATAAAATTGGTGAAATATAAAACATATTAATGATGAAAATATTTCTCAGAGAATCCGAGGTGACCAGCTCTATTACTAAAAATAATAATATTAATAAGCGGGTAATATGTTTTACTATATAAAAAAAAATATAAATTGTTTGGGAATATTGTAGAATCATAATTTACAAATATTACCGTAGCATGCAATGATTGTGGCCGGCGAGCGGTATCGATGGGCTCTCCCCTTAGTAGGGCACTGTGGAGCCATAATGTAGATTATACCCTCTACGCCATACACGACATACCTAGCCATAGCCGTAGTCATAGCCATAGCCATAGCCATAGCCATAGCCATACATACGTAGCCATCCCGCGGTTAGTGGCGAATGCAAACCGATCCACTTTGACGACTTTAATAAAAAGTTCCTTTGACGCTCAATAGAGAATGAAAAATTGATTTTATTTTTATTTTTATGATTACTTACAATGAGTACCTAATATATTTAAGAGCTACCGCGGCCTTTCGATGTGTGATTGGAGAAAGGTGGTAGTTTACATTTGTGTTTCTGTCAAGAGCGTGTCCATGTGTGCTCTTTTAAAACACCTATTGGAAAAAAAAAGGGTGCTCGTTGGATAAGCCTTTCAAGGTGATCTAGCCCAGATCCTGGATTAAATATTTTCCTCGAACGTAGATTTGTTTCATAACAGTTCGTGATAAATACTCGTATTGAAGACTTAAACTAGGAGTTCACTGTTTGTCGACAGTTTTCTGTAAACCCTTACAGTTTTTATTTACATACAATGTTGTGAAATGTGAATTTGTGTTTAATACAAAATTCATTAATTATTAGAATTTAGTTCTAAAAATATATATATAATTGTTTATGTCTAAGGCTTAAATATAATTCTCAAATTTAAACTTGAATATTTAAAAAGAATACTATAACTTATTGATTAAACTAAACAAAATTTCGTTAGTCAAGGAATATAGTTATATTCCTATTACTCTATTATAAGAATAGTTATTTTTACTTAGAAACAAGCAACCCGTTAATAAAATTATTTTGATAATTTTATTAACGGGTTGCTTGTTTGATTACTGCTTTAATTATTTTTGATATTAAATAAATCAAACCGGCGGTTACCTTTGCATTTCCTATGATTCGAATGACAATTGCTCTAAAGGCCGCCAACGTCTTTGCTCTCGACAAGGAAATTCGATTAAGAGAATAATTGACCCGCCTCTCCCTCAGTCAATTCGAAGTGACCACAACCAAACCTCTCCGTGTAAGAGAGTTACGGAGCCCGGAACACGTCATGATCAACTTAGAATGACTACGTTGCTATAACAAGCGCATATTAGTTATCTTCCTTGAGGACAATATATTGTTTAGTTTTATTATTATATTTTAAATTGTTTGTTTATTTTTTTGTATTCAGAAAGAGGATCATCGCATCGAACTGTAGGTAAGTTTAGGAGACGCAGACGTCGGCGGAGCAGCGTCGCTGGCAGTAGCAGCTCTACGAACCGAGCTACGCTGAGCAGTAGCAGACTACGGTGGAGTACAGAGTTCGCAGCCGGGCGGCGGAGCGGAGCAGCGGAGTCATCACGTCTCGTCGGAGCGGGGCAGCAGACGCGGTCTTCTTGGCCTACTCTCGCTCAAAAATATCTCCGAAAACTATTTCTTTCAGGTAATTTTGTCTCAAAAACTTAATGTATACTGTTTAAAATATAACAAATATATTTAATATATTTTTTTTTTCTACTGAGTCGGTTAACAACATTCTAAAATGGAACCATTACGTAACACCCACGTATAGTATATTTTCAATTACATAAAGATGTTTTCACATTGAAAATAGTAGATTAATATAAAAAGTAGTAGTTAATAAAGCAACTGTGCTTTCACCGATATCTGGCTGATTTTGTAGAATTTAGACTTTAAGAAAACTAACAAAGCTCAATTATATGGTAAAGAAAAAAAATATTTTAAATATTTTTAGTTCGTTTTCGCAAAATATTTGCAATTTTTTTTTTTTAACTTTAACAAATATATTTATTTTGGTTTACACAAACAACCTTTCAATGTGTGTAATTTAGTGTCTACGTGTGAAGGTTGGCAGACCGATAAGACTAAGACCGGTAGTAGAAACATTAAAAAACTAACAAAGGGTAAATAGTAGTGTATGAATTATTTGTACAATAATGCTATGTTGCGTCGCATGTCATAGACAAGCTTGTTTTTTTAATTATTTATACTACATTTCTACTGTTATACAAATAACAGCATGCTGTATACTTAGCGTTATTATATTAATAAAAAATATTTCTATAACAAATAGCGGGAACGAACTCCTGTATTTTTTACATTTAAAACCTGGCATGTGTAAAAAATAATCATTCTTTAGAATCGAAAATCGATTCAGATATGCTTTTCTTAAATGTCATTTAAAATACTGTATTCGCTTTTGTGATTTTTATTGCGATTATTTAAATAGAAAATAGAAATGTAATGATTGATTTAGAAATAGTGACTAAGCATTCTAGATTGTATTTTATATCGATTGTGGAATTGCAACAGCTTTATTAGTTCTCATGGAGTGGTATGTTTTCGCAGGCTATAATTTACTACGACGTTTGATTTACTCATTTATAATTGAACTGATCAAAGAGGATTATTCCAACCAACCAGTAAATAAAACAAAGCATTTAAGATGTAATTTTGTAATATATCTTACAATATGGTTTTAGATTTTTGAGTTCTTAAAATTCATCTCATCGATAAGTGTAACATTTAATATAAGATCAAAATATCCTCTTACGTTAATTTAGCATTCAGTTAATAAATCTATTTAGTGATGGAATGTATTTGAAATCTTGAATATACAACAAAGATTCGATATTATCACGTAATCCAGCCTCACGTCCCACACTAGGAGGCCGATTATTCCTGATGGCCTACACGAGGCGCAAATATGGCGCTCCGCTGCCATTATTAATTCCGGCCCCGCTCGCCGCTCGCATATCAATGAGATATTTCAGACGGTCCGTCAATCGCGCCAGCTAATAATTGATCTTATTAATTTCCACATTTGAACCCGTTACCTGCTACCCGTTACCTGTTACCTGTTACCTGTCGTGTACGGCCTTTCATTAGCCGATGGCGTGTGTTTTGATTTCATTAACCTTATAAATTGTCGTATAAAGTTGATGTCTGCGATGTCAGTTGGTATTTTGTAATCTTCATGTTGATATTACGTTTTTATATAACATATTTTGATTATTTATATTAAAGATATTAATTTATGAACATACAGATGTGTAGACTTATTCTATGTTTAATAAGTAACACGCTGTATATGTCCGATCAATATAAAAATAAAAGTGTATGAGGGGTTGGCATCAACAGGAGCTAAAGCAATGTTTATTAGAATTTCTGTCTGTATGTGTTTGGCTTTGCAAGTGTAAGAATTAATGTATGAAGTGGAATTTATTATTATTTAAAAAAAACTACAAGTAACGGGTTTAACTGCCAATGTTAGTTTAACCACGTCACGAGGCAGTTAATATTGTATTTCCTATGTATGTATGAAGGTTGTTTACAATGACCTGTTATCAGCCGCCGTAATAACTTAGATTACAACGTCTTTATTATTTATAAAGAGATATTAGTACCATTGTTATAATATCGTTCGAAAACATTTATATTTTGTATACTTATTTATTTATCGGACTGTATTTGTGTTTAAATTGTAACAATTATTTGTTAACTTTAAATTTTAAATAACATGTAGCTTGTTCAGCTTACCGGCCGTGTTAATCATTCTGCCATTTTAATTTTGCATTCGATTCGATTCATTTAAAACTACGTATTTCTAGATTATTCTTTTTGAGATTACTCTCAGTGCTGTAGGTTAATAAGTTCAAAGAACCCACTGTCTTTGCATATTTATTTAAAAATTCTTCATTTTTTTTTACAGAAATAACTATACTTTATCAAAAATAAAGTCTCGTTAATAATAAACTAAATACCGTTTAAGCTGTATACAACAAAATATATAATAAAATATATACGATATATATTTTTTAGGTTCAAAAGTTGAGATTAGAAGTATAAAAAATTGACAATTTATTGTTTCTAATCTGTACTAATTTATTATTCACAAATGATAAAAAATGTAGTGCGATTTTTAAACTGTTCATAAATAGATCTATATATATATATAATTCTAAGTCTAGGTCTAGGTCTATAGCTATTTATTATTATCACCCAAAGTAAGTCTATTAGTAGATAAACATAAAAATGTCGATTTAGTAAGCTAATGAGGGAATCTTGTACTAGGGGCAAATCACATAAAGCATTGAAACTATAAGATATGACTGCGACGCTAAACACGACGCCTAAAGAGGAATTACCGTATCCCATAAATAGGAGTTAACTTTAATTACTAGCACCGTTATTAATAACAACGGCCGCTGCAGACACTCAGGCGGTTAGTCGCTAAGTTAATGAAACTGTTTGTCTAGAGTCTGCACTACCCTGTAATACCATCTAATTATATCAACCAAACACTTCACCTCACTAAATTCAGTTTTTATCATACGAAACTGTTTATAGTTAATGAAGGTTCATCGAAAGTTTTTTTTTTTGGGTTTTTTTTTGCAATTCAAAATACAGAGGAATGTTTTCTTAGTTGCTAATGTTTAGTTTTTTTTTTTTATATCTTTATGATTCCTCGCGTTTATTCTTAACATAACACTTTAATGACTTATACATTTTTAATCTTATAATAAAGCATTCGATCGTAACTCGTTACGGCCCCGGGAGATGCATGAAATTACATTTTTTACTATCATTTTATTATCAAATTCGTTACGCATTTTGTGTATAAAAATATTTAATTTATTTATAGTGGAGAGGCTTTTTAGCGCCCGCGGCTTCACCTACGCCAGAGGAGCACAGATGCTTCATCCGGGTGACTTTTTAAGATACATCTGTACAAATAATGCGTGCTAATATATTACAGGCGGCATTTATCGTAGAATCAATAATATGTTACAACATTGTATGTACTTTACTTACTTATTTTAAAAACGATAAAATGTCTTTTTGACCGTTTAGTCGATCATTTTTTAAGTTCCTACTACCATTTTTTAAGTACCTACTATTTAAATTTGTCTTAAATGTAAAAAAAAATATTTTTTTTGGGGGTGATTTAAATTTAATTGGAAAATCAATTTTTGTTTGTATGTTTTTTGTACGAGAAGACAAACACTCGCTCCACATACCTTTTACTATCTTGACTGAAGGTGGAACTTAAGACGTTTAAGAAAATCTTCAGGAGGAAGAACTTCTTCAGTAGACTTCTCCAGCACATATTAAGAAGAATATGTTGAATTCCGCAGATAACAGAGTTATTTTGTTGTTACACTTATATCATTATAGGATTCAATTGTAAAATTATCAGTTTTTTTGTGACAAGATTTTTTTGTTATTTAAAAAAGCTTACGAGTTGGGAGTATAGGAGTGAATATTTGTTCTAGCTTCTTCAATTTCTTTAAAAGGTCATTGAACCGGTATTTGACGTATCTAATTTATATTAAAGTATGTGTTTTCGTTGTGTAGAACCGAATAATGTGGATTTTCATTTGAACATTTGATCAGCGGGTGAGATGCTTTCCGCTTGTATCTGACTAATGCACTATTATGTACTGTTTTACCTAGCTTTGATTTCCAAACAAATCTTATGATTATAATTTTTGATAGAATTTTCCTATTTCCATGTCAGCTGTCTAAAATTATTTGCTTTATAGATAACAGACCAACTTTGTTCATTTTTGGGTTTACTTTATTTTATTTTTATTATATTAGTTCATTTTTATGTTTTTAATTATATTTTGGAAACTTTAACTTACGATACATTTGATTTAAAAGATTGTTTATTGATGAATATAATATAGCAGATATTAGCTGTTAAATAATGGAGATAAACTTTTCATATACCTTTTAAATGTCGATTCAATATATATAATAGTCTTGTATGTTTGTGTATTACAAATTATATAAAGTATTAAATGATTGCAAAAACGTCGGTGATATTAAATCAGTAACTTTGTAGTATGAATACGAGATCTGCGAGTTTTTTAAAGACGTATCTTCTTTATTCTTTTAGTTGCTTTTTATTCGGGATTTTGTAAATTGTTTTCATTTAGAGGTTGTTCTTTTTTTTAATACATTTGACTTTTCTAAATTGGTTACAGTAGTTAAAATGGGAAATATAGAATAACTCCCAAAACTAAATGACAGACTGTATGTTGGAATACTAATGATACAGTTCAAATAGCAAAAAAAAAGATCAAATCATATCAAAGATTTTCTGACTATACTTAGGATTTCTTTTTGTTTCTCACAAATTTACTGAAAAATATAAAATAAATCGACATTATTAATTTAACCGTTTTTATATAGCAATTAATTTTATCATACGTTGCAATTCCCTACTAATATCTTTGTAACTTGGTATTAATATTTTTTGGTCTCAAACCTGTATGTCCGTTTTGTTTAAATTCCATTCAGCAAACAAAACACCTACGGCTCTAGCGCTACTCGGATTTTATCGCAATCCGATGATTGGTTAGAAAACCACACGGTACAAACAAACAAACAAACATAATATATAGATAACAACGCAGACATATAGTTTTTAAATCACCGAAGCTATAGTTAGAAATTTTAATATTTTTAATGAATACGACGCTTCATCTTATAATTAGAGGCTTTTAAGGATATATCTTCGTAATAATAATAGTAGAAAAATGACATATTAGTACGAAGAGGGAGAGCAGATATACAATTGTAGAAGGTGCTCAGCGATTTATTGTTTTTAATAATAACGTGAAGCGTCGCAAAGAGAACAAAAGTCGGTCCGCGGATTGAGAAGTGTGTACGTCGTGGATGCGGCATTTGTAATGTTAATATTCTAAATATATTTTATCATGTAAATAAATTCAAACGAACCAATAACAAATCTTTCACATTACTTTTATTTAATAACGCTGTAATATAAATGTAATTGCCACTAACCAGTTCCGTCTAACCAGAAGTATGTAAGTTTGTTTATTTTTTTTTATAAAAACAAAAAAACAAATTTTGTTAAAAAATAACATCGAAGTCTTTGAAAAAAACATCATTAAAAGTAATTAAAAATCATAGGGACATGTTAAATGCGTGTGGTTGAATGTCATAGGTATATAATGATACCCACTTATTATTCTGTAAGCTTATTACGCGTATACTTTGCGTGTAACTACATAATTAGTACCTACTTTAATGACGAGATTAAACTCTTTCGCAACCCCTTCCAGAGCTGAGAATTTTAATTCCACTTCTTCAGAACTATCGTATTTAAATTTTCCCCTAACTTTCATACTTATTTTATAAGTCATTTTTGAAATTTAATTTGTTCGAATATTATAATTTAAATATATCTCAATACTTTTTTTATTTTATTTGTTTATTTGTTTTATTTAATCTTTTCGTAACTCCAAGTTCACTGCTCGATGTCCCGCTGAAGCGGTCCGTGGTCGAGATATTAACATTCGTACAGCCACTGTAGTTATCATCAGAGAAACATATACAAGCGAACATGTACTCTCTGCTGAGACATTACGAACCAGTATCCCATGGGCTATCCTGTATCTGTCCGATGGTTTTATTAGTGTACGATTTTTAAGGTAAATCAGGGTTGTTCATTCAATTTTTCTTTGCATTTATCAAATATTGGCGGGCTTTCGAGGATTGATTGTTATTGTTGCAAATGTTACCTCCAATACGTATGTGTGTGTGTGTGTGAACACAGACACGAATATTTAAATGTGTGTGTACTTACACACACAGATCAAAATATTGATTGCTTAGTCTTTTATATCTCGCAGAACGTGTCATTTATACACATTAGTATGGGAATTAAACATAAATTGTATTATAATATGCATTATATTGTAATATATATTAATATTAAACCTTCTAAGGTGTCCTGTGTGTTGGTTCAGGTCATGTTATCGTTCACACAATCCGCTCATTCATTCAAAGTCGAAACAAATGAAACGTTCTCGAAACCGACCGGGTGCAATGAACAAGATAAATTAAAAGCATCTCAAACGCTTATTGAGTTTTGGATATTTTTTGATTATTTGTATTGTATTGTATACGTTTTATTACAATATCGTCCACAAACAGATTCAGTTCAAAGAAACATTTTAATATTAAGATAATGATGTCAATTTACAACGTTTTTAGAATAAATATTTAATGTTAATTTATATTATAATTAATATATATTTAATAATAATTTATATTTAATATTAATTTATATTTAATATTAATTTATATTTAATATTAATTTATATTTATTATAATAAATATAAATTATATATTTAATATTAATTTATATTTATTATAAATTATATATTTAATATTAATTTATATTTATTTTAAATTATAAATTATATATTTAATATTAATTTATATTTAATATTAACTTATATTTAATATTAATTTATACTTAATATTAATTTATACTTAATATTTATTTATATTTAATATTTATTTATATTTAATATTTATTTATATTTAATATTAATTTATATTTAATATTAATATATATTTAATAATAATTTATATTTTATTATTATTTTCGGAATCGCGAGATACGCTACGACGCCGGTTGGAGTCCATTAAATTCGTATATTTCTTTAAATTTCAAGAATATATTTAAAATATTATATAAATATATAATTCACAATGATCTTTAGACTTATAGTTGTAATAAAATTTGTTTCTTACATCACTATAGCCGCAAACAAACAAGTCACAAACCATTTAGCAAATGAGTCGTTGGAATATAATTACACTGTCTTTTTATTTTCCAACAAGAAAACGACATTGTTTTGTCTTTACAGGGAAAAGAAACGGATTTGTGGCTCCCGTACCGCCCTGTAATTGAATTATATCATCGATTTTCCATTAAAATGCTTTATGGAATGAAATGTTAAAGTCTAGGTGGGGCTGCACGGCGGTGGCCGCACTCGCAGCGGGAGGAACTCGCGGTGCCCTCCGTACCTTTAGCACTGCCAATGTAACCAAACTACTGTCTAGCTAATGTAGTATACTAAAATATATTTTAAATATCAAGTCGTATTGAAATTCAATATAACGAATTTAAAATAAATTCTTACTATTTTTCAAATAATCATAAATAAACCCATATAACAAGAATTTTAACGTTGAAATATACAATAACACATAAACTGTATAAAACTCCTATTTTGAAGACCTGTATTTTTCCTAATAAAAGCGTCAATAAATAATGTAATATATGACAGTATATGATATATAATTAAATCCTCTCTCAGTCCGGCCCTGCCGCGCGTCCGACACTGGAGCTTAAGAATCCAATCTTGCGTTTAATATGAAGAGTTTCCTCGTAAAAGAACACATTTTATAACTTTTTACTTACAGATTAAGTTACAAAAAATAATAACTGACGTATCGATTCAATATCAAAACGATCGTGCGATGTCTTTGAAAAATATTACACTGTTTAAGAAACGCTATATTTAATTTAAACTATAAATATTTATCCAAAGAAAACGTGACAAAAATATTCCTTTCTAATAATTAAATAATTTTTTTTATGGACAAGTCAATGATTATTTCTATGTTTACCAAACTGTTTCCGAACTTCCGGTAATTTTAAATGTATATAAGTATATATTTCATACGCCTCGATAGGCAACATCCGCTTAAGTTATTAATTATTTTCTATTTATAACAAGAATGCGGTATTAACATATTCAGGTATTACGTAATTATCAATATTGATAATTCATCATAAATTTGATAAGTCTTTACTCACTTCTATAATTTATAAACTACAAAGTAACTACCGGGCATTTATAAAACCTTCCATAGTTTAATGTTAAGGCATTATTTTACTTCTTTTAACTCAAATTAAAGTAAATAGCAATATATTTTAAAAATTATTTTATTAGTAAAAAATAGATTTCGTCTGAAATAATGAGACAAAGAAGAATATATTTCAAGTAATTTATTAAACCAACCTATAACTTGAATTCACGTAGCTTATGTATTACGTTAATTAAAATGATCTGTGCTGGTCGGGGCACTGTGTATTCATTTACAGAAGGTTCTCTCGCACAGGACGCTATTAGAGAATTATATTGCTTCATCCTATTACGCGGGTCAATTTCTAAATTGATGTGAATGGCGCTACCAATATCACAATCGAACTCTACACTAATTTACTATCCCATGTAATTCCATCTCTATGTAAGACTCACCTGTCGCTACATTCAACGTACATTCGTATTATATTTAACGACTCTTAATTTTTTTATCATTATTATCTATCATGTATTGTATTCCTTATCTCTATTTATTTATAGGTAAATTTAATATACTTAGATATCTATGTATGTTTATATAATGTGTGTGTGTTTGTGTGTGTGACCGGAGTACAAACAAATAGCTATTATAAGATAATTCAGTTTTCCGGCGATACATGAAGCTATTACCCTAAGTGAAGTACATGTTCTACATAAAGCAGCCCTTGTTTGTTGGACCCGCGATGCTTTGCTTTCATTATAGTATAGCTTTATGATAAAGCATACCTAACATAACTATCGCTTTCCATGTAAAGGTTCTGAATCTTCTCTACGCCAATGGACAGGTCAGTGTTGGTTCTAATTTACCACATGTCACATCGCCACTTGGTTAAAGCGAGTTTTGAAGCCCCGTGTTGGAACACAAAGGCCCCCTTTTTTATTGTCTATGCTTCAATGCCAATTTTTAAACGAACTTAGTTTTTCGGAAATACATTTAATATTCTCAAAGGCTCCTTTTATTTTATGTCACTGCCAACAACAATGCTTTCGGAATTTCATGAAAAAACAAGTTCAACGGATTGTCGAATTTATTTAGAAATACGAGAAAATTGAACATTTTATTTGTATTTCAGTCCGGTGAATACATCCGCCGCGTTGCTTTACAAGCACAATACTGGGAATACAGCACGGCAATATAGCTGTCTTAATATATGCGCTACAAATATTTGTCCCTCCAAGTCTAATAAAGTCCTTTTTTTTTCTTGTTTGAAAAAAATTAAATTAGTTCCATTTATTGTTTAACATGAGCAAGATTTAAACGATGTTTTGATAGCTGTACCTACTTATTAAAAACCTACTACTATTAATTGTTTTTAGACGTCTTATTTATTATATAACGTAATTTAGTTACTAATATAATAAATATAACCAACTAAGTTATAAAATTTTTATATTGAATCATTAATAAATATGTTACTTACGACGAATTTTGTCATTTACGACTTTAAAAACAACACAATGTAGACGGCAGGCGCGTTTCGTCCGCCCGATAAGAGATGGCGCTAGTAGTAAACTAATTAAGGAGTAGTGACACTCATAAACATGCTAATTTTCCTATGACTTTTTTATAAGTTAATTAATAACGTGTAGCGAACAGCGGTTAGGATTTAGAGCAGTTTATACTACAATTTAATTTGATGACCCTTGCGTGACCCGGGCTGTCGTCACACACTTTTATGAGAGATGTAAATGAAAAAAACATCAGATATTTTATGCGGCTGTTTGATTTAGTGTCACCGCGTTTATGAGAGCTTTACGTTTTACATGGAATGTATTTCTAATTACACGTCTGCTGTGCCAACACGCATGTGACCGACGAACATACAGACGGACACCTCCTCTCCCCGACTCATTCTATTGTGAATATCCGTTTATTTGCTGCTCTCATATATGTCAAATTCACATTTTAATACATATCAATGTATAATTATTGATTAACAAACTATGTAAATTGTAGCATACTTAAAAGTTTATGAATTTAAATACAGCTAGGTTATTGTTTATGTATTACTAATATTAAATATTAAATATTATGTTTGTTACAAGTGAACCCTGTCGGTGGTCCACAACTGTCCACAACTGTCCACAACTGTCCACAACTAGCATTTAATATTAACTTGAAGTATTTATATAAGACCATGCTATTAAAATATTTGTAGGTACTTACAAAGTGAATTTTTTACCAACCCCTTGCGACACAGACTTAGAAACACTTAGAGTGGACTAAATATCATTCATTAACTTGAATGTATATTATTTGTTTATAAATAGATATATTTATTGGTATTAAAAAATATTAATTAAAAATATAATACAAAATAATGAAGTCTCTAAAATTATTGATAAAGAACTTGGCTTTAATAAGATTATTATTATCAATGAAATAGATTTTTACCACAATATCAAAATGTATAAGAAGTATAATAATTATACACTTACAATGTACTGTCTGTATGTTCGTAGTGCAGGTCGGAGCTATTTGCTTACGGCTCGCCGAAGCCCACTCCGTAGTTTATATGCTTAGAGCAAACACAGACAACTGGCTTCCTGGAATTATTTTATGTTACTATTACTTACTTAATATTGCCATCTTACTGACTGACTTCAACTCGATCAAGTACCAGCAGAATATTCAGTAGGAAATATTATTTTAGTTAGTTGAGGAGTAAGAGCTGACTGTCGGTACATTCTGGAGGTAGAGATCTGTTTTGGACATCTGATGATGTGGGAAATTAAAGTCCTAAGGAATGGAATATAGAATACATGAAAATGGAAGAATGGGATTTGGGTTTTATTCGAAAGGGCTATAAATACCTACCACTCTGTATTCCAACTCTTATACTAGCCTGGGCTCTACCAACTTAAAATTATACATACGCGGGATAAACTGCAACTGGCGTCGGAAAAGCAAAAATTGTTCGCTTTGTTAGTTTTAGGATCAATAAGATAATAAATTAAAAGAAACTATCTTATACCAATGATGTAGAATTTAGAAGAAAGTACCTACAATTTTTTTACGACGCTCTGAGCTAGACGTTCCACACCTAGTGTACTTCCCTAGTTTAAAATTTAACGTAACTAACTCTATGAATACACCTAAGTATTATTTATTTACTTTTAGGTATATTACATAATGTATATTCGTTATGTTATTTAATCTAAGGTTAGGTTTCAAAGTAATTATTAGAGTTATTACAAAGACATTTCAATATATAAGACGTTTTTTTTAAATATCTTATCTCTTAGAAGCGTCTCTACCTCTACATACAACCACCTCGGTATGAAACATTGTTACATCTCGTGTAACTAATTTAATATCGACTATATATGTGACATAATACATAAATTACATTATTTATATAACTACACATAATATTATTACATAACAGTGACTCGTAGAGCCCAGCCCAGTCAGAGTCATCCGACTTCAGCTCGTACGGATTGATACCACTGTGGTAGTACCACCTTCTCACAGAAAGAAGCGTGAAGAAGCCCAATCCCTTATCCTTCCCTTCTTCATTAATCACTCTTAATTTTTGACAAGTGATAAATAAATTATTGTAGAGACTGGCTTTATAGGTACTAAAAGGATGATTCTTTAGAGACCCTTAGGACGTAGGTAGAAGGTAAAACGTTTGTGAAAGTTTAATAAGAAAATACCCAATACCTAAAAATATTTTAACAAAAAACATTTTTAATTAATAATTAATAAATTTAAAATACTCGCTGGATGAAGCCACTTCAGGCTTAGATATAGCTAGGGTATTTTATCAAAATACTTATTAGGTGCTAAGTATTTACAACGTCGGAATAAAATTAGTTATCAAAAATAAGTAATTCTGTAATATAACTATTTTCAATTAAATGTAAGTCTTCTCGTGAGTATTATAGAAAATTAAATATCTTCTAATTCAGATAGGTACCTAGCTCATCCGTAGATATATTTAATACGAACGTTTACATAAATATATTATAAGTGCCTGATACGAATTTAGTTGTAAAGATACATTTTAAATTTTCTTCTAAAATATATATTTGATATTAAGATTGTATTTAGTATTCTATAATATTGGTTAGCACTAGTACCTAGGTCTAGGTCTATCTTGAATACCTACACCTATATTGTAAGGAGAGAACCAACAAAATAGTTATAACACTCGAATTATAAATAGAGAATAATCTACGTCTGTCTGTTCATCTTAAAAATATCCTAATATTGAATTATCTATTGGTGAAAATTGACTTTTTAATGTTTAAATTACTGTGAAGTTAAGTTTTTTCTGTTTTAAAATATATTAATTAAACAATATTAAGAAATCTAACATGTTAATAGAAAATGTCAGTAAAAGTAATTTAAATTATTTTAAAGTGTTTTTGTAGTCGATTTAATTTGAGTTGATCCATAACTAATTGTATTTACTTATATTTTTTTAAAGGAGAGGCTCTCTACATAGTATATATGTAAGTTATTTAATTCATTTTTCTGTGTTAGGTTATTTTACATTATTTTAATATTTAACTCGAATTTCGAAGCTAAAAAATGGTAAAATATATGCGTAAGTCTATAACTGTTAATAACGAGCTAACCGACTCACTCACTGTATGTATATCTGTTGTAATTTATTCCGGTGATTGATATTCCATGTAAAATTGCAGTTTCATATAAAAAAAATATTTCTGAAAACTGAAGACGTCTTATTATAAAACATAATAAGAATCTAGTTGACTCTTGAAATGTTTTTAATAGTAAATAAATAAAACTAGTCAACTACCTATCAAGTAGTAAACCTACTCTATCTTATTTACAATCTAATTAACATTTCAAATACTTATTCATTAACGAATTGAAAGGAAAAATTAACTTTATATAGTTAATGCTAATATGCTTGACAATAATGCATTAATAGTATCTTAGAAAATGGGAAAAAAATGGATTTTGTAGTTTTTTTTAAATAAAATATGCCCTTAATAAAGAAAAACTGTTTAAGGGCTTAGAAGTATTTATAAAAATAGTAAAAGATGCTATTGTAAGGGTCGTGGGTCGGCGGCATGCGCGTGCGCCGCGCGATCGATGCGGGCAGCGCGGGGGCGGGGGCGGGGGGCGTGGCGGGAGGCGGCGCGCGGCGGCCATTCGCTTGCAGCACGCGCCGCCCCCGGCCCCGCCCGCGCGCCCCGCTCGCGCACGCCGTCGCTCAGTAACTCGCGAGTCGTCGCCCGCGGTGCATGCGTCGCGCTTCACTCCTCACGTTACATTGCAGATGCGAGCCCGTTGCCGCTAAAACGATGCCGGCCGAGGAGGAACCCGCGGCGATGGACGGCCGGGAAGCCGCCGACGGCTCGCCCCAGCAGTTTTGTCTACGATGGAACAATTACCAGACTAATTTGGCCAACTGCTTCGATCAGCTGCTCCAGACCGAGTCCTTCGTGGACGTCACGCTCGCCTGCGAGGGTCAGAGTCTGAAGGCGCACAAGGTGGTGCTCTCCGCCTGCAGCCCCTACTTCCAGACACTGTTCATGGATAATCCTTGCCGCCACCCGATTATAATAATGCGCGACATCAAATACTGCGACCTGAAGGCCGTGGTGGACTTCATGTACCGTGGAGAAATCAACGTGTCGCAGGACCAGATCACGGCGCTGCTGAAGGTGGCCGAGACGTTAAAGATAAGGGGACTGACAGATGTGAGCGGAGAGCACGCCGTGCTGCGCGCCGGCGGGGGCGTCGAAGCCCGCGCCGCCAAGAGGCCCGGCAGCCGCGATGCCGGGTCCCCCGGTGGGCCCGGAATTGCGGGCAAGGCCAGGCGCCCGTCTGGAGAGCGTAGCCCAGGGCCCAGCCCGCGCGCGTCCCCCGCCGGGCCCCCCGACCTGCACGCGCCACCCGACGCGCCCTCCGCGCTGCACGCCGAAGACGTCGACATCCGTCCCGGCATCGCCGAGATGATCCGCGAGGAGGAACGGGTAAGTCTTCGTCCCCTCGTCCTGGTCCCGCTCTCCGCTAACTTTTCCCGCCGAACTGTCTCCCCGCTCCCCGCGCCCCGCGCCCCCTCTAGCAAACTTTCCACGTCGTAGCGGTCGTAATATTGTTTATATTAATTTTCTTATATTTTTATTTTATTTTATAGAATACTTACCGAGTGATTTTATTTTACGTTATTATAAAGATTATTTTATTTAAACGTCACATTTTTAATAAAACAATTAGGTAATAATATTTAATACACATTTAGGTTATTGTATTAATATATACAGTATATACAGTAGGTACTAGTAGTAGAAGTCCTCTAGTAGTATCTTGAAGTGGTCGACTAACACATAGTTTCACTTGTACTATCAATTTCTATTAAGTTATAAATAATAAGTTATCGAAGGCAATTGAAATAGCGCCGATAACTAGACGTTTGTAAAGGAGCGATGTCTTTAGAATATGAACTCTAAGCAGTTGTAATAAGATTGCAGATTCCTTGTAAGATCTCCCGAGTTGGGGTGAAGATATAGGAACATTGTCTCTAGAAGTGTCAAAAATTAACCACCTTGAGATTATTTGAAAGAGGCTGCGTTTTATATATATCAGAAATATAATAACTGAAACGCAATCATTCCTTTTATTATATAATAGAATAAAATATAATATTTCATAATTATATTATTAATTAATATAAATAATATTATTTAAATACAGCATGTTTAAAAATGCACGGAAGGCATGACATATTTAATAAATAAATAATTTATTCATATGAGAATAAATAAATATGAATATATATTGTTTTATAATAATCTGTAATTAATACATTTAAATCAATAAAGATAGTACTTTACATTTTCCTGTCATAAAATGAAATCAATTAGCCTTACATTTATTAGAGAATTCGATAATCAATCGTATTTAAAGGCTATTAAAGTTCAAAATTAAAAATCAATAGAACGGTAAGATTGCGGATCCTCCCGTCGCGTCATCTCAATACTTTGATCTCGATTAACTATCTGAGAATATTTTTATATATAACAATATATATATACAGAAATATATTTGTCCGTCTGTATAGAAGAAGAAAACGAATCTAACTAAATTCATAAATATATACAAAGGTAACTTAATTTACTCCATACAACCCTCTAATCGAGTTTGTAAATCCCATCAAAACCGGTTCAGGGGTACGAAGATTACACAAACAGACAGATATGTTGTATTTAATGATTGATTGAGTTAATATGGCTTAAAAGTTTCGGTGTAAGTTTAAAATGAAGCAGTCTTGGCTGGTCTTCTGACGCTGACTGCGGACAGCACTTAAGACAGAAGATTCTTTGCCAATTCCACCCACTCGGGGTGAATCAGAAGATTTAAATTTATATAAAACTTCTTAATTTTTTAAATCAAAACTTAAACATATATTGAATTTAAATTACAGAAATATGCGTTTTAAGATTTTTTCAAGGATTATTAGTAAAAACCGATACAAAAAAAATATTAGTGAAACATTATGTATAGAGTGAGTTCTCAGCCATTGTAAGTAAGTTTAGAGTTTAAAGTAAACTGGGTTAAACGAAACAAAAGGATATTGTACTACAATTAACACCGCAGTAGGTAATAGATAAGTGAATGTTTGTATTGAGTTTAAAATTAACGGAGAAATTTAACTGGCGGTTATCTTTGTGTTCTCGTTCTTGTTTGAATTTATGTTGAACTCATTATTGTTATTTTTTTTTTAATTTTTCATATTTTTTTAAAGTTAAAGGTACTTACTTTCTTTCTTTCGAAATTAATGTGTTTCTTTATAATTATTTATATTATATTATTTATTTATATAATTATTATGTGACATATAATATAATGTTATTATAATTTATAGCTGAAGCTGTAATAAAAATTATATTTTAAATTTATAGATATATTTTAAAGTATAACATAATAGCCAGGAAAGTCAAAGAAAGAGCCTTCTAACAATTGTTAGCACTCAGTAGTAGTACGTACTGACTCACTGTAGGTAAATCTTTTACAAAGGACTATTATTTATCAATTTTTAATTATATTATTATTTGATAACTTGATAACTTGGTCATTATTTTATTCAAAGCAACCTGATGTCCTCGATTCCTCTTTCACGTGTCGACAATTCTTCATAATTTTTTTATTCACAAAATAAATGTTAATTTATTTTACAAACATAATAAATATATTATAATTTAATTATTATTTATAATAATTTTCTTTTTTCACTAAATTGTTTGCGAAGCGGGACAATATACGTTACTCTTCGCATCTGACACATTATTATAAAAATATATTTTTTTTTTTTTTTTTTTATAGTTTGAAAAAGGTTTCTTTTGTTAGTTTAGTTTTATTAATAGCGATATCAGCGTGTTATGAGCTAACGTTAAGTAATATAAATATAAAATAAACAATAGTTCATTAGTAGTGGTTTATAACCGTGAAGGAACACGTGCGACATGTACCCGTTTCAATTAACGAATCTAATTAAAAACTAAGAAAATAATATACTATTAGAACACTGATTAATTTATGGCCGATAGTATCTTCGATTAATTCTGAAGCTGATTAAAACTACACGCTGTATTTAATAATAAAAAACTAACCTTTCGAAAGTTTATATTATTTGAGTGAGTTGATATTTTTTTGTGAAAATCTTAGGCTTGTTATATTTTTAACTTGATTATTTTAACTGCTGTAAAATAATAACTTCAAAGGATATTTATTTCTTTATCGTCGAAACAAATAAAATTACACCCAAGTGTCATAAGTTTAAAAGTCATTTTGGTTCGGCAGGGAGCAGCATTATTAATTAGTTTTCTAGATTAAGCGTATGCCCTATTTCAGTATCGTAAATACTAAATATTCTTAAAGTTAAAACAATTGTTCGTTTCTAGTTATGATAAGGATAAATTCGTTATGCCATGAATCACGTTTTTTATTTCATTTTTGTGAATAATCCCTTTATGAGATCACCTTTTTAATTTAGCGTCGTTATATGGCGGGGAAATAAGTGTTTCATAATGCCTTTTATATATTATTAGGATATTTTGAATCATTTTTATTTCGTACATAATTTATTACATTATTATCAATATGACAGTGAGAATGATAATTTCCAAGTGAAGTTGGAAATTGAAACGTAAAATGAAACGCAAAGAATTTCCGACTTCATCATTTCATACAGATTTTCCTTTTTTTTAATCATTATACCTTCAATTACGAAGTCGAGTCAATGAAGGTGTTTATATTGTAACAGTTATTTATAATTTGATTCGTTCATTTTACTTTAATTATATATCAACACTGTATGTTTGTGTTAATAACATATACTTGTATTTGTCTGAGGCTTCGTTAGTAAGGGTCGATGAAAAATGATTGGTCATATTGAAAGAAGTGTTTCAGGGAGAAAAATCATCAACAAACAGGATAGTTTCGTATTGAAATAGATAAACTATCAGCTGTTTGAGTATATGAATACAATTCAGTACAATCAATGGACGGCTACTGTTTCATATATCAATTAGTAAAAAAAAAAACAAGTTCCACGCTAGAGGGTGATCCCGGTGTAGAGGTGTGCTGTGTCTGTTGTTTGTGTTTCTAAACAAACACATAAATAACGTACACAAAGTTACGCCAACAGTCCGTGGAACACGTAAAGAATTGTCCCGTATGGGAATCGAACCCGGACTCAGCAATCAGGTCACTACGACTAAATGGCGAATAATATAATACAATTACATATCTCAATATCAAATGTTTATTATACAGTTGCGATTATTAAAAGTATTTAATAAAGATCAAATTTCATTATTTTAAATGCATGCAAATATCTTAGCTTCATCAATTTTGGTTCAATTCTTTCAACATATTTTGAATTTTAATGGCAGTTCGAATGGCATTCAACATTTGCTATATACCTATAGTATATAGTATTATATACCTTTTTGGTGCCCGACCAATCAAAGCACGTTACGATGACGTTATACGAATACATTAAATGATTTGGAAGCGTTTTAAAAAATACAGACATGAATTACATTAGGTTCTATTAGCGAACTATTTTAACAGCGCCGACCAATCACAGGACAGCGCGAGGTGTCTTCATCAGAACGGTTCAAGCACTCAAAGTGTATCTTTATTAGCAAATAAGACCGGCTTAATGAACTCCCATGAATTAAAAAATAGCTATCATTTATTTATATCAACTATTAATTATATTTATGGAAATATATTTCTTCTACTCTTAATAATATCGTTGTTATTTATATTGAAAAGTTTTCCAATTAATATTTATTTGTGCATGAAATTAAAAATATATACGGTGTGTAAAATTGTCGGCTCTTAGGTAATTTAATTTATATTCGCATGTAAATCGATTTCTTTAAGGTTGTTACTTCTTTTTAAATATTTGTGTAACTGAAATCTTTTCATTGTCTTTTTTCATTATATTTATACGTTTATTTTATTTGTATGTCCGTAATATAATTATGAAGTCGTTATTGTAGGTTACGTTGAAGATAAGTTTAAAATAATATATTTGATATTTGCGGCTAGTGGTTATACTTTTGTGTAAGTTAGAACTTGGAGAGTTCTTTTGAGAAATCATCTCGTCTGTATGACTGGTGCTGGTACTCTTATATGCGTATGGCATTCTCTCTTTCGGTGCCGGCGTCGTCCTTTGAATTATCAGATAGGTACTTAAAAGGATCGTGAACGGAAAAGATTGAAATTAGAATCGAAGTGTAGAAAATTCAATCACTGAACTAATTGAAAGCAGCGAGCGAATGAAATGAAGATATTTTCGCGACGTCATGAATGAATGAGTGATTCGGTAGCCATTCGACGGGTACTGGTAATTTAAATTCGTATAAGTGTCATCTGCGGTCGATGAACCAGTCCATCTTACTTTCGTATAATACATTAAACCTAGTATATTTAAATAATTCAATGTATTTATTTGTAATTGTTTTTCTGTATTATTCTGAAATAAATGATATGAAATAATATCATTTGTGAATAGATTATTTGAATCGTTTTTTTCCTATTACCGAGAATATTCTGAACGCTATAAGATGTTTGGGATTGTAATAAAATCATTACGATAATGAGTTTAATATATAAGTCTAAACAAACTACCCATAATATGTTATATGACGCTACATAGTACTATGTCAATAATTGCCGGATCAAAAAAAAGATATTTCATTAAATGAAACAATATTTGATATGTTGTCAATTAAATAGGAATTCTTGAATTTTAATCTGTGTATAATAACCGATTAGTGAAATAGCCCAAGAGACCGCCAAAGAATACAAAAAAAAATAAACTTGTATCAAATACCGCCAGTCCATGTTACACAATACGGGCACTTATCTCTTCCACAATTTGTCCAAACAAACATCGGCTATTCTCTTTTCCAGGCTCATTAAGCCGTGTGCACACGTTATCTGTTTTATAGTTTTAATTTAAAACAACACAGATAAGAAAAGTGCCATTTCACGTGAATTAAGGTTAGGTTCTGTTTGCCGCCGGCGTCGATCCTTGTGACCGCTGGTGTCGACAGCTTTACACGCCGTCACAGCGGACGGACAGACGGATATATTTTATATGTTTAATATAAATTGCAGTACATTGAATTATAGCAAACTTCATGTATGGACTATGGTACCATACAACGAGTGAAATATAATTTATTTTCCATAGAGCAATGAGTCCGAAGACTATCAGTGATTAAACATAATAAGATTATTAACTTTTTGTCTTTAATCTTATCTCGGCCATTCTTTGAACGCGACCCCGCTCTCAAATAAAATAACTATTTCACATATTTGCAAAGATTCACTCGCTTTTATCACTATCTATATATTTACAGTGATATTAAGAGTATTAATTAATTATATTATTGTCTTTGATTAATTAAATATGAAGATTAAAGTTGATTTTTAACCAACCATTATAACTGGGACGGTAGAGTCCAAATTAAGTTCTTTAAGTTTTATAATTTAACAATAAAATATTGATTCGGTTAGATTTAAAGATATATTTTAAATGAGAGCATTAGGATTGACCACCATAGGGGCTAATGACAAAATATCCATTAAGATATTAAGCTATAATATATAAAGATGAATATGACCTATCAGTGATGTTACCGTGACATAGACGACATAGAGCTTTGATATAAAAGACTTGTTAATTTTATAGTGGAAGTTTCAAGGATGCTTCAGAAATACAGACAGACATACATTTGGTATTGTTTAGTCTATTGCCTGTCGATTTGTCTATTCAATCAGCTTCATCGTAGTCGGGCTTGATATGAAGTAAACATAATTTAAATCAATAATAGATTAAAATAAACAACGTCTTCACGTTTGTTTTTGGCTTCGTGAGATATTTATTATTCATTGATCTCTCTTTTGATAAGTTCTCTTATCTCACTCTCACTCTATCTGTATCATCAGACCTATCAGATCTTTTTTGGTCTACAAAGTTCGAGCTTATACTTTTAATATTGACTCTAGAAGGTGTGTCTTCAAACATATTAATCTTCTAAAGCTCTTCAGAGACTCCTAGAGATATTTAATAACTTCAAAGCTGTATCTCATTATATGTATAAATGTAATGAGATCTCGTGAGCACATTAAAAATATTACAGTGCTTTATTAGATTTGATCACGTGCCGATGTGTCGGGTCAATGAACTGTGTCTGTTTGTCAAATTTCTTACACCTCAAGTGTATTCAAATGTACCTGTAGAGATAAATATGTCTTAGAAAACATTAATACATTAGGTATATAGCAGTGGTTTAACAAATGCCAAGTAACTGTTGTTTGTATGAGAATCCGATTTCAATATAAATTACATCCACTCTACTATTTGTCTTAATAAATAGATATCTACCGCGGTGACATATTCAGCATCAAAACAAAATAACTAACAGTACTAGGTGTAATCATATTTTCCTGAAATTACATGTAATTCATACACAATTGTGTCATTAATAGCTTTTTAATATTAATGGTAAATTAACCGTTATTGGAAGCGGCTCTTAGATACTTGAATCACTCGCGAGAGATAACTTATTCCACAGTTTTTCCATTCACGGAGTTATAGAAATTTATTTTCCTTCAAGTAATAATATGGAAAGTTTATAACTTTTAATGCTTCTCAATCACGCTAAAATTGATGACTATGGAAATTTCTAATGAATCCATTTTAGGTTAAAATATAAAAGTATTTAGATTCAAACAATCCAAATACTATGCGGACAAAGTCACGTGTAAAAGCTGCCTCGTTTAGAAATTAGGCTGTAATACTGTTTCTAGAGTTTTCGAGAACAATTTATGTCCGCGAAAATGAAAAAACGTATTTTTTAATTGATCTTTTACATCCCTGGCATTAAAGAGATTACGAAGAGGTCGCCATCTCATCTTCAATTCAAAGTAACGCGAGTGAATGCTCGTATTATTAAAATCAGCTCAGCAACACAGTAGCAACAGCTCGGCAATAACTAAATAGTTAAACGGCACGTCTCAAGATGTCTACATTCCGGTGTAGGAGCCTCCACCTGTTGCGTGGAAGTGACGCTCGACAGTCCTGCCTTACTGGACTTAGAGCAATCCAACGCTATTTAAAGTTCATTGTGATTTAATTTTACACACAAACAAACAAATTACCTTTTAAAGAAATACATTTATGTATGTTGCATAGAGAAGAGCTGGCAAGGTACTGGCTGGATGAATACTTAAAAAAAAAAACGAATTAAGACCGTCTTAGATCAAATGTCTGAAAAGTTTGTATATGTGACCTTCCTAGGGGGTAAAATAATTTCGAGAAATAAGATATAAGAAGTAATATGAAGCTGATTTCGATGTCGCCAGACCAGGTGCTTAACGTCAAGGCTTTAGTTGCGTCGATTTAATGCAATTACGAATATTATAATCAATACAATAATAATCTTTATTTATTTCGCCGCCGCTACTTGTCAATACAGTCTGGTTTGGGTCACGAAGTACGTCATGAAACCCGCCGCTCATTTAATATAGCGATTATTTTTACGATAATTTAGATTGTATTAGATTTAAATAAATAATATACAAATAACTATAAAGTATCACAAGCAGTATAGACAAGCTTGAAACAGTTTAAGTTAAACTGAATGATTCAGAAATCGAAACGTAATAAGGACGGAACACCTTAGAGTAGACCGTTCACGCTTGGCTCTCTCCGAGTGAATATATTTTCAAAGTTAGTGGTGTATGTTTGATTATTTGGTATCCAGATGTTATTATAATTAAAGTATGTATTATGAATATTTTAAAATGTTATCCGTATAATATTAAATGTTTCTTGTATTACAACGAATTTGCATATAAAATGTAAAGTGTTTGATTATAATGTTTCGAGACGCCTTACCACTTGTAGCTTTTTTATATTATTTTATTATATTGCATGCAAATTAGTCATTATATATGAATTTATTGTGATGTGTCGCTGTAGGTTTGTAGATGTGGCCGTGATAATTAATTTTAACATAAAATTGTACATTTGTAATATTACGAACGATACAATGATAAGGTCTGGGCCGCCAGGGACCCCTGTCGACAAATATGTTACACTTTAAAAAACGTTTAGGTGTCGCAGGAGTCTTGTCGATGAAGTGATAACGTCTGTACCCTCAGTAGGAACAGTATTGTCACGAATTACTAAAATATATGTCACATGTCATATGTAATAATTAAAAATTATTTTATAATTGACTCCGTATACGATGTGTAGAGCTTGGCCGTACTTTGATATATGAATAATTTACATAAAATAAACATTTAAACTGTTAACACTTGCTAATAATTTAATGTGTTTTTTAATAATACTGATATTGATATTTACATTATTAAATAATGCAAAATGGAAGATATAAAGAGAGCGACAGGGACTTTGTTTAAAATCAACACTGACACGCGGCGGCGGTGACCTGGAAGTAGGTACGAGACAGCAGTTAGAAATTTAGTTTTCAGAAATAGTTTTTTAGTATAATGTATTGTGATACTATTACTTTTCCTAATTGTATAAATGTAGCATTGTAATTTATTATTAGAGGAATGTAAGCTAAATATACTAAGCTCCTAAGCTCTTGAGAACGTGTTCTAAAACCTTATACGTCTAAGGAAAGCCTTGGGTATATTCCAAAGGAAATTCCAAAAACTCTATGCAAGAGGTTCGAGATATTTTCTTAGATAAACGCTGTGCAAAAGCATTTCCAATATATCTCGAGCTAGTTATTGATAAATTCCTGTCACAGGTCGACCTTTAGCCTCCGGTTTAATGAAAATAATCTGATCATAATTGCCGTCTTAATTAATTTAGACCTCCGCTGCGACCGAAGAACTTACGTAGAGATTGTCACAGTTTACTAACAAGTTAACCGCTAGCTCTTAGTAGCTTACAATTAATCTCTTAAAACAATATTGATTTGACTTTAAACATTATTATTATACAATATTATTTTATCAATATTTTTCTCAACATTAACCAAATGCATATACATTGTTTAAAATAAATATGTGATACTCTTTCTATTCGGATTCATCGGAAGGCATCCATTTTACTTAATATCTGTGAACGAGGACTGCGGCTTTTCCGAGATTCATATTTAAAAAGCATTTTGATGTAATACTATCAAAAATATAGCTCAATTATAGACAGGTTCGTTTTGATATTGAATAAAATAAACACAAGTCAGCAATGAAACAGTTTAAAGTCAATCGAGTGCCTACTTGCGCCCTGAACGATCTCCGTCAGTTAATAAATGACGCCAGGTGATTTATGTATTGAAATAAATTTATAACAACCCTTTTTCTATTCTATAAATGCAATTAGATTGAAAATATCGAGAGCAATATTGCATTTTATTTGATTTGAACAGCGTAAAATGATTTATCGATAATTTAATATGCAGCATCAAACGATTGAATTTATATTTTTCCGTGAAATATTTTACACATCCATATAGATTTGAACGTTTCAGTTTAGTTTTATATATATAATATTTAATGTTTTTACGGCTTTACAAAATAAGCTCTTAAAATTATTTGGATTTTTATAAATTATCAAAATAATCCAACATATTTTTAGTATTGTTAGCGAGCTAGAAATTGACTAACATATTAGCGTTAGTCTGTCTGAAGACATTATTTCCGGTGTGTTTACTTTGGTTTTACACAAGCGCCTAGTTTCACTTTTTTCTAATTTGCGTACATAAAGAATGTAAATAAACTTAGGTATATTTGTCATCTTGTAAATGATTTTCGTCTAAATAAATAAGATATCCCAAATTTTATTGGCTAATTAGAAATTTAACTTTATTTACAGTACTTAATAAGTTTTTAATGAAATTATTGAAACGACACTAAATATAAAATTGAAGACTAAGTACACGTACCTATCAGAATATTTTTTTTAACTATAATTTTGATTTTTAACTTAGGTGTTAGAATATTTAAGAAATAATTTAATAAGCAAAACAACTTATTGATTATATTTATTTGTTCGTTTTATTATTCTTTGAAATTATTTGGTGTTGGGTTCATCGTCCAATACACACACACATGGGCTTAAACTTTTCAGCGGATTTAAATTAATTTTCAGTAATGAAGGCGAGGCCGTCAATCCGTTCTTGAGTGGTTTTTGTAAACAATGACTTCTACAATTAAGAGACAGCTGTGATTACGGAGTCGGGTAAAATTAAATAATTAACAAGTCGATTGTCAACTACGGTGTACGGTCAGCGCACACAGACAGCCTATTAACAGATACTTTAATAATAGATTTAATTGTTTTAAACAGTAGTCATACCTTTCATTACCGCAGAGGAGAGATCGATTGGAGGTCATTATTTATATATTCATATATACTCAAGTGACACAGGTTCTATTAAGTTTATTTTAACATAGGTTTGAAGTTAAACGCTTCTTATTTTTAAGTATGTATAATTATAAGTCGATTATTGTTGAACAGTTAGAAATTATCTTGTTTATTTCTTATTAACCTTTACATGTCCGTTGTCATACATATTCAGTTATTATGAATACAAAAGTAATGGTATTTACATTTACGTATTTGAAATATTATTATATGATCAAACGAGAAATGCAATTTAGCCGAACCATCGCTCTCAAAACTGAATAAGTTTAAAAAACAATTATCTCATTATATTTGAATAATTAGTTACATATATAAAAAATAATAAAAATACATTATATTTACATAAATTCCTTTTTGGACCTAATTTTTCTAGAGTACCTATAAAAAAAAATACCACAATACTTTTTACGTACTTATTTACGTTCATAGAAAAAATGTTCCAGTTAAAGAAATTAGTTACGGTTTAAACGTAATTACAGAGAACAGTTTATTTCAAAGCAACGCACTACAATGTCCATTTTTGTATGATTGTACAATTGTGAAGCGGCGCATGAGTGGCCGGGTGACATAATTAGTGATTGATAATGACGTGCAGGTACCACGAGCGTATATCAATGGAGGCAGCCAAGCGGGCCACGCTCGCATCTAGCTTAGTGCTTATTAAATTGTACCTAGATTGTGATTACGCCGCGACAGGAGATGCATTGGTACAGGTTTATACTTTTATATGACCATTAGAGGACGCTTTACATTTAATTAATCGCAATTTAAAGCAATCAAAGGTAATGTCTATTTTAATGACATATAATATTCAACAATATTACAATAAGCCACCTATCAGCAAATGTATGATGGATTTTACAAGTATGAAGATGTTCTAAGTACCGAATAATATTCTGCGTCCCTAGGCAGTAGGTAAGCTGGCACATGCCGTGTCCTCAGGCTTGACCATCCACCATCCCTTAATATTACGTTACCTTGGCTGTAATCGTCACCGCAATGACCACAATCGGAACTTTCTTTTTTTTTTAAAAAAAGTAGATAGTAATAAAATTGTATGGAAGTCTCTGTTTTCAAATAGTATTATTTTTGTATAATTCAAATTGTATTGCGGGTTTTTATTGGCAGTTGACGATTAAATATTCCGATATGAGGTCAAGTTTCCATCCAATAGGTCAGTCCTGTCCTCATCCACCTGCAGTCTGCACCACATCACGACCAAAGCAGAAGCAGAGTTTAAAGTGTGCAAAGGCTAATTATATTAAATCCCTCCCAGTATTCTATCTAAATTCAATTGCTCAACTATTCCACTTCGTCCACTCGCCCTTATTAACCTCAATCACAGTGTTATAAAGCACCAGATATAATATATATAAATATTAAAAGGAACGTTTCATCAGCGGTACGATACACAGCGCTATATCGGCGATTAAAAATCTAAACGTCACGAACGAAAACCCTTTCTTTATAAAGGTTTGATTTGTTTTGTTTTTGAATAATCTGCTGTATAATTTTGCACCTTTTTAATGACGTTAATAGCAGTTGGTTATTATGACTTATAAATTTTCTTTAAACTCGCCCATAGTTACACTATTGACTGTATGATTACGGCTCCTAATATAGCTTCTTATAAAAGTTATGATGCACTTTTACGACACATTAACACGACCGTATGAGAAAATTGGAATCCAAATGTATTTCGAGGATAATACCGCGGCCATTGCAATCTTATATCGACCGTTCATTCACATTTCCTACTACGTATTTGTATTGGACCGAGCTTCCAAGTATTACTGACGAATAAAAGTGCTACCAGTATCAACATTGAAAATTAATGTTCCGAACTACTCAATCATTCTTCATCCTTCACTCCAGCGAATGAATGAATGAATGGTAAAAAACGACAATTTCGACAATTTTCTTAATCATTCGAATGTGATTATTTGTTCTTTTTAATATAAATTTATTTCATAGCTACCTGTTGAAGTTGCTCAAACCAGGCATTTTTATGTGTAAAAGTTGAGTGTAAGTTTGTTCATTCATTTTATTAACGAGATGAGATTACGACAAATTGACAGCGTAACTGAAGTCGCTCGTTTGTCTGAGTTTCTTTAAGGTTTTATTTTTACTGTTCTGTTGTATGCCATTTATTTAAGCCTTATATAACTTTTATGTACTTTATTAGTGACTGATTGCTTTATTAACAGTAATACAATAATAAAACATGTTAAAAGATTTAAATATCATTCTGTAGTAGTTTAAATGGAATAAAATCTACTTGTAAAAAGTTAATGGACACACACACGTTTGCACAAACAAACAAACAAACAGTGATTATGAAAAAAAACAACGAGTAAAACAAACATCCTTATAATTTCTATTAATTTAAAGTCAACAATCTAACAAATATTGGCTTAAAATCAAAAGACCTCACATCAGAATACATCAATACAATTTAGTTTCTTAAGACGTGGTTTAAAATAATAGGTAAGGAGCACGAATAACCAGCTGCAACCGGATAAAACTAGATTAATAGCCATGCAACTTGGCAACATTAAAGATTACTTCCCTCAGCGGACCAGCTCCTTAATACCCGCCCGTGGTAATTGAAGGGAACAGATGCAATTTATTTATTATTTATATATTATAATAATAGTCCGACGGCAATTACACGAAATGTATTCACGTTGTAGCAATAAAATTATAGGTCGGTTTGCATATCAACCATCGCCCTCCACCTCGCCGACTCGCCGACCCGCCGACTCGCCGCCTCGCCGACGTAAGTAGTCTAAAACTAAGTTTTAATAAGAAAAGCCAACAATATACAATGGCCGGTAGAAATACTAGTTACTGCAATGACGTGGACTCGAAATCCGTGGTCGGAGTGAAGGCGTTCGCAAGTTACAGACTCCGGCGATTTCATGGATGAAGCGACTTCAAATATTAATTATCTATGATTTTTTTTTTATATTCATTAAATTGTACAGTGTACATGTAAAATAATATTGTGATAGTTTCAATTTTTTTTTTACAAATTTCTATTGTTAATTTTAGTTAAATAATTTTCTTCCGCCGCACTTATGACTTGGACCGGTCTGATGAATCACTGTGGCTGCGCGTACGCTCATAATGTGCGTTAATTTGATCTAAAAACATCTATTCTTTGTTTGTTAATTTTTTACGAATGCCTTCGGTTATTACGAATAATTTTTAAACGCTTCCCGTTTTTATTTGTATTTTGTATATTTCTTTTTAATAGTTAAACATCATCATCTATATTCAATATATAGTATTTATCTACTAAATATACTTATACTACATAACTTAATTTCTTATCTAACTTCTAAATGTAATTAAAACTTATCTATATCAGAATACAGAATTATTAAAATATTAGCTGAAAATTATTCACTCATTTTATAATCAAATATTATTTATGTCTGGTTACTTAATATATAGTATTTTTTATTTCATAACGATCGGGTTTGGCTCTTATTATACTAATAAATCATTGAAAGTAATATCTATTATAAATATTATTAATAACATACAATAATAATTAATTACACGAACTAAAAAAAAAAAAACATTATCATTAATTCTATTTGCAATTTATCATTTTTAATTGGATGTTTTTTTTTTTCACATTTTTTTTTAATATTATATAATTAAAAACTACACATCTTTGATGCGTACATAATTTATTTTTTTTAAGTGAAACCAACAATTTATAAGTATATAATAATAATTTTAATTACCGAGGTAATTGCACAGAGCGGTTGGTAATCTCTGGTTTTTCCCGAATCCGTCTAAATTTATTTTACAGTTATTCAAAAAATAGATTATAAAAAGTGCAATTCTTTATTATTCATATGATAAAATACACCAGTTATCTTGTAAGTGACGTTATCTGCCGACGGATCTATCTTATTTACAAAGCGGTACGCCACCGGCTTAATACCTATGGACACGACATCCATATTTGTATTGAAACACAATTTATTTTCATGTGGCTCGTGCGGTATGAATATTTATAATTTTAATATTATTTACAATAAAATACGTGTGATAATTAAATAAAAAAAATATTTAATGAATATTAATGATAGTAAGGGAGAAATATAATAAAATAATAGTGAATGTCGCATCCATAAATCGTGCATCGGTGTAAGTCCAAGTCCTATTGTTTTGTCAGCACTTGGCTTGTAGGAACATAAAAGTTAACAGCCGTCTGTAAGAATATATTAAATTCGTTTATTACCGACTGAATTAATTATAACAGTTAAATGAACGTTTCAAAAATATGTGGAACGCTCTGATTGTTAATATGTTTAAGGCGGCTAGTAATAGCGTCGAGCTACTTTGACCTCTGTCATTATATAAGGTCATATATATTAATGTGACCGGGTTATTTTACCAACCAATTGTATTTTTCTTAATAAACATAATTAATGTATGAATTAGATATTTAATACTATGACTTGTACAACATCAATTTTATAAATAAATTAAATATTTTGGTCGTTTGTTCGTCGCTCAATTAAACACCTTAACAGCTCAATTAATTTTATAATTTTGTTGTGAGTTTTTTGTACAAAAAATCTCTACGTAATCACTTTTTTTGTTAAATAAAAGTACAAATTAGAACTCGGTGGAATCTTCATTCAGAGGTGAAAGTTTCGTGTGTCGGTTTTTGGCAACCATACTTCCAAACGGATGGACAGATTTTTGCATTAATGCAGTTTTATAATTTAATATTTTTTTTTAGATATTTGTGGCTATAATCAAAGCTGTCAGATTTCAATAATTATATAATAATATAATCAGTATAATTTAAATCAAAATCAATTCAAATATCATTTCCCTGATAAGAGGGAATGCTGAGAGAAATGTTAATATCACGTTAAAATAATAATGCCACAATATCTCAACTCTTTCATATATTAATTGTATTTTGTGTTCGTTCACTTAATTAGACATAATTAATGTAATATATATTTAAATTGTTCAGCGTCGGTGATGAAGTGTGAACCGCTAACTGGACAACGCCGGCACTTATTATACTCAGTCGTTGGTCACTTGTTTGAATTGCTCCAGCACGAGATAAAGGCAAGGTGCGCATCAGATGCGCAATATCTTTTTATTCGACGCACGACATGCAACTTACATTCAATTTAATGTTCTATTTCCTCGAGATAACGTCCATTATTCCTAACGAGAACTCGCCGGGAAATCTAACCGCTAGTTTCCTCTTTAAGTTATTTTGTCCATTTTCTGTTTGTTCCCAATTATTGTCTCTAATAAGCCACATCGCTGAGACGACGTGTCGGCTCCGCGTAACTCATTGCATATTACTGATAGCCCAATTGTATTTATAATTCATGATACGTTACATTTATCAATATCTTTTCAGGATGGTTACAGTGGCGGGTAATGTTAAAATTATTAATATTGTAAATTTTTGGCAGCTTACACCTCCGGCGACCTTCGTCTCACATTATAATTCATCAAGCAATTGTCCCGAATCTTTTATTAAACGTGAAACTATTTTAGAGTCTTAGTCGTCCATTAATATAAATATATATATTACAAGATGTTATTTATTGAGTCGCTTGTGTCCGTGGAATATAAAGTATTCGATTGTTCTGGCGTCGATTTCGTAGCTTCTTATATTTCATTATAAAACACAGTTATGTGCTTTTAAAATAAATAATATTTTATACCATTTCTTATGAATATTAATATATATTATTTGCTATATACCAATATCTCTTAATATTATTTACTCAGTTTGGTTAGACTAGTCCGCAGTATATTATACAATTTCTCTCGTTCTATTAAGAATAATTTATTTAGTACTTGGAGTATTTAATTAATGTCGTCCTAAAAAATACATACATATAACATATTATATGTTTTGACTAGTTCTATGTTCTGAAGATATAGATGGTGTGTGTTCGGTAATATACAGGGTGTGGTGTTTGTTGGTATGTAGGTGCTTTTGTTCCCTGGACCAGGACCAAAATTACAGCATTTATACCTAATATATATGAAAATAGGTATTTCAATAGCCGTTTATTAATTGGAATATCGGTACTGTGCTTAAGAGAAATACTTAAGAGTTCGCTTCAATGTTATTAAATACAATCTCGGAAAACTTTTATAAGAAAATAAAAGAAAGCGGATGAAGGATACAATTTTATTTTCCTGGTTATAAAATGTGAAATAGTTCATAAGAATACCTTCTGTGAATAATTCAGTGAATACATATCATTTATCGGAATTTACGATTTCACAAACTAATAGGTTGAAATTAAGAGAGACGGATTGACTCTAAAAATATCAAATGTATATAGACTAGGAGGTAATATTTAATTAAATACCTATCTGTTAGTTCAATATTATGCAGGGATACGAAACAGTTTATTCTTGTTTTAATATTATTGATTGTTCATTCGTAATCAAAATATATTTCGTTAAAAAACAATTATTTAAGGCTCGCGTTAAACGAAATAAATATTATTTTGTGAAACAGCAGGTAAGAGGGCGCTAAAATGAAACCTGGAGCTACTTTTCATATAAATTGAAAGCATTACACTTTTTAAATTATTTTAAATTTAGCAATTTAAGTGAAAATGTAACGGCTAGGGTTAATTCATATGCATTAAGACACTACAGCGTGTGATTTTATTTAGTTTCCATTTTTTTTATTTATATACAGATGTGTATGTTGGTCAAAAAATATTTTGGATATTAAATAATGTATGTATTACATCTTATTTATATAATTTGTTAAAAATATTATTTTGAATTTATTTGTAGATGTATCCACGGTAATCGCTTAACGATCGCGATACAAAACGGTAAGACAAAAAAAATATCCAACTGCAGTACTTTGTTACCATTAGCCATTTATTTCTAATAAAATATAAGAAATCGTAAACGGAGTCTGTAGAAGTTTTATTATCCTTTCGATAGTATTTCCCTCTAATTGTCCGTCCGTCAGTGCTCAGCTAACAAGTACCGCCATACAAATTGGTCGATAAAGACATTCTCAGAGACGAGCGGAGCGTTCAGATGTAGCGGGATTTATATTCAATTACAAATATTATTATAATAAGTAATATTGAATGAAACTACAAAAATAGATCAACACTTAATATATACTATAAATATATAAAGATGTATTTGAAAGTTAGCCAGTTTTAGTTTACATTACATCTTAGTACCGAGGCTTAAAATATAAGCTTTGACGTCACGAGCGTCTCCAGCTTTACTTAACATACATTTTTTAACCCCACTTGAGTGCGCTCACTTTTAAAGCAATTAAAATGTATTTTATATATAATATTTAATATTTTATGACACTAGTGCTTCTTTGATCTTATGGTTTCTTTGCATTCATAGGCTATCACTTACAAGTAACGCTAGCGTGTAACATTTCGTATGAATAAATAAATAAAAATTATAATAGTATCGTGCTCGAATTGATTAAAAAAATAACAAAAAGTTATTCAGGATACAACAAAGTTTAGAAAGGACAGCGTTCATAAATTATTACTTGTGTACAAATATTGACGTGGCGTGTTTATTTTTTAAAACCGGACGCATCGAGCCTACAGTATAGTATTTAAATGTATTCACAAACAAAGGGCGAGGGGCTGGAAGGGAGCCCCTGCCTCCACTATGGACCTAATTGAAATCGTCTACGCAGCTCGTTATGTTTTGATACTTGCCTTACTAACATTATTTCTGTTTTCATCTAGTTTATTGGGTCAAGGTGACTTCATATGTGATTTATATCGACTTATAGGTATAAGGTGTCGTCAAATAAGTATTATTTTAGACTTCGGCTTAAGTTTATAATTTATGAAGTAGATATTTATCATAATTGAATATATTAGGAACAAAATAACAAAAAGAATAAAAATATATTTAGTTTTATTATTATTTAAATTAGAATCAAAAGCTTCAAGACCTCCCACGCCGCGTAAGCAAGAAGGGCCTGCCAGCCTTTAAGTTTACTTATAATATTAAGATAAATATTTCACATGGGCATGTGAAACTGCTTTATGGTTTGAGTATATCACTTTTAAATCGTACTGTGTTCGAGGCTCGAATGTTTTAACAGCAATTAGATGCGCTTTACCCGCCCTTATTGTGAGCTCGCTATTGAGAGTCAATACATGTGATGTGTGACCGTTGGTTGCTTCGGGTTTGCTTGTTAAAAATGATGAACTACTTTATTTTTGGGGGGCAAATAGACTACCTCAGGCCGTAAGAGGTAATGCTAACATTCTATCGGTGGGCAGGCACGGTGGTCGCAGTGCGTTTGACACCTGATTTGTTTGTTTTCCGATGATCGGGGATTAAGAGCTTTTGACGTACATGGGCCTGAGACGAGCCTCGTTAGCGGGATATCATCTCGCGTCGGTGTTTAGCTCCTAACGGTTCCGCTGCCTACTCCTTCTCAGAGGGTTGTTATTTCTTCTTTAGGTAATACAGTGTAAGTAGCTACCTACTTGAAGTTAATACTATAAGTTACTTGCGCGTTATTGTTTTGTCTTATGAAGTTATGCAAATATAATTGCTTGAACTTCTCTCACAATTAATGAAAGTTCTGTTGTGCTATGAAACGATTTGTATAACTTATTTTCGTCCATTCCGGCAAATAATAGCTAGTTAGCAGAAAATAAAATAGAAACAAAGCAAATGTATTAAGCCCTGGAACGATATTAAAGTGAGATCGGAAGCCGGTGGCGCTACGAGTACGGGCACGAGCTACGTGGAGTATAATAATACGGGGCCAACTTTTCTCATTTTAATGTTGTTCCCTGGCAAAGTTTAAATATAAAAATATAATGATGCGGCACGCATTAGTGAGTCATTGAGTGCGTGCGTGCTTGCCGGCCGACTTTCAGCTTTCGCTTCGCAAAAATAGAAGTTAAAAACAAATGGTAAATAAACTTTTCGAATAAAATAAAAATAACCCTCTTGGTGGCGAGGGTGGCGGCCCTCCCCAATAAAAAATATAATAACTTTTCTTTTTATTCGACGTAATGGCAACGGCTCGCTTCTAATGTTGGCATCCCGTTCGCTCACAGATTATTGTAATGGGGTGCGGGAACTCGGCCGCTATGTAGAGCAACCTCGTGCGACCTCGTGCGATCTCGTGCGATCTCGTGCGATCTCGTGCGACGTCGAGCGAGCGTTAACAGACCTTAGGTTTCATCTTATTTGCCTCAATTAGGACACTTGAAGAATTTCAAAGGGAACTAAAGGACCCTTAAGTCGGAACAAAACCTCAATTTTTAAGAAGAAATGAAATAGTGTAACTTATCAACTACCCTTCTTCTGTCTGAATCCCTTAGAATTTGATAATAAAAATACATTGAAAATGTTTATATCCAGCGATAAAAATATTTTACAACATCAATATAACGTTGCACAGAGCACCTAAAAATATTGCACAAAGCCTGCACACACAAAGCCGCAGAGGGTGCGCACCGCACTGACCCCAAGCCGTATCCTTTATAAATACAATAACGGTTATTATCCCGCGCCCAGGGCTGTTGAGTTAAACAGATCTAAAGATTATTAAAACTTCACCGTTCCCCGATTAACTGACTTAAATCATTAGAGGACTTCACTTATAGAGGATGTCTTATAAGCTACAGTTCTCATATACAACCTTGAATTCATTCGTTCGCATCTTTTTTTTTTATATAGGTATTCGATTGTCAGTCGAAGCGACAGTGTAGCGAGTGCGTGCCAACCCTACCGAAGACACAAGATGGACGCATCTTATACAAATAATCGTTCGCATCCACACTACAATAATAATAATCTATTGTTCCCAGTACATTGTGACCGTGTTTTGAATTCTGTTCTAAAATAATAATTTCTATTCGCTTTTCGCTCGACTAAATCTTAATTTAAACAATTCTTTATTGTTTCAATGTATTTTTTTTTGTTGACCATTAACTTTATTCGTGTAATGTTATGGATTATTTTGCTTCGTTGATTCTTAAGTCGATAAGCTAAACGGAAGCGGAGTCTTACGATACTGTATTCTAAATTGATATTATTACGTAACTATTTATGAGAACAAAAATACAAGTCTATTATTAAATGTCACTTGTTTATAAAACAATATAGATTTATTATATTACAATTAAATATAATCTTTTGTTCTCGTTGAAAAAACTAAAGCGGGTCAGATGAACTTGATCTCTATTGGCGGGCAATAAAGTCGCTTTTGGCTGGGGCGGGGTGATGCGCACGCGGCGAACAATAGAAAACAGCTCGAAATGAAAAATCTGTTCACAATAACATCTTGTGTTTGAACTGTCCGTGTGTTTGTTTAGTTGGAACTAAAATCTACGAACTGAATGTCTCGGCTATATTTATATGTAGATGCAGGCGCTCATATAAAATATTGTTGACGTGTCTAAACATATTAAAGCGTATGTCTTCATGTCGGTAAGAGCCGAGAAGCCGAGAGCTGTTCTGACCGTATTTCGTATATTTTTTTATGTGTTTCTTAAATTTCTATTCACTTCCGCTCCGGTACAGGTACGTACATAAATTACATTATAATTCTGTCTGTCTGTCCTCTAGAGACTGCGTTCTATTATTCTTAATACAGCACGTGTATGTAGGCTCCATTTTGATAATTTATAATATATTTGTATTGCGACTGATATTTCGGCGTTGAATACAATACGGGTCATATTTACATCGCAATATTTAATATTAATCAGGCATTGACATTTAAATCGACTTAATTACGGTTATGGTATCATAAGTAATGTATGGGTCACTGTGGCGTCACTGTGGCGTCATGTTTGTCAAGCATAACATTATTCAACTCTTAGCTATGCGCAATTTTATTTGCCAAAATAATTGCATACCGAATGTTGAAATTACAATTTCATTTGTCAGGGTCAGAGTGTCTCTCTCTCTATGTCTTTCTCCCTCTCTTTGTCTGTGTGTGTGTGTGTGGGTATATGAGTGACACGTGTGTGTGTTCGGGACTAAAGAATGTTTCTGTTATTATGTTTGTATATTATTTAAAGACCACCTTTGGTGTTAATCATTTCTTAATGTTTTGATATTGATAGTATTTGTTAGTCATAATTTCCTATATCAGCTTTAATTTAGTTATATTTTAATAAATTAAAATGGTTTCCTAAAACTTTAATAAATAGAACACATATTATTCATACAGTTTTGCATAAAAGGTCATACTCCCACACGTACTAACACACACTAACACACACACTAACACATACACAACACCGGCTTTAACTAACATCATATAATTTATAACAACTATTATAATTATTATAAAACTATTATTTAATTATTGTTATTTGGAACGTGTTTCATATCTTTGTGTGTGTAAAATAAACACATATAAATAATGTATCTTAAGTTGGTCGGAAATCTTATAAAAATATGATATCACAAAGAGTTCCCTTAAAGCAGGTTATACAATAAATTCATGTATTTAATCCCAAGATATTCATAAAGCAATAATAAGCTTCTATGCTATCATTTGGAATGGGAAATAATTGCTTGCGTGTGTATTATAAGTTAAAATAATATAGCCTAATGCTCGTTCTCTGTTAGCCATCGTGTTATTAAAGTTATACATCCATACTAGCCAGCTATACTAGCTAACCACCCGGCGACGTCTGCACATATATATTTTATTGTATAGCAGAAATCAAACAGTAAAATTATACTTTAACATAACTGCTAGTAGCCATTTGAATTTTAAATCGGTGTTATTAATGATTGTTTTCTATTAGTTAATTTTGTGTGTTATTTAATATATCAGGTACGTTCTGTCTGTAGAGTCGTCTGTCCGTGCAGTACAGGCGACAGTCACGTAGCAATGATACACTTACATTGTTATTAAGTTTATTATATTTTTTGTTCTCAAAATGCTAATAACCCTCCGAAAGGCTTATAACGTACATAATTACAGTATTTTATCTCCGCTTCGACGGTCATGGGGTTCGATATCGGCAAGGGTAAATTTATAATGTTACTTTTTTATATTTACTAACGTTCGTCTAATATATTATAAATTTAATCTATTTTTTGTCGTTCTCAAACAATAAAAAGAGTCGAGGAGACCGCGTGTTGTTTGTAAGTAATAATATAATTACTCGTAAGTACTTACTCAAAATGCGCGATTATAATTAATGTAATAAAATTTAATACATCCATGTATTATAACAAAAATAGTTTTATTCAGATATACAAGTTTTTTTTCATATGTTATGAGTTTTAATTTAGATTGGCACAGTAATAAAATTAATACACTGATAATATTTTACAGTAAAAACATAAATTATATATCAAACCATTATCTGGTTAACCTTCGATTTTTAGAGTTCCGTAGCCAAATAAAAAAAAATCTTTATAATTTCGTCGGGCTTTATTTGTATGTCCGTGTGTCACAGGCCTATTACTCAGACACCCAAAGCGATTCTTATATGTGAGTTTTTTTTTATAAATACTTATCAGAACCACTTTAATATTATGTTATAAAATGACGAATAAAGACTCAAATATTATGGAGGTTGCTCTCTCCATGTATTGTTGTATGGATCATTAAAGGTAATATGAAGGTTGCTAAGAAACTTTTCTTGAAGATTCGATTTTCTAAAGAAATGTATCGTTCCCCTCTTTCATAAATAGCTACGCGACCTTTCTATAAAATAGATTCTGCCAAGAATTTATACAAATATCCGATTCGCACTTGGCCAATTTTTGACATTGGTCTGAGATTTAGTTCCGGGTTCAGGCCCAGGAGGGCGTTATTTGCTCTGAAAGATTAAAAAACAGAAACAAAAGTCAATGAACATTCTTCAAAAAATACTGCTCCTCAATTGTATGTAGTTTATTTATATTATTTGAAATGTAAAAACTCCGGTTGCTAATGGCTATTTGCAACATTGTGATATTAATAACGTTTTATTTGCTTTGCGGCCGTCAGTCGGTACGTTGGCCCTCGGACGGACATAGATTAAAAAGAACAGTTACGACGTACAAAGAAACAATTATATATTACCGTCACGGCCAACACATTTATATATATTTAGATTTAAAAAAATATGTTAAACTGTTATAAATAAGTTAAACAATACATATCAAAATATATTTTAATACAGCTAATATAATGTACAGAATAAAAATAAATCTCAATGATATTGTCTCTGGCTAGTAACCTTGTCAAGGACAATAAAACCGCATCTGTCTGATTGCTTCTCTTTGTCAATATTACACATGAATCAATTTATCTGAGCTGCGCGCGAGCGACTGCATATTTTTCAATTACGTCAATTTAAAATAATACTTAATTCGCTATTGTGAGTCATTGAGAGCATTGTGTCAACGGTTCTGACTGACTGACTGACTGACTGACTGACTGACTGATGGCACACCCAGCATTTACCTTCCATAGCAATCAAACAAAGTATCAAATATTTAATATGTTTCTTCTGTGAATAGCATTTAAATGGAAAATAATCTAAGTAAAGTCGACGAATTATTCTATCATACAAACGTAGCCAGTTTTTGTCATTTCACTAGGATTAATTAGAAAGAGAGCATTCCTGAAATAACTCTGAAAACCACCTGAGTTAAGCTTGATTTGTCATTTTATTACATTTGTATGTACGTCAGTCTTTAAGCCTAATTTAACATACAGATACATTAAAAACACAACAGTTATATAGTTATATAAATGTATATATACCAACACACACACACACTCATAAATGATTATATTTACAATAAATTGTATCTATATGCTATATTTATACAAATTACATAGTATAAAATCAATGAAGCATTACTTTATAAAGAACTTATTTTATACAATGTTTTAAAACATATTTCCTAGACACAAGACTAAAGGTACAATCGCGCACGCCGGCTCTAGATAATTAATAATAATTAATATGTATTTTATATTTATAATGAATTGTGAGTATTGATGTCAGTGAGGTGTTTATATATATTAACTAGCAGCTGTCGCCCGCACGCCATGCAAATGCTCTCCTAAGAAAAACTAACGCCTCCCCTCGGCTGTGACGGTCTGTAGAGGATAATGGGTCCCTTTAATATGAAAAAAAATGCTTTAAATACATTTTTACATATATTTTTTCTGTTCGGAGGTATTTTTTAATGTAAGCCTGCCGGAGCTATTTTGCAGTTCAAGCCTCGTTTGAGAATTATTTGTAGTTGAATGTTTTTTTTAACTTTTCCTTGCACGCTACAAACTTTGCTACTTATAGTAATATGACGAAAATAAATCATACAAATATAATCAACGCACTCGGGTTTCCTTGTTTTTATATCTATAGGTGTATGTGTATGTATGTGTGTGTATCTGAAATGCTTTTGTTTTGTATGACAATAAAATAAATAGTTTTAATAACGACGGCCATGTAGGTGGTGGCAGCTGGTGGTATGTGGTAGGTGGTGTGTTAGTCGGCTAATTCTAGAAGTAGCCCGGGCCGGGGCATGTTTTAACAATGTAGCCGGCTTCGCTCTGTATTTGGTTTATATACAGCGCTTAACTTTAATTATCCAATTTATATTCAAGTTGCACTGAAGAGTGGTTCTGTATTATTTATCGCGTGAATTAAGGACGCGAATGCTATGTTTTGTTGAACCCTGTTCCTTTTATGTATGAAGACTTACGAGCGCGAGTATTATTTCATTCGTCCCTTCATATTTATCTGTCGGTGATAGTTTTTACCGGTTTTATTGTTTATAACGTATATTAATATGTGTCATCCTACATAGTATTCGAGCTGAAGTAATGGTATGATGGAGCGCATGTCAGAGGTCGCGTGTCACTGGTAATAATATAATGTTCAATAGTTACGTATTAATGTTGTTGAACCTTTATTGAAAATATTTCAGTGTCATGTAAATTGTACACGTGAAGCCGCGTTCACACACACATGCGTAAATAGAGATAGTGTCCTGGATTTGAATACTATCAGCGTATTTTATCTAGTTTAGGTGATATTGTCATTAAAACTAAAAAATATATATTATGGATTAAATTCTTAATTGTCGACTCATCACGCTCTCAGAGAAGTCTTCTATCAAAATCCATACAGATTTGTCAGAGGCAGGGCGGAGGCGGGATAGAGTGGGGAGATTGAAACTGTATCAGGGATTGATTACCGAAATCTTCTTATCTGGCAGTGTTTTCAGTGTTTTCAGTGTTCAGGACTGATCGTAGAGAGTACGATACAGCGATTCTCAATTTTCAATCGAATTGTATTTTCAAAACTGTCATTTTCCGGAAGGTATTGATATAAGTAACCAAATATTTTTCCAATGGAAAGGAACGCGGAATTTGATTCCGTTTTTGATAGATAAAAGTTTGCATCGCGTTTTTTATAAACTTTGTACGCGGAATTGATACAGGCGGTGCCTGTGGGAAGGCAATAAAAGATATCTAAATTGAAAATATATATATGTAGCAATAGTAGATGATATTTTAAAGTAAATATTAAAAACTAATTGTTTATATTTGAATCATGAACTCATTAAAGCCATCAAGTGAAAATTGAACTAAATTACCTTTGTCAATACGTATTAAGCCATCATTAATTATTATGTGCCTTATGTCCTTGGTAATAAGGGGGCTATTCTCGTGGGGTATCCTTTGCCTACATGTGTCAATGCACTCACACATATTAAAATCTATTTGCACTCATCTGTTGCACTTCGCTTTATTAAATGTTTTGTTCTTAAGTTTTTCTTTTATATTCGTTCAATCATATCTACTGCTACGTTCTGTGTATTATTTGGTATAAAATTTCTATAGAAAGCGTCTTTCTTGTATTATATGAATATATTGTAAAATTTTAATACATACATTACTAATGTTCTTTTACATAATTTTGTTTAAAATCATCGTTAACAGCTAATTCATTTCGTATAAATTTATTTCTAATATTAATAATATTAACAAACGTTGGTATGAATATAAGAAAAAGCAGTCTGTCCTGTCTTCAATTACTATGAAATGGTAGAAATCAGCGGTAGATGCCAAGGAGCTGATAATGTATGTCTGTCTGTGACGGTCAAAGGGTCTGAACTCGGATCCCGATTGGAATTGAGGTTTGTGCTTATGACATAACAAATAATACATAACACAATAAATGGCTCTCTGTAATGCGGTTTAAAGTTGCTCTGGTTAGTTAGCTAGGTATTATGATGAGTTTGTGTCACACTCGAAATATTATCATTTCAATACAACTCGTACACTTTACACACAACCGTCTGTCTGTCACAAGTATTCAAAAAGAAAGACACTTATGTAAAATGGCACGGCAGCATTTTATAATACTTACTGTATTGTATAGCTTTTCTATTTGTTGTAAACTAATTAATTAAAATGTTATATACTCGTAAACTGTCTATGTGTGAGTCGTACTACGACTCGTTTAAAAAAAAAACATATTCAGTGTAAATTGTAATTGTATTTAAACAAACGTCCTCTAATCAGAAACGGTAGCTGTACTACTAATATAATATATCATGTATTAGACTTTGTGTGTGTGCGTGTGAGTGTATGTGTGTGTGTGTGTGTGTGCGTGTGAGTGTGAGTGTGTGTGTGTGTGTGTGAGTGTGTATGTGAATGTGTGTGTGTGTGTGTGTGTGTGCAGCCTCGTGTATCATAGTAAGAAGTTTTTATCAATACAGAATAAATAACTGCATGCATGCTTTGTTAACGCAAATATCTCATCAATTAAAACGTACTTTTATGATATTAAATATTTTATATTGAGTCCGCATCTATATATTGTTTTATATACAATATTTATTTGTTACTCAAAACACATAAGTTATATTCATTCGGTATGTACACTGTTGCGTGAATCGATTGAAATCATTGCGACTTTCTTTAAATTAATAACATTGTTCCGTAGTTTGTTGAGTATCCAATATTAATACAATAATAAATACAATGGAAATAACTTATTTACTTACAATAACGTAATTATTTCCCGGTCAATTGATTATTTTAATGCTATTTTGTACGAACAGTAGAATTATCTAGTGATTGCTGTAATTGTATTTTTTTTAATGATTTCCAATGATATGTACATATATTTTCATTGATTATAATATTTTTTTTCTTAGTATACGATTCTTATAACGCATAAGTTATGTTCTATGTATTGTATATATAGAGATAAATAATGTATTTTTAATTCATTAGTTTGAAAGTAATACATTACGCACTCGATGTGGGAAATAGGGTTTTTTTGTGTAAATGATTTATTTGCCTTCAATGGAGTTAATTTAAACAATAATGTTATATTACATACAACTTTAAAAGGAGATATATTTAACTTTCTATTTGTTTTATAAATATATTTTTTTTAGAAACGTTTATTATATGCGGAATGTTAAACTTTGCATAAATTTACAAGTTTTATTAACAATATAATTTTCCATATTTATAATAAATACGGCTACGTTTAGTTTATTTGATACAAATAGGCAAGTAGTAAGCAATTTAAACACATGTCCGGTGAAGAACTAGCGTGAGGAGGGCGGCGGCTTCTGTTGAGGAATAATTTTAATTAATTGGTTGAAATTAAAATGTAAATTATATTTATTAATTGCACTGTTCTTCGTGACTGCCCCACATATTCATTTCTATAGAGTATAGCGGTATAGATGACTGCCTTTCTTTTTAGGAGAGTAATTCTTCTGGCAAGAAAAAATCTATTACATTTTTTGAAAAATAAATAATTTCTTTGTAAAGTATCGTTATTTAATCACTTGGCTCAAAGAGGGGGGGGAGAGGAGTTCATCAAAATCACACAATTATTAGTTTTATTCAAGTCAACGACAACTTGACACCTTAATGTCTGCCTGAACCTTTTTATCACTTTCCTTAATATTTCAGAATTAATTCAAACTATGCTTGGGTTGAGAATATTCGGTAATTCTTTCAAAAGAATGCACATGTTTTTGGGTATTGGTGAGAGGGGTGTTCTAAAAAACCACCACGTACAACTGGCTAGGAAGAGGGGGGTTTAGAAGTTGCTAAAAAACTTCACGAAATGAATGCACGACCCCCAACCCACCTCGTTGAAGAGGCGTGGTGGGCTAGGCTTCGGCTTCGTACCTGTAATACAAGACAAGACGTGAAAAATTTAGCATACTTATAAAAGAAGCATTAACGTCTTAAGGTTACAAAACATTTTTACGATGGCGATATTTGGAAGTTTTATAAGAGGTCATGGCCTCACTCGTGAATAATTGTATTTAGGTCCGGCGCAAGCCATCAGTTACAGCCCACTACTCATATTTCAGAACATTTATGATATTATTTAGAATTTCACACTGTGTTGTTTTAGTTTAAATGGAAATACTCTTACAGTATATACCATTTTAATAAACACGATGGCTCAGTTGTTAAACCGCCTGCAGGTTCTGTCAAACGGTAACAGGTTCGTGTATAATATAAATATATTTCTGTAATTCGAATCCTACCATGACTTTCATGTTATTGAAATATATTATTTAGCGTATTAATATATTAAGTATGGTGTTGCCAGTTACCCTCAAGTCGTTTATCACTCGATAAAGCAAGTCCATTACAAGGCGAAGGTCGATTTCATTTGCGATCCTATATTGAAATGAATCGTATATATATTGCACACATGTAATGTATTGTCTGTTAATTTGTGTGCATGTGTGCTCTTAAGACTGCCATTCACTTGCATTTTTTTATCTGCAGCGGGCACGTCTTAGTTTTAGTTTTGGTTTCGAATACCGGTACGTACAAAACTTGGCTTTCGTATTCAAATATTCGATGAAAATCAATATTTTATTAAGAACATTTGTATTATTCGTGAAAAAAATTTATATTCAGCGAATTGCAAGGATCGGACAAAATATAAAGTTGGTTCGATTCTCTGAAATATATTTGTACTGGTGTTGCAGCTTTTTTGAAAAGTGCTTTCATTAAGCGACTTCTTTATATCCTTATAATTCGCACTCCTCCTGGAAACATGTATATTTAAAACTTTTAATTGTGGGACAGGTTATGAAGAAATATTAATGACTCCAAACTAATTAAGATGGCATTGAAACAAGGACGTCTCATTTCTTTTTAAATGACTACGCACACACTAATGGGAGCCAACCTAAAATAAAACAACAATGCCGTCAATTTGTCGTGCGATATCTTGAGTGTGTGTCGGCCCTTAGCTTTTGAGACAGCGGGGTCGATGACTCGATCTTCATTGTAATTTACAATTTATTTAAATGCCCCGTTTTGATAGATGAGAGAAGGATCTACAATATATTTTTGTATATGTATATATATTATATACGAGTAGGTACATACGAGAACATAAACTTGACTTGTTTTGTTTTGCATTGTTGTTATATTTACTTAAATTATATTTATTGTTTTATTAGGCTCACTGTTATCTTATATGTACTGTATTTAATATGTATTGCATTTTAAAATATTTTAAAAAGCTTGAAAACTTTTAAAGGTGGGCCGTATATCTTCCAGCATTAAATTAGCCGTGAAATATTTATTCTATAAGTAGGTATATAGTGAGAAGTATTTTTTTTTTATCCGAAGGTGTCAAGTACACTACACGCACACTATGATAATGACGATATAACTTACAAATAGCAGTTATTGTGAGTACATAAAGCTGTATCCCAACCCTACTTACATAAATATTTGCCGTACATATGAAATTATAATATTATTTATCATTGTTTCTGAAACACAATAGATCGTATCATTTGAATAATTTTATCTGATACAAGTGTATATGTACCTACTATTGTGCCACCACGGTACAGCCGCGTGCTACGTCGCTTATGTAACATTTTGAATATTACCTTGCGCTGTATTCGACAACATTCATATTTATTTAAAATATAATTTCAATTAATAACTAATAAATATAAAGTGCATAAAAAATAATAAAATTATTGGTACTTATCCAAATGATAAATAGTCATTATTTATGTAAATGTGTCATAAAATAGTTATTTATTTATAATAGTCGGTAAATATTAAATGTGTCAGTTAGACAGTTCCTCGGCGACAGTACTGAAACAGACGACGTAAGTTCCCGAGCGCTTTTCTTACCCTGCACTGGATTTAGATCTTTAACAGAACGTAAAAAAGGTTAAAAATATATTTTTGTTATACATTACGTTATCATGTCCATAATACTCAACATCTCCACTACATTTATAAGTATTCGCGCAATGGATTAGAACCGATACAGCTTTTAAGATTTACATTGAATAAAAGTGGCCTTGAGGTCTCGTACATTTATTGTATTGTAAAGTTTGACAGTATGTGGGATTCATTGTTCGGTTCCGCCGCGGTAATTAGGTTACTGGTTAGCTACATTTATTAGCTGACGGAATATTTGTTATGTTAAATGTATTACAAACGCTAACGCTTTCATATATTCAAGTTTTGTTTGTTTGTTTGTTTGTTTCTGTGCCATAGATAGTACAAGTCAATTTTAACGTCATAATAACATATCTAGACATGTGTATAGTTTTTGCAGAAGCACTGTTTTAAGGCTTTTCTTTTCGGAATTATTTTATAGTATATAGAAGGATATTATAAGTATACGTAGTAGTTTGCTCCCAGCCATGAGATGGCAACACATTTGAAATACTTGCATATAAATGCGAATACAGCGAAACTCATCGATGCGCGAATCATTAAGAATTCCCCTACAAATATCATGCGTTTTTGTTCCTTCTACAATGTAACCCAGTTAGGAGCGCATCTAAATGATTTTGATCGACCGCACCCACAATGAAACCTGAACAAACGTGAACCACGACGGGGCAGCTCCAGACCCTGGAAGAGCCAGCGCGGGAGCAGGCCGGGGCCGTTCTCTAATGTATTCCAAGTAGCGCGCGGTGCTCGGGACGCATGCGCCGCCGCGAATGTTCTAGTTGCCGTTTTTATATGTTTATGTATTCTAATTTTATTGTTTTCTTTATTTGCGTCCCACTTTTGTTTGGTTCGGGCCGGCATTGTTCGTCGTCGTAAACGCCGATTTAGATGATAAATAAAATGTTGGAATAATAAAAATTTGCCGTATGAAATTTTTTATTTAGTGAACGTATTTTTTATCGCGCCCGCTTCGTTCTAATATTCGGTGTTTTTCTTATGTTACGTGATTGTGTAATAAATTTTTATTATTTATACGGTGGACCGCAGCGCGCTTTTAATATTTTGTTTATAGATACGCCATTGTTATTACTTTCAGTTATTTTAATCGTCCACGCGTAGATTTTGATATACATATTTCTATTTTCTTTTATTTATTCTTTTATTATAAATCAAATAGTTTTATTTTTAAGACACGTGCCTCGTAACTCGAAAGTTATTGAATGTAGCGTGTGCTTATACTAAACAGCTTTCTTAATAAGAGGCTTATCTAAACAGATCATGAGCTCATTGCTCTATCGATGTTTATGATTAAGAAGCAATTTGTTATTTGTACCTACTAGACGGGTTATAAGCATTAGGCTCAGAGCACACTGCATGCAGCGGGCCATAGGGGGCAGTTACTGTGATATTACTAAAATATTCGTTATTTCCTATTAAATAATAAAAGTTTTAATTGTATACCAAATCATAAAAATAGAAAGTGTTTTTTTTTTTTAATATAATTTCACATTCATTATTGTCATCTGTTTCTTTGATATAAAAAACAATGAATCGATGTGATGTTTTTTTGTAATACAAGTAATATAATAATAGATGTAATACTTTATCATTAAGTAATTTTGCGGTGGGCAAAGTAAAAACAGGGTCGTGCCACATCTGTTCTTTTAGTTTCATTGTTATAATTATAACTCAAAATATCAGACGTTATTCAATATTAACGCGCACGGTGATCCACACGCATACGGTGATCCACGAGCGTACGGCGGTCCACGTGCGACCGGCGATCCACGGCGGTATATCGATACGAGAGGGTACATTGAAACTCGCACGTAAGGTGAACGCAAACATACTTATTGATTAGAATATTTTTTTCGGAAGAGACAAACTCCTGTGAGAACATTTATTGTATAAACAGTAATTATTACCATGTGCTTGCCTCAATAATTATAATACTCTGAAGGTTCGCAGTTTCATGAAAATATGAACCACTTTTAATTAATAGAGATTTATTATTGAAAATACACGAAACTTGCAATATTCAATTAATTAATTAAGTTATTGTTAATTTTACATTACACTAATTGATGTTTACTTCGTGAATTTGTGTCCATTTGATTCTTCATGCCAATTATTAGTATTACAATACATCTGTGTGTGTATAAAAGTGTGTGTGTGTGTGTAATCCACCAGTCAATGTGATTGTGTCCAGTCCAAAAATAACTTTCGGTCTATAAAATATTGTACAATTTTTACATACATATATATTCATATATTTATAAAAGTATGTGAAAATTGTTATGTATATATACATACACACTATATATATATATATATATATATTTATATATAGTGAATAGTTTCTCAAAGTTACCATGCAATACGTAGGAATGTAAGAAAAAACCCAACAGCAACTAAGTAACTAGTAGTGAGTTGTTTGTAGGTGTGACAGGTATTCGATATGCGCTCTTATAATTTATTTTATTTGTGTAAAGGTGCTTTCACACTGACGACGATCAATAAATTGTTTAATACTTAATATAATAATGTGTCATTAGTTTGTACAATACCTTCTTAAATGTCTTAATATAGCCTTAAAGAGAGGTTGGTATGCAAAGTTCCGGCACCTCGCTACTTCCCGGTCGATCCAAGCTTACGTTCTATTTCCGACACCACCATCAGCTGTAATAAATTTCTTGTCTTATAAAAATAAAACTTTTCTTTTTGCCCTCCGCTCCGGTGGTCACAGAGTAGGTACAGACGGCACACCATTTCGTTTTTTTTTTATTGTGGATTATTGCATATATAAAACCATTTTATAATTTGATTTTTTAAATCGGTCAATATAATGTAAATATTGAAACAAAACCATTGGTTTTATTAATATCCAAAAATTGGTTTGCTTAGATATATGGAAGTAAAATAAATCAGAATGACATGTAAATTGAGTAAAATAATAGTAAATGTAATATATAATCGGTGAAGTGTATGTAGCAGGCAGTAGTCTGTGGCGGGGAGGGTGGGGCGGGTCGGGCGCCTACAAAGTTGTGAATTGGCCGCGCACAGCGCCCCGCATTATCGTGATTCATGTCTCTTATAATTTTATATTATGTTAAAACGAGGAACAGGGGAAGGGGATATTAAAAATACAAGAGGCACCGAGCACTTTCTGCATCGTCTGCATGGTAACCGACTTTGTTTGTGCTAACTATTGATCCGCGGAAATTTGGTGAGACTCCGCCGCTGATATTTATTTGACGGCAAATATACGCTTAGGAAACCGTTCTATATAACGTATTGATATATACTCATGGCGTTTAAAATAATTAATATGTATAGAAATGTCTTTTGCATCTATAATAACAGTGCAATCCACGCTCCTATCATCTAAACTTAAAATGTATATAATATGTATTATTTCGCATACCTTATTATAATTATTTAACGCATGCAAAAGTTAATAAGAAAATGGTTTCGACACAGCAGTTCTCAAAGCATTATGGTCCTTATGCGGCGGTGTTAAGGGTGATGGTGCAGTCGTAGTCTTGGAACTGGTGTCAAGTGATAACACCTTATTTGTAAAAGCGGCTAATTAAAGTCGGATACTAAAATAATACGAACCTGGCGCATTAAGTACAAATGTCGAGTTTGTTTTTAATATGACGGGTTTATAACGAGCCGGGAAAAAGTTGGATAGGATATGCAATGGCTCTTTATGGACACCGTACTATGTGTATCTGTGCTGGAGATTTTTTTGAATTACTACTTACTAACTGTTACTTTGTTATTAGTGACATTCTGAGTATGTATTTTAATGTTTTTTATTTTTTTTTAAAACATGGTCATATCACACAATACACAATCATGATAATAAATTACACAATTAATAACTCAATTAATTTTCTAGTTTTTTATTATTTAAGATATATTTTATATATTTTGTATAATAAATCAAAACAAAAATAATAAATATTACTTCAATAACAATAACCTCGTTCAGCAAATAAATACAGCTTCGTATTATTTTTATAGACGACCGTTGCCTTATAAGTTTAGAAAAGTATTTAATGAATAGCTGATACCTGCACTTTTTATTGACATCCATCAAAAACATTGTAGGTTTGTCCATAAAGAATATAACTCGTCGCGGTATTATTACTACTGTCACATGGCTTACTCACTATACAGCAGGAGAGGGTTCGAAACCAGCTGCAACGTGGAAGACCGGCCTTAGTTACCCCCAGGTTCCAGGTCGTATCTTATGAGATGTCTCCACTCTGATGAAATTCCGACAGCACGACATTGTCGCCCGTTGCTGCCACACGGTAGCAGCCTTATTAAATTACCAAAGCGTCTATACAACGCTACTATTAAACGGACCGCCAGACCGACGCGCAACTACCGTATATTTATATAGGATACAATTTCATTATTAGACGTATATTTGTGACTCGTTACTCCTATTGTCGCTTTTTCTATTTATTACCTGATACAATGTGCTATTATAATGTGGCTTATAACAAATGAGATGTGTGGGAGTCGGTCGTTCCACACGGACGGGTCGACGTTTCGTTTTACTATGCAATTATTAGTGACATTTTTTTAGTGTTGTGCTGTTTTAAAACGTTAATATGTTAGTTTTTATTGTATTACGTGAATTACATATAAATAGATGTTTAAGTTTCGACTGTAATTGCGGTATTGTAATAACAATTTACAGGTTGCGGGAGCATGTTGGATGTCCACCGTCCGCTATCCTAATTATACATTTCGTACAATACATCACAAATTATACGCTGCAAGCGTGTTTTTAATTCAACAATGATACACAAGAGAATTAAATAATTGTAAATGGCTTCATATTTATTATTAAAATGACTCGGAAATAAATTATATTTATGGTTACAAAAGAAAGTAGTGTGGCTCTATCGAGATCGTAATGGACATCCTTAGAAACAGCTCGCATAAGTGTAACGTGACAAGGGCAGTCGCCTGCGAATAACTCTAATCCTTAAGTAGTGCAAATAAAGCGTATAATCGCTTACAAAGCATCAATTAGATTTGAACTGGAGTATACTTCGAGGATTGTTGTATTGTATATTGTATCATTTTAAGATCGCGAATTTAATATACCGGTTTATCGATTGTGAATCTTATTACGGAGGATTAGAGTTTATTATAGTATTGTGTATTGTTAGGGAATAAATCCTGACTGTCATTTATTAGAGTCGGGTCTACGGAAACTCTTTAATATGAAGACTAAGTTGAACACAATGCGATCTATTAGCCTTGTAGCCGGCTCTCAGAGTCGCGTACTTGTGTTCGTACAAACGTCGGAATTATTACTTTTTAAATTTATCGATTATCGATATCAAAACATGTTTATATTCTTAAACACAGCACCGAGCCGAGCCGTCAATACATTGCGTACAGACTAACTGTAGTTGCGGATGACTTCACACCCCTAGTGTTTTATATCGCAGACCAATAATAATTTATTTATATATTTACAAAGGTATCCGACCTTCGCGCAAAGAATACATTCAATAATATTTTTATAAGCATCAAAAGAATAACATAATTTTTAAGTTGTCCGTTCGTCTGTCGTATCTTCTATGTATGAGTCTATTTCTAGGAACGTATTTATCGGCGATATTTTCTCCGAAGTGTTTTGTATCGAGTAGTCTCACTCAGTATAGACAATGTGAAAATCTTACCTTTGTGATGCTGAGAGTATTACGGTCGTATCAAACATACAAACAGTATTTAACTATATTCAAGTTAAATAATTAAACCTGAGAATTGTAAAATTGTAACTAATGACTTTGAGTTAAGTTAAGAGAGACTTAAATGTTTGAGTCCTAGTTGAGCTAGCGGAGCCCGAGGCCCGTGTGTATTTGATGGGACAGTTATATGTCGTAACGGGTAATAACATTAAATGTTGTTTAACTTACTTACCAGCAAAATGCATCCATTTAAGGGTTTATTAACAAATTGCGTTGTCAAAATTTCATTTTTGTTCGTACCCCACGTCCGTGTGGCGGTAAGTGCACCCATGATCGTATTAGACGGACTTTTATCGCATTACCCTGCGCTGTGCACAAGGTTAACTGTACTCGAGGAAGATAGAAAGTAGACGCAGCGGTAGCAGTGGAATCAAATACCGATATCGGAAAGTTGATTAAACAAGTTAATTTAAAGGCTTCCTGAGTTAACTGTTGGAATATTAAATTATTAATATATTTTAAACGTTATTTTAACACATAGTAGATGTTTAGACATTAAAATATCTCCTTATTTAACTATGAATCTGTTTCTGATCATATATATTTTCAGTAGGCTGTGCTGGTTCGCTAAAACGTGTTAATTAGATATGTACTCGTATTTATATATTTTCTACATTTTACTACTTTGTTTTTCTTTTTATCTTATTAAATTTGATATTATTATTTATATTTCAGTCGAAATATGTTCACTTTAGACTTTAGATCCTTAATCTTTTATAAGTAGTGTTATTCTTACTTTTTTTTTACTTATATTGATTGAGATATTGAATTATAATTCTTGTTCTTCGTTTGTGATTTTAATATTGTTGGTAATGTTGGCAATCTTAGTGCCGATTGATTTTTTTTTAATTTTGAGTTTGTACATTAAAATAATATAAAAATGTCATTTTCTAGTTTCTTTTTGTTGCACTCTGTGATTATTTTTTTATATGAATGATAGTAGGTTATATTTAAAAAATTAATATATCAGAGAGTTTCTGTCGCCGGCTCTTCTCAGGTCTGTGGCTATAACTTTTCCGAGCCGGTGCTGCTTTGACGATGAAAAAAGTTTGTAAGGAACTTACAATAAAGAATTTTGCTTTGATACTTGTCTAAGTATTTGTTTTTTCTATTAGACTTGTTCATTTATAGTGACAGCAGCCAGTACCTGGACCATCTTTAAAAAAATATCAAAAATGTTGCATTAATATATTTAATTTTAATCGATTTTCTATATAAATATAAATAATGATTATTTGTCAAAGAAAGATTTGAATTATTAATAGTACTCTTTTGCTTAAGAAGTCGTAATTTGAAGAGTTATTCATTAAAATTAATATATTTTAGCAACGTTTCCAAACACCATCAGAATTTTAATCCAATATTATAAAGATTCTTATATAATTTAGGGGACTTTTTAATTCTTTAACTTTTATTTTGTACATAAAATACCTAAGTCTCCCTTTTTGTTTTAAACTCTCCGACAACTTGGGCAATTTACATCATAGCCGGCTTCCTCCAAAAGCTGCGTTAACTTTTAATTTAGTTTTATGCGTTGCTATACCTAAAGGTACGAAGACGTTATTCATTTTATATATAAATTATTATTTAAGTATTCTTATCTTTTCAAGATGTAACATTTTTCTTTTTCTTTTTGATTTTCATGTGTTACGTCACTCGGGGTATTTAACTTATAATTTGTAAATTTGATGATTGCGAGTTACTTATATAACATGCCATTTTAAAAGTAATTACTTTTTAAAAATCAAAGTTACAATAAAATCATTTGGATATAAAATGAAAATATTGTATTGATGACATTTTACAACGTCATTAACATTATTTATAAATATTGAAAATGTCAACGTTATCAGGTTTCGTAATTAAGAATTAAAGTTTATTTAACAAGGCACGGACAGTGGAACATAGTGAGACTTGTGATATTAATAAAAGGAAGAATTATAATCCATAATAACAGAGCCGCCGTAAAAACTTATTATTTTCGTTGCGTATGAAATAAAAAAATATATTTAATAACTCTATTCAACGATTGGTGTTCCGGAGCGGCTGACCGCGCAAACAGGTCTGGCTCCTCGCGCCACTATGTATCCAATCGTTTTTAATAACGGCCATAATTAAATATATTGAAACTGTGTTACTTTACGTCCGAATAATTGTTATTTACGTGACAATGTAACGATATTAGATATATGTAAATCACTGCATTATATAATTGATGTTTGATTTCTGATTGCACTTGATAATAATGTCGTGATACTTAATTGGTGTCGATGAAAAATCTATTCATTTCGTTATTTAGGTGGCTTGATGGTCTGAGGAAAGGTAAATTGCCTTTAATATTATAAATGTTATTATTTAGTAATAAATGTTGGATAAAATTCAATGACGAAAGCAGCGCAGCGGTGAAAGGTCAGGATCAGATACCGTACTTAAGACCAAAAACTGGATTTTTAAAAGTATTGCACTTACCTTTGACCTTATCATTCAGATCTTAATATTATTCATACGTTTATTTTACATTGTTTACTTTTGTATATAAATTATGTACCAGTTACGTAACTTATAAATTACAACTAGCTCCTTTGTTTACATTATTTATTGTATATATTTTATACAATTATTTTATTTTAAAATAGTTGCATTCTAATGCAAAGTTATACTAAATAGGTATATAATATTAGTATTGTAATTCTTCATATTCTTTCTACGGCTGTGGAATAATTAGCAACAGTTACACTTAATGGAAAACAATGTATTATTTTAAAATTATTCAGTGTCGTTGCGGACCTTGAATTTGGAATGGTGAAGGTATCTTTACTCCAGTGTCGTGGCCCCGTGGTACCCCAGCACTGCGCGACCCCGGAGCCAGTCCTCGAACTTACGCCAAAAATGATCAATAGTTGTCAGTGTCACAATGTGTGGGGTCAACGTCCTCCGACATCGCCTCGCTTCTAATTAAACCGCCTATATTTTAGTGTTCCCCTCGCGGGCCACACGCCGGCACACGAATGCGGGCAAATCATTATATTTATTATATATATTTTTATACCATTTTGTTAACGGCCGCGACCTTCCCAGTGTAACCCATTGTTATATCGTCAGAGTCGACTATTTTCCCCGCACACATGTACTACAACTTTTTGTGGTAGGTTTATTCAACTGTGTTTCTTTTTAATCTAACTCGATCTATTCACTTTATTGAACAATGGGCTAATTAACATGCTATCTAATCTAGCGTGTTATAATAATTATTTATCTGTATATTTTTATTGTTTCGATAAAGAATGCGAGGGCCCCGCTCTCTCAATTCTTTGAAACTATTTCTTTGCTCGATTCTCTGAGACTGCGACGACATTGTATGTCAAGATTATAAATTAATATTATATTTGATTGCTGTTGAGCGAGCTGTTATTTAATGTTCACACCCCCTATAGAAAAAGCGTTGGCATTGTTTGTCTTTACGACTATATAATATTAATATTGCATAGTAAACCAATCAGTCGTTATTAATATTAATAAATATAAGAAATGCGATGTCCTGATGACTTAGTTAGTCACCAAGCTGTAGGCTGCCTGCAACCCGCCGACACATTAGCGGTGAGAGTCCTCGTCGCCTCTTCAACTTCGCATAATTAACTATAGTAAGCCGCCATACGGTTAACTAACTAATATTTTGTGATATACTCTGTATAGTGTGATCTCGAACTGGCGTCAGTCATTAAATCAAAGATAAAAATAAATAAAATATTTTTATATAGTAAATATAGTATTTTAGTAAATTAACTTAACATCATCAATGTATTTAAGCTTGATATTAATTACAATATCCACAAAATACTTTAAAAGTTTAAATATAAAGTGATAAAAAATCCAATAAACGTAATAATGAGTTGTCTTCATTTCGTTCGTGAGTGAGCTGCTTAAAGCCGGTTGACACTCGCGTGCAGTCTACAACAAAACCATATCGTCGGCTACAAAGCGCACGCCAGTTTATGTTTTATCTTAATCCAATAAGACATAATATGCCGCGGATGAAAATAAACATAAAAGAAAACTTTTGTTTCTTCCTGCAGAGTAACGAGAACATATTTATGAATGCACGAAATAATTAGTCATACATTTATTTTGTTAAGAGTTGTTTGTATGAGTGTTTTTAGTTATTGTTATTACATGTTGTTTTGTATTAAATGTCGAATACATTGTCTTCATATATAATAAGACTTTATATACACTTCCAGCCGTCGTGCTATTTGATACGTAGCTATGCAATATGTTGACTAGACCTTAGCTTTTAGTACTGACATGTTTGTATTGTTTAATGTAATTTCTTTTCTTATTTGGTTTAATTAGTACGTTTGTAAGCTAAGCGGAACCTGGTGTGACCGCAGGCGTCGATTCTTCAATAAAAAACGCACCTGCCGGTGAAATTACAACCAAATATCTTCAAAACTAATTAAACAATAATATACATTTTACCTGTAATTATTGCGGAAGTATTTAAATATATAATTTACATTTTATGAATTTATTATTAGTTTTAATGAATTACACGCGTTATGTTTTTTTACCTATAACTATTCTCAATCAATTAAAAGCAAGTATCTGACTTCACCACATTCGATCCCACACACACAATGCTATCAGAATGGCTAATAAGGCATATTACAGAAAACCGCAAGCCGCCCGTGTGTAGGTACATCCCTAAACATTTGAAATTATATTTGGCTCTCGTTCGATCGTCTGATTGGTCGTTAGTCCTAATAACATTCCGTTATTAGCAATGTTTAAGTATTATTCGATCCGTGGTATTTAGTTTATTGGTCATATTAAATGAGAGTGACATACAGACATATAAATAGACCATAAACCTCGTATTAGGGCCTGGCGTGTCTGTATTGAAGTCCGTACCTAGCATGTAACTAGTGCTTGAGGCTCCCCTGAGTTCTTTTAACCTTTACTTTTAACATTAATGTTTTTATATTTATATATTGTAGATTTTTAATGAATTTAATAATTGCTTTTAATGTTTCTTTTTCATTGGATCGTCGTTTTTATCCAGTTAGATATAAGGGCTGTAATGCCGTGTACCTGAACGTCATACTGGTGCCCTGCAAAGAATGTTGTAAACATTAAAGTACCTATTTATTATTATAGCCAATATTTTATAACAAGTAATTGCATATTATATTTATTTTATTATTTTTTTCGTTACAAAGGAATCCAATTATCTACGCTTCTTATATATTTTCATGCTCTTGCTTAATATGAGATATTGCATTTTATAATTAAATTTTACTTTTATGATTTCTTTAGCCATATTAATTCCGTTACGTATAATATAAAAGAAACAATAAAGCAGTATTAAATATATAAATATATAGTTCGTGACTCGGACCGCTGCGGTGATCGATTCGTTACCAAATGCTTCTAAGTTTATTTAATGACGGACTCGTCGTGCTTCGCCGGACTCCGGACGCTGACTCTGAGTCCGTTAAAAGAATTAATATTGAAAACTTTACAATAAATAATATTCGTTTGCCAACATCGCGGACATTTACATTATGCGGGATAATCTCATTAATATTTATGATGAAATAAAAATAAATTATCTTTGCGTACGTTCGTCGACGGAGCCGCCACCTGCTCAGATTGGGGCACGCTCTTATGTCTGCGGGGTAAGGTTCACAATCGCCGCCGCGACCGTTATCTGTGGGAGTGTTGACGTGTGTACATTCGTGCATTTTTTCGTTGCGTACCCAGAAACCCCTTTCATTTTTCTGTCGTGAGAATAATAGGCACCTAAGTGAGGCGCAGGTGCTCCCTGCATTAATGTCATTAAGAGAACGAGAACTGTTAAATTGTAAGATTTAGCGTACATTAGAATAATATAAAGATCAGCCGGCTCCCGGTTCGATATTTATAATTCATACACATCTCAGAGCCAATATCAAATGTAATTATCAAATTCCCGTCGAGATCCATGATCGTTGAAAATTGTCCCAGTTAAGCGCATAAAGGCAGCCAATGTTCCAAGGCTGAAGGCTGGCTTTGACGTATTATCTAGGAGTATGCATAATTCTGGGCCGCATCGCTCTAATAAACACAAGAACCAAATATGACGTCGAATTGACTAAGTAATGTAATAGAATAATAAATGATAACATCCGCATTAAAAGAACTTACGGGGCATCATTTTATATTTAAGCGACAACAATGGGCCCGGCTTGTGTACGGGCAAGTATTATTTTACTGTACAGTCGCGTAAAAAAGTCCGAGAACAAAGTGTCCTCTGTGGATCGCGGCGGGTGTATGGAGCCCTGGCGACGATTGTACCGAATTTAGCATACTTATATTAATTAATAATAGAAACGTTTTATTTAGTTTATTTAATAGAACGCCGCCTGAGCCTTTATTAGGACTTTTTTCCTCGATGGTCTTTTACGACAGATTCGTTCCGACGTCGGACAATTAATATTAATTAAGATTTAAATTGGTCTAATTACATAGAGCCCGGCCCGTCTTCCAGCCAGCAGGCCGCTCTTTGTACGCGGACGACGGATATTTATATGAATTCATATTATAAAATATTATCAACTACATATTTTAGTTTCTTCTTACAATCTAAGGACAGTAATATAAACGCTATATGCAATTAGGTACGGACAGACGTCTTGATTTACGATTCCATTATAATACTTTTTAATACATTTCAGGGAAGTTGAAAAGTTTGGTAAGACTGGAAGTTTTTATAAGATGAGGCGGGACACTTACGGAATATGAAACATGGGAATGACAAGCGAGGTGTAATTAATATATTACCTGCTATAATATATATATATATATTATATTGAAATGAATTACACGCCATAATACTATTAACTATTTGAATTTAATTACACGTATAAATAAATTAATAATTAAGTCGCTGTCACACTTATAAGTGTGAACTAATTACAAAAAAACATTACGTGTCATAAATAATATAACGTTATATGTTAAATAAGTTTTATGTGTAATACTAATAAGTGTTTTTTGTTTCAGGTAAGTGTAAATTAGCGAGGCGATAAGTCGCGGGCGAGTAAAATGTTCCTTTTTAAAATGTAATAGCACATAACGAGTCCTAAGTACATGATAGCTCATTCTACCCCAATCCCATACACTATCAAAGTAAACTCAATATTAAGTTGTAATTTAACGCGGCGGTGGAATATGAAGCATAGGTAAAGCTTTTAGCGCGGGAGAGCCCCGGCCTCCTCTCTGAATAAATACACTACTACCCGTGACGCCTTTCAGATTGTTACACGACTTAAATGCTAACAGCTTCTTTTAGTTTACTGCACTGGCTTTTTTGTGGTCGTAGCCGCAATTACCCCTTTCATTTTCTTCGTGTGCCAACGCTTTTATTTTATCCGCTTCGTCTACGATACTTTTTTTATATTCCCGCTCATCGCCGTAAGTTTTAATAGCGCCGACTGCACCCTTTCAGCGCGGCGACAATGTACCTTCTGTCGCCGCGGGCGTCAAAATTACGCGCTCACCTAGTGGTGTGAATTGTCTCTTAATTTGTGGTTTCACTATATTTCAAAGTCAGTCGCACGTTAGTGGATCATTGAAAGCGGCAAGGCTTTGCGTCACTGAGTTTTTCGCTCTGGATAATAGGTCTAAAAATGTTTTGCAGCGCGGCGCGTCGCGTCGTTTGTAGTCGGCATAATTTGTGTGATGTCGTTACGGCGCCTTCAATAATGTGTTCCTACAGTATCTCTATCAAAAGAATCGCAAGGAGCGTTTAATTTAATTTAATCTCGTACACAAACCGTTAAATATAATTCATCCTAGGTGTAAACAAACCGACTAGTGCTCGGATACGAATTCAAATGTTTTCGTCGGATACGGAGGTTTTGCTTTTTGTAAAATTTTAACTAGCATTAAGCCGTTGCGATACTTATGTTCGACCTGCTACGTCCCCGTCGACAACCGAAGATGTAATCAGAAGAACACTTCATATAAATATAAAATAGAAAGAGCGAGGCGCGAGGCAGCTCATACTATTAAAAAGTCGCGCTCGCCGGGTCTCAAATCAGCGTCTCTTATAGCCAAAGAGTCACAATAATGAAGTAGCTGGCTCTGAAACGTTTCCATCGGCACGGAGATGGCGGTACGCTGTAGTGCCTTAATTATGACATTTCAGTGTTAAATCTCATTTTAATGCGAGGTATGGCGCTCTCGGGTGCGGCTCGTTGAAAAGGCCCTCTCATTAAATTAGTCCGGCGGTTGGAGCACTATGAATTTACTTAGCTCACGCACTGATTCACGTAAGTGTGAAACTCGCGCTCTCAGCCCTTCTGGGAATTAGCGAAACACTGCCTGAATGCCTTCTATGGGGAAATAAAACTACTATGTTTTATGCAGCTAATTTTACTTCCGTTTGCCATCTGTGGACAATTTGTGGGTTCCTTTTTTAATGTCCTTTAGTTATTAAGACGTACACCAATAAAGGAAGGCTTGAGTTTATTATTTTACGATAAGATACGTACTATACGAATTATACCCTGTTATCAAAATACATTTACTATTACTGTAATAAATTCTATAATAAATCCAAGTACAGTCTATTGATCCAAAGCAGTTGATATTTTATTAATAGCGTAAAAAGAGTAATTACAGAACTCCTGAAGTTTTCAACTTAAATATCATAATTATCCATAAATACAAGTTTTTACTTGAATGCCATAATTATTAGAAAATACATACTTGTCGTTTATAAGTTACTGTATTTTCAACTAATGTTACTTTGAAAGTATTGTCAGTGTGAGCGGCGGCTGGCGGTAGTTAGAGAGAGGTGTCGCTAGACTAATGATCCTAGATGATATTCTAAGAAAAGCTCTTAAATAATATTTTTCATAATAAGCTCACTTATTATTTAAAAACGATTTGTTTGAAAAATATGCATGCTCCAGGTAGTTCTGTTCTGTTCTGTTCTGTTCTTCATTAAAATCAACTTTATCTTAGACAGACTTCATCTTCAAAAAATATCTTACGTCTTTGTTCGTGTTTGAAATAAATACTTATGAGATTATTAAAAAATAAAAAATGAAACAATATGTAGAAAATATCAATCATAATCCGTTTGATAACAAAAAATAAAATAAAAAAATGGATCCGGTCAGGCGTCCCCGTGGTCGCAGTCTTAATATTAGTTTCATTTTGCGAGCGGAGTCGCGATCTAAATCCAGTATGTATATAAAAAGGCGAAAAGACATACTTCAATGAAAAATTCTAACCGCCAATATTTCAAAAAGGCTTTTTATTTATAAAGTAACATGTTTTTAAAAATTAAATAAGCAACATTTGCTTCAAGAGAAAAAGTGTGAAATACTATTTTACAAAAATGCGAAACTGTGAAAACTTCAAACGTCAAAATTGATATTTACTAAATCATACAGTAGGTAGGAATAAAAAAAACTCTCCTTCGGTACTGTCAAAAACATTTTTACATTCAACACGGATGGAGCCGGCGGCGTTCAGTTGGTAAACCCTGACACACCAACATACACTACATTTACTTGAAAACACTATTTAAAAAATATATATATATACCCCACTTCACGCTTCAATTACAATTTCAGTTATTGAAATGTTACAACATGTTAATTGAATTAAAAGTTCAATTTCCCTTTCGGTTAATTTTGTTTATCACGTGACGGGTCGCATTATTTTACAGCTCGTATGTGTATTTTTAGATTTAGGTTTTTTTTATCAATGAATGTTACAGCAAAATAATATTGTAGCTTACGATACATAAGACCCGTCCTGACTTCACCTGGAACCTAACTAACTGAAGAAGGTGAATGTTTGCTCTTAATAGAAGTTAAAATATTTTTGTATTTTTATTAGGTATTTAGCGTCTTGAGACTCGCTACATCTTCCACTTGAAAGACATAAAATATTTACTCCAACGTTTGCTATATATTCAGAATATGGGTGCTTCAGCGTTCCGGTAACGCTGGCAATTCGAATTTATAAAATATCTGACACTATATATGAAAAAGTACAATGTGGTGACAGATTTATTAAAGGGTTGTTGTAAAATAACAAACTGTTACGTAGAATTCTAGGCTTTGTTGAGAATTTAGGTGGAAAAAGACGGAAATTAAATTCAATTTTTAAACTGCACGTGTAGGTTTCAAACTAGAATTTTGTAAAAAATCTGAACTAGCCCATGACGTTTCTGAAAGCACACGTCAAACTTTGCAAGAAGTTATTTTTTTTTGGAGTGGGTTGTTAGAGTCGGTTTAAAATTCTAACGTTTGGTTACTTTTAATGTTTACGGTTTTATTTAAAACACCTCTGTTTTGACGAAATATTAGATAACAGGTAACTTGTGCGGAATATAATAATCAAATACGAAAGAGTCAGGCCCTGGACTACTGTCTTCTTAAATGACTGTCTCATTGTACGAGCTTGTGCTGTCTACAGGTTTCGAGATATTGGGCAGATTGACGCTGTAAGCTATGATAGTTTATTAGTTGGAAATTGAAATAATTTATTTAAATATAATATAAAGATATTTTTGAGAGAGCTCTCCTAAAGCACCGAGCACAATATTACCCTTCAGATAAATATTCAGATATACATTTACTTGTTCCATATCCCGCTCGAAATAATTATAATGGGTGCGAATGAACAATAAGGGAAGAATTTAATGTTAAATATGGGGTTGGATGAGCGGAGTGTGCGCAGTGCACGGCTTTTTAGTTTCTGCGCACACGTCGGAGCATTCTGCTGTGCGAGCTCCAGCTCGTATTGATTATATAGTAACAATTTAAACAATCTTTTGGCATTTATAATTTTTGAATTATTGCCTAGCGGAATGGTATTAGCGGCCACCCTCTCTAGATGCGAATGGGACGGCGCGGATGATTTTTTTGTTTGTTTTAATTACATTTTTATGGAGAACAAGAAATGTTTAGAGTTGAATTTTGTTTGAAATTTAAATATATTTATTTTCAAACATTACTGAGAACATAATTGACATGGCTCTCGTCAGTATAAAGACAGAGAATAGTAAGTGCATTTAGGCACATGCAACGTGATGCAACAGTAAACATATTATTAGCAAATGTATTATTTACGTTTATAATAATAAAGAGCATTACAGACAGACAACTTAAAGAGCGATACTAATGACATATCATTTAAAGTATTATGTCCTAATTTTATTGTCATTCTCGAAAATGTCTCGAGTTCTTTGTAGCGTTATATCAAAGAATGTTTATTTTAGTGGAATTACAATGTATCGTTACAATAATATTGGAAGGTGTATGTAAATAGACACACGGGTGGACCCTCAGTCTGATCGTGCCTTGATTAATAGGGTCAACTAAACCTAAACTAACGCTCGGTGTAGATGCAACTACATTAAACCTACCGGCCGTATCTAGCGCTAAATATCAATGTATTTAACTTATTAATATTTTGAATTTTCAATTTGTTTAATATAAAAATAAAAAGCACTTTGAAATACTTTAATATTAAAGTATATTTTTCATTTATTCTGTTGTAATTAATATAAAATAATCATAGACAACTTGTGCAGGGCGTCGAAGTCAACCGTGATATACTTAAAGCAGATTTTTGGCACGTACGTAGCTTCTTGCAAACCTTTTATGTATTTACAACCCATGACCCAGACTGTGTGTCCTCTCCTTTCAAACATGGTAATTTGTGACGACAGAGAGACATGGCCATTAAACTTTCTATATAAAATGCATCCGCCATTTTGTTTTTTGCGTGCTACTAGTTTAAGCGCGAATCGATCGTTCCTTACCTATTTTCGCATTGAATTGCAATTTATCTCCTTTATAAAAAAATACAAATATTCAATAAATTTATTATCTGTCAGCTCCATTTCTAATTTATGAAAAGTGAAGTAACTAATAAAAATTATATCAATAAATTATAGAGTTAATTATAAAGTGATTAAAGCTTGAATTATTTATTTTATTCAATAAAAAAAGCTAACCGTTTCCAAGTCCATTGTTTTCTAAGTCGGGTATTACATAATCTTCGTATACAAAAAGTATATGATTGCCATTATAAAAGGTCAAAAGGTATTTTTATTGGCATATGACATTCAAGTGCATAGTTAAGTTTATTTTTGCGTCGTTGTTTACAACTGCCTTTTGTCATTAATATATAAACGTACAGACGTACTTGTCTGTCGTTATTATATTGACTAGCAGCTTATCAATTTCCCAGGGCAGTGACTAGTACCTATAGTACGAGATTTTACCAACGAGGACTCGCCTTTAATAGAAGTATAGAAAAATAAATTAACCACTTTGTGACTGTTACTTTTTTACGAAGGAACTATTATTATATTTGTTACTATGTTGTTAAAAAAAGTAATAATACGAATTTCAGTTAATTAAATGTCCAGTTTTACTGTCAAGATGTTATAAGCAGAATAAAAATTCTAATTAGTATTTTGTACGAAGAGTGTAGAATATATAACGAAGAGGTAATTAATATTAATGGTTGCAGCCCGTATTGGTTCAGTGAAAGTTGGACGATATTAAATTATGAATTATAAGTTTCAAAGTCGTAAAACGTACAACAATAATTAGATTAGTTTTTTTTTATCGTCATACATTTGGATCTAGCTGAGTTTGTTTAAAGTCTAGTAATGTCACCGTTTATGTGCTGTTTGCACAGACCAATCTAGATCGGCCATTAATGAGTGATAGAGTCGCGTTCACGGAACACGTGACATTTACATGACACCGAAAGGTTTATTTAAAATATCGCCCAGATTGATCCTTTACATCATGGTTTGTTGCTTAAAAAACAAACTTCATTGACAAATTGACATTTCATAATAAGTGTAAGAGTGTAATGTCTGTATATTACATATACGTTAAAAATAAACGAAACCATAGTTCGTGACAGGTTTTAAAAATGAAATTACGTTTCGATGGTTGTTTTTAATTAATTTGACTCCTAGAATTGACAAAATCTGAATTCGACATAATTCAAGTGGCAATTTACGATGACGCGAAGCAGGTCCTCAATCACATTCACCGATATCCAGAGCTAAGTGGAAGTAGGGTATTTATAGTAAAAGAGGCAACTGATCAGAAGTCATATTGAAAGGGAGAACTGATCACGAGGTTATTATACGGCTGTGCGGGTAAAGACTGAGACGACCCAAACAATGCAGCGGCTCCTCTTAATCAGAGAATGAATCGACTTTTCACTGTATTTTAATATGTTCCTTAAAAAACACACTGATATTATTATCCATTGATGATGCAAAAGTATTTAAATAATTTGTTATCTTTCCGTCAACTATAACAGAGATGGCTCTAGAGATAAAAAATGTAATTTCATGTGGAAGCATGTACGGAAAAAAAACTACGAAAAAGAATTGGAATCATGACTAATCTCTGGCCAAGTACGGCCAGCTCCGAAATTCATTCCAGAGCATGGGTAAAGCTAATGCAGCCATAAAAAATGTACGCGAAATATATGACGCTAGGATACGAACGTAGTGAGTGGATTTCATAACGCCAGCCATTAGAGTCACAGCGTTCACGAGGTGAACCAACGCGCGCGCCCTACTCCGCCAAAAAGAATAAGCCATCCCGGAAGGTATTGATTTAATACTGGCACATTCAGTCACCCAACGAGGGGATGAAAAAAATAAAATTAAAAAATATGCATAATAAAAATTTGGACGATGACTCCCCAGTCGCAGCAGTCGTTAATGCATGGGGGTGGGGGATCGATATTTTTTTAAATTACGGCTATGTTGGAGCCGGGCCCGCTGCTGGCTCTCCTTCGAACACAACACATTTATTATAATTACAATTACTTAAATATTTAATATTATTATTAAACCACACTCGCTACTTGTAAAATATCAATGTTTAATATCGTTCAGGGGGTGGTTAGAGAATAACGTCGAAAGAAACCAAAATATGAATTTTGAGAATGGTTCTAAAGCCCACCAAAAAGAGGAGATACTGATACCTTTATTGATACGTCACTTAGCTTCTCAATGCAGATGCAAAACACGCCAGCGCATGTAATCCTTTAATCTCTTAAAAGTGTTCAAACACTGAATTCAGGATAAATTTACATCTCTTTTATTAAAAACAATATTCTTTATCGCTTCCTTACTTCATACAAAATTCAAAAATCACAGTAGCGAGTCAATTTGTTATTTTTTCTTTGTTATTAATAATATAACAGTTCATTACATTAGCGTTTAAATCAATAGCGTAATTTTGCCACAATCTGTTGCTTTGTGCGATCAATCGCAAAACTTTGATATTATAATTGGCTCAGTCCATTTGACGCCGGTATCGAGTTTTACACGGAATTTAATTCATCATTTCAGTGATTTAACTGACGCGCTGATAGAGCCGCGACATTCACATTTAAAACTGACGCGTTCACGGCTCTATGTAGAGGTTCCCTCACACTGATTGCCTTTAAATTGTTTACGAATATTCAATTAAAAATTATCACGCGTCCGACGGACAGTTTTTACATGTTCCGTAATGAGCCATACACACATGCATACATTGATTATTTGTGTTTAATTTCAACATATATTTCGTATATAATATTTATTAACTATAGAGTTATATACATATATATAACAATAGTTTAAAATTATGATAAGAGGGGTGTTTCTTTATCTGTTCACATTTTGAAAATAAAGTATTATTTATCATACATTTAATAACTTTGTAATAATAAATAGTTAAATATTGACTGAAAACAAAAACATACATCTTAGTAGAAAATAAATGTTATGAGAAATTGTAAATCCTCTATAGCGTAGTAGTCGCTCTACCTATTTAATATATATATATATATATATATATATATATATATATGTAGTTATATTTAATGAAAGCCATCTAACTGAAACAGAAACTTGCAAATGAATGATAATTCAATAGCGCAGTAAACAAACAAAAACAAAGGTTGTAATTATTTGAGCACGCATCCAAACCGCTATTCCATTATGACGCAACTAGTGGTCTAAAAATTCCATCCCCATCGTATTATCCGGTCCAAATGTGGCCACGTAAAAACCGGATCATCCCGCCGCTAGTGATGTGACACTTATAAATGTAACTTGTTTTAAGTGATGTCAAAACGCCTGTCACAGCGCGCGTTTCAGTTTACTTTTGAAGGTTATCTCGTTAGCATCTATTACAAAAGCTAAGGTCTATTATTATTATTATTTTATTATTCTAATGAATAGAAATTACAGTAATCAGTATATATAATTTGCCGTTACAGCAGTATCAGATAATTATTAGTTATTGTTTCGTAAGTCTAGTATGTACTGACACGTGAAGCTGAAGTCCAACTTTACTATAAAATATATTAATAGTTTAATATATACATAACAAACAATGAATATAAACTTTAAAACATCATTTTAATGATTTACTTTTAATAAAATATTGATTTAGTAAAATTATTGGATTTCGAAGTAATTCTTTGTATATGAATATATACATTTATATAAATCTATTGATAAACAATAAATGTAAGCGTTGTTTAACATTAACCCGAAAAAATAATAATTTAAAACATTGATTAAATCTAACTAAAATAATCTTATCGATATAATATTATTACGAGAACATCATAATTCGACACAATTCAACAAAACTACCACAAATAGTAATTAATTAATAAAAGAGTATTAAACAGTGATCAAGCGGCACGTGCTGAACTCGTAATTCGCGGAAAAATCGTATTGATATGTCCCGTCAGCCGCAAACACTAAATAAATGGGGTGTGTAAGCACGTTTGAATGAAGCCTCGCTGAATCGGTTCATCTACGAGATTGAATAACATCGAAGCTGTAAATAGGTTTTATCCGCCATTGACAGTTCCCGCGTTTTTGTTTAATTCAGCAAACAACAGGTGCGCCGTCACATCACTGGGTGGGCGCGGGACACGTAAAAATAGTGCCAAATTTGGCAACCTGTTAGCCGCCGTGACGGGGTCGTCCCGGATCGTCCCGCAACCTCTACCGGCAAACATTACAGACTCAATTCGTCCGTGAATTGTTAACACGAATGTGCCGGTGGTGTTTCGCTTTCAGATCGCACCTACATTTTTAGACAAAACCGATATGTGAGGCTTATTCTCTTTTAAATTTTATTTTATACCGTGTGGAAGTTTAATGTCAAACTTTGCTGATATATTAACGGATTTAGATAAAGACACGCGTAATGAAGCTTTCATTTAGTTTTAAAGACAGAGAGCTGTGAGACCAAAAACATATCAAGAATGCCCGAACGATGTGTTGACAATCAACGTTTCTCAGTATCGAGGTCTTCACGAGTTTTTTGTCTCGCGTTATTATTATCAATACGCTGACACGACAGGACAGGTAGGATACATCTTAATGCCGCGGTTTTTATTGCCACTTAATTAAAATAACACCTTTTGTTCAGTGACTGCTTGTTTTTTTGTTTATCTTTAGAGAATGTTTACTATCATGTTTATTAATACGTTATATGTATTATTAATATGATCATATAAAATATATATTATATATGCATTCCGTATAAAAAGTGGGGACAAAATCAAAATATGTTGAGGGCTTCAACGCGGGGAGATCCGCACCCTCCAGAGTCAGGTATTATTGAATAAATCTTATGAGATCAAGAGGATACTTAATTTATCAATTTATACGGTAGCAGCTCATTTAGTATTTTTAATTCATCAACAATGTGACTGTAAAACACTACTAACCCATTTTTACTCAAGAAATGAATTAATAAACTTCACAGCACCAAGTATAGACGTACAACGTACACCAAACATTCCAATTATTCACAACACTCAACAATTAACTCCTACTTAATTTATAATTCACTCCCGCTAACTCTTCATCAACAAAACTAGAAACTTCAGCGAGCTCCTGAATATTTCAAACTATGCAAGGCTTACTCGCACAGATAACTAACAAAAGCGTCCGTTCGTTTTTGGCTCTGCTCACGTCGAGCCGACCAGACGCTCAAGAGCATGCTCTGGGATATTCGATTAAGTCTGTTGACCATGTCAATGACTTGAATTTCAATTAGAACAAATTATCAAGGGATGCACCACGGTAAACTTGATTTGCCCACGCAGTCTGCGCCAAGGCCCGCACGGAGCTACGAATTAATACAACCCATTTTGGATTCGCAGTGGTTTTGCTCTGATATACGGTGGATAGGAATAATCTATTTTCTCGTGCGGCCGAAATCTCGGCAAATTAACTCAGGAAAATATGTAGCAGCTCGAATGATTCAATTATAAAGAGTTATAGATGATAAAATACGTTTATAATTAAATATTTACATTAAATAAATAAAAATAGCTAACGGAATATACAAAAAAGGATTTCGAAATTAACTTTTACTCAAACTACTATGGTAAAAATAATTTCTGCACTCATGAAGATGACAATTTAAAAATGTGTATTTTTAAGATCTTGTTAGATTTAAATAATAAATAAATGTTTCACTTATATTATCAATTTTCATGTTAATGTGTTAAGTCAAAAGTATTAAAAAGTTGTAGATTATCGGAAATCGGACGCTTCAATGCTAATACAACACAATATGAGATATGCCTTATCCGAATCGTATTCAAATGCGTGTACCATCCCTTTATTGAAACCATATACCTATTAACTGTTTCAGTTAGGTATTCAGTTCTACACCTTATAAACTGAACCTTAGAGCTATATGAAACGCAGACGTCATACCGACAATCACCTGTCGTAAGTTCAATACCTATTTCTAGCTTATTGTCAATATATATATATATTCTATTTTTATAAAATGATGAAAATACAAATTAATGCATACAGTTATTTTTTATTTCATTAAGTTAAAAAGGTCTTAAATATATTAAACTTTATAAGGTACGTCCCATCATCTCAGCGTAGATTGAATAAATGTCACCGATGGCAATGAAGGCGAGCTAAACTTTGAGAGTGTCGGACACTGGTTGCATTAATTGGAGTGTCTGAAACTTGTGTCTTAAATAATTTAATCCTATACGACGTGTAGTTGAAATTTCGTGACTAGGGGAGCCTTTAGTCAGTTTGTGATTGTCTTGAGCTCTGATTTATGAGTTTCATTGAGGTGGATCAAGTTCTCCTCTTGTATTAATTATGAAGTCGTATTGACAATTGATCTTTATCTTCCTAAATTAAATGTTTCTCTTATAGCTTATAATTTTACACAATGATTGGTATAGTTGCTTCATGTTATTATTAAAATGTGACCTCAGTTATTTTGTTTTTCCTATTATTTTAAAAATCCTGCGCTTGCTAGATAGAACGCTTATGTACTCAGAAAAATCACTTATTAAAAAAAAATGTAAAATCTTATATAAATTGGGATAAAATCATATTTTTTCATAAAGAGTAAAATTCTCACTCTCACAATTAACTTTTAGAGTTGTCTCTCCATTTTCATGATGGCTAATGGAATTTTGCTGTCCAGAAAAATATTTTTTCCTAAAATCTACTCTCCACATATCGAGATACCAGTATCAGAAACGTTCCCTTTGAATTGATGAATCTGTCAATCCATCGTTCGCTCGTTTGCTCGTTCCGCATACTACAGACTGAACGTGGGTTCATAAAGTATCATTATAACCAGAGGTTCAAACTAATTAGTTATATGGTATTTCAGATATGTCTAATGTCATTTCTTTGAATAATTTGCTTTACTGAAATAACATCATTTAGTTGTTGCAGTGATGAAATGTTAAGCGCTCCAGACCGATGCAATCGGATCTGAATTAATAATGCTGAAACTAAACATACTGATGTATTCATTTGGCGGCTCAGACTTGAAAGCGGTGATTTTATACTACACGCAGAGAAAGCTTCATGCCACTGCGATGTAGAATAGATGTCGTTAATTGGGGACGTCTAACTAAATAGGAACACAGCATTCGTGAAATGCAGAGTACCCAGCTATGCTTACTTCGATATTTGACTATGGCTGTCACTACGTCACTTAATATCTATACAGACAAGTCATTTTTATTTAAAATTTAAATTTGATTAAAAGATTATTAGCAAGTTATCTATTTTAAGCATTCGATATTATTATTTCGAACACAGAATAACTCCACATATAAGTTAAAGATGTTCCCGTTATATGCTTGAAATCATTTTCATAAATCCAACACATAATAGAATGTAAAGATTATAAAAGAAGTTCTGTAAGGGATAGCAAGTTGTTCAGTAAGGGATAGCAAGAGGCGTGGAAAACAAATAATACAATGGGTAAATGTTGAACCAAATTTAGGTTAGCAATAAAGCAAATAAACACCAAAATCAGTAGGAAGACGCGTGGGCCGTGTACCGACATAATGAATCAGAATTGCAAAGCGACGCTGTGCTTTGTTTACATATCTCGACGATACTTCCTGTGTCCGATTGCGAGCGCGGGACCTGCGGTCTAGGATTCTGCATTACCCATCCGAGGTGTAAAATAGCCAGATAAGCTGATATAAAGCCGCTTTATAACAAACTTCAAAGGCATTTGTTGTCCTGTTTTTTTATGTATTTTAGCTGTCGTGGTTTAAATCTAAAATGATAAAAAGATCGCTTTAAGATGTGGCTTGGAAACATTAACGAATTAATTTAACGTTCAAAATACTTATATATCGATATCCGGACAAGAAAATATTTACTGTAAAGGAAATATGAACTAAAACTAACATACTGAACAACTCACTGCGATTAAGATAATTCTTGGAAATTCGTTCGATCAGTTGTAGTTTATTTTCTATTTTGAATTCTAGTTTGAATTTGGGATGTTAGTTGTGGAAATCGCAATGTATTTCGGACACGAGACAATTAAATCCCGCAGTACTCTCATCGATGTATCTCTTAGTCACAATGAATGCGTCACATATTTAAGGTGTGCGTTCCGATATTGCGAGATACATAAAGCAATGCACACATTGTTTCCGAGCGAGTTAACGTTTGCAGATTAGATACCAGGCGCGCAGGTGGGGGAGAGGGAGGGGAGGAATGGGGTCCAAGGAAAGTACACAATAATTTCGGGGCTCGAATTTCCAGCGGTATCTATTTTAAGTGTAAACGCGGCTTTAGGTGCATACGTGCTCAGGGCGGTTGAAGCTTTAATTTGGAATTAGTAGGTAGCAACACGTAACATGGATGGATCGAGAAATCGATTAATTTGTAGAACGTTTGTTTCAGTTCTCAGTTGTGATTAAGTGTACGTATCTCAGTTCAATTCGTTTTCCGATTCGCAATTGTCTTTTACATTGGTCACTCTTCTACATTCAATAAAGAATACATTTAAAAAAAATAACTGAGTCTATAAATAAAGTAAATGCTTAGATTATTAAGAAATTCTTTAAATATATAAGCTTCCTTGAAAGAGACCTGTTCCGTCATCATAACAAAGCAGAGCTTACTCAGTTTGTTGCAGTTTTATTTTGCAGTCCTATTGTTAAATTCAGGCGATTGTACAATATTCATTTCTGGTTCCGTTTTTAATTGATTTGTTTCTTCTTTAGCAACTGCGCTGTAATTTTAATAAAGTATTAAGAAGATATTAACTCCAACATGAGAATAGTGATTATTTATATTAATGTTTGTTTGTTTTGGTTTTTGAATTAGTTTTTATTCAGTTTAGTTTCTTTCCTAGACACATATAGATACATTTAAATGTATGTTGTTGTAATGTAGATACATTTAAATGATATTATAAAAATAAATACCTTCCTACAAACATACATGTAGAGACACCGCAATAATAAGTTTTAAAATATTGCCTATTTATATTTTATTTGTCATTTTATTAACCTTTTACATAATTTTCTTTCCCATTTTTATGTGATTGCTTTCGTACGAAAGTGCATATGTTGCTGGTAATAACTTCTTACGTGGTGGTGGTGGTGGTTGTGGTGGTATAGTATTCATTCTGGTTTAGAACACGAGCTGACCTGTTCGTGGTAATACCACCTTCTCGCAGGTTGCCTGTCTCTCAGGGGAGTGAGGCTTCATCACATAGCAGATACTTTTTTAAGAGCTCGTACCAGCGGAGTCTGGATGATGTACGTAAAAGTCATAATGGGGAATAAGTTTAATTTGTCGCTAGTTTCTTTGCGTATCGAATAAATCGTTATTTTCTCATTGCCAGTGTTATTGGAATATTAAATTATTTGTTTGGCATCTACATGTGTTCTTACTGGCGTGCGGAACATACGGCTTTTGGCAACGTTGACCGACTGTTTTTACGTTGATTCGCAATCCAAACACTCCCTCTTCGTTATCTACTATTGTTCTTGCATAACTACACACATTGCTATTTTTCACTGTAAAATATTGAGTGCTTGTTACTAAGGATTTGTAACTTTGGGAATTTCTGAAAATCCTAGACATTTTTCGCAGGCTACAGTTTTTTTTAATTTTAAGTTAGTTACGTGAGTTACAGCACAAAACACGCTTTACAGACCGTTATGTACTTAACAAACAATATGGAACACTACAGAAACAGTAAAAATATTATAAATGTGAAAGTTTAATTTTTTCTCAGTGGCGTTCGATTAACTTTTTTTTGCAGAACTTCTAACTTCGTTACCAGTTGTTCTAACGCTATGAATGCGCGCAAATGTAACTATGGAATAATTTCGACATGTCCAACATTAACCAAACAAATTGCTGTAAAATAGAAAACAAGTAGAAAGTACAAATGAAATTTAATGCTCTATAAATTGTAGAGACAGCGAAACAAACGTCATAGGCGGTTATGCGGAATGTTTGAGGTTTGGAGAGGGAAGGGCTATCTCTGGGGTGATCATTTGACGCGTGGACAAGCGTCGATTAATTCAGTCGCCATCAGGCCCTTTGAACAAACGTCCATGTCACACGGTATCTCGCGTCGATGCCTCCAACTTTATCACAATGGCAAACTTTACGACAACAATACGTATTCTGATGCGACTATTGTAAAAAGCCTTAGTTTCCAGCAAATGGACTGTTTCAATACTACGGATAATGATGTTGGACTGCAGATTTTCTAATCAAGATAATTTCGCTTTGAACTATTCCTCAACTACAGTAAATTATATTGAAAGCTTAAACATAGTTGGAGTGAAATTTCGACCGAAATGCTACAACAAAATAGAAGATACATAGAGCTATTTCACGGGATGTTCAAAAGTTATATTAAATGAATAGATATCGATTCTCATTGTATATTCATATTCATTGGGGTTAAATAATAGAACAATAAATATCATAATATATACGCGCGGCCCATCGCACAATATTAGTTTGCCCCCCAGATTGGTGCGCGGTACGAGCGCTCGGTGTAAGTTATGTATGGGCGTTGTCGGCCTGCCTTCCTTCCCCAACTCAAATCCTTATCAATCATTAATGAAAATTGCAATACATATAACGCCTGTGATCAAATATTTAAGGACGTAGTTTCCTCAGGTCGATTCAACGTCTCCGGAGCTACGTAATGGTGTTTCTGAATTATTAATTCGAATTTTATGTTTCGTCTGGTGCCATCTAAGTAAATAATACTTTTGATTTCTTTACCCGATGCCTCCATGTTTGATTCGATACGGATTTAACGTTCCGTTATACATATTACATAACTATTAGTGTACTTTTCGTTTAGTTTGTAGGGTATTTTGAAACTATTCATATTTGTTTGTGTATTTGTTTGTCATCAATAATTCTTTAGTCCAATTCTATAAACTGGAGACCATGACAAGGAAAGGATCGGAAATCAATCGCTTTTACGTTCATCAAGTTAATTATTCGCACGAGTGGGAGTGGGGGGCGAGGAGAAGGAGGAGGGGGGTGCAATGGCGTCAACAAATGCGCCTGATTAGTCTTGCTCGTTCGTCCCTCTCTACGTACACTGTTAAAATATTTCCTTTAACGATATGCTTTTATTTATTTTCTATTGTTTGTTAATCATTCATATATTTATCAGTCAACATTGAGAAGCACAACATATGTTTGTAATATTATTAAATTATTATTTTACGTACTAGAACTTATTTATAAGTAAGCCAATTATCTTAAAGAAACAATCATTGAAAGGGTGAGGTTAATATTTTGTAAAGTAGTTTTAAAATGAGATGAGAGCTATACAACCATGACATGACACATTTATGGAGATAATGCGACCAACAAATTAAACAAAGGTAGTAAATTACGATGTTTACGCATATTTGTGTACAGTACACACGGACAACAATAAATATTATTATTGTAATAGATAGTGGCATCGGTGTCGTGGCTAAAATATATCGAATATTTAAATGTATTATATCGCAATGTATTTTATCATCCAGCTGATACTCCGGTCGTCTGAACGCGTGTCAGTGACGTCTAGTCTATACAGTGCTTTGTACGTAGATGCGGGTGGTCCACCTGACTTGTTCCTAATTCACTTTCAGTGCCTGAACCAGTACATCACAAACAATCACCATGCTGGCACCGTCATTGATACCGCGATAACGCGCTTGGCCTCTTTGCTAATATTAAGTACATTTCCGCCGAAATTGTTATTAACTATATCATTAACTAGTTATATTCACAAGAATTAATCTTTAAATTATATGCATTATGAAAATAATGTTTTAAACGTCTTATTCTATAGCATACCTACTAGAAAGTACAGGTACGTAAGTAACCTGTTTAATCTTTTATAGATTAACGATTTAATTGCATTGCAAATATCTAAATAATATGTACGTAGATCTCATAAAGGTTTACGAGGAGGCGGAGCGCGCCTTGCACTTGTGACGGCCTCTTATCAGTATGGAGCTCATTACGTTTTTGATACTCAGTAATGTGTATTATAATTGATTAAATGTGTCGTGATGTGACGCGGGCGCAAGGTAATGGCAGCTTCGAATTGCATAGATCGATAATATCCCGTTCAATTGGAACGCATCCGGCGTGCCCCGGTAATTGTATTTATCAACGAATTGCTTTTCAATTGCTTATGAATTTGGGATGCACACGAGGCATTATAGGTTCGCCTGAGCCAGCCGAAAGTAATAGGATTTGAATTATTTCAAAATCCTATAAATTGATGTGATTCCCTTAGCTGCCCTGTTCCTGAGCTGATTTATTGCTATTCACGGTGTTTGCTTTATTTAGTGCCGTTGGGTGCAGTTATTGTGTAAGTTAATGCAGATTAGTCACTTAATTAGAACAAAATATACTTTTAAATATAAATTTGTTATATATTAAATCTGGCCACTGCGTACAGAAGGCTCCGAGTGTGATTCCTTTGACGAGCGAGGTGAGCCACTGCAAAATGTAATCCCGGCTATAAACGAATTTGGAACATCAAAAAAGTACATTTATGTTCTTAACTTCTTTATATACGTAGTCAATATATTGTGTGATTCGTGAATTCACGTTTTTGTAATTAGTAGGTATTTTAGCTAATAACATACATATATTTCCAAATACATTAATGGTGTTAGTTATTTAAATAGCAATAAGTAAATTAAGTTATACATAAAGTGTGTGTTATAAAATATTAAAATTTCTAGAGTAAATATTGACAGATAGAAGAAAAATACATCTCTTAAATAATCATCGAACAGTTTTGCAAAAACGTCAATATTTTTAATTAGTTATCATTTGTATGTACTTATTATTATGTATTCAAATGAATATTTATAGTATTCTCGTAATATAATTGCAGTTATTATAAATAATTGCAAAAGAATAATAAAATTAATAACAACCATTGATACAGGATGATGCGCTTTATTATATATCTTTAAAGTAATACTAAAAAATATAAACTAAATAAATATAATGGAGGGTAAGTGTGAGTGGTCTTCAAATAAGGTATTGTTGGATGAAGTGCATTGAATGCGTCGGTCAGCTCCAGGGCTGCGGAGAATAAGGGGCTCTGATCAATTTCCGCGGGCAGAGCGTCCCACCGCGGTCAGCTCTGAAATTGGATGGCTCTAGTATTGGGAGATGAGAAATGCTGTGTGCGTAAATTGTTTTTATTATTCGAAATCCTAAACTACCGGTATGGTATATACCTATATATATGAATATTCCCTCTATCTTTCATCTGATATGTATTCTATTGGATTTTTAAAGTTTTATTCGTTTATTTAAGCCAGACTTGTGTTTTGGGTTTTATGTTTTGTTCCTCTCGTGTATCACATACAGAAGCCTAAATAATTTATAGCACAAAATATAAAGGATATCTTTGTAAATTAATATAATTTCGAATGAATACTTCCATTCAGCATGAATAGCCAAATATATTATAAACGTCCTACACGCGGTAGTAGAAGGAAATGAAATACACTGTCCAGAGTATTGGCTTAAAATGGATACTAATTGAAGCCGAAATGCACGTCATAAATGCTATAGTAATTAGAAATCTGTCAGACCGATGCAGCACTCTGTACCTGTCTATAGGACACCCGAAAATTGAATTTCCTACATTTGAAGAGAATTAGCTAACCTGTATACATTTTATTGATTCGAGAAAATTATAATTGCAAAATAAAGTCTTTATTGACGAGGAGCTGGAGCTTAACGTTCAAGTAGAATGATGATAGCTGCTCAGCCCATGGGCTGTATGTTTATATTCTGTGAGTGATTATGCTAAATATTCAGGTAGCAGGCATTACTTGGAATCGAGCTGATTATAAACAATTGTGTTAACATTACAGTAAACCAACAAGCGAGAACAAAGAATGTTTATAGGTTTTATCAGAAAATGTCATTACATATACACTGCTTTGTAACGTAGATCTTACTACAAACAATTTCATTAAAATCAACAAAAACTTGATTAGTTTTAAATTCTTAAACATTATTACGCCCGAGACAATGGTGAGGTTGTCGAGGAACAAGCATTCTTGTATGTTTGTTTGTTTATATACAAATGACAAACCCTACACTAAAACAAAACAAAAAATAGAACCTTTCCTACTTTTGGTCCATGGAGATTTGAAACACAAGCCGAAAATCATTTGGTACTTTCAACACGCCCGCCCACTGGTTCACTAATCTGAATTACGTCACTCTTATTTAAATCCGTCATGTTAATTAACTATTAAATAATTTCGGAGCTATCCTGTAATGTTTCAGGTGCATTTTCAGATTACTTTTCAACAAACATACTGAAACTGACAATCCAATTAGAAATTGCATTAATATATCAACTTCGAACTAACTTATATCGAACGATCAAACCTCTTATAAATTTATAATTGGGTAAGAATTGAATTCATCTGGATGATGGCTTCTAGTTTTTTCCCGCATATTATATAGAATATCTTCTATTCATTAAGTAACGAATTCAATCCACGAGAGGAATCTCGTTAAGTAATTTCATTAAATCTTAATTTCTTATTCATGCCTCGGTCCAAACACGCCAGTAACAAGCTAAACTAGACCCGCTCGTATGACTTTATATTCACATTGTTTTTACCTCTTATAATAATATTATTGAATTAAGAAAATTGACACTGTATTCAAAAATGGATATTATAGAAATATTTTAATAATATATCTAATAAATAAATGACTTGACACAGCATTACAGCAGTGAAACAATTTTAAAGCAAAAGTGTGTCAGTGAGGGGATGCTGCGGGCGGTGATGTGGGGTGAAAAGATCAAACCGCACAAAATTCGAACACTGACTATTAAACCATTCCAGATTGTTTCAGCGCAAAAAATTACTACTCAATTAAAACTTGATCGTTAATTTAATAGTCAATTATCGAATTTATTACAAATATAATGAAATATAAAATGTTTCATATTTATATTGTATTTATTGTATTTCTATATATATTGTATTTCTGATATGTCGGTGACAGCTCGCGGAACTTTCAGTGCTAACTAATATTAATTATATTAACGTGTTTGTTTGTCTGTTTCTTCTTCCGAAGTAGAAAACTGGACTGAAATTATTTATTCCACTGAGATAGTTGTACTGAAATAGTTGGACGTCCTGAATGTGACGTAGACTACTTATAAATAAATAAGTTTCTTAGAACTTCTCATTTTTCAAGCAATTTTACAATAAAAAAAACAACGTTTTATTACTAGTGCTAAATAAATATATTTATTACTAGTTTTTAATGTTTAAATTCTTGTGCTTAATAAATATATTATAAATTTAAATAACAAGTCTATTGCAACATTCTATAAATATAATTAAATAAAATAATTAAATCATAGTTATATTTCGTAGAATTCTTATTTTGAAGAAAGAGTATGAGACGCAAGAGAAAAAAAAATATGTGACCGTGATAGAGACAAGAACGTGTAGTTGAAATTTAAATAATATTTTCAGGAGAATGTGACGAATAAAATTAGGAATCCGTAAAAGTGTAGAATGCGAGAGGTCGGTGCGGCACAAAAAGCAATGACGGTGTCAGAGCGGTAGTTAGAGTGATAGAGCCTACGGTTAGCACAAATAGCATTAATATAAACTGGAATCGAACGTTGCACGCTATCGATTAGGAGCTGGCGTTTACAACAATTAATGACCTGCATGTCCCTCGCCCGACAAAGCTATGGCAAAACAAATAGACGGGCCGCGCCTCCCCGCGCTACAGGGTGCGCGGAAACTTACCGCTCCACCCAAATTACGCGCTAATTTACTTTAGGTGGGCATCTTTTTTTCATTATTATCAATGCAACATTTATTTTTGGCTAGTTTAGATCAGTAGAAATTCCGACGGTTAAATTTAAATTACACCCTGATTAAGGAATATCGGTAATAGCAGCGTTTAATTATTCAAAATTGCGTTCATTATGTTTCACTACTGCTTGAAGTATGTTGGCGTCATGAAACGTTTTGGTAATTATAATATAAATGAATAAATACAACTAATACACAACCAATATTGAGTAAGAGCATTCCGTACCTTACCAGTGAGTCTCTCCGGTTACTAATTACTTTACAAAATTTCATATAATCGACGCAAAATATGATCACGTTCAATTTTAGTAAGCGCCAGCTAATTTCCAAACATCCTGTATTCTAGTGTCGGTGTGGGGTGCAAGTGCGGCGCGCTGGTGTGCGTGCGGCGTGTCGGTGTGTGCATTAGTTTAGGCAGGGGTGCTGTGCTTAGACAATTTTAGTATCACATATTGCAAAATAATGCGTGCTCATATCGCATCGCCGCCATCATAACCACACACTGTATATTATGCTGCGTCCACCAAGCACTCGTATCAAATATCTTTTATATTATAATACATTTTTAAATATATAATTATCTGTTTTTGTTCAACTATTATTCACCTGTGGTTTGAGGATATGTTTTTCAAAATGCGAAGTAACAAAGTAACATTCACGTGTGGCTCCGTTTTACATTAATAATATAAATTTGTATGAACTGTTACGATATAAATAAATAAAAATATTTAATTATTCAAGTGACCTCTCGTCATTGTGAGATTTATTATGTAACATGTAATTAAAAGCAATAAATCCTGTCTGTCCATCGACGGACCAGTGGCCTAGTTGCGCCGACGTCCCACTGAAGTGAGCTACGCTGATAGAGATCGTGACTTGATGGGTTGTCGTTCATATACTTGAATTATATTATCATTTTAATTTATTTAGTTTTCTAACAATTATTAAGAATTTATACTAATAAGATCAAAAGTAGTAATTTAAATGACTATTTCTTTTTATACCACTCGGTGTTTTCCGTGACTTTGTCCGCATCGATAATGGAGATTGGTTCAAAACGAATTAAAGAAACTTATCCGCATTTGTCATATATTTTGTGGACGACAGGAATAATATAAATAATATTTATAATGTGATTCAATAAACTTGTGTGCATTGGAAATAATATACCTTCAAATGGTTTTTCAAATAGTTTCAATTGTTTTATATATTACTTAAAAAGAAACTTACAAATCTGTTCTCTTTTATGATATTAGTAAATATTGACTTGTTGTTTTTTTATACGTATATTGGCCGTTATTTTTAAGGAAGAACCGTCTTTGGACTAAATAAGTACAGCGCTCTGTGTTCCTTGTAATGTCTTGGGAGTGTGTATCGGATGAAGACGATAGACACTTTATTTCCTAGCGAAATAACGATAACGATGTCGTAATATGAAAACGAAATTGTTTTGGTTACATATATTACTTGTGGATTTTATTTCATATTAATAGTTTTAAATTAGGCGATTAAATTATAAGGTTCAGTTATTCGTTTATTTCTATTGTTATTATTATGACGGAAATTCAAATCTTTTAAACTAAGTTGATTGTTCATTAAATCGTCAGCATGCAGCATGTCCAGAGCAGAGCTACCGAGCAGAGCTGACATAATGAAGTGGTTACAAATTATCAGAGCTGGTCGCATACCTCGCGCAGACGTAGACCAAAATTCGAATTGGAGCGTTCGACCGTTGGGATTCTTAACAAGGCCTCGGGCAGTCGAGAGCGGAAAATCTCGAAAATCTCGCCACAGATCGCACGAGAATCGGAATATGCGATACGGTATTTAGCAAAATGGTGGATAGTTGATCCTCCAGCCTCTTGTTTACTCACATTCCTTACAGGATACGTTAGTTTTTTAAATTATAACGACAAACACTAAACTTTGTAGCCTTACAACGCGCTCTATATTTATAAAAGATAATACGAGACTACATTGAATATATTATTACAGAGGAACTACATTTTCAGTCTATTTTTATAAACAAATAGTTTATTCCATTTGTTAAAATATATTTGCGATATTAATTTCATTTATTAATGAACGAAACAGCTGTTAAAGAAATAAATAATATTAAAGTATAATTAGTTAGAAAGTTAAAAAGCAGCAGAATTCTCTCCAACAATAGCTCGTGATATGAGCGCAGTTGTTTATAAATGCTTCAAGTTTCACACAATAACCGAGAATTGTTTTATTCGCGTTATGTTATTAATTACTTATTTTTTCGTTTCAAGTAAATTGGGCGCAATAAAATGGGATTTATGTACAATCCTACAGTAAACAGTTACTTTGTAACAATGACCGCCGTCGAGAAATGTCTAGTAAACAAAGATGTATGAATATTATTTATGTTTGTTTATTCGTTTATATTATAATTGCCAGTCCATTTAATGTGATTGATTTGATCACATTGTCGTCTTTTCTTCTCTCAACTTACGATGTTATATTCTGTTTTATTCGATACTATTGAATTATTATATAATATATTGTAGGTATTGGATGAGAATCATTACAATTTATATTTTGTTAAAAAAAATAATAAAGTAACATTTGTAATATACGAAAATATGTATTTTTTTTTAATATTGTTTATATAATATGTTCGTGATATTTTACATTTCTTTTTACTTCTCTATATCGTATTATATCAGTATACTATCGCACTGGTCAAATACAATTTATTTCAAAAATTTTATAAGCACAAATATATATATATATATGTATGTTTAAACCAATATACACCTTTTGACCCTTATTGAGGGTCATTAACAAAGTCAAACCAATAACAAAAATGTAACGATATTATTTATGTACCGATACAAGAAATTCCTCATAAGATTAGATTTAATAAAGAACTAGGTAGTTGGTAACAGAGAATATGTGCCATTTTAGAACATTGCTTTGGTAATGGACATTGCAACAAAAGGGCTTGAGTGGTCGAGGGAAGGCGCAGACAGAGGGCACAGACCAGAACTGAGCTCTGTCGCCCGAAGTGTCACACGCAGACACCTAACGAACCTTCCTTCCTATTTTAAAACACAGACGGCGTCCCTGACGCTTACAAAATAATATAAAGCATACGCGAAATTATCATAACTACACTCGAATGCTCACACACACACACATAGTCAAAAACATAGAAAAGTATTTGGTATTTCGATTTTTTTTTTATTATCAGAATGCTCCGACTCCAAAAACCCAAGTCCACTTCAGTCTATTAATAATATATTTTAAATAAACGGGAGTTAGACGAGCAATTCTGCAAATGAAAGGAAAAGTCGACAGGTATAATCCGTGCCTATAAAAAATTCGCGTACGTTTTCAATTCGTCAGATTTAGCGAATCTATTGAAAGCAATTTTTACTTGACGTGCCTCGAATGTATGTGTGTAGGTGATTAAAAAAAAGTACTAATGAACAACGTACTAGTGCTAGAACTAAGCTCTGAAAATTTGAAGCAATTTCCGTTCCTTTTACGTTACTGAATTCAATTGATTACAATAATTGTCAATTTATTCACAACGGGAGTTAATATTCTTTAAACTTTTAATTCAATTATTAAATATAAAAAACAGACTGGAAATGAATTTATTTTTATTACAAGGAAATTTTAAATTAACTATTGGAATATTTAAAATATATTTATTATTAAAATGTTAATTTTCCGAAGTCAATTGTTGTTTTTATATCTTTAATAGATTATGCTTCAGTTTAAAGAATATTGTTTGAAATGAAATTGTTTCACAAATATTGAAATTCTTTAAAGTTTTCAATAAAATATGTTCTTAATCACAGTTAGTTATTAATTTTCTCTCAGAATTGTCGGCTTTCTAGCACTGAATACTGTCAGAATGTTTCAAAAGTATATTTTATAAAGTTTTCCGAGGGTGGGTAGTCCGGGGCGTATAGCACAAATTATAAAATAATAGGCGAACGCTATTTTTCAAATACATTTTTCGTTTTATATTGTATGGAAGGCGGGTGTCGCGGAGGAGGCGAGGGAGTTAGAATAAAGAGAAGCGCAATTGAATTTTTAATATTTTATGAGTAGGGACGGCTGAGCGCGGGGCTCGAAGCACTTTTAATGGGGTTGCAACGGAACGCGCCCGCGACCGCCCGCGACCTCCCGCGACCGCCCGTGCCTCCGCCGCCGCTCCTAATTATTATAACATATTCACAGTCAGTGCACTCTAAGATGCTCACTCACATATTTAAGAGGCTTGCATTGATATCGAGCCTACTTGTCTCGATCGGTCTCATCAATGGCCGCGTATAGAAAGAGTTAAATCAAATAGACCTGTTACAAATGGAAAGAAGAGTCTTTTTGATTTTAGGGACAGGTTTTTCGCATTTAAATTTCTAAACACTTGCAATACGAAATTGAAGCGGAAAGTCAGCCTTCAAAAGTCGGCTCAACTTTTTTAATCAAAGGTTTTTATTTCTCTATGTGTGCCCTCACGATGGCAATTTCACATTGCAACCGAAAAGTATTACGAGCAATAAATAAAAGTATATCGAGATAGACATTTAATTGGATGGCGCATACTTTAGAGCTACTAACTAGGAGAATGACCGACGAGTATGGAAGGGAATTCAAGTTAATATTTGAAAAATTATGTCCATGGGCAGAGCGACGAGACTGTATCCCAGAGGTCGCCGGTTCGAGTCCCGCCCTTGTTAATGAAGAATATTTAAATAATGTCATCAAACAAAATTATTGTTCTCGTATCGTATAGAGAAAATACGGCTGTATTAATTACACTGAGTTTTATCAAATTATGCGCAGTAACAAGTCGTCGGTTGTAATATTATAACATATTCTCCAGACTATACACAGAGCATAGTCCGTGTACAGTCTCCATAGTTTCATCAACGACCCCGGCCTCGTCGATGTCAATTATAAAAATATTTAAAATATAGATTGTTGTATAATAAATAACAATTATAAGTTCAATAAAACCCATCGTATTTATTAGCTTGGATATTCAAGTGCTTAAATGTTGACATTTCTAAAAAAGTGGTAATATTGTCTTATTAATAGCTTATTTTTAACGTTTTGTCTGATCATCTATATAACAACTGTTGCCACCTTGTTTGACTGCGGTGTCTGTATATGGATGTGTGTTGACAGTCGTAAGTATTGTAATTAGTTTTATGGCGCTTCATGTTGTCTGTCTGTGCGGACGGAATGCGAGTTATAAAAATTAAAAGGGTGTTTTTTTTACTATATGACAATGAATGCTGAAAACAAATACCGCCGTCACGTATGACACGGCTGATATAAGAGGTATGTAATAATTACGTCAGAAGGTCATTTAATTGTAACCGGATGTTGATCGACGAAATAGCAGCATGTGCAAAAATGTATTGTGAATTTCCAATGCTTTTTATACTACAAAGGGTAAGTGTCAAAGCAAATTTCTGACCTACTTTGTTCACAAAAGAATTTTTTACCTCCGAACTGAAAAGTCGTTCCGAGTAAAATTGATTTTGATGCTTACACGGGATTTTGTTCGTAAAATCCCACCAGCGCCGCCCCCGGATGCAGAACGGTATAGAGATGCACTCCATTACGAAGTTTTATATCGATAAAAAATACAAACTAATACCTTTTGTTTGAACGGAATTCATAACCAAATACAATTCTCTTTCATATATAAAATTAATGAAAAATACTATTGACTTAGTTGTCAATTCTTAGAAATCATATTACCGTCAGAGTTCGTCATAACATTGTATCGCCATTGAAGACAGCGATGAAATGTATTCATTTAGCCGGTGTCGTATCGCCGGTCTCATTCACCACTAATAGTTTTGATACTCGATCGCGATATCCTGCTATTATATCATGTTTACTTTTTACTTTAAACACAATATAATGTACATTAACCGTGTCTTCCGTGCAATGCGATTCATAGCTGTGAGGAATGTTCTAGAGAATAAAATCAAAATATACTTCTAAATTATATATGACAAATATTTATCAACTCTATTATATTGAATTATATTTTATAGAAGTTATTATAAATGCAATTATTTCACTCTTAAATGTTAGACAGTGGTTTTGGTTTTAACTAAGCTAAAAATAAAGTTAAACGAAGAGTTAAAAATCGTCTGTCTGTTAGAGAATGGTTAATGGTCGTCCGATGTTTTAATCTGACCTTTATTTAAAGCTAAGATTTCTCAACCAATTGAATTTATCGATTTTTCACAGGTCTACTGAAAGAATAATTGAGTGGAAAGAGTATCTAAAAATGTATGAAAAGAAATAGTAAGAAAGAAAAAATATATCTTAACAAGAAAACAAACACAAACATTTGATTGAGAAATTCTTGAGAAGCCCTCGTTCTGGACCATGCTTCATTACTCATAGTAGCTCTATCAACCCAGTGAAATGGTAATTCACACTTTGATCATCAACATTAATGACTAAGACATACATACTCATTACAAATAATCAAACTAAATCAAAATAAGCGATTATTCATTTCATATAAAATATAAAAGATTCAACTGCAAATTCACCGCGCGAGCTGTAAAATATCAACGGTAATAAAACCAGTGTAAGGGAGTCGTGTGCGTTTCACCGGCTGGGTGATCTTTATATACTTATCTCAATTAATTTTTCATTGTTCTAACTCCATTTAAAAAGTGGGTCGTTATTTCCACATTCATTAATTGTAGCTGTCTGTTCGTCCATGAGAAGGTTGCAAGGTAAACGGGTCAGGCCTGTCGTCTGGGAGTCTGACCCACATAGCCACAATGAGCTTCCGTAAACCACCACGCAATTAAGCGAAACACCAGACATAAAATATTACCGAAACAAAAGGGGGCCCCCACCCCCCGCAGCTACAATTTATCATAGCAAATAAAAATACGGCGAATTAAAAAGAAAAGGACGAAGAAAGCGAAGCGAGAGGGAGCGACAATCGTTTCGAAGCCGAACGTCCAAAATATAATGCCGTTTATTTTTTTATGGCCGGCCAGGGCGAGAGCTTCGGAGGGGTGTTTTCACAAAATCGATACATGAACGTGACCAATTAAAAAACGTACCGCTAGTTCGATTAATGTTTGACATTTTTGAATTACTTATTTATCTAATAATTTGTCTAAGCGCCGGTGACGCCCCGTATAATAACTTTTTTCAATAAATAGGCCTGTATTTACTTTAAATGCTCCAGACGGAAGTTTATTTATTAAGATATCGCGGAATTACGTGTTCCAACGAACTAGTTCGTCGATGTCATATTATATTCTTACTTGTATAAAATATTCATGTAATAAACGCTATTTGGATTTAATTCGCGGGTCGGCGTTAGGTATTTTAATATTACAATACAAAACACGAGTCGTATGTAGAAACGAATTAACTTATATATTATTTAATGGAGAAATGCATATTCTTTGATTTGTTTTACGCCTATCGTAGACTTGTTACAGAATTAACAATTAAAACAGACAAAATAAGGATTAAAATATTAATGACAGTGAACATTTTTGTCGTCATCTCTTTGTGTCGCTTAAGACCGGCTGACACTTCACACGCACACACGCTGAAAGCCAATGCACTATAGTTTAGACCGGGCCCGTCTCAAGTGACTGCAAAAACTATAATGACTGGCAATAGCGAGTCTAGTGCAGGTTTAAGAGATGGAGCCGTACCGACACAAAACAACGATTTATAATAAATGTAATTATTATAAACATTAAATATTAGACGAAAAATAAGATAAAATAAGACATATCAGACTGTACATGTACTATTCATCTGCTTTATAATAGAGATCTCTTATTTTTCTCCATCAAGTGTATGAAGGATCTTCTAATGAATCTCAACTCAATCGGTTCCTCGGTTTTGAATTGGTAATCAATGTTGTCAAAGAGCCGTCATACGGCGGCTTAGCCAATTAATTATTTGCTTTTAAAACCGTCTGCCACCAATTACTTGACTCCTCCAACCAACCATTGAAAGTTTCTTCGACATCTCATTAGAGTATTACATATTTTAACTATTCCGACTCCGGTTTCAATTCACTTGCGAACATTTTTAACCCTTCTCTAATACAAGTGCGTGTTAATAAGCGCTTCAGGTTAAGAACGCACAGACGACGAATTGATTATTACTTTCACGGTAATTAAGATGATTAAAGAGCTTGTTTATCTGTCACTATTTATACTATCAGCTCTACTTGTGTCCTATAGCTATATTTATTTATTGAACGACTCACATTTTGACTTTGTTTTGTCATTTTTATATCATTCATTTTTCAGTTCATTTAAATCTTTCATAAATGTATAAACATATTATCTAACGGCGAGATACAATAAATATATAATATTGCTTCCAATAATAATAAAAAACACATTTAATAGATAAACAAGAGATCTAATTAAATGTTATACTCATACATAAATATCTAGTATTAACAAATCACGAACCCTAATTGGACAGTGAGGGGAAAAAAACGGAGAAAAAAATGTAACAAGTTCAAATTGGGTTGTATAAATAATGAATAACCTCTTACTTAGAAATTCACAAGAAAACTATTGTTAGTAGCACTAGGTCTACGCAATCCGATATTTAAATCGGTATAAACGTAACGAGACAGCTTTAAAGTACAATACAGTACAATACAGTAGAGTATAGTAGAGTATAGTAGAGTATAGAGCAAGCATATGGTTTTGAATGACCGATTTAAAGCATTTTCCGACTACACTTGCGGGTGTAATGCTGGCACCGAGGGGATAAAGTAATTCCCTCTAACGAGAACAATGCGTTATCACAACCAGAAGATGTACATCCCGACATCAAAGACAAACTGTTCCTTTGGTTTGTTGATGGTAATACGGTTTGATTCAACGTCTTTATTCTAACGTAAATAACTCGAATTATAAATCAATTATTATTTTATATATTTCTATTTGTCATACACCACTATGTATTTATGACTTGAAGAATTACATTTGTAATTAATGGATTGACATAAACTTAATACAATATATATATATACATATTATATAAACTATAATATATTTAACAAGTATTTTAAAGCGTCGTTTATTATTTCTTATATCCACCGTCTCTTTAATCAAGAGGCTACAAAGGAGCGAGATTATACATCGATACAATGTTTTAATACAGTCTAATATTGCAGATGTCACGCGCCGCAGAGGCCTACCGAGGCCGGTTCACCTTTGATCCCTGCACGCCGCAGCCTCTCAGAGGCTACTACTCCCATTACTGTATGCAGATTTTATACTTTGTGTCATTTTTTGTGCGAACGCCGCCCCCTCCCTCCCCCACCTTCGCGCCGCTCCCCGTGGGGGCTTTACTTAGCTGATGACTTATTAAGAGCACATTCTTCAGAGGTGTCTGCCTGTCGCGGCGGGTTTAATGACGTGGGAGGTTCGCTTGCCGATTCTCTTCGCCGCCTGTTTCGTGGCCCACTTTTATTCAAACAATACCGTGCCGTATTGAAGACTAAACCGGAGTTTTTTATTTGATCTCTGTGTACTTTTTATAAATAAGTGCAGCGTCCGGATCTTTCCTTTGTAGCTAGTTCACATTACACAAATGGTAATTATTTTCGAAAGAGAAACCTGGACAGATGTTTGATTAAAAATGTTACTGTGTCAGTTTCAATAACGCTGCATTATTGCTATTTTTTAACGTCAAGAGCAGTATTGTGATATTGTTTCGAATTTTCATTAAAAATGCTATAAAAGCTAAAAAATTCTAGCTTCAAATAAAAGTTTTTTCAATCTCATATACGTTATAAAGTTTAAGGCTGCGAGCTGTCAGTTCTAAGGAATATCAAGGTCTGACAATAGAATATTAAAAGGGCTACGCGATATACTTATATACTTATGACTTTGTAACACGCTACTATGATGCCATACAAATATAATTCCTCCCTCAAACGGGCCCTATATATTAAGACTTGGAGGTACCGGTAGATATGTTACAGATTTTTTTTTTTCCTTAGATTTAATATTTATTGGTGAAAAAAGCAACGACCACACCTACCTTAATTATGAGAGTGACCTTAACAGTCTGAAACGAATAACGTGACGAGTGCTTCAGTGATTCAGTTATCTCATAAGTTATTCCGTATTCGATCATATATATAATTAAAGCCTCGTGGTATTTACAAATTTACTAAGTTCAAGGCTAAAAAGTGAGGTGAGGTCTGGAGGCAGCCCGTCGCACCGGCCCTAGCGTTACGCCGTGATATTTAATCACTTTTGTAAATCACCACGGATCGAAACAATGGCGATTATATGACTTCAAATAAAACCATCACATCTCAGATTAACGAATGTAATACTTATGAGCGGGATCGAGCACAATGGTTAATTAAAAGCTAGCTTTTTTAGTTTTAAAACTTTGTGGGTATCGTGATTACATTTGATTATTTATATTTTTACGATGAATATTGAATTAATACGAGATATTCAGGTTTTTATACACTGTTTGTACCAATTGGAGTTATAGGCAAAATGGAATGTAAATATTTATATAAATATTGAATAATATAAAAGTACATTTGCTAACAAAGTTTTTTAAAGTAATGTTTAATAGGTTTTCTCGTCTTTCCGTTATTAACACTTAAGTTCTTAGGATACTTCGTGTCTCAGTCTCTCTTTTTAAACGTCCTGTAATACCAATTTACATTGGGTCGAATATTTTTAAGATGTAAGCTCTTATACTTCGCTAGATATATATTTTACCTCTTTACCTGCATTTACAATGATTTCACACCTTTTTAGTTCTTGTCTTAACAATATGTAAATCAAACCTGAATTTCAAGGACAATTCCATTACTCAGATATTTATTAAAAACAAAAAAAAAACAAATAAACAAAAAATCTGTTTTGAGTATTCATTGAATATTAGAAATTCAATTCTCCTATGTCCTTTGATGAAGGTACATTTTAGCGATATTACATCGCCTTTGAACGGGCTTTCCTATAATGTTTTTTTATTACGCTTGCATTGTGATTGAATTTTCCAAGAGCATTCCCAATCCATTAAGGTCGGTCTCGACAGACATAGAAGTCTCGACTTGTAATCGACTTATACTATACGGCAACGTGGAATTTAATAAAATACAACACGCAATTACAACTCAGTTAGTTTCATGTACATAGAAAAAAAAACAACTCATGTTTCACTTCTTGAGTTAAGAATTCAATGCTAGAAACTTTGAGATTCCATTTTTATAGGCTTCAAGTTTTTTTTTTATTATTAAATATACAAATTGATGAATGCTAATTGTAGACAGTATATTTTACTTTATATATATTTCCTTCATAACACATATGTACATATATAGTTTGGACTATGAATATTTCTATTTATATTAATTCTAAAGACATTTTACATACTTAAATTTTCTTATTAGTTATACCTTGTTCTAGTATTATAATGCGATATTTTTCTATCTCACCTTTTCCGTTCCAAAGAATAGTCTAATGCAATCGTCTTTCCCGACGATTTGACATCATTTAAATATTTTTAGTTCCTTCTAAATTAATTATGGAAAAGACAACCCAGTAATGAGCGCGTCCAACAAGTGTTGAGTCATACACGAACCTCACTTCTCTACACCCTTTAAACAAAGTATATATACCGGTTGACAAATAAACATCAGCCTTACCTCCTCCTACCTCCTCCTAGCCCACATAGCCCATAAAGAACACTAAACATGTACGACAACACCTCCAGTTGTGGACAACATCGTAATTACACTATCGAGTAAAGCAATGTCTTTGAATAAGTTCACAATACTCGCGTGTGAAAAATACATTTAGTGTTTAGGTTCGCGTTGTTCCACTTGTATCGGCCGGGTTTGATTTATGCACAGCTGGACGTTGAAAAACTATCGTTGCGGAGTTGTGTTTTTTTCTCAGCAGACGTCATTTGCGAAGCGCTGGCAGGGTGACAATTTTAAATCCTTCCAAAGCGTGTCTTTGACTCCTACTAACCGTGTTACTCAGTCGACGGATATATCAATAACTGTGCTCTAACAATATATTTACCAAAAAATGTTTCTCTATAGAATAATATTTCCATGACCTGTTTTTATAAACACTGTCGGAACAGGTCATTAGATCGTTACGAGACCGCGGTGTAATAGTGCAGTCATAAACGCTTACCGAAATTACATTGATAGTCTAGTATCGTAATAGGCAAGTCATTGGTAAACGAGCTGTGTGCATGCAATCTTTAATAGCGTAAATGGGCTTGGCGATCTTCGGCCAGTGATAGTAACTTTCAGTGGACCCCCGACCGCAGGATTCCATCCAAGTGTTACTCTTTTGTTACTTAATAGACGTGTATCAGAGGATTTGGCGTTCGCCAGCGAGCTGCATCCCTCCTTCCGTCCCCTTGTGGCGCATCCCCACACTTTTTTGTATTTGTGTTGGCTTACTTTTTCTATATGAAGGTCCACTCACTTATTCATGCGAGCGGGATTGTAGTTTTTTCTACTTTTTTCATGCGCCGTATATAGATATTTTGGCTACCTCCTATTTTTCCCCGGACTATAAAACTCGACCGGGTCGTGTACTTTTTTCGCGGTGCCCCTACTGGGGCGTTAGGGGGGGAGAGGGGGAGAGGGCAGCGAAGGGTGTTCGCAGTTAGGGAATTATTCATTGCCTACCCGCGCCGAACGAACTTCCCGTTATTTCTGTTTGTTATGAATTATGTCCAATGACTTTTCCAACGCCCGGCTTTCTTTTCCTTTTCGCTAATTACTTTTTCTATAGAAACTATAAATCTTTTGTCGTTCCCCTAATCGAATTTCTTCATACCTGGATCCCTCGCTATTGTAGGTATACGGATTCGAAACGACTTCCAAATCAAATAATACAATAGTACATAGTACAAATAGTAATAAATTAGTTTCATAAATATAAAATCTTGATTTTATTGTTTTTCCGTCTGTCCAGCTTTCAAATGTGGTACAAGTAGCTTGTACGCCGGGCCAGGAGCAATTATACCATCATATGCATGGATATCCAGAACAATACGCGGCCAGGTTCGGTTATCGTGAACTATTGCTTCCATGCAATTAATAATACGTTACATTATGCCCGAAATTTGCAATCAACATTGAGCAAGCAATTCTACGGCGTAGCTGCTCTACGGCGACTGTCTACGAAGCGATGACATGACGTAGATCGACGGTAGTAAATAGGAACGAGGCGGTCTGTGTCAACGGTCTCCTTCTAACTGTACTTCTAACTATAATAGTAACAAAAGAATCTAATTCTTACTCTGTTGCCTATTAAAATATGTAGAAGAGCTCGCTCCGACCCGCGGTACAAATTTGAATTTCATGTGTATGTTTCGCCTATTACGGATGCACTCATTAATATCTTAAGTGATGTGTGGCGCGCCTCAACACGCGATTGTGAACTTTAACACGCTATATATATAATTCTTTATCCTTCATCAATGAATACCCGTCTCCGTTTATACAAAGTACGCGTTAAGATTATGTCGAATGAAAAATGTTGCAAATTGTATGATACTTTCATGAAAAAACGTTATCATTACTAGATCTGTGTGATATCGTTTAACATGTAAATCTTGTGAGGGTGTGGACTGTGTAGTGCTGCTGAAGTGCTGCTGAGGTGCTGCTGAGGTTTCGTTAAACAGGTTTCGCTGTTTATGCAATCATATCAAAATCAGTTTCCAGCTATGACGTACATTTATGTATTTTATGATGCAAATTTAACATGCTACTGCAATTATAAATATGAAACGAATATTAGTATTTAATTTAGTCCTATAATTACTGTCACTTGCATGACCAGTTTTCAAAGACGCTTGGTAGTCGAGTACAGTCCCGGAGGTTAAACAGTTCCATTCGGTCGTTCATGAGTGAATGTTTATTATAGCGAGCGAATATTGCGATGTGATGCCCTTTCACGAAAAAGGGATAGTGTGTTTGTCCCATTCGTTCACGGCGTTGACGAGACGAGCACAGGGCCGACCCTGCATTTTATATTTTATACTATTTTATGTCATTTCATTGAAAACATTTTAACGATTACATAACCTCTAAACTAATATCCAAACATGTATACGTTAAATGTTGGCCGAAATACTTCAATTTAAAAATATTCATGTTATTGTAAAAGGTGAACGCAATCATAACGAGAAACGGAATTTCTACTTTTTGTTTGGTAGAGTTCATATTGTAGATACTTTAGATATATTTGAAGTATCTTCAATTAATAAAGCCCGTGATTTCGCTTATTTATAGTTACTTTAAAAGATGTAGTAAATAATAAAGCATCGTATAATGTTTACATAAGCCACGGCGGCAGCTGGCAATGTTTCAATTTATTTGCGCCCTAACCCACTTCTCCAAATATGAAAAAGTAACAGGAATGAATTCGATTCTGTGATTTAAATTTTAGAAAGCTTTCTATTTTTAATTGAATTTTCCGGAAAACAAATAAAATAATCTTAAGTGCGAGGTCAGTGCTCCTGCACGGCTCTTATTGCAATAATAGTGCTTGTAGGTGAAGTAATTCATGATTGTTGGTAATTAATGTGTGGCATGAGTGCAGCCCTGTGCGTCTTGGAGGCAGCCCTCACATTAATAGAGGTATGGTACAAGCTCCTCTGATGTTCTGACAAAGGGTGCGCGAGACGACTATTTTTATTAAAACCTACGGCAAAGGCACACTTTTTTTAATAACTTATGTACGTAGGTGCGGGTCGAGCCATTTGAATTGCACTCCTGGTGCCGTTTGCGCTCGCGCGCGGTTTTTTTTTTTGAGAAAATTGTGGAGTGCGACCCTTTGTGAGCCCGGGCTTTACCGCCTTGAGTCGCGGGCTCGTATCAAAATGTTTTCCTTTTAACCCGCCCGTGTCTATGCGCGTCACGTTCGCATCGATTTTTATTCAAATTGTTTTATTTATTTGTGACGAACATTTACGTAATAGATTCTCCGTTTCCATTCGCTTAAGTAAATATTGAAGATGCTTTTTGAACGCAAATGGCCGATTCGAATATGAAATGAGTTATGCCTGTCGGGAGACAAAAATCTCTTAAACAATATCGAGAATGGGCTCCATATTTTATATGGATAAAGAAAATAAAGATATTCATACTCTGTAAATATATTTAAATGCGATGCAATAAATATATCAGGACGTTCTTCTCAAACCGAGCAGATGATATTACGACAACAACTAATTCTAAACCACGACAAAAACAAGAGTAAAAATTTGGATAAAAGAGATGAGACGTCCTTTTTAAGATTAAAGTATTCATGAGACCGCGCGGCACACACGCACACATACACACACACCTGCAACTATCTCACAAAATGAAACGTCAGCAGCGAACCTAGACGAAAGACGCTCGGAATTAAAAGGAATCAAATATGAATGGTGTATGCATGAAGCATGAATAAGTCGGGGCGCTCTTGGCAGCCCGGCGCGCCGCCCCAACAACTAAAACAGATACATTAATAATGCGTTTGCTTACAATGCGCTTTAAATGTAGATCCTGAGGGCGTTCCTCTCGAGGCCCTCTCGCTCGCACGTCGGCGCCGGCTCATGCAAAATGCACGCCAACGCGACTAATGCTTCCCTCTCAAGATAATACCCCTACGCCTTTGCCCTAATAGAGCCCATATTGATGGTCACTCGTGTCTGCGATCCGATGGATGGATGGACAGATCAGATACAGACTTGGATCCCTCTAATAACAATAAGTGTACGTATAAGCAGAGAATTCATATAAAATAACATTACATAAATAATTTTCGTATCGGAATATTTGAATGTATGACTATCTCCTTTATATGCATTATGTATAGTCAATATTGCCGAGACTGGGAAATGTGAGTTTGAATAAACCATTAGATGTGGCGCGTTTTACTAAATTATGCATTAGTTTTGTGTAAGTTAGCCACCTTCAGTGGTCGTCACTAAGTACGGGCCATTGTTTTATTTAATAACTTCTCGGATACACAGGCTTGCTTTACAAACTTTACTGTTTCACCAGTATTTGTGTAGCCCCGTACGGAACGATACATTTTAATTTTAATGAGCCGGACGACTCTTGTTTGCGTCCTTTAATTTGACTTTGCGCGTGGGCGTTTTTTACCCCAAAACAAGTGCTAATATTTACATTACAAATAACGGCTTTTGTAATTGTTTCTTAAAAAAACTAACATGAATTATTCCATTGCTGTATGTCTGTTATTACACAGGTAATCGGTTTAAAACTATTAATATGTTTCTTGAGTATAAATAGTTTGAAGTTCCATTATCGTCTCTCAAGAATGCGCTTGAGACGTCCTAAAATAGAGAAAGATCTAATGTTACCGGCAGTGTCTCCTCTCAAATTATCACACACGTTTGATGTTCCTTATTAAAACAGTTAGTGGTCCATTGTACTAAATGCGGTATTCACTATTTTCGTCTTTTAACTCTTTGTGTGACCGCTAAGTGGTGTTGTCTTTACATCACCGACTTAATACATATATATTTACATTTATAATTAATGAATAAACTATGCTAATTATTTTAATATTATAATGAGATAAAAGTATTATAAAGTGACTTTTAAGTGACTTGAATAATGCACTAGTTTAGCTGCTCTTAGATCAAACCCGTTCATCTATCTGTTTTCTATGCAGATAGGTAATCTCTGAGCGTACTTCTCCTGATGGAGCCATTTTTAGTTTGATCGAGGCTACTTACGGTCATCGAGTAACTTTTATCATTTGCATATTTTTTGCCTCAAGCCTTACACATGTACGAGTATTGGAGGTCTAGAAGAAACTATCAGAGGTCCCGATCGACATTTATCACTATTATTATGATAATTTATTGTTCGCTTTTTTATAATACAATTTAAATGTAAATTGTAAGAGACAAAAAGCCCTCACAAAACCCGAATGGAGCTCATGTAATTGGACAGACAAGTGGACACAGAAATTATATTTTTTTGCAAATAAACAGTAGAAGTGTCATAATGGTGAAGAATCACGTATTCCTCCATCAGTCCTTGAACACACCGGGAAGCAATCAAGGCATCGGATCCGCTTTGAAATTGGAATCATAGCGACATAGACGTAACAAGTTTCTTTCAATTCTGATGATAACACGACGGTAACGAAGTTTAGCTTTTAATTCCACGCCCGGTACCCGGCCCGGCCGTGTTAATTGATCTCAGCCGTTTTCTATTCGTTTCGGGGAGCCGATTGTGCGACTCCACCTCGTCCGCTGACATTTACTCTAAACTATGAGCACCTATCGCAATCTCCTGATTCACTGACTTCAAACTGACGATATATACATTCATCGGGAATTGATTCCAACTGAAGCTATTTTATCATATTGACGAATTCGAGTGCTTTTATATTTTGCAGTCAACCGCATCGCTACTATCACGTAAAACTGTTAGTTTGAAAGATTTTAAAGGACGGGCCTAAAATAATTTGACTTCTACAATGAAAAATAAAAACTATCTTATTTTTAAGCAGTCGATTTGTATGAATACTCCGGAACTCTAGCTTGAATATATCTAGAATGTAAATTCTTAAAAGCCACTTAATATTTCGTTGAGGGACGTCCAATATTTGAATACTGTTTGAATATTGTAATGCTTTATTTATATATGAAGTATCTCTTACATTTCACTCCTCCACGAACGTATACTGAATATACTATATAAAGATCGGAATACATCGATTCAATAAAGGGATATTTGACTAACTCGTAGCCGTAGAGTAGTCGATTTAGATTAACACAAATTAATAAACAAATTGTTGTTCAAAATACTGAGTAACGAATTGTTTTAAAACGTTGCTATCTATTTAAAAGTGTGTAATGTCGGTGTTTGCGTTTGCTTTTCGATTGTCACCTCTGTAGGTCGTTTGTATTGGTCAGATCGTAGGTTGTCAATATATACTAGTCGCGTGCGAGATTAGTCTTTTTTCCAATCTCTACCAAAGGAGAACGGCAACGAGTTGGCTTGTATTGGATTTCAAATTCGTTATTACAAGAGACGTTTTTACTCGGATGCGAGATTTTTTCCGTTAAAAATTCTTTTTCGTCTTTTGTTAGCGTTCTCGACGTCCGTTAAGTTTTATGACTATACAATAATGCTGTTCCGTTAGAGTTTCTGACGTCTATCTGCATGTATTAGTTCTTCAATAGTAAGCCGTCCTCTGCCATCCATTTTCACAGTTATCCAAAGTCGAATATTCCTTATATTTTACATACTTTTTCGTTGATTTTTAATTCTACATTTTTGTTGAGTGTAATAAAGAATTTTATTATTATTATTCTTTTTACAACTATTTTTAAGTGTTCTTCCTATTCGTTATAAAGGAACATTGTTTATCAACTTTAATCAGTAAAAGCGGCTCCATATTATATAGACACCAACCCAGGTACTAACTCGTAAAGTAAAGTGTACAATTTAAAAATCACATCCACTTCCTAAAACAGAATACAGTGCGGGTTGAAATAAATTATTTGACACTAAAACAAAACGGTGAAATATGCAAAAGTCGTCCCGATGCAAAGTTACGCTGCTGCGAATGAAAAAAGCACCCCACGACCCGGGGGGTGCGAAACTAGCCGTTTTTGGTACTCTTGACGTGCATAAATTTAACTGGTGCTGTCGTGCTGTAGATTGAGATGTCATTCGATTTGTAAGCTATAGTAGATTTAGACGACTGACCTGGCGTCCAGCAGCCCCCATTTCATGACGACACCACTTGGGTAGTTAGGTATCGACCATTTAATTTAGGTTACACGACTATAATACATAATATTTCTACATACATATAGTTTGTCCGTATGTCGGTACATCTAGATTATTGTACCGACGATATTCAGCTCTGTTCTATCATAGGTTGTCTCGAATGATTCCACTTCAGCGCTTCTCAATGCTTCTGTAACTAACAGGAGACAGTCAGAGTAACATTGAATACACTTAAGATAATTTAATCAAGTAATTAACTGCACGACATTTAGTATACGTGTGATCATAATTATAGCTTACAGACTAAAAACAGTCTTGAATTGTTATTATACTATATTGTATTGAACTGTATTAAAACAATTACAGAAGTTGTCGGCTGTAACCGTTGGTATAAATGTATAAAGTCTAACCTCTATGGCGTGTGGTTACCAACATTCCCGTTGCACGCTTAAATTCCTATTTTCGAGTAATTCCAGATTAGAGCATTTAATAGCTCTTTAAACGCGTAATTATTTCCATAATGATATTATTTTAGAGAAAACAATACGCCTACATTGGAATATGTTCCGCCATCGCCTGGGCTGCTGGTTTAAATTATTTCAAACAACAATTTTCGCACTTGAAGTTGGAGAGTTTGACTCAATATTCGTTTAGGTGAGAACACTTTTTCCGCGCTAGCTACGGTTCCGCGGCGCTGTCGCTGTTATACATATTGAATATCACAATTGGGCGCGAAACGTAAAGGCCGTTAATCTTCGAATGTGTTCACTTTATATTATTGAAACAAATAAACGTTGTAAATAAAGTACGATAAATTTAAGCCTCGACGCTGCATAATTTATCGAGAATAATTTCATTTCGATCAAACCGGCATCGGGCGCAAACGCAGCTTCTCGTTTTTATTACATATTAAAAGAGGGATGCCATTAATAAAAATGCTGCTACCGATTAGCGGACGATTAAAGCAGCGTACTTATTTAATGATAAAAAGAACAGTCGGTGCGAATTTCGACGCGTTCGAGTTATCTTTAATTTGTAAACCAATAAATGTAAATACATCACCGTACTCGGTCATTGGAATCCTCTGTTCAATTAAATTTTTCGCTGCCAAACTAATTTGTGAACTATACCGACCGCTGTTCGGTTTCCGTTCGTTCGTACGGTAATTATATTGTATAGGAATGTTTTTCGCGGGGAAATTTAACGTGTTGAGCGCAGGTCAATATTTGATCCGTATGTGTTGGACGCGGAGTCGGGCCACTTTTGGATCTGAGTATTGTTTAAATATGATTTAAATCATTCCACAAACATTGTATCCTTGCTTGTCACCGTGCCAGCCAAATGGTTTGGATTTATATATTATTCGTAATATTACATCTATTATTATTATTATTTATTAACACGGTACAAACTCTTATCTCTATAAATTACATTCAGCAGACCTGCGGTCGGAGAGATTTAAATTAATAAAACAGACTTGGTGAGCGGAATAAAGTAAATATGATTAATAATATTAAATAAACAACATATAACACAGATATATATATATATATATGTATAAACGAAATTTACATATACTTATACTGTGTGGAACATTTTTTAAAGGAATCATATAAAGGTTGTTCGAATTTTAAAATACCATTCGAAAATGGAATAAGAATATGACAGTCACTCTAAAACATTTACTGGCAGTTGGGACTTTATTTCCGGCAACTTTATTATATGCAACGTATTGTCAACATCAAGTAACACGGTGACGAACAACACTATACACTACACTATGCACTATACACTATACACTACGCACTATACACTACAACACTACACAGCCGACGGAGTGGCGGGTGAAATATTGTCACAATCAAAAAGATGCATACGTTTTTTACCGAATAGATTTTATTTTATCACTCGCCTAGTTAAACGCACAAACTGACAGATTACATTCGATCAACTAATTAAATTCGATATCAAATTGTTTAGATTTTTATTTAGTTTGCTTTGTTTTTAAACAATTTTAATCCATTAGTTGATGACTGTCGCGTTTAAAAACATCGACTTTTTAACATACTGAAGTAAAATTATTTTATTAAATTAAAGTTCATTCATTTACGTAATTAAATGATAATTTAAAGAAATATTCATTCACTTTTGAATTATACTCATATGGAATGAATTTTAATTATTTTTCAATTACGTTCCATTTAGTGCATTTTTGTTAAGATATTATTTTAAAACTAGGTACATGCTTTGTCAAATACTCGATCTTAAATTGTAAAATGTGTCTCATGTGGTAACGAGAGCACCTCACTAGATATCACACTTAATACACGCTTGTCGATTAGCAAATTCAATTAACTAATTAACTATCAAATAGTTAACATACATTAGTATTTACTTAGGAATAATAATTCATATATAAATATAATAAAATCGATATTTATTTCATTATAGGGTTGGATAAAACAATGTCTGAAAGTAATTCCGTAAGCACGTTGTCAAAAATTATTATAACACTCCACTAATGGTATTTTTGATTTACTTTTTTTTTTATATTTTTGTTTTATTTGAAAAAAATATAACATTTAATAGGACGGTGATATGTATATATACTATTATTTAGTTATTCTGTATCATTATATTAGTACCAACAACGGCTGGAGTTAAAAACCTTAAACCTTGAATGTTGGTTCCTATTTGGACGTTGGCACTTACTGACATAAGCTTTATGGAAATTCCGTCCCAAAGGAGTTTAATAAAGCGATGAAAAATTGTATAGAAATAATATTCAAAGTAAGGAAGAAAATATTATATATTACTTGTCCTTGAGTTGCGCTCTTCAGCTAGACATTTACATTTTGATATGTTCCGAAGTTCGTTTATACCGTCTACGCATTTTTAATACTTTTAATTTTTTTCCTATAACTCAATTAACTCGAGGTTACACGTAAACTGGCGCCTTAAATGAATACGAATGAAGTTTATTTTGAATTAGAGTTTATAAACTGAGTTATGGGTTTACAAATAGAGTTAAAATGTATAAATTTCGAACATTATCAAAGACGCAGTAATGAATGAAGCCACGTGGAACTGAAAACAATTCAGCCGCGTAAGTAATATGGATTTATTATATTATTAAAATTTCCAAAGGTTTACCAGATTGTATAATATTACCACACCAACCATACCAACTTTGGCTCGAGTACATACGGAGATAAATATTAAAAAATCAACACAACATTTAATAACAAATATTTTGACATAAACTGTTTTAAATATGGATAATAAAACGCAGCGGAGGTGTAAATGGCCACGTGAAGCGCTGGACGCTCATCCGACTGAGATTTCTGATATCGCGTGAAATATTGATACAGCATTTAGTTATTTGTTTGTGAACGGAATATTCATTATTACATTACAGTCTGGCTAAATATTAGCTAAATCACATAAATAAAATGTATATCGAAATATATAAACTGTTTGGGATCGACTAAATATGTATTTACGGTACTTATTTCTAATGGAAGCCATCAAATATATGGCTTGAACATATTTATGTGTTGGGTTTTATTACCTCACCAAAGAAAATAAATGCTCAGCTGCTATGTGACTTCTTGAGCATTTATTTCCCTAGCTCGTATTTTATTAACTTTTCTCATAACTGTATTAAATATGGCCTGTATCTTGTAACTTATATTTTGTGGAATTAAGCCCAAAAGTCTTGAGCAGGATATACCGGGATAAGAAATAAATATATATTTCGTTTAGTATAGCGATATTCTCCAAAATAATCTTTACTGAACTTCCTTCGACCTCTCTATAACAGAAACTCTGGTTATTGTAGAGTTGAGATTGTATGAGTACACATGGCGTCAGTCAGAATCATTTCGTATCCATTTTTTTTTGTACCAGAGTACGAAATCCAATATTTTTGAAAGTGGTATGTCCCGTTTTAATAACAGGATAGCTCGGTGGAGGACAAACATTGGACGGAATTTAGCGGGACTAAAAGGCGGATCAAAATAAACTAAGGTCTAATATACACTGTCAACTACAAACATATATTGAACTATTTTATTATAATTTTTATTTTTTAGCCCATTCTAACTAAAAGTATAATGAGACACGTCTTAAATCTTTTAAATATGTAACTTAAACTTGACCGTCATAAGCCTTACCAACATTATTTATATAATTTATAAGTAATTTTATAAATAGGCCAACAAATCACTTACAATTGCAATTAAGATTCAAAGCTTTTAAAAGTAAAGGGTCCATGTGTTTGTCACGTGGACACCGGCAGTGGACAATGGGCCTAACAGTGGTAGCGCAATAATTGGGCCTGCCAATTAACACCGTAGCGGCAGTGAGTCGGTATAATCCGAGTTAGTTTTTAACCACAAACCTGCCCGCGGCTATCGGATCGTGTCAGCTTATGGACTAAAAGCCGTGAGGGAACATTTGATTTGAATAGCTTTTTACGGTTTTTTGACTTTGAAACACGTGTGGACGACACCAAAGCCTGTCTTGGTCTCTTTTAGCCAAAATATAATAATAGTTCTATATTGCATATTGATAATATTTTTAATAACAATAAGTTAATATCGATCTCGTTGTGAAGTCCATCAATCTGTCAGACCTATTTGAAGACAAATGAAATACAATTTCACGGCACGGTGTAGGTATGAAGGGTGCGGTCGAGCGTCCGTTCGAATCTGATATATTGTCATTAATAAATTAATTCTCACACCAATTAGTGGATATTTTAATTAATATAAGAATTATTGTTAATGATTCTAAATTTACTTGATGTTTGAATGTTTTATATAAAATAATATTTTAATGCGATGATGTTTGTAAATGTATACAGATGGTAAACAACGGTGACTCAAGTCGAAGAATGATTGATAATCGCTTACCGATATTTTGTATTTTCTCTATACACTGCTTAAACTTGTGTTAAATTTGTTCAGGTAACCGTAATATTAAATAATAATCGATAATTCTATCAGTAGATTCTAAGAAGAATCGATAACATCTAAGTAACTGGTTCATCCTTTCTAGTTCCGTGGAAAAACCTGGATAGAATTTAACCAGCAGCCTGTGGATGTATTCGGGGTCAAATACATTAAATCTAAAGATAATATACCTGAGTAAGAGTTAACTTAGTATAAATATTCGCTGCCTTGGTTCTTTGTAAACGTAAAATATAATAAATTTTCTACGTAATGAATATACTAATTACCGGCACAATATTATACCAACCACAATATATATATATATATTATATTTACCAGAGATATTAATGTCAAGATAAATTATAATAAATTTAAACATAAAATTATTTAAAACGACGCCGCAAAAACAAATTATACAAAAACATTATGATTCGGAATAAAGATAACAGAAATTACAGTAATTAGATAAAAATATTAGTAATAAAGAATGCTTGTCGGAAATGTATTACAATGACAGTTGAATGATGAGGTTTTTTTTCTCGGTCCGGAGGGAATGACGCTTCATTCCAAAAAGATCGGAGTGAACGAAACCAAAGGTGTAATGTGATTGAGCACGAATGCATACTAACTTTTTGCGCAATTATTTTTTCTATCTATCAAATGAAAATAATCCTTATATCCTATTAATTTAGATTTAAAAACGGTCGGAGACGAGCCGGCTAGGAAACAATGCATTAAATAGCAACCGAGACAGGAATAAAATGTAACTTAATATGTGATAAAAGATATTTGCATACATTGTCTGCTTTATAATTAGTCTTTTTATGTACCTCCGTTATTATGATAACGTACTTAATAGACTCTTATTTATTTTGACTAACAATAAAACAGAGAATATCTATTATATTAAAATACATTCACTAACAATAATATCGATTGTCAAAGCAGTAATGGCATTTACACCTTTGATAGTAAATAGCTCTTTTCTGTTTTATACAGCATGTTGTTTTAAGTTTTTCGCTCGTTGTTTCTTGGAATAATTAATGTTATTTCTCGTGTCGTTTCCATTATCTATAGGATAGAGGACGTTGACCCAAATAACGAAGAAAATATACCAAATACATTAGCATGTCATGTGTTATTCATATATTTCTAAATACGTGAATTTAGGGCGCTCGTTGCAAAACTCTTTGCGTAACTCACAAGGAGTAGGTTCTTTTCAACACGTTGTAGATATTTTTGATCTCAATTTCACAAATTTAACTTTGTAATTTCAGATTTATTTACATTTTATTTTTTACAACTAACGAATTTATCAAAAAATATCTTACATACTATATAATAAAAAATCAAAAATACCACTTTCAAGTCGATCGCATGATTATGTGTGTGTGTGTGTGTGTGTCAGTGTGTTTTTAATATACTTTTAGTTTTATATGTGTTGTGATTTTACGTGAATCAAATATTAAAGCGGAGGCCGGGGGATGTAAAAAAACGAAATGCAATAAGTTATCTTTAGCTCTGCAGGGCGTGCACTTTGCTGTTATTAAATATTAAATTACACATTCAAGTGGGCATCGTTGCATGAATAAAGCATTACAATAGTAATTGAATATAATGTAAAGGAATTCGGTTCATAAATAAATAAAGAAAACAAGCTAGGAACTGCTTACAGTCATGCCAAGACACTTATGGCGGTCGTGGTATTCGCAGAAAGAACGAAGGGGAGACCTGTGAAGGCACCCGAACATAATTGCCCGTGTTTTACATCTTGATAGTGAGGTGTCCAGTGTGCGTGATCCAGGGTGAGGGACGGTGTGCTACACAGCCGACTACCGCATATTCATGAGGACACATATGGTGTGTCGATTACTACGGCACAGCACCGTTGTCGGGACGTATTTTTATGACTCCATCAAGGGCATCACTTTTAAAATCAAGTAAACGCATGGTGTTGCCCTTAGGTAGCATTACGAAAATAGACCGTTTGTAGAAAGCCTTAGTTACACCACAGGTGTGTACGTCCTAGGGCAGAGCTAGTGCTGTATATACAAAACTTAAACTATCAAGTGTTACAATTTGTTTCCGAAGTAAGAATTATATTTCTTAGTCTAATATACGTTTGTTAGAATTCTCGCCTATGTGAATATATGATTTATCTTTTAATTTACATCCGGCTGATTTATCGAGCATTAAAATGTTAATTCTTGTATTATATTACACTTTACTGCTGTTTAATGTTTTATTTTATATAGACATGTAAGAGAAGTCTGGCGTGAAAAAAATATTTTTTTTGTCAGTAATTAAATTTAGAATTAATATAATTTATGAAAACATAGTAATATAATTATTATAAACTTATAATATTATGATAATTTATTTATAAAGATTTCCAGTTTAGAGTAATATGTCCGTGTGTAACAATAGTATATTATTTTCTTCTATCTTATATACATATTTAGTTTGATGTTGATGTTTGTATATTTATTACGAAGTCGTCAAGGCAGTCACAACTCTTAACAATACTCTCAATTGTTTTTTTATTTTCTCAAATTTCCAAACCAAAAATCTTATTAGTGTAACCAAAAAAAGCAAATGTTTACCCTCAAGATATATCTTAATAACACCATAAGTCTTATAACTGTGCAGAAAGTCTACAATGTCGTGTTCTGTTGTTTGAACGAACTATTTTAATGCCGCTAATAAGTAATATTGAATATTAGCAATCACTTCATACACAAGTTGAATGACCGAATATTTAGATCAAGTTCCTTTCTATCAAAATTCTACAAAAACAATCTTTTGTTGCTGATTTTAAATAAATATAAATTGAAAAATTAATCTATACGGGCAGGTTCGAACCCGCGACCTGACGAAAACCGTTGCGTCGCATTCTTAGCAATGGAACCGTATACTCGGTGAATTTATCGTTCTATACATATTCGTCTTTATCGGGACGGTGGTGACATCTATTAGGCTTCTTTCAAAACCCTAACCAATGTTTCTAACTTTGCAATATAGGTTAAAATGAAAGCCACAGACAACATTAATGTATGAGAATGTTTATAAACATATATAGACGTGTTTATTATTATAATAAAAATAGTCAAACTACGTTTTAATTAGATTTTGATAAAATAAAACAAACATTTCTAAATATATTGAACTATCACAAGAAATCCTTGTTAATATAGTAAACAATATCTGCTACAACGACTGTGACATAAGAAAATACAAGAAACACTGAATAAATCAATAAATATTGGAGTTACAGAGCTGACTTTTAAGTCACCGATCCCATTTCATTGTCACTCAAATACTTCTCGACATTCAACATTACCAATGCAGCATGAGGCTCCCGGGTCGCGTGATGATCCCATTTGTTTCGTATTTTTCAATATCAGCCTGAAAACCTGTAACGAGCTTTCAATTTAACTTTTGACAAGTGTTTAAGTTATTCAGGACTACACGAGATAATATAACCACGTCGATAGTATTTAACCTATTAAGTTAACTGCCCTCGAGTTGTCTTTGCAATAGTTTGAATTACAGTTTTATGATTCTTGGTAAAAATTCTACAATTTCTATGTACGCTTTAAGTGCATCCGTTTAGCAATTTGTATTCATTAAAAATTACTAAGCTTATTACATAAGTGTTTCACGAACTCTCCAGTAAGTAAAGGTGCGTTACGTTTGGGCTCAACGATCTAGAAAATTCGTTTTTTTATTAGAGACAGTAATTTAAATATTATGTTATGACAGTAGCGTGTCGCCGCTTTACTTCAAATGTGATTCGAATTTATTTTTCATCGTCCAACGTTTACATATCATTTTGCCTTCGGAAATACGTGGGGCTTTTTTCACGATAGAACTTAATTTTTTTACGGTGTACCGTTTCAGTAAATTGAATCATTTCACTCAATTTACTAAAACAATATTGTTTTTTTAATGAATTTCGTACATTCTGGTTGTTTTATAAATAACGAGCAATGAAGACTACATCACATTGACGGCTGCATGAATACTTTATATTCGTTATTATTCAGGAGTACTGTTGTTTTATAATCAAATAATACTCTGTGCCGTTTGAATCAACAAAGCTATTTTTAATCAGCGCATTTCTCCGAAGTTAAACAATCAATAAAAAAATGAAGGAGCATAAACTTTGCCAAGGAATCTGAAAATAGTAACGTGAATGGCTTTGAATGATTTGACGATTCAACTCGTAATGTTCCATCATTAAGTGTTTAGTGCTTATTTACAATCATCAAATAATAATATATCAACTTGCTTCATATATGAGCCTCGTAATGGAGGGCGGAGTCGTTCGTATTTCTCCCTTTGTTTGTTCGGGTTAAACATTTTTTCTTTAAATATCATGTTAGTGATAAATATTTGATATTTTAAAGCCATTTATCAAATACAATACATTCAATTTGAATTTTTATTTCAATTTCTCGTTCAAATAGAAATCCGGACGCGGGTCAGTTGTTAAGTAATTAATGAAACGCCTCGTAGTCGTAGTCTGCAGGAAGTCTTTGGCAGATTGGATGATATCTCAGAGGTCGCTGGTCCGAATTATGAAATTGATGATATCTTTTTAAAATTCTATATTAATTATAAAACGTAATGAACATGTCCAAACACGTTTATATATAATTTCAATAAACACCTGGCTAGCTATGGCAAGTGAAAACAATTTTAATGTAATTTATTTCATAATAATGATTCCCCATATTAAGAGATAATGAATTCTTAAAATATATATTTGTGTCGATATTAAAGAAGGCGAGTTATGTATTTTAATTATTTTAATTAACTTACAGACCTTACATTGTCCCTAATCATCTCCACTTCACCCACTTTTTACACTCGCATTATGAAAATTTACGTTACATTATTTATACAAGTATTGAATATATATTTTTAATTGCATTAATAAACTGTTGTTAAAATTGAAACAACTAACTGGTTACGAATGACCGCATAGTTATATTGTATGCGCTCTTACATTTTTAAAGTGACTCTACCGTTATATTTATAGAGTTATCTTTTTTTACAATCCATTAAAAAGCTTAAATATTAATTATCCGGTGTTAATCTTCAGTTAATTAGTATATATTTATATATATATATATATATATGAATACAATTGTAAGTATTTCTTATTGAGTGAAGATGAGTTTTGCTCCGTTTAATTGTCTTCTTGTTATTTTTAGTTTTTACTGTTTGTTAAATAAACCATACCACGGCCTCTTATATGTAACTTCTTGGAGCGGAATCGTTCTAAGAAAATAGTAATATATGATTGTTCTCAGCTATGATATTTAATTAACTAGTTTTTAGTAAGTTGCGTTCTAAACCTAACATGTTATAATTATTGCCTTATAAGATTACATATTATTTAAATAATATTAAACTCATCCGTCTGTGGCGCCGCTCGTTCTTATAATAAATATATTCACTATGATTACGTTTTTTTTTATATATATATAAAATGTTGTGTTTTGTTCCTTCGCTTCACTATATATATAAATAAACATATAAATAATGTTTATATTTCTACAATTATGTATGAATTTTAATTTGAATGTATAAATTCCAAGGTGGTTATAATTATTGCGTTGCTAATTTGTCTTTTTCCTTGTTTGGTATCAGAAGTGGTTAGTTACGAGTGAGCCCCGCGGCAGCGGAGTATGACCGCGCTATAATATTTATAAGTGTATTGTAACTTAACATATGTTATATTGTTATATTTAATAAGTATTTATTACAAAGCTTTAAACACTAAATAGCCAATATGACATTTTTCATGAAAATATTTAAGAACTGTCATATATAATGTAACTTTTTACTACGGATTTAATATATATAAATGTAGAAATCGATTTACATATTTCTTGAATTTTTTTTTATGGAGCCTTTTAGTAATTACAGTTTTTTGTTACAGGTAAGTTATATATGTGGAGCTCATTATGTTCTGAGACGCAGGCGGTGAGTCTCGATACAAAGTAATAAGAGATCAAAATAACATTTTAAAGTAGAGAAGCAAAAATCATCTAATGTAACTTTGACATGGTGAGATCAAATCTCTTCTTCGCCCATTACATCTGAATAAATACTGAGATACAGCGGCGACCAACAGCGTTGACAGCGTTCGCTCTCCATACTAGCGCATCCACAAAATCTCGACGTGCTTCTCTTCTATTTTCTAATCGAGCAGCTCTGGATCCCCAATTAGGGTACCACGTGTGAAGTAACAGGAGCCGCTCGGACAGATAAAACCCGCTCCTTTACCGAAACGATCGATCGCGGACATAAAAGGAACAATTCGAAGTGCATCGCCTTTTTTCGAAGTCGGGCGGGGTGGGAGCCATCCCCTCGCTCTCCGGAGGCGAGCTTGACGCGCCTGAAAGTGCTTTTCGGGCGGGTGACGGGGTGACGGAAAGCGTCAACGACGTAGTGTACCTACATAACTTGAATTAGCTTTGAGAGCGAACGTTTAACGCAATTTAAATGCGAGATGCTAAACTTATTCTCTGCTCGTGTGTGCGAAGAGCGACCCACTGCGCTCTGAACGAACAAGCAACATATAGTATAAAGGTTAATTAATAATATGACAAAATAATATCATATTCTATAAGAACTCAATACAGGAATGAATATAATTAGTTTACTAACGGAGGTGACTGCAGGAGGTAAGGTCACATACCCGGGGCGTCGATAGAGTTACGTGTCCTGAACCGAACTGCACAACTCGCCGTAAATGTATTAACTTCTGCTGCGACCTAACTAAAACAGTTACCTTTAATATGAACGTGGTCTTTATTCATCGGTAGATATCTAGGCGTTTATCATTTTTATTTACATTGAATATATTTTCATATACCAATAACTTAGAAACATACGAATAATAAATCCTTTATCTAAACCGTTTAGTTTACAAAGGATGAACTAATTTCATATAGATTATTTCCCAAGCGCTGTTACAAAGGTAGTAAGTACCTAAGTATAACAATTTTCTCTTTTTTTCAAAATCCGCTTATAAGCTCAGAGCACTAAGGAAAATGGAGCGGCAATATAGGTACTGTACCTTCATCATTATAATACTTTCAATAAAATGCAACTTAGATATTTCATTGTATTTGAATTCAATCAGAATATTTTAAAATTCTTTTGTTGACGATAATCCGACTTTGCGGATATAATATATTAATAGATACGTACAGCTCATAAATTTACTACCAATATTACATTTTACTTTTATCTTATATGATGCATTGACATCAGTATGTGAAATAAATTATAAAGTAATAGCACTTGTTAAGATGTTTTCTTTAACATGTATTTATATTTTATAAATGCTTACAATTATTTCAAACAAAAATAGGCTCTATGTTTGGATAAAACGGAATTAATTAAGGCGATAATTGCTAAAAGATATGTCGATAAAAATCGTAACACTTGTGTGTTACATATAAGATTATATCTCTTTCTCCTCGGTTACATATGAGCGAGACGAATGACTAATTATTTGAATGACTATTCGGGTGATATTCCAATATATTTATAGTTTCATTAGGCAGCGTAGCGGACCGCGAATGAAGGTTTTTTCATTCACTCCGCATCTCGTTCCGGATTTCTTCACATTTTTTTCTTAATTGTTGTTTTGTATAATTTGTACGGTTCTTGTTCATTATTACCAATATATCTTTACACTTCACTTGATAGCTCCCGATTTATTTTCTAAAAAAGATTTTAACTCGTATATCATTTTTATTTTCCACTTTCTTTTTGTTTTATATTAATTTATTTTACTTTGCTAAGTTTAGCTCTTTAAGCCCCACATGGAAATATAAATTCTTTTTAGAGCCTGGACTGGGAGACAACTGTCAGGAAGTCTGAAATGTGTATCTAGGTGTTTACACTTACTACAGACTTAATATTTAATAACATTCACGATACTACAGTCATTTATTCAAAATTATAAAAACCATCACAGAGATATAATTTACTTTGTCCAATTCGTAACCACAAAATAAAAATAAGCTTTGTATTTTTTTAAAGTACAATATATAATTATAAAACATTTAATGGGCTCTTTGAAGATAATTGTGATTTAAACAATTCATGACGAACGGACTGATGTTTCCTATCCTTTGCCCTTTGGAGCCCTACAAATGTCATCTTGTAAAAACAATTGACATTTACTGAAACACCCGGCCGGTAACCGTCCGCAGCTGCGCCGGAGACCCGCGTACTTTATATTTACAAATATATATTAAATAAGGGTAATAATCGATTTTGTTTAAGTTAAGTGACATCTAAAGATCTATTCGGATGGAACCACAGCCAGAACCAGTGCGATCTACGAAGAGTAATTGTTCGTCTGAGACTCTATTGTCGCAGCAACACCTAAAATATTGACATTCATTAACGGTTGATACTTTTTTAATTATAATTTTAACTAACATTGTAAAATAAACATGATTAGGAAAATAAATATATTAAAAGTTATTGTCCATCACACACATGACAAACATACAGACAAAAGTAAATAACTCTACATACTTAGGAACTTTATAATCGTATTAATTTACATTATTAATATATTATATGTATCCGTTATTATTATTTAATTCTGAAATAGTCATTGCATGAGTTCCGATTAAAAAGGGATGAAAAAATATTTTATTAATTCGGATTATGTTAACGTATTAAGAGGTAAATTTTCTATAATATATTTCTATGTATCAAGTAAATAGGTAGCTCGTCTATATAAGTCAGTTATATAAGTCACCTATCATATCATCGACACATGGCAGTTGGCGCATTCGCGAAAGAACACAAACGGGAGCTCATATTTAATAGGCTAATTCATTCACTCGTCGTTACTCAGTTAGCTGGAGGCGGATGTCTATATCCCGGTCGCGACGTCCTACTTTATCCACTTCCTTAACTAATGAAGATACGGCCACATCTTTGATGTTGACGTTTCCAACGTGGAAATGACAATTTAACACCTACACCTGTCAAAGCAATTTGTGCAAACTATGACCAGAGGTCAAAGAATAGCAAAAAACCTCATTTGAAAACATTACAGGTATCATGGATTAATAATAAAATACCATCCATTTGTAATCACAAAATATAAAATTCACGTGTCTCTTTCCTTACTACTAGAGGTGAAAATATTTTTTTTATTTTGCGCCATTATTTTGCGCCACATAAACTAAATAAAGCACGGCGATAGAACTCGCCCGAATTCTCAATTTCCCTGCAGGGTGAAAAACTACAGCCTGTAGCCAGTGGGCACTAGGCCTACCATGAACTCTTATAGCTATTTTACAATAATCTTACCCTCGAAATCTCTTAAAAGTAATATTACTCTAATAATGTTCCGATAAGAAGTTGTGATGACGTCATCCTAAATCATTAACTAGCACCATGAAGTTAGTTTTGACGTTTGATATATTAAAGTTAGATTGTTTTTATATAAAATGCTGGCATTTAAAGAGAGCATTAATTCTTTAACGTCACTGAGCAGGAACAAACCTATATTGTCTAATAGAAATCAGCGGTCCGACCATTCAATAAAGTTATATTATTTTAACATTGCGACCAAACATCTTCAAACGATGATAGTTCCTGGTATGACTGCTAAATGGTTATTGGCTGTCTTCTATCTAGCAGGTAGTACCCGCCTCGACCTTACACCCTCATTCTATACTTTATGTGTATCTAATCTAGATTGTGTTAAAATAATACAAATTAATCAACCTTTACACAGGCTATTTGTAAAGTGCCGAATAATATCTATTCCTGAAATTTCAATAGCGGCGAGGTAAAATAATATCCTCCTCATGTTTATATTACGTGATGCTTTATCATTGAAGCTGATTCGTTAAAACAATGGTGACAGTGTTTTCGTTTAAGCCTATGTTCACGGGAAATACCTTCTATTAGGGAATAAAGGTTTCAATTTGATCCAATATAATCCAGCTAACTGGATCGACCGTAACATTGAAAGGCCTTTTGTGACGTGTCTAGCCTCGATTGAAAGATTCGTTCATATAAGGACTATTGGAAGATAAATTAGACAGTATTCGGGTTATCCACTGCACTATGTGTTTTATGTACATAAATAGTATGTATATTTGTATGTATGTATATAAATAGTAATACAATATTAAAGTCTAAATATATATATATATTTAAGTAATTAATACCAAATCGATTAAATAAATTTATGACGATGACAAATATAGTATCGAGATTATAGTTGGCCACGTGTATTACAAAAGTTATATGCCAGGAAGTACGGTACTGTTCTGACCCATGGGCTAGACGCCCCATGTGACGACACTGTGACGACCCAAGATCAATGGCTTCAAATTCGTAGATGTCAATAGGAGACAGAGATAGGTATTTCCCCTTTAGCTCGCGGTCGCTTGTATCGTACGTCTCAAGGTGAATGCCCCCAGACACCCCCGCCCGCCGCGTGACCCGAACAACACTTGGGCTAGGTCAGGGTCGGAGCATCCGAGCCAGTTAACTTAAACCTCTACTTCGTCCAACCTCGCTGCCAAGCGGGGGTTATGGTATATTGGTGGCTCTCACCTCACGCAGTCGCCCGATTTTTCCGTTCGAATAGTTACCGATATATTCACTCTATTGACCCTTGGGTGAGGTCAAGGATGGGTTTTCTTGAACTCTGCTTCCTAAATTTTCTGCGCCCTAATGGCACAAAAAGTTTTGTAAGGATCATTTAAAAAACCAAGTTATAAACAAACATTAAATAATATCAATAAAGTAAGATGTTTATTTTTCCATGTCGTACGACTCCTACCACTGTAGTAGTAGTACGCTACTCGTACTTATTTCACAGATGCCAATTACTTATAACATTTTCTTTCTTATTGTAGTTTTAAGTTGTAGGTGGCTATTGTTAGTTTGGTTCCCAGTTCCCACACAATCAAGTAACTTAAGAAAGTACTACTATGTGTGTATGTATGTATGAATATGTCTATGTATGTGTTTACGGTTTGCATCCAAGAATTTTTTCTACAAAGAAATAACTATTGAGTCAACAAACAGTTGAACAAACATTTTTTTTAATTATATACATATATTAAACAAACAACGGATAGTATGAATGATAACATTATTTATTTAATTAATAAATAATGTATTTTTATATAAAGACTATAAATAATAATTTAATACATAGTTTTCAATAAAATCACACTCTGTATATCTTTTTCTCATTTTTCCTTGTTGAAATCTAGTAAAGATATTATGTAATTTATATAAACTATTAGTTCTGCTGGAGTTGAGACTAATAATTTTATTGCTTTGTGTCATTGAAAAAAATATGAGGTAATGCGATTTCCTTTTGTGCTTTCGTTTAAATAATAACTTATTCAAAGGACGGCTGTTTATTTAATATCCGTTTCTGAGGTAATGACAGGGACGGTCGGATATATATAGAATAACTTTCTTACACTTAGGCCACTGTGACACGATTAACTGCTCTATTATTACCTGTCCGTGTCAGGAGTCTAAGTACCGGCTTTAACTATATTTTTATGACAGTTTTATATTTTACTTGTCAATTTCATAAATTCTAACTGATAGAATACAAAATGATATTCCGAGAACGACCACCTCACATACACACCACGTATGGTTTGCGTTCAATTATATTTTTATTACATTCAGAGAATACACTCGCACGCAATTTAATATAATGTAATAACATTGCGAAGTAAACATTTCAGTACAAAATTAACAATATTATGACTCGTGAGTAATGAACGTTGCAATTCCATTTCATTTTTCTACATTAAAATAAATTCAGAGAGTCTAAATTTAAATACAGGGGAGTGAAATAAAAATATACGTTACACCGGCCAGAAAATTAGAACCGAATTTGAATTATTCAAAACAAAAGGCGGGATGAGAAAGAACGCAATCATCATAGAGATGGGTGCGCGTATCACATGCGCGATTTGTGTAACATTATGATTTAATTATTAATTTAAATACCGCGTACGAAGCTACGGAGTGTGCCGTAGCAATTTCATTATTATTTCAATCAACTGAATGTAAATTTATTCAACAATCTCACGAGGTAATTGCGATGTCGTCCTCTCGCTCCCTCCTCGCCCGTCTCTGTCTGCCGCCCGGTGCTCGCGGAACCCCACATTCTTATGCGTTCACTCAAACATGAGCTCGCTTGTGTTTTAGTTGCGACTCCGTCTCTATCTCAGCACGACTATTGTTTTTCCTTTTGTTCTATTATAAAAATTAAATGTCGACGACCGGACGTATGACTTGAAATTGACTCATGAATTTCTTTATATTCTATCCCACTAGGTGCTTCAAAACTAAAGTGAAGGGGTAAAGAGTGAACTTCATTTTTTTTTCGAATTAGTTTTTCATTCGCCCACAGAAAGTGTCATCTCGTCATCAAGTCGTCTCGTTTAATGTAAAGGAAACAATATATATAGACAAGTAATTGAAATAATATATAAAACGTGAGAGGAGATATATCCTCGTAATATTCACAGCAGATAGAAGAAAATGTATTAACTATGATTCTGAAACTATGAAAGTCGTATAGTCTAACATTTGTTTACACATGTCAAACGGCCTGAGCTTATAAAAAGCTATGTTTTTCTTTTGAAAGGTTAAGTTTTTTTACGGCAAAGCGCACTGAAACCATCCCCGCTGTCGGGGCGCGTTTTCAAGTCAGCGAGCGTGTTTGCCGGTCCTTAAATATCAACTTATTCCAAGTCTATTCATTTAAAATTTAACTGTGTTATAACAGTTTTAATTTTGAGTATCCGTAGTTTAAACGTTCGCTATACGTTTTATAGGCTGAATCGTTTAACAGGAGTGGTTCATACTTTATGAGTCAGTTTCCGGGGAGCAGTCCGTATTGCTATTTATATAGGGATGTTAATAATACAATATTTGATGCATACACGCTTATCCGCGACCGTTTGCTCGTTGAATATTCAGCTATAAATTGCTTACGGCAAGATATTACTTTAAAATGCAACGTAATGAAATTGTAACTTGTTTTTTATTTCACCTCTCACTGTTCGCTCTCATTGATATTGTACATTGCCTTATAGTGATGTATCAGCTTTTAGAAACTTATTATAATGTCATTTATTTGTTTCCTTACGAGATGTCACCTCACTTAGGTTACTGATATTACATTTAATAAATACTCTTTCTTACTAAATACTGTAAATTTAGTGAATATTTAACACTAAACTAATTTATTAAGTTAAGTTAATAATATTGTAAGGTCGGTTTATATTATTTATATTAATAAATATCTAGGGGAGGTCGTTTAATCTATTTTGTTGTAGCCGTGTATCATCAACTCGTACAGAGAACGCGTACGAAATTTATAGCTTGATTCGCTTAAATATTGCACCCAATATGCCTCCAGTAGCGATTAAACACTCAAATTATGGTCGCACTAGCTTTACGCCCCGGACTTACTTACTTTATCATTGTTAAGTAACTCATTTTAATGTTTCATGTTTTAATGTTACAAGTTTGGTTTTAAATTTCGAAAGAAGTTTATTTCATCTTGCCTCTGTCCAGATGTAGGATGTTAGTATAATCAAAGTGTATAGCGACATTATAGCTCAGTTGGCAAAGCGACGGAACGGTATCACAGGTCGCAGGTTCGAAACGGTCGGATGTTGATGAAAAATATATAAAGTAACTTTTTTTTATATTAATATAACGAGGGTGTTCGTCTATATTTCTTTCGATATATTTTGACGGGTTATTTACTTTTAGTTTTTTAATTTATTAAATCAATGTTAAATAATTACCTAACTGGTTGAGTAATCAAATAAAATAATGTATTTCCCTTGCATCATACAGAGTACCAACTATCTAATATAATTCGAATTTAATAAAATATAATTATTGTTAGTTTCGCGGAATCAAACCTGTACTTATTTTAATTGAACCTTGTGATAATATCAAATAAAGACCAAATATCGACTATCATGACGGAATATTATAATTAGTGTAAATTTCAGAGCACAGCAGCCATTACTTTAAATGGCGGTCTCCATGCATATGTTTATATATTTTATTAGTCCGTCCGTATTATCGACATATATATAATAAAGTTACAGGAACACGAATATAAATGAGCAATCAAAAGCGGTAATTATGACAATGACTGCCACTGAATAATATCACGTATTTCACATTAAATCTATCGAAAAATCTGACACAATTTATAGTTTCGTTAACGTGTCAGCTCTGTCAATAAAGTGTACTACCAGCCTTAATAAGGGTTTCGTACTCGGCTTGTTTATTATATGAAGAAATGTTTTAGACAAAGCAATTGGACGACATCGTTTTAAAATAAGTATTTTAATATTAAAATATGCACAAAACTCAAATTCCTCAGCCATAATTATATCCATTTTATTGATTATGTCACGAAGAATAGAAAAGACACGAAGGTGATTGAAAAGTATTGTATTGTAATATTTTTTATACTCTAATAGCAGTTTCAAACTTTTTACATCGTTAATACGAAATAACATCACCTTTTAAGGTAGTACAGACTCGTTTCAGATAAAATTGTTTTTTACAGTATTGTTGACGCTAATAATGTTATTCTATTATACTTTTAAAATTTTTTACACGTCTACTGTAATTACACATTTAAACAAATATATATATATATATATATATATATATATATAAATTTATTCACAAAAATATCATAAATAAAACATCGTCCTTTATATTACTAAAATAATGAAAGTATTACATTTATAAAACAAATAAATGCTGTTTGTAATTTGATGTGTAATGGATGGTTTGTGCTATTTACGTATAGTTTATACATTATATTGATACTTTACTAAATGCGATAATAATTCACCAGAGACAATTTTTTCACCATTATATTTAATTACAAATAAAAGAGCAAGACTATAAGATACAATAGGCAATAATGAGATTTCCAATAGTTAGTTAAACACCAATTAATGTTTACTGAATACAAACAGACAAATAAATCTCTTTTTTATAATATTAAGTATAGAGAAATAAATAAATATATGACTTTTATTAGTACTTAGATGACCATTATCATATATTTATCATTAGTTCATGTTTTATTGAAGATATAAGTCACTCGCAAATATGACATTAGAAGTATTTTATATAAACGTCGTTGTGTTTTATACAGATAGGTAATCAAGAAACTAATAAAAAACAACACTCTGTGTGTGTATCATTTCTAAATCAATATATACATGACGTGTGATAGACTGTCTGTCAGTATAGTATAATATAATATCGTAATCCGCACTTAGATGCCAAGTCTCCCGGAGCCATCGACACCGACCGTATATATCTGGCTTCATCTTGATATACAACGTCTGTTTTCGGATGACATTATTTTACGAACATCACCCTGGGCTGGTATTAAAATTCATTTTCAAACCATTTATTGAGCGAACACGGCGTGACAAGTATTCGAAAACTCGACGTATCATCTGTCATGACCGCGTCCTTTATGATCACTGACACTCCGAAAATTGGCGACGGAGTTCAGGATAGGGCACCGATTCTGACATACGTCTAGATCGACGCCAGCGGGCGTACGTGTATAATTGATTAAAAATCTTCCGTTTCATTGATCGTGAGTAACGAACGGTGAATTAGATTTTGCGTTACCTGTCACCTTCATGTTTTCATTTAATGTTACTTCTTCAACAATTATAAGATACCAAAGCTAAATATATTATGTAATGTCATCAGTTTAGTCATTTCTAGTTGGCATTTGAAAATGATGCAGTCATTTAAAAGGCATATAGCAATGGTAACAATAGGTCAGGACTTGTGAGCACTCGACAGGAAACCGAGAGGTAATTGATGATATCTACAATTATAGAAATATAGCCGCCGAACCTTACGGCTGAATACACAATTGACAACTGATTGTTTGTTCTAATTAATCATTAGATACTGTCTGCTTGTAACAGTTCAAATATATTCACTACTAAAAATAAACTAAATAAACAGCTGTTACCGCTGAAGGTTGAATACAAACACTAATTGTTTTCTTATTAATTAATTTAATTTGCGAATATATTATTTTAAAATTTGGCCTTCCAGTGGACCACACTGGAAGGCCAAAGTCTCCTTTTTAAAACTATATAAGTAATTTAATATTCATACAAACAAACATACATTTTGAGCAAACGTCAAAGGCCATTTCAATATAAACATTTATGTAATATACATAAAACCATAAAAATATCAAGAAACATAACAAAATTCAATAAATTGAGGACTTACGAGTAAAAAGATCCAATATTTCCCTTCGAACCTCGTTAAAGTCATTTCATATTTTATTATTGCATGCAGTGTATAGGGGTGTGCTCTTTTCGCCATAATTTTCTATTTTATATTAAAATGTAAGCTTTATGCGAAAACACAAAAATATCTTATTTGAATATCATTAACCTTTTTTAATAAAACAATTAAATTCATATAATGTAGAGTCGTGTACTAACAAAAATTATAATCGACAGATACCTGTCTATGTGTGTGTTTTATTTGACCGACGTCACGTGATCGTCAAATACATTGTTCAAAGGCACTCTAACTCCTTCAGAATATAAAAGTCAAGCGGCGCATCTTAGAACGGCCGATATCTAATATGCTATTTTAGAAAATAAATCGTCCAATAAATATTGGCCCTCGTCCACTTCAATAGAAAATTGACCACAAAGGAAATATATGAAACAAATCGAGTCGCGTAAGTTTTTATCAAAGGGACGCGCGGGGACACGATTCCTTTTGCATTTGTCTAAAAATGTTGCAATTCAATGCATTTCGGTATGGAATATTGAAACCTCAGAGTGGGCGAGTGTTTCTCATCCGTGCACGCATGGGGGGAGGGAGTGCACAAAGCGGGGGCGAGCCGCCACCACATCGCCCCTGCGGCCCCCCCGCGCACCCCGCGCCTCTCCCCCTCCCGGCCCCGCGTCTGCTTTCTAAACCTCCACGCAAATAGTACACGTTTGCTTGGCAACATTTCATGCTTAGTGTATACAAATAATGTACAGCACAGCTACAAACTGCGCAAAGGGAATACTAATGCGAGCGAACACAGGCCTCAAGTTAAACATTTCGCCAATGATCATTCGTATTGTAATGGCGTTTATTTGCGCCCCGAATTTCCGAGAGATATTTTAAGCGTCGTTAGACGTTCGTTACACACGCGCCCGGTTCCCAGTGCTGGCCACTTTGTTTGTCCCTAACGGAATGCCTCTGTAGCCTGAAATACTACATGCAATTTTGATATCCTTTTCTGTATGTTTTCTAACAAACATAAAATACTTAGATTTATGCTTAGTATTGGAGTTAATCTGATTCACGACACAAACATTTATAAACATATTAATAAAGAGATAGTATCTAGTCCGGTGATCACGGTAAAGTAGAATTGACGCATTCGCCTGCGCTCGCACGCGACCGCTTACGTAACCCCTAACGTAGTTTTGTGATAACGGTAGGCCATTAACGTTTTAGCAGTGGTCCCGCCGTCGACAATCCCCAAGTGCGCTGACAATTTAGCAAAAGGCTGCCCCACAATCTGTCGGTGACGGCGAATAAACACTAGTACTCCCTAGCCGCTCTTCCACAAAGTCCAACTGATTCGCAATGCAAAACGCATCGGCCAGCCCACCTATCTAATATTGCCTGATGTATTTTGAATAATTGCTGGGTACGCCGGCGGCTGATTGCGCTCGTACAAAGAGACCGGTGGCTACACTACGGAAAATGTCTTGTCTGGGATTTGTACGTATTGCTCTTTGTACGGCGGCTTAACCTGGACAAAAGTGGCAAGTGCCTTTCAGAGTCGCCAGCTTTGCGTCGCAGCCAATTGCCTTGCCTCACTCATAGAATACTTGTTATTCCATTATAATCTCTTATCACACCTGAGAGATGAGAGATGAGAGATTGCGATCTAGTTGTTAGATGTCACTGCTCTTACTGCTTACATTTTCTTGCATTTCATTTGATTGCAACATTAACTCGATATTTTGAAGGTGTTATAATTAATTACGAATTACTATAACTATTAATGAAATATATTTTTTGGGAATCAAGTGTCGTTTATTTACATAATTAGAAGACTGTTATATATTTGAATTAGCACGCGATTATAGAATTAAAATAAACTGCGGAAGAAATACATTGTATATAGTAATGATCATAAAATGAAATTATATTTCAATTATGCGAAATTCATGTCATGCAACGTCGGTATAGAAAATTAATGTAATGTAACTGCTTATTTTACTAATAAACATATAGTTTTTAATTCAATATAGTGTTTTTATTATATTAATTATATTGTATTCTCAACTTTATAAATAAAATTATTATCAAAAAATGTCCAATAAGGTTGATATTTTTTTCACGATTTTGATATATTTTTTTATTATAAAGGTTAAACTTAATTATTATTAAAAAAAGGTGGAGTGAAAATTTGTACATCTTAATGTTTATTATAAATTTATTTAATTTGGCGGACATCCTTCTATATTTTCTAATGAAAGATATATTAAGATAACTAAGATAAGATGACCTGATTGTAGGCGTTCAACCACAATGGCGCCTCGACGCATCGTTTGTAGAAGAAGGCTTCAACAAACTTTCCGCTTCACAGGCGTTCTCTTTGATTACGCCAAGACCACGTGTATTGTGTAAATTGTACGCTCCAACACTCTATAAAAATAAAGTGTATACAAATAAGGCCTCTTTCATATGAGGGTGCTTAACTATGATCTCTTCAGTTCATTGTGTACCTGAACTGGAGCTGATGAGATGATTTAATTTATAAAAAGCCGCAGCTCATCTTCTACCGACCCATTCGAAAAATATAATGGAAACATCGACTGATAGAATCTAAAATCGGAGGATGTGTCCATTATTCTGTGATAGTTAGGATTGTTTAGCTAAACATATGAATTGGTCAGATATTTTCGATGAAATTATAAAAGTCAATGCATTTTATCGCCCTCTCAATTAACATACAAGGTAAAATCTTTGATGAAGGGTGGTTCACGTAAAATGAAGGTGTTTTGTTTTTCGCGCACCCTATCTGGTGGGGTGTCACTGCATGGTCCTTTGACATTGAGGTTGGACGAATTCATTTTCACAAAATACGCCTTTGTTACTTTTAATATTTTCAGAAATTTTTAAAATTAACTTCAGCGGATAAGATAAGAAACATTCATATATATCAAATAAGTTAATGAACTAAATTTAATTCTGAAATCTGTTATAAAGATTTTATGTAGATATATTTCGCTAAATAATCAAAGAAGTATAAAATGTCATAGATGGTGTACAAAAACAAGTATTGTCAATTTATAAATACGGGTTCAGCATTTAGATACGCAGAACACAGTCTAATTATCGCAGAATAGAAATCGATCTGTACCCCCTTTCCCCCCCACTCACACCACGGCGGAGCTGAAGTCAAATTTGTTGATTCATCATTTTGTGACCGCAGCATAACTGATTTTCGGTAACGTCGGTGTGTCGCAGACACTGAAAATGCATTGGGCGAAATTTAAGAACGGAGTAAAACTTTATCATTTTCGTGATAGACTCGCGCTTGAGTGCAATCTCATTCGAGAAGATGCAGTGTATGGAAAACGCGTACAATAAATAGTGACAATATATGACACGCGAGATAAGAAAGATATTGGGATTCTCTTTTATAATAAAAATGCAAAGTAGGCTGTTGAAATTATTAAATATATTCGATGCTTAATATAAACATTAAGAAACCAAAATAGTAAACAATTGTAAGCTACAGGAATTGTAAAACCGACAAGTTACCAGATTATATTATTAAATTGTTAGGTCGTTGACAAAATTATAATTTTCAAGTACAAACTCCATCCATGTCGCCACTTGACCAGACCGGACCAACATAGGAGTGCTGATAAACACAAAACAATTAATTACAATATTTAAAACTGCCTTTGAATTATAGATACTAATAAGTCATTTGATACTCTTACAAGCTTCATATCAAAATGTAAATGAACAATGCCCGTAGAATGTATTACTATTCATAGTATTTTCGATAACCGACGGCGTGGGAACGAAAACGCTAGGAATCTAACACTATGTGCATTCACTTACAGGAATCTAACAATACTATATTGACTATTTAATACATTCCTCGATATCACGGTGGAATGTCTGCGTTGATTTTCAGCTTGTTTTAACTGTTACTGAAGATATTTTGTGGTTACAAGTTTTTCTTTTTCATAATGTTGCATCAACTTATAGGAGAAAGAGTTAGTCTCTAAAATTAAATACTATACTACATTCAAACCAAACTCAGAAAAATCTATGCGATGCCTAAGATCTGCAGATCGTATACGGGCTGGCTCGACCGCAGTACTGACCACTTCACCTATAAAAGCATGAATAAAAGATTATAGCTGAAATCTGGATTAAAGACTCGTTCCCCCATTCCCTATGCATCATGATCACAGTTGTCTATGTTAATTACCAAACAGTACAGTAAAATGTAACAATGCTCTAAAATCTGCGGACAATAGCTAGTTTATATGTCAGCATCGAAACCTTTTTGTATTATATCGAAAAAAATCTTGTTTCAAAAGGTTCAAGAATCGTCAAAACCTTGACGTTTTTGATACTTGTAAATATTTCATAATAAAAGTTGTCATTGGAGAAACATCATTTCGTAACGTATCAATATTAATGTATTTTTGAACCTTATTAAAATCGCCGTATGCAAGTGGAAGTTTAATAAAACAACTTTAGACTTTATAACAGTGGTGAATAAAAATTACTGGATCCGGTATAATAATTCTAGCTTACAACTTTTTGTTTTGAAGTATGTATGTTAAAAACTGCTAACAAGGTAACTAACGTGAGGGAACTTTTATTATTAACTATGTGTTTTTAAATTATTTTATGAATTTCATATTTTATCGATGAAGTGCATTTTATGCATTGTAAGTAGCATGCGATTAAATTGCAACGTACTGATGATTAAATAAATATTCAATAAAATTATTAAAAATTGATATAAATATAAGTATATAGGTTTAATATTGTCTACACACATTATTTTTCTAAACTTTATAAAAATGTCAATAACTATAGAATGAAAAAATATTGATTACGGGCAGGATTTAAAGCTGGCATGCTGTCCCGTCACTTTGGCTTCCACCTAACTACAATTATTTAAAGTAAGAACCAATTTGGTTGTAGCATTATTTAAATGTTATTACATAGTGTAAGGCTAACTTAAAGTTGAATTAGGGTAATGGTTAGGATTTTCGTAAATTTTATGCTTTCTGTCCCGATAAGATAATTATGTGTAGAATGTTAAATTCATCAAGGTGTAGCGACACAGTAGCTCAATGGGCAGAGCGACGGCACTATATCCCAGAGGACATAGGTTCGATTCCGACTCGTTTTGGGGATATTTTTTCATTCTATATTTATTAAAATGTAAAATACAAAAAATATATGGATCATAAATTCTTATTACGACATTTATAAAAGAAACAAATTATTTGCTAGCTGACAAAAACAACATTTTCACAACAATGGACTTTTTGTTTTTTCTCTTAAAGATTTATACAGATAGAGTTCTTTCAAAAGCATCATACATGTTATCTACGAATGAAAACCATTACAGCGCCTGTCCTTCAGTGGTGCCACATTCATGGACACACTACTGCTATAGAAATTGGCAATAGGAACAGATTGTTATCACACTACCTGTAACGACTTTTCAGGTGTGACGTGGTTTCGATTCTATCCACGTTTTGTCTTATCAGCTGTAGACAGAGCCCGTCCACGGCTGTTTTGTTTTCCCATATCCATTTGAGGCTGTTGACGTGTCATGCGGATTCCGAGTGTCTGCGATGGCATCCCGCTAACAACTGAACGTAGGGTTACCATGTCACATGTCATGTACCAAGAGATATCACAATCAACATGGATGCCAAGACTTCGATCACTTTTTTTTAATTTAAAACTGTTATTTAAAAAAACATTTCTCCTTATTAAATAATTTAAAGATCACACTTTTAATTGTTTTTAAACAACCAGTCTAATTATATATATATAAATATATACCTGTCTTTATAAACAAAATAAATACATCCATCTCACAAAGATTCCGATAAATCGAAAACATCAAACCTATTCTCGTTCAGAAACCCAAAACAATAAGCAAAGAGCAAAAGTGCCAGCTCGCGTTCACCCTTTCCAAGTGATTTCACTCACGGGCTTTGTTCGCTGCAACATACGATAGCGGCAAAGCCGGCAAAGAAGTGTTCTCCTATTCCGGTCGGCGACATAAAGTTCATTAAAGGCGAGCAGAGCGTGTTGGAGTGGCTACCGGCGCGAGGGGCTGATCGCTGACCCCCCACCCCGACCCCTTGCCCTCCACCCGCCTAATATTTTCTATATGAATATTAACGTCGTGACGTCAGTTACCGTCATGCCCGCGTGTCACTCGAGGTCGTCTGACTTTTTTAATTTTAAAAACATCGCCACCGCCCAGTACTCTGCTAGGAGAAGTGAGGTCAATTTAAACCAAAAAAATAGCCGCATGTAATACAAACTATTATAATTTTAATTACTTGGGTATAATTTAAATAATATATACTGACAGTTATAAATATTCATCAAAATTGCACTTATATTATTAAAAACGGATGATCGCATTAAATTAAGGTACATTTAATTTAGGTAATGTAGATCGCAATTTAGTCCGTTCCCGTGTATCCGTGCACTGAACCGGCAGTATTGTCAAAACTGTCTTTTAAACAAAACCGACAGCCTGAAATAGACTTCACCGCATTAACTGTATTCAATACATCACAAAAGTAATTGCAATTACAATTACTCCATTAACATACATTGAAATATTTAAAATATATTTAATAAACCATTTTATCTACTGATAACTGATCCAGATCCGATTCTTCGGTTATCAATGGCAGTAACCGACATCTAGATTGCACTTGTGGGAAGTGTCTGAGATCATTTTTTTTTTAGTTACACGACTATATATTTCAGATTAAGTACTATTGCAAATTAAAAGATGTTAATAAGGACCTAACTGAAGGTCTAGTTTATTAATAATATAGATAGAGTTTATTGACCCTCATTCTGTGGTAGAGAACGGCGAAACAAATATTTAATTAAACTTATTTTACGTAGATTGAATTATGAAGTACACGAATAAGGAAATTAACATTAATTTGATTTTTATTCATTATAGTTTGGAAATTTTAGTTTTATAGTAATATTTCATATTTGTTAATGAAAGTTCTAATAATACAATCTACGGAGGATAATTTTTAAAAATTCTGAACAAAAATAGAAAAGAGAAATAACTGAACGGGATTTTTTTTGCCTTTTAACAATTTTAAATATTTATTGTGTATAATATCATCAAGTAAAGTTCTGTATTTTGCATTATTTAATTAATCCGTTGGTAAATTGTTGGACTAAAATATTTCCTGGATAAATCTTTTAGGACATTTTGGCTATAGTTTTTGCTTCTAACACGGTTACTTCATACGTTGTCAACGTTTTTGAGCGCACGCCTGCATTACTACCTGAAAAATATATTTACTACAAGCGCTACATATTGTAGGAGGGCCATTAGAAAAGTGGCATTAAACTAAAATCGTATAATCTATATTAAATGATTTATTCTGATATTAAACTTAAATGCGTCATATCGTGTTATAATTCCGTCTTTAAAAGTATTATATCCAAAATTAAAAATTTTCCTTATATTTTTTTTATTAAAGTTATAAAATTATTACTTTGTTGTGTTATTAAGAAATATAAATGTGTACTAAAAATTCCCAAGCTACTTGTCACTCCACTAGGGTAATAGGACGGGGCTAATGGCTATACTCCGGCTCCAATCTTCCTTTTACCCTGCCTCTCGTAATCTACTACTAATAGTGTCAGCTGAAAGTATTCTTTCACCTTCACTCTGACTGAAAAATACTACTTTTATTCAGCATCAAATTCTGAAACCATGTTGTTTGTATTCTCAATTAGTATATTAATTTCTATATATCTACAAACCCTTATAGTTTAATTAGTGAACCGTAGTGAAGACAATGGATGCAATTGAATCTGAAGCGGTTTTCTATTCATACCAGTATCAATAAATGTAATTGGCAGGTAAGATGGTATTAGATCCGTCATTAATGCATATTGTTTCAACTGAACGTCGATGCAAACCGGAAGCCTCAAAGAGGCTTACACGTTTCACGAATACAATTTACTTAAATCAGTATGCGAATTCGTAAGACGCATCTTGTCTTGATGAATTAATTTGTTATTGTTGCTCTTGTGATACTTGAATTGAACTGTTAATATTATTATATAATTATTACGAATAGTAGAGACGGGTCTTTATAAAACTATTGAACAAAATAGGAGTGGGACATCTTCAGATACAAATTAACTACGACGGAATTAATCAAAAATCTTTCTGTCCTATTGGAGGCTTTAATTAGTAAATGGTTGAGTAAGAGTACAAAATTGACCTTTACTAGTGATATAGAAATCATATCATATCATATCATATCATATCATATCATATCATTGCTTGAAGTGTAATATAAAACTACACAAGTTTGTTGGCATTATCTTACATTTGACAGCATCGGGTGATCCCAGGGGAACTGGTTTACGGGAATAAAATAGTAGTACATTTCAGCTACGAGTGGAAATTTGGATGTTTGTGAGATGGCGTTGACGTCTGATTGAATCTTAAACTAGTATCGTAAGCTATTTCGATGGTAAGAGGCATTGAGATGGGTTTCAGTCGTGTATCCGCCCGACAACATGTCCAACCTATTATACCTCTGACTTAGATTACCATGAAACTGTTGAAAAACTTTTTGGATTGATTTTTCGAGCGAACGGATAGAAGTATTTATATATATTTGGATAAAATCAAAATGTCAGTATTTCTAGTTATATCTACACTAACGAGATTAAGTTACGAAGCTCGAGTGAATTATATCCTGCTATTAAAACTCTCTGACGCCATTACTGGCGCCTTCAAACTTGAAATTAATTTAATAAATTGCTAGAGAATTAGACCTTCGCTGCCAGCTAACAGGCATAACTAAATAAAAATACGTATTATACGGCCATTGCAAAAACTTGGATAATAGTGAGAGTTGGAAAAATGAGTTTGCTATGTTTTTTAGTATCGGGTACTGGTTCATTACGTTGACAATAACAATGCTGGATTGTTTTGTATTTCATTTTATGAATGAATAAACATTCGAAGTTAATGTAGAATAATAAAATGATATTTTTCCGTACATATTCTTAAATAAGAATAGTTTGTCGAGCGCAAAAGTTTTCCTCATTGAGACGAAATAAAAAGGTCTATATTTTTAATATTGACTAGAACCGACCGTTTTCGTTGTTACACAATAAATTTTATTTAAAATCCAAAGGTCGAAAGTAACTTCTCGAGCGCTGGCAATTTTAGTCCACCCCTGAATCCATTTCCTCGAAATACAGTCGATTTTCGTGAAACGACACACTCGGATCGATTTCGCGAGCAATTTAAAATCCACTTAAAGACAACCACAGGCTAATCGAAAACTTTGCGAGCGCGAATAGTGGAAACCTCTAATTGCTTGTATTAAAATAAGTGACTGATGCGAAACATATCTAGGGCGCGCGGCGGTGCCTGGCACAGCGTCTCACATGTTAATAATCATTACGATAATATCTAGTATGCGATAGCCGCCCTCACTCCCCTCCCCAGGGCTGCCACTTCCACCCCAAATCTTTTCACATTCATATTTTCATAACAAATCAAGATATAATTAAAACAACGTACACATAGACCAACTTTCTTATTGGTTTCAAGTTAATGGACCTGCTAAAAATAAATGCAGATATACATTTAATATAATTAGTTTCAGGAAGGAAGCAGCGACGTAGAAGTGCCCTGAATGATATATGATCGTATTTATAAATAGACATCGCCATGTAACTTGAAGTAATTTTGAAGTGGCTAGTGCTATTTAAGTTCACTAACAATTATTACAATTTAATTACGTGCGAAATTACTAACCGCTCATTAGTGTGCGTGTGTGTGTGTGTGTGTGTATGTGTGTCTATTCGAAACTTTAGAGTTAAGATAATATGATGAGGTATATTTTTTTATAAACCATATTTTTCATAAATTCAGAATGCATTAACGTGGGTAGGACTTAAACCTGCGACCTTTGGGATCACGTCCCCGTCGCCCTACTAACTGAACTACCGTGTCGTTACCTTGATGAATTTCATATTCTATATATCACTGTTCTGTTGAGACAGAGGTGACATCTATTACATTACTATCGAAAATCCACACCAAATTAGTTACCATATTAAATTAGATCATGTTTTTTGTGTGAATTTGATTAAAATGATAGCACCTTTACACTTACACTATATATTTATTTGAAAGAATTGTAAAATAATCCATGATGAAATAATTGTCTTCATTGTAATAACACGTTCAAGTAAACAATAATTTATTTACTTAGAATAATATAATTGTTTTCTATTATACTTTAGAAAATAAATGGAACAATAATGCTATTATTTTATTTATATAACGATGTATAATAACAGAATTACGTCTTTCTATTATAATACAATAAACATTATTCAGACTATATAAGTTCATCAATAACACGACGATCTTTTTAATATTTTTGTTTATATTTAATTATTGTAACTAAATAAATATAAGTGTAGCAACCCTAGCATCACGCCCTCGTGCCCCCTTCCCCCACCCATCGGGGAAGGTTCATGCTTCTACGGGAATTACTTGCGATTACTTGATGTTTGAGGTGTTTCCTTCCCAAGAATTTACTATAACATTGTACGTAAAACACAAAGCCAGCAACAATAAACGTGCCAAAAGTCGAATCGTTCATAATTCCTTATCGCTTTTTTGGCGTATACTGGAATTTTTGAATTTTAATGAGTAACATTTTTTTCTCCCGCGTCATTAGCAGACAAGTTTTACAGGAACAGAGATCACGGAAGTAGCTATATTACAGAGAAACGAGATACGGTGAAGTAAATAAACAAACTTTCACAATCCTACATTTAAATGAACTTAACAGTGCTAGAATTGTAATATTTACTACAGCCAAAAAATATTTGGAGCAGATCTGTGAACATTCACTCGAATCATTCTCTGCCATTTTGGTCCAGGTCGAACTTTCCGTTAGTATTTTGCGAATAGTTCCTTTTTTAAAGAGCAATGGATGTAATTTTTTGAAGCCTAGCATAATGGTCGCCAGGGACGGTTTAACCCCGGCGACGACACCTTTTAAAATTGCGTAAAATTGTGCAATTTCCGTGACGATTCGATACAGGACTCTCGATTACTGTCCATCAGATATTACAATTGTCCGCTCTACAAACTCGATTTATACATATTTTGAACTACGTATGATGTCTCATTATTAATAGAGTTAGAAGGTTAATTCAACTTAGATATTATAGTGTTTTTTTTAAATACTATATGTTTTGAAATAAAAAGTCTTAATTTAATACTTCGATAAGAAATAATATAAAACTCCAAAGTACATCAATTTATCTTAAATATAAACCTACCTGCTTTTCAGCCCCTGTAGTTACTGTTCGTCTGAGCCAAAATATGCTCAATCAAACAGGGACGAACTATTTTTCTTATGAAACTCCGTTTCCGGTAGTCTTTGTAAAATGAACATCAACTTGGTTCATATTCAATATTTTTTAACATTTCTGTTTCAATCATTTCAATAAGAAAACATTTCCAAAGCACTATAAATTTACAGTAAATCTTCAGGCGCCTGTATTTTCCAGAGCACTTAATGGAAATGTAAAATGATATTTGCTACAAGTTATCGGACATTAACTAAAATATTTTTATTAGATCGCATAATGAGGCAGTTTAATGTTAGTTTTTGTCTTAATTGCAGTAAATACATAATTCATTTATGAATGTTGAGAAAATGAGTGTGATCTAAGATAAGATAAAATACAATGTACAGACAGACGAAGAAGGCGCGTACTTATTAGTTGTACTTATTAGTCTACTTTTGTTAATGTCCAGACACTGCCTTTTTTATATACAGAGAAAAAAAACAAGATAAACTCTATAACCCAATTCAATGAGCTTGTTCATTTTCCTCTTTATCCAGGTAATTAGTGTTTGAGTGCAATTATATATTATTATGACACATGTAAATAAGTAACGTGCATAGTACATTAGGTACTGAGGTACAACACTAAATGTACGGGACATCTGCGGAAGAAGCAATAACTCTCTTGTTGGTTTACGAAAGCACTCTATAAAACTACAACTGGCATCTCTACATTATACATTGAGTCTTACTTATAACTGAATACATCCAGCAACGCGTCCGGCCGTTCATTAATATACGAATAATAGACCATTACGAATAGAGTAAATATCTACTTTATATTATAATAAACTTTTTTTCTAGGTTAAACTCATTTTTTATTACGCGGCTCTATTTCCATTGCAGAGCAGTTATCGTCGGTAATAGTTAATTATTTTTCTAATGCATTCCCTTTTATGTAACAACTTATAGTATTATAGTTTTTTATTGATATTAATACTTCATGGTGTTTCTTGTTGATTGTGCCGTCAGGTAATATTAGAAATTAGTTTTGCATTTCGAAATTATAAAACACCCAGACGGCGGAGCTAATAATCGAAGTTAGTGGCGTTTTAAAATTGGATCCCAAACCGCTCATTTTAAATACGTTTTTAAAACGTATTGTAAAGGCGCATTATGCAATCACTCCCCTTTACCCCCAAAAACGGGAGCTTCAAAAATTTCATAGCCTTTCGTTGGAGAATTTACTCACAAAATGAAGAAAAAAAATTAGCAGCGCTCAGCCTACGTGGCCCCACCGCGTCCCCCACACGGATACTTTTTCATCTGTTTTGAACCGAGGCAGGATATTAATGAATTTCCACGGTGAGGCGCTGCGAGATTAGTTCGTTGATTTGACTAGGTTGCTGGTCCGGAAGCTACGTGTCCATTGTTGATGGAAGCGCGCCTGCGATGGACAGCGTGTAACCTTATTGTTACCACCTAGTTAGTGGCGCTGCTCGCTCTGCAGCTCTCGGAATAATTAGTGACGCGCTTGAGCTGGACGCCTGGAGTATAATACAATACGCTAATTGTACACGTGAACCGCAAGATGCCTATTAATGAACCCTACGATATACGCACAAACAATTGTGCGCCTCTAATTCTATTTAGCGCTAGTGTGCGTCGCCTGAGGCCAGGGCCTGTAATTAAAGTCGTTTGCTCTTTGTGAAATGTTATATAATTTCTAGTTTCTAAAATCACACGTTAACTTCGATTTTCGGAAACTGAAATATATTGCTGAATAGGTAATTTTTCATTGAGGCCCGAGAATTTTATTTGACATCTCGTTATTATGGGTCTTCAGTTGGAAAATGTACCTATATTTTACAAAAAATATATATATTTCTGTTATTCATTTTGTTCCATGAAGTGTGTATACAGGATGAGTTTTTTAGATCTTTTTAACTTATACATAATTTTCATGGCTGTTCACTACAGACTACCTAAAAATTCATTTAAGTTTTTTTTTTATTAATATCTATAAACTGCCTATAGTTCATTGACATTATTTTTTTGTTGCTAAATCAACAAAAAATATTTTTAAAGGAATAATTATAATTTCTAATTTGTATTTACGGACCTTTATATTTAAAGACCTTTGTATTTATAAACCTTTATATTTGTGTATAGGTTTTTGTTTTAATCAAATAATAATATAATTTGATTCCATCAATTATTTTACTGACGCATTCCGATAACTTTATCTAAACCCAATTTTATTTTATTTTATTATTATTATTTATATATATGAAGAAAATATATCTTTATGATTATTATATATGGGGTTGGGACTGCGTGTAAAGGGATTCCCGCAAATGCACTCTGTACTGTCAATCTGTCAAACCATAGGATGTAAGATTTTTATAAGTTACACATGTGAAATATTGTACCAAACCAATACAGGATTACAAAACATTGAAAATAGACTTTAATTGTCGTTTTTCTGATATTGCAGAACAACAATTGAAGTTTATTAATATATAAATTAATTAAATCATAACGTTATGATTAAAATTAAACCAAGACTTTCTTTCCATATCACAAGTCTGCTGCCATCTCTACCAAAGCTATAAGCACTACACAAAAACTAACATTCCTAAAATTCGGGCTCCCCTGTCGGCAGCGGATTACGGATTTCCACATTCAGTATTCAACCACACACAGCATCCGTTTTTCACGACATCCACTATACAATACGTCTGTTAAAGAGATGAAAAAATATATAATATTAAGACATATTTTATATCACATGGTAGTGAGTTTATCATGTAAAGAGCCGGCCTTATTTAATAAAATATTATTTATTCACAAAAAAATATCTAATTACAAAGTCTAACCCCAATTGGTTATAAACATACATACATACCGACACCTCTACGCACTAACGGCCTAACCCTCTCCCGGCATAGACAGCAAAAACGTAAATTACTTTTTCAAGCTATGAATATTTAATGGTAAAACAAAATTTGAAAAGATATAGGGTTCGGGCTCTATCTTGATTAATAAGTAGACTGGACAAACCTCTACTGTAAAATAAACAAGGACTAATGAATGCCAACTGAAACAATCTTTCCTCATGACGCTGTAGTTTTCAGAAAGTGAGTGTAGATAGATATCACAATTAAATCACTAAAGTTTCAGTCTTAAATAATAGCTGATTTAAAAACGATTAGATATAAACGTAAAAGGCTGTAAATGGCTTTACTGCTTCCCGACACTCAGATTACGCGTTACGCGCTGGAATTTCATGAATTACTCGTTTCTTTACACCGTAAAGTGACCAATTAAGAGACGTACACCCAGCAACAGGTCAGCACGCGGGGGCGGCAGACGACTTGCGCTCCAACTACGCGGGAATACGAACTATTTTGCGAGCAACTTATTAACAAATTAGTCAGCTTCGTCCGCTGTATTTCGTACACTTTACATTTCGGTAGGATTTTTATAGCCCTCCCATGGAGGCGGTAAGCGGACCGTTGAGATATAAATCAAACTCATATTGTGATTTAGCAAGCCTCGTTATTGTAACAATACCCCGTATTTACATATAAAACATTATTTTAGACTTTATTTATCGTCCGCTGTAATCCAATACAGAGCGATTCCTCGTAACTCCGGCTAATATGCGAGCTCCGGTTACTTTCTTCGTTTACTTGTAACGGTTTCCATTCATTTTTATTATATCCGACAGGATATCGACTATATATATATATATATATATATACAGTAAATGTAAAATATTGTAGTATCTCTTCTATCTCATTTTATTTCATGATAAAAGACAACTACAGACTGTTCCAGTATCATTTAACTCTATCACAATATATAATTCAACATGGAAGCTTGATGTTGTCTTCAACTCAAATTAATAATTGAAAAACTCAAAAGTATAATAATAATACTGTTAATATTATTTAGCAATTTAAAAAATCTACTAATAATATATTTAACGAATGCATGTTTCGTTTGAAAATATAATTAATTTATTTGTAAGCGTACACGAGTATGTACGAACTGCCCCGAGTTTACACGACTGAAGTCACTTTTAACACAAAAATAATAATCTTAACTCTCGTTTTTATTATTGTTAGACATTTGTTAAAAGATAATCAAGACCCTTTTATTTTGAAGTGGGTTAAAAACAACCTAACAAAGTGTTACAAAACACGTGCTTAAAGTAATAGCCACCGCCGTGCTGTTATCAGACAATTAGTGTCCCTATATAAGAGGAGATAAGACTGACATTACTTTGTAAGGGACATCATACATTAGAATGTTTTTATTAATAATTAAGCCTTACCCACCTGTTATTTAAAACCAATAATTAGGGCAGGGTTCGGTGGACGGACGATAATTGAGATATTCCGTATGTTTTTATTGCTTTATTATAATTGACTATAATAATACATTTTTGTGAAAAAAAATACGTAATAACGTTACGGCTGGTGAATATTATTTTTTTGACGATATATATTTAATTTATATGGAAACCACGAAAAAATTTATAGCCACGGTTTCTGTATATCAAATCTAGTAGTTCGAATTTGGGGCAGAATATAGTAATTTATTTTTCATGCGTTCTCTCACTTCTAAATCTATCTCTTTATATAGAAATTATGAGCCTACTCACAAAGATACACCAATAGACAAAGAGACATGGAACGCTAGATAGAGTTCTAAGATCCTAGTACTAACCGCATTTGCGGAGCTGATTGATTGGACGCAGTGTTACTCTATTATACACATGTTGCCCCCCTGCGTGCTCCGTAGAGCACGTTGGGACAGACCTCTAAACCTCAATACCTTTAGTAGTTAATACGCCTAAGTACTCAATTAATTTCAACTAGCTTAGTTCAGTTTGATTTGATTCTCCGAGTAATAGTGAATATATGGAAAAGACTATTCATTTAGATATTCGTTAAGGCAATTATATTTTATAATTTAATTCTTATAGAAGTTAGTGTGTAAGTATAAAACCCTCTTATCTTTAAATTCCACATACAGACGTAAGCTGCTTCGCGGTTTTATTTCAAACCTTCATTCTGACGGAATTATGAAAATAATATGTCATTTAAATATATAACAATTGTTTAAGTACACTTATTAGCTTATTTTAAATTATATTATAAATAAAAGTTATATTAGATAATGATAAGCTTGTATTTTTATATTGCTATTAATTTTTAATATCGTTACTCTGACATTTCTATATTTGTCTTTAAATTATGCCGACGACACGCCGCGACCTCCGAGACTTAAATATAAACAAGCAATTGTGTGCGTGTCTGTGTTTGTGTGCTGTGATACGCATTATTACAACGCACCGCACTAACACAAGCAAAAAAAACAATACGAAAAATGTTAAGCTGTTGTATAGCAAAAGCTATAATATTTTTTAATTTGTAATTTTTTTTATTTTATATACATATATTGTATACACTCTCTACATTTACCTTTCATACTATGTAAACTGTGCTTTTAAAATATTTTTTTTCAAAAACTAAGTATTGTATTTTTTTTATGGTACTCAGAAATTTAAGAAAGTTTTAAACAAACTTTCTTGAAATTTAAATAACTTAACTTTTTATAACAATATTTGCTCTCATTGGATGATCAACCTTTAGTAATTAAGGAAAAACGTTAACTGACCCAAAATGACGAATTCCTACAATTCCTCTTGCGATCCAACCGCATATAAAATTAGGCCACCGTGGGTGGTCGACTGTCATTTTTGAAACGTTTCTTAATAGAACGGTAATGGCTAATATAATAATAAAAAGAGAACACTAAGGGATTCTCGTAGGTATAAATTAACATTTGTTGAAAAAATATATATTCAATTCAAAGAAGCAGCAAGTAAAACAAATCCCGTCTCTCTTTTGCATAATTCGTGAAGTGAGATGTATTATTTATTTAAAGGCGCTATCGGCCATCAGGGAGTTGGCAGTTTCACTACAGATCAGATACATTTGAAATGTTAAACATTTCAGTTTTGAACGTCACTGCATCTGATGCATGCGTGATGCATCCTATTTCAATTTCAGATTAATACGCATTTAAATAAAGTCTATAAATAAATTTATTCTATTTACGTTATCGATTTTATATTTACGATGGCCGTAAAATTTTATTTTACACATTTATTTTATTATAAAATATGTAAATTATAGCGTCCAATCCGCACTGTGCTCCGTCCTTAAACATTAAATGCATGAAATATGCTCTGATTTGAAACAATGGGAAAATATACATATAATAACACCAATGAATAACAATGGAGTATAAATTATCATTTAAACTGTTGTATATTTTATAAAATATTGTAGCCCTTGTACAAAATATAATGCAGGCGTGTAATTTGATGAAGTATGTTCGTAACATTCGCTGAGTAGCGGAGCTATTATAAATACCTTTACTCGTTTGACTCTCGTTTTTTGTTCAAACATTGTTCTTTCATAAATAATGTATGTCATACATATTTTTTTGTTATGTTACGTATTTGATTGTGACCCAAAACGTACTTTATATAGTAAGACCATAAACGATCACACATTTAATAATATAATATATTGGTAATGGAGATAGATTAATTATCGATTATAGAAAAATAAAACAATCAAATTAATATCATGAAATATGCATTTTATATGCCACTTAATCTTAGTAAAGTAAATCAATGCCCTAAATCGGTTTGGTACAGACGCTGAATCAACACTAAAATAAATAGTGAAGTGTCATCAAACGGATCGGTAAAAAAAGCATCGCTGTCATCGGTATTTTTATTAAAAATATCACTCTGCTACCTGTTGATTCTATGGGCAGTCTCCATGATAGTAGGTATACAGTGAAAATTATTGGCTCACCAATCAAAGGCTGTACATAGCACGCGCGACCTAGACAGCTTCATATATTATAGTACATAGTTGGGGGTGGTTTTATATAACCGCTATGTGCCTCATGTTTTGCACATTAGATATAAGGATGACATATCATTATAATTATCTATTTTATATTATTCTTTTATGTACTCAAGCGATCGGTTGGGTTATTGAGAAATGTGAAGGAGTTCCCGGACAGGACAGGACAGTACAGGACAGTACCCAGAGCGTACATTTAAATTATATTCTTTGACTTTACATAATATGGTGACTTTCATTCTTCAGTTCAACGTAAAATTTTGTTTGTATTCTGTGTCATAAACGATTACGAATTAGAAATTAAAAACTCTCGTAAAAACAATCGTAAAAAAATTGATATCGTAAATTAAATACTCATTTCAAAAAAGTCAGAGTAATTTTATTGTCTATAATATTGTCCATTTATTAAGTGATTTTAATTGTGGAGGATAAAGGCAGTGCGTCAACCCTGCGGGCGGTCTGGAACACGACTACCGTTCGTGAAACTCCGGCGCACGAATACCTTGTAGATGATTTTTTCGTGATCGACCCGTTCATTGTTCAGTAGCATTTATTGGATTGAAATTGTTCACAACCGCGTGCGGTCAGTGCGGGCTTCGCTCTTTCGTCACGTCTCCGTATGATGTACAAGACTCACGTTATCATATCACATCGCTTGTGCTATTATGAGCTGTAACGTGTCAGGCTAAGTGTCATTTTTGACTGCGCTTTTAATTCCAATGGTAGCACAACAAGGTATGCGTGGTCCACGGCCATGTTTTAGACGACATTTTAATATGTTCGAGTCCCTTAGAGCGCACGGCGACTCGCGCTACGTGCACTCAACTGAAACAAGAATAACGGAATTAAACTATTAAAGTTCAATTAATTTATATACAACGAGTTACTTGTAAAGTTTATTCAATGTTTTTTTATAAAAGTCGTATGGTAATATAAGCGTTTATAATAATTGTGTAAAAGGAAACGTTGCTGAGAATTTAGCTTTTAGCATTTCATATCTCGTATTTGATCACATCGTGAAGTCCATTTTATGCAAACAGTACATAATAGCAACGATTTCTATTGTAATGGGAAAAGCGTAAAATGTCTTTAGAAAGTACAAACAAACCAACACCAGCTGTGGGATATATTTATTAGGTATTATAATAATTTATCACACAACGGGCATGTCGTTTAAATTAATCACAATATTTTATATTCATTTAGTGAACCGAGATGACAGATGTTACCAGAGTCGTTTAAACTATAAAAGTATTTAAACTATATCAAATAAATAATATCTAACACCTGACCTTCGATACAAAAAACACACAAGTACACTCGCAAATATAAATCGCACTTGAAGACTCGAATAACAGAGGACTTTATTAGCGCTTTTGCATTTTTACAAGTTTTATTGCACTTGTCCGGGCGAGTGTACGTGCCGTCAGCGGTCCTTCGCTCCACTTTTAAAGCATTTTATGCAAACTGAGGCAAATATCTCGCTTGCTGCCGTCTACTTATTTGCTAGCCCTTTTTATATTGTAGTCGTTTTTACACTCGTCATATTAGCCCCGACAATGTGTAAGAACCTTCAGCCGGTCGTTCAATTAAAACATTCACTTTTTAGCACTTCTTGGACTTTAGATATAACTTCTTATAATTATTTAATATATTGTACTTGTTTAAGAACACAATTCATGATTCAAATAATAATTTTAGCCAATATTTCAATATAGTATCGGGAAAAAGGCGATACAATTTGAAAACGTCCATTATCGTAAATTTTGCACAATTACAAACTTCTATTGAGCAGACATGGTCGGAGCTGTCTCTTTTTTTAATAAGAGTTGAATCCATCCGCATATAGTGAGTGTATTGTTGTTTTTCACTGCAACTTTCCCGAACTTAGCTATGAAAATTGAAATCTGTTAACGATTCATCTACAGAAATAGCTTCCTTTTAAGGGGTTACGTTTAACGAAACATTAGCGAATATATTATTTACACATTCATCCCAAATGAATTAAACATTTAATTTTATGATGATAAACAAACATATATATATATGCGTTGTTATTTCCAACGATGAGTCGAATATTAATTAATATTAATCAAAAGCATATTTTAATGTTTTTTTAAAAGCTCGCTCTCGTCAAAGCGCTCCACAAAACGGACGGAGTGTATAAGATGGCTCGGTGCTCGGTGGAGTCAGGTCGTCGTTGTGTCTCTCACCGCTCCTCCAGCCGCATGAGGACAGCCGTCAAAGGCTCAGTTTCTTTGAGGCGGAGTTAGCTCAGAATCAAGTGGAAGTTCTAAGACGGTGTTTATAAAGCCTCCACTTACGCAAATATCAGCTATTGTTCCACGCAGGTATCTTTGCAATTTTCGTCGTTTCTCGGCAATTTCACAGGCGGCTGGACACTGTTAGAAGTATAATGGTGTGCACCCAGCCGCGAGAGGAAGAACCCAGCCCGCCTCTGTGTACGCTAATCTCTACAAAAATAATGTCTTTGACCATCTGTTACGCGCGTCGTACCATGAACTGAGATACATACGAAACTTCAAACTGTATAACATTAAATAAATTCTATAAAGATATACGCGTATTGATTGATTCTTAAATATATATAATAATTGTATATAAATAATATGTGATGGATAGATTTAAAATGTATGCGTTACCAATTTGAAATTAAAAGTGGCCTATATATTGTATTGTAGTTAGTGTTATTTGTAAAAGTGATGTTGATCGTACTCGGGGATGCGGACTCGTTAGCCGCCGCCCAGTCATTTTCCGTTGAAATTTTGATCAATCAGTAGACTGATTGAAACCACCGGGTCACGGAATTAGATTGCGTTCTGGTACCTTGTTTGGGGAGGAGGGGGGGGTGAGGGGGGGGTGTACAAACGGTTTATAAATACGTCTAATATGCAATAAACTGCATTGAACGGCTGTTGCATACCAAACAAAAATACCGTTTTCTTATAACATTTCCTGCCTTTGTAGTCGTTTTTTTTTTTAATGAACAAAACGGTGAATGCTAATTCATATGTTATCGCACTAAAATTTGTACTTTGCTTTAATCAGATGCTGTTTTTGTTTTTGCTACGTTAATACCATTGTAATTTGTAACGATGTAAATTGTACCTTTTCGCTTCTCGCCATACGTTATACCACTAACGTAACACTTGTGAAACGAACCATTTCTATTAACATTATTACAATTCAGAAACAACAGCACGAAAACAGGTTAAGAAGTGTTAAAAATGTAATTCATCTCATATCACCGAGCTAACAGACAACTAATGATTTATAAATAAGAATACATGAAAAGAATTTCATCAAGTGGGGCATTCATCTCAAATTAATGTTTCCAGTGCGTTGTTCACGCATTTGTTTCGCCGTCCAACATTTATATGTTAAACAAAATTTATAATTAGCGGACATTAAAGATCGGAGGCGCCAAGTCAGTCGGCCGCACGCATGCTACAATTACTATTATGTCTTAGCTAAACAAAGCAGCTGTTCGTCGCGGCGTCTCACAAAAGAGCCGCTAAACTCATAGCTTTGAGCGCGAAAGCATACCTAATGCTCTGAGATCTCAACTGACACACGACTCGCTGTTATTATTAATTGACCCTAGTCAATATTGTAATAAAGAGACAAATGTACAATAACTAAATTCTGAATTATAGGATGATAAAATTGCAAAGCGATCCGATTGAAACAAAGTTGTATGACAAATGTAAAAAAGGTATGAATACAATTGATAAGTTCGCTCCCGCATCGGAACAAGCCGGCGCCGGACAACAATTGTGAATAAAGATCAAAGCGTGCTTGTTTACCGCCGGACCATCGACTAATCAACCGACTGATTAATTTAATTAAACATTACGAGAAAGTTCTGTTTACTCCACGTTTCCTCGGGCCCACATGCGCGTTCAAAGGAAGTAGGCCGAAGTGTAAACAAGAGGCCATTGTTGAGACGGTGGCGGCGTCAGCTCATTGGCATATTATTCTGTTTCCATATCATTCACTCACTAAAAATACACTTTTTAGATATATATTTTTAGTTTCTATTGTGGTTTTAAAGCAATAGGGTTTTTTCTAAATGTCATACTTAAGGCGTTTTGATAAAAGTAAAAGTCGTTTGAATAACTGTAAGGTATAATGAGTTCGCAACGCTGTTTGTTTATTTGTTTGTCTTTTCCATAAGAAACTTTTACATTTCTATCAGCCTTCCATATGAAATGGTTACAAGCCAAGCAGGTAATATGTTGTTGACCTAATTACATTTGAACAGACCATGGTAAGGACCAACTACCTGTGAGGAGTCTGTTCCATGCACAGCCACCCTTATTGTCTTAAGCTCCACATCCGGCTTAGAGGTGGTTACTATCTCATTGGCTCCTGAACTGTTTATTAATCACTGTATCATCGAGACCTCGTTAGTGAAAACATATGAAGAATGTAAGGTTTCTTTCAATTCAAGCTCATTGACTGTATTAAGAAACATTTATTTTTCATCTCGACAGATTCCTGCCTGATTCCGAGAAATTGTTGGAGCTTGCTTCGCTAAATGTTTGTTCTCCCGATTAGGAGAGAACAATTTGATTCTTGCTTTTTATTTATAATTATACTCCGAGACAAAACACCACAATAATATGTAACTTTGACTGTATATATGTTTAGGGTTTTATGTAAGCTCTTAATTTATTGCAATATTCAATTCAGGATACATAAAAGACAAAGTAATTTGTAGAGAATATTTACATTTCACTCACGCTCGATTCGAGGATTTACTGAAAGAAACCGCTAATTCCCAGAGCTGTTACAATGTCCAATACATTTTCATTCAGATTCACGTTGCTTCTTCGGTGGCGACAAAAAAATGGCTCCGCTCGCGGACGGCACCGTACCCGAATGGATTTCTAAATAGAACAAAATGGCCTCAAAACACACGAAGGTCCTTAACCCTCATTAACTGGACGAAAGGGAAAGCGCGCGAAAAAGAACGAGTTTAATTCGGGAAAGCCAGTTTCCCCGCGTTGAAGAGCGCTCCTTTTTCGTTTTGTTTTTTAATTAGTTGCCGCTTAAACTTTAGCGCGTTCTGTTGTTCACTTTTTATTTCTATTTTTATTTTTACCCCTTCCAATTACGTTTTGAAGGACAGCTCGCATTAAACGCTGACAAGTTGTTAGAACCTGCGAAAACAATTAGTGAGCTCTTTAACGGTAACGATATGAGGAATCAGCTCGTCGGAACTCTTCGTACTTCAATAACTATATACTTTTTTCATAAATTACTACCATCCATTCGTTTCGTGAATCGTTTCGAGAGGTCCGCTCTCTGAAAGCTTGTAAAGTATTTCGAAACTTTGTCGAAACGAACTATAAACATATTTGACTATTTTAAAATGTATTTTTGCGATATGCTGTACGCGGAATAATTCGTAAGCGCCGCTTTAAGTTTCAGCTCGGGCAACATGTACAACTATGTATTATATAAAACTAAACAAAATGGCTCGAATTCCATGTTCATGAATTGAATTTCATTTCTAATATTAATGCTATAATGTCGTGTTATTACAGATTGTTTACATTATATAACGAAATCGTGATCAACTCGTCCGCCATTTTCTTATGAAATATAGAAACAACAGAGCGCCGATTTTAATTTAACATAACGTGTACGTAACGTTCACGTAACGTATATATGAAAACAAAACAATAGACATTGAGTCGTAAAATGCAGTATTAATGTTCTAAATTAATTATAAACAGATGCGGGCGAAAATTTTCTCGGCTCCATGTAGATAGATACACGAACTACGTACGAGTAGAACGTTTCAAACTGTGTTGTCGATTAATTTGTAACATTATATGAGGCGGTGAGTCTGCTTTTCCTATTTAGCCACTATTTTAGACCCAAATTGTCGTACATGTATTTATCAATGTATTTAATAACTAATAATAATATATTTTTAATATTTAATAATCTGTGTTTAGTCAGAATTTCACTTGCCTCTGATTTAGTTTTGAAGTTACAGAAGTTGTTTGTTGGTTTTATATAATGTTTTGAATTGACATGATCGGGTTGAAACAATTTCATATTTATAATAGTTGTTTTTTTAGTATTAAATATTTCGCCTTTATATCAAAATATAAATAATAATTATAATACATTTTAAATATTAAAAAACTTCACGATCAGAAGAATTGATAATTCAGAAGAGTTTATCATCTCATCAATGAACATCGAAAATAATGATAAAATTGAAAAAAACAAAAAAGCTAATTGCCATTCAAATTTTTATAATAGTTGTCTACATTGAACATATTTGATACTTGAATTAAATAAGATTAAACATAATTTATTTATTTATGTAATGTAAACATGTAATAATAATTTCCTCGTCGTAGTTTAAACTAAATACTCTGTTATGAATAGTAGAAACTTAATTTATATTATAAAGAATTCAAACATTATGGAGATAAAGGTATATTCACACAAATTGCGATAATAACGGTACCGTCCCGCAGTATAACTCACCACAGTTTTTGTCCGCTCACAATGAAGATGTACGAGCCAATGCAGCACAAGTCTGAACAAGCTTTTAATTGGAATAAAGAGTATTTATCCATTACGTATAAATAAATTCAAAAAAATTGTTTAAAATATTTTTTTTTCAACAAAAAACCCTTTTTTGTTATTTAAAAAAAAAAAGTAAACTCTGCCTTGGACAATTGTTTTACATTTACTAAATATAATGGTAAATATTCATTAAAAGATATACAGAAACATTCCACTGCAGTAATCTCAAAAGAAATATGGTTTGTTTGCTTTTTCTATATTGCCTTTCTTCTCTTTATGAACTCAATAAATGTATTTATTGGTTCGTATACTTTAGCTATTTCTGGCCACACAGTTCTTATTTATCATAACTATACGCAATATATCAAATTGTGTTTAATGTCAAGATCTCCGCAGACAGCGAGCCGCGCTAAGTATGGAGGCACCCTGCGTATTTGGTACTATTGCATACAGCGGACGTGACTAAACGTAAATCAGTGATGCGCGAATCTCAAGGGAATTATGAACAAATTGGTAACTGCGATTCTAACGTAGGTACATCGGTACATCGGTACATCGGCGCTAGTGGCGCTAGTGGCCGTGCATAATAAACGAAATACTGGAGCCAAGTGGCGTTTCCGTACAGCGGACTTGCTTTTTAGTGTATGGGTTCTTGAATAAGTTATTGTATGACAGTTTTTTTATAAAAATAAATTGGTACTCCGAATTGAGGGATTAAACAGCGCAGGAATTATAAAACCTTTTTGTATTAATTATGTACACTAAGAATGAATTAATAAAAACACATACATTATAAAATGACTAAATAATTTAAAAGTGGCAAGTTTACCCATAAACCTGCCAAAATAAAGAGCGGCCCATAAATATTTGATGAGGCACATAATACGGCTCTTGTACATTACTTATTCAGCCCGTTCTATCCACACACATACCTGTACATACATACATACATACATACATGCCTCCTATGAATAATATACCACTGTTATAATTTCTACGAACGTATAAGTCTTTTTAAATTAAAAATAAATGATCGACAAAGTTCGCTGTAAATAATTCAGTCCTTGCGCCCGGTCGCTGTTGTAATAATTGGGAGTGTTAGGGAGTCGTGGGGGGTGGCTGGAGGGGGGGGAGCGGGCCCGGAGTGAGGGGGGGTGGGAGTTAGGAAACTGTGGGGTGATAATTAACATGTTTGTCTTGCTTACATCGTCACCAGCGCCGAAACTACGTCGAAGTCAAATAAAATCACACTCGTTTTGCATAAGTACCTACGCTTACTAATATTTGACTTTGTAGATACGACAGGCGCTGTAATTAATGCGAAGAATTAAAACTTTCGTGTTAACTGGATGTTGTTCCGTTAAGTTGTCTTGTACCGCGCTTCGAACAATGAGAGACACGTCTGTGATGTCGCCTTGTTATATCATGAGACCCTTAAAACAGCAGCTATAAAAGTATAAACGTATAAAAGTTAACCTTGTACTTACATAATTAATGACAATATGTTTTTAACATATTATTGTGTTGGTATTGTTTCAGTCGCGTCTGAAATATGCATAAGTGTAAAATTAAGTAATTAAATGCATCGTTTACTTCAGTTTACGTAACTTGTTGGTCACTCGCTTCATAGCTAGTTAGTTCGTAGTGGAGTCAGCTGTTGCTTCTTCTAGAATGCCTTATAGTTTCTTATTAAAATAATTACTTTATTCTAGTTATTGCCATTTTATTTTATGTAACTTAATTGAACTTAAATTTAAATTAATTATTTTCTATTTCATCCCTATAATGACGAATTATTCATCGAGGTGGTTAGCGACACGGTAGCTCAATGGAAAGAGTGACGGGACGATTTTTTAGAGGTCGCAGGTTGATATGATATCACTCTAAAAAAACCTCAACATATTGACAAATTTCAAGACTAATCAGACTTGCTCTTTATAAGATGCGGGATCTACTATTACTTAATTATGGCGTCGTTTTTGTGTAGATTTCGTCCGAACATTGCAGCAATATTATATTGATTGCGATGAGATACGAATGAGGCAGATTGAATTGCAGTTGCTTACTTGACATAACCTTTGTATGGCACAATAAAGAAAATTAAATAGCAAAATAACTAATGAATGAAACGTGTCCCACATAAACACACTACTAGAAACAGTGATAACAATGGCGGATAGGAGGGTGGAATAGAAAAGTGCCTATCAAGCCTTTAGTCACTGTAAACATATAAAATGAAGGCAGTTATTGTTCTTCAGAAACAATAAGAGCAACATATTTCACAATTGACTGAAGCCATTTCAAGTGAAAGCGCTATAGAAAAAAAATAACCATTGGATACCACATCGACGCACGCTTAAACAATCAAACGGAGAACAAAAAGACAGTAATGTGGATATGGATAATGCAGGAGTGAAACCGCCCGCGGCCGCGGTGCTGGGAGCAGCGGGCAGCCCCTCGGCCGCGGGTAGCTGTGACCCGGGACTGACGTTGCCTCGACTTGCAGCGCTTTTGCTACGAGCAATTGAAATAAACTCGACAATTTAATATAAATATGTCATTAAATAAATTTAAATCGTTAAATTTAAATAATAATTGAAATAACATTACTTTTAGTTTTTCATAACAAAAATGAAATGCAATATTAAAATCGCTCCATCGTCCACCATGTCCGCAGCCTTATCCCCTCAGATAGGATGTGTGATTAGTTTTATTCTTCGCAGCAAAGCCACCCTATTCTTCGTAACATAAATGAATCGCCATATTAACGTGGAAACAACTTAAGTGCTCCAACAAATTGAAATCAATAATAATACTCTACTTTTATCACTTACACTTGCCAGTTGCCACTTCGTGTTCTCCTTCTGTTGCGATTTATTGACGTGGAACGAAACTCTCAAATATTGTGTCTTTTAATTTATCATTCGCTGTTTCCATTTACCTTTATTTGTGAATTTTGAATGTCTACATTTATTTTGAAGTATTTCTACTCATCTGGTTTGGATGAATTAGTTTTACTACATTATTATTGTTTGCAAAATATAGTAAAATATTCAATAAAAAGCCACATTTATTTAAATACATATAGTATTGTTATGATTCTCTTGCCTTCCTTTGTCAGTAATATTTATCTGGCGATAGCAGTAATCTTCCAATTAGAGCTACTTAGTCACTGGTAATACCGCACAGAACTGATACTTGAATTCACGTCTATTAAACTGGTAATTTATCGTAATATCTGTCTAGAAAACATTCACGTACAATTTAGAAAATTATAACACATTTCCCATTTCTATTTTCATATAAAGGCTACTTTAATTTAGCGATTCCATGATCCGAGGTAATTGCGTAATACAGTCGGTATAAGGTATGGTATGAAATGAAATGAAATGGGATAAAATAATAACCGCCGAGTTACTCATTACGACCTATTTTTGTTCACCTTTACGCGTTCCGTCTGCGATGAGCCTAATTGTCTATTATGCATAGTTGTAAGATGAAATTGCCGGGTTTTGATGTTCGCTTGGTTGTATATGGAAAAGTATGTTAATCTCTCGCCTTATTTGGTTTGTGTTATTAATAAATAAACATCTAATTTGTATCGCGATAATTCCACGAAGACCTCAACGCCAGTCAGCTACACCCTCCCGTACAATGAATTTATCTAATAATTGATCCTTAAAAAAAAAAAAGCGTATTAGTAGCACTAATATTACTAAATGTAAAATGTAAACTAAACGATCAATTAGCGATGTTTTCACCTTCAGCTTTTACAGGGTATAGGTATCTGAGCGGTCGTTGATACGATGGTCGTGGAGGGTGTATATTAGACGTACAGCCATTAAATGAGGGTGATTGGGTGACGCCTGGCGCCGCTCTAATGCAAACGTTATAAAAAAATCATTTCTGTAAATATTGCTGACGAATGACGTATTATGTTATTAATAGAAATGAAGTGCCTTTGTTTCTTTCGAAACTAAATGTTTTTTATACAATATAATATCAACCTTCATTTTATAGGTACTACTTGTATGGACGTATCATCTGCAACTTGGAGGTGTATTTATTGTTAATATATTCCACGTATAAGTATTAAAGATATATGAAAGTCCTATTTATGGTACATCATTTAATGTTTCAATAGATGGAATATTATTAAGTGGAGTTGAAATCAATTGATCCCGTCATGCTTGAAGTGATTACAAATTCACCTTTGAACTGCATGCGTCCAACCTGCCTCAATGCCAACACTTGGCTGCATCTCGTTCAATATATTCCTATCTCATAATCATATGACAATATAATTTAAACTTTACATATCTTTTTATCATTTCTAACTGTAATCGAACCGAAAATATATATTTATAAACTAAGTCCATTTCAATGTAGTTTCATTAAGTTACTTAATGTTTTATTCATTTTTTTCGAATGAGATAATTAACTTATAATTATAGCGAAGTGACGAACGCACCTGGTGTTTGTTTCTAGGATACTTCATAAAAAAAATATATGAAAACAACGAATGTGCAAAATAAAAAAAACACATTACACATGTAAATACATTGGATACTTTCACATCCAGTTATAAGACTCTAAGGGTATCCAGTGACTAACCCATCAGACGTCTATATGACATACAGAGTGTCTAAGACATAAAATACTTTGATATTACCGGGTAGTTATAAGGCGGGAGATGAAAAGAGTGATAGTACATTACTTTACACCTAAGATCTCGAACAGGAAGTTTACGATCCGATATTTTATCTAATGCTACTGTATTGGCCGCGTCTATGGCTCTAGCGTCGGTTTATTTACATTGGAACAGTAAATCGGCAGCGCAAAGAGCGGCATTCTTTGTGCTCTGCTGCAACTAAACTTTATAGAAGTTTTAATTGTGAACGCAGACAAAAGCACCGAGTAATGTCCAGCTGTAAATGAGTAACAATAGAAACTACAAATAAAATGTTTGGAGGCGCATTAAGTTGACGCGCGACGCCGGGGCGCGCGGCTAGGTGCGTTTACTGCGCGCACGTGCCCTAAGTACCGGTTGAAACGTTCCGATGTATTGTTTGTTTACCCGAATAAAACACTAAAATCCAATTCAATAACAAAGAATTAAAGATCCCAAAATAAAATTTATTGCTCGCGTACGATAAAATAGATTTATGAACGCGCCGCGCGAGCGACTTGCCCGTAATATTATTAGCTACACACGCCCAAACAATTTGTACCTAAATATATGTAATGCGGTGTATGCCCAATTAAAAGAATGCAAAGGATATCTCTATCTCTATCCAATCCAATTTAATCTGGAAAGATAAATCTTCCACCTACCTATCTCCCTACCTAGATGGGTTACCGACTCAGTACTAGTCTTATGAATCCAGTTATGGAAGTGTTGATTTTGTAAATAAACATGTAATTATGCCGTAATGACCATTCAAAGATAATATTTACATACTTTTGAGTAAAAATGTTTGAGAAACAATAATGGATTTATTTCTTTTAAAAGTGTAATATTTATTTAGCATCAGCTTTAAATATAACGAGTTTGCATCGAGGACATATTTGCCACAAGATGTCGCTGCTCGTGCTCAAACGACACTGACACATCGTACCAAAAATCACAATGTGGACATGTTAAAAAATGCTTTGCGGTTTTCTTCGTCAGCGAAAATATTAAATGTTAATCTGAAAATATTAAAAGCGACATTGTGCCGTTTTGCTTTCGACATTTCCAACATTTAAAATTTAAACGATAATTTTTGTACCTCCAGTTGTTTCGCATGAAGCTTTCATAAACTAGGATTAAGTTTGTTCATTAATGAGTGAGTTCTATTTAATATTCCTTTACTAGTATTATTACAATTAATTTATGTTTTTTTTTCTTCTCCATAGGCAAAGCTGCTTGAGAATTCTCACGCTTGGCTCGGAGCCTCCACATCTTCGATTGCAGGTCAGTTCAATTATTTATTAAATTATGTTTTTTATCTATTTTAATAAATCTCATAAATATTAGTTATTGTAATGGAATTGTTGATTCATTTACCGTTAAATTGAATTTATAGCTGTATAGGATATAAAATTAAATCACGAATATTTTAAAAGTTATTTATTTTATTAACAGTTCAGTAAACTCAATCGCGTGAAGAAATGAATCAACATTATTGCACACCTTATTGTAATATTTTCTAATGTTGTTTCATTATGCGTTGCTTTCTCTGTCCGCGCCGATATTGTAAAATATTCACACTTGCTACAGTGTCTGAGAACGACCTCGATTACTTACAAAGACAATATATTATTGTTTAAAATAATACAACTCTGAATAAATTGAAGGTACTCGTATACGCTATATGTAATTATGTTGTTCCTTCGCTTGTTTTATTATCAATAAACGTAAATCAATGTTTTGGACTATACCGATTTCGCTGAACGATAAATTATAAGTGTAATAAATTTAAAGATATCGCGTGAAGTGATAGCGTATTCGTTGTATTCTGTCAACTTTATTGGTGCGGATTATAGTTAGATTGTATTTATACGTTGCGTTCTTGCTTTATTTTTCGATCAGAATTCCATGGTCATACTCTCAAGCTGAAGGCGCCCACGTGGACTCAGAGCCAACTGCAAGAAGCTATACAAGCCGTCGTAACGCAGAAAATGAGATTTACACAAGCGGCCACTCACTACGGAATACCTAAAGGGACCTTATACGATAATATACTGGGAAAATCAAAGCGTATGGCTGTTCTAGATGACGCCGGGCTCCTGTCCGGCGAGGAGAGAGCCGTGTTGGACTTCTGTTGTGAAACCAGCGTCTCACCGTACAATAGACGAACTAAAAAATCATTAGCTGAAGTTCTTGCTTTTGTTGAGAAACTTCGACGAAGTAGAGACCCTGGCTTCGCTTTCATAGGTCTGACAGGGTTCCGTTGGTGGTGGGCATTCTGTAAGAAACATTCCATTGTATCCTTATATTATGAAGGGTCTATCAAACCTAGAAGTTCCAAGGTGAAGACTGAAAATAATGACGATGACGAAACCTGATGATTATTTAAATGTTCAACTTATGATACTCTAATTGATTTAAGCATATTATTTTGTAAGGTCTCAAACATACAATTGTTTTTAATGTCCAGCATATTAGGAAAGTCAAGATTATAGAGATTATAGATTAGTCAAGATAGTTAGGAAGTCAGATTTAGTATTTAAAAAGTAATTACTTTACTATACTTCGATGACTGATTATATAGTGTAATGATATAGATATACCGTGAAGTGTCAGTCTGGACTCCACCATGACATGTGATAAGTAGTTTATAGGGATTCACCAGACACTGCCAATTGAAAATACGTTTCATTAAACGACGCGATGCAATATCCTATCCTAGATTGGTTCCCAAATAAATAAATTCGTTCGCTTTATCTAAATAGAATTTTAGATTTGTTTTAAAAATAAACAGATATATCTATATTGAAATATGTAGTAATCTATTTGTATAATATATATAATAATCTATTTCCATGGTGCATTAATAATATAGTTAAAGTAAATTTTGTAAATTTTATTAAAATATCTGTTAAGTCAAAAGTAAGACTAATATTGAAATAAGCGTTTTTTTTTATAAATTATGGGTCTCATCGACATATCTATGCATTGTGAAAATAATAATATTTTCATTGTCAACAAAAACATTATTAAAAGTAATAATTTTTTCCTTCAATTTGCAATAACTATCCGTCTGTGTACAATATTTTTGCTTTGTGAAGTAGTAAAATTATATTTTGCTACAACTTGAAACCAGATTGAACTCGTTCAGACTAAACAAAAAAAACCTAGGAATTCGCATAAAGGATATTGCGGTCTGAGCTTAAAAAAGAGCGATGCCAATATTACTAAAATCTCATGCAGACTTATAAATCTTATAATAAAACCTAGTGAATTATTATCTATAATGTAGGTTATACCTTCTCATTTTTAATATAATTGGTTGTTATATTGATAAAATGTTATATCGTAACGATCTATTTAAATATAAAGATGATAAACTTAAAGCTGGGACGGCGCGGCGTCGAGCGGGGAGCGGGGAGCGGTGAGCGGGGAGCGGGGACACTATCAATAACAAAGTGAGAACCGCCATTGTACGCATCTTTTAGACACTTATAACCGTATACAATACGGCCGTTACTCATATTTGAGCGTTAAGCTAGAGACATAGAGTTTAAAATGCCATATCCTTAGTATGTAAACAAAAAGAATAATTAGTAAGGGGTGTGCGACGGACGTAGCCACCTGTACCCTTTATAGTTCTATGAACGGAACCTCAAAAGCGTAGGACACTTGAGCTATAAAAATTGTTAAGAAACAATACAATTTGTAGTAAAACGTCTCCATACCGACAAATGTTCACAACGACGGTTTTGTTTACTATTTACGTTGTTTTTGTTCTAAAGAAACTAAACTTTCAATTGAAACAACGATTTTGAAACGAATTCTTAAATCATATTAAGCTTTGAGTAAGTACTTTATATAACGTAATGTAAGATTGCAATATAATGTATTTTTAAACGCCGCAATATGGAATTGTATATTCGATATAAATATATTTTTGTTAAGATAATATCGACCAGTCCGTAATGGCGTACTTAATGTATTTCTATGTGTAGACACAATACAATTAAAACATTGAAATATGAAGCTAGAATTGCAACGATGTAGTGATTTTAATTAAGATAATAATAATTCGGCGAAATCAGATCCTCTATCTCATGGACGTTAACTTTGATTATAATAATAAAATGCGCGGAAATACTAATTATAAATACGAGTACCTACACCTCGCTCCTCGCTCCTCGCTCCTCGCTCCTCGCTCCTCACTCCTCGCAGACTGCTCCCTCCCAGCGTTCTTATACCTTCTGTTATCATTTTAATATAAGACTACTAGGAACAAATCTGTGCACTCTTTTTTAATAAATTGTAGAATAATTTAATTTAATTTCTAAATGCTATGGATTATTTAAATATATTGTAAGTGGATCTTTATGAAATGTATATGTTTCTAATGGTTGTGATTTCAAAATTTTTTCGATATTGTATATGAAGGTTAGTAAACGGGAAAGTTTACTTGGCGTTTGTACATCAAGAGTTCTTTTTTATTATATATTTAGTTTGTAGATTATATTTGATGAGATCGTGACAGTAGCTCAGCCACCTCTTGATTCGTTCGCTAAGTAGTTTAGACACAGTTCAGTTATTCTTTTTTATTGGTTTATACTTTATTCTATACATTACAAAAGACTTACAAACTGTGATTTACATTTTAATTATTATGACATATTGTTATTAAGGTACTCGTTATCTTGAAGTCTTAAATCTCACGTTGGTAATTTTGAACAAATATCTCGAATTAATTGTAGCTTTTTGTTTAAGTGATATTCTTTTTTTGTTTTGCGACTTGAGCAAATTCTTTATAAAAATACCTACCTGAGATGTTTAATTATTTACATTGCCATATATCTATCACCACCTACATACTATGCTTAGTCAACATTATCACAAAATTTGCTTATTGGTGTACATTTCTGTGCATCAGTCGATTTTATTTCAACATATTTGAGTTGTACTTTATTGACTACAATAAATTGCATTTAGTAATTATTTGTGTTTTTACTAAACTTTTTGATTTCTTTATTTCTTCTAGATGTCTTCCGGAGGTCAGTATATAGTTGATTAGAATTTTTATTTCGTAAATTGTTTTAATGGTTTGATAGTTTTGTGCATTTTGTTATTTAGGAATATTTTATGTTTTAAAAATGTCCCATTACAATTGAAATATTTAAGTATTGTCAATATTAAATGTTAATCACCATCTATATAATACTATTACCCAAAATACGCAAGCCAGTTTAATCTTTAGAATTTAAAGCTCCAAATATATTAACACTTGGCTTCTCAATTCCAGCAGATAGCTACCAGTATCAGCTGCAGTCGATGTGGCAGAAGTGCTGGAACACTAACCAGAGCCTCGTGCACAATTTGCGGTTCCGCGAGCGCGGACCCCTGAAGTCCTGGCGTCCGGAAACCATGGCAGAAGCCATCTTCTCCGTGCTGAAAGAGGGCCTGTCGCTGTCACAGGCTGCAAGGAAATATGACATCCCATACCCGACTTTCGTGCTGTACGCAAACCGGGTTCATAACATGCTGGGTCCCAGCGCTGACGGCGGTGCAGGTTAGTTGACTATATGTCCATACGACGGCATTTGAATTGTTGTATCTTGGTGAATTGTGAATAGAAAAGACTTTCACGTTATTTAACTTAATCTAAAAAAACAGTCACAGAATAAAAAATATACAAAACAAATATTTTATTTTTAACTCAAAGACTAAATCAAGTTTTAACGCAATTTCAATTTTATATAAAACGAATAAATCATAGTGTCTGTATATAAATGAATTTATCAAATACAACATTCATTTGCTGTTCAAAAATTCCACACCATGGATTTCTGAAATGATTGACTGCTTGACGCACACAGCATATTAAATGTCTTCCTTGAGGGGTCTTACATTTCTTATAGACTTAGGACGAAACAGTCATAAAACAACTATTAAGACGGCCTGAGTAGTGTCGGGTACAATTTAAGTCCAGTCATAGACGAAGAGAAAATAAAAACACAAGAGAAAATAAAGAATTCAACAAAAATATTTTAAAACTAACTTTGAATTATTCAATCAAAATGTCGATGGTCTTAAGAAAAAAATAAGAGTTAATACTTTTACTGCTATTTGTTGAGACAACAGTTTTTCTTGGAGTTTATCTTGTCTTCTGTCTGGCTACACCCTCAAGCGGACGCACCATGTAGTCAAACAATCAGATATCCCATACCTCTATTTACCTACAGACTTTAATTACAATTATATTAATTGTTATATTTAAGAATGCTTTGCGAATTTTTCAAGTATCCCGTAACAGCTGTTGCGAATTATTTATTATTGATAATATTGAGGCGTGTTATACAGGACGTTTAATATATATATATTTTAAATAGGTAGCGATTGTTAAAATGATAAACATTCCTTCTTGTTATGAATATTTGTAAGTAAATGAAAAAGGTACATTGTGATATAAATTAATGCAAAACTACACAATAAATTTAAACCGTTTTATGTCAGCGTTTAAAACAATTTATCAATACTTTCTTGATGTGATCAAGAAACACTGAGATTTAATTATCTCTTAATTCGTTTTGTATTGGTTTTTAAAAGGGATTCATAAAAATGCACTTCACATCGTAGTTATTGAATTCATCAATGTATATATATCAAGTATAAATATATTTTGTAACGCTGGCAAAACTGGTATGAACCTATTGTTATACATATTAAGTAGTACTAAATGATAAAGACTATTGGTCAACTGTGATGGTGCATTGCCCGTTCACCTTTTACTGTTGTGAATCGTTACAGATTTGAGACCAAAAGGTCGCGGTCGGCCGCAGCGCATTCTCCTGGGAGTATGGCCGGAGGAGCACATCCGAGGAGTGATTCGCGCGGTCGTGTTCCGTGACTCCCACACGCCGCACTCCACTCACCACATCAAGGAGGAGGTTCTTCCCGTCTATCCTTCTATCACGGTCAGTATTGCGCTAGAGACACTCATTCAGACACACGTTTCATTCGCTGATAACTGCTGCGAAATTATAGAAATAGTTCTATTTTTCCAATTTGAACCACTGCCCTTAATTACCCCATTTTTTCTTCTGCTAATGCGAGTGTGCCAGTGCGAGGTCAAATTGTTGTAATTAGCAAAGCAATTTTCGTTGTTATAGAAGTTGTAAAACTTTTAGATCACGTATTATGTTTGTATATTGATATAGTAGTGATGTGGGTTATTTTACTTGTTTTTCATGTTTCAGCTTTGCGAATAAATTAAATCTAGATAATGTATATTATACCAGCACCTTAATATGTTGGCGAATGCGTGTTACAGGATGGCATGACCGTTCAGAACGCCTATCCCGTGTCATGCGGCAACGGCCGCGAGGGTGGCGTGTCTCCCAACGCTGCAGCGGCGGCCGCCGTCGCCGCCGTAGCGCATGGCCTTCGACGCCAGATGTGCAACATGGTGGTGGCAGCTCAGAGACCACCCGATCACCCGCCGCATCTTGGCCTTCCTCCGCTGCCTCTACAATCTCCTCGAATGCCGTCTCCGCTCTCCGCAGGATTAGAGTCTCCGCTCTGCTCGCCTCCACCACCCGGACTAGCTCTCGAACCTCCGAAGCCCGCCGATCCATTCCGCCCTTTTGCTTCTCCACGTCCTGACAGCCGTTACAGCGAGCGCGATGTAGTCGCTGAAATCACTGAAATGGGACCGCCTAAGACCCCGGCTTCACTTGCCAAGAATGGAAAGGATATGTCGACGCCGCTGCCCGTAAAGATGGAGCCGCCTCCGGCGGAGGCCCGCGCTGAGAACATCTGAAGCGAGGCCGCGGGCGCGGCGCCGACCCACACCCCGGTCGGCATCCCCCAGCCGCTGCCCGCTTACCCGTACTTTGTCCCCAATCGCAACTCCGTCGGCTACTTCTAAAGCGGAGTGCATCCAGCGCATCCATGAATGCGCTGGAGTGGGACAGAGAAGTGAGCGAGAGCGGAACGGTCGCGGCGACTTAGTCGATTGTCTGCGCCGCCCTCGCTCCGTCAAGTCACGTAATTAATCATATGATTATATCGGCATTACTTTATCATATTTAATTAATTATTAAAAATGGACTCGCTGTGCAATATATTGCTTGTTGTTTTAGTTACGAATTTGTATTACTATAAAAGAATATTTTAGTTTATTATTATTTTTTGTATACTTTGTCTTTTGTGTATGTGTTTAATTACATACTTTTAAGTATATATTTTTGTTAAAATAGCGTAAGATGGAGCACGAAGCAGCCGGCCCCTCCGCCGCCGCTTGCGTGCTCGCAAGTAGAAAACTATATTATTATGTGTAAGCTTTCAACAACTTAGATCCATTTGTGAACGTAGAGATATCAAAATTTAAAACATTCGGCCAGATTCAAAAGACTGTTTGGTATACCTATTCATTATAAATCAACAAACTACATAGGTACATATGCGTAAGAAAAATCATAAATTAACTCTAGATGTAACCTTATAATAAAGTATAGAAGTATGTATGTTTCATTTAATCTTCAGGTCGATGTCAATATTTGTCTATAGTATGATAATGGTGTAGCTTGCGGCTTCTCCCGAGCCCACGTCATCGTTCACTGTTGCAGCGACTCACTTCACGAGTAGACTTAGTGACCGCCAAATGTAACATAGATGTATCTTTAGCCAGTAGTGACTGTTCCAAATGTTAGACTAAATTAGATGTTCGAGTCTCGACCGACTCCACGTTCAATTCAAGTACTACTCGTTATAACGTTGTGTCGCCCGGCTTTCTGTGTCTACAATTTCTCGTGTGTGTTTATCGAGTTCTATGTAGCTATTAGTTTACGAATAAGAGATTACAACACTAGGCTAAGTACTATTGACTTGTAATTTCAAAATATTAATATATAAAGTTACTCTAAATAAAATGTTATCAATAATCTCTGATAATTACTATCCACGGTGTTCGCTTATCACGTGGCAACTTTCATTTCGCTCCTTTAGAAAATAAGTCTACAAGTCAATGTACTAGTGTTGTTATTTTAACATTAAAATAACGAGAATAACAGTATTGATATAATAGCAACGGATCTTTTGGTTTACATAAGGAGGAACATTTTCATTGCCCATTTTAGGTTGAGGCGCAATAAGATCGCCAATTGTCGAATATAAATCGTCGTCTACTAGCCTATTTTGTAGCTAGAGTATACATTTCAATTATATTAGACTAGCTGTGTAACTAAATGTAGCGTTCGTAACGATGCTGACGTCACCGTCATTGCGTGTGTGCAGTATCCTCCAGTCGCTATTATCAAAGGCATCTTTCAATATTGTGTTGTCGGCGTATGTAGTCAACATTTGTTAAGGTGAATATGTACAAATTTTATTTAACACCTTTCGGATGCAAAGTTAATTTATTTGATCTTTCGGCGGGAAAAATTAAATTTTCGTAGTGTACTAATCTTCTTGCCGCAAGGGTATACCATGATTTAGATATTGTTGGCGGACATTCGTTGGCGTTTACACGTGACAATTGAGGGGAAAGGCGTAGCGCGGTGCGGTGCGGGCGGGACGAGCGCTGCAGCCCAGCAGACCGGCCGCCGCACCGCACCGCACCGCGCGGTACAACGCGCGCGCCCGCGCGGTTCTCGTCGCAGAACTAATTCGAGAAGCATGTTTAAAATAAGTCTTCAAGTGGCCTTGATATCTCACTATTGTTTGGAATTTGGATTATCTGGTTCGGTTAAAGTTTGGAAATTAGTGTATAAAAGAGACCAAATTATTAAAAATACATTTGCGATTCAGATCTAGTGTTGAAACTTTTGGCTATCCTTTTGGAAATAAAGTTAAATATAGGAAAAATTTAAAAAAATAAAAATTATATAAATGGCCTATACGTTTCGGATAAATTGCGTAAATTTGGTAAATGTTACTACGCATATTTTCTATTGTGTAAGTTTAGGCTAATGTGTTCAAAAAGTAAATTAAAATTTTTGAAAAAATGTAGAAAGTGCCTTCCAAATTTTTGACCATGGTAAGTGTTGGAACGGGTGCGGCGATGATCAGCTGGAAGCGGCCCGTGGCGGCGAGGCGCCGACGCCCCGCTGCCATTCGACCGCACTGAACGTGCTTAACTATAAAAAGTTAGATTAATAAAAATTCAAAATTATTATATAAAAATTAAATACATATGACTATTATATAGTAAAAAATATACATAAATTATATATTTGGCCGATGTGGTATTACCCTGCCAGGCAAGCGTTAGCTGACTATTCGGCGTCAAAATTGATTATATTATATTTTCTTTATAAATAACGAAATCAGAAAACAATGCATACATGCAATGTGCCATTTGTTGAACTGATATTGTTCGTTTTGTATCACATTTGGATTATGTAGTTATTAAAATAAACATTAATTAATTTATTGTACTGGATTGAAAGTATACACTTCGATTGCATAAACTATAAGTAACTACTAACTATATTATTTTCGTGATAGTTAAGTAATTAATACTTGTATGTAGTATCGTAGTAGCCCCCCTGCGAGGCGGTCTTAGCTGGTACTAATTAATTTACATCCCTTAGCTGTTTAACTCATTGCTGGCGACACGCACTTGTGCTATAATGCATGACAATCTTCAAAAAACCAATTAATTCTTTTTTGTGATAAAAATGCCTATAGTTATTATATTTTATTGTAAAGAACAACAATGTTTATTTATTACTATTTAGTTACGAGATCCTTCCGCCATTTTGGGCTCAAAGTATTCACTTTCTAAACCTTGCTGTGTAACCAAAAACTTTTATTTCAATTAAACTATTGTATTACATACTGTGACTGTTTAGTTTGTAAGTAGTGATTGTCCCAGTGGGTATCGATTAAATTATAAAATAGAACGTCTAAGAAAAATCATTCGCTTTTCGACCTAACGAGTTCTATGTACCATATCATTACACCAACTTATCTGAGATATTTTTATTATTCCTGTGTATTAAGATAACTTTAATTAATATACTTTTAACTATAAATATTGACGCTGTAACAAACGAGGATGGATTGTTAAAAAATAATTCACTGAAATAATTATATTTCAACAATTCAGTTTCTTTACAACCGAGTGATTGAACATGACCTATTATTAGTTATTTAGTATATAAATATCGATCGTGTTTATTATATCATTAATTTAAATAATTCGTTTCAGTTGATTCTATATTTGACACAGGGGTGATAAAAATAATAATATGGTATCTTTTAGTTGTAATTTTATGTTCTTTCACGTCATCGTTATAGCGTTTATGTTATATGCAATGGTTGTTATAAAGGTACTTCTTTTGCAATTGTGTTCCTGATGAGGTCACTGTCATTCGTATTTCCATGTGATCAACGTTACAATCTGAGCGAGATCTCACGTGTCCACTGTCCGATTAATATCACTCGATGACTCACTTGATACTTTAAAGAATCGATAATTCTATTCGATGGATATGTTTAATACTAAAGTGTTTGACATTTCCATCGAATAGAACGAATAAAATAGAATCAATGATACAATGATTCATCACAAACACTTGTAGAGATTGAAAGGGTTCGTAACTAAAATTAAGGTATGCTTTACGGAGGCCAGTAGAACTCTTTTAAATCACCCGGACAGTGACACGTAGCGCCGTTGTCATTCTGTCTGTCATTCGTATTTTATCAAGTACAAATATAAAAATTGGTGTATTTCTTAAATATTGATGTTTAACACATGTAGTTGACAGTGTCCCAGTACCAAACCGACATAACTTAGTACAGTTCAGATACATTATAATGTAGTACGTGTATTGATCATCAATTACGTTTTAAGTTCGTTATTGTCACAGTGTACCGTTGTCTGAATGAATATATAAAAATAGAGCAAAAATGTGCTTTTATTTTCCCCAACTTTCCCTCCCTCAGTCTTATTATACATATAATAATAAAATTCAATCAATAATCAAGTCACAGAACTCTATCCTCCAATTATCTTGGTTATCAGATAAATTTATTGTAATTATTATAAATATATTAAATGTGTATTCTTTTATTCCTAAAAAGGCACATCTGTGGTCTTAGAAATTTGTAAATCTTTTCTAATATAAAAAAACTAACCTCTAAAAACTAATCTCTTACTATTACAAAATATATAAAATAGTAGTAAATACAGTCACTGACTATACTAGTACTGATATAGTATATAATTAATTTTAAACTAATATTCAACATATTTCATATATCATATATATAATATGTTCTAAAAGGCTTAACATAGGCAAAAAAAAATAAAGCACATTTTTATGTAAAAATTTTATAATATATGTAACATTTTCTATATATTCTCTTTTCTGAATCTCATAAAAAGCGCCATCTACCCACAGAAACTATGAACCATAAGCTTACAAATATCAGTACAAGAAACGGTCCAGCTGTTTTGATTATTTTATACAAAAGTTAATTTTATACAAAAAGATAATTATTTGAGGTACAATTAATAAACCTTATATTGCCATCTTTAGAAAAACATTTTCATTTGTGCGAACACAACTTGCGAGAACTTGGTCCTAGGTCCGTACGTTTCAGGTAGATGGCGTTTATCACTTTTATTCTTTATTTATATGTGAATTACTTACTTTCGAAAAACAGAGGACGTCTTGAAGAAATTCAATAAATTAATAATTTATTTTTTTGCAAAACTTTAGACACTTAACTTACTTTTGTATTTCAGCCTATCTGCAATAACAAAAACAACAACTGAAATTAGCAATGTCGCAAAAGAAACGTTAAAAAAACTATAAGTATAAATATGTACATCATACAAAATCACATATGCCATTATATTTTTAATTTATTTTTATTTTAACTTTTTTTTTAGTATGGTAAGTTATTTAAAGTAATGCTAAGAACCACCGTCAAGTGGCAGCACTGGTCCTGGTCCCGGGATGCACTTTGCGATCAATAGCGGACAGCTCAATTACGCATGTACAAATACTGCACATGCGATGTGAGACGAAGTGTACACTTTATAATCAATAACCAATACTGCAACAACCCTACGCAGCTTCAGACGTCTCCTATTCAAGAAGAAAGTGATATAAATTAAAGAAATCAGAATAATTCCCTGCTTCGTTCCAATAATACGTCGCGCATCCCATTCATCTACACTGAAATTGGTGAGTATACCTACATTTATGGTATAAAAAAATGAGCGCCGAAATGATCGAGGAAACAACCGCGTTGATTAGATATCTACCCACGGAGGTATTGGAAATAATTTTTAAATATTTGACGCCCAAAGATCTTGCGGCCTGTCAACAAATCTGCAAGAGATGGAAACATATTATTGATTTTTATTTCAAAAATGAAAATTATTGGAAGCGTCGTTTAAAGATAGATTATCCAGAGATATGTAAGGCCGTTATGAGAAAATGTCAACCAAACTTACCCTACAACAACATTTACAAGTCTTTGGCTCTTTGGCCCCACATTAATCGGGCTACAGAAATAAGTACCAACTTTGCTTGTCCAACTACCGCTCAGGCAGAAGTTAAGGGTTTTATTATATTGAAGCATAATCTGATGGGTGTGCACACTCATGGTGGGGTTTATTATTGGAATTTGAATACTATGTGGCCAATAACTCGGGGCCCTATATACGGCAATTTTTTGAAATATTATGAAGCGGAGAATGTCATAGTGATTTTGGGATTTACCCTAAATTTATATGTTATTTGGCCTATTACATCCAATCCATTTAATTATAATGAGGTGAGGTTCACCCGCGTCAGGACGTTCTTGGTTCACGAGAGAGAAGTGTATATCGTTTTTTCAAACGATGAGATAACACTATGCGAATTAACCTCTCCAAGATTCAGAATTCAGACCCTGAAACGGATGAAAGATAGGGTTGTCGCTCTTGGTTACAGCAAGCAGCTTAACATCTTGACATACAGGCGGTGCGTCTACAAACTGACAAACAACCAAATCGTATTACACCGTGCATTTGATTTCCACTGTAACATGCTTGACGTATTACGACGATACAACTTTTTGGAAAACATTGATTGGAGGAATTTCATGCAATGGATTTTTGCAATAAACTACAGAGGATATCAAACGATTCTCAGAGATATAACGGTTGTCAAACAACATGGCGATCTGTACTTCGTCGGCACGCTCTGGGGTGTCGTTCGAATATATAACAAGCCGTATGTGAATGGCGAACTGAATATCTTTGGGTCGGTGCCATTGAAAGAGTATAACTTCATGGAAATGTTTTGCTTGTCGTTCCCGATATGCCCGATACTGGCTATAGATGTGATTGAAGACCACAGCGGTCATCGGATGTTCATTGGTATGCCTAAGGGCGTATACATTTTACACTTTCACCACACTTCTTCAGATATCATCCCACGTGAGGAACGGATGATTGGGATGTAATTTGTTAAATAATAATTCATTCTATTTGTCAACATATGTTTGTCTACGTTAATATATCTATGAAAGAGGTATGTTCTCAACATATCAAGTATGTATTTTGTAACCATTTTAAAAAAATTTGGATATTATATTTCTCCAACTTTAAAAACATATTATGTTTGAATATTCTTAGGATCTAAGACCAAAGAACCTGTTGTGATAATTCTTATCTAAAAAATATTTACACCCGTTTACTTTATTTAAACTAAACTAAGTTTTTTGTCGTAGCGATTATATTACTTTATAAAAAAATTGAATCTATCTTAAGTGTTATAATAACAACAATATAATGAAATAGATAATTTACTTTACGAAGTATCTTTTCCTGCCAATACTTTAGTTGATTAAAACATACACATCGCTCAATAGAAATTCATTGTATGCTTATTTTTTATATTATCTGATATTTGAGACTATTTATATTAAATATAAGTTAGTTTTAATGTGACAAAGGCTGCAGTGAGATGGATAAGACGATCAAAAAGTGATTGAACAAGAAGTGCTACAATTTAAAAAATTGGTATTTATTTAGATTTACAACGTTTATGCCATAAATGGTTACCTTTTTATGTTCAAGTAAAATATATTTAACTCCCTAAACTCTTGAGTATTAAATACATGGTTTAGGATGTAAGGCTGTTTTAGTTATTTGTTTAAAAATATATTTTTTTCTAAATAACTATGATGTTACCAGTTTTCTGGCTAGGTTGTGGTGGATATTTTATAAGTGCTATTTTTTAAATTATTCTGAGACGCACATGTTCTTCTTCCATGTTTTTGTTTTAATTTACCTAATTAAGTACTTATATAGCTAGATATTAAATGTTAATCCTATATAATCATAAATGTTTTTAACATAAGTAGTGTTTATTGATTTGAAAATAATAATTCTTCATAACTTTTAATTTGTATTTATAACATATTTTGGCAACTTATATATCATTTCATTAAATTGACCAGTAAAATAATATTTGTTAACTTAACTCTAAAGTATTAAATACATGTGGACTGTTTAGAATGTAAGAAATTTGAGAATTTGTTATATGAATATGTACTATCTAACTTTTAGTCTGATTAAGATGTATACTCGATTAGTATATAGTACATTACGAGGGTCAAATATTACTCGCACTTAAACCTCGGTACTTTAAATATTCATTCCTTCAATAATGAGAATCGATGTGTCAACTTTAAATATTGGAACTTAGTGTTGTAAAAGTGTTGTGAATAAAAAAATCAATGTCTTTTTCTTTCTGTCATTTTATTTAAAGTTATATGGACTATCCAATTAAATTTGGAGATATTGAAAATTTACACAATTCAGAAACGACACTATAATTCGTCTACGTCATAAATTCTCGTGTATATATTGAAACAAGATGGCGGACTTTTGCGTCGTAAATCATAATAGATAAAATTTTGCTTTCACCATCCATTAAAAAAATAAATTTTCCGTTGACTATTAGTTAATTTTACTGTTATCTATAAATTGCTGAGGAGTATTAAAGGCAGTTACTGTAAACTTACTAATCCTGCTTGTATGGAAGGATAAGTTGTGATCGTAAACAAAACTTATTTGTATTGTTGTTTACATATCGGTGTAAACTTATTAAAAAAAAAACAGTTTTTTAAAGCATAGAATAATTAAAAAACGTATTTTTTTTAAGTACCCTGTTACATATATTTGAACCTGAACTTGTAAACTTACAGTAACGTTATATGTATATATATATATTTATTACAATAACAAGACATCTGATTTTTTCAAGTTACTAATATAATACTGATAGTAAAACAATAGTCCACTTTAATGTAGGACTCATAAACGGACAAGGACAAGGACAATTATATATTTTTTCGAAGTTAACATAAGAAGAAATTTTGTGATGACGGCACACATGTCAACACGCAGATAAAGTCGTTAATCTAGTGTTATACAATAAATTAATTTATTTAAATCTATCGTCGCAGTTTATAATTATTTTTCTGCAGAGAGCAGATAACTGTTTATAGAGAAAAACACTGCCTTCCACACAGATTTGTAGAAAAGTTTGGTATGTTCTAAGCCATTCCTACAAAAAGAAATGTAGTTATAGTTTCAAATGTCACTTCCCAAAGTACTATAATTATAATTGTTTACAATAAATACTAAAAAAATAAATAAAACCAAATCACATTGAAAACAACTGACTTTATTGAAATGATATTACAATAAGCAAAATTAAGAAATTAGAACAAAAGTATCAGAAGTAAACAATAAACAAGGTACAAGTGTGTGTATCTGCGGCCCCGGTCCGTACTATGGCGAAGCCAAACGTAGACGGCGAAGACGTCATAGCCTCAGCGTTGACACGACACGAGCAAATAAAAGTCTTACAATTGAAACAACCTGATTTAATTTTGTTTAATAGATCATGCATTATCTAATATATAACCCACAATTCAGGATCAGCCAATACAAGTACTGTAACGGTGGGCCTAGCCATGAGAGTACGAATCAATGCTCGATTACAAGAAACATCAGAGTAAATAATCGTACTATCGACAATCAGACAGACGAAATTATGAATTATATAATTGTAAATACATATTGACATAGACTCTCAGTAAATTGATTACATATGGTGGCTGTGATCCACACAATACGACTGTGGCAACCTCCCTCTCATTTCTAGGCTCCACGTCGACATGAGGATTGGTTACATTAAGTCTAACACTAAATTACATTTTAACTAAGTAAAATAGCGGCACGGCAACCGCCCTTAGCTTCTAGTGATATATAAAAATTGAGAAAGGGTCGCGGAAAATAAAAGATTTGAAAATAAACAGGGCAGAATACATACATTCACAATAACAGGAGTAACTAGGACGCCCGTAGAAAGGTAAATGGTACAAGAATCATTCGCAGTCCAAATCATGCAATTGAACTTTCCACTGACGTTATTAAATACTATATTAAACTATACCTATACTTCAGTCTTCGTTTAATTATTTAATCAGCCATAAAATGCGCGCAGTTGATCACATATCAAAGTGGCCGTCGGATGTCGCATGGCGTTTCAAGATACTCATGAGACTACACACCGTTCTTATTATGTATTTACACAACAAATATTATTCAAACAGTTACACCCAAGCTCAGGGAGCCGACAAGTACATAGCTATTTATATTATCATCAGAAATTTATACTATAAGCGTAAAAAACAAAGAATAATAGAACAAAGATGAATAATTTGCCACGTCATTTATAAAAAAATAATAAATGCCCTATACTTGTCTATCTCCAAGCACCTAGAGTACGCCACAAGTAGCCACTTACAAGCTTATGATATTAGGATCAGATTGACTTGATTATGAAAGACTAACATCGAATAATATATAGTTGTTTTAATTCGGTGTTACAATAAGTCTGAAAGTTATTAAATTATACGTACAGTTATCTTACGAGACTATATTTATAATTGATAAAATACCTGGCCATCAAATACACCTTGGATTATGACATAACATTTGAAAATCGAATCAATTATTAAATTATTATTACATTTCAATTAGATTATATTCACATATTTATAACAGATTAATTCATTATTGCGATCTCGTGGCGCTATTTTATATTAATTGTAATAATTTAACTAGGGATACGAGTCGAAACATAATTAATAATTGCATAATAAAAAAACAAAATCATATTATTAATCATTTATACTGGCGTGGTAAGTATTGAATACTTTAAATAATAATAATGAATAAATATATATAAAATGAAACGATGCGATAATAATGACAATGATAATAATGATAATAATGATAATAATAATAATGATCTATAAATCTTAAAAACACAAAATTCACGTGAACCGATATAATGGCACGCCAGTAAATGAAACGACACGCATGCGGAAACATAAATGAAACAATTGTATATGTCAACTGAATCGAAGAACACTCACATAGTACACTACAAACACAAACATAATATGGGTCAAGTTATAAAATAAAATCTTAATAGTAAATTAAAACTAAGATCCGATATCCTCATAAATTCTTTGGGACAATGAAGCACAACATGTAAAAGAAATTTGGCAATGAATGGTACAGCGCCACCAGGTCGATGGGGGTTAACCGGCGAGCTGATGCAAGCATATTGAAACATACTATTTATTATACAGTGTTTTTTTTACCTGAGAAAATGTGAGGAAAGGAATTCATAGGCGGCAATACAGAGAAAGTTCCTTAGGAACCATTTGTTCTTTTTTCGTGTTTATTACTAAATAATGTTACATAATAAGAAATTGATTTTAGATTGTGGTTGAAACAATCTTCTTAAGCAATGTAAATAATATTTATTATATATTTAAAAGATATTTTATACAATCTGCTGTCGATTTATTTCTTCTCATACAAAAAAATATGCCAAAAATGTCAATTGAAAATAAATAGACTAATAAAAAAAGATAAGATTTTTTTAGTCTTTCATTAATGTTAATACAAAAGCGGTTTTCTCCATAGAGGCAGAAACTCAACGGGCTTGTCTAATATATACATATTTTTAATCATACTTAAAGCCGAAATTTAAATTATAGTCAATGTTAAAATAGCAGCCATTGCCTAAAACCTAAGATGTCCATAGTGTACCAGTTAAAAAAAACACTGCATAAGATAAGAAATATATGACTCTAGGACAGAGTTACAGAGTTAGCCCCATTACAGAAATTCGAAGAACGCTATTCATAAGAACTATAAATGTAATGTAATGGTATTGTATTGGTATTGAATGTATTAGTAAGGTAATCAGAGTACACTATGAATATGAAAGCGGTCCTTTAACACTGTCACGTGTCAAGCCCGGTGGGTAAACTTCATTATAGTTTCACTATCCACTGGACGCTGTCCGTACGCTGACTGCTAAACTCACCAGATAAAATATTCAAGTGGTAGTCACCGGTACCCTATACTCGTGTTAGAATATTCAATCTGACGATACCACTGATCATCTATACAAAATAATAATCAGAATGAGTATATACACCAAAACCGATATTAGCACTTCGCAAAAGCAAATTAACTTTTCAGTGACCAGACGATCAGTGGTACATGACAATTTAGCAGTTCCATGGCGCGTACAGGTTAGCGTATCGGCGCAAGAGACGCCGGTTAAGTCGATGCTATTCATCGCACTTCCGACACGCACCCGGCACGTCGAAATCGAGCACAAGGAGCTTGGTTTCCTCGGTTCCGTTGCGGGATCCGACGGCGCAGATGAGCTTAGTCGCTGAGGCCCGGATGCGCCACACCACGCCGCCGGCCCCGCCCGAACCCAGCTCCACGAGGTTCCGGATAAACTCGCCCGTACGCACGTCCCACAGCTTCACGGTGCCGTCGTCGGAGGACGTAATCACGAAGCGATTGCTCGATTGCAAACATGTCACCGCGGATTGGTGCTTGTTTGGACCTGCGAAAATAAATATCATACATTTTATGGTATGTTCAGAACTATTTATTTCATTATCATTCAATAAACGTTCGTGTTGTCAGTAGTTCGTGTAAAATCAATTTCTGGCAAGTTAGCATTGTCGTAATAAATATTTAAAAATAAAACAATACTGAAACATTAACGATATATCAGTTTAGTAACAACTATAATAATTTGAAATTTTTCGATATTCACACTTCAACCATTCGTATAAATTAATATTATACACGAAATTAATAAAAACATACAAGAACTGACTTGTAAATATATATAATCCATTCACTTCCCTGACTACCTATATATAGTCTATTCATTCTAAGAGCTACATTTGCCGTTTCATCCTTTTGAAGTCGAAACAACTTTGTATAGGTGTAACTCTAACAATTTCAGTAAAAATTTTCGTAATATCATATTATTATTAACCTAATTTTGAATTTTGTATGATCGAGCCGTTTTCAAACCAGTCGGTATTTACCGAAAATCATTTTAGTTAGGTTTTTAGTGACATGTTAATGCGTTATTTTTACTAAAGAAATTAATAAGATGGGAATCCCTAAAAATTGAATACATATAAAATTATATAATAAAGCTCTCACCAGACAGTGTATGTAGGCAGTGTCCAGTAGTGATGTCCCAGACCTTGACGGTGGAGTCAGCGTTCCCAGATACCAGAATGTTGGAGTGCAGTTCCATACCAGAAGTGAGTGACTGGTGACCGGTCAGCGTGTGCTTCAGCTGACCGGACTCCACGTCCCATACACGGATGGATGTATCCAAAGAACCGCTGACTACATGCACTCCGTCAAACTGAAAATGATTAGAAGTTAAATTTCTGCCTGTCTATGAACTTTCAATTACCCAAATGAGTTGTTCCTAGTAATACATGCCGTTTGCTGGTTGATTCTTTTATTTAGAGACGATAATGTTTTTTCTAATATTAAAGGTGTCTGTAACAATCTTTCTTAGTCAAGGACACAGATAGGTTTGACTAGAACAGTGACGTTACAATTGAGGTTTCTTTTTGTCTTATTTCAAAGCAAATAAACTGTATATTGCAATTCTTAAACCTCTTGTTTGAAATCAAAATTGACAGATTAAATTATGCAACAAAAGAAGCCAATCGAATATTACAAGTATTATTATGAAAAAAACCGTTATAAAAAAATCGGAATGCATTAGTAATTCTTATAGATAATAATATAATGTATATAATATAATGTATACACTTTTTTATAAATTTTAAAACAGCTCCAATGGATATCGTAGATGGACCAGAGATTCCCCTCATACATACATATACATACTATAAACATAACACTATCCCAGAACTTAGATTATATAGAACATTTATTTTGCTTTTAGTTTCTGTGTTGAAAGTACTATTTTCAATAATTACTTTTGTTAATATTATTCTCTGGGTGATTTTACTTAGTTAGTATTAAACATATAGGTATTATTAAATAAACTAAGCAAGAGCATAAATAGTACTTAGACAACTTTTGAAAAGTCAACTTACCTTAAGCCTTGGTTATAATTGGTTTTTGGTAACACATTTTTAACGTTTTGACTTATTGTCATCAGGCGGGTTAGGAATAAAAATCTTCACTCACTTGCAAGCTGTACACCCTATTCGTGTGTCCGGCCAGGGTATGCAGACACTCCCCTGTATCCGGGTTCCAGACCTTGACAAAGTAGTCGTACGCCCCGGACACTACCACCTTCCCGTCGTACTGCACGCAGCGGACGGCCGCCAAGTGACCGACGAGCACGCGCAGACACCGCCCGTCCGGGATTGACCAGACGCGCAGCGTGGCGTCCCGGGATCCGGATACTACCCTGGAAATTGGGATTTAGTGGTTAACGGGAACACCTTCAACATTTTTTGGGCTGGTCGTTTCTTTATACGCAAGGGACTCGAACACTATATCAGTTATTAGGACTTAGAGTATAATACGAAAGATTAGGATAGTTCAGTCACAGTGGCCATCGCGTTGAATACACTTTTAATATTATATTATTAGGTGAACTGTACATCTTTTGTTATAATATTACATTATTACATCACATTCGCAATTTATCCTAGTATATTATAACCAATAGATTCTAAAAGATACACAAAATATGTTTTTATTTACTATAAATTCTTACGTTATAAAAAGATCAAAGAATCCAAATTTTAATAACATCCTAATTATATAAGAAATGTTAATATTTCATTATACGTATTATATTTATAACTTTTATTTTTAATATCCTATATGTTAATAATAAACGTTTCATAACAAAATTTTTATCCTAATGTTATTTATTAAAGTATGTTTTTTAAATTACATTCTATGTTTATTTCAAAGACGTCATTGATTAGTTTAATTTAACTCCATATCATGTATATAGTTGACATTATTCATTTTACATACAAAAAGTAAAAGCAAAAGGTGTTAAATATATATATATATATATATATATATATATATATAGCAAAGCATATATATATATATATATATATATATGCTTTGTTATACGTTTTATAGGAAGGCAAATACTAAAGCTGTAGTTCAGGTCACATGGACATCCTAATTACTAATCCCATCTTGTTTGTCCTTCCAATCGTAAGTAAAATTTTGGTTTTATAACCGGCTGTAAATATATATATACATAATACAGACTCATAGAACATATAACAGAATCATTAGATTATAGATAATTTTTACAAAAATTATCTATAATCTAATGATTCTGTTTGGTGTTGCCTCTATCCGAATCTGAGATTATACGAATACATTACTTTATAAACCTACATTTATCAAAGTCGTTTTCACTTCTATAATATAATGATATCATTTAAGACCTTTTGTGTCCTATAAATATATTGTAGTTTCTGAATTATCTACTAAATATTTATATTTGCCAGTTCTTATTTTTTCCATCCAAATATACATTAAAATGTTATTCTTTAGTTTATATTATATTTAAAAAATGTTCATGGACTAAATTATCCAAAATAAAGTATTTTTCTTTTCAAACTTGACTGCCACGCCAGCCGTTCGTCATTGTTTATCTAAATAAGAAATGTTGATTTTGATTTGGAACGTGTATAACGTGTATAGGTAGCGTCCTAGCCCGTCTTTGATAATGAGGAACTTATTAAGGTATGACGATTCAATTGTAATTTAAAGTAAGTCATGATTTGTCGTCTACAGTTATATTTTAACATACATATGAGAATATACTCTGATGGTGCGCGATAAAAATTTGACACCAGTATAGTTATTCACTCAATTTAAGACCTGTCATACAGAAGGTATATTTAAAGTTATCCTTATTATTTTTGAGGAAAAATTAAAATGATAACAGTAATAACTGAATTGATTTACCTTTCGTTGTTCGTGAGCAACAGAAACTGACAAAAAGCACAAACAACAAATAACTTCAGCAAAAAACTATAGACATAGAAAAGTTATTCTGGACTACTTCGCTTGAGCTAATTTGAATTATCATAATTGTTTTAGAACTTTCCATTTTGACTGTAATGTCGTTAAAACATACATCATAGTAGATATTCGCCTATATCTAAAATATTTAAGGCAACTACGGGTTATAATATTTTCAGAATAAAAAACAAGACTTTAGTTTTACTTATGCCTACACAAACTGGCGTCCAATTCCACTTGCATTTCGTGTAAAACAGACGCTCTGATATATATAATTGTCATCTTCAAGACTCTCTAACAAAGGGACAAAACGAGTTCAATATGCTGTCTCCATAAAATCACCTTATCAAGTAGCGACTCTCGAAGTAAGATAAAAATGTTGAACTTATTTCACACAGCACGCGAATTTTTTTTTGAACAATGCTGTTTTAATTATTAGGAAAAAAATCCTCTCAGAATAATTGAACAATAAAATCTACATAATATATCAGTAGCACGCGAAAACACTAACGGTTCCAACTTTCTTCAGCATCTTAGACATAAAATACAATTCAGAATATTTTTTCTACAATGCACAAAAATTCTTTTGTATAATCATTAACTTTATAGCTGGTTTTACTTTGTTACCGAGTCTTATCTTTGTTACCTTTCAAACGCGTTCAAAGCAAAATTAACTTTGACAACTACACTCAGGGTTGATTTTACTTTATCTAAATAAGACAAACCACGTTCAACAGAATGGCATTCATAAAAACATAAAAAAAAAACAATTGACCACACCAATTACAACCAATAGAAAACTTAAGTCTCACTCACACACACGCACGCACACAAACGTAACATGGCTAACAGGTTAGTCGACATTTCAATTGTTTTTTTTTACACAATCTAATTCAAGAGATAATAGGATATGGCGAGAGAATTATCGTTTTAAATAAATACAATTAGGATTAACCATAATGCCGTTACGACAAAAACCTCACAAGAGGTTTGTTTTCCCGCATTTTTATACAATATTAACGACAGCTGTAATGTAGCTGACGCATTCGCGTTGCAAAAGTAAAAACGCAAATGTTGCGAGGCCGCAGTGGAAGTATTAATATTGGTGACAAATAATAAAAGTGCTAAATGGCAATAACTTTTTAGTGAAAGTACGTAATTTTGTTAAATACATTTTATATATTTAGTTTTCTTTTAAAATAATTCTATTTATGCATTATTTATGTTTCATTGTTATAGTTTTTCATTAATTATATATTTTGTGTATAATAAAAACAATATATTAAATTTAAACTTTACTTTTGTGCAATAGTTACATATTTTAATTATTACATAAGTTAATATAAATGCTATAAATCTAATAATTTAATTCAACTGGTAATTATAAACAAACGTTCTAGAATAATAGAGCAGATTTTATATTGTGAAACAGTTTATTTGTGTTCGGTTTCTTATTTAAATAATACTACACTTTAAAATAATTGTATTTGATGTACAATTATTTTAATATTTGTATTTAATTTTAATATAAAATTTAATATTTAATTTAATATGTAATAATTTTAGTATTTAATTGATTAAAGTAAAATAGTGATATAAAAATAATAATAGCACAAAATTTACTATATTCCTGACAATGTATGAAAGTAATAATGTTCTCGATATTTTTGTTTATTTATATATTTATAAAAAGTCTTGACTCGAAAATGACTTTTAGAGCGTCGACTCAATATGTTCTAGATCTGACCCTACAATATATATTACAAGTGTAATAAAGGCTTACGTAAAGCAAAATAATTTGAAACGAACAGAGACAACCACGAAGTTTGCAGACAAGAAACATTCAGTAATGTAAATATCACATTTTAAATCTTGATAAAATTTGTTTAATCGTGAATATGATATAACACCGTCTTCCTCTTTGATCATTTTTACAACATAAAGTATATAGAACAAAATGTACTTTATATGTATAAAACAAACAACAATAAATTCGCAGATGCTTCGTAATATAATATTATGTATGTAAAATAATTAAAATATTGCACTGCATGAAAATAGAGATAATTTAGCCTTGCGAGATGTCGTATGTCGTATTTGATCAGGAAAATTATTGTATTATAAGATATAAGAATAAGCACAATAATTAAATTAACTTGAACATATAGAAGATTTCCAACATTAGTGCAAAACAAGAATTATGTAATAATATTGAATGAGGATTAGAGTCGTACGACAGCGACATTGTAATGTAGTACTATTATAAATCAATGTTATTTATAAATCGCTAAGCACATAACGTACATTATCAATACATATCAACATGTCGATATTTAAATTATTGTGGCCGTTGTTTATAATTAAATTGTATTTCATCATAATAAGACGTCAGTTATATTAATTCGGCGCACCGAAATCATAACAAAACCATTTTTTTTTTCATAATAAACCCTAATCGATAAATTTGTTTGTATTATTGGCCATCGATTACAATGTTTACAGTTTTTTATCAATTAAGATATATTATATATTTAAAAAAATATTTAAAGATATTTGTCTTGTTTAAATTCAAATAAATCTCATCAGTTTGATATATAGCGAAATTATAACGAAGTTTGAGTTACATGAGATACATTCGCAAATGCTATAAAATTGCTAACGATATTAAATTGCTTTACAAACATATAAATAAATATCTCGAATAGCAACCAATAACTGACACAAACAAACGTGATTGAATAAAAAGATTTTTTGGTTGTGTATAAAACACATATTCTCACCTATTTTGATGGAGATGCATGCAGCGCACCGTAGAGGTGTGTCCGGCGAGCACCTTCAAGCACTGGCCGGTCTTGGCGTTCCACACGCGGAGAGTACGGTCTGTGGAGCCACTGATCACCAGGTCACCCACCATCTGAGACGACCACACGCCGCCCGAATGACCCACCAGCGTGCGGAGACACTGCAGAGGGATATTGTTAGTACTTTGGTATATGTTACAACCTATCCTTAACATTTTGTCATAATGTTGAGGTTATTTTAATAATTCTACATGATCAAGTATCAATTAATTCCAAGAAGTTATTAGCTCAATTACATACATATAATAAAAATACCTTTCCATTGACAGCCGACCAAACTTTAAGAGTGGTATCATCACTGCCACTTAGAATGCGCTTGCCATAGAACTGCAAACAGGTGATCACGTGGTCGTCGTGTCCTCTCATCACTATAGGGTTGTTAACCGGCTTGTGAAGCCAGTTCTCTTGGATCAAGGACTGGCGCATGTAAGCAGCTTTCCAAGGGCTGGCACAACGGGGGAGCGATCTGGGCATCTTCTTTAGTGTCGTCAACCCTATGCGACGGCATTGCTCCTTCCATAGTAGATTATCATCCGCAAGGAACCTGAAATTAGTTTTATGTGCGAGTTTCATATAAGTTGATAAAATAAAACATGCTTTTGATGATGAATTATTCAATATATTACAAGACGACTTATTTCGCTACAAATGCTAGCAATTTAGCAAAGGTCGTGTTCACGCCATTACAAATCAATAATATCTGATAAATGTGACAACACGATCCAGACACGGTTGATTAAACGTGCTTCAGTGACTGCCTTTACTATACCTCTAAAAAATCAAACCATGGCTTAATTCGACTTTTTTGGGTCAGTTACATTACAAGAGAAAGTGTTCCTACCTCCAATAACGGCATGTCTGAGCGGCTCTCAAGAGGTCCTTGGGCTGCAAGTAGCCTAGCACGGTGAGAGCAAGCTCTTTAGGAAGCAAGGAGATGAAGTCCCGTTGAAAAAGAGGCTCGATAGCCTTCATCATGTACCGAACTTGGCTGGCGGCGCATCTGTTAATCAGCGCGTCGATAGCTTGGATCTTCTCCCCATTCGACCATGTTTGAAACCTATGTAAACATTTTAATGTGATTTCACTTACATCATTCATTTTTAATATTAAATACAATTAATAACAATTATTACTTTCTATTTAATGATATAAACATTGGAAAGTTTCTAATCCACAGCATTATAAAATTCTATCGCAAAGATAGTAGATAGTACTCATTGGCGTTGTTTGTCCTGAACACATTGTTTAAACATGTTTACAAATCATACTCACAAAATTTATCTTTAATACCACCATTACAAATATATAATAAAACAACAGAGATTGTGATGAATTTATAAAGATCCTTAATCAATATTGATAACCAACTGTCATTAAATGAATGAAGGCAAAGCTCGATGACCTTTAAAATAAAATGTGTATTGGAGTTAATTTAATTTATGACGTATTATGGAATGCAGCGTCCGCCGTTGACGCGACGTTTAACGCTTCCTCGAGTCTTCCACGTGGTTAGTTTTAACACTCTATTAGATAATCTTGTGATTCTGCATCACTGGTCACACAACTAACTGAAAAAACTGTTGTCAAATACCATCACATCATCAGACTTTGATCCAAACTATCGTAATCGTTTTACTTATAAAATAGTTGATACCTATTTAATTAAACCTTGGCTTTTAATGGCTCGGTCTAAAATGACCTGGTGTTACCTGTTGAGCCACTGCTTCAATTCCGGCGGTCCTTGTAGGGTGTTGGCGACCTGGAGACCAATGCTGGCTTGCATATTGGGCCAATCGCTCCCCGAGCCAGGCATTACTGTGCCATCTGGACAGAACTTTTTCGCCGACTGAGGTGGAGGCGGCTCGAAGCGACGTTTCCTCTGAGGATTGCATTTAAAGTTATGAATACTGAATAAAAATATTACTAAACTAGTTGTATAAGTAAACATTAAATTTTTCCAATTTCTTAATCTTAATGTAAGTATTCAATTCATTATACTAAAAAAAAACCAAATGGTAGTTAAATTTCAATAATTGTTGCAAAATCGTTGCAACGACTTTTTCTACTTAGCGACGCAACGCTTTAAGTATAATTTTACATGAAAAATATTTATCTATAGACTGAATGTCACGTTTTCGGGTATAGCGCAGTCGCTAAACTAGTAATTTAATGTACTAAAAAGCTTCTAGAAATCCTATACAGTTATAACTACTATTCCTATACAGTTATAACTACTAGTCTAAACACAAAAGACTCAGTCTACAAACAACCACAGAGAGGTTCATTCATAGAATCATACAGCTTTCTTATCTTTTGCTTATATACAGATTTAATAATACGCTATTGTTTATAAATCAAGTACTCGGTTTTAGTGCGTTTATTATGGCATATATTAGTTATTAGACTTACATACACCGGATATTATTATAAATGTGTATATAAATAGTATATTATAGTAGTCGTTAAAAATGATATATTGCGAATTATTTGTTCCAAAAACTATGAAGATCTAGTAACATAAAAAATGCACACAATGAATGTGATTAATTTTAAAAAGTTACTGCAGTTTAGATGTGTGCGTGTGTGTGTTTGTGTGTGCGGTTTAATAAGATTTTAATTAAAGTGCAGTCTTGAAAATAAAAATAATACGCCCACTAATAATTACAGTAAGGGCATAATGTTTAATTATTTTTTTACTTGAAGACTTGTTCGGAGGCAGTTTTTAGAATCACTATTATTATAGTATTTATTCAAAACTGGTTAGTTTTAAAGAAGTTGTTTCTACAAGTAAAATAAATGATCTCTCTATCATTATTGATAGAGATGTGGAATGAGGGCTTCAGCCCTGGAATACGTAATTGTTTTTGGTCTGATATTAGTATTACAATATTACTTTATTAAGGTATCAAGTCGAAAATCATCCTTAGCCATAACTTTTTCAAGTAGCATTCATTTCTTATTTATCAAACCGATCGTGAAAGATATTTTAAAATATTTTATGAGGCATAATTATTGTAAATTACAAATTTAAATTCTTGTAAGAATTAAAACTTTGGTTTTTCTAGTCATCTATATGATCATCAGACTGTTTAAATTAAATGTAAATTTAGGAACACGCCTAGCGTGCTCTCAGCGTCTCCTGAACTCGAACAAAACATACCAGGTGTGTCGGTGGCAATGAATGCGTTAAGATCACAGGTAATGCATGAGTTGCTTGTTATGGGCTGGCTTCGCTCTTTTTGCGCGGAAGTCGTGTCACCAGCAGGATGTTTATTTAGACTATGTATGGCTCGGTGTATTTATGCGGATTACTATACTATACTATTATATTTAATTAATAATTTAACAGATTTATATTTGTGAGTGAAAAAATGGGTCATGAATATTTTAGAATGTCCTTTGGCAGTTTCTTTTATAAAAAATATAAAAAAATATACTCAAAATAATCGTGTATATATCTATCGTTTTTAAATATAACAATTATACAATATGAAACAAAATTTACAAACTCACCCACAACCTCTCATCGGGCTCCGGTTCCTCATCCTCGTCATCGTCCTGGAACAAAGTTTACTCACAATTTGAAAACCAAACACTGATGCATAAGGGCAAAACTATCTAATTCCGTATGTAAATATTGTATCATCTTGATCACTCTATAAAATATTACTTTATAATAAATGTCAAAGGACGAAAAGAACATCTTTGTAATGTATTTAAAAATTACTGGTTATGGAAATAATCTCCATCCAAACCGAGACCTTTCGTACTTGACAAGACAATTATAGACCGATCGAGCCAGGTATGGTGCAGTAATTGACTTAGGTCACCTAAGACGGATAGCCATCTGAATAGTAACCCTGTCGCAACCTACATCTCTATGAACCACACGCGAAACACAAACATACAAACATACAACTACTATATTTATATATCAATTAAAAGTAGATATTAGATGTACAATCATACAAATTATTTTTGTTTATAGGTTGTTTTTTTTAAGTTGACGCTTGACTACATTCAAGTTAAATACTTTAATAGTAAACATAAATATCGGACGCTCCAAAACTACTAAAAAACAACCAATGGATCAACCGTCAAATTTTAAGTAGATAGGGTCAACGAACTGTATGCAAATATTTTGTTAAAATAGATCGTTGGTTTCACATAAAGATTTTTTGACAGAACTAAATTGCTCTACCGTAAGACTTATTATTTATCCTAATATATGACCTTTGACCCCACACTAACATCTACCCGCTCAGTACTTATTGCATCGGGGACAGCTCAGATAAGGTTACCGACACAGATATGTAAAATTAGTTTATTTAAGAAAAGCATTTGCAAAGTTAAAACGAATATATATATTTGTTTTCTGTAACATCTTACTCTACGATCTCTACAGTAACCTTTTTTTAGTTGTCCCATCATAGCAATTAAATATAATAAAAAACAATTGAGTTTAACATTCACAAATATGGTAGAATAATAACATATGCATTTTATATATAAGTCGTAATGATTAAATTGATAGAAATATTCTCAAAACAATTATAAAACATACCTCATGAGACGATAGGCACGTACACCAAGCTTCCTCGTTCACGTCCTCTTCTGAATCATCATCGCCGTCGCAATACTGGTAGCTCTGTAACAATTCAATTCTATAGTAAAAATTTGACATTTTCTTGTTATTTGGTCTTATGCTATTATCCCTACTAACTATCAAAGGTCGGAGAAGAGAAACAGATGACAAAACTCTAAATATAGATAACTCGTAAATATTTTATGGTATCTAGGTTTAAAAGTATTGGTATTTTTTTTAGAGCCTTAGTTACATTTTATGCAAACTCAGAATAAACAAAAATATATGACGACCCACACGTGACATATGTTTACATTGAAGACTACAAGCCCATTGATAGTAAAAGCTATTCCACCGTTCAACAATAAAAACATTACAGACAACACTCACGATATTATATGATTATTATAATTAAGCTGTTTCTATTTTAATTAAAGACAGGTATATGAATTATTTATAAAACAATAAATTTAATACAACGAATGCAGCCTTTAAAAGGCTATAACTTAAACTGTGTGTCGCTGATGTCAGTATCAAATATCTTACGTTGTAGAAACGCCTGGGAATTCGTCTCCGAAGCACTTTTACACGTGACATCTTTCACGAGCAACTTCAACATGATCATAGTGACCTTCGCATCCAATGAACTAGAGTTACATTATTCAATCACTTTTATAATGCAACCGTCAGTGGGCACGAGGGGCGCTGACAATTGATAGTCATACTCGATCGCTCATGTGACAATCAGATGCATTTTATGAAAGCCCTATTAGGAATAAAATTCTCAATAATCCTTTTGTGATCACCAACGAGCAATTTAATGTGAGATATTTTTTCGTGTGAGCCGTCTGCCACCTGTCATCCGCCCCGCGCACACCATGCCGGCATCGGGACCAAGCATGCTGACATGTAGATTATAGCTTTTAAAATGGATCATTTAGAGATAAAAGTTTTTAAGATTGAGAGACAACTATGCTAAATCGGTTATGATTATATCTCACGTACTATTTTTTAAACTAGTATATTATATTAATATATCAATATTTTACTAAACAGCTAATAGAGTATTTTAGTTGTCACCGCAAATACGACGACACTTCTAAAGGGGTTAGAGGGAAATTCCTTAACTCTACATTTTCCAGTAAAAAGCACATAATAAAACTTTAATAGTCTCAAGGGTTGGGGCTGTGGGTTCTCTGTCAATCAATAACGGAAGTTTTAGCAATTTAGTTTATATTATAAATATAATATGTTTGTATTTCAGTTTGTTGGGAAACATTAATAATTTCTGTAAATCTTAAACTTCGTATAAGTGACACATGACTAACCAACCACTATCGATTTTAATATTTGTATCATCTTTTATTTATTTATTTAAATCTTTTCCACTTTGAATCATTACCAGTGATCACTTGTGTACATCAAATAGAGGTGTAGGAGGACCCATTTTGATACCATACTTATCGAAATAAGCCCTTCTGCAAGAACACCTTTGAACTTAAAGTTAAAATTACGAGGGTTCCAAGGCGCCCTGGTCTGAGAAGAACCACACATCAAATCAGCCGGGTGTTTTTTTTATTGTGATCACTGTTTCACAAATGTCAATATAAGTAAAATGAGCAATTTACGAATAACTAGAACCATGGCAATCAATTCGCATGGAAGGCCTAATAATTTAAGAAATAAAGAAAATTACGAAACAAAAACCGTTGCCAACACGACCAGTCACCACAAGCAGCCCCCGTTCACGAGCATAACGCGAGGATCAGCCATCACCACCTTCGCCATATCTTAGGGAGGGAGGGCGACCTGACCCCCAACGCTATCGCAACTAATGGCTTCTAAGGGACGGTGTGATGCGGCCAGTTGATCAAACAAGAGTAACTAACAACGTCAAACAAATTGCGCAGGTTACTAGTTTATCGCTACAATACCATTTATTCCCAGGCTATAATACCATCGTTAATGTAATCCTTTACACTATAATAGGATTTTTTTATCAATTTTCTTTTAATGTATAATTTAAATTTATTTAATGACAATTTTAAGGGTTCATTAGGTAGTTTATTATATAAACGTATACAATTAATCTTGAAAGAATTTCCTATTTTATGGAGCCTATGGTGGACCATAGCAAGTTTATTTTTGTTTCGGATATTAATTTTGTGCAAATCACAATTTTTCTTGAAATTATTAATATTCTTATGTACATACATTAAGTTCTAATAAATATATTGATTATATACAGTCATAATTTTGAATTCTTTGAATTTATTTCTTAAAGATTCTTTAGACCTCATCTCATAGAACGAACGGCCCTCTTCTGCAGCACAAATATAGCATCAATATCTGATGCAATACCAACACATGACACTGTGAAAATAACTAAAGTAAACTAATCTAGCCATTTCAACGTTAGTCAACCGGCGTATTCTTTGGACCGCGTAAGCGGCAGAACTAAGTCTGTTCGACAAATCCGAAATATGAGGGCCCCATTGCAATCTTGCATCCAAGGTAATGCCCAAAAAAGTAGCAGCATTAACCAATTCCAATTATCAATTTTTAAGCTGAAGATTGGTTTTCAACATCAATCGAAACATAAAGAAGATTGCAATATAATTATATAAGATTAAAGGATTCATCATCTTCAAACACTGATTATGATCTAATATTATGAATACATGTCTTATCACTTAGTAAACATTTATTACAACGACATATAATGTGCGTAGTAAGTCAACTATATCATATGTATACTACCTTGAATAACAGGTTATTTATTATATTAAATAAACTTATCATTAGGAGGTTGATCTTTTTAAATTAATTTTTCATATTTTTTTTTTTTTGCTAAATAAGTCTAAACTCCTAAATGGGGTGATTATTCTTTTATCTTTAGTGAATATCATACTTGAAACAAGTGTGTAAGTAATTATTTATATACTTATATATTTTTGATTCAAACATCACCAGTCAGAAAGTAATAAAAAATATTTTTAGTAATCTTTCTGATAAATTTTATTAAGCGGCAAATGAATTGCACAGTGCACTCAAAGCTATAGAGTATAGTAAGGTCGAAACTTGGCGCCTGACATAAAACGTGGGAACGAGAAAGAACATATAACACAATGTACCAACTCTTTTATTGACGTTTTATTATAAATATGACGAGATTTAAAATCCATATGACATCTATATATGTACAGCCTGACTACCATCATCATATTTAGTCCTAATAGTGTGAAAGAAGGAATGACAATTTGTTTGTTTGTCATTTTCCAAGTATGAAAGAAACATTTGTTTTATGACTGTTTGTAGACGAATATGTTACAAATAAAAAATGTTCTAGCATAAAATAATACAGAACTAATGTTTATTAATTAAAATGTATGGGTATAATCTATAAAATGTATAATTCTTCAATACATTTCAATTGTATATTAAATGTTGAATATGAAAATGAATGTAAATTCATGTTTTGTATAAGTCATATATATTGTTTAAAGCTACTGTTGTAAACAATATATATTGATGTCTGTTTGTTTGTCCTTTATCCTTCCCACAAGTATTAACAGATACTGAGGAGCAACTAAACAAATATTTTAATACTCACATTAGATTTGGAGCTGGTACCTCCATTTCTCTTGCTACTATCATCCAAGCCTAGAAGTTTCTCAGCATTTGATGTGGAAGGAACTGTAAAATCTTTGCTTTCAGAACTGGTGCTTGCAATACTTGAGGCATTAGAGCTTGTCCGGCTTGAAGGACCACCTACATCATCACATATATCATTATCCCCTGAGTGCTCCATCAAATCGCCTTTATACAACTTCCCTTTAGGAAAAACTTTCTTTTTATGGGTATTACTATTTAGCAACTTCTGCATAAAATCTACTTTCTTGGGTGCTTGATCAGTAACAGGAAAAATAGGTGTCCTAGAATGAATCATATTTTTAATAGTGGCATTGCTGCCTTCACAGTCTTCAGTCTTGCTACACCCAGGCAAGCTAAAATCATTGGCCATCATATTTGATAATGTGGATATTGTTTCAGAGCTGGAAGCAAGGCTCGAGTTGGCACTAGATAAGTTGCCAGAATAATGTGAGGAACCAGCAATTTCATTATCAACTATCATACTAGAACAGTGCTTCAATATTCTATTTTCTTCTTCAAAATCCTCACGCTCCAGGTCATCAATTTGTTGCCTAACATTACAATCTTTGCTTGATTTTTCTGCCATTATGGCATCATTCTCAGCCTTATTCTCCACATGATTTTCATATGAGGTTTTGCTTCTCTCATATGCATCACATTTGGAATGCGAACATGATGGTTCCATTCTAGACTTATTCTGAAATCCATACAAAATATTCAGTATTTAGGTTAATTTTTTTTATTGTATCAATTTAGCATATTAGAAATACTTACTGTTTGTAATTTGTGTCTATTTCTGCATGAGTAGAGTAGCTACAGAGAAAGAAAATCTGATTACAACCAAAAAATTAAGAAAAATTATATATATTTGTAAGTCCTATGAAACATGATTGTTAGTCTGATCTAATTTAAAAAACGTTTTATTAAAAGAAATCATAATCAACTAGGTAGGTGGATATGCTTTAAGAGTGTTGAGTTTCTTCACAAGTACGTTACAGTAAATAATGAAACTAGAAAGAAGTTCATGTTCTTTAGTAACATTGTTACAGAATCAGATTTTTAGCTTTGTTATAAGAAAAAATATTTTTTCTTACCATCAACCAAAATGTTTTTTCAAGATCATTAGTGTATCGTCATTAGCGTATACTGATTAAAAAATACATGCAGAAAGTACATATTAATAAGTAATTTCTGAAAACATGTAAAAACATTAGCTTTCCAGGTTTTTTCTCAATAATGTAAAAATATTTTCTGATCTTGTTTATTAAGTAATTTTTAACATGAAATAGATATAGGCAGAGAGGTAAGATAATTAATTATGATTGATTAGTTAAAATATTACTAAAGATTTGTGATATCCAATTGTAAGATATTATTGTAGTATTAGTACTCTTTCATTTACAATTCATCCCATAGTTTAGATAATTTAAAATTGACAAGTTATATAATAACTTAGAAACCAAAAGAAAATGTGTTGTTTATAAGTTAAATATTTAATTGCATGTTAATTTGGCTGACATTACTTGAATAACAGGAAAAGCTTTAAAAACAAATTATATATAGTATACTTTTATTTTTATTTGTTAATTATTTTATTTTATTATTGTGATTATTAATGAAAATACAAAATAAAGATATCATGATGCAGAAAAATATACAAATGTCAAGTCAATAAAGGTCTGAAACAAGATAGAGTATATTCAATAAATCAATATTTAACAAGTATAAGATTTAAACAAAATCACAATTACCTCACAATGAGTGGTACAAGGCCACAACTGAAAACCTATTAACTAATCCACTGTCAGAATCAAGGCCACATTAATCTAATGTTACTTATTTTATTAAAATGTCTGTATGAAAGGACAGTTAAAAGAAAAATATGCTATGTACACAATGAACTTGAGATCTACTGGATCACATAACACTGAACACACGGATTTCGTCTGCAGCAATTGCAGGAAATTAAAACATGTGTATTTAAGCCAAAAAAACAACCGCGACTTTAACATAAAGGTCTCCGAGCGTGAGAATATTTTTTTACACACAGCGCAGGATTCACATGCATTCGTCGTAATAAAAAAATAACCATAGTCAATTATCCACGGTTTGTGGCGAAATTCACTGACCTTTTCATCAAAAAAACCTATCGAACCCAGTCAATGACCTATATAATCTAGGTATAGTTGGATGCGCAGAAACGCATTGCCAGCTAAAGAGCTCTATCTGGGGTTTTATATGGATAAGGTGCGAAAACATAAAAAAAAGTGGAATGAGACTAATTACGAACACTACATCCGTCAGAATACATTGTTGTTTGCACTTACCTTTAAAAATGTTATAATTATGAGTGTTTCATTAGGTCTTGGACTGTTGTATCTATTTTGTAAACATATTATACAGGATTAAAATGTCCTGCAACGTTAGACAGTTTAAAAACTGTTTTCACGACCAACACCGTGGTCGGCCATCCATCGACCATAAACGTGTAGACTGTAGACTATAGACTTGTAGAGTGGATAAGAGTTCTATTGCTATATGTACTTTAAAATAGAGCATAAAGTTATATTAATTAATTCCATAACACACATGAGTAATATGGAATTAATTAATTAACACTTGATAAAAGGAGTTATGCTGTTAATATCTCTATCTTTTCTCAAAGTAAACGAAGAGTAAATCACAATTAAACATAGACTGGCAATATCGTCTGTGTAGCCCATGTCAACGTTTAACCGACTCTATGCACATAAATTATTAATTATAAGTCGTTTTTTATTCATAGAGAACTACATAAACAAGAGGAAAAGACTTGTTTCCATGAATGAAATGAATGTATTCATCATATTTTTAGTAGTTTGTAACTCTACCACCATGTATTTTTGTCTATCATCCTTCTTTTTGATTAATACAAAAAATATACTTTTTTTTAATGTGTTGAAACAAGTGTCGTGATGAGCATAGCTATAGTGTATTTTATCTATTTTTTCTCTTCAAGCAATGATTCTAATAATAAAAACATCTCTTGATTTTATTTCAAGATTTTAATTTATTTATTATGCATAGTGTGACATAACACATTTTATATTGTATATCGCATAAATATATATAAATACATATATATATAATAGCACCTATCTATACATTTTCCTTGTCACGCTCGTCAAGAAATCATAGATAGTGTATTTAAAAAAATCGGTTACTACTCTACAACACTACAAACTTTTTTTAACATGCACTTCTTCCATTAAAAATTATTTGTTTTTCATTCTTTTAATTTTTGTAGCGCATATTAATATTATAATTTAATACTATTTTAAAAACAATGGTACAAGAGTAAAATGGACGAAATAAATCATTTTCATATATATTTTTTTTATTTATTCCCGTCGTAATGAAGAAAATAATTCGTTTTTTTTTAATAATTGAAGTTATAAAAGTACCTACAGTGAGTTACTTAATTTAACTTAACCGATATATATTATCATGCTTAAATGATAATATATATTTCTTAATGGTTTTCCATTTGAAAGACTGAAAAAGAAATGAACTTAACACTTAAGTATTCTAGTATATTAAAATTCTATTTTACTGATATTTAACCTTATAAAGAAATTGTGCCCCAAAAGGTATATAATTTATTTTTAAAAATTTACAATATTTTTTCTGCACATAAAAACTGGCAACACATAGCATTGTATTGATTTTTATCTTTTTGTTATACTTGTAATCACCGAAAGTATTTTTATAGTCCAACTGTTTGATTTTCTAAACATTATTTTACTAGAATATTAATAATTAAATGCGTTCTTATTATTGCTTAAAAAGTTGTGTTATTTTTCGATGAGCAATCCAGCAGCCAAAGTAAGTTCTCGAATTTAAGCAAATAGTTAAAGTTTTGCATACATATATATTGTAAACTAGCTGTTGCCTTCGATTGCTTCATAATCGTACTTAAATGACAAGCCATCTATCGCGTAAAAAATACTAATAAATATATATTATTGTGTTGTAATTATGTGTGGTCTTACAGATTTTTGGTTCTCCCCGTCAAAATAAAAACATTTGCCAAAGCGACAATAATCATTGAAATCATTTTTTTATTCTGTATTATTGTCATTATAATTCGAATTTAATTTGTATTTTGCCAGAACAAACTTTTTTTAAGGATGTGACATATTATTACGCTTCGAGGTCTAAATGTTTATATTAAAATAAATATAGATAATGTAGATACATTAAAAGACAAGTTTTAATATGTTTGAATAATAATAAATAAAAAGATATCAATATTCCCAGATTATTGGCTGGATTGTATTTTTCTAATAATATCAATTATTATCGGTAAGATAGCTAAAGGCTAAAAACCGGACTATATAGATTATACAAAAATACACTTAACTCTATAATCTTTATTCTTTTATTCGTTTCTTTTACAAGTCACAAATAGTCTGTCACTTTATAGTATTATAACTATAATATGTTTTCAGAGGAAATAATTAATAATATACCATATATATAGATTTATTTTCTTGCATTTCTTATTTTATGTAGTTGAATAGTTTGTATACATATATATTTAAACTGACTTTATTGAGGTTCACAGTTTGTTTATTATTTAACCTAGTAATCAAAGTAAGCTTTCACTATGAACAATTCGGCGGCAAAAGTAAGTCATTTTTATCTTATTCCTACTTGTAATTAATTTTAAAGTATTAACTAAAAATTAATTAATTATGTTTCTTGATTCTTAGTTCAATGGATAGCCCTTAAATGGGCATGTTACCATTTACTGTAACTTACTGCCAGCTATTTTTTAAAAGTTTATTACTGGTTACTTGCAATGGTACCTAGAACATACAATAACTGTATGTTGAGATAAAATATGAGCTTAATACTTTTCCTGGTCTACAATTGTTGACACTTCTTGAATATATAACAAGTTTCTTGAGAATATAAGGGGCTGTTTATATCTTAAAACTAGATATTCCCTGAGAAATGTTTTTAAAGAAATTGGTATTCTCACAGTAGTTTCTGAAAACATATTATGTGTATGTCACTGTTTGGATACTTATGTACTTAACATTGACAGACACACTATAAATACAAGAAATAAAATAAACTTTCAATGCAGAAATTTCATCTTACAAAAGTAAAGAAATCCTTTATGGACTTGAGTGTATGCATGTATAATAAAGCTTCACAAGGTATCTTAGACCTTCCTTTTCTTAATTGTAAATAAAATCAACTAAACCCTTAGCTTTGCTTGTTGACTCATTGGCAGGGTGGATATTCTAATGTGTACATCAAGCATTGTTTGACTAATTTAAAAAGAGTAATTGTTGGGTTTCTGGCCAGCTCTTCGAGCAGAGCAGCAGTCCAAGCTAGTAACTTACTCACAGACTGACTATACTGACATTTTATTATGTAATAATTGATGATTCACAAGTGTGCTGAAATGCCTACTTGAATTTGAATATATACATTAATATTTGATATTTTTTTAATATTTGGTCCAAAATGTATCTGATTTCCACATATATGTTTTATAAAATAAATATAATTATAATTTACATTGGTTTAATGGTTTTTGACTTGAAGATTTTAACTTCTGCAGAGTATATCAGTTAATAGTTCTGTTTTTTACTTATGGTGGCTCATTCAAGTCTTTTGCGTTGAGCTTGAAATATGTTTAGTGAGGATTTGTAGTTTATCAAACCATATTTATGGGATGGACATCTCTATGGTATGTTCAGGCTCTGCTGACAATTATGTACGACTATTCTTAATATTTGAGAAGTGTTTTCTTTCTCGGGAACCAATGATTCTCTTTATTTAACCAATGACATAATTCACAATCATTGTAAAGTTTATATATGCAGGCAAATTGTAAAAGAAAAAAGCTTTTAATTGGATTTTCGTATGTGATTTATGAAAGGTTATATTGACAATTTTGTCAGAAATACCTTTATTGATAATAGGGCTGGTTTGGGCTTAACTGTATGTCGGTTGATGTTTCTCCTGGCTGGGGAGATTCAGGCAGGTGGTTGTTGCTATAGCTTGCTTTCTAGTTGTCCAGAGTTGCAGGTGTGTTGTTGGGTTCAATCTATTTTTTTTTTATTTAAATCAAATTATATGTGAGTCCATCCAGATCCATTAGTGAAAAATGTAGTTAAAAATACTATGACAGTTTATGTTAAAGAGATAGTCAAAACATTTAAGTTATTGAAGACCTATACTCAAATTATTGATAAAGCTGTTAATAATGCATGGTTTAAGGCTCCATGGATGGATCTTGTCTTTTAATTTTGAATATAGATTTGTAAGACAATAAAAATTAAACATATTGCAAAGCAATTTTATGAGTAAGCTATTAAGCTCAGTGTTAGTTAGTGTAGTGTACCCAACTTAAAATTAAATTATATTATTACTTTTTTTTTAGATTTTGTCTTAATAGTTTATAGATACTTAACAGTTTATTAAAATTTTTTTAATTATATAATATTTAAAAAATATATATATTTATGGTTTTTCATTTGTTTTTTTTTTCTTTTAGGTAGTTGGGTTCAGAGCCAGCCATAAGTAATATTAAAATGTATGTTATGTAATAATGCAATAATACACATTTCATTTGTTTGTTTATAATTTATACCTCTTTTATTTTATTTATTTTGTTTAAAATAGGTTTGTGATTTATTTTCTGCGATAAGATATATAATTTATCATGAAATATGTAAGTGTATCTTTTATTTAATATACATTGTAAAAAATCTGTTGTTCTTTATATAAATAATTTTAAATAAGATATATCGTAAAAATAATAATTAAAGTTTCTAATTGCTTAAAATGTTGCTTGTTTAGTGTTCATACCTTTAAATAAAAGCCAAACTTAATAAAGCCCTCGTAAATATATTTTTTTTAGGATATTGACCATTTATTCTTATTTTTTTGTCTTATATCCGGGCGGAATGCAGTCTATTCCTTTGAAATCCGGTCTAGATGGTACCTAAGCCTACCATTGTAACGTTCTCAAGCCCAGGCACTGAGCATGCGCATTATGCATTTCGCCTCCTTCTTTTGAGCCAGTAGAATTAAAACAGTGACTAGTTAAGGTTCCTTCTTAGCGTTTTTTTAACAAACTGTCTATAATTTGCAATGTACTCATATTCTCCTGTAAATCAGCTATTTAGTGTTAATTTTTCAAACAACTCGGTGATCCCGATAACTTTAATAGCTGGTGGACATTTCAGTGACAGAATTTGTAAGTATCTGTATCAGTATAGCTCTTAAATTCTGTCCTTGTTGGTATTAAAAACTGAAGTTGGAATTTAGTGTTTCTGTCTGAAATTTACTTGAAACTCTTCGCTGTAAAAGACAGTTTGAGTACCTATTTTAACAAGCCATTCAAAAAATCTAGAATACGTAATCTCAATTCCATGTAGAAATCAATACCACCTGTTTAAAGCGTTTGCGCGTCCCGGAGCAAACATGCGTTCTAAGCAACTCGAAACGTCGCAGTTTCTCTTCCTTATACTATCTTAACAAAGACTGAACTAATAGAGGTCCTGTGTTCTGGTTTCATTACAAGATTATCATTAATTTGCTGTGTGTTGACATACGTTTAAGATATTTATTAAATATTTGTTACTTCAACAAACTGGTGTGGGTGTTGTCTTTAATATCCTTTTGTCGAGATAAATTTGTGTACAAGTATTTTTAGTTATATTCGTGTTAATATAATATGTTCTTGTTAAATTCAAAGAAAATCTTTAAGATTTTATTTTATTAGTGTAATGATTGCGACCCTGCTATATACTGATTTCTGCAAAATAATTTTTTTTGAACATTATTTATATTTATAATATATTTAAAGCAACACATACATTTTTTATATTAATTAATAATCAGACTTGCCTAAATTCTGACCGAAATATAAACTAAGATGAATTTCTAAGCAATACATCAATCGAAATTTGGAAAGTTTTTCTATAATTTGGAATAAAACATTAAATGTTCTTGTATTAAAAACTATTTCAAAATTATTTTGTAAACCATTTATTGCGGCATTTCACATCACTTAAAAAAATATATTTTATGCCTTTATTTTCAGGCTATGTCATATTAACTAAAATAAAGTCGTAAATGCACGGATCCTGTTTTTGTACTTTTCACATATAGTGCCCTATGTGTATGTTTTTGTGAAACAATAAAAAATTTGTTACAGGTAGGAGAAATCTTCAGAGAGGCTGGTACCGCGTTTAATAAACTTTCTGAGATGACGATGCTGTTACATCCTATGGGGGATACTCAGCCGGGGTGTGTTAAACATTGTTTTAGTTAATGTTTTATTAAAAATGTATATAATCTATCTTGTTTTTAACTATTTAAAAAATATTTCGTTTGCATTTTTTTTTCTTATTAATATTATTTAATCCTGTTTCTTTTATAGTGGTAAGTGGACTGATGAAGAGATTGAAATGCTTCGAGCGTGCGTGCACCGTTTTGCCGTTGACCTTAACAAGCTCAGTCAGCACATTAAGAGCAGAACAGTGTAAGTACATAGTATAGTACCTAAACGATAATGCGTCGGTCGGTATTGTATGGAGGGTATCTTACCAATTATGGCAAAGAAGGTTAAATATAATAAAATTTCTTCCAGTAGATTACATCATTTTTTTCCTCTTGACTTGGAAAAAACAGTTTTTCATTAAATCACGGTTTATGAACACCCTGTGTTTTTTCCGAATTAAACATATTTGTATAAAATTTTTAAAAGTATTAAAATCAATAAATATATCATATTTATGTCTATTCCAAAAAAAATCAAGAATTAAAGAAAGGTAGATAAACATATATACCTCTAAATTCCAGTTCCCAAATACGTTCGACGCTGAAGAAGAAGGCCTTCGAGGACGCAGGTATTCCTGTGAGGCAGGTAAGCAGTACGGTGACCAGCGCGCTGCAGGTAGTCTCGCCAATGAGCCTCAGCTCCGTGTTAGGAAAGAACGCCGAGGTTCAAATCTTCACTAACTAATGCAATACGATATTTTTCTATTTTTTTTTGTGATGTCTTTTTTTTTTTTGGTTAGTGAAGTTTGAATTTTCTTTTTTTTTTTTGCTCCTAGGCTCGCACTCGGTTGTTGCATGTTAGAGGCTCGAGTTTGATATATATATATATATTTAAAGAGGATTGCTAAAATCCTTAATTTAAATAGGTTATTTTGAAAAATATATGCCGAAAGCACATTGACGCACATTCGTTTACTGTTGAGCTTTTAAAAGTAGGTAAAAAAGCTACGCTAGAATTAAGTAAAAGTCCATTCTTCTCTTTTTTTTTTTAAGTTTTTTTACAGTGTCATTATTTTATTTGCATATATATTTTTCTACACCACACTTATAGGCACGATGACAGTTTCTAAATAATTTAGTTTCAGAAATGTTCTAAAAAAATATTTCTATGAATGTTTTAATCTTAAAATGACTCATAAAATTTGCTGGTTTACTTATAACTAAATTATTCAATAGTAAACACAAGATATTTTTTGAAAAATTATTTCCTGTTTAAGTAGATGAGATAGAAATCAAAAGAACAGCTCTACAATTTATTTGTATGTCTGTTTGTTTGTTCATATCCAGCTGAAACTAGGAGACGTGATGTAATATATGACATGGTTATATTTTAAAGCACGAATACTTTATACTCCGAATAATCCTCATAATAGTCAACGGAAGCAAACTGATTGGGACAGCAACACTACTGGACAGATTTTAATAAAATTTCATATATAGTGTTCCCCTTCAGTATACTCTTTAGTTATGAAAGAAAATCCCAATGGGCTAGCAATCCAATTTCACTTAAGATTCATGGATATAAGTTATAAATAGCTAAAGGTGGCTTATGGCTTCAGTCGGGAGACACGCGGTGAGGGTCAAAATGGCCGACATCAGTTAGTTTGAAATCATTTTACATAAAACATTAAAACTCAGTGTGAGAGTTACGTATATACAAACTTAATTTGTTTTGTAGATCTTTCAGTACGTATAATATAGTTTAGTAAATTTAGATCTGCAAGCGTTACAAAAATATATATGATTAAAATTAAAGTTTGTATTAATAAAATAATCTTCATTACTATACACTACAAGAGCGCATTAAAAACTTATCCTGTCTATTTCAATGAAACATTCCAATGTATATCATTGTAATATATATAATCGGTTCTTAAATTTCATATTGATGTCAAAAACAGTACATTTATTATTATTATATTTTAGATGACAAAATACATTTATATCTACATTATTTTCGTGTATCTGTGCTAGCTTGCTTCAAAATGATATTATATTTTTGATATAAGCTTTAAAAGTTTGGTAGATTGGTAGTTTCCCCCTTTTCGTTTATTATATATATATATATATATAAATATAAATACACCGATTTATCGATATATCAGTATTTTTGTAAATAATTAAAAATAATTTAACAATATTGACATATTTGTCCGCCAGGTGACGCTGAACATGTTGAACGCGTCCGAGAATGAAGTCGACGTAGAGGGGTTGAACAACGACGTGAAGCTGGAGTTCGAGACAACCAACGACGAGGTGGCCACCTGAAACATGTGCGGCTTTTCGTACTATTAAACGGGTTAGACCGTACTACGGCGCTGATAATTAATTATAAATAACATTTTATTTTATTAACATTTAAGCACATTTTCATTTTGTGTACGGTATCAAAAAGTAATTTTAAAAGAAATAAATCCATATTTTAGTATAAAATTTTATTTCTGAACTGCTTACGCCGCAGTGAGTGTTAGATGTTTTAGAATAGGAATACAACCCGTTGGTACGAAATAAATAATGTGAGACCAACTTGGCAATTGTTGACTTAAATTAACTTCCATCAAATGCAGTAATTTTAGTATGATTATTTCTATTTAACACGTATTTTAATATTTTGTGGTTTGTTATATTTTAATTAAAGTATGAAGAATTATTGAAGATGTCAAGAAACATTCAGAATATAAGAAAATACGCTCATCTATGAGTGTATATTTATATTGTTGACGTTTACAAGTGTTATAACACGCGGCGTCTTCTCAGCGATAGAGAGCAAATAACCTACTTAGATATAAGAGTATATTGAGTTAGGTAGATTTAAGTTTCTTCTTGATGTAAATAATTATCTTATAATTTGGAGATAGACTGTTGATTTGTATTTGTGTGTTGTAATCTAGTGAACTAGTCTATTATATGTTTAAATAATTATTATTATTGAATGAACTCGCGTGTATTATTGTTATTTAAACATCTCGAATGTTCTTCAACTGTTGCGTTCTAAAATTAAATTCTTTATCGATTATTAGTTTCATACAAAAAAAAATCTTCTTGTCTACAATTAAGGGAATATCATCCTTCTTAAATATTCGAATATGTTCCTTAATATTTTTTTATATTTATTTAAACGGTACTAGTTGAACGTTTACTTGTAGCTTAAAGAAGTGTTACATTGTTACATAAAGGACTCTGACGATTTAGAGTTATTCACTTTTTTGAGTCCAGTAGAGGCAATGCGAGCTCGAACTAGATGCTAAATGTGAAGCGCGAGTGAGATCTAATAATAATTTATTTAAATATATATTATGGTTAAATATAACGTAACATAAATAACTGTTGTTCGTGAAAATATCGAAACGTTATAGTTATCCAATTTTAACTTCTATCAATTATACAGAATGAATTAATGTTAAGATATTTTATTTTTTAATAATAGTTTTATACATAATAATAAACAAAAAGGAAAAAATATAGCAGCAAGGCTACTGAGTGAACTTCATTGAATCCACATACTGATATTATCTTCGTAATTAATGATTCTCTTTAAATATCTTAATCATCCTCATGATTTACGTCGAATTACTGATTTATTTGTTTCGATGTCGCCTTTTGTTTTCTACTCATTTGTAAGGAGATTCATTTGTTTTATTCCGTTTATGATCCTTCATTGTAAGAATATTCTTTGTTCAGATATAAACGTAAAGTCCAAGGTTTTTAAAATATAGTACAAATATTTATATTTCACTTCATGCAGAGTAAGTAACCAAGTTACGTGTAGATAGTCTTTACTGGAAATAACTTCGAAAAGTCGACAATTACAACTGATGAAGTCGCTGTGAGAGTTTATTGCAAATGTAGGTTCTTGTTTTTTTTAATTATCAAATAAGGTAAGAGATCATTTAAATTATTAAATAAGAAATATTTCAGGGCAGTTTCATTCTTGCCGCATATCGGATAATATGTATATTTCTGGTTATCAGAAGAACGGGATCCTTCTGAAATTGTATAGTGTGTATGTACGTACTATTAGAAATTAGTTAGTTATAATTTTATTATATTATTAAGTCTTGGTCTTAGTTGCTATTTTAGTTTTTTATTACATAATTCAATCTTGTCAACTCCTTAATTATTTACCTCTTCTATTTTCTTCTGGGTTTTTTTTTGTTCTCTTAGCATCATGTTGCTTTAGATTTTTTATGTAGGTTCATTCAATTACTGGCGCAATATTTCTTATTAGTATATAAATAGTATAAGATTCTACATTAGAAACTAGTTTGTACCTGTAGATATGAGACCGACACATAAGTCCAGAATACATCTCGGTGGAGACGATGTGATCGTGTAAGTATATAATATGTAGTGTAACTAGCTACTACATAGAAATAAACTGTTTTAAGACGATTAAGAGTTAGTCATTCAACTGTACTCTTACGTCGGGGGTTTCAGTTATTTATTATACATTAAAAATAAATTTTATTAGCAGTGTCACAATGGTGAACTGCTCGCAAAGGTTCATTCTACCAGAAATTAGTATTTATACAATATAATAATATTGTATAGTGTCTGTATGTGTCCGTTGTCAGTACTCGTAACTGTCTTAAGAAATATCTTAAGTCGTGACAGTTAGTCTGCGTGTTTGTTGATAATTGTATCCTTTAATGGAAGCGTATATTATCACGTATAATTAGCTCAGAATGCTTCACGTTTCTTGATCACATTATTTTTTAAATTCCTTAATTCGTTTGTAAACAAACTACTTTTCTTCTACTATTTCAAGATTTACTTCTATTTTATATACATTCTCAATTCTTACACATTTCTCACATGATTTTAAGTCGTCTTTTTGTTATTTCTTACATTTTCAAAAAAGTATTTGGCCTGTTTTGTTTTGTCTGTCTGTTCGTAACTTTGTCTTTTTCATTATCTTTCATAGGATATAATTAGGATTAAGATTATTTTTTACTATGATTATTTGGTCCGAATCGAAGGACGTATTCGTTTAATGGAGTAGCCACAAAGCTAACCAAAGAAGTACCGGAATTAAATAATATGAAATAGTGTTTTCTAACAATATTCTATATATTTGTTGTCGTCTTTGCTAATGTAACGATAGTAGTTACTTAGATTAAATAACAAGTTCAGATATATGCCTATATATATATTTAAATATAAGAATATTTGTAATATAATATCTGTGCCTCAGTAAATCGGGACACCTATATATTCATTTTAAACGTGTGTACATATTTTTTTAAATAAAGGTATTTTTAAATATTTTTATATCCATCCATCAGAATCTTTCAAAAAATCTTACTTTGGTATATTGTATTTATTTTTTGACTTGAAGGTTATTCTTGATTTAGAGTTTGACATTTCAGAATATTAACATTTTAGCTGTTTTAGTTATAAGAGTGTAGCTCATAGTTATTGTATATCAGAAATTAATGTCTAGAAATTATAAATTAAGGATGCCTGTGTATCAAAACATAAATTAGTATTAAGTTCAGGTGTCAATGACCCTTATATAGTATCAAGTAAAACATAGGAACAGTCCGCCTCGTGCTGGATGTTGTATATAATGACAATGTGTCAGCATAAATTTATTAATATAAGCTATATTAGTTAAGAAAGAAACTGGTTGAATGAAACACTTCAATGTTTAGTTAAATGTAAGGAAGGTTTTTATTTTGAACAATATCATCATCTGTAATAACACTACAAACTAAACAATATGTTCTAGAAGTATCGTATCTTGTCTTCTATATACTGGACATCCACGATGCGCGGATTGAAATCATAACTAAACAGGAACATACTACTTCAAGTAATTATAAGAAATAAAACACGGAGTTTTATATCATAAGATTTATCATTGTTGGTCCGAGGAATACGCGTCTTTTATTTGTATTCAAAAACATGACATTTACGTATTAAATAAAGTAAGAAACAAGGTACATTTGAATGACTTAGATATGCGCTCATCCAGTTTTATAAAGAGTGGACATGCATTTTAAATTCTCTCACAGTTTTTAATACCTCATCGGAATCTTTCGCAAGTTAACCTCGGGTCGTTATCAATAACTTACTACAGATAGAACACCCATCTATTCTATCCATAACATCACTAGCTGCAGTAACACATATATCTTTCGTTATGGAAATATAAAAATGTATCTATGGATAGATTTTGCTAGTCTAGTAATAAAGCCATCGTCAAAAAAGTTATTGAAATCAACTCTACTGATGGTTATAATTCATTAGAGTCTTTCTTTGGTGAAAGAAATGACTTTTAAATGAGAGGTGGGCGTTGAGCATTAGTCGAGTATTACGACGTGATGAATAGAAGAAATATTGAGAACTAGGAAGTAGGAGGCAGTGAAGTGAGGATGCGGCGTGAGACAATTGTTTTTATTCCATCGGCATATAAGACATTTCTCCTTAATTAAAGTAGTGGACGATTTTGTGTCTGTTAGTTATTGTTTATAATCATATATCTTTTAATAATATAAAGGGGATGTAATAGCTCCGTGCAAATGATGGTTTAGATTTTTAATGTTTAGTTTAAGTTCTTGTAAAAACAACAACATGATAAAATAAAAAAGACGACTTCATAATGTAGATATTAACACTCTTGGACGGACCAAGTGAAGATTAGCCTCAGTACGGTTTCTTAGTTTTTTATCTTAATATTTACTGCTTAAGAAATTAAAAATGTAGGTACGAGTCTCGCAAGAGTGTTGAGGTCTGGTATGTAATGTAAAATTTTGTTTAATTTTAAAAATATAATTATCCTAAATAATAATTTCGTTTTTGGAAAAATTCATTAAATATTATTTGCAACATTTTAATATTTCATTTCTTAATATATAAATCCCCTTGTGTTTTTGTGTATTTTTTTAATTACCCAGCCTAAGTACAAGATATTTGGAACGTATGATCAATGTAAATGCTAGAATCAGATAATTCTAAATTTTAATACATTAACATTCGAAAATATTTATACATTTATTTGTAAAGATAACAAGTATATTTGAGATCCTTCTAAGGTGTGTTTTTACCTACTATTTAAAATTAGTTTGGATCGCTTGTTGCCAATCATTTTATTTTTATACCTCATTATCTGTTATTACGAGTTTTCTTCCCTTTTGCCGGTTGTTTAGATGTTTTCGACCACAGGATTGAATCTTACCAATTCTTTATATGTTACGTTTTACTTTTGGGTTAATTGTCTTAGCATCATGGCGTCCAAGCTCAGAATCAATTCCAAATATCCTTCAAGCATTCCGTACTTGCATGGGTGAACATTGCTGATGCACTCCAACATCGCGACAGTCGCTGCTGGCTCGGACAGCATTATTGTTTTGAGCACGCCGAGCTTTTAAGGGGTATTGCGGATCAAGAATCTTCTCATGCACCATTATGTAATATACCTGGAACAATGTTATCTTGATAATTTTAAGCTTTTGTATATTACAAAATGTTTTGTCACTATTTTAAAAAACACGTGTACACATACATTACATTATGTACATTCTCTTTTATTTAAAACCTCTTAAGGAAAAGGTCTCCTCCAGAGATTCCAGAGAATGCCAGCTTTCCGTTCCTCATTCTAACTACCCAACTTTAATTTTAGTTTTGCGATTGTCAGATAATTGCAGTGTATATGTAAATTAAATTATTTTATTTCAAGCCCCCATTAGAGATAACTGTATACATGTAATTTAAAAACCTCTTCCTGGTATATTGAACAGTCAACGCGCAATAAATAATGTGACCCCACTTCGGGTCTCTGAATCGAACATGCGCGTTAGAAGTCTTTCCAAGTCCATCTCTGTCGACTCATTACAACACGGACAGTAGTTACTTGAGGTTCTGTCTGACAACATTAGCTTTTATTTGCAATGTATCTCTATTCTCCTGTCAATCGGTTACTTAGTTCTAATAATTTATTTAACCCGGTTTTACTGATAATGATGACAGCTAGCGACAATTTGAAGAAAAGAGTCTGTAAGTATATCTGTTCAACTACATTCTGTCCATTAATGTATATAACCAATCTAAGCAATTTATTGTTTTGCTATGGGATTTGTTTTTATAATTATTATTTTGTACTATATTTATATTATGCTGTTGTATATATATTCAATATTTGTTCTCGTTCTCTTGTCCTTATCGGGGAAGCATAATCCATACTCTAGCGCCTGCGTGCCAGGGTAGCGCGCATGCGTGTACCTGTCTCTACAGTAGTAACTCTATTCATAAAAGTTATCTTAACAAATACAAGACAGTACGTCTTGATTTGTAGTTGTTCTATTTTATTTTAAGATGTTCTTTAAATCGTAATATCTTTAGTTATTCGTGTGATTAATGCTGTGTGATCCACTATGTTAAAAGTCAGCAATATTTATCCATGTTTTCTGAAAGTATTTGTTAGTAGGTCCATACGCCCTAACAATATTTGAAACTAAACAAAAGAATGTCGTCCTGGTCATGCATCCAATCATATTTATAAAATGGCTGCCGTCCGACGGGGATTCAGCATGCGCACTATGACTCCCATTACGTCTCTCTCTATCTGTAATAAGCAATGTACTACAAAAGATAGTAAAGCTTATTTAAAACCAAATTACTGTAGATAGGCCGGCTAGAACAGGATAGAATGGCAGATAGGCATAAAATATTTTGTAGGTACGATGAAGTAGGTCAGCTGTAGTAGCCGCCTCCTTTTCCTCCCCGTGTCGTATGTCATTCCATGATCCCTTATTTTTTATAAGCAGTATTGTATTTCAACTAACGTTATGTATGTAGCAGATAAAAGATAACATTGGTATATGACCAATTTGGGTAAGCTCTCAAATGGAACCTGTGTTCTTTAGCCGCCCGACAATTTAGAAATGGCAGGATTGGCATGCGCTACTCAAGTCTTTATGAAGAGTATTTTTACCTTATGATGCAGCTTACAAAACAATATATTTCTTTGATATTATATTATATCATAGCTTGAAAATGTTTGTATTGCGAGTTATAAAACGGAGCGAAAATATGTATCTATCAGGAAATAAGTAGAGTATTTAAATATAGTTTCTTAAGTCTTTTTTTATCTCTTACTAACACCTATGAGTTATTGGTTTAAAATAAATTGTTTTTGTTTCATTTTATTTAAATAAAAAAAATATTCCAGATGGTGGAAGTCTAAATTTAGAGACGTTGGTGCCGCTTTCAAAGAAGTGTCTAAAATGACCACGCCGTAAAATACTATGAGGGACATTCAGAAGAGGTGAGCTTATGTTTCCCTATAATCTATACAAATAATATAACTGTAGAAGAGTTCAATTCTATACATTCAACAGAAACGAAAAAAAAATACCCCTGGGGTATCCCTTCATGGAACTGAAACGAGACAAAAAGAAATTGTATTTTTTTTCCGTCTTTGAATATCTGGTATAATAGTCGTATTATATAAAAATGTATGGCATTTTATAAATTTGACTTTAATTTGAGCAGAAAAAGGATAAAGTATGATAGACGGAGTTACTGGCAACAGCTAGTTATATAAAAGAATTGATGGTGTAACATTTTTTAATTACTTATTATTATTATTTACTTGTATTTCTTAAATGTGAAATGTATGCTTTGTGTTTAAAAGAACCCATTGACCCATTCTACTATAGGTACTATTCTATTGTCTACAGAATAAAATTTATATTCTCATTAGATATGTCAGTTTTCCAGATATTTTTTATGAATCAGGTATTTTCTTACACAGATTTACACACTGCCAAGAACGTAAATTCACGTAAAGGCGTTCAGGAATGGCGTAAAGCTGGAGTTCGAAACAACCAACGTCTAAGTAGTCTGGAACATGAACGGATCTTCGTACTATTATACGGGTTAGAACTTATACTACGGCGTTCAGAATGATGATTTAAGTTGAAGATCACAAAAAGCTATTTTTGTTTTATAATTATTAGATCAATCGTGAATTTAGCAATTGTTTGCTACCAAAATGCTATAATTTCAGTTTTATTATTTGTATTCAAGACGTTAAATAACTTGTGCTTTGTTATATTTTAATTAAAATATAAAGACGTCACGAAACATACGTTGTAAAAAACACATGCATGTGTGTACATTTATATTATTGACGTTTACAAGTGTTATAACACGCGGCGTCTTCTCAGCGATAGATAGCAAATAACCTACTTAGATATAAGAGTATACTGAGTTAGGTAGATTTTATTTTCTTCTTGATGTAAATAATTAACTTATAATTTGGAGATAGACTGTTGATTTCTATTTGTGTGTTGTAATCTAGTGAACTAGGATTAGGCTTATTTTTTATTATGCTTATTTGGTCCGAATAACCGGACATTCGTTAAATGGAGCCAGAGAGCTAACCAAAGGTACCTTCCCGGAAATAAATAATAGGATATAATTTTTAAGAAAAAAATAAATATATACCTACTTGTATGTCTGTAGTCATCCACGATATTGGATGTCAGATATTATCATAATAGTTACTAGATTAAGCAACAAGTATATACCGCTATGTACCTCTTTATACATATATTTAAATATAGGAATATTTATAATAACACGGTACTTCCATGTGCTGTGTAGATCTAATTGGAGCGACTTCCAAAGCAGCAGTGTGTACATACTATTAGTACAAACTGACAGTTGATATTATTATTTAATATTACATCAGAATAATTCAAAATCTCTTCTTCACTTTGGTACATTAATTGACTCTCGTTTCAGGACTATAGATGATTCTTGAGTTAAGGTTCGCATTTCATATCAAAATATTAATATTCGTTTTTTTTAAGTTTGTAGTTAGAAATTATACATATTTTTTTAACAATATTATGTAACGTGTGAAATTTTTGTTCAAAAATCTATACCAATCTAGTTTCTAAAACTTCAAGTAAAAACAAAATTGTATACAGTTATAAACGGTACTTTAAAAATAAATAAATTTAACAAAAAAAATTAAAAGGCCATTCCACATTTATTAAAGAACAAATAGCTTACACTAGCGATGGGCGATAACTACTGAAAACAATCGAATTATTCGATTGTTAAAACTAGTTGTTAGTAGTCGATAAATATTTAAGTCAGTCGATTGTTATATAACTAATTACTAAATGAAGACGGCGCGCATGTTAGATCAAAATTAGTAATAAAAATAGTAGTTCGTCGATTGTTATTCGAATGTTCATGGCGGTGAACTACTAAATCATTCGATTGACTGAATTGATGACTACAATTCATTCGATTGTTTTTTACGCAACAATCGTCCATCGCTAGCTTACACCGCAGTAAGTCGGCGGTCCAAATATAACGTTTATGAATTATGTAGTACGTTGATGAAGTTTCAATGAAATATGACTGTCATGAAACATATGGAATATTAGCAAACAGACATGCATTTATGTGTCTTTGTATATATATATATATATATTGTGGTTGATTATAAGTGTTATATATTTAAATAATTATTGTCATTGGTTGATCTCGCGTGTGTTATATATTGTTTATAAAAGACATCGCGAATATTCTGCAACTGCTGCGACCTCAAGAACTAGATGCTAAATAGGAGACGTAAGTGAGATCTAAAAATTGTTTAAATAAATAGTATCAATAAATACACGATAACACAAATTACGTTGGTTCTTGTGAATGTCGAAACATTAATAATTTAGTCATTATATTAAGAAATGATTATATTTAGATTTGTATTTAGTAGCTTTATATAAATAGAAGGGAGAAAATGATAAGGAAGTATTATAGTCGCGACAGTTAGTCTGCGTGTTTGTTGATAATTGTATCCTTTAATGGAAGCGTATATTATCACGTATAATTAGCTCAGAATGCTTCACGTTTCTTCTCGATCACATTAGTTTCTAAATTCCTTAATACGTTTGTAAAAAAACTACTTTTCTTTTACTATTTTAAGATTTACTTCTATTTTATATATATTCTCAATTTTTACACATTTCTCACATGATTTTACTTTTTGTTATTTCTTACATTTTCAAAGAAGTATCTGGCCTGTTTTGTTTGTCTGTCTGTTTGTTTGTAACTTTGTCTTTTTCATTATCTTTCATAGGATATAATTAGGATTAAGATTATTTTTTACTATGATTATTTGGTCCGAAACGAAGGACAAATTCGTTTAATGGAGTAGCCACAAAGCTAACCAAAGAAGTACCGGAATTAAATAATATGAAATAGTGTTTTATAAAAATATTATAGAGTTAGAACGGTGTAGCTCATAGTTAAATAAGATGACGTCTGTGTGGATGAACATAAATAGAATTAAGTTCGCGTGTCAATGTCCCTTTCTTCATTTAGATTGTATTAACTAATGTTTAATTTTAAAAATGTTGTTAGACTTACTAATACAAGTTTAATGTTTGAAAAACTTCATTAAAAATTATTTGAAAAATTTTACTGTTTCATTTCATAATATATAAATCCCTTCTATTTGTTCTTGTTCTATTTTCTGTTTAATAACTTAAACATAGGTTGAAAGCAAATTGTTTGGAAGATATGCCTTTTTAGTATCAATACTAAAACTAGATAGCCATTTTAAATAATAACTTTTGTTTCATAAAATAATCTCTTACTTACTAACTACCAATAGTAATATTGTTTAATTGATTTTTTTCTTACTAATGACGTAAGTTGTTAAAATACCTTTTAAAAATATGTCTATAATAACCTGCTGTTAAAAAAATAACGGTATTAGGAAATTATAATATCACAGCTGCCCCAATTTAGATCTAACATATTTCATATTTCAGATAAAACGCAATAACCATAACACGACACAGTTTTATAAAATTTTTTTTTTTTTTTTTAGTTTTAGTTGTTGCATTGTTATCATTTTTTTTTTCTAAAAGTAATAAGATTATTTATTATTACAATATTCATCAAGTTTATTTTAAAATTTTGCTCTGGTATTTTAACCAGTGGACGTGACATCTATAACGTCAACTAAGCCGTAAATTCTATTGGCGTCCGGGGAACTGTCCTGCGCAGAAGAGGTTTACGAACCAGTCGATATCTGTCGACTCACTGTAACAAAGACAGTGGCTACTTGAGGTTCTGTCTGACAACATTATATTTTATTTGCAATGTATCTCTATTCTCAAATAAATCAGTTATTTAGTGTTCATAATTTAATAGCCCCTGTGTTGCCTATAACTCTAAAACTTAGCGGAAATTTGAGCGGAAGAGTCTGTAAGTATATCTGTGAAACTATATTCTACACAATAACGAAACGTATTAAACTGAGATTAATTAAATAAACGTTGTAATGCGATTATCATAATAATTGTAAAAATACTGTAGATATTATTGCGTTGGTGAAGGCATCTTAATCTAACGCCTGCGTGTCAGAGTAACGCCACTGGGTACTGCGCGTTTCATCAGAAGTCACTTTACTTATTATAAATTCATACTGATTGTTACATATGATAAAGAAATCAGCCACCAGCCAGCCTTGAATTTCATATAAAGATTATCTTTTATTTGATTTATAGTTACTCATATAACAAATACTGTAATATAATATGCTATTATGTACCGGTGTTGGTATGCGTAATGAGTCTCAATACACATTATTGAACTGCGATGTATTAGTATAAATCTTAATCCTGATGGTTCAAATATAAATTTAGTGAGGTGGGAGCCGCTTTCAAAGCAGTGTCCGAGATGACCCTCCTGTTGCATCTTAGGAGGGATACCCAGCTGTGGTGGGTTTATATTTAGTATAATAAATATATGATCATTTATTAATTAGTCGACTTTTTTTTTTACATATAAATGGGACTTACACTTTTATTTATGATGTTTATGAATGAATCGATGAATATAAGATTACTTTGGTTTACTAGTATTTACTATAAGTACACCGTTTGTTTTGTGCTCGGAAGAGCCTATTGAGTTTTTAAAAGCATTGTTTATTTTATTACTAATAAAAATTTTATATTCTTATTTAAAAAATCCTATTTTTTTTAATCAATTAAAGAAGATTTTTTAAAATGTATTATTAATATTTGTACAAATGTATACACAGATGTATACACTGCAGAGAACGAAGTTGGCGTAGAGGCGTTGAACAACGTAAAGATGGAGCCAACTACTAATTGGTCTGAAACATGAACGGACTTCGTACAATTATATGAGACGGGTTAGACTACTACGGCGTTAAGAATGATGAAATGAGTCTGAGAACAAAAACAACTGAATGATGTGTGAAATGTAATTGCTTAATGGCTATTATGTTTTTAAAAACTTCAATTTTTTAATGTTATCTTTACCAAATAGATAAGACTTTCATTAAAGTTAAGCCAGTAATTCAACATCTGTTAAAAACTACTTACGCCGCAGTGAGTGTTAGATCTTTGAGAATAGGAATACAACCCGTCGTCACGATGTCGAAAATGTTACGTCCGTTACTGAATGTGACTTCAGACCAATCGTGAACTTGGCTGTTGATAAGTCGTAAGAAGTCAATATACAACTTCATCAAATGCAATCAATTTGGTTTCTTCTGTTTAATACGATTTTAAACAGCTTGTGCTTTGTTATATTTTATTTAAAATATGAAGACGTCAAGAAACATTCAGAATATAAGAAAACACACACACATCTATGAGTGTATATTTATATTGTTGACGATTACTAGTGTTATAACACGCGGCGTCTTCTCAGCGATAGATAGCAAATAACCTACTTAGATATAAGAGTATACTGAGTTAGGTAGATTTTAGTTTGTTCTTGATGTAAATAATTAACTTATAATTTGTAGATAGACTGTTGATTTCTATTTGTGTGTTGTAATCTAGTGAACTAGTCTATTATATGTTTAAATAATTATTATGAACTCGCGTCTATTATTGTTATTAAACATCTCGAATGTTCTTCAACTGTTGCGTCTCAAGAACTAGACGCTAAATAAGAAGAGCGAGTGAATCTTAAAATATAATTATTTATATGTAGTATCGTTAAATACAGCGGAACACGAATATCGATTTCACTAATAAATTGAAATGCTAAGTATTTAGTAACAGTTTGAATTTTTGAATAAAAAGTAAAAATAATTAAAAGAAACGTTACTGGTTGACCATTCTTAACTGTCTTTTGCTTTACAACTGTCGCCTTTTGTGTTTAACTCATTTATTATCTAAGTTATGTTTTTGATCATTTATTTTAAAAAACTTTACGCTCAGTTTTGAGAGCAATGTCGAAAGGTTTCTCAAGTTTTCCAAACTACATTTTTCCATGATTTCTGAGTTCAAGTTTGATTTTCTTCTCCTACGTCTATTGTACTATTCTCTTTGACTTTATTTGAATATAATTATTGTATTGTATTGTTATATGTAGTCTGTCTTAATTCTAAGGATAGTTTTAACGTTCATGCAATATTCACATCAAGAGTAGTTGTACATATTTAGATATAACCTAAAAATTATTAAGATAAGTAGTTATAGGAATTTAAGTAAAGGAAATTATTAAAGTATTAAATTAAAATATATATAATTATAAAGGCATTCAAAGTAACCTAGTAACGTGTAGTTAGTCTTTGCTGGAAATAACTTAGAAAAGTTTACTAATATTAAGAGTCGTATATTCGTATTAGTCGTAGTCGTTTTAAGAGTTCATTGTATACAAATAAAAAACAAGATTTTTCAATTTATTAAACACAAAATATGTTCTGGCAGTTTCCATTAAGTTGCGTATCGGTTAATAAGAAATATATGGTGTTAGCAGAACGATGAGATAGATCCTTCGAGAACTATCTCGTGTGTATACACACTACCGCTACACACACACACACACTCACACACACACGCACACACACACACACACACACACACACACATACACACACACACACACACACACACACACTCACACACACACATAACATTTAGTAATATCTGTGGAGGGATGGTCATTTATTATATTTTTGACAAGTCTTTTTACCTGCGGTGGTAATTTGTTATTTTATTTCCGACCGTATTACAAAACCACAAAAATATTAAAAATAAAAAAGTCTTAATTTATTTACTTACTTTTAGCACTTTTTTTGTTTTATTTTATTTTACTCCAAATTTTATAAAAAAAATTATGAAGTCGCAACAGACGACTGTGTTAGCACCACGTAGCACGTATAGTTAGGGATTCAATTGAAATGCTTCATATTTCTTCGTGTTATTTATATTTTCTTAAGCTTTAACTTGAATTTGTAAAATATGTATATTTTATTGATTATTGTTTGGTTGATTTTTAGAAATTTCTGATACTGTTTTTGGTTTATATTTTCTTTATTTCTTCCATTTGTAAAACTATTTGGTTCTTTTTTATTTTATCTTCAATCTCTTTCGCTAGTGGATGTATGTTTGATATTTATATTCATGGTACTTAATTAGTATTAGGCTAATTTTACTTGTCCGAGAGTAGCTATACCCAAATTATTAAAGAGAAATTCAGTTCTCAATTACTCATTTCGGACAGGACTTTTTTTACTTTCGTTATATCTTACATGATCAAAATAGTATTTGGCCGGTCTCGTTTTGTCACTGTTTGTTTTCTTATTTGTCTTTCTTATTATATAAATAGGATTTAGATTTTTTTGTTATGAATTGGTTCGAATCGACGGAGTCTCGTTTAATGGAGTAGCCACAAAGCTAACCAAACAAGTACCGGAATTAAATAATATGAAATAGTGTTTTCTAACAATATTCTATATATTTGTAGTCGTCCTCGCTACTTGGATGTTAAATGTTACAATAGTAGTTAGATTAAGGAACAAGTACAGTTTGCTAGATTTATTGACTCTTGTTTATTTTTCTCTGTAGTTTTTTTGACTTGAAGGTTATTCTTGATTTAGAGTTTGACATTTCAGAATATTAACATTTTAGCTGTTTTAGTTATAAGAGTGTAGCTCATAGTTATTGTATATCAGAAATTAATGTCTAGAAATTATAAATTAAGGATGCCTGTGTATCAAAACATAAATTAGTATTAAGTTCAGGTGTCAATGACCCTTATATCGTATCAAGTAAAACATAGGAACATGCCGCCTCGTGCTGGATGTTGGATATTCTTACTATATGCTAGTGTAATGTATAATAGCTGAGAAAGAATTATTACCTTTCTTAAAATTAAGTAAATATTGTTTTTTCTGAAGTTTGATTGCCTTTATTATTTACTTCGTAATAATATATAAAATAGGTTGTTATAAAATATTATTCATTTGTAATAAGTAATATGCAAACTACTATATAATGATATTATGAAGATAAGGTAAGAAAGGAAAAGAGAATTCTTTTTCACTTCAAATGATGTCTTAGGAGCTAGTATAGTATCTTTTGTTCTATATATCCGTCATCCATCATGATGTCGTAAATATAATGTAATTTACTAGGATTAGGAAAATACCACATATATTTATTAGAAATATTACAGTTGGTGGTTAAATTAAACATTTATGTTTTATTTGTCCTAGGCTATTCATGTTTATTCTAATAACTTCTATATATATAAAATAAAATCGTAAGAAACGAAATATATAATATACGAATGACTTGAACGTTTATCATCCATCTTTGTAGTTTTTATTAATTTTAAATAAAGCTGCTTTTTACTTATTCATCTATAGTAATGTGTCGTAAGATAACTTTTAACTTTTGGGTGTTTTTAATAGCTTAGGTTTAGTAGTACTACTGGTTTTAGAATTAGTAGTAATTATCTATACATAAAGAATGTTTGTTTCTGTCCGTTCATTCTGCAGTATTAGTTACCGACCTACGTTACGTTATTGAAGTACTAAAATCTGTCAAAGGATATTGTAAACGACCCTGCTAATTCAGATTGTATATTTGGTTACGTTTATCGAAAACTTTGGTGTTTCGATTCTTAGAGAAATATTTTTAAATTTAGAACTTTCGAAATATTATTTTAATATCCAAAGTAATAATAGTTGCTAATATAATTAATAGCTAGTATTTTTAAATTTAGTGTCTGCAATTTGTTATTTATGAAAATATTTCTTTTAATAATGTAAAGGGAATGCAATGGCTCTATGTAATAAACATTTGTGTAATGTAATAAAAAAAAAACATTATTAGTGGTGGTATGTAACTTTTTTTTTGTTTTATTATTACATATTGCCTTATTCCTATATTATTATTATTAATTTATTCCTATATTAGAAGTTATTTTTTTTAAATTGTGAATACATTTTTTTTGAGCACTGATGAGAAAACGTTGTTATTTTGTTGAAATTAATGATAATATTTTAATATCATTAATTTCAGATGTTTAGAATTTCACACTTGGAATTAGGATTTGATTTTTTCAACTACATATTTGAAAGGTCCGTAAATAAAAATGGTGTTTCTAAGTGTAGCATATTGTTTAGTTTTAAAAACATTGACTTATATTATTGGTTTTATGTTTAGAATGATGCATTAAATATTGTTTGTAAGATTTAACTGTTTCATTTATCATATACAACCTATATACCTATTTGTGTGACGTGTGTATGTGTGAGTATATTTGGTTTTGCGCGAGCGCAGTATATAGTTCAAACGCAGATCTAAATTTAAAAAATAATAAACCCGACACGAAAACAGAAGTGTATACATACTAACTATTAGAAAAAGTCAGGTTATATTTTTAATAATTTTCACTTTAGTAATTTTATAAAACCCTGTTTCTTATTCGTAGCTATTTATTATTTTGTTGTGTGACTTCATGTTATCTTTAATATTTGATATTATATATCTTTTAGTGTTACTGTATAAATACTGTAGATAATCCTGTTTTTCTGATCAACTATTATTGATATTCCTGCGCCTGCGTACTCGGGTAGCGGGCATGCGTTTTATCTTTTACATTATAAGTAATAATTTGACATGTTTTCTGTTAATGAGGTTATATATAATATTCAAAGTCGGTAGAAATTATATTAACTATCCAGGAAAATATCATTTTGTAGAGTTCCTATACAAATAGTAGAAGAATAGGTTTCATAACGTTTTACCGAATTATCGAGCCACTTTTACAAAATACTGTAGTTTTCTTGTTAATAAATGCTTGCAGCTAGTTTAAAAGGTGACCCGACCGGGATAAAAGTACTCTCTTTCTCTCAGAAGATCAACATGCAGTAGTTATTGTATATTTAACAAAAAGTAGCCATGTTCTGTTCTCTGCCTGTTTTTCTCTCCGGGTGTCATACCTAAATGTAAATAGAATTGCCATTAGGTAACTATAAGTTAATTTCCTAAGTTCAATTGCCCTGTTATTGCTGAAAATTCTACTAAGGACGACAAGCAGCGCCAGGTCACATCTTTGGTTTGATGAGTCTGTTACAGCAGGTGCGGCTTCCTAACTGCGGGCGTATTAGACCTGTTTTTGTTCGGTTTAGTTATTTATTTAAATGTCTGTTTGGACTCTTCTTTTTTCAAAAATAATTGAGAGTATTATCAAGTATCAGCTCTTGGGGTACGCATTGCTTCGTTCGGTTCGTTCTTTTCGGACTCCAAGCTCGTGAACGCTCCCCAAAATTGGTATTGGTAGCTGCTGTTGTTACTGATAGTATAGGCGCAATAAACAATTATCTCCTTCTAGCACAATAAGCAGCCATTTTTTTCATGTGACTTGCAGTTCAACTGTCTATTTAGGTAGATACCTAATTAATAAAAAAATACAAAAAAACCGGTAATTATTAGTATTTGTACAATAAATAAAAACAGATATATTGCAAATAATATTTAATATGCTTTTCCAAACATGAAACTTATAATAGAAAGTTTAAGATTTTTTTAAACTAAGCTAAATGATACATTGACACTTAAGTTAGTCATCATTTACAATTAGCATTTTATTTTCCAATTACAAAATAGATGAAAAGCTTCAAAATTTTTTGAAGTTAATAACTTTTAATATTGTTTCATAATAATACAAATAATATAATTTTATTTTTTATGATTGTCTTGTTTTTACAATGTTTAAACTACACCATTCCTATTTTTGTTAAGAGAAATATGTTTGTAAGCTATAACTAGCAGACACAAAGAACGATAAGAACTTTAACATTACATACACAATTAATAAATCTAAAACAATAGCTAATACATTTAAAGTACTCATATTTTTAAGGAACTCATTTTCAAGAAATGCATGACCCATATATGTATTTCGAAAATTATTATATATATACCTGACCTCTTTACTTTCACGGTGGAGATGGGAATGAAAACTAAATTTACGACGCTGACCCTTAGCACATAATAAGATATGACAAAGAATTTTATTCCTACTATTTATCTTTTTCACATAATGTTGTGACGAACAGACAAAGTATTCTCGAACGACATAACTTTGGAAAGAACATAATAAACCCCACATTAACAAAAGTTTCACTTCTCTTAGCAACGCAAATATAATTTATACATTTATTATTGGAATGTACAATATCCAGCACAGGGCGGACCGTTCTAACATTTTACTAGCAATATTAAAGTCATTGACACCCAAACTTAATTCTAATTATGTTTGTCTACACATAATACATTATCTTTGAACTACAAACCACTTAATTTATTCAACGTACAACTACACCGTTAGAACTATAAAGCTAATTGTGACATGTAAAACAAAAAATACGAATCATCTATAGTCCTGAAACGAGAGTCAATTAATGTACCAAAGTGAAGAAGAGATTTTGGAGTATTCTGATGTAATATTAAATAATAATATCAACTGTCAGTTTGTACTAATAGTATGTACGTATGTACGTGTGTGCTGCTTTGGAAGTCGCTCCAATTAGATCTACACAGCACATGGAAGTACCGTGTTATTATAAATATTCCTATATTTAAATATATCTATAAAGAGGTACATAGCGGTATATACTTGTTGCTTAATCTAAGTAACTATTATGATAATATTAAAGTATCAGGGACAACAACAAATATATAGAATTTTATTTTCTTACAACACTATTTTTTTGTCATTAATTTCGGGGAAGGTACCCTCAGTTGGCTCTGTAGCTACCACAATGAAAAAAGGACCGGGGATTTGGATGAAATTAGAAGCAAGACAACAAGAAGTCACATAATAAATACAAGACAAATACTTTCTTGACAAAGTAAGAAATAAAAAAACGCTGACGTAAAATCGGGTTTTAACACGATTTTAAGTCAGCGTCTTGTTATTTTTTATTCCGATTCTCTCCGAATTCCCTCCGAGAACGTAAAAATCGTCAATAAAATTTTAAAAAATAACACTAGAATTAACGAATTTAAGAATATAAAGAAAATGAGAAGAAACACGAAGTTTTTTAAGCCATTTTCTAACTATACGTGCAGAGTATAGTTATATTCAGACACGAACTGTCATAATGTAGTATAATTATAGATGAGAAAAAGTCCTTAAAGTCCACTCTTTCCAACATTGATTTCGTGATTCGTGATACCTTGAACTCAGCTGTGAGTCATCTAGTCCGACTTCAGGTTCGGGATTGCGATAACGAATTTTGAAATTTAATATCATATTTTATTAAAAGCTTAGATGTAAGAGTATAATTACATGAGTTAAATGAATAAATGAGTCTTAACAGACTTAAATTTCTATGTAGTAGATAATTATACTACATATTATATACTTACATGATCACATCGTCTCCACCGAGATGTATTCTGGACTTATGTGTCGGTGTCATATCTACAGGCACAAACTAGTTTCTAATGTACAATCGTCCTTATACAATTATTATTATTTTTAGAATAATTTGGATTTGGAAAACTTAATTGAGAGAAGTTAACTATTATAAATTGATAATAATATAATATTAGATGACAAGCAATCCTAACAAGTTGATAATACACTCAGTACCTATATAGGTACTGAGTGTATTATCACATTTATTTCAGAGGATCTCGTAACCATAAATATACATTAACTGACACGAGTCAAGATGGAGACTACCAAGAAATACTACTTATTTAATAATATAAAATAAATTCTTATTATATTTGTATACTAAAATCTACATTTGCAATAAACTCTTAAAACGTCTACGAATATACGACTCTTAATATTAGTAAACTTGTCTAAGTTATTTCCAGCAAAGACTAACTACACGTTACTAGGTTACTTTGAATGCCTTTATAATTATATATATTTTAATTTAATACTATTTCCTTTACTTAAATTCCTATAACTACTTATCTTAATACTTTTTAGGTTATATCTAAATATGTACAACTACTCTTGATGTGAATATTGCATGAACGTTAAAACTATCTTTAGAATTAAGACAGACTCAATAATTATATTCAAATAAAGTTAAAGAAACATAATATGATTGTACAAGAAAATCAAATCATTTTTATTTTAATTACAATGTATTTTGGAAACTTTTGTAAACCTTCGACGTGGCGTTCAACGGACCATAAAGTAATTTTTTTTTTTAATAGAAGATCATAAACAAAAACTCACATAATATATGAGTCGCATTAAAAAATGGGGTTATCAAAATATTTAATATGTTCTTTTAGTGTAAAATATAAGGAAAATAACGAGTTTTTAAATAAATCATACAAATTATGAAAAAAATAAATTTGTTAAGTAACCTATGAAGTTCAACCAGTAACATTACTTCTATATATATATATATATATTCTTTTTTTCAATATTAAGCTTCTTTTATTAAATACAAATCTAAACGTTTGAATTATTGGTATAATTAATATCAGCTAAAAATTAATTATTATTAACGTATCGATATTCGTGTTACGCTGTATTTAACGATACTACATATAAAAAATTATATTTTGAAGAACATTCGAGATTTTTAAATACCAATAATACACGCGAGTTCAATTAATAATAATAATTATTTAAACATATAATAGACTAGTTCACTAGATTACAACACACAAATACAAATCAACAGTCTATCTCCAAATTATAAGATAATTATTTACATCAAGAAGAAAATAAAATCTACCTAACTCAGTATACTCTTATATCTAAGTAGGTTATTCGCTATCTATCTGCTGAGAAGACGCCGCGTGTTATAACACTTGTAAACGTCAATAATATAAATGGATGTATGTTTGTTAATAAATATAACAAAGCACAAACTATGTATAAATTAAAAAAAAAGTTTAACTAAATTTAGTGCATTTGGTGAAAGGTTTGTAACTAATATTTCTGGATATAAGTATACTATAAGTGTGTTTCTAAAGACTAAATAACCGCCATATTCACGATTGCTTTGAAGTCACTTGACATTTTCGATTTCGTATCAACGGATGATATTCCTTTCCTTCGAGATTTATAACTTGCTACGTGTTGAACTGCTGGTTTAAGTTTAATGTAAGTTTCTTTTTATACGATAATATTAAATTCATATATTTATAAATTACCGGTGAAAACCATAGTATTTGTCTTGAATTTTTCGAAACTAAATTGATATTTGGTAATAACACACTCATTGTACAATCGTTATTGTTCTCAAACTTAATAAATCACTTCAACGCTGTAAAGTCTAACCCGTTTCATATATTAGTTCGAATATCCACAGATGTTTCAGGAGTCCACAACGTTGTTGGAACTCCAGCTGTTCGTTGTTGTTCAACTCCTCAACGCCCACTTCGTTCTCGGAATGTATATCTGTGTATAAAAAAAGTCTTATAACATATGACAGAATATATATCTTAGCCACAAATAATGTAAAAAACAACTATTTCTAATAAGAATAGAACCTCTGTTCTATTAAAATTAAATATTATTTTAAGAGATAAATAGTCTACATTCATACTAATCTTACAAATGCAGTACTCTTAATACAATTCCTCTACTTTCAAGAAACTAATACAAGTAGTATAATGTTTGTATTTAAAGCACTAACGTCACTAATAAAAGTTAAAATTGGTTAAAAAAACAACCTGATTTTTAAAGGCTAAATACATGTCACTTTAACGTATTTTTTACTTCGGAGTTATTTAGTATTATAATAAATAACTGTACTAATTGTATGACAATACTGACGTACCTCGTATACCTCACAGGAGGTTACAGTGCAGTCACCTCGGACACTCTATTGAAAGGGGCACCAACCTCTCTAATTTTAAAGTTCCACCATCTGTAATATATATTCTTTAAGTACACTACTAATTTAGTAATAAATAATTTTGATCTATTTTATTCTAATATCTTCTGTAAGTTTCATCACGAGGTCAAAAAACTAAACATTTGACAATCAGTGGGCAGAAATATTGATATAAATGGTTAATTTATTCTTCTTCAATTGTATTTTTTTCTTGTATTTGTACGAATAGAGTTACTACTTTAGAGACAGGTACACGCATGCGCGCTACCCTGGCACGCAGGCGCTAGAGTATGGATTATGCTTCCCCGATAAGGACAAAGGAACGAGAACAAATATTGAATATATATACAACAGCATAATATAAATATAGTACAAAATAATAATTATAAAAACAAATCCCATAGCAAATTAATAAATTGCTTAGATTGGTTATAAACATTAATGGACAGAATGTAGTTGAACAGATATACTTACAGACTCTTTTCTTCAAATTGTCGCTAGCTGTCATCATTATCAGTAAAACCGGGTTAAATAAATTATTAGAACTAAGTAACCGATTGACAGGAGAATAGAGATACATTGCAAATAAAAGCTAATGTTGTCAGACAGAACCTCAAGTAGCCACTGTCTTTGTTATAGTGAGACGACAGAGATGGACTGGGATGAGAATATACCTCTAACGCGCATGCGTGATTCAGGGTCATGAAGGCTATTTAAGGGGTGGGGTTGACGTTATTGATTGCGTTAGTAACTTAATCTACGTTCTGATTAAAAATAATCTAAATAATTTTTGCAAATAAATATTTCTTTTTAAAAAACAGCTGTTCCTCAACAACAATATATAGACACTTCTATTATAAGTTTGGTCGTGATGGATGTGTGATCTAAAGATAATTGATAATGTAAGAGATGTGTAGAGTTAGAGGCAGTTTAAAAGTAGCATCGTTGGTAGAAAAGATGAGAAGTGTTCGTCTGTCGTGGTCTGGTCAATGTGGAGAGATGAAAAGGTGGTAATGACAGTTTTAAGGGTGAATATGGATAAGAGAAGAGCTCGACGAAGACATGGAGTGAGAGCGTGACAAATAGTACGATATAAAATCACATCTCATCAGAGTGGCGTATTATATAAGACCGTGTAAAGAATTGACATATTAAGCCAACCCTAAATAATTGATATAAAGGCAGATGGTTTAGTGATTATAAATATATTATAATTTAAGTCAGGAGGGGGGTGGGGTGGGGGGGAGTGGGATTCAGAGCTGAATGCTTCCAACAGCTAGACATGTATAATGAAATAAACTACTTCCTTAGTTGAGTCGAGTGTCAACTATTTTATTCAGACTATCTTAAATTAGATAAAGTAAACTCATTAACATTCTGTTCTGTTCTGTTCTGTTGTTTTATTTGATATTAGCTCCATCCTGTTTTCTAAGAAAGGTAATTAAATTAATAATATTACTATACTAGTGACGTTAGCAAAACACTAGTAATATACTTATCCGGGTCTCACGTTCATCCTAAGAAGGCATGCTTTCCTAATTTCTAATGTATTAAAAAACATAAATAATGGTATTTAAATATTATAAAATGAAACAGTCCTTTTTTGCAAATAATATTTAATGTACTTCTCCAAACATAAATTAAAATTTGTAACAATATATATTTGAAGAAACAAACATAATGTCACATTACATATGAAGTGACAACTCTCTTCAGGAACTCACACATCTAAACACATAACAGACCAAAAATTTATAAAACCCAATAACTAAGACAAAAATGTTAGTATCCATATTACAAATAATATCATTTGCCAATATTTTAACAAAACTTTACAAACAAATAATCATTATTTTATTTAAAAAGCAGATAAACCAACCATTATTTATTTGACTATTAAAACTAGTAAGGATGAAAGATCTATGTTTTTTTTAATATATAGATAAACACATAAAGCACAGCACTTATATACCTTTTATATGGTTAAGAGATAAATAGCTTTTGCCAGTTATTATTAGCAGATACAAAATTAACAAGAACTGATATTTAATACATTACGTATAAATTAAATATCGGGAATATACCGATGTGACGTAACTTGTTCTCTTCATGACTCTATCTCATATCTTGATGCCCTCTTCATTGATTAGTCCTCAGCACTCTATCGGTATGTTTCGCTTCTTACATGTCTTAATACTCTACAAATACAAGTTACCATATTTTTAAAATACTCATAAAGGCATCCAATCGAAGAAGAACGAAAAAATACGAAAACAGTACACAAAACACTTATACCATATAATATACGATAGTACCAACGACGGACCGACGACGATGTGGCGACGTACGATCTATCGACGGTTTAACATTACAGTGACTTAACATTAGAATGACAAAATGTATCCATACCTACATTTCAATATAGAAACAGACAGCTGTTACTACACAGTTTGTTAGACGTTATTTACGAATCGAAAGTTACTCTAGATATTGGATAGATAGATATTCTATCTCTTGTATGTATATTCCTATAAAATAATAAAAATTAGCTCAACTTATAACGAATAAGAATTAAGATTTAATATATATAAGACTAATTCCAAAGCTATTCGGAATATTAATTAAGTTTCTTACAATTTTATATATATTCAGTAATCTATTATAAAATATTTGCATTGCGTTTACATTGCGTTCAGAAAACGTCTTATATACAACTCTAATTGTCTTATAACTATCAATTAATATTTTCTTAACCATAATCTAAGCTATAATCCTTAATTATAATGTGACATGACATCTTCGCCCTCATCGTGAATATGGAATGTATGGACCAAAAGATACGATATTCAATCCTAGAACATTATTTGATCTAATAAATAATATACTTTGTAGAGTGCTCTTTAAAGATTGATTGATGATATTATATTCCATAACATCGCTTCCGACATATTGTAGATATTATATTTCAATGAGAATTTCATTGACATACATGATGAAGAAAATTAACACGACTTTAAGAAAAGTTATAATTTAAGAGTTTCTTTCTTATATAGTAATATGACTTAAAATATTGGAATTTAACATTGGAAGTATTTTCTAATAATGTATGATATCCAGCACGAGGCAACTGTCCTAGTTTATTTATTTGAAACAATCTCAATGAAGAAGAAAGGGTCATTGACACCCGAACTTAATTATAATTATGTTTTTCTGTACACCTAATAATTATTCTACTTTATAAAAAAAATATCTTCGATACATTTAAAATGTGAAGTAAAAGAGCTTCACTATTATGACGGTAAAACTATAAAATATAATATTCGGAAATATAATACAAGTTTTAAATTAGGAATCACCTGTAGGTCAAAAAAGAAAGACAACTAATTTACCAAAGTAAGATAAGTATAAATTTTCATCTGACATCCAAGTACCAGAGATGACTATTATATCATTTATTTTTTTAAAACACTATTTTATATCTTTAATTTCGGGGGAGGTACCCTCAGTTAGTTTTGTGGCTTATAAACAAATCCTGTCAAAAAATGTGCAAGAATTTATATTCTCAAAAAACTTTCGAAAGAAAATGTAATTTCAGCCGAATCAATGAATTTAAAAAAGTAATAATAACCTAAAAAATAAAAAACATTTCTCCTAAATGTACGTGTCAAAATAGGGTCCTATGTGTATAGTTTTCAACATACCAAATGTCGCGACTAAAAAGACGATTCCCACGAGAACTACGAGTGCATACAACGGTAATATTCAGACACCAACTTACATATTTTAGTAATAATACATACGAGAAACTATTTGTAAATTTCAAATTTCAAATATTTATATACTATTTTACTGAAGGCTTCCTAACTTTTAATTTATGAAAAACAGTTAAAATATATCTAGTAGGTAAGTATATATTCGCTTATACGATTACCAAGTTGACACCGAGAGGTGTTCTGGACTTGTGTGTCGTTATATTACTTGGATTTGAGTATTTCTTATAATGTATAAGTCTTTTTACCCTAGTTATATCTTAATTAAAAATATATTGTTTTACGAACTAATTTTGAAATATACGAAACTAGCATAAATATTAGAAAACTACACGCTGCGGATACAACATTAAGTAAAATATATTTAAGTTCAAGTTACCGAAACTGATGAAGACTTCTTCAGATTTTATAATCTCACTTAAACTGGAAAGACGTTAAAATTATAATAGACTACTCGTATATATTTCGTCGACAATCCAATTAGAAGGTAAAGCCAATAATTTGAAAAAATCACAAACTAGAAACCTTTTTAACTTAACTATCAGCTGGATTAATGAAATGGAAAAGAAATATGGATCATTATAAATCCCTCACTATGAAAATTGTTGTATAAGAAGAAATATTTTTATAAATTAAAATGAAAATGCGGAATTATAACACATCTTCCTATAGCCGTTATATATTATATATTCCGTCATTTTACATCTTTCTTTCTGGAATATTATTTTTTTTATCATTTTTTTTTATAAAAAATATTATTAAGTTACTACTTATAAGTACAATTAACTTACTAACTCTGAATACACTCAAAACTGTTCCTCTACGTACATATTTAAGCGATCTCGTAGTCTACACCGAGGGGCGTCTGGACTTACGTGTCGTTCTGATAAGGATATAGATTGATTGTTCTTTATAATGTACAATTGTCCTTATACTATTTATTTATATCCTATTAAAAATATTGACTGAGACTACAATTGAAAAAACTTGATTAAACATGTCGACTACACGCTACTGATATAATACAAATAAATCTAAATCAAGAATAAAAGAGTTTTACAGTGAATGTTCGCAAATTATAACTATATTTACCGACTAAGGTGAAAGCCATATCGATATAAACTATATCATTAATAGACAACAAACAACCCTAAGTAAATACCAAAAATAATAATATACTCTTTCATTCAAACGAACTGATATAAAACCAAAGCTTAAAAATTAAATAGTAACTCAAAATGTTTACAATACAAAAAAATAAAAATGTAATAAAATGAATATATTTTTAATTATTTTTATAATTAAATATATGTAGCAAAATAAATGAAAATCCGAAGAAATAACATTCAACTATTTCCTAATTACGCTTATAAAAAATGTTTGCTAATTTCTAATAATAATTAATAACCAAGCAGACTTAAAGACAAATGTTACACGAACACTTAGTCTACACCGAGGGGTGTTTTATATTTTTTTTTTTTTTTTTTGTCATTCTAATATGGGACATTTATTTCATTTTTAAGAATGTACAATTTCATTATTCTAATTTTGTTCTACGTTAAGATATTGAACCAACCGCTAAAGCTTAGATTGAATAAGTTTGGACAAACTTATTCAATCTTCTTGAAGTAAATAGTTAACCAATTTTGAAGAAGAGTTAATTAGGCTCAATTACATAGTCAAGTATAAAAACTAAACTGACTGATCAGGTAAAAGGACTTGTTAGATTATAATGAGTAATCCTATCCTAACATATTCTATCCTAAGGTAATTATAATTTAGTTACTTATATATGAATACATACTTAGTCTACAGCTTTCTTATGTGTCGTTCTAAAGAAATCATTCCCAAAGACTCTTTTATAATGTACAATGGCCGTTAAGCTAAATATGTACTAATAATAAATATAGACCAAGCAAATTATTCTTAAATTGAATAAATTGTATAATTATGATTTTGCATAATGTTAAAATTATTAACTAACAAAGACGTAGGTGAAGACATTATTTAAAAATAACAAGCGGTCCTAACTAATTTCTAATTGCAGGTTACAATATACAGTAATTTCAAATATTCCATTATTGTGATATAAACGAGATCGGAATCAGTGTTACATTTATAATTACTTAAACATATATTAGTTAAAAAAGCTTATTAATCTACAACACCCAAATTCAAATCAAAAGTCTCTGACAAAATATAATAATTAAAAACTATTGAAGTGTCTGTATTTTATATATATATATATATATATTACTTTATGGTTACGCTCAGGTACGTTTTTTCATATTGACATATGACGTGTGTTACTTGAGGTTATATATGTCAACTATAACATTACGAAGCGTAAGTAATTATAACTTATCTATAAAAAAAATATATTTATCAATGATTTATTACAAATTGATTCTTGCGTTTCGTAGTTATTAAGTTTGACGACTCACAATCAAATAACGGTGGTTTTCCACAGTATAGTTTCTGAATAATATAAAGAGAATTTTTTAATACAATTTACAATATTGTTAGAATAATAAGAGAAGTTCTTAATACGTAGGCCTTTAAAAAGTAACAAGATCATTAATTAACAGAGTGAGGGAAGACCCATGCTAAATATAAATTTGATAATCTGAATGTCGGTGACCTGGATGTTTGGACTAAGTTTATAAAAATTAAATAATTGATAAATTAATTTACTTTATACATAGTGAATAGGTATTTAATCACCATACAATCATTAAATGTAAGTAATCTCGAAGTTAAATGACATAATGTAATAATTCTTAGTGTTACACATATGGGTGGTAATAATTCCAAGTCCTAAATGTAATTGTTCTCCAAAGGTAGTAAATAATATAAAGATGATTCAAACATCTGTATCAGATGGCCAATTCGTCGTAGATCACCTCCAGTTCCAGCTTTACGTCGTGGTTTCAGGAAGTGTATAGATCTGTAGATGAGTTTGAAAATTTAATATTAAAAGAAAAGTAAAATTATGTTTCTAAAGAGAATATTAAAAAAAAATAGAAAAAAATATTTATATTTCATTGATGTATATAATAATGAACTCACCTCGACTGAGTATCATCCATAGTATGTAATAGTTTAATTCTCTCGGACACTTCACTAAAAGTGCCACCAGCCTCTTTACAAATTTCAACCACCTTAAACAAATGTTTTATTTATATAAGTACTTTACTTACTCAATAAGAAATTATTATACTCTATTATATTCTAATATCTCGTTCCAAAACTACTGTAGAAGAGGATTGTGTTCCTGGTCTTTATAGTTTAATATTAATTAATATTAAACTTTAGAGAAACATTGCAAAGAAAAAGGGTGTCATGTAACGAAATGTCAATTTTTAGTTAGTAAAGTTATTTGTTAGTAAATATGTCTGTTTTTTTTACTTTAGTAGGATTATTGTAACGAGCAGAAATATAACTTATAGAAATAAGGTGTTACAGCTCCTGCGCGTTAATTTGACGTAACAGAGAGATCGCATTTTAACGGTCACAGATATTTTATGTAAGAATGACATCATGCTGACGTGACGTGACGTGACTTAAAATGTTTTGTTATGTGATATTATGGAAACAAATTCCATGTGGTGTAAAAAAATGTAATACTTTTACTATACTGTATAGATAATCAAAGTTTTACTTATCTTGAATAAAAAGAGAAATCGGACATTTGAGAAACAAAACTTGAAATAAAAAGTAATTTCCAATGTTATTAAATTAAAAAAAAACACTTCAAATTTCTTTACTTCTTCTTTCCAATATATGTCAAGTCATTTCAGAAGAAGCCTATTTTTTCTCTCTATTTTATTTAATATTGATGTCAGTATAACGTCATATCACATAATAATTACATTATATGGTTACGTCATACTTTTAAGTGTCGAATAACAACTCATTTATAAGTCAATTCGTATGTAAGGAACGACAATACCCATGGTAAGTTATATGTAATACTGACATACAAGAGAATACTCCATGCTTATCTTCTAATAGAGTAATTCTAGGCTTTATACGTCTGTTTAACGAGAAGTTGCATTCTTTTGTTTTAATGTAATTTTTACTATAATTTTTATACTGGCTCTATAGTTTTTAAAGTTGAGACGAGACGCATGGTGCGCATGCTCAATGAAAAATTGGTGCTATTAATTATGACGTATTACCCAGACCACCATTTTGTTGTGTACATTTTGAGGGAATAATATAGTTTTTATTTGTACATAAACTCTAAAAAGTATGTTTCTAGATCTTAGATATCTTGAATAAAACATTAAAAAAACAATGTTTCAAAATATCTATAATCATGTATAGACATGTTAAGCTTATTTAAAGCGGTTAAAATTTAAGTAAGTGCCGCCTCTCTACCAATTAAGCTACAACATCGGTACCCGCCTCGATGAATTTAGCTTTCTCTACATAGTCGTCTTTATCTGATAGTTTGCGTTTGAATCCCGTATTGGTTTATTTGTCATTCTGTAATATTTTTAATTTAAAAAATTACTATAACATAAAAACGCAAAAACAAATTCCTTATATATAAATATAGCTGGTTACAAGTAATTTCATAAAAGCATAGTATTAGTGTTTTTTCAATATTATCAAGAACACAGTTAAAATTGCATAAATAATTCAAAACAATGCAAAAATGAGACAAAATGAAGACATTATTTCTTGTGATGCGACGGGCGATATGTATGCGCGCGCCACTCGCGCTACCCGAGTTCGCAGACGCTAGAATATGGATTATTCTTCCTCGGACAGAGGGACAAGAGTATTAATTACGCAAGATACAATAATTTAATAAAAGAAAACATTAAAAAAAATTAACCACAGTATGAAATTGCATTGCAAAAACCAGAAATCTCTAATATTAGTTTAGAATTAATGAAAAAATATAGTTATACTCACAGAGTCTTTCATTCAAATTTCCGCTAACTTTTAACGGTATTGGTAAGACAGGGCGTATTAAATTATAAACACCAAGTAACTGAATCACAAGAGAATAGAGATACATTGCAAATAAAATATAATGTTGTCAGACAGAACCTCAAGTAGCCACTGTCTTTGTTACAGTGAGCCGGCAGATATCGACTGGGATGAGAAAGTAAATCTAACGCGCATGCGTGATTCAGGGTCATGAAGGCTATTTAAGACATTTTTGATTGCGACCTCGTGAGAATTCAATTAATAAAATTTCCATAGTTTTATTTGATGGGCCATTTATACATATATTTCGAGAAAGTAGACTGAAGTTGATTTCATTTAGAATTTTTATTTTTATTTTTTTTTCTCTAAAAATTAATTCAAATTAGTGAAAGCCTGTTTACTCATGCCTTGAAGACACCCACATTGTACACGAAGGAAAACTTGCTTAGCTTAAAAAAATTCTAGGTTACAACATAAATATATTATAATATTGTGAAATTACAGATAGTATTTTGTTTACTATTTATTTATATACAAAGGTGTAGCCTTAACAATGAACTTTATAAAAATACTTGTGAAATACATAAGAAACGATATTTTTAATTAATTCAGCCTCTTGCTCGTGTCCATCAAATGGAATAAAAAATTAATATTGACACGTGCAAGTAACAACCATATTGAATTAATTAAATATATTTTAAACAAAAAATTTTAAGCTAAAACTATACATATATACATCCTTTGTTCAACAGAACTTCTCATGGAGTCCGATCAATAACGTTAGCCCCACCCATAAACAGCCTTCGGGTCCAGGAATCGAGCATGCGCGTTAGAGGTCTACTCGTATCACTGTCGGCTCACTGTAACAAAGACAGTGGCTACTTGAGGTTCTGTCTGACAACATTATATTTTATTTGCAATGTATCTCTATTCTCTTGTACATCTGTTACTTTGTGTATCCAATTTAATACACCCTGTGTTACTGATACCGCTAAGAGCTAGCAGAAATGTCAGTGAAAGTGTTTGTAAGTATATATATGAAACTATTTTCTGTCCATCAATGTTTAACAAGTAAGAGCGATTTATTGTTTTGCTATGCAACAAAATTATTATTTTAACTAGATGTTGTTTTTATAGAATTATTGTATAAATACTGTAAATATAACTACTGTTTTTTTGCTCATGCTTAATCCATATTCTTGCACCTGCGTACCCAGGTGGCGCGGCGCGCATGCGTATTATCCGTCTCCTTTTACGTAGCTATATTTCTAAAAGCCTTTTTAACAAATACAAAAATTTTTAGTTCTCGTCCTCGTGTTTCATATCTAGATTTGGTTTGATTTGCAATTTTCAAATATTCATATAACTTGGGTTTGTGATATTTTTTATAAAATCGCTATAATTTATCCAATAATGTATTGTCTGCATTTGTTAGTAGGTAGGTATATTCGTGTGAATAAATTCTATGCCTGTATATTCAACTAGTATTAATGATTTGTCGTTTCGGTCAACGAACGGGAATTTTACTTGTCGGCCATTTTCCTCAAGGCGTAGCATGCGCACTGCATATCTCCTGTGTGAAGGTTTTATTGATTTGATATTTTCTATGTTATTACAACTGGTATTACACATTGCACGGCAAAAACAACTGCAATATATTAAAATAAAATAGAATATAGTTATTTAATAATAAATTATTCATTAAACCAGTGTAGGTACTTGAAAGAAAATATATATATTTGTTCCAGATGGTTGAAATCTTTAGTGAGGCTGGTGCCGTTTTCAATGAAGGGTCCGAGGTGACCACACTGTTACATTATATGAAGGATACTCAGTCATGAGGTGCATTTATGAAGTCGTATATTTTTCAAAGAATATTTTATATACCTACATACATATTTTTTATTAAATTAACGATGGCCATTAGCTTTAAAAATGCCGTATTTATTTGCCAGGAGCACGTGTAAAACATTTAAACGTTTCTGTTTATTTGTTTTTTAGGTATATCTACTTGTAGTATTTATTCTCACAGGTTAAAGTAAACAATAATTGTCCAAAATTTCATATTCTTCTTTTCATATAAATATCGCATTTTTATTCTTTGTGGCTCGTTTAAAGGTATAAATAAATATAAAATTAAATTAATTATAAATCAAAACAAGTATTTACTTCTATTGTGGTAAATGGACTGATGACGAGACTAAAAGCCCCGTATCTGTATCTATTGATTCTCCGTGGACTTTAATGAGCGGATTTATCACATTAAGACCTGAAAAGTCTTAGTACGTATGAAATGCTTTGTCAATTAAATTATGATTTGTTAATTTCTACATTTGTACACAGATTTATAAACATTTGAGAACGCGATTGATGTATTGAGAGTTCAGTAACGATGAAAAGCATGGGTTAGAGGCAACAAACACCGAAATGGCCATATCAAAACGTGACTGGATCTTCGTATATGAAAATAGGTTAACTGACTCCAACGTCGAGACTGAGTTGAAGAACAATAACTGGCGATTACAAGAATAACTGAAATGGTTTATAGTTTTACTATCTTCATTTGTAATATTGTTTTTTACATTATTTCCTGATCACTGGTATCAAATGACTGCACGCATTGTTATACATTTATTGTAATTGGATCTTTTGATTGAATTTACAGCATTTGTAAAAGTATCATTAGTTTATTTTTTTCCGAAATTTTTAACATCGATTCTAACATCTGACACGAATAAGAGTGTGATACGGATTGGAAAATATTCATTGCAACATCAGACAAATTATTTTGTAATTCATGATTAAATTAATTATGAATCGCAGTATGTAATTTATAAGAAATGGTTCACTAAATGCAATAATTTAGTTTTGATTTTGTTATTTTTCATGTAGATGTGTATCTACTTCAGCTTTCTTATATCGTATTTATAAATTTGAACTAAACCTCAAGTAGCACTTGTCACATTCAATATGAAAAATGATAGAAAAATTATTTTAATTTCAGTAGATTTATATTTTTTTTTATTGTAAATAATTAGCCACTTAATTTGTGATAGATTTTTGATTTCCATTTGGGTGTTCTAGACTAATAAGATATTATATTTAAATTTAACGTTTTAAGAACTAGTTTTTATCAGTTAGGATAACTGTTTTATATAAATGTAAGTTACTAACCGTTGCTTTATCTTATAATTATTTTACTAATATGTTTATTGTAGTAATATGTTTTTATTTGACTAGATATATAAGATTATTTTTTAAAATTTGTTACCGGGTTTTTTATTTGAGAATGAGTTGCTGGGTGTTTTTTTTTTTATTATGCTTTAATTAGTGTAAGGGTAGTTTGAATTTTGAGCACGTATTATCTTTCGTTAGATAACGACAGAACGCATCTCGGTGTGGAATGCGTGGTCGGTTAGGTACTAATATAGAGTAAAGAAAATGTTGTATATTAAGAGTTAGTCATTTATTTGTTATTTTTTTGTAAAGTTATGTGAATTCTGAATTGATGATAAATTAATTTGAGTGCAATCCCAAAAATACACTAAGTTTCAGGTTCGAAAAACGACGACCTAGTATTAAGAGTAACGGAATTACTCGATTAATTATATAATATGTCATCTAGTTTTAATGTTATTGTTGTCTGTACTCATAGTTATGTAAAATATATGACGTTTAATTAATAACAATATTTAAAAACATTTCAAAATAATTCCCCATTTTTTTCCATTTCATTTATTTTTTATCATAACTTTTAATATTTTTTGTTTTTATTTTTGAATTTACAGTTGTCAGACGTATTTGATATATGAATTTAGTTTATAGTTTTGTGATCTTCGCCCACAACTATATAATATATATTGTATTAACGAATGATAAGTAGTCTTTTTTAGTATTTGATTTGTTTATATGTAAATCCGGTTAGTTTCAAAAATCTAAAAGTGGTTTAAAATATGTATCTATAATTTTTATTTCTTTGATGCTATATATAACGCTTGTTGAGTTATCATAGTCAATGCTTACTGCTTCAAAAAATAAGTTTTAGAAGAAAATATCGTAAATGGAAAAAAATACATATTAATTATTAATAGGTAAATAATAGTAAGTGCTCTGATGGAGTTAATATTAAATGGCGCGTCGCGTTTTTAGGTTAGTTTAGGTAGGACACGTACGTGCACTTATCTGTATAAGAAGATTCATCATTTTATTTCTCTGCCCAAATTAATCGGGACATTTATGTTTTTATTTTAAAATATAGTACTTAACTGTACGATAAGATAATAAATCAAGTCATCCCAAAACAGTAGTGTGTACATACTAATAGAATATATGTCGTCTTACTCTTAAATATCTTTATATTTACTTATACATTCGATTTTTCTAAAAACGTTCTTTCCTGTTCTTTGGTTTATGTTAGTCATTCTAGTTTATCTTTCGTCTCTAGGCTGTATATTTTCACAATATTACATTTTTAAGTTTTAGAGTTCGGAATTAATGTCTTAATTTTCATTACATTACGTATATAATTTTTTAAAATTTGTTATAATGTATAAATTCATCTTTTGTAATATACCTACGCTATTAATTAATCTGTGTCATATGAAAAATATTTTTTAGCAGTGTATTTCGTTTTTATTGCTTTTATTTATTTGAATATGAAAAAAGATCGTAATAATTATAACTTCTATTATGGAAAATTAATAACAATGTATATTTTTATGTTTTACCAAAATAACGATATATATTTAGGTTTTTCCTAATTCACTGACCCCGAAGTATTCGGAATATTAGTATTTCTATTCTATTCGATTTTTTCTATTCTATTCTAAATATTTCTCATACTATCACTAAGTAGTTGTGTGTGAATACTTTTATCTATCTTTCTACGTGTTATCTATAAGAATATGCCGCAATATTATATCTTTATCTTTTGCAATCTGAGCCTATAATATTGAATATGAGTCACGATAATAAAGATAAAGGATATGAAGAAAGAAACTGAAGTAACTGTAATATTTCGTTAACTGCTTTGTATTATAAATTATTATATGTTATTATTGAAAAAAAAATCGTTATTCTAAGGATTTATAATTATCTTATTTATGAATTAATTATTCAAAATGTGTATTCAAGATGTTGGACTTTTATCTTTGGTAAAATGTATTAAATATTATTTGCAAAAATTTACTTGTTTCATTTTATAATTATATAAACGATTTTGGGTGATATTATATACCTAGTTAGCTAAAGTAAAGTAATAATATAATGACAATTATATAACAATATTGAATATTGAACCACATCTGATTGGAAGTTCATCAATTTTAGGCGATCGAAAATATTTAAGTTAAAAATTTTAATATTTATATTTGCTATAGAGGGAGCTCGAGTATGTCTTGAATAACTCATCCACAGACCTCCTTCTCCTCCTCCTCCTTCTTTCTTGTCAACCAAAATCTGTGAAAAAACCTGGAATGCTTTAAGTGTTAAAGTCTTGAAGCTTTCAAGCAGGTTGAAATACAATAATGACTTTACATTTTGTTAGGTACATAAGTAAGTGCACAGAGAAATAAACAATGTCTCTCTTTTTTAACATTTCAGTTACAGGGAATTTGTCTCTGTCATTTTAGATTGTCCACAGTCATTTCCTCATAAAACCAACACAATACATTATAATATATAGTTCGAGTCCGCTTTTGTATGTTTCATTTTTAAGAAATATATTTAAAGTAACATTTATGCGTATATTTTTTCGCACCATCCGTCGCAGTTTATATTTTCCATTTCAATCTGTACTCGCTAGAAAACTTCAATATTATAAACGTCTGACGCCATCTATTAGGTATATTTTGAACTTCTAACACAACTGGTTACGAAAAAGCTTCCATCTGCATATATACAGGAATACTAACTCTACATTAATGTTGAATGTAGAGTTAGTATTCCTTTAAATTAAAGCTATTTTAGAAAAACAACGAATGATTTATATTAAAGCAATAGCAAGTGTTCCGGATTTTTTACACACATTATTTTTTCTGTTTGTCTGTACGCATAAGTCCAAAAACTACTTATTGGATCTAAATGAAATTGTTCCTAAATTAAGCTCTAAGAAGTCGGAAAAAACAATGAATTGATTTTTTTTTACCATGTTTAAAATATCGTGTGGTCACTTTAGCTACGTGTATTTATCACTATAATTATAGGTTTAAAATATCTCGTCAATGAATATTATCATGATTCTAAAATAATAAATACCAAATTATTTATATAAATATTATAGCCATAAGATTATTACGATATGGAAGAATAAAAATGACATAACAAGGAACGCAAGTGAAGCTATTAGAATTGGTTCGTCATAGCGTTACTAGATGGCGCTATATCTTAGTTTTTAAGATTTTTACGGTAATATTGTTTTTCGGTAAATATCCATTTTAATTTGTGTTGTTTTTGTTTACTATTGAGTAATGTTTAAATAAACAGAATGAGAGTTTATGTTCCAAGCATTATGGAACCTTCCTAATTAGTCAGCAGAGTACAACGTGAACATTATTTGGGTTCAGTGACGGTTTGGTTGGGTTATTAAGGAGTGATTGAGTATTTTTTTTGTGAAAAGGGATTTTAAACATCGACACAAGTGTATCAAAATATTATTTTTGATAAGTTAAGCTTCTTAACAACCATGAGTTATATAAGTAAGAGTGGTTCTTTCAGCAAGACTCAGCATCGGTTCCATAAGGTTTCACCCAAGTGGTGTTATAAATTAACATTTTGGACTTCATCAGAGCTGAGGACCGACCGTCATCTTGTCCATATCTGAATCTGTTGGAATTATGATTTATGGTATTTTAGATAATATGGCATGTTTTTAACGTCCTGTTAACTTGGAATCCTTGAAATAATCCATAACATCCAAGATTTTGCATTAACGAAAAGGTTCAATCGTTTTTAATATACAAATAATTAAATGAATGTCTGTTTCAAAACTGATACCAAAATAAATGAAATTTTTAATAAATGTTAGCTATATTTAATTACACACCTAATAAAAACAAAGCATACCCAACATAGGCTTTAATGTATTATTAGGCATGCATATAAAGATATATATATGACGACCGCCAGTGGTTACACAAAGGATGTCGGAGGCTCTAACCACACCGACGATACAATGGCGAGCTATGTGGTCTTGTCTATAGTGAGTAGATACACCTAGACCAATAACTATTAAGGTTTAGAGCCTGATTGTGTATCCCCGTGGTTATTTACTGAAATATGATCTAAAGTAATCATATTTATACGCTCAGTAAATTTTGATGCTAAAAGACTACTTTCGTCGTTATGGTTTGAATGCCAGCAGAACTATTTCTTAGCACCTTACGTTATAAAATAGAGTATTTATTGCCTTCTTTGACTACACATACTTTACTTGTTAAGAACATATATTGAGATATTTTACACGAGAAGAATATAACGTTACAGGTTATACAAGCGACGGATTATTTGGGGCTAATTCCCACGTATGGAGTGTGAGCGTAATTCCTCCACAGAGCCCCGTGTCCATTTTGATACAAATTATAGGAGAAAAATGTATTGTCGGAGTAGATACACGTCTCTAGCATGCTACAAGAAACGTACCAAAACTAAATCTAATGCTAATATCTTGAGAAAAGTAGACAAATGTGCTATGAAATGTGTCTTTGGCGTCTGGTGTTAATATTTGTCCTGTTTTATAATAATTTTAAAAGGGAAATAATGTCCCAAAGGTAAAGTAATACCACTTAGCACTTATTTAGCAGCCTTGGTGATATGAGAAATAATAAGAAATACACATGGGTGTATCTTTATAAAAATATTAAATACTTTTTTTTATATAAAGATTTGAGACATTACAAGATTGTAAATTATTAAAGTAAATAGCACTATAATGATTATTTTATTTCATTAAAGTAAGACTTTTTTTAAATCAAATGTTAAAAAGAAAAAGGACTCAAGTTACGTTTATCACCGTCCAGCATTAAATAAACGTTATAATTAAAATTAAATAAAAACTTAAAATGTTATATATTTATTGAATTATAATATACTAGCTGTCCCCCGCCCACTTCATGCCCGTAGGTACGGGAAATATGAAAAATATACACCAAGCCCTGGCATTACTGCTCGCGTCTATATCCATGGTGTAGGTATACTGGGGGATGCCGCCATTTAAAATAACGGGGTCGCATCGTACGATACCTCCATGGTAATGCAAAAAGCTGTGTCATTCATCATAAATCATTATTTGGGTGTGTGAATTTAAAATACTATTACAAGTTTTTGGAATTTTTAATAATCCTTTGTGGACGGAATTTTGTAAAATGCGTTTTTTAGCATGCCAAAAAGAATATTTTGGCAAAGTCTTAATACCTATAAGAGCCAAAGTTAAAAAAATGGGATTTTTTCAAATAACGCCCCCGCAAACGACTTGAGTGTGGAATTTTGTAATATCTAATCGGCAAAAGGAATATTCCTGCCATGTCAAGTCTTTTAATTCCAGAGATATCGTGATGAGTTCGCACATGTGAAATCTCCTATACATATATATATATATATATATAAATAGGCTTCAGTTTAATTACATATTATATGTCTTTACGTATAATATCTGAGATATCTCATGTCATCGAGTCCAGAAATATGTAATAAATAGTTGTATATAAGCAAGCTGATAGCTTGCTGTTTGTTTCAAGGGACATAAGTATTTAGTTTCTCTACGTTGAGATTTCATTTATTCCAATTTAAATATTATCAAACGTTGTCTTAGGAATTTGAATTAAACATTCTTTACCCGGGTCTGAGGGAGGGATACTGCTAAAAATGAAAATGAAAAATACCTTATTGACTAACTGATATCTTTTAGTCCTTTAGGGTATATATGTAACAGGTTATCATAATTTTCATATTTAGTAAGAGCTAACCTGAAACCTATAATTATAAAACATTTGTAAGTATTTTTCGTTTGGGGCTATCATATTATAAAATGGCCAAAACTAAACTCTTGATGTCGCACTTTAGAGGCTCTCAATGAAATGTCAAAAGTTATATTTTAAATTTTTGTTACCCTTTATGTTCTATTAATAAATATATGGACCATTCCATAAGCCCTTTTTATTTAATTTCATCTATACAATTACATAGTACTGTTTTTGTAACGATGGAAGGCCTATTAAAATAATTATGAGAAAAATAACAAACAAAATTCTAGGTCACGGTATATTTTACATCGATTTATAAAATAGTGGCGTTTTTCAGATAAACACAGTTTTTTTGACAATTTCTTACATCTAAATCACTCGCCATTTGACTAGAAACGTTTCTTACGAACAGCAATAGACAAGTTTACAACAACTATAAATGCAATTTATATTTACACTAGTTTCTTTACAAATTTAAAATATATGTCAAATTATGTCACTTATAATACAAATCGGTTACTATTGTATTTATATAAAATAATATTTTTAATAAAATAATTGTACAATTACTACGTAAAGAGTTAGCACTGCTATTAAGAAATTTATACGTAATAAAAAAAATATAACATGAAATGTATTTAAATGAAAAATATACAATATTGGGCTTAATCTACGTTAAGAATGCTAGGCTACATTTTATTTTCATGTGTTTGACTGTTTTATAATTTATAAGATAATTTTTTAATTTCTTAACGATTAATTATACATATTATATTAAATGTAATTATATTTATGTACGGTTATTATCATTTGTCTAAATTATCATTTTTGTTTATTTACATTATGTTCCAAACAATAATTCATTTTGAAACGAGAGTGGAAACGTTTTTACAGGTACATAAAAGAAAATATTTTAAAAATACATACCTTACCTTATATATATACAGCAATGTTTGTCTTAATCTTACATTCATAATTATTTTTGCACTAAAATATTTCTGATATAATATTCACGTCAATAGCTCATGTGTTACATAATCTTCCAAGAACGTAGATAATGAAATTACATAAGTATAAGAAATAAAGACAAACAGATAGACCAATGTACACAGAGTAAGTTCTACAGATTATTTACAGCCAAAAGAAATGTAAGTCGAAAACTTACTCACTAATTGTGTTATTATTATTTATTATATTATTTTTACGCTAGTTAAGCACTTCATCTTCTTCAATTAAATGTACTGTTCACTTTGTGACACAATCGATGAACTGAATTTTTTATAATTCACAACGTAGAATACGAATTGCAATGTAATATTGAAGGGTACATGTTGGTGACGGTGGTGGTATGACTAGTTCTGGTTGAAGTTGATCGACTAAAGTCCTTTGGGTAAAGACGTTGGTGGGAACTATTCATAGTCTCAACAACGCCATTGGCTTTAAATCAATGATCTGTACTGAAATATGAGTTTTGCATTAGGTATAATTTATCTATGGGATTCACTACGGCCCCGGTGCCCAAGTTGAGCGGCTCATGGGATGAGTGATTGCCATGGTGAGGAAGGTGCGGAACCTCCAAGTTCTGAAGGCTCATAGTATCAGAAGTACCTTCATCTAGCTGATCGAAGTTACTTCCGTCAAGTGAAATGTCTGAGCTGCAGAAGCTGTCACCAGAATGAGCTGGATAATCTATAAAAAACGGAACCATGGATTAATAAAATTTTAACACAAGCATACTTTCATATTTTTTTGTTTTTTAAATATAGTAAGATGTTTTTAAAAGACCTTCTATTTTACGTACCATCAGGAGAGTATGGCAAATTTGGATTAAGTGGTTGACTTGAAGCCGAATATGAGGTGTCCAAGCCGAGGTAGTTACCATGTTCACTAGAGGGCGACTCTTGTTTTATACTCTTTTCATCCTTGTCCTTGTCTTTATCAGTATTTTTATCGCCTTCTTGTTTCGCTTTGCGCTGAATCTTTTTCATTTTAGCTCTTTGATTCTGGAACCAAACTTGGACTACTCGTACACTCAGACCTGTATCTTTAGCTAAAGCCTCTCTGACCTTGCGACACGGCTTCGGGCTTACTTCAAAAGAAGCCTTAAATTGTCTCCGTTGAGCTGATGTTAGTATGGTTCTAGGACGTTTTGGTCCTCTTCTTCCATCACGGGGGCGTTCTGAATCATCAATGATCATATCATCTTCTGCGTGTTGCATCAAGTACATCTCTTTTTCAAAATCTTGTCTGCAAAATATTTGGCCACCTCTAATGACATATTGCTCTCCTTTTTGGAGAGGCTGGCAGCACATGACACATACAAAGCATTGTATATGAAAAACATACTGTTGAGCTCTCATAACCATCTCCTGGGGCAGTAGCCTATCTCCACAGCGGGTGCATTTGACGCCAAACAATCTGTGACAAATATAATAATAAACATAATATAAACAGGTATTAAAGGAACTCAAAATAATTTCGCTTGGCAAATCGCTAGTAGCACGCAAGCAACAGTCGCAGAGCATAAATAAGATATAACCTTAAGATTAACGAAAAAATAGGAACATTTACCTATCGTAGTCTGGTTTGCAGTAAACTTTGGCGTTTCTTGTGTAGCAAGTATGTGACAGCGGGCAGCCGCACACACAGCAACTGAGGCAGTGCTCGTGCCAGGACAGATCGCCCACCCGCATCAGGTAGCGGTCCTGAATCTTCTGGCCACATCCCTCGCAAATCTCTACAATCTTTTCCCTCTTGATACTCGCACTGAGTTCTGTAGAAGATAAAGCTATAATTAGTAGCATGTGGTAAGTCCCCATCAAATGGTCGGATGGATGGGATAATTCAAGTTGTATATATATTGTATGTAAAAAAAACCCTATATGTTAGAAAAATTATTGTATTTTTGGTGGCTCCAGCCTCCATTTGGCATAAGTAGTAAATGGAACGTCTACTGCTGGTTTAACAAAAAATGCAAAACTTCATTTAACAATAAATGCAGTCGTGATAAAAATATATTTTGTAATTTTAATTTCGCATTTGCAACATTATCACAATACTTACAATCTGACTTTCATTGCAAATCGCCAATTTCTAAATTGTATCATACCCTAAATGTAAAAATTATATACTCTCTGACTTCCTCCAATACCGAAGGTAATATTGCAAAATGTTGTCGTAAAATAAAAAAAAAATATAATAATACGAAGCCACCATTATCCGATCAGCGAATCGTGATAAAGGGACGTTAAAACAACAATCGTGGTACTAAAGTTGAGTGACATAAGCATAACGAAGTATAGGAGTCGGAATGGGTCTGAAAGTATCAGGCGTCTCAACATGCTCCTTAGACTTGGAGGTGGGGATACGCCTTTGGGAGGGGCGTGTCGGGTCACCCGGGTCACGAGAGCGACCCGAGAACAAAATGTCTGCGTAAAACTGCCGTCCTCGTGCTTAAGAACACCATTATTTTGGTAAAGACATTTGGAAATCATTTTACTTTTTAAAGATTCGTAATAAATTGTGAATAGTTTCAAATATTTATAAAACCATAGTAGAAATATTATTACAACCATTTAGATATCATTAAGTCAAACAAGTATGGTGCTAGAGACTGACTTAATTAAAATAGATTTTATATAATATTTTTAAATACTGTCTGCTTTTAAATACTTGTTATAAATTTAAATATTATTTCTACCATTCTCGACCCGAGTTATGAAATTCTGCAGTCCCGTAAATGTAATATATATTCTATTATAAATATTTCCTGTCTTAAAGTAAAAACAGTTTAAAATAATTAACTCAAATTATAAGCTCCACGGCGCTCAGAAATAATATTCGAGCTACGTTTCATCTAATTGAATAAAACCAGGAAAACACCGCAAGCAAAATAAGTTTTAAAATATATATTTATGAAATATTTTAATTATAAGTAAATAACAATGGACTAAGACATATTATAAACATTTTACGAAATGTAGTTAGGTCAAATAAACAACAAACTTTTCACAAAAAATTGTACACAGATTTTAATTAAGCAATTTTAATGTTATTTTAAATATGCTTGGACGCGACAATGTACCTGCTCTATAAACTGTTTGATCAGTAAACTAAAACAAACACGAATAAATTGAAATTTTAAACTGTTTTAAACAAGGTAAATATGAACGGTTTTTATTTGTTTTTCAATTGCAGTTAACGCGTAATGTAACTCTGCTCGCGGCGAGCAACAAATATCCAACTCAGTATGGGTCTTTTCGGTTATTCAACATTAATTTGACGAAACACAATAGAGTTGCCAGTCAGTGCGTCTAGCGTACACATTATCTAAACAAGATAAATAAATTGTGTGAATATACACTCGAATCTACAATATATAAAGTATTTTATTATATATGAAGATTTAACAGTTAGTTGGCGATCTCAGAGGTGCCGTCCGTCGGTCCGTCGAACTAGAGCGACTTTAATTATATTGCAAATTGCCTTTACAATTACATTCTAATACATATATTTTTAAGTTAATATTGTTTGAAAACTATACCTAAATTTAATATCTGCCGCGATTTAGGTTTTGTGTAAATTCGGTATTACTATTGTCAAACTTGAGTTTTATTTTTCCATCGCGATTTGATAGCAGGATATTTTTAGATTTAATTCGTTAGTTTTTCGAAATATATTTCATATAAACGTTGTCCTGGCAATCAGGAAAATAAAAATATAATCAGCCCATATCTGTCGAGCTGTTCTCAAATCGTCGATACAATATTTCATACATGTGGCAATGGCTTTTTCTTTATATTTATAAAAAAATCCAGTTGTTTGTCTGATGGGAAAACTAAAATCTACATGTCGGTAGACAACCAGTCAATAATCGAAAAAACTAAGTTTGGAACTCTATGTTTAATTCTAAAATGTTCAAAAATTTAGTTTAACGGTTCTAATCAATAAATAAAGACAATTAAGTGAACAAAAATAATAATAATTAAACAGCTTTCCTATAAATTCAGAGGTCCTGGGTTTAACAGCTATTCGTGACAAAACATATATTTAAGTATGGAAAGATACAACACCCAGTGAATCAGTTGTCGGAGACGAAGCTACAGAGTCCGATATAAAAAATCTTTAAACCATTACTGTGATACACATTCTGCAAAAAAACTAAGTACCCAACTAACTTCACAGACAATAGAAATGTCCACCGATATATTTAAAAGCATAATTAAGATATAATTCGTAATTAATACATTGATAAAATACTAGATTAAATGAACGAATATTAAATATCAAGTTTGTAAGTCCATCTACTTAGTTTAATATTGGTTTAAATTCCGAGTAGATTAATTAATAGTTGACAAGTGATAGTATTGCCGGGAGCCAGTTAAATAGTTCTCGTTACTTGTGCCCTCACACTAAAAGCTTCTTACCAATGGCATTGATCAACTTATTAATTCACAATTGATGATTTCATGTAATTATTCAAAATTAATTAATAGAATAAGTAAATAGCGAATATATATTAAAAAAATACCATTTTGTTTCACTTATTTTCAGGTATTTAGTTTTAAGGCGATTTATATTACTTTATTCGATAAACAAAACATACTTTAGTAAACGTTTACTTCTAGAGTATATTTAAAATAATATTGGTACGTAAGAAATATTAGTAGTAGGTATGGTTATCAAATCAAATTCATATGAAACTTTAACGATATATCAATTATTTTAGACGGCAATATGTTCAAGCAAGTTATCTGTTCGTTTTGATTTGTCTTGCAACCACTTTTGTCTATATAAAATACGGAGGATAAGAATAGTGCTTGTAGACCTGTCCTTCCTTTTATTCTAACTTTATAATCTAACTTTATATTGTTGGAATCTTTTGTGGATCGTGATATTAGATGTCCCGACCAGAAAAAAAAGATAATTCAGTTTTTTCTTCATAAATGCCAAAAAAAATAAAAAATACATAAACACATTAAATCTACTTCTTGTTAAGAGTTATGAAATATGTTTCAAAGATAAAATCAATTAGGTACAACGATATATACTTGACAGGAAATTGAAACAAGTTATATAAATACAGCCTATTTGATAGATCCGTGTATATTATATATAGAACACAGTGTATATTGTATATAGTACACAGTGTATATTATATATAGTACACAGTGTATATTATATATAGAACGCAGTGTATATTATATATAGTACACAGTGTATATTATATATAGTACACAGTGTATATATATTATAGATGAGTTCTCTAATACGTGTTATGTTTTGTAGGCCGCGGCGTCTGTACGTTGCTCACATGTAACTAGACAACGTTAGTTTAGATTTTGATATTATTATAGAACCGTTCGATACTGGCTCTGATTAGTATAACTAGGTGCCATATTGGATTTGTTTTTTTAATTTAAACATCGATTCTTTAGTCTTTGTTTATTTAAATAATAATATCGCATGGAGACTGGTTAATTCAACTTGTATTTGGCATAGATTCTATTAAACGTAGCAGTAATTTTTGCAGGTCGATATTGAATCTCAAATAGCTTAATGCTCAAGTTTGCTTAAGTTTTGAACTCACTAACCAGAACTTGGTCTATCTAGCTGGCAATTACGTCATAATACACCTTTACGTAATTAGTACGAAATTAGGAATAACCAATGTGTACATTACAATCCGTTTTTTTTTTTTTTATTTTGTAAGGTGTATTCAAGAAGTTATTCCAAAAAAATGCGATATTTATAATTGTAATAATCCGTAGCCGTCTCATTTTTATTCTACAGGTATATCTATAATAATATGTAATTTTTTACTGTATCCTTTGTATTCCTTGCATTCCGCTTTTACCATACCTACGCGTAAAAAGCATAGTATAAATAGACCGTAAGCCATATCCATATTTTATTGTATATGTAGTTTTAGGTATTTAATTATTTAAACTTTATATATGATGTATATAGACTCCTAAAGGTAAATCATGTACATTCATACATTTTTTTAAATTATATGTCTTTCCGTCAAACATGCGCAAACCGAGCACGAAAACAACTAAAATCTATGTATGGATATGATACATACAAATAACTAAGTAACGTATATGAGTACCTAATATATTAACTATTAGGGATCACTAAATACTTTATATTATTTGATTAAATATTAATAATTAACACCTACATAAAATTAATGATATAAAAAACTAGAGAATAAATAAACAATATAGACACAACCAAATTAAACAGACGGAAGTTATTTTACAAACCAACTTAATTTCTCGAGACACAAAAGTCTTCTCAAAGAGAAATAGACAATCAATATTTTCGTGACTCGCAGCTCGACGACTCTAATTTGAACATCTACAGATATAAAATAAATATACAATAATCTAAACTAAATAGGTGTCTACAATACAACCCATCTTATCTTTCTTATCTTTTATTCACTAAATAATAATATAATGTTTTTTCATTTTTTTATTCGCCTAAAGTATGTTATAAAGATTAGATTATAAGAAGCTTACTTTATTGTAATAAGGTTGAAACAATGAATGTAATTCGCTAATAGCGTAGGTGGTAAATAGGTAGCGCTTCGTACGAACCTGTTCTTCCGGCGCAGGAGAGCGGCGGCTGCATGCTCTCCGGCATCAATCCCGAATTAATGTTCGTGTAAAACTCGAGCATTTTTTTCATATAACTGGCCACGAACACAACACCGAGGCGCACCGAGCGCCGGCTGACCGTACAATGAAGAAGGGGACGAGTGAACCCCCAGTCGATCAGCTCAAAATGATCCCCCCCCTACTTTAGCCCACCAATGGGGAGCTGTTAAGCCAACCCGCCCCGCCTTCCACGCGTAACCCAACCTACCTATTATACAGATCAGAGCTACGATATTTTGCTGCTTGCCGAAACGGCACCAACAAATTGTATTTTTTTCATCTGTTGGAAAAATTCGGAGGCCTATAGCTTCCAATACACTTGTATTTGTAAATAGCAACGCGACGTGATCTGCGGAGGTCTTAGGAGAATTGAATGTTGCCTAAAAATATATTTTTTATCGTATGTGAAAGTTGGCGAGCTTAAAGTTAGCAACGCGCTACATTTACCCGCAGTGAACACCGTGTCCGTATCACCGTGTCCGTGTCACCGTATCGTTTATCTATTACATTGATAGTGCTCAATAAAATTCTCGTTATACTAAATTAAAGTCTACAGGAACTCCAACAATGAAGGATATTTGAATTCTCTCGTTTTATATTAATCAATATGGCCGACATTAAATATGTCGTTAGTTGGCTTCATTAAAAAGTCTCTCAACTTGTTTTAATGTTCCAGTGATGTTTCTTTATTATAATTATACGAGAATGCTATATTTACTGCTTATAATAAACTATTTTTGATAAAGAAGAGTATTATAGTACCTAATTAAAACGTTTCCAAAGATGAATAATTGTTTGATTGTAAATGTTGTGATAATTTGACATATTAAATGATACAAGAAATTATTTATAAAGTTCCGACCTCAGCTTGACCTACAAAAAGTTTAACGTGGGTATGGTTGTTGCATATTTTTTTTAATTTTCACGTTTCCCCTTGGAGAGAGGAATGTCATTTCAATACCGTTTAACTGACCGTTTTAAGGTGACAAAGGAATTTTAACGTGCCACGGGTGGCTTTTGTTTTTCACCGACTGCCTAAAAAGGTTCTATGTTTGACAAATAATATATATATAGGTATGCCTTTAAATATTGCAGTCTGTTTTGTAACATTATTATTACCTATATATTAGTCAATAGTGCTGGGTTTTCGTCTATTGTAAAACAATTAAATCACGGACACATTTACGGATTGTTCAAAATGGTTATCATGTAACAATACCGCTAATTATCAGATGGAATTTGTGTTTTATTGCATTATGAAGTTACTCCTGTTTTCAGTTTTCGATGATCGGAAATGTGGATTCATTTAAACAAACATATACTATCTTACTAAACCGACTGTCAAAACAAGAATTGTCGCTTCGATGTACTGAACGAAAAAAAAATATCCAACTGACGAATAAAAATAATTAGGCTGAATTATTCTAGTAACCAGTTCTTTAACAATAAATATTTTAACGGTAATTCGCGGCTCAAAGGAATCTAGAATGGACCAATACTTTTATTTTGCTTACATGCAATGAATCTTAGGGTCGGATAATATTGAGGCATCCCTTTTTAATATAGAGTTAGGTGTATTCGCTATAAAAAGAATAAAATGCGGCTGGGTGAAGAGGTATCTCGGCGGGTACGGTATTGTGCTTCAAGTGGACCAATTCTGCCATTGAAAAACTACTCGCGCTATCCGTCATGTAAACAGTGGATGTACGAATTTTGGATGTGCTAAATTGTTTTGGGAGCTATTAGATTTTACATGTGTAGGTATAAATAGTGTTATTTGATACGTTTTTTTGTTTTTATGGTATTTAAAAAGTTACACATTACTTTTTGACAAAAATTTCAAGTAAGGTGCAGAAGATATATCTAAGGCTATCTTAATCGAATGATGTATTTGGCAAAATTTGATAAAAATAAAAATAAATATGGATGGACATAATATTTATCTAAATTAATATTGTAGTTATTGTCTGTTTGTGGTGGCATTGAGCTAAGGGTACCGCAATGCCGCATCCATATAATTGTAGATCGGCATACATTTTGTAGGAATTATTATTGTATTTTCATTTATCACAATGAGTGAATGGCTCTGCGTGAGTTTGAGGCATTGTGTCCGCTGGTGGCACTTCACGTACGCTGGCTGCACCGGGACAGTGACGCCAGAGGAAATACGTTCGGCAATACAAATACAATTAACCTCACGGATTTACTATTTAATCGGTTTCTTTTTTATGACAGCATAGTTTTTTGTCACCATCCTGATAATAGTTGGTATTGAAATGTAATAAATCAAATTGTTTCTAAGTTGAATATGTTTATTTACAAACAAACTGACGGTTATTAATACAAATATTATTAACATTCTACATATAATAGTTTGGGGCTAAATTGCAATTATGGAATAGCAATTTAGCCGCTCCATTTTCGGATAAACCTAGAATGCTTAATAAATTAAATAATTGTGCTAAGTCTACTGGTAATACGTACATTAGGTTGTTCTCGTTGCGATGTTTTTTACCCATTTATATTCAATCATAGCGGTGAAATCGTCATTAATGAAAAAAGCTCCTTCCAAAATAATGTGATAATATCAACGTTTAAATTCCTTATCTCTTAGCTTACTGCTCTGAAATGTGTAGTAAAATATATTTTTTTTTCTACAGGTAATTGAGAATACTACACAGATAATATTTTTTACAATTAGAAAAGTAATAAATATTCACTTTCAAATATTTCAAAATGAATAACACAATAAGTTTTCAGCATTTTTTAATTTGAAAATCGGCGTATTTTGTATCCATAATAGAATTATTGAAGTATCTGGAGGTTACCGCCTATCCAGATGGAAGAGTTTCATTGGTTCTCGATTTTCCAATTTTCGTTATGACTGCGCAAAAACTGGATTTATTTATTAAGTTTTTAATAATTTTCAATTTGGACTACATAACATAAAAAATACATTTACAAAAATGATGTATATTTGATTTTATAAAACTATAGAATTTAATAATATCTATATAGGTTTTATTATATATTTATTATTAGTATCTCTAAAAAAAAAATGAGGCTTAAGTGATGTTTAACTTGCTTGTATTATGTTTATACAATATACATAGTACATAATATACAGTGAAGTATATATTTAATAAGCTATTATATAGATGTATTTTTAATATCATAAAGAACTCTAAGTTTTGAAATCAGGTGGAATTTCATTTGCCTTTGGGTACGATCTCCGTCAATAAAGGCTGTGCAACACACGTGCCGACGACGATGATCTAGAATTGAGGATGGATTTTGACCCTTATTGTGTATAGATAAAGTTCAAAATACATAGATCGGTTAAAATCTTATACGAAAAGGGACCAGCTTTCCCCTACCGTAAACATAGGGATGTGTTTTAGCACAGATTAGACGACAGAGAAGCGGCTTATACTAGTAACAATACCTACAACCTTTTCTATCCTTCTTTATTTTTTTTATTGTATTTTTAACTTACTTATTAGATAATTAAATATATTTTATTTATTACACTTACACTTGAGATGATGTATTGTCTCTGTATATTATATATCTATATACTTTTTATATAATAAAATTACAGACCTTTATACTATATCTGTTCGGATATCATGACAGCTTATTGTATATATTGCCTCTTAGAGACATAGTGTGGCTAAGTCTAGTTTGAATGGAAAGCTTCAGCTAATATTCTACATTCAGCGTCGCAGGGAGTCTGGATGACGGATTTAAAAGACAGCGCGGGTATCAGGGTAAGCTATTTTTAAACATACGACTCAATTTTAATTAAACTTCCAGGGAAATATTTGTAAAATCCTCAACATTTTTGACTTCATAGTTTTTAAAAACTAATATTGCATTTATTAGAACAGATCGATTCTGTATGTATTTCTTTTTATCTTTTGTTATTTATATATTTATTTAAAATGAAAAATAAGAGCTTTATTACGCACACACACACCTACAAATTTGTATATCAAAAACGTATTTAATCGTGGAAATATAGACAATAACAAAAGACCAACGAGCCGTCATTAAACACAAATAAAAGTGAACTGGAATGGAAACATTAAATCATCGTGCGACGAACTGTGGGCCGTGGAGTAATCCGGGGGGGCCGTGACGCGTCAGCGCTGAAAGTCATAGATTACCCGTTATATTAAATATCATTCTTATAGAATTATTCAAGATGAAATAATGAAAATGTATAATGTGTTTAAAAAATACTACGGCTACGGCTACGGGCAAGAAATTATGTGACTAGAGAATGTACATACTCCATCTCGTTGGCAAAATATTCATTGTGAGTACGGGTATGAGAACTGAAGCTCCTTTGGACTTCTAGCACCGTAAGTGAAAAGCGATAACAGAGGTAGATTGATCTTCATGAGCAATTAGATCAAGAATGTTAAACAAGAATATTGTGTGAAAGTCAAACCTGCCAAGAAATGAATTTTAATACAGCGAAACCGGAGCCTGGTATCACAAGAATCTACTGCACGGACTGTCATGAGCTTATGTCAATCAATATTCCACAAGACACGTCTGAACTAGATGTACTCGTGGAACTGTAAGATTGTACTACAATCTCTTCATATAAGGAACTCTGTTTCTACTTCATACATAGGTAAGTATACACCCTGTATATATACTTCAGTATATAGTTTTGTATTACTGATGAGCGCCGTCAAGAGGCAGGTGCTTCGTATTGACTATTTAATATGTAACTTTATGGATGGATGGAGCTTAAACGAAACGGGCGGGAAGATTTTAGTTAAATCGGGCCACGCTCCGGCCGCGTGTCGTACCCGTGGGGGTAGTTTACAAAGCCTACGGATAAATATCTCATTTTTGGTTACGTATTTAGCGATATTTATAGACTTGTGAACCATTTATTTCAATGGCTACAAATAATTTATTCCGGAAAGATGGGAAGCGAAGTATTAGCAATTAATTAATATCACCGAGAAAATAGAGTTCAAGGATAAATTATAAAACACATATTGTAAAAAAAAATCATTTTAACAAAATTTATTTAAGATTAATTTTATTTTTAATAAATGAAAAACTTAAAATGCGGTCGTCAGCAATGTCTAATGAAACACCAATCATTACGCGTGACGTCACATCTTTGTAAGCACCGTGTTGTAAGCTTTATTTGTCGTTACATATCTAGCTCTTTCCTTATTTATCAAATAGTAGGTACTCTTGTAAATTATAATTACGATGAACAAGAATTTATTAAAGTAACTTGTTGAAACGTAAACTATCTGTAATTGTATCATAAAAAATCAAATGACTTAGCAAGTGTTGTTTAAGTTATATTTTTAGAGGTTAGATTACACAGCATGTCGACATTTTCTAATTGCTGTCTTCACCTAAGGTCTTCTCGTCCTTCATACGGTGAAGATGCAATAACTGAAACGAGACGGAAATATATGAACTGTGAAATATAAAATTTGTCTTGAGCATAAAGGTCATTAACATTAGTTGTTGATGAAGAAGAAAAGAAGATCATTTTAGTGCATCACCACGACTCTGCTGCTCCATAATGAGGATGTAAGCATACCTTCCTCACGTGCGTCCATCGTCCAGGTGAAGCGCCATCAAGCTGTTCCGTGCAAAGGTACGGCACTTTATTAAAACATGTGACTGCAAAGGACTTGCTCAATAAAGTTCTAGTTTACCATCAAATAATGTAATATAAGAAGTTCGTAGAACAGAGAACTAAGAGGAAACTGATGAACTGTGAATTAATAAAGTATCAGACAAATTATACTCCTGATGACAGAAAGTATGTATAGTCACCAACTTATTTAAAAAAACTGATATTGACTGATGATTCGATAAAAAACCATTGAAGAACAGACCAGGAAGCAATACAAAAATCACTTTTTTGTTGAAACGTAAATAATTATTTTTTCAGGACTTAAGATTGGTGTGCTTGGACATTGAGGTACATACGAGTACACCACTTATAGAGTTTATCATTCATATTATTTTTAAATGAAGCGGAAAATAACAAAACTAATTAACGAAGCTTTTAACAGTTTGTGATTGCTTACCGAGATGTGACGTCACAGTGACGTCCATGATACTTTCGTTCGTTTTGACGCGAAATAAGAGATTGGACTTTAAAATTTAATAATACATATTGATAAAATATATGTCCCTTTTTTGCAAAAATAGCATTTGCACGGTCAAAGAAATACACGCGAGAATCAAATAAAGCAATCTTTGAAACACAGTCATCATACCTATTGTGTATTTATTATTACATAGGTACGTGTTATATTTAAAAATATGATGGCTCCTTTTTAATGTTGAGTAAATAAACATATTTTATTAAATTCAGTATATAAATATTTATGTATTATTTTGTATTATATAACAGATTATTACATAACCGGATCTGTAAATGATGAGATAGTTGAAAAAAAAATTAATAATCGAAAAAATATGTATTTATTTACTTTAATATCGAGATGAAAATATATTTGTAATAAATAATAACGGATGAAAACCGTAACCCTTCAGTGCATTCAGGAGGATCCACATCGAGCGACCCCTCTCTACCGGTCTTGACCCTCGAAAGGGCCTCCTTTGTTTCGTACCGCTTTGATTTGTTCTAATAACGATTTTTTAAAATTAACGCTTTTGTTATTTATTTGTTGAGTGACTATTTTTTACCATAATGTTTCTCAAATCCATTCCAATCAAATCCATTCCAATATGTTATCAACAGAAATACAAATCTCTATTACTTGTAACGTTCCAAAACTTGCAAACTAAAATGAAGGCAATATAAAATCCAAATAGAATTAGTAAAATAATAATCTATATCATAAAAAATATAAAAAAAAAACTTAATAATAACTTTTTATACTTCTTTAATTATTCTAAAGAACATAACAATAAAAATATCTAATACTTTATTTATTGTTAATAAAATATAAATGAAATATAAACACAATTCTTATTTTATTTGTGAAATCTCAATTTAAAATGCACAATATTAAGGAACAGGAATATTTTATAAAAATATTATCAGATATTTCACATAGGTATTCTCAAAGTCAAAGGAAATGTACGTACAAAGAGCAGTTATTGAAAATAACGAGAGGTCAGGCTTATGAGTTTTTTTGTGTCTGCCATACGTTGGCTTTTATATATCTCTTCTTGTTTACTTTAGCTTTGAAAACGAGACTGGAAATCCTCCTATAACAGCTATTTGAAATAATAGAAGGAGGTTTGTATATAGAGAATGTGTGAAGTTTTAAAAATAAATTATTGCAGTAATATTATTATGAATAAGATATAAACAAAAATAACTTAATAATTTATCACGAATATAATTTGATAATATCTTTTGTTTATAATAATCCGTATTAATTCGTGTACACAAGGCCTCACTCAATAACCATGGAATCTTTAATAACCAAGTACTCAGGGATATAGAACTAGCGACCAGGGTGTATAGGGCCCCGCGGTGCATCTCGTCCCCGGAGCTCGCAAACAACTGACAGGACTTTTCGCTTTGAAAGAAATGTGTAAACAATCCACTGAGTTTTATATCGGTATTAGCCATAAGTCCGCAAACTTTAATACCAGCCATCGAACTTTTGAACAATTGCATTTTCCTCGACGTCCTTTCAAATTGTTTATTGTACAATTTTCAAAGCTCTGTTTTTCTATATTTTTATATTAAAGTTAATCATTAAACGAAAGTATATTAAATATATTAATCTATACTTTTAATAAGATAGTTTTTAGAAAAAATAATAATTTAATTATAGTAATATTTGATATTTTTTATACCTTTTTTTAATTCTTGTCTGTATGTCGATCTGTATTTTCACACATCAACTAGAAACTCCTGAATCAATTTAGATTTTATTTTTGAAAAGCTTTAGTATATATAACAAGTCTATCCAATATGGTCAAGATGTCGATGTGATCTGATGTCGCGGCAAACGCGTAATTAAAAGTTCAACTTAAACAAAGTGCGGAAGAAAATCTTCAAGCGAAGAGTGAATAGGCTGCTCTTAAATTGATGCGCCTTACCACCTACGACATTTCACTTAATGTACTCAAGAATATACAATACATATTTTGACAATACATATTGTAAGGAGTAGTTAACTAAATTTTTATATAAATTGGTGGTTTAGTTTAATTATCCGATATAAAAAGAGGGTGATATGTTATATCACCCTCTATATATATATATATATACAGGAATAGACCAAAGAGCTAGTGAAGTGGTCTCAGCATGACAGCGCGCGCGGTCAAACAGCGCAAATGGTCAAGTTTACGCTGCATCCACTCAAACATGGACCGCAGTACTTGGGTTCAATAAATAAGGGGTTCATATATTAAACAAGTTGAAGACGATAAATAAGGATGTATATGCCATAAATCTCCACAATTATAATATTCAAGTTTTAAGAGTACAGTTAAATTTACAGTTAAAGAGTGGATAAATCAAAACTCCTTTTGTCCCGGAGAAAATAAACAAGTGAAAATCAAACAGTGACTAAATTTCCCATTTAAAAAGTGCGAAATTTAAGGGCTGTATTTATAGAATTCTATTTGAAATGGCCACCTTTGCCATAAATGCGAAAGTTGTTGAATTATATTGCATTTTGACAACATCAAAATTAATATATACATTTAAGTTTTGACTTGACTACATAATATATTTCATGAAAAGGAAATGGATTTTCCTTTTACGTAACAATTATGACCGGACTATAATATAATATTAGAAGTACGTTGCAAATAAATGTTATTAAATTTAATAAAGACACAGTTTTAATAATTAAATCACTGAAAAATAATGTTGTTTATTATTTATAGATAAAAAAAGTATTCATCGTAAAAGTATTGAGGAGACGACCGAGCAAATAAAATAAAGATTATGAAAATTTGTTCACGAAGCCACCAATATCCGTTTGGAAGTTAAAAAATATTATACCTTGTTACTATTAAACATCCATGCTAAAGTTAAATTAAATAAACAGCCAGTTAAATTCTCTGCAACATTCCAGCATGATAGAGGAACAGACATTCAAACTTTGAATATAATAATATTGTTTGGTCTGCACAGTTAGTGTAAACGCAATATTCATTAAATTATTTTATAACATATATCAGAGAGCTTTCCTGCGGTAAACACCTATTTGAAAATCAAGACCACGTACAGAGAATGGTCTACCGATACATTTAATAAAATGTTCACTTTAGCGATTAAAATACCGATGTATCGTTCAAAATACTATCAATTGGAAATTCAACAAAGTTTTTAGTAAAGAAATGCTAGTTAGTGTAAAGTGTACAGTTTCAGGCACTTAATAAGTGAGCTGTTTTCAGGTGCTTACTTTACCGAAGCAATTTAAGTATATTTTCGTAGCTAATATTTCCGTGTGGACGGTCCCGACATAAAATATCGATAGTTGAAAATACCTTCAAATCCAGTGGTTTATGTCAAATATAATATTCATATACTGACTTCGAAAGTATGTAAAAATAACTGAACGAAATATGTATATATTTTTATATCTGTGATGTTTGTTTTTGTGTAACATTTTTATTTACTATCGATGTTAGAACGTGGCTTATTTATTTTCTGTTTCTATATTCAAAGGGTTGTATGTTCGTATATGTGTTACGCTCAGAGAAGCGTGGCTTTCAATCCAACAGGTACCTAGTTTTCAACTATTATTTCCACTATTTTGGAGGTAAATATATATTCGAATATATTTATCTATATTAGTCACTATGTCCTTATTATATTTGTTTTAAACGATATTGAAATATTGGACGTCTTCTATAACCATGCTTTGCAAAATTAAGCTTGTTTTATTTTAAATAAATATAGGCTAAAAATAATAGTGGACATGGGCGGATGAACCTGCGACCCCTAAGATACTATCCCGTATTTCTTTCAATTGATCTGCCGGACTGCTCCAAGATTACAAAACCTTGTTAGGATGGACAAGGCTAATAGATCCTGATAAAGACGGTTATATATGAAGATGAAAATAAATGAAGAATGATAAATTCATGGAGGTTTTAGCAAAAAATATTTTCTCAGATGTAAGAGGCCTAATATATAGGTTACAGTAGTTTTTTAAAGAGCATGATTTTTTTCTTAAATAAGGTAGGTACGATATTTTCAAATTTATATTAAGTTTAATATCAAACTCTTTGTACAGCTAGAGCATAAAAAAAACTCTTTTATATCGCATATATTAACGTCCTTCGCTTTACATCTCAAAGACTGAACGTGTACAGGGTTTAAAATTATTTTGAAACTACGAGTAATTTCTGAATATGTTAATAATTCTCGTAATATTTCTAAAGGTTCCTAGAAAATACTATATAATAAGTTTTTGAATGCAAATAAACTAAGTTTTATATCAGTACTTATTATTATTTCTTATCAGATAACAAATGACTAATCTTCATTCTCTATTTTATCTTATTAGGGGTTCATTTTACAAAAAGTTTCGTGTTCTCTTTTTGTTAAACGGAATAGTTTAATATTTGCTTTTTGTACTTGCAATGAAAATTTTCAAAGCCAATTGAACCCCGAATAGATTTTGACTCTTCTACTTCTCTAGCCTTAATTATTCCAATAGAGCTTTCTCCTTATAAGATAAATAATTTTCTTATCAACATACTATATGTATAATTATTTTATTGTTATTTAATAATATATATATATATATATATATATATATATATATTATTTTTCCGATACTACGCTCTGTATGACATACCGGAGACACGTCAAGAAAATATGGTAAGAGAGTAAAATACATCCATAAAGCAGTTCATAATGGACTTGAGAGAGATAATGCTGTAGACTAATATGTGTCATTAAACTAATACAGACTTCAATGAGCAATCAGTTTAGAAATTTGAGTTACAAAGGAGGTATTACCTTGCGAGGTAGTTCGTTATGTAGATCTTGAGACAGTGATTTATAATGCTTTTTACTATTTTTCAAAGTAATAAGAATATTTTAATAAAAATGCCTGTGTACTATCTACATTTATTAGGACAGGGCAACGGAAATTGAATGTTATAGAAATGAAAATGAAGTATTTTATTATATTGTTTTTAAGAAAAAGCTTGAAATATAGTAGATTTTATTATTAAATTTATTACTAGCTGTTGCCAGCTACTTGGTCTGTCCCCTCCTTTATTGAAATAAGATACTAAAATACAAAATAGGAAGTTTCTATTTTATTCTAACTTTTACCCTTAAGTATGTGTTGTTCTTTTTATTGAAAATGAGTAAATTTTCCAGGTTGAAAAGCATACTTCAAATTGACATAATATTAAGCGAAAAATACACCAAATTGCACTAATTTCTTGCTAGTAGTTTTCTTGTGTTATAACAGCTCGAACGAGTATTGTATTTTTCCGTGTATATTTAAGAATGGGTCGGAGTAAAAATGTATACTATACGTTGATTGTTAAAATAATCTATACCTAATTATACCAAATTCATTAAAATCTGTTTATTAGTTCTTGCGCGATTGATTGACAAACTAACAGACAAATTCATGAATATACAGATAGATAGAACATGATGCAGAAAATAAATATGTGTTATCTGTAATTTAATAATTACATAACAATTAGTTTTAAAAATTATTTTCCAAAAATAAGATTTTGACTCTTTGATGGAAGATAATTATATTTCTATATTTATTTTAGGAAGATCGCTCTCAAACAAGTTTATGAACAATATTCCAATATAAATGATTCCCAGGGCGCATGGAGGCCAATTTCCCATACAAAGATTCATTGTGATAGATTGTTACTTAACAAATAGGGTGTATGTAGTTCACAAAGAGCAATCGAATGTAAATACGAGGTAGAGGCGACGAATGACGTGCTAGAACGACCGATTTATTGACGGATATCAACTACACTTAGTCTTGTTAAATAATGGGTTTAAAGATATTTTAATACATTAAACAACAATAAAATAATATTATACATTTTAATACTATAATGTAATAATACTAACTAGAAAATGTTTATATTTCAAATATATAACAGTTCTCATGGTTGCCTCTGTGAATTGTTTAGTCTTCACCACAGGTACGAGGGGCGCACGCGTCGCTCGTGAGAATGCGCGCGCGCAGAGATAACATCTGATATTGGCACTTGTCCCTTTGCAAAGTATTCAAACGCTTTTGACTGAATGAAAGGAGCACTAACTTTTAAAGTGAACCTGATAACGCGATTCCCACAATGATAAGCTTTTAGAAATCGGAAATGTTTTACAGATTCTTTTATTTATTTATATTTTAACTGCATTTAATAGTTTCCAATATAATTTACTGATTTAGTGACAAAAAGAGTTTACTTAAGTGCATAGTTTTTGTATAAAATATAAACTTATTCCAGTATTTTGTGTGGTTCTTGTAAAATATATTTTTTTGAAATATATTATTTTTTTTGTATAAATTACTTCGAAGATTAATTTATCGTGATAAGATTTTATTTGTAAAATATAATATGAATATTAATAGTGTTATATGATTGAATTTGAAAATTCATAAGCCATATCCATCTAAAATATATTTGTAAACCTTGACTATAGAAATTGATTTTTGCTAAAATAACATTAAAGTAAATCATAGAATTATCCATAACATTCGGTTTGAAACTAAAAATAATAATATATTATTTACTTTCCATTCATGAGGTAAGCAAGTAAGTTATTTCTTAATCAAAGTTTTAAAAAAAGATCAACTTTCAAAGTTAGTTTTTTGGAACGTTACGTATTCATAATATAGTAATATTTTTTTTTGTAAAAATGGGCTCGTTTGAAGATTTTTAATTTAATAATAAAGAAGCATTAGCTATTAAATTTGATTTCGCAGGAATATTGTGAGTGCTCAAAATAAACTTAGGTTTATTATTTTAATAAATTAGTTCAGTAATGTTAGCTACTATTAAGTACAGTTATTTATTACCACCTTGAGAAGTATTCGCCCCGTGATAACGCACCAGTTTGGTTTTCCTTGATTCGAATATTGAATATTCAGAGACAAAAAATGCTATGAAATTCTTCTTATAAATGAATCTCTAGTAATAAGTTGTAGTGACGTCAGTGGGAATGTAGCATTTGGCGATAAATTGTAATAGAACTCTTATCATGTGTACGCAGTATCGATGTGCGTCGAAATTACCTTCAATATTTGCTGTATACCCGTCAGATAACAGACAACTATGGCGCATTGGAAAATAACATTCACACGCAATTTTAAACATTATTTGTATAATACATAATATACGAATTTGGTTGAACGTATTTCAATTTACAATTAATACGATTGTTCTGATTTAGGTATTTATACAGGTGCTTTAGTAATTTCGATTTGTAAATATCGTGAATGTATATATCCGTTAATTATAACTTGTGACTTTTGTATTTAAATATATATATATATGACCGTACCTTGACTGTTTTATTTATACACTTTTGTATGTCTACCAAATTGACACATTATGAAAAAATGTATTATTTCTACCTTTAGTACTTACCTCTGTCATTACTTATTTTAAATGTTACCTTTTAGAATATTTTCAAAAAACGTTCAATCAATTTTTTTTATTGTTTTCGATAAACTTAATTAGCTTGAGTTTCAATCTTAACAAATTCCAATGTTCCAAAAGAAATTAAGAAAAATATAAAATAATTTTGGTCGTAAATGTATATTCAAAAGCTCATTTAATGTAAATGACATATCAGAGAGTAATTATTTGCAATCGTTAATTTGTATTGTCAATACGTTTGCAGTCACCGAGCAAACAGCGAGGCGGGGAAAAATATTGTTTTTCCCATTGAACGGGTGACAGTTCCATTTATTGTGCAGCCAACAATGACTTACATCCCACGGGCAATAAAAGTGAGCGCAGTGTACACACCGGCTGCAGGCGGCTTATCAATCGACCAGTTTGACGTTTAGTGGCACGCGGCGTATGCGCCGGCTTAAGGCGGCCCAGCGCCGCCGGCGGCACGCGCCTCCTACCCTATTCTAGATTTAATATCAACTTATGATTTTATGACTCTATTTTTTTATCAATCCTTGTCTTGAATATTTATATTGCTCTTTTGATAATGATAGAATACAATCGGTATTTTTAAAATATTTCAATATTCTATGATATTTTTCTGGAAAATTTTTACTTTCGTTTTTTATCCTTAACTTTTAATGGCTTCCTTAATAATCGATCCAGATTCCATTTTCGATATAAGGATCCAAATCACAATTCGTTTCTGTATTCTTAAACTATCTATCTGTATGTATGGTAGCTATCTAGTATACATTAAAATCTCGTATTGTAGATCGAATAATATTAATCTCGGCCATATGACTATACTACAAAATATTTATTATGCTTGGCATTCCTAATAACAAAAGAAATATTTCAGTTCATGTGTTGATAGTACATATTTATTAAGTTATTTATTTTTATCTATTTTATATAAAAAAATGTGAAAATGGATAAACATTCCACTTTAATCTATTGAATTTTATGTGCAGTGAATATCAGAATAACATCTACCTGTATGGAATGGTATGGTTAGTGGCATTCGAATATTGCTAAATATTTGAGTATTTTTATTTGAAAGGTCGTTTATTGTTTTCTGATCTTAAAAAAAATGCTTTTACTAAAAAATAAAAATAATTTATTTTAAAAATAAATAGGGAAGCATATTTTATGGACATTTTTCTCTATACGTTTTTTATTCCTTAACTATAATATTTTTAATTAAAATCACAAAGGCATCATATGCAGTGAAAATATTATTATTATTATTGTCACGATAGAAGGAGTTTTTATTATATTTATTTGTAATCAAGCGTATATTTAGTATTAAATGGAGTAAATTTATAAAAACTTTTGAATATTAGTTTCGAAGCCAGTGACGTCGTTCGGGGACGGTCCTCATTACATTATTATTTATTATTTAATATTATTTCCAGTAATAGCGCTGCGGATTAGCCAGAGGCGGTCGTGGCTTACCGCTGTCATACAGACGACCTATGAATTATTTATATTCATATTGAACGTGTGAATTCATTTGACGTGAAAAGACGTCATGTTATAACTTATTTCAATGATGAATTGAATTTCTTTAAATTGATATCTTACATCCTAATTAATAGCTTTTATAATATTCTGGACATTTATACTGGTTTTATTAAATGTTTTATTAATTTATTTATTCTTTAAGAATGGTCGATTGTTACAACTTATCACTAAACTTGTAACATTTGAAATATATATTACACCAGACTACTAAAAATCATTTCCTTAGTTATTTAGTTTGTTTTTTGTTTTTCCGTGAAAAGGAATTCTTTTATTTCAACTAATGAAATAGAGGAGAAATTTTCTGCTTGATATACCTTGACGAAATATGTGGTGCGGACTAAAGCTTTACGTATTTCAATTATAAGATATTTGTATCGGAGGTAGTTATTTAATAATACTTTATCCAAATATAAGTATGTCAAACTAATTATACAGATAAGTCACAAAATAAATATTAACTGGTGTTGTAAGGTTACCAGACTGAAATTAAATCGACTTCTAACTTGTGGACTGTATTTTGTTACAAAGAAAATATATAAAACTAGGTTCAAAGAAAACAATAATTAGTCATTATTATAACACATTATTTTTCTAGATCGAAGATTTCTGAAAGAAGAAGACTTGTAAATAAAAATAAAAATTATTACTTCAGTGGATTCATGAAGACGCAATATTTCCGTCGTAGCTTTGTGTTATGTGGCGTAGAGCTTATATGGATTGGTTTGCCGTATTGATGAACAGACATACAGACTTTTTCATTTAAAATATTAGTATTAACACAGTAGTATAGTTGCTCGTTTGTTTATGTTTATTTCTAATTTAGTATCTTGTTTTATTATTTAAAACACAACCTATAATATTCGATACTTACAAAAAATTCAGAACATTTATCTGTTTGTTTGTTGATGCAAAAAACTCATATTTATTTGACGTGTCCTGAAAAATTGTCTTTTGTATAAATGACGTTGATTTAATTAGGCACTTAATATCACACACGGTTTGTTATTTTTCTTTTCGGATAAATTTCTACATTATATATAATATTCCAGCGTTTAAATTTATTTATAAACCTGTATATACATTGATTATTTGAAGGTAATTAGTAACTAAAGTTAAGAAAATATTTAGGTTTCAATACTACCGTCGTGTCACTAAATTGATAGCTTTATTACATTTTATAAAATATCATTTTGTTTATATAGTGAATCGGTTATAGTACATAAAAGGACACTGGAACATTAAGAATTTGAAGATCTTTTAAGAAATATGTAAATTTAAATTAATAAATATGTTATAGGTGAAGGGTGTCTTATATAAGTAGAAGGTATAATTTTCAAGTCAGTAATATCTACACGATTTTGTAGCAGTTCGCGACCATTTTAATAAATGAAGGCTTCGCCGCGGCCGCCTGTCAGCGACGAGTGCTGTTATTAGCATTTTATTAATCTTCAACGTTAATTTTATTGAAATTAAATTAAATGAAGTCACTTTGATGAAAATCTGCGAGACGTTTTTATCTCATTCATAATCATGAAGCATTTTTTCATTTTAATAAACTGAATATTTAATTAGTTCGTTCTTCAATATTCGTTATATTCTTTCAGTAACTAATATATTTATATTTGATTAAATTAGAATTCATAGGAATTTATAACAATATAATAACTTAAAATAGAAACTATTGAAATCAGGTAATTTGATAAGTTAAAGAATATATGATGGATTTTTTTTCATTCTTATTCAATATTCACAACTTATAAATATATATTTGCAGTGCAAAATTAATAATGACATTTTTAAACATTGCAAAATCACATTTTGTCTTTTTATCATATAATTAATTTAGTTATCAATCATATACAACGATTCCATTTGTCTTGATGTATATAAACTAAGGGAAGATTATTTACTTGGTTTCTAACTAACACCTAAATTGATAACCTGACTTAGATATACTTAGTCTGGTTACCACCAGTATTTTCTAATATTATATTATTAATACTCAAGAAGTTATAATTTACAGTAAATTAAATGAAAACTGAGCTTTGTGCACCTCTATTGCTGCTTTTTCTCTGTAGCTTCACAATTAAAACTAATGTACGTGAGTTTTTCATTACGTTCGAGAATTTAATATGGTTTGTAGAGAATTTATTAATAATTGTCCTGTTATCTAGGGTATGATTAATATTGAGAGCAAGAGGCAATTATTTCTTAAAAGATTACATGTGAGAGGTTAAAAAATTGAAATGTATTTATATAATTATGTTTTATTTTTATAAATCATAAGCTACTGATAATTGCTATCAGACTTATCTTCTTCATAGTCTGTTTGTCTGCTATCCTTATCTTTCAATAGTATCAACAGTTCTGAGCGCCCTCTGCTGTTATTTTTACAGGCTGGTAGCAAAGGTAGTAGTCGCTGATAGTAAAAATAGAATATTTTCTTCCCCGTTTACCAAATTAAACTATTTCGAATATTTCCCGTTATAAAAACTCTTACAAACAACATTAAAAAGCACATTTCCTGATAAAATAAGAACTTCATACTTAAATATTTTTTTTTGTTAAAGAATATATTTGTTTTATTTAAAATACATTATGAAGCTTTTTAATTTGAAGTTCACTTTCAAGTTAGAAACTGTGGCGATTAACTCTAAACTGAAGAGCCATATTTTGCTCTACAAAAGCAAAGTCATGGGTGTCTAATATAATGCAATAATAATACGTAATTTAAAGCTAAACTAAATCTAATTTATGATATAAAATATAGACTCTAATCCATTGTAATAAGGGATGTTTTTGATTATAGTTATCTAAATATACGAAAGTTATTTGGCAGATGTCTGTAATCGGATTAAGAGACAGAGTGACACGATCGCAGCATCGGCTTCCGTACTACATACGAATCAAGGGATTACAGTTAATTTCATTTTAATCAATATACAGAAAAAAGGGCTTAAATCAATTATACTATTACGTCGGTACAACTTGCTCAGTGTTTATTATTCACGTAAAATGAGATTATATCTTTCGAAATATCCAATATTAGGGTTTGTTGTAAGGTCAAGTGTGTAAAGGAGATAGAGACCGGCTTGCTGATAACATTCCAGTGCGCTCACTTGTGCTGATTAATTACAAATTACAGGTGAGATTATTATATATAAGTTGATACTTGAAATGAAATCAATTTAAAATTAAATAAACTTTTTTAGTTATTAATAACTAGGAATATTATTTAATTAGAATACATTTGTTTTTTGTAAGTTTTTCACTTCGAATAATTTTAATTTATAAGACAGACGAATGCAACTATTACGTTTAGTAACTACAAAACTTTTTCGTACGCGTAATATATATTTTTTTTATACCACCACTTCTACTACTAGTATATAAAAAATATATACTATTACTAAATATCGTTTTCTCTTCTAAATGGAAAATATTTCAAGATTCAATTTTAACTAACTCAAAACGCTTACAATATACCCTTTATTACTTTTAACAGCAGATATTAAGGTGAGTTCAAAAATTTAAATTTGAATTGGTATAGCGTCCATTTCAAGCTTTAAATGTATATGATAATTGTATTATAGTTTCCTGCTTAATTCAATCAGGTAATTAGAGCATACTTTTGTTAAAAACAACAGATATATAATAGTATATCTATATATATAGTTGTGTATATATATCAAGTATATTATATGTCGAAGTCTTCATATCCAGGTCACGCACACAGTCAGCGCGTTTGTGTGAGTGTATCTTTGCGCGCACGTGACGCCGTGTCGTCGCCGTTGCGATATTAAACCGACGGCCAGCACTTCTCAAACTTTATTAAATTATTCCATCATTTCGTGTGAGGTTTTAAATCTTCAAAGAATCAAAATAATAATTAAATACTATGATATCGTTTTCTGCGTTTTTTTTTTGGATTTATAGTTAACGTGAACACACATACAGTCGTACAGTATTTAATGTAAGGTTAAATAGGTTTTAATCAATTATACAATACCTTTACCATTGTACTTTATTTTTAATTTTTGGTGATATCGACGCAGTTATTGGACTTATTGAACGTATTATTATAAAACGTACTTTTAGAAGCTCTACTTCTCACCCCAAGCGTGTGGCATGGCTCCGCGTACACACTGAGATCGCGCCAGAAAAATTTAATTGTGAAATACGATCCCCCTTGGCACACCCCACCCACCGAAAATAATTTCGGAGGTGGGCGTAGTTCTGGTATGAAAAAGATAAAAATGGAAATCTTAGTCGACGTTAGTTAAAATAAAGAAGTAACTTTTAAATTTGAATAATTAGGTTTTGGAATACTTAATGGGTCATATTTAAATATTGTTTTTTTATAATAGATTCTCTTATGTTTAAAACGTACTACTTGCTTTAAAATGTATTAATTGTTGGTGGTAAAGATTTTATATTATTACATTAAAATTTTCTTTAATACAATGTTAAGACAATGCGTTCCTTTTTGATTGAATGTAACCTTACACTTTTCTAGGAGTTCTAGAGATCTAGTGGAATCAATGATTTGTGTCAGTTTATTTTATTTTCATCTACTGTTATTAGAGGTCATGGTAGGTGGGATTTCTGGTGGTTAGGATCATAACAGAGAATATCTATCCAACTTTACGAAATTAAATATTATTTCGCCTGTACGGATATCAAAAATTAGCCCATATTTAAAAAAATGTGCTGCAAATATTTTAAATATGACAAGAATGTGGAGGTATCGTGAGTTCAATAAATTCATTGATCCTCGTCGCTCTACTTTCCACGAGTTGGTGTGTAAATTCATGATGCATTTTTATTTATAATAGGCGTCGAAAGCGGGCAGCATTTTCAAAAAGTAAATTCCCAGACTGAAAATGCTTGAACCAACTATGTGCTCTTAAATACCTGATGGAACGTACCTACTGAGGCAATATTAAATATTATAATAAAATGTAGATAAGCAAATTAATACATGAAACAAAGTAAATGTATTCATATTTATTCCCTACAAACTTATAAATATATTCACATTCTGTCATTTTAATTTCGTTTTCTTATGACGTTTTGAAAATGAAAGGTATGAGCAGTGAAATATATATATTTACAGTTTATAAATTATATTTCTGAGTCCAATCTATAAGTACTTTTCTAGACAATGGCTTTGAGTAACGTCTTAATGAGATTTGAATTAACTTTGATATTTATTAATAATCTGTGTCTTATAAACGTTATCTGTGATTCATTTCACAAAGGTTGTTCTAGTTTGTACACATATATTTGAAGATAAATGTAGAGTGCAATGGTCTTTAAAATAAGTGTTAATATTAGATGTAAGCAATCAATACGTAATCATTATTATGACTTAAACGAAATTTTAATAATTATTTAATATCTAACAAACCAAATATCAAATATATTTTATAAGTTTAAAGACTCATCCCAATGCTAATTAAATATTTTCAACCAGTACCAAACCGCTTCCGGCTTCCATTTGTCAGAATAGTATAACGAAAGTGTAAACCATACTTAAACTTGACCGAACTATCAATCAAAATGGACGTCAATAAAACAATTAATTATGCGCTTTAACCCCTAGTTATAAAGTTAAACACGTGCACGAGGAATGTATGGGTAGGGTGCTTAATGTATGTACCCTAGAACATATTGTCCATCGCAATATTTCAATTTTGCGGGGTAAAGAACAATTAATTAAAACCGTATCGATAATAATAAAATATTGTTTATCAGGTGCCCTTCCTTAATGTATTTAGAAATGTTTGTGTTTTTGATTTTGATGTTATAATCGTATTGTGATAAATAAAGATGTCGTCTCATTGTTTTGGATGTTTTATTGCAGTTGGTTTTATTTAAGCATCACTTTGTAACTTATATTATATTGAAATTGTATATCAAGTTAAGTTCTTTTAGGGTTTAAGTTAGAATTTATAATATTACCGTAATACGGTTTTTCTTTTTCATAAATTTCTCACACGCTCTAACCACGATTAATTTATTAATTAATTAAATTCAAGTAAAGTGAAATACATAATAAATTCATATCATATCATTATACTGTATATAAACAAACACTATATATATATTTATGAAATTTATTTTATTATATAAGTCTGTATCAATTATTTATTTAACTTGTAACTCACTTGATAAAGAAATTAATTGTATTATACAAATTAAATTAATTGTTCATCGAAATGTAAATTATTACATATTTTGTAGGCTCTTCATCAAAATACCTGGAATGCGTATATTGGAGGAGCCGTTAAAGCTTCTTGAATTGAATTTGCGATCAGATTAATAAATATTACTGATATTCAACGAATCGTAATTGAATTATAAGAAAATGTTAAACCATATAAGTGCATATTTGCTACGAAATTAAACAATGTCAAGTGTTTTGGATGCGATATATATACTTAGATAAGTTTTATACAAATAATAAATTTAGTGTTTTTACAGAATTTCTATAGAATATATTAATTTTTATTTGTTACTTATTAAAATTACTCTGAGGATACCAAAATTGGAACTTAGTAAATTATATGATTTCTATATTAAATCTTTATTCAAGAGAAACATACAAATTTTAATGTATTTGCTTTTATATCGAACGTCGAGGGTAGCCGCTTACTAGCTAAAGAGTATTTATTATCTAAAAAATACTATATATTATATATATTAAAATACTATACTTTGAGTGAGAAAAAATTATCTTTTTCTATCTATTCTTAAATAATTTGTATATCGTAATTATATGATTCAAATAAGAACACTCTATATTAAAGAGTCTGCGGTTCTTTGGATAGAAGTCGTTGATTTATATTTAAGTTTTTATTACAATTGGCGATATATTCCTATCTTTTTCTAATACGAACTATCTTATGCCTCAGTAAATTATATTCCGTTAAGGCTTACGGATTTTTTATTTATTTATATATTCGTTCGTATCAACCAGTGATCGCTGTCGTAGGTCAAAAAAGCTTTATCTGTAATTTTATCTCTGAATTTTCAGGACTTGAGCAAAATAATCATAATTTATGAGTTACTCTTATTACACTATAAGATTAAAGCCGAATCGTAAACAAGCTTACACAATACTCGCTAGATTCAAGTGTCAGATATTGTTTAGTATTTTCACGGTGTCAATTGGGCAAGGTTGATCTGTCACGGTGAGGGCGTGGGTGAAGGTCGGGGGGGGGAGGGGTTGGGGGTTCCAATGTCGCTAACAAGGTGGAACGCATCATACGCAATTTTACGGCTTGACACGCGATTTGTGACGCGCATGCGCTCCATTGCGTTGTGGCGGACAGTCGGACACAAAAGTGTTTTTAGTGTTTATAATATTTTAGGATATTTCCTAAGCTCTGAACTAATTTAAATATATACAAAGTTATATCAACAAATTGGAATACTTGACTCTTAATCCTTAAAGCTCTTTATATTTTGAAAATTTGGCCATGTTACATATTTATATGCCTTTCCCATCTGTTTAATGAACTATGTTAGAAACTATTCTAAAATAAAAAATGTTTACCAAAGCACTAAGTCATCATCTGTACGGGATACTCCCAAAACGACCACGACGGGGGTAACACAGGCTCCCTGCATAGATATTTAATGTTACGATTTTTGCAATAAATTAAGACTTTGGTATAAAGTTTTTAGGTGGTAGGATTCCTAATTTTTTTTTCCAATACTTTAAATTACACATACATTTGGAATAGTATATAATAATGTATACATTTGTTAATAATCTCATGTAGGTACCAATAGCCTCTTTTGTTGAACCCACAAGTCTGGAGTACATTTTTGGAACTTATTACAGAATGTATTCTTTTTTAATTTAGACAGTGATTTCCTACAATTTGTCATACATTTAACGAATCGCATCTATTGTTATCCGAGGAATCCCCAGGCGACAGGTGGACTTGACTGGGGTGACCATTATTTATTGTAATTTGGGATAATTTAAGATGTCTCACATTCAATAACTATCAATAATAAACTTCAAAATCATATTTAGATTTTCACATACAAAATCAAATAATATAATTTTAAAACACTAATATAATGTGAACAGGTCGCAATTATTATTTAGTGTTGCAAGGATTAAATATAAATAATAATTAAATTAAAAATTAATAAAATATATATATATAATAAATAAAATAAAGCATGGTGAATGTACCTAACACGTGCGTACTCCCCTAGACGCATAAATTCCAGCTAGGTATTGTGACGTCACGACCCCGGCAACATATTGGCACCGATATTAGGGCATCTACCGTCCCCGGCCCCGAAGAGCTACGACGGAGGAATTTTTGAATTAACGTCATTCTTATAAGACACTTTATATATTTTTTGACCAGCCCCACGGAGCTGTCGTAGTGTTTAGAGCTAATAGCTTAAAAAATAATAATAATTAATTTGTTTATGAGCTAAGGAATTATTATTATTCAGATGCTTTCTGATCTGAGCTGATCTGTTCACTTCGACTTTTTTGTTCGGGGTTATACATATTTAAAAGCGGTTTTAATTTCACCCGTTTTATATACAAAATAACTAACAAAGCAAACTGATCTACTATAATATACAACATTTCTGTTGGATGGGTCTCGTATTTACAAGGTTTTGGATTGATAATTAGATATTTTAATACAAGTTGAAGCCTTTAGACATTAAATTGGCTCTTAGATCAATAACAAATATAGGTAAGTACTTGTGATGTGGAAGTAGATCGTAAACGTATATTACGTAGATATTACGGAGCGGGTCAGTAACCACAGACGTAGTCGTAGTAATACTTGTTGAAGAACTTGCAGACATTCTATGTACCTATAATATTATCAATATATAGTTAATATAAAGAATATATCTTGAACTGTTTATGTTTTATTTTTTAATCTGCAATCCTAAGTCAGAAAAAAAAAACTTAATAACCATATAGAACCGAATTTATTCACTCTTTTTATTAATTTGTAACAAAAACGACAATAGTGTACAGAAATATCCGTTATTGAAATAACTGTTTGTTCAATACATGGGGCTATAGATAAATAAAAGTAGACGACTTTGATAAAATCCTCGCATCGGAAAATAATGGAACTGGATAATATATTTTGTATTATAAATTATTAATGATACATTCATTGAGGGCTTATTATATGATTGTTTTTAAAGAAGTACTTGGTTTTAAAAATAAATATACCATAATTACTGTCTAGTACAACGCCCTTGGTGAAACCTACTTACGTACTGTCTCATCTATTTTGATAAAGTGTCGCCAATACGAACTTTTTTCTTTACTCTTCAACCTGTAATCATGTATATTTTCTAATAATCCAATTTGATGAAAATATACGATTTTATTTTACATCTAGAATGTTATTTATAATATTAGGCAAATCTAAAGTATGTTAACGTGCTAAGAAATTTTAAGAAATAACATTTATCGTTACAAATAACTTAAAAAAAAAGAAAAAATTGAAGTATATGAAAAAAAAATAGTTTTAATTTCACTCTATTACATTTTTGTTTTTACAGTTAGTTTAAAAAAATACTCTTCCATGATACAACAAGTTTCATTAGCATTTTTTATATTTGTACTTTATCATTCAGGTCCATTCTTCAGACGTTTAAATTAATACATGCTAATACAGTGCTTAAGAATATCGAGTTATGTCTCTTTATCCCGTGCCATATATTTTCTGGAACACGATAGTGGAAAACAATTGGATCATTGTAAAGCTAGGTTATATGCGAGTCGATAACAAAGTTTATCGATACTTATCAGTACTTGTGAATTGATCGAGATAAAATCGGTTCAATTGATTTTTCCGACAGTCCAAATTATATTTTCATTTATCTTTTATATTAAAGAAAAATGTATAACTATGAATTGGTTGTTATAATTGGTCGAAGAAAATCTATTACCCTTAGGTATAGTAAAAACACTTTCTAAGGGTATTACGTTTTTAAGTAATTATTTTAAACATACTTTAATTTTAAACACAGAAGTCTAAAAGCAAATAAACATTTTTTTTCACTTTAAAAACTATTAAAACGATTATATTATTCAAACTACAAATTAATCAACATAAAGTTCGTTCCTACATTTTGGGATACATTTTATTTTTCACCACGTAACTTAAGCAGATAGAATCGATGACAACTCAATGGATGTTCGATTTTCACTAACCCGTTTTAAAATCACATCTGAATAAATAAATATCACAAATAAGCCAAATTAACACGTCGTCGGCTCTTAATTGCTCAACATCTGGCCACGTGGGTTCGTGGCCTGAAATGGCTTTGTCACCCAACGTCTCTAACCACCCCAAAGTTATATTGGCTATAAAGTATCAGAGTTTACTAATGTTCTGAAAAGAAATAGGTTATACATAAAATGATTTATTTAAAAACTAATTCCGAGACTTCTTAGAACTTAACAAGACTTTCTCTCCAGATACAAATGTTTACCGATGCAGACATCTATAGCAAAACATTTAGACTCGCTGGTGCTGATAGTAAAACGTCTTCCAGAATTGTTTAGCAGGAAAAGCTTGTTTGTAAAGTTCTCTTTCTCTGATCTCCGTGACTCACTCGCTCTTAACCTAGGTCGTTGCAATATATATAATAATCTTAAACGAATCATTTAAGATAATATCCATGGAATTTCTTACCGGTTCCTTGTCATGTATCAACCCTTTGGAATCGTGTAAGTAGAGTCTGACATTTCATAAGTGCAAAGTATATGAAAAAACTTAAACTTTGATTTTGATTCTTCTATAAAACAGTAATTACAAAAAAAAACAAGAAGTAGATAAAAAGGCAGGTATCATCCGCATCTTGGACCATCATCTACACCATTAAGATAAGATCAGAATACTCCAAGACGTGAAAACTTCTAAACAATAAGGATTGCGACGTTTGAAAAACATTATGTAAAATCGAAAATGATAAAGTAGATCAAACAAAAAGGGTGGAAAAGAATAACATTGTAATACGTGACAATGAGTATTTGATCAACATTTAGCAAATTCAACAGGTGACAGCCGAATAAACGAATTCTGAACGAAACTTTTTGTAAACTTCCGAAGGGTATGGAGTGTAGATATAAAGTTATTCTATTAGAAGTTTAAAGTATCGATATGTAAGACATTGCGTTACTACTTAGAAAAACTTGAAAACAACTTAGTTTTAGTTTATGGATTTATTAGTGTTTAGAGTTTAAAAAGTATATCTCCTTTGAGATAAATATGCTGGCAAAGTCATTTCCATATGTAATTATTATTCGTTCTCTAAAGCGTGAATGAATAAGTTGATTCCATGTACTAAAATGCAGCGTTTTATATAAGCTTTAATTAAAGGTGCTCACTTTCCTTAATAAAAATAATGTAAAATGTTTATAAAAAAGCGAAAATATCATGAAAAGAAACGTAGTACGTTACGTAGTAAGTAAGTCTGCTTTATGATTCCGCTTCTACGATGAAACTAGATTGCGAGGATGCGGTACAATGTATACTAAAACGCAGACTATTACTTTGAAGGAGCAAGGGCTTAGTGCTCGTTCCACCGCCAGTGGAAATTAAAAGTCTTTTTAGTTTTTTATGCTGCAAAATCAACTTTCTCATCAGATTTTAAAAAACTTTCAATATATATGATTCGTTCTTTTAAAACAGGGAATATCAACGCGTTGTAGCCAATCAGAAAATTTGTATATAAATTGTTTTATTTGTAAAGACATAATAAAACTCAAATATGGGACTGCATGGTCTCCAGTTCAAAAAAAATACACCAGAAAAAAAAGCTCAGGAACTCAATAAGAGATTTATTTTCTTTGTCGCTTATTAGAGTTAATGGGAATAATAGATATCGAATACTTATTAATTTAATATAAAATTACCTGAAAAAAAAACGTTTCTCGAATTAATATTCAAGATAATGATTGAAAGTTACATTTTGAAGGTGCCTTTTGAAAAGACAATATACATTGTTCCATAAAGAGGCTACAGTTTTTGACCCACCGATGCACAGGCTACATAGTCGCTAGAGAGAAACTATTAATGTTATATTTTAAAAATACTATAAATTGCTGTAAACATATATCTTCTTGAACCTATATTATGAAGATATGAAATATATTTTTAATATAAAAATGTTTATGAGAATATATTTTTCAGCCTGTAGTATAGGATTAGCATTGTGGTATTTAAAAATAATCAATAAACTTTGCATTAATCTCTGGATTATAAAAAAATACCCACTTAACCATATTTATACACATTTCGTATTATGTATAACCCACAAAAAATAATAGCACCATGTATAATTTATCAAATATTATACCAAAGTTATAAGACATAAACTTCTATATTGTAAATTATTACATTTCTAAATAATTCACCAAAAACAAAAGAGACACCTAACTCGATATTTGAATAAAAATAAATAAAACTATAAATTATATAAAATCTCATTATAACATATATATATAATGATGGAACCCATATTTTTTTCCTTGGAAGAGCAATCCGGCGAAGGCAATATAGTAGTTGCCGTGGGCCATAAATACTGAACCATTTGTTCAATCACAGCCGGCAGCAAAATATTACACCCCATCAACTTCTCTTTACGCGATATTACACCTAATGGCCTGTAGGTTAGAAAGGATATTGTCTTGCTATAATAAACACGTTCGAAACTATTTGTTCCAAAGCGCGTGGCGGTCACACACTTTCCGATATATCTGGTAAGGCAATAAGGTTAAATTTGTTTGATGTAAAACTCCCTTTATTTGAACCTGTCGAGTTATAACTGAGTATTAATAAGTAAAACAACGCCGTGAAAGGGCGACAAGGGCCTACACTTAAGTGTTTTAGCTTCACTGACGTTTCAAAGTGTAAATACAATAACGGATTGTACGTTTCATAGGTTTTAAACATATGTGACTTTCATCTTATTCGTATATTATTAAAATTGTCTATATAATAAATTAGAATACGTATCAATATACTCTTGTTAAGAACTAATCATCAAAAATATTTTATTTATTTTCTTTACATTAAACCTTATTTAGTATTATTTTTTAGTTTTAACAAAAATCTATTGCGAACATGTCACAAAATCAAATCCTGGAGATGACGTTATTTACTTTAACGTCAAGTAAATTTTAGTATTGCCTAAAAAAATATTTATTTTGATATATAATGTAAAACATTTAAAAACAATTAAATTAAAATTTTTTTAAACATGGTAACGTTGGGGTCCTGTATTTTATAAATTAGAGAGTGAGCAAAAACAAAAATGGCCAGGTATGTATTGTTGGCTTCATAATGTAGCTCTCGTCCTTGTAACTGGGATGATTTAGTTGTCTTTACGTAATAGGACTATAGAAAAATATTAGGTGGAATGTAGTCAAGCATCAAGTTAGTTACATGAAAAATGATGACGTGATCCTTGAGAAGGTTTTTCACTCATACAAATGGTTATGTAGAAAAGTTAAGATTTGTTCTTTTTGGAAAGAAACAAATAAATGTTAAGGACAAATGTAATATAATAAAAAAAAACAAACCATTGTAATTAAGAATGTATCAATTTCACTTATATTTATTTTCAAATATCTTAATTTATTTAGTACATAACTTATTTTCTTACTTAGACTTACTCTCTTCGATTGACAGAATTGAAATTTAGTCACTTACAAATTAACAACTTTTGTATTTTTTAAAAAATCCAGGGCTATATGAAAGTCTTATTAAATACCAAGTCTTTGTAAGTTTCCTCTGTACAGCTGCTGTACTTGCCCCGGCGCCAGCAGCAGCGCAGGCAGTGCCAGTCTGCCCCTGATCTGTCTCGTGCCCCGCGATGGTTCCTCAGAAGCCAAAGGCGGGGCTGCGCGACCTGCCGCAGCGAAGATGTCTCCCCAAAGCGACTTTCAACTCCTAGATGATGAATACATCAAGAAACACTTCAAACTTCCCCAGCGAGCGCTTTACTTGGACCCGTTCAGGTAAAGGTTCAGACAAATACTAGCCTTCAATATATATTAATTGAGGCTTAGAAATCGCAAAAAAAACAAAGACATATTCCTTATCTACATATATATTTTTTTTGCGGTGAATGAACAATCAGACTTGTGTTGCCACACTTTGTAGATCTAGATGTACTGTAGGTAGATAGAGTATTGGTTGACTGAATGACAAGACATATATAAATAACTATGAGACAAACATTTACAACGTGATATAAAATATAAAATACAATATTTTAGTCCTGATAAAAAAGTAAAAAGTCTAATCATTAAATAAAATCATGCGCGTTCCTATAAAATAGGTAATTATATTTCAAAAGGGAATATTAGAAGTGTAACACAAGTAATAATATGGTTGGATGGTTCCAGGCGTCCTCTGATCACGTTTCCTATGACCCAAGAGGACGTCAAACATTTTAATTTAGCTCGCAAGTACAAGATCAATCAACAAATTCTTGACGGATTCCTGAATCCCAACGAAGCGATAACCGCACCTAGTGTATTCGTACGTAATAATTTTTAAATAATGTGCCTAATGCGTTATATATAATATTATATATAACGTATTAAGCATTATGTTATATTTATTAAACAGCCATATGCAAAGACCGATGCCGAAAAAAGAAAAGAGGCGGACGACGACGAGGAAATCATATACATATTGCAGCTGCCAGACTGGGAGTTCCAGTGTCCTGTACACAACCAGACAATACGGACGCCGAGGTAAAAAAATAACTGTATATGAATTACATTTCATAGCGTTTATACTTCGAGGGTTATTTCTATATGAAGATATTTGTTTAAAGTGTCCATTGTTTAGAGCAGGATAGCTTTAAAACCACGGGATGTTTGTTTTTATATTGAAGTTATATATATTAAGAATTTATTCTAAACGTTTGAATAATATTAAGTGTGATAGATGAATGCTCCACTCTGAGTCTAATTACATTTTTATTAAAGTAGTAAAAGCTACTTGATGTTCGATGAAATACGTGCATTTAATGGTATAATAAAAAAGTTATTAAATCCTGGTATAGCTGAGGCATAGATATACTCAATATATGGATCAATCACAATTAGTTTAAAATGGTCATTGATCAATGGATTTACCAATGGCATTTTAAATAATTCGTTAAGTTTAATTACACTAATAAAATGCATAGCCTATTCAATCATCGGAAAATTTTAATTGCACACAATGGACAATTTTAATTATTTCAATTGGAAAAGTTAAATACATGCATTGGCATTATATTAATTTATAATTAAATAATTTATGTGACGAGTGTAATTGAAAAAATAATATTTAGTTGGTTACTGACAATATCCGTGCTGTGATTACACGATTTGAACAAGTTTACTAGAGTTTGAAGTTTAATAAGAATTTTCTAGAACTTGTAGCAAAAAGAAGACGCGAAAAGCGAACATTTTCAATACCTATTATTTTATAAGCGGTTAGGGTATTCATTTGATTAAATCCGGTATCCTCATAAATTTATGCTTTTTTACATTTTATTATGATTAGTTTTAGATTTTATTGAAGTCTTTCTATTTATTTTTATTGAGGATTTTTCTATTGTATGGTCTATATCTATTGTTTCTTTTAAACTTATTGATTTGTATAATATATATATTTCATATAATTCTCTACAATTTCCTTAACTTACAAAATGTAATGATTTGTGGCGACATCTGTGTTGTTGAAAAGAACTAATTTAAGTGCCCTCTAGGACAGCGCTGGGAGATTTATGTGATGTTACAACATCGCCCTGCCTTCTCTTTGAGGGTCAATGGTTTTGATAGTAATTCATAGATGGCGTTGTACAGTAGCTTAGTAATGTAGTACTTAGACTAGCTCAGATGGCGTTTCACCGGTATTAAAGCTAGTTTTTGTTACAGGTTTATTTGGCATTCTTGTAAAAAGACCGCGAAAGGTAAAGGTGGAGAATTAAAACAAGGTGGCGGACCTTTGAATAAACCGAAGCCGTGGCTACTTAGCAGACATACAGATTTCGATTTACTTTCCCAATGGTAGACTGATGATTGTACTCCTTTAAGTTGTAGCTGACTCATTATTATTGTCAAACAACTGTTAATTTCAAACGTAAAAAATCAAACGTGTCATCATAAAATTAAAAAAAGATCTAAGATGAAACGAGCAAAGCTTATTATTTGCATGTTAAAAATAAAGTATAATGGTTATTAAAAATAAATGAATAATACCGGATCCCAATTACATTTGATTTTTATTTTATTTATTTTAGATAGGTCTTACATAGCCAGCCATTCTGCTCAAGACATTCGCAGCTGAATTGTCTCCTGTATTAACACCTCTGTATCGCCCGCTGTCCTGAAAGCTGGCTAACGTGCAGCCAGTGCCCAAAAAAGGTAGTCGTGCCAATCCTGACAATTACAGAACGATTTCAATCACCTCAATACTCTGCAAGAGTATGAAGCGTGTATTGAACTCGCGCCTTTTAGCATACCTAGAAGGTAAAGATGACCTCCTCAGTGACCGACAGTACGGGTTTCGCCGAAATAAGTCCATTGGGGACCTTCTAGTTTATGCTACACTCGTTTTAGGCGAGGCCTTAGAGATGAATGGAGAAGCGGTCGCTGTCTCTCTAGACGTCTCGAAGGCATTTGACAGGGCCAGGGTTTGACATGGTGCAGCGTTTAAGTGGCAAGTTAGAGGCAGTCTCCATATGGAGCAATACCAAGCTTATGAAATTTAACGCCACCATTTCCATTTTCATTTCCATTTTCTACTACGAGCAGCAAAAAACGGTATTAAAAAGAGTATCTTCTCCCTCTTCATAGGTCCGTAATGTCGGTATTCTGGGTTGATGTTATTGTACTGCAGCTATACATAATAATGCAATTTATAAAAATAAGTAAAAACTTAATGATGACGTTAGTTAAACTAAAGAATGGTCGTTATATAACTGCATCTGAAACCTGGTCGAAAAGCATCAAGTGACTTAACCTGAAAACCGATATCTGCTATCGTAGAGAATAGAGCTCTGGAACAATTAGACGAAAATCATCACATCTTAAGTTACCCTATTCCAATGAAAATGAATATATCCAGTGGTCAAGAACCATACGGAACACTTCAACGTAGCTTCCTAGTAGTAATCCCGATTAACTGTTAAATCAAGACACCTGAACGCCTGGTATGAGTTTTGATAGTATGAAACGTTGATAGTTTTCGAACAGTCACGAAACATGTTCTTAGTTATGATTGGTTTACTACAAATCATTGCCAAACAACCAATCACAATCCAGAATTTGTTTCGTAACTGAAAACTATGCTCGTAGGAACTGCTTTCACCGTTGTTAATTCAATCGACTATATAGAAATATTCTCCATTTGTAGGATCAATTTAACTCTGTTCATTCCGTTGATGTCTGTTCGGTGGACTCTAATATAAGTTCAGGAATTAATCGCACCAGGAATGTGCAAGAGCATTCTTTAATTGCTCAGTTAAGTTGGTTCATTACATATTGTGAGGAGGTTTGTATATAATATTTAGTCCTCCTTTACCCTTTAGTAAAAGTTTTTACGATAAAAGTATATAATGGACACTATACAAATTAGTTACAAAATAATATATTACTTGTTTGTAATATTTGATAATATTATACTCCATATGAAGTACTGTCTGTTTACGATCAGTTCGTCATCTTAAATAGTAATAGTAATACCTTTTTACTAGATCACACGTAGAGGGCTGAATAGATTTGAACAGTCGACATTTGGCATAAATTGTTTTAAACAAAAATCAACTTATATAAAGGATAACTTAATACTAAATTGCCATAAAGGAAGGTAATTAATATTATAAATTAATATTGGGATTTATAAGGTTATCAATATTATAACTATTTATTTTTAAATAAGACGCATATCTAGAGGAATTCACAACACTGTTGTAAGCCCTAATTCTATGTACGTATTAATTAGAAATGATTTATTTGCTTACTATTCATCGTTTAAAATTTATCTTTTGTAATGAATAATCCAGCAACGACCAACATATAGTAATGAAAACAAATGTAAAGTAATAACGATAAAAAAGTAACGATAATTGAGGTACATATAATAGTAATATTTAATACAAAGATAAATAAAGAACGAAGTCAAATTACCGATAATTATAAGAGAGTAAGAGCTTGGGGATTGTTGGCCCAAGAGTTGGTAGATACGGCAGATAAACATAAAGTATGAATTAGTACCACAAAGACAAGTGACAAGTCTTCGATCAGCTAGGGTTGTCATATTTTGTATTTTTTATTACCTCTTGTAATATATCATACACATTCAATCAAAGTTGTAATTACACCAATTATTCGAACAAACACATAAATGTCATAATTTGTTTAAACAACCCTTAACCACTAACAGACAAAAAAGTTTTGTCTTTAAAGAGATTGGACGCCTCTATGACAACTTAACAATTGACTAAAAGGTAAAAAAAATTTAGGTTATTACTTTCTCTGTGGAAATATGTAAAATAGTGACAGTGAAATTACGATAAATTTTAGTAACGTATTTTAGAATATAAATTCACCTTTTATTTCTAAATATAAATAGAAAACAGAATATAACAAAATGACGGATAAAGATTTGATTGCAAAATTAGCAAACGTGTAAGTATGAATAGTCATATATTAGTGCAGTTTGGATTAAAATTTTCTTTTAAAAGTAATTGAAATTAATTTATGTGTACTTTTACAAATTTCTGGTTTGAAAATATCGGGCTTTTTACACTTAACACTGAGTTTTCTCCTAAGGCCCTTGGCGAAGCCAGGATTCGACGCACTGGGGATGTCGGCTCCAGTACTTGTCCAAATGAACCCACAAGGTAAATGGGAGAGTTGCAAACCAGGGAATATGGATGAAGAGAGGTTGAAAGCGGTTGTACAGCATCTAGTGAGCTCAAAAGCGGTGTCAGCCGCACAGAGTTACTGCTGCCAGTGTGCTAAAGAAAGTCAGGTGAGCCAAAATTAGTATTTTAAATTAACTGTCGCTTGCAACTTCTTCAGCAAATATAATACCTACCCAGAACGAACAGCCGGAAAAGAGTAATTATAAAAAAATGTAAAACGTGATGTTCACCTAAATGTCACACAAAATTCAAAAACTTATATTGCACAAAACTAAGTAGCGATACTAAAAGCATTAAATAGCAGCATATTTAACCAAGAGTTGAAGTCCGCTCAATTGAACGCGTAGTCGCGAAAAATAAAAATAAAATATTTAATAAAACCTCAATCAAATCGGTCACGTATTGCAGCAAGGTGGAGGTAAATCCAATTACGTACCTGTTGTCATGATGCCGATACTACCAGCGGACCAATGCCCGTTCGATTTGGAATGTGAATTTAAAAAAAGCATGGAATCCGATGAAAAGAAACCCACTAAAAAGGCAACCGCTAAACTAGCTGAAAAAGATTCAGAAAAAGAAAAAGATAAAAAGAAAATAAAGAAACGCACGTTCACATTACAACGTTTAACGGACTTTGACCTTATGTCGCAGTGGTAACTGGGACCGCACTAAATAAATGATTCAAGTGAAATTTCGTTTATTTATTTATTTATGTTTACAATAATTTAAAACATCAATTTTGTACATTGAATAACTTAACAGACAGATATCTGTTTCAGTTACCCGAATTCATGGAGACATTAGGTCTTAAGGTACATTTAACTTAAAACACAACAGAAAGCAACAACAACGATGACAAATGAATAAATAAAATATCACTAAAAAAACTTACGTATGATTAATGAATAATAGAAAGATATCAAAATACATATATAATATAAATATCATTTAAAGAAGTAAATATATAATACATAGAAAAAGATAAATAACGCTTATCTTGTAATGACACATTTACTTGTAATAAACAAATACTGGAAATAACAGTTTTTCATATATCATATTTCATAAAAACTGTCGTCCTGGCAAATTTGAGGTTCGCTCTATATTTTTTATATTTTCAGATAATAATATTGTTGAGAATTTACTTTCAGTTATATAGGTAATAAAATATTGGTAATGGATTTAAAGAGACATCCAGCTTTCCGTCCACAAAAAACAACTAGGAGATTATTTATTTATAACTTGTCTGTTATCTTGCCGCACCTACATATGAACGAAACCAATACTTACAACACACACACTGTGAAATATCCATAGGATTTCTGCGAAGCATTTAAAGCATCGGGAAACAAAAAACCGTCTTAAATATGAACGAACAGACACTTTTATATTTTATTATTTGTAAGATATATCATAGCATATACAGAAAAGTTTATCAATGTTTATAAACTTTATGTGCCGGGTAATTCTAAAAAAATAATAATGTCATTTAAAAAAATACACAGACACCATTTAAAAAAAATAATAATTAAAAAGCTCGTAAGTCATCTGAAATGTGAAGCTGGAACTAATAAACAATTTAAATTAATTAATATATACCTAAACTAAGAGCTAGGAATGTCTTTATGTAACATATAAACAGGTAATACTCACTTGGCGCAATAGAACAAAAAATATTATTAGTATATATTCAATTTCACAGTATTGTGTTTATTTTAATATAAATTTAACTTATATTTTAGCCTCAGCAGCACGTAGTCGGTTATCTTATTAGCTTTAGCTTATATGAAACATCGTCTATTAGACACTTACTCAATGCAGTCAACAAATACGCCTGTATCTATTGCTATTTATTAAAATACCAAGTATGGAACTAGAAGGTGACTGTAACTGTCAGATGATAATTCTCAATGAATATATCGTCTCCTGGTTTTGAGTTTCGATTTGAATTACGGAGGACCAATTTTTGGAAGTGTAGAATAATTCAATAAAAAATTATTTGACAGAAGAGTCAAGCGCTGTGATTGACTGTCAAGCAATCAATGAGAAACGATTACAAGAAGTCTTTAGAATGCGTTCATAATAAGAATAATTCTCCTAAACAAAAACCTGGACATTTATATCCTATAGAAAAGGTACAAATACCATTTCATATAGATCATGTAGATCAACTCGGGCCTTTCGTTAAAAACGGCAATTTCATATTTTAAATATAGTTAGAAATATGTCTTTGTGAGAGCAGTTAAAAATCAACAAAGAACACAGTTAAGGATTTAGACAATATTTTTTTTATTTTGGAATACCGGCTTGGATAGTGTCAGATAGGGGTACTAGTTTTACGTCAGCTGCATTTAAAACTTTTTGTAGTTCTTAAGGTATTAAACATATTTTAAACTCGGTAGCTTGTCCCAGAGCCAACGGTCAAGTTGAGAGATACAACCAAACAATCTTAAATTCATTGTCCGCACAAAACTTATCATGACACGAACGTGACTGGGACAAGTGTCTGGGTGAAATTCAATGGATAATAAATAACACTATAATACTATCACACATAAAACTGCGACAGAAGCTTTCTTTGGTACAAAATTACGCAATGCATTATCGAATAAACTCTACACGGAAATAAGTAATAAATCTGATTTACATAAAATAAGAGAACAGATACGATATTGAAACGATTCAATTAAATAGAAATAAAAATGTCGGTGATCTTGTTAAAATTTGCCGAAATAATTTTCATAAAAATAAAAAAAGAAAAGAAATAAAAAAAAATCTAAGTTTCTGTCGAAGTTTGTACAGAGTTACTGAAGTGTTAGGTAATGATCGTTATAGAATATCAGATATTCCAGCATAAAAAAAAAAGGCAAACTTTATAAAACTGTAAGTGCAGCAGGTAGAATTAGATCCTGGATACATACAAAAGCCTTACAAATATTTAGTTCCGATGAAAGTAGCTCTGAGTAATGTAACTCTGATTAGTAACGCCAGAAGTATTGTTTGAAACATAACATGTTTTATGAATTTCTAATTGTCCTGTTGAAATATAATTGTAATCTAATAGTAATAAATATATATTGATTTATAAAAAAGAAACATTACATTTTAGAACTATTTTCTAATTTTTTTCTTAAATACATATTTTTTCTAGGTATTTTATATGAAGGTGATTTGATTTTTATTACAGATGTCCTAAGTATGGAACTTTTTTCTGAAATTTTCTCTTTTTGTGCAGGAGTTTCAATTTTCACATGATTTAAAGTGACATTGCTGTTACCGTCTGATTTGAGATTTCTTTTTTCATTTATTAATTTTCTAATAGATTGCAGTGATTTCAACTGTAATTCTACAATGTCTATCATCATTTCGATATTATGTTGCAAGTTTTTTTCAACTTCTAGTAAGTCATTTAGTTCATTATGAGTTGTATCAGTGTTGGTGACAGCGGCTTTTTTCAACGAGTCACAGAGAGAAACAATTACACTCTGCTCCTTTATTGCACTTTCGTTGCTAACTACGACTTTATCAAAGGACCTAATAGTATTATCATTGAAGGTTCTTTCAGTATCACCAGTGTTATTGAAGAATTCTTCAAAATTTCTGTATTCCTTGAAAGGTGTTGATGCAGGAGGAGAAACTTTAGAAGTGGATTCCTCACCTAAAGCTCTGGTTCTTTCTTCTATATCATTAAATTCTTGTTCCTTTAGCAAAAAACTTGCATCACCATTGGATTTGGATGTTTCTAGGGGCTTGGTAATTTTGTTTAGAGCTACTGGGGTTGGTGGTATGTTGCTTATACCACTGATCCTTACATTACTTTTGTCTGAAACAAGCAATTTAACAAAAATTATTATGATTAAACTGATAGGTTTAATGGAAATTTAATTTACCTTGTAAGTGTAGTGACGTCTTAGCTCTTAATTCAGGTTTGGGGAATTTTGGTGTTTCTGAACTTATCAAGGTTGTTCTGACATTTGTAACAGGCTTTAAATAAACATGTTATATATAAATTAATTATTATGTAATTATTGATGCCATACATCACTTGAAAATAGCCAGAGAAATTTTAAAAAGATCAGGAGAATAGTATGTTTTCACTATACCTCAGTTTTTGGCAAAAAAAATATTTTTTTTCTCACAGAATTGTGTCTTAATTGTCCGTCGGCTGTGTGATTTCTTGGTTTTTCTACTTTCACAGATGAATTCCACCTGGGTTTGCTATGTGCAGTACTGGGCTGAGGATTTCTCATTGGTGATAGTATTTTTAGAGCTAAAATTCGAATTATATTCATAACAATAGAGGTAAAAATGGTTATTAAAATAGACAATCATATATATTTAGCAAACCTAACCTACTGTCCTCAATTCGGCTACGGTCATTGGTTTGATAACCTTTTCAGATGTACGGGTTTGTACAATCGTCGAGCGTGGTTGTTTCTTCCCTGTAAAGGTTTGCCATGCCTCCTCGGACAATATACCTAAAAATAGATTATTTATAAGGCCATTTGTTTAAAAATATTAAATAATACTAATACATTGCAAGTTTTACCATTAGTCAGTAATAAACATGATAAAAAGAAAGCACAAGCCCTTTTTAGTTAACTAGAAATACATAATACAAGTACTTACTCCTAAGTTCGGGTAACAACTCTGCCATTGGTTACGGTAGAAAAAAAGATTTATTTTTCACGGCTGTATCCATTTTTCATAAGGCTTCTACAAAAATTCAATCAGAATACTCTAAAATCAAAGAAGATTATACACAAATATAGCTTTTTCAAATCAAATATTTCAAGCAACTGTCATATGTGTCAATTTTTTTAAAGGGAGATCAACTTTACTAAAAGTGTATTTACTGACGTTTGTGAATATTACATAAAGTTTAAGTTCCTAATGAAGTTTTTGGCCAGTTATTTTATAACTAGAAATTTTGAGTAAAGGCATTCCAGTGAGGAATGGAATGGCTGCTAAGTGTCTTTTTAACTTAACTGATATTATGAAAGAATTGGTTATTATTATATATATGCCAAAAACGGCGTTTTCAGAACCCCTCTAACATTTATGTGTTAAGTTTTTTATGTTACTTATTTATATTATTACTAGCTGTTGTCCGCGACTCCGTCCGCGAGAACTTCAGTACACAAGGCTCGTAAGAAACTCCTTCGCTCGACCTATTTTTGGTCAACATTGTTTTATACGAAAAGCCCTATTAATATTTCAAGGAAATAATATAATATAGCCTAGATCCAAAATGAAAGTTATTTCTACATACTGGTTAAGACAATTTTAGATTAGGATAGCTTACTTTGAAGATTACCTCCAATAAAGTGACTTAAAAAGTATAAATATACAAACTTTACCTTTTTATAATATTAGTACTCGTAGAATATAGGAGATTTTTCATAGTTAAAGTTTATAGTGACAAGGAGAGCTGAGAAAATCTGAAATCTATTATAAATTCGTAATGATTAAGTTATTTGTTTACTTTCACACTTATCAATGCTAAGTATATATAAGTCTGTTGTCTAATGGTCGCTAAATACTCGTATACTCTCACCTGGCGCAATATAATAAAAAATATCATGTATATTGAATTTCACAGTGTTGTGTTTCCTATAATATAAATTTTACTTATTACTTTTGTGTAACTTTCACCGTCCACTCAGCGCACGCAAGGAAAATTTTAATTTTTGCCGTTTTCGCTACATTATTAATTGCCGCTCCTTCCCTATTTATCTGAGCGTAATGTTACATAACCTATAGCACTCCTCGATAAACGGACTATCTTATATTGAAAGAATTTTTCAAATTGATCTAGTAATTCCTGAGATAAGCGCGTTCAAACATACAAACAAACAAACTCTTCTGCTTTATATATTAGTATAGATATAGATTAATCAGTAAGACTTAATGTTTCTATTAGTAACCATTACAAAACGAGATACGCTTTTAAGTCCTTATTTTTTTTTTCAAAAAAATGTTTTCCATGCTCGTTTCTACGAATTTCTAATATAAAATAAAAAACTAATAGATGCGAGTATTATGTTTATTACAGTAAATATTTAATGGTTCAAAAATCATTTAGTTTTTAAACCTAATAATAAAAATATAAATTGGGTTTATTCTGTTGCAAGGGATAAAAGGCCTTATGTTCACCCCCTTTTCACGTTTTTCCGTATTTGCTTATAATTATTACATGTATGGTTTATCTCCTGCTTAATAATAAGAGAGAAAATGAAATTGAGATTCCCTTTCAACGAAATAAGCCGTAAACATTTTTTTTTTATACAGAGACAGGATTCAATCTTTTGGTAATTCAAATGATCTATTCACTTATTTATTACGAAACTATAGTATTAAAATAATATATTAAAAAGACATGTTTATATTTTAATGTAGTAATTGTGTAGTATAGTAGTCTAGCTACTGCGGTGTGTCCAATCAACTGTAGATGGTAGCTCTACCGTAATATCAGTTCTCGTGCAATCGCCTGATATTAATTTGTCCCTAACGGATTATATTTATTAGATTAATTTCATTTTATATTTAATTATTCGTAATATGAATTTAATTTATCCACATATTACACAGGTAGCTTAATACGTGTATGGCAAATTAGGTAATTTTTTTTCTTCTTCAGTCTAACATTACTTTTTTACTATATATGTTTTATATTGAAAACCAGGAAACATGGAAATAAGGTTCAATTCAAAGGCAATTCCGTTTATTGAAAAGTGGGCGTGGTAAATGCATACGCTGCGCCCGCTACTAGTGTTGTAGTGCCTGTTTGTAGCATGTTATCGACATAATATAAATAAATATACACTTAAATGCATTTTCTTACAGACACACGTTTGACCTGTAACATGTTATAATCCGCTGGTGACAAAGTTAAGAAGTCCTTTAGAAATATTTTGTAATACAATACAAAATGTAAGTTCCTTCTTGTTCGGATTAATTTTAATAATTAGAACAGTTAAAATAAACAAAATATCTATATAAATTAAAAACAAAGTTTTTAATTACCGATATGCCAGTATCGAAACCTATCGGGATCCTCCCACCCATAATTTATAATTCCTGACTCTTGTCTGTGTGTCTATAAGGTATAGACGTGTCTGATCCCAATTTTCAATAAAAAAAATGCATTGTAAATTCAATTACCGTTCGTACATTTTAAGTTTACCTTAAATTAATGGAACCAATTGAAACCTGTACCAACCCAAATTAGATGTTACCGTTTATTTTGTAAAAGTAGAACTTATTCATATAAATAGTTTCCCCTCATTGCAGATCTCAATGTTTTTCTAATAGATGTCAAACAGATCCCGATAAAAAAGAATTAGATATAGAATGCTTAATTCATTAAAGTGGGCAGCGATAATGTAGCTTCAACGGTAGAGCGACGAGACGGTCTCCCCGAGGTAGCGGATACGATTCCACCCATGTCGATGTATTTTTCGTCCAAAACATTTTAAAAATGAGCTTAACATATTTTATTGCATACTTAATTATTAGTCAATTGATTAATATGATCAATCAATTTCTTGATCTGAATAAAATAAAAGTACTTAAAAACAAAAAAATTATGAACAGTTTTTGAGCCGTTACCAAGAAACGAACAACGCAATATACTAATTTAAATAGAATTAACGGTTGATTATTAAATATCAATTTAAATTTCACACCCTCTAAACGTCACTCCGCTCCTGAAAAAAAAATGTTTGTCTGTGCCGCGCTTCTCTTTCTAGTCTGTGACATTATCAGTAGCAATCGTATTGTTCTATATTATTTCAATAAAGTATATTTCTCAGTGAATATTTTTCTATACTTATATTTTTTTGTTTTGGGATGAAACACCTGAGAGAGGACATGACAAGTCTGTTTAAAATCTGTCGGTTGACAATAACAAGCTCAAGATATACATTAATAGCCAACGACATTACGAGATCAGAGAAGTTAAGATGGGGCAGCAATGACAAATAAGTTTTTTTTTCAAATATATTACAGTAAAATAAAAAATATGAATAATATTCGAAACAGTCTCAAAAAGAGAAATAATGAGAAATAGTACAGTATTTAACAGTGACACTATGGCATTGTCACGGGTTATAAAGTTTGTCTTAAAAATAGCGAATAGTTCCTTTTATCTGTTCTTTTTAGTTTCATGCAATAATTATATCAGAATCTGCAATTATTACTTTCCTTACGGCTGTAGCAATTAATTATAATCCGCGTTGCGTTGACGATCTATCAAATAAATATTTGAAAACGTAGGAACAATTAAACTTCCAAGATTTAGTATGCAAAAAAAAAATATTTGGTCAGAGATATATGTTTCTATTGAATATATATTTTATTTGTTACAGGTAAGATTACAATCTTCAAGGGCTGCTGTTATGAAGACATGGGGTCACTTACACCATGTCTTTGTCTTTATCTTTGTGATTTAGATTGTGTGTTAACTTTTCGAATGTAAGGATTTCAAATAGGCGTTCGCAAAGGAAGGTTGTGATTTATTATTGATATATTATTTGTATCTTCAAAAGTTAATGAAGATTCTATTTATATTTTAAAATCAGATTATTGTCTATAATATTTATATAAACAATATGTAAATTCAAGTTACTCAGATTCTGACGTAAAAAAGTTCGCTTATTTTATTTCGTGTGAGCGCGACGAGCGGCGCGGATTCAGCCTGTATCAGTATAATAACCAGTGGTCGGAGCGCTGCAGAGAATGGACGTGCTACTTGCACTGTTGAATTAACAGCAACCACATATAGTATGAAACCAATCTAAACCGATAAAAAAGCTCTTGTCAAACCCAATCTGAGAAAGACATTTATATATATTTTTAAGACATCAATTACATAATTATATCAATAAGGCAAATTTAGGATCATTGTAGAAGCTGCTTATAGCCTCATTTATTTCTTACCCGTAAGTTAAAATATTAAAGGATATTCTATATTCAATATTAATTAAAGATAGCACGCTTATTAAAGAATTAAATTTGTTTTTTACTTAAAAATAATCACTCATAATAGTGCGTATAAAAGTTACTTTAACAGATTAAAAAGCCGGTACATGTGTTTGTAAAAAGCTTGAAATTTTAAAAGAACAAACGTAACTATATAACTGCACGATTCGATCTTAAGAAGAATTACTCTTTGTATACATTGTGTAGAAAAGCTTTTAGGTTAAATAAGTTTAACAATACGTTCAATAACGTACCTGTGTCTAATAAAATATATCAATTTGTATATCCAATTCAGTCAATATATCTATAACAGTTCAAGGGTCATGTATAGCTTAATATGAGACAAAGGGCTAACAAAAATATAATTTTCAAAATTATATTTAATAATATAGATACGTACAATTTATTAACTTTTAAAACATCAATGACATAAAATAATACAAGCTAACACTAACATTCCACTTTTAACAGTTTTCTCGCCACTGACCTAATACGTGACGCCAAATGGAGCACTCTTTAAATAAATATTTCTAATCTTATATTAGTTCCTTTGCCTATTGACTTGTGATTAACAGACCGGCGCACTCACGTTAACGGCCGACGATCCTTAACGATTACAATTAATGGCTCGTAAAGCTATGAATGCTTTGTCCAAAATTACGCAAATCTTAGAAAAAAAAACTGTCCGATCCCAAAAATAAAACAAGCGGTCGCCGCAAGCGCAGACACGCCAGTAGAACGGTATGAATCTCCCGGAATACACCGTACTCTCTGAAAATACTCCGTGGTAGATAGATACGGCATCGGGTATATCGACGTAAACAATGACCGATTGAGACGTCAACCTAACAACACGTTAACGTCTGCTCACTTACTCAGAGCGACAAGTGACGTGGGAATCAGTGGCAAGTAGTTAAGTGGGTGTTAAAGAAAATTGTTAGTGTTCTAATATCCAGTCTTCTACTTGGTGTGATGTTTGCGGGTGGGGGAGCTGGTTTCCAAAAACAGTCGAAACCCCCTTGGGAAAATGTCAACTCTGTTGCTGAAGTGACGCCGAGTTGGTGAGTAACATATTATTAAAACTTTGTTGTCAAAAAGCAATAGTATTATCTAATTGATTTACAAATGTGTCGAGTTTTCATGATCTAGAATCTGTCTATGATAAACGAAACAAACAAGGATAATTTATTATTTCATAATAAATTATGTAAATATTTTAATATAAATATTATCCTTGTCTTATATGAACAATGAGAATAAGAAATGTAAGCGTATTATTTATCTTCGAATCAAACGATTTTATGAAAGCATTGTAGTATTGTGAATAGACAAATTCTGTGCGGATTAAACTGAATGCTAAGCCAAATGTTGTCAGTTAAATTTACACACGGGAAAATTGTTTGTTCATGTTTGTTTGATTCACAGTTTGTTCGAAATAAAATTGTGTTTCGAGTATTTGACTTTCAACAGTTTTTAAATATGAATTTCATCATAATTTAATTTTAAAAAATATAATGAAAATATGGTTCCTTATATTTGTGATATCCAAAGTAATTAAACTTTTTCTTGTGAATATTAATCCCTATTAGAGTATGCATTCCACAGCTTATTATTTTCTATCCGTTACAATCAGTGGATGCACCGGGTTCTTAAATTAAAATTGGGTTCACTTATAACGTGCACTTTACAATGGATATATCATGGATGGATATCATGTATATCATTACGGGTAATGATATGTCTAGATTTCATTTCAGTATATCAAATTAGGCACCCTAACTTGATAACGTTTATCTAAACTAAGTTGCATTTATTATAACTTAGTTAGTTAGTTTTAGTAGATGTGTTATAGAATTTTGTTAAAACTTATGGTTTGTTAATACACAAACGTTAATAGTGTTGACACCTTGGAATTAAAAATAAACTTATATAAATAAAAACAGACATCGTATTTTTTTTATCGCTACTCCCATCGAATAATAATGTAATATCTAATATAATATGTATTCATTAATATACCTAACTAATGCTACAATTTTGCTATTATCACAGTATATATTATTTATGTAACTTTCTAAAGAAATAATTCAAATTAAAATATTTTAGGAAGTTATACTTTCTTGGCGCGACGGGGAAAAATGTTGAGAGTGATATTTTACGAGGCGCGCGCACACCGACAGAAAAAAGCAACAGTCTGAAGTTAGTTGCTAAAGTTTTGTAAAAAATGCTACCAACATAGTTAAAGTGCGAACATCTACCACCTGTCTGTAGGTGACTTGAGAACCGATATAATGAGTTGTTTATTGTATTTTTATATTTTAAACAAATGTTACGTATCAGTACAGATAAATAGTGTAAATATATAAAAAATAAATATTGGTATTTTTGTTAATTCATTTATATATACGACTGTGAAAGATAGTTACGGATAATTTATAAACAAATGTATTTATTTAAAATATTAGTGAATAGTAATAGGTTATTTAAAATAGGAGTGTTTTTAATACACTGTTTTAAGTGCATTTTGAGGTTTTCTGTCGCTAAGTATATTTTATTTAAATTGTAAATTATAAAACATTATTATAAAGTATTATTTTATTATATGTATAGTACGTTATATTGTGCGAATGTAGCTGTTGTATGGTGAGTAAAGTGTGCCGAGATCTTAAATTAAAATCTTTTCATGGTTAATGAAATACTAGAAAAAAAAATACTTACATAAAAAATTACAAAACCTCAACTGTTTGCGTAGTTCTGAATAATTTGGTAATATTACCTAAAAACCAGTGTGACAATATGTCTAAAGTGATATGTTTCAATTAAACGTTACGATCTTCAAAATATATCCTATGGTATCGCAGCGCCACCCTTTTTTTCCCCGTTTTGATGGACACTTTTTCATATAGCAACACAATTCCATACAACAACTAATTTAACAGATGTCACTTACCTTCCGTAAGTGACATCTGTTAAGTTAGTTGTTGTTCTGTTAGCGCCATCTGTGACAATGTATTCTAAATTAGGTATTATTCATTTTATTACGCTTATTTTAATTTGAAACTTTAACTTTAAAACATTGAAGTAAATGTGCTAGTAAAAGTTAAAAATTTTCCTTATTGAATATGTTAAATAACAACTGTTTACTTATCATATGTATTTTTAGTGAATTTCTAAATTATATAATTGTATGGCGACATCTATTACTGATAGACAACTGTCTGCTGCAGAGCCATCTGTATCGAGGTTTCAAATAATAATAACGCTACCAAAGTTTTCTAATGCCTGCCAATTATAAGAGATGGCGTGTTCTATATTTCTATCTATAAATAATTAATTTTAAAATTAATGTATTTGAGGGTCCCATATTGGGCGCCATCTGTGGTGTACTTTTTGGGTTATATTATTTAAACGAATACGTTAGAACTAGTTTCAGTTTCGGTAATATATATGCGATAATGTGAAAATATATTACCATAATATTATGTTATATAACTGATTATAACAAATAATACTTATTTTATTGAAGTATATTCCTAAATTAACATGATATAAAAAGTAAAATAACTTATTTATAATTGTATTGTTCTTTGTGGACTGTTCTTTTGCAGGTATGATATAATTACTACAATTTCAATGCAACCAGTTTCATGTAGCTCTATTATTTACTTTTCGTTTGACGGAACTTTTTAGTTTGTTGCAAGTTACGAGGGTTTTTTGCCAGTATTTTTTTAACAAAATATGTTTATGTTATTAATGACGTCACATATATTACGGCTACTCGATTATATATAAACTCCAGTAAAGTTCGATTTACTCGCGGGATGTTTCATTTGTGAAAAATCAGTCTGACGTTGTATAAGTGCTATTATAATTAATGACGCTACCTAAAATATTACGTTATTTACTGTCCAGGCCTACTCTATATTGTAGGGGTATATTTTAAACTTCTCTATTAGGTAAAATATCATGCATGATAAACGTTTTCCGTAACAATTTCATATTTGTACAAAATTGCAACAGATGTATGCTAACGGTAGGAAGGAAATCGGAGGCACAGCTACATCACGGCCTTACCCTAGTTTTGTGTTTCATGACGTCAATGCATTTCAAAAAAATTAACCTTGAAGTGTAATACAGCTTGTAAGATATAATTATAAAAGTATAGATTTCTGCAACTTAAGTAAGGCTTTATAACTATAAATGAGATGGCCGTTTTTTTTTTTTTTTTTCGGGGAGAGATTCGCCGACCGAACCATACCCGCCGCTAGCGAGGCGACGGACGTGTGTGGGGTTCACTCGGCGCCCTATATTGACACCGAATGGGACCAACTAAAACTCCCCGGTTACCCCTTCATGCCCAGCAGAGGTGACCCGGGGTCAGCCTTGTGGCTATTACCGGTCCACCTCTAGATAAATGAGATGGCCTAATATAATAATATTAGTGACAGTCACTCTGATAATATTAGTTCTGATTAAATCTTACTTTACTGTTTGTCCAGACAAAAGAGACTTGAGAATTGCTTAAACCTTGTTTATTTTATTCAAGAATTGTAAATGCAACGCAATTGTCGTGCGGCCGCGGGTTTAAATAGGAAGGGTCCATACTTTCTCGAGGGTGCCGTAGGGGCCAGCTGAAGGACAGAATAGAAGTGGATACCATCTTTCATAGCTTCTCCAAAAAGTTGCTGATCCTTATTGAAATACATTAAGATTGATACGTAAACTCTAAATACATGAAAAAAACAGAAAATGTTTTATTGATCTGATGAGATATTATATATTTTTTTCACAGTATTTTAGTTGAGCTTATTTTTTAACCAGTTTATTTTTTTTATTTTGAAATGTATGGTATCTACAACATTGTATCGAAGCTTTTTATTTTTACATACCCTTTATGAGTGCTAATAAAGAATCTTGCCCCCAGTTATCACAGAAACATATACAGCACTCACCCCGGAATACCGTCCGGTCCCGGCCTCGAACTGTGGGCTTGCAAGTGACCCAAGGCGACCTCTAGCTCGGCTTCCGTGATGTGCGCAACTTAATACGCGGATCGTACACTACCCGGTGGAACTCAAGAGTAAACCCTCAACCAGCCGCTTTAGGAGATCCGGCTACAGGGTAGGAACTCCATGAACAGGGGGACGGTTACGTGAAATACTTCACGCGGATTACGTTTTATGCTATTTGTTTGTATATAGCTGTTTGTCCAATAAATTCTCGGAAAATCTGCAATTTTAGGTTTAGACGTTCTACATATTTTAATATTTCCAAATATAGAATTTTAATGAAAGCGGGTGGAGTTCAAAACAAGCTACACACTCAAATGTAGGGAAAACTGTAAAGAGGTAATTATAAAGCACTGTATAATTGTTTAATAAGCAGCCACAGAGTTGCTTGTGTACGCTACCTTATAATTATATAAAAGGCAATTTTCCTTGCTTTTAGTCATTTTTATTAATTTATTTGTTAAGTACTTATATAGATTTGAAGTAAACCATCGGTACATCACAATTTTTTTATTATTTTATATTTGTGTGTAAATTTAGGATATTATTTTAACTTTATAAACAATAAGAAAAGTTGTCCGAGCTTAATTATAAATAATTGGCCCAGGTTCGTGAACGGAAAATCCGTGGTAGTACGAAAAACTCCCAGAAGAAGTACATTAAGTTGCCTTTTTCAACTGGGTTTCGTAGGATGGATCAAAGCGCTGGATAAACGATTTTCTTACTCTCTCTGTGTCTTTATATCCTTGCTTTTCTCTTTTCCCCATTCTTTGTTATTCCTTGTATAACAGCATGAAATGATTTATAGATTTAAATAAAATTATTTTAAATGAAGAAACATTAAAAAAATAATTTAAAACTGTAAATAAATCTTCTCCAAAATATCCTACAAGAAATAGAAGTCTCATCAGATAATGAATAATTTTCATTTTCAAATTAGGCCAATAAAAAAAATATATTTTATTGTATTATCTGTAAAACGATATAAATATCAGTCAATTACATATATTTACTAGCCAACGGAACTGTTGTTAAAAATGTGATGACAAATCGGGAACTTTTCTTTCACTTACACTTTTTCACCATTGGGATCAAAAAGTGATTGAAGTGTATTTATTTTGTTCTGCAAAATTATTTAAAACCATTGCTTACAGTAAATTTATATGTATTTCCGAAAAGAAAAACAATCATTTACATATTGTTTTACCCAATTTTGAATTCTATGACAAACTATTTAAATGTGTATTCCAATGTACCAAATAATTAAATAGACCTGAACAAAAATCACATCGTTGTATCTCATTTCTGTACACGGTTTAAGTATATGTTGTTCCCACTCTTGTGTGAATACAATAGAAGATAACCAGTTGTCTCTTTTCCCTTCTGTCAAAACGTCACTTGACTTGTCGTTGTTGCTTGTCTGTGGCTTTTTGTGTCACTTGACTTGTAAATACAGTATAAATTGTCAACAAATATTATTTATCGTGACAAAAAAAAAAAACGTTCAGAAATATTAATTTATTGTATAATCCAACTGCGTTGTGTTGTTTGTTGTTGTCGCGATCTTTAAATACCACTCTAGTATTTTTTTCTGAATTGAATATTAATCCGAGGAATATTAACGTCTTGACAATTAATTTGGAATTTTTGGATAATGATCAGACGGTTTGGCTAGTATGAAAACATTTAAAAACATAAAAAGGACAATTGTAAGAAATTAGTCTTTACTACAGTATATTTTATTCATAATTATGTAAAACTGTTTATTATAGAGACGAAAATATTATTTACAATAGCAAAAAGAGAAAAGATGGCAGGCTTATTTTTAAAAAGTTTTTTAGAACTGAGTACTTCATTAAAATTGTGGGTAAACTATGTGTCCAAGCTGCACACGTAGTTTACCCCCGATTTTTTCAAATTAAAATTGTGATTTTAAATAAATGCGAGGGTTTACAGAGAGCGGACGTGTACCTTTGTTGATCACGAATAAAGGAATGATGGAATTTAGGACTGCTGTGAGACCAAAAATAGGATATTTTATTAATAAAAGGAACATAGGCATGCGATAGTAGGAACGCGCGCGATGCCGGTCCAGGTCATCGGAAAAAATTCACATTCACTTCAGTATCTGGAGCTCTTGTTTAGTTACCAGGATTCTGGTATCTCCTCAGGTATCCAGTGATGTTGTTTAATGCGGTCCGGGAAGTAATGAGAAATGCCCCTATGCAGCTGTTGTGAGTCTTTATATTGGTCTGTCCAGTGCCCTCCCCATAGTGGATACGTGGTGAGGAAGGACGGATGCAACGAAATGCCTAGATAAAATACATTATTTGCCACTAGCATAATCTATACGTAAACAGGCCAATTTATATCATAGCCATTATTTTGGCATATCCAGATTATATTTGATTTATGTTTAAATAGCCACTATTTTAAATTTTACGAACTGCACTGATATCTATATTCCATGTCAAATGTCGTAAATAATATCAAGAGCTAGTTTAATAAAATTAAACACTTAACTATGCAAATATACTTATAATATATGTTTGACAATTTTATCAAGAATACACTTTACCGTCCAAAATGTTGTCATCCGTTTTCGTCTTATTAGACAATTTTGCTAGGACCAAACTGTCTAAGACGCTAGAAGTCTAAAGCTACTTATGTCGGAAGTAAGCTGACTGGAACTGGTGTATACAAATATAGACTGGCATTCATAACGTGGCTTAAATAATATCATATTACTAAAACACCAATTAACGGAAGTACGTCAAGTTACAAAAAACACATTCCATTATATATTTGTTCGAAATATCACGGACATATATATTGGGAGTGTATTTGGAAATAATTGTAGTTATTTTTTAGTCGAAAACAAAGAAAACTCTAACTTTTATATGATTAATTTACCTGATTAAATTATTTTATGATCAGGTTATATTATTTTTAATATACGTACGAAGTTAACGTAACAAGCGGCGACCTTGAGGAAATATTATAGGGCCTGTATACCCTATGGACCACTGCAGACAACACTTTTAGTGTTGTTTATATTTCCCAATTCGTTAAGCAAGAAAGACTGTTGACAAACTAAAAGTTTTACAGTCAGGAATTAATTATTTCATTACAAAACGTAGCAGTTTATTTGCATATATGTAAACCACATGCAAAGGTAATAATAAACCAGGTTTTAAATGAATTTATTTAATGAGTTGTATATGATTCGTATACATGGGATATATTCAAATTCAAAAAAACGTTATTTAGACATCACGCTAGATTGAAATACGTGAAATATACAAAATTATAATAAAAAAAGCTTATTTAAATCGATATATAGTGTGTATACCTATATATAAATACATAAGGTTTACGGCACCTAACGCGGTGACAAATACTGTAATTAAATGAATTTATCAACAGCAACGCGATAATTTTTATAATGAAGCCAGTAGTAGATTCGTGACTTTTTATCTTAAAATTGTGCTGATAATTTCTTTACTGTCTTTAAATATTAATTTTATTTACACGAGTTTGTACACACAACGACATAAATTCGTTTTCATACTTTTTTTCAGCAAAATAAGAGTGAATATGATGGGTGGGGGAAAGGGGGGGGGGGTAGTAAATGTGCTGGTGACACTAACCGTATGTGGCGTGGCTGGAGCAACGTCCCCCACACAAATTTTTAATGTGTACAAATACGATCTCCTCAGTAATATCCACTTCGTGCCTAAATGACAATGTTTATTTAGTTTTCTAATACTTAAAAATATATATACGTTTTCTCAAAATACACCTAAATAAAAATATAACTGAAAATAATAATTTTAGGACAATGTAAATTTTAGAAACTTTATATTTACAATTCAACAAAAACTGTATTATTTCTACATTATTTTTATAGACAAACACACTTACAGAAGTCGAGTTGTTTTTTATTTATTATTTTATATATTTGCAAAAAGATTAAAGCTGTCGTAAAAAACAACAAAAATAAAACTGCAACAGATGTATGTAAACGGTAGGAAGGAAATCGGAGGCACTGCTACATCGGCCTTACCCTAGTTTTGTGTTTCATGACGTCAATGCTATTCTAGAAAAAAAATACTTAGAAGCTTGATATAGCATGTAAAATATAATTATAAAAGCATAAATTTGTACTCCTTAAGTAAGGCTTCATTGCAATATGTGATAACTTGAAATAAATAATATTTCTGGTGTAATTTAGAATGCCACGGAAAATTATTAGAAAATCTCGATAAACTCTACAGATGCTTTTACTTAAGCCTATTAGCTTAAGTAAAAGCAGCTCCTTTAATAACATAGATAGATGTATATTAAAAATAACGTAATAATGTTGCCTAATTATTTATATACTGTGTAAATACCCTTATAATCAAGCTTTAAGAGACTCAAGGAAAAGTTTTTGGCAAAAAATACTATCTTGCTAGTAATTAAATAACATAAATAAAGTTTATAATACACTAAAAATGGAAGTCTGATAATATGATTCGCTAAGTGACGATGTGACGGGTGAAACCGATGTTTAGAATATGTCAATACAAATATACATTTTAATGTAACATATGTATTTGTGTAAAGACTATTAATAAAAAATCATTTATAACAATAGTATTTACCACGTATTATATATTACCACCAGCTGTTATCACGATATTGGTGTTTTTATTTCTAGTAGGTCAAAACCATGATTAAAATACATACTAATATATGAAATAATTAACTTAACATTATTATTTTTATGTTATATTACTTTTGATTTTGATTTATATTTAATATTTATATAATTAAAAGCTTCTGGTTCAAATAATCTCGTAACATACTGTTTTATGATTCAGAGAAATAATTTAACTGTAATTTGATTATTTTTGCGATACAAACAATATGTATTAATTTATATTGAATATGTAAATACATTATATTAAGTTTGCTTTGTTTTCGAACATTACTGGTATAATTATTTTATGTCTTGTTTTTTATTTCAAATACTTATGTATTTATATTTTCTTTATATAATGAAAGAAAAGTAATTTGCGGCTTAGCTGCCTCATTTATTTTCTCATATCTTTTGCCTTTAGTTATTTCTGGTTAGAAAGGAAAATTATAAAAGGCATAAGATTTACGCGTAGAGGACGGTAATATTTTAAAGTGAAATTGCTTATTAGATATTGTAAGCAAAGCGATTTCATTCTATTGCTTATTATAATGTAGGTATAATTCCCTTCTTACTGTTATACTTAATATTTTCTATCGAAGTCCTTTTTTCTATAAGTTTTGTTTTTTTTCGAAATTATAATATAAAAACTAGCTGTTGCTAAACCCTATCTGGACCCTACCTGGGCCACACTTTATTTTTTAGCAACTTTAAACATTCGTAACAAAACTCACTACAACCAACGCATAGTATGTAAGCTTGTTTGTTAATCCTAATGGACTAACAGCATTTCATTTAGTTTACAATTGCGCTGTATGTTCCTAGAGATAATTTTTGTTCAGACCTACATACATAAAAATCAATATGAATTAAGGTGATAGCGGATATAGTTAGAAATATAACATAATGTGTTAAAACATAATATATAACAAACATAAAGCAATATATTAAACTTCTTTCGTTTCAGTTTCGTAGCCCACAGAACTGTCACATTTAACACCAATCTGACTAATTTAACAGCAGTTTAAAGCAATGAGTAACATCTGTAGTACGGACAGATGGAACGGTCGGTTAACAGGTAGCTGGCGAAAGTTCAATTACGGACTGTCTCGCCTCTAGTAAGCGTTGGTAGTTAATACGACAGTACAATTACGTACTTATATTCTAGTACTATGTAATCATTTACGAATGAAATTATAATTATAAACTCCCTTTTTTAAAAGAAGCAGAAAAACATCCCCGATTACATTAAGTTTCATTTTATTGTCTCCGCTAAGTTTTCTATTGTTTTAAAAGTAATATTTGTGGATTAAATCTAAAAAAAAATAGGAACACCTTAGCGATATAAAGTATAAACAAACAAAATAATCAAAATAGTATCAACCGTTAATTTGATTTCAACATCATTTTATTTATTTTAATTTAATAACAATAGTTTTTGATAAATTTATACGAAGATATATAATTCTCAATGTTATACATCAACACTGACGGTTAATAATATAAATATAAATTATATTAAGATACTATTAATACTTAAATTATTATTCAAATTTAATTACCAATTTTTAATATAACTAAAGACTTAAACATTAAAATAGGGAATTAGGGGAATTTAATAACTGACTATAAAATATCCGTCAAATATAAAATATAATCATTGAAATCAGTCAAAGTTATCGAAGATTGGTTAAGACTGAGATAACTCATACAATATAATAAGAATAAATTATTTGTTAATTAATAATGTAATAATAAAGTCGTAGGGATGTGACTACCCACTTGCCCACAAGTGAAGTGTGTGACAGCGGTTGTTCCACCCGTGCAGACAGGCAGTACCCATCTCACAGAGTGTTTAGATATCATATACAGTACCGTACAGAACCGTAACTATTCACTACAGTACCGTATAAAGTAAAGTAAAGTGTAAAGAAAATCGAGTACTTACAAATTTTTCAGTAGAAGTTCTGGTAAGCAATAAATATATTTTTACTTTTTTAGAAATCCTAATAAAACGTTCATTGAATGAAACTGAAACTGAAAATGACTGAACTAGAGCATGTTTGGCATTTTCGAGTTGGAAGGGGAATTCGTATTTTTTTTTCAAATCAGTATCTTTTTCTTTTCCGACACGTTGACTCACTTTCCGCACAGATTATCCAGTTTACAGCATTTTTCAATACATTTTCAAGAGAAAAAAACATTTTGAACTGTCTATTATCTTTTTTTATATGTAAGTTTTGTTTTTAATTCAAAGAACAGACCGAGTTTGTTTTTATACAGTCTCATCTATTATTTAGAATTATCACAAACTTCATTCTACGTGAAGATATTTGGGTTTGTAGTAGATTTTTATATTTAAGTCAGTTGTCTTTTAAAATGTTTCAGATTAGTATAACATATTTTCTGTAATGTTTTCTGTAATGGAATATTATGGTTTCTTTATTAATGTTTCGATTTATGAATTATTATTATATATTTCGTAATTTTATGTCTAATAAAAAAAAACAAATATTACATTCTAATGTCTAGATTTTTTTAATATTAATGACCAATGAACTAGGTAGTTCGCATCTTACAAACTGTCCTTAAAAATAATTTGTTTGGAGTACAATATTGATTTTTAACTCTACTATAAAAAATAATCTATTACAATTTAAGACCACTACGAGAATAAATATGTTCTTAAATTAAATATACAAAAACATGGATATTTTAGACAGCCATATACAGCCACACGGCTTGAATCGTACTTGGTTAAGTTATAGGATACTAAAATATTAGTACTTCGGGAAGCTTTTAACCAGCTCATTGCTGGTGGGGTACGACGATTGAGATGGACGTCTCTCATGAACTCATGAATGCCATGCGTCCGTACTACAGCGTGACTTGGGGAGATACGGGATGTACTGGTTAGTGCGACAAGGTTCAACAGATTTATTGTCACCTTCAGCCACGACAGTTATTTTTTATTTAATATTTTTTTTGATATAGCGAAACCGACAAAGTAGTATGAAAAGTAAAAAATTATAACTTTTAAAATTCAATAGAAGGGATTAGAAACGTTTTTATGTTATAGTAGGGCAAACGAGCGTACGAGTTCTCTGGTGATCACTGATATTTAAATTGAAAATATATAATAATCATTAAGCATTCTATATTACTAATTAAAAACAAGGGTATAAAAATATTTTTTTTCTCTTTGTATTTAGAATTGTAGCCAAATGTCATGCTATCATTTTTGCTTCTTCAGCCATTATGGCTAAAGTCGGAGAGTCAAATTTACCTTTACCTTTATCAGGCCGTCTCACTGGTACAGTGATAGTATACGGTACCGTAGACAAATTAAATGTGTCTGAATGTCGTACACAATTCAAGTGGTTACAGATTTGTTTTCGGCGGAATATACTTATCCTTTCGCTTCTGTACTGTATGTCATTTACCTCAACTTCTTCGCGGTAAAGGAAAGATAAAATCGAATTTCTACTCACATACGACTAAATTCTTGGGTCTTGCGATAACTTTACTCTACCCCGTCTGCATGATAATTGAACATCTTTCCTTAAAAAATCTTTTAGTTTATAGATTTATATATGACAAGCGAAGTATTGAACTACCTTTAAAAGTTTTGTAAAATAGACATACATTATATTGTATAAATACTTTATATCATAAGTTTAAATTGTTTATTTGCTCTATGTATGTATGTATGTATTGTACTCTGCCGACGGTCAGCACCCATCTCACTAAATGCTTAGACTTAGTAGATACTTGGTTGAGAGATTCTTAAAATATATATGTAAATTTGAAAGGTTGCCATGGTAGTGAACTGGATATATTGGGAAGAGGATTATATTCCTATTTTATTTTTGTATTTATAAACATCTTTTACGGCTTTTTTAAACGTTTATTGAATATTGAATGAAAAATTGGACGAAACGGGAAGGGGTGAGGGAGGGGTCAAACCATCCCGTCGCTCTACGGATTCGCTATCTAGCTGAAATGAATATTATAATATATTTTTATTACAGGATATTTATGGAAGTCCGACTGATTGCAACGGGGTAGTGGGCGATCGGGGTAGTGGGTGGGTGGGTGTATATTCTATTCTGTTGATGTACAAGGAAACAAAAATGCGAATATAGCGTTTGGGGGTTATAAAGGTTAAAAATGAATTTAATTTTACTAATAACACTTATGGTATTAGTAAAATTTATATTATTATTAAATTAATAAAAATTATATCCATGAATGCTGTTTAACGAAAACCGACTAATAACTACGTATAGATTAGATCTGCTGGCTAAGTAACACTATGTTATTCCATTATAGAAATAAAATAATACATTTTGTGTTGTATAAATACGCAAAAAAAAAACTTTTGAATGGAAATAGATGTCAAGACTCTCTGTTAAGCGTTTTCGAGTTAATAGAGAAACTTGTGAAAGGTTTTTTTTTTACCAAACTTTTCAAGTTTCTTTTTTTTGACTCGAAGACGTACATTCTTCGAAAATAATTTACTCAAAACAAAGACAACGTCTTGATTGGACGTAATATATTTTCTGTGATAATTAAAATACTTATTTTTTTGGAACAATAGAAGGAAAGAAAAGAGGTACTTCACAGTTTCCATTCTATATAGAGATGAAATCTAGCTTACACATTTTTCACAAAAAAGGTTAGTTTCTTTTTTAAGGATTGCAAACTTCAAACAACAGGAAGCTATTTGAATTCTAAGTATGTAACGAACACAACGATGTACGAAAAATAAACATTGCTATTTGTTTCGGTACCTGAGTTTCTGGCCAGCTCTTCTCAGCAGAACGGTATTCCGAGCTGGCAGTAGCTTACTCACGGACTATACTGACATTTTTATATTATAATAATTGACGATTCAAAAGTGCATGTAAGTGCCTACTTGAACAAAGATATTTTAATCACTCGTCGTTGTAATCCGCTGTGTACACACCGTGTCACTTTAAAAATCTTCTAAATAGTATTTACAAATCTTTTAAAATCTTCTAAATAGAGCTTGAAAGTTCTTTTTAGGAGATAATAAATTGAACTAGAAATAGAAATTGATAGTTCGACGAGTGACGAAGACCTGCAAGAGACCTCTAAAGACATCATTACATCTTCCCCCCACCACTGCCGCCACCTTCGCGTCGGGCCCAGAGAGCTGCGGCACTTAGTTCGCGCCGCGAGTCCGCCACGCTCAAAGCTCATGATTAAGAACCCCGAATGGGTTCAAAACTAGTCGGGCATATTCTGATTTAATTCAACGTGAATACAGCTGGGTAAATATATATATAATAGTCATGGTTCACGAAAGTTTAAATATAAAAAAGTATTCATATTGCTTTGATGTTATTAAGCTTATTACAAAAAAATATATATCAAAACCATAATTTAAAGGTTTTCCTTAAAAGTCTTAAAATAATCATCAATTTATATTAATTTCTTGATATATTAATACAATTTATATATTTTTTAACGACGTCTGATATACACAAAATAACAAAAATAACTTCTTTCTTAAGTTATTTTTTTTAAAAGTAATCAGTAATTTTAATTGAATAAGTTACTATTATCAAGCGTATCATAAGTAAGCGTGTCTGTAAAAAGAGTATTACAAATAGGATTTTAAACTAACAAATTAATGACTGAATGAAATATAAATGGGTATGGTAATGGCACTACACAAATTATAGTTTAGATATTAAAAAATACGTTAAGTATTGTGTTTTTGGAGTACGAGTTTATATAACTTGCAGAATATCATATTGACCCCCACATTTATTTAGAAGTGTTAGTATTATTTGGTAAGAACTGTATATTACAAAATACTTGATTAAATAGATAAATAATAATAAAAATATCATGATGATACGATAAAAATTACGATAAACTAGGAGGGTGAGACTATCTTGATAGATAATATATTGAATTAATAAAAAATTACACCCTAAGATAAAAAAATAAAAGGAATCTTACGAAGTAAACGTGGCAATATCTATGCGACAATATAAAGTGTTATACGTAAACCTCTTCTTGGATGGCGGCTAGAGTAAGACAAAAGTTCACAAGCTCCATCCCATCTCATCGGTTCTCTCGATCGTTTGCTTGAGGGAGCAATAAACTGTTGCCGTGCTCTGCGAGTACGGTCTTGTTGAACAATTACATCAATTACATTATTCATTGCGGCAACTCGAAACATAGAAACTTCTTTAGTTACATCAAAGGTTCTGGAAAGTCCGAGAACCAAAAGACGCTTCATTCTTATGTTACATGTTACATGCGTACATATTCGCGATTATTTTTAGCAAAAAAATATGTGGCTACTTAAAGGGGAGTTGAAGTCTATATAGGTACAGGTTAATGGAGTGGCAATGAGATCGTTGTTGTACAAGAATTAGGGAACGCATATCGAATGGCAAGAGTAGGCGTATATATAAATTAGCAGTTATTACTACAAATAAGATATTCGCTAAGGAATACCGTTACTTTGCAAGAATGATCCGCGAATTTATTATAATTAAAAATATACCAATTTTAACGGAGAAGATCACTGGAGTCTATTTACCACCAGAGACTCAGGAACGATTGAACACAAATTCACCAGTTCTCTACGGCAACTGTAATATTATCTTACAATTCCTACTAAAGTTATGTTAGCACATTCTCTCCTTCTTTCTTTTCTCAATTACGTCGAATATTAATTTAGCTGAGGACTATTTTTATGTATGTACACATCTATTATGTATTTTATATATTATTATGTATTTTATATATTTTATATATCTATTATGTATTGTATATTATTTTCATTCTTTAGTTCATTGCTTGATATTAATTTAATAATATATGTTAGTATTTTTTATAACTTTAGACCACCTATGTATGCGGATGAAGTTTACAATTTCCAAACAATAGAATCTGGAAGGAATCTTTTGTAGTTGAAGCCCGCCTTTTTCTATGTATTTTTAATCTTTTTTGTTACCTTTATAGGTCTGTTTATTGTGGCGTATAGTAAAGAATATAAATAGCTAAATAAATAATATAAAATCTCATGGTTATTGTTGAAGTTAGATCAGTAATTAAGCTACTTACAGACAGATACATACGTAGAGTCTTCCCATGAACAAAGCATTTGAAACTTCGTTTTAAATTGAAAGTTTAAAATGTAAAACGTATTCTGGATTATAAAAGAGTTAAGTTCTTCCATTTGATTGATTAAATAATTATCATGAAACAAATAAATAAGATTTTAATAAAATATATAAAATAAATTTCATTGAATAAAGTTGAAGTAATGAAAATAATATTTTATATTTTTAAACATTTTTTGTTCAGACATTTGTAAGAGTTTTTATGTTGGAGGCGAAGATTCTAGCGTCAATTTGCAAATTTAAAGTTGAAGGAGTATATAAAAGGAGTTGTAAACCTTTTTTTTGTATGGAGCTTAGTGTTTTATAGAAAAATATTGTTACTATAAATATGGACATAAACCACTAATGTAACAACCCATTTGTAACAACCCATTTTGTTGGTAATTTTAATATTTATAATGTACGAAATGACTCACAGTTTGAAACAGAATTAAATAAATAAGGCATTGTAAAAAAATTTGCTTTAGTGCACGAGCACCAAGGCACATTTTTTTGAGCACGAGCACATTTTTCTGAGCACGAGCTCAGAATCATCATCAAAGGCTTAAATGGTTTGCTTCCCATGCTGTTATGAGATTTTTCGTAGATCCCTGATTTTTCTGTCTTTGTTCTCATATGGAATATCTTGTATAAGACTAGTGTTTTGGTCTTTTATGCTCTTTGATATTATACAATTATTTTTTACAACGATTATCGATATTGCATGATTTAATAAAAAATATTTTTTTTCTAACATACAGTACTATTTAATCAGATTAATTATTCAATTTATATTACTGCTACAAGATCTGTCTAGATCTATATCAGTAGGTTCAACTGAGCATCAAAGCCTTGCAACCCGGTATTAATAGAAGTGGAATTGTACTGGTGTTATACATACTATTTAGACAAATTTCATCCATTTCCTATCTAGGATAGTGCTTTAGAACAGTCACGGTTATATTCGATAGCAGTAGATTAAATTCCAATATAAATAATATTAAATCGAACTGAATAAGATCGGTCGTTGAGACTATTTATTAACATTTAACTTAGGGTTCACTTCACAATAAGATATTATCAAGATATCAATTGGAAATAAATACGTTTTCTCGAACAAACCTTTGTTCGCAATTTCCTTTAAGGATATTATATTTATGTTTAAATTTTTCAATCGTGATTTATTAGAATCTAAAGTATACTTTATTCTGCAGTTCGCTTAAAATACTATGTTTTGGGTTTATAAAGAAGGGCCTACAGCCTTACCTAACAGTACGTAATAAATTTAGTTACATATATTAAATTATGAGGCGATAAACACAATACTCTTATATTTATTTTCTCGGAATAAGTAAAGTTTATTAACAGATCGACATCCTAAAAGCCAATAAAAATTTAATGTATTTCTTGTTTGTTTTTTTCAAACCCTGACTAAAATATCAGACTAAAATTCGATGCTATCCGCACTTTCGCGCGCTGATAGATCTTCTAATGGAACTTTGATTTCAACCTATTTACGTAATATTTACTGTGTTAAAAATATAATTTAGATAGTTCTCGATATTTGCTATAGTTCATCTGAAACAAAGATGAATAATCAAAGTGAAGGGTTCTTAATGGATTTAACATGACCTGTCTGTAATGTCCTGTCTGTATGAATATAAGTATATATTTTTATTACATATTACTTAATTATTGAAATTATCAAAAAAGTGATTTATTTGCTTTAATATCAAACATTTTTGATAGTTTAACCCGTAACTTTATACACGTTAGAGATATATATTCTGTGTCGAGGCACACAAAACATGACAAACCTTACGAGTCTATGATAAATGTATTTTAAGCCGCAAACTTAACTGTTGTGATAAGTTTTATGACAACTTTGTTTATGATAATCTGTTGATAAACCTTCCTTTTTCATTTATTAAATTAAATATGAGAATAAAGCGAAATTGAAGATACTTCATTCAGACATATGAAACCAATTTAAAGAGTGCGCTTGTTAAAGTGCCAACTATTATGTAGTTAGGTATTTAAGGAATCTCGATTCGAGTATGCCGCTGTACCGTTTAGATAAGACTTGTTACTTACTATTTGTACATAGTTCAATCTATTTAGTAATGATAAAATAGCATAAAATAAATAAACTGTATTTCTTAGTAATACTAGTAAAATTAATATATTAACTTAAGTCTTTTGGACCACGCTGATGTCACAATTAGAAGGTGTATTGTATTGAAGATGTTCTCTATGATTATATTGTAAAGACTCGAATAATACTATAAGATACTATACTGATATAAAACGAATGCCCTCGCTGACTTCCCTGGCTGAAGATAAATGAGAAGATAAACTCCACAAGGACTGTACACTTTCTAAAATGATTTGCACCAATGTAAAGAGTAAACTTAACTTACATAGCTTATGAAAAGAAAATAAGCTATGTAAGTTAAGTTATATATATAACTAAAATACAATAACATAAACAGGATGATAGCATGGTGGGTTCTGCACGTTTTCATAATTGGATTTGAGACCGGAGCCCAAAACAAGCAAGACTTAATTTGATTAATTAATTGCTGATATCTAATTTACTTACAATAAATGCTTCAGGAAATCTTATGAATATATCTGTGACATTGTTGAAATCAACGCGTCTAATATAAAAGTATCTGGCAGTTTGCCAACTGCAGGTAATATTTTGACTGAAATGGGTAATAAGAGGAAAACGAAAAAACAACATGTATATAAAAGAACAGGTCCTTACTCACTGACGTAACAACGGACAGACCAAACCCTTGGACCTAAATAGCAATCATTTTTCATATCTTTTCTTTACGATGTAAATGTATCCGAATTATTTTAAGTTTCACCCCTTAGTGTTTAATATTTTTTTACTATATGAAACCTTCAAATTGAGTCCAATAATTAGAATACTTGATGGTAAAGTTTTAAAAATGGCACAAACCATTTTATAATATAAAAGAAAATTTTTAATAATTAATAGGCCAGAATAAATCCAAACACGACGATCAACTCACATTTTGTTTCTTGGCATCATTGCTATGCTTGAATATCCAGTATATCTCATAACTTTACGTAAGATATCTTACATACATACCTCTACATATATACCTCTACATACATACCTCTACATATATACCTCTACATACATACCTCTACATACATACCTCTACATACATACCTCAACATACATACCTCCACATACATACCTCTACATACATACCTATACATACATACCTATACATACATACCTCTACATACATACCTCTACATTCATACCTCTACATATATACCTCTACATACATACCTCTATATACATACCTCTACATACATACCTGTATAACATACACAGACATACATACCTCTACGTACATACCTCTACATACATACCTCTACGTACATACCTGTATAACATACCTCTACATACATACCTGCAATTGACGTACTGTATACGAGTTCTATCTCAAACCCAATCAGGAAGACAATCATCGCACCTCACTGGCGTACAGATCATGCATGTCAATAAAGACGTGACTTGTGAATATCTAGTTTAGGTACTATTATCATACTCGTATATTATATGATTGTATTTATTATAATACAAATATAATTTTTTCATTATGAATAAATATCGTCCTTTAGAATTATTTTTAGCTAAAGATATGACTGACTGACTAATTGCGTGTAAAAAATATTTGTTTCCAATAGTTTTTTATCAGGCGAAAAAATACACATTTTTCTTCCATTATCTTAACAGAAAATACTTTACAGTTTCTAAATGCCAACTCCCTAAGATTCCAAGTTTACGAGATGAATATATTTAATTTATTTTAATTACAATATTTCAGATTACAGTAGATCAAAGCCAACCATTAAATAAAACTATAGATTGATCTATTTGAAGTATTACGGTATATTATTTATGTTAATTTATTCCGTGGAAGTTTTTAGCATAAATATTAAATATATACTTTATAAATAAAAACTTTTTTAAGATTAATAAACATTTATTCCGATATTAAATAACTAATTAAGCGTTATTCCGTTATGGTTGCATCATTTAGTCGGAAAGCCGTGACACAGGACAATAATCACAGGTATATTTGGGTGGCGTTATCAGAACGGGTGCGAGAGAAGGCTTTGGTGGCGTCGGGGTGGGTACAGAGGGAGGCTTTGACGGCTCCATGCGATGCAAAGGAAGTCTCCACTACATTCGCGCGTCAGCCACCGTCGCGCATCCACGTCCGCGCTCGGTACGATTACGTTACGTAACGCTATTTACTCCGACATCTGTTGAGTGCGTCGGCCACAGCTCGTGCGGCACGCTTGCTCCACCGCTGACCACCGAGCACCAGTCATGTCAAATATCGTGAACACTTTAGTCCGGCAAAACACCGCCGTGACATCCACGCACCCAAGAGGCGATACGTAAAAATGTAGTCTCGCAATCATCATCTATACTGCCAATCATCCTGCCAGATATTTTTAAGTCATAGGTTAAAGTAGTGCTTTCGCTTAAGAGGACTTTGCGATATAAAGATGACAAGACTGATGGATTTACTAAAAGCGGTTGTTAAACTTCGAGCGGGAAAAACTCGAAGGCCGCATTGCTATTCTAAAGTTTGAGCTATTGCTAAAACAAGCTTTCACTGCCGCCTCAGCCTTCCACTCTAGCGCGTTAAGTTAGTTGTTAAGAAGCCACGAGGCCTGACAGTTATTTATTTAAGTAGCAGGGACACGTGACCCTGCCAACCGCGAGGTTAGAGGCCAGCGAAGCGATAGCCATCTCCAAAATTCGCGACAACATCAGCTCGTGGGTGCTGTGGTGGCGTCAACGCCATCTTCGGATGGGCGCACCGCAGACCCCAAAACAAATTGAAGAAGATGAGTGCGTGCCTCGGGTGGCCGTAGTTGAGGAGATAAGTCAGCAGCAAGACCGCAAGCTGGAGCGGCGTCGAGCCCAAAGCGGCCCGCGGCGGCGTGGCCATGAAAATGAATTGGAGGGAGAGCGAAGACGACCGAGGCGCAAGCCTAGGCAGAGGTTCGTTACTTTTCTGTTCATTTGTGGTTCTTATTCCAATAATAGTGTACATCAAGAAAATAAATAAATATATCTAGAAAATATAAATAATAATACAAAAAAAAACATAAAAAACAACATATAGTTTATATTGACCAATTGATTGATAATAACTTGTTATCAAATAAGTTGCAATCATTTCAAACTAGGAAATTAGTTATTATGTTTAGGCATATCCTATGAACGTAACACGTATTAATTATTAGCGTATTATTATTTATAACTAGTTCTATTACACGATGATTCTAATAGTCTAAATTCCTTTGTGATCTCAATAAACTGTGCATATTTAAATATTACGGTAATAAGCGGCTCTATGCAGGATTGCGTGATTTAAATAAAGTACAGGCTAGAGCCTGCGTGTGAATAGCGGTTCTAATTCGACCGATTTAGTCCTGCGGCTGTTTTGACATTGAACGTTACTCGACCTAAAAATGAGGCAGTAAAGTTTCACCTTGGACTTGCGAAACAGAAGGACTGACGCGCCGACCTCCGGCTATCGATTTGGGGTGCTGAAGCGTGACCCACACTTCGGAGTCAAGTTTTCAACAAGTTTGGTACAAACGTTCTCGCTTAGCATTACTTATAATTCCATACTGATTAGAGCGTTCCGTAAATAGTTTCTGAAATCGTGTATTTAAACACTATTTTTTTTTGCGGCAGTTAAAATTGATCTTAAAACTTACGTAATTTTTTTATTTGCAAAATAAAACTTTCATGACATTTAGTTTAATTTTAAATAAATAGGAAAATCTTAGGTATGTAATATTATTTTTTACGCTCCGTGCAAAGCGACACTTTACAAAACTTTTTAAAGGTTCTGACAGAGCGTTAAAGCTTGGAAGAAGGATTACAAGTTACTTTATTTTTTTTTAAACAAATTCTTTGGTATTCAAAATTTAAAAATATGCCATTAGCCAACATATTTTAAATATAGCCTAGTGACTTTTAAGACATAAAATCCAAAAATCTTGTCGTATAATCGCGTTATTTATCGGTTTAATTTAAATAAAAAAATAGTAGAAAAGTAGTTATTATTGATGGTAAAGTAAACACTGTATTTATGATTCGATTCAATCAATTTGAAGTAACCATGTGCTTTGTTCGATTCCAATTTTCTTAATATTTAGAAATTGGTGGTCATTATCAATTTTGTAATAATAAATATACAAGTAAAAAGAAAAACATTTTTTTTAATAATATACATTTTAAATATTATACAAAATAGCGCTTATGCATTGATAATCTAACAGTTATTACAATCCATTGTTTTCGTCTGAATATAATTTCGTATCAAAACAAAACCTCTGAACTTTCAGTATTCGGCGAATAAAAGTGGGCCAAGTGCATTGAACCCAAAGCGTTGCTTAATAACATCTGTAGTACTATGTCTGGAACAGATGCGATGGCTTGGCTACCATGTCACATTGCGGAGTCGGGTTGTGGCGAATTGAAACAGAACTATCTGTCATTTATTATAAATCGTATACTTTAATGATAACTTTTTTATAAATAAAATAAAAAACTATATTGCGCTAAGCACATTTTACTAAATGATTAATAATCAAAATAAAATGGGATTTGTTCGTAATAAGTTATATTTTACGATCCAAATAAATATGAACGCGTCATTTTAAATAGAAATTTAAAAAGGTCTTGATTGAGGCTTCGATGTAATTCTTTTAATTTCAAAGAGAACTGTTCAAACTGTTTACTAACGAGTATAAAATTGAGGTCAATAGGTAATTGTTTACCGCTTTGCGGCTAGTAATTATTGTGTTACATTCTGTACAATGCCATTCCTCGGTACTAATTTGTGGTGGCGTTTTAAGTTCCACTTGAATAAAGGAAAAAATAATCAGTTCAGTAACAGTGAATAGGAGTTCTTTAGTTTATATAATTTAATTTAGTTTACACCAATGATTTAACTAGATACTATCTGCTGACGATTTGATATTTGTTTTATAAATGCGTTGCTGTGCTATGAATTGAATGCGACATTTACATTTTAAAAACAAAATAGACAATATCAAACAATAACCAATATTGCTCACAATTTTGATAGTTCTGTAAACATATTTTTTGTTTTGACTTATGGTAACAAAATGCTTCGACATTGGAACGTAGATTTATTAAATTGCTCGATGCCCTATATTTTTCAAATGAAAGGTATATTTCGTCGTATTTTAATAATAGACGTACGATGAAAGAAAGCTACAATATTCTTATTTTATAAAATTTCCAATGACAGTATTATATTTTAAAATCAGTGACTCAAATTATATAGTAGCTTGACTAACTATGATTATTTATTTGAACCATTCGTGTATATTTATTTACTAGGTCAATGTTAATTAATATATTTTTTACTATTTAATGTCGTTAAAAATGCCATGATTTAAGTTACTCCGTCTAAAAGGATTTTAAACTTAAGTAATGTTTACATATCCAGCAAATATCGTGAATATAATAATTTAGTATAGATTTATTATTCGTGTACATTAAATACTAAACGTGTTTGGGAATAAATGATAATGGATTCCAACAGACCGGTACTTAAAAACTGAAACAACTGCCAGCTAGAAGCTAAAGCTTTGAGCTGTAGAATATTCTCAGGCTATATGTTAAATATATACACAAAATACATTTGGGTGGTAAAAGTAACTTCTGCGATAAATCATAAGTAAAGTTTAATTCTGATAAACTGAATACTTTGTTTTATATAAATGCATATTTATATCCAGGAAAGACAAAAATATATTATTTGTACAAACGAAATGAAGATATATTATTTGTACACACTTAATTAAGCTATATTCAGTAAAAAATATTTTATAAAATGGATAGTAAATTAAATAATGTTCTAATTAAATTACTTTGCTCTTGTAAATGTTTACGTTTTAATTGATGTTTACTTATATTATAATATGTCTAAGTAACACATATTTTACAATTTATATATTTTTGGCTACAACTTCAAATAAGTTCAGTACTGCTTAATTTTAGCCATGTAAAATATCTTGAATTATAAACTTAGGAATACATTAGACTTTAAGTAAGATAAAACAAAATCAACACTTTTATAATGACTTTCGGACAACACACGGAGACTCCGTGTGTTTCTCTACGGTACATGTCAAGAAGGTTATTTGTATGAAGACAAATCCTTTAGCGACACGATATCGGTATATATATGCGACAAACGAGATTACTGCACCGCTACTCTAATGTAATATCTATGGAAGCACTTCAAGTGAAGCCCAGTCTTTCTGAACCCTTCATTACGTGTTTGTTATAAGATATCCCCTTGCAAGATTTAAATATGCGTTGTTAGATGTGCCTTAGTCAGTTGCTTCTTGACGATAATTATTGTAACCGTTATTTTAACAAACGGATAAAAGAATATTTATTTATACAACTTGTATTTTTTTACAATTTCAGCGCTTAGAAATATATTGAGAATGTTTTGCGAAAATTATAATTTTGGCCAGAGTTCAACATTCTGGGGTCCCTCAGTCATATGTTTCAAAACATAATTTACTTTCCAAAGCCAAGCGCCCAAATATAAAAAATATTTCCATGCAAGCGAAGTCACGTACTTGTAAATAGAATTATTATTATGTAACGTTTACTATGTAACTACTTTACTGCACAAAAAAATACCCATCTTATACGTTAGTTATTTTGTCCGAATGATATGAAATAAATTTATGCTCTGATTTTTTATAAGGTATACTGGCATATTTTTAAGGAAGTTTCTTGTTGATCATGATAAAATAATAAAAATAAAAAATAAAGGAGTTTATTTATTTAAAATTGTTTCTAGCATGGCATAGCATCTTTGTAGCATTTTAACTTTCATGACTTCTATCAAAGCGTATATTTTTTTTTTGATATATAAAATTATGTTTGATTTGAAATTGGTAAACATCCTATACAATAGGACAAGAGAATAAGTATTGGCCGTTACTCATTCATTCTATAATTGCCTCGAACTTAATATTCAAATCGGCTTCAATATTATAAAATGTACGACGTACATCATCCACCAGCCTTTATCCCAATTATTTGGGGATGGCGCAATACGCCTACTTGTGGGTGGGATTTTCGCGACTTTTCGGATTTTCGGATAAGTGGTGTCCACTTGTATTTTGATCGCTTAGCCGCCTCCCACTGTTATCTCGAAAAGATATTGAAAGATTATATTCAAAGTTATGACCGTAAAGCATGGAATACCTGTATTTTTACTTTAATATTAATATTTTTGGTTGCATAGTACAAATCCAATAATTATGTGGTCACCGGGCTTGTTTGGTTTGATTTTACCACTTATTTCATTCTCGTATTACGTTTATAAACTCGTAAACTATTAAGTTTATATGAAAATAAAAATAGAAATCAGGCTACAATTTTAATATTTCATTAGAAATTGTTTCGTACTCAAGCGGTAGTTAAAGCAACTCTTTTGATAGAAATTGTTGATAATTAGTAATTATATATTTTACTGTTAGTAAGTAAAATAACATTGCTTTGATAAATCATCGGATAATATCTACATTGTAATACCAACAATTGTAATCTTAAAATGAACTAGGAATACTTCTTCTCATAGAACGAAACATCAAAGTTGAAGTTCAAACACTGCAACGGAGAATAAAAAAATGGATATCATGAAAATAAAGAATCAACAAAATTAACCGTTCGAACTCTACAAACTATTTAAACTTGGGTAAACCAAGGTCGTGTTTTAATACTGACAGGTCATTAGAAGCAGTCGTCTCTTCATACGTAAATATACCAAAATTGATTGATCTTGCTCACAGGTACATATAGCTGAACCGTCTATTCACACAAACACTTTCAACAAACCTTAATTTTCTAATAAAGGAACCGAACAAATATTGGTTGGTAAAAATTTGCCTGTCACTTTTTATGGAAGCAACTCTTGTGAAGCTGTCAAAGTTATAATAGCTAACAGGTTTAGTAAACTCAAAACACAATTTTAACGACGTTTTAGCTATTTTAAAGCTGCCAGCTTTTAAAAGTGCCTTAAAAACAGATCAACATTAAATATTGGTACGATATTTTTAATGATTTGGTTGAAGTAAAAAATATGATAAAAATATGGTTATATTGATATTAAGTAATTAAACATTATTTGTACGTCAGTAAAACTATGAAGTGGGTATGTTTATTTATTATCAAATCAGTATAATATTCTGTTTTCCTTCATATGATAACTTATCTCAATCTCAAAGAGACTGCCTTCTGTAACCATGGTCTACGGCTACAGACCTAAGCTGGCTGTACCATAACGATAATATAGGATTTCCTTACAGGATTTTTGGAATTCCTCCGCAATAAAGACTTGGGATAAGTCAGCCTCAGTGTATGGAGTACGAGATAGGAATACTAATTAACTATTTATATATGAAATAGTTTCATTCTTACTTTGCAGTACAATTTAAGGAGAAACACTCTGGCGAGAAATGCTTTAATTTTTTTAATGACATTCTGTTTTCCAGACATTAAATTATATATTTGTTAAATTTTTATAAAGTTGTAATATATATTTTACAATAATGTCTAAAAATTCGTAAACTATATTTCTTTACGCATGGTAAGTCCCTAAACTATATTTTTTAATATTTCTAGCTTGATGGTCGGGGAAGTCTTGTAAACTCATAAGCCGATTACAAGAGTAAGGTACATAAGTTATGCGCTTCTTTCTAGCTACATAACAAACAGTGAAAATAATTATGTATTAGTATTAGTTACTTTAACTTCAAACTTATGTGAGTCTAAAAAGAAAATAGCACATATATTATAATTACATAATAATAACATTAAAGTGACGATTGACGATTCATGGTTTTAAAACTCTAGGGGTATCATAATAGAGAGAGAATAAAAGCTAGTTTTATACTGGTTTTAAATTAAATATATAATCGAACTGATGGAGAAGACGGAAAAGGTATATCCTCCACATTTTTTTCTTTTAGTGAATGAATATCTTAAATAGAATACATTATTGGTTATATGAACACTTATTTGCTAAAGTTAATACCGATTTTGCAAATAGCACACGCTTTAAACGCGGTGTTAATTATTTAGTAAGTTGCGGCTTCAAGTTAACACACTGGGCTGGTAGAAGTTAATTTATAATTGATATTACAAATTCTTCAATATTATAAATTACATTCTTAAATAAATATTTTTTAAATAAAATAAAACACGATTTTGATATACGTATAGTTAAAAAATATTTATTACAATTATTGTTTAATTTATCAATTTATATTTTTTAACTTATCGGACCGTTTTTTACGATTTCAAAGTAAAATATTATGTGACATTTTTAAACAGATTATTTATAAACAATGAGTCTATTCAATATTTTTAGCAGAAACAATATGGTATTTTAAAAGTTTTACACGAGAATATCCTAATAGCGCAGATATCTGGCGGAACCAGATTCTTTTAATCGAATGTCACGTAGCGCACAAACTCCCCAGGAGACGCGAATGTTCTTTATTTCCCAGATATTCACATTTAATGGTACCCCGATAGATTTTACTAAAAGAATTTGTTCGTTAAATCTCGGAATTAGAGTCCATTTTTAAAAACAAGCTGGCCCTACCAAATGTTCTCGTCTCAGCGGCGGTGATAAATGTTCGATTTCGGTCACGAATATTATAGAGTTGGCTTCACATAACTCAAGTCCCATCATTTGGGTTTTACGGATATAGTACTATAGTATATAGATTGAATCACAACCAACCGTCTCTAAACTAAACATCTCTAAACGGTTGAGGTTCATTAATGTATTATACTTATAGTTTATTATCTATAAGTCATTAAACAATTTTTAGGTTTAACAAATATAAAAATAAAAATGTCTACATCGTGAAAAATAATTTATTTCATTAAATAATATTTGCATTGCGAACTATTTTAAGTGTAATGCAGGTCGTGGCCTAGATATTTTGTATAAAAGTATAGTCAAGCGTCAAAGTTTGAAGGAGTCACAAAACAAAATGGCATTTATTAAAAAAAAGAAGACAAACAAAATCCGAATTACTTTTATCTATAATATTTTGGATTCAATGAAATATTTTATGCGGCACCGAAAAACAGTGTAGCCTGATTTGGCCGTTGTTTTTGCATTCCATAGATTACTTACGTTCGAATAGATAGAAAAATATTTATACCAAGATGGTCACAGTAAATTAACTTCAAATATATAGACAAATAATATTTTCTTTTGTTTAAGTATTTGAGAACTAAATTAAGAGGTATGACTTAATGATACCAAATCATGATTGCTTGTTGAATTAGACAATAAATTCTTAAGGGTAATGAGAATTGATAAAAGGTATCGTGCTGAAATATGTAAAGACCTACCAGATTATAAATAACATTCCATTAGCTGTGAAAAGTTTTATAACACTGAGCAAATTAGAAGTCAGTTATCTCATACACTACTAAAGTATATAATTTTAAATGTTACCTTTTAAAAGTTACCTTAACAGTTTACGTTGCTCACAGTATGGCTGATATATGGCAAATCTTATATCAAATTTTAATAATTATAGAGTGGAAAATAATCTGATACAGCGATTCGAACCCGCGACCTCTGGGAAACTAAACTTCTAGTATTATATTTCGTAGTAGTTTCAATAGACTCAAAACCACTCAGATAACAATGCTTATTCCTGAGAGGATGAGACTGTCGGAAAGATTCCAAGTGACATCCCAATAAACTAGTTCCAAGCAAAATTAACTTACTTCAGGGTTAGAATATTCAATGACATATTTAGGTGAGTAATGGAGACAGAAGCTGTGATAAGTTATAGCATTAAACAAAATGTGAGAGAATTCAACAACCAAATATACTTTTTTGCAAAGCAATCCAAAGTCATTTAAACTAAATAAAAGCTATTTGTAATCTAACAATCGTTTATATAATGAGTCATGAATTTTGTTTGAAAAAAATATCGTATTGCTTTTATTCAATTTAGTATTAGTTAGTAGTTTATTTGTAATTAAATTAAGCGTTTAATAATTTTTTTTAATAAGGCAATTTACACTAAACGGTTTAGCGTAAAACATACACATAGCTCCATTAGACCAAGAGTCCAAAAGAACTGCTGTCCAATACAACATAGATACTGATATTTTGAATAAATTTGTACATCGCCAATACATTCTGGGTAAAACACAACTATAACTATAAGCTCGAAGATCATTTCGGCTACGTTATTGCAGAGGGACGTCAACCCGCCTATTCGTTTCTATTCTATAAGACAAATATGCTTCCAACTTTATATATTTTGTAAGTAGATACGTAGACGTGCATCTTTACAAGAAATATGCATCACTTGACAATTTATTGAAGTAAAGTAACATTATAATATAATATATCCATGTAATATGGATGAAAAAAAGAAAAATTAATATTAGACTAGATATCCATTCCACACTTTCAGCACAAAATATTGAAAAGATTAATAATTTACAGATAAAAAAATATTATAATTTAATATCAATTAAATTGTATAATAAAAATATAGTATATAATACAAACGTAATTAATTACATTCAGTGGTTATTTAGAAATCAGTAGTATAACATAGTATTCAACTTAAAATGACAATATAGTGAAACATCATACGAGGTGTTTTTTATCGACAAAATAGTTTAAAAAAACACATGTGTAGTTTAACCTACAAAAATTAAACTTCACGAACATTATAATTGAATTTTTATGTATATATGCAGCTCACAAATATATATGTATAACATGATGTTAAAAGTCTGTAATAAATAAATAATAAGTTATTTTGATTGATTGATGAGCCCTAAACCATGTTTTTTAATGATCGATTCATAAATTTCTCATAAAGTATTTTCGAATAGTGAAATAAGCAAATACTCGTAATTTAAGCAAATATGAAGCTTGCAATGCAAAATTGATTTCTGAGGCACTCTCGAGTATGATAAAGACGAGAGATATTTGTTCGCTCAGCGCTAAACCCATCACTATCCTAAGTGCCATCAACCGAATGAAATCAAGATTTTTGTTAGAACATAAAATATTTGACGTATTTTATAAACGTTGGATTTAATTTTGCTCCTCCTCTTAAATTATTACTAGTTGTTTTGAAAATATAGAAATGGGTTTTAGCCTTAAAAATATATTTGGCTTATATTTGTTTTAGAATGTCACTTTTATTATACATGGCACACTAAAAGTTTTGCACTTCTGGCTTTTTTGAATTTCGAATATTATATTTTTTGAACCATTTAACCTTTTTAATATTAAAAAATAATTGGCGGGCAAAAATTTGTCCATTATTTTTTATCACACATTACATTTCTCCTTACGCAAAGAAAATGTGATTAAGTCAATAAGATTTTAGAGCTATGATTTTTTATGATTTTAAAAGTTTCCGTCTCCGCAAGACTGCAACGCTCGTTTTCAAAATAATTTTGGGAGAAAAACACCTTGTTTGAGCACCGTGAGGCAATGGTTTGCTGAATTTAAGAGAGGTCGGGTTTCTTTAAATGACGAATTTATGAAGGGCGGCCTTCAATCCATCAACGAAAATAATGTGGTTACTGTTAAATGGCTAGTTGAAGAAAACCCTCAAGTCACCTATGAGATAATTAGAGTGCTATTGTGGATTAGTATAAGCCAAATTCGGAAAATTTTAGAATTAAAAGTTTTGAAACTTTTCTTGTCGCTGGATCCCTTATGAACTGACGGCGGAGCATAAGTGGGCTCGCCTGGAACGGTGCTCACAGATGTTACTGAAGTACGACCATTCAAACGCTATTTATGACATTGTCATAGGTGACAAAACGTGAATTTATTGTTTTGAACCCGAAAAAAAGGAGCAATCTTGTGAATGGGTTTTCGAAAATTAAAACAGGCCAAGAAAAGTGATTAAAAAAATAAACGCATTTTTTTTTCGGCTACGGGCCCCAGCTGCAAAAATCCACTTGTAGATCAATAGTGTTAATGCCGAGTGGTGTTCTACTATTTATTTAACCAGGGTGTTGGAAAAAGTTTGCGAAAGACGACCAAGAAGCCATATTCTCCTACATCATGACAACGCTTTTTTTGCACACGGCTAACAAAACAAAAGTCATCTTTAGCTAAAAACTAGAACTCGTCACCTATCCTATAGCAAGCACCCTGTGATTTCTTGATTTTCTCTAAAATCAAAGATTTGATGAGAGGTATCATTTTTACAACACCAAAAATTCTTCAGATCTGTGGTCTTCGTGTTTTAAAAAATGGTTCCATCGAATGAAACAATTTTAAAATGTAAAGGAGAGTATTTTGAAAAACAAAAAATATAATATTTAAGTTATAACGTGTTTTTTTTAAGTTACGCAAATTTTCAGCGTACAAAATCCTAAAAAAAAATATTTGTCATAAAAATAAAGGCATATGATAATTTTTCAAGCTTTTTTCCAACACACAGCACAGTTTTAATTCGTTTAATAGATTAACTTAATAAAAGAATTACGGAGTTGCTGTCTCCACTTTTTATCCTAAAGAAAAGTTTTCTTTAGCATCGGAACTAGTATTGCAACCGATTTAAATATCGAATAAAGGTTTTTATTATGTCTTAGCTGTTCTTCAGAAGTAAATAATATTATATAATAGTTATTTAAAATTTATTGAAGGAATATATTATATATTTCTTTAAAATTTAATTAAATGTTATCAGAATTATTTCTAAAGTAAATGGAGTATATAGGATTTGATTTTTAATTTTATAACACAGGTTATAAAATTGAATAAGACGTTACTAAATGAATATAAGTTAAAGATATGGTTTAGAAGACTATTATTTACTGCGATAATAATGGTTATACGACTGAGCCAAGTAAGTCGTGATACTGTATGGCCATGCCAGTACAGCTACTACCAACATAATATATCCGTGCAATATTCTAAAAACCAACAATCATTGATTGAATGCAAGCTCAATGCTCATATTATGATTTTCTCTGTTCAATCGTGATCAGGTCTGTGCATGCATAATGCATTTTATTTTGCTCTTCATGTTTCCGGACATGTGAATTGAAAAATATAAACATCGTTGAGAACATTAGCAATTACATATCTGATAATTTGCTGAATTAAATGATTCATTTATATAGAAAAAAAGATTTAAAGTCTTTCTTATTGACCAATTCAAATCAATATTAATTATCTAAAAGATAAATAATTCAACGCATATAATTAAGATTCATAAGCAGATTATAATTAAAACGTTAATATAATTATCAAATAAATTATATGATATATTTTTTCCAATCTAGAGTACGGTTATATTTTTTTACCTGTGTGATTCGTTTTGTGAGTATTTCCCTGGTGACAGCGACAGCAAATAAACTTTACATGTAAAATTTTTTAGGAAAATTACTTTTCTACGTGACTGGCTAGGGTATTTCATTTTCACAATTACCGAGGTCTTACTATAATTAATAAGCTTATGTTTCAATTTTATTTACCAATACATGTATCATTAAATAATATGACAAGGTATTTTTAAAACAAAAAAATAGGATTCAATAAAAGTAAAGTAGCAAGCCATTGTTAATCAATAGGTAGTATGAAGCGAATAATATAGAACGTAATTTAAAAGACAATATAAAATCACGTATACAACAAATATATCGTATAGAAGTAAATTTAATTGTAAACTTAATAACTATGGACTCGCATCCATGACCGCCGGCCGTCTGTCTGTTTATAAACAAGTCGCTCCCTTGGTCGAAAAAAGAAAGGAAAAAGGACGGACGACATTATATTAAGAGTACTTAGAGTTTAAATAGTTCTGAATGAATTGGAATACCGCTCAGTATAGTTTCCAAACAAACCATCAATGAATTAAATTTACTAAAAATAGGGATTGTTACTGGATAAAAAATACACGAAAACAATGTTCTTAGTTACTTCTTTATATTTACTTCTTTATATTTATAATTTATATTTTAAAGTATTGAATACCTTCAAGCTAATCTCACACACTCGCAAAAGCATGAGATATCGTTACATCCTCGACGAAATATTTCTCGAGGGCTACAAAATATCAAACCCTATTAAGCTTCGAGTCACTAGCCCCAAATATTGTCAGACAAACAATGTCTGACGCGGGAATTTCAGGCCGTCATGCTGATAGACGAATTTCGGTACATCAATGTAATAAACTCTAAGACTATTCACAGAACCCAACTAGCTACTTGTTTTTTTTTAAGGATTATAAATAATACAATTTTATAAAAGGTTTTTGTAAGATTAATAAACAAATTATTCCTAAATTAATAGAAAGAAAATATTGTGAATATATAAATAAATTATACATACATAAATATAGAAATCAGTTATAACTAATATGTCTTCTTACATTTTTTATACAAATAAATTAATATAATCCAATTCTTTGCCACCATTGTTTATCGACATATATTCGTTTTTTTTATAGCAATTGTACACATTAAAATTATTAGGGAAATGTGTAACTATAATTATATTTCATTCCATATACTAAAAAACTTAACTTGACACTGAAAATTCAGTAAATATTTTAAATACCTTAACGACAATATTTTAACTATACTAATTTATTTGAAAATATATTCCAGCAATTAAGTCTTTAATAGTCTAAAGTTGTAATCAGAACTGGGTCACAACGATTAAAAATCAATATTTTTCTAATATATATATATATATATATATATATATATATATATATATATATACATATGTTATCTTGCTGATCTGATAATAAATAAAAAAAACCCAAACAGGTCTACGAGTACGTGCAGAAGAGCAACATGTTAAAAGATAAACTGTAAATAAACTGTAACAATAAATGTTCACATATGAGAATATCCGAGAATCTAAACGTATGAAAAAAAATGCAATGCAAATGCAATTTCTGCTTTATGAAATATTAATTTGAACAGGATCCACTGGTGATCTATTCTAATTAGTCAGAGAGCGTAGACAAACGGCATTGACGCTAGTCGAATAGAATGATAAATGTATGGATTTGACATAAGACAACGCTGTACTATCGTTTACGTTCATATGTTTAAATAGAATTCATAACGAGCGCTTGGCATTTGGCTTAAGGCTCTGTAGCTATTAAGGTTTGGTTGCTCAGTTTCGTTTGCAGTAGATACACAACGTGATGTATCATTTAATATCAACATATGATAAGATATGATATGATAATTTAATATGATGTTATGTGGTGTGTTGTGATTTGATGTAATGTGATACGATACGATGTCGTGTGATATGATTTATATATTGTTACAGTTGTATTAAATGTTAATATAGAGATAAAACTTTAAGCTCCGTCTCATTTTGTAGTATATATGGCTATTATTATTAACAGTAACAGAAATCTGATAATAGTTTTGCTGAACATAAGTTTGTCGTGTGTTTAAAATAGCGATAGGCAAATGACAGTCAGTGTACAAAAACGCGATCGAATAAAAATTAGGTTAATATCTTACAAGGCCTTGAAGCTTATTCAAGGAACTATAGCATTGTCGTAGTTGCTGCTGTCACATCGCGTAACAGGTCAGATACTATATAAATGGAAATAATAAAGAAAAAAAAGTAGAGTATTTCAAATAAGTTTCCTATAATTGAAAAGATTTGTCCTGTTATTAGATTACTTAAGCGTCTTCAACAAAAGGTGAAAGTTTGTATATCGGTAATGTAATATAGTCAAAGATTGTGTTCTCATTGGGGCAGTTTTTTCACGCAACTGATGTGCGACCAAGATCTACTATTTGTCTAATTTTTGTTACAAACAGTATTTTTTTTAATGTATTAAAGTTAGTACAGACACTATAGCTCATTTGAACAAAGTTTCAAAACTCTATTGCCCTGTCCAATTTCGGAGGGTCGTTGATGGATTCAAGTTGATAAATTTTCAATTTTAATTATATTTATTTTAAATCTAATTTATTAGTTTTATTCACATCTATTTAAAAATTAATTTTGATTAAAAAAAAATCTTAACTTGTTTTGTTAGTACAGCTCAATACTAAATACGGAATCATGTAAACTATCTTTGTTCGTTATCCATAAATTATGAATCGTGTACAAACATTGGCATTGGAATCAAATTTCAAATTTGATTCCCATTCATTATTAACACAAGTTTCTTTAATAAAGAAATTAATTGACCTTACTATTTGAACATCAAATAAAAACACTTTATCAACATTGGCTTCATTTCTATCAAAAATAAAACAAATGTGTCTTTGTATCAAGAGCATTAAATAATAGTCTCGAAATAACTTTAGAATACTGCCAGCTCGCCAATCAACTTTTATTTATTTAGGACTTTTGTATGGAGCAGGGTATTAATACACTCTGCATTTGGGCAACATTTAGTCTGGCACTTTTAGTTTACACCTTTACCTGCTTTATCATAATAAAATATGCACCAATATAGGTTTATTACTTCAAGTGGCAAATCAATTAATCTCAATATTCCCATTTCATAAGATATTTCATTTTAAAGTGTGCCTAATATATAAATTACAGAACAAAATATTTCATTTTTACATTAAAATTACTCGTTTTATTATTCGTGATTCAAACGCTTCCATGCCGGTGGGGCTCGTGACGGCACACCATCACTGCAAGGTCAAATATGGCCGCATGCGAAACTGTGTTTATGTTACAGTTACATTATAAAGTTCAGACGATTTATACATGTTCTAGTTTGAGAGTTACAGTATATTTAAAATTATTTACAAGCATGAAATAATGCTACCATGCAGCATATGGCTAATTTGCTCTATTCACGATATTCACGATGACACGATATTTAATAAATAGGTTAAATTTTAAAATTAAGTGTTAAATATCATTTATGATTCTGTTTCTGTAAAACAACTTAGTATAATTTTGTACGAAAATATGGTGATTAGAAAAAACATTGTCACTTTATATAAATAACTGTTTTTTTTTTAATATTTATTATATACAATAATTAAAAGTACTACAATATTAAATGTGACTGGAATATATGAAGATATTTAAATATAAACAAAGTTGGTCCGTTTATCATCGGCGTTAATTTAAAATATGTTTCATCTCAGTAATAAAATTAAATGATATTAATGAATATTTAAGGGAACCACGGAATAAACTTAAAATATATATATTTACTTTTCAATTCTCAATTTTTATTATATTCAATATTGAGTAATAAATAACATAATATGTACTATAATAATATTTTAAGTCGTACTCGCCAAGTTATTTCGTAGTACCTTTTAGGATACGTAGAGGATTCGAAGCAAAGCACGTAGCTAAGTGATTAATGTAGTCAGTGGTCGAAGAGAGAAGTCGTAGAGAGAAGCTATCACTGTAGTAGCACGTAGAACAGAGCAGCGTTCAGCAGGGTGTTGTTTTATTTTGGTAATATATTTTATTAACAAATTATATGGATCGAAAAGTAAAATTTAGATTTTATAATCAAAGTTGTTTTAGAACTTGCCAATTTGACAATTTGCCTGTAGGTCAGAGTTCAGCCCATAAATTATCCAGTATACCCTATCATATATCCCTACCAATTATATTTTTAGAAATATTAGAATATTGTTTAAATATTTTGTTTTCTGTTTTATCCCATATCGTCCGTTATGTTATTTAATAAATAAAATTATTAATATGTCCCGATTTTATTGTATTGAAAATATTATAGTTATATTATTTTTTTATAATATAGGTGACAGTATATCACACTCGAACTTCAAATATTAGTAAAGATAGACATTACAAATTCATTCGACGTTTTAATACCTACTACAACATTAATATGATACAGTAAGGTATGTATGTAAAATAGGTTAGATTTAAATAAAAAAACCATGAGTTTTAGGTTAATGCATTTGGGAATAGTCCATACCTATAAAAAAATACTATATTGTTAATAAATTATATGGAAAGCGTGACCGTCTTCAGATTATTTCATGTTATTTTTTTCTTATAAGATAACATTAAACAACATTTTAACTTCTAACAAACGTTAAACGTTGTTCATATTTAAAACATTTTTTAATATTTATAATACAAAAAATTACCAATACTCACTTCTACTGAAGGACAGAAAAATACTGTTGGGTTATATTTTTACATTTATATATTGGGACACGGTTTCAAAAAAAAAGGTGCATTTGTTATTATTATTTTGAATTAATTAATATTTATTAAGTTCTTAATTTCTAATTAAGCAACACCGTATCTAAAAGTCCTGTGTTGTCCAAATTCAGAATATACAAAACGCATACGTATCTAAAACTCAATAAAAAGCAACATGGTGTTATTAAAAATATTTGTTGATCTCGTTTACCTTTTTATTAAATCAATCAACTAACTAACATCTAAATCTCTTCCAGGATTTCAATAAAAAGGTATTTTCTATTACAATCAATAACCATTAAATAAGAAACAAATAAGCAAGTACTCTAAAATCTATACCTTCAGACAGACAGAGGTCTCCAAAGTCAACATAAGGGCATGTTACGCAACGTCCTACGTAATACAAATATCTGTTTCGGCCGAGACTCGAGGCTCTTTAAATATAACTGGTTGCTTGAACATCGCTAACATTCAGTGATAAAATATTTAAGTAATGAAGTATACCAATATTTTTTTGTATTGTTGAAACATACCATACCTAAATAAGATAAATAAAGCTGAAGGTCGTTGTCAGCTACAGATTTATTTTTTCTGGAACTTAATGTATTCATGACATTTAAGATATTACTTGTGAAAGACTATTTCTGTTTCTGGGGCCTTAAGATTATTGAATAAACATATCATTTAATCCTTCTTCTTAACATAGATTAATCTTAATAAAATTAACATAGATAATCTTAACCCAAAATACTATAATTATAAAATAAATGACACTTAAATCTTACTTCATTTAAGCTTATTATATACATTGTATGAAAAAACGTACAGACAAGAATTGTAAACTATATAATTTGTATAAAATGTTTAGACACTACAATTATATAGAGTCCGCCTCTTGCTGCACAGTTCCTAAGCGGATTGCGTCAAAGAAAATAATTTGACAAAAATCTTAATGGACACTTTTTAAAAGATCCCTAAAATTCGACGGTACGGTATTAGTATTTAAGTGGTTCGTCTCAGTCCATCTCCTTAGGAAATAATGGACCGTGAAAACTACTTAGAATCTCAATTTCAAACTAGTACTCTCATTGCATCTTAAAAACTTAATTTAAGTATATTATAAATAAAAAACACTTTTTGTACTTGGTGACAATTGTTTTTATAATTCCATCATTCTCGATCGCTACAAGTGATCCTGTGATTTCTACACGATTTGACCGACTTACCATTCATAAAAATGAATTTGTTTCCTATTGATAATTCATAACTATTCTATATGTATGTATCCTTATATTCAAGGTTGTAATGAATACTATTATTTTTCTCCTTGATGCCTGTTATTTTTTAGTTAGACTAAGTTGACGCTTGATTACATCCCACGTGATGGGATATGAAAATGTAGTCTTATCAAGTCAGTAAAAGCCTATTCACTCTTGCCTTCAAGATACCCACATAAATACCGAGCAAGCTGCTCCACTCCTTCGCTTTCCGATTTAAATAAGATGAAGCATAGCCCTTCGTTTGGACATGGCGTGTCTTTTACAATAGAATGGTTGGTCGCCGTGCGTCGGAACGTCCGGTGATAGGAAAGGCATGGAATAAGGTCATGTAATGCCTTCGCCCACTCACCAAAATCAATCCTATAGAATACTTAGATGCTCGCAACTCTACGACTGAGTTCGAGACAATGAAGATTGGCTTCCACCAGCTCAGGCTCGCTTATTGCTAATTAGCCTCTTTGCTCGCCTTAAATTGAGTCCAAAGCTGCAAGATTACATTTCGCGGCACTCCTCAGATGACCGGATATGTGCTTTATATAATGTTAGCAGTTATCCCGGTGTGAAGTTGCTCTTGCTCTAGACTCAATGAGCCGAACAAAGTTGAGATTCGAGGAAATTTCTGTTCCTAGCAACTGAAGTCAGCCTGCGTCTGCGTCTGCATTTTGGTGGCGTTAAATGTAACAAGATTTGACTTGCCCCATACAGAGACTACCACTAGCTTGTCATTCAAACGCTTCACCATGTCTTCTCTTTCAGCCTGTACTTGATCTCTACTGGCCCGAGTAGTCGGCAGATATTTTTCTACAAATACACGTTCCATAATCTTGCAGATTATGGAGGTGACTGAATTCGGTCTGTAATTGGATTTGACTGTTGTTGGATTCAATTGGTTAGGATCGGCACGGCTACCTTTTTTGAGCACTGACTGCACGTTAGCAAGCTTCCAGGATTTCGGCACTATTTCAGTCTTGAAAGAGAGGCGATACAGACGTGTTAATATAGGAGACCACTCAGCGGTGCATGTTCTGAGCAGAATGACTGGCACACCATCAGGACCACTGGCTTTAATCACATCTAGACGACACAATGCTCTCCGTACCTCTTTGTTAGTGATGCGGATTTCAGGCATCGAAATCCCGTAGTGAGGAAGATGTGCTGGTGTAGCGATACCAGTGTCTAGATGCAAATTACTAGTGAAAAGAGAAGCAAACAAATTCGTTTTCTCTTTCGCTCCATAAGCCAAAGATCCATCTGGCTTCAGCAGAAAGGCAGTGGCAGTGAGGTTCGGCAGCAATTTGATTCAATCGCTTTGTCAAGGGACCAAAAAGCTGCCTGATGGCTGGACTGAAAGCTTTTGGCCAATCTAAACGATATAACCGAGATGAGCCCTACGTAATGCCTTTTTATAGGACTTATCAGCTTGGTTAAAGACTCTATTCTTGAAACTTATAGCCGGAACATTGCGGTTTCGAGCATCGATTATTAAAACTGAAATGCCGGAAGTTTTTGCTTTTCTGAAATACAAGACTACTGACTTTAATTTCCACATTTGCTTAACACCGTGGGGATCTAAATCTGGCTGTGAGGTACAATAGGAGTGTGGAGGAGTGCAACCGCTGAGTAAAATTACTATACTTTTTTTTTCTTAGTCACTAGTGCCAAAGAAGATCATCTCAAAATCTGATCCCTATCGGTGGATGGTGCTATAAATTAATAATTATTGTTAACGAATTTAGCAATAATTATTAGATAGAGTAGACTGACTTAAATAAAAACATCGTCTTTATTTTATTCAACATTATATGCACTATTAACAAACTAAAACTATTTAAGGGTCCATCAAAATCATGGCCCTAAATTAAATCAATTTAATGTGTAAAGGATATTTGTTGTTATTAAGCAGTTCTTTGAAAATAATATAATAATTGGAAAATATAGAAAGATAGACTGTACTGTGTTCTTATCTACATGTATTCCAATAAACGTACTATTAATATTAAATAGTACATACTAAAGTATTAACTACGGTATTACATTATTATGTTCCAAATGTAACGTAGTAGGTTTAACAGCCTTTGTTCTGCCCTGAGAATTGATAAAAGTACTGGGATCAAATCGATTCTGCCTTTTAGGAGCAGTGCGATGACATTGAGTTCGTATGTTGGACAGAAAAATATATATAAAATTGAAGACACACTTACTTTTTAAGTTCAAAAGATATGAAGTTTTACTTTCTTTAATCTGTAATTTTATATACAAATAAATCTATATTTGTAAATATTGTAAAATATTACTAAAATAATTAATGAGTTTTTATAATATTAAAAAAACAAAGGCTCTCTTAAAACCATATTTCTTTATTTTCTCTTATATTTGTAGCTTTTGTAGCTAAAACGCAATGTTACGTAAATAATATTATATACCTCTAAGAGACGAACTCTTGGATGGAAGAGTAAAAAATGTATCAGAGCATTTTCATTATACAGAGAGATGGCAGGTTAGACATTAAAGATTGAAGGCACTTTTATCGGTCTACATTGTAGGATAGACATCCCGCAAAATTCTGTTATTATATTTTCATCCTTCTTCCTTTGATGTTTAACTCGATTTTGGAATGTCAGCATATTGCTAGCAAAAAAGTGGGTGATGCTGAAGTGAAAAGTGTCTGAGCTTATATCATTAAGTTTGATCTTATCAAATTAGAAGCGACCCCAGCCAGGCTTCGCGGGCAACCAATTAGTTTACAGCTACGAGTGCCAAGCTAAGTGCATACTGCCATTTATAAATTTAAAAGTCAAGAAATAGCCGTGACCAATTATTGTTTACGGATAAATAGATTTTATTATAAATTATAAAAAGTTTTTTTTTAATATACTTTTCCCTCAATAATGTGTGTATTGGTGAATGAGTAAACCAATCTAGGTAGATATTTTAATTGTAGACACACTTACAGCTCAGACTAAAAAAAGCTCTTAACGACCAATAAAATTGAAGAACATTTAGTAATTTAGATAAAATATAAAAAATATTACTAATTAGACCGTTGATAATGATGAAGTCATTAGTAGAGCTGCTCTAATGAGCTTATCCGGAGTTTTTTTAATATTGTGCTATAAATAACATTTACTACACATTACACAACTTATTAAGAAAACATATTGTCACCATTGTATTATACTTTGACCGCGGCTTTGTTCACATTTATCTGATATGAAAAGTACAAAACTATTACTGACTGTCGAACAAATCCAACAGTTAAATCCGTTTCACCGATGATAAAAGCAGAAAAAATATACATGCATACTTTCCCATTCATAAAATTTGTTTGAACTTTAATATAGGTTAGTATTTCTTGATATTATGTACATGAATTAATTATTCTGTTTTGATTTCTTATCGCTGATAATAAAACTTTAAAATAAAAATAATTCGAAATTCTAATTGATATCATTATCATAATTTGAATAAAAAAATACATTTTCAAAACTTAAATCACAATATAAATAAGCAAAGTATAAAAAACAATGAATGATAGACCCATATAGCTCACCGTCATATCAAATAGCGTAAAAGTCTCAAATGCGGATTTAACCGGGCAAAGAGACCTCAGTTCCGTGGCTCGTGAAATTTACAAGTATGTAATATTAAAGCCCGCAGGCTGCTTGCCAGCTGCGTTGAAGCGGCACAGCAAATACGAGTCAAGTGCATAACGCTACTGACTGTTTGATGACCGTCTATATAAAATGTATCTTGGGTTAATAACACGCTATTTAGTTATTACAGTAAACTATAAACAAGAAGAATATTTACTTCTAGATAACTGTATCATTATACTAAATATTGAGTAGCCAAAAATAATAAATTATTAACATTAATGTAAGCGTAAAAGTCACGTAGATATATAATAATATAATATATTAGATTTCAACCGTATCTTCGCTCCCCGAATTTAAGAGACCTTCCTCGAATAAGAAATAGTTCATTATTTCCCAGCCGTCAAATCATCTCTGTGCAAATATTCATTTTGAGTATTACCATAACGTACTAGAAAGGATGTATCATTAATTTATAAGTATTCATTATATACGGAATCCTAACCCCAGCTAACCTAGCTGACGTACGCTAGCAGGGTTTTAACGGAGAAAATGCAATATTAGATTACCAATATTGGTTAGCACTGCGTAATAGCATTAATTGGTAATCAGTGGCATACGCTTAGATGATAGCTGTTCAACTTTGAATCGATTTTTTGTAGCAAAATGAAAGTCTTTTATTTTTGCAATATTTTTACAAGCGAGAATTTAAACTGTGCAAGAGTTTGTATGTAGGAGATTAAATGTCATTATTGAGTTCATTTCGTACTTTTAAAATATATTATTACATATTCAATCTTCACGAACTCTTTACATCTTCAACTGGTTGTGGCAAATACGACTTTAATATTATTTTGTTTTGAATCTATTTTTGCTACAAAAATAGACTGATAGCCTTACATTCGAAACAAAAGATAATAGATAATAGATAATAGATAATAGATAATAGATAATAGATAATAGATAATAGATAATAGATAATAGATAATAGATAATAGGGGTCCATCCAAATTTTAAATACATGCGGCTGTGCATTATAATTCACCACACACAAAGAAATCTAATGTTACACTAGTATCTAAAGAATTTCAATTATATGATGATTCGACATTGACTAAGTATTGTGGTTATATAAAAAAAGTACATATTATACACCAGCGATAGCGATGCGATGTAATAATCGTTATTTAAAACAGAAATATCACAATACCAATATAATAATTATTAAATTATTTTTCAATTATTACATAAGACCGGAAATAGAGACAAATAGTTAAGAAATATTAAAAATAAAGTCCTTAATTTGCCCTCACAAACTTTATTTACAGTAAATTATTAACTTTGCAAAAATGTAAGAATATTGAAGCATAGGAATATACCTGTGTGATGTTAGTAAATCACCATTTATATAATATACAAGTGTAAGTGTGATGTTTTATGTGTTTGTGTATGAGATTGTGTGTGTGTGAACCTGCACACGTAAATCAATTTCAATCCCTTTATAATCATTTATTAGAACATATTTCTGAAAATCGACATTGCCGAGTTTTGTAGTCTTGTCTTTTCTTAATAACTTATTATAAAGGGGGCATTGAGGTCATAATTTATTTTTCTAAATTGGCTAATTTATCTAAGCAGTAAAATTCTATTAATCCTCTTTTTATCGTCTGATATCGTAGGAATAGTAGAACTAGTTGAATTTTTAGCTTGCTTATGAATAAAACCGTACAGGATTTTACTATAAGGTAGGTTACTATAAGGTGGGTTACTATAAGGTAGGTTGCTATAAGGTAGGTTACTATAAGCTAGATTACTATAAGGTAGGTTATTATAAGGTAGGTTACTATAAGGTAGGTTACTATAAGGTAGGTTACTATAAGGTAGGTTGCTATAAGGTAGGTTACTATAAGGTAGATTACTATAAGGTAGGTTATTATAAGGTAGGTTACTATAAGGTAGGTTACTATAAGGTAGATTACTATAAGGTAGGTTATTATAAGGTAGGTTGCTATAAGGTAGGTTACTATAAGGTAGATTACTATAAGGTAGGTTATTATGAGGTAGGTTACTATAAGGTAAGTTACTATTAGGCAAATGTTTTATTACTATTAGTATAGCGCGTTGTGCCCTTTCTGCATTTTTGGCGCTAATCAAGATATTTCACAATTTCGCTTATTAGATTGAGAACGTAGTATTATCAGTAGATTTACCAAGCCGAAAACTGTTTCTGTTGTCCGAAAGAAGATTACTTGATTCCAAATAGTCAACGACTCTTTCGTCTTATTTATGTACCGGTACAAATAGCTGATTTGATTGCTGCAGGGGATACACCTATACTAAAGATAAAAGTAGGCTATAGGTACTATTTTATTACTTTTGTGGATAAGTTGTTTCAATCAGTAACATTACTTTGCTTTAGTTGTAATATTACATTAATATATTCAATTAACAGGATGCATATAGAAGATCTTTCGCTGATTATGTTTTACATAAGATTTGCTTTCATCAAACGCCAAATTATTTTATTGGACTCTATACTCGTATCATTAGTTAGTATTTCAGTGGCGTAGTTTGTGTTTTCTATTAAACAATGTACATTTAATTTAACTAGATTCCCGTTTTGCACTGTTAGATTTATATTTGTCAGTACTATAATTGTCAATTAAATGAATCAAAATAAATAGGTAAATGGTCTGTTATTTTATTGAAAATTAAACTTTTTCATGTTATAGGGTTTATATTGGCGGTGTAGTGAATATAATAACACTGATACTTTCATTATTCAGCTTTATATTACAGATTATATTTCAGAATTACAATCTCGTAGTTGTTGTCCCGACAGATTCGTATTAGAGAAGCGACCAGGTCGGCGCCTTCAAGAGTCTCCAAGAGATCATTGAACTAGCCATACTTTCCATAAACGGCTCTGACCACATGCCGCCATAACAATTCTTCAACGTCATTTTGCCCCACTACTAAGTAATCAATTGACGAACTTATAACAACAATATCGTTACCATGACAAATATATTACCTTAAAATATAATATTTCACCTCAAAAACAGAAATTGTTTTATTTATTTAAAAAATAGATAAATCACTAGTCTCCATACGAACAAATTTGGGAACTTATTTACTTTTAGGTTTTTTACGTTTGCTACAATACTTTTGCTTTCATCACTCTTTTAATGAAAATGCAAACATTTAATGTAACAAGAAAATTGCGTAATATAAATACTATAATCAAGTAATAACTCTTTATATATTAAGACTTACAAAAAGAAAACAATTACTTTTGGGGAACAAAATAGTTTTACAATAAAATAACAACAATTATCCACGACTAGGATAAAAAATTTGAAGCTTACATTAAAGGCGTACTTATATCTTAAGCGTGTCATAATTCTAAATTGTACTATGTTGCCGATAGGGAGATATGGCTAATACCGGCGTCTTGACAATTCTGTACATTTTGCTTTTCTTTAATTACTTCCAAAGTGTCATTGGCGTTCCTGGTTCAAAGATAAGGCATTACGTACGTTTTTTTTTCTGTTTAAGGTTAGCCTCTAAGGTCAGTTAGACCAGTAGTAACATGGTTAACTATTTCAGCCTTTCTTTCTATATCACCCTCTACTTTAATATAATAATTATTTTTCACATATCACTTATGACTGTGACAGTCAATACTATGAATAATTATAATTTTAATTAAATAATTTAAAAAGTATCCATGAGTGTAAAAAATATATATTCATTTAGATATAATTTGAGTTAAAAGCTTATTAGTATTGATCCGTTACTCAAATAGGGAATTTATAAAATATCGGCTCATAATTATTTTAACTGTCAAATAAAATCGGGCATATCTTTTTTATTCTATCAATTTCCAAAAATAATAAAAATAAAAGAATAAAGTGATTTGATATTGCGAAGCCAAAAACCTTAAAAAATCTTAAATTAGTTTTCTAAGAGAATCTCACTCAAGTACATTGTTAATTTAATTTATTTTTGATAAGTAGCTACCGATTTATTTATATGTAGGAGTAAAATTACGCACTCGTAGACTACCAATAAGTTCTTTTGTAAAATGTTATAACTGGATGCATGTTTGTTTGTACAGACCGTGTTTGCTTTGTGATATTAGCCATAAAAAGATTTTAACTTTTCCCGTACACTGGGACGAGCACGATACAATTTTTATTTCGCAATGATTGTGTATTTTTCGTTTTCCGTAGTAATATTTTCCGAGTGGTTTATTTTTTTCTTTTTTGCCGGATACAGATAAAGAACTTCATGGTAAGGTGGTACGGTCTAACAACAATAGTTTGAGGCCTAACCTAAGGATACGCTGAATTCTTAAGATAAAGCTCTTGAAATAATGATATAAAATATTATATATTCACGTATGAAATTGTATACCAATCTTAATGTCTGTTTGAATTGTTCGTTTTATATATAATTAAATTTAATTAATTTTTTACTATTAATAGAAATATACTCTAACTTTAGTAAGTACTTCATTATTCATAAAATGTAGGTTAACAATGTTTAGAACAAACCAGCAGTTTTATTTGTCTCAATTATTTTTTTTTAACTTATATTATTATACACATATACATATACATATTTCTATATAAGTACAGAAATTTAGAAAATAAGGGATTTAAATAATATTAAAATAATTGTAAACAAGTTTATTTTTATTGTGTCATACATAGTAAAGTTGTAAACTATTTTCTCTGTCCATTGAACAATGCAGTTATTTAAATGAAAGCAAGAACTAAGTCAGTCTTTCTCTCGTGACCTGTAATCGTAATGCTCCATATTTTAAAAATATTTTTATGACTTCCAATTTTAAGATATTTAAAAACTTAATTGTTATAAATTTTGCAATATCGAATCATTGAGAAGCAATATCATCTATGTCTTTGAATAGAATAGAAAAATAGTTTGTAAAAAAAATAGGTAAAAATAAATCACTTATAATAACTTAGAGTATAAACAAAAACAAAGATAAGGAAAAGTTTTCGTCATACACACCATATGTTCAGCGTACTGCGGCACAATGGGGCAAGTTTTGGAAGCGACGCTTTGTTTAGGGGAGTCGCTTTATAAGTGATTTGTTCGGTTAAGTTCGATTGACTTCACCGCATATTTTAAAGATTTATTATGTTACATAAAGGTCTTTGATATTTTAAATATAGAATGAAAAAAATTCGATAGGGGCAGGCATTCGAACCCCTTTTCAAGTTGAAATACGGCAGCTAAGGTGTTGTGGGTTCAAATTCCTTACCGTATCGAGTTATTGTTTGTACTATATTTGATAACAATTTAAATAAGATTCACGCTAATCTTATTTAAATATTTATACAATCTTAATATATATAAATTACGTGTCACAGTGTTTGTCCCCTATGGACTCCTAAACTACTTAACCGATTCAAATTATATTTTGTAGGTATCTATTGTTTGGTCCAACTTAAAAGATAGAATAGTTTAAATCTCAATTCATTTATTTATTTTATTGTAAATTATTTATTTATTATCTGACAGTCACAATTATCTATTAATTCCATACAATTCTAAGAGATGGCGGTATTTTTTGACCGGATTGAGGAAGTATCCAATAGATGGCGCTTTGCTAAAGTATAAACGATTTATATACGCTAAAATTGAATAACTGACCGCGTGTTACTAAAGTATAAGATAAATTAAAATATTGTAGGAAATATATACATTTTTTATTATGCGCTAGGTGACAATCTACAAATACATAAGAAAGATTTTTCTAATTTATATTATATTAAAAAATATAGTATAATATAAGTATAGCAAGTTTGAAATAATAATACGGCTTTTTGTAGAAAGTAATTTTGGAAGTAAAGTTAACTAAAAAAAGATGCAATGAAAAAGTTTCTTACAAGCACTGTGTTCTGAAGTCCCCGCGGACGGAGTCGCGGGCAACAACTAGTATACATATATTTTTGAAACATCACTCTGTTATTTTATTCGTTAAATTTAAACAGTATTGAACAATAATTTTTATTATTATAATTTTTATTATTATAAAATTGAAGTAACTACTATTATGCAAGTAAATAAGTAAGTTATGTAGGTTCAAAAGTTTTGAGGCATTGACGGTTCATCAACTCAGAAATTCACCTTTGATATGTACAACTTTGGTATTTTTTATGTCCATATGATATATAGAAGGGCGTTACATTTTCGAAATATTAGCTAAGAATTACTCATCGATCTCGGAAAATAAATATTTTTTGGTATATTTTTTAAATTCTAAGGAAAATTCCGAATATAGGGATAGCAGTGTGATGTTATTAAATCTATAGCCTTGCTCAATCATTGCGCTATGAAATGAAAAAGTACACATACGATTTTCAATTTCAGAGATTAACGCGTACTCTCAAAAACAGCTGTACGGCCTCGTTAGTATAGTTATATAATGTTATCAAATTATATAATGATCATAAATAACAAATCCTTATCAGTTATATAATTTTATTATTTATCACCTATAACGGTAATACATTTTTTTTGAATATTGTATAAATGTAAATATGGATTTCATGTTTCTTTTGTTTCAGGTAAGTTATGTTTCATTTAAATCCTGATCCAAGAAAACACAAACACAAGAGACAACTGAAGTTAGTTTACTGACTTCGAATTTATGATAAATAGTACCTATTCGTTTATTATTTTATTTCCACTTCTAATATTAGACCCTTCTAACTTGGTCTGCCAATAATAAGTATTGCGTCATCAAATCAAACCATCAATTTAATACAAATAAATAAACCTAAATCAAGTACTAAAACTTAGATGTACAAGCAAATTTAATTTGAATAAACCGGGCTGCAGATTAAAAATTATATTATAAAAAATGTGCCAGGAATGGTGTCACGTCATCGTGCAACAGAAATTCAATCTTACAGCATTCAGAATGGAATGGAGAGAGTCAATCAGAACATAATGCAAAGTGGATAGGAAGAGGCGGGGAATCCCCTTCCTAATATTCACATATTCAAGCTAAGCGCTAACATATTTACTCTTATTAGTTAATCTTTGTAATTAGTTATTTGTTAGACACTTAATATTTATATATATATTAATTATTCGTGGTGTCCCTTTTTATTGTTGTGAATTCGTGTTTGTCCGTCTTTATTGTTCTGTATATTTCTACGAGCAGGATTAAAGAGTGGCGTTCCTAAATGACATTATCTGATTTCTAAAAATACGGGCCAAGTGGGAGTCGAACTCGCGCACGCTGGGTTCCGTACTTATCATATATAATAGAAAATCACGTTTGTTGTAGGTGTTCTCATTTGCAGCTTGTTTTACTAAATACTGTTTCTAAATATTTACTTACAAATATTCAAGTTTCTACCTGTTTATTAAGATCGAGTAAAAATTGCTATCAAATTGCGTTTGTTGTATGGGTGCCCCCTTTAATATTTACTTTATTGTTATTTAATTATTCATTTTGAAAGGTATTATACAAGTAAATATTCTCTTGTATAATTACCTTTCAAATTATTTTTTGTGATACCAGCAATGGATATACATTATTTGTGAAAATTTTAGTTTTCTAGCGGTTCGGTTTATGAGACACAGCCTGACAGAGACAGACAAACAGACACACACAGAGAGACAGCGGAGGCTTAGTAATAGGGTCCCGTTTTACCCTTTGGATACGAAACCCTAAAAAGCAGGTAAGTCACAATGTTTTTTCTTTGTGTTCAATTATTTTATTTATGTTCAATATTTATAGTTTTTTTAATAATAGTAAGTCCAGTGCAGTAATCTTAATAACATATAATTATAGAATGTTTATTCAGTGTCATTCTGTCTGTGTATGTTAATTAACGGCAAGTTGAGATATCCTTTTGATAATTATAAGCACGTGTTTGTCGATCACGTTAGACGTTAATGACAAATGGGGGATTTAAAAAAACTACGATATAACTAACTTAAAATAGACTTAAATTATTAAAGCGCTTACAACAAACTAGATACAACGTTTTAATAAATAATAGCTTTACTCAAATAAAAACTTAAAACTACAAATAAACATTTAAATATTTTTATATTTCAACTTTCGTGAACTATTATATTTGTATACATGAACATTCCGATATATTCACGTGGAATTATATCGGAATGTGCCCGACTAGTGGGCCAGTGTTTTCAAAACTAGTCGGGAACATTCCAATATAATTCCACGTGAATACAGCCAGGTAAATATAAATATAATATGTAAATATTTTTATGAGTAAAGAGATACCAAGAAAGAAGAGTACCCAAGAAACTTACTAATATTTATTATTAAGCATCTGTGATCCATTTTAGGTAAAGTATGTGTGCAAGTTTTTGCAGGTATTGACAGAAGTCAACAATTACGCGAAACCTATTAGTTTCGACAAATCTTAGAGTCTGCCGGATCCTGGAAATACTGATATATAAACAGTCCTCTATCCTCTTCATGAGAAAAATAAATGTTACTCTTGGTGGTTGATAAAATGTCAAACTCAACAAATATGTTACAATTTCCACTACTTGCTTTTAACCCGCTCTGTTGGCGACGTTCCAACCGACATCAATTTACGAATTACTTTTGTAAACATTTTACCAATAACAATAAAAAAACAAATCACGAGTTAAACTATGTATTAAGATCTTTATTTATATCAATACTTAATTGAATGAATTCACTCATAAATCAAAATTCTATTCAGATAATTTAATTAAATAGACTTAAAGTATTACTGGGCAATTTGTCTCAATAATATAGAATATCATAACAATAAATATAAGACTACATTTTATTTCTGTAATTAAATATGTTTGCTTTCATCCCCGCTTAAAAACCAATATGCATTAATGCGTTAAAAAATCTTCCTCTAAATATATATGTAGACTAATATATACAATTCCTATTTTAAAAAAACATACTTTATATATTTTTATTTATATATCAATTAAACTGTAAAGAAAATTGTATAGAATGTACATCATTTTATAATATATACAGGATTGAGAAGAACGAGCTTGAGAGCTGTGACCGAGTATCCACACACATATGGTCAAATACGTAGGTAAAGCGTATTCAATGGAAATGGTATTTATAATAAGAAATCTTACATAATTTTATTTCTCTCACAAAGCAAAGGCATAAACCGTTCATTCGTTTAAATAAAAATGGTACAAATATTAGAAAGTATCGCAGTATTTTTTATAACTGGCAGTTTTTTATGCACATTAAATGACGATCAAAAATTCAACTTCCCTTCTGCAGAAGCTTGAGAGGCTGTTCCTGAACTTGATTTTTATATCCGGTAGGTAGTCCTTAATGTAATTTTATCTTGAATCTATAAATAAATAATATCTCATATCTCTGCAACTAATAGGCTCTATGAACAAATAGGTCCGTGTAATTGTGATTACAAAAATGAAAATTAGAGTTAAATTATTTTTATTAGCTTACATTACTTATTACAAATATAGATTCAAGATACTTTATTATTAAATATGATACATGCAACCAAGTACACAGTTCTCTGTACTATATAAATAGTTTTTACAGAAAAGACTTTTTGTATTGAGTTTATAATTGAAACTTTCAGTCATAATATATATTTAAATACATATGTAATGTAGTACTTGTATGATGTGATGAAATATATACTCCAAAACAATTAGTTTACCGATAATTTATAGGTACACTTAAAATACTCACGAGATCAAATGCTTTGTACGTTATACAGTATTACAATTAACATATGTACTCACGTGTGTATAAGAAAGTCATTGAAACGAAAAGACACAAAGGTGGTTTTAAAACATAAATACAATATAACTAGAAATATTTAACGTTTGGTCTACACTTTGTGAAGTTAGACAGCGGGCATCATCCATTGTTAATAAATAGATTATTAGGAATAAAATTGCAAACGCGAGGGAAATATTCTGTTGTAAATGTTATACATTTGAAAAAATCATGCTGAACTAGTTATTGACAAACCTTTTAACTGTCTCGTGTAATACATCTCTATATATACAGATTGCAAGAAATATTAGTCACTAGGAATTCTGATAGAACTTCGAATTGCTACCAATACTTGATGAAGATGAACTGAAATGAAGATTCCGGTTTAATATGTATGAAATACAAAAAAACAAAAACAAACTAGCATTCGCTTATGTATCGTGAAATAGAATAATATTGAAGCTGATCAATTTATTGTGTTCCAACGTTGTATTCGTAATAAATGTGTTCTATAATATAATATATTCATTCATCTTTGAGTCAAGTTACTCGGCGCTAGGAGTAATGTTTGCAACCATGTAGTGATTTACCAACGAATTAAGTATAAGGTAAGTGTCACGTTCTTTATTTTTCATTGTATATAGTTTACAAAATGGAGTAAGTATATAATTTTTATCTTCATTACCGCGCGCTGTTTTTGGAAATGTTTAATAAAATTTGAATCTGTTTTCCTTATACCGCCATTTCCTACGAAAAAATATCTCTATTTTAAAATTTCATGTGGTGTTTGTAAGCCTATTTTTTAAAACCGTTCACTGAAAGCGACATTAATATTTATTTAATGTTTTTATTATTTCGAGGGTTCGGTAGGTGGCGCTTCAGTGCGGTTAATAATTAACTCTATGTGTTTGTATAAAAATTCTTATTTAATATAACATTTTCGAATAATGCTAATAAAGATGTTAGAAGAAGTCACTAAACCTTTAGATGGAAATTTCCGTATACCTATTACGTTCATAAGCAAAAAGTTTTAAAATTTTCTTACAGCTTTTTTTTCTTTTTTTTCTTACGGATAAGTTAACTTACAAACCTTTATAGTTCTAGTTCTCTTCCCTTCAGAGTCCAAACCCTTTATTATGTGTTTTACATAAACACAGTGTTGAAGTTAAGAAAGCAGGACCTAATATAGATTATTTATTGCTTAACTGACCCTAATGCTAAAAACCTTCCTTCCTTTTGTCCTTAATCAAATACATAGCTTTCGTTTAAATTATATAAACTAGCATTTATTTAGGACCTGTATGACCTGTATGACTCTCTTTACAGCTAGCTAGTTCCATAAGTTAGGAACTACTGTTCATTCTACTTTGATCATGACCAATTCTTCAAACGTGAATACGATTTCCATTAACATCAGGTCCGGTTCAACCTGAGATTACCGACTTACCATCTGATCACTGTCCTCAATATAGTACACACATACAAGTTGGCACTATATACCAATTCAAACTCGTTATATGGAGGATAGGATAGGCAGTACTGTATCTTTGTCGGGGTCTTATTCACATAGAGCTTCCGCTAATTTCATTTCATTAGCCCATCCCATATGTACCTCCTGAGGGCTTAAAGGCTTAAAAGGATCATTTTCAAAAGCACTACTACTACTAGATATTAATTATAATGTTCTTAGTAAAGAATTCAGTCGGAGTCTATACTCCATTCTCGACCTCAGAGGACCTAACAGATATATTTCCATACAATATTTCCATTAAATTGTACAAACAAATGTGGCCAATTTCCTACAAAGAAGCGAATGGTTCACCAAAGTAAATATTAATTCAACCTATGCCATTTATTTGCCAGAAGCAAAAAATGCAGGAAATTTCTCAGGGTCAACTACAACTTCAAAATGCTACAATTGACTACCTTGTCCTTTTACCAGGATTTTTAGAAAAGTTATTTTTTAAAGAATACTCTAGCGTATAAAATTATTATTCAAGGAAAGTCTACAATTTTAAAATAGATCTTTGATCAACCAGTTTTTAAAACCAATCTTACTTTCAACATTGCTATCAATGTGGAACACTGCAATCTTATTTAGATGGTAAAAAACCTCATTCAATTCAGATTCCTTATTTGAAATTACTAAACGGGCAGTTTAAATACTCTTTCTAACTTTCGGTAGCAATAAAATAAATAACCTCATTCTATTAGAGTAGACGAAAAATTACATGAGTCCATGGTCACAGTTTAGCTGTGTCAGATTGAAGACATACAGACAGCAAGGTTGGGCGTTGTAAAATCCCGAAGCATCGTGTTTGCTTTATCTATCACGTCAAAAATCTATTACATACTTATTTACATCCATATTAGGGAAGTTGATACCCGCTTCAGTAGCCATGAATCTTTATTTTTACAGAATCTAACATTGATGCTTCGACCTAGCCTAGTAGCCTGTAGAAGTTGGATGGAGATTAGAACTGTGCAACTGGAAAAGTACTAAAACTTTTTAAAAAAAATCCTGCGTTCTAATAATGTTGATGTTGATTTGTTACATTTTTTTTTCTAACATGCTTTGAAATATTTAGAAACATCTTATTCAATCATTATAAAATTAATTTTTAGAGGGTTATGTATGAACGTTTTTTTTACCTTTAAAACTTAAACAGTTTTAAAGACTGATTATCTCATATAAGTATTTTTTATTCATCATTATATTTGGGTTTACCACCAGCAAACACTAAACAGACTTTCATCATAACGCTATAAGTTTTTGTAATAAATATAATATCTGTAACAATACAGATATCATGTGTTGAAAAAATTCAGTTTTGTTCCAAATACCTGCTGGAGCGCTGAATTGTGACAATTGAAGCTTATAGACAAGCGTCCTCTGAATACGGTGACAACATTTGCTAGTAAAAGATAGAGACTAAAATAAAGATAGAGACTAAAATATAGATAGATAGAGAGTAAAATATAGGTATCTAATATGGGTAACATAAAGTTTACCAATTGATAGTCTATATTGGGGTATATTTACATTAGCTTTGTTCATCCTAACGCTGTGTTTATTCCAAAACTAGTATTTATCTCGTTAATATTGTTACTATTAATTTCTGTATTGTCCCTCAGTAAGTTTAATAAATTGTTTAGACGACTTCTGTAACATAAACTGCCATTTCAAATTAATGTGCAACAAAAGGCTTGTCGCCATTTATTGCTTGCACGTACTTCCAAGTTAAAGTGTTAAAGTAAGTTAACTTTAAATAAAGTTTCAATTTCAGGTAACATATGTGTATTTGATTTTGTCATAGTATTTCTTTATACATAGTGCGTATAAAAAGGCTCTCATAAGCTTGCACTTAACAGTTGTAAATTAGTAAAAATAGGAATTATACTCTTATATGAATTAAGTCATCCCTAACATAAACTGATAAGATAAAACCGGTAACTAAAAATATTTCAGATTTTCCTTGGACCTCAACATATCGAGGTTGCACTGTAACTATACTCGTAGTCATTGATACTATTCCATTGTAGCTGTAGTTTGTTTTTTTTCATTGTCAAACAAAGATCGGTTGACTTTTTCTCCAATCTTAGAAACCTTTTAAAAGAAATAGCTCTATTCTTTTGTGTACAAAAGGTGGCAAAACGCTTTAGAAGTGAAGAAGTATACGAATATCACAATAGTACTGTAACCATACAAGTATACTCACAAACGTTTCAGAGTAGTTTACATTTTCATTTAGTTATTTTTAAGGAGTAATTTTTCTTGTATATTTTAATTTCACATACACATGTTTTTCCATGAAAAGAACTAATAATGAATAATCGAAAAATGTCTTATTAATTTATCAATTACCTGAACGACTCATTATGTTTCACAGATAAAACTTTTGCAAGTGTGTTTCTGAAATTTGCCCGTTGAAATGTTAATGAAATTTCCTGCATACATTTTCACGAAGTATGTAAACAACACTTTTTTGTTTTTCATAATATCCTTACAATTTTATGATATTTTTCTCATATATTATATATATTTTAGAGAACAGAGTTAATTTTCGAGAGCTTTTAGCATTTCTGTTCTGTGTCATATTTTAATCATTAATAATCAATAATGAAATATCAATTCTTTCATTCGTAGCTGATATTTTTTATCTAAAATAAAAACAAATAACTTCTTGAAATTGTTTTGTTAGTGCCTGTTACGCCATCTTTTGACTGTCTGGAAAAACGGCATGCATGTTTCTTCGTCTAAGGCGGGGCTTAAAACCAGTATGTTCTTTTTTGGCAAGATAGAGCACTCTAGCCGAGAAAATAAGACGAACAATATTACCGTGCAAACTGTAACTATGTTGAATATGTTGGCTTGAAAACAAGAGGGCCTTTAATTTAACACTTTTAGGTGGAAGCGTAAAGCGACAACATTGTCTTACTAAACGCCATCTTCAGTTTAAATCTATTATTTTTTCCGATAATAATTAGAGACTACGTTTTAATTAAACTGTCAATCAAAAGTTAACAAGTACAAATTATTTGTTAATTTGTATTATATTAGATTTTTTAACTAATTTAGAATAATAAATATTATCAATTACGAAAAGTAAACATATCTATGTGATAAACAGGAATTATTTTTAAAATAGATGGGTTTCTACCGTTATATATGCCAAAAATGTCTGTTAATTGAGAATGGAGATTAAAAGTTGGTAAAAAACAGACCAAAAAATTAATTAAAACCGACAAACCAATTACATTTTTTTATATTCTATCGTGGCCCGCACAGACTACCTTTATGACGGGATTAGTTTGAAATTAATAGTGTGTATTGTGATTTTTCTGCTGCATCATGCCGCCCCCTTACAAGTCATTACTTGCGGTAGTGTTGGGTGCCAGTTGCCAACAGTTAACTAAAATTATTAAGCCTTCCAAAAGACTATATTAATATGTTTCTAATTGTTTTGTCATCGGTAAATAAATATGTACCTTGGTGAAACAGTTATCACAAAAAAGACACAAGTGATCACTAATATTGATTCAAAATGGCTAAATAAATAAAATCAAAAAAATAAAGAACCTTGTATGTTTTTGCTAAAATAACAGAAATATATATGTAAAAAAATATATTTACCTGATAAAAATATATTATTATGAACCATAGCAAATTTTGCTCCAACAGGTCATCACAAGAAAATAAGTTATTATCAAAGAGTTTCCCTTTTTTTTATACAGTCTGTAAAAGAGGCCCGTTCTAGGTAGTATATTGATATTTACAATTGACTTTAAACTATTATTAAAAATATAATCATTCATTTTTATATATAAAGCTATTAATATTAGTACACCACCTCCTAATACGACATCTATCGGATATTTATCGCAGATGGCCATCTGCACACTAAGGAAAATTACAGTTACTGTAAACCATCCTAAAAAAACTGGAAGAGGACTTCCCAGGGAAGAGGTTTGATTTAGAGGTAATTAGATTAAAAACCAAAATACATAAAATTAATCTCTCATTATATATAAATATACAACAATCTGAATAATTCTGTACAAGAGCACTTAGAATTATTATTTAAGCTTGAAGAAATTTTTAGTTTTCTTTACTTCATATAATGAATACCTCATCGATATTCATAATCCGATCTTGCAATATCTTACTTATGTAGAAGGGCAAAGTACTTATAAGGAAGAAAAAGGTCTATTTATAGTTTTTACTTCAGCGTATTACAGCTAATAAAGACTTAGTCTGCTTTCTTGTTTCCTACCACGCGGCTATGTCGCGGCATTTACTGTATATTATATTTGAAAAAATATTTATCGAATTGGTTTCTTGTGACTAAATTCATGTCCCTGTTAGAAATATGGTGCAAAGCAAGAAGTGAGAAGTTAGTGTCAGATTTTTGTAAACAGAACGGGATAGTAATCAACGCTCAATGCGACGGAGAAATGATATTGTAAGTAGCTTTTATTTTTTTTTTAATTTATTTAAAACCATGGTTACTCGCTCAATATTATATGAAATCGGATTATCATTCCTGTACTTGCAACTTTTTAATTAATGTAGAGATCAGAAGAACAGTCCCTTCCAGAATTAATGAAAACACAAAAAAAATATAAAGAATTTAGATTAAAATGCTAATCCAAATGATGTAAATTTTAATTTAAACCTAATAGTCAACGGTTTGATTTTACGTCATAGTCAACGGTTTGATTTTACGAAAGGTAGATTAACCACTGGTGCAGGTGTTGAACTAGCCACGCGTATTTTGGGGACCTGGAAGGACTCAAGAGATGCACTTGGAATATTTGTGATCTCTCTATGGTTTTTGATTGCTTTGACCATAATACCTTAATCCGTAAACTAAACCTTCACGGAGTCCGTGACTGGGTAACCAATAGTAGAAAACCAAAAGTTACTGTAAATGGTGTTGTTTCTAAGAGTATATTAGTAAAAGTGGGCGTCCCTCAAGGGTCAATTATGGGTCCTTCTTTGTTTTTAGTTTATATTAATAGCTTAAATAAATGACAGTACCACTTAGCACTTATTATATTTTATATAGTACAAGCTTTTGTCGCCAGCTTTGCTCGCTAGTTTATGAAATTGCTACTGATCTTTATAATAATCTCTGGTAATCATTTTACCATCTCTCTCCCTCTACGTTTTGTTGTTGTTAGTCATTAATTGTTTAGGGAACTGTATCGAATATGACCTCACAATCACATTAAAATCAAGAGATAAATCAAACCAAGATGAAAGCTCATACTACTGGTTGATTCCATTACTGGCTGTACCATTCTTAATAGTACAAATGAAGTTGTAACTACAGCTATTCTAATAACATATACCGACTTTATATACCTGATATGCTATACTATGCCGATATGCTGATATGTCCGATATTTAATCTGATTACCTGTTTTTTGATTACTTACCTGTGGCATCAACGCATGGGTTCTCTGAACTTTTTAAGCCTAGACAAAATTACTAAAAATTAATAGATATAGATGTCAATATACCCAAAAATAAAGAAACATTTTCATGTTTATTATGTCAAGAATGTAAACTTACCGTTACCTTACTTACCTACTTACTTAGATTACCTTTTAAGAGTCAAGGAACAGGGTCCAAGACATTACTTGAACTAGTTGTATTAGTCCATTCTGACGTTTGTCGCTTGATGCAGACCATATCATTTGGAGTTGGCGAATACTTAGTAACATTATATATTATTAGTAAAAAAATATTTATGTCATTCACAACATATCTGAAGTTTTAGAAAAAAATTGAGAATTCAAGAATGATGTAGAAAATTTATTAAACTGCAAAATAAAAATGCTCAGAAAAGACAATGGTCTTGAGTATATCGACAAAGAATTCTCTAGATACTTGAAGGACTCTGGAGTTATACATTATTCTAGTACACCATATACTTCAGAACAGAACGGTACTGTGGAGAGCATGAACCGAACACTGGTCGAGGGAACGAAACGTATGATTCAATTTTATTAAAGTATCAAAATGTTATTGGGCTGAAGCAGTTTCTGCAGTAAATAACTTTACACCAAAGAGTTAATTTTAGAATGACACGGTTCTTTAAAATAATCAATTTCAACAACGTCTGCTACGTAGGGAGGCAACTGCATGACTGGGCCGCACGTCCTATCCTACACATGAAGAAACAAAAGCATCCGATGCGTAGTCCATGGTGCACAGAGCCCATTACCCTCTCCGATATATATATATATATATTTGTAATGTCGGGTATTTATTATTTTCAACTATTTCCTAAATTGCACAACTAAATAACATACTTTAAAGGATATTTTTTATAAAAATTATCCTGATGACTTTATCATTTAATTTGATAAATATTTATGTTTTGTTCGTGTAAAAGGTATTTCAACTTAACATAAAATTATATATGTATGTTTGTTTGGGAGTATTATATATATATATATATATATATATATATATATATATATAATTGTCCCAAACAGACAAACTTAACCACTTTATAATATTAGTATCAAAATATGGGATGTCTTAGTTAAAGTTTATATTGAAAAGGAATGCTGGAAGCTAAAAATCTATTAAAAATTCGTAATAAATAAGTTTATTGTGTTTCACAATTTGTCAATGTAAAGTATATATTAGTCGGATGTCTCATACTTGCTAAGTACTGTAAATTGTCACTTGGCGCAAAATAATAAAAAAAATACGATATATTTTTTTATTGAATTTCACAGTATTGCGTTTATAAAATATAAATTTCTCAGCAACATGTTACCCTATTCAATTTTGGCTTAAATGTAATCTTAAGAAAACTCTTAAGAACGCGCCATCTACGTGTCTACATACTTACTCAATCCAGTCGACCAAAAATAATCTTTTACCGCCATCTGTTGAAATTGTATGGAACTAACAGATAATTGAGACTGTCAGATAAACATATATTTCACAATAAAATAAATAAATAAATTGAGAGTTTTCAATCTTTACTTTTTTCTAGTGACACTCCCATAGTTAATTGCTGATGAGGTATATTGAATGTCATGCCATTAAATTATAATTTCTTGTTTTATACATTATCTTATTTATTTAATTCTGTTCTATGATTATTTATGTTCTTAGATAAACTATACATCGCATTATACGCTCCTTTCCCTTTTTGATTTATCTAACTATCTTCCTTTCACTTAAGATTCTTGTAACATTTTGTTGTCTGTGTTGTCCTTACACATAATGTTATTTGTTTTAAATATCCCTTCCGTTTCTGTCATCAAAAATCAAAATTTACTACCGAACAATCTCCTTGTGTGCTAAAGTCAAGTCAACATATATTGGCAAAATACGTCTCATATTGCGAGATATGAAGCCATAAATTAATTTAAAAAAAAATAAATTGAGATACAAACCATCCTATCTTTTAGATAGGAGTAGTTAAGCAATCTGTAACGGACAAACATTTTGAAACGTAATTTATATATTAAGATTTTTCTCATAGCCTTGAATTTTACGTTTATTTAGTGACAGGTATTTTTTACGTTAAGAGGGGCCAGCGAACAAACGGGTTTGTTTTACATTTATCTAAGTTAATGCTTGACTACATTTAACCTGATGGTAAGTGGAAATATAGTCGTAGGTAGTAAGGCACATTAACTTAGGAACAGTCTATTCACTCTCCGCTTGAAGACACCCACGTTGTACTTGGACGGAAATACCGAAGCAGGAAAGCTATTCCTTCCAGGCAAGCTATTCCAGTCCTTCGCTGTACGAATTAAAAAGACGAAGCAAAGCGTTTCGTATGGATAGGTGGAATGTCTACAATTAAAAGATGGATGCTCGGATGCTCAACGTGCATCAGAAGGTCCGGTGATGGAAGGGGGATGGGGGAATCAGGTCATGTAATTCCAGCGCACGTTCACCAAAATATATCCTATAGAATACTCAGAACGTTATGTCTGTGTTCGAAGCTATGGAGTTGACGCCAACCAGCTCCGGGTCACCAATTAGTCTCTTTGCTCGCCTCTAAATTGAGTCCAGAGTTGCAAGATAATATTTTGCGGCACCAGCCATTATATGGCTGCAGTACTCCACACGCAATCGGATCTGTGCTTTATCTAGTACTAGCTATTGTCCCAGTGTGAAGTATTGCCGGATTCTCGAAAAAACGCCAAGCTTGCTGGCGGCTGCTCTAGCTCTAGACTCAAAGAACCAACAAAGTTGAGATTCGAGGAAATGTCTATCCTTGGCAACTAAACTTGGGGACTGTATTCCAAAAATACAATCTGGAAAGTAGGGGCCAAGTGAAAGGGCTCCTTTTGGCGGTGAATAAATACTTCTGCGTTTTGGTAGTGTTGAATTTAACCAGATTATCATTGCCCCAAACGCCTACAGCTTGTCATTCAGAAGCTGCGCCATGGATTCGCTTTCAACCTGTACTTGATCCTTACTGGCCCGAGTACTGGGCAAGTATCTTTCCACAACCTTGCTGTCGTCTGCATAGCCATAGATATCGGGTTTGAACAGATCGGTAAAGTGCTGCAGGAAGAGAGTTATCTTATCCTGGCATCTTTATTTTATGATGGCATTATAGGGACAGACATGCTTAATTTACTTGACTGTAGCATTAATTATACCACAAATTTACTTAATATTAACAGAACTCAAATACCAATGCATTTTCATTAACTAGTTGATACTATCCCTGCTAGATTTGTATAGAATTCTCCTTTCGTGCTCCTTTATTCTATCTTGGATGTATGGAAACCTCTTTCTAACAATAATATGGACTAACAAGTCCAATCTAAAAATAATAAACTGCAAATTGAATGTCCAAATAAAAGTATAATGGAATTAAATATTCTAAGCCTCGTAATTGTACACTTGCCTTTCTGTTTCTCATACGTATCCATCATTACAGTCCAATCGTGAGCCGCCTCCAAGATAGAGTAAGGCTTTTGTTTTGTTTTTTTAGGTGAGCCTTCTTTAATGAGCTCTGTGAGTCTTTTGGTGTTTGTTATACCCTTTTGCGCTTTAGCCACTGAAAGATTAACCCCTTCACGTATGATTTCTAATACTTTATCGTGACGATGTGAGTATTGACCTTTTTCAGGTCATATCTTTGAAACTTATCCCTGTTAACAAACTTATTCTGTTTAATAATCTGCAGGATTTGTTCAAACCGATTGGAAAGGATTTGAAAGGCATAAACATCAATGGCGGTTACATCACTCATCTGCGGTTTGCCGACGATATTATCATTATGTAGGAATAAATGGAATACGTGTAAAAACTGTTTGGAGACCTCAATATAAGCTGAGTACATAAGCTAAGTATATTAGCTAAATACATAAGTTAAGTGAATAAGCTAAGTACTCAAACTAAGTCGTAAGTTAAGTACATAAACTAAGTACATGAGCTAAGTGTATAAGTAGTAGGCCTTCACCATGGAAAGAAGTGAGCAGTAATGCCAGGGCAAGCCCTGGAAAAATGGTTATCCCAAGGGATATATTTCCCATATTTCCCGTGCCTGCAGATATATACTTTATGTCACGCCTATTTACTGATGGCCTTAAGTACCAGTGTAGCGCTCTAGTGTATCCGCTTTCAGAAACTAAGTCGTAATTCCGTCATGAGCGTTACCGTTTTTAAGTTGTTTGAACATCTAGGCTGATGTTCGGGATATCCTTGCTTTGGTGTCGGGTCGTGCGGGGTCTTTTGCTGTTAGAATTGATACTGCGTCTGGTGGTGTACAGTTGCCTGTCAAAAGTGTCAAGCTCTCTCGAGAAATCTCTGACTTAAAGTCCGCACTTTTGTCAGCTAGCTTTGACCAATAGACAAATCTCTTGCATACACTTTGGAGCCCATGCGTGACTTAATTGCGTTTACAAAACAGGTTGGTGAGAATGGTACGGTATGAACAAACGTCCATACGAATAAATAATTATCGGATCAGCGCTCATGGTACACTCGATGTTATTACGAGCATGTTAGTGGGCACTTAGCATGAACTTCACCTCAGCGTGCTCTAAGCGGGCTTTACGATCTTTGTATTTTTTAAACTTCAATAAAAATTAATATATATTTTTTAAACAAATGAATTTTGATTTTTACTCCTACTTAATACTTATATCTAAATAATAACTCCTACTTAATACTTATATCTAAATTATTATTTAGATATAAGTATTAAGTAGGAGTAAAAATCAAAATTCATTTGTATAAAAAATATATATAAATTTTTATTAAACTCTATTGAAAAGTTTAATATTCATTAAAATGACTTATAAATCAGTGAAATATTTTTTTAACGATTTATTCATATTCTTTGCATTAATTGTAGCCGTAGATGATTCAATTGTAAATTAACTGAAAAGATCATAAATTTAAGTACATTTCATACCTCAAAATATCTTATGTGTGTAAATCAATAATCAAAATACATTTGTTTTAAAAGTACAAAATTAAATTTATTGTACGCAGGTAGAGAGTGGTACATAATACGACTCAAACATTAAGAACGCGTTCTGAGCGCTTGATAAATGACAAAACGCATTCTGGCCGTTTGACAATTACCAGAACGCGTTGTGAACGTTTAAAAGAAGCAAAACGCGTTCTGCGCATTTGAAGACAGTCAGAACGCGATGTGGCCGTTTTTTCCGTCCACTGAGCGTTTTCGGTCTTTGAGCCTAGCATATAGACTTGTTATATTATACTTTGACCGATAGTATATAGATGGCGCTGACTCAAAACTCTATACCGGATATTTAAGTTACGCTATGGCAAGGAAACATTGACAAATACATTATTAGCGCTTGTCCAGTAGTTTGTTTGAGAACTAGCAAAAATAAAAAAATCTAGTTGAGACTAATTCTGTTGATCGAAATTAAATTTAAATTTATTATAAAATGCTATATGATCCTTATTTTTTTCAGGATGCATAACTGCTTTCCTTAATCAGATATCTAATCTATTATTTAACAATCAAAAGCTTTAAACTTTTAAGTTATTTTAGACAATACATTAAATATTTTAAGTTTCGAATATACGTGTATTTACTTTATTATGTGCTAAGACAAAAAACAGATCTTATTAAAAATTAGTCAATCATGCCTAATATTCCCTATATGTATTTATTTGATTGAACCTAATACAACATGCCCCATATGTGAATTATAACCTAAAAACGTGGTTGTATTTTGATTCAGACAGCTCAGTTAATAATACACCAATAATTTTAAGTTACTACAACAAACATTTTATTCATGAAAAAACAAATTATAAAAAATGAAGAAATATGACGATGTTTATTATAAAAATTACTTCAGTTTCATTTTATTGTTTCATTAAAGAAATTTACAATTTGCTTCAATAGAATGTAGGCTACATAAAATGTTATCCCAACGGATATAAGTCATATTGAATTTGCCAGGCTGGTATAGTTTGATAGACAGAGCCACCATCATAAAGATATCCAAGTTTAATGCTCCATTGAGTGTAGGCGTATTCGTAATACTGACCAGGTGTAATGTTTGCATACTTGTATATCCAAGAGACGTAATAACGTAAATCAGTAAACACTAGAATTCTGTCTTCATTATAACGTATTTCAAAACATCCTAGTCCCACTAGGGTTGTGTCATAGAACAAACCACCCCCATTTTGGATACCCGGAAAGCTTGGTATATTTTTGATGCAGATAAACTTTCCCCACCATTTTGGAAGGTACTTTGAACAGTCAACAACATCTTGTCTTAGGGCAAGAGCATAAAATATTTCATAATTTTCATAAATATGTATGAGGCGCTTATACCCCGAACCCCCGAACCACATAACCTCAGCAAGTTCATCGTGAGGACCAGTCAAGGTGGCCCTATAGGCATACATGTAACGTGTAGGTAATTTGTAATATACATACAATTGGTCCATAGCAATTATAACAGTCACGTCGTGTCTTGGACAATGACCTGATCGCGGACCGTGTTGATGTTCAGGATTCAAACTTCTTGGGAAGAGACGCACAACTTTGTACACTCTGTACCGATAAGGAGTGTTTCCATAGCCAGCTCTTCCTAAAGCCCATATACGAAAATCCTTCTGCCTGTGCATATACGGATCTAAGTAATTCGCCGACGACACCAGGACCCGGCGATTTAAAATTACTGCAGTTGATAGAGGTAAAAAATCTGTAAATACAATTATTCATTAATTTATAGAAATAAATAGGACGGGCGTTCCAAATGTAACAAAAGGATCATACTAAATGACCATTTTACTTCTTGTAGCCTTTAGGTTTAGAATCCAGACAGATATTATTATAAAGTAAAACTAACAATAAATTCCTTAATATAGAGTCAACGATGGTCGGCTTTAATACATTAAGTAAACCGTATTATAAGGATCCAACTTTTTAACGTTTACATATCAATTGCTTTTTTGACAACTCTATTATATGAGTGGATGCTACAACGTTGTACTTCTTGTGGCTAATTATAAAATCTTCTCAAGGAAAATACTTTTTATTGAGTGTTAATTTAAAGGTTATTTGGAAAATGTCTGCAATACATAGGAGCTGAAAACATTTATTCAGCGGAATGAAATATAGATCTACAAAACCACATTTTTTTTAACACGAACAGCCTATTGATGATACAAGTCTAAAATAAATAAATATTTTGAAAATATATGAAGTCCATGTCAAAATATTTATTTTATTTATACAATAATTTAATTATACTTATATTATATGACTAAATATATTTCTTAGTTATTATGTTTAAAAATATAAATAAAACTATTTGTTTCCTGGCAGCATAAAGAAAAGTCGAAATAATAGTAATGATAATATCATTTGTTTCTGACTCATTTATTTTAGTACTAACACTATAAATACATGTATATATACATACATGTATTTTAGTACTAATAATATATAAAAAAAAAAAAATAAATGTAAAGCTGAGTTTATCATATACTTTTCAAAGAAGTCAGCTATATAAATCTCTTACAAAAAATATAAGTTGAATAGTGTCTCATAAAATATTACGTTTTAGATACATATTAAATGATTTAAAAATTGTGTTACCTATTGATATTCCAGCAAGTAAGCAAAGTTTCCGTCTGTTGGCCATTTCATTCCAATCAAAAGAAGGATACCAGAACCACATTGAGCCATATTGAACATGCTGCCATCTAAAGAAACTTGATCTTTGCAGTACATCCATTCGTTCTATACCCAAAGTGGTTGACGCGAAATCCCAAAAACTGTTGATAGGTTTCGTTGTTAAAATAATCAAAAAAAAGTATCTGAAACAAATTAATTGAATATATTATTTTATATGTATGAGAAAAATCAGAGCCAAAGAGAGACAGAGCTGCCCAGAGTCTCTAATCTGTGGTTATTTATCCGCATCCCGTATTACCTGGGTCTACTAGGGTAGTATTAACCGCTTATAGCAGATCTGTAAGGGCAAGAGAGCCAGAAGCCGAAAGATCCACCCTTCCCTCTTTTTTTTTGTAGTCTGAGTTCGCTCTTTCTATTTATCTATAGCGGCAGTACCTTTGCATCCCAATTTGTAAATGTCCATGAGGAAAAACACAACTTACTATCAGTTAGAAAAAATTGCTTATTTACTACTCTGTTCCATAAGAAAAGTATAAAATATACAAGCACTATTTTAAATCTTTTATATTTGTTATAAAAATAAATAGAATTATATACAGTAACGCCATACAACATAAAATACGTATTAGTACAAAATAAAATATGTAATAGGAATAAGAAAATATTAAAAAATGACACCAACTTACACGTATAACATTTTATAACAGCTACTTGTAAATTATACAGTTATAATAAATACTAAGTGATCACTTTTCTGTTACTGTTATAAATAAACGTGCGATCGAAGTTGTTCAAGTATTTATACCATCGATCAAATTATGACAACAAACATAAACAAGATATTCATAAACAAATAATATTTTAATTTGAACAGTAAATGTAAAGGAAATCGGAATAATAATAAGTGATTGCTAATTATAGAAGTACTTCTTTTGCTATCAATATTAAAATATTAAATAAATAAACCCTTATGCTTTACTTATGGTACTACGGTATTAAATTTATTGGTCCTTGGATTACATTTAATATAAGCCAAATTATGCGAACGCGGGATGAAACCCACATACGAGCTTGCCATGCTACTAAATATAGTCACATTTGGTATTATAAGTAATTAAAAACTATTTTTGAAACAGTGGTAACTTCTGAGTAACAAATTTTATTAATTGCAATGTAAGTAATTCTAAGTTCACGTGGAATCATTTTAAGAAACATATTTCATATAAAACTAGATACAACCATATATCTGCTACTCAATGAGCCAAACGTTTTAAACATACATTTTCTAAATATCCTATGCTTTAAATGAGTATCTCAATCTATAAAAAATCTATATATTTATAGATTTTTTTAACTTTAGCTACTCAATTTTCAGTCTTAAGACATTAGAAGATTTAACTGTGCTAAAAACATTGGTAGTAGCATTGGGCAGTATCTCTTTAGGTATGTTAAATATTTCTGCTCCTTTTGTTCTCAATACTATCGTACAAATAACATAAATAAATAAATACATAAATACTTTACCTATTCTATAGAAAAGCTATAGTTAAGCTATTAACAAAGAAGAATAACCCAGCGAATTTGACAGCGAAAGTGACATCCGTCCCACCAGTATTCCACTTTGCTTGTCTAAAGTTTTAGGAAAAAATAGTTTGCAGTTAACTTATTCAATTTTTAGATTCTCATACTATATTGCCCAAAGTACTGCCACCACTCTTGCAACTGTAATTACGATATATTATATAATCAGAATGCTGGAGCCCTCTCCAGCATTCTGATTATATTAGCACAAGAATAGTAAGGGTACTATTCTGGAGCTAATATAATCAGAATTCTTCTTGATTTTTCTCGCGCATTTGACACCATTAATTTACCGCTACTATTGACAAAATTAATATATTCCGGTTTCAGCAAAAAATCCATAGATTGGTTTGAAAGCTTTTTACTTAAAAGGTCGCAAGTAGTAAAAGTTATTCGCAAGGAAGGCACAGTGTCTTTCTGTCTGTAGCACTGCTTCTAGAGTACCTCAGGGCTCAATACTTGGCCCAGTACTATTTACTATTTACTGGGCTGATATTATTAACAGTATACAATATAGCAGATATCATATTTATGCGGATGATACAACAACAACTACAACTGCATATTTCATTAAACTAAAACCTTCTAATTAAAATATCGTGCTTAGTAACCTTTATACTCACTTAAACAATATTGCTAAATGGTCTGATTCCAAAAATCTTATCTTAAATCCTAAAAAAAACTGAGTACTTGTTACTAGGGACCCGTAACCAAATAATCTCATACTTATCACCACACATTATGATACAAAATACAGAGAGAACGTTTTACTAAACCAAAACACTTAGGGATTTTATTGGATGCAAATCTTCGATTTTAAAATCACGTAAAGCAGAATATTCACGCATGATACTATCACCTGAAATTAATTTATCACGTGAGAAAATATGTAAAGACGTGTTAAAAATGCGAAAATGCGTGCTTGAGGTGCGTGTTTCAGTATTCCTCCGCGATCTCTTGTTACAGTCTTAAATATTGACCATATGCTAATAAATGGACTATCGTAGACAGTTACACTTTCTTACGTTATTGTTTGGAATAGTTAAGTAGAAAATGCCTTCAACCACTAATTAAAATGGGTCGATGATAACCGCCTTACTCACGATAGCTTAATCGTATATGTATATCGTGGTAGTTTCAAAAATGCTGGAACAACCTATCTCGTCCTTACTCTGATGTCAACCGTTCTCCGATACTACACCATCCCCATAAGCGATGATGGTGTTTCAGAACTTTAGTAGCAGCAACGAAAATAACAACCTTAATAATTGTTGTGCATAAATATTTTCATATGTTTTTTTAATTAGAGTATACCAAATATTTTTGGCTATTTATTGATTGAGGATCATATTTGAGTGTATATATATGAATGTTTGTTTGTATATAAATATATTATTTTTATTTATTTAATGGCAATTGTTATAAATCATGCGTTATTGAAAACAACACAATTTATTTTAAATCAGTTATTATTTATCATAATTAATTAATTTATATTTATTTCTTACGTAGCGTATTAAATGAGATTCATTAAAATATAATATATTTTTATTGTTAGGATTGCCTAATTGTATAATTAATCTGCATTATAGTTAGAACAGTTACCATTCTTCGGATCGTATTGATTTTAAAAAGATATTGTATTATTTTTTATTTTTAAATGTTATCACTTACATATTAAAATAAATGGCTTAATAAAGGGCAGCACAGAATACCAGCGCTGAGAATATTTACTGTTCTCAGCATAAGCTGAGTGTTCGACCAATTCAGGTAATATAAAAAATATAAAATCTTTTTTAAGTTGAGATATTTTTAATTATTATTTTTTTATACTAAAATTAAATATGTATATTGTAAATAAAATACATTGTCCAAATAAAAAAAACCTTTTCTTTGATTTTATTCTAATATTTTTTTAAATATTTATTATGAGTATAAATAAATCTTGAGATAGATTGCTATCTCAAGATTTTATGAGCGACAGAACCTAATTGGTACTGTATCATCCGACTCCGTGATGGGGTAGTTTACGCATTAGAGTATTACGGTCAACGCAATCAAAAGAGAGGTCACAGAAATGAAGGGCATCTCGTGAGTCCTCCCAGGCCCCCAAAATACGCGTAACGAGTTCAACACTTGCATCGGTGGTCGACCTACCTTTCGTGAATCCAAGCTTTTGGCTATGAATTATAAGGTTTAAATTAAAAATCTCATCATTTGTTTTAGCATAATTTAAATAAAATTCTTTTTTGTTTAAATTATGCTACATCAAAAAATAAAAAAAATGATTAAAAATTCCTGCAATTCAGGAACAATTGTGACCACAATTAAAGTTAGGACCTTTAGGTATGCCCCATAGGACCGCGGCTTTATAAGTATCTCTTGTTTATTTGTATCAATAATTTTACTTCCCCTATCTATTTATTGGTGATATGTTTATTGGTGATAATCACAAAGCAAAAAAAAATAAAAATATTGCTTATTATAATGTCTGTACTTGCAGGATTTTAAAATTAATATATTGACAAAGGTTCTTTTCCAGAATAAATAAAACTTGTTAACATCACAGTTATATTCAAATCTAACTGTCGAAATAACCCTTCTAAGTACCGACAAGGATCTGTTATTTCTGTATTACGGTTGTTAAGCAAAATGTTGAAAAATGATGTTTTTGGATTAATTTAAATCATAAAATAAGCAATCAACAGTTTGTCTTCGCGAAAAGTAAATCGACTACTGATGTAGGTTTGAATCTGGTCTTTATAAGACCTTTAACACCTTTGCGTTGATCAGAATTCCTTAATCCATAAACTTTACCATTTCAAAGGTGACAACAAATGTAAAATATTTTCTGATGACACTTTTATAGTAGATATAAAAAAAAAAATATAGTAGATATAAAAAAAAATTACATGTAAACGATACGCTTTACAAATGTTCTGTGGCAACTAACTTCTTGCTTAATAATAACAAAAAAAGTTCCAAACTTTCCTTATCGAATTGATTATATTATAGGTCTAAGTTCTTAATTAATAAAATTAATTTCTTACTAAAATCCTATTTTTGGTATATTTGTAAAGTTTAAAAGTTGCCTATCCTATTTTAGGTATATTTCAAAGTTGCCTAAGGCACACCTTTATACAGAAGGTCTTACATCCAACGTCTTCCGACACTGGCACTATAAAGACTAGTTATCTCTCAAGGCTATCGGGTACTAACCTGTACAATCGCTACCATCCTGCTACCGTTTCTCCAGAAAGGTTACGGAGCTGTTAGTCATAACGTACTCACATTTTAAAAAATACCCTATTTGCTCTCAAAAACTAAACTACTGCCATTCTACCAGAAAAGTTACCAAATGCAGTCTATATTTGACATTGTACCATTTAAGTTTAGTAAATTAATGTATAATTATATGCATCAATTCACATTATAAAAAAATTGGGCATGATACATACTGACTGGCGTCTGAAAAGCTATTGTAGCCGAGTTGATGACCTATTTAATACACATTGTATGCAATATTGAATTTCTGTCGAATACATTACTTGGTTATTAATGTTACACGAGTAAAGGATTTTAACTATATCTTTAATTGTAATAGAGGCCAGTGTTCAGCGGTAGGATAAATAGGTGATATTTTTGTTGCCCGTTGGACCTGTCCAGTTGTCCTTTTAATATTCGTATGATTGGTTTATTTATAATATACATTTTTATAACTCTCCCCCTTTAAGCATTTTGAATACACACACTATCATATCTTATTGAAATAAAAACCACCTCTCGACTACTTTTAAAATGAGCATTTATTTTACTAAAATATATTTTGTTTACGTTTTAAATGTTGGTACTTAGATGTATATTTTTAATTCAGAAACTTAGTTACCCATCTACGACGGGAGTTACGTCATTTTACCCCATAGCAACCCATACACAATTTTAAGTTCTTGTAAATTGTATACGGGAAGGAAGTCGTTGCCATAACTTGTGTACGTTAAATGTAATCAACCAAATTCATTAAATGCTAATAGAATGTCTATTGCCACAGTCAACAATATTTACAAACGATTATATTCGCACTTTAACTAATTAAAATTGTTACTTGAGTATTTCCATATAAATTTGTAAATCGGTGCTACGCGCATGCGTAGCTTATGTTCTGCAATTTGCGGAGTCGGTATTAGTTTTCAGTAAACAGACGGGTATCGTATAGAAAGCGCGTATTTCGCTAAGCCGTGTTTCCCGCGCAAATCCGTGCTAACTTTGACTGTTAAAAAGCCTTGAAAATTCATTATAATAATATATTATATAATATGGTATCATCATGTTACATCCGTATATTACATAGATTTCATGGATTTCGTGATAATGTTGCATCTCACCGATACCTTCATCCATAAAATGCTTACATCGTAATAAAAAATGCTTTAGGTAATATTGAAAATTATTTTTTGGTTAGTTACGCAAAATATAATTTCTATCTAGTGTATTAAGAATTTTTATCGATAAGTACAAACTGAATAGAATAAATACATTGAAATAAAAAAAAACTCATGATTCAGTCGCGTTAGGGTTGGCCGGTGCTTATATTTTATCGTGTAATCATTATAATTAAATCGATATAACGTGCTCACATATTTGCGTATTTCACGTAATTACTGTCTGGACGCTTGTTTTTACGGACACGTAATTTACTTTGGACGATGATCTAACAATAACGTTAATGCTTCCAACTTAATGAAATTCAAAATTGTGTCACTTGTTAATTTAAGGCGTTCTGTAGACTTGCAGACAGCACTTAGTTCTAGATGCATTCAGGCATCTAAAGATTGAGGAAAGTTGCGTTGTGGTCGGTGTGGGGTAAGTCAAGGCAAAACATCCAAGCATTTAGATGCAAGCTTTTGGTTCGCATCACGTTATTGTTGCGAAATGAGAAAAACATTTTTTTTATAGTATTGTTGTATAAAATATATTTCCGTTTAACACTGTATTATATATATATTTTTTAATGTTTTAAAAAATATACATTAATCGTTTTCTTTAGGAGACACGTTTAATAAAGATATACTTATTACATTATTGTATAGTACATTTAGTAAGTGGTTATCAAATACAATGTCCATTTTAATAAACAATTCAGACTGTTTGAGTGGGTTTCTGCGGCTTTTACGACTCTACTTTTAATGTATGCTTCCCATCCGGACCAATTTTAATATGCCTCATATATCGTGTATCAATAAATTATACCAAAAAGGATTCGACGCTATTCCTTAACATTTAGAACTTTGTCATGAATGAATTATTCAGCCAGGGGTTTTAAAAGAGTGTAACATTTTTTTTTACACTTAAACTAAGTTGACGCTTGACTACATTCCACCTGATAGGAAGTGGAAATGTAGTCGTAGGTGGTAAAGTGCCTCAATTTAATAAAACTCTATTCACTCTTACCTTGAAGACACCCACATTATACTAAGACGGAAATCCAAAAAAAAAATAAGTAAAATGTGTTTAAATCATTCATCTCAACGAAGATTGACGATTGATGAATGCAAGAAATAATCAATCATCAATCATGATCTGATGTCGACTTGAAAGAATTAATGAAGTATTTTTCTTACATATCGGCCTTAACACAGACAAAGGAATCGGTCCTGTTTTTTACAAATTAATCTATAAGAAGAAATAACTAGTATCAGCTTCTTGCCAGAAACTGTTTGCTCCCTATTGAACAACAATCCTGGTATTTGTGAAGTACTACTACTTGCCAACTTTTACACAACGAGACATTGTCTGACATCGATTGCTAAAAGTTGAATTATAAGTAGTCAAAGTGTGAACTGTCTACATTAAGTATTGACTCGCACTACAATATGTTATATAGTCTAACATACTTAGTTTCTGACAATGAATTCTATGAAAAGAGTAAAAAAACAACTAATTTACGCTCAGATCCCCAGACTGTCAAACCAAAACCACTTTTGAATATTTTTTCATAAATGCATGTTTCATAAATTATATTTTGTACTGAATGTAGAACCTTATTATTTACTTAATTTAAGCGCTATTTGTTTTTAAATATGATATATCATTTTAAAAACATTATTGTCGTGTGAAGTAGAATGAAGTAAAATCAATTAGAATAGTAAAGAAATAGTAATATGTAGAGGTACAAAAAGTTTAAAATAAAAATGGTTTCTTAATTTGTCACAAAACAAAAATTCTACGTGACAACAGTTCACAGTGTAATTTTATTCGGCGAAAAAAAATATGGGATGGTAGGTTCTCAAATATCCTTAGTGAGATGGCATTACCGTCAAGGATATAAGCACTTTAATGAAAATATTGTATTATTTTTGGTACATTTATGTGGTCAAAATAATAGTTAGATAGAAGTCACGAAGTCAATATATAAATTGTCTCAGGTAGTTTTTATACAATTTCACATTACTTTTGGCAGTGTCAACAATAGAAAGAGTTATAGAACGCCATCCACTTACTCAGAGCACTTTATACGTCATGTAGTTATAATGTAGTATATGTACAGCTCCCCTGCCAGACAACTTTGACACTAAACATATAACATATTTAAAGATAGTCAGTCAGCGGTGAATTCATAATTACATTCTAGATCTGATTAAAAACCCTTCCCTGCTGAAAACTTTGTACATAATGAGATTGGCATCACATGAGTTATTAATTGTTACCCAATAAATTGTACAAAGCAGTTTTTAAGTTTATTTATTTTCGAAACTCTCCACAATTTTTAAATTTATAATAAGAAAAAAACAAGTAATTTTTTCACAGTGAAATTTCACATAAACGAGATTTATGAATTCTCCATTTTACTTATTTAAAGTGACTTAATGAAGTGGTTCCAGACCCATGTTGTAAATTGTTTCACAGAGCTGCGGCAGCCATCGTCGGAGCCTCTTATGTGAACTAACGTATTGAATTGAATAGTGTTTTCTTCCTCATTGATTTCAATACTACTAATTTTAAAACCATCCCACAGTTCCTGTTCATCATCAGACAATTTCATTATTTTCGAAATTCATGTTCTATTTTTAGCTATAGATATTAATACTATGACCAAAGTTTATTATGATAAGAGACAAAACTTGTCTGAATGTTTTAAATAAGATATATTAGATTAGATACTTTTAAAATATTCAAATATATTCCAAATAATAATTACTATTTGAAAACAAATTTATTTGTAAATGAAAAAAAAAACAACAGTTTAGTTAGCAGACACTCAGTAACTTGTTCGTCCATGTTTTGCAAAAAAAATTACACGTGTATGCAGTGTAAACACTTTGGAACAGACTACAAATAAGGTCAATCTCTCTACTCTAATACTAACCGGTGTATCTAGCTACTTTAATAGCAACAGGCTGTTAAAATTACGTTTGAATTGAACAATTAAAATATCAAAATTAATAAAGGAATAATTATGAAAGGTTGATTCAATAAAGAAACCTTCAAACTATGCCATAAATATTTTAATCTTGTAAGTGAATTAAAAATACTCTATTATATTTACTGCATTATATGCTTTACTGGTAATAATGTTAATTAAATATTATAATTGAATTAATGTATTTCATCAGTAACACGAGCTTTCATTATCGACGGAGGTTGATTATTAAAACTGTAATAATTATTATATTTGTTCTTAATGTATTTGGTCAAAATACAAAATGCTATAATAATATGATAATATAATATGTACCTGTTCATTTTGAATTAACATATCCCGCAATGAATTTCCTTTTCATACATTTATTTTTAATTAGATTAAGATAAGTACACATGAAGCACCCCCCACTCATTATCAAGTGTTACGTTGCTACGGACACTACTCGTAGTATTGCCTCTACGATGTACACTCGGTACGTTACAACACGCACGCTTGCTACGAGTATGTACCCAATTAATTGGTAGTCGGTAAAATATGTAAATTCTTTACATGTCGTTCTACGTGTATTAGACGCCGGCCCAGTGCAGAGATGCTTCTTTGCTTATGTTATCGAGTGTGTTATTTATTTGTTCCGGCATGATATCTCTCCCTTACAATCGATTTCAGCATGAACCTTAATTGAGGAATGAAATGAAGGAGTTATTTTTAATTTTATTTTTATTTATTTTTAATTTAGCAATTTCCTGTGTATCATTTTTTTTTTGTTTTTCTCCTACTTAAGCCCAACCTTGATATTATCTCATACATTCGATTGTAAATCGGTCCTGGTCTTGGAGGGTTATATTATTAGTTTGATTTTTAATTAACGGATGGCTTATTTATGTTGGCGCTAATATACTAATTCTAAACGCGTTATTTGACATATCATTCTAGAAGACCTACTATGATAATTCATATCATAGCATATAGCAATATTACAATAAACTTATTTTTGAGTTCGTCATAAAAATAATATTACTATAATAATGTTTCGATGATAAGTTTTGATTACGTCATCAGAAGTCAGCCTTTTACATAAAAATCATTATATAATATATAGTAAAAAATAAATGAACAAAACATACTACGAACCATGAAGTGTCTTTTGACATTTAAAATATTAATGTAGTGTTTTATTTCTATATCCAATTTTGACATTTAAAGAAAGCATCATTCTTTTACGACACTAAATAGGAATAAAAGGAAATTGTATTATAGAGCTCCTGGTACGAATAAAAATAAATTAATTCACAAGAGATTCCTTTTAAAACTATAATAGTTTTTAAGAGTTCATGGTAGGCCTGCAGGTCACCTGCCACAGCATCACGTCATGTATTATTAATTTAGATTTGCATCAAGTCGCCAGGGACACAGTACAATGCTCTAATATTCTCGTTCACCCTTGAGCATCGCTGATAATCATACATTCTATGTTAAGCGTGTGTCAGAAGAACAGGTCTACTGATATTATTTATATAATTGATAATTTAACTTTTAAATAATTTCTAAAGTCAAAATAAAATTACAAATATTTTTATTAATTTACCACTTCATGATTAGATAGATTTCGAAAACTCTTAATTACATTTAGTTATTATGCACTAGTTAACAATTCTCATATAAAAGTAACAAAAATTTTATCAGGTTGCGAAAATCTGTAGCGTTTAAGAACATTTCTCTTAATGTAGAAACTAAACGACGTATGCTTAAATAAATGTGTCACAGCGTTAAAAACTGTTAGTGTGTAACACATTTTCAACCATTTCTATTGAAATGAATTTCAAATATATCGTGCTTTTATCGCCATCTGTATAAAAAGGAAATGAAGCGACGCATAGACTGATTTATTTCTGTTTGTAAAATGATCATTAAAAACAAAAATATTTTTCAAAACATTTTTGTACACGTTTTAGTATTTTCCAATAATCTAAATTTAAATGCTTAAGTGTAATTTTGAAAGTCTGAATTATGATGACATATTGCTTAGAATATAGGGCCGTCTGCTTTTTTAATAAAAGGTATGAATTCAAAAGGATCGGCATCCGCTTTCTTTCCAAAACATATTTTTCATATCGCATGTGTACGATGGCATTTCTAGAGACATATGGTGAAGGCAGCTAGTAAAACACAAGTCAATAGGTTTGCTCCAAATTCAAGGAGACAGAACACATTTTCAGTAAATAAATATATACACACCCTATATAGCCTATTTTTCATTGTTATTTTTTGTAATGGTAATAAAATATTTATAAAAATAACATACTTCAAATGTAAGCATCATTATCATATAATACAAAATATGTATTAATTATATTAAAGCTTGAATGTGTAAATATAAAATTATTAAATAAAAATTATTTAAAAATATTTAAAAGAAATATTTGAAGATGACGGAAGATAAAAAGATCGAATATGAAAAAAAAACACGATATCATTGTACCGTTAGATCGGAAACAAAAAGTCATCGTGATAATAATAGTAACTGAAAATTACAGTTCTTAAACATTTACAAACTCATACAGACAGACGATCGAAAATGCGACAGCTGATATGATATTTTAATTGTTCCATATGAGCGTACATTTGTGTCAGTCTAACGACGACGACTGGGGCAGTTAGAGAAATGAAATTCATTATATATAATTTGTATTTTTGTAATAGGTATATTATATAAATTGTTTCAATCAAGTAAATGGAGGCAACCATTCCTTTAATCTATAATGTACCATCATTAAATTATAAATAAACAGAAAATTAACAAGACACGGGCAGAATGATAAATCTAACACGTTACTTAATACAATCGTCTTTATCAGGACCAAGACGGCACCTATAAGGCTTCTTTTGAAAATCCTAACCAATGCTTATAACTTTCAGTATAAAAGAATATGGAGAGAAATCCCACCCGAAATAATTCTTTTAAATTGTATATAAATATGTTTAGCCAGGTCCAGCTTTTTAAATATCAAATATACCAAACTCATGCCATAAATGTTTCGATTTCTGATTGTGCTGATAACGCTAAAATAAAGCCTTAGAGTCTGACAGCTGTTTCTTTTGTTTCTTTTGTTAGATGAACGGGAATGAATAAGTTTGTGAAATTCCAGGACAGGAGATAAAATCCTTCCCCTGAAAAACTTATTCTAATAGAGCAGTTCTTATTACATAAGTCATTGACCCTCCAATTTAACACAAGGCTTTACCTCTCTTCTAGATCGTAATAAATCGTGATACATTAGTATAGAAGTTGTATCGGCCAGAGAGATTTCATTAAATTCCTCAATTTTAACCTATAGAATTATAGTTTCCCTCAATAGAATTATTGGGATCAATGAGCGCTAGGTAATTCTCCTTAAAGGTAATTCACTGACTGAAGGCATTTCACTAACATTTTCATTAAAATTTCACTGAGCATGAGTTTGACCTTTTGGAAGTATAAGCTGGTGCAATTTTTATATTTATTTTTTAATACTGAGAACCGGAACATCAAAATGTTTGACATTATAATTTCACTTCGCATATGGACATGTATATACAATACTAATATTTCTTATACACCAAAAACTATTTCAATGAAAGGTTTATTTCTGTACATTATATGATTTTTTTCCCACCCAATCACAGTGGTTATAATAAATAAAATGTATGCATTAATCTTGTGTATTCTCTTTGTATCAAAATATTTTAATACACCGTGTATTTTACGTTGCATTTAATATTCAATAATCATAAACTTCGTAATTGTAAACTTTAAATCGTAAATTGTAAACTTTAAATCGTAAATTGTAAGGCAATTTACGATTGCTACGATTTGATTTTTGCTTATTCATTTTTCTTTTGCCTTGTTCTAATTTAGCGAAGTTCGTTTATCGAATATTTAAAAATACTATTTAATATTGTCTTTTTTTATATCCCAACTCCACAAGTTCTTGTAATTCTTTGTGTTATTTTAAATTTTTTCATGTTACATATTACATAATTTCGATTTTGAATTGATTTTGAGCGTCTTGTGGTGAAATATATGATTACGTTAGGTACTTACGTTCTGACTCCATTTGGTCGTCTCGGCTAAATGAGTTTCACATTCTAGGACAATGATTCATATATTTATTCATGTATAAGCATTTTAAACGAACATATTTTTCAAATAATCTATACAATCAATGATGTATTATTATATACTTTTCATTGAAACGTCGTTGATCCCTATAGCAGAGGAGTCGTTACAAGTTATAATATTGTTCCTAAATTTATATTTCCCACCTATGCGATTGATGCGACTAATAACGGAAGTGCATTTGGAAATCAAGTTAAATATAATAAGGTTACTTTAATTTAATGTCTTAATATGTATAATAAAAAAAAAAATTAAAAGTCATTCTATAAAGATTGGAATACTTCGTTCGTTTATCTTTTTATTGTTTTGAATTTTCAAAAGCTTTTATAGTGTAGTATAGTATTCTTAGATATACATTGGGTAAGATTATAAAATATTGTTCGAAACACTAATTCATGTTTGTTCTCAAACAAACAATATTGTTTACGATCGTAGTAAGACCAGTCGGTAAACAACATTGCATCAATATAAATACAGCGAGCTATGTAACTGTTAAATAAAACACGGGTTGAAATTATGGCATCGCTAGGTGGTGACACTTCCTCTTAATTAATACATATATCGATATGAGAAATAATTTTTCAAGTAGTATTTCCAAACCTTTTTTGATCTAGCAACGTATCAACGACATTTTCTCATTAAAACGTTATTTCCTTAGAAAACAAAAGGTAAATCCTTAATTGAAGAATGAAATTAAAAACATAGATAGAATGCGATAAATATGATTGAGTGTTTTGTCTTTATTTCCCGTAGATTCTTTAATTCTATACATCATTTACGTATACTAACAGGCTACAAGGATATGCACTTTCAAGAGCACATAACATAGACATACTCGTACGAAAGGGAACTAAAATTGGGTGCCTCTTCTATTGAAAGTTCTAAGTGCCTCATAGTAAATGTATCTAACTATATCATTTGATATTTTAAGAACATCCTATAAACATTCGATCATTTTATACTATCTAAATATCAGTAATTTTTTCGTGGCTTCAAAATTTAAAAAATAGAAACACCACACTGTATTATCTTTTCACGATTCAGGAGACAAATATTTCTTCCTATCAAGTTTTTGTTTCTGCTAACAAGAATATTTTGACATCCACCATTTGAGAACGGTTCAGGAGAATAGTTCTAAAATAAAACATCTGTAAAAGAGCAAAGATCTGTGCAAACATTCGAATGCAATTCTAAATTAGATAAAACTTTTAAGACGTATGTTCTTCAAGGATACTGGAAAGTATGGCTAGTAATAGAGCTGAAGTTACTACCGTGTGCTGTGCATTTAAGATTTCTCTGTATTGCTGTCACTTAAACTAGACACGAATAAAGGTAAATGTAACCTCTTCACTCTTTACTTTCATCAATAAAACACAAATAAATGTATGTTCTAATTAATGTGGCAAGTTAAAGAAACAAATAACAAATAGTAACAGAACAGATTCTCACAGAGCTTTTGGCAAAATTTCACCGTCTGCCTGTAACCAAACCTTTGTCCGTCTGTCTCTCAATTTAGAATTACTTTTGCTATATCTACTTTCAATATAATTGACGACTTGTGTATTTTTCACGGCATTTTAATAATTTAAGAAAATAATAAAGTAACTATACAATGTTTACTTATTATTGTATTAATATTAATTATTTGTTAATCACCAGGTTTAAGTCAGCAAAAGTGTATAAAATATTCGTTAAAAGCAAATTGGGAAAATTAACTGTAAGTACGGTATTGTTAGGTTATATATTTAATGGTTAGTTGGTTTGTTCGATGTCTTCGGTTTATCGGTTTAATGTTTCATCACTGCTTTTAGTCCAGAAATAAACCAAGCTTCAATTAAGTCTATCATGGTTCATTGCTTGGGTTGCAAAAACTAATTATTTGTGTAAAAAAATATTTTTTACAAAAATATTTGAATTAATAATCAATATTATCTAAATTATTCAACTATGCATCAATCTAGAGACAAACGCATTTACATTTGTAATATTGGGCATAATGCCAAGACACTCAATTATACTCTATTCCCTTTGGGACGTATATCCTTGTGTATCTAGCCTTTATCATTACTGATCTCAGTGACGCCACCCAGTCTCGACGAAACGGCGACCGCTTGTATCGGGTACACAGATGGAATTTTGTAACTTACGTTCTTGAAAATAAAATCTATTTTGTCTACATATTGGATAGGACCTTTTATGGCCGTCATTCAAGAAACGGGAAACAGAATTCTGACGGGCTAAGGACAGTATTGAACAAACAAAACGAATCGTAAAAAGCATTGTTAGGTAATTTCTCATAACTCGTTGTGACATTCAATATGACATTTAAAGAAATCCAAAGGAACATAGAATTTTACAAGATTTTTATTGTTTGGTATTGGTTGGTTTCTGTTACTGGTGAGCTTCAATATCATTTCTCTTCATATTTCTAAGGACTTGTACATTTCAATAAAGAAAAAATGCTATTGTCGACATATTGTACGTAATTGTAGACATATACCGACTTTCAACTCAAGGTAATTATATAAGGGTAGTCAAAACATTCTGCTCGTTCATAAGAAACACCTCAAGATAATTTTTTTTATCCGTTTGTTTGTTCACAAATCGTGGAAAACTTACTAGACAGATTTGAAGTAAGTTGATTGGTTGTAGCGTATTGCCCCAGTCAATACAGCTTATTACTCCGGTAAATTCTTTTATTTTTACGACAAAACACAAATATTGGTTTGGATTATGGTCACAAAAAATCTAAACATTTTTGGAGTTATTTATGTATGTACATTGTAAGTGACTTTGGATGCTATACTAAGACATTTTAAATATTGTTATTTAAAATATTTACCTTCTTTTTATATAACGATAAATATGGTTACAGATTTATTATCTACACATACGATGTTACAACTATATACAAATATATATATATATATATATATATATATATATATATATATATATATATATATATTGTAGATAATATTTCTGAACCAACCCCTTTGTAAGCCGACGTCAAGGAAAGTTAGGTTTCGTGATTACTTGGAAGTTAAACCAAACGTTTAAATTATACCTAAATTTTGAATCACGCCCGTGATTGCATTTTAGAAGAGATTGAGTTACGAATTTCGAAACATCAACTTTTGCAGGTTTGTTTTAGTAAGCAATGTGAAAACCGACCACCCTTTGTATTCTATTTATTCAAATTGAAATTGAATTTACTAGATATGTTGAGAGCTTTCCCAATAATTTTGATTTGAATATTTTTATGGTTTTCTATTTTAATATTCAATGAACAGATATCAGATATATTTTTTTAATGAAATTGGTAAGTATAGAGTATTAAATAATTGTTTTTGTTGATCACTTTTTGTCATCACGCAAAAACTACTGGACGAATTTTGATGAAATTTACTGCTGTTTAAATCCAGGTTGCGGATTTGATCAGTACTTATGTTCTAGAGTAGTAACAGTCTTCATTACTCCACGTGAACACTGTCGCAGATGAAGCTAGTAAGATATATAAATACAATATTGCCAAAGAGGTAATCGTATTTTAAATCGCACTCTATTAATATGACTACAGCAGAATGTGTATCGTTGGTAGGAATGATCGATATTAGAAAATCGATGACATCGATGACATCGATGTCAACATCGAGACTAAAGCATCGATGTTCGATAAACATCACTTGAAAAACATCGATGTATCCAAAAACATCTATGTTTCAGTAGAAAATAAAATATTTTTTTGAAAAATTATATTAAAAAAATATAATGAAAATTAACATTCAAAATATTTATAGTATACTCTTTTCTAACCCAACGCAATTCCTCCGTCACTCGCCCTATCGCAATTTTAAAATAAAAAATAAGTTAACATAAGTCATTTACTTACACATGCAAAGCCAACCCGACACCGATAAAAGGAATCTTCCTAACACTTTCAATTCAAATCAAAAGCAGCAAGCAACAAAGGTCGTGATCCTCTTCTTTCTCTCAAATAATATTTATTTTCTTTCACAAAATAATCTAAAAAATCAGGGATCATATGCATCTCACAGGCTAAATAACTTAAAAAGTACAAGTTTACTGGACAATGAAATAGGTAATAGGACAAAATAATAATTTACCATACCTGTTAATTCGTTTCCGAGGTTTCATTATTAGTATAAACAAAATTTTGCAGCTTAGATTCGCTTTACCGCTTCACGAAGTTACTTATATACTTACAAAAATGGCGCGAGACGCGAGTGACGTTGACAGTATTTTTTTTAATTTCAAAGGATATGTAAGCAAAAATAACTATTGTTACAGCTTTCTCTAGTTATCATTGATTACGTCATTGGTGACATCTAGTGTAATTATTTAATGTATTATAATTAAACTTGATATACGAGGTCATCTAGCTAGTTGATCGAAAAGGCACCCGATGGCCTTTAAGAGTATATTGATGTTCCGATATTTTATTAATAAAACATCGATGTGTCAATGTTATCGAACTCAAAGCATCGATGTCAAAACATCGATGTTTTCTTACTAAACATCGATGTTTATTCACCATCGATGTTTATCGATTAGAAAATCTGCATTCAATTTTGTCGTACGTCTTTTTTGATGACGTACCTACCCACTCGTGAAGCTGTGACGAAGTCGAATTAACACCAACGGTAGCACCGAGCCCAACACGTAGACTTGAGATATTGAATCTCATCGAATATAGACGGATTTACACTTGGTCTGGATATTCTTAACGGAGAGTCTTAGTACTTGTTGCAGTCCAAGCCATCGTGTGCTGTAAACCTAAACTCTACTATTGTTATATTGACCGAACTTCCAAATTCCGTTTTTACTTCAGTTGTTCGGTGATCCTTGGCAGATCCATTACATCGAGTTGTAAACCATTTGTTCAGGTTTGTTGTTTGTCCATTTGATCTATCACTAATTTTCCTTTTAAAATCAAAAAGTGATAATAAAACCATAAACCATGTTAAATTTAGTTCTTAAAGAAGACAATGTGAGCTGAACAAGCGTAATGATTTAGCTCCAAGGTATGATAAATTGAAACGATGGAGGAACGTGATATGACTTGAAGTGCTTGAAATAAATATCAGAAGGAAGTAGAAGATAAGAGAAAATGCAGATGATCCTGGTGGCTGGCGGGTGAGTAGCTTTCAAAAGAAGGTTATCTTAACTTGAAATGAGTTGAGAGAATTAATTGTGCCATTTATTTTATGCTAAACTTTTTGGACATTTGGACACCAAAAAGTTTGGCATAAAATACAAAACAAAAGTTTAAACAAATTTTAACTCGGAAACGATCAAACTTATTGAAAAAAAGTCTTTATTGTTCTAAGTGTTAATCTTTTTTGTCAGAAAAGTTTTTGGATGAGAAGACTCCGGTACATGACTAGTTTAATATTACAATATGTACTTCGTGATTTTTTGACTTGAAAGTGATTATTTTATTTGGTAAATTTTAATGACATTTCAAGATCTATCTCTATCTATCATCTTAGATAACATGTCGTCTGTAGGTACCGCGATTTTGACAGCTTCTTGAAAATGTCTCTTGTAGGTAACATCTGGAGTAACTAGACTGGTTAAGGCTATATTGCCAAATATTGTTGGCACCATGAGCAAAGATTAGACAAGATAGTCATTCATATATAGGAAGCACCTGGCCCTATTGGCCCACTACACTATTGGCTATGGAGACACCAAACAGGGCTATTTATTTCATTTGAAAAACGAAGGTTCAATTATATTTGTTAGCATTAAAAACATTTCAAAAGGATTAAGATCTGAATTTTGTCCTCAATTTAAATAATTAATATGGAAATATAAACCTTCAAATTTTTAGGAATTATGTTTCCGACTTTTATTTGTATGTGTTTATGGAATATCTTTTAAGAAAGTTAAACGTTTGTTCTTTTTTTCTTTGTAAAAATAATTTACTTATTAAGTTCAACTTTATTCAAAGTACTTCCTAACAAGCTAAAAAGTCAAGAACTGTAATGATTTTTATAAAACCCGTATGACATAGACCAGACCTTATTTTTAATTCAGGACACATTCTCTTTAAAAATTGCTTATGGCGTAACTACCTTGATGAAGCCTATTACTGTATTTTTTATGCATGATGATATTCACGTGCCGTGAACTAAGCAGAGATTATAACATATTACAAGCACTCTAAAATAAAAAATATAATACTTTACAATTTGGTCTTGAGTTTTGAATCGCTATATATTTTGCAAGCTGCACCAATATGTAAATGAAATAGTTTAGTTATGATTTATTGCGAATAAAACGAAGTGTAAATTCGGACTGGATGCAATGCTTCATAAAAATCCGAGCGGTCAATCGGTAGTGTCAACATCGACAGCCCGAGAAGGGCAATAGAAGCTTTAAGTGCAAACATGACCGTGCAGTATTTCATGCTCTGGTGCGACGAAAAGACGAAAATTACTACGTTATTAAAAGTAACAAGATACTAGTGAAGGTCACCTTCAATGTGGGCCACGTAATAAAGCAGCAGTGGCATATATTATACACGAAGTAAAAGGCGCGTTCTTGTAATGACAATGTATGTTCATGAACAATACTAAATTCGTCTATATATTTAAGTATGCGACGGCACATTCATTAATTATTACTCTGACATATAACAAAATTTAAAGCTAATTCTCAGATCATAACATTATAGCTAGTCCTTTTACAGCTTCACCCCAATCTGTAAATCTTATAAAATATACAACAATAACGGTAAACGAAGAAAAATCTATACATTTAAAATGATTAAAAAAATAGGACCAGGATCTTCATACAGATGTGTATACACGATGATAATATATCAAACAAGAATATAATTCAAAAGTTACCACCGCCCTACTTAAAGCATAAATAGTGTTGATTGCTCTACCAGTAATTATCAATAACGTGCCATACATCGGAATAATACTTAATGGCTGACGTTACAGAGTGTGCCAGACTAAGTTCTAAGTGACTATAATAAATTATAGTTATAAAATAATTATGCAATTTATTCAAAAAGATGTTGTTCTTGTTCAAAAAATGAATTAGCTCTTAATTTGCAAAGTTTTTAAGAGTTATATAATATTTTGTGAAAAAAGTATAATGTGTTGTGAATGATAATTATGTATAGACCGTCTTACATGGTGTAAATAATATTTTTATAAAGCTAATAAACTTGTTAAAAACACTAGACGTCTTTAGAATCTACATTATGTCTCACTTGTCCTGTATTGTAACTTGTTGCGAAAAGTCTTGATATAGTGGGCTAATAATATCTCAATCCAGATAAAGTAGAAGCTGTATTAAAGATTTAGACGGCGATATGGTCTATACACTAAGGCAATAAACTCATATTTACAATATATAAAATGAGAGGTTTGTATCTCATCGCCACAAACAGCTTTAAAATATTCTGTGTGTATTAATAAAATAATCGTATAGGTGTACGTTAAAAACACGTTCTCCTTAGTTTTCCTATGTCATTTAATATATGTGCTTGTTCGATTTATAGCGTGGTATATTACTACAATACAATAACATTAAAAAGCTGATATTATTACTTCAGTACTAATTTAGTTTTCAGCGCCACCTAACGAGATTCTTGCGAACACTCTGAATTGCACACTTTTGGTACACGATACGTCACTAACATTTCTCTTCCCCGTTCTTGCAACAATATACGAGATGGCGCTTTAAAAGGAGCTTATAAGTGGGCAAAACTCTCTGATAGGGCTACGTACTGCTACACCCGTCTCAGTCTAACAGTATGGAAAGCTTAATGTAATATTCGCGTTCCAGTACCACTACTTGTCTATAGATGGCGTTAGATCCTCTGCAGTAGTAATATCGACTGAGTTTTCTTTGTATAACTTCTCAAACTGAACCAGTTTAAATACCTACTGTTTACAGTGACGTCATTGTACAAATCACTTTTAACGCAAATTCAGTCTTAACAATCTCTAAAAAAGGATACGTATGACCTTGATATATTGAATTGAATCAATGCAGCTACGATGGATGCCTATTGTTTGAATGCACGTCAACTTGATACTTTTGTTAAATGTTACGTAAAACTGAACGAAACGGTGGCTGATGTGGAATTTGAAACTTTTCTGCCAGCGCTATATATTAGCCAAATTCCATTTGAGTCGGTTTATTAAAATAGTTTATATAAAATTAAAAAACCGATGTAATCCTAAATAGAAATACGGGTAAATTTATTATGACTTACTAACTTAATTAATGACTATATTAATGGTTATAGCTGAGGTGATAACCATGTATAATTATTATGAAACTAATTTAAATTTTATATTTTCACAGGTAAGTGTTATTGCAAAATTTCCAAAGGGAAAACATCGAGTACAGGTAAGATAAGTAATAAGCTGAACAAATTATTTCTAAGATAAAATAGTCACGCAATAGTCAAATAAATAATGTGCCATCTACACTGCAATTGCAACTTTAAAATAAGGTATATAAAACGCTTATTTAAATTAAACGTTTAGTATTAACGAAACTATTTTTGATACTTTTTGCCGCATCCTAGGTACTTATAAAGAATATCGTGGAAAGTTAAGTCAGAGGTATTTAGGGAGAATTATAGCTTACTGCATTGGCAGAATGGATATGGATAGAGCTACATTAATAATTATTAATGTAGCTCTACATGTTTGTATTATCAATAATAACTTACAAATAGTAAAAAGAGGCTAGTTGTTTACATAATAAGAATGGATTTCCAACTGGGTATACTCTTGATAAAAATTACCGAAATGTTATATTAAAATTACTTGTATATTAGAATGACTTGCTGCAGCCTCTAACTGTTACATTTATTTACAGTTTTATTAACTTTGATTATTTTAATTTAGTCTTATATTTTACTTAATTAAATACTTAATGATTAGCTTAAAAATAAACACCATATCTTTAGTTTGCCAAAGTATAAATTTACTTTTTACAAGTAGGTATCTATTCAAATAAGTAAATTTACAATAAACAATTATATAATTATTAATAATTCAACAATAAATTATAATAGTTCATCGATATTAATACCATACTTTCATAAATCAGCTCTGCATAACTTAATTAAAAGAACTTCATCAACCTATCGCCTGACAGTCTTACCCATCAAAAATTGAAATATAGATCATACAAGGTAAATTTTTTCTGATGTAAAGAATAAAAAAATAGATTTTAAGACAATCTTTGGGAGTATCTTGTGAGTCTTCAGTCTTAACACCCGAGTTGGAATCGACAATGACTTTTGACAAATTGTAGCGCATCATTCGTTTACGTTCTCGAACACATCGTGTGAGAACTTAAGTGGTAACTTTTATGTCTTTTACTAAAATATTTATACTAAGTGTTTATGAAACAACAAATATATACTCATTTTGAAAGTGCTGGTTATTTCAAAATTACCGGTTTTTCAAAACTAATATAAACGTTCAATCGTATTTATTTTATGATTGAAATCCTAACTGAGTATTTTCTACGCTGTCGATATTTTATTACGTTATAGCCAAGTAATAGTTAGTCACAAGCGTCGCCGCCGCGGAATCTCGGAACGCAATAGATTCGTTTTTAATAAATGTGATTTAAACAGTTATTATAGAAAATAGAATATTTGTAAAACCTACAATATTTTTGTTTAAAGCTAAAGTTTATACTGCTTTTATTTAGTTTATTCGATTACCATAATATATAATAAAATTGTATTGAAAACGAATATCTATTACGTTGAAAATGGTTCAAGACTTTTACGTCAATAATTAAATTTGGCTTGATCTCGTTAATTAAAAAGCTATTTATTTTAGTATAAAGGAAATATATTATTATTTCTTAAAAATAAGAGACTATACTTTTATTATACAATTTTTAAATTCTAGACATTTAAACAGTTAATTGTATCATTTTATTAGTTTAAAAAGCGTCAACATTCGTGCATGTAGTAAGGAAGGAGACCGGAAGGGTTGACGGGGATCAGTTATGAGACAAGGGACCAGAAAAGGACATTGTTAGTAAAACTAACACACAAGTAATGGAAATAATTAGGAATAGTTAGTTATACTATTAACATAAAATATATAAAGAAAACAAAACGAACATACATTTTAAAATTCAAAATTCATTACAACTGAAATGTGAGACAGATAGAATAAAAGCATATAGTATGCACTCATTTTTATCTCAAGATCCCATTTACTTTGTTTGAACGAAGCCGCGGTAGTAAATAAGTTAGTTTTAAATCTGTTTTACGTGGTGGAGTTTTACTAAGTAAGTTTGGAGGATTTTATGAGTTTGGAGTTTTAAATCCCTCTGTAAACTAAATCGAAGTATTTTATATTCAAATTCTAAATAACCCTATGAATATTCATATAACTTATTTGAAAGCTTATTTGTTAAACTTTTGGCATGAAAGTCATATTGTACGTCATGTTATAAGTTACAATGTGATTGGTAATATAAAATGATCTCATTAAGATAATACTTAGAATTACATAACTTGAATAGAGTTGTTTGAGCCTCATATGAGAAGACAATATCATTTGTTGAGTAAAACAGACGGAGTCATGATCCTTAACAATGCGGAAACAATTGAAGAAATCTTTGAAAATATACCTCAATAATTATATGAATATTTAATTTGTTAATTTTATAGTGAAGTCAGCTGATTTCAGAATATTGCATTATTATTGAAATATAAATCGATGTGCGTGAGACAATACTCGTAAAAAACTACTGACTCGTTTTATAACTTAGTGTAGAAGTCGTAATATAATGTATGTTCTGTTACTTATCTGAAGCTAAGTTATATTCTTGTCATTTCCTCTTCTAGAATATACATTTTGAATCCGGGCACGTTACACGTGCGGAGGCTGCCACGAACAAGTTTTGAAAGCTATATTCTTGTCGTAACACTGTCCCTGGACTCTGACTATCACTAAAGAGAGGTATTTGATAGTTGGTCTCCAAAGCAAACTTATATTTCAAATACCTTTTTGAAGTCATAGGTATATCATAGTTTTGGTGAACTTTGCCAGCGCCAAGCATAATAACTCTTTATTCGACTCTAAAATCATTATGACGTACGAACAAAAAGTGATATTTAAAAGCAAACAAAGCTAGTAAGTCTTTGAACGTGACTGATTACATGGTAGAGCTGTTTGTAGAGACGAGAAAAAGACAGACAACGTTGCATATTATTTATATGGTGCTGCCATAACAAAGCAATGACGATAAGCATTTAATTGACTGTTTTTATAGTATTATTAAGTATAGTTATAATTATTCAACTGTACTATTACATTACTAGAAAATAATCTTTCAAACATCATTTATCAAGAATGTAACACAACAATAACATATGTTTGAAATATTCCATAAAATAAATATTAGTAATAATAGGTTAGGTTAGAAATTATATGGTCGCTATAAATTACCCATTCCGTTATAAAACTAATTACTTTGGAAATAGCACTCTATAGTAAATACTAAATAAATAAAGAATATATCTAATTTGGTTTAAGTTTAAAAGCGTTTAACAGATTTGTCGTAAAAATATCTATTTAATACAAACCTGTATATTTACACTACCAATACAAAACAAATATATTTGAAATATTGGGAGATTATTTAAATAAGTACATTTATAAAATTGTAATAATTAGTTAAAAAACCAATATTGTATAAACATATACCTAATAGCTATTCTTCAGTTATGAGATAAAATAATTAAATGCAAAAGTATTTGTCACTAGTGACAAAGGTATTACAGTCTGAGGTAGGTTGAGTTGAGTTGAGTAGCGTGCGACAAAAAGCCAGGAAGTGTAAACGAATCACGATTAAGTTTCCTGTACCATTTTGCGGCGATAGCATTTGACAAGCGTTTAACAACTTAAATGTATTCTGTATTTATATGCCATTATAATATTGACAAGGCTTTTGTTTTTAAATTTAAATATTTTTTCTATAATAAATGTTTCATAACCCAGCTCGTACATATAGATCAAATTAAATATTTTTACCTTAAAGTCATAGCTTCTACATACATACATAGTTTAAAAACACGATATCTATCACCTGAATTTAAGGTATTTTGAATTACTTTCAAAACCAGCCACACAGATAATTTTATTTCCTTTATACTTTTATAATATAAAAACACTATGAATTTTCCTTCTGCAAGTAAAGTCATACTCGTTATAGTTGATAGAGAATGTAAATTAAATTTCGGAAACAATATTTTAAACGAGAATACAAATTGCTCGCACAGAGGAACACGACAATCTAATGCGGAAATTTAAGCTAATTAATTTTATAACGTGACAATACAATGACTAGTTGACTATATTATAGTATAATATATTACTATAGTATGACTAGATAGTCTTATGAGAAAGAACCATTAACGTTGTCATAAATAAAGCTCTATAATACTTGCAGAATGTTGTCCGATCGGGCTCATTGAAAACCATTGAAAATTACATTTTATGTTGAATCGCTTGTATAACATAAGAAAAACACGTTTATATGATATTGACATTAAATATATACCTATAAGAATAACACTAAATATATTTTACATACTTATGTTGTAAATAACTGTGATTTCTAATTATAATATTGTTGTAATATTAATCAGATCCAAGCTAACGATTGGTTAAGTTCAGAAGAGTTCATTCAGCCTTGCGTGGCTTGACGACTTAACTTGAACATTTGTATAAAATCCTACAGTGGATTAACGTCAATATTAAACCTAAGTATTTGCATTTGAGAAAGCTTTCTACTTATTAATATTAATAATTACGTTACGCGTTAAACTGAAGTGTCTCAAATGCGGGATATTCCAGATTAGTTATTCATTACGAGTTTGATTTATACGGACTTTTAGTTATTAAATTATGACAGTTTGAAAATCTAAACATGAAATTTTATCGTCTCTTTCTTATCTTTTGTCACACTTTAAGGAGAAACCTGCTTTTAGATGTCGAATCAAATCCTATAATAGTATTTCATTATTTTTAACCTGATGAGTATTAATTGTAACAAACAGCAAGAATTTATAGGTTTTAATGTGGGTACACAAAATGAGCCCAGAGTTACCGTTGACTTTACAGAAATAGGTAGATGCTTATGAAGAATTAGAAGAAATTTTAATCAATAAGAAGGAAAGAGGATATGAGAATAGAGATTCGGTTTGCTTTTAATAACCCAACTTTACCGAACAAAACTTTGTGATGGTTGTGGTGACGGAATGGTATTACATAGGAGCCAGCAACCGTACGAGCTGCAAGTAATTTGCTACAGCTGGGCTAAAAGCACTCTAAAGCTATTCAAAGGCTTATTTATAATCTTGTCATGTGTATAGTAGGAGACATCATGTGAATAACAAGGGTTTGAAAGGTAATATATGACATAGGCTACCAAACTTAGAGCAATCGCTTGTTACCACATATAATATTGAGGCTAAATTAATAGCGGACTATAAAATATGGCTACACATGTTGCAGACCTGCAATTAATCAGACCAGGCTATTAGTCAAGTTATTGGATGCTGGCTTTCCGTGATAAGCTGTGATGAATATGTGCTGTCGCCGATATGTATCGTATTATGAATTACAAGCAATCAGCAAGAAGCTTAACGTATATGGCTATTAAATAATAATCATATTTCTGACAGAAATTAAACTTAAACTGTACAACGATTGATGTCAGTACACTTTGCTTTAGTAAGTAGTGAATGCTCTTAAAGATGACTTTCCCAATGTAATGTAATGTACCCGTAAACAGTTTTTCGTTTTATGTTTGTGTGTTGTATTTATGACAGAAACGTTTCAGAAATATTAAATTTTATAGCAGGTGATAGATATACGATGTGTCCGTCTATTCTCTTCAATTATCAACCGGACTAGAATAGAACGGTACGGTCATTTTCATAGCTTGAATTAATACCTTTACGCCTGACACATGCGCGTATTCTCATGTTTGTAGCAAAGCACTTGAGAGGCTATAATCATTGTAGTCAAAGCCAACAAAAGCCTTCACAACTTTCCCAGCAGACACGTAATTAGGTGGTCAATCGATAGGAAGCATGTGGTAAAAAAACGAATACTCGAGGTTTAACTTTTAGGAGGGAATTGTTTTACTTCGGCCAGGAAGGTTGCTGGAGATCTCAAGTGAATTTTAATTATCGATATTGGTTTTGAATATTAAATAGATTTTAAAGTGAATTATTTTTAGTACAAATTTTTATTAACTTTGTTCTCATGAAGCTTAAACTAAAAGGTTTATATTTCAAAGTTTACTAGAGTTCATTTATTTTTAAATAATTTAATCAATTCATGGAAGTTTAATTTTAATATAATAATGTAGTATAATCTTTTTTTAATATGAATATTTATTTCGAAAATACCTATTTTACTTATACAGGACTCTTGTCTCAATTGTTTTATTTCGTGGAACAAAGTTGCTACAATCTCGAGCGAGTTTTAATTCATCGTTGGAGTAAATTTTGCACTCGCATATTTTTTAACACAATTTTTATTTACTTTTTGTGGCCAAATTTTCGACTGTCACAAACCTATTTTATATTTTTATACATTATTTTATTGGAATAATAGTATTAATTACTGAGAGTTTTTTTTGAATTCATGTTGGATATCAACATCAGCAGAAACTAGTCAGGTCAGGTCACATTCCGATATAGTTTCACGTGAATACACCCGTCTAGATATAAATATCATCGGTAGAATATTGAGTAAATGCGTAAGAAAAATATTTCCTTAGTCTACGACAGCTTCGTATAGTATACAGTATCTAAACTATTCCGTCTTTCTTTGTTCTAAAACAAAAATGGCATTACCATAAAACCGTTCTATATCGTATCAATGCCAGAAATGTCACAGTAGGTAGTTCTTCGTCCGTATTTTTTTTTTATTTTGAAGGTGCGAGATTCTTCATTAACCTCCACCCAACTGGTTTTAATTAAAACGTAATTAAAGTTGAAAGAGTAATATAATTACATTATTATATTTTTTAACGTTGTTATATTTTACCAATATGACATTAACTTTAAAAAAAACTAAATAAGACTGAATTGCTAAAATGATACCTGAGTACACGGTTCAATACTAATAACGTAAGTCAGATTAGCTCTGACAGTAGACGTACTAGAATTAGAAACTCGAATTAAATCCTTTCAAACCTTTCGTCTGTTGAAGATAGGTAGGATTCATGGATGTAACCGATGACCGTACCATCTGGCGGATTTAGAATCGAATTACTTTGACCCTCTCAGTCTAGAGCTCAACGGGAACAGTGTTTAATCTGATCACTAATTTCTAGAAAGTACATATAGCAATCTTTTTATCTCATGAATACAATTGTAAGATTTGTGATTTTTAATGAAATTCCACAAAGATAAATAACTGCATTTAATACAATAAAACAATTATCAGATATTATTATAAAGAACTAAAGTTATATTGATGGCAATTTTGATACGACAAAGCCAATCTTAAGGGGATTTTAAATTATTGCGCGATAACTCAGTAGCTTCACAGACTTCTTCCGAAGAAATTTGTATTTTTCCTTTGAAATTTTTGCATCTATCGAAATTACCATTAAGCATGATATATCTGACAGTATCACTAAGGCTTTACATATAATTTTTACAATGTATATAATGAGGATTGTCTGGGACGATTTATCAACGTGTAGCTTAAACCACTGAGGCTTAGAAACTTGAAATGTTGACTGTAGGACCTTCTCTGATCTGGGCACTCACTATGAACGAATTATTATTAGAAAATGGAAGTTCTTAAAGGTTTTTGACGTTCTACAATATAACATTTCATAATATTTTTCTGCAAGGAGGTAGGTTATAAACAGAGAGTTAATATAATGACGGCAATACTGACAGGTTGAAATGAAGTGTCACGCCGGCTCTATATGCGGCTCATACATGTATATTTTACACTAACGATATTAAAATATTAAAAAAATACTATATATGTATTCATATTATATAGCTTTCAAGCTAATTTCCTACATTAACTAAGGACTAAAGTATTTTTTATATCCCCTACCATGAAGTGCTTAATTATTGTCATGTACATTGTTACTCCCTACTGGGACTTAAGCCAATTTACAATATATAACTACAATATATCCCTGACCGATTTAATTTAACTGTTTTCAAAAATATTTAAAACTTATATTTCTTAAGAATGGCAACTTATTTTATTATATAAAATATCCATTCACAACCATATTCAAAGATCACAGCTAAAACTAACATTTTCAAAAAACTGTGTATCCTAAGTTTTATATGAACTACGAAGATGTATTTTGGCTTCGTATGTTTCCATTTTTAATTTACCCCTAAGCGTTTCTTCCAACAGTTTACCTCGTCCCACTTCTCAGGAAAGTAACATTCTAAAGCTAGACGGCAAAAATATTAATTCGCGTAGCGGATTGAGACATACCCTTTCATATCCGGAAACGTACCATCAATGAGATTAATTACTTAATGTAATAATAGTATTTTAAGCATAATTGTGAATATGTTGGAAATCGGTATTTGAATACACACAAGGCATACCTAATAGATCCAGGGTATTATGTAGCTGGTTTCTCTTGGGAATAGATCTGTAATAGTCAAACCTATTAACTTGAATTATTCCACATCAGAGGCTCGTAGTACTGCTACATATATATATCTGTAAATATATAATAATATACATAGAATACAAGTCCCTTAAAGTGTTAATTACCTGAATGAAAAAGAAAACAGCAGATTCTTTATTTCTTTATTTTCCCCATCTTGAGATATCTATTAAATATGAAATCTTTTAAAATAGTATTAGACACATAGATAAGAAATGTTATTGAGACCTTAATATATAATAATAATAATAAAATAATAACTTTATATATATATATATATATGGTAGAAGTTATATATAGGTTATAATGTAGTAATGTGTGCGCGTGAAGTACCCGTATGTGTGTACTTGAGCTTTGCTTATTGACCTATCTCCAAACATCGTATTGGGTACAGAATTTAAGTATACTTATCAACGTACATACTTAGTAGTCGAGCACTCTTGTACGAGACCGAGAGCATCGCTCACGGCTAGTCTTCCGTTGCCAGTTCCGATGTCCCCGTCCCTTGTTTCATGCATATTTTATAGATAAACAATCTGCTTAGACATTTGATAATTAAATATCTTAAAATTTTCACCTTTAAATTGTAACAAACACGCGTAATTATGTAATAATTTAATCAATGATCTTATAGTGTATATAAAATAAATTATTTAATGATATATCTCAATAATGTCATTGCGTTTCATATGAATATCCTCAGGCGCGGCGTGTCCGCTATTTTTTATTCCTCTGTGTATCAGTATATCTACCAATCGCTGTCTTGTTTGGCTTTTTTCATATCGGAGTACTCTTTTAATTACTTCCTTGTCCGTCTATTGTCTTTCGCACTGCAAACATGATCAGATCAATTCTACTTTAGTTGTCTTAATCTCACTATGCTGTTTTATTCATTTATTTTCTTTATTTCAGTGTTTGTAATTTTTCAATGGTATTTAACGATATCTATGTTTATATATTTTGTTATATTTGATTGCTTTCAATCTGTTTTACAACTACATATGTCTTAATATAGCACACGTTTGTACTAGTTACTATATTTCTTGTCTATAGTAAAAAAAAGTCCAAACTCTGAACCAAATAATAATAATAAGGTAAATTACATTCAAAAGTTCAAAGTTTAACCCTTGTCTACACAGTGGCTAATAAAGGTAGAAGTGGGGGACACTGGTTCTATTTAAATACGAAACAAACTTATTCATTAGCGAATTCGGAAATTAATTTTGAAATAAATTACATTTCCGCCGTGGTTTTCCACAAAATCATTCTTTAAGTCCATGCACTTTCAAGGCCACAGTTACTTAATTAAGATGCCCCATTGTCTTCTTAACAACCTACAAATTAAACGTTATACGCCTGCATTTAATAATTAAAATGATTTCTTTTTATTTCATATTTTTTAATATAAATACTACAGCGTAACGCGAATGATAATTTATATTTTTTTACTGGCATGAAATAATATGTAGAATCTTATAGCGTTTTTAAGGCACATATCATTGCAACGACTTAAAATAATATTAGGAATCTGTTATAAATGACTATTATAACGAGTTATGTTAAATGAATGTAACTCTGATATGTCATTTAACAAACACCACTGCAGAAATTTAAAATATAAATACTAGCCAATAACCTTATATTAATTTTGCGCGGTCTCATTGCAGTTTTGAGTTATAGATATTGTGTAGATAGGATGCCAGGCGACTTCGCAAATGGGGTCGGGTTGGAGGACAAGAAAGTGTGGCCAGTGGCCAAGCACGAGTGAGAATACGGCTCGATTAATATGAGACATGTCTTATTATGTTTTTTTTTTACAAATACAAATTAGTTTAATAATCACTTCTGAAGGACTAGCGATACACGAAAAACTCGTTAGTAGTAAGTTTTTAACTCCTCTCCCTACAAGGCGATGGGCCCGGCACCCGCACGGTGAGTCCATGGAATGCTAAGAAACTTCGTCTCATTACTTAGTAGTTCTTAGTATAAAATGTAGCTGCCTATTTTTTTTATTATTTTTTTTTATTCATAATTATTACCCACGGACACGTCATCAGTGCTCTTTTTGATGTTTTACATTTTTTTTGTTATGTTAAATTATAATTTATTAATTGAGATTTTAAAAACCTGCATAACAGAAGACATTATTAGTAGGAATCTTAAAAATTATGTTAGTAAGTACCTTGCACAGGTTTTTTTTAAATTTATTTAAAATTTAGAATTTATTTTTTTAATTTGTTATATATTTTTTTAATTTGTTATATATATATTTAAATAAGTAAGTATATATATAAATAAGTATATTTAAATAAGTGTATTTATTTATTTTTTTAATTTGTTATATATATATTTAAATAAGTAATTTGTAAAATTTCAGTTATTAATTTTAAACAACATTACATTAATGTAGCCTCCTATTGACTTCTACCAACACACTGCTGTAACGGCCTACTGTTGATTTGATGTTTTGACTCAACACGAGCAAGGCTTCCACTACTGCCGAGTTCCTATCTCTTATTGTCATCTTGGTATTGTATTCATACAATATAGTAAGGTACCCTTAGTAAAGACCTTGCGGCGGCTGTGAAGGTCTTCATAAATGTTTTCAATGTGAGGCTAGATTTCGGTGTATCCCTGGTTGTCTGTCGGGTTGGTTGGTTTGGAAGTATGACGTGACATAAGATATTCAAGGTTTTCCCCACGATCTTCGTACACGACTACCTCGTGGAGTGTGGAGGCTATCAGACAACCAATTCTATGTGATATTTGAGCCTTCTCGATTGATGATTGTTGATTATCGATGATTGTTCGGGGAGTAAGTTTCCTCTTCTGACGGTTTTCTGAACTTCGAGAGGAACAGAAAGAAGAAAAACTTACCCTGAGCGTAAGGTGGTTCTATGTCATTCCCCTCGACTAATACTATGACTTTATTAACTTTTCATAATAACCGGCATTCGATGCCTGCCACATTCGTCAGGGGCGGAGCTTCGTAAGCTTTGCGCTTCATACTTTGTCTTGTTGTGCTCCCGTTTATTAATGCCGCCAGTCCAGGGGAAATCGCCACTCCGCTACGACTATTTGAAAGGCAAAATTTTATACCTAGCCTTTCTTGATAGAATCCATGTAAAGGGCCACACTCCTAATCCTTATGCCCGGATTACCTGTTTCACCATAAGATAATACTTGGTGAATCGTTGTTGTGTTCAGGTCGGCATTACAGGGTGGTGCAATGTGAATCTGTTTATGTCCTACGCTGGGCTGTAGAAGTTGAATGGAATATGGTTTGTTGGGAGTACTATTCCTTTTGGTTGCGATGAGGAAGACTTTTTCGGCAAAGGTAAGGAATGCGGGCCTGCTCTCCGAGTCTTCCAATATATTAGGCAATTCGGACTTTGCCAACTTCCTATACAATTCAGTCTCCAGGTCTTGAGCTGTCTAATTTAAGTACACGTACATAATTATTTTACCCGAGAGTTTTGTAAGTCAGGTGTTAAATCTTATATAATTACCAATTTTGACTAAACGAGTAAATATAACTAAAACTAATTAAATATGCGAAGGAACAAGTAGTCGAGATTATTTCTACCTGGAGAAATATTATACCCTCAATATACTGCAACATTCATACGTAGCCATATAGCAGTCATTCAAAAAAACATTTTCTTTTCTTCAATAAAATGAATTTGTTCAGGACAAGAAATGTGACCTTCCTCGAGGCGTCCAGGGACAGTGATATTTAGTCGTAACGAAGCAATTCAACCTTCAAAGGTTATCCTCGGGGAGTAAATATAGTCCAAATGGTCATAATATTTTTTATTGATTGGTTAGAACAGTTGACTCTACCATATAAAGAATAATAGAATAGCTTGTTTAGAATGAAAATAAATTTTATATCTTATTTATATATTTTTATTTTTTAACATCAATAAGCGCATCCAAGTTCTGTTAGTCCGAATATGTTGCATAAAAAATGTTAACTGAATTACAGTTGTAGTTTATTTGTTCCACCAAAACGCAGATAGTGGCAAATCTTGCCTAATATCCTACTAGTGGCGCCAGACTGTCTGCAGCGCCGACGTACTGTTAAAAGAGACCAAGGAAGTAAAACGCAGAAACGATTTACAAGTGGGTCAGTGTCAGTTCAGTTTTTGCTGCATCAGACGGCTCTGCATGATATTTTAAATTACTTCTTTTCGCTCCATAAATGAAAGTATTCTTTTATTTAAAATTTTCACTCGTTATTACAATTTCAATACGAAAAAATATTTTTTTATGATGATTAGCAAGAGCATAATGTTTTTTAAAATATTATTTTCTTAATAACGTTTTTACTATTTATGTTGATAAAAAGTTAAAGTATTTCTAAAAGGGCTACGTAGCAATTTAAATACGTCACAGTCTAGTTGCAGGATTCCAAAGAATATGGGCAGGAACAAAACCGTCTAGAAAGTTTGTGGATATTCTTAAATAGTTGAAATAATAGATTTCGTAAAATTAAAGGTTTTGGGAACTCATCCCTAAAGTGAAATACTTTTCACAAAATATTAACGAATCATATTAAGAAATAATCACAATTAATTATGTAAAAAAAAAACTCAAAAATCTAATACCCCAAAAAACCCAATTACTTTTAATGTATAACACCATATTATTATAGTAATACTAAGACAATACTTAGTATAAATAATAATACTTCTAGTAAATAGATACTTTTACTAATCTTATAATGTGAAAAAACTAAAAATATATATTAAATATATTCTATGGTATTAAGTATTGATCTGTATTCAAATCAAATGTATCGTTCACAAAAGCTTGAAGGAAGGCTACAACTAAGTAACTTACTTAATAATGTTAGAAATAATAATGTTTAATTAACTAATTTAAATATTATCCTCCATTCGACAATTTTCAAAATGTTGTTACTGTAAAAGCATTTAATATATACAAAAAAAATATTCAAATATCATTTAACTCGAAATATACCTAACAATTTCAAAGGAAATATATTTCTCAAGTATTAATACATTCAAGACTGCTGCAGTCCTATTGCCATTTACTTCCACCGTCCACAAGACGTCTTGTAAAACGTTGACATTATTCGAGCAGTATTTACACTGTTCGTTTTTACTCACAATACAATAAATATAATATGAATTTATTTTCTTCTTCTACCAAATCATATTAAAATATAGGTATATATATTCTATTTTTAGTTATTAATATAATATTTATAGTATATCCATATAATTCATATGTATCAAATTGATATTCAATAAAGATATTAAAAACAAACAGGAGTCTAGATTTTAGCAATAAAACGTGAGTTTAGCTTTTACACGCTTTACTTTAAAATATTGAATGTATTTTAATGATTTTTTTTGTGGTTATTGCTTAATGCCCCCGTACAAAAGAACATATGCATAGACTAGATTATTTGACGCAGAGGGAGCAGACGACGTCTCTGGCAAAAGCTACTAAAATACTAAATATCGATTTCGTTTTCTTTCATGTTTTGCATACATACAGTTTTTACTCTTATATTTGGGAAACAAATGTTAGCCTGAGATTCTAATTAATATATTATATATTAATAAATATTAATACAGAGTTTTTATTTTATTGAGGTGAAGCAAAAAATCAGTAAATCTATCAATTTAATGTTTTGAAATTATTTAATATTTTGAGGAACCAAGTGATCAATTTCTATTCGTCTTACTGACGTCATCTACCACCTCTACGAATGTCGGTCTTCTTTAAGTACCAAAATGTCTTTTATAGTTTATTCAAACTTATAATTTAAAAAGTCAACTCCTCTGAACGATTTAAGTACTTTTTGTAATCTGATACCTTGCATTGCTAGTTTATCGCCGCGGTTTCTTTCTGGCGTAGTTTGTTCGTGGATTTTAAATACTTTTCTATTTTAAATGACTTTCTGAAATCTTAGTTTAGTTTTATTAAGATGTCATAATGTGCGGCTTGTAGGGAGGCCAGAACTCAATATTAGTCTCAAACCAAATATACATTATATGATTAATAATATTAACAATTAATAACTTTCTCAAGTGGAATGTTTATTGAAGATTTCACCTATGAAAGTAATTTCTTGGACATGTCAAAAATAATAGATTGGTTCCTTAGAAAAAATTACACGCTGTTTAAAAAAAATTAAAAAGAACAGCACTAGTATTTTGTCTGTTTGTTATCCCGGCTGCAATAAAATTATATTTATTTATAAAACAATGTTTTTCTATCTTTGAGATTATTATATAATCAATTTATTAACTAATAAAAATGTATAATCTATCCTAACGCCTTTGCCATTTGGACGGAGTAACATCATGTTTGTCCGTGATGTATTTTGAGAATCACGGAAATAAAGTTACTTGAATTTCATAATATATCAGAAAACTGCTTTGTACACGTAATTATTATTATTCGGGTGACATTTACTCTTTCCTTTTTATATATTTTGATATTTTGACAGTATTAAAAAAAAATATCGAGAAAAAATATATATATACGTATAATAATAATTTATCCGTTTGATGTTCATTCGTCTTTTTTTTCAAAATCAATTGCAATTTGCTTCTGCCTTCAATATAACACAACCTCTCTCAGTAATTAATATGAAATGGCTCTGGTCAGTGACGAAATAAATAAAACTGAAATAAATCTCCCATATAAATAACTAATCTCGTAAATAACATCACTATGAAAAACTTTATTATGACATACTTCTATTTATATATATGTGAAATGATAGTTAAAAAAATTATAATATCCTGTCTTATTTATATTATTTTATATATATTTATATTTACCCGGCTGTATTCACGTAGAAAATTAAATCGGAATGTGCCCGACTAGTTTCGAACCCGTTCGGGGTCCTTAATCATGAGCTCTGAGCGTGGCGGACTCGCGGCGAGAAGAGACTCAGTTCTCGCCGCGAGTCCGCCACGCTCAGAGCTCATGATTAAGGACCCCGAACGGGTTCGAAACTAGTCGGGCACATTCCGATTTAATTTTCTACGTGAATACAGCCGGGTAAATATAAATATAATAGTCATGATTCACGAAATATTTTATATATGTTACATATGACCTGTATTTATATTTACATTTAATAAAAGAGACCGATTATTACAAGATTTGATTTTTTCTCGCCTTATCACAGAAAGGAAGTGATGCTGCGCTAACCTTTGGTACTTGTAGAGCTTGATTACAATTAATGTATAAGATTTATCTCATTCCTTTATTATTGTAGTGATCTGTTCTATTATATTCAATAATCTTCAATAAGCTCTAGACTAGACAATTTAATATTCCCCGGTGTTATAAAGAAGTATAAAAAAATATTAAAATAGTAAAAGAAGTGAAATAAAACATCTTGCAATTATCATGTTTACATTCTTTTACGAGGGTAGGGAAAAAAAATAAGTTTGAATGAGTGAGATAGAGAATGGATTGGATAGAGATAGAGCATGGATAGAGATAAGACTTTGAAGTTATTGGCGAGAATTAAAAAATATCTCATAAAGGACTACGTAAGTAAACTTTTCTTGTCCATACTATAAATGACGGTACAAAAGCATACTTGAATGGAAAAATATATATCAATAATACTGTTATTAGCTCGGATCTGGCAGAAAAATAGCATCATCATAAATAAACAAATTTGAAGCGAAGCTGAAATCAAAATCATTAAGAGAATAAAAATTTAAAAAAGTAAATATCATTATCGAGAAGTATCAACCATTCAAAACAACTAACTGATGTGAATGTATTTTCATATAAATAACAGTCAGTGGCGGAATGGTTTGAGTAAATATTGCAACATGTGACGTCACGACATTGTGGCGGCGGACCACAGTGCAATGTATTCCATAAACAGGAATAAGAGGCATTTTTTGCGTCATTTTGTGCATTGCCTGTCCTTTACATAACGTAATTACGTAATGGATTTACGTGATACTTCCAGCTAACTATCTAATATATATATATATATTTAAGATTTCAGTTAAGGCTTTATGATTTTCGAAACTTTAAATTACTGTATAGATTGTTTACTTAAATATATCTACGTTAATATTCTACCTGAAGAAATATAATTTTAATTTATTAGCAACAATCTAGTTATTGCCAAACGGTAGTAAAAATATACATATTAGGTTTCAATCATTCATTAAATTTTAATTTATCTACTAAGAATTACTTGTTAATTTTTTTTTGTGTATTATATTCTTTGCATGCTATATTATTGGAAAATGGAATCTATGTGAGTTTTGAATGGAATCTATGTGAGATCCTTCAGTTAGGGAACCTTAATAAAGACTCCAAACATTTTATGAAAAGGTTCTAAACAAAACATGTCTATCTCCTCTAATTTGCTCTATCTCTCACCAGCGAGGTCTAATTAAGGGGTTTCACTGCAGACCTTGCTTTCATTAATTCTAGATCAAAAAGAATCAACGTATACGAACGCAAAACCGTACATTTTCAGTTAATAAACTTTCCACATCACGTAGGCCATTTACAAGCTAAAACGAAACAGAATTATTTTGTGTGTGCGGTTTAAAGCTACACTGTCTGAAAGAAATAACATGCAAAGCTAACTCATAACAAATAGAATCTGGATATGTTGCTACAGAAAATAAAATATTATAAGAATATTAGTATAAATTTAATATATATTTTAATTAAAATAATATTTAACTTAACAAATTTCCAGTAACAATGCATGTCAAGTGGCTAATTAGCGCCGTGGTTAATAACTCTTAATAGAACAATACATCGGCGAGGAGAAAGCTTTTACACTCTTTTTTATTTAAAACTAACCACCCGTGCAGGTTTCGTTTAAACGACAATAGAACTGTAAAAGGTACCCTTTGCAGGAGTCATTACACGACTCATCCGAGATTAAACCACAAAAAAAAATCTTCCAGAAGCCTGTAAAGATTACCTGCTTTTACGTGATTTGGTCATAATTTAATGAGAAAACTGTTTCGTATGAGCTTCAGATATTTCTGATTTTTGTAATTTAGAATTAATTTGTAAATTTACTAACAAAGTTAATAGTTCCATCTTGCATGTTAAAATATGTGAAATATTTCAATTTTCTCTAGTTTTATTTGTGTCTTAAATGTCTTAAACGAATATACCCTCCATTTTCTGAACGTGATTGAATGCATAAGTAATTCGATGTTGAGAATTCTGAAATGTGAGACGACGTATTGAGAGAAATTCCAACAATCTATTCGAAAATGATTTTTTAATTTGCATGTATTTCCCGCTACATATATTTTTATGGTTAGCATTATTGACTGTATATTTATTAAATATATGAATAACCAAAATAAGTATCCATTGACTCCTTTTACCTGATACTCTCAAACGTGTCACAGCTATTTTGTAAAATGTAGATGCGAAAAGTACTCTTACCGTTACAAACACCTAGTTTTGTGGTCCATGTTGCGGTCAATTTTGAAATAACACACTAAACAAGACCGCATTATGTAACATCTGCAACAGGCTGATAAATATTTTTTGACGAGCCATAAATGTCAAATAACTATATCATAACCTCATCGGCTTCCGTGATAGAAAATCAAGGCATCTATTACGTGTACATTATTTACCACGAATGGATGCTTCATTAATATGGTCTTTATAATAAAATCTAGTTTTGATTTAATTGTTATAAAAATTGCAAAAAAAATACTTCTGATAAATTATTTTTGAAGATAAATTAGCATATTTAACATCATATATTATGTTATTTATATAAGTATTATGATAATTTACTTGAAATTATAAGATTCGGTTGTTAAAAGATGATTTAAAATATATAAAAATATAATCTATTTCATAGAATTTGGTGTGATGTTACCAAACTTTTGAATTCTGTGTTCACACACGGAATTCTAAACTAAGCTTGGTATCATTCCAACATTTTTTAAATTTACGCGAGTCTATTCACTGAAATTTAACGATTTGTGAGGCAAAAGGTTTCGAAACAAATTGGAGCTTACTTGAATAGACGTTTACCGGAATCACGTAGCTCTATAAAAAATATTTAAAAACATTATGTTGTTTTTTATATTTGTAATTGCTAAATTTGAAAAATTAAACTGATCCCCTAACATTAGTGATGATTTTTTTGGAAAGCTATTTTTTCTTCGGTTTAATTACAAATGTAAACATAATATTTCATTAAAATACAGATAATTACTATTTTCGTTTATGTTCAAAATATCCTGGAAATTCTAATCATAAGCAAAACACGCGACATAGCTGAAACACAGAAACAATGAATGATAGAGCACGGCGTTAATAGCCTTTCAGGAATCCTTTGTAAACAAAGTCGCGCTTTAAACTAAATTAACAAACATATTACTATCTTATATAATATTATATAATGGCTCATTTTCTAAAACTAAAAGCTTATTAATTATTTCTTGGAAGTTATTTAGTAAGCAATAGGTATTCTTCATCGACTGCGCCACTTTAATAAAGTGGTTTTTAATCTGATGAGAATGCCGTCTGCGCGTCAGTTATATAATATACAGTGCTAGAATAATGTACTAGAGTAATATAACGTTAAAACATCTGCGTTAACTTGACGTAGCCTAAGTTAATCTCGAGTAATGGCTTAATGTATTCATGAATTTCCAAACAAGACGGAATATAAGTAAGTTGTGGGAATTTTGTCCCTATGTATGCATCTTTTAAACTCACTGTATATACTTCTAAAATATATAAATATAATATATATCGACAACATCTGCATACTATATGTTTTTTTAAAATACATGTACTTTACATGAACAAAAAAAAAACTAAATAATAAGATTTTCAAATTTCTTTTCTGTGGATATTCTCTCTGACTGTTTATGTTTACGGATCACGCAAAAAACTACTAAGCGGATAATGATGAAATTTCATTTGGTTATAAGTAATTTTTCAGTCAAAATTTAATTTGTGAAACATAAGGTACTTATCAGTTCCGTTGAGGGATTTGAAATGATAAAAAAAAAATCTTATTGGTACTTGAGCTCGTGGTCATTTCTCATTCTAGTTCAAGTTAGAAATAATTTTTTTTTTCTTTTTTCATTACATATTTCACTTTTGTTACAGTTAAAACTCTTTATATTAGTATGAACTGAAAATAGGATTAGAATTTATATTTTTATATTTATCGTAAAGCCCTCAGTGTAGTAAAATCTTGTCAATTCTGTTGCAATGTAAATATTTTGTAAACTTACTTTCAATAAAGAGTTTTTACTGGACTTTGATTTTGACTTCCGGAAAATTCTCTCTATTTTGAAGGAAAACTACTTTAAACTTATAGAAATGGCATTTTCCATATGTTAGGTCAACGTATGGAATGTTTTCAACGAGAAAAAATTGGGTATTGTGTTGTTAGCTTCATTTTAAGTCGACATAAAGTATTATTTTTTGTCTTTAAAACTCTCATTTTTACAAAAAAATAATTTATTTGGGTTGTAACAACAGTGAAACCAAACATATATCGATTTGGATAAATTCTAAGTGATAATAAATGGCTTATGATTTGAGGCTGGAGATAAGAGCCAACGACGTCGTTGGTAAAGTGTAGTGTTTTATAAGAATAGTTCAAATCATAGATTTGGTTGTAGAAAAAAATCAAAATTAAATTTATAATTTTATGCCAACTTTGGTCAGCACATTCATCACGCGTTGAATATTAAAATTATAATAAACTAAGACTATAAAAGTTATATAAGTTGAATAAACGAAGTGATCGAATCGGATGGAATTATTCAAGCACCGTACAGTACATCACTACGGTACATCACTAGCTCGTTTTATAATTATATTTTGTACATTGAAAACATTATAATTTTATTAAAAAATATATATATATAATTATGCTTTTAATTAGGTAGTCTAAATATTGAAATGAAAATATTTCATTTGTATCCAAAAGAATCAAGCTTTCTATATTATTTGGGCACAAATATTTTTTGTATAGACTGCATAATTGAAAAAAAAAATCACATATTAAAGCAATTATCACAGTTACAGAATATTTATATACATGTATTAAAGTCAACTTTACCACATATATTGTTTATTTTTACATTATCGAGACATTGTCATACAAAAACCACATTCGAGGCAAATAACGAATCATAATAACATTTCGATTTCCAGTGAATAGTCTCGGAGAATGATATGCAACGTGAAAACTATTGACGACGGAATACCATTAACAATGACGGATCGTCGACGCGATTTTTATTTGCAATATTGGGTATTTCGAAAACCTTTTGATTCTAATGAAAATGTCATAACGTTAGTTACAAATTATATAACGTATTTGGCAGTTCGATTACTAAGCGGAACAACTAATATTTATTATACGCTAGTGTCGGTAAATATAAGTTATTTACTTAAAAGTTTCTAACAGAGTGAGTTTAATTTGCTGTGTATTGGTTCTATTAAAGACAAAAGTAATATATATATATATTAATTTGTTGAAGTACAAAATAATAAATGTTGCATCGGAATGGATCGAAATATATATTCCGGTAGGTATGTCTGCGAGACGTCAATTGGATAGCTACGATAAAAAAATATATATTCGTACTTCTCTTCGTCTTGGGATAACTTCATCATAAGAAGCGTCTCCTGTAACCACGCTAGTGAAGCTGCCAATAAAATATGATTTAAAAGAAATCATTAGATGCATTCGTCTATTTATTTTTATGGTTTATCAGGCACATTAAAACGAGGTGACATTTTTTGCTGTCGTGATTTAGTAGTATTATTTGACCTTTGACCAAAATAAAATCGAGATACGGTTTGAAGGAAATAAAGACAAACATTTTCCGTCTAAAACTGTCAACGAAAACGAAACAAAAGTTATAACAAAATGAGAGCGTGTAAGATCATTTCATCCGCACCTCCGCGTATAAGCGGCGACCCATTACGTATTTCATTTTATTAATATTGCGTATCTACGCCCCACTTCTAAAATCGTACGTGTTAAGTTTATTTTTTGTCTAAGGATTATTTTTGTTTCAATGCCAGTCGGTTAATGGGTCCAATTCATATTTCGTCGACGCTTTGTCTGTTAGCTTTCCGGTATACGTTAAATCGTTTCGTTACGGAAAATTGCATGTCTCGGTAGTTTATGCGTAATACATGTTACGCGTTTTAACATCCGCGTAACATGTATTACGCATAAACTACCGAGACATGCAATTTTCCGTAACGATTGCAAATTTATTCCCCATTTCTATAGCAATTGTAACCGACCATGCTACGATTGTAACTTTTACTAATAATAAATAATATATACTAATCATACAAGATATACACTATTTAATTATTTTTATTATGAATGGCATTGAAATGATATTATTTATTTGATATTTAAATTGATGTTTGTGGATGTACTTTAGTAATTTAAGCTTCATTTTAAAACAGTATTGATTGGTTATACCCATTCAAATTGATCTAGTTTCCAACAGTACTGCGGCACTCCAACAATTTACTGCAAATTACAGCCAGTGTAATGGACAAGACAACTGAATCCGAGTTCAAGAACAAGTCTTTAGAGTGACTCGATGTATGCAAACCTATGCTAGGTTTGAACGAGACACTGCGATTGTATCACACATAAAGCAAAAGCTATTCTAATTTGTCACTCTTATCAAAAGTATTTTAAATGTCTTCTCACACTTGTTACAGCATTATATTTCATTCTACATTCAAAAAAACAAGGGACGTTTCCTCATCAGCATAAAGAACTCCAACAAAAAGCTGAGAAAAATAATATTTCCCGAGTTGAATGTATTTTCGTAAATATCAAAAGCCAGAAGATACAAGTGATAGGTGTGAGAGACTTCACTAACGACTTTGGAGGCTTACAGCGCAAATACCGCTGAGTGTTGGAGAAATGTCATTAAAAATATATGTTTGTTGTTTATTTTCTCTTTCATTACTTTAATGATTTATCACCAACTAAAAGGCAATCATTATTATTTTTAAATAATAAGCCACTAATTTGAATGTTATCAAATATTAATAAGACGCTAATTTAAAGAGCTAGTTCAATTTTGCAATAAAGTTTAACTAACGTAACATGATCAGCTCGGTATCAATACAGTATTTCAGATGACTTAGTTGCAATCTGATGGCTTTATGCGTCAAATAATTTTGATATGTCCTAATTAGTGAGTGATTCGGATCGAATGTGCTATCAATTTAACGAGCAACCAGCTTTAAGTATTATGATTGGTAGATTACGCATCAATTTGAATTTTGATATGGAATGTTGTTTTTTGAGAATAATTACGTTGCCTCGAACCTTGCTTGAGAAAATATTATTTGGGATAATCTTTTTATTTTCCTAATGAATAATTATCGTTAACAAATAACGTCTAAAAACAAAACAAATATATATATATATATATATATGTAATTATACTTTTACAGTGTTATTATGAGAAACGTTTTCAATATTCAAGTAAGTTTAGTAAGAAGCTGAATTTAATCTGAATCATCAAGAAATTAATACGTGTCTTTGGTGATTGTAAACATCTCAACAGTCTTATATTTTGGTTTATTAAACAAACTTCTAGTATTTTATGTTTTTAGACCGTAGTTTTTTTTTAATATTCAATAGTGTTATTTAATGGATTAAATTTATTCCGCGTCGCCATATTCCTAAGGTCGGTTATATCCGCAGACCCCGGTCCCAGCGGAGATAATCGTAAATCTTTCGTGTTAAGACCTAAACCCTTACCTCTAGCGGCAATTTGAATTTTATTTACATACTAACTTTCTTACACACTGTTGCTGTGCGTAACTTTACAATAAGTTTAGTGTCGGTATTTATAATCGTTTTAAGTTTAATGACCTTCTTTGTCGCAAATGTATTTCATTAAAACGAAGATATATGCAAATGTTAATTCAAAGTACTATTATATTCTTTTTAGAAAATAATACGAGTTGTGTAATATCGAGTTTATTACATGGTTTATGAATGCAAGTGGAATTTCAAAACAATAAGTACTCTTCAACACAAAAATAGTTTTTCTTCGATTTCAATCCGTGTAATAAGTTTAAGCATAATACATTTAAAATTTAATTCTTTATAATTTTATGGTCAACATTCAGTATAGTTCTGTGAAGTTTTCTAGTCTTATTATGTCATTCAGTAAGTACAGTGGCAATGCTGGACAGCCTTCGAACAGAGCGGATATTTGCAATTTCGTGAATTTATCGCCTCGTTCATTATGCCGTACGTCGGTTCTAAGCTGCCATAGTGATTGAAGACACTTTCAGTGAGATTTGTGGACTTGTATTGATCACTCATTGGTATAAACTTCAGGTGAACTTAAAATTAGGTTCGCTTTCATTATATAAATGCCTTTACCCACTAGTTTTATCAAAATTTGTCATTATATAACTGAATTTTAACTTTTCATAATATTAAGATAAACTATACAGTATTGTATTGGTGTATAAAGCTCTCATATTTGTTAGGGATGTAATGCTTTTTATTTTCCAGGTAATCATTTACTATGGTGATATTTTAAAGAACCTCTAGGATATTATTTAATAAAATAAGACCTTTAATATCAATGGTAATCGGTGCTGTAAGCCACAGTAGAGTTTAGTCCAATAATGAAAATCTGAATTGCAAGCTGAAAGCATTTGGCGGGCAATTTACAAAATTCCCTCCAACCAATATTCCAGTATTCGACAATCGTAAGAAGTAGTTAGTATTATTTTTTATGTGCATTTCTACGACTTACAGTACTGTTTTACTTTATTAATGTATAAATAATTTTTAAAATTTTTGTACGTACTTACAATAAAAATCTAGTGTTCATGAAAAATACACACAATAGCCTCGACTGTCGCATCAAGCGAATCCATGTATGAAACTAGTGATTGATTTTACGTAAAGATCGTACTCAGTCATTAAAAACTTATTTACGACATCTCATTAAGTATCTTTTAGTAGATAAGTAAATGTTATTATAAGTGTTCATTTGAACAATAATGCATAGAGTATTTTACTGTAACACTTTAAATAATAATTGGGTTTAAAAACAAATAAAATACCTTGATTTTAATTCGTCATTAAAGTTGTGAACAGTGATGATTAAATATCAGGAAAAGTAATCATTTATAGCGGCTTCTGTTTGTGTTTCTGGCAAAAAGGTAGTAGAGTTCGAAAACAGCCGCAGCGCGCGATTGTTACCAACCAGTTGAAATTTACTGTTGATGTTTTTTTTGCTAATTACTTAGCGGAGCGTACAAAAATTTCTATTGGAATTTAAATTTTGGTTCACTCAAAGGTGTGTGATAAACCTCTCTTTGTGGTAAAAATTATGAAGTCAATTTTGAGTGTAACGTGTTGAGCGCGCGGACAAGTGTCGAAGTGTTGGAGTCGCAAGCCCTAGGCCCTTTGTGCGAAGTTCCGGAGTTTGGGAGCCGGGGCGGGTGGCAAGGCAAGAATGCGGCGTGCGTGCGGGTGGTGCGGCAGGGTGCGCGGTGGGGGATGCGTCGCGGTCGGGGCAGGCGCGGGCTGGCGCGGGTTGGCGCGGGCTGGCGCGTGCCGCAGTAGCGTGGAGGCGCCGCGGCCGCTCGCCCGCCACGTGAACCAGCCGGCAGCCGCGCCCGATGAGCGCGGACTCGCCGAGCACGGCCCCCATGCCACTGACGCGCGCTCGCTTCCCAGGTGGTTCCCGTTCGCCCAGTGCCAAACCGACAGGTTCATAAGTTCAGTGCAACTTTTTTGGAGTTTCACGGACAAAGCGCGGGGCGCCTTTTTAGTGCCGGCTATCATTGTTGCGTCTCCCGCCTCCGTTTATTGTTACGAAACTCGTTTTTATTCTATTACTCAGTTACGTTAAGATTCTTCCTATATTGCTAGTTTCTATTGAAATTTTAAAAATCTTATATCATCTCTAACTAACGAAGCTTCATTAAGTGCTGGAAGATAACTTTAGAGCCAATTGAAAATTTTCGATACCGCACTATTCCTTTGGACATAATAGTACCAGTAGTACTACTTAGTGATTTCGATTTAAACCAAAAACTTAACGGCTATGTTTTTAACATGCAATATCTGTCATATCTTTAATAAACGGGATTCGGGCAATTTGTTTGATTAAATTTAGTTTGTGTGGTACCATTTGAAATTCCGCCAAGATATCGGCAGAAAACACCAACTAGTCAGCGATTAATGTCACAAAATGCGCCATTAAGGCAAAGATAGCCTTTACGTCATATTTTAACCGACATTTAAATAGCTACCGAAACGGTCCCTTTAAAAAAATCTCTACGCTATTTAAGTCATAACTCATTAAAATACCTATTTATTTGATATTTCTTATATAAACTTGTTCTAATTTTAGTTGACGTACGTATTCTAATACTACGTATTTAATACTAATTCCACTCTATGAATTATTGTCACTGGAAATAAAGTGTTGGCTCTCTACGTCTCCCTTGTGATGATATTTCATATAAATAGAATTATCATAAAAAATAATAAAATAAAATATTTTAACTATACAGTTTTTTATGAATATTTAGATGATATTTGTATTTAGAGAAAGAAATTATAAATTAGAATAAAAATAACATCATTATACACGTTTTGGAAGGATTTCGCAAGCTGATGACGATGATTACGATACAAAACAATGATACAAATAGTGGCGAAGGTATTCGTTTAGTTAGTGTATTTGATCTCCAAACTATAAACTATATTAAAGACAATCTTATATTTTTAAATTTTCTATTAGTCTGTCTATCACTAGCACACCGCACTATAATATACTCACTGCATACCATTCTACAGTACGTTATGTCATACCATATTATATCAATTTTAATTTTAAATGTATGTTTTGTGATTAAACATCTCAAGCATATTACATAAAAACATTTGAGTTATTATTATTTTCTTGTGTGTAAACTTCTTTATTCTGCATTGTGCGGAGATTTAAAAGTATAAGAAAGGAAGTCGGGTACAGTTTCATTTTTAACGCTTTTAGAAGCATACCTATGTAATATGATAAAAGGAATTTTGTGTATTCAGAATTCTGTACGTTAGTCGCTTAACATATAACAAAATAAATATTACCATTCATTGATTTATTTTATTAATAGATTCATAGTTTTCCTTTAAAACGACACTAATCATTAACGATAGATAAAATCTATCCGATACTTTTATAGAATCGAACAACGGGTACTTTTAATAACAATATAACGGCCCATACTATCTAAGCAATGTAAATTTTATTCTGTATTTAAATGTGACTTTCACTTAATTCTGTTAGACTTTTCTAGACAACGTAACAAATTTCCATTTTGGTTGTCGCTAGAATGACTTTAAAGGTCTCATCCTCTATTAGGACTTGACGTATTATTAGATAATCCAAATACCTTGCTAAATATAAACTTATACTAATCGAGTTTTACAACCGAACTTTTATATTTAAATAGGTTACTTTTCCCCGTAGAATAGGAATAGGATGTTTATGACTTTACTTTTAAGAACGACCTTTCTCATCTAAAATTTTAGAATTTTGGATCAATGACGGTGATTTTTAAGTTCCTTTTTAAAATTATCTTTACTTGAAGTTTACGCTGTGCTATTCTGTATTGTAATAAATAAACTAATCATAGCTTAGAGTGCTGCAGTCTCTTGTACTGTAACCTCACACCCTCAGCTCATGAAACTGTTTAGGAACTCCCTGTTAATTGCTCTACATAGGACGGTAATAGAGGGCTTCAATCGTCTATTATTTCATATAACTGTGAAAGATTGTTGCTTGTTATTCAATCATGCTGAAACCATTCAACAGATTTGGCCAACATTTGGCAGACAGACAGATTATGCCTCATAATATTTTTATGTTTGAATGCCAACAATATGGACAGACAAGAAATTCGGTATAGGTTTTAAAAAATATTATAATATAAACGATACACGTTTTTTTTTCACTAATTTCGGATGTTTCAATGTTATTTCAAACATTTCTATTGGAATTTATCCGGCATTTATTTAGTTTATTTATCTTTTATATTTTTATATAAAAACACAATATATAACAGGATAATAACTTTAAGAGAGAAGTAAAGGTTTAACATTGTGTTTGAACGATGAAAAAAAAATTGTTCAAAAAATTCTAACTCCAGACGCTAAACTCTTTACTGCGCTGTAATTAGAATTAGAATATGTATTTAATAAGCTTTAACTTACAAGTAAATCTGTAGACGGTGAGTCTTGACGTGATAAATATTTGAATGAAGCCATTATCTTGTATCTGCCAAAACTAAAATCCACATAAGACTTTAATAGTAACATCTGTAGCTATACTTTAATATATTTAATATAGAAGATACGATGCTTTCTTCAGTATTATATTACAGGCAACCTCTATAATTATATACTTATATAATTACTGGTCTAATTATACCCTCACACACTACCTTACCCTAGATCTAAAGGTGGAACAACCAACCGGGCGGTGCATATGTCGTAAATGCAAGCGAGTAATTACATATTTTTTAACTTCCAAGACATAAAAACTGGTAAAATCGGTTACCGATTAAAGCACAATTTTCTTTAAAGTTAACTACCAATATGTAAAATAAATTAAGTATATTTGTTTGATATCTTTTAACAGATTTCACAACAATATCGGTTAAAATTAGTAAAATGCTATCTCCATCTCCACTATGTATTTGGTAATCCATTCGTTTGACTATGGTTCAAAACTACAGAAATCTTTAACGTTTCTTTATATTAATTTAATCAATTTTACTAAGCTGATCGAGTGCTTGGAGTCAATGAACGTATACTAAGGAACTACACTTGACTGTAGCATATACTTCAGTTTACAGAAAACAATATTAGCTTTCATATTTCCAATAAAAACAATATCTAATCATGAAAATAATAGATTTTCAACGGTTTATTTTATTTCATACTTTACTAGTTGGTATTAAATTGTCCGAATCAACTACACGTTTTAAATTGATAAAAATCATGTCGTGATATAAAGTAATTTTCTAACTTGAATGATAATCTGAAAGACTTATGTGAGTTCACTTAATTCTACAATTGTGAACAAGCAGCTGTTGACTTTTTCACTTTTTACATCCACTGATTTAACTTACAGTAGCCGGAGTGACTATAAACCATTTTATCACGACCCCTCTCTGGCGCTTCCAACTATCGGCAAGCTACTATTTTTAATTCTCATCTAGTCGTTTATTGTCTTTTTAGAGTCATCTTTCAATTCGAGCGACGTTTGTTTGTTCTTTAAACGAATACAGACACAAATAGTTCCAGTAAATTAGGACAACAATTTTAATTGCTTTTTGATTATTGTATTTTAAGAACAACAATATTATTTTTAACTTATTGTTATTATCAAGCCTTTATTGACTAATGGAACACATGACTCCTTGAATTGACTTGAATGTAATTGAATAATATACAATATGTTTATATTACTATTTTTATATATTTTATGTTGTGTAATTTCAACTGTAATTACACAATGGAATCTCAAACATTGCGGTTGAATTTCTCAGTGCTGAAGTAAATCTTACCTCAGCGCACCCAATAACATCTAAATTCATTTGATTTATTCTTATATAGAAAAACACTCTCTATTATCTAATTGTTAATGTGTATAATTGTGTAAAATATTAATTAAGAAAAAAGCCTGTTTTTTATAACAATACGATTATTCCCGGGTGTTTAACTGCTTCTCTAACAATTGACAACGGAAGATTATTATTTATTCTTTATTGTACACAACAAAATTAAAAGTTACAAACACAAATACATATTAAAAGTACAACAGGCGGTCTTATCGTCTGAAGGCAATTTCTTCCAGACAACCTTAGGGTTAGTATATCTAATGTAAGGAAAATAATTTGAACCAAAAAACAACAACGTTCAAACAATAATCTTCAAACTGAGCCTCGCTATCAATTGGCTTTTATTAAAAATGAAAATAATGGGGATCAAATCTCTACTGGTTTTATTAAATTGTAAAACACGAAAATAAGAAAGATTGTCGTACATCAGAAATGAATTTTTAATAATAGTGAATGAATTTTTAATAATTTGTCTGTGAATAGAACACGTTTCCTAAAGTCTGGTAGATGTAACAAATGAACACAGATGCATATATAAAAAAAACATTATTTTATCATAAATATGGTTATATAATTGTCAAATTATAACCCGGTATATAAACGGAATATTCCCTTTTATCAAACTAAGGAAGTATGAAAGTCGGTTCGTTTGACCAATTGTTTGATATGTAGAATGAATAATCTGAATTCAGTTTTTATTCTAATTATTACAATACTTTCATGACCAACTTCGCTGTACGTTAAATACGACCCACGATGAATGATGGTTCATGGCTTTCGTGCTTTTTGCTTTGACAATATGCCAAATGAAAACTGAATGTGTATTCAACACATATAATATTTAAATATTATTTTTATATATTATATTTACTTGATATCTGGTTATATGTATCATAAAAATATTATAAATAATTCATGGCAATATTTACATGACTTTAATATCTACTTAATAAAATTACGCCGATAGCTAAAATGAAAATTCATAAAGAATAAATACATATAATTCTGATTAAAATATTTTCTCTTCGAACAAAAAAAAAATTTAATGTTTATACTTTTTATTTTTACTTCTTTTATTTTTACTTTGTTTTCATTTTTTTTTCTTCTTTTTTTTATTGTATAATTTATTTATGTTTTTTTTTTGTTGTTTTCACTCTGATCTATATATTCTATTTATATCACTCTGATATATAATATTTTTCCTGTCGACTACTCAGAGGTTGACTGGAAAAGATCCCTTCATGGGATAATTCCGCCTTTGTGCATAAATTGCATTTATGTAGTATTTTAAGAAATGTACTTTTTTGTATTATTTGTGTACAATAAAGATCAAACAAACAAACAATATATGGGCGATATTTTATATAATATTTCCCTTTATATAGAGAACATATTTTGTAAAACAATATATGAGCGGCTGTTAAAAAATGTGGAAGGTCAAATAATTTATTAAAAAACTTATCACAATAAAAAGATTAAAGTCCATCTTACAACGAAAATATTTTGTGTAAACTGCAGACGTGCAGCCATCAAGTTGTCACGTGACAATGAATACTAGGCACGTTAACTTTTTTATAAATACTATTTAATATTAACTCCTACAACTAAATGAACTTTCAAAATGAATGTGTTTATTTGTTATAGTAATATTATTATTATTTTTATACATCGAATATGTAATTTTTCACAATTCTCTACAAATACGTCCTTAGATAAAAAATGATTTTAAAACACAATTGTATTCTGAAATCTGATCTGATATTCTGTGCATGAGCACTTTCGATGATTAAGCGATAACAGAAATCGATTATATCAATTTTAGTCGCTCCTAATGCATTCTAGAATATATTTTAATTGTGTGCCTGTTTGTTTGTGTGTGTGTGTGTGTGTGTGTGTTTGTGTTTGTATTTGTGTGTCTTTTTATCTATATCATACATATCTTCATGTTACGGTAACTACTGAAAATGTTACGTTTAACCTACATATTGAATTGATCTAGCAGCTAGATAGTAACGCTTCATCCCTTAATAATAAGTTTTCCCCTTGAAAGTATCCGTATTTATGTACTTCTTTTCGATGGAGCCGTATTTTTCCTAACGGAACTCTTGGCTGTCTTGGCAGCGAGCCAACCTGAGCGGAACCTTAGGGCAGTCTTATGTAGCCTAGATATAAGTATGATCTATTACCTCTAGAACTTTTTAAACCGAATTTGAGATAGAGAACCGTTCAACTGTTTTACAGAACGATCCTCTATCGATATTACATATTTTGTCATCTTATCTCTTTTGAACCAATTTGACCATGTAGGAATCAAATGAACCTAGCATAACAAAGGTCTACTTTAAATTATAAACCACGTGCACTGAAGTCGAAGTGTCCTTGTGCGTAAAAGGGGTAGGGAGAATAGAGCTTGCCTATTGGTCCTATATGCATTGCTCAGTGCTCAGTGAGTCAGTCTGTGTCAGACCGCGTTTCAGATAGCACGCATTGTATGCGGTTTGCATATAATATTGTAGTGATAGTGTGAAACGTGTCTTTAAAAAAAAATCTATTAGTGATATGGATATCATATTTTTATTTCGTAATAATAATTAATGTAAAATATGGTCAAACTCCTACATACTTATGATCGATTATGGAATAGAATTATGCATTCTAATTGGGTATCCTCGAAGCCTACTTTTGTTCAATCAAGACTATGGAGAATCGTCGAAACATTAAAATTAAATCTGTTATGCGACTCCTATATCACCGACATCTAATATAACTATTGCAGTAGATAAGTATGCCTATCGTAAGTAAATTGAAAAGTTTATTTCACCGCCTTTATTGTGTCTAATTTATATTTTTTAAATTTTAAGAATGTAAAACAAGTTGAATGAAATCATTCAGTGTTAAGACATCCGTCGTTAATTTTAAACCGTCAAGATAAAGCTTTACCAATCTATAGCATTATCTGCGTAGTTAGAAGCGTTCAAAGTGTAGGAACTTAACACAAAATTTAATATTAAAAAAGTTCAAACTTTGTGTAACCCTTGTGTTCCTACAACACGTTTTCGATTATCAAAGAACATAATGTAAAGAGAGTAGTTATTAAAGTAGTTGAGACTAACTTTCTAGATCCTTACGTGACTAGATATTTACTTACCGGCGCATTGAACGTACGTTTGTGCCGTTACATTAATAAATTGTTTCTATGTTTCGATTAAATAAAATCAATACACCTTAATTGATTCTTAACAGCTTTCCCAAAATAGACATGTTATTTTTTTACCATTAACATTTGAGTGAAAGCACATTGAAAATAATATTAAATCGAATAGGATTCGAAACCTGTTGTAAATAGAGTACACTAAAATCTTCAGTTATTAATAGAAAAACGTTGAATTTGATTGTTTGATTGATCTTTACTTTTGAATCTACAATTTTAACTTGAATCTGTCGTTTCATACATATGAAATATCTTGCAATAACTTGCAATTTCATTCTAATTGAAATAAAAACTTTGACATTGAATTTATTTTAGTTTTTAATTGTGGAACTGAAAGATTATAACAATAAGTAAATTTATTACAATAAGGTGCAGCTTTCTATGAGTCACGTGCATCTGTGTGCGTTATTGCCAACTGTGGCATCTGTGCTTAATCAGGACACCAGGCACGTACGTTACAAATTCTATCCAAAATTTTAAAGTCATAATAAACGAAAGTGTTTCAAATAGTTTACAAACGCTATTTACCGTCATATCGGACAAAAACATCGCATCGGATAAAAATATCTGTATCGGTTTAACAACTTGCCCAAACTCCATTTTGTTGGCTTCTGGGTTGCTTTTAAACGTTGAATATGGACATATTTATATATTCATTTAATAGATAATTTATCAATAATTTACAAAAGAGTCTGACCGCTAAAGCTAAATTTACAATAACCAAACTTACACGAGAAGAAGTTTTCAATTTCTTAAAAAATATATAATAATAAGTGATAAGTATTAATTAATATAAGTTGTTTTTTATTTATTTTAAAGCAAGTTTTATTTAGAAGCTGGCCGATACAAAAAAGTTTCACTAAAATACCAATTATATTTAATTATTCACGCTATCAACGTATATATCTGAAGCTATGCGACTGTTCAAAGATATACGTCATTAGCTCTACTGGGTTATTGGGGATGGGAAAGTTATAAAAGGGGCTACAGCAGGTTCAGCTTATTGATTTATTGAAACTTACTCAAAGTTGAAAATATACTGTCACCCGGAGAACTTTCGACTATCCACTGTGGATGGAGATGAATCCAAAAAGTAAAAACAAATAATAGCTAAGATTTCGTACTGTGCTTTCAGCTATAGTTATTGTTTTTAACTCAGAATGTATTCATTTAATATTAAAATAGTTTAGATTTTGTATAATTATAGAAATGAGACTGAAATAAAACATTAATTATGTATGCTGTGCTGTCTGAGCATGCGCTATTTATAAAACATTTTGCTTCAATTTACAAAAGAAATTTAATAATATTCATAATCATATTAATTGAATTGACACCATGAGATTAATTGAACATATTAATTGAATTAACACTAGCATATTAATTGATTTATTTTTATTGTCCAATTACCAAATTATAAAATACCTTCGGTCATGGACGTTAATTCAGAGTCCAATTAATGTGTAAAATAAATCAACAAAATTTCTAAAAGATGCGGTAAAATGCTGTTATATAAAAAAAGTTTCCACTGAAGTTGCTTCCCCGATGAACTCCTCAGGCTATGCGACCGAGCTGCATTCTTCTACTTCTGGACTCTCGCTTTCTTTGACATTTGTGATTAAAAATTCTTCTTCTTTTCTTAATTCTTGATAGTAACTTTTTATTATTTTGTTGATTTTATTAAGCTAAATACATTTGTTATAAACATAAACAGCTTGGATAATGAATTTAAAATAATATCATTAGGGAAAATAAAGTTCTAAAACATCTTGCAGACATTGATATTGAAAATAAATGAACAAGTAACTCTATTGCCCGTTAGTGATTTTATAATTTCTGTAACTTTCAGGACATTCATTTTATACTAAAGATGTATAGTACTTTGAATAGATTTAGTATTCATCAAACCATTAGTAACTGTTTCTAATTAAGACTTAAAAATGTCATCTTTAGTATACTTATATCAATAGATATTCAATTATTTTTACATGTTTATGATGCACGTTTGTTAATTTTAAAATATTTTTGTATAATTAATCAATACGAAGATATTTTAAATTTATAGCGATTTTTATTGATTATTATCATATTGCAAAACACTTAAAACAAAAGAATATATATTTTTAATACCTTTTTTAAATCATAGCTCTGTGGTGTAAAAGCGACAAGTTAGATTCTAACGCTACAATGATCGACGACGATTGCGCTTTTGTCTTTTTGCCGATGGGAAAAGGAATCAGCATTAACAATTACATTATTACTTTTGTGCAAGATGTGTCAAAGATATATATAGTTGAACTATACAATAAGATTTAATTTGACAGTGCCATATTATTAAAAAGAAGCAGATTTAATTTTGATGAAATCAATACGTTATTTATTCTAGTGTAGTACAAGATAAACAATTCAATGTTAATTCGATAGGTGAAGTTGACAATCTCGGAGCAACGAGGCGTGACGTAATGGCATGAAAGCTCAATATTGTAATAATGCAATTCGAAATTCATTGTAATGGGTTAAGACAGTTGCGTTGTGTTTGACAATTCCCGTCATTAGAACAGTCGGTGCCTTGTCGAACAATCGTTGATTAATTGCCAATTTGTATGTATGTATTGTTTATGATTGTATGTATTGTTTTGGAACATAATATGGTTTTAAATATATTTTGATCGATAAATTGTACCAAAATAATGCAACTAATTGAAAAGCTATTTGCTTTTTTTTATTGTAATCACAATTCCACATGTAATTAGTGAATACGGCTAAATAATTAATAATTGAACACGAGAATATTTATACCGAGGAGATTTGATGATAAGTGCAGACCGGAAATTAGTTAGGAATATATGAAGTAACTTCAACAAGTTTTAATACCTAGGTAAGAGTCTCTAGGTGCTGTCATGGTGTGTGTTCGTCTGCGTTAAATTAATTTAACATAATACAGAGGTTGAGACTTTGGTATTTTTGTTTATTTATTGTAGGTTTATTATTGTAATGACCGATTTTTTTTTTTCTTACAAAAGAGTTTTATAATGTTTTCTGTTTCCGTTTTAAATAATAATTTTGTCTTAAAGTGCTGTCAGCTGTCAACATATGTAAATATTGTTAATGAATATTTATATACTTATTCATAGAAGTTATTACATTTTCTTTTATATGATATATATTCTAACCTTGAAATACCAAGTATAGAGTTGGGGAGGATAAAATGAATGTTTTAGGGTTTCTCTTTATTTCATTTAAGCCAGATAAGTTACTTAAGAAACCATGAGCATGATTTAGACGACGCTTTAGATAAAAAAATGCATTTTACTTTACATAAGTCGTTATAATTATGTAATCGATATGAATTACAAAACCATCAAACTATATTTAACTATATTATTAATAGAACTTCTCGATAAACACAGCTTGAGGCAAATTAAGTAAATTTAAAACTTTCACTTCTAGATATATTTAGTACTAAATATAATATATATCTCCTTATAGCTATTCTAAAATATGTTCGTCAATATAGTTTTAAAATTTCGAACCAATGAGTAATGAAGTAACGTAGGTATTAAATAAATATTATAAAAATGTATCGTCATCACTACAAGGCTACGTAAAATACCAAGCCACGAAAACGTATTTACATAAACCCAAACTGTACAGCAAACAACCAAGCACAGCTACTTGCTTTGCTTGTATCTAGTGGGTAAAGTAAACTTGCTCTGGGAGTAACTAGTTAGAAAATAAACACGAGAAAGACTAAAACATACAAAATTAGATGAAAAGTAACTCATGTAGTGGGAAAGGCATCCGTTTCGTCGAGTAATTTTCAATATACTGGAAAAAGGTAAAAAATACTTTATCATTTGCATTTCACTATAATTAGTTAGCTTAATTAGTTTTAGACATTAGAAATTAGAGTCTTACTTTTGATTTATAATTAAATCGTTTTTTTTTAGTTCGCAAGTGAGATCAGCACCACGCTTTGTAGAGCTTGGCTCAACCCAACTAAAGTTGATTTATTTTTCAGTTAAGAGGATTGCACCAACTCCGAAATAATAATAAACATATTTATTTAATTAGTAATACCTTTTTTTGTTATTGAAAACCAGATCAGTACCATAAAGGTAAAATAAAAAGGTAACAGAATTGAATTTATAATCCATTGTAATCCAAATAAAGGGAAAACTTGGACGAAAATTGACGAAATATTCAAAGTTTCATTGTTTAAAGTTTCATTCACAAAAAGGTTTACGTTTCATATCGATAAGCTTTCTTTCCGCCCTCATCCACGATCGTGTTTTAGAAAGAGAGAAATATATACAATATGAAATATAGTCAAAATAATATGTGAATGAAAAGAGTTAGATTTAAAGACAATAAATACTATTTCAATGTCATAAGCCGACAATATCGTGTTAGATCTTTGCCTTCACAATAATCTTTAAATAACAATGACGACTATGAAACCCAACCAGTGTTGTGTTAGGAAATACTTGTATGTAAGCCTTATTAAACTTATCAGTAGCTGTCGCTACACGCGGCAGCTTGCGTATTATAATATAGAATATAAGCCTCTAATGATATTAATAGATTATAAATATCAATAAATGTATTGTTTGTTTTATAAAATGAAACTAAACAAATACGACTTCCGTCAGATCTTATGGAGGAAATAAAACGAAAACAGTTTACAATACTTATTTGATTATATTAATATAAAATACATCGATATTAACAAACGTTACAATATTATTTACTTCATATCTTTTTTCAAATAATTTAAGTGTAGTAAAATATTTATATATTTAAACTTTAAATGTATTTAAATTTATTTATATATACATTTTCCTGTCTGTTCTTGATCCTAGAATAGTAACGATTCTCTAAATAAAAATAGAAAAGAGGAATAAATAAACAGACAGTGCTTTCAAAGTATATATTTTTTAAACCACGGTTTATATTTTATTTCTTATGGCCTAAAAAATAGCTTATAAATTCCAAATTAATTATAATCTCTTAAAAGCTGACATTTACTAATAAGCGAAAAATGATACAACGTATAAAAAAATAGTATATTAATAGAATACAATAGAGTATACTAATATTAAAATATAGTAACTAATTTGTCGTATTTAGTACAGACGTAACAAAAATAGTTTTGATCTGTATGTCTGTTTATTTGTTCACGCATTACCTAAAATCTCCTGTAAGAGTTTTGGTATGGATATGACTTTTAGTAAGTTTATAACACTTGATGCTTCAAATGTATCTTATTTCAAAAGTGCTGGATAATAATAAATCTTTGCTATTTTTATATAAGACATATATACGTATTATATAAGACATATATACGGACGCTTTTACTTTGAAAAAATGTCTAATTTTCACTTTTTCGGGAAAACACAAAAATTGGTTTGGTTATCATTAGAGTATTAAAAAAATGAGTTTTGTATATATTTTGTTGTGAAAATAGATATTATGATTTATGATTTGAGTGGAATGGGGAGAGTTGCAGACAAAGTCACGTTAAACAGGTAGTTAATTAATATAAACAAAATATGTATTATAACTTTTCTTACAAAAATACTTCATTCTATTCTACCTGGGGTTCACACCAATTAAGAAACCACTTCAACGACCGACACTCGCATGCACAAAAATATTTTCTGATATTTACTACCTACCTATTTATTATAAAACATTTAATTTGGGAGGGAAATGTATTTGTACAAATTTATAATAATAATGAGAAATTTCATATAAAGATATTAATGCCAGTAAAATACCTAGCAATATTTAGGGTATAATTTTTATTTAATCAATACGCCATCTTAGAAGGAAAACAATATTTCAAATTACAAAAAATAAATTATAACAAAATTCATCTCAACCTATTTATCTTCCAAACCGCAGAGGAATTCAATCTTCTCCAGATGCAAAATAACTAAGATACTGAAATCGTTAATCAATTATTCTCGCTAGTTGGGTATCTCGAGTAAAATCAATTGAAATGAGGCCAGCCTTATTAAAAACACCATTTAATAAACACCGAGCATTCAAACTACTTGAATTAACAACTTGGAGCTAAATAAGGCGAAATATTCGTGTCCTAAAAAACCTACTAAAATGTATTCAGTTTTTATTACTTTCTTACATTAACTTAACGAATCGATACTACATAATAATTTACTTTAACTACATACCTTGAGTTTGGTGTAAGTTTACAAGTATGGGGCTTACGCACACGGAATATGAAGGTCGCAATGTAAGACGCGTGGTTAGCATTGATTTTTACATCTCGACCCCTTGTTGTGCCCTGACATCCCCTGTTGTAGACTCTTTTAGTTGTTTTATTTCAGCTTAATATAAATAACACGGTATTTAAAACTAATAATTAATAAGACTCTTCTATCATATCCTATAATATCCTTATGATACTTTCTTATGTCATATCCCCTTTTTATATATAAAAAAGTAGGTTTTAAGTTTTCTATCTTTATTTATAATTATTAAATCGTTGGTAATATTGTTTGTGTAGTGGTGTAACTGATTCTCTTAAACTGGTCGCTTAAAATATATCATAAAATAAAAGATTAGATCGATAAATTATTATAATAACAAATCAGACAATAAAAATAATAGAGAAAAATAAAAAAAAATGCCTAGTGTGTTAAATTCAAACAAATAATAAACAAGGTTGATAAATTTGAATATAAAAAGACTGAATTAGCTAATAAAATAAAATAAATACGTTTTATTTCTATATATTCCGATAGCGACAATTAAAGACAAAGATTTTTGTGGCAAATATGTGAGAAAAAACTGCAATTTGAACTCACTGTTCGGAATATTATTTTCCTTGTTGCAATCGTCAATTGCTTGTGATATAGAAATATCTAGAAAAAATATTTATAAATGGTTGAATGTCAATCAGTAGTTGAAAACCTTTGGTCCTCAATTCGTTTTCGAAGTACATCGACCGGAAAACTAATTTTAGATATGAAGCGAATTATTAAAAACAGAAAAATATGTCAGATATGTCATTAATAAGCTGTCATAAATTAATAAAAATCCATATTTAGTTGAATATTCTTGAATTCAAAGGACAATCAACAGGTTATTTATTACAAGGATCGTATTAAATATTTGAATAATCTAAAATTGAAGGCTTTATTAAGTCTTTGAATACTTTAATACCGTTCAATCAAAATTATAAATATTTCACCTCGTTTGTTTCATCGTGCGTAATTGCCATGTGTTTATATTGATGGTTAAATTACCTAAAATCAGAAAAATATGAGTTTTTTTTTAATTTAATTTCTAAAAATAAATGTTTTTAACTTTGTTTAATATACTTGTACTTGAGCCGGGCGGCCAATCGGTCGGATGTGTAGTAGTCCTGATTGCTGAACCAAACACGGTGGGACTGTTGTTTTGAGTGTACCGAGTGTAATTTATTTGTACGTGAAAATCCCAGCGGATCATGTTGACCGTTCTCTAGTTAGCAAGAGCAAGATAAGAGCAACATACATACATTTACTTCAATAATCACAGACGTGTTTCTTAAAATGAAGTCGGAAAATAAGAAAATCGATTTGACTAACTTACATTTTTTCATTTTTATTTCAATTCCTTGACAATACCAAATCGAATAAATACTTATTTTATTACGAGTTATCTATAGTTTAGAGTTTATTTGAAAAATAGTTAGTAGTTTATATTTTCAATCGTCTATAAAGATTTTTATTTGTTTTACACAGTGCAAGAATAAATGCAATTGGTTTCAGTTTGCTACTTCACCGGTCCATTATTGAAGCTAACAAGATGTGAGCAATGTGCCGTGAACGTTGGAGAGGTTTTCTCACCGTGTTTTAACTGACTTCTTAAGTTCATTGCTCGTTGCTCATTCTTAGTTAACTTGACATTAGATATAAGATACCGCATAAAACAGAAAATTATCTAATGGATGTACGATTATGACATGATAGACACCATTTTGATATTTTATTAACTTGACCATCTGTCTCTCTCTTTCAGAGGTAATAGCGACCTCAACATTGACTGAAAGCCTTGATAGCCTTCGAATATTGTACCTTTGAAAAAAAGATGTGATACTTTTTGTTATAAAAAATCTCATTTAAAATATGACATTTAAAAAAACATAAAATATCTGTGACGTGTTTATATAGATCAAGTTAGTTATCTGAGTAAAAAAAATATGATTCAGCGACATTTTATTTATTTACAACATCTTAATTAACAATGTTTGTAAAAAAATTGACACAGGTTAACATAGGCCATGTTTGTAATATTTTTACCAAATTATAATATCTACAATAATTATTGTAGCCTAAAAGCTCTCTCGACTTGACGTCACTGCCGACGGCGCTCCAACTGACAAAATGTAAATCATCGCCAGTAATGTTTGATGTCAACAGTTTGTTTAAAAACAGAAAGATATTGATCTATAACAAAATTAAAAAAATTAAAAAATGCTTCTTTGTTCTTATTTGCGAATTTCTTAAAACGTTTGTTTTAATATTTGATTAACGTTATACATATGTAAGTATTAATATTAATAATATTAAATTCACACTACCCCCAAAAAAAAAAGAAAATTATATGTATAATAAATATTAAGATTTATTAAAATATAATATAGTGTGGAGACAACCGCTCTATTAACTAAGAGGGCGAATCGTGGTGTTGAGGAATCGTCTTCGATAAGTGACTATATGTTTGGAACGCGTAACGCCCGGCTGTAATACACGCGGTAGGAGTCGAAGGCAACTGATAGTACGCAATAAAAACCCTTATAAGAAATAAAAATTTACGAGTTTCAAATTGGCTAACATATAATTTATCTTAACAGTGGTAATAAATGAACGCTTACCATGTCATTCATAGTTTAAAACACCTTGTGACGTCATACAGTGTAGACAAACAGTCATCAGTGCAAGGTCGAGGTAGGTATTTAATCAATAGTCATTTAAAAAAAGTATAATGGCAGAGTAATTAATTTATAATTTGGTTCTCATTATAAACTTTCTCATTAAAAAATTATAAGCATTGCTTCTTTGCTGAAAAAATTACCATTTTCGGGATCGGGTTATTTTAAGTAAATACTGTACACCCTTTGATCTACGAGTAAAATAGAAACTGCCATGACACATGACACATGACGGTCATGTAAATTTTTATGTTATTTTAAACATAAACAAATTCTAACAACACTTCTTTATATAATTTCTTACTATTATTTTGAAGTTACTCTCAAAATTATTAATTATTGCTTAACATGATTTCTTTATAAAGACATATTTAAAAATTATATTTACAAAATAACTTTAATATAATATAGTTTTAAAATGTTAAGTGATATCATCGTATTAATGTTACAAGGGAATCCTTACAGGTCGTCACACTAGGGTCCTCGATTGGGAAGTAAATAAATATTATTTACAACAAGTGTACAAAGTTCAAGAGTGTCGCTTTAACATCGTTTACAGTCATTACAAAAATCAAATTATAACAGACAATTAATTACATGTTATTTTAAGACATTTTTTTAAAGCAATTTCAAATAACACAAATAGTCTGAGTACATTTAAACATATAACACAATATATAAACGATATGATGAAATAATTGTAATACATACATATACATATAAGTTAAAATTATAATTAATTTATTATTCGTCTAAATCATAACGAAGATTCAAAACTACCGTCGTCTTGAGGCGTCTCAAGTTAAACTAACAACTAAAATATGTCATGTAATTTGCTAATATAATAAATACATTTTACTCAAAATATTAAACTTTCATGAAAATAATTTTATTTAACAAAAATAGCTTCTGACAAATAACTGCAAATTTCTCACAATCATTCACCAATTTTGTATAGTTCAGACCGGATATTCTCCTTGCTCCAGCCGCGAGACGATTTTCTCATAGAAATTCTCACTGGCAAAATTGGTTTATCAATGAGCGGTGTTAAAATGACAATAATTTTAACACTGTTGTTTCGAAATTACATTCCATTATAACTTTTGACCGATTAATATTTATATATTTTTTGATATCACAGAAAAAAGCAATAATTTGAGTTTTTACATAATAAGAAAAATACAACAAAGTACAAGTTTACATTAAAAATGTTGTAAGAGTCTATAATAAATTAAAGTGACAGTTGATAAAATCAATACATCCTATAATTCAAAGGGACCTATAACAAGCGTACTTTGCGTCTCGTATTACACTTTGTGAATAATCTAAGGTTTCACTGACTATTTATATTTATCCATATGAAACCACTTAAGTATTATATTTTTTCATAAAACTTATTTGATATATTTTTTGGATTATGTATAAACTTTAAGATTTCTTAACTTTAAAAAAATTACATTATTTGCTATTAAAATGTCACATTTTGTAACTTACTCAATATACTGAAAAATTTCATTTTATCCTTGGTCTATACACATTTATGTAATGTATGAATGTAAGTCAATAGGATACATCAGTGGAGGAACCAGATTATTACTACACCTGGAACAGAACCTTCTTAACATCGATATATTATATTATGTTTATTTTGAAAATAGAATACATATAATTTTACTATTAACGAGGGATCAAAAGCTACCACTTCTTCGGAATTGATATTTATTTCACATATTATATACACAAAATCTGGATTTAAATTTGGAGAGTGTCGAAGAGTTTTTATCGGATCCTTTTATTATAAAATAAAAAGACGAAAGCACTTGATAAGTCTCGCCTGTTTATTAACGAGCTGGTCCATACTCCTTGTAATTTATAACAGCACAATTTAATATTATTCTATATTGAATATTACTGCAGTGGTACTCGCAGTTTCATTGGACAATGGTTTGACTTCCTCTCATAGCTACGACAATCATTGCCGTTAAGGTTCTGTGATCACATTCGTGGTTTTAAACTCTGATCTGAATAAAAGATATTCAATATTGAAATTAGTCTGCCTAAAATTACTGACAGGTGGTTTCTACGAAGATATCATCGTACCTTCATATTCAAGCTTCCAAGTTCAAACGCATATATTCCGTTTTGTCCAACTTTGTTCTTGTTTTCGCTACAACACGAAATCCAGCTCTTCGGCAGCTGCACTGAGAACATGTCTCATTTATTTAAATACAGTACTTTAGGGTAGAGAAACTTCACGTAGCTAGCTGAGACGAGATATGATAAAGACTAAAATTCTATAAAGGTTAACGAGCTTACGATGAGTTAATTTATCCTAATACCAACGGTAATAAATAAACACTTCCCATGGTATTTAAATTTTAAAACACTTTATGATTCCACACCAAGTCACCGATGTATGATCAGGGATTGACAGGTATATAAGTATAATGAAAGATCACTTTAAAATGGTTAGGTAGTTCATTTCCAATTTGCCCCTTCTTTTACACTTTCAAAAACATCTGCTATACATCCTTGATCTAGACGATCGGTTACAAGAAAATATTGTTATTTGTTACTATTTGTTCGAAGACAAAGTATTTTTTTATTATTCTTAGTAGATACGTTGTTTTTGACACTTATGAAACGCCTGACTCTATGGAGTTCTCACAGTCCATGGAAATAAACTATAAAAATATATAAAATTTACTTATTAATTTTCATTTCCTGTTTTTACAATATTTAATATTAGCAGTAGTCAGAGTAATGTTAAATATGAGACAAGAATAAATCTAGTATACCGTTATACGAAATATACTTGAATAGCTATTTGTGACACTACTAGTTCCATAATACTCCCACATTGACTTATAAATTTGATACCAATACTAATATATATAGCTTACTAAACATGGTTCAAGGCCACAACATGTGCAAAGTTGTTAAATGATTGATTATTGCCAGTCATACCTACCTACTGACAACGAGTCTTAGTTTTGTAACAGGCTTTTGCAAACAAAAACAGTAAGTGATCTTTATTTTTTTTATATGATAGTGATGAGTTTGGATCATTTTAGATACCTTTTCTTTTTATGATTATTTTTTTTTACTATGAAGGACACTTTTAACATTTAATGAATTGTTATTATTAAAAAAAATCGATTCTTTATTTCATTTATGGAGATATTGGAAAAACACTAATAATATTTTTAATATGATTAATAATATATGGATATACTCGTATATATTTATACTACATTTAAATGCAAAATAATAAAAATCTTTAAAATTAATTTTAGATAGTATATTTATTGTATATTAATGAATGGACCAGTACTAGAAATTAATACAATATAGGTATGTATATATGAATTGTTCATTTAACTAAAGCAACTATATTTTACATAACATATAAAATGGTATACCAGCTTAGTCAGTACATTGAACTACATTCCTACATTGAACCTGGGATTAAAAAGAACATTATACAATTTTATTCAGTGGCCTTTCAGTCGTACAGTAAACAAATATAATTTATTACTGAACTTTATCATAGCTTAAAATTGAAACGAGCGACTCACTACATTTTAAATAAATTATTAAAAAATATTTTATAGTTTGATATCAACCAGAAAATTAAAATACTTACAAAGTATATATCAGTAAATTTATATTTTTACAATTTTTGTCAACTATTATATATTACTTATGAATAATATATGTCAATTTTTCACAATCATTTTCTTATTTTGTATGAGAATGTAGCTCCGAAATGATTTTAGCGAAATACTTAGTGATTTAACTAAGGTTTAATTCTGTATTTACATAAAAAAACGACACAACTTCTCTTTTATAATTCTTATTAAACAGTTTTTGAATCGACAACTTATTTTGAAATATTGTTTTCCTAACTATAATGTAAAGAAACTTATTTTTTTATAAGTTACTACCGGATTAAGGAACACACCTCATGTATAAAAACTTATTTCTGAAAAAGATAATTGCATTATAAAAAAATAAAATAAGCTATTTTTTTAATATGTTTTACATTGTTACGTTATACGTTTAAAGTTTATTTTTTAATATATTTTTAATGTTCTTTTATTTCATATGAATTTCAACCAAACAAGAATAGGTAAATCTTGAAGTCGATAAGGTTCAGACAAGTCAATCCAGTCTTTAGCATTTATAAAATCTGGAACGTAGGTATCGAACCAGGCTTAAGTAGTACGTTTATGTGACCAGGTGCAGGGCCTTGCTCGAATATCCACAGTATATTTCTAGTTGTACAATTTAGTGAGGTTACACAATACGATGGAGGACGGTCTCTTAATACATTTTGGCTGAAATATTCACTTCTTTTTCACAAATATGAAGCTTTGTGACTCCTTGACCAAACTAACACTGATGTAGGATGAAGAATGATTTGTGTCTTTTTGACCACTTGGTCAGATTCTTGGGGTCCGTAAAAGCGTGGTCATTTTATTTGTTATATAACTGTTTTATTTATTTGTTAACATGTGTTTTTTATCAGTAAAGTTTCCGTGCCTTTTCCCAGCGAATGGAAAAGAAACGGAAAGGGAAAGGAACTCTTCAAATGTAGCAAATATTATGGCAAGACTAGTTACTGATTCCATGAATGTTCCATTAATTCGATTTTCATCTTCAGCTATCGACCCATTACGTCATCAATATCAGCACTCTTATCTTTTTTTAAAAGCTAATAGTTTTATTTTTCATTGTTTAAAAGAACATGAAACAAGATAACACTGTTTAAGGTTTGATAATAACTGCGTAATGGACAGATTAGCTCTCTATAAGCAGCCCTTACATTCTTATAAGTAACTTCCAAGTTCAAAAGGTTTAGATTTAAAGAATTTAGTTATACAAAAATTACAATTATGACTTCATGAAGTATCTACATACATTATTTATTATTAATACTTATTGTTACATTCATCTTAACTACGTGTCATCAAACACAATATCTCTAAAATAGCCCAGTCTGTTTTCTATTGTTCTTTTTGGCTAAATATTACGTGAACCAGTAAAATGAGTGTACCCTTTCAACAGTCGATGGCAGCCCATTGTTAGGCTTTTTGAAGTGTAACCATTGTTTGGCATTGACTTAGTTCTTAATTTTTTGAATAACTAGAAAACAAACTCGGCGGGAGATACGTTGAGTAACATTTTTCTTTTAAAACCAAAATTAGTGTCATAATTTTTTCGAGGTGTGTATAAAAACGCTATATAAATACAGATGCGTCATTATTTTAGTTTCTTTACAAACTGGATAGGTAGCAAAATACGGCATTTAGTTCTTTTTTTTATTTTGAAATTGCTCAACCCTTGCAACTTATAGAAATTTCACTTACAAACTTAACATAACGAATAAAGAGCGTCGAAATCTCCAAGCGTTCGATTAGTGACGCTAACTTGAGGAAGATTGTTATTTTTTCAATATTTTTTTATAAAACTTTAACAATAACAAAGAATGTACTTCTATAAGGTTAAAGTAAGTTAACGAGTTATATATTTGTCCGCATTTAATTTATCTTAACAGTGGTAATAAATGAATTCATAATTTAAAACACCTTATGACGTCATACACTGTAGACAAACAGTCATCAGCGCAAGGTCGAGCTAGGTATTTAATGAATGGTCATTTTAAAATAGTATAATGGCCTAGTAATTTAAATTCAATTTGTCAATCCTTCCTTACTTTTCAAAGCATTTACTAATGCAACTTTGATCAATAAGCGATCGGTTGGATAGAATAATATTCCTTAATTTATAAAAAAAATATTTTTTCATATTTTTAATATTATAATATAAATTTAAAATTACTTTAAAAAACAAAAAATATAAGTACATTTAAAATGTAAAACAAAATAAATTAATTATGAAGTAAATATTTGAATATTTGGTGTAAATATGATTCTTACTTTTCTTTTATATTTTGGTTACAATTTTTATTTTGATGCCTTTTCATAATGATTATTGCGATTATATATTTATATGGCCGGCTATAGATGGTATGCTATGCGTGTCTATTTGGCTGGTAAGCTTCATGTGGATCCTCGCTTTAACTTGATCATCAGACAAGAAAGGATGACCCAATCTGATCAGCCAGATGATTCGTGAATACGAAGAATTGCAAAATATGCAAGATTACAATTATTATAAATTGAGACAAACAGACATCCGAGTAAAATTAAAGAACGTCTATAAAAATCAGCATTTTATTTTATTTTGACTCAACTCAAAAAAACGTTCTATGACTACCAAGTTATCGATACAATTTACACGTTACCATTGTATCGATAACTTGACATAGCATTCGAATCGACTTTGCATAACATATGCGACGCGACGGTTCTTGGATATCTGCCAAATCGAAAACTAACTTACAATGTCATTTAATTAAAAGTGAATGAACCTAGGTATTATTGGTTTGACATATCTATTACCGGATGCTGTTTCAATTCTTCCTCTAAGACTTCATATAAAACAAAGTCCCTCACCGCGTCTGTCTGTCAATCTTTTAGTCTGTCTGTGTATGCGGATTCATGTGCGACTTTTCAAACGGAAATTATGAATAATATAAATATATGAGCATATGTTGTTTTACAAATAATCTTTATATCTACCTACCTACCTATAACCTTTTTTTTGTAATATAGGTAGGTCGTCTAAAAGCCTACCAATTAAGGGCAGTTTTTTGTTTGAATAGGCTAATTTTACTACGTACCTATTTTTAAGTTGCATTTGAAACAATTTATCCGGACAATTAAATAGTAATATTTTTTTTCTGGACATACAAATAATAATCCTATATAAGTAACTCACTGAAATTTTAATTAATCATTGAATCCTTCTTCGCGATTTTTGCTTTATTTTAAGGACAATTCAATTTGTACACAATCTTATCTTATAAATCCGACTATACCTTAGATATAAGAAATTCAAATAAAAAATGCGTTAAGTTTGAAATAAGTTATGTTAACTTTCAAATAAACGACCTTTATAAAAAGAAGAAGCTAACATTATTCTGTTATTGTATTGCTCTCTATTTAAATTATAAAATTTATTTTCGAGAATCTTCTTTGTCATCACATGGAGTATATTTTTTATTCTACAAGTTTCTGAAACATCAAATAATATGAATTATTCGAAATCGATACTATTATAAAGTTGGGTAAATTTAAAAACGCCAGTAGCGGTGCCTTTTAATACGAGCTTTAACCAGCATCTGGTTTTACAAAGTAAGTTTAACTAACGAGTAAACGAACTCTACTGGATCCGTTAAATTTAGTTAAACATAAAATCTGCTTTGACGTAGAAATGAACCCGTATACTAAAATGGTTTGTGTATTAATTTATAATTGTTAATCGGGACGTAGACGAAAACTATTAGACTTTCATTTAATTTTAGGCGAAAACTTTCGAAAATTCTAACGAATGTCACTAACCTTTTATTGCCCGTGTTGATAAATTATTGATTCTATATTTATTTTAAATTTTACTAAACATACATAGCAAAATATATATATGAAAAATTTCCAATAATATTAAATAGCTTCGGCAAAAACCCAAGTGTGCCATAAAAAAATTAATTACTACAAAATAGAAAATGAATTGACGCTTTCATCAATAATTGACTTAAATAATAATAATGATTAATTTTCAAATACTTATAGTATTTATTTAATTTATATTCAACTAATTACTATACCTTTGATCTAAAATAAAAGCGACAATAAAATCGTTTAGCTTTTCACGAGATCTGTCCTTATCTTGGTCATGACTCCCACGTGCCATATTACATGTAACGAGAAATCAACATTGGAAAGATTTTGACAAAGGAAAAGAGTTCATGCGTTATTTATTCAAATAAGGATATACGATTTTTTCTTTACCAAACTTTATAAAATATATTTCTTGTTATATAATATAATAAATTAATTTATAATATTAATCATAAGTGTTGTAAATATTTATATTTTTTTAAAATTAAGAGTGTCAATTGTTTTTTCGTGATTGAAAATGCCGTTAATATTATTTACGGAAGACGTTTTGCTTTCAAAGGTAAGTTCCTAACGCTTACACAAAGCCTGGATAGAGGTTTGAGGTGTTATGTACGGGTATTTGAAATATTTTGCATATTTTGAGATTTCAGAGGTTGCGCTTAGAAGGAGCCCGGAATTATAACATAAATACTACAAATACTAAACTAAATAACGTTCTGGTGAATTATAGTACCTAGTTACATACTGTCTCTATAAATGGAATCGCCATATTCCACATTTCATTTCAGTTTTACAAGTAGAGGAACTTACACAGACAACTTAACATTTACTTTATATGGATTAGACTTATATTATATATACGTATGTAAATTCAATAATATTGAGGCAGTATTAATGAACTTATGTTAGCTTTTAGAGGGACGCTAAACTCAACTGAAGTTGAGATTCGAAATGCAATTTTCGAAAACATTCACTCTTCAAAATAGTGAACGACCGGGAAATTAAATATTAAAATTAATTTAACGCTTTCAAGCCTGAGATTGTTCGTTTGAATTCATTCAGCAAACGAGGACAGTCGAGTTGCAATAGCCATTTTGGGTACTTGTGTTCAGATTTCAATGCATACTGAACTAAATAATTTTTGTCAAGTCGATCCCGTCAGTTAAAATTGCCTCTAGCCGAAATATTATAATAATTCGAGGGACTATAAAGTTTTTTCAACTATATTACACATAACCATACAAAATAAACAGCGCTTGAAAGGTATAAGATAGTATAGATAGATATATTGAAAAAAAATTTTAATGCTTCATAATATCCACACTCTTGTAGTGAATTAGAGTCCTATTTTCTGCGCAAACTTTTAGTTTTTAGTAAATTTTTGTTTTTTAATACATTCTTTTTTATTTTCCATATGTTTACATACAATACCGTAGCCAGGCAATAGGTCAATTAATAATTAATTGATGAGTGAATCTTAAAATGACTGATACGCCTTAGGTCACATACCACAATAATCCTAAAGGGTTTAATGTTCCTCTCAAAGTTCTATTCGGATGCAGTCGGACGGCAAACGTGATTAGGTTGAAGAGAATGTTTCACTTTGTGGAACGAATTTCATTCGGTATTATATTAAACATTTCACAACTTTGCAGAAAACTCTTGAGACCTTATTTAACGTATTTTGGATAGAGTCATTATTATGTGTCACGAATGAACATGGAACAGAGTGTGCTGCGTGAACAAGTGTTTGTCAGCAACTTTATCGATAAGATTTTTTATCGATTTTAAGCAAATAAGGTATTATGTTCGAACAATAGATATAATCTTAATATAACTAGATGGATTACTAATAGTGGGTCTTCTGTAAAACTATGAAGATACCTTTATTTATACCATTTAATAATAGATCTATTTAACTTTAATAAAAAGTATCCTTTTAAATTCTAAAAAATGAGAAAATAGAAATAAAGAACTAAATCCCTAATTGCTGGGTCCTCCTACTCCTCCCTGGTGAATACTTTCAGCTGTATTTGCCGGAAATTTAAATTACCAGCAGATCTATAATTTCGCAAAAAGATCTGGTGAAAAACCATCGAATTTGATTGATAACGTGAAGCCAGAGTGAACTCTCCTAGATCTTTTTTTTTACAATATAAATTACAACCAAATATGTATGAATAAAGTGAATTTAAGTGATGATGTATTGAAACGTGGTCAATATAAAAAGTGAATTTATACGAAGTAGACTGATATTAAGTACAAGTTAAGAAAACAATAAAATAATTTCAAAATATTTCATTTGACATCCAGTTTGTTGAAGTCGTCAACCGTTTAATACGACATGAACGTGACCAATTATTTTAATTCTCGTAACCACGCAACCAAATCCTTTCAGAATGGTGATATAGACTTTACAGTCATTCAATTGCACAATTACACAACACTGCTCACAAATAAAAGTATTCACATCAGCCCACATATCACGTTAAACTTTTGTCCGACTGGAACTTAAAACTTTTACTGTTAAAACGTTTTATTTTAACAGCCTGAAGTGTGACATCGTTATTTTTACAGTAAATGTAGCTTTAGTATTGTTTTGTGTTTAGATTATTACTTTTATATAGATAAAGTCTCAGCCAAAATTACCTTCTATTTTTCATACAATTTTATACTTCATAGGGTTAAGTTAAAGTTAAGTTCAAGTGAAGCATATTTACCAAGTCAAGGTAAAAACCATTTAAAAAATAACATGGTTTTATAAAAGTTTTTAAAAATACCATTTTCGATTCTATTATATTAATTATTTAGTAGATGTTTGTCGCTCTTTTTTTTTCAATTCTGTTTTAGAATTTTGTGATATATTTATTTTTTAAGTACTACTTACTGCCTTATTGCCATTTTTTTTTATTTTATTCATTTTTTTCTTCGGGTTGACTGGTAGAAAATGCTTTGTGCCATTAAGTCCGCCCATTGACATTTTTTTATTGGACATTAAAGAATAAATAAAAACTAACCTGTTGGATTTCAGACTTTGTATAAAAATTACAGAAAACTCTTCTTTTATTTTCATTTTATAGATTTTTATAGCTATTGATTTCATTTCGACCCTCGCTCGATTGGAAATATTTTATCTATAACAATTTAATAGTTTTTATAATAAATCAAAATGACAGGTCCATTATCGATAATCGATCTGCCACAGACACGGCCCTGGCGAGTGTAAGCCTAAAAATAGCAATATTATTTTAAACGCGGGCTCACTTAATATTGTACTCAGATAATCTAATTATAATACTTCGTTCAACAACGCAAAGATATCTTAAATGACAAACAATTGCATGCTAACATTGAGTCGTATTTGTTGGTCGCATGCCTGCACGCGTCACGACACACCGTCGCGTCCTACCTCCAACCAATTAACGATCCAGCTATTTGTTTTTCAAACGGAACAACCCTGTGGAATCATATTATATTTATAGTTTTAGTTCTTTGGTTAAAAACGATGACCCCGGTGAATAGTATTTATTTTATAAATTTTTAAATACAATATACTAAATATATCTTTATTTAATAGAAAAATCGTATTTTAAGTAATATAAGCTTAAAATTTACTGTGTGTAAGTAAACTATAACAAAGGTTACGACCGTGCCTCCATGGAACTGTTTAAATATTACAGAGCGTATAAATTCAAGTAATATTCCCATTCTAATACTTTTATTCAGGATTGTCATATTTTGGGGTAATTAATGTTTTAGGTAATGTTTGTTTTCGGGTTACCAAGCTAATGTAACTTGTACATTAGTAAATTCGGGATAAATTGTAGCTATTACTTACTTTCTTAATACATAGGTAAATCGAAAACTTGACACATAGGTACTTACAGTTTTTAAGTACCTATTGACTATTTCTTAACGCAATCGCATTCCTTAAGTAATTCTCTTTATACAACTGGAAGTTGAAATTGAAAAGTTCAATTTAAGCCTAATAAAAATTCAAACTTTGATTATTATAAAAAAAAATTGAGATCCAGCTCATAACATACCAAACAAAACTTTAATGAAGACGTAAATACTTAGAGATTTTTGAAGAGTTAGACAAGTTTTGATCAGGCAATCAATACATTTTTTTTAGTCAAGTTTTGGGTTCAAATGTGGACTAATCATATTAATTGACTCTTATATATTTTACATATTCTCTCTTATATCCTCTTATGTACTTTATACCGTTACTAATGTGAAGAAAAATTTGTTTGAAAAGGTTTAATGATCTACTCAAAATATACTTAGTACGAGAGTTCTCTAACAAACCCTTATGTCTCCTCAAAACGTCAGCATCTTTCTCTTTTTATTTCTATCGATACAAGATCCAAATATGATACAATTTTTAAAGGCTTTTATTATTATTTTATTGAACCCTTTTTCATATAAGTTTATATAGTGTTGATAGCGCTGTTAAGATACAATTTTACTAATTATTCTATAAAGATTCAAATAAATGTACTATTATTTAGAATTTAAGTAAACGTAATGTCGCTAGAGACAATTCCAGACTTTATAGACCTATGTATCTAATATGATATAATGTATTGTTTTCAGTTCAGTCATGGTACAAGAGGGTACGGTGCTAGGGGGTCATTTATTTATTACAAGCATTTATATTAGATTAACACCTCGAAGTAGGTCAGGTCTTGAAGACATAATGTGGAGGCTTAACTTATAACCGTAAACCGCTTAAATGTAATGTTTCTTATGCAAAGTACCATTTGTGTTTAAATTTCTTATTGAAGGCTGACATGTTTATTTATAGAGCGTCAAAATTTATTAGTATTAGGTAAATTTTGTGTTAGTATTTTTATTTTGAAATTTAAAATCAGACTTCCTTGTTATCTTTTTTATTCAGAAAATGACTCAACTCCATAAGCAAATTACCCTAATTTATAGTGTGATGAATATGAGGGCAAGACCGCTAGTTCAAAACGCATCCCTCGAGAAAAGCTTAATCGGAGCACTGCAGGCAAACAGGGTTGCCATGATTCAAATTTGAATATGGATATAATCCTCATTATGCTTTCCACAAAGCTGAGCTGGTTTGTTTACATTTCTAGTTTTCATTTAAGCTAACATGTTAATGTCACCGTCTTTTAATATCCATTCAATTAATTGAATTTTATCACAGTGTCTTGTTGTTGACTGTCCTGTATTTGACTCTATAATATCATTGAAACATCAATATTTGTTAGTAAATCCAGTGATATATTTTTTCTTAAAGTAGATAGTTTCTCTGTTTCAAAAGTATTCAAAAACCTGTCACGTTCGTTTTGCACTTAAAGCGTGCGGCTCCTCTGTAGCTGCAATAAATCTCACTCATAGAAGAAACGACTGCCGACTTCGTAGTGTACAATTCTCACATTAATTCAATTTTTGTGCTCTGAAACTCGAGCAGTCGACTATTTTACGATGTCACAATACGAGGTGATTATAAAGTTTACATTCAATACCGAACATATTTGCAACTGAATTTATTGTCCTTCAGTTTATTTTGTATTTAATTCATTCCTATGTCACTACGTCTAATATTTTAGTTGGTTTTCATATTGAGTTTTATTACATTTAATAAAATAATTATACAATAATAATAATTCATATAACCCAACTTCCTGATAATTATTTGAGTTGAAGAATACAATAATAAAAAATGGAGAAAGCTGTAAAAGAAAATTGTAAACTGTCCATGTCCAAGTCCCAATCCAAAAACTGTAAACGTAGACACGCGCTGGGTTATCTTGATGGTTCAATTTTCTCTGGAGGGATGTGAATAAATTTCCATCAGCTCTCCACCGCATACTTGATTGTATAACATTCAATTCAATTGCTTTAATATTATTATTCAATTAAAAACATAGCTACCGATTATTTAGTTAGTGTAGTAGTAGAATTACCTTTTGTAAATTATTATACAATGTCATAAATAAAAGGAAAATAGATTATACTTGAACTTAAGACTTTTGCTGTTATTATTATGTTTCTTTCTTGGTGTTAAAATTTCGAAGATTTTGGATTACCCCGGCCAGAATAGACAATTCCGCACCAAAGTTGATGCCAAATTCAATTTACGACAAACAAATTCAAAACAATTATTTCATTAGTAGACCCTACTCTAAATTCTGATTTTGTAACAATTAAACTTGTATTATATATACCTATAACGTACGGTATTATTGTCGATAGAAATAATCTTTCTTGAAATTTTGAGGTAGGGCTGGTCGATGATGAAATTAATGCCACTTAAGGAATTTAAATTAGTTACATTTTGTGAGCAGACCAGTGCGATGACAGTGCGGTAGTAAAGCTTCCTTAACACGTTATACATTTGTTTTATTTGATAGGCATTGCTTTTTGTATAATTTAAAGAATTAATAATCATCTTTATATTATACTTTTTATGTTTATTAAGGTAACGGGGCTGGGCTATTTAAATATTAATCTATCAGTAAAGGAGGTACTATTTAAGTAATTATCGTTAATAGGTATGTCACTGTAATGGCGCTTTAATGATTTTACATTTTTATCGGTTAAGAGAGGCGATGCTCTGCTACACACGGACCGAGTTGTAATTAATATTCCGACCTCTACTACCGGTCGCTAGATATGGCATTACTTATTCCGAAATGTATTTAAATCATTTTCTGTAACCCGACAGGACAAACGTCATTTGCATATTTGCTTATTCGTTTATCATAAACTACATTCGCGCTCGTTTAAAGTGAAACTCCAAATGAAACACTGATGGTTGTAGAACGGGGACTATCGCCAATGACGTAAAAAAGACAATTATAAATTGACAGATGCAGTTGCCACATAACAAACAAAGTAATGGAGCGGTCGATATAAAATATCAAACGTGGCCAACGCAACCCTAACAATAATAAAAGTATGTAGTTATAATTACCATAAATCGACTTATGACGAGATACAATAATTCAATTGTGATGAGTAGAACGTACTGTACCAATGAAGGCGTCCAAATTTTTCGAATTAGATAAAGATTTATCGTAGTTTATATATAGCAAATGAGAGACACTCGCGGGTGATAATCGTTGGAAGACATGAGTTACGGCGGTGGTTTGAAGACTATGGGCTTGTGACTGTTGGGTATGGTGTGAAGCCCCCAGCAATATGGCGGCTGTCGCCGGCCTATATGGACTGGGCGACGAGCAGCGCGGGCGCCATCGCCGCGGCCAAGCCAATGCCGAGCGATCAGAGTCCCGAGATGACAATACTGAAGCGTGAGTACCAATCAATCTTTAATTTGCGAGTGGTATCGACTTCACTATCTCTATTCAACAGAGGTAGCCAATATTATACATTTCGTAATTATATTTATAAAGCTACGTACGTGCAATGTATATGTAATTGAAATAAAAACATTGACTTTGAAATATAATAGGTACACATCTAATGAAATCTACACATTTTTTACTTTATTGATTAAATATTTTTTGGCGCCGTAATGTAAAGTGTGAGTCGTGTTGATTTAAGTTTTAAATTAGTCAAATAGGTCAAGGGACTTCTCCGAAATCTTGCACACGGCCTTTTTGAGGAAAAATACTAATAATATACATCTTCATTTCCTAAATGAATTGGGACATTTTAAAATAGATTATAAATCATTAGATATAAGTTGGATCCATTGTTTTTACAAACATACAGTTTATTTCTTAATTGGGATTTGATTTGAAATATTGACACTATAACCTATATTTTACGATAATATATTTACTTTTACTTTACCTTGGCAATGCGATGTTAATAAAACATAATAATACTTACAGCAAAATAACTGCTTACGTACGCTGAAATGTTCGAACTACGTTTTGAATCTACTATCAATTTCCAGAACTGTGTCCATATAAGTGTGTGTGTCCAATACAACTCTAGAATATTAAATAGGATATTTTTTTGGTTGTAAATATGTCATTAGATAGTGTGTTCTTCGTTTGTTTCAGCTAACACTTATGACAACATTGCGTATAACTTACATGTCAATACATCTTTATTTAAAGTTCAATACCATGCGAAAAGTATTTACACTTAAAATAACAATACTTGTAAAGTGATTTATAAATACATACTCATTTTAAATTTGGACACATGATACTCTCTCTGGGTCTAAGTGTTGTTTTAAACTTTCAAACTTCTTGAACTCTGGAACCAATACGGACACGACATTTTCGTTACAATCGCGAGATCAATATTTGAAAATGTTTTCACAACGTGCCCTGGGTTTTATTTGGAAAATCCAAGATATAATAACATTCATGAGTATGATATATTTTTATATTTTTTAGTATTGGATTTCTTCCTTAATCCTACGTCAGTCAATACTAATATGAAACAATTCTTTAATAACAGTACTTTCGTATGTTGTTCGAACGTATTACTTTTATGTATAATTTTGTACAGTATTTTAATGTATCTAATGTTTGCTAAATTATATCATTATTCTAAAGTTAAATAAATTAATACAAAAAATGTATAATTGGTTTAAAAACTTGTATCATTCTGAGACATTTTATAAATAAATATAGCAATTAAATCAAGTTATATACCAATGTATAGATTTATTTTAATATGTAAGTAGCACACAGTGCGATGAATCGTCGTGGGATGAAAGCCACACATATTGCGAATTCAACTTTATAGCGTAGATTTGCGTACCTTCGACCCCCGTATACTGCGAGCGTGGACTTTTAGGCTCGATTTGACATTCACTTAAATAGAGTTTATCAGTTTGTTTCACATTGATTCTACTGCTGATTAATTACTAAATTATAATTTAATTATTATTTTTAAGTTGTCCTTCTTTAGGTATATTGCTTTAGTTTCTATATAAGAAACTAATTGCATTCTCGCTGCGTCGTCTACGATAATGAACAAGATGCATTTTGTGGAGCACTGGCTACCTTTATTTTTTATAATTTGTGATTCATGCTTAAAAAGAAGTCTTTGACAAAAAAATCTTTCAACATATATTTATGAATAAAATTATGGCTTTTTTAAAAATACTAATTAAAATGTTTTTAAAAGTGGTCGGAGGCTGACATTAGGGCACTGATAAATATTCTTTAAAAACTGTCAAGCCCTTTAGAAGAAAAATAACAAATTGCGACACCAGAGTTTTAAAACAGATACGGATTTTTTAAAAATATTTTGTAATAATTAAATTCAATTTATATAGCTAAAATCAGAATTTCTATTCTACAAAAGTAAAAAGGAGTTCCATCTCACAGTTTTAAAGATGTCCTTAGTTCCTGAACTATAAAAAGCAATCTGTAAAGTGCTATCAGGCTTCGAACAGTGTACAGTGTGCTACTGATTGGAAGCTATCTAACATATGTGAACCAGACTCTTACACTGCCTGCTCGTTAAGTGTTCTGCTCTACTTTTATTAAACGTGTATTTTATTAACATGATTTTTTTGCACATGTTTTGAATACGTTTTACTTCAATTAATATTCAATGAGTGCTCAAAACAAAATTGCTTTATTTAAATTCGGATTTATATCACTGAATTATACATACGATTCGTGGATTAGTATAAACAATGGTTCTCGTTAAAGCTGCACTGGATCGCAAAATTATTTGTCATAAATCTGATTTTGTTATTTTACCTTGATTAAGAAATATTCAATTAATAAAAATAGTTTGTGAGTATATTTAAATAAGTGAATAAAAATTTTGGTATTACATTTCTATCCGGAGTCATGCAGATCTAATATACCTTTAGGTTTGAATAATAAATTATTCAAAGTTCTTTATCAATAAACCGGCTTCGAAAAATGTTATGGCGGCCCGATATAATCTGATTCTACCGCCAGGTACTACCGGAAAATTATAATCCCTTCCGAGACTTTTGTTATGAAATAAAATTGAAACGTGCTGATGGGTCTAACGCGCTCATTGCGATACCAATAAATTACTATAAATAATACAGGATGGAAAGAATCAGTACAATACTTTAATAATTTTATTAAATTAATATATGTCAGTAAAAATATGTTGTATAAATGTTTTACTAAAATCATAGTTTTGAAGGAATATCAAATTATCATATATTTTCTCGACATCCTGTTAGTAAAGAAGATTAATACATTTTTTAAATATATTTGTAAGCGATATATGCAAACTAAAGCTGGTATTTTACCAGCTTTAGTTCTATTTAAGTATAATTTAATTGATTATAAGTATGATATTTTTTAAGTACAGTTTACTGATTCTACGTAACCACTAGAGCATACAATCACATTTTCAATTTTAACATCTCCATACCAAGGAATCTACAATGTAGAGAACGTTATTCTCTATGCCGTATTATATTCTAAAATGTAGAGAACGTTATTCTGTATGCCGTATACAAAATAACGCAAACGGCTCATACGAATTGATCCAACCACTCGAAAGTACTATTGAGAATCAAATGTCTTCCAATTCTTAAACCTAACTGCGATGATTTCCAGCGTATGACATTTAATAAGCACCGATGCTTTCAGATGTGATGCAATTTAAGATTTCTATACGCCATGTAATACTAAGTACTGTATTATAAAACTAATTACATATATTTTATCGTCACAGGAAACTTAAATATTTGACCATAGGATTGAATATCTTTATACAAAATAAAATTCAAATTCAAAAATATCTTCATTCAAGTAGGCATTTACATGCACTATTGAACCGTCAATTATATTACATTAAAATTTTCAGTATAGTATGTCAGTCCGTGAGTAAGCTACCACCAGCTCTTAATGCGGCTCTGCTGAGAAGAGCTGGCCAGAAACTCAACAGTTGCTCTTTTAAAGACAATTTAACAATGTTTTATGTATACATTAGAATATCCCCTAATAAGTCAACAAGCAACACCCTAACTTGTAGTTGACCGAAATACGATCAACTAAAAAGTCCTGTATGCTATAATAAGCTTTTTTTAACAGTATACTTAGATTTAAAAGCAAGAAAAGGAAGGTCTAAGATATCTTGTGGAACCTTATTATATATGCGTACACTCAAACCCATAAAGGATTTCTTAACTTTTTGAAGACGATATTTCCGCGTTGAGAGTTTATTTTTATTTCTTGTATTTATAGGGTGTCTGTCACTATTTTTTTCATATGTATCCAAATTGTGACGTACAAACAAGATGTTATTAAATATGTACTGAGAAACGACCGTAAGAATGCCTATTTCTTTAAAAACATCTCTCAGGGAATCTCTAGCTTTTAAGTTATAAATAGCTCGCACAGTTCTTTTTTGTAAAAATAAATTTATTTTTTGTAAATACATAATTTTTTTTTTAAATACATTTCAAGCAACCAGTTTCACAGAGACTAATAAATGAGAAGTAACTTATATGCTGTCAAATACCATATTACGCTCTCTAATTGGTTGATGGCGTGACAGACTGACAATCATAATTCCTAACGGCGCCGTCGAATCATTCTTATTTCAAACAATTTTCCAGAAAATATCTGTAAGTCATCCTAAATATTATAACTCCGAAAACATATAGGCATAATATAAATGTTTTCCCGATTATAATTGTCATCAGATATATATAGGTAGGTAGTAGTTATATTAAAGTATTTTATATGTAATATGTTTAGTTACAAACGGATATGGATAAGAATTGAAAACGTTGAAGAAGAATTTTGAAGACGTTGAATTATATATATTTTTTTTACATTTAAAATAACTGGTATATAATATTATTCAAATGGTAAATTAATTACCTGTATCCTACAATATCCTGAACTATGTAATGAGACGCCCAAGTTATTTAACGATAGTTTCTGTATTGCTTCTTATCGAGTTTGTTTATTTAAGTGGCGTGTCAGTTATACCTCATTCATATAGAATGGTGTTTGCTGCTGCGCCACTGAAATAAACTTATAGACAAAGGAATTTAAACAATCATACTGCTTTCCTATTGGTTTGTTAAGTAGGTAGTAGAATGGTTCCATGTAAAACTATTACGTGAATATCAAAGTAATTAGAACCGGACAAACAGTTCCTTGAATGTGTTGTACAATGATTGAAAATATATTGTAATGTAAATTATAAATGCTGAAGTTTTTTAAGTATTTGTTTTGAATCATACTTTAGATTCTGTTTGTTATGTTTGGAAGAGTCATAAACACATACGGTAACGAACTCGCTGGCTATTAATATAATACCATCAAATATATCAATTAAAAGCCATAAAGTTACATTTTTTGATATATATTCAATGTTAAAATTAAAATAATTAAAATGTTAAGTTTTATAACATTCCGAAGCGAATTTGCGGCTATTTACAATTTTCTCTATATATCTTACTTAAAAATAGATAAGATAAATATTTAAAGTATTAAATATTTTATTATTCCAGGTTTAAATTTAGAATTACCTCTTTTTAATACTTAGGAGCTATGGCTATACAAAAATCTTATTTAGACGCATATTTGAATTAAAAATAAATTTTAGTCTTAATTTGATTAAAGGGCAGGATAAAGAGGAATTTAGAGAGCGGAATGAATGAAATCGCTTAAATGAGAAGAGGGCACTTAAGGTGAATGTCGCCAAATTTATCGACGCTAACCTAGAAACACCGTTAACTATAGAGTCTATAAAAAGAACAGAAGATGTGATACAATGAAAAAACAAATATAGAATAGGTACATAACGATTTAGAGGTAATTTAAAATTTTTTATATAATGTTACTTAAGTAATAAATAATAAAACATGTTATTATGATTACGGGAATTCCAACAAAACACTCAGCGTCTAACTAAGAAGTACGAATAGAAATTTTGAAATTATTCACAGAAAGACAAATTATTTCGAAGGCGACAGATAAATTACACAGTGTCGTATTTTAGAGCTCTAATTAAATTTGAGGAATCTTAAATATAATTTACTTATTGAAATATGTAATTATAATCAAAATGTATTGATAATAACGTCAACATAAAAAATATGAATAAGGGTTGCTGACTGATTGCCGCATTATTAAATATTCAAATATATTTTTTTACCTTTCAGAATTGTACACTTACTGCCACCTAGTGGGACGTAGCAAAACTACGACGTCCATAAGTTACCCTAAATGTCTAGTAGCGCCAATCCGATGCTGAACTTTAACGTTTGAGATATTTATTTTTTATCTGATAATAAAAAAACAAAGATGAACAGTTTGTAATCGATAAAAAATAACATTCTAAAATTGTAATTTAAAATTGGTTCCCGCTATCGCCAAGAGAGGGCGCTAGTAAGTAAACTATTCTTGTGTTGATAGATGGCGGCACAACAACAAAATAGGCAATGCAGTTTGTAAACCGACAAGTGATTAGTACAAACATATTAATTCATTAATGCGCCAGAATATTTAGCAATTGGAGAGAAATAAGTAATTAGCACACATCATAAAAAAATCAACATCTTAAAAAAATAATTTATTTCATTTCATTCCCACTAATTCATAAATTTCACTTTAAAATAATGACAGTTCGCTTTTATTTTTAATAAAAACTCCACCAGAGAGCACGTCACATCAGAAAATAAATTCTTAAAAGCTTTTCAGTCTACATAAAAGCTTTTATTTTTAAGTTCTTGTTATGCAGGACCTGCATGCAATTAGAACAATGTGGTCTGGAATTTGAAAGGCGAGCTTAATTTTGTATAAAAAGTTTTCAAGTTCTTAGACTTTTTAAAAATATATGCAGTAAGTCATATGTAAGTTTTGTCAAGGTCGTTCTGAGATTAATAGTATAAATATAAAAGTGTTTGTTTTGACAAAATTTGGCAAACAGATATCCCATAACCTGAATTAACACACCGTTTACATTTATCGTTACTCGACCCCATGGCTATGAAGGGAGGGTTGGAAAGTGGTTTGCAAATCTAAAATTAGATATAAATGGTAAAGGAGTCTTCTATTTCTAAACAAAATTCCAGTGAAGTAGCAATTTTCCCATGTGTTATAAATTTGTATTGTGCTACGATGTCAGGTGGAGATAAATTTTGTAGCCTTATCAACCTTATAGTATCAAATAAAATTAATAACTTTTATATAATATTGTCTTTTTCAAATGTGTGATATGCTAAGAACAATTGAACAAGAATAATAGGTCATCGAAATATGTACATTTGTCTAGAGCTACCATGTGAGTACGTACTGCGTGCGCAGAATAAGCGCGTCGGTATTTTATACAATTTTATTGACTAACATTATTTTTACCTAAATTGATAACTACGCTTTTAAACTAACTAAAAATATGTGAATGGTAAGACTATTATAACCTAAATACATAACAAATTAAGAACTACACGTCTTTAACTTCATTTGAACTATAATAAAATTATTTGTTATTATTATTACATGTTGATACTAAAATAATTAAAAAAATAGTATATTTATTTCAATAATAAAATCTAGCTATCGCTTTACTTTTAAATACTAGCGTAAGGCGGTACACTGCTACGATTACGTAGCCCGCGTAGCCTCCGTAGAACAACGCTACCGCGTTGCTACGGTTTTCGTAGCAAAATCTGTTAACGCTCCCAACCAATATAAAGACTGTGGTATTTATTGAGGAAGATTAACTGAGAATTGTGATAATTTCCCATAGTCTCCGTCCCTACTCCTTAATTAGAGCAGCTCTTCTAAAATTGCTTGTATGTTTTATATAAGCACAAGAAAAAACTTAATATAGATGTATAATTATCAGAATATATATATTTTTGAGAATTATAAACAGCTTTAATATGATAAAAAAAATATAAGGATATTTAGCTCCTTAGCAAAGTCGTCCTCGTCAGTTGTGTTGTATGACGTCTAACGATATATCCAGTCGATATAAAGATTCCCATTCGGATGGACCGCATGCACCGCACTGCGAAAAATTGCCGAATACTCACGCTTTATGCATTTTTTATTCACCAGTCTTTTGTATTTGAATTGAATAACTTTTTGTTGGTTTTTATATTAAATATTAATAGAACCACGTCTCGGGCTAACTTTAAAGAAACTTTAATATTATATTTATAAAAGCCATTTAAAATATAATCAATAGAATATTTAAATATTTTTTATACACAAGCATTATTATTAAACTTTGTTAAATATTATAAACATATATTTTTTCAAGGATATATATTAAGAAATGTACAATAATGGAATAACAGCCATGTAAAATGCCGTATAGTTATCTAAGGGGGGGATCCCCTCCCCTAGAACGATACGGCAGTGCGGCGTCAGAGCTCGGGGTAGAGTAGACGGCACGACGCCTCTCTTTTGTAGGTCACGACTAGCAATTAGGGTAACGCTTCCGATGTGTCTACCTTTTCAAGCTCATCTTGACTGTATTTACAATTAAACCTAAATTATTACGAGGATTATATAACATCAAACACACACTATTGCAAATTTCATATCAACTCAACTTGTGGATCTGTGATATTTTGTATTTCTTTATTTATTGATTTTATAAATGTTTTCAAAATACTTTCATTAGAATAAATGATTCAACAAATGTTATAAAGAAGCCTTGAAGCTATCGCGTTGTGTATTTTTAGCTTAACTGAGCACTCATAATCTCGTGCACGCGCGGCTGCAGCGAGATTCACCCAATATGCATATAAATGCTCTATAAACTGTACGAACAAATATATACGTGTTCGTTATGAGTTTATTATAAAGGCAATACAAATTAGGGATACTTGATTCAAACTATACTGTTAATATGAATGCATTTTTTTTTATATGGTTGTAATTTATTTCATCTACAAATAAAATCAGTGAAGAACTCTTGATAAAATTTAAATATGTACAACTGATTGTATATATATTAGAGAAATGTTTATTTACCCCGCACTTTAAATAAAGTTGAAACATTTAGGTCGTATTGTATTGTCAGGCTTGGTTTCATCGAGCTTGATTGGAGCAATGGGCGTATCTGGATCATAAATTGGCGTTTTCATATGCCGCCGAGACACGTTAAGCCATGTTTGGGATTAAACCGGAATTGTGTAATAAAGTACGGGCTTTGAATATTTTTAATTTCAGTGTAAAAATATGTAAATTTTAAACAAAAATAATGTAAACATAAATCATTATGAACTACAGGACCCGTCTGAGTAACCAAATTTGCCAATTTGGCCAAATTGACCACAGATGGTTAATAATCTACCATCTCTGGTGGTTAATTAGTGTTCGTTGAACGATTCACCCTTGACTGCCTGCGCAGGTCAGATATTAACCTTCTAATAATGGTCATTGACAGGCTTGTGACTGATTTGAAATATGAAAAAAATGTTAGGACCTTTATTAAAAAAGGATTATAAACAAACACATCCCTAATACAGTGTTTATTTGTAATTGTGATTATCTATTTTTAATACCTTTTTATAATCATAATTAGTCTTTTAGTTTATCATAGAGAACGGATACTCCTTTTATTGATTTGAAAAATTTCAAAGCATATTCGCAAAGTAAGTTAAAAAATATATGGAGAACAGCTAAAGATTATAATGCATAATAAAAACACCCTGACCTCAGGTAAATATATACACTAGACGAAAAGGCAATGTGCCCGTCTTATTGTTACAAGAAGAATAGCGAGCACTCGACAATCTTACAACCACAGATAACTTCTTTTCAATTTCACTTTTTCTGTGCTTTATATGGAAAAGAGGCCGTGACGGCATACTCATTCATAAAATCACCAGCAAGCTATGAACGATAAGATAGTGAAAGTTGAATTCTTTATGCAAGTTCGATTTCAAGTTTACTTGTCAGTGAAAAAACCTTTTTTATATAAAGTAGAAGGAAGAATGACAATGGTCGTGACAGAGGTCACTTGTTTCCTGGAATCTAAAAACTATTGATATCGTGCCAAAGACTATCTTCAGCATATAATTATAAAAAGAGCGCTTCTAGTAAAACAACTTGTACACCCACTTTACCTATAACTTTTGATACATTACCTTTAAAACCTTAAGACTGTAGGAACTAAAACATTCATTTTATTCTGTATCTAACCTCTAATTTAGCTGTCCGAAAATCCGGGACAGAGTCCCACTTTTTCCTCTTCCCGGGATATATAGGCCACGTACCCCTCTCACCCCTCCCCCCCTCCTCGTTGTGACGTCACGCCGCATCGCTTGTCCGCACTGCAATAGAGCTCGTTCCGCGTTCTTATAATTATAACAAAACGTATGATAAGTAAAATGGAACGCAAATATACATTTTACGTTGATAATTATTTTTAATTGACTTATTATGGCGATTAAGTACATATTTACTAACATTTTTTATTATGCCTTATTATACCATTACTAAACTGTGGATACAATATAGTGGATTGATTTTAATTTTATCATATGTTTTATCTACGCTTAATAAATATTCCTGAAGAAAATATCAGAGACAAAAACGTTTTTTGTTCCCAATCTGCTTCTAGAAGTCACTGTTAATTTAACCTTTCCACTGCAAGCGAAAAGATAGTCAGCACAAAAACCTTGTTGAGCGGCGCTTTGGCCATGTACACCAAGATAAAAGATGCATTCAGCTCAAAGAGTCAGCTAGTTGTGTTGATGCCGGTTTTATATCAAAGCTCTTTGATTCCTCGATGAGGAATCTCTGTCTGTAAGTGGAAAATTGCATAGATGACGTGGATGATTATTTAAAGTATGCTTTATTTATGAGTAAGAAAGCAATTTCAGAGCAATTTGTTTTAAATTGAATTGAATATTTGTGAATATATGTAAAACAATATTTTTGTATTATATATAACTATATTATACTAATTTAAAACTATTGGTGTCCTCTTCGCACAGATGATAGAATATTGTGCAATTATAATGTACCTGGTCGAAATTTGGGGAAAGCCGCCCCCCCCCTCCCCCCCAACGACTTGCTTGGGACAGATCGATAGCGCCCAAATATCTTCTGTCTCTTTCATTCTGGCACGTGTAAGGAACTCGCCCTACTATATTTCCTGTTTAACAACATTACATGCTTAAATGTGCTATTTATATATTCCATAATATTTTTAAATAAGTGAACATGTTAAATAAAATAAAATATATTGTATTCGAATAAAAGTACCAAACTCGCTCAGTGGGTTAATTGTAGTTAATAAATAAGTTGACCACAATATCGTATATTGTATATTAAATATACGCTTCACACAACACCGATAAATTGAATGTGTGAGCGATGGTCGATGATCAAGTTACTCGCCACTTAATGTACATATTTGGCTTGATGGCGCAAATAGCGCATTGAAACTTTTTTTACAAGTATGTATCTCAGGTCCAAGGCTAAATAATTTTTAACAAAAAATATAATGTAAATTATCACCACCAGCTGGACTCCAGCTACCAACTTTAATGAGCTATGCTTCCAAGCCTATTTGTCACTTTCTATTACTTGAGACGTTCTTAATAAAATAAAATATCATAATACAAGTAACAAAAGTATATACTTAAATATTACTGTAATACATTTCCAATCAGTATTTTTTGGAAACTACCTTTCAGCCTAATATATTCGTTATGTAATCTATATAGTACTTAAATCAATACAAGACCAAGTTCAGTTATTTAGGTTCAGTTATTTTGATAAATTGATGACTCATATTGAATGTTTCACAGAATTGAACTATAATTCGTATAAAACACACACAAGATATTGCTTCGAACCCTAGAAATAATTTGGGAATAAAAATAAGAAGTTAAGTAATTAGAAAAATCAAAATTAAAATCTAGGTTAAAATAGTATAAATAGGTAGGTAGGTTACATCACGCTATCAATAGCCAGTTAACTTGACAACAACAGGCGTAATTGGATCTCATTTAATACTCCGCATTAGTATTTACGCATACACGTTTCAATTATAATAACCGTGATCGCATTAATAAAATAATATAAAGTAAAAAAATACAATATCAATATTAATTACATTACAAGCATGCATATTTAGAAAATTTATTTCTACCTTATTTTTATTTACACACCCCTAACAATACACACTCCACATATATTTTTTGATATCATTCTATTTACGATTTTAAGTAATTACTTAATATAAAAAGTCGAACTGTAACTGGTATCAGAAGAGACTCAATTGGAAATCAAAGTAGAAATGTCCACTATGAAGCATTATTATAAGTATGTTATAAATTATAAACTCATCACATCTCAACATACAATTATCCAACTAATATTTACTTTGCAATTTTTTATCAAAAAAATCCTCATAATTTCCAAAAAATAAGACAATATTTTTAGTAAATATGTCTTAAATTAATTAGGAGATACCTTTGACTGTATAACTAATATAATACCTTTGTCTTTTATTCAATTATTGAATAACAATACACATATCAAGTTCCAAACAGGAAACATTAAAATGAAGCACTTATGATGCGAGTTGCTCTTGTCTGGTCACTCGTAAATAAATCTAATATTACGTACAATTCGGTCAATGATTATTATTGGTCGTAAGTAACATTAATCTCAACTAATACATCATTATACATTTGGCGAAGTTCTCCCATTCAATTTATTAATATCTTAGTTTTATTTTTACAATAAATTAAAATTAAAATAATATTACAATTTAAATAACAAATATTTTCTCTCTCCGATATGGTATATTGGTTAATTATATCGAAAATTACATTATTTTCTGTATTAAATGGATATATATCCGACTTATTAAATAATATACTATAATAATAAATATAAATCACTTTTTTAAATTCAAAATCTATAAAAACATAGAAACCATTAAAAACGCAATGTTTTTAGTAGTTTTGAAAAAAGAAATGTTGTTTATAATTATTTCAAGGATAGGTAAATAGTAAAAAAAAATAAAAAATGAAAATTATATTTTTCTATCTTGTTCAGCAATCAATAGCACTGTACGTGTACTCAGGCACTTGTTTGGAACACGACTGCTGCAGTGACGACGTTTATAAAAAAATCCATAACATTATTATAAATTCAAAGGTGTGCTTTTCAATACGGATTTTAATGAATAAACCTGTCCCTATAAAGACAGACATCGATTTTTTAACCCATATATGCTGTAAAAAGTCTAAGATGGGGTTAAAGATTTTAAAAGTTTATGAAAAAGTATTTTCTCAAGTTTACTTTTAAGTTCATTATTTTTTATTTTTAAATTTAAAAAATACCAACCATTTATTTAAGCTTTTTTATGGTTTGTGGTTTATTAAACTACACACTTTATGCAAATTTAATATTTTATACAATAATTAGGGATAATAAATCTAAATCTAATTATAAATAGCTAGAACATCGTTTATAGCAATACGTGAATACTATAACATGGTAACGATTTTGAAAAAATACACACAACTTGATTCACCAATCTGTTCTCACCTGTGTACGTAAATTAAATAATTTAATAAAACTATTCCTAACCTATCCTCTACTAAATATACTACAGTAAACTTTTAAAATATCATTTAATTTTTATCAATAACAAAATATATTTATACTAATATGACCTATTTATTTATTGTTGTTTTGCTTAATTACTCCATTGAATTATATTAATAAATGTAATATATGAAATTTGAGGAGTTAATTTTTTTGCGAATGTTTTTAAATGTACGCAGGTTCTTACATTTGTTAGATTTTATTATGGCAATAATATATATATTTTTTATTTTTGAAATTTTTTACTCTGTTTTTTAGGTGAATTTTATTGTTTGATAATAAGCTACCCACAAAAAAAACATGATATCTTTTTATTTTCGCTCTTTTTAAGAGTAGGTATTTTACTTTTCATATATATAATATAATAATGGACACTTTTACAAAACCTGAAAGTTAGTAAATTGATGATCCATAAATTTAAACGCACATATACACAAAAATTTTAGGTATTTACATTACAGTAATAATACTGTAAAGAAACAATTTCAGTAAAATATATGTAACATGTTTGTTAAAAACAAAGATAATATTGTGGTAGTAAGTCGCTGTTGTCGGCCATTTATGTACTCATTCGTGACGTCACACATTCTGTGTCAACCGCAGTGTCAGGTCAAGACCTAGGTCAAGAATAGTTAAGAGGTTTTTATGGTCTTATTAAATAAACCTAAATACATTGACTTATTCAAATTACAATTTAAACTTTGTAAAGACACAAGGTTTCACAAGACAATTTCTCAATAAGATATCCAGCTTTTTAAGCCCATTGCGTATTTTAGAAGTAAGTATGTAATGTATTTGATTATTTAAAACTGATATTCCTTTTTATGCATTTTTTTCTGATTAAAATAAAGGGTTAAAAAGACAAAATATTTGGATTTTATTGGAAAATAAGGCATTACGACATGAAAGTCGATTTATAATTTAAAGAACTCGGAATGACATCTCATCACCAGGAATAAGTAAACAGAAAATTATTGGTTGATGGAATATAAAATGGTTTAATGGACGATAGTACGAAATTAAACTGTCAGCAAATATCCACGATACATTTTTGAAAAAGCTAATTAGAGCTGAAATTTTATTGAAATTAGAGGTGAAATTGACAAGTGAAATGATATTGAACTTCCTGTAGTTAAACGACGACATAAACAGTACACCGTCAACAGATAGTCAGACCAGCTCCAGATGGTTCATAACTTTCTGTAGTTTCTTTCTACTAATAATTAATATTGATGTAAACAATACTGACTTTTTTAATTTAGCTAATTTATTAAAGTAATCGTCGATAAGTTGAAGGTCGTTAACATGTTATCAGATCATGTTTTTGGCTCACGAGCGGTATTTGTTAACGTTCGTTCTGGAGGTTGAGTCGAGCCGGCCTGGCGCCGCTCGGTGCATCGCGCCTCCTGCAGCCACTCGCTGCCATGCCTCCACGCCGGCCACGCCGCAAGACCTCGACAGCAGTGTCCCGCTGTATAACATAAATCTCCACCCTCCTCTCCACCGTCAGCTTCAGGGAATCATGTAATAATATTTATATTTGTCTTTGCTAATCCTACCACGTCATATATGTAGACATCATATCTGCACCTTCGTCTAGTATTTAAGTTTAGTCAAAAAGTTCATATGATATTTTGTTACTATATATATTTTGACTACCTAGATTTGTCACTGTAAAATAAAATTGAAGTGAAATAATTCCCTGAACAATAAAATTAAGGCAAAGAAAAAGTTATGTTTGATTGAAGAGCGGTAGTTTTCAATGAGTTGCGTGCAACGGCAGTTAGAAGCGTGCGGCGGACAGCGCTTTTAGAAAACGGTGAGCGGTCGGTGTACGAGCGGTGAGAGGACAGCGCACAGGCGGTGAGCTGTCGGCACGCGGGGAGCGGCCCGTTCCGCGGTGCAGTGGTTGGCACGCGGTGTCGATACGCGTGCGGGCGAGCGCCAGCCGCCCGCGGGGGATGCGACGCGGTGCGGGAGGAGGGAGCACGCGCCACCGCGCCAGCGCCAGTCCACCGCCGAAACGCCAAGACGATACACGCTCTCGCCAGAGCATCGCGATAGACACGCGGTTCTATACGACGATGACTCGTCGCACCCGGTGAGGCGCCGCCGCACGCGCCCCTTACGCATTACGTAAGGACTCCGCCCGACGGTCGTGAAATATACATATCTCACATATTATATCGTAGCTTGTAATCAGTAGGGAGTTTAAAGTCAACGCTAGTAGAGATTAGGAAGCAAGGAAGCGCGCAGGTAACGGGAGCCAGCGGTGCGCGATTGAAGCGGGCGTGACGCAGAGAGCGATGCGCCCGCCGCGCCAAACTCTTTAGGCCCATTATGCGAGACAGCGCGGGCGCGCTGAAGGGCAAAAGGCGGGCATAGTGGCAGCGGTTGACCGCAGCACGAGAGCGCGGCATGGCGCACGAGTAAGGTGGCGGCGGCCGCGAGCGCCACCAGCCGGCCGGGGGGCGCCGCGGGCCAGCCGGCCTCTTCACCGCTTAACCACTGCAAAGACAAACCCGCTACGACCCGATGACACATTGAAGTTGAGCAGCCACCATTGCTCGTATAGAGTTGGTCGAGAAATGGGGGCTGACGCCTGTCCTCAGGCCGAGGCAGGAATGCCCCCGGGCCCAGGAGCAAGGCGAAGACCAAAGGTAGGTAAATTGTAGTGATTTAGTTCTGTGGAAGCGAGATGTTCCAGTAGCGGAGCGATGATGGCATGGGCTGCGGTCAGGATGTGTCGGTTGCGTCACGGGAGTCGCTCTCTACGTCTCGCGGCACACATCGTGGAGCGGTTCGCAAACGCGCTCCGTTTTTCGTCTCAGTGACACATGTATATTGACGTTGTTATGGAATATTTCGACATGTGTTGGTGAGTGAGCCGCGTGGCGGCCGCTACTAACAACGACTAACCACTTCCGATACCGGGCTAGGTGAGTGTCATCTCAAAACTTAGTGTTGCGACGACTTATATTACGTTTTTACAGTGACTTATCATTGAATATCGCCATTCGCAACATCCGGGGTCCATACAAGTCCAACAGCGACCTTATTGAGGACGCTTCCTACATTGTTCTAATTTACCTTGCTTTTGTTCTGTTCTTCGGAGATAACCCGAAGCAATACAGGAGGTTTTGTTTTAACAGTTTGACGAGTGTTGTTCTGAAACGCCACGGATTTCTCTTTGAAGGGCATTATCTTCTTGCAATGTGCTTGTCACTATTGTTCATGAACCGGTTTGAATGATGAATTCTCAATGAAACCTTATATTAAAATAAGCAGCTAGTCAATACAATCGTCTATTTCTCTACAAATCTACAAAAGTAGATAAAAAAATAAGGGACCTAGATAGGCTGCTTAACCATTTCCCATAAATAACTTATCAAAAAATAAATTTTAATTTCATCCAAGTCTTAAAGTTTCGAACATACTGACTCCATTCATTTGGAGTTATATAGTATTCATTTATACATCGACGAAACTAACATAACATATTTATATCATATCAGTACCTACATATACTTAGAAATAATAAAAATATTAAATCAAGAACGAATATTTTATGGTAAATGTGTTTTAATTTAATCAAATTAGCGGATTTTATGCATGTTTTTTGTTTAATAAGTAAATTATTCTGTGAAAATTTATCTCAAATCTATCGATTCGTTTTATATTCCTACTTTTTATTTTTTTTGACATAGAAGAATAAAGATAAAAAAACAAGTATATTTGTTGCATAAATTACTCTGGCGGCGGAAAGAACATATTGCGGATGTTATATAATTTTGCAACGGAATTAAATTTCAATATTTCTATTACGTAACAACAAAAAGGGAAGCGAATACTACTTTTACGTCAATCTAGTATTTTACTTGTCTACCACCTAATGTTTATGAAAATTATTTCGATGAACTAGCTGTATGGGAGATTTATCAGTTATTTCAAATATATATATATATATATATATATATACCGTAGATAATAAAAAAAATCGCAAACGAAATAAAATACCGACCAAACTGCTCAATTTTACTAAACAATCGATAAACGGCAGAATAAATGCAAACTATTATAATGAATATTCAGTTGCAATTAACAATTTCAATAAAACAAACCGATTAGTACGGGTTTTAAACGACTATTCGCAATCAGCCGTAGTGACATCGTTCCAGTTGTAATTCATTGCGTCCTGTACGAGTAGCTCACAACTAATGTTCTAATAGAATACAAGCAACTTGATAATTCGCATCTCAAACATCGTTTGATCTTTCGGCTACTGTCTTATAATGTGATTTATTTAATAATAACCAATTATTACATTTTAATGGCTCCCGTTTTATGAGAGTACTGAAAATCGATATTATTTTGATCGATTATTGCGTAGAACGAATATATGAAAATACTTAAAGTTTTCGATGGTTTCTCATTTAATATAATTCAATCTCATTTAATTTGTTTATTGGTATAATATCATTTGCCTTTATAAAAAAAAAAGTAAAACGAATATAATAATGACGAAATACTTAAGTATGAAACACGTGTACTACTTTTAAAGATTTATTTAATTTTAGTTCGCAAAAACAAATGTGTCTTTTCGTTAATACAGCCAAGGTGAAATTGACAGAAATGTTATATTCCACGATATGATATGATACGTTTATGATAATGAAAATTAAAAGTTAGTGTCGCAGTGCAGAGCAGGTTTGCACTAACAAGATAATTATACACTAAACTTCGACGCCGCCGGCACACTGCGGCGTGCTTGTCTTGGACCCTTACCCAATGGCCATTTTAGACTGACTTGATATTTACATCATTTTTATTATTTTTATGGCTTAAGTTATCAAAGTTTTTTTCTTATAATCATTGTAGTGGTACTTTTAATTTCTCTAAAGGCAAAAAGTTTAAAAAACTTTTTTTGTATATTTTTTCATGTACTGACTTATATTGTTATCGTTCTCATTATAAACCGAATTTACTTTTTCTCGACGAATGTTTCTTGATAATTTGAAGCATTACTGTTCATGAAATTTTTATGGCTTTTCTAAAAACACATTATCTGGCATGCAATAAAAACTATCGCGTATAAATATTACCTGCAATAATACTATTGTGTATAGAAATAGACGTTAATAGTGTTTACTTAAATTAAAAGAAAATATATTATTAACGGAAAATTTGTAACAGTTGAACTGAATCCGCTATCAGGGAAAGAGATTACCGACACACGGATTCAAAATTGCTCTATTCTTTACTTCGACGTCATGTTGTTTGAGTTCAGAAGACAACACTTGTACGGCAACTATCGTAACGTTTTACACAAATATAGCTTCAAACGTGAAAGCAATAAAGTTCCAATTGCATAAATGTCTCAACAATCCGTAAAATAGAAAACATGTTGTATGCTCCACGAAAATGTTTACAAAGAAATCGTTTACGATACGTCATTCGAAGTAATGGGATTTAACGAAAGCGATAATCGGCATCGTTAGTTGAACTAATCATATTAAAATAGAATTTAATTACTTACCGCCTTATAATAAACAGGTCAGTACTATCATTTTGTTTATTATTAAAAACTATCAAAAATTAAACACATACAAAAATATAAATTGTACAATGCAGTCAGTTTCCATTACAAAAGTTCGGCTTACGGCTGTTATCAAAATCCGCAGCACTGATGTTGTACGTTTTATAAATTAACTGAACGAAATACATATTTAAAAAATCAATAAAAACTGGGAAGACTATATCTTGATAGTAAGGTTAAAACTACCAAGTCAAACATACTAACCCAAAAATACGTAAAATGCAATTAATTCAGAAGAACTCTACACATACTAACAGGAGGCTAATAGCGAATGAAACAACCTTTCCAGAAACTATTGACAAAATTATATATATTATATATTTTAATAATTACTCACTAGTAAGTATAAGTAGTAAATAAAATAGACTCATGTCGGTAATGTATGTTAAAAGCCTAGCTAGAGGTAGTACCAGTACGTCAATTTAAATTTATTCTAGAGCCACCAGACATTCCTTCGTAAAGATCCTATTAAAAAAGCAACATTTTGTTTTTCAAACAAAGGTAACAAATCCGTAACTAAAAATAACATTGTACGGTTGATATTATAAAAACGTAATACGACCCACCGTTAAATTTTTTATCGGATATTGAAGCAACGTTACCTACTTCATTTCAGAACAGCTTTTAACACTGTATTTCAAATAACCTCTTCAATGTTTGATTAAAAGACATTATGACGTAAGTTTTTTCAATGTTAAGGATGCTGGCAGGCCGGTTGAAAAAAGATGAACTAACTCAAGCTTACCAAGATGTTGACTGTCTCCAATATTTAACACCACATTTGAAACCATGAAGATGGATGAAGTATGGCCATGTGATCTGCACTGTGTAGTGGTATTGTTCTTATTAAATATCATAAAGCGATATATCAAACGATGTTATATTTTATATAAAGACATTGCGTACTAGTTAAATATTTGGATTATAATGCACAGAAAATTGTACAATATGGGGTAGCCATTAATGAAAAGCTTCAAATATGTAAGTAAAGTACAGTAAATATACAAATATAATAAATAACATCTTAATATTTTTTTCTGCATTTGAACATATTTTGATGATAAAGTTAGTATTTTATATTCAATGTTATTGTCTACTTTATACATTTAACATATTTCTAAATTAACATATTTCTAATTTCATTTGATTCAAAACGAATATGCAAAAACCAAAATCTATTTCCATTTTAAGTTCATTTATGTAGATATTATTTTTAATTGTAACTCACTGTCTTAGTACTCCATATTCTAATTTAGAATTAATAGATGGTTTATTTAATTTCGCAGACAATTTACTAAAAAAAAAATATAAATATAATAAAAATATAAAAATAGAATTGGAATATGTATCAAATAACTTCAGCTCGAACTTAAGTTGGAGACAGTTACTCGTCAACTGTAAGCTCAATCACGTATGCCGACACAACATTTATTTTTAGAAAATTTCTAAGTTTCGAGTTAAACGCTTGTCTGCCTTTCTGAAGTTTAACATTAACCTTGACTTTACCCGTCAAATTAGGCATTCTCTTTAAAGCTGCATAGCGTGACCTCTATTTGTCAAAATTTGAAAGATTGTGGTTATATTCAGTTTAAACTAGCTGAATGACCTTTGTAGTCATGTAAGTCTTAAGACTTAGATAGTTACAAAGGTCACTACGGAGTTTCAATTACGCATCGCGAACATTGATATAAATACATAATTCATAATAAGTAAATTGAAAACAACATGTCGCCTAGTACACAGGTGAATGCAATTTTTAAACTGTTTCATAATCAGTTCAGCCATTGTTACGGAAAATTAAGGTTCCCTTGTAACAGCAGAAACGTTACGGAAAAAATATATAAAAATACAGTTTTGTTCTAGCAAATTGAAAATAAACGCTACTTTTAAAATAAGAAGCTACTTTGTCGTCATAGACATACAAAGAAACATTCATTTGTAATTTGTAATGGGATTCACTCTTTATTATTAATGTGGAATCTAAAATACTTTAATGAATATGAAGTAAACCTTAAAATATTATATTTGTGTATTATTATGTAAGCTTTATTTTGCGATCACTAAAAGCGTAACAAACTAAATAGCAATGCGCCCAGTAGTCGTATAGCTACACTCTTAGGTAATTCTATATTACATAGTCAGTTATTGCTTATTCGTTCGTATAAACGTAAATACATACATGGATGAAACTATTCGGATGAAAAGCCAAACTCTTTCATTACAAGCTGTCATTGTAGAGCTGTTGAAAAGATATCTGAGCTTATAATCAAACAATCATTGTTTAATTGTTTTTATCAATAGCAAATTCTACCTTTATTATATATATTTAATAATTTTCCATATCTATGAAATATATATATATATATTAATATTTGAATATCGAATTCCATCTTTAATCATAGAAATATTTATATATAAACTCATTAGAAGAAAAGACAATTTAGACAGTACTATATATATTATAACGATAATGCAAGCGACAGTACGTGCAATTTCAAGACCCATAATATTAGAATTTCTAATGCGAAAACTTTCGCTATGTTTGATAAAGATTTTCTAAGAAAATCTCATGACCTTAATTTTAGCTTTCTTTGGTTCCCATACGTGAGATTCTTAGAATATTAACTGGGTCACTTTTTACTTTACCTCTCACATGGTCTTTGCCTGACTCATCTTCTTAAAATTCTCGGCCTGCGGCAATATAATATGTTTTTTCTATTTATTTTATGCTTATCGAAATTTTAAATACTTGTCAGTTAATTGTTAACGTGACATGTCAGCTATTTATTTAATTAAATAACAATGTTATATTAACCTCCAGATGAAGTGTTGTTAGTCAGTCCGCGGTTAATAATCAATTCGATTACGGAACTTCATTAACGCTAAATATAAGTTTATACACATTTTATTTGAACCATTATCGAAACTGCGTTAAGACCTTTTTAATTATTTAACGAAATATCAAATTTAATTAACTTAATCATTAATCATATATATTTAATATGTAAAACTAATTATTATTATAATAGTAGGTTCTGATAAAAATATATGTTGTTATAATAAAATGACATGAATTAAATAAATATTGCATTCGACGGACTTTAATTGGCCATCTTTTACTAAAAAAATTTTGGATAAAATTGCTTTGTTGATTTCAAAAAAAATCTTCAAATATATTTTGCCATCTTCCCATAATATTTAAAATATGTATTTTAAAAACGTATTTTAATTAGAACGGATCTTACATTGCCGGATGATGTCAATTCTAAATAACCGATGTCTATTGACGTACCCACTCGTGAAGTCATATCCTTTAATTTAATTATACAAGTGTTATGGTACTAGTAAATTAATCATTTATTTTAATCGTTCAAAAGTTAAAAATCTTATCCTTTTTTTAAATTGCAAAATAGGTATTACAATGTAATATTAAAAACCTTTATTTCATATTTATTCATTTTCTTGTTCGCAAGAATAACTCAGAATCTAGTTCAAACAAAGACAAAACTTTGGTAAAAGTTTAGAATTTCTGTTTGAATGCGGTGAGATCTTATTTCAAAAATCATTCCATTATTCTTATTTAATCGTTCTAAATCTGTTTCATGGTCAAGGTGAGGTTTCATTTATATTTATAATATAATAGTTATTGTCATATTACATAAACATAATATATCACGACCACCGGACAGGACCGGACAACATATGAGAGAAAAGAAATAGACTTAAATTTACATAAATATTTCGATATATATAAACTCTACACAAATAGTATGTTTAAAAAATATATTCGTCTGATTGAGCTTAAAGTCAGCTTGTTTTTGGAGAACTTAACTTAGATCACCAATAAATGCCGAAGGGGACTGAACTCATGCGCAGAGCGAACCGTAAGCAGGAGACCACATCGTCAGAATCTAATTTAATATAATATATTCATCATCAAGCGCCTCAAGTGTGCTGAAATAACAAACATTATTTATTAGTTCATCGTTTACAATACACAAATTATAAAACACTAACGAAGATATAATATTTAAAGATCTTCGGTAGTTAATGTTGAACGTTTAGACTGAACGTTTTTATGCGTTGGTCTTAAGTGGTAAAAATAAAATGTTTCCTGTTATACGGCAACGTTGCTTTATGTGACTAGGCCGTGTTTCGAAATGAAAGAATTACTATTTGTAAGCAAAAAATAATTTATTGTCATGATGAGTTAATTATCCATCAATACAGACGTCAAGGCACTCTAATTCAGTTGCTGTCACAATATCTCTATAAGTTGTATGGTGCGGTTTGTTGTGATTTCGCTCGCATTGCTCTCCAGTCCGTCTATTATTGCAACGAGCTTAGTTTAGACGTGGGAGAGAGTTTTTGATAAAACGTACTCATGAACTGTTAAGAAGTCGATACCTCTCATTAGTTATTTTTTAATCAATTGAATCATTTGTATAGTATTAAATATTTATAATAAAATATCTCATATACTTTCGAATTTTCGATAATTTTTTTTTTGTTAAACAAATGTCAGTGGGTTCTAAATTAAAGATTTTTTGGCTTGTTGGGGACGTCTGATAACTGGTAATAGAACAGACAGAAGACAAAATCTCATCATAGATATAAAAGAACATCAATATGATTATTTCTTTAAAATGGCGAATCATAAATAATAATCCACTTAACTATATATGTAAATATCGGTGCTGGTAAACCTGCAGATAAATTTGTATTCAAAACTATTACTACCTTGAATTGGGTATGTGATATACATCACTATACGATATCACAAGGCTATCTGTAACACAAGGACAAGCATTCAAACAGGGATCTATAAGAAGATTTAAAATATTCAATATCATTGCACTCAAAACACTTTCGTATCAAGACTCCACATCAAATACGTGTTCGTAATAAAAGGCCGCAAAGCACGTACTGTTTCGCAGTCATATTAGTAACATCCAGTCATGCGACGAAGGGAACAGCCGTAAAAGCGTGACGGTTGCACCTTGTCCAATAATTCCTCTGCAGTTTCCTACATGTACGAACCCATAAAGACAGCCAACATCCCTTACGAGGTGAAGCCCTGAGAGGTATCACATATAAATATTTGTCCACAAAAAGAATTCCCCGAAGATCGATGGCGTTAATTGTTTGCAGCTATTTCAAATTAGCAACTGAATATCAATACCCTGCAGAGGTTTGGTTTGTGAATAACGCAAATAAAAATAAATGAACTTACTACATTTATGATTTTAGTTTAGTACTGACTTTCTGTTGTAGTGCTTAGAACGACCATTATTTAATATAATATGCGGTAAAGTAAAGAGTAAATAATGACCGCTGGTGAAAATAACAATGGTGAGATTTTCACCGGTGCTAATGTGGTTGATTTTAAGGGCGTATACTATGACGTATTGTCATCTCGCTCTTCTGTACTATATAGAATTCTTTTCAGATAGGTATCTAGGTTAATCCCAACGATCAGGATTTACAACAATACAAGGCCAAGTGGTATTATGACGGTCTTCTGCGAAAATTCCGTATTTTTTATATAAACACAGAACAGACAGACTCTTTAAAAGGAATTTCTAATATTAATCAAAAAGATAACCCTTCTATTTCATATGAATAAGCCGAACTGAAATAGTCGTGAACGAACATCATCCGCTCTAGTTATTATTTCATAACGATCTTATTATAATGAACATAAAATACTTTTACACGGTCATTATATTGACAGCAAACATCTGGCAACACTACGAAAAAAATGTGATATCACTCTTAGAGTCAAATTATTACGTTTATTAATTTGATAAGTATTTGCCTATTTATATAATTACTTGTGTCCTGGAGATGATGAGATGATATGAGAAAGAGATATAAAGATATTGTTTGAAGAGAATTAGTGGAGAAGTCTTATAGCGACGATATCTCCATTTTAGTGATACTATAAAATAAATGATAATAAACCCTAAGGACCGACTGCTAAGTCGAACGATTTCATGGTGATAAAAAGAAGCAAAGTAAAACTTATAAGTTTTACAAATTCATTTCACATTTAGTATTCATGTTTAATTAAAAAAATATGGACATATGTCAGCCTTATCACTTATTTAGTAAGTCCTGACAAAGATGACCTGATAAGTGATTTTTTTTCCAAAAACAAAAGTACTCGCGCTTACACCGTTTAAAACATCACGAAAAATTAAAAAAATGCCGGAACATCAGTACAGAGAAATGGAACAACATAAATATAAATTGTGCTACTAACGAAGTACAATGAAGTATCCTTTCAAATCTTTTTTAAAATGAATAGAAACGTGAGGTTGGAAGTACTTTCCATTGACAATGGGAGAAAGCGATGGGAGAAACTGTAAAGGACAGTCGCAGGAAAATATTTTCTATTATAAATACTGTGAATGTAGGACGCATGCTTTTCACACGATACATATATATATATTAACACCCACGTCGGATGTATTCTTAACAGTATGAAATATATTTCTAATACGTTACGAAAGCATTGAAATAGATTGTATGATTCCATGTCGTTATTAATATAGCCTATTTGAAGTTTAGCCGTCAACCTAATTAAATAAACATAAAAATAAGCTACACTAGTGAATGATTTATTATTTATTTATTAGGTTATTTATGTGTGAATAATGTTAAACCTAATTAAACAATTAATTTTATACAATAATACAAGTACAAGTAAATAAATACAAGTGGTTTACTTGTTGTTAGTGTCTCTTAAATAAGGTGTAATTATCATTATACCTTATATATACACCCTATATATACCCCTTTTTAATTACCTTATTGACGATAATACCAATAAATAAGTTTCAATATTTCATTCATCAAATATCACAAAATGTTATACAATTAAATGTTTGAAAGTAATATTCTGGTTCTACACTCATGTTACTCTTACGTGAAAAATCATTTAAAGGGTTCATAAAATATATCTTCATCAACGTAAGAGTAAAAAAGCAGTCTTAGTTTAAATTAAGCCGTAACATATATAATGTCATACAAGAATTTCTTAAATGAACATTCATTCAAATCTGTTGTTGTTGTTACAAGCTTACAAAGTAGGCCATTATATAAATGTACATATATATACATAAATGTATATATATGTACATTTGAAGTAATAATAAAAAAACGACAGATAAATATTACAAAAACTGATTTTTATTATGTCTGTCTGTCTTCTAGACTAAATGAAAATACTATTCAATTTAGAGGTAAACTTAATAAGTGGAGTATGGTTTACCGTGAATTTAAATTGAATTTAAGACATTATGTGGGAAAAGAGAAAAAGGGAAAAATATAAGAGTCGTTAGTACACTACAGTTGTTCTTTTTATTTAAGTGAGATGTAGTTTTACAAATTTGGACAATCAGTTAAAAAGGCTTGCCTTTTCATATTTTATAATGAATTTGCTTTTGTTTCTGGGAGTATTTTATACGGTGTTTTTCTACTATTATTATTTTTAGATGTTTATTTTACTTATTTGTTTTTTTACACATAATATATTTATGATTCTTATACTAAACTTAATGTGGTTTTTTGAGTATATAATAAATAAATACTTTTAGGTTAAAAGTAAAGTTAGAAGATATGACCAAATTCATTATAAGTAACGATACAATATTAAGTTATTTAGTTACAATACAGCGGCATATCTCCTATAAGTTATCCTGAAATCGGCGCAGAACTGAATTATTAAGTTAAAGCTGACTCCTAGCGAGAGCCAGCCATTTGATCGAGTGCATTCGAGCTGTTATGTCGTATCGGCGGTGCATCGCGGACCTGCATTTCCATAAGGCTTTGAAATGAGTGATTATCTAACGCGAGACCGGGGGTAGGCTATCACTTAGGCTATAATAATATATTATAATTACAAATTTAATTAACGTACTCTTTTCGAATAACAATAACGATTAAACTGTATATTTTACAAATTTTAATTTTGATTCCTTTCTTGTAGGTCGCTGCCGAAATTGTGCAGTCAGGAAGAGGAGCAGGGCCGGCCGCCTCAGGGCGGCGTAGTCACATTTGAACCGATACAGCATGACCACGACTTCTGCGAGAGGGTCGTGATCAATGTAAGTACACTTACTATTATATTATTAATATTATTTTTAGATGACTTTGAGAAAAATTCACATCGAAGTTGTTGGAACGATTTTCTTGAACAATTTAATCATATATTTTGTGTGATATTTTATCGGTTAATTATTTTGGTTCGATATATGTCATACGTATCCAAAAACAAGCATTTTCACAAACGAAAATAGAATATCGAAATAGCTCTAACAATTTTCTAATGATACTTGACTCTGCTTAACAATGCTCTCGACATCACTACTCCGTATTATTTTTAAAACGCTAAGAGGTCCAATGATATATTTAGTTTTATTTCGATGGAAGGCTGGGGAATAAAAAAATCAGAGAGAAGAATCATAGGTTTAGACAAATGTTTGAAGTGGGATACTTAGATTCCGTTTTTCAAAGGTGATGTAATTGTTTTTATATTTCAATTTAGTATACAATGGTACAGAGTATAAAATGCGCAGCTCTTCGTAAAATGTTGTTAAGCTACAATAATAATTATTAACTATATTTTATACTCTACGGACAAACCTACAAAGTAGTTTTAAAAGTATTCATTTTAAATGCAATTGCGTTATTCTTCGTTTAAACTTTTAATATAATTGCCTTTGTTGTGGAGATCGTGAAACGTTGGAAATTTTCAGATACGAAAAGGAGTATTTCCAACTCGCTAGATTTAAGAAGGGAAGAACTTTAATATATTATGAAAAATAATAATAATCCATAATAATGACTGTCTAAATTACCGAATGTAGGTTTTTGTAATGGCTTTTGGTAACTTTACGGTACATTATGTTAAGTCAAATTTTCGCTCGAAAAATTTAGAAACAACTTAATTTTTAGCTTGCAAATATTAAACATACTTACTTTCATATACGGTGCAAGGTCCTATATAATTCGACGTTATGGAGTTTATCAAAAAGTTAAATTAATGAAGAATACAAAGTTGAGTATCTTTGTCTGTCGGTCAGAATGTAAAAGATTTTTGTTTGAAAGTCTGAAAATTATAAAATGCTTTGATATTGTAAAACTTCCATTCAGATACATTTCAGGCTCGCTTTGAGAATGACACTCACAGTGTAACTTCTCATGTTTGACGCAACCTCGACTCTAGTCGTATTTTTTTTAGTAAAATCGCCTACTATAAGAATACAGAAATCATAGAACATTGTGAACTATTGCCTACTATATTATAATATTTTACTGATAACATTTGATGCATGAATATTTGCATTTTGTGCCAAATGTTGTCGTTTCTTCCATTTGATAGAATTCATTAGTTTCAGTCTCTAAATATCCTTCAAATATTTCTTGTGCCAAGCGATTTGATAAATTTAACTAAATAGATCACTTAATATTTTTAATTTATTCAGAAAACATTATATTTAAAAGGTATTTTTAGAATGGTAGAAAAATTAAGCTTTTTCTTTCGCTGACAAAATTGTTGCATCTCCGCAGCCTAGATTATTTCCATTTTATCAAATATATTTTATTACTTTATATCGTAAATAAACGATCCAGTTATACTTTATTAAAATAATGTCTTAAATAACATATTTAATTATATTAATTTTAAATATGTTTCACATCCAACTTCAATATGTTAAGAGACAAATTTGTATGATCAAATGTAACATTGAGAATATTTTTAATAGAAAAAGTTATGATGATACCTGACCCTTAGTCAGATCATTTATTACTAAATGCTTGGATGTCTTTTCGATAATTCGAAAAGTATAGCAATTTCTTAAAAGCTTCGTGATACAATGAACAGGAACAATAGTTTAAAAATAAAATGAGTTTTTGTTTTACGCTCTTGTATTTTATCAATCTGAAAAGTTTAACTTTACAAATAAAATGATATACAATATTAAAAATAATTCTTACTTTTTTTAACCAAAAAATTCATAATTTGCCCGCTGTACGCACGACGGCATATATTAGTGTTTGCAATATTTACCTAGACATATATTCTTACTTATCAATTCAGAGAATGAAAGTTTCATCGTGTGTCGTTATATATTTAAACATTTCATAGAACTTAATGGCCGATTTTTGTTAAAAGCTTTGCTCGCACAGTGTTCAAGGGTTCCAAAAATTATTTAATACATTATGATGGCGCAAAGAAGTACAACCGTTTTTAAAATCACATTTTCTTACTAAAAACTTATTTTTTGTAAGATCGGTCACACCGTTTTGGGGTTATGGAAGTACATACAAAAAAAAAACAAACAAAAACTAAAAAATTCCTAAAGTTTGTCATGAAATAAATATTAATCAACAACAGCAAAATTTTAGAAAACATCATTCAAGGACAGAACGGACAGTACGGTAGCACTTATAGATTTTCTTAAAAATCACAATGTACGAAAAATAAAAACAACTTTTAAATAATTTTAAGGATTTATTGAAATACGTGACGAACTATTCTGCTTTAAACTGCTTATATTTTTTAGCTCCTTTATCCTCGATAAGGAAAATATATCGACAAAAAAGAATAAGAGAAGGTTATAATTTTTTCTTTATCTTTATTTTGTTTCCAATTATTTCGTTAAGATTTTCCATGCCAATAGCATAATAATGAGCTAATAAAAAAAAACCTTTGAACAAATGTACTGTGTTTTTAATGATTTTTATTTACATTTAAATAACGAATGAAATGAAACTCCGGATGAGTGCTAATGTAAGAGGTCATTAAAATTAACTGTCATTACAGTGCATCCTCATTATTCCAATAGCTTTATGAGACATGTCCCTTTTTATAAGAGAACTATACACGAGAATTCTAAATATATAACGAATCCAACTTTTCAATAAACTAAAATAGATATTTTATTCAAGAAATGTTATTTATAACTTCACCTTTACAAATATATTATGTAAGTGAGTCCTACTTAGCAATATTCCCCGACTTCAATATACCTGAGCTATATTGGTAACAAAACCACAGGATCTGGGAAATATTATAATTGTAATATTTTAATATTGAAGTTCAATAAAAAATATATTATTAAAGATACAAAATCATTTATTATTTTGATTAAAACTGTGACTTGGAGCGGGTAACTCAAATTTAAGAATACAGTGTATACAGTACATAAGTATACTTAAGAATACAATTCATAGCTGTTATGATAATTATTTCTCTAAAACAACTACTTGTAACAATTGTTAGTGTTCAAATTGTATAACAAATAAACAATAAATTATATAACAATACAATAGCATTTACAGAAACCAGAATTAATTTAGAAACGCCCGTAAAGTTCCGAATACAGACGAAATTAATTACATGGATTTAAAATACATTCATTTTGTTTATTTTAAGTGTAATATATTTTTGAACAGGAAGGGCTTCTTCGTAGCTTCAAAATGATCTTACGCGGTATAAATATTAAATAAATATTCATTGGCGTCCTCTAAACCAATAGTGTGAACGTCACCCATTATGACCAATAATAAACACCAACATATTGGCTTAAACGCATTTAGACACACGCTACATACATTATAAATTTACGACAATGTTTTGAAAATTTTCCCCAAAGTTGCCTTGTGGCAGTAAATGAATTATTAAACTGAGTGCGTACGTGTAATTAAAATCGAAGATCGTGAACTGTTTATGAATTCGCGTATTTTAACGACGCGTCGATACTAAAACACTGCAGTGTGAAGAAAGGCCCTTTCATCAAAAGTAAACTAATCCAATATAGAGATATAAATTCTGAGGTAGGTATCAGACGCGTGATAGACTTTACGAAAAGCAATAAATAAACCATCCTTTGATCTTATCATTCATGACCTACATCTTATTTAAAAGCAAGATGTTTTACATAAAACTAGACAAATATAATATTTTGTTTCTTTAGTTTAATTTAAATAATAGTTTGTGTGTTTATTAGTTACCATGTAACTTCTAAACGACTTTACTGATTCATTTCTTATTCACGCAATATATGTGACAATATATGTCATACGCATCAATGGCGCTGTTTTAAATTTATACATTTAAAAAGAAATAATATTTCTACGTGTTCAGTTCGTGACACAGGTCTCAAAAATAGTTAGTAAAATGTGTGTCTATTTGTATGTTCTCGAACCACGAAAAGACTACGGAACGGATTTAGATATTTTTTGTGTGAGATGAAAATTTGTGTGAAATGAAAATTTACTTACATTTCACGGGAAAATATAACATTTGGTTATGGGCTATAAAGATACATCATAACTACTGAACAGATTATGAAGAAATTTGATGTTATTTATGATTATTATCGGAGTCATATATATACTTACTTTTCACTCCTTAAAATTATCGCATTTTAAAATAAAATCTAAGATAGTATTGAATAAATGTTAAGTGACATCTCACTATATAATTAGTTGAAAACTCAATACTCTTCTTTAATGGTAACATAACGGTTCATCGACTCCGAGACCGTTTAATAAACACTGTTATGATTTAACTACGATGGCAACGCAATTAACGACTTAATTGCATGCGGAGACACACTCCGATTAAGACGGTAGAGGACACTCGACTTTCCTCAGGGCTGCACTTGTATATTCATTTTGTCTTCCGTTCTCTACAAACAAATAATACTCCTGGAATTATGTTACGAAACTGAACTCAGTACTAGCGATAGCTTTTGGTAGCGCGTCATTGGGCAGAATATAGACTGCTCTCTTTTACTCCAATATGCTCTTTTTATTTAAATATTAAAAGTTTATTCGTTTTAAGTGAATATTAAGATAAATAATATAGTTAATATTTTATTAATTTCATATCTGTTTCGTGTTACACCATTACAGACCCACGGGCAGATTGCTTAAAAAGATCTCAATAAAAATCACTCTTAACGTACGTGAACAAAGTCTCTGACACATACTAGTATATTTTATTTAGTCGTAATTAAATACTAACAAAAAGACTTTTTAGTTTAGGTATTTATAAAAACATAATCTCTTTTATAATTACGATACACGATCAAGGAACAGATTAGTTATATTTATCAGCTACTTCGTGTACTTAACAATTGTAATGAATACAGTATAAACGAAGTACATGCGAGCTATAAACGAAGTGTAAACAGGGTATAAACGAAGTATAAATGGGGTATAAATAAGTGAATTAACTAGCGCACCTAGGGTTCCGAGGGCTAGAGTTCGCTAGTATACATTTCCGTTACACTGCAGTTAAAATCCCAAAGACCTTGATACTCCATGTTTAATATAGCTGCCGTTACTCACAAATATTATTGAATAACGCTTTTATTTCGTTATCACCTTCACTTCACTTATTAGACATAATTTTTGTCTTAGTTTAAAAAATCTTTTGTTTGAAAATCAGAATATAGATGTGTTTTCAATCTATTACTCTGATCTGTTTATTTTTTTCTCAGATTGCTTCCATTACACGAATTATTCAAACAATAACATCAGAGACAAAAACATACGAAATAAACCATTTATAATTAAATTTTATATTTATGAAAATTAATGAATGACATGTGATTTAATTACTTTGAAACTATGAAGTTAACTTTAATGTTTTAAAGTAAATAGTAAAGCAAATATATTCATTTATTTCGTTCAATTTTCAATCAAAACCTAAATTGCTATAAATATTTTGAATTATTCAGATTGTACGTAATTTAGCTTTCTTTGAAAAACTATTACCTTTAAAGTGTTCAACTGCTATAAAGGCCATCTCTTCACATATGGAAATTGGCCTGAATAAGATATGTAAATTTGAACACGATGTTGTCTTTCACGGACCGGACAGACTGAAAACTATTAATTATTTTAACACTTTGAGGTATACAATCTTTTACCAGTTTAGGGAATCCAATCCAATCATTCGATAAGAGATCGGTCAATTATAATTTCAATGATGTGACTGTCTTTCTATTGTCTGTATATTTAATATTTGACATTGATTTCTATAAAAAATAAACTCTCTTGTAGTTAAAAGATAACATCTAAGCAGTCTCTGCAACTATTATGGATATTTATAACAACAAGCTTTTTACTTACAATACCTAAATAACAACGTTAATGTGAATTTTTCATAAAACGTATACTATTCGGGCCTGTACTGGATTTAACGTACACCTAATATAATTTAACTTCGAGTGAGTTCAACATGAAAATAAATATACTAATGAAAGTTATGAAACTTTTGCAATATAATAGAAAACAAAATTTCATTGCTTTATATTTTTTTCTTAAAAAATATTAAAGTAAAGGTGCAAGCAGATAGATAAATGGCGCCGAGAGTTATTTGACACATACCGCGAAGCTAAGAAATTTATAATTACCAAGAGTTTTTCAAACTCATTTCTGTTACTCTTATAAAATTTCGTTAGTGTATTTTATTTAAAAATATATATTTTGAAGCAGAATTCACGTTACTAAATTTACTCTATACTTTATATAATACCAAATAGCTCTCTCACTAAACAGACTTATTAATGTAGTTTTCAGTTTAAATTGTCCCATTGAAAAGTTTAACATAAGTCTTAGACTGAAATTGCAGTTATGTAGGTAATTTTAATTAAAATCCATGTTAAATCTTGGCCATCATCGACACGTCACGAGCTTGTTAGACGCAAAGTTGTTGGATAGAAAAATGTAGAGGCGATGTAGAAGAGTGATTTATTATCAACCAAAGAGTTATTTAGAGAATGTTTATTTTATTTTGATTGGATCAAAGTTAAAGACAAAATATTAAAAGAAAAAGTTTAGTAAATTCTTAGTCTTATTTACTTTTGTATGCTAAATATCTTATTATCTATACATATATAAACAGACAATAATTCACTTTTTTATATCACATATTGATTCTAATATCTCATTAATTTATATTCGCAGGATGTAATTATTGGTTCATCTGATAGTCCATTATATTTCTGTTCAGATATTTCAGCGAAGTAATTAACAGTCTTGATCACATCCGGCACAATAGTAACTGGTAATAGTATTCCCGCTCCAGAACTCACAGCTTATGTAAGTGTGTATACTGACTTGCAACTTACACTATAAAACAGGCAATCACACACGTGTAGTGTATTTGGTGACTTTCTGGTTTACAACACATTCGACAACAATACTAAAGGTATATTTGTGTAGTGTGAGAACAATTTTATTTTTAATGTTTTAAGAGACTAAACATATGGTTATAATTTTAAAATAGCATTCATGGTTTCTTCTCTCACTGAAAATATATGATACTATAAAAACGTGACCTCCGGCATTAATTGATCTTGACAAATGGAAAGGCTACGCAACTAGTGTGCTCACTTCAGTCGTACGAGTGTCGTATGTCGAGTTTCGGTTGACGACGCGACGCTTAATACTAATTTTGGACAATTAAATGGAGAAAATTATACATTTCAAAACTTGCTTTCATTTTTAATTTAAATATAATTTACGTGCTCTTTAATTTGTAAAAAATGTTGCCTATAATTAAAATAAAACATGTTTATAGCAATTTGTTAAAGAGACTATATAGTCTCAAGGTCAAAGTTTTTATTAAAATAAGAAGCACTTTTAAAACAGACGTTTCTTTTTGCGCACTTACAAAGGGGTTAGATCTCTTCAAAAGAACCAGCAAGGTATTAAAAATAATGTAAAAAGTAATTACACTGTACCTATAACTTATTATAGCAAAAAAGTTAAATTAGTTATAATATTAAATAATTCAATAAGTAATTATACTTGATGATCCTTGTTGATATTGATATTTGGGTTAGCCGTCTGCTAATTTCGGCACGGCGGTGATCAGCCAGTAGGATACATGGTGTACTTTCCATCGGGATGGCCTGTTTGCGCGGCGTCTAGGGCCTCTTTCTTTCGGCCTCCATCGTCCGTCGAAAAAAAAGTTGGCTTAGAAGGTACTGGTAGGAAGTCATAAGTCCTAAATACCGGTATCAGTGACAGTGTTCGCAATGTTCAACAACATACCCGTAGGACCTTATTAACTGTGACCGTAACATAAAACAGGGACTAGCAGCCCCTGCCGCTTCACATCTTACCGCACGAATCTATATGATAACCTAGGTAGGCTAGTTTTGCCTAGGTAGGCAAAACTATATTTTGTAATACTTTTGTAATACTTCATTTGTTTGCACGGATAAGTAAAATAAATGTTGTTAATATATAAATTACAGTTTTAATATTTCAAATATAGTCCTACTTTAGCAAATTTCTTGTTGCGACAATGTTATTGCATGCATTATTTAATAAAAAAGAAGAAGGAAATAACAAGAAAAATGCTTTTGAAAAGGATTTATCACTAATTCAAAATCTCAATAACTCACAGGATTAGTCTTAAATGGACTTTAAAATTACAGTTATTAGTTTTCATTAAAAGTTTAATCTATCGATATTCGATTCTTCAAACCGATCTTGACCTTTAAAAGTAACTAAGTTCCTAATAGGGATTTTATCTCTCGAGCAGAGACGTCATGTGGTTCAAATTGAAACTACTTATAATTCTCAGTTCGACTGAAATGTTTTACATAAAATGTTTTTGTTAAAAGAAGATCTCCTTAACTTATTAATCACTCACTAAATTTAATTTCACTAGTTTTTAATAAACCGTTCAATTCAGGTTCAAGATTGTTGTATTATAATAAATAGTGCGTGCTACAGAGCGAATGAACAACATACAATCAATCTTACATCGTGAATGTAGGTCGCAATGATATATATTTTCTGGGACCAAGGCGTTTAAAAGCCCCAAATATAGACGCCTTAAAATATCAATTTATAAATAGTTGAACTTGGGTGTTTTGCTGATCTCCGTGAACACAATGTTGAGAATTTCGGCTCATGACGACATCATATAATGTCTCACTGCCAAAACACTAGGCCCCTACTCTAAAATCAGTACAAACTACGCGTCGAATAAACTGAGCGTAAATTGAATTATGTTTAATATGTTTACAACAAATTTACAAGGTAATCCCTTTTTCTTTATGATTCAGGTACGTTTATTTACTTCCGTGAATATTGATCGTTAAGATCCATTCATGCGCCGAGAAGCAAGGCTTCTTATTCAGGAGAGTCTTGTTTGTGAATTTAATCGTATTAAACTTTAATAAACTTCCGGACCTTTGACGCAAAGAATATTATACTAGTAAAGCTGTAAGGCGTAACATTTATTTATTTAGTCGTAAACTTTTTGTGTGTTTATGATTACTTTACTCTGTAAACACTCACTGCTAGAGTTTACAAAAAGCTTTAATAAATTATCTTGTACGACACAACACGCGTCTAAAAATAAAATAGATAAATATAAAATAGAAAGGCAACAGGAGAGCAACGTTCCAATCGCTGGTCGTAGTATCGTACCTACGTCAGACGCGAACTGTATAATAAAAATTTAACCCAGGAACCATTCGCGGTTAGATTTACAACGTTACCGTCGTCCTATTAATTATAAATCTCTTCATAAAAGCGATGCCGGACTATCGGCTGCAGTACGCAGCACGCGCCCTTGGTGAACATACAATAAAATGTATTTTTGGACCGGTCCATTGCCAACCGCAACGCAACAGCCGCGGCGAAAGAAATACCGCGGCCCGCGGAGCACCGCTAGGCTTGCGTCGTAAATTATAATTTATGTTATGGAAACGTGCAATTGTGACAGTAGTAAACATTTACTTGACGGTTAACGCTTAGAACCGGGCAACTATTGTTTGAAGTTTTGCGGGCCTCTGCGCCGTTATTAAAAAATATATATATACTGTTTATTGCTGTGCGCTATTTTACCGATTAGGGTAGAACGTATAAGCTATTAACCATAAACCATAAATTGACATACTACCTAATTGGTGTGTTCTCCACCTGCGTTATATTGGGTCCGGCATAGTAGTCAATCTCTTCCAAGAACTACTATCATCCGTTATCTCAGTGGACTTTTCCATCTTCTCCATATCATTTTTAACGTACTTCTGCCATGTTTTCTTTGGAAGCTCTCTTCTCTTACAACTGTCTACATTCATACTTAACACTCTTCTCTTTACATGCTTTTCATCCCTCTGCATCATGATGACTTCTTCTCTATTACCAGTGCTACTTTCAAACTACCAGTGCCTCCTTCATTTTCATTTCTTTTTCTTTTTTTTTATTTAAATCGGCTATTAACAAGCTACTCCCAAATAGACTGTACAAAACCATTAACTTCCATTAAACACAAAAAAGTATATTAATTACCTTAACGTAAATGTTAAAGTTCATGCGCTCCTACTGTTTACTGATTCAGGCTCTTTTGCTTTTAAATAAAATACTCACCATAGAACACAACAAATCCAAAACATAGTTTTTTGAGACAAGCTACTTTCAAAAACTGTAGAAAAACATTGATGGTACTAAGAAAGGTAAAAAACACTATAAAATTGCGGAAATTCATAAAAATACATAGATATAACATTTGCCTTTACCTGTAGCCACTATTGACCTGCTCGTTAAGAGATGTACAGATATTACCAGTTAGATCAAAAAGCACAATTTGATCTTTTGCTCTATAATTTCATTGAATTCATATTCAAGTAAGTGTTCGGTTTATCAAGTACCGCGCAATTATATTTCAAGTACTTTATGTCGATAATAATTATTATTGAAGTACAATTTCACGATATAGTTATTGTAGGTATACCGGTAAGTGAACTTTTAACTTTGATTATACGATTTATGTTTAACTTAGTATTAAGTTATTTGTTAGAAAGTTCCGGATATTAAAAAATATTTTTATTTGGTTAAACAAAATGAAAGTAATGGTGTGTGTCCGGAATCATTTAACTAACAACATAACATTATCACATTACATATAGAACTTAATGTCATTTCAAACATAATTGCTCATACGAGTATATACGACTACGTGTCGATTCCTGCGAACCAGTTTTAAGATTTGCTGGACATTCTCCGTAGCTAGATCAGAGTTCATTCGTAGAATAAACTGAAATATTTTACAGAAATTAAAAACTAAAATTAAAGTCGCCTAAGTTCACTTGAAGCCACTCCGCGATAATTGAGTCAGAAGCGATTCACATAGACGTCTTGAGGGTACTTCGTTAAAACTCTTTAGTTCACGCTTTTTGATCATAACTTATAATTTCCCCGCTTTCACCGATGTCGTGGTCAAAAGGCGCTTTTAGTCTCTAAAAATCCGTGTAAGCTTTAAAACCTCGTGGATTATAAAAGTACAAAATATTTACATAAAAATAGTCAAGATAAAACTTTTTTTAATCATCATCATCAAATAAATTTCCTCATCAGTATAAAATGATGTTCTATAAAAAGTTGTCTTTGTTTCACGTTTTTCAAAAGTGCTACCAAACGTTTTTGATTTTAGCATTTTAAATGAATATGCATGAAAACGAAATGGTTAAATATCAGGACTAACTGTAAGAGTAACTGGAGCATGAACTTTAGTTTCTTTAAATTATAACAACTGTAAGCTATTTGAGAGTACATGGCTTCTCCTGTTTTGACTTGGTTGTTATTATGAATAAGGACTCACGGGACCTTTATTTTAAAACTTTGTTTACTACAAAGCTAGTTATAAATAAATATACCTATGTTAATAGACACAAAATTACAATAGAGATATTGAGATTGACGAATAAAATGTTTCAAACATTTCAGTATATAAGATGTATTGGTGATGGTTTTATTTCATTGATGGTCCGACGATCTGGTCAAGGTCGCCGGCAGGAGATGGATGAGGGCTGCGCGGGACCGGTCATCGTGGAGATCTTTGGGGGAGGCCTTTGTCCAGCAGTGGCTGTTTTCCGGCTGATGTCATGATGATCCATCTGTTTGTCTGTAAATTTTAATTATATTGTAATCTGTTTTTTGTTCAGAAACGTGTAAACAAATTGTATATATATGTTTAATAGTTCTATTTCGTAATGGCAATAATGATAAGAATAGTAAAATGTGATTGCGGACAAGGGCAGAGCAATAGCGTGTATATGAAATATTTATTGCCACCAATCATCGAAGCTGGCCGCAATGTTTACACCAGTAAATCATCTCTAATTGCAATACTTTGCAGTGCTATTAATTTAGCCAAACAATCTTTGTAGTATTTCATCACGAAAGTTATGTATCGGTTACTTCATAAAAGTTAATCCGCCTCATTCCAGCTTTGATGTTGGGATTGGACGTCTGACAGTAAAATATCAAACAGACCATCTGCTGAGGAAGATTGACCATCGATTTTTGTGTAATATAAATACTTCGCCGCTTTTTCATTAACACCAACATTTCACAAAATGACCATAATAAAATATAATATATTTTTATAAATTATAACCAATTTTTTCAAGTTCCTTTGGCTTGTACAGACACAAAGAAGTATATTTTTGTGTCTTTAGCTACTAGAGATGAGAGACTGTACTACCAAAAGATCTCCTCAGGACTCTAGAGTATTTTCACTGAAAGTCCTTTAAACCATTTTAACGTGATTGAAAAACGATTTAGGCACCTACAAATATAGAGATCTATCTCATTAAATAAATTGTTATAATCTGGCATTTTTAATTAACGTTATTTAACTATTAAAATGTATTAATAAAAACAATCTGACCGTTTCAGCAAATGATATTTTTTTTAAATCATCATACCTACATAATATTACAAAGAAAAAAACCAAAAGGATTTATTAAAACCCTTAGCAGTGCAGCTGTGAAAGTCCCCATTCAAGTTCATTCAATAGTTTTTGCGTGGAGAAATACGGACAAAAAGATTCAAACCATTGTTTTGTTTTCTTTTACCGTTATTAAGAATTCTCGAATATTTTCTTGTAAATATTACATAATTTTAATACCACAATATTTTAACAGTGATGTAAATATATATATAACGTTTTAATAAGGGATTGCTTACAGAAATGAAATTAGGTAATAAATACTGTTTATATAATATCATAGCACGGTATAACGATGAAAACACCAACAAACTATCATATCTGAAACGTGGGCGAGAATTCAATATCCAATCACGAGAATAAAATTCTGTTCTATTTTAGTACTTTCTTGATATGGTTGACTTGCGCAATTTTATCTTTCTTAAAATAGCTGTTATAAACGTCATTCTAAGTTTACCATTGACGTATTCAGCATACAGCCTCCGCATCGCTTACAGCAATATGATTCTCGACGATCATGCGGCTATGTTAAGCAACAAAGCCATAACATTTTAATTCTTGTTTCAATTATATGTCACACGACTCGGACTTATGTAATGCTTCGAGCAAAGCCTGAGAACTCATTGAAATGATTAATTTTAGGGGGAAAATGTGAAATTATGAATGACGTTCCTCGTTCAGAACAATATTTCCACACAACTTTGGCCTAAACCCGGTTAAGGTTACACTGAACGAGCCACTCCAGTGTATTAACACACGATAGTTTGTTTCATTTCTGTCTCAAAGGATAATATTTTTTCTTTTTTTAATGAAACTTTCTGTTATATATTCAGCGCGACTTCAAAAGATTTTATATATTGAAATTACTTTATAACAATGGTTTTTGACCTGGTTTTTCTATATTGTAATAATAAATATTAGTATACTTTATGCATTCCTTTTAAATTGGTTTTCAGCTTGATTTTATGTTCGAAGTATGATTTTCAACTTATTGGTACGTTACAAAATAAATCATTTAAACTGTAAGCTCTAAGAATCCATGTGTAATTACACAACATTTATATACGTACAATATATTTATTTTGAATGTATATTTCTTTGTTTCCAGGTAAGCGGGCTCAAATTTGAAACCCAGTTACGGACACTCAACCAATTTCCAGAAACACTGTTGGGAGACCCTGCAAGACGGATCAGATATTTTGATCCCCTTAGGTAAGAATTACTTTTCTAAAATATGTAATACTCGTGTACCTTCCACACATAACAATAAAATAAAAATTGTTATATATCCGAGCTGTGAAAAATACTTAAAACTATATATTCATATTATAACAAAAGAAATCAAAAGGAACTTCATGAAAGATAAGTACATGCCTCAAAACACCTTTATTGTGAACAAAAGGTGAATTGGATGACAATGTACCCATTGTTTCAGGAACGAGTACTTCTTTGACAGAAACCGGCCGTCGTTCGACGCCATCCTGTATTACTATCAGAGTGGCGGCCGTTTACGGCGCCCCGTTAACGTCCCGTTGGACGTATTCTCGGAGGAGATCAAATTTTACGAACTTGGAGAACAGGCCACGAATAAATTCCGGTTAAAATAATACTTTATAGATAAAGTTATTAAGTTTACTGTAGCTATTTAAATATTTATGTTTTTGTTTTACAGAGAGGATGAAGGATTCATAAAGGAGGAGGAAAAACCTTTACCTTCCAACGAACGCCAACGCAAAATTTGGCTGCTCTTTGAATACCCCGAGAGTTCCCAGGCGGCCCGAGTTGTTGCGATCATCTCAGTCTTCGTTATCTTACTATCCATCGTTATTTTCTGTCTTGAGACTTTACCGGAATTCAAGCATTACAAAGTTTTCAATACTACAACTAACGGAACCAAGATCGAAGAAGACGAAGTACCTGATATTACTGATCCATTTTTCCTAATCGAGACGCTCTGTATAATCTGGTTCACATTCGAATTAATAGTTCGATTTCTTGCTTGTCCAAATAAGTTTAACTTCTTCAGAGACGTGATGAATATCATAGATATAATAGCCATCATACCATACTTCATTACCCTTGCCACGGTGGTCGCTGAAGAAGAAGATACACTGAACCTCCCAAGAGCACCCGTGTCACCGCAAGACAAGTCTACCAATCAAGCTATGAGCCTGGCTATACTTCGCGTGATTCGTCTCGTACGTGTATTCCGTATATTCAAGCTGTCTCGTCACTCAAAGGGCTTACAGATTTTAGGAAGGACTCTAAAAGCATCCATGAGAGAACTCGGGCTTTTAATATTTTTCCTGTTCATAGGTGAGTACATACCAATCTTATATTTAACAGTAAACTTTTTCCAATATGTAGGTAAAAAAACTAACTACATCTGTTTTAAACAAAACTTTCAATATATATTTAAGTTACGTCCGCATTGCTTAAATATATACGTTATTTTATAAGCAATTTAACTGCCGCGATTATAATCAAAACTCCAGAAACTGTAATGATTTCTAACACCAATATTATCATTACATATTGGTTACTTAAAAATTGTTCATTGACAATCTGGTGTTTATGAATGCCATATAGGTCAGGGTGTAATTATTATAAGAATGAGGTCAACACTTGGCACTACATCTTGCTCAAGGTTATGGTACGGAAAGGTATGGGCTGGCTGGCTGGTTGCGGGCACTCCTGCACCACATATTTTGTTTTCACAGGGGTGGTCGTGTTCTCAAGTGCTGTATTCTTTGCCGATAAAGATTGTCCCGATTCCAACTTTTCCTCAATCCCTGATGCGTTTTGGTGGGCAGTCATAACCATGACCACTGTCGGCTATGGAGACATGAGGTAATCCCGTCTCGCGATATGCCCGTCACGCCCACCTGCAGCCGCTCCCTCACCTTCAATGTCCCACTGTATGCGCCGTTGTGTGTGCTTAAAGGTGTGGTGCTGTTTTCATCTGCGGTGTACTTCGCGGAAGCCGGAAGTGAGAACAGCTTCTTCAAATCCATACCTGATGCGTTTTGGTGGGCGGTCGTGACAATGACGACCGTAGGATACGGCGACATGACGTATGATACAGCGCCTTCTCCCTAAATATCATCTATGCCTTCTCATTTTATCCTACAATTTTACTTAGGCATTTTAACACAGTTGTGATTTTCTTTCGCCACATCATGTAACTACATACGCTTAAATTTGATTTTATGGACGGTTTACATAGAACATAACTGAATACATTTTTTACTTTTCACTACTTATACCAACCTATGCACGTTTAAACAAACCATTTGCAGGCAGTCCTGTACACAAACTACAATTGAATAATCTTCCTGAACTCAACAATTTTACATGGAAGCATAGCTGTAAACCTACGATTGCAGATGATATTATTACAATATTTAAGGACTTAACTAATCGTTTAATAAAAGATCCGTCGTCGGTGTGACAATCGCCCTTTCCAAATCGTAATCAAGTGTCAGCTTAGTGGTAACACCCTTCAACTTTGATCAAGAGATTTTAAAGCTATTGATTTTTTTAAGTAAAACTTAAGCTCTTTTCAGTCAGGTTGAAGTGGTTCTGTCAATGTCTATACGTTCCTTGATAAATGTTCTCCTTTGCAATGCTTTTGCTAAAGTTTCGATGTAATACCTGTCCAATGTTATCGTTGTTGTATTTGTGATACATACATTGCGGACAAAATATTAGCTAAACACATGTGGTGATCATAATGGAATCGCACCAAAATATAATTCACTTAAGCTACTTTTCAATTGATTTGCTTATAGTCACTTATGTTAAAATACCTATGTCCTTAGTTACTCGTCTATAGTTCAGTTTACTAAAAGCTATAGATTACAGGTGTGCTACTATGTAAAATTGATATTCAGACTTGGTCACTGCTTTTTTGTCCATGCCTTTGATGTTTAGTTTTCACACCATTTTAAAAGTAGGTTGTTTCGTGCATATTCGTTATACGTTAGACGTAATGTGGCATATTGCATGTCCGGCGGTTCATTCACTGGTACATAGTGTGTATGTAGTGTCATTCTAATATAATGTTATATATATACATATAGGTGTGTCTAAACATTCGTCAACTTCAAATATGTCCAAACATAGATCAAGACCCGGTATATTAAATGTATTAATAGTATTTTATTTAAATGTGCAAGCGAATTTTTATCTGTTAATACGTTTGAAACTGGAGTTTTGGTTATTTTGGACATAATGCTGGCGTATAAGTGCTGTGCGATTTACAAACGATATATTTACAAAATTTGCTGGCGTGTATGAGAGAAGATGTATGGTATTGTATTGCAACTGCAACTGTTTTAAATTAAAGGTTTATAAAGTATCAGTAGTCATATTTCATAACTTATACATTATCTCATTTAGCTCTAAATAATAAGTTGCATGATTTATATTATTATATCACTTCTTACATTCAAAGGAATCCTCGTTTTATATTTTCGAAAATTAATATATGTTTGTTTAAAAATTAGGCCTGTTGGAGTTTGGGGTAAAATCGTGGGATCGCTGTGTGCGATTGCCGGTGTTCTTACCATTGCTTTGCCGGTTCCTGTCATCGTGTCAAACTTTAACTACTTCTATCACCGTGAAACCGACCAGGAAGAAATGCAGTCGCAGAACTTTAACCACGTCACCAGCTGTCCTTACCTGCCCGGAACTCTGGGTGAACCCTACTTGAGTAAGTACCGTACTATTAAAACATTCATAATACTTTTTTTATTATATTTATCACAAAATTCTCTGAATATCATAGCAGATGTCGGAAGAGGTCATTTTATTTGTCTTTTTTATTTATTTTTGTAAAAGCAATTTTTGCATGCTTTTGGATGTGCTTGTCGTGCTTTTTATATTTTATTTTATCTTTTATGTTATTTTCCGTACTTTCAGGTGGAAAGGACGATGAAAGAGACGAGATCGGCAGTGACCATTGACTAAATATAATAATAGTGTTGTGCGTTTGTTTGTTTAGTACGGTTTAGTTTTTATCGATAGAGACGATATTTGTGATATTATCGTAAGGCAAAAGTGCAGTGTTTATGTAAATATTAGTTTAAGTAATGTGAAAATGCCATATTGAAAATTGTTGTTCATATTCTTTATAGTTATGTTTGCGATGTTATTTTATTAGAAGATAATAGAATTTTGATCGCATTCTTAAAAAAACTCTTTTTTTAAAATATGAACTTTTCGCTTTATTTACGATCAATATAGTAAAGGTATCGTTAGAAGCGTATTTGTTTAATGACAAAGAAGAGATTCAAGATTAGTTCATAAAATATATAGGTATATTGCGATTTAAAACTTTCAAAAGATAAGGGCACAATGCAGCAGCAAAAATAATTGTTCAATAAATTTCTTAAACACAACTAGTTCAACTCGACCGGTCGCTCGACTGAAGCGTCTTAGTTAAAACTTGGATCATCAAAACTTAAAGAATTGATAGGACGAAGTCTCTCTCTCTCTTACCCGGAGAAAGCAATTCAAAGTTTTATTATATTTTCATTGGCGCTAAGGAAACATTATACTCGTAGTCATGAACGTGGGCGCCCGGCTGTGTTTGTCTTCGTAATCGTGAAATATCTTCTCATACTGTAGTTACGACATTACTACAGTATGTTAGTGAAGGTTATGAATATAAATCATTCTAAAATCATTTATATTAATTTTATAATAAGAAATAAATGAGCTTATTATCATTCGTATATAAAAATGCCACTTAATAAAAATACTCGTTTGAATTACTATTTAATAATATAATTTATCTTTCATTAACGCTGTTGTTTATTTTATTTGTATATTGTTTACGTAGTTTTTTAATGTAATATGAATGAAACTATTATAACATTCCAATTACAAATAAATAATAGAAAACATTATATTTTCTATTCAATTATACTACTACGATAAGTTCAACAACTTTCTAATTTGAACAGTACATTTACATCCTTCCTTTAAACAGAGAATATAAGATATTTGTCACAATTTACTTGTCAAATATACACTATCACAGATTTGGCACTGACACTTTAGACATTTAGGTTTATCCCACAGTGAATTATTTAAAGTAAGTAGCAAATATTTTGTTAGCTTTTTATTTTTAATTTACCGCTTTTTCTTCTCGTACTAGATGTAAGTAGATTATCTCGCTTATAAACGATCTTTTAAATTGCTATTATTACTAACTGTTTACTTTTTATCTGTTTTATTCATACAAAAGAAATAAAATTACTATTTAATTTTCAAAGCTAATAAATATTTTTTTTATTTCAAGATCTTTTTTATGAAAAGTTCATAAGAGTGTTGAAAACGTAAATTTCAATCCAAATCGTAAAAAACATTTAACATTTCCCTAGACACTGAAACTGACAATTAAGACAAATTGATTTTTTTTTTCAAATGTAAGGTGACTTAGTGAATAAAAGCTTGAAAAAATTTTTGTTTCTCTAAGTTCAGCAAACAATAGCAGGATACTGCCGTCTGGTTCTAAACAATGATGCTGTATTCAATAACAAACAATAAATATTCGAAATTTTTATAGGTAACAACTTGTTAAATTCAAATATTTGTTATTAATTTGAGGTATATTATATGTTACAAGAAAGACAAACGTGGATCGTGAATTAAGTAAAGTAACTTGAGAGAGTGAAAAAGTCTTCAATAATTATCTTATTGTTTGTAGGTTGTTGAACATGTAAAAGCCTTTGTAATCAGATTCCGACAGTATCATTGTCTTTCTAAATAATAAAGTAGCTAGGTTATATTCATAAAGCCTCCCTTTGTCTTCATTTTGCTACTCATAGGGCTATAAACTTAGTAGTAGGTAGTCACTAGCATATGCGCTATAAATTAACAGTACCATGTTTGCTTTATAAACAGCTCCTAAAGCCTGTAGCGTGTGATAGTTTGTCATAGTAGTAAATACAGTTTCAGGTGCAATCAAAAACTCCTCAGTGAGTGATGACTCGTCCTCAGAAATGATGGAGCTAGAAGATTCAGCGCTGATCGCAGACCCACAGCTCGAGAACAACATACGTCGCCTGCGTGAAGAAGAGCGTCTTCTACTCGAACAGCAAGCTGCTATGGAAGCTGCAGGCAACGTTGACGACATAGCTGCCCTCGAACACCAGGACCTACTACGTCTGAATCATGTATGCTAAGTGTATTATATATTAAACACTGTGCTGAAACATAGAGTGATTAAAAATAACTATTTCTGCTAATATAAAATCAAAAGAACCATGCGATAATACAATTCAATTTTGAGCTATAACTTATATAACCAACAAATAAGTTAAATTTTCCGAAAAAATCAGCTTAAGCAACAGGAGCTGCAGAAGCAGCTCGCGCACTTCGCCCAGCGGCAAGCGCGAGCCCATGCGAATGCCAATGCTGGCTCTAGCCTGCTCGCCATAGAAGGGCCTAGGGAGCGGTCAATTGAGCCACTTGATCACGGCGATCCGGCCCAGCGGATCAGCCGCAGTGATCTGAACGAGCGGATCGACCGCTGCGAACGACCTGACCGTGGAGAGCGGTTCGACCGCGGGGAACTGCGCCGGCGTACTTGCAACGTGCGTGTTAATCATCTCCACGTTGCGTCTTGTGCGGAGGCCTTAGAGACGGACGTCTGACCAACGGGTACGTATCTAAAGTAGTTTTTATACCAAACTTCAATTATACTTTTTTTTCCTTAGGTACTCAACACACATGAACGAATAACGTTTCTCGTTTATAAGTAGTGTGCCCATTCATAACGTGGGTTAATAATGATTGTTTGTTTAATACAACATACATGTTGTAGGCTTTATATTTAATCCGAAAGGAATATATTGCCAAATATTGAGACCATGAAACATCCTGAGTTTGATACTGCTACACCTGGATCGTTTATTTTTTTAGTTACAACTGTAACAGGCTATAAAATTAACTATAAAAAAACAACAACAAAGAACAAGCTGACTGGATGTCTTTTGTCAGATCTTCTCAGGTCAGGCAATTAATTTTCCGAATTGATGGCTTTTATGTATAGTATAGATTGCTAAATACAATTAGAAAAAAACAGAACAAATTAAATTAATTTCCTAAAGAAAAACTTTATGTCAGATTACTTAACAGATTTAAATAATTCACAACATAAAACAGCTGAAGAAACAAAATATAGACAGATTACCCAACCCGTACAAAAATCTCTTTGAAAAAGTGTAAGAATACCACTGCAACGTTGCCGGAAGCTAAAGGCCAACAGCGGACGCCACTGCCTCAAGGCTTTTTGAACGGATAAACCTTGAACAGAATTGTTGCTCATTCCTGGGGATATTCTAAGTGAGATCCGACCTCCGTTAAAATAAAAATCATTTTAAAATTAATTCATCTATGGGCTGCTTTGATTGCCCTTTTAACGTAAAAATATATATATTAGGGCTACCAGTTACAACTTTCAGACACGTATATCTATATATCTGTCATACACTGACATATAATCTGTGTAATCTCAGCATGAATGGCGGTAATATCGATCTGCAGCACCCGTGACGTCACACTTTCGCTATGTTTGCCGCGTGACCTCAATAGATACTTATGTGTCACCTGTCCACGAACATCAGGTCGCTAAAGCCGCAACATGGTTTCGTTTGTAACAACTTCGTGTAGTTTTACAATATCTTGAAAGATATATATTATACCTGTGTTGTAGATATGTTCATATTATTTTCGAAGTAAATACAATCTTCAACGTGAGGTTGGAAAAAGTAATATTTATAGTTTAAAAGTTCGAACAGCTTTGTTTAGCTTGACACGGGCCGCGTGGCGGGGGCGGGTGTGTGGCGCGCGCTGCATTGCACCGGTTATGTCACTTGTAGAAACTTACACAACTTATTAAGCCAATCTTTGTATCTAAGAACCTTGTATTTTATTTTTAATTTCTTTTAGTCTCGTTATCAAGCGTCATTTTATTCATATCTATATGACATTTCTCGACGTAATAAAATATACTATCAATTAATTTAATCAATAAATATAAATAATAAGTAACAGATAATTATTTTATATCTTATTATACTTTTTGTTCATAAATATCATCAGTTTGATAATCATTATAAAGGGTCGAAATAACATGTTTATATGTTAATTTAAAAAAATATATATCTTCGTTAAATTACACGTTTTCTTTTTAGAGAGACCTTTATAATTCGCATTATTCTTAAAATACAGTACTAAGCTGTAAATTGTAATAAAATGTTCGAAGTTTTTATTAATGTAATGTCATTTTAAACATTTAACAAGCTGATGTGTTCTTTAAATTCAGGAGGTAACAGGATTTTTTGACATTAACACATTTCTCATTTGTTCAGTCACCTCTGTAGAAATACATCAAGTTCCGGAATAGACTCAAATTGTAAGTTAGCATTAAAAACGTAATACTAGCATGAATAACCTGGGCATATATTCTATTAAAAAGATATTTACGTAATGTATATTAATGATAAGTTATATATGAATATTGCAATAAAAACTACTTTTTAATAGAATATCGGTCATAGACTGGGACCCCGCTAGCCGTTCTTGTATTGGTGGTGAATTTGAATGTAAATTTGTGTTTTGCAGGCATGCGGTGTCTCCACCTCATCCATACGTTAAAGTGTCCCCTGGCTTTAGTTTGTGTTATGAGACTTTTGTATTTAATGACGTTATCCGTGAAAACGTCTATATAAGTTTTTTAAACCTTATAATTGGGACACGCGAGTGTTTTTGACATCTTACAATTTCTTTCGAAAACAATAAAAACTTTTCTCAACGTAGGGTTGCACCAGCGAGCGCGCGAGAATAATTGTGATTCTCTACTGTGTCTAGTGCCGTCTATCATAGACGTTTTCACGTTAGTATAAATTTTGAAACCCCCGACGGAATACCACGTAAGAACTCGGACACTGCCCCATACATTTTGAACGCACGCTTTAGGTACGTACGTATCATCCATCTTTGTGTCGTAACGTCGGGGGTTAATAAATAGCCGTCAATAATATGCCCTTTTTCCTTTTGTTTGTACTGTTGTATTGAAATAAATGTTTTATCTACTGAATGTGTAATCGTTAAACAAAATGTGGTCCCAGAATCTTCGCACAAAAGTTAATTAACAACTCCGTACCCACTGACCCTTTACTAAATTTATTTTAAATTATTGTCATTTGCCTGAAAATTTCTCAGATACAGAGATAAAAAAATATTATTTTCTTGTGTAATCTATGGTTTGAAGTTATCTGTTATAAAGGTAGTTAATATGGTAATAAATTGTGTCTTTGTCTGGTAGGGTATCAAAATTCGCATGAATTCTCGATTCTTGCTCGAGTTCCGTCAGTTTACACCGATCACAATTTTCTTATTAGTTTAAAGTGACAATGATTTCATTAATTTCTAAGTGTTTGATCATATTTATAATTATTTTTGTTATATAAGTAGGTATACATATTTTTTTATCATGTCATTCCATCGCCTAGTAAAGTTTTCAGTCGTATTTTATAAGGACGTCATGGTGTAAGCTTGCTACTCCACCCGGATCGAGAATGAATACTACAATTGGCATATTCGTTGTGTTTGTATATTTCGTGATTGAGTTTCTGATGTGCAGTTCTGTCGACATGACAGCATGGCTTTGTGAAGATCCCTTTCTGTTTTGTTGTATTCTGTTCATGTTCTATTTGTTAGTTATAACGAGAATTAAACTTTACACTGACAGTTTTTATACGATTCAAAAAATATAGATATTATTCTTAATGACAATTATTGTGGGGTAATTAATGTACAAATAGTACAATACCATTTTATGAATTTAAGGTTAAATGATGTGGGAAAATCTAAAATCCCATTTTTGAACTACACATACAATAATTATATATATTCTTGTATATAAAAACAGGATTCGAGCTTTTATCTAAAATCAAAATTTTAACATGCACTATTAAAACTTTACTCTTAATTTTATTAACCTACATATTTAAAGTTCTTTAATATTTTAATGTATGTTATAATATGTAAATTCTTTTTATCTTTCTTTTAACTTATATGAATATAAAGCCTTCAAACTCAACAAACCTATTAGTTCAACTTGAATGCTGTGTTTAAATGGGTATTTTAAATCGTACCACCTACATATTAGTTTTATAACTGCGTAATTTAAAATATAGTAATATATAATGCACACTAACATCAGTAACAAACGAACACTAATTAGTCAAAGACTATATAAGATGTACTGTGACATTCCAGGAAAGGCGAGGCGGGAGGAGGGCGCGCACTCTGTGTGGCGCGGCCGCCTGCCCGCGCGCTCGCCGCCCGCCTGCCACGTCTGAGCTGCCCGCACGCCGTAAACACGCCCTACGCACGCCCCACACGCCTCGCACGCAGCTCCCGGTGTTGCTAGCATAATGGACTATTTATAGGTGCTTTTGATTACGGGATACTTACAACTGATTAGAGATCGATATTTTAACGACATACCTTCTATAAAATCTTTGTACGCTTGTACCTTCTACGTGTACGTGGACATTTGCCTAGGCCCTAGGCACTAAATGTAAATAAATCTGAAAGTCTCGATCCCGCTTCATACACTTATTACAATTGAGTACACATGTATTATAGTTAAGAATGATAATTGCAATGAATATATAATCAAAATAGGCCTACGTAAACCAAATTTGATATGTAATATAAACTGAAACAAATACAAAATACATCGACGGTTTGCAAACAGTAGGGTGCAAAAGCAATCAGATGTCGTCGCTAAATGACGTTGCTCTACCGTAATCTAGATGTGACACGACTCGATAACAATAGCCCAAGTGGCACCTATACTTTCTTAGATGACTGAAAGCGGAAATCGAAGTCAGCCATAGGACTATTTATTACGACGGCTGAGCTGCTTTTACAAAGCAGCGTATACTCTACAAACAGGTACGATTGTATCCAAGCATTAAAAAAGACCATATTCAGAAAATCTCGCAATTACATCACTCTCGCACTCCGTGTATTATAGAATCAGTACTTAAGTGTCTTAAAAAATATTCTGTTCTTACGACTGGAAGCCATCGTACCGCAGTAAATAATCGCTTCTATAAGCTCAGTCAAAGTATTCATAATAGTATTTGTATATGGAATCTGGGATAAAAGGTTTTGACGGTCATTATAACGAGGTTGTGATTAAAATATATCAACCTCGTGTGGTCAGGAACGTAGCTGTAAGTTATTTATGTTGTATGTTGTGAAGATATCCAATGTATTTAAGCAGTAAGAAACAACCCAATCACGAACCTTTCTAGAAACTTGCGACAGCCTCGGCACTTAATAATGTATTCTCATAGCATTTAACATGACCTGTACGATCAATGTTTTATAATATATTATGATATTTAAAAGGCTTTATTCATTAAGTGTATAATACGGATGGTTGTGAGTTATTGAAAGTGCGCGACAGTGTTTTATTTTGAGTTTTCTTAAAAACATATTTAACTTTGACATTCGAACTTTGATTGTGTCAGTAAGATCTGAAACTTTTAAGTCGTTACAATCATTGAAACCGTCGCTGGAAATTAAGTGGAAAAGTGGATTATTCATACGGCATAGCTTTTAATATAATAGACATATCCAATAAGACGTGATTTTATTACTAAATGTGTTTATTGTTGAACTATTTCTTAAGATGGCTATTCTTATTTCTCTCGACTTTATTAAACCCACGAGATTCTTGTCTACTTGTCAATTATTCCATGTCTCTCAGTGGGTTTATATGAGTTGGAGCTCGGAGCTCTGCCTGTTAGATTCTGACTGAGTGTGCCGAACTTTAAGCATAGATGCACTATGTACAGTAGTCCGGAAATTCTACAAATTAACTAGGCATCATATGTAACAGCGACATTCGATCGTCGCTCAAAAATTCGAATTAAAGCGGATTAAAGCTGGTTACTTTTACAAAACATTAGTGGCCTGCTTGTTACGTAACAATTTATTGTTAGACGTAGTTTACATTGAAATAATTTGTATCATATCATTAATACACATTTCATAGCGTTTAAACATACTTATAAATAAAAAGACATGATATTTACTCATTATATTAATGTAGATTTTAGGATTTATTAAATAAGTCCACCTTTAGGGGTCATTATGTTACGATGTATTATTCTGTATACTGTAGACACTATTACTCAAACTACTATATGCTTTTCAACCACATAAAACATCTATGTGTGCTGTAGAGACACACGCACACAGTTGGAGAAGTTCAAGAAGATATTTCGTTGGAGGTTAGGATTTTTGTGGCCTGGTACAGGTAGGTATTACAGTACCAGTTTGAGAAAAGTAATATTTAGACTAAAATAACAGAACGCTGCCAATACGTAGGTTCACTCAAAACCGTGTTTTCAAATTCAACATTTGTGTTGATATCGATGTTAGGTAATAAGCAATATACCTACCGTAGGTGTACTTAAATATAAAATAGGTCTATGTTCTCAATGTAATAGATGCTTTATATTGTCACTAATGCTTTACTTATTGCTGGAGAGTCGTGGTAATATCAATTATTCTGACAATTACTGACCGTTTACGACTTCAAGTATTCGCCAATTAGATTTGTAGCGTATGATTGTACGGGTACATAATCGTATTTAAATAGTATAATAAGTCGATCGTTATTCATAGTTATAGGTGGTTTTTGAATCGCACGTCGCGGCTACACAATCAGATTCACTGTTTTATTCACTCTTGGAGCCGTGTGCTCGTTCTGTCTTCAACATTAATGGTGATTTGTGGTGAAAAGGGCTCAACGGGATGATACCAGACATACATATCTAAGAGCAATATAGTATAATAAGAGAGGAATAACAAGTCTGTCAATTTGTCCTAATTTTAAATATCTCACATATCTCCCGATCTTTATAAAATAATATATTTATTTTAAATTCAATCAGAAGATCTAAATTATTTCATAGTTAAATTTCAAACTAACCTATGTTGTTCATATTCATAATTTTGTTTAGAAAATTGTTTACCTACAAATTGACAGATGGCGGCAGAATTTTTGGAATAAATGATTCCTCAGTCTCACCACAACTCTTTAATTGTGCTTAAATGTATCTATACCATTATAATAAAAGTCAATACCATACCTTGTGATGTGATTGAAGGATCTCTACTAAGTTTAGATAAAGTGATAATGGAAGCAACAATTGGTTGAGTTGCTCAGGTACCAGGCAACAGTTATACATTTCGATAGCGGTTTCCTAATATTTGCTTCATTATCTGAAAACACAACCAATCGATGCAGAGATTTGACTAAAGCCATCTTTGAGTACGTTCTGAATGTTGATGTAATACCATCTAGTGGTACACAGACAGACACCGCTGTTTATAATCACCGTTAGCAGTGACCGAGGCTGTAACAACTCTTCTTAGACATGTCAACTCTCAATGTTATCTTTAGATCATATCTGTTGTAATGTGTTATAAATTCAGCATCACGGGTCCATGGGACTTGTGGGTGACGTGAGGGTTCAGGTCGCTGAGGATATTATTTAATATTTTTTTGTAATTCAATTTTAAATCAGGTACTTATGTCTCGTTATATTTGATATGTGATTTGATTCCTTAAGTTAGGGAGCACTGTTGATAATTCCACTACGAGCTTAGCTTTATTCCGCTTAGATTTTAAAGAAATCTCGAAATTTTAATATTTTAAAACTATTCTTCGATTTTCATCGTTGTTAAAATTATAATTGAGTAACAAAAGTTATTAATTTACCTGTGAATTACTCGTGTAGGCCAAAATTGCAGGGACGCTAATTTTGGGCGCGTTATAATTTCGCTCAGTATTATAGTACATAAACGAAATGAATCAAAACGGCTGAATAGATAGGCTTGATGAAACATGGACCCGTTGTGACCAAAAAAAACACTAACTGCAGTGTTCAGTTGATTTGTAGTTCGCTGAGTGTATTATGAGTTCATTTAAGTACGAAAGGGACATAACTATGTAAGTTCTTAATGGAAGTTATATTTACGATATTAAAAGCAAACCATAAATAAATGTACCAACATTTATTGCAGATTAAACTAAAGATATGGAAAATTCTATGCACTTTCGTACTTTTACATTTTATTAATTTACTTTATTAACTAATTTCACTATACTATGTACTATTAATTGTAAAATAAGATGTGAAAATGAAAGAAGGCACTTTAATTTTTAGAACGAAGCGTCAAAGTAGAATAAAGGGAATGGATATATTATTGATATACAATATACATAATTACATATTCGTATATTATGATAAAATTAAATATAAAAGATTCCATTAAGCGACTACATAGGTGTTTACTTTACTAATACTAAATAGTTATTCGAACAGTATATAGTTAGTATACCACATAGATTTCGCTGGAGAAATCACGTTTTTCTATTTACTCGAAAAATATCAAATCAATTTTGTAGTTAGGAAAGACGTTGGCAAAATTTTAAATATATTACTGAGTGGGATTGCTCTTGTGGGGGGGAGGGGGGATCGTATCTACTGTAATCGGTCATTTTATCTGTAAATTCTACTTGTTTTAAGATGTATAGGTAGGGTATATCCGCAAACCTTTTAGAAATGTGTGGAATATCTAAATTTATTTTAGATATATATTTTGCTTGAGTGATACAGCCAAAGAGCGGTTAAGGTTGATACGGTTGCATGAATTCTGAAACTCTCATAAAACTCGCCTTCTTTAATTTTGTATCAAACACGATATGCGATTTAAAGCGACTCCGAGGCGTACCAATATTTACGCTTCTACAATCAAAGTAGACGCAACGCAGAGGGTTTTTACTGAATTTTTATGCTTTGTGTGTTACTACGGCTAAATATATAATGTCACACAGGCTACAAACAAATTCCGTAGATATAATTTTCCATTTTTCACTTGCCCCTCTCCGTCCAGAATGAAGCGTGTTCATATTATATCGGGTATTACAAACAAACTGACATTTAATTAGCTTTGAATATAACCTTTAAATTTATAATTATTTTATTACTTTTAAATATATATAAAATTTGTATTCTATGTTCCGATCCTGATATTAAACTATTGAGGATTGTATATCGCTTAGTACCATAATATATATTAAAAAATTAACATATTTTTGAATGTAAAATAACTTAAGTTTTCGATATGTATTTATATAAAGTAAATTAATGACGGCGTTTTGCTAAATTTTGCTGATAAGAGCTTATATTATATTGTTTCGATATTTGGATCGCAATCACTTAAGATAATGTTAAATTCTCTAGGACTAATTACTTAACCTCTTACAATACATAAAAATTAAATAAGGATTTTTAATATTAAGAGCTTTTCGAATAGTATACTTACCAAAGATGAGGTCTTATGAAGTAATCTGAATTTTTCGCGATAATTTATTATATTTAATGTCCATCCAGTATTATTAGATAAATAGGTGTAATAGTGAAAGCCATTGCCAAGCTCCTATAGTACCTTAATGTATCATAGGTTCACTGATTGGCCAGAAATATATTAAGTACAGTGTTAATGTGCTTGATAATCTAATTTTAGTCCCATTTTATGAGCTATTGACAAAAGCGTTGCTCCATGAATCATTAAAAATGATTTCGGACCGTAAAGTGTAACGTAAAATCAAACAACTGCTATTCTATCTTGCTACTGCAGTGGAGTGACAATGTTAGAAGAGTTTTGGAATTCATATAAACGTAAGACCCATGAACTAGTACCAACCCGTTTCACATTTCCTAAGGATATCATAACTGAGCCGGCTACAGACGATCGACTATATAGACGCACGCCACGTGGTTGGAGCACTTTGTCTGCATTTTAACTAATTGACGATAGCTTAAATAATTAAGCTTAATAGTAATAAAACCCCGCATGCTGCGCAAAATAACGTTAAAGTAGTTAAAGTAAGATTAACACTGCATTTGGTGTATTAGAGATACATGTCTGTTTGTCTCTGTCTTTTAGCAAACCATTCAACCCCGTACGGTCGTCTATAGTCCGCTTTAACTCAGATTATTTAATAGATTCCCTTGTAATTTTGCTCTTTTTAATGAATTGGTGTTTATGTGGTACCATGAGGTAAATTTATTATACATGATAAAATCGTGTGCCAACAAGATATGTTTATTTAGACAAACCAATTTAATAAACCTTTTGACATTAGTTTCACATCTCTTATGTCTTCATTCTAACTTCGTATAAAACTTATTCAATGTATATAAGTGATTGTCGTGTATTTCTGTTAATTAATTTGTAAAATATTACATTCTCTTCCTCTAAAATGTACCAGATAATCAGGATTCAGATAAGAAGCAACATCCAGCTAAAGTTACAAAACGCTACGTTAAATACTCTGTATTGTTGACAGATGTAACATGTTCGGTATTACACAATGACAAAAATGTATGAATATACCGCTAACGCTAATAATAAAATATATGAAAATACTATATATCTAATAATTACATCCTAATTGTATTATAAAAGTGTATATTAACGTAACGCTATTGTAATTTAGTTTGAGATACGGCTCCGTTTCTAGATGACACTATACACGGTCACTCGTAATTTTAAGTAACTGCGTTTTGCGCCAAACGTATAAATGTTTGTTTTTCATTGTTAATATAATATTGCCAATTTCCCCTAATTGAAGTAGAAACTTAGTAACGAAAATGTTATTGTTTGTCGTCTGTCAAAAAAATGTTTGCACTTTAGATGTGGCGTCCTTCGTTATTTGTAATGATTATTGTAGATGATTTATAGACGTTAGATGGACCGGGCTGAATATGAATATACATTAATTTCATGGGCTGATTTAATATAGTTAATTGCCAACACATATACTTTGTAAGAATATTTTTCAAAAATCTAAATGCTTTCACAAAAAAAAAATATAATAGAAAAATACTTTTATGGCAGTATTCTGATAACCTGTTTTATATTATTAAAATAATTACAAATTAGGAAATTAATTCGTTATTTATGACTGACTAAATCTTAAAATAATCTAAATTACCTATCTTTAGTCGGAAAAAGACATTCATAGATTTTATCTTATTAATATTATCTTAACAGTTTTTCGTTACTAAGTTTACGCTTTAATAACCTAACTGTTCCCAGTCCGTTATCAATATGAATTAGAGATTCACCATCTAGTAAGAAATATTGTTAATTATTCGTAGACCGACCACAGACATAGGATTGCATGTTACAAGTAATAAATACCCTCTTATGATCAACACTAACAAATAAATAAAATAAGAATAAACAATTATTAGTAGTTCGATTTATCGCCAAGATCAAATAGTTTATAGATATATAACTAACAATGTATAGTATCCAAATCGACCAGTATAACTTGGTCCTTTAAATGTTAACAATATGTATTGTACTTTTTTTTTGTACTGTAAAATACAGATGGTTAGTCTCTAATTTGTATAACCACGTGCTTAATATAAAAATAAATAATATCATTGTGTGAGTGCAGCTTTTCAAGTGTCACAGTTATGTTGTCAGTGCTATGCTGTGAAAATTGTATTACTTTTCTTCTGAGTTGTAAATGAGACATGTATAAATGATTCAATAAATTGAAATGGATGTTTGATTTTTATCCCTTAATTAAATTTTAGAAGCACTTGTTATTGTACTTATAAGTTAGAACTTAACTTTTAACATAGCTCTGATAACTTCCTTCAGCCGAATGTATACAAGAGGAGAGTCACGTTATTCAGCTAGCGAAAATTCGTCTGTAGAACATAAATAGGTGAAAACCTTGACAATCTTAATTACCCAACTTAGGAGAGTTCGATAACTAAATTCTACCATTGGCTTATTCTGATGGTATAATGAGAAAGAAAATATTACTTATTTTTTTTAAACTCAAATATATACATAAGTCTTAAATCCTATTGACAAAATGTATGTTGTTTTTTTTCAATCTTAATCGTGAAAATAAGATTTTATTTAACATTTGATATTATTATAGTATTGTGTAAAGCCATGTAATAGGAGAGATGTCAACATATCATCACGAGATTTTCCGATGATTAGTCTTTTGTTGATTCTCCTTGCTATATTTTGCTTTTGTTAATTCTCTTAGGCGTTTATAGAGCTCCGACGGTTTCCTTAATTTCATCCCAAAATTGTTTCAGTCTCGAAATAAAGTTGAAGTGTCCGCTGAACACGCCAACCCAAACTACAACTTCAATATCTTTGACAAAAGTTTCATGATAGAAGATTGTAAATTCGAAAAGGCCGGTTAAGGACGCGTTTACAGTTTGCCGAAAATTAGCATTTTTTCGGTACATATTGCCATAAAATCTAGATTGCCAAATAAAACCTACAATATCATCAGATATGTCGTTTCTTTATCTTTAATTCCTTGAGAAAAAAATTACAATATTATAGTTGTTAATATCAAAATATATATTTTCTGTCATTTCTTCACACATATTCTACGATTTCAGGCAGAGTTTCGGTACGTTTTTCTTGTATTAGTTACCATATATAATTTTTAGTGAGAAAAATGCATTACCGTACACCCGCCGTACCGAGGGCAGCCGATGGGTTAAGGATTTCCACGTACAGCGTCCTTATCCAGCTTACCCGGGCCCACTTATGATGGTTGAAATGACGGTTGTCGTGAACCGTACACGTCATCTGCATCTGCATTGCAGATTTGCGACGTTGCCGTTACCAGGAAGTACATGACATCAGAGGTCTCTCAAACGTCTTCCCGTCACTCACAACCCGGTCACCTGCATGTGCCGCGGGACTTTTAAATTGCCCCCTTTTTCTCGCAGTAGGGATGGACCCACCGTATGTCCGCTTTTATGGCCCGACTGGCAGGTCGGCCGGTATTCCAGCGGGAGTGAACAGTAAAGACGTAGTCCCGGGGCACGAACAAAGCACAAGCAGCTTTAGAGAAACCCGCGCTTCACACTCACCCAGGGACCCTTTCCGATCGCCATGCAGGCCTCACCTTGTTCCCAACAACTTACCTTCGTCTGAATTTTTATGGAGGTTTTCTTCCTTATAACAACATTTCTTGCGCGCCTAAGCATAACGATTTGGAATAGTGTTCAATAAGTAGTTGTATACAGTGTTTTGGAAAGTTTCTAGTTACGTGTCAGAATCCTGATTCGAGCTAGGGGGCTCTAACAGGGTATATTGAGATTGTGTGCTTTCCAGGTCTATTGTTTGATATAGGGAATGCTAGGACGTGTCTTAATGACAATGGGCTCCTGGTAATTGTCGTCCAATGGCTCACCTTGAGATATTTGAGGGTAAAGGGTAAAAAAAAAAATATTTTTCTACCTTTGTCGCATCTAAAACTTCTCTTGATAATCATTAGACATTAAGAACCTTGACTGTCATGGATGGAGCTGACGCTGTCCCAAACGTTTCAGTCGGCAAATTTACATTATTTATTTCTTTACCAGGATCATCACTCCATTATTTTTTTTTTCTATGTGATAAGAGGGCAAACGAGCGTGCGGATCACAGGTGTAAAGTGATCACCGCCGCCCACGAACTCTTGCTACGTCCGAGGACTCACAAGAGCGTTGCCGGCCTTAGAGGTGGGTATAAACGCCTTTTTTGAAGGTACCCATGTCGTATCGATCTGGAAACACCGCCGAAGGAAGTCCATTCCACATCTATCCATATAATGCGCTAGTAGTCAATGAGACTCTCACCATTCGATACATCTTGACGACGTCGTTAAACATATTGGATATAGTAACCAGCGTATTATGAAATGGCACACCTCCTACTGTAAAGTAGGTTCGATCATCAACGGATCGAAATTGGAGGCCTTGGGTTGCCTGCGAGGCCGCAGTATGGTGCCGGATCCGGACGGTATTCCGGGGCGAGTTCTGCGTTCTGGAATACCTGGGGGTCAGCTACGGAACTTTTGCTTGCGCGTTGGATAGTTCCCGATAACTTGGAAGTGATCCTAGTGACTGCGCCGCAGCTATCACCAAAGTGAGACTACAGGGAATGGATATATTTATGCCAAACTCTGTAGTGCCAATCGGTGGCAGGTCAATTGCACGTGGGGAAATACACGGGCATATATTTTTGCAAATCTTCTGAACAAAATGTTGCAAACTTTTATTCACCTTATTATATCCGAAAATTAAATTACAGTTGTCTCAAATATAAGTTTAAAAAATAATTTATCAAAGCAAAAAACTTATCGAATTCCACTGAGGGACCAAATGCGTTTACTCATTTCCTGATACGTCACTAGTATCAATTGCACAGAGAGAAAAGCATAAGCATGTCATGTAGGAAGAAGATATAGATTTAGTGATCTTATTGATAAATTTAGAAGATCCAGAGATGCAGAACTCTTCCTTGAGGAAACACCAGCAGATAAGTTGTTTGTTTGTTGAAAGTTAAATCGCAATTACCTCAATAGAACCTTAAGCGGTACAAAAGAGACAAAATGTTTTTTTGTTTTTCTGTTGCAACCTTTTTTTATATCGACTTCGAAATAATTAGTAATAATAACAATTCTTAAGTAGTTTTGAACCACAATCGATGATTAGTGTTTTATAAATACTTATTTTGCATTATTTATCACTTAATAGAGCATTTTTCTTAAAAAACTGCTCTAGTAATATTATTTTACTCAGTCGTTCAAGATGATGGCGAAATAAATGGAACTGTCGAACAGAGAATCAACGCATCGTGGATGAAGTATTGTCGTGGAGAAGGATATTTCATTGGAACAATTTGTGTGTTTGTCATCTTGTTTTCCTGACTTAAGGGAAAAATAAAAAAAAACCCTACCTTCAGCGCTTAATGAGTCGGAATGTTGTTTTGTGAAAGGATTAATAAATGAAAGGCATGCTGCTGAAATGCGAATGTTGAGACGGGTGTGTGGTGTGACGAGAATGGATAAAAAAAAAACTTTGTATATAAGACGTACTTTGTAAGTAATATTATTCAATATTACTTTAAAAATTATCGATTGACCATTACTTAAATAACAAACCAATGGCAATTTTAAAGTTTATTTAAAAAAATAATCGACTTTACTCTTAACACGTTTCGAAAGTTTTCACAATGTAATGTCCTCAGTCCCATAATCTTTAATAACAGTAATATTTACAAAACAAAACATCTAAAATCCAATTTAAATACATAAAAAGTATTGTATACCGTCAATGAGTCAATTGTGTTGGTATTTGCTAATAATGACCTATAATTAAAAGAAAAATACAACCATAATTTTCGGTACAAATAAAACATAATTTAAGTTATATGAAAAGCCAAACATTTAATTTTCTAATCTTATCACCTATTTTAGTTCGTAGTCAAAAAGTATAAAAAATGTCCACTATTTATTATTTTTTTGTACATCTTCCATAACCCTTCCATACTGATCCTCGCAATAAATCTTTATTACATACAGTAGTAATGTTAATACGCTCTAATTCCATCCTAAAACTCTGTAAGTCATTTTATATGTAATATTCCCCGCCATAAATTATTGAATAATTTTATCGTCAGAATGATATATTTAACCAATATTAAACTGCTTGTATTAACAATATAAGATATATAATATGTTAATACGTTGAAATATTATCATAAATCGTGCAGTGATTCCAAAATAATAAAATAAATGAAAGACATCCTAATTCAACGAAGAAAAAATCGCTATCATAAAATTATATTTATTTATGTTATACCTTCAAGAAAAGTGTACTGTATGATGATTAAGATCATAGGGAAGACTTGGATGTTTTGAGTTCGAAGGCGGCGGCGAGGGCGAGGTGGTCGGAGCCGTACTTGTCGTTAGGCAAGCGACCCAGCACCTCGCACTCGGACTCCGTCGGTAACCGTAGACGCTCCACCAGCTTGAGAGAGCTACAATGACTAGAGCACGGGAAATGATTAAAAACCTAAATAAACGTCTTCTTTTCATCTTCACTTCACTTTCAATACGTAAAGTGTCGTTGGTAATATTTCGTATTTAGCTATTCGTTACATCATAAGAGGACGCTGTGGCAGTCGAAGGCGTTTCAACAATAAAATTTAATTAGTCACAATAAAGTCAGAAATTGTAAATCTCACTTTATTGTTGGAATTAAAATCAAAATAAGTGACATCGGCTTTTGTTTAAATACACATACATGTCTTACTTAAAACACAGTAGCATTTATTTGTATATAACGATGATAATGAGTCCCTTGAACTTGAATTTTTATTATACCTTTACCTTAGATTTCATTTAACTGAATATCTGGATGATATCTCACTCACCTAAAGTAAATATAATCCACAGTCACCCACAAATCCTGGTAGGTGGTAGCCTCGAAGCTCTTATCACGTTTAATAGTATCGTACACTGAGGCCAGTCGTAGATGATGGCCGATTTCACCTGTGTTAAACAACTCGCTGTGCTGAGACTCTTGGAAACTGTGTTCAGTGCGGTGGGTGTATTCGGAGTTTTGTATCTGGAAAAATGTTTTGTGGTATTTACAAAATAATTAGGCGATACAGTTAATTTAAAGCAAAACGTACCTTAACCATACTGAAGTCGGTAGAGTCTCCTCTCTGTCTATTGAGATAGACGGCCAGGTGCTGACAGTTGTCAGTAACACCAATCCTTTCCCAGTCAGAGTTATCCCTCAATGCTGCTGCACTGAAATTAATGGAACAGTTTTTTTGATCATTTTTTTATAGAAATATTTTTTTATTTTTCAATATATTTTTTTCAATTAACCGAGTGTCAAACGAGCAGACGGTCCACTTGATGGCACCATCACTCATGGACGTCTGCAACATAAGTGGGGAAACGGTTGTATATGTGTTGCTGGTTTTCAAGGAAAATGTACACTCGACATGTGAAAAAACCATTTTGTAGAGCTCACAGATAAAACTTCAGGAGGAAGATCATTCTATTTTGAACGTCTATGGTCGTAATAAATCGTATCGTAATCGTAATAATCGTGTGGATAATAATGTGGATCGTATGACCCACATTGTCTATAAGTTCACGACAAATCTTTTTTAAATTTTAAAAAAATATAGAAGACACATAAGCAAACGAACGAATGGCACAATACCGAGTCTCAATTGGTAGAGCGACAGGACGGTTTCCCAGAGGTCGCGGGCTCGAATCCCTGCCCGTAACAGTTTATTTTTCATTCCATATTTTATCAACATTTAAAAAATAAGCTTCACATGGCTATACATGTTTATAGATATTTTCAAACAAATATTTTTCTTTGCGCAAAACAGCGACAGCAGACTTTTTATACAAGTAGCGGGACAACCTATTAAACTAGAAAAGTTTCAGTCCCTTACGTGACCAGGGCGGCCAGCGGAGCACCGTTTCATCGGGGCTCCTTGAACCCCACGCCAACGTCAGGTTAAGAAAAGGGTAAATCTGAATTAAACCAAACAAACTTTTGATCGAAATCCATCACAAAAGATAGTTTACAGAACTGTTGATGTTGAACTCCGACCCACAAAGGATTACCAGTAGACGAACTTTCAGATGCAATCGCTACAATATACATTGAGCTTTAATTCGTTTAAACAATTTTGATACGAAAAAACAGTTACTTCCTTTTGAAATAAAGATAATATGTTTATATACATTTTAAAAGTGTCGAAGTAATGGAATAATAAGTACCTAACATGTCCTCGGTCCAACAACTGAACGACCGCGCTATCCGGCGTCGAGTTCAGGTCTCCGGTAATGATTATTGGTAAATACCGCTCCCTAGAAAATAGTACACACACGTACATTAAATTATTAGCAATAATCTATATTTCTAAAAAAAATACGTTTGGAAAAAATTTAATTGAAAATCGTATTTATACAAAACATTTTTTCATTGTCATAGTCGAAAAATTAATTGCTACTGACATGAGAAGAGCTAAAAGTTATAGTTAAATCCTAAATTACATCTACCCTGAATAACAAACTAGCCAGTGATTTACAAATTTGATGATGACACGTTTGAGTTGTATAATATATATGTATTAGATTAATTTGATTGAAGTATATTAATTGAAAACAAATCTTATTGGATTTGATTATATATATAATTCAAGCACTAACCCTTTATTGTTGCTGGAGTACGCGAATCTATCTAGTTCAGCCAAAAGAACTTGCAGCTGCGCTAGTCTGACATCGGTTCGTTTAGGATTATACAGGAGATGAGTAGTCGCGACTACTATTGGAGTGCTCGGTGAGGATTTTGGGGCCAGTTTCACCATCAAACCGATGTTATCACGATTCAAAATAGGAATTTCCGGCTGGTAATACTCCACCTGTAATTAAAGTCTACATGGTAGTACTCATTTTATTTCTCAACCTTATTATTATCTTGATTAACAAGTTTTGAGACTTCATCATATATGAAGTCATTATATAGTACAATAGTACTGAAGTGAGCTTTGAAACTAGGCAAGAAGGTTTTGTAATTTGTATGAGTAGATATTCGAGTAAACATCGCATTTTTCAGCCAATTTTTGATGAATCTATGGCTTCGTCTTTGTGATGCAAAAGTGATATAACGAGCAAAATACGGCCTATGGTTCAACCCCGAAACCCGAAAAAAAATCCTAACTCGAGAATGGTCAAACCTATTGAAACAACTTAAATACTTTTTTGTTCTTCTTAAGTTTGGCGATTTTTTTTGTCATTTTTTTTTTTTTAATAAAACGAATTTAAAGGTAGCGTGACAAACACGTGAACTCTGCTCGCTCAGTCTCCGAGGACCAGCATTACTAACACATCTAGTTTGTATGAAAACAAGGTAAATTAATAAATACTCTTTTGTTTATTTATTATTATTTCAGTAACAATTTTTCTGGTAATTATTTAATTTAGTCTAATAATTTTTACTGAGGTAATGATGACTTAATACATTAATAGAAAACCCATCAATTGCTTAGTTGTGAATTGTAAGGTGAAAGGACAAAAGCAAATGAATAACTATTTACTGTACATTATTCCGCTTTATATTTATGATATTAATTAAAATAAATAGAACACAGCCATTTGTATAGCTTTAGTCAGCGTAAAAGAAACGTAATCGATATCCTTTACGAGTCCACCAATTTCATAATCGGTTTAACAGTTAAGGCGTAAAACCGTAACAAACAAACAACGTCACATTCACATAAATATTATTACTAAAGATTTGTATTAAAGATAATGTTAGATATATATACATTTATAAATACTTTAAAAAGCGTCTGTCTGTACTGCTAGCAAGGTAAGATTTTTATAATTTATTCCAGTCTATATACGATCCGTGGGTAATTCATTTTCGGTATCGGCTTAATTGGCTATTGATGTTGTTAATTATGAAATTTATATAGGTAATGACATTATTTGAGGATATATATATGTATAATTATGACATATATATACATATAATTGACATATATATACATATAATTGACATATATATACATATAATTATGACATATATATACATATAATTATGAAATATATACATATAATTATGACATCAGCATGCCACTACCGACGGCTGCCATTTTCGATAGCAACTATCCATCACTATGATCCAGAAAGCCACCAGTTCTCCATGCAGTGGCACAAGGACGCCGACCCTCATAAGAAATTCAAAGTCAATGCGTCGTCCGAAAAACCATGAGCAGTGTATTGGTAAACGAAAGGAATTTAATTGATTGATTACATGACAATGAAACCATAAACATCCTACGCACCCATTTTGTATAATTTAAAAAAAATCAATCAACAATGTGCCGTTGCATACACGTGTCATCGACACTGTGTGTCGAAGTAATTATCAACTTCCTAACCAACCACCCCCTTACAACCCAAAATTAATCCCTAGTCATTATTGAGGAATCCCTAGTTTTTAAAAAAAAACCTTCTTAGGAAAGCTTTTTTCACGGAGTATTGGAAAGCTAATTTCCAAATATAATACTTGTTTTTTTGTAATGGGAAGTTATATTTAAAAATTATTTTTTTTTACTTCATGTCGATACCTTGAATACATTGAACGCCCCTCATTGTTTCTGGTTTTATAAAGTGTTTGATATTTTGAGGCTACTTTTGACTAAAGTACCTAACCTATAACCATACTGAATTTCATTCAAATCAACCTATATATTTTTTTGCGTAATGCACAAAAGAACATTTCAAAACTACATCATGTACCTCTGTTGAGCGTATTTTTTGTTATATTATCTGTACAGACTTGGCCTCTTTACGATTTCATTATATGTATGTATATAAGTAATTTCATTTAGTACATAAATAAATATTTTTTAATAAATCGTTATCCTATCCCATAAGGTGTTCTATAATTTACCTTTGATTGTCCCATACAGAATCAGTTATTTTTACCTGAAAGGTTTTGCACATCCATACAGTGTAATGTAAGCATTACATAACTTAAGCAATAAAAAAATACTTCTTGAGTTTATAAAATTGGTTTGTCTTACTTTTCTAGTAATATAATCCTTTATTTGTTACCCTTTAGACGAAAAGGTAAAATTGAGGAATTCTGTTCCTTATATCAATTCTTGCAATATATAACAATTGGAAAAATATATTAGCAATAGTTAACAGAATTGTCCTAGTAGTTTATTAACTACCGTTTTTTACAATTTTATAAAAGTGTGGCAAAAATACTGGTAAAGTACATCTAATTTTTCCATACCATCATGAAGCCTTTTATCTAACGATGTAAATTACGATTTTAGTCCCACACAAGACCTTAAAATGCAACCATCATTTATGTTTAAGAGATGTAACTGATTTCATATGAAATTTGTATACATTCAAAAGTGCCTGGAATGACTTTAACGGAAATTTAACATCCGTCTGTGAACATCGTCTCACAGCTCACAAGCCGAGTTATATGGAGTCTATCGATAGATTTTGTTATCGCAGAGTCAGGATAAACCTTGAGTTGTAATCATTATAATAATAAATATACGGACATTTATCAGAACGTAATTTAACTGCAAACTAAGCAAAACTTGTATTATGAGTAATAGACAGCTGATAAACATATACAAACATTTTTTTTTTACGTAAAAATTTCGTATATTTATGTGATATATCAATATGTTCTTATTTCAAATTTATTTCTAGTGTGGGGATCGAGCATACGAGAAAACATATTGAAAATTTACATAAAAGATTATATAATAGGTCAGTAAAAAATATATGTAAAAAAACTCGCATTGTCATTGATATGCGGTCATATGACCATTGCTGAGTTGTACTTACTACGCTTTAAAATATATAGACATAATCCATATTTATAATTTTATAATTTCAGTGAAATCAACATTGCGCGTGAAACATAATGAATGATTCACAAATTATTAAGTAATATAAATTTATTAAAATATTAAAGTATAACAAAATCGCAAATGCACTCATATAATAGACACATGTAACAACATTCTAGGAACATATAAAATATTATTAAAAACGCTTTTGCACTTAAGAGAGGCTAGAATATGCCTTAAGAATGGATCGAATAATTATAATATAAAAAAATATTGGATCGCTTTTATTGTTTTACTTTAACAAACACTTAAAAAATATGGTTTATTTCGGAAGTTGAATGACATTGATATGAAAGTTACAGAACGTAGACCTTATTCTATCACCCAAAGTCAAAACGTATTCAGTAACTGTTGTAATACAAAGAAAGACAAACATATAGATGAGAGGTATTCGGCTTAGTACTAAGTAACTCGCAGTTTTGAATAGTCGAGACACAAACGATACCACATTTATAAATCTGACAAAAAAAAAACATTCGCTAAAATTGGCGCATCCACCTATAACAATTATTGATCAAAAATAAAATATAGCAGACGTATAAAGGATACCTAGTTTTAATAACTTAAAGACTTGCCCGCAATTCTCCGCAAGACACATTATGTAAGTATTCACTTATGAAAGGTCACTCTAGTTGCACGGTTCCAAAGAATAGGCGCATTTAACAGAGGGGACAAAAAACTCAAAGGATTCTTTTAACTTAATTATAAATTTACAAAAGAAGAGTTGTCTAATCACAAAAGTAACAAATAGACTTTTTAATGTTTAAGAAATTTGTTTTTGAAACTCGTACTAATGAGAATCTTAGTACGTCTTATCCTATCTACATTATTGTTAAAAAATAATAATATAATGTTTTGAGCTTTTAGTTATAAATGTTTTTACTTATATTAACTAATAATCAAATTAATTTCTGTGGTACAGAAACAAACAAACGTTTTATTTTTTTAATAGCACTAGCTTTTTTAAACACGATTCAAAAAAATTACAAACGGATATTAAGAGTAACATTCGCAGCTATTTTTGAATTATTATTTTTAAATTAAGAAGACACACAAACTCGAAATTTAAATTAAACTTCGACTCTAATTATATATACAGGGCAATAAAACACAAAATAGTATAAAAGTGGCAAAGCGATATTAAATTATAGCCTGATAACAGAAGATGCATTTTATAGAAATAAAAAAAAAGTTTTAATAGTTTTACAGCAAAGTAAATAGTATATTATTTAGATTTAGATACTCTAACTTCGCAACAACTAATTTTATTTTTACAATAATTTTAATATACTTAGCTATGTTATCGTTTTTGTTTAAAGTTTAATACTCATTTTTTATTCCATTATTTTCTATATATTATATAACTTTCCATCTGCACGTAATTATTACGCATGTTTAAACGTAATAAATCATACTTTTCAAATTCCCATTCAATTCATTCAAATTCATTCAAGGAATTCTATGATATTTAAATTACGTTGCTTACTTAGCTGAGGCTTGTAACAGTTGTAACAATTAGACAGATCATTGTTTAGAAACCCGTTTAGTATTATATTTTTCGCGTCATGCAGTATCGTATCTGATCTACAAATCAGATGGGAGCAATAACTCACTAACAGCATTTTTATAATGCGATATTAGTACGCTAGTTGACCTAGCATCGCTTAAGTTGGATAATGAAATCGCTGCTTTACACCACAACAAATTCAATAGAATTCCATCCAGTAGTTTTTGTGTAATGTAAACAAACTGTTAATTTTTTTTTCAGAGACAAAAACTACAAGTTTTGATAGTATGAAACGTTGATAGTTTTCGAGCAGTCACAAAACGAGTTCTTGGTTGTGATTGGTTGTTATTTGGCTATGATTTGTACTTAACTTATCACAACTAAGAACTGAACATGTAGCCATTACTTTTTGGACTTCCAAACTAAAAATGCGAACTAAGTGATTTTAGAGTCAGGCCAATAAGCTTTTTAATAGTTACAATATTCTATTGCATCATCAATTCGCATCGCCATAACTACGTCATACATTACATTATAGAAGTGTTATATGTGGAATATATTTAATACTTGGGATAGCTTGGATTATTTAATACGAGGACGCCGCTGTTGTAATATAATAAAAACTAAAACTAATTAGAAATATTATATATTTTATACAACTGTCACTAAACACATTATTATTTTTCTTATCAATCGCAAAATTATATCAGAGTCAGTGCACGTGACAGGTTAATGAAGAATCTTGTGTCAGAGGTCACGCTGTGATAACACACAGGCGACTAATCTTAAGCTTAAAGGTTATTTTTTTGATATACCAATTTTAAGGCATCATTCTCTTCCCTTATCTTCCCTTATCCCCTTTTTTAAGATGGTCCACACAAAAAGCCCAAGTCGACATTTATTTTAATATTTGCCTTTTTTCCTAGAGATATACTTTCTTTCAATCTTCTCAGCAGTTCAATATTATTTAGACTACAGTTTAAATAATATTGTTGTTTATATAGGCCTTGTTTATATCTATTTAAATATATATTCTACTATTCAATTCGTCATTCCGAAAAACTCAGTAAGGTAGATAGCTACCTCGTAATGTTTATTCCGCTGTTCCAGTTTTAGGTTACCTTTTAAACTCAACGCTTCTATAACATTCACTTCTTTTTTTATGTAATAGTTTCAAAACAACATACATACATACATATAAGAAAATTGTTAATCACCATCGTCTAGTGTAGTACTACGTTACAAATACTTGCCTCATACGCGTATGCTATGATTCGATTTGATTTCGATCCCAGAAAAAAATAAATATTATACTTATATTTCTATAGTATGTCGTAAGAAAACTAACAGATCTTGGACATAAAATATAATATATTATATATTTTATAAGATAATATTCTTTTTGTTTTGTTAAATAATTCATAAGATATAACGTATGACGATGTAAAATTCGTAAAAGTAACATTACTTTTACTTTTGTGTATACCATGTTACCGTAATGACGTACTTCACTTAATTAAGAGAAAACGTTCAATTATTGATATCAAAAGTCATAACTCAGTATGAAATACTTTCGAGAATTATTGGTTTATCAAATTAACTGTTTATCGAATTTTTATAAATTAAATATTATATTTACATAATACAGCTAATAGATTCCTTAATAAATAAAAAAGATGTTGCGTTTAAGATTACAAGATTGGTGCTAATAAAAGTATCACAATGTTTGACACTTTTTTGGCATAAAAGTGATTTATTGGTATATACATGTTTTTTTGTTACAGACGTGTTTGTGTTTATTGGCGCACACTGACACAAGGGACGTCAGAACTTATTATATTTATTTGTAGTAAGAACATATATTTTTTATATATCTTGGTTAAGACAAACCAGGAATGTATATGTACCTCACGTAATTATAATAATAAAGATACCATTCGTTAAAGACTTGTACGGGTATATAATAATAGCATACTTACACTGATATGATCTTGTAACTCAAAGAGGGCATGCTTGTAGTAAATAGCACAGCCATCTTGTCGTTGGCCGGTCTTTTGTTTAAAAATACCCACATAGCCCATATCTTCGAATTTTTCATAAAAACTTTTCAAGTGCGATACTTGTACTTCTTGAAGACAAAATATCTGCAATGTTAATTATAAACATACAATTAAAATTACGAAAGCATTCAGAGACACGATGACTGACTTAACAGCGCAAATGCACTGTTTGATCGAAAGAGGCGCGTTCTACTCTGTTTATGTTTATGATTTTTTCACCGGATATAAAATGTTATAAGCATATAGACATCTTTAACTACATATTAATCTAAAAATCTATATTTACATCTGGAGAAAGGCTCAATATCTCGTCATAAATCTTAGAGGCTCGCACTTTCCACTTGAGATTGCCAGGAGTGCAGTCTGTGTAGAGGTAGGGGTGGCATTCTAATAGATACTGTGCTAGAACATTATAAGACATCACACGAAACCGAAAATTACCTGAAAAGATAAGGCATTTTAAAAAATTATAATAATCTCGAAATAGTTCAAGTGTCAGACTATTATTAAGAGGAGAAAAACATGCATTCTAAATTGTAAAATAATAAATTGCTTTATAACATTTATACATAATAACAATACCATTATGCCCCCTCTTCTTTCCCACTGGCTCCCATATCCGGAAGTCAGCAGGTATTTTATGTGACCGCTTGTTATATTCTTTTGGTTGTTTCCTCCATTGGCTTGATGTGCATTCTTCTGAGGAACTGATTAAGGTGATGTGAATTTAATTAATTTGTATAATAAATTACATTCTATCTAATACAATGTTATATAAATATGAATGTATGTAACAAGAATGATATCAGGAAAAGCTTTAATAAGTAAATAGCACTTAATCTTATCTTAACGCATTTTAGAAATATATTATGAAATGATAATCAAATATTTATCAAAACAAACTTTAACAGTTTATTATAAACTGACACATAAACATCATTGTTGCATAAAATATACAATGTTGCATCTAGACTAAGGCAATAATGTAATGTCATTAGGACTATTGATATCTAATACTTATTCAACATTTAATAATTTAAATAATAACAATAAGGAACTTGTTGAGTTGAATTTTTTATTGATGTGATATAATATAATACAAGTACACAGACAATTAAACACTTTTTCACTATTTAAAATATAAATGATGTTTGAAAATATTTCTTGGCATGTATATCCATATTAAGCTTATTTAAATTTTAAATAAATATACAATGGAACATAAACATAATACGGCAGGGATTCGAACCCACAACTTCTACGAAACCATCCCATCGCTCCATCTGATGACCTACCCTATTGCTGCCTGTCTCTTTGAATTTCTATATATATTTGTCTTTTTCTGAATAGTGCAACATCTATTAAGCTTTTTCAAAATCGTAACTGATGTTTCTAACTTTGCAGCATATTTTTACAATGAAAAGATGCAACAACCAACAATAATTATGTTAATAATATATTATAGAATAATTAATTCACAGAAGTCAGTAGCAATATGGTAGTTCATCTGGTGGAGCAACAGGACATTTTTACAGAGGTATAAGGGTTCAAATACAATTCAAACCCATTCAATAAACCAATATGGGCAGATATTAGTTTATTTTTCATTTGACATTTATTTAAAATATATAAATAATACCTTTTGGAGACTTTTGCAAAACTTACATTTCATAATTAACATGTTGGAAAGTCTGATATGAATCACTCATTGGTTTGGGTCTCTTTCTTGCATGGGAGTTGATATGTGACTTCTTGAAATCAAGTAGTTGTTGTGGCCACACACCCAAGTGAAGTTGGGAATCTAATATTGCTTGCTGGTTGTTCCATGCACCACATATCTTGCCTCTACTAAAGTGAGTGTAGTTTTTCACAAAAAATGTGCATTGAATTACGTCCTCACATGTGAGTCTTGTGTATCTGTAAAAACTGTGAGTCAATTTCAGCATAGCTTCGGCAGCATACATTTAAAACATTCTAATCAAAATATTGCTGTATCAGCTACAGCCACATGACTAGACATGGAATTTGCTCTGTGATTCTGAAGTATTTGAGCTGTAAAGAAAAAAACAAAATATTAGTAAACATAATACTGTATCAGATGATATACTTTTTCTAAGACACAATCAAAAATATATATTGAAATACAAACATTCACTAAATACAAACTCATACCACAGAAATAAACAAAGAATGATCCAGCTATCAGAGGAATGACATATTTTTATTCATCTGGTTATTTTTTATTTATTTTTTTGAAATCATATATTTACTTATGCAGTTTATGTTATGCTTTAGATTTAACCATAAAACAATATTTAACCAGGTGAATAGAAATACAATGCTATTCAAAATAAGTAATTTAGTTGCCCAACAAATAGATTCAGGCATGATATGATAGAATTTGTACATTACATCTAACATGTAACTTGGAATTCCCATTTGTACACAAAGCTGATAACAATAACATTTTTTATTTGCTGTGAAAAAACGCTTTATATACTATTATATGTATCAATGTAAATTATATTATTTAATACTTAAATGTAATATAAGAAACAAATATTATATAACTTTATCTATCTCTCACAAAGAAATAAATTTGGAAGCAAAAAACTATGTCAATATCCTTTTTCCTTTATAACACAATAAACTGTAATAAGTCAACTAAAACGTAAACAAAATAAACTTACATGCATGTAAATAAAGCCATAGCGTATTTTTTACACAAAGAGCAAAAACCATGACGAGCACCTAAATTCTACAAATATATTTTTATTGACCCACCGACCTCTCCTATCGCATCATTCGGTAATGGCATTTGAACACTGTCAGTTGTCACTGTCAACATTATACATACTGTACGGTTTTTTATGGAGGTAGCAAAAAGACCTACCAACTTCGATCTATTTAAAGTATTCAGATAACGCTATGGTTCCATTGCAGCGACACAAGTTGCGAAACAAATATATAAAAAAGACATATTAGGAATTCACAGTGCAACTAAGTTAATTTATAAAAAAAAAGATTTATATAATTATTTTAATGCAATCTAAAAGCTGACAATTTATGTAAATAACTCATTATAGTCTGAAAGAAGATATCTTTTTACAGTTTTTATTTTTTTTCTATTTATAATTATAACTTGATATTTTTGAACAGATCTGAATACATTGTTTGTTTTATAAATGTTATTAGATGAATAAAAGATATTAATTTAGATCCAAGATATTTTTTTTCAATTCACTTGTTCACTTTATTGAAATGAAATAAACAGAGTATCTTTTTGGCTGCACCCTTATTATTTTATTTCAAAGCATCCTATAAGTTTTTTAATAATATTAGTAGTAGTGGTAGTAATATTGGTTTCGAAGTTGAGTAAATAATTGATTTCAAATATATTATGACTCCAATTATGATGTATGATCCAATACTTTTAAAAAATATTATTTTAAAATTCATACTTTTTATACAAATTACCGATCATTTGGCTATCACATACCTATCTTTAATTCCATAGACAGTTGTATACGTAAAATATGACAATGTGTCAACAGCCAAATGTCAACTTTTTATCAAATATATAAATTGTAAGTCGGCAATTGGTGTTTAGATTTTGCAATTTACATTTAAAACATCTTTTTTGTGTTTTTATTTACTGGGAATAAAATAATGAAATAAAATAAAAATGTGCAAGTGCCCACAATTACACCTTAAGTCAGTATAATAGGAATAATTCATTAAATAAATTCTGTAGCGAAGTATTATCACCATAACTATTTGTTATTATTGTGAATCATATTTCTTACTTAGTATTTTTTATTATAGTAATGAATAAAATGGTTCTATAAACAATTAGTTTACTTTTTGAGTCATTAAATAATCAATAAATTCTTTTATTATAAAATATGTTTAGTGTATAGTAATCTATATTCTATTTTTAAATTATTCCTTTCTGGAGAGAAATACAATGTTGCAATAGTATAGATATATAAAAATGTATAAACAATTCAATATCAGAAACTCCTTCTCTTTTTAATAATATTTTATATTTAAAAAATAAGATGAAAACTTAAAAAAAAGAGAAAAATGTTTAATATTGAGTCATATGTCACGCCGATATTATTGAGCTATGTAGACAAATATGTAAGGGACTTCAAACCGGCTGATGCCCAAGTAAGTACAATTAATGTTTTATTCTAAATATTTTCTTGTTTAAGCTTTACACTCTGCAACAATTTTTTTAATTCTTTAACAAAATTTCATGAGAGTTTAGTATACATTGCTAAAACCTTATTTACACAGTTGTGTTTTCTTTACATTACCAATTTTTTTACTGATTATTTTTATTGTGTAAGTATTTTTCTGCACTGGTTATCTGTTTATTAACATTGTCATATAAACATTATGATATAACAGTTCAAATAGAAATTTAAATTGTGAGACTAAAGAAATATAAGCTTCAAAACAAAAATTGAGTTTGCCAAGTTATACATATACTGTTTGCCCTCCTATGTTATAATAATTTCAGTAACAAAACTTAAAACAACAAATGTGTTAGGTGTCACTATGGGCGGGAGGTGTCACTTTGCACAATCTGGTGATCAAGGCAGATGTTCTGCAGAAAGAAGTGGCCCTCCCATTCACCTTGGTGTCTGGACGAATCCATGAACTTCTCATACAAGTTCCTTGGACTAAGATCATGTCCGAACCTATTGTTGTTACAATCAATACTATTGGTGAGTAATATTCTTAACAATACTTTAAAATAACCTTATAGAACATGTTTATGCACTCAAAATTAGAGAATATATTTTATGTAAAATTCGTCACCTTGAAGTAAAACAAAATAAAGTTTTTTAAAAGCTCTTTCAATCTTAAAGAATACTTAAAGTATTTTTGTTAGCCAAACATGCAAATTTACATGAAATGGCACATATCTCTATGTTACTGTTTTTTTTAAAGTAAGATGTCATGAACAAGTTCCATTTAAAGTTTATTGCTCTTACACTGATATTTGCCAGTAAGACAGCAAAATGTATAGTAGAAAAAATGTGTTTAATGAATAATATTTGTAAGTGTAAATAGTTTTGATAAAGATTGATAAGCATACAAATTTTTGGTCTAGCTTTTACACCAAAATAATATTTTTTTGTTTTATCATAAAGGTGTAAATTATTTCATGTATGTCGTAATTCAGATTGCAACAATTTTTGTAGTATGAAACCATGATCTAAAAAAAAACAGAAAACTAAGAACTATTGTTAAGTATAATATTGATAATTGGCACTCAATCAAATAGATTAGGAAGTGTATTATATTATTTATTGTAATACTTATATCATCTTCTGCAGAATGCATATTAAGTATGAATCCACCACCTGACGAAACTCCACCTCAAGAACAGCCCAGGTGGGTCAAAATAAACTGTCATATTAATGTATAAATAAACCTTAGGATTAATTATTTACACATTAATATGCACATAAAAAATAGAATAATGTAAAAATTAAAGCAATTAAACTGAGTCTTAAATTTATTATCATACTGATAAATCACATCAAAATGATAAAATAGTAATAAAACCATAATCAACTTTAAAGTAACATTTTCATACCGTCCATTCAGTGGAAAATTGATATTATTATGAAATGAAATGTTTAAAGTTTATTTTCGACATAAGTACATGAATAAAAAATAGTGCTTTCTTTCTGTGTACTTTTACAAGACCAGCTATAACCATTGCATCAGCAATTTTAACGTTGACTTCGTTTTGATACATTCTTATCTGAGAAAATTTGCATGCGACATCATCTAGACTATCGGAGAGGAAGAAGTCAAAAACACCTTACGATACGATACGATATGCTTTATTGTACCACAAACAAATGGAATATATAAAAAACAATAACACATAAAAGATGAATTAGTACAAAAGGCGGCCTTATTGCTAAAGAGCAATCTCTTCCAGGCAACCTTTGGGTAGAGGACACGAAATTTTATATTCTTTATATTCATCAAGACCCTTTTCATGAGCAATTAGAATGTCGATTGTATGTAATATAAATATACAACTTTCTTTCTCAAAAGTAATATGTTCAATAATTCAGAACTCAAGTAGTGGAAGCCCCGCCGGGTTACATGCAGGCGCTCGTGCGCAGGATCGTCAGCAACATAGCAGTGCGGGTGCACTCGCTGATAGTGAAGTACGTTCACGATGACGTCGTACTGTCTCTAAACGTAAAGCGCTTGGCTGTTGATAGTGTTGGCACTGACTGGGAACCGCTGTTTGCTGGTACGTAAATTACGTTGTAATCGAAGATATTTTATACGAAATAAATCAACAGCAATATTATTTGCTTCTTTCTTTCAAATAATATTTTAGATATTGACCAAAATCAGCCAGCTATAAGAAGATTAGTTCGACTTGATGATCTTACATTATGTCTTGACAAAAGTGACTCGGATGGCAAAATAAGATTCTACCAGGAACCCCTTCTATACCGCTGCCAACTCGACCTTAGGTAAGTCATCTAAATTATTAAATGTTAATCACATTTAATTTAATTTTGTAAAACTTTAAATAAACAAAAACTGTTAAGGTTTTTTTGCAAAATATTTACATCAACTTAAATTTTTTCAATCTTTAAAGCTATCTACTAGGTAGGTACTTCCATTAGTTTTAGCGTAGCGGCTTCGCCCTATTAAAAGATAGTATAAAATGGCATGTTCCTTATTTAAAAATTCACGAACTTCTATCCAAATATTCAATTTTCGACTTAACCCCATTAGAGACAAGGAAATTAAAAAATCCTCGTCTGTGTTATCGGTAAGTAAGTAAATAAAATATAGTAATATAAATGATGTCGAAAAAACCGTTTCCTCAGACATTACAGTGCTTGAAGCTGCAGGTCACCTGTTAAAGGTGCTTCGCAGATTTCATTGACGTTAATTAGGTTTTTGCGATAAGTTCTTCATGTAACACTTCCTAACGAGATTTTCGGTGCCAATTATACTAATACTTTTTACGTCCAGAGTGCTGACCCGGCTGGTGTCAGCGAATACCCGAAGGGCTCGCAGCCTCTCCATCCAACTGCGGTCGAGTCGTCTCGCCTGGGGCGTGACCAGCGAGCAGATGGTGCTGCTACTTCGGCTGCTCCGAGAACGGACCTTTGAGAAAATTCCTCCCCCAGTTGTCAAGACGGCTAGTGTCAACATGGTCGCCCCCCTGCGTGCGTAACTCTTACTATTTTGCTTACAACAGTCGACACTGAATACGCTATATAATTGCATTTCAGATTCGAACGATAAAATAGATTCTGAAAAAGAGTATCAAAAGAAAGACCACTCTCGAGCAGTGGGCACACTATATCATCATATAAAAATGTTCATTAATAATAATTTTAGTGTTCATTTTAATTTCAAAAGTTCTATATAAATAATCAATCAGTTTTACTCATTTCACTCTAATCCTAATATGTAAGGAGTCGATTAGATGAAGGCTAAGTGACTCTCTGTTCAAACATCGATAATTTTTTACTGATTTTCTTCCTTTTTATAAATAAATAAACATTAAAACATTTGGCTCCTATTTGGCATCCCGATACCATAGTCCTTAATTAACATGACACCAATTGTGGAAAATATATTCTATATTTATATACGATATTACATTACAGTATAATATACATAAAAAATAGTAATGCCGCTTTTACTAATGTTTAAATAATATTTATTGATAAAATAAAACATATACGGTTACATCAGTTTCACATTTCAATTAAATTATTTAAAATCAAAAAAATACATATTTGTAAATAATTCTAGTATACCTAAAAATACTAACAATGATGGTATAATCCGTAGATCCGACGTCGTCCAACACGGCGGAGCCTGCGCGTACTGGCAGCTGGTCGGAGTGGGCGTGGTCGTGGCTGCCCACGTGGATGGACCGCGAGGGCGTAGAGGAGACACCCGCACCCGCCGCGCCCGTGCCCGTTGCCTTCACTGCGCATCTGAATCTGGTGTCGCTGGTTTTCAAGGTACTGTGGTCGAATTAATCAACCAGAATTTTTTTTAACCACCTTCTATAAATGTAGCATTGAAGATAGAGACTCATCTGATTTTCATTGATTAGTTATTTTTCTTAATATTTATAAGTCTTCACGTCTCATTCTAACTAATTTGATCTTATGGGTATTATTTTAGTTTTTTATAATTTACTGCAATCTTTTTATAAGTGAAACGTATTAAATATCATGTTAATAATTAAAATATTGAACTATGAATAAACGACTGAGGTATAGAAAGATATTTATTTCTAGATAATGGAAACGGAGGGAAATAACCGCAAGCGCGCCCGCGGCGTCCTCGAGCTGACGTGTACGGACGCTGTCATCAAGAGCGCGCTGTGCTCGCCCACACTCATACGAGTGAGGGTGGGGGCGCGCACTGTCAGCGTGCAGTCGCATGGGAAGTGCGTTTGTGGACATATTGATATCAACGCGGTAAGACTTAGTCTTCACGAATTTATTTTATAAGCACTGATTTTTCAATATCCAGATCAGACTTAGCCAGGGAATATTTTTGATGTTTGGAAATGTTTTTTCTGTCGTATAGAAAAAAAAAGATATTTATCTAAAATAACACTCTACATATTTATCTAAAATAACATTCTACATATCTCTCTCTAGTGTGAACACCAAAAGTGAGTGCTGGAAGCAATCTACTTTAATTCAAGAGAAACTTTTATTCTACTTCTAATCCGAGATATTCTTCAATTACCAATTTTTCTGCTGAATTATCACAAGATGTTTATGAACATATTTAGACAGAAAACATTTTTCAGAGCAACGAAGAACCAACAATCTATCTGAACAAAGTAGTGAGTGAACATGACATACCTTGGAGCTGGGAAGAGGTAGAACTAAATGATCAAGTGGTGGAAACCGCAGTGGCTGCTGATGAGGAACTCGGTGAAGGCACAGAAACTATTGTAAGAAAGACACCTTCATAATAAAATAATCATACATGTTAAATAAAATGTTATATTTTAAATTCCTTTAAAACAAGTATATTAAAATAATTATATATTTTTCTATAGGAAACCGAGATTTCGGAAAAACCTAGTGTAGAACCGCGGCCAGCAGTTCAGCTGCAGGATGAAGGAGACCAGTTCTGGCAAAAAATGGCACCCGTTATTTACTTCGAATATAATCACGATCGGACTCCGCTGAAGGACTACGTTAATCCGTATGATAGTCCTCCACGGGACTTTGAATATAGGTAAAGTATTTATGTACAAACTAAAGTCACAAAGTTACCACAAGTCACCAAAACTAAGTAAAAAATTCAATCGTTATATGTAGCACCAACGTCACATCACTATCTCACTTCCATCTCAGTCCATCACTACCCTTTACTGAAGCATTTAAAAAGTATATCTGAATTTCAGTGACTGGATCGAGGACAGTAACGTGAAAATATCAATCCGGCCAATTCTAATAACTGTAACTACGGGACTTTTACATCGCTTGGCCATTCTCAAAACTGTGCTGCAAGAAGTACCGCCGCCTGCTGATATTGGTAAGGTTCATACAAATTACATTAAAATGAGCATTCAAACTTTTATAAATAATTATAATTTATCATAAGTTTTAACAATATATCTTTTCTTAAAGAAAGAACAATCAAAATTTAATTCATTCATTCATTTAATTTAACGCAGCCCTTTTTAATTCCACTGGTTACTGGAATTTGTTTAAACACACAAATCCACAAAGCACATTTAAAGAGGGCGGTGGTGCTCTAAACTCTTCTCTTGAACTTGTTTTTCAACAAAGAAGGCATCTACAGTACCTCTGCCAAGGCGGAAACCATATTATGTTTCTGGGAGTATGGTTTCTGATGAGAAAAACGGCCGTTGATTATAACAGCTAAAATGTTTCCCACTGCTGTGCTACTACAATACTTTTACATAGATGCCTCTGTACGAACTGCAATCAACTATTTTGCTGTTGCCGTTGCAGAATTTACAAATGGAGGCATCTCTCCAATCTTGCGGAATGATTCACTACCTATTTGATTATATATTTAGATTATCATTGTGTTCAGTGAGCTTTCGAGTTTTATTTATATTATATTGTCGACACGTTCTGTTCCTCGTTCCCGGGCCAAGGACAGGACGCACGTTCTCAAATCTAACCGACTGGTTGGTAACATAATGTTTATTTTCGTTGCCTTCCTTACTTTGACTATTTATCCTTGACTTCAGTCACTTTTCAAAATATCAAAATTCAAAATGTCTTTATTTTACGGAGGCGTTTACACGCATTTTTGATTCGTCAATTATAACAATGTAAAAATGTCAGTATAGTCGGTCCGTGAGTAAACTACCACCAGCTCGGATTGCTGCTCTGTTGAAAAGAGCTGGCCAGAAACTCTACTTCTTCTCATTCTGAATTTACTTCGAGATTATGATGAGCTTAACTCCGCCCAGAGAAAACTTAAGAGATATGAGCACATCTGTGGTTATCGACGGGTTTCCTGATTTCCCTTTCGGAGTCATCATCAGTCTTGGTTTTTTCGCTCCAGTTTTCCAAGAACATGTTAAGCACATGAACGTAGATTCTCGGCATATGAACGCCAAAGATCGCTTTTATAATTAGATTTTATATGGATTGTCTTGACTTCTTTTTTCACAACGTTAAGCATGTTTGCTTTATATAAGAAATAGACAATGCTTAGACCACTTTTTATAGTCACAAATGTCACTTAGAATTTAGGTGATACGTACGGGAATGGTTTATATATATATAATACCATTTATGATACAAATAATTTACCAAAACCTCTTTATTATTCAGAAACTTCAATGAGAACGTTAACAGTAGAAGAATGCGAAGCGCTCTCAGAGAATCTACCGCAAAGACACACGGCTATCGACATAACAGGTCTACGAGTTCGTGTATTGCCTTGGGATCACTCACTGGTGGAGAAACCGGTGCAACCGCCGCTGATGCTAGACTTACAGCTGCCCAAAGCCACTGTTCTGATTACTGGGCCCTTGTATCCTCATAGGTAGGTTTTTAATTGGAAAAATATTTAATGAATCCTTAATTTTCATTAAAGACGTGTTTACAATTATGCTTGAATTTATCAAGTTTATTGAACCTAGTACTACAAAATCGGGTTGATTGTTTCCATATCTTCATTTCGTTGAGAAAAATAAAATATAATGTTTAATATAGAAAAAACGACTTCCGTCACTTTTGTCACATATATATTGTACGATATCAGATGGAGTTTTGATACATACTAAAATTCTGTGAATAAAATATCAATACCTTGCACAATATCTAAAAAAAATATAAAAGAGTGGAATTATTCTATTTGGAATACTATTATTTATGCTGTGATAATATGAGAATTTAATAACCAATTAATATAATTTTTTGATAACTTTCATTCTATTATTTTTCATATTTGTAGTTGACACATGAATCCTGTATTTCAATACGGTACTTCAATACGGTTTATTATACCTGATTTTTGCTCCAAATATTTGTATACGTCAGTCAAGTTCAAACGTTGTAAAACCATTGTCCCTCCCATCCATGCATCAGTGTACCTTCAGGTCACTCCATCCAATCCGACGGTAAGATACATCACAACTAACAAAACAAGCCTAAACTCGGCGTACCCAGTCCTATTCGTCTAGGAGATCCAGTAGCATCCATCCTTCAATGTACGTTCATCTCATCCTTCAAGTTCGATGGTAATGTGTTATCAAAATAAGCATAAACTTAACTGACCTTCTTCGTCTAAGCGATCAAGTGACAGCCTGCGATGTTTACTCGTACACCTTCAGGTTCAATCAATCAAATCATCTAACATCTAACATCTAACAGCCTGTCTTGTAATCGCGTCCTGAATTAACTATCAAATTGTTAATATTACACAGCTCAGTTTTCAGCGCCACGTGGACGAACACCAACATTGACATCCTGCTCGTCTTTATGAATTATACATTCTATATCTATTGCAAACTTTTAATATTTTGTTTATATGGACAAAATTACGATTTGGAAATAATTAACGCGTTTTATACAGGGTGTGTTCCGCGGCTTGTCAGCTGCCTCAAGACACGGGCCCGCTGTGGCAGGGTGCCAACCTGCACGTGTCGGCGACGGTGACTGCGGTGCAGCTGGGCGTGTGCACGCATGACACTCCGCGACCTTGCGCACGCGCCGATCTGCGCTTTGTCACGCACACTCTGCTCAATAGCGCATACTTCGGAAAAGACAGTGTGCTGTTCAGCTATAATCTTAAAATACGTATGTTGTAGTCTTTTTTTTATTAGTAGTAATATTACAAACTTGGATAGATGTGTTTCAATATCTCTACACTGATCCTTGTTAGAATGTGATCCTATGTCGTTCAAGGCTACCCGTACTAAACGTACTAAACGTACTAAACGCAGTCAATTTGAATTACCAAGAAAGAGATGGCCGTTTATGATTTTGTATAACTCGGCTACATGAAGGACGTTACCATTGTTAAGAATACCCACTAGAACTAACGGTTGCCTTCATGGCCTTAGTGGGATGTCACGGAAATGCTCGACCATGACTTCTCGGTGCAATCACTATCCTCATAAGGGTGACTGGGAAACTTAGAACTAAGCCTTATGCCTATTTTAGCAAAAATTCCCTCCCACCACAAGCTCTAACCATTTATTATTCTTACTTTTATATCCTTAACGCATGGTTAGAATTTAAAAATAAATGAAGTCTTTGAGTTTGCAGTAACGTTTGGTATACCGTCCAATAGCTATTTATTCACCAAGCTATCAAGTCAGTTGTCGTAATTCAGTAACTCAGTCAGTTGTCGTCTATCACGTCAGTAATATTATCAAAAGAAAGTAATGAAAAAGATGAAAAGTTTTCTTTTTTTCCAGGTGAGGCGAATTTATGCGGTTCTTCAGCTCGTCTTCAAGCAGCTTATCAAGTATTAAATTCCATCATGAACGGAAGATTCTCCACACAATTGCGACACACCACACTTGCGAAGGATGCGCTCGGAGACGAAGGCAAGTTAAAAATAAATAGTACTAACTGAATAATATTCTGGAAAGTACAACAAAGTCAGGTTTTTTTAATACAATTTGTATACAGTTATCCAATATTCAAAATCATAAGTTTTAAAATAATTTTTCACAAATTTAAAGACCTATTTTCGAAATGCTATACAACAATAAAATAATAATATATAAATCCTTCTTAATCATAATAAATCCTTTCTTGAACATGTTATCCACCCGTAGAAAGCGTAGCAATAGACATGACCCTAGAAGAGCTGTCCGTCCGTGGCTACCTAACAAGTAACATAAACACACACATCGTGAGCATGCACTGTGCCCGAACGACCGCATTCCATTCACCCAGTGAGTACATAGTGTCTGTCTAGATCAAAATTATCATTCTAATAGATTATATTAATACACTAACTTTTTTCTCTAAAACAATTAAAAAAATGTTTGATAATTTTTTTATTTTTTTTTTGAGACCAGAAGTATTTGTTATTTTAATGGAAATAATATTTTTCTATACAGCTGGAGGAATTGTAAGACAGGCTTGGTTGTTTTCCGCACCTGAGGCACCGACGACATCGTAAGTATTTTATTGCAAAAGAATTCCTAAATCATAAAAAAATATAATGTTAATTATAACATAAATATATTAATATTTTCATTTGCAGTCCCTACCTCCGTGTGGCGGTACAGTGGTGCAATGAACCCGCTTCGGATTCGTTAGAGTACGCGGGGTTGTGGGTAGAGCCCACGGCTGTGAGCTTTGACCCACTCCTGGTCGCCTGGTTAAGCTACCGACCACGGATGAAGAGTACTAGAGGTGTTGCTTCTTATAAAGCATAATCAAAGGCCTATATAATCTGTAATTTGTTCCAACCTTTAAATATACGGAAGCTTCTAGATCAATAACTGAATTTCTGAACATTGGCTTATCAACCAGTTTCGGTGATTTTCTCTTTTTCAATAGTGGTTTACGAACCTCTGTAATATGTTTACATAAAACAAATATTTTAGATCTGTTTTTTTAGATTATTATAAAATGTAATGTATAAATAATCGCTATACATAAATACACCTTTAAATTAAATCTACTTACAGAATCAATACCACAAGCCCCCAGTATAAGAATGATACCCTCGTCCCAGTATTTACGCAGACGAGTCACGCCGCCAGTAAGTCAACAGGATATTAGTAAGGTATAAATGTCAAAACGGCAAATGCTAATTTTATTTATTGTAGAATTAGTAATATTCGTAAAGTTCTTGAAACGTCCAAAGTTAATTAATATTCACTGAACAAAACCCGCCTTATTAAAAATTAAAAACACACCATCATTATTTTACGCTTGATAGATATTAAACAATAGAAAAAATATTGATTATCTTTTGTTGATAAATTAATTGAAATAAATATCATTCACTAAATTATTTACGTTACTCAAGACAGTTTCATATGTCATAATATTGACATATTAATTCCACAGTTCGATGAAGTGCTAGAATAATAATATACTTTAGTGTTTTGTATTAAAGTTTAAATTGTCGCAGTCGTCGAGTGGACGCGGTGGCAGTCGGTCGGGGTCGGGCGCAGAGCTGGTGCACATCAGACCACGCAGCCAGGAGTCCAGCAGCGAGAGGAGTGAAAGGAAGGACATTAAGCAACCTCCGAAAGTGGTAATCTTTTAAAATATACTTATCTCCCCGATAACAAGAATAAAAACCTAGATTTATTTTATTATGAATAAACATAATTATTGTGAATAACCTCTAGAATAAGAACAATATTTACACAAAGATTGCATCAACTCTTCACAGGCTAAGCCCGTCTATCAGTGGAGTGACGAAAATCTTCTGAAGCTACACGAGCGTCTGAACCGCTTGCTGCTCACGGCGGAAGTGGGACTGACGCTAGTGTACGTGACGTCTGTCTCTGTGTCCGCGGTGGACTGTGCCACTGTGAGGGACGCCATGGAGAGACACGCTGAGGCCGCACAACGAGTGCTTGTTGTTAGGTAAGAAAGATACATTCTAGAATAGCAAAGCGTTATTGGTTTAAAGGAGCCCTTAATCTAGATTAATATAATCTTATGTCGTAATAATTTATAACATGAAAACTTTTTAATGAAAAATTTAGTTTACACATTTATAACAGTTCTTTATCTAACTAACTATCGATTATCCTATATTTTAGTCTTGGACGTCTGTCGATGCATTCGAACTCGCAATCTAAACATCTTTGGCAGGAAGTTAGACACGATCGTCCAACTCTTCGCAGACCGAAAGCTGAGCAGAACGGTACGTCACACAACTGGTGTACTTAGTGTATACATTTTATTCTCAACAATAACAACAAAAAATATCCAAACAGTAATCGAAGATTCGTTCCCGTGGAAGATGCGTCTGGCGGATGTGTCGTGTTACACTCTGAAAGTGACAGCTGGCACCGATCGCCTCGGACGAGACAAGTCCGCTTCGGGTCTTAGATCGCAGCTAAAGTCCAGCGGAGTACCTGTACCAAGGACCGTGCTGGAGTTGGTCACCACTACCATTACCCTCTCTGTGGTTACCAAGACCTTGCAAATAAAGAGTCACACCAAGTTGGAGATGAAGCATAAACATACAGAAGCCAAAGAGGATGTAAGTTTGATAACTTTACATTGCTATGTTCAATATTTATTTACCCATGTATTTATACCTATAATACCTAATTCATTTAAATTTTTCAGCGAACTAAATTCTTCACAACGGGCGTCGATTTCAAGCCGTCTTCACTAAAAGAGTTTATTCGAGGTCCCGTTAGGTATGGATTGTTTTATTTTATAATCACATAAATATTGCATATATTGCAAACTTATTTTTCTTTTTATTTTTCAGACGTAAAAAAAGTTCAGAGGTAAGTTCTATTTTTCAAAAACAAATTATTTTGAATAAAAATATATATTTTTCTGTATCAAAACTATAATCCTTCAGCCTGAAGAGACTGTCGCTTCTCCAGAGCCAGTTCCTCCTCCGACTACAATCAAAAGCGGTCCGGTTATATCCCTGGGGATTAACCTCCACGCGGACACCCCGCCTATACTTGTGAGGCTCGATCAAGACCAGGTTAGACCCTGATGCACTAACGATATAAACCAAGCTGGATTATCCTCTTACAAATGTCAATTTATTGAATGATATAAAAAATCTGTTTTAGACAACATTGTACGTTAAATATTGTAATAGGTTCAAGCAGTCTCCGTGGCCGTTCACTGCTTCACACACATCGTGTCGCTGTTGACACGTCAGCCTCTCTACCCCAGGACTGGCTTCACATCTTTTGGCAGTTCACACAAATCGTTGATAAGGTACGACTTTTTGGTGCAAATTAGTCTTACAATCATTTCCTTATGTATTTTTAAAAATAAAGAATAAAGAGTTATAATAAATATATCTGTTATTTTTTTCAGATCTGTGTCAGACATGGACCCCAGACTGAGTGTGTCGGAGGAGACAAGCGACAACCACTCCGAACAACTAATCAGTATCTTCGAATCACGCCAGGCCCAATCAATAGGTAATATCCATTTTGTCTTAAACTTTTTCAAGAACATCATAATAAAAACAATTATCTTTAAAATTTACTCTTTAAAATTAATTATTAATTTTGATTCTACATATATTTCTTTGACCCCCTATTTGATCACTTGGTTCTGGAAATCGTACTACCGTCTCTGAATCACTATGTACAGTAAAAGTTACAAGTTTCTTACTGATTAACAGACCAGTCGGTCTGAGCTGGTGTTTTTACATGTATGAATAATAACAGAAAACGGTCCGGCAGAAACTGGGTCAAGTATCGTTATATATATCAGTCAGTGGTATCTCACTATATTAAAAAAATCATAATGAGTCTGTAAGTAAGTAGGTAATAATGAAACTGAATGAGCAAAGAGAATACAGATGGATTAAAAAAAATGACAACGAATGATAAAATATCAGTAACGTTAAAAACTTACAGATACGAAACTAAAAACCTTTTTCTGGTTCCAATGGGTCGTGAGTCGGGCAACTATGGTCGTGGCAACACCGGAAGTGAAGTTAGCTTTTGTAGTTGATGACGTCATCTCCACTGTGGATCTTCAGGACCACTACAACCAGCTCAAGATCAAAGTGGCATCTGCGTCCGTCCGACATTACAAACGGTATTAAAATAACTTTTCCTTATCATAAAACGATATTTATATACTCAAATTAATAATATTTATTCTTATTAGTACCGGTAGCGAAGAATGGTCGCCGGGATTGCTTGGAGGACGCATCCTCGAAGTACGAGAGCCAACTAACGCAAAGGAAGAGAACCATTTTCTTGCTGTTACTATAACTCAAGCAAGGTATCAACTTGTATAATTTTAAGATATCGTATTAATTTTATATAATGTACTCTTATGTTAAAAACATTTGTTTTTATATAAGATGTATGATAAATATATTTTAACATAATAATTTCACTCAGGATATCGAACCTGCCAGTTAGCTGGAAAGAAGAACTCCATCCTAAATTGTTGGAACAAAACGCGGTAAGAATATAGATTATAATCGAAAATTGTTTCACTTAGGTTTCAGTTCCGTTCGTTCTGTTACTAATGTGGTAAAAAGACTTGACGGACAGTCAAAGGAGCTTACAATCAAACTTCAAATTTACATTTCCGATAGGATGATACATGAAATACGAATGTTAGGATATAGCTTTCTGGTCAATCTGTTAAGTAAATAGCTACCCTTTTCGGCATTTCTATTCATCCAATGCAATCTGTTACTAAGATTGTTTGATATGCTTTTATAATCTGTGGACAGAACGTGGATAGTATGTGGGAGGTGTATGCGACGCTGGCTCCCCTGGAGGCCGTGCTGCAGCCAGACGTGCTGGACCACATGCTGAGCTGGCTGCAAGAGCTGGGACCGCGTGCGCTGTGTCCCATGAGAAATGACGACGACAGGTAGGTGCGACGTGTGCGTTCGTTGTTCGTATAGATAGATGTTTATTTTTTGTTTTTCTTTGTTTAGAATGACTCAGGACAAAATAGTGAAATAAAAGAAAAAAAAAATTCTGTAAATCTTTTTATCCTCCGCGACGTAGCGATCGGAAATCTTGGTATTCCTTGATTTGTTATAATAGACAATTGAACTCTATCTTAGTTCAAACTTCATGCTTACATTCCGTAACATGTCTATGAAGTATAGTATAAGTAAAAATATGTAAATATATACTAGGTGGGATAGCTGTATGTATACCTTAAACGTTGTAACGATAACATTATGACCTTTACATTTCTCTATGATATCTTAATTTTTGTTTAATATGCCCTAAGGTTTACAGAGTTTTATTATGTAAGGGCAAGTAATCTGTACTACATATGCATAGCGTATAGGATAATTACGGCTTATAAAGACAGAAACTCATTACTTAGTGACTATATGGTAAAATGAAAGTCGTTTGTTTCGAACATGTCACAATGGCGCTACAGGAACAGGACACTTGAAAAAAATATATATGTACATAGAATATTACATTTTAGAGCAGTTAAATTCATTACGTGAAGCTAAATGTTAATTCTTAACATTATTAGGACGTGATGTATTTATATACATTTTTTGGTTTGTTTTTAACTATTTTATTGGTGACAAGAGAAGTGTATTTATTTAGTGTTAGTATTTAATAGATATTTTTATTTACCTTTACCTAACCGTATGCTTCACTTATTCTTACTTATCTTACATTTCTGTTTTACTTGAAGTGTTGTTCTCTTGCAATTGTGCATTCCAACTATTGGACAACTTTTTAATTGTCAAAATGGTTGGCTTTGCCTCCAGTTAGCAGGATTTATAGCTCATATATTCTAAGCTAGAATTATAATTATCATAAAAAAAAACCATTTACTTTATATATAAAATGTTGTATTATCAGGCCCAGCACATGGCAGTGGCCATTTTGTTACGTGTCCGCTGGCGGACTACGATTACTGCTCACAACCGGGGAGGCGGAGAGTAACACAGAAGACGATACGTTAATGTTAGTTGTAAGTATTGTGTGTGTTTGTTGCTAGTTATATTTTATTAACTTCAGTAACTTCATATCTAAGTGCTAATATGTGCATAATAAATGTTTTGTTTTCTCTCACAGGTTGGAAAAATAACTGTAAACCCGCATCCAGATAACCCAATTTATAGGTAATATTTTTTTTTTTAACATTCTTTAGATATTTTGAAAATACTCACTGTTTTTTTAAATTCCGAAAAAACAATCATACAATCAATTCACAGATTAATAACATGTGTTAATACTGAGAAATTCAATATTATATCATACTATAACAGACAAGCAGTGAACGCTGCCACGGACATGAGCTGGTCGTCTCCGGCGACAGGGTTGGAAGGTCGTCAGTACGAGGTGGTGGTCAAAAACCTCGCGATCAGATCGGCTCGGTTCAGCCAACTCGTTCATGAAGAGGTAGATTGAAATGAATGTATCTTTTGTTGATATTTCATATAAATATATTATTCAAGTATTCTTTGTTTATAGGCAACTGAATCAGAAATCCTGAAAGGTACTGGGGGAGAAAATCCTGCTTTAAAATGGAGTCAGCCGACGGTTTCACCTATCATCACACCAATTTTACATCCGTAAGTAAACGCTGAAGAGATTTTCAAAATATATTCAAGAATATAACTAAGAAATGAATCAATAATAATAATCAAATATATATAATAACATTTCTAACTGATATTATTTAAAAAAACAATTTCTCTTTCGTAGTCTCAGAAATTTTATATTATAAGAGTCAAAAAGATATATATTTTTAATGTACAATTAATCGTAAGCTTTTATTTCCAGAATCTCTAAATTATGAGTTTTAACGTGTATCGAGGTGTTATAATTGAGTATTCAATTTGCTTATTCATTACCTGTACAGCGTGGACTTGAGCTGCGTGTTGGCGCCAACTGTATATAGCAGTGGGGCGGTGACCTGCGGTGCTGCCGGGGAACTGAATCTGCTATCCGACTGCGCGGTTGAGCTTGCCGCTTCACAACTAAGCCTGTTGCTTGCGCTCACTAAACGGTTCACGCATGCGCTCAGACACAGGTACACTACCCATAACATTTGAATATTCTGAGAAGAAACTTTGTTAATTTTAATATTAAATGTATGGTATTATATAATATTCTAGAGACGGAAGTTCGCTCGAACTGGACGAAGACACATCCTGCCCGTACGCTTCTTTTCTCACTAACCAAGATCTTTCGGATTCTTCTCCCATCCCCAGCGAAATGACTCTATCTGAAGGTCAGTGTGAAAGTAATATTATATAAATATATATATTGAAAACTGAGAAAATTATTTATCAAACCCATGCTATTATCCTCCTAAAATTACTCCAATAGCGTTGGGTACAGAAGTAACAAAGAGCGCCCTGGATGTGAGTCGCAGTCTCATGTTTGACTCCGGCTTCGAGACGGTAACATCTCACTCCAACTACAAGTTCCGACGAGAATCGTCTGCGCCCCTCAAGAAGACAGTGTCCATCGCTGGGATAGATTATTCGTGAGTCTTATAGTTATCTTTGAAGAACATAAAAAAGGTATTTTTCATACCTTGTTGAAAAGTTCGCTTCGCGTTCCCAATATTAGGACGAAAAATTCATTACACATCATTATAAATAAAAGTAATGTAAAATATCCAGTACAAATTTTATTTTAAATATTACATATATTATAATGGTAAGACACGTGGTTCAAGAAAATCAATATTTGAAAATCAGATTTTTTTAAAAAATAAAACATGAAAAAAAAAATGTTTGTGTCATTTTTTTTGTCCGCCAAACGCAAAAACTCCTAGAAGATTTCCAAATGAAAATTTTTGTTAAATAAATTTATATTGAATAAAGGATAAATTTTGTTCCTGAAAATAGCACCCAAATAATATATATATTAAATCCTATCCACAGAGCTAAAGCTTCGGACTACTTTGAGTTGTTCATCACGATGGGCACCATCGAGATATCTCTGTACGCTAACGATGACGGCTCAAAAGAAATTGCAGCCCTGAAACCCCCGCCCGGGATTTACAAGGCACCGGCACCGGCACCGGAACCGGAACAAGTCAATCAGATTAAGGTATTTATAAATCATTTCTTTAATATTTCAAGCTGTTACTGTCTTTCTATTATTTACTTTACCTAGCTAGTATTACTATTACAGGTGACGTTAGTGGAAGAAAAAGACATCTCAAAGGACGAAGGCAAGGATTCGTTGAGTGCGAGCAGGAGTCTCACCGAGACGGTACGGAACGCCGACGTCGGGAACACGAAATTAGAGCAAATGGTGAGATAGAAAGATTATAACAATACTAATTTAATTTAATATCAATAAAAAAGTGACTATGAATTATATTAACACTATGTTTTAAATATTCCCAATGTAATTCATAATGCATAAAAGATAATCCTGATGTACAAATAAAAGGTATAGATACGATGTTATATATACATGAAATCGATTTTATATATAAAATCTTACCATGTGTGGAAACATTTCGTGTGAATTTATAAGATGTCTTAATAGTTCTGCTATTCAAAGCGTTAAATTCAACTAAAAAAATCCTGTAAATTGGTTGTTTCTAAGTTATTAATTATGTAATTAATCCAACTTTGTTTTATATATATATAGATGTAGAATTTAGGTAATGCCGTTACGAATACTATTTATCTTTGTATTTCAGCACCTTCTACCATTCGCCAGAAAAACCGAAGGGAATGTTCCGTTAGTACACGCCACCCTTCAGCAACCTAACTTCTATTATAGGAAAAGAAAAAAACAAAAGACGATACAGGTACACTCTTTAAATGACTTTCTTTACCTTTTACACTTTAAAAATAATACCTTTCCAATTTAACTTATTTTTGTGAAAGATACATTACTAGCATAGTTGGAGTTGCTAAATTTAACTCACGGTAATATAAGTATTGAGCGGTGTTCATAAAAGACATTTCATCGATATTTTTATAAATAAGGACTATTCCTATAAATATATCACCCCCGAATAGCTCTGATAGCCAGTGTCGTGCTCAGATATCCTTGTTCAACGCTTGGGTGGGTCTGGGCGCCGGCGTGACAGGAGACAGCTGGAGCGCGGTGCTCATGAGCACGGCCTCGGGCGCCCCCGACCCCGTCACCGAGATACCACCTGCACTCGCCACGCTACGGATAGAACTGGCTATGGGTATATTGCTTTATTCAACTTTAGACCTCTAATTACATAAATATATCGATGGTTCTGTTGTCACCATCAGGTCTTAAAAGCATTTACCAAATTATGGAACCATCATAATATGTTCAGTATTTTGGTGTTTGTAACTATAAACTAAAAGAATGTAATAATGTGTGAAATTTATTATAATTTGTGACCATTGTGAGTTTCTTACAATCTTCATACATACATTTCCTAAAACAATGCACCAAACATTTAAATTCTTTAATGTTTTATTGGGCAAACTAGTCTCGCTACTTTCAGGATTTGCGTTTATTCGGTTAAACGTGGCACAATATACTTAGGAGATAATACAGTTGCTGGAATATTTGTACTTATATTATATTACTTATATTGTATGTTAAAGGTGGATTCGTGGCACTAAGTAGTGTGAACCCAAAGGGTACAGTACAGTTGGAAGTCGAAAGACCTGTTCTTTTTGAAATCTCCTCTGACCGCATCCGGAGAATTAAAGGCATTGTCGAATTGGTAAATATAAAATTAGTTGCTTTTACTGATAGTTTGAAATTGGATTATAATATGACTTTTGTTTCAGTTGCAAAACAATTTAAATAGTGAGAAACGACTTTTAGTAAAACCGGATGAAAATAAATTACATTTTCTGTATAAACTGAGACGTTATATAGGTTAGTATACTTTTCAATAATTTCAATTGAGTACTTTCCGTATGTAGAGTGTTAACCTAAACGTAATTTATACTAGTGGGTAACCACATCGAGAGCATAACGATCCAAACGGGTCAGCTGGGTATTCGTGGGTCCGAGGGTGTGGCTGGCTGGAGTGCCCTGAGGATGCAGGTGGCTGCGGGGACGAGACCAGAGAAAATATGCTGCAGAGTACTGGTGACCGCCGCGCTTGTGTCAGCGGGTCCGCCCACTGACTGCCGACATGTGATACTGCAGCCACTGATGGCGGGGTAGTTTTTTTTAAATATATTTTAAAAAGACTTCAGAAAAGCCTGCGGGTCACTTTTGCTTGCACAACGTGCTGTTGAAGAGTGCCATGAATCCAAGTAGTAAATGTGGTACTATAGGCGGCGGTAAAATAAACAAGATTCCTTTTATCAGTATACACCGAAACCTTCCCTAGGGAAGTCTCAACAAAAGACACAATTTTTTTCGGCACTCGTTGACTTTTTCTTCAGAGTATCGTGCACGTCATCATGTTAGGTATATCCAACATTTAATTGTTAGCAGAAGGAATAGTCTAGGGGATACCACTGCCATGAGATACTATCGTTAAATTTTGTTATATTCAAACTGAATAATTAGTATATTAAGCTGATTAGACTATTTGAAATTTGAGAAGTTGTCCTTTTTTATAATTATATAAAATAAAAAAACAATACAGTTTAATAAAACACTTAGATGTAGTAGTATCTAGTTGTATTTAATTGCCTGCGTCCCGTGTAGGCTAGCTAGCAGTGCCACTTTCTCATAAAATATCATGTCATAAATACGTTTTCTACGATAAGAGAGCCAAAACCCTTCCCCTCGTTTTCCTAATCTCTTTTATCGCTCCCCATTAAGGGTGGCAGCTAAAAATCAACAACTAAAAAAAACTGTTGAAATAGTCTATAAGTAAAGCAACACTTTTCTTTGTAATAAATTCTTTTCGTCCAAATATTTTAAAAATCATTTATGTTCCCCGTTTTTATTCTTAGATTATTTTTATTCATAACAATATATTTTATCCATACAAATATCTGGAAAATATACATAGTAAAAAAATTATAAGTTTAAGTTGGAAATATATTTTATTATTTTGGATCCTTAACCATTTACATTTTAGTAGAAAATTTATTATTATAACGCCCGAAAAAGAAATTATACAACATCTGTAATACATTTTGCGATAAAATTAAAAGTAATAATAGACTTTACTCTATTGCAGGATAATTGTACGAAAATAATTTAAAAGTTCTTCATACAATTGTTACAATCTAGTTCTCTAATTCCCAGTGCTTTCTTGGATGCAATATGGGAGGCATGGCGACGCGCTGAAGGCGGTCAGTCAGCAAAAAATCCCACCATTCGGTTAGGAATAGACTTGGACCGAATTATCTTGGACCTTAGACCTGGTGACCTGGCTACCCTGAGTAAGATTCACAAGACCTTGATGGAATCACTCGGTTTGAAGGTTAGTTTTCTATATTTGTATATAATTGTTAACCTAACGCTAAAAAGTACAAACTCCATTATAACAGTATTTCTACATATAACACTAAGACTTTAGGTTTATTTCATAAATCTTATAAATTGTTCTTCAAAAAAAAAATTCTATATCTCCAGAGTAATTCAACATCCGAATCACCAAGTTCGGAGTCGGTTAATGCAGAAAGTTTTCCCAGGACATCTTCCTCCACTCCCCAGTTTACGTCTGATACAAGTGACTATTATAAAGATGATTTAAGGCAAGTAACTACTAAGAGTTTCTGAGACAAGATAAAAGAAATGTATGTTTTAATTTGATTATAAACAAACCAATCCTCCAGGAGTGGAGCCTTCAAGATCGTATCAGGCGGTCAGTTACCCATGGCGTACCAGGTGACTCTACACGGAAGCACCGTGGCGTGGCGGTACCCGCACCCCCGGGCCATCACCAGACTAGTCGCCTTCCCTATACCAGGACTTGTTCGTGACAATGCATTATAATACATTACCTATCTCAAGTTTTATAAACACAATGGATACAAAATATTAAAAATAATAATAAAAACAATATATTATTTGCGCATATAATATCTTTCAAAATATTGTTGTTAATATATTACAATTAAAACTACAATATAATCGATTAAATAAGTGAGCCCTATGTGATCTCCAGGTGGAGGAGGTGGAATGTGCTCTAGAGCTGTACTGTCCGCTGCTATGTCGCTGGGAGGTGCACACATACTTTCAGCTGCCGGTGGCTGAGCCAAGAGAGATGCAACTTAGTATGATGCCCGCAAGTGAGGTCGTCTTACAATAATGAACGATAGCTGACTATTCGTTACCCCTTACCAGTTATAAATATACTAAAATAACTCACTATTCTTATCGTATTCTATGAGTACAGCTATATTAATTAATAACTTATTTACGCTAACGTATTTCGTAATTTTGAATACGTGTAATTATTCAAGTGAAGTCCAAATAAAAAATGCCTGAAATAACAATAAAAGAAAGCTGTAATAAATAATAACGAAAACATATAAAGTAAATGTTCTATAAATTCTAAAGTCAAAGATGTAAGAAATCGAAAGATTTTGTATAACTTTCCTATGACTTTTCGCAGACGCAGTGTTCGCTCTCATGTGGCGAGTGAGAGCCGGTTCAGACACGGAACAATCGAATCAGCCGTTCGAGTTTGACGCTAGAAAATATATGCCAAGAGCTGACCCTCTGGTAAGAAATTGCGTAAACGTAAAGATATAATTATTTTTCTATATACGTCATCAGATATAACATTTTTAAAACTGAAAGAAAAATAAGTATCTTATATAGTATTAATAAATTTGTTATAACAAGTGATTTTAGTGAAAAATTAAATGTATATTGTGATAATTTCCGAGGCGGGCGAGCCGGTCGTGGAGAGCGACTATTTCCGTCACGACTGCCCGGTGTCGGCTGAGCAGGTGGCGGGCGCGCTGCGGGTGGACTCGTACTTCGCTCCGCGACTGTTGCCGCGCGCCCGCTTCTCACTGCGGCTGGCCGGCCTCGACCTTCACGCACACAACGACCTGCCGCGCCTGCACAAGTCAGTCGTTAAACAGATTTATATTACCAGCTATGCTATGCACAGCTTAGTTCAGCTTCACGTTCGAATTATTATTAGTTCAGAATGTTTGAAAGCTTTATCCACATTTGCCACATTTTTGTAGAACGTGTTTTGAACACTTTGCTATACCTATTTATACGACACTATTCAAAATGTAGGAATCGTTATGAAATGTTATATGGCCTTTATAAGAATAATGTACAATATATTCATGAAATGTTCGTGAAATCGTTTTCTCTGTGCCTTTGTTAGATTTAAGAAATGCTTTGTCAAGCTTTATAGCTTGTTTTGATCCGACAAAATAAGGTGCTCTTAGCTCGCACATTTACAGAAACGTTGGTACTTTTGTTATTAAGAATGGTTATCGTATTCCATGCGTTTTTATAAAAAAACTGCATTATTCAAAAACAACACTCTTCCTTAACCACGTATCTGAACATAAAATAAATGAATCTAATCTTTTAACTTTTCAATGTTAAAAACAAAACAATGATACTGAGTACTAAAATTAGTTTAAAAAAACAAAAGTTACTAGAAAACAATAAAAGTAAAATAAATATATAATAGTTATAAATTAAAGTAACAGTAAAATTAGTAATGCCGATATAAAAAAGAAGAAATTATTTATTAAAACAAGCAAAAGTAACCATAACTACAATGTTTGTGTGTGTGGGTTCGTATATGTATGTTTATGAGTGTGTGTGGGTGTGTAATTTGAATATTGCAGCATTTATGTTACAATGTCAATCTATACCATATATTAACATTGTAACATAAATATAATCTATGCTAAGAATAATAAATGTCACCACCGTCGACGTCGACGGTTTCCTAAAGGTCGCGTGTTCGAATCTTTTTATTCTATATTTATTGAAATTAATTCTACTTCTACACTTTATGTGTAGATTTGACTTCTGCGGAGCGATTATCTATTTCGCCGCTATTTTTCGAACATTTTTTAATACAAATGAGCTTTTATGATGGAGAAGCATACTCGCATCGCAATCTCAGAGATCAATCAAGAAACGAGTGATTATATGAAACAATAAATAAACAGTCAGACTTGCGCATCTACTACGATATTATGATATATGGCAAGATTTATTTTATCAAATTTTGTTTGATTTAGGAATGTTTTGTTCATTGACCTAATATAATTGTATTTCCCGTTGATCGCATTGAACCAATTTGTATTAAATTTTGTCAGTATAAGTTTGGGTTTATAATCACATGCTTCAGTTCATGTATAGAAATTAATTTCAGGCAAGCGAGTACCCTTGAAGGCTACTACGTGTCCCGGCCGCTGATGCGTAGTCACCGCGTCCTGAGTCTCAAGGTCAGGAACTCGTCTGCACACGCAGTGCTCTCTGCCTCGTCGCGGGTGTTACTCGACACGCATATCTCGTAAGTGTTCAGGATATATCTCTCGGTGCTTGATTCCTTAATCAAATTCTAAACATTATACTAAGCCTTAAGTATTACTGACATTTTGCGATATAGACAAAACATTTGAATACATAATTTTAAATAAAAATACAAATAAATCGCAATGACATCCACAGATTATAAGAGTTCTTTTTCCATTCCCTAGGAGTGACTTAATCGACAGCGCAACCGGCACCATGCAGGAGCTGGTTCAAGAGTTCCGTGTCCAAGGCACTCTGTCGCTGGATTTAGAGCCGCGCCTGCGGCTGCGAGTGGGTGATGTAAGCGTCGCCTTACACGTGCCAGGAGTGAGCACGTTGACTGCACTGGCGGCCGACTGGCTGACCGTTTACAACAAGGTACTAGTTAAAGATTTATACTTATTAATTAAACACTAACGTGCCAACACAAAGCACCGTTACTTATCTTACTAAGTGGACTTATACAATACATTTCCGTTTAATTTTACTGATGACTTTACTCCTTGACTATATCTTTATAAAACGGTATATACGGTAATTATAAGCTATGTTCGTCATATTATCGTCAATTAAGCTCGGTGGTTTAAAGAGGTCATTGGTTGACATTGAGTTCCTTGAGATATTCGAAACATTTGTCAAATTGTATGAGAGCAAAATATATTTAGTTGCCTAAATGTTTCAGCACATAAAAAACAAGACAGAAATAAGAGAAACGGTGCACACTAATCAACGAGTTCAAGAAGTCGCTAAATATCTGAATGGGCGTGTGTCCCTGTGGGTGCACAATCGCTGTGCAGTCGCACTTAGGGTGGGACAGGAGGGGACCGATGAAATTGTACCACTAAGCTCCGGTGCAGCTCTTGCTTACAGGTTAATTTATATATACCATGTATTCTCTACATTTTTTGTCTAACACTAACATTGAACGTTATATGGTTAGATGGAGCTCCCCCACAGCACCGAAGAAACTGCGCTTTGCTCTTGCAAGTCCGACGGCAGACTGGCACTGGTCTAACAGTATGTCGAATTACTTATACAATTGATAATTAAATTTTAATATTTATTGTCAATGTGATAAATTTAAAATCTTTTACGGGTCCGTCCGTCCGGTCCGTAACAGTCCGTTCTTTAATCATTTGAAATTCGGAAGAAAAATAATAAGAAATAATAGTATAACACATTTTATTCTATTATACCTCCTATTTTTCTAGGCTTACCATTCTCGGGGTCAGCTCACGTGCGTGTGGAGGACGTGTACGTATACGTGCACGTGACGGACGCGGGCTCGAGACGGGACATGTACCTGTCGGGACGGCTCGTGCTCGCCAACGTGCTCAGACACAACCTAATGTATAAGGTACAAAAATGGCTCGTCAGAATCGTATCTAAATAAAAATGTATTTCCTTATGAATGATCATTACTTAACACACTTAATTGGTGGAATTATTTTTCGACGTGATTCACCATATTTTATATTCGAACTATTTTTGTATACAACATATGTTAAGCAGTCATAATGTAGTTTAAATTAGTAAAATAAAAAATTTGTAGTTTGACTCTATCGATTACAAGAAAACAGACATGTCTTTCCTATTTATAATATTTTATATAGACGTCTTGAAATATCAATTTTTAACGGTCTGGGTACATTTTAAATATAAGATAGATTATAAGATAGATAAAACAGCCTTTCACTATTATTATTCGTTTTAAAATATTAGTATTAGTTTTATACGACTTATCATTCTTAATTAACGCAGTGTAACTTTTGTCAATGTTCTATTAGATCCCACAACATCATTAAAATTAATTTTAATTATCATTGTTTTAGCTTAATATTATTTTAGTCTCTACGATGGATGATGAATCAGAATATCAGTGTACTACATACAGTCTTTTCATATATAATAATATAATGTTATTTTCTTCTGTATAAAGGTGTATTTTAAATATATATTGTTTTGAAAGGTGCGCACGCGTTGCTCTGAAAAGAAAGCGTGGCAGACGGTAAGTTCAGGAGAAATGCACGCAGAGAGTGTGGGCCTGAGCGTACTTTATAACGCTGACTGCGAAACTATTCTTAAGTGAGTTTCTTGTTGTATTTTAATATGCATTACATAATGTTTCTGTGTTCGAGATTTTACTAATATTTTCATCAAGTTAATAACATTAGTAGTGGTTAAGTCTACAGATTTATAGAATTAATGCGTAATTCAATAGAATGTCAAGACTAACTTCAAAAACATATCAAAGCAACCGAACCAATATTTACTAAAACTACTACTCTGAGTATTCTATAGATATCACATACACATAGATATCTTTAAACATATACTTTTTCCTGTACTTCCATAAACATTTAGCACATTCATTCTACACTCTATGCTTCTTTGTAAATGTTTACTATCTGAACTAAGTATACTTTCTAATGTGAAAAATTGTGAATATATTTAAATAAACAATGTTTTTTTTTCTGATTTATGCATGTTTTTAATATATTGTGACACTAATGTTAAACATTTCAGAGTGAAATTTACAAGTCATGACAGTGGTTGGTCCGGAGATATACCGCTGAAGGAATGTCGAAAGGAAAATGTACCCTGGCTGGTGAAAGGTAGATTTACTTCTTAGTTTCAAAATTAAATTCTTTAAAGTTTCGTCTAGTCCACCGTTATTTTTTATTAAATCATTTTTCTAATAGTGTACTAGATGGCGTTACTAGTCGTTTACATCGCGATATCATTCTACATAATACTTAATATAAAGGAATCGACGAATCTTTATTTCGTACCTCTATTCACAGAAAGATAATTAGAATAATTTTTTCAAAGTAGCTTAGAATATACTTAATGTTCTTATAGCTACTCGCGTTTCGTAAGTAACAATTAAACTTTAATCTTATAAGTTATAGGGATATAGCTTATAGGGATAAACTCCATATTTTATATGAGGATATTAAGATTTAGAAGGGTGTCGTTGTACTGGAAATATTTCGAAAGCACTAACTTGTAGTTCCAACCATCGGTTGTATAGGAGATCGTTCATCGATAATTTGGCATTAGTATTTGACGAAGTTAAAAAATAAATCGTTGGATATTTATCGAGGAACAGAACAAATTTTAACATATTATCCAATGTTTTTCAATTGACTGACAGAAAAGTAACTTTGATAAAGAAGAACCTTTTAATCTATTTCTTTGTCGATAAAGAGTAGAGCAGCTTTTGAAGTCTTTTGAATGACGTTGATTTCGCGATAGTACACAGATATTACCGCAATTTTTTAAAATCTAGAGTTAGTGGAACCGATGACGTTATTCCAAACTTGAGTAGGATCTTGGGTAAGATCAAGCACTGGATTTTTTAAAAAGTAGCTCAACTCGGAAGCATTTCGTGATCACTATGCGAAGGCGTGGAATTTTTGTCATTTACAAGTTTATAATACGCACCACAATTTTTTTTTCTGTTAGATCTGGCGAACCTTTAATAGCTTCTTCAATTACTTCTATTTCCATCGCAGTAGCTAGAAATTCTTTGACACATTTGGTTGCTTTAGAACATGCTATGGGATCTTGGAAATGAATATTTTTTAACCTTGGGTCTCGCAATGTTGAGACAGCAAGTATTTGAACATGTCCCGGGGGCGTTTTAGAAGCGTTCACTTATTTCAGGTTTCATGTTTTGATTTTAAAAATAATATTAAATAGTAGTTACAATAAGTCGTTTTGTTAATAATTTATATTAATATTTAATTTATTAAAACGATTTCGTTCCAATAATACCATTAGCGAATTAGTAACTTAAATATGCGCTCATAGTTGTTTTTGTTACAATGCTATAAATGCGCAGTGCCGAGTGCGGGCGAGGTGTCGTACACGTCGGTGTGGTGCCGCGTGGTGCGCGGTCGGGAAGACGCACGTGTCATCGCGACCGTGTGGCCCTTCTATATACTGCGGTCGCATCTGCCTCTCGACGCCGATGTGAGTGTTGCATTATTTACACACACCTCGAGAAAATTTAAGTTCTCATGAGTATTTTTTAACAAAATCGGCAGACCTACGTGAAAAATGTTGCGATGCAAACTTTTTATATCTAGAAATCTCATTTTTCCAGGTTCTAGTATCCTCGGATACTGGCCCGGCACAGAGCACAACAGTATCTCCCCCAATAATACAAACCGCTACTGGTCGTGGAACCACAACGCATCTTATCGCTCCCGGGACCACAGCCGCCAGACATACACTTACATTCCAATATAGGTATATAATTATATACATAATATTAGGTAAATATATGAAATTAAGTAACTATTTGTTAAATATCCAGGAATATAGAATGTCCCGTAACTCGCGAGGCCGTCCCGCTGCACTACGGCGTCACTGATACCTCGGTGTTCGAGAAACCCTCGCCCGTTAATAATGTTGAAGAAGTCGTCGAAATCGTACAGAAATGGTAATTATATGACAATCCGTTATATCGATCAGCACAAATTAACTCGTATTTCATTAATCATTAGTTCTTATAATAATTCCGTGGTATTTAAAAAAAAAATACATGATGAGAAAAAAACATCCCACGATACGGGGATACAGAGGATAGTAGAAGACGCAGGTTCAAGTCCTGTCCGTATTTTTAAATTTATAAAATGACGACTCGCCTTTATGGGAAAAATATACAATTTCAAACAAATTTCTTAGGTTGCAAAAGAACGGAAAAGATGCAGAGTCATTGTGGCCATACTCGCTAGTGACAAGCCATTGGCCTGCCACGTGGTCGCCTGCCTTGTTACAACCTCGTTGCGACGTCTCGGTTAGTATATTTATTTTATTTATCCTTAGTGTCCAAAAAAAAAACAGTACTATGGGTGGACTTAATACGACAGAGCACTCTACCAGCTAACCCGAAGAAAAAAACAATAAAAAGAAAAACGAAATGGCAATAAGGTAATTACTAAAAAACTGAAATATTTTAGAATTATCATTCTATGAATAACATATAAATGTTATAGAACACTCCTATTTATAAATATAATGTGTACTGTGAAGGAATCTGCGAGAAAGAATGAATGATGTAAAACAATGAATGATGAACGCAGTTTGAGATAAGAAGAGGAACGAACATGGAAGTCATGACTACCTAGTAATTGAAATGTACACTTTAAATACTGAGGAGAAAGAGGATCGTTAAGAACAGAGACCAATTGACACCAATATCTTAAAGATCTGCTCTCGCGTGTGGGAAGCCAATTAAACTATGCACGAGAGTAAGATACGTGATCGAATTTACGAAGGTTGAAAGGACTTATGCCGTCCGCACTAACAGTATTAAATTTGACTACAAGTACAGTTATATTCAGGTCATGAGTACTTCTTAAGTATGAGATTCATTAAATTCATTGAAGAATCTGGTTTCGATCCCTTCTTCGCCAAAATATGTATTTTTGTAAAGGAAAATTTGTCGATGCCACAATTTTCAAATACATTTATACTTTATGTAAGGTGCGGTACGCTGCCGTGCACGCGGCGGGCGGCTGCTCCCTGGAGCTGCGGCTGTGCCCGGTGGTATTGCTCGCCAACGCGTCGCCGGTGTCGTTGACGCTGCGCGCTCACGACGCCGCGCCGCTCTGTAGGCTGGAGCCCGGGGTCGCTATCGCGCCGCCCTCCGCCGTCGTACAGGTATAACGACAAATGAAGACCATTTAATATCAGATGGACTGCCGGATCGTTTGTCCCCTTACAGATAAAAAATGCCATAGTGTCAATGATAATCACATAGTTTGAGGAGTGCAGGGTTGAAATAACTATATATATATATATGAATCGTTTCCAGAAACCGTTTTTCATATCTGTGGAGATGGGTCGGGAGACGTTCGTGAGTAGTCAGCTGCGGGTGTGTAAGGAGGAGCCTGGTCGCTACGGTAACCCCGCGCCCGGACACGTGATGCTAGATAGAGCTGCTGACTTCGCCATACAGTGCAACCAAAAGGTAGAAAAATAATTCGTTAACTTTTAACACAATTCCAGTAGATAATATTATATAACGCATCCCATTTTGCAGGTTGCACTGTTGACAATGTACTATGAAATAAAGGAAGACATCAACGTGCTGGGTATCACGTCTACTTTCATACTGATTAACAGACTTAATACTGAGTTATTGGTAATTTTTTTTATAATTTATATGTTTTTTATTTTTTCATGTTTTAACAATAACTAATTTCTTTTTAGGTATCGGCGATAGCAATACCGAACGAAATGGACACAGACAGTGTTCTACGTCCGAAAACATTCAAAGTTGTACAACCTACAAAGGAAGGAACGTGCGTATATTACTCCCCTTTTATAAATTAGACTTTAGACTTTTTCTTAGTCTTTCTACACTTAAAGTTTGTCCATTATAAGAATTGTCTTTTGACAGCTAGACGATTGACAAGTTTAGTGATGTCCAAAAGATTCTCGATTGTGATACTATTCAGATTATAAATGTTTAATATTATCATTAATCAATTAGGTACCTACGCAAAGATAACAGCAATAACAGGTAGCGATTAATATTTCGTTGTCGTTTTTGTTTATAACCGTAATATATACATTTTAATTACTTATAAAAATTGCCAAACTTATACTATTAACATAATAGAAGAGTTTTTATTTATCAGACATTCAGAGTATTTCAATCGATTATTTGTAATCTGTGGCATAATTATAGTAATCACTATGTGAAGCACACCACTAATGGGAACCTTTCCTTTATTTACTATTTTATGTCGATTAAATAATGGACAGAATAATAATGTAGTCAAATAATACCCATCTATTCTGAAGCACACTCTCAAACTTAACAAAGTTATATCACAATTTGATCAACGATGTATGGGCGCATAAGAAGCGAACATTTTAATTAGGGCATATGACTTTTGCTTATTTATATTTATGCTGAACGTACTAACTTATTTTGTTTTTTTTTAACGATGGGGGAAAAAATCTAGTTTTTTTTTAATAGACTCTAAAAATATGTGAGAATAGATAGTTGTGTGATGTACTATGTACCAGTTTTTTCTATAAATTGTATTTTAAAGGTTTGCATAAATAATATTTGTCATTTATGTTCTACTACAGTCTTCAAGGCACTCCTTTGTGTCGATTCTGGGTACGTGGGCGGTGGAGGGGAGGCGACGCAGAAGAGCTTCGCACGTACCTGTGCCTCGCACTACCGACCCTCACCTACCCCACCACCACACCGGTACCTGTGGCGCTGGGTGTACCGCCGGTGCGACGAGCCGTCGCCTTGAGAGATGAGAGTGGACAGTCTGTAAGTATCTGCACTATTTTATTTAATTCATGACACGTGAATTTTTTTGTAGCTATATCAATTTCTCTTAAACTGTTAGAAATTGTATGCAAAATTATTCCTTTTCTAGGTATCCGTGGTCGTAAGCCAGGTGCGCCACGAAGCTCGCTGGGTGGTGACGGTATCGCCCGACCCGTGTCCGCAGCTGGTGGTCCACAACCGAACCGCCACCATGCTGACGATCGCAGAACCAGCACCTGGGGACACTCCGCATGCGAACGTTCAGGTTTGTCACTCGTGTGTAGTAAATTGTCGATTACAATCAACAATTAGACATTTCATTGAATCTCTTAAAGTTATGTAACGTATGTCTTACTGTGCACCGAATACTGAGCGAGCGGGAGAAAAAATTGGCACGTGACCAACAAAGCCCTCATAAGAAAACTTTTTAGACACAAAGTGCAAAACGTTAAGAACAAAAAAAACCGTTTTCAAGTTACAAGTTTTAAACTTCTATCTTAAGTTAAGTTTTGGTGTTTTTGTGTTGCGATGTTTGCCGGCAATTATAGAACACCAATCCAAGGTTGAGAAATTACCATCTCTACGTAACATATATACGTACATACGTATAAAATACAAAAGCTTTTTCGCCTAGTTTCAATGCAACTTCCTTCGCTTGCTCAGTCGATAATACTCACAGGCAGTATCCGAGTGTCCGGGCGTACGCTGGTGGTGCAGTGTGAAGGCGGGCCGGTTGACGCACTACTCGTCCCCGGCGTACTGTGCTCGTTACCCACCGCCCGCGCATGCGCCCCGCCTGCCGCTGCCCTCGCTCACTGTGGGCCGCGCTACAAGTGCGTTACACAAACTAATTAATTATTCTATTTATAAATTTATCCTTATAAGTCGGCTTCACTTGAACTATAACTACTAACTTTAACAAAATACTCGTTTCCTTAATGTCATTGAAACCACTCAGTTGAAAACGTCAATATTTCTGAATAAAGTCTAATCCAAACCAAATAGATAGTCTCTTAACACCTGTATTCGTTATTGAACTCTTCGGTTACTGCGTATTCATTATTTCTAAATCAGTACAATATGTCAAAGAGATAAATTTTAAAAATTCTGTCTCTTAACATATTGTATCTATATAACAATAAGCATACTAAGCATATTTAAAATCTAAATACAACGTAACTATTCCAAATTTTAGATATTGTTTTCTTGTGTGTATTGAGATATGTAAATAGATAGACAGAAGCATTTTTCTAAAATCCATTTATATAAGTGTAGCAAGAGAGGTAGTGACTTTTTTTTACATTTGCCTAAAGCTGGTTTTCTATTCTTATAGCCCTGCTAAAAGAATTGTATTTCTAAAATAAATAAAAGAGTACTAAAGTGTAATCAAAATAAACTGCGTTGCAAAATATATTACGCCGTTGTTGTAAAAGAACTTACAACCAAAAAATCATAAAATATGTGAGTTGATATAAATTTATGTTCAGCTGAAGGTGGTTTGGAGTGGAGTCAACCAATATCAATAGCAGAGGGAGAGCAACTTCTACAGCTAACGGGAGGCTTGACTATGAAAGTTCGCGTGCGCACACACCCGCACTCCTCGCTGGTTGAACTACAGGACGTCGATGAGGTATGGTGACAAAGTTAGAAACGATGTGTATCCGTGGATTACCCGTGGATTTCACAGATATTCAAATAAAGAACGCAAAGTACATCAACAGATAGCATAATCTCAAAAAATCCCATTCGTCATTAAATCTCTTATTAACGAACATATTTGTTTCAGCACGATATATCCGCAAGTGACATCAGACGACGCCTCATCGGTGTCTTCTCTGAAGTGTCTCTGACATCGCTACAGGAAGTAAAAACAGATAGCGTTAAAAGAGCGCGATATTAAATTATATTAAATTATTTTTGCACATGTAATTATTAACAATATAAATGTATATTATTTCAGGAAGGGACGACTTCAAATAAGCAGAAAAAACTAGCACGAATAAGTGGTGATGATAAACGTAAGTTATTATTCTAAATATTATTTATCTGAACAGTATATACCTTTGTATTGAATGGTTCAATTCTTGTCAAAAAATCCTACCGGATATAATCGATGACAAACAATAATTTAGTAAACTCACATAGTTTAGAATAAATTGTTCTACTTTTTTTAATATTTCAAAATGGAGTGTGATCTCAGTAGCTATGCAATTGTAGATTAACACTATTATAACAACATTTTATTCTAATAATTTATTATAATCAGTGCTAGACCCCTCGGCTCCATTACAAGAGAATATAGAAAATCAAGATCCAGAGGCAGTGACACTGATGTCTGCTGACTTACAGACTGAGCTGCTGTCAGCTTCGCAAGTAATTACAGAAGTAAGTCAATAAATTCTTCGAGCGGTGATATTTGTAAAGTAGAAATAGAATTGGGACCTGTTTGATAAATGTGATGCACTCTCTTCTCTCATAATATTTTAATTTATTTCCCAACATTTTTATTAATTTTAATAAATCTCCGTTTCTATGAACATTATTTTGACAGGCAAACTGACTTTTCATTGTTTTTTATTTTTTAATTGTTTATAACTAGCACACTAGCGCAGTCAGTATTTACATATATGAGCCATGTTCTAACGATCACTAATGGGAAACTTTCCTTTATTTACTATTTTATGTTGATTGAAAATCTTAGCGAAATAGATGAAAAAGATTTTTCTATATTACTATATATTTTGTATTAAATTTTATTAAAATAAATAACATGTTTGTGTCTTTGGTCCAGGAACCTCTTCGGTTTGAAAGACCTTCCGAAGAGAAAAACCCAAAGAACACGAATCGAGTAGTGTTGACCGTGGACACAGAGAAGTGTCCGGAATTCAGTGGTACTGCATTGTTTTATACTTCCTTCCCTCCCTTCCATATATTCATATATATTTATTTATCTAATTCTAATGTGAATACTAATTATGGCACTACCGTCTGAATGGTTCTCTAAACCAGGCCTAAGGGCCTGGTTTAGAGAACCTTATAGATCTTAGATTATATCTTAATACTGAATATAAATTATTATTGCTTTTCTTTTCAACCCGAAAAATAATATATTTAGTATATATAAAAATTAAAATTATTATTTCATGCACACAATTTAGACTTCAACAGTGATGTATTGAGCGCGGTGACGGTCGCCCGCAACGACTCCACAGAACTCTCTGAAACATCCTACCTATTAGAAGACGTTTATGAAAAGGGTTAGTATCATTTTTACTTACATTGTATTATGAATTGTCTTGTTGAAACTTTTTTTTTAAGAATTTGTTCTTCGTTTAAGTACGCGATTACGAAACAAATAGGTAATCACATAACTACATTGAGAAAGCTTGACTTCCATAAAGAATAGAAATAATATAAATGTAATGTTTTATCATCATTCATTTATTCATTATTTATTAACATATTAGGAAGTTATTATTTGTCCTATCAAAGAGATTTATAGACATGTTTTTTAAGATTAATAAACAAGTACAATTAAACTGCCCTAGAAATTGTATTTCAAGATAGTAAGTAATCTTGGTTTACTAAAATTAAATGCAAAACTTTTGGATTTGTTTTTTGAGGGTATCTCTGCACAACTTATATAAGTAATGTCACCGATGTTTATTATGTTTGTCATCTTTTAAATGAAATTAGAATATGTTCTCGTGTGCACAGAATACAGCAACACAAGCGCGGGTTTGAGTGAGTTGGAGCGCGTGCGCTGCGTGGCGGGAAGCGTGGCGGTGACGCTGCGCGCGGCGCCCGACGTGCTGCCTCTGGTGGCGCTGCATCTACAGCGCGTCGCCATGCTCGTGCACGCTGACGCTAGGGTGAGACCGGTTCTACACAGTTTGTTGATAAAAAAGGAGAAAGGAGGCTCGCGCTCGATGAGGAGTTATTACTTGTTTATTTTATTGTTGATTAGGCGATACATATATCGTCTGTTGCTTAAACTGTTCATTAATTGTCATAAATATATGATAATGTCATGTTGATGTAGTCATATTATGACTGGTTCAAAGATGTTTTATTAAATCTATCTTACTAAAGATTATATTTTTAAACTAAATGTTTTTTCAGCGAATTCGCACGACAATATCAATATCGGACGTGCAAGTCGACAACGCTCAGTACGAGAACGAACAGTACGACTTCGCGGTGGTCGCCACCACCCGGCCCGAGGCGGCGGCGGCGGCGGCGGGGGAGCGCTGGCCGCCGCTGTGGGGGATGGCCAATGAGGTGTTCAACACGCGTTGCGAAGACGCGCGACTGCTCGTGAGGACATGCCATGATAAGTGGACCGTCGGCGGAAAGTTACATAATGGTAAGACTGACTTTTACCGAAAATATTTCTATTTATCTCTCTTAAACATTTGATGTCTTGATTTCCTCCTTTATCTTCTTGATGGTCTATGCTCTGGCGTTCTTTGTGTGATTGCTCGTTATTTGATGATGTAAATGATATTTCTGTATAAGATGATGATTGAGATTGAACTGGCCTGTCAGTCTGGTTTGAATGCAATGCGATAAGAAAGCATACAACGAGTTAAATTTTCAATGGAGAGAAGTTAACGTCTATCACCAAGAAAATTAAAAACGATATTTTAAATAAATAGTAGCAAATGGGTCAAACACAAGATAAAAATAGTGCACAAAACCCATGAGCTTCTGCAATAAGAGTACACCAAATCCATGATTTTCTGCAATCAGAGTGCACAAAATCCGTGAATTCTGCAATGAGAGTGCACAAAATCCGTGAATTCTGCAATAAGAGTGCACAAAATCCGTGAATTCTGCAATGAGAGTGCACAAAATCCATGAACTTCTGCGATGTTTAATCGAAAACCATTTGAGCTTAGAGTGACAAGTGATAGTGTCCCAGAAGTTTCCCCCTCCTGCTTGAGTTCCGTAGTCAACTCGTATGAATAGGCTGGACTTGAGTGGGGTTTTGAAGAATCATTGATTCGTCTACTACTTACTTCTCAATTCAAAGCCATTTTGTTTGTAACTAAATATTCCACATTAAGGACAATAGTTTTGTATTTTAAGTGGGTAAAAATATTACTGCATTATTTGTAAATACTTATTGTAAATTAGGTTCTACACTGAACTAATTCGTATAAATTATTTGACAACAGAGTTGACGGAGGTGGAACTTCGCGTAGGGCCGCTCGGTCTCTACGTGGAGGATGCATATTTGGGTGCTGTGGTTGAGCTCTTCCACTTAGCTGTCCCCGTGACAAAACAAACTTCCGAGTCTTTAGCTCTAGCTGAATTCAATACCCTACAGAATCCGCTACGACTTAGAAAATTACATATATATCCTCTGAATTTGACTCTCACGTTACATACTGCAGTAAGTAGATCATTTAATACCTTATCCTTTTATCCTCTAATTTTCAATAAATATTTTATTTCCGAAATATGTGTATACCTCAGACTATCTCACTCACACGCCATCCACAGGTGCGTATGTACATAGCGCTGGACGAGAGCCCGCTGCGGCTAAGTTCATTCTCGCTACACGATGTGATGACGTCACCGGAGAGGCTGACTCACGCGCTAACAGTACACTATCTCTCCGCGGCTATACTTGGCGCTGGTACGAATAATGAGTATTATTATAATATTCTTTAACCTATTAAAAACTGTTAGTAAAATACATATGAAAAGAGAAGACAACAGAGCAGTAGTTAACTTTGCACTAACACACACACATACAGGCTGGGTAGTGGGAGGTCTGGAGCTGCTGGGTGCTCCTGGTGCGCTCGCAGCGCGTGTGGGCAGCGCAGGGGGCGGGGTGAGAGGCGTAGCCTCCGCCGCTGCCGCTGCCTTGCTGCGTTCTCTCAGCGCTGCAGCCGGCTCGCTGGCGAGAAACCTGGACTTGCTAGCCGGTGATCATGAACATGCGAGACGCGCCGCCGCTGCTAGGTAAACCCTTGTTAAAGATATTTACATTATTCAATAATAGTATTGTTATGTTGGTGGTAAACGTGCAGAACAATTCAAACAACATTTTATTTTTATCTACAGGAGACGACCCCCTTCAAGCCTCGTGGCCGGGCTTGTAGCTGGAATCACAAATTTTGCTATCAATATATTAGGTAAGTACCAATTTAATAACATGCTTATATGAGCTCCTGAGGCAAAAAGAAGCCTTTTACCTATCACCAACCTTCTTTTGTATTTTATAATAATTTCATTAATTTACTTCTTGAATAGGCGCAGTAGGAGGTCTAGCACACCACCCTCTGGTGGGAGTAGCTGTGGGTGAGAGTGGTAGTGGCGCGGCTGCATTACGTAGAGGTATCCTAGGAGCCATTACTAAACCCCTGAGCGCCACAGCTGACCTCGTGGCGTACGCTGGGCACGGGTTACTGACACAGACTGGCTGGGATACGGTACCACAGGTAATTGTATTTTTGCGTTTTCTTCTTATTCCGGTGTTTCCGGTGGGTATTTTTGTTAAGTTTTTAATAATTAAAAACTATACAAATAATTGTTAGTGAACTAGTGTATGATAAGTAACCAATTATTTTGAATTGATCATCAGCCGCGTGAGTGTGTGTCGTGGTCGGAGGTGTCGGGCGGCTGGCGGCGGGACTGCGTGCGCTGGTCCTTCCGTCTGGCCGAGCTGAGCGCGCTGGCGGGCTACGACGCGCTACTGGACCGCGCGCCGATGCAGCTGCTGCTCACACACAAGGTACACAGACTAGACCTAGCGCGATGAGTCCGGTCTGTAATTTGTGCACCTCATATTGAGTTGTTAGGTCAAAAAACTTTATAAATTAACTTCTTGAAATTCGGCAAATATCTCGTTGATATTTAATTAGTCAATCTACGCCCATATTAGAAATGAAATAACACGGTCCTACAAACACACAAGTTTGTATCGACGATTACTTTTGTACTTTGATAACATCTCTCCGAACATATACAGAAGCTTATATTTTAATTAAATACAAGATAAAAATTTATGAAAGCAACAAAATGAATAATGATGTCAAAAATACTTTATTTCCACCTAGTAAGAATAATGACTTGCAGTCTCTGACTCATGAATGCGGATTTGTTTACAATTAACACTGGCATACTGGAGAAGTGCTAACTAGCCAATTACTACTAGCTATTGTGAAACAGTACGGGACCACAAGGATACCTACAGTCTAATCACAGACACTGACAATAATATTAATACGTGTGTGTGTGTGTGTGTGTGTGTGTGTGAGTAGCAAGTAACTTGTATTGTGTTTTTTTAGTTTCTGGTGCTAGCGGACCCTGACACCGAACGCATCGTTGAGATGATCGACTTTAAGTTCTGCACTCTCGGACCGTACCAAGGACAAATCATCGAGGTGATATGATACAAACATTTTAAAACTATTATGATTGTATTATTTATGTATGTGTAGTTTTAAAATCAATAAATCATAATATTTTGTTCCAGTTGCACGTTTCACACAAACGCAATCCAAGACTGTCAGAATCACGGGTCGTTATAGATGAAGACAATGAGTACCAGGTCAGTGTTCATTTAAGATTTGTACAACAGTTTACTTATAATACACAAGTCGCCGTAATAGATATCACGTAGACAGGTTAATGCTTGGAAGTATACGTACTTGCGTAATACAAACCATTCTTTACTTATAACTGCGTCATAAATTGTTATTTTATGAGGTTTTGTCCTAGCTTTATTAATGAGTGCCACAACACTTCGATATATTGTCCTCGTGTCGTCACTAAAGAATTCCATTTTTAACTTATCGTAAAACCACATTCATCACACATATGTCGATGTCTGGGAATTTTTTAATGTCTGTTTAATTATATGAAGACGGATGTGTTAAGAATTATAACTATACGTAGAATTTCTTAATCGATTCTAAATTATTTGTGCGGTCAAATATTTAGCTCGAGTAGAACAGATATTCTCACCGTTAAAATTCAGCTGATTCTTTGAGCAATGCGCTGTACTCTATACTAAGATATAAAAAGAAAGATTCTTCACAAATACGTATGTCCACTTTAATATGATCAATATACATTTGGCAGGTGAGCGCGGCCGCCATGGCTCGAGTGGCGCGCTACACGGGGGCGGAGGGCTACAGCACGACGGAGGCGCGCGTGATGTCGCTGCTGCCCACCCCACGAGACACGCACGCGCTGCACGCCGCGCTCGCCGCCGCGCTGCAACACAACGCGCCCACGCACTTCCCCTTCATGTAGACTAGATCATACACAGACGTCGCAGGTAGCGGTCTATCTAACTCCAATAAGATTACTGATATCTGAATTACTCTTATTACTCTGCGCTATTATATACTTGTTATAGGTATTTATATTACGAGCGAATAAATTTAATATATGTGATATGTCCCAAGGAGGACTGTTTGTGGTCATCCATCAGTGTTCAGTAAAATGTGAAAAAAAAACAAAATTGAATTACATTTACACCATTAGTTTTAATAACTAATGTTTGTATTAAATACAATTTAGAATAATTATTTAAAATTTTGATACTATAAAATATTACATTTAAGAATTTAAAAGCAGAATGTTTTTAAACACTGCTGCTTATTATTTAATTATTTAAATAGGAAATGTTACAGGGGGATAATGGAAAAAGAGTAATAAATATGAATTTAAAACTAATTATACAAATTTAAAAAAAATCATGATATCTTACAATTTGCAATTTTTATTATTTTGAAATAATTTTCTTTAAATTTCGCAATTATCAAATCAATCGAAGTTAAAAATAACTGAATACATAATTAGATACTTCATTGAAATAAAAATGTTTTCTTAACACCAATAATGCTATAAAAATCACAATGTTAATGTTCTAGTACAACACGTAGCTCCGTAGCCGCACGTAGGAAGTTGCAACACACACACACACACACACACACACACACACACACACACACACACACACACACACACACACACACACCGCACACGAGTATTAATAACAATCAGTATATTAGCTTAAATATTAAACTACTCTGTAAGATCAACGAGTATTTTACATGATGTCCGACGAATCGCAAGTGCCACCTCAAACATTTCAAAGACATTAAAACTTCCAAAGCGCTTGCGCAGCGGGACTCATGTTGTCTATAACAAGTCTGATTTTTATTTAGTGTTCACTAATTTTATAACGGTTTCGCACAATCTGTATATATCTTGTATTTTATAATGTAAATAAGTTCATTATTATATTATAATTAGTTGTATAAATTCGTCTCATGTGTTGCCAATTTTTAAACTAAACATTTGATACTCTTATATTGACATAAAATATATGCATCGTATTTAATTTAATTACATATTTTTACTGTCACCACACAACAAAAAAAAATGCTATTAATATATAATGTAGTATTTTATTCATTTTTTTATATTTTTACATGTCGCTGTTCTATTATTTAAATATTCGATTTAAAAATAAGTTATAATTTATTAATTGTGATTAATTTATGACATATGTCCTTCCTTACATTATATAATATAATATTATATATTTTAATAGAAATTAATATAATTAATTCGACAATCACCGTCTAATATATGAATGGGCTTATAATCTGTACGTCGTATAATAAAGAGATGTGTAACGTTTTACAAACTTTTAGTTTTTCCAAATTTGATGATTTACGTAACATGTTGTTTTATTAATGGTTGAGTTCGATGCATTTAGTAATATCTAACATCAGTACGGAGTTCGTATATAAATTTAAGAATGTTACAAGTTTTCTTTGAAATTATAATACAACATGAACAGACATACCTAAATATAATTATTTGTGTTATGCTGATAATAAAAACCTAATAAAACAATATGACTGTTATTTACAAATTTACTGAAACTACTGTTATATTTATTCTGCTACAAATACAATAAAAATATCATAATAAAGTAGCAATCAGTACATTTAATAGTTATTGAAAAACTAATTGCTTGTTGTTTAGTATATGACGCAACACGAAACAATAGTAGGTATTTTTTAAATTGTTGTCTCATTGTATGGTCTCGTTATCACGAACACTAACGTATTTTAATAAAATTAGATGTGGTTATAGGTCCTGAAAAATGTTTTCCTGAAAAACTGTCCTGGACATCTTATATAGCCTATAATAATACTGAAAAAGGGACTGTAGGGATTTGTGTAGATGTAAGAGATTGTAGATGTCAAATGAACATCGTTCTCTTTTTTTAAATCTTAATTTTTATCTAAATAAGAATTAAGTATATATTTTTTTCTGAACTTCCAACTATCTGCGGACATTTTATTAGAAGGTATTGTAAATTTATTGTATACGCTAAGTATAAGATCATATAAGAATTCCTTATAATCTTAGTGTTTGAAAAGGTAATGGCAGTCTTCCTGTCGCTGCCCCGTATCCCGTCACCTTGGCTGGACTACAATGCACTGCTACAATGCACGCTGTCACTCTTCATTTGCTTCATATCGGAATGTTTGTTATTTGCTTCCTGACATTATAATACTTGGAGCAGTCTTTGTATTGAACTGAAGTGTAAGTCTTGTTATAACTCCCACAGTGGTCATTACGTAATCAATATCATTACGTAATCATTATCATTACGTAATCAATATCATTACGTAATCATTATCATTATCATGAATATTTCATTATCAGATTCATGTTGATTTGCTAGCTTGTTTTATCATCAAACCCTTTAATGTTAAGAACTTTAAACAATTTTGCACTAGCGACCGGTAAGTGTGTACTAACAATGTGTTTAAGTAAGTAAGCAATTACCATGGGACGTGTTGACACAAAAAAAAGGATTTCTACAATGTGAGACCGGTTGTCAAGGAAAAATACGTACATACCGAATTAGGACTTGGTCTCCATGTAGATAAATAGAGTGAATGTTAATTATATCAACTTGAGCAATTAGAATGAATGAGTGAGATGTCAACGAGTGTCGTGTAGATACGCACACGCACACACGCAAACTGTGTGAAGTGGAAACCGACAGCCACCAAGATGTTTATTAATTTCATCATCTTCAATAGAGATGCTTGAAAGCGAATTCTATCAATTTAAGTACGCAGCGTGATTGGCTGTCATACGATCAGCGGAAATGGACATCTACAGAAAATGATTAATTTTTATCTTCCCTCAAAATCAAACTTGTATAAATAAGTAGTCCCTTTGAATACCTTCTCACGTAGGAAATTATTGTTCAGAGTTTTTCTTATTTTGCAAAATATAATTTATACTTAAATACTAATAAAAAAGGGTTTTCAAACATTCAAAGCGAGGCGCCTATGAGTAGTCGCCTTTCCGCTATCATTGGGCCGTATATTTCCTTGTTGGCCTGTCACCCCGCCAGCGCTAATATGTCCGGATTTAACCGCCTCGGGACGGTGTGAGTTATTCCCGTCACGGCGCGGGCGCACTCGCACATGCGCACGGGTATCATGCAGTATCACGCAGGTGTTGCAATGTTAGACACGCACACCGAACTCTTCCTACTGAACTAGTTAAGATGAACTATTTTTACGGGTTAAGGTCGAAATCATTTGAGTATATAGACATACATTAAATACGTTTTAAACAGACAAGCCCTTTGCTGATAACGGTCCATAGTTTTATATAATAGTTTATAGGTTTAAATAATAGGTAGTCGTATGCTTCTTACCTACCTCGAAGTATAACTGCAATTGTGAAAAAACTTTTTTTTTATAATGTTTTGTGGACTTCAAAGGTCCACAAAACATTATAAAAAAAAGTAATTAATTAAATATTTATCCATCGATTGTATGCGATTCGCAATATCGATTTTTCATTATATTTTATTTATATAAGATTTATCCAAAACAATATGTTTATGGCATTCATAGAAAACAGATAAACTCTCTTATGTGTCATAACACATCCCTCTAAATTAAATCTAATAGCATAGAACTATTAATTAAAAATACAAAGCTAAATAAAATATATTAGATGTTCAGATGACAAAATTGTGAGTATAAATAATATGATATAAATATGTAAATTTTATCCATTGAAGCTTGAACAAGAAGACGTTTGAGACTTTAACGTGCTCATGGAAATCCGTACCATAATAAAAATAGTTACACAGTCGCAAAGTAGGAAAATGGGAGAGTATTAGACAAGGAGAGGAAAGAGGAGGGGTATTTGAGGTTCTCTTCTGATGAAGAGAACTTAAAGATGAGATTTTACTAACAGATGTAACAGCTACATTAGGTACTAAAAACCATTCAGCCCATCCAACCTGCAGCTAATTAGTTACAGTTAGGCGTAACATCGACAACAATGGACAATTTATATTTATCATATCTTGTAAAATGTTACCTTTTAGTATTAGCTTTACATTCTTTTAAAAATAAGTTTAAAGATGGCTGAAGTCATAAAGTTTCGAAGAAGAACTCAAAAATATGTAGGTAAACAAGGTGGAACACTTCGTAAAATGTTTATTTAAATGTTGGAATTATTCAATAGTGACTTGTTTAAGCAACCGGTTACGTATAACAAATAAAGACGCTCATATATCAAACTACTTAATTTCTTTGAAATAAATATAAACCTACAAAAAACAAAATATATATATATTTTTTTTCAAATTCATCTTGTTTTCTATACCCATTTTAGTAATATTGGATTAAAAATTATTTAATTGGTAATTTTAATACCAGACTTAATTTCAGACAACCATCCCAATACCATCCTATTGTGATGATATTGAATTCTGAAATTAACTTGTTTCTATACAATAGGTATGAATATAACATAGAAAGTAATAATGTTTAAAATATATAGTTAATAAACGGTATTCCTAATTAAGTTGTTTGTTAAATAGAACAATTAAAAACAGTGTCAGTTGACAATACATTATCACAAAACCCTTCATAATATTTCGTGAAGTTATTCTAAATTCTTCAGACATATATTATAATTGTTAAACGATTTCTCGCCAACAGTAAGTATATATAATTAGGTAGTGCAAGATGGGGTTCAATTACTGACGATTATTAGTAGTTAAGGCCTGGAAAAACTTTAACTGCAGAGAATGGAAATTTTTGTGTCCCACAATCCAAAATAATTTGGCACATTATATACAGATAGTTATAAGATCCAACTACCTTGTACAATAATATCAATGAGACGTGTGAGTCAATATAAGTTTGAAGTCTGTTTTATGTGGATATGATGATATAAATTAACACTAGCTGTGAGCATACAGAACAATATTTAAAATATTATAATTTGTAAATGTATGAAACCTACATACTAACCTCATCTGTTGTATACTGTATAGATGAACTCTTTGAATATTTAAGTATTCTTTGAACAAAAAATGATCCTGCCCTGTTGTCAACAAGTCTTGTCCCAATAAGCCAAGACTTGTTATAGTAAAGATGTTCGTCCCTTATATTAATTCTTTTAAAAGGGAGAGCTCCAATATGTCAAAAAAAATGTGTCCCACAGGATCTCTCTTCCCATTGTCCTGAACACAATTGAGAGGCTATGTTTCTAAACATGTCGTTAAGAGCTGGATTTCAAACGGTGACCAGAGACTTTAATTATATCTTTAATTGGTTCAGGCGGAAAATTCTGTTGCTTGTGACATGAACTGAGTATGTATACACATACATATGTATACACATACATATGTATACACATACATATATATATATATTATGCACAAACGATAGGTGTACTGGTTTTCCTGACAATGATTATATATCTAATACCAAAGGAGTCAAAATAATTAATTGCAATGAAAAATGCAAATTTCTTGCACGTTTGTACGAATTGGTTAACAAGTCGTTTTCAACAACAATTCTCCATTTATCTAACTTTTGTTTTTACTGACCTTTGCCCTTTTTATTTGGGGTGGACCTCTTTTAGGGTTCGTTTTAGGTGGGCTCCTTTAGTCTATCCTGAGTTGTCTTTGGTGAAATATTTTGTTCAATCAGTTCTTTATTGACAATGGGTGGCCCGATTGGGTGCGGTGGTTTGGGTCCTGAAGTGCCTGGCGGTCATAGACTCGTAATGTGCCATAGGTACGTAAAGCTGCGTAGGATTCAGATAAACTTTGTGATCTTAGCGACTTATCATTGTTGTAGAATTGCCCGCTGTGAATCCAAACTATGTAGAACTCATATTTGTTAGCGATAATAATCTCGTCACTAGTACTCTCTCCCTTAGTTTCGATATAGAAATGTATTTTTGTACCTCTATATTTGTTACATACAATTAGCTTAGCTAGTAACCTTCATTCTTTAAAATTGGGTAGAGATAATAGCATATTGCCTGATACAAGGGCTTTGTTCAAGAAGTCTGTGAGCCAGTAATTAATAATTGCTATTGCTTTTTACCTTGCTTTGTCAGTTTCTGAGGAAATATTATCAAGTTTGGGAGATTTGTGAAGTTTCATTTCATCTGTGCAGCATAGCATCTTAAGTTGATTAGGCCTGCGCATGGAGATACACCAGGTAACCGTGAACTTCTATACACCTCAAAATAGGTGATATATGTTGAGTATAGACAGATCTATAAACTATAGTTTTTGAATCTGTTGTCCGTTTACTCGCAATCACGTATCACTTAAATCTGCTGTGCCATTTTGGATGAAATTTTATGTATTTTAGCTTATTGTCTAAGTCAACATATAGGAAGGTTTTCAGTGATGAAAAAATCCTCATTTAATAATATAATACTTTGCAGTGTTTTAGAAGTAGATTTGAAAATATATATGGCAAATGCGGGAAAATGCTTCTCTTCGTTAATTTTTCGTTTAATAATTCTGTGCTACATGATACACACCAGTAGTTTTGTTACAAGAAAATAATATAATAATAATAATTTTTAAATATCTATAGTGAAATAATAAGTATAGTGTTTGAAGGCAGATAGGCACCGTGACTACTATTCATGTGGGCAAGTCAGGTTGGATCAGTAGTCCTCCAGTACCAGTAACTGAGTAGCGGGCAACTAAGTAGAACAGTTTCAACTTAACTTAGTAACAACTTATTAAATAACATTATTCATACGTTTCAGTACCAATCGTGACATATGAAGGCTACAAGTTTTGGGATTTTTATGACGAATCATTGGGTAGATTCTGATACCATATTTGGGAATACGTATGTACAATTGCGGTCAGAGCTAGTCACCTGTCAACATTAACGTGTGGACCTTCATGGAGTGGTCGGTCGTGGGGCTATTTAATTGACTATTATATATATTAATTAGAAAAAAACAACAGTCAGCAAATAGGTTGGTTATATGTACCTAACCATCATTTATTTATTTAACACGAGTGACCCGGCAAAAGTGGTTCTGGCGTGAAAAAAAAATCTGGAATCTAATCGTAGCGCCACTTTAAAATTTCAGCAATTTAGCTAAGATAAGCAATTTAGCCCTGAAATATTTGACACACACTTCCTTATATTGGTTGGAATCTCTTATATCACACACAATTTTATTTATTCGTTTTACTTTATTTTTTCATTCAGTTTTAACTTATAGCTTGCCCTTGTAATCTAAGACACCGTATAGGTACTTTCTTTTCTGGAGGGGAGCAGTAATGACTACAATTCAGTTTTAAACCTTTGTGGATTTATCGTTCTTCAATACTGTTAATATTCGGTTTGTCAGTTGTTTATATTAAATAAATAATATCTGTTATAACTATTAATGTTTTTAAAACCTGATCGACACACTGGATGGGACCCACAATAACTCGATAAACACAATTAAATTAATGTAATAGAAATAAATCAAATGAGTCACACATTATATGTTATTAATAATATGTCAAATTAAAAACTAGTCGTTTAGGAAATTTCCTTAACCGGAAAATTAGAGAACCTGAATGTAAACAACGCTCTTAATGGATACTACATACGTACCTACCTATTTATTACGAAAGTACAATAATAATTATTTCTAGACAGTAGTTGTGATATACGAATATTAATACATTCGAATGTTAATATTAATTCCTTCTTTGCTCATACAAATAAATATGTGGGTACTTAAGTAGACACTTATGTAGACACTTATTTTATAAAAACACAAAATCAAGGTCTATCTCAATTGCTTGCTCGCGTGTCTATATTTAATCTAACATAACATATACCTACCTATCTCTTGACAATTTAAAAAGTATTCGCTTTGAATTACAATCATTTGCCTTGTATATAATATATTTACTTATATAGTAATTTCTTTAACCTAAACCATCCATTGGCTACGATAAGACAAAAGCAAAATATTTTTGTATTTTACTTTCGCAGTGAGAAAGCGACAATTCATTTTTTGTACAGAAATATTTTGGCACTCGTCTTGGCAATGTTGCTTTAACGAACACATCTGTTATTAAATATTTTTGACATTGAACTTTAGTTTTAGTTTGTCTTCTCACCTTTAAATTAGGTCCTAAGTATATTATTACTAGTTACGTAACTTTCACACGCTTTTTAATAATGTTAGTTAATTATTATTTAATGAAATAGCTAATAAGGTTTAAACTACATCTCTAGCTAATAATATTTGGAACTTCTATGAATGTGTTTATAATTGAATAAAAACTTCAGTAACTGGGAAAACCATACCTAAATAATAATTCTGATAAATAGAATCAATGTATTACCGTCTGTTAAATTTAAATACACGCCTTTTTCAATTATAAAAATAAAAAGTTGCTGCAGAAAAACGATAGCAGCGTGTGTGATTAATAATAATTTTAATTATTTTTTATAATTAATAATTTTATTTATTTAATTACATTTTGAGAATAAAAATATATCTTGTAATATAGACACTGAGTACACCTTGCGGAGTAGATACGTCTTCTTTTCTTTAATGGAGCGGATAATAATAAATGTTTTTTATTATTTAGATGGGAGTCTGTATAACTACATATATAAAATATAAATCTACGATATTTAACACAGACAGTCAGAGCTCTGAGCTAAGACCGTAAGTGACTACTCTGTGATAGTGTAGCTGTTTTTCAATTACGCACTCAAACTTGATTGCGTTCTACTTAATATTACTTTTTGTTGAGACAAATTAGGTTAAGGTACATTTTATCCTAGTAAGTAGTATAGTACCGTCTTATGGTATCAGATAAGCTTAAAGGACAGTTCTCTCGTAGTTTCTGTTATCTTCTAGCTCTTCATATACATAAATGTAAGGGTGCGTCAATTGAACGTGTTCAACATTTGGTTTATAGAAGCGTAGGGTGCTGGTCGCAGAAGTGCAGGCTCTGCGGTGACGTCACAAGCGCAAACATTATAAATGCGCTCGCGCAGCCCCGCGTTCATTCGCTAGTCTGCGCGTCCGAAGCGCACCACGTCACGCCTCTTTAAAGTGAACGCGCGAATTTTGAACTGAAACAAGTGAATTTCTGTGCGTTAAAATGCCGAAGAATATTTTAGCTGAGATGGGCTCCCAGGTGGGGCTCACACCCGCCAGACAGAATAAAAAGGTAGGTAATAATATTAAAGCAATAAATTATATCTATTGGGAAAATTGTGGTTAGGAGGGAAAGTCCCAGATTTTTGCGCTTAGAACGCGTGAATCGAGATCTCTTCAACACGTGCTTTCGATGTACGGATATAACGGAACATATACATCGACATTTTATGCATGTTTATAGTGGACCGGAAGGTCTATATTTATTATATTATAAATAATATTTAGTCGATGCGAATTTTTAATAGCTGTGGAAATGTAGTGTTACTGTTGGATGGGCGATGGTATTTTCAGCGCGGCGATTCGACAGCTAAGTGAACGGCTGCACGGGCTCATGGTCAGACACAAATAAACCATTCCGTGGTAGTGGTTGCCTAAAACCAATGTCAATAACACATTCTTCAATAAAATAATCTGCTGTTTTGTAAATGTCACTTATGATCTTCATTATAGCAAATGTAACTTGTAAATGTTTATTGACATATTTTTATTTTTTTATAAAGAGTGGGTAGCACCTACTGTCTCATATTATGCTTGTAATTTGAAACACTATAACGAACACGCTCTATTAATATGATTTTAAATGACACTTAAATATTACCTACTTAATTGTTTCATTATAGCGACTTAATTCGATGATGGGGCTTAGAATTTGAATACAATTCTTAAATTCATATTCCTTTTAGATAAAATATCCAAATATGTATTTTGAATGATTAATGTGGTAGCAAAAGTGTTAACGAGGTAGGTACATGTATACCGCGTAATTTTCTCATTCCTCTCATCATGCGACGCCTGGACGAAGGCCAAGTTGTTTTTTACCCATTAACACCCATAATACGTACGCATTTTGACGTATAGCATGGAATGACGACTTTGCCTACGACATTGAAGAAACACTGATTTTAATTCATTTTTAAATTACGGTTAATGTCTCAAAGCCGTTAAATTATTTATAAAAAAGTAGTAGTAAGTTTAAAACTGATACCAAAACTTATTAATATTAAATCGTTTAAGTCTTAAATAACAGTTAAGTTATCATCTCTCGTATTTGTTTTATCTAAGACTTACTAAATGATTTGCCAAAAATATTTTCGTGTGAAACCAAAAGTTTTTCATTTAAACCAACTCGTTGTTAAATGGCTGTGTGTGATTTATGAATCATTGTTTTTTTTTATCGGTTTCTATTATATAATTAAATTACTACTTGTAAGTGTGATATTCCGATATGAAAAATATGGAAATTCAGAATAATGTATTTTTTTTCAAATTCTTGAGGATTATTAGAATTAAAGCAAGAACCTTCCTGACTTCAAGTGCTGAAGAATTAGTGGGTGTAAGATTTTAATACTGAGAGTTTTACTATATATATTTTCAGAATGGGCTCTTTAATTTACAATTTATTTTAAATAACCTTTTTGGTTTTTTGGCTTGGAAAAACACATGTTTGAAATTCTTTGACATTATTGCTTAATAATGTTTAATATATATATACTTTTTAAAAACCTAATATATAAAGATAAACAGAATTATATATTCACATAATTGAGAACATTGCACCAATAACCAAAAATCTCAACGAAAGGAAACTGACAATTTTAACAAATATACGTTTAATATTCAGTCTGGTGGTGATGCCGGCGCCACGTGGGTTATTCAACCAAATCTGAATTACAAAAGAATTTCTGGTCGATATGTTGAATGTCTAATATGTGTTTACTTGTATCCACGCATGCCTGAAATGAAAGTTTAATCAAAGTTACTATATAGCTCATCTTATACTATCGGTATTTTTTGTACTAAGTAAGAGATAAACTTATTTATTTAACTTGACCTCTAGGTCGTTAATAGCTCGCTTATTTTATTTAAGAACAACAGTTTTTTTTAAACATTTATGAATATGACAGAATATTTGACATTTATGAAAAGAAAACCGTAATTAAATACTTATTTAATATAAAATTTAAAGTACTTTATGCATTTCGTATATGTAGTTAATATTACTTTTTTAGATAATTTTGCCTTTGGCTTAAGCTTTGATTGCAACTGTTAAGCTAAAAAACGTCTTTTTGGATATAAAACTTTATTATAAGTAGATATTTATAATTCACAATATTAAAGTACAACTCGATATTTACTGAAATAGTGAGCGTCTTTTCAGTGGCACGTCACACTCGGAAATATTGCATCTATTTATAATGTTTAATGATCACATAAACTGATCACTGAAGGCGTCATCTCCGACGATCCATGAGACAGTATTCAGACTCTTTATATTATATAATTGCCAAAAATACACGTGCCACTTGAAAAATTAATTCATTAAGTTAGTTTTAGTGTCCTTTCAGAAGTTACAAGTGACGTGTCTAGACATCTTTCAATGTTTCATGTAAATTCAATCATTTTAATCAACAAAGAACAGCGTAATACAGAACGGAATATATCCTTTTCGTTAATTACGAACGACTCCACTGTGTAAAGCCACCGGATGTAGTTATTACAATAACAAATGTATTTTTTACTTTTCATTAATAAATATTATATAACGGGCAGTCTTTTAACAGCACCTACACTCTATGTTTCTGTATCAGTGTGTCAGGGACGCGGGTTACTTTTAATACCAATTAATACTTTTATGTTCTCAACTGTCAATTAGACGATAAGAATGCAAAATCAACCCACGATTCCAGAATCACAGAAATATATCAGTGACTCACACACACACAGCTGTGATATAATTGCTAATTAGATTTCGAATAAAAAGAACGTCGCTCGTATAACCTTTCTATACGTACGAACGTACACGTCGATATTATATGGGAAAATCAATTTAATAACAAAATATTACTCTGGTGTTTGACAAAGGCGTGTTTAAAATTCGTTTTTATTAAAAGAGCGTTCATCTAAATAGCTTTTAGACATCAAATTCAAAACTGGTATTTTTGTACTCAATACATAGTAATATGTTTACTTCAGAATATTAAATAGGTAAATAAAATAGCGGTCAATAATATCATTCTAAGGCATGTCACGGTCGTCCGGATTAATCAATGCCCTACAATTTTTAATATTTTATTAGTGCTACTGTATTAGTGGCTGTATTCATTGCATTTTGTATCACAATTCAATGAAATATAAATATAATTAATAATAAGTAAGTAATCAATATTATGTATTGAGGAAAACCGGTGTTATTAAATATACGTTTCTGCAAATAAAAAGTTTGTTATAGTATTAGTTGTCGGTATTTAGCAATTACTAGAATATCTATAATTCGCAGTAATTGATTTGCAAATATTTTTCTACACACGCTAATTAGTTAATAAAAAAAATATTTAATTTAATAAAATTCATGCAATTGAATTTAAATGTATGTCCTTAAAAGCCCAATAATGGCACATGCGAAGAGTACTCACTTCTAAAATAAAGTTGTAAATAATTAGGTAAATAAAAACAATGCATTCTTAAATTGAAAACTAAAATAACCGCATAAGTCAAGAAAAAATAAACAGCAAACAGTTAATACTCTCAGGTCGAAGAAAATGTATTAATATTTTATGATAACAGTAAAAACTAATTACAGTAGTCTATTAAGTACTTGATGTTAATTCGTTTTTGTAAAACGTCTAACTCGAAAACTGATAACGAGGCACCTTTGGGTTACCTGATACGAGAATATATTATTATTACTTGAAGAAAACGATTATTTTTAATAATATTTTCAATCTTATTAACTAGGCTAATAAAACATATATTTGATGAATTACCTCAAGTGTTTATTTTCTGGTGATAATTGTATTACATTTATAAGGAATTTCGAGTGTCGAAGCCTTTTGAAGAGACAACGGCCTGCGGCTATCATTGGGTTTGTCTATTTCAATTCAATTACATACTTTGATTTTTCCACATAGATATTGAATGAAAGTTATCTGACTGAAATACTATTATTACATTACATAGTTAACTGTGTACAATGAACGATTTTGTTTTCAGGATTACTTTATTTTAGTGGTTCCTTCCAACTATAATTGTTTTTAATATAATAGCTTATATGAATGAATGAATAATGAACCCTGTGGCCAGAGCGTAATTCCAGGGACGATTTTATTTGTTTTCATAAAATATTCCTACATAGCAAGCTAAGCGATTGTATGAAGCATTGCGAAGATTTGTATGTACGTGAGTATTTATTAAAAGCAACGGAATTTAGAATGTAGGAAACGATATTGTTTTTATTGCCAATGCCGCAGCATTTGAAAGTAACTCCGTTAGTCAATGGGTTTATACCACGGGAATATTGATATCCACTACTGCAACTCCAAATAATAAGACAAAGCCGGACTCATAAAATATATATTCAGTATTGTTTTAATTGTGCAAGGACTACTGAAAATTGGTGAATCATAATTACATGATTAACTCAACTGGTAATTTCTGAAAACTTAATATATCTGTTTATTATTTAATAAACAGATCTTAAAAGGTTAAACTATCGACACTCAGTAGACTTTTATGTTTATTATCATTCCCTATTGTGCTTTACGAGTACGCAATAACGTAGTAATTATCTTTAGGTACGTCGGAATGCAAAATAGTTCAATTCATCGGCTGTCGTCTGTCATCTCGTTGCTACTTTATATATATGGTCTAACCTTGCTCTTGATTTACATTTGCTTAATTACTATTACGATATAGATTCACATTTATTTGTTGCGTCTGACGTTTACGTCGATCAAAATAATAAATTGAGGGCGTCTCAGGACGACGCAGCTATAAATATCCTATGTCATAACGGGTACATATTGTTCATTGAATTCAGTAAAATAATATTGTTTAGTGAAGCCATTGATGCTCTAAATTATTTTAATATATTTGTTTATTAGTAATGTACGACTAGTTCCAAAGATCTGAATCATTTATAAATTGTTCTGCGTTAAATCCACTCATAAATATAGTTTTGTTAGAATTTCATTCATTGCGACCTGGCCTTGGTGGAGCTCGCCAACCACCGACAAACATATACGTATATAAATAATATAATACAAGATATATCACATCGCAGATATGCAATTGTACGGTACAAAGGTTCCTACTGATTTAGAAACATGTTCAAGATTATTTCTTCCTGTATGTCGTTACAATTTTATCTTAGGTCTAGAAGGAACAAACATTATTTGCTTTTTTCTTATAAATACAGACCTGTGTTTTCTCATTTTTTCTGATCACGAATGGTTGCAGAAATGGGTGAAGCAAGCGACCATCTCTAGATACCTACTGCAATGTCAAAATGACAAGAAATGTTTACTCTTGACAAGAAATGATGTTAATAGTTCAATGACCTCGTAAGTAAAAATCATTATCAAAGTATTGTCAGGACCTTGCAATGCTTTTGGTGAACCGGTTTTTTACATCATTGATAAAATATATTTATTTAGGTTTTAAATCTATGAATTAAAAAGATAAATAAATATGTTTAATAATCAACTATGAAATACAGGAAGTCGACAAAATTATTATTTTATAAGACTTAATAAGGAAAAAAAATTGCAAACCACAATGTTAAGTCATTTTGTTTTAATTCTACTTTTTCCTTTATTAAGAAGATTGTATTTTTATTTAAGAGTATATAGTTATTTATGTAATGTGCTATGTGGTGACGGATATTGGTTCTGAGAGTCAAGTCAAGTCAAGTAAGATTGACTTTAAACTTAGTTTTCCTAGTCATGACGTTGTTTAGCGATTACTTATGTTAAATATAGTTCTGTCACATCCATTCCATTATCACTCGTTGTGGGTCAGTTTTGTTGAATCACATGTGCTTTGACGGTTTCAATATGCTTTTAAATAAAACCTTTGTTTCATGACGTCGTTACACGAGCTAATATCACCTACACAGATATTCAGCTCTTTCATAATAAATAGTTAATTCGAATAACAATGTCCATAGTTATTAATAAACACTTATTCTTTTTACGTGGGTATAGTATAGCGCGAGTACAATATATCCTTGATTAAGCAAAAATATTGTCATTGGAATAACGCAATAGAAGGTGCATTAAAAATAGACGTATGTTAGAGATATCTGAAGATGTGCTTAAACTTAAAATTCACAGCTGAAAATTAAAAAATGTATGTGCCTTTTACTTATTTCAAATTAAATATTGTCGAGCTGCATGTAGGTACCGGACAATCGAAGGATAACAACTTTGTTTCCGCGTTGCATGCGCAGACAAACAACTTGATTATTATAATACAATGTAGGCACTTTAAAGATTGCTAATAGCACATGTTACATACAAATAAAACTATATAATATGATAAAATGGAAGACCATTATATTTAAAACCATATTTAATACTCGGTTTAAACTGGGGAATAAATCTGATGTTCTGTTGATTTTTCCAGAGAATATCTGTCAGTTAATTTATACAGTAAAATAGTTATCAGAGAAAATATACCTGAACATAATTGAATGATGAATGATGAATGGTGAATGGTGAATGGTTTTTGAATCTTTTATGGTGGTTTAACATAAACGTGGAAGTTACCACTGTAAGGTTTATTGCACTGTCAGTATCCTTATAAAAAAGACAATTATACCTTCCCGATAAAGATTAATATGTATATATTTCTTGATACACAGAGTTTGGCAGCGATACGGTAGCTCAATTGGTAGAGCGACATGACGCTTTCCCAGAGGTCGCGGGTTCGAATCCCGTATCGTTTTATCTTAGAATCCTATATTTATTTAAATTATCGATTAAGGTACTTTTCATTTCATATGAAATCCGACCCAAGTATGTTGTCTAAAGGAAAAACAAATCCATCATTACTTCTTGATATTGAAATATTTATTTTCAAACAATGATTTTAGTTATAATTTTTGTAAATCACATTTTACGATTATGACTTATAAAGTATTAATCATTATATTTCCCCACATATAAACGACATATAAGTACATAGTACATATACAACATATACGTCCTAATATATACTACATATTGAAATTATAATATGTCCGTTATTTCTGGCTAAGACAAGTTTTTGGTGTAAATAGTTTTTTTCCGGTTGCTGTACGAAGACAGAGATAATTGCGAAAAACGGAGGAAGCAAAGGAGACAAGAACAGGTTATTCCCGAGGTATCGGATAACAAGTAGGCCAGTAAGAGGTATCGTCGCGTACACCTGTGTTGTTGAACTCAATATATATATATTTTATTAACTATTTCATTCATAATCAACTCAATAACAATAAAAATATAGTTATTGAGTTGAAATACTTGACATTTCAAAATTATGTATATATTTTTCATTACTCTGAAGTGAGCATATGGTAGGTTCTTGAATAATTCCAATAATCAAACAATGTAAAGACAGTCACACACGAGTGTACTGATACTTTAATATACTTGGTAGTGTCTGGAGGAGATCTAAACTAAACATTCAGTGAGTTACGATCTAAGGTCACCAAGGTATATCAAGTACTTATGTAATTAATAATTTATGTATTCAAACATTAAGTACATAAAAAGTCTAAATAATAAATAACATAGCTCATTACTTTCTTTTGGAGTATGAATAGATTGCAGGTCTCATAGGTTTTAAATCAAAAGTAATTTTTAATTCATTACAACATGAACGTCTATATCAACAAATTAATAAAAAATGTCCAAAGCGCGAACGGAAGGAACCAAACAGCGGATAGGGGTTATTCTTTATTAAATATGACTAATGGTTTATAAATATGATGTTATAGACGTTTCTATGCTACGTATAAAAAAAATGTCTAATAAATACTATACAAAAATACTCTAAAGTTATTTACTATATACATAATACAAAAACTGTCAGGTCCATTTTACACTTGAAAATAATACTTACCTGGGTACTTACTGGGACTAACTGGACTAAAGTGAGATGTATATAATATGAAACATACATTACAAATGAATGAAATATCTATTGGGAATATTATTTATCTTTTAAATCAAATAAAAAATGAGTACATTCTTCAACTCTACATATACATACTTACAAATAATCGATACATTAATTATGAAATATGTAGACCCTGAGTGTAAGTTGGTTTTTGGTTAAATGTAACTTATTAAAATAATAATAAAAGGCAACTTATTAAAATAAATAAAAGTTAAAAAAACATAAATTGCATCATAACTTTACCAAAATAACAAGGTTCCTTTATATTTATGTATCCTTGGATTCATTAAAATATTTAAATAAATATTTAACCTTGTAATATACATAAACATGATATTTTATTTCCCATACTAATATAAAATAATTTAAAAATGGTAGTAAGTATTTTGATAACATTTTTGAGTAGCGAAATTAAATAAGTGTGTTAATAGTTATAAGAAATTGATTTTAAATAAAAACATAAAGATTATTATTTTCTTGGAATCAAAATCGTACGTACGATTGTTGGTCAGTAATTGCGCATTTATTGCTATGTGGAACAACCGATTTAAATGAGACTACGAGCTTATATTAACTATAACATGGCACCTAGACCAACTAACACCATCCGAGACAATAGACATGCGCCTGCGCATATTGCACCTACATAGAGAACAACATCTAACTGCAATATGAGGAACAGGCAACACGTAATTTAATTGTGAATTAAGTGTAATTTATAATTTTATACATATTTAAACGTTAAAATAAGGTTGGTCCAGTCAAACAATATACGGTTGTATCGGTGCTAAAGTTAAAATATATTAATTATATGAATATTGGATGAGTCAGTTGCCTTTTTATAAGTATTATATTTTATTGAAAAAAAATATATCCGTGAAGTTAAAGTAATCATCGAGTAAGATGTTTACAGTTCGTTGTGTGTAAATCTCTCATAAGTCCGTAGGTACACATATTAATATCAGATTCTTAAGCAATCGCTGCATGTCTGTGCAATAGCATCTCATTTCGCTCAATCAGTCAGCAATCCTTGAGCAGAAGAACCGGTTCGATCCGGTGCGAGCCGGTGCGGCTTACCTGTTTGAGTTTGCGGTACTCCACTTTGATAGCAACTAATGTTTACAATTTAACACATCCAAAGAGTTAACCGCAATGACAGCCGCTATATATTATGTTTTAAAACAAAATTATATTAGGAAGAAACTAATTAATGTACTAAGTTAACCCTGTGACATATAAACTAACTAAAACAAAGGTTACTTAGCTACCTGTGTATAAATGACGTTCAAGTTGGAGAGATAAATAATATATTTACATTGTGTCCTTTTCATTTACATAAAATTCATATTAGAAACACGTTTTGTTAAGGATCTACAGAAATTACGTTACGTGAATAAAAATATGTGTTTGTTTTCCTTTTTTAGAGTAAATGAAGAAGTTTACACAATTGAGATTACTAAGTATAGGAAAAGCTAAGAATACAAGATATCGAAGTAATTTAGTTAAAGACTCATTGTTTCATGCTTTAACAATTTAATTATTAATTTATTTTGTGTTTTTGTACTCAGATAAAAACAAATAATATAGGAATACCATACATGTAATAAACAAGTATTAAATGTAAATAACTTGACATTCGACACAAAATGATTGTTCACTTCCAGTGAACTTAGCGCTATGACTAAAAAGCACGTGGAAGCAAGGTACTTCAACAGCGTAGTATAGAAAAGTACGCGCAGACCGGTCGGCGCGCGAGACCGGTCTGCAGTGGAAAATTTTTGCTTTCTTTACCCCTAGACTAAGCAACTCGGCTAAAAGAGCTATAAAATTCAACTTTAATAGTAACTTATCATAGCATCCTGATTTTATAAACTACTTACTATTTTTCATATACCTACACATTATTGGATGGGTTTATATTTTGAAGTCTTTATATCAGTAGATGTTTTTTTAAAAAATCATGATTGGGTCACATTTATAAATATAACGGGTTGACTGTAAAAACTATCTATTATAGTTTTACTATCTTTTATGTTTATCGCTTGTTCAATATATGTTAATACAAGCAACTCAATGTAATATTTTTTTTCTCCATATGTTATACGTAATGAGTTATTAAAAACTTGTTTGCTGTTATTCTTTGCTGTAAAATAATATTAATAACTGACTGAAAATAACTATTTTACCAAAATTAACTTTTAAAGGCATCCATGTTATTATTTTTGAATAAATTGTCGTAATGTTGATTAAATTCTCTCTGTCCGTCAATGTGTCTGTCATAAGGCTATATCTCTTAAACCGTAATTGGTAGAATTTAACATTTTCGCTGTGCTGTCTATGGCCGCTATTACAATGTATAAAAAACAAAATTCAATGTTAAATAGATTTCTTCGATTTTTAGAATAATCTTTATTTTTCTTACATGCCAAAAAATAATATTAATAGTGGTTTTTTTCCTACATACGTACATATTAAAACAGGTTTTTCGTGTGTGAGTGCTATCTTTACTAGTGTTACATGCCATCAACGAAAACGTATGAAGGCCGTATTATAATAATATATCACAACAATTTAACATAATTTACGCGTATTATAAAAAAGTAATCATGCTTCGGTTACATGATCTGTAAATATACTCCTCGCATCATCTGCTACGTGCAAGTACATTTACAACTAGTTTCCAGCTGTTAAAGTCTTCAGGCACTGCGCCAAGTGCAGAATGCAGATTATTTATATTTACAACATTTCCGTCGATATTAATTAATATTGTTATTTAAAAAATATCTTTTGTATTCCCGACGCTCAAGCAACATAGAGGATGACATAGTTTTTCAGAGAAAATATATTCTCGTTTTATTTTTAATCTGAAATCAGTTTATTATTAGCCTTTGGTATATCTAAGAAATATAAAAAATTAAATGGAAAAGTAGCAGAACTACTACTATTTTATAAATATAAATTGTTTTGCAAGTAACAGTACGTCTATTGTCGATATTCAGGTATTATTTTAATGAAAATATTTACTTTTGAAGACTATTCATAATATATAATGTGATTGTATGGAAGGTTGGTCGCTCTTCCGCCCGCGGACTGTAGTTGATATTTTGACCTCAGCAGTACCTTCAAGTCGGGGTTAAATCTTCTGATTATATTTTGTAATATTATATTAATTATCAAATCGGGCTCTCACACCCACACTTTGACACAACTCACATACATCAAAATTAGGAGTAAAAACTTTTGTTATGTAGCTTTCTAATTGAAAGATAATTACAGTATATATAACGTCGGTGCAGTTTCAGAATGTATAGATCACAAACAAATATTTTCTGTTTAAAATATTCAATAGAGTTATTAACTGTTTGTTTTATATGTTGAGGTAGGTGTCCTCCTTTATAAGGACTTAATATGAATTGACAAATAAGGAAGGAAGATGTCAATAAATAATGCCAGGGTCGTTTACTGACATATTGTCTTATGATTAAGTCGCTCTGTTATTACTTTTTAATAATATTTTTCTTGTGTAAACATTCGCAGATATTAAAAAACACTTATATGTATTATAAAAAAATAAAATACGTTAAAATACTGTACATAAATATTCAACTACTTCTATAATAATAAAAAATATTGTCATTTACGTACTATTTATGGCTTTTTATCGTTATCTAGAAAGATATATCTATATGCCTTTGAAGAAATGAAGGACTTTGCACGCGGCTGCCTGTTGCTGCGGCTGCTTGCGACACTTTATAGGATGCACGTCTGCAAGTGCAGAGCAAAAGAAGTATCCTATAAAGTTATAGGATACTTCTTTTGCTATTATATGACCTCCACTCAAGGACTCTTTTACCCCATTGGCCATCGCTTGCTCGGGCTTTTACACTTCAGTTTGTTAATCCGTTGGGCTATGTCTTTCACATACTTCCGCTGCCCATCGTAGTTGGATTCGTCGCTTGACCGCATTATCGAAGTTAGACCTTCCTAATTGGAACTTTTAACCTAAGTAGATGTATTCGTCAACAACTTCGAAAGTGAAGTTGCCCTAATATATGGGGAAGGGCATGACATGGACATTTGACATAGTTTTGGTGTTATCCAAGTTCATGTTTTAAGCCCACCCGTTGGGAGAAACCATTGACATCACCGAGCGTGGTACTGAGATCTTTCATGGGTTTTGCCATGATTATGCAGCCACCCATATTTCAATCGAATCGAAGCCTTTTTCATAGACATCATTCATAGTCATTCTCCGTTTTCTGTATAATCTGCCACAGTGTATGTATGTGGGCTATAGTACTAAAGCCTTTTCGGAAACCGGCTTGTTCGGGAGGTTGAAAGTTACCAAACTTGCTTGTGAGACGATTCGTGATGACCATTCAAAGAAGCTTCTAATTCTTTAACATGGTGTCATCACCTTTTGCAAAGAACAGAACTATCATACCTACGTTCCATACTTCTGGCGTTATGCCCTCAAACAAGATGAAAGTGCATAGTGGAATCAACAATTATTTTGTGTGTTGTGTTCATATCGAACATAACCATGAAATATTGTGTAAAGTATTTATTATTAAACAAACACCGTCTGAATTGTGTCCAATAGATTTGTTTGGATTTCAGCCAGATTAAGGTTTTTTACATACATCGATTTAAACACCATACACGAAAGTCACTTTGAAAGCAATTATATTAAAATAATATGACAATAATTATACTAATAAGCATATATATTGTGTTCTTTTTTTTTTAATATATTTATCTTTTTAATTAAATGAATACTTGAATAATGAATACCTTAATAACTTTCTCACCAGATATTTAATCTAGAATACGAATAGATAAATATTGTAATCTTTCACTGTGGATTCGATTTAGTTGATATTATATAAATAGTATATAACTAAGAATAAAACAAACAGAGGAGGTTAGTTTTTGTAGCAGTAAAAGCTATTAACTGTTTCTAGAACTGGAATTATAAATTTAATTTAAATTATAATACTTTATTATCAAAATGTAAATTTTGATGCGATTTAAAAATAAGATATTGACAATTGTGTGCAGTGTGGGTCTGTTGTCTGTAGGGAGACGCCGGCGCGGCGTCAACGCGCAGGTGCTGTCTTAGAGGGCGGCGGTGGCTATGATAATGTTGACGTACACTGCTGTCGTACATTCACTCCTAAATATTGTAATATAACAATTTGTCACTATTACTTAGGTATTTAATTCCATAAAATTGAGTATATAACCACTAATAAATAAAACATTTATACTCTTAGAGAACTATCGGTATATCATGTTTAAAGATGAATAATTTAAATACATAAATAGTACCTGAATATCATATAAATAACTACGATTGAACTTTAGTTTTAATAATCGCATGTTGACACTCTGCTGAAAATATAAACAACCATTACTGGCTATTATTAGCCATAGCTGTAGCCGAATTTGAAACACAAACACACCACTTGTATATCCTTTGATTAGAACCAGAATAAACCAATGATGTCTATTGTTAAAACCGAATCATCAATTGTTGAATATTTCCACGAATTTACAAATAGACTTGGTCAGATTAAAACCTTAACGTCGGCGGCGGTGAACAAACACTTCACACAATATTATCGAAAGCACATCGAACGTCACTAGCTCTTGGCAATGTGTGCTATTTGCCCACGTGCCCACATGTTAGACGAATGCTAATTTGGTGCTAGCGGATAATAACATAAAAAATAAGCACTCTGTATGTAATCACTAATGTAAAGAAAATGTCACGATGGAAAATTACTATTTGGTTTATTTGAAATAGGAAAATGATTCATTCTCGGGTGAACTATAATATTGTGCCAAATATAAATCATATGACAAAGACGGTGCTAGTGATTGCATGATGCAGGTTACAGGTGTAGTGTGCAGCGGACAGCTGTCTTAGCAAAACTATGTCGGTCATCGCCACCAAAGACAATTGCTTTAATTCCAGATTAGTTTCAACTATAGTACATTTTATTTGTACTGCTTAAACATGATATAAAATTCTTACCACTATAAACATGAGAGACAATACTGAAAATCTATATATTAAGTTGAATGCGTTACATTTTAGAAAATAACTTTTGTATATTTCTTGTAGTACATGCAAAGAATGTAAAGAAATCCGGCGCCTGCTCCTTTGGAGTTTTTCCAATAATTCTCAAGGCAATATATATATATTATATTAATGTTCTAAATGTTGATCCAGTTCTTTCTAGAACGTTTGTAAAATAATGTACACTTTACGAAATTTTCAAACCGTTATCTGAAAACATTAGAATTTATTCTTTTAAAAAAGTTAAGATAAAAAGAAAAATGAGATGTAGATATTATTAGTACATATATTAACATTAATATTAATATGTTTGATGAGTTTAAAATACTTTATTAAAGTGTCGAAATTAGTTTAATATATTCTTCGCATTAACCAGGGGTATTCATTCATATTCATTAATAATTTGGTATATTCAATTATTTGCATCACGAACTTTTCAAATTCAGTGTTTTATTCCAGAGGCATACGTATTGATTGTACTTATACGTATTGATTGTACTTATACGTATTGATTGTACTTATACGTATTGATTGTACGTATCTCAGGGAGCAGGACTATATAGGTAAAGAACCGACATAAAACTAATAAATATAGTCATCTAAGTTATTGATTAACTTACCAAATTACGTGCATTTAGACTTCTAATTATTTAAAAACATTTCAACCATTTATTTATTTATTTTCTAATATTTACATTTAGTTAAGTTTCCAGTTTCTTTTGTTTAATTTTATTATTGGTAGTTATTTTATTATTAATAACATTAGGTATTCTTATCCTGCATTAAACACGGTTGTGGAAGAATAAACTTTAAGTTGTCAATAATTTATAGTAATATAAATGAACTTTTCCTTTAAATTGTTTGCTTTTATATTAAATGATTAATCTCTCATACCGATGGCCGGTTATTTTCCGCTGATGGCCAGCGCCGTGATCTATGGTCAAGAGTACGGCGTTTAAGTACCTATTTGTTCACGATTGATACGCCACAAACACTCCTACATGTTTGAGTACCTTTTAACGTTTATGTCATTGTCTGTGACACATGTTAAATAAAAAAATATTTGTACGCAACTTCTTGGGGCTATTTATTTCTATTAAAATATTTAAACAATTTAGATTATGCCTATGATTTTCCGTGTTTTCTTAAGAATAAGCAAATATTTATTTACACTCATAAAAAATATCTAGCATATACAAAAATATTTTACGGGTTACATCACTATTCACGATGGCGTCTGTCCCTATTATAAAGGGCTATAAATTTGTAGTAAAAATATTCACATAGCATTCGAAAAAATGTAGGGTGCGCAGGCGCAGGCGCCTCCATAGACGTGACGGAATCTGTTCTTAGTACATTTTTGTGGAAACTGCTACACCCACCTCGATGTCTTAATATAATTTGAAGATATTATATTTTTTAATCAGGTTTAATATCACATAATATAGTTAAAAGTTGGCTTCGCCTTACAAAACCTTTATATACGTATATAAATTATAAATACCAAACCGAAATCTCTATGATACCTGGGAAAATCTCTTAAGAAGAAAAGTAATCTTTGTACAAGATCTTTATTTTTCTTTGTATGTTTTTAATTTAAATTGTCCATAAATGATTACCAAAATAAAATTAAAAACATGAATAGACTTGTTCAAAGTCATAGTTACAACGCATTGACGGTATGAACGTTCTTTGATTTACTGCAACTATATATATTATGTAAAGAAACACATTTCTATGTTCTACAAATTTGGAGACGGATTGACTATTTGCAAAGAAAATATAATAATAATCAACAATGTCTTCAGACATTTTCTTAAATTTCTAGAAATACAAGTCTCAATGATTGGAAACACAAGGTTGTTTAATATATCAAGCGATGTTTTTAAAAAAAACCCATTGAAAGGTTCATTATAACCTAATCAATAAACACTTATTACATTTTAAACGTTTACAAATAGGTCATATATACTTTAAATTTATAACAACGGTTTTTAAAACAATGTACTCGTGAGACTCACTTACATATACACTACTTATGTAACTTGTCCTCATCTATATAGAGGTAATAACAACTACAGCAGTTGAAATTTTAGTCAATGTTTTCTTTAAAAAATGACGAATAAAGATTACTCTAATTATAAAGTAAAGTCTAGTAAATATTAATACTAAAACAGCTGCTTGTTGCTGTTCTAATGTGGATTTATGTAAAATTACATGCTAGGCCTATTTCCAAACACTTCTATTTTGTGTAAAAATAATACCAAACAAATAAATTCAATTAAAAAGAAAGAAAAATAATATAAATTGAACAACAAAATTTATAACACATATCGTTTTTAAACCATTAAACCTTATTTATTAACATTACTTTGCTTACTTCTTTTAAAGGGATGCGGTTTTCATAAATCGATAGATATCAACACAAAAAGGTTTCAGTATATTATTTTAAAAATGTCGTCGACCATAGAGTAAAACCGGGTCGGATTTCTAGTTGTTTACAAGTTCAAACCGATTTTATACAAAGTAATAGGTTTTTTATTTCAAATAGGCTTTGTACAGTACCAGTTTTATCAAAAAGACACGACAATGAATACTTTTTTAATTTATTTATTGAATTACAAAGTTTTATAGTACTGACTATCGAATCACATACATCATTAATATGAGAGAACTTAATAAAATCAACGACTAAGACCTTGTAAGTGTTAACAGTGAAGTAACATGTGGAGAACTGCTCCTAAGTCGATTGTTGCAGCAAACCTGACAAGTAAAGAGCTATAAATAGTATTGTGATTGAGAGCGGCTAGATGAAGTGATTGAGCGACCAGTGTCCGTATGAATTAATTGAGAAATTTGCATACTGAAGGCAGGAAGTAGGTAGTTACGAGTACAGGCGACTGCACAATTGAGGTCGAAGGGGATTCTCTTTGTAGTATGAATACCTCAAAGTTTATTTTTGGCACAAATCTTGTAAGTAGCGTAAGATGTTAGACCTCTTAATAGTTAGCTATTTCAAACATCCTATGCGTCACGGTCTATTTATATTGTTTATCGCAACGATACGGTTTTGTTCAGTATTGGGTTTTCAACAAACCTCTTTATTATGACCTACAATAATAAATAAATATGTTTTATTAATAAACAATATGCTCGATGTCATAATTGATCAAATTAAGGAAAAATGTCACAACCACAAAGTTTATTAATTCGTTTTCCAAAAAATATTCTCACTTAACATTATAATGGACAAAATTAATCATTTACGTTTAATTTTTATTAAATTACACATTCAGTGCCACATTGTCACAAAAGGTATTCAAGTCATTCTTCCCAACAGGTGGTTACACTCACAATACAGAAGCCTGATCACCAACGACGTCACTCCGGGGACAATAACCTCTCAAAGCCAGTAAAGATTTTGTGTACACGTATGAATGAACTCGATCAAAACAAAATATATATAAATATATTTATAATCAATAATATTATTGTTTTCTGATAAGTGAATAGGTACGACTGTATTTAGCAATATAAAACTAACATGTACACTGATTTTTTTCTACAACATATAAAGATTAATTAAATCCACTTAATCTAACAGCCGCAACAATAAGTTTTTAACAACTAACTCTGAGCCTAAGATACAATTTACATAAAACCGTTTTAAAATCTAAATTATTGATTACAACCTTCAATTTAAATATCTTTTTCGATTACCAACGTCATTATTAAAATAAATAAAGTCGGTATAAGTACGCCGTAACTAAAGAAACGCATTCTTTGAAGATATAGGAATTAATAAACACTTAAGTTTATGCCACATTAGTAGGCAAATTGATTTACAATGGTAGCAAACGCTTATAGTTCCTGACTTGTAAACAAAGATCTCATCTCGCTGCGCTGCGAATAATCTGACACTTCCAGTAATAAGCGCTTCCTCGTCGGTCCTACCTTACTATATAACGATTTAATATGTTATTAAGACCATTTATGTATTAACATTTTATGGCAAAATAAATTAATTTATATTTGATAGGTTCTCGGCGTTCATAAGTGTAGGTTGTCACTTTTAGTATTTAAATATTTATCTATACTAGAGTTCAATCACCTAATTATCAGTATGTGTGTAAATATATCTCATTGCTTACTGAAACTGTAATGTTTAAAATATCACTCACACATTCACTTGTGGTTGTTGTTTCATTAAAAGAAAGGTTATTTCAGGTTTCTACGAAATTCGTCAACCGAATCATTTAACAATATATAACGACTTCTAATTTAAGTGAAGTCAGCGTACTTTACTACTCGTGGCCTTTAACGCTTAGGATAATAATTTAAAATGGGTTGTGATTTTTCACTTGTATCAACAATCTGTCGATTTTTCATTAACAAGTAAGTTCTAATCATCCAATGCACGAAATATATAAAGAGGCATTAATTTAAATCAAAACAAACCAGTGTTTATTCTGGGGTTCTCAGAATTTGTGTATTTTTAACATTCGGTAGATGTTTTGGTTTAAATTGAAACAGAGTAAGTCAGTACCAAACTTCAGATTATAAATATTTAAATAATAATTCTTATTATTATGATTTGATTAATTATTTTGCATTTATAACCATCTTGTCATTAAATTATTACTGTATACACAATCGATTGATGAATATATTATGATCATAACGTATTTAAATTATATGTATTACGTAGACGTGTGTGGACATGTTTATAATTTTCCATTGTGCAGATTTGTTGTTATTATTGACGCTATTTGAAAGGTGTGGGTGATAGCGGTTATTTGAAATAACAGTTTCTTCTAAAGAACGAAGTTAATAAGCTATTGTGATCCGTTTTGATCTACTCTAGATTGTTAATAATCGGTTTGTGGATTGATTTTGAAGGAAAAACCAATGGTTGACTTCAATCTCGCATTGTAGATTGATAATTAATGTCGACCATTAATATGCAGAACATTTAGATAGATACAGTTCCTTTAAACATGTCTTTGATTTCAAATTTCGGAAGCTTCGCCGAGTCAATCTTTAAACTTAGGTACTACTTGTATAGTAAATATAAATAAATACATATCAGACTAAAATAAATCTCTGATATGGTCCATAAATAAAGATAAGTTGCATTTTTTTTTTAGGAAGCGGAAAAATGGGCGCGCCGATCGAGTGGCCCCATGGTCAACCCATCCTTCGAGCCCGACGACTTCCTGCCTCAAAGGTATTTTCCCATGACATATCACAGTCTATATATTTTTAACCACTCTACTTGTAACTGATAATACGGTAACGTGTGCTTTAATATTGATTTTATGATTTTGGAATTTACCATTGATTATATATTTATTGATTTTACCACTGATATCTCAGAAAAAAAATCAATTTACAGTTTTACGACCGTGAATATTAATTTGTTCGTACGAGTTGTGAACCACACGTTAATAAATAATCAGTTTTACAACTGTTTGGCGAAACATATCTAATAACGTAACCAGATCGGCTCACCTACATTTTAACTCTAAATTCAACCATTATAATTAAATCACTCAATTCATCGAAAAAATGTCTGAGTGTGTTTTTTACTTTAGTCAATACATTTTTGCTATAAAATAGCACTTTCAAAAACCCAACATTGATACGACGGGTACAGCTATCACAAATTCTAAATAAAACCCCTTTTTTTTCTTTAAAACGCCCGCTTTCACCTTTGACACGAGAATTGTTTAATTTAATACGATTCTAGGTACTGTGGTTGAATCGTTTAAAATGCAACCTTGGCTGACGCTAAAATACAAATCGTAAATCAATAAACAGTATCCATCCACCGTCTCTTAGCAATCGCAAAGCATGGCAGAGTAAGTCGGTAGCTAGCACAAATATAATTAAATGTAGGAAATGCATATAGATAACTAATTTTACTTTTTAAATGTGGCCGTGTGAAGTCGGTTTAGCACTTTTATGCATTAATGCAACTTTGAGAGTTAAAAGTAAAATATTTTTTAGCTATTAAATACAGGTATTATGGTTGGAGCTATAATAAATAACGCTATAATGAACATTTTTATTAATTGGATCAATAACTCCGATACCGTTAATATTTAATAGTTTTGTGAAAGTGATAATAACGATGAAATGTTTATAGTTTATCCCCCGTCAAAGATGAGAAAAAGCGGCCAGGGGACAAAGGAATATACCTGGTTAATATGAAAGAAAAAAACCTTCAGGATGTGGAAGAATATGAACCCTATGACAACCGAGTTGTGGACCATCCTACCACGTAAGTCACTAAGTCACAAATATCTGAATATGGCTCCAAATATCAAAACAATATTATGTAAGACAAATACTAATAAGGCTATATTTACAACAGTAATAACATACTTTTATTCTTTTGACAATTAAATAAGTGTTTTATATAAGAACGTTGAACACCGCTAGCTATAATTTTAGGAAAACGTGTTTAAGAATTACGTAGCTTTTATATAAAGACATTTATAAGACAAGTCTGAAATTTAAGTTTTATCAACCAACCATCTTCGTCTTCCTCTTCCTTGTTTCCTCAATTAATTTCATAAAAAATAAACAAGGCTTTTCCTACATGTTTCCGGTGCAAGACTCCTATTAGGTACTCATATAATATATAAATCATAAACATCTCCTATATATCTATATTCTTGCGCAACTAGCAGGTATTTTCCTTATACGTTCACACGTGTTATACATCTATATGTGTAATTATGTATTTAATTCGGATGAAACATACACAATATCGTAAGGACTCGGGTACGTAACCGCAATTCGTATTCCAAAAAAAAAATACGGGAAATTACCTTAGGCATTTAGTAGTCGATACAGCTAGGACTAAGTTTAGTATTCTGATCAGTTTCCTTCGACAAAGCCGATAGATTATCCTGTATGTGAGAATGTACTGAATGTCAAGAAGAGTTGAGAGTAATATGTATAGAACAGAGTACGCTTTATCGGATTGTAGGATTAGAATTAACAAAGTAATTCGAATTACAGCTTCAGTTATTTATAAATCGAAAAGTTGTTGCATTTTGAAAAGATTATTTTACTCATATTCGTGTACCTACATTTTTAATCGCCTATAGGTAGGGTATATAAATATGTACCTTTAGCGTCAAATAACCCAGTCTAAATACAGTTTAAAATTATAGAATATCATAAAAATGCATAGTGAGCTTTCAGTGACGGAGGAGTAAAATATCATAAAAGAAATAATTTAAAAATGTCTAGAAGGTATAAATCGTAATTTATGTAAAAACCGTAATGTTGATAATGATACTGTTACTTTTTAATGAAGGTAGTCGATACACTGCTTTAAAAGTATATGGAGTAACATGGAGACTGGAGCACATTAACAGAATATCTGTATATTATCTGTGTTGCGGAAAAAAATCAATTTATTATATGTTAACTAACAAAAAGGTAAAGAACGGCTTTGGCTCGGCTTGTGTGACTGTGTGTACTCTGTTCAGTCTGTTTAACATTTTAACTGCGGATTTTCAAAATAATTTAAAATTACTTATACCACTCAAGCCTATATATAGTCTACATAATTGTCTTTATTTCTTCTAGGAATACAGAAACTCTTCTACATTTGTTGAAAGGCAGTTTAGGAACGGGAATTTTGGCAATGCCACACGCGTTTGCTAAATCTGGCTATGTGGTGGGTACGATAGGCACTATCGTAATCGGGGTACTGTGCACGTACTGCATCCACGTGCTGCTCGACTCCTGCTACGTGCTGTGCAAGAGGCGGAAGGTGCCGTCGTTGACGTACACGGCAGCGGCCGAGGCTGCGCTCCTAGAGGGACCTGATTGGTGCAAGAAATGTGCACCCTATGCTGCGTAAGTGTCCAGTACTATATATGACAAACTTTCCAAGGCTCGTTAATCGTTCCTTTAGAAATAAATAAAAAACAACAGAAATAATTTAAATTACATACATGAATTTTTAACATTAAAATCATTTTTAAACTTACCTATAGCCTTAACGTATCTTTAACCGCAAGCAATAATGGATTTAAACTTGAGTTACATCCAAGTACATAATTATACCTAATTAAATGCAATCTTCACCATCTGTACGTAATGGTCAACTTATTTTTAATATGCTATACAAATTATATGACAAGAATCTTCAACATTTCATGTTACTGCTACCTAACTGTGGCAATTTAAACATGTCAATAAAAAAACAATGTTGTGTTGTTACAGGCACGTCGTTAATGCATTTCTGCTCATATATCAGATAGGCACGTGTTGCGTTTACGTAGTATTTGTATCAGAGAATATACAGTACGTCCTAACAAAACAATTCGGCTTAAGCGTCACGGTTCTTGAAGTAATGCTCTGGATTCTCCTTCCATTGGTTCTTATAAACTGGGTTCGAGATCTGAAGTACCTTGCGCCATTCTCTGCCATAGCGAATGCTGTCACTATCGCTAGCTTCGGCATCATTTTGTACTATATATTCAGAGACACCCCTACTTTAGAAGGGAAAGTTCCTGCTGGAAAAATTGGTGAATTTCCTCTCTTCTTCGGAACTGTTTTGTTCGCATTGGAAGCTATCGGTGTGGTTAGTATTAATTATAGTCTCAAAAATATATAAAGTGTTATTTTGAAGAAAACCAAATACATTTTGTTTGAAATTTATATGTAATGCACACTTCCATTTATTATTTTTAGATCCTACCTTTGGAAAACGAAATGAAGACCCCTAAGAGCTTCGTAGGGAAGACCGGAGTACTAAATAGAGCTATGATAAGTATTATAATCTTGTACGTCGGAATGGGTTTGTTTGGCTACCTGCAATATGGCAACGAAGCGGCCGGCAGTATCACGCTTAACCTGCCTTCTAAAACCGAAATGTAAGAACAAGTTTAAGTACATTGTCTTATATCTTATAAGGTTTGATTATTTACAAGACTATTATTTTCTAGACTGGCCAGTGTCGTACAATGTCTACTGGCGTTTGCAATCTTCATTACCCATGGTCTGGCGTGTTACGTTGCAATTGACATTCTTTGGAACGAGTACATCGGAAATCTTCTCCTCAATAGTTCCCATCGGTTCGTTTGGGAATATCTACTGAGGACCGTCATAGTTTTAGTGACTTGTGAGTTGTAAACAAATAATTAAAACGACTCCTCATTTCTATCTCTCCTTTAACAACAATATCAAAATTTTAAACTAACTAAGCAATATTTTGAATCATATGGTGATATCCATTGCTTTTGTGGCTAACTGTTTTTCGCGGAACTTCTTTTTTTTTGGAACCTTGACGACGATATCATAAGACCAATGCTTACTTATTTTACATAATATAATAGCAACATTGCTGACATTATGATATTTAAACAAAAACTTTTTTTTGCAGTTGGAATAGCAGCCGCTGTACCCGAGCTGGATCTATTCATTTCTCTGTTTGGAGCGCTGTGCTTGTCTGCCCTTGGCCTGGCTTTTCCTGCCTTCATACAAAGTTGCACATATTGGTACTACGTTTCGGACTCCGAACGGATTCGTATGATTATCAAGAATTCTATCGTAGTGGTATTCGGGGCTCTCGGACTCGTAGTCGGGACTTGGACGTCCTTAGAGGGAATTATTATAAAATTTTCTGCTCATGCTCCAGTATTGAATGCCACCGAAAGCATCCTAAATGAAACTAGTTTGGTACCTTGAAGTTATAATGTAGATATAGTGCGCCAGTGCCATTACTTCGTAGAACCGTCCGTGGCATATATAAGTACAATATAAAAGAAACGCAGGAGCGAATATCGTGCAAAATCGGACATATAATAATTATCTTAGATTTAGTGATATTTTTATATTTATGAAGCCTCTCCTGTTTATATTTGTGTGAAACGTATATTATATTCTGTAAATATTAGCAAAAACATAAGCAATAATATTGTTATGCCCACATAAGTTTTAGGAGTAGGCAAATACTGTCATAGCTTTACTTAATCCATTGACTTGCACCATTAAACATTTAAATTAAAACTTTAGCCCGAGATAGGATAGTCAATAATTTATTACATATTGCGCTAAAAGTATTACATGTCTACTAAGAAAGCATGCTGTTTTAAATATAACTGAGCAAATATTGTTAACGGCGACAAGACTATGATATTCGACCAAGACAGCTGATTTATTTTAGATTGAACTTCGAAAGTCGGTTGTGACATAAAGAACGAGGTACTAATGACTTAAATTTTTATTTGGATTCAAATTAAACTATGAAAATATAAGTATTAACTCTCTGTGTTTGTATATGTATTGACTTGTTTAACTAATGTTATTATATTTTATTGTAAGTTAAACGATTGTTATATCAACGTAGCCATTAAGAAATGTAGTATTACTGACAGTGAGAATTCTGTTATCAAGTGGAGTAATAGGACGGCATTTTTATAGAATAAGGCATAAATAACTACCTACCTACAATTATTTCTCTAAAACTGTAGAATCAATTAAAATTGTTGGGATACGAGTTCTAGTCGTGTTCTCGCAAAATTTGTTACCGAAATTATTATTAAATTCTTATTCATGATATGGCCGGATTAATACTATTTAATAATAGCCAAATTACATGATTCCTATATTTTATATAAATAACTATTTCTTCCTATATCTTATTTACTTTGTTATTGTTTTCGAATTTTATTTATTATTATATGAATTTGATATTTATTTTAGCCAGGTTATTCGGTCCTACATAAAGTCTGTGATGTTCATAGTTATATAGTGTTTATTAGTTGTATCACGTGTCTTATAAGTGAATGATGTGTATACACGTCGGTGATATTGTGCTCAGAGCTGTTTGGGGTTGAATCCCGTTAAAATAAATATTAATCTATTAAAAGCATTTTTACTGAAACCATTTTCCACCAACAATGTTTCTTCCCAATTAACTCATCTATTAAACATCCAATATAGTGTTAAGATATCAGATGGCCGCAGTAGTTACAACCTGAGTAGTCACAGAAGATGGGCGTGTAAGTGTTATAGCTCAGTTATGGGAGCCGGAAGCCCCAAATACACTTTCAAACCTAGCATGGTTGGTCTAACCTTTTACATTTCTACGAGTCTCTATAGCCTTTTTATAATAGATAGCACCAATAAGATTGAATGAGTCTGTATATAAATCGGTAACGTAAGTATTTTTTTAGAATATGATGGAATTATTTTGGTGACGATAGGCGTGACCTATTGATGTATTGTATTACGTGTGTCTTTGATGTTACTCGAAGTCTGGAGAAATACGTAATTTTAGTATTTTTAACAAATATCACAAAAAATATATATTTAAAATATTTATTATGGAATCCATACAAAATAATAAGTGATTTTTTTTGTACCGTGAATTATAATAAATGATTTAAAATATATGTATATCAACATCGTATGTCCGTTTATTCTCATCTGGAAACCCAAAAAATATCTTGTGCTTTCTATTCGAGTATTTATAAGTATGTATATAATTGTTTTAGTGTTTTGGAAAATTAAAAACTAAACATTCTTCTTTTTCTATAAAAAGAAGAATGTTTAATTGTACGTACGTAAGAGAAGCGACTGGAAAAAGCCTGTAATATAGTTATAAATTATAATAAACAATGCTATAAGTCGTACTTTAAAAAAAAAGAGTCAACAATAAAACAAATTATTTATTCACTTAAATTAACATTAAAATGCATCGCCGACACTAAAATTAATTATAAAACAAAATGTTTTCAAAACTTAATATTACGTAAAATTAGCAACTAATTAAGTAAGTGGAGAAAAACCTTATGTCATTAAAAAACTATAAAATACAATAATTTTAATATTAATTATTTGCTCAAATCCTTTTAAAACTGTGCATATATTTAGCTAAAATCTAACATTCATTGAGTTCCCGTTGTGGAAGTTCTGGTTGGGTCGGAACTTCTTTGGAAGATACGTTTTTCGAAATTAATTAAAAAACAAAAATATAAAAAACATTAGTCATAAAATGTTAAAAAATATTTGTATTATTATAGATAATTGAATTATAATTGAATTGAATTTTATTGAAATCTTTAATATCATGTCATGTGTAAATGTATAACTATACAATAAATTAATTAAATTGCTTAATTACCAGTAAAAAATAGTCGAATGTAAAAGATATTAAAATGTTAATTATACAGTTATCATACATACGCAGGATTCAATTGTCGTATTCTTCATAGTTTTGAGCGCATCATAGCCGTATCGTTGTACACTTATCTTTAATTTAGCAAGCAACGGCAGGTAGGCAGGTACCACCAGCTCTTACAAGCTAGTATGTCGAGGTAACATTTAAGTATTTCTTTAAACACAACATATAACTAACCAAGGCCGTACAAAATAAACATTAAAGATCAACACTTGAAAGATACAACCGGCAACTCCAATATTTAACATAATTTAAATATTTATTACTAATATTGTAACTCCATATTATTTTTATTGTAACCTTCAGTTGAATTATCATCGCTCTAACTGTTTGTTTAAATGTTGCAGTTATCACTAACCGCGATAACAGTGATGTAGTTAAAGTTAGCTAACTATTTCTATTGTTACTGAACACGATGCCAGCAACGCTATCTCAACATATAACTTATATCTAATAAGATTACCCGTTTTATTGTCTTTGTAACAATTTCTCATTGAGCTTAATATATAATTACATCCTAAATAACCAGGCATTAGCTTAGTGAAGATACATATTAAGAAATTTAATTAAGACCTTTGGATAGTTCATTTGTACCAAATGTTATAGGTGCAATTAAGATGGTGTCTGTTTTTACTGTGTGGCTTTTTTCAAATCGAAATCCGTCATAGCTAAATAACATTTAAAATAAATCTTGCTCATGATATTATACGTGTCGTTTTACTGATTATTGTAGTCCGAAAGATTATATTCCACACTGGTCACTATTCCTTATCAATTCTGTTGTCAGAGCTATTTCTTGCCCGCGTCGTATCCTTTCAGTATAGTCTGTAGCGCAGTTTTTAAATGTTCGTTCACTTGAAGCTCCATCTTAGCGAGGCTCTGTCTGCAGCAGGGGCAGGCTTGAACCTCAGACGACTTGAACGCCAGTCTAAGACAGCCCTGGTGGTATACATTCAATTTATATTATTTTTAACTCAACTACTTTATTATATAAAAATAACATCCAGTTTTTAAAAGAATAAAGTGAATAGTAAGTAATAACAATATAACATACAATACAGAAGTTATGAGAGCAGGGCGTGGTGACTGGACTCACAGCCACGTCCTGACAGATGATGCACAGGAACACTTGCGTCACATGCTCTATAAACTCCTGCAATATTTTTGTAAATCATAGTTAATTAATGTTTGTGATTTTCATTAAAAATACAAGGGTTATTGCGATTGTAATTATTTTTTAAACACTATTATTAGTTATTGAAAAGTGAGTTATTTTAAATATGAGTTATCATAAAATAAGAGTATGTGTTTAAGTTATATTATACCTTCTTTCCTTGCTTCTCACAGATTTCGATACATTCGCTCCACAGTTTAGAGTTTAATGTATCCGCCATTATGTTTTTTTTCTCCTCAGCGCTAAGGGGTTCCTCTTCCTTCTTTTTCTTAATCTTTGGACTTTTTGTAAATATACTTGGAATTTTCGATTCACGTCCTGTCGCATTTGCATCTAAATAATCATGATGAGAAGACAAAAAAGGTATTGTGAATAGCCTTTTATGAAGGAAGCAAGAGCCTTAAGTCTACATATAAAAATGAAATACATATAAATATAATTGTAAGTACCTTTACTTGATGTTGTTATTTCGACGGGCGACTCTCCCGTTTCAGATGAAGACTCACTGCTGTCTTGTAGAGTTTGTTTTTTACGTACTTTACCATTTTGAGGTGTCTTTTCTACCTTCCTTTTTTTAACTGCTGGTGATGAGTCAGACTCTGATGAAGTGCTTTCGTTCCTTTTTACTCTTTTTGCAGATTTTTTATTATTTGATGCTTTCTCTTTGAGTGCCTTCTTTTCTGCTTCGGCTTCTAAATAGCCATCTGGATACTGTTATGATAAGATATAAAATATATAATTTCACTTTGCGACATACTAGACATAAATAATCTACATTTTCATTTACTCATAGAAAATAAATATGTATGTCAATAATCAAATTGTAATAATATTTGAAACTAACCACAATATCATATTTCTTTGCACCAGATTCCCAAGGTGCTGGATTCGGGTCGTCTCTCCGTAGAAGGTACTTCCACACTCGGTACCCGGAAAGACCTTTCTCTGGATAATATTTCACAACTTTGTAGATGCCGTCGTACCTGTTGATAAATTTAAGCTATAATAAGTAGTCAAATTGAAAGTATATTTTTCTATTATAAAAACTATGAACACTATTATGTTCGACGTATATTATACTTTAAGTGGGTATTAATTGTTTAAAAATTAAGAATGATGTACTGAGATCATTGAAAAACACATGTTTATTAGGGTTAGTACATTGCGAATGTGAAACGTTTTGCTCGTGATTATATTAAGCTAACGTGTCACTCACCGTATGCCCTCTCGTGGCGCATATTTAGGGAAATGCTTCATCATCTTACAGGAGCGCACGACGCGCACAGGTTTTCCGTCGCGCCACGCCGTGCCTGCGTCCCCGCCAAGCTCCTTCACCGCCTCCACGGCACAGTTGCGGGCCAGCGCTCTGTACGTCATATACATGTCTATACTACTATAATACAGCTGGATAATTTGTATTTTTTTTTCTGTATCAATTAGTTACACACACATGCTATTGCCATTAAAGATGCGGGAGAATACTAACTTGTTCTCCCTAGTAAGAGTCTGGTCGCAGGACTGCTCTGCGGTACGTTTATTACCGGACAAATTACGACCACCACTCCCTGTATATGTGAATTCATTTCCGTTATCCACGTCGTCTTCATAACCACCTGTAACAATCAAACGTCACGATTAACCATTTTGAAATTTAATTATTATACCCAATTTTATCAATAAGTCACCAACCTGATAAAACAATACTGTACGCGCCTTCAACATCCCTACCATGAATTCCAGAAACAGGTGGTCTGTGTACTCCAGATTCTGAAAGCTATAACAGAAGTTGAATATGATAGAGAGGACCAAATTTTTTTGTTATTTTTAAGTGAAGTAAGGCAGACTCACACTCAATCATGTGTTAATATATCATTAATACCTGTATTCTAAATCTCCAACACATTCCCACCTCAATGCCGGGTATAGGGCCAAAATGATTGAGAGGCATTGGGCAAGTTTTTGTTTTACCTGAAAACATATGTTGATTAGTTTTTTCTGTTAACTTAACACACAAACAAACTAACATACATACACTGTAAAACACTTACCAACACAAGCCATACCCCGACCCCAGTCCCTATTAGTTTTGGAGGCATTAGACTTCTTGACCTGTTTGGAGGCACCAGGAGCAATGACATCATTAGGATCTCGCTTGCATGAAGGACAGTACCAGTCATCTTCTGGCAACTCAGTCAGCGGCGGAGTCAGGCACGCCATATGGTATCCATTGTGGCACTCATCACATAGTAGTATCTGAAATGTTTATAGATTTATTAATTCCACTTTTTATTAACACACACAAGGATATTATGTAACTAAAACAGAATTTATAAATTATTGTATTGGGCTGTATTATTTTTTCATAAATTGTTTTATTATTTGAGAATGAGCATACATAATATTTAAAGGTGACAAGAAATTCGTTGCTCTTTGATATAGAATAATGACTTCACCTTATCTGGATCTTTCTTTCCAGCACATAAATAGCATCCACACTCTTTACACGGCGCCTCCTCATCATCTCGACACTTAAAGCAATTCAAAGGTTTGGATCCTATAAAAAGATATTTAATTACTTTTAAAACTCTAAAATCGATACAAAACTCAGAATTACATCTAATAACAAAAGTGGAACTGACTTGCTTCAGGTACATTTTGTAATAATTTGCGATATTCTTCACTCCGTTGTTCTAGTGGAACTGGCTCCTCAATCGCAAAAATTTTATCGTGGACTCTGACTTTGGTATCATTTTGTGGCACAGAGTCTTGACCTAGATACAAGGTACCAGTCACCTCATGACTTGTTCTCAGTTTCTTTATTTCATTTATTTTGAAATCATACCTAGAAAAATATATGTACAACTACTATTATTGTATTATTAAAGATAACAAAGAAATTCTTAGTAAAATTATGACTAAATACAAGATTAAATTAATATTACAAATGTATCACATTACTTTTAGTTAAGTTAAATATGCAATTGACATGGCTTATAAAATTGTTATTGAAAGAATAACACACCAAAATCCTTTTTCTAATGGCTCATCGGTGTTATGATTTATCATAACCAACTGTCCAGGTTTTAAATCAATGATACTAATTTCTTGCCGAGCCCTTGGACGAATTTCTTTCATATTACAATACAAGTCTGAGTCTTCCTCACTGAAAAATATTTATGTTGATAAATGGTGAGTAATATTAACATTTGATTAAAATTCTTATTATGTAACATAAAACAATACTTACTCATCATCCAATTGCACTTTATACAAGATATTTTCATCTGTAACTTTAACAGTTTTCACCTTTAAATCTTTTGTTATTCTTTTTCCATTTGCTTGCTTTGAGAAATATTTAGCAATACCAGACTTCTTTGACTTGGATTCTTCCTCTGTCACATTACTGGGTGGTTTGTTCTCAACATCATTCTCACTATCTAAATTACTATTACTAACATCTTGTACTTGTTCTGACTCATAATTTATTTTAGGATCAAGGACTATTCTCTCTATTTTACCCTCTAACCATGCACCTTGTTCTCTGTCTTTAATATCAACTAAATCTCCCACATCATAGAGTGTGCTCTTAGCATCTACAAGTAAAATTATTAATTGTAATAATCAACAAGAAACTTAATAATTCAGTTGACATTTATGTGTCATCCAGCTGGCTAGAAATGATTCCAAGCAATTGTAAGGCGACAAGACATGGCAGCGAAAGCAAGCATTATATTTTAATCTCCAGGTATTATTATTTAGGAGATGGAACAAAATATTGAATTGAATTCATACATTGAAATAAAATTCTACAGTCAACAAGAAAATGATAAATTTATATTCAAACTTATTTGAAACATTTCAAACATGAATGAATAAGCATCATAAAATTAAATATAGGCAAATATGGTAAACATTTAGGACATTGCAACAAAATTATCTCATGAATTTCAATAAAGGATATTTAATCTTACTGTAATAGTTAACAAAACATTCCTGTTGACTGTTCGGAATGAAATTAATAATAAATTACTTCCAACACACACTATATCTACTTCCTTTGAAAAAAAGTCCCAATGATTTACTCCTTGGGATTTTTAACATATTAAAAAATAAACTTTACATGTTAAGTATATTTTACTTTATTATATGGTTTAAAAATATTTATTTCCTAGAAAATGAGATAACAACTTTGTTTTATGCATATTTGCCTCTATCATAACTATTATACCTGTATAATAACAATGATACACTGAAAACTACAATCAGTTATATCATTTAATCAGTTGAACCTGGGTAAAGACAAATTACAGGAAACTGATTGAATTTTTCTTGCTCATAGAGATTTCTTACTAAAGCAGTTCATAACTTCTATTAATTAATGTTATAGGACTAGTTCCTCTCATCAAGAAAACATGCTAGTGCATTATGAACTTGTCTTTGCATTTGTGTTTTATTAATCAGTATTTTTTTTCTGAATGTTGTTTACAATTTTGAATATATTCTTTCATTTCATAAGCATTATTAAAAATGTAGGGGTCATTATAACTTTTCACAACTAACCAAACCCAACCCAACCAACCCTCAAATATGTTTACAGTTTTAAGTTTGTCCCTCAAAGAAATCATTTAAAATTTTTGTTTCAATATATTGCAGAAACCATGTAAGCAATGTTCTCTATTTTTATAAGCTGGAACCAAATGTTGCAGATCAGGTAGAAACAAGAGTTATTCCATCAAAACAACGTCACTTTGGCTTTCTTTGCTTACAAACAAGAATATGAACTGGCTTTAAGAAGCTGATAATACTAGTTTTGGAATGTATAAGTTTTTTGCAAAAGACTAGATGTGAAAAATTACTCTCTTAAAGAGGTTCCTACACCACATTGAGGTATTCGGCATAAAAATGTCTGAAACTTATTGTTGCTTTTTCACTTATCTATTCTGTACTTATCCAAAAACAACTGTGCTTACTACTTTTAATATATTATTACTTAAGAAAAAGCTAGTGAAAATCCAAACATTTTTGTAAATTTACCATTTTCTAACTGATAATTCAATTTTAAACAGAATAACAATTAAGAATAGTTTTCTGAAGCTTTAATGTTTAAGGTGGCTCCTACTATGAAAATTTAATTTGCTTTCATCATAAATATATATATAAATCTAGCTTAGTAAGTAAATTGATTGATAGCTTACCTTGATAAACAACCTTTGACTTGTCTAAATCAGATTCTTTTTCCTTTACTTGTTTATTTGGGGATTTAGTTTCATCTTTTGTATCTACAGCTTGTGTTACAGCTATAAGTTGGATAACATCATTTAGCTTAATGTTATAATCATGAAAAGTATAACCATCTTCTAGCTGTAAATATATTGTAGCATTAAATACCTGATCAATTAGGTAAAAGATATCAAAATGTAAGTCATGTGTTTCATAACACAAGCATGGATCTGATTTACTGATATTACCAGTATGGTTTCAAAGATAATTATAAATAAAAAACACTTCTATACTAACACGCACATCTCATCAATTAGAATACTTAAAACCAAAAATCTTGTTCACAAATAAGATTCTGAGAAAGTGTATTAGCATTTGAATATTTTTTTATTAAATAATTGATGCCATATTGTAACTTAACCAACATTAATGCATGCAACAGTATGAAATGCAGAGTCCAAAAAAATAGTATAATCAATTATGAATCACATACTTAACTAAATATCTTAGGTAATCTGACAATAATCATTACCTCGCAATGGCCTTTGCACAAAATATTTTAAGATATAGTTATGCAGATATCAAAACACATTTTTTATAAAACACTGTTAAAAACTATAACTTATAAAAACATTGAAGTTCTCAAATTTTATTATTCTGGTTACTTAGTAAAGCACTATATATACACATTTTAATTTACTTCGCCAGCAGCAGTATTGCTAAAAAGTTATTTAATAAGATACCAAAAATTAACGTACCAGTTTTCCACCGTAAAATAATCGTTGTAATTTGGGTTCAACATCAAACTTATCTTTGATAATACGTCTAAACTGTTGTAATTTTGTAAGTTTTGACTCTACTACCACAATAGTATCTGGTTTACCAAACATACGCACACGAACGTGCATCTTTATTTTTCATGGATATGTTAAAAACAGTTCTTTCTTTAAAAATATATATCAATGTTGAAAGTAGTTAGTCTTTACTTACAACGACTACAGTTTTAATTTTAAAATGCAATGTCGAACGCCGATTGCCGACAGTTTTAAATATCATGACTTTGACAATAAAAATGCCGCGAAATTAGTATGTAGGTTAAACATAGAATATGTAGATTATTATTTTTATAAACCTATTAACTAGTATGTACTGAAACTACTGTACTATTATTTCATAAAATATTTTTTTATTAATTTACATCATTTTTGATTCTACTTTTTTATATAATATAAGCTGCTGCATTCTAATTTTAAAGAAAAATCCTTTTAAATGGGTCAAACTATGGTAAAATTGTCTATAAACATATTAGGCTCATTTAAATTGAGGCAAGTTTAGAACTTGCGACGTCTGGCATACCGTCCCGTCGTTTTGTCAATTGTGCTACTGTATCCCAGGCAGCCTTATGATTTATATATATCATTTAAAAATTAAAATTAAATAGTATGCATTTGTTTTCACAATGTAATGAATTGGAAAATTGGACATTTAAAGATTCACATCGAAAATCTAAATTTCGTTGCTAATCTTGTTAACTTCATAATGTTTATAGAACTAATATCCGCTGTAAATGTATAATACAAAAAAAAATATAAACATTTTATTGGAAATAGACTGCAAACTCAATTAAAAAAGCTATAGGTACTTTTATTACAAATAACAGTTAACTATCAAAATATTTTTAATTGAAATGTTTCAATTACCTTATCGAATTTATAGCCATTTGGACTACATTTAATTTAAGACGATTAACTTTATTCTAGTTTTAGTGGTTGTGCATGAAACATGTTTCATTTTAAATTATTGTTCATTTTAACAATTTATTTAAATGACATCTATGCGAAACATGCATCATTGGTAGCTTTTTGTCTGGTATTTTTATATATTTGAATAATTTGGTTAATTTTCATTGAATCAAGCTTTATTGCAGCATCCTGTATTGGTTGCTCGATCGTCCTTGGATTGGATGCCGAGTAGAGTAAATTCACTCTACTCAGATGTCGGGGCATGGAGTGGAAAATTTGTATGTTACATTGGTCGTTTAACGCTTTGAACCATCAATTCCAGAATCATACAAGTCTTACTTGTAAGGAAACAAATTTACATATATTTTTATTTACAGAGACCAGTCATGGATGAAATAGAATCCGACGAAGCTCTTAGATTTTACCAATTTCTTAATTATTTAGATGGAGGCAGTTTTGGAACTGGTAGCTGAACTTGTTTTTACATTATTTACTTTTATTAATATGGTATTTAATATTATATCCATAATTCTAGGTCCATTAGACGAGTTTGTTGACGCAATGAATCGTTTAAATACATATATGAAACAGCAAAACAGCAGAGAAACTCAAGTTAGAGGAATGCGTGAATTAGAAGCAATCAACGGAGAAAAAGGCACATTTTATTTTAAAAAATAAATTCGAACTTTAATAGATTTGTAATGTATTAATTAATTTATAGGTAACAGTATTAAAACTGTTCTAGAAGTGAGTACAGTTATTATGCGAAAGAAACGTAAATTCTTTTGCACCGGAGAAGTAAAAGAACCAATTGTAAATAATAAAATTATTTGTAAGGTAAACTCCTAGAATTACAGAATTTATTTTAGACTTTGATTCTAAATTTATTAATTTACTCGTCATCATATTTTTATAGGACAGAATATTGTTACCTATTGCTGGGTCATCTTGTAGAGATGCAATAATGTATTGGCATCCAGGATTAACCGAGGAGCATTATTGTGTAGGCGCTCTAGAATCTAAAAGTCCGGTCCACATCATGGACATAGAAGGTAAGCGAGTAATTAAATTTCTAAATTAAAGAAATAACTATATTACAATTTCTCTTAAAACAATATTTTATTTTAGGGGAAATGTTTTGTAAAGGCGACGATTACTCAAAGCGCGAGTATTTATTGGCTTGTGATTTTTATGAAGACCAAGAAGCTCCGGTTGCTGATTTATTGCAGTATTACCCGGATCCCGATCCCGAAATCTCTCCTAAATTGTTTTGAAACTCAAACTTTTTAGAAAAATAAGTATACAAAATACAAAATCTCTTTCTTATTACACTGAATGGAATAATTTAAATAAACCTATTGTACAAACTGACAACAGTAATTAATAGTAAATTCTTAAATATACTAAATACTTAAGTGGTACTAATGAATAATGACTCTCTTTTTGCTCTTATTGTCCACCGTTAAGAAGTTTTTTTAAGAATTTTACTTCTCGATATAAAATTCTAACAGCCGAAAGTAGCAACTGGGAAGAGACAGTTAGTAGTGTAATACTACAACAGAAAATATATCATATTAACTAGTTTTTAATTAAAATCAAAATTATCTTTGTACACTCTTACTGTTAGCTTTTTGTCGAATACAAAAAATACAAATCATGATAATAGCTGCTTATGCTAAGCCTGTACCTTTTTAACCTGTGGTTAATATTTACCAGTTACCACATAATGCATATGCTCTTATCTGTGAATGAGTGATATTTATATTTGTATTTTGTAGCGCGAAAATTTTATAAATCTTTCGCATAACCATGTGATTATATTTTCTAACATTATTTACTTCGTAGTTGTCTAGGATTACTTTTAAAATTTCTATTAGCTTTATAAATACCATTTTAATTATGTAATTAAGCAAGTCATGAAAAATAACAACTGCTGCTTCGTAGCCATAGTAGGTTAAGTGCAGCTCTAGTCAGTGGTCAAAAAACAGAGCGCCCTACTTCCACATAGAAAGTGCTTATTTCTTACACAACGCTCTTTTAGAAAAACCCTAAAAATGAGTGAAGAACGGGTTAAAATGCGAAAACAGTTAGGTTTGTTGGAAGGGGTGGCTATTATTCTAGGTATTATTTTTGGCAGTGGTATTTTTATATCCCCCAAAGAGGTTTTGGAAAAAACTGGGTCAGTCTGGGGGGCTTTATCGGTGTGGGCGGCCTGTGGAGTTTTGGCGACTCTTGGCGCTATGTCGTATGCGGAATTAGGTAAATATATTATAGTATTATTCCATCAAACATATTTTTAACTTGTTGACAAATTTGTTAACTTTTTTTTTTCTTTTAAATTTGTATATTATACTAATATATTTTCTTGATTTATTAAAATATGTACCTGATTACAATTTTCTATAAAATAGTAATACTATGTAACTACTAATTTTTCTTTTTGTATATTAATTTAATTACCCCAATAGGTTGAAATTTGATGTGGTGGCAAAAATTTTATGGTCCTTATCAGAATTAAAATTCCAATCAAATTTACATACACAAGTAGCAATTTGGATGTTATTTTGTATATATATTGATGGATCTATTTTGTTTTGTTTGGAATTTGACTTGAAATAACATTATGGAATTACTTTTATTCAGAAATCAAATTTCTGTGCTCCTTCAAAACCCTTGCTCTTTTTTAAAATCTAAAGTTACTATTTGACCTAATTGTTAAGTTAAAATTGACCTTAGACCTAAATTCACTAATTAGAGAGGACTTTGTTACAACTATTGAAAATATTTACCTATAGCAAAACCTGAAGTGGTGTTAATCGGAGTAGCTGCACCATATTTTATTGGTTGAGTAGCCAGTCATAGATAATCTTGAACATGCAATATGTATATGGGATGGGGGAGAACTACATTTGCAGCAGTGATTTCTTGCAAGAGAACATAATATATAAGAGAACTTAACAAAATATATAATTAAATGTATGCTCTGCAAATTCTAATAAAACTTATTGTATGAAGTTATAAATAAGAATTGATTAAAAAAATCTTGCTTACATACCATTACTGTGTAGTTATACACTTGAAATATTATTTAGGAACTACTGTATCAAGCTAGTCACTGTCAAATCCATGTATGAAAAATGATTATTGGCCAATATTGGTACATTATTTGCAAATGAGCAATTTTAATATTCATCAATAATGAGGCTGTCAAATAAAATGAGAATTGTCTAAATTGATTTGTTTGAGATCTAATCTCAATGAGAATTTTTTTATTACATTAGTTACATAAACTTATTACAACACCTTATATTTTGAATTACAACAATATTTTATAATTGGCTTGAACTCTAGCCTTTATAATATTTTATACGTTTGCCTTTGTACTAAGTTCATTATCAAAATAAGACAAGACAAATATTTTTTCAGAATTAATAAAAGAGATTATTAAAATTATTATTTTATTTGTATTGTTATATTACAACATTTCTCTCATATTTAAAATTGTCTAATCATCTAATAAAGACTTGTTAAACTACATCTGTGGTACAAACTCTTAGAAACAATTGACTGTAATTAGTCCTTGTATTTTAATCAGTTGGTCAGTTAAAAATATGAGGATTAATTAAAAAGAATTAATGATTTGCATGGGAAAAGTGGGTACTACAATGAGGCATGATATGGAGTTAACTTTTTATAATGAATTTTAAATTTATATATACTACTTATGTATATGTCTTATATAATCTCAATTAATGAATAAAAAATAATTATTAAACATATGGTTTAATAATCTCAATTTATCTTTCAGGTACTGCTTTAGCAAAAAGTGGGGGTGACTACCATTACATTAATGAAGCTTATGGCCCTCTACCTGCTTTTCTCTACCTTTGGGATGCCAATTTAGTTTTTGTGTAGGTATAAAAGATTATAGTTAAAAAACTAGTACAGTTCCTTTTCTTTTAAATAAAATAGAATCATTTTTTTTTTCAGACCTAGTACTAATGCAATAATGGCCTTAACATTTGCAAACAATCTTTTAGAACCAATATTTCCAGACTGCCCTATAGACCCTTTGAGTCGGAAACTCATTGCCGCAGTAACTATATGTAAATAAATGACCACTACTAGCTGAGTATTAGAATTCACTTACTAATATGCAAGCTACAATATACTTATTTTTTTGCAGGTTTTCTAACATTTATCAATGCTTATAATGTAAGGTTTACAACTCGTATACAAAATGTTTTTATGTTCACTAAGATCTCAGCACTGTTTATTATAATAGTTGGAGGGATTGTTTGGTTGGGCAAAGGTGAGGTTCAATTCGAGGTAGTAAGTTTTACAATAACATTTCAAATGTTTAGATAAGGAATTACTTAATGATTATATTTTTATTATAGGAGGGATAGAAAACTTTGAAGATGGTTGGGCTGGTACCAAGACTTCTGTGAGTGACTGGTCTGTTGCTTTTTATTCTGGCATCTTTTCATATTCAGGCTGGTAAGTAATCAAATACAAGTTGAACTATATTATATGAAGATCTATTTAAATTGTGATATTGATGTTTATTTAAATATTAATAGGTAAGAAATTTTCTAGGAATTACTTGAACTTCATGACTGAAGAACTACAAGACCCTTATGTGAATCTACCTCGAGCTATCTACCTGTCCCTGCCCCTCGTCACTGTTATATACATACTTGCCAATGTCTCATACATGGCGGTTCTCGGACCGTCTGGTGTGAGAGCTACAACGGCTATTGCTGTTGTGAGTATATTACTGCCTTGTAACTTGAAGCTTTACCGTAGTTGTAACATGCTTTCACAGGGTCTATCTCAGACGCATCAAAATAATTTATTTGAACTCGCCGTTCTGGTTTTCTCGCCACGCAATATTACGTCTAGTAGTTCTTCTTATTAGCTCATTATTTATTTGCTAAATAATCAGAAATCTATTGATAGAGATTTTTTTTATCCAATAAGGGTGAACCACAAGGAAGTGATAATCCGATCCAATTTTGTTTTAGGACTTTGCAGGATCAGCATTAGGGTCTATGAAGTGGGCGATGCCAGCTCTAGTGGCGATTGCTATCCTGGGCGGACTCTCCGTTCATATAATGACGTCATCTCGCATGTGCTTCGCCGGCGCTCGCAACGGACACATGCCCGCTCTGCTCGCACACATCAACGTCAAGTGCATGTCCCCCATGCCCTCACTTGTGTTCTTGGTATGTAATTATAAATTAGAATAAACAATTTGATTTAATAAATGTGACCCGATTTAAAATTACTCCTCTAATTGGAAATTCATTACTATACTGAATTTCAATGAACCCAGATGCTGATCTCGCTACTGATGCTGATTCCGAGCAACCTGTCATCCCTTATAACCTACTGCACTGTCGTGGAGTCATTCTTCACCACGCTCAGCTGTAGTGCTGTACTGTGGCTGAGATACAAACGACCTGACATCGTAAGACCTATTAAGGTAGGAAAAATATATATCTTACAAAAATGGTTTATATAAATCTGATGACGATTGTTACATATAAGCATAATATACTTATTTAATGTCTCATCGTTTTATAATAAAATCAAATCCCAGGTGGCTCTGTGGATGCCGGTGGTGTTTGTGGTGGTGTGTGCGGTGCTGCTGGTGGTGCCAATAGTGAGCGAGCCTTTTGCTGTGGTGGCGGGTGCACTCATCACTGTAGCGGGAGTTCCCGTTTACTACTTTCTTGTGAAAAATAAGCCAGAATCTGTCAGAGAACTATCAAGTAAGTATTCTGTTTTACCATTTTTGTAATATAAATCCACAACCTAAAGGACATTTTTTTATTTTTTACAGTCAAATTCACCCATGTATGTCAGAAGCTATTCCTATCTTCTGTTGAAGACCAAGAAGACTAAATTTTGAGTGATCTGATATTTTAACTATTATTATAAGTAAAAAATATGGTATGTCTCAGTTCCTTATATATAAAATATGAATCTGATTTTTTCTTACATCAATATTTATATGCTTAGCAATTAGTAATTGTGGTGTTATAATTGCTTTCAAAGCCACAAGAGTCTAATAATATTTTTTTTTACAAAACCTTTTGAATAAAGGGAAGTTTTACTAGAAGAATTATAAACAGACATACAACTACCATTGCAAGATATTTTTTAAGCTGTTCAGTGACGTAAATGTATATTATCATAATATATGTACTTGGAAAAATAACAGTCGTTCGTACCATTATAATTATAATAGACATATTTATATTGGAACTTATTAGTTAAAGCTAAAAAATATCTCTGTACAATATGTATAGCTTTAACTTTACAAAATGTATTTGAAAGCTATTATTTGGTTGTTCTTATTACGGGCTATATAATATAATAAGTTATTAATTATGGGCTTTGCCAGCGGCTACGCACGCGCGGTATATACTGTATGCTGATATTAAGTGCAGCCTATCATTTGCCCAATAACATGTTCTTACAATAAACTCAATTTCATCAAGATCGGTCTAATCTTTTTTGAGTTTTAGAAGAATAAACTAACTGACCCAAATAAAAAACATAGTGAGTCACATGGATTGAAAATCTATCTCAAATATATTTAAAAATAAAAAATAATTTGTAAAGACAAACTTACAGACTTATATGGATAGTATAAGGTCGCTTATAGCATAAAATATTTAATATTGAATGAAAAAATAAAATACATTTATTAATGTAGTCATACGAATCTCAAGTGTCACAAAAGTATATTTAACTCGCATACTTATATTGAAGGTTTACCATTGAAGTAACCTGTGCTCATTGACTGGTAGCTATCAATTATTATACAACTATACTATAATAATGATATATTTACATGTTATTCTATACAAGGAACATTCAAATTGAATGATTTTATTATTCCATCAAATTATAGTATTTTATATAAACTTCATATGAAACCATGGAAAATTAAATGATTTACTTATCTTTATTATAGTTTCAAAACTGTTTAAAATGTATTTTTAATGAAGTATTTATATATTATATAAAACGGAACTTTTTATCTTTCGTATGAAATATATAACAATTAAAAATATATAATTTAAATATATGGATACAACCACAATACCTTATGATTATATATACAGACTTTATCAGACCTATAAAAAAGATGGCTGCTTTTTTAATTCTTTATAAGTCTGTGACTTTAACAAGGGTGATTAATATATAATTCTATCCAACTGAATTTAGCCGCAGCACATTAGGGTGTTCGTGTGACCATATTCAGTAGTTTTAAAATGTTTAATTGTCAATATTGTATTAAAATATTTCTCCTCAAGTGTGTCATTCAATTAAAGTATTTTGTATTCTTTACTTTTATTTTTATGGGTTCGTATTTAGTATACGTACATTTACGTTATAATTTTTTTTGTTTATATATATTTTACTGTGCCTTATATATTGATATGGAACCCATTTTAGACCATTATTAAGTGGGTAGAAGCAACTCTTAATCCACATAATCATTAGATTGTGTTATTATTAGTCATATAATATCAGATCTTTGTGGATTTAATCATTTGTTTTTTTTTGTATGAAAAATTTATCGACACGGGCAGGGCTCGATATCGAGGCGAAATTAACTAGCCTCATCATCGCCTCCGTCGTGATTAAATCTTTAATATATAAATATTAGATTTATCAAAGCGGATATCGACATGGTAACTAAACTGGTGGAGCGACCGGAGGTTTTACCGTTGTTGATCAATTTTCCGTCTTATTTTAATTTTCTCTATTATATTGTATTTACTTATGAAATGTGAGCAAATATGTTTTTTTTTTACATGCACAGCTTTTTGCATATTTTATATAAAATTAAGTGTTGTTTAAATTTAATCTCAATTTTGTGTACCTTTTTTATTAGCTTAAAGTTTTTGTTACCCATGTTGAGTTGTTTTGTGCCAATTAGGTGTAATGATTTTATAGCTTTTTAATAAAAAAAAATATACAATGAATATTCTTTCTCTTATAATTAAGATGTTTACAAATATATATTTAATTTAAATTACCTACAAATAAATAAAATGTAATATAAATTATATTATTTACTTACTATGTAAAATATAATTTATATTACATTGTATGTGACTTAGAACGGTTTCAGATTAGTTGACTTACCAACCTAACCAACCAACCAACCAACCCAGAAGAAAATACTTCATTTAAAAACATTTGTTTTCGGTTGATGCTATTTGCGGCTTAACTTTAGCAAATAAACGGTTCTAGATTTGTATAACATTGGTATGCTTGTGAATCCTCATCAGTCAGAGTAATTTTATACATAAAGTATTTAAACTTTTAACACTTGACTGCAGCTCCACTACATATGTGTACATTTTTGTGCATCGGGAGTGAAGCAAAATCTATATACGAGTGCGGTGTAACATTGTTTGTGGCTTTTTATCGTAACTCCAGTGCGGGCAATACACTAAGTTGTACGGCCTTTTAACCTTGGGTATATAACTAATAATTTTTTGTTATTAATATTTACTTAAAAACGTAACATTGTCTTGAAAGCCAAGTTTGACCAAAATAAAATAGGGATATTTATAAAATTATAATAAAATGTAGTATAACTTTTTATAACAAGAACGGCTGATCCGATTTGTCTGAAAATTAATGAGGAGGCAGCTTAGAGCCAGGAGATGGATATAGGATACCTTTTTATCACGTTTGACCACGTTCATTTATTTATTTTATTATTATTTGACAGTCAAAATTATCTGTTAGTTCTATACTATTCTAATAGATGGCGGTATAAGTGTATTTCTTGACTGGATTGAGGAAGTATCCAATAGATGGCACTCTGGCTAAGTACAAACATTTCATATAAGCTATTTAATAAGATAACCGACCACGTGTTGCTGAGGGTAAAGTATAACTTAAATTTATATTATAGGAAAAACAATATTGTGAAATTCAATATATATACAGTCGCGTGCAAGTAAATCGACTCAAGCCTCAAGTGCGCATAAAAAGTGATATAACTTAAAAATGCCTTAATATACCTCTATATAATGTTTTACATAATTAAAGCCTAGTAATTGAGCTTTAAAATGGTGCAAGTTGCATGAAAATCGATTCAGTAGTTTAGTAAAAAAGGTTAATGCCAATGATAATGTAAAAAATGTTGAAAATTCATACAATTTCACAGTATGGGGCTATTGTGTTTAAATGAAACAAAATGCGCGTAAGATAAAAAATTTATTCGTGTCAATATTTGGTATTTCCTCCTCTAGCTCTGATCACTGTTCTCATGCGATTCTTCATCGACCTTATCAACTTTTTAATGGATGATTGTGGTATTCGACCCCACTCTTCTACCAACGCAGTCTTGAGCTCATTGATGTTTGTCGGAGCTGATTTCCTCGCTCTAACTTTCCTTTTGAGCTCGTCCCATATGTGCTCAATGGGATTTAAATCGGGGCTGAGCGGTGGCCAATGCATAGTGTGAATTCCAACTTCGTTCAGGAAATCACGTGTGGCCCGAGCAGTGTGACATCGGGCATTGTCATGCATCAAGATGAAATTTTCTCCAATAAAGCCTTGATAAGGGACAACTTGATCCAGTAGAACATTTTCAATGTAACGATCACTGGTCAGACCTCCTCCCCGGCCTCCCCCAGGAACGAAAACAAGCTCCGTTTTGCCTTCTAAGGAAATTCCGGCCCACATCATGCAAGATCCGCCACCATATGCAACGGTTTCCACAAAGCAGCACTGTGAAAACCGTTCACCGGGACGACGGTATACCCGACCTCTCCTGTCGCTGCCATGGAGACACATCCTCGTCTCATCTGTGAACAGGACTGACTGCCATTGCTCTATGCTCCAATCCAAATGCTCTCGAGCAAAGTGAAGCCGTGCTTGACGATGAGCTGTGGTCAACTTCGGGCCTGTAGCGGGTCTTTTCGGAGAAAGGTTAGCTTCTTTCAACCTTCTTCTAACTGTCCACTGACTGACAGTCACCCCGCGAACTTGACGTAGCTCCTGCTGCACATCTACGCCGGTAAGGTGTCGATTTCGGAGAGAGGTCGAGACCAAAAACCGGTCGTCACGCTCTGAGGTGCACCGGCGTCGGCTGGTATTAGGCCTCCGAGTGAAGGCACCAGTCTCTTGAAACTTTCTGTATACTCTCGAGACAGCGGACTGACTCATATTCAAACGACGAGCGACTTCTCGCTGGTTCAACCCTTCTTGCAATAGGGCAACGACTTGAGCGGCTTCCTCAGGTGTTGTATCCATAATTTTCTTCAAATGACGGCTTTAATTTGCAGAGATGTGTTCAGGTCAACGTCTAATGAGCGACTGATAAGAAAAAACGATTACAGAGGGTTTTTATAGGGGGTTGTGTCGCGCAAGTTGTGTATAGAGCGCAGAGCAGTTTACGGGAGGTTGCGTTCAGTTGCATTCTAAGTACAAGTGTTTATTTAAATTACTGATATTATGCTACCATTTGAAAGCCTAATTACTAGGCTTTAATTATGTAAAACATTATATAGAGGTAAAATAAGTAATTTTTTAGTTATATCACTTTTTATGCGCACTTGAGGCTTGAGTCGATTTACTTGCACGCGACTGTATATATATATATATATTTTGTACTAATGCGCCTGGTGACAATCTACGAATATTAGACATCAGACTAATATAAACTTGACATTAACAGTGTAAGAGTAATCAATTAACTTATTTATTACGAATTTATAATAGACTCAGCTTTCAGCACTACCTATGACAAATCTCATATTAAGATCTTAGTCTATACTAATATTATAACGGGGTAAAGTTTGTATGATGGTGGGTTTATACCTCATACATTTATTTTTTGGAGGTAATCTTCAAAGTAATCTATGCGATGCACTGCCGCACTGCTGATGCATTCAAGTTTAAGAGACTTTGTTGTCGAACTGCACTCGCCTTACGTTTCCGTTCTATTTCGCAACGCAATTGGGTTTATACAATGTACATGGAATATAGGCAGTTTAAGGATATTACGGCATAATGGGTGGCAGCCAAAGTATTCGACTGAGACTGGTCACTGGACTATCTCAAACGAAAGGTAAGTTGATAGAGGAAGAAATAAAGGAAGCAATCGATGCTGAAAGAAAATAGAATAGCAAAAATGTAGATAAAAATTATGGATTTTATGATTCTATAAATAGACATATCTCGTGATAAATTTGTTTACAGCTTAGGCCAACTTCAAAACGAAGAGGATTTTGTATGAATCTCTAAATTTTACCGAGCTATATTAATTGTATTTCGTATATGTATTTTATTGAGTCAATTAGTTTTATTGACGTGCTAGAATGCCTTCGTTAAATTCAGCAATTATTTTGAATAGAATTTATTATCACAAATTTTTAAAAGGCAGTGTTGTCGCATATACAATGTGGTCGCTTATTTGTTATTTTATTGCGATATTTATTTTGAGGGTAAGAAACATTTATTCTTGATTATTGAATCATAACAATAATATAATGTAAATATACCTTTAATTATAAATAAATTGTCTTTATAGCCAAGAAACACATAGCTACTCTAAAATATAGTTCTTAAAGTTTGGAACAGTTCCTTTTTTTGTATCTAAAATTAAAGAAATTAAAGAAAATTAATTAAATATATAATATTTCATTTAGAGCGATGGTTCTCGATCTCACTTCAGTAACATTTCACATGAGTTCACGACTCCGCCTGATGAAATCGGACCCATGTTACCCGATGACGGCTTTCAGGCCTCCACCGTAATAGCTGGCCTCATGCCCGACTCGTTCGGCGAAATGTTTAACTTTCTAGATGGCGACAGCTTTGGAATCGGTTTGCTCTATTTTTTTATGTATTTTGAATATAAATAGGTACTACAAAAAAATAAATCACGAATATATATATTCGTGATTTATATTATATACTTATTATATATTATATACTTGAATTTTACCTGAAATTTACATACTTATTAAAAGATTGATAGCTACGATACGACTAAACGATAAAAGCTTCCTCTTCTTTCTCATACATTATTTGGAGGATTTCTTGGGTTTTCTACTGTTGGAAGACACTTAAATCTTAATGATAACAAACGTTATGGATCGGTCGTTCTTGCTATATTTATTTGCTCAATGGTTATAGGACCAATGCATGAATTCGTATACGGCTGGCAGGCAATAGTTAACACTATGAGTATGAAGAACAACGTTGAAGTACGTAAGCGTGCTGGACTTCAGAGGTTTGCTCTCGCTGGGATCAACGGCATCACGCTCATATCTCATATAGGAGTAACAGAGATCATGATAAATGGCACAAGAAGTTACTGCTTTGGAGGTGTCTCCAGACCTCCAGGCAGAAGGAGTGTTATTTGTAAGGTTAAGTATAAATTTGGCTTTGGGTGCAAGTGAGCCACAATATTTTATTTTACATTTTTATTATGAATCAATTTTGGGTCCTCAGTCAATTATGCAGTAGGTATGTACAATATTTAGTATCCAAATGAGATCTTCAATATTATATCTGAATGATTATTTTTTTTTTTAACATAAAACTTCTTGTTTGGAATCGTAGGGAGCAATGTACCAAGAAGGAAGATTCTCATGTAAAGTGCCGTACCTGCGATTTCCAACGGTCTTAGGGTACCGGTACTGTATAGATCAATATGCAGCTGTCTCATCTTTAGACGGGACATTTAAAAGTTAGTGAATTAGTAATCTTGTTTTTTTTTCATTCTAACTCCTTTCCAAATAATAAAAATAGGTAAGGTACCCCCCAAATTTTTACCTTTCTTTTCGTATGTAAAAATAAACAATATGAATGAAAAAAATAAACAACAATATTGCAGCTACATTTTGCGCACGGGGCGAATCCATTCCTAAATTTCATTACGATTACATTTGCGAACGTAAAGACGTGAAAATCAAACGTGTTAATCTAACGGACCCCAATGAAAGATTTAACATACGAAATCCTATTGTGCGAAGAGCAGAATACTACCGAGCTCCTTATGACATTTTGAAAGCATGCCCGGATTGGTGAGTGAGTTATTATTGTGACCATATAATTAAACTTTGAAGATTTTTATAGATTTTAGATCTATAATTGTGTAAATGTTTTAAAGGTTCTGCTTGCGCCTTACTGTAATAATATTCAATGCTCTTAAAAAAAAGTTGTGATTAATAGTTTTAAAGTAAAGATAAGATATGATTTTAAATCCCCAAAAAAAATACTTTAACGACTCCGGGCTGGATTCAATATAACAACCCTCTGATAACATCGATATTTGTCTGGCAAATAATATTTCATAAGTACTCAATTTTTTAAAAGAATGATTTTAATGAATTAAATTAGGTACGGCTGCAACCTTCGAATTTCTCCTGAATCCTTGCATCAACAATTACCTACTGGATTGTTAGATGCCAATGAAACAGCCTTTGTTGGACATGGAGGAAAGTACTGGCTTGCTTTATATTATACACAGGTAAGTCCCGGGTAAGAATACGACCATCCTGGTGACAGGTATCGTAACGACTGTATTAGAATCTCGTTAACTATGAAACTAGAACATATGGGCATGCAGCTATGTTCTACACTCACACAGAAGACCACGCTTGGAATAACTAGAGAATCCAGATCAATGATCGACAATATGTCTTTCGCATGGTACATAACTAGTTTTTTTACTGGTTGTAGCATAAATGTCATCGTCGACGATTTTTGCTCGGACTCCCGTAAACGCTGGTGTTTCCCAAGGCTCCGTGCTAACTCCAACGCTGTTCCTTCTCTATGTCAATGTCATATTGGATACACCCAACATTCATTGTTATGCAAATGATATCACCGGAGACTTTGTATATTCCATCAGTGCGGGATTTTCTCACGAAAACGTGGAGGAGTGCTAAAAGAAACATGTGTCTTTTATTAAAACTTCAGTAGGGAAGTTTTCGAAATGGGATAAACTGAATCTCATTCAATTGAATAACCGGAAGATACAGTTTGCGCGTTTACCACTAAGAAAATCTTATTTGTTGTATCACCGCTCTTCAAGGACCCTTAATGCCTCGCCAAGCATCGGGCCTACCTTATACGAGCTAGTCATTTTGAGCGTTTCTCGGTCACATGGAGAGCAAGACAAAGTTGGCCTCAAAGAAACTGGGAGTGATTTAATGACCGAGGTAGTACTTCTAGACGGACCAAAGGCTAGCACTTTAAAAACACAGGTCAAGCCACACATGAAATACACATGTTTCGAATAGCTTTTTGATCTAATTCCTGCCGCCGACTTTAATTATCACACCGACACCGGCTACAGTACCATCATCCACATCCACATCCACACATTTCCACCATCCTGATGCGTGACGTTCACAGTACAGCTCTCGTGAAACTTTCCTCCAAACTCTATCAAAATTTGGAATGAACTACCGTCGGTTCGACATTCCGCTGTTTTTACAGGTCGAAAAAAATATCTTCAAAAAAAGCGCCTGCCTCTATCTTAAGGACAGGTAACGCTCCTGTGATTTCTCTAGTGCTGCCCGAGATCGTGGACTGAAATGACTACTTGTCATCACGTGGCCCGCATGCTTGTTTGCACTCCTATATTATTAAAGTATATATATAATAATGTTATTATATAAATATGTATTTATATTCTAGCTCTCGACTTACGCAATTTACTTTCAAGCGCATGGTGAATATCCTTGGCAGTCTAGCAGACCCATTGTGTCTATCGACAAAGGTAATTTTTTCCATCATTAACCGAAATCATTAACAGAATTAATTAGCTTCACCCACTCTAACAAATAAAGTAAAAAAAGGTTTTTAACGCTGAAGCTGAGTGAGATATATAGCGGTCTGTGAGGTCTGGAACACATAAGTCCCCGCATAAAATAATTAGGCTCACATAATCCCTACTAATATTATAAATGCGAAAGTAACTGTCTGTCTGTCTGTTACTCTTGCCTCAACGCATACCTAAACCACTATACCGATTTTGAAAATTGATTATGAAATTTGGTAAAAAGATAGAATTATCTACTTTTTATCCCATTCAACTGCGATTATTTACTTACTTTATTGCGAATTATTTAATTATTATCTGACAGTCACAATTATCTGTTAGTTCTATACTATCCTAATAGATGGCGGTATAAGCGTATTCGTTGACTGCATTGAGTCAGTATCCAATAGATGGCGCTTTTATAAAAAAAAAAAAATACAAATGTTTCATGTAATCTAGAACTTAATAGGATAAGCGGCCACGTGTTGCTGAGGCTAAAGTATAAATTTATATTATAGTAAACACAATACTGTGAAATTCAATATAGGTCATATCTTGTGTTATATTGGTCCATTGGTACAATCTACGAATATTTATTATTATTATTATACTTAGGATTGATAAATATGAAAGTAAACAAATAACTTATTCATTGCGAATTTATAATAGATTTTCAGCTTTCAGCACTCCTTTTTAATAAAAACTTTAACTAAGAATAATCTTATATTTTGATTTTGATCAATCTATTCTAATGTTATAAAGAAGTAAAGTGTGTATGTTTGTGGATTTATAACTCATAAGTTTATTTGTTAGAGGTAATCTTCAAAGTAAGTTATCAAAATCTAAAAATTTCTTAAACAATATTTAGAAATAACTTCCATATTGGAGTGGTTGGTTTTGAAATACACCCTAGGTATTATATTATTCCCTTGAAATAATAATAAGGCTTTTCGAAGAACAATTTTGAAATAATGTTGACCAAAGAAGCTCGAGCGAAGGAGTTTCTTACGAGTCCTGTGGCCCAGAAGTCCACTCAGACGGTGTCGCGGGCAACAACTAATTTATCGTAATAGTTACCAACTAGGTAATAAAAGACGATCCGATCGTAATATGCAACACACAAAACATTAAAATAACTTATTCAGTAATTGAGTAGTTTGCATTGAATGAACATTTGGAAAGTTTTGGAATTAGAAACAACATCGAAAATTATCACAACATCGAAAAAGTACCGCGCAAAAATGCGCAAAACATTTATTTTCTTTTGTTATGAATTGCGTTCTGAATTAAATAATGCTATGTTATGATGCTATGCTAATGAGATGTTTTATTCAATAATAAATTATTATTTATATGGAACATCGTTTTAAAAAAATATCCTCTATAGGTGGTATTTGGGAGCAACTTCTGAAGGCAAATATTGGACCAGACATGAATCTGCATTATAATTTGAACGGCATTTACAATAGATATCCAGGAGGAGTGGTTATGTCCGATCTGATGAGAAACGAAGCACAGGTAATAAAACAAAATGCTTTGTCCTAATTAAAAAATGATAATTTTGGTACCGATTAATTTGTTATGCCCTTTTATAGGTTCAACCTTCGAACTTTAGATCCGATACTCGAGATGGTGCCTCTGAAGATATCATCATCGGCAACAGTCATCTCTCAGCTGATGGACCAGGTAATAACAACCTTGCATTACCTTGTTCTATAATTGTAAGATATCTTACTATTTAACAATACATTATTGCGTTATTATAATTCCTAAGCTAAAGCAAACCTACGTTTTAGCCTCAGGAGCATTATAAATACAGACTACTTTATTTACTTAATTCACACAAATAGTTTTACATTTCTTTACAGCCGCTGATCCAAACGCAGGGAGTTACAAATTTATTCACGACACACAAATTCAAGGAAACTTTGAACATGGAAAGAATCTGTGATCATAAATGTATTTTTATTAAACCAACAATCAAATATGTAAACAACAGACGTTATACTATAACAGCGTTATATTATAATATTACGTTTTTTTCTTAAAATCTTTTTCATTATTTGAAGCATTACTCTCCTAGTACTATGAATGTATTATAAATGAAAGGTTTGTAAGGATGAATGGTAGAACCATGAATGTGGACCATGTACTACTACTGTACGAATTTCCGCGAAACTTCACAGTACTATAGCTTATTCGTCGAAATAACACAATTGGATAAAATGTCATAACGATAAGCCTCACGTATGTCCAATAATATCCGGCCACCTGGGAGCAGCTATCTCAGAGTACGTTGCATAAACCGTTAGAGTTATACGAGTGTAATGCATGGGAATGGTAAACTTGATTGACATTGTTTGGTAATCGTAATCTATACTAAAATTATAAAGAGGTAACATTTTCATTTGTGTTTTTGTATCTTTTTATTGTTTTCACACAAAAAATACTGGACCGATTTCCAAAATTCTTTACACATTAGAAAGCTGCATTTTCACTGAGCGACAAAGGCTACATTACATTTCAAAAAATAAGGATCCCAAATAAAAATGCAATAATGTAATGTAAGTGTGAAAATAATGTGAAAAAAATTGTCATCGCGTGCGCTGCGGAAACTATGGATGATAGAACAAGAAAATGTTGTACAGTATTATAGAACATATCAAGATCTACAATAAAGTAAATAAACTCTCATCTCTGGTCCGGTTCACCCCAATACCAGCTTTTACCTTTTGACCGCGTACAGCGGAGAGCCGTTCGGATTGTCGGGGACCCAGTGCTCTGTGAACGGCTGGACTCTTTGGCATTGCGTAGAGACGTGGCTTCTTTGTGCGTTTTCTATCGCATTTACAACGGGGAGTGCTCCGAAGAGCTTTTTGATCTGATGCCCACCGCCGAATTTCACCACCGCACAGCACGACATCGCCTGCAATACCATCCTTACCACCTGGATGCGTGGCGATCCTCTACTGTGCGGTTTTCAAGAACATTTTTTCCACGTACCACAAAGATGTGGAATGGACTTCCTTCGGCGGTGTTTCCAGATCGATACGACATGGGTACCTTCAAAAAAGGCGTTTATACCCACCTCCAAGGCCGGCAACGCTCTTGTGAGTCCTCGGACGTTGCAAGAGTTCGTGGGCGGCGGTGATCACTTCACACCTGTGATCCGCACGCTCGTTTGCCCTCTTATCACATAAAAAAAAAAAAAAAAAAAAAAAAAGTCCTCGATACCATATGTCCAACTACTGTAGTTATAAGTTCTTTTTTAACTTTTAAAAGATGGTAAAAATGCGGACAATAATCAAACCGTATTATTCATACCTCTGTATTAATCCTTATCCTATAAAAAATATTTTATTAAAATCCATTTCAATAACTGTACCTAAAACATTTAAATTGTTAAAATGGGACATTCCATTCAAAAGATAAAGGGAATTTGAAAATGTCAGTCTAAAGAAAATAATGCAACAATAAAATAATGGTGTGGTCGCCCCGCGCTTCGTAACTAGTGAGGCTACGTCAATATTACACTGTACTTTATATTTTTATTTGTTGGAGGTAATCTTCAAAGTAACTTATGCGAATTTAAAAAATCTTTACCAATATCAAGAAGTATACTTCACATTGGATCTAAGCTGTATTATATTATACTCTTGAAATAATAATAAGTCTTATCGTGGAGATCAATTAAAAAAAAATGACTGAAATTAATGAACGAGTTTTTTATGAGCTCGGTTCTAAAGTCCTCGCTGGCTACAGTTAGTTGCTATAATAAAGAGAAAGCTATGAAAATTAGTATAGCGTTTTCCGATAATTAACAAAGTCTGTTTTGTTTAAGTTTTTTGCAAATTCAATGCAATTTTGTTTGTATTTGAAGATGAAAGTTTCTAAGGAAATTTATTATTTTAAAGATAATATGACATCGAAATAAATATGTAGAAATGTCAATATATCTAAAATGGGTACATCACAATTAAGGTATATATGGTGTACTCAACATAATTAATGAAATTGAACAGAAAAAAAATTTCAAGTATTTTATAATTGTTGAAAGATTTGGAGTTATAAATAAAATGTTTATTACAAACGATATACATTTGTGAATGATCTCAACGACGAAACACTTCTCATTTTCATTTTTTAAATGTGTTGTAAATTGTTGTATAATTTTGTTGTACTCTGTGTTTGGGAAAAATAAATAAATAAAATAAATAAAAAACAAAAATAAAATTTCCTCAATCAGCTAAATTATACCAAATTTAGGTTAAGAAAATTAATAAAATATTCGTCAATATTTTACATGCGAGTCTGTTCAATATAAAATAAGAATAATGCGTACTTGTTACATTTTTCCAAATATAAATAGTAAATATCCACTCATACATTGCTTTGTAGTTTGCAACAACTAGTAGTATATAATTTTAGAAAAGAATGACAAATTCAATTAAGAAATTGACCGTTTTCATTTAAAATACCAAAGCCTTGCGTTGTAATTGAAACCAAACATTATCTGTGGTATATTTAGAGTCTGTAGAATATTTTTTTCCTAAAGACATCATCTGTAGCATTGCCTGACATTTTCTTTGTGCAATTTACTTTAGGTCGCTCAAGTAAATTCCCGTTACTTCACTTTCGTAATTCGTTTAACAAAGGCATTAACTATTTGCGCCTGTGAACCTCGGTTAGTGTCAGAGCCCGTGTCGGGAATCAGCAAGCGTTGAGGAGTTCAGTGACACCGTTCTAGAATTAAATATTGTGATTGTATATTATCGATTTTAACCTTCCTGTGCCACACATTGTTTTTATGCTGTTTATTTATTAGTGTGAACGGGTGATTGGCTCAACAGTAGGGGGATTTTTGTGCAGAGGGTCAAACAAGGTAGGTAATTGGGTTTACAAAGTTTAACGACATTTGAGACGTCTTACGTGTCTTGAAATAATTATTTTTATATTGATAAGTAGTGTATAGAATCTATTAATATCCTGATGATATTATTCTCCATTCGGGTACATAAGACTGGCTCCAAACCATTAAAATTTAAAAAAATGTGACACGATTATTTTTGGCTGTGATTCATCACTTATTTCACCAGTAATCTAGTGAGGCATATTGTCTTGCTAGCAGTCCCTGAACCGTAAAATTTTCAAGCATAACAGGCTTACACTTTCAATGTCACATCCACTAAATCACATCCATGAGTAATAAAAATACATGTCAATATAAATTAGTTAATGTATAATTACTTTTTTGTTATTGTTTTCTAATCAGAGCTTATGATTTTATTCAAATTAATAATATTTTCATTTTATATGATATCCAAACACAATGGCATTAATTAGACAACTGATACATCTGTTATTTTATTACAATTACAAGAATGCTAAGATCTCATCAAGTACCATTTTAGATGTATCTATATACAGTTAAATAATGTAGTTATCTAATTAAATTTTGTATTGAATGAGTTTTTGGTTGGTTTTGTTATAGTATATAAAGTTCATGTAATTGTGCTTTAAATGTTATCAAAACTAAAAAGATATTTTCAAATTTTCAACCTCTGTATCATAAATGTCCTGTCCTGGTTATGTGAAAGGTTATTGAAAACCATATGTTACAAACTACACTACTGAGACCAGACAAATTATGATAATCAGTTAATTTGATTAAGCAACAACAAGTATAACATGTTTCCTGGACCGTCGCTAATTAAGTGGTAAGGATTATACAATCAGAGACGTACTTTGGTAATCATATTACTGTTGCTAGAGTTTTGTAGTTTAGAAATTTAAGTAACTTAAAATGTAGGCTATAATATGACAATACTTTGGTCAGTGAGATGAAAATTGTATAATTGATATAAGCATCATAGCATAAGTATAAAAGTCTTTAAAAGTTAAGGTCTTCAAGGATTTCTGCAATAACATAGTCTGTACTGTAATATAGATGTAAATGTTTTTCATTTAAATTAAAAATAATAATGAATGGACAGTGTCTTATTTTTTTATTAAACATTATCATGTTTTAAATTATTAGTTGTTACTATATTTTGAACTTATTTCTTCTTAATAAGAAAGATAACAATTTCATCTATAGAGAGAACATAAAAGTGTAATTGACTAATTTATATAACATTTCAAAGTCAAAATCACTGGGCCTAAAAAATACAACAGAACCAGCACATTTAAAATATAAGTGCTAGCTCACATTAAGACTAAGACATATTTAGCAATTTTATCTATAAAGAACATTTTCAACCTTGTTAAAGCTATGGATCTTAAAATTGAAATAATTAGTTCAACATTAATTACCAAATAAAGGTTATTAGAGAGACATTCGGTTCCATAAAAAAGAAATATTAAGTAAAACTGTAATAAATTATTAGTTGGCTATAAACAATAAACACTTTTGTTGGACTTGTCCATAAAATATAGTCATATGATTTGGCCAAGTAGAAGTTTACAGCACCTAAACAAAACACAGTAATAACACAGTTTTATTTTTCAAATTAAAACTATGTTTAAATCCTGATATATCTCAATGCTACTGATATGAATTAAAATTTTTTAATACTTTTCTGTATTATATTGATGATACTTTAAGTGTTTAATTTTCTAAAATTTACTTGCTGTTTTTTCAGAGTGAGCCGTGTCTTGGGGTAAAAGCAACCCGGGCACTACGGTGGCCCCTGACACCCCAGCCCCGGCGCCCCAGCCCCCGGGTAAGTTTCAATGTTAAACTTTTTCGAGGGAATGCCCTCGTAGACATTATTAGGGGTATGTAGAAATTTCAATACAATCTCTGGAGTTCAGAAAACAAATGTATATTATTTGAGTTGAATGTGTTTTAAAAATGATTGAAATATTAACTTTAAACTGTTTGAAAATATCTGTAAACATGTTATGATCTTAACATGGTCATTTATATTCTTAATAAATATAGAATGAGAAAAAACCGATAGGGTCCCGTAGTGGTTTATTTTTATTTCTACATTTATTTAAAATTTAACTTAAATCTTTTATCTGTACGATAACAATGCAATAAAAAAATATCATTGGACAGTGATACATTTTTGTAAGATTCACTTATATATTGGCACTGTTAGTAAAGTACATTAGAGCATGAGACTAGGTTTGTTAAATTAAACACATACATATAACTGTTTAATATACAACTCAGATTTTGCAGGCAGTAATTATTATGAATATTAGTTATTTGGATCTGTGTAACAAGATTGTACTGTTATTATATATAGATCAATATCTTTACTAGTACTCATTATGAGGATACTTTTGTTTGCTTGTAACAAAGAGGCAACAATAAATATTAAAGCATTTTTTGATTCTTTCACATCATAAGTTACAGTTTTAGAGAATAAAATAAGCTACTTCTTATGCCAAAATTCCCATGGGATCTTATTAACACTACTACTAATATGTACACTTATATAATAGACACTTAGATAATTTCATTACAAGTAAAAATGTTTGACATCAAGGGAATTGGGCGCAGGTCATATACTATATTATAAATAACTCATCCTGACTGACTTATATATCAGTCTGATTCTTTGGAACTAGGAACTTGCAAAATATATTGTAGAATCCAATCACTTACTGAGATTGAGTTCTTTTTTTTGGAAATAGAATCTGATAAATGAAATACAAAATGTATTACATATTAGATTTAATAAGCAATTAGTATTAAAAATTCCGGAAGTAAAGCTAAAAATGCATATGTAAAAAATAACGTAGTAAGCTAACTGGACAAAACAGAGCTGAATACAGTGAAAGAAAGAGACACCAATGTCACCCCGCAGTAATGGAAGGGGATGTTGACAGGTTGAACTAGAGGCTCTCCGACAGCAGAATGCTAATAGTTCGTATGAAGCTGCTCTGAAAAATCTTAGTGTTGATCTGACAATGCCTTAATATATAGAAGTACCCGTTCAACAGACGAATAATAGATTTTTCGATTTGAGTGAATAATTTATACAAGTTATGTTGTTACAAGTGCTTGTGGGAATATTTTTGTAATTTTTAAATAATAGTTGTGACTTGTTTTGGTTAGCATGTTTATTGAGCGGACACACAAACATCCGTCAATACAAGGCCGTGATGTCACTGTTTTTAAGAGCTCAATACTCATAAATCTTGAACATTAAAGTACAATAGCATGTAATTTATTTTAAATATTTACAGCCGCGTTATTGAATATTAAAGGTATTTGTCAATTATCTTACGATGTTATAGCATCATGTACTTGATACTATTGTCTATTCTTATGTTACCTAGATTGCTTAATACCAGTAAATGTTTTTTTTACATTTTATTTGGACTTATTGGATTATAAATGGGTTTTATATATTAATTTATATTCTGTTACCGTCCCTTCAATCAATAATATATATATGTATATTTTTAAGGACAAAAAAAAAACGACTTAAAGATGATTCATTACTATAACAGAAATAATTTCATTTATAGTTTTAAAATTATATTTTGTTTCATGTTACTTCTACTTAATGTTAATTTCGCCATGTAAGTGGGGACATCAGGAACGTAACCATCTTAAATAGTGATAGAATGTGAGTTATACCATATGAGGCCAAGTAATCCTCCTCCTCCCTCATCCTCTCCCCCCTCTGTAACATTACTTAGTAAATTGATTGTGATACAACATTGTATTTAAGGGACAAAAAGGTGGTCTTTCATTGTTTATATTTAAATATTAAATCGACTGCCTTTCTTTGTTAATAATATGCGATATTTGTAGTACTATTAACACAGAAACACAGGTCATTTTAAAATCTGTAACCAGCTAAACGCTTTAAAAGATGCTTTATCTTGCCAATAATTAAATTACTACAATACAATACAATACACACACACACACACAGCACACAGCACACAGCACACAGCACACAGCACACACACAGACACACACAGACACACACAGACACACACAGCACACACAGCACACACAGCACACACAGCACACACAGCACACACAGCACACACAGCACACACAGCACACACACCACACACACCACACACACACACACACACACACACACACACACACACACACACACACACACACACTAACACACACACACCACGTATAAAGAAGCAAGCAACAAAGTAACTTAAAGCGGGGACCATTATTCTTGCTATTTAAGTGTCAGCTCACGATAATGAGCAATAAAAGTAGTTAAAAAATATATATTAAAACAATCGCAATGTAGTTAATAGCCCAAGAGATAAGAAGATAAATGTATGTTGCAAAGAAATTGTGAGCCCAGAATTAAAAGGTTGCTTTTTAGAAAAAAAAAAGTTTAATAACCTTTTAAACTTTTAAATTAATGTAATGTATGGCATTACATTAATTTAAAAATATTTAGGAACTTAAGTGCTTTAATAATAACAATAAGCACTCAATTATTATTTTATTTTTTAATTTAATTTAAACACATTATAAAATAAACAAAAAGTACAGAAAAATCAGTAAAACAATAGGCGACCTTACCTCATGTGATCTCTTCCAGTTAACCCACATCAACGTATTATATGGGTATCTGAAACAAAACTTACCAGGTTAACATATAACATGTGAGAGGTACCCGGACTAGTATTATTATCTTCTATATAAAAATCCTCGTTTTCAAGATACACCTACGGTATATAAAGATTTCTCATTTCCTAGTGGAAACGAATGAAACTTTGTTTAGGACATTGTTGAAATTCAACCCCTTTAAGTTCAAGAGCATAGGGTATATGGATATAACTTTCAACTTCAGTAGTTATTTATTATACCGTATGTGCCCATATGTGCTAAAGTCAAATGACTACAAATAGGCTCTTTCACCCAAGTTCTGCTGTCTTAGTGATGTTCACAAATGTACAACGAGTATACATTAATTTCATTCAGTCTGTAGATCGTTTTCATATCTAACAATTTATCGTCAATTATTAAAATATGTTGATAATCATATCGCCAATAACATTTTAGCACCTCGGAGTCACGTGACTTACTTCTATAGTTATATACTCGTAGTTATGATTTGTTTGTTATTATTGAAACCGTGAAAACTATAAAGTAAATCATAGAAATACAAAACTTTTCTACAAATTAAACTTTTTTTTGAGGAAAATTTAAATGGCTACCTTTTTACTCTTGGAAAAGTTTACTTTTAAATGAAGAAGTTTGCCTTTTGACTTACTCAAGTAGCACCGTGTAGCTTCAATTAGTTAATAACTTAAAAGAAGAAATTCAGCTTAGAGTTAAATAATAAAATATTTAAAAAAACCCCAATGATAAAATGTCCAAACAGTCCTTGTATCTGGCTGAGAATGTATAACCTTAATAACTTTTATAATGAATATTCATATAACATCCATTGTCTATTTATGTAAATGAGTTATATAGTGACCTGAATTGATTACAACTAGGATATTGGCGAACACCGGACTATTGATTTACGACGAGTCTTGTTCGCCCGTTCCGTGCGGTTCCCGGATTATCAATAAACGGCCACTCTATATCCGTTGTTACCTTTGTTGCTTTGTTTGCTGTATTTTATATTATTTGATAATGTTTTATTATGCTGATATATTTTTGTAAGGTCCGGTTTCTAAAGTTTATATAGATATTGAGATTGTCGCTAAGCATTAAATGCCTTAAAAAGACAAAAATATTTACGTCAAAAGATATTTTGATTTATTTTTGTTGCTTTTCTGATTATGTTTCTTGTTACTTAGTTTTTATTTACTTATGTGTGTATTGTCTTAGTAGTAATATAATATATAACATACAATAGTCGAGAATGCTAAGAATAGTATTCTTATAAAATATATAAAAATGAATCTTTTAAATATAATTGCTGACAAAACTATTAATATGTATAAATTAATAATATTGCAATATTTTTTATAAGTAATTATTAATTATACATGTGTATGTACGGTTAACGTTCTATTGTATATTTGTAATGGTGAATCGATTAACTGACATTTAATTGTTCTATAGCGGTCGTAGAAGTATTTTTTAATACAGAAAAACATGCTTGTAGTTTAAGTTAATATAAAATGAATATACAAATAGGGTAATATTAAAAACGAAGTCGTGGGTTCAATGACTTGCAAAACAAAGCGAGCGATTTATATAGGTACCGTACGACGTCACAATTGTTACCTTGTTGCTTGAATTATTCAACTCAATAATATTATAATGTAACATATTCAAGAAATACGTCACACTTTGATGACAAATTTTATGTCATAACTCTACCAAAAAGTAATATTACATCATAACGATGACACAAACATACATACAATGGCTCTGGTTTTCATTGCTCTGTAAAGTTCATTGTTCAAAACGACCGTTTCACTGTAATGGTCATTGTTTGTATGGAACTCATCATCAGTAATAAATTATTACACTGGCGATAATTTTTATGAAATAAACTACCGTTACATCGTATCGTTCAAGCACATTGACTTATTTATACAAAGAAATATTCATTTCAGATATTAAGATGTCAAATATACATATACATACTCAGTATTACGATCTCAAAATATATTGTGTACACGAAATATTTATAAATGTACAAAATAATGACGAGGCCATAACTGTACTTTTAATAGACAATTGTTTATAAAAAGTAACGTTACATTTTATTTATAGACCCCTAAACGACAGTTTCTTTTAGGAGCCGATATGTATATTTAATTTTATATGTTAGTCGCTTTGTTTGTCTACTCGTAACCTACTTGAAGGGTTTAGAATTAAATTTGGATTTGGTTTTAGCGTGCTCTCCGAGTCAACATAGAGGATACTTTCTACTGTAGATTTTTTTTTACTTCTCCCACAAATCAGATCGTATATTTGGTTTGGATAAAAAAAAAATCGCGGAAAACAGCTGGTGTTGTAATAAAATTGGTGTAACTAAAAATATTTATAAAAATATCTGTACATTCGTTTTTTGACAATAGTCTAGGAAAAGTTTGTCTAGAAATCTTTTTAGAAATCATTATTAGATGTGTATATTTATTATAATATTTATAATGTTGCTTTTATTTACCTCAAGTAAATATATTGTACCCTATTATGTATAATCGAAATAAAATTATTTTCATAATCTTAATATTATAAGGTGAATAAAAATACGACTTTGCAATACGAGGTTAGTTGGATGGGCCTTGATAGTGATCAATACTCACGGACAAGTCTCTTTTGATACAGATAATATTGTCACAGTCTCGGCTCTTAACAAACACCGTTCACCTTGAATACGTACTCATTATTCTTTTATGATTTACAAGTGTTCGGTTTTGAGCAGGGTTCCTTGCGTACTTTGACCTTGTCTTTTCGTTCAATTTTAATTGTAATCTTTTTTAAATTGGAATTATTTGTGCTTTGTTCAATTTAATTGTAAATTTAATATGATTACAACGATAGGCCTTACGTAGTGTTACTTTGTTTAAGATAATAAAAATGAGAATATAGTGAAAAAGTTGCTATTTTGTGATAAGAAGTATATTTGAAATATTGTTGTATAAACGATATCATCAGAACAGTAGCCCTCATTTCCTGGAACCTATCGTACGTACATATTGAATGGATAATTTTAGTGGGAAAAGGAACTGGCGATGCAGCTGTGGTCATTTTACCTGCGACTGCCCTGAAAATGTTACATTATTTCTCTTCTGACTGATTTTACGTGATTTATGAACACCTCAGCGTTTGGAACGTTTTGATTGGTGTTAATAACAATCAAATTATTCATTAAAAATATGATAAATAATAAAAAGACATGTTAGCAATGATAAAATATATTTACTACCAAGATACTAAAGTCCTATTGATCAAGATTTGATTACTCTTTAATGATAGCCCGAATTAAAGTTATCAATATTAGGGCTTATATATATCTCAAGGGGACAAGTAAATGTTCGCGATATCAAGTAATTCGTTAAACTGAGGTACGTTTGGTTTAAAATTAGTTATAAAGAGGTAAAAACCTGTCGCGACTGAATCACATGCTCTGGGATTAAGGGTCATACGGGAACGTCATAAGAAGTTTTGAAAATTGATTGGAAGTTGAAGCACATGATGTAATTGGCAACATTTGATATAACACGAGAGTAGAAGTTCAACTACGATGTAACTAATGGTTTGAAGACGCGTCACAAGCAGAGGATATATTAATTAGAGTACGTACTTGATGCAAGGATGGGCCATGGTTGTAAGGACAAGCTACACCTTGACCAGGGTAGAGATTCCATTTAGGTTTATGAAATAATATTCGTCGTTCTCCTACTCTTATCGGTCTCACTCTATGATTTTCTCATCTCTTTTTGGTTTCTCTCTAGCAGCACATCCAACTTGCTATTTTTGTTATTACGGTACGTGTCCAAACGTAACCTCGCATTTCTGTAAACAGCGCAACCTTTTGAGACTTTCCCTAATTTAAGAATTACTTATCGTGTCCATTCTCGTAATTGATATGTGAGAATATAACATAAAGAAAGAATAGAATGTAAGTAGAGCCACTACTACTACGTTTTGCTTTCATAATATCACACAGGAGCTAAAAGGCATTTAAAATAATAGAAATTATATAATGTCTCCTTTGAAAACTAAGAATGTTAACACTCACAACCTTGACAACGGTTATAGTGAAGCAACATGTTTGGAATAGTTAACAAGCTGGTTACTGCCAGGCACTGTTTATCGCCAATATAGTCCTTAGTTTTATGATAAGCTTTGGATGCAACAAAACGTTCAGTGTCAGCCTTACATTTTTTGCTGAATAGGTCAATCAATTTGGGAAATTTATCGAAAAAACTAATTCCATTACACGAAGATATACTCGGTCTAAAAGACGCCTGGTGTAATGATAATATTTGCTACCTCTTGTTTCAAATAATATTTTTGTTATTGGTTCAGTAATCTATTGCATTAGTGATTCTAGTATTATTTAATATAGACAATTATGACATGATATAAATAGAATAAAATGGTTCTCAATGGCTAAAATGGAGTACTGATTACTAATAAAAATCTTCTTTTATTTTACCTTTGCTTTCTGTAATAAAAACGTTTTAATATATAACGATAATTTATAAGCCAGGGTAAGGATGTTTTCAATGACAGTTTAAAATCTACTTCATAAACATTCAATCCTGAAACATCGAATTAATCATAAATGAAGTAGTTGGTGTACGAGTCACAAATCTGATTAATAAATGTACGCACATTTAGATTCCTTTGGAAACAATAAGCATAAAAGAAGACGTTTTACTAAGATAGAAGCAAGTTTTTTCTTAAATCTAAAATCTATGTAAACAGTAATTATCGACTTTAAAGCCGTCTGTCTGTGTTTTAACCCTCGGCATGCCTGGTAGGGTCTGACAGACCCGAAGTGGCATATAAGTCGCTGTTGTTCACTTACATTTTAATCTCACGCGCTCCCGCGATCAGTAGCTGGCTGTTACAAACATATCTACACCCTCCACCCGCTTCATCAGTTCACAGTAAGTTTTTGAGAAAGAAGGACCCGTTTAAAGTAAGTGCGGGTCTCTCAGACCCCACCAGGCACACGGTGTGATTTTTTTATGAGAGCGTTATTTCGTTTATTTTCTTGTCATTATTGATATTTGAGTGCCAAAAGTTATACATTTATGTATTTTTTGAATCAATATAAAAAGGCAACTGCGAGACAATGATATAGCTAATTTATTATTATTTCTAGAAGAGAATGAGGACGATGATATTATATTTAATTCTAGGCGAGAGGACTCTTATAAATTTTTCTAAAAGGTCGAAAAAGCTGATTCTGAGTCCGTAATAGGTGTTTGTTATAGGTTTGTACTGTGTTTTGTGATATTTTCTGACTGAAATGTGTGAAACATGTAAAAGCCATATTTGCAGGATCATTTAATTTTTCAAAACGAAATCACAAGAAAATGTTGATGAGAGTGAAGAAGATTAATTAATTATTATTATAATAATATATATGCGTATATTAATACCTTACGTGCCGTAAAATTTAATTAATGATTTCATATATTTAAAACAAATAACATGTTATCAAATATTTAGTAATAATATTTTTTGTTTAAAAAAGTGAGTCTAGTTTAATTACAAATATCTGAATAAAGATGATTCGATTTATGTTTTTTTTTATTATTATGAATGGTTTATACCCTTAAAAAGTATTAAGATGCCCAACAAATAAAAATATATAGAAAAAGTAAAAAAGAAATTCAAATGAATTTCTGGGTCTAAAGGACCCCACCAGGCATAACTTGTAACTTTTTACCACCAGGCATACCAAGGGTTAATTGAATTTCATCATATTTTAACAAATAATGCCAGTGAAAGTACCTCTTAACGTAGAGCTGACTATAATTTGATTAGGAATATTTAATAAACCTTTTGAAGTTATTTTATATATTAAAAATGAGACAATGTTCTTTGAATAAAACAAATACACAAAACACAACAGTCTACCATAATTAATAAATCAACAGTGCAATGACGTCCACGCCTATATAAACATCTTGTTGTTCTGTTTATGTTAAAGCACGTGTTATGTACTCTATGTATAACGTTTAATACCATCACCTGCTAACGTTACGAGAAATCGCACAAGTCATAAAATTGAAGCCATTGAATCTAATATATTTTCGAAAATAGTTGAAAATTCCCCGTGATGTTTTAAAAATCATCCAGCTCATTCTCTGTGCTTTACTATTTTATATTTAGATAATAGATGTTGTTGCAGGGGTACTGGAGATGACTGGAACAGACAACATCCGCTTCAGCGGGCACACTCTAGACAAGGCCACCAAGGCAAAGGTGACCTTGGAGAACTTCTACACGAATCTAATCACACAACACTATGAGAGGAAACAACGGTGAGGACCTCTCCAGCTCATTGACGCTTATTACAGAGATCAAGGTTTACGGTACAATTAATTGTACACTGAGTGTCGAACGACATATTGATTCTCTTAAAAACAAGGAACTGATAAATGTTATGTAATGTGTCAATCCAAAAATTGTACATTTAAACACTTTAACTTTAGCAATGGAGTTATTTGCTTTGAATATGCACTGATTTGGCAGTCATCCAAATTATGAAGGCCTATGCAGTCAACAAAGTTGTTTAGTTTGTGCCTATGCAACAATAATAACGACTTTTTTTTTACTTATGTATACAATGGATGCATATCCGTTGTCAGAGCACTTTACTTCTGATAAATCCTACTGGCGATTCTTCCAATCTTTTCTATTCCTTCCTTACAATGTTTAAAGATATTTCTTTTTACAAATTATTTTTCTACTATCTCCTTTTTTTTTAGTATTTTTTGTGAGGCTATCATTCCTCAACTCTTTGAGACTACTTTGAAGTATTTAGTTCCTGTTTTTCCCTTCGACAATTACTTGTTACATATACACTATAGTTTATTTGCTCTTTTATGTATTCTATAATTATAATTAAATCACTTCACTCTTGACGATATTGTACGGAGCTTGTACTACTATTAAATAGTTGTCGTTGAATCACAGGCTAGAGAAGTTGGAAGAGTCTCTGAAAGATGAAAATCTTTCGGAGACGCAGAAGCAAGAGAAGCGCCAGCAGCATGCCCAGAAAGAGACGGAATTCCTTAGGCTGAAGCGATCAAGGCTTGGTGTTGAAGACTTCGAGCCTCTGAAGGTACAAACAACAAAAGTTTCTTATTTTATTATTGGTCCTCATAAACAATATCTTTGTATTTCAAAATTGTAATTAAATAACATTCTGATTAAATAGGTTATAGGAAGAGGAGCATTCGGGGAAGTTAGGTTGGTGCAGAAGAAGGACACGGGTCATGTGTACGCTATGAAAATATTGAGGAAGGCAGACATGTTGGAGAAAGAACAGGTAGCTTTATTTCAAATACCTTTTTTTATTTTGATATCTTAATATCATCAGGAATTAGAGTCGCGCTGTGGTACTGCGGAACTAACTGCCAAATCCTCTATTGTTATGGCAAAAATATCCATAAAATAATATACTATCTTTACTTTCGTGCCAGGTGGCTCACGTGCGCGCTGAAAGAGACATCTTAGTAGAAGCTGACCACCAATGGGTAGTGAAGATGTACTACAGCTTCCAAGACCCAATGAACCTGTACCTTATCATGGAGTTTCTGCCGGGCGGTGACATGATGACGCTGCTGATGAAAAAGGATACCCTCAGCGAAGAATGTGCGCAGTTCTATGTGGCAGAGACCGCGCTAGCTATAGATAGTATACACAAACTTGGATTTATTCACAGGTAATATAAACTATTGAATGTACAAGCGACGTTCAGTAAAATTATAATTCATACATATCATTGTTAATAATACGATTCCTTTTAATAGTGGAAGTTGTTTAACTACCACGCTGTAAAATTGACAGCGACAAAATCAAAACAATATATAATAATTATTATATTTTAAAAAGATATACAAATATATAACATACAATAAAATTCTTAATTTCGCAGAGATATAAAACCCGACAACCTCTTGCTGGACGCCCGCGGTCACATCAAGTTGAGCGACTTCGGCCTTTGTACGGGACTCAAAAAGAGTCACCGCACTGATTTCTACCGCGACCTCTCGAGAGCCACTCCTTCAGATTTCAGTGAGTTGTAGTTTTTTATCAACATTTATTGTTTTCTGTATTTTTTTGAAACTTATAATTAGTTTATATACTTTTCCTGAATTTTAATGTCGTTAGTAATAAGAACAAGGAAAATTAATGCTTTAATAAGAAAATATTTTTTTTGAAAATGAACAGCCACTAAATAACAATAAGAGAGTCGCACGACTCACACACGGGACGAACACACGCACACACTACTACTAAATATATATATCAACACACACGTAATGGTACAGGACAGATTTCTTTTCAGTAACGACGTCGTCATCGGCGATGGATTCTAAGCGTAGGGCGGAGTCCTGGAAGCGCAACCGACGAGCTCTAGCGTACTCCACAGTCGGGACCCCGGATTACATAGCTCCGGAGGTGTTCCTGCAGACGGGCTACGGACCACAGGCCGACTGGTGGAGCTTGGGGGTTATTATGTCAGTATTATATTTGCTCTTCATACATACGAATATTAATCTATATATCGATTATAGATTTATTATTATTGCGTCTTTGGCGATATTACTTCTGTTGAATCATTCTGATCTATAAATACAGAATGTATTCATTACTTTATCATCATATTTTTTCAAGGACTTGTTTTTGAATTTATAATCTATTTGATGGAGAAAATATTATTTTGATTAAAGTTCTTATTTGTGTTTTACATAAAATCTTGCCTCGCAATTGCTTGTTTTGTTTTTTTCTGCTATTGTTATATAATCTTGAGCAAAACTATTTGCTATTGCATTTGCTATTGTTATTAATAGCCGTTGTATAATAACAACAGGAACGGCTGACTCTTTTTAAATAATAATATTATTTAATTCGTTCTCCTATCTCTGTATCAATTTGAATTTATTCTCTCTTTTTATCAAAGTCCATTACATTGTTTTACACGCTAAAGAACGTGCTTGCGAAATGTAAAAAAAGCGTTTAACTGCATGAAATATATAACTGATCTATATTTTCTTAAAACTATAGATATTTAAAATTCTGTCTCTTTCTGGAGTATGACTAGAGAAGGGCCAACTTACAATAAACAGTTTCGATCCATCAAATACTTATTTATTTATATGTTAATTTAAAATACATTACATTTTTATTGAGTGTGCGCTGCCATGCGAATGTTCTTGCTAATTATATTTAAATTATGTTTTTTATTATTTAGTCATTTATAAACATACGTTTTGTAAAATAGAACATGATGAAAGTTATTTAAAAATACTGAAATCATCCGTAGCAATACTCTGTTCGTGCTAATACTTTTACGTGCTGATATTTTTATATGCGTTTCAATTAAATTTTAATTATATAATTATATTCATTCATATGCGAAAAATCTGCTATGTCCTTTGTCTTAGCGGTTTCAATGTTTGTCCGCGAATTGAAGAGTTCCGAGTTTGATTCTCGTAACAAAATATGTGTATGATGAATAGTTTAAAAAAACCGAATACGGTTCGTGAGGTAAAACTCAGTTGAGAAACTTAAATATTTTAAAAGAAATTCGTTGAAACAGGCGGATACTCCATTTTCGTCTTCTCATATTTTTACCGGAAATAACTTCATCTAATTACTAAAAGACAGATCATTTATATACATTGCAGTTATTTATATACAATAGGGTTCAATGAATAATTACTTACTTTTATTTCAATTAATTCACAACGTTTAATGATGTTGCGAAAAGAAAAGTTGCGATTGAAAACATCACAAATGCGATATATCAATATAAAATAAAATAAATACAATATAGTTTATATAAATTGTATTTTTATTAATAATATCTTCGTCATCAGGTATGAAATGCTGATCGGATACCCGCCATTCTGTTCCGAGTCTCCTCAGGAGACGTACAGAAAGGTGATGTCATGGCGGGAGTCCCTCACCTTCCCCCCGGAGATACCCATCAGCGAGGACGCCCGGGAGACTGTCATGCGCTTCTGTTCTGAACCGGATCGAAGGTGAGATTGATTATGTCATTTGACACGTTGAAGTAAGGTCTCCATCTCTTTCTCTGTTCGAGTGACAGCTGATGTTTGTTTTACAGTTTTCTTCCTTTCATTCTGTTTAATATTCCCCACGACTCCCTCTGCGTGAACTACAAAAGGGTGTTTGTTACACGATCAGTAAATAAGTTCAGAACTATTGATTCTACCCGGGAAGGAAACAGCAAGAGCATAGACCTACTTGATATATATATATATATTTAAATGTACTCTTTCCAATACTGCTTTAATGGGTTTGATAATAAATATCAATAACTGGACCAAAAAATTCTACAACATATTTTAGAATAAGACAGCCAGTTAGTAGTTTAGTTCAAGTAAACAAAAGTCTATATTACAGCAATCTGTTATAAGTATCAGCGATTGTAACAAGGCTACATATTCTTCAAACTGTTATTTTTTACGCAATATTTTTATACTTTTTAAAGTTACCGCCTTAAAATTAAAATTGTCGCTTTAAGATATTGAAGATCTCATGACTCTCAAATGTTAAATATTTACCCAGTCAATACACAATAATCGGTGATTTCTACTTTTTTACAATTACAATACTGAATGTTCACTTATGAAACACTTATCTCTTACCATAGAAACCTATTTCATTCCAGGTTGGGTTCACAACGAGGCATAGAAGACGTGAAGTCAGTCTCGTTCTTCAGAGGTGTTGATTGGAGCCACGTACGAGAGCGTCCGGCCGCCATCACCGTGGATGTACGCTCTATTGACGACACATCCAACTTCGACGACTTCCCGGACGTTAAGCTCGAAATACGTGAGTTGTTCCGTTCTCGTGGGGTCTGCAGTTGACTAGTTCTATGTGGAACGAATTCCGGGTTCGATTCCCGATCATAAGACATGTTAGGATTTAGCTATATGTCATTTTTGTGTGATGATTTATTTAGCTTACGATATAAATATCGATATATAAATAATCGATAATACGATAAAAATAATAATAGATTTTTTAATCGTTCATATTAATAATTTCATACACAATAATAATTTTAGCACATATTATAATACTTCTATAACCATAAATCTTGTCCAAGAAACATGGTTACGGATTAATAATAGCATATTTTCCAGCATCAGCGGCCATCGCACAGGAGGGTGAGATTGCTTACAAAGACTGGGTGTTCATCAATTACACCTTCAAACGGTTCGAGGGACTCACACAGCGCGGGACGCCTACCAAGAAATGAGTCTGAGACCCGGCCCCCGTTGCCGGACCAGTATACGTTGACATGCCGCCGCCTCCCCTGCCTCCCCTACCCTCTCTCCCGCCCCTGCGGCCCCCAGTTGCGCAGTCCATGCGACACCCATGCTGCCGTATCATGTAAACCAACACTCCCTCTCCCCCCCATCATAACAACTAAATTGCATTGTCATCTCCATTTACTATCTTTATCTAACTATTTATTACTACTTTTAAGCCCCTAAATTGTCACAACTTCGGGAGATGACAACGAACATGGCGTCCGGCATTGTCGATTGTATCAGATTTTCAAGAGAAAAATCTAAAAGTAAATAATGTTTAATGTATATACCAAAGTTGAGAGCGCCTGGCCGGCTCACTACGGTGTGTCAATGTATACTGGATGTTTGTAAAGTATGAATGTAAGGCTACAATTTATTTGCGCAGAGCATTATGTCAAATGAAACTTTGTACTCAACTTGTACGAGATTTAATGAGGTTATTTCATAAGATTATAAAATAAAACATTTAATAGAAAAATATTTAACATGATATAGGTATATAGAAATTATTTTTGGGATCCCTCTAGTGTGTACAGACAATCAAAGCTATGTATACACATCTCAGAGGCAATAACGAACGAATTATTTTAATGACATTTGTGCGACAACCTTACATATACTAAATGAGTATATTTAAAAAGTTACACTATTAAAATTAAGACCAGTATATTATAAACTACGAACATCACATTAGTTATATTTAAGACATTTGTGGCTAAGTTAGTTGATAACATGAGTTGCTATGAGATTATTTAAATGTACATCACAATATATACCCCATGAGTTTCATTTGGATGGTTAATGCTCTGAGCGTGTACAGAAGTGAGGTGAAGTGTTTATTGTACAATCAGTGGAGTGTATACCATTGCTCAGTTCACGAATTGAGTGTACTCAGGGACGAAATTTATGTAAGATCTATGAATTTGCTCATTGTAACCATTTTTATGAAAGATGTACTGTAGATGTAGGTTATTGTACAATATCGAGTATTACTTCATGTGAGATCAAGTAAATATTATTATTTAATGGGATTCTAAAAATGCACTATATCTTGCCAAGACACCAGACGTTTTACTAGCGATTGCATTTGTGCATTGTAACGTACTGTATATGAAAATCACTTTTTTATTTAAATTAACTTCAATTTACTGAAAGCACACGTTTAAATTATAAAGAAGTATTTATGTGACGAAATTTATCTAAGATGATATATTTATTTCTTGAAATGAATTAGCTTGTATATCTTGTAGCAAGATGAATTTTACGCTTCCTTGACTTAGTCTAAGTGTGTAGACTGCTAATCTCATGGCTACAGAGAAATAAATAACGTATGAATTATAAAAAAATATAGCCAAATTTTTTTTCACCCAAAATGTTTGTCACAAAGTCTCTTTCCCCGTAATATACATAAGACATATATTATTATTTATGTAAATAATATGTTAATAATATTACTCTTTGGAAAAGTGTATTACAATAGAATTCCGTCCAAAACTTGAGTTACTATCAAATAATACTTTATCTATTGAATGTAAAATAGAATATCACAATTAAATTAAAACCGTTACTAAATAATTTATATTAAATGTGGCAAGTATTTTCGGTGTTTAAATAAAATATCTTAATTTGGCTTCAATTAGAATTGTTATTATCAAGTTAAACGTAGATAGATGAAGCTCACGCCGCGTGATAGATCTATGATTCTTTTGAAACATTGTTCCTGTCTACGTATTAATAAGAAGTTACCAATCAAAATTATATTTATAATAAATTGGTAGAATTGCATAGAGCCCTGATAGAGCAAATAGGTGTTCGATCCTTCAGTTAACATCTGGTATATCAAAGATACCAGCGTATAATAATCCCTAGACCCCTCAGCGGTACTTCTTGCCGGTAGCTTAAGTACAAAGTAGATTATTTTGTATATCCTGATAAATTCGACCATAGTGGATTACACCAACTGTTCTTCTCGTACTTGTCAATTTGGCATTGTCTTATTTTAAAATGGTCACATGGACCATGCTGTACGTAAACACATACAGAATAAATGTCGATAGACTACTGATAACTTAGTAATAATACGCACACAACGACGATATTGTAATTCCTATGTATTAACGTGTTTTCACGTAGGTCGAGGGACCTGGTACTGTCTACTGAGGCTGCAGTGTGTGCATGTCTTTATGTACGTAGTCTAAGTTGTAATTAATGTCGTTGTGTGCTCACGATCTTACAAACATATTCAATGTACTGTGTTGTGTAAATGTATTTACCGCTCTACGTAATATAGATAATAAATACTTGAAATCTGTATAAAACCCATCTGCATGTAAATCTTTTGAAATAAATGTTCTAAACTCACGTGTACAAGAAGCTTAATGATTTATATTCGCTTATAGTTTACGGTAGTCGTAACTGTAGTGTACTAATACGATAATTACGATGTTGTATAATTTTTAATTGTATCTCTGTATTATTTTAATTATTTGTTTATAACTAATTGATTTTAATTTAGTTAAATTATTTAGTTAGTTTAATAAAACTTGGTTAGTCGAGCCGACTAGAGCACGAGGCTTTGTTTCCCTTCTGCCGGTGTTGCTCTTCTACTTTGATGTTAGAAAATGTCATATAAGCTATTTTCATTTCCGACCTAAATAATATAATAAGACTCCAGTCGAGCTCTCCATGTACGTGTTGTAGCCTTAAGGTCCATTTTGTGAAACGCTTACTATTTAAGTTATTGGATATTAGCATTTTTGAGATTGACGACATACAGACAATTTAAAAGATTACCAATTAAATCTATAAAATAGTATTAAATGTTCTGTGAACTAATTACAATGAAATGTTCGCTGTTCACCGTCGCTTGTTTTGAATTTAGTTATTTGCTTTGTTATTGTTATTATGAAGAGAATTGTGAATTATTTAATATCATAAATTATAAGTTAACAATTTGTTCGATACTTATGTTTCTTCCATGTGATTTTAAGAAAGTGGCAATACAAATAAGCATTAAAGCGATATGAAATTTAAATATATTGTTATTTTGATTATGCTTCCTTTGTATGATCTTTATATATTAACTAAATAATTATATTAACTGTAAATAATTAAAAATATTTACATAAAACCAAATGTAGTAAAACTTCGATAACTTAAATACCCTCCAAGACTTGAAAAAAATACTTGTCGAGGTTCGACCGTACCAACGACGCCAAATCCGTACATTAAGTATTTTTTTATAAAAGTAATTGTATTGTTGAATTATGTTCGTCCTACCGCTTCCTTAATAAGTTTTGAAATGTCTGTATGTTAGTGCGTCACGCAAAAAACTATTAAAAAAAATAATTTTCATAAAATTTGGTATAGTGATAGTATGTTAGTTAAGATATATGACTATTTCTACTGGAATAGATATTTTCATTCCGTCGTAAAAAAACTGATCTGAGCCACAGTTGCATTAATATTTCAGGATATAACTGTACGGAGTCTATCAATATAATTATAGTTGGTTTAGTGAGAGAGTCGCTTGGAGAAGAAATCCTGAGACAGGGTAGTACAAAATAAAACAACAATATTATATTTATTTTATATTTTAAGTTCAGCAAAAAATAAACTAATCAGATCTTGTATAGAGGTGTAACTACGATATAATCACAAAATAAAACTAAACGCAATACTTTAGGGTTTCCGCCAGATTTAAATGGAAAGTGGTTTGTTTCTAAGAAATAAATGCATCTTGGCTGCTTCCCTTGTACTGCACGGAGCACGGTATACTAATTTATGCCAATTTGATATTTATCGCATGATGATAGAGCATAAAATAGATTAATACGCAGTGTCCCGTTACAATTGTCTACATACGAACAAAATTATCACTAATAGAAACACCAAGTGCGCAAATGCTGAGTAAATGCAAAGTTACTTGGTAAAAATATATGTCATTTAAACAAAGTTTTAATTTGTACAAAGCCAGTGAGATTGGGAAACCTGTGTTTGTTTTTTTGAGGCACTATTCTTTCGGCCTTGAGTCTAGAACAATCTTCATCTCATTGTCTTTGGCTGCCACTTGTTGTCTTGTCTGTGTATCACGGATGCAACTTAAACATTTTCAATTTGAGCAAACTAATTGTGTCATATCTTATATGTAACATATGTTAAATTGAACTCTGATATGCATAAATGACACGTCTCGAGTCCGAGACGTCTCTAACCTATTTTGTCAAATGTTGGAATTACAAATACATCGGTTATTAAAGTTATGCTATGAAATTTATATATTAAAGCAAACTCACAATAATGTAACGATTACTAAAATAAATCCTAAACCATTCCAGTCTTAACAAACATTGTGACCTTAAAACGAAAGTAAATATATCAATTTATATGAAACCTCACTGATAAAAATCTTATATATAGGAACAGAAAAATAAACAAAAAAACAATAAAAAAAATAATTGCAACTTCCCAAACGATTTACGAACAATTTTAACTAAAGTGAAAATGATAACAACTTATTTATTAACAATTTTGATAAATGATACGAAATATATTAACAAATATAAGAAAAATGTCAATAGTTTTAGATATTGGGTTGTGTGGAAAAAACAGTTAATGCCATACGTGAGAGCCGAGACCTTTTAAATATCCGTTTTTAAAACCTAATAAATATAACACTAAATCTATCCATCCTTGCATCCATATATAGGTATAGTGAATAGTGTATAGGAACTTAACAACAATCAAGCGTTGAAACAAAGATCAGTTAAAGGGCGTTAAAGGTCTAAATAAATGCCTGCCACACTATCATTACTATCACAAACAAAATGACAAATGATTACACATTGGAATTAAACTACACATAAATGTTATACGTATAGGTATACCATTAGATCCATTAAGATAACCTACAAGAGTAACGCTACGATGTGGGTACATATATTTAAATATTATAATCGTAATAAGCTACCTGCCCGAACCCACCACCACAATATATGAGGGATGAAGATATTTTAATAGAGACCCATTAACAGTTCGGCTAACTCCTGGCCGCGACCAAGGAACGGAACCGAGTCGCAGTATCATCAGTATGGCAGAAATAAATCAAGATAAATTATTTTGTTCTCGACTCTTTGTAAACCTGTTGATTCCATTATCATATCTTATCCTAAATTTCAACCATAAAGATGTTTACCTCAAATCCCTCGAACGCCTCCGATTGAAACCAACTTCTTAGTGGGCCCCAAAACGCCTTAAATATTAAACATCGATATGATTAAATATATTTCTCAAGCACGGCATGTTTTAACCAGTTATTGTGCACATGAAATACGCTACGGGGGAGTAATAAAAAGCAATGTGAGAAGTCGGAACGAGCAGAGTTTCCGAAAGATTTGAGGCTTTCAACGGTGCTTATCCCTGTTGAGGTACGGGGCCGGGTCCGGGTGCCGGGCCCAGGCCACCCTCGGAGTCTTCCTCCTCGCCCTTAGGGATATCGAAAATCTCCGAGAAGAGCGCGGGCAGCACCAGCCGTTGCCAGTTGAGGCGGCACCACGACAGCAGGTCGTTGTGCTGCAGTCCCAATGTGCGCGCCTCGCGGGACGCCGCCCCAAAGGCTTCCATGCGTCCCTGCACGTCAGCGACGCCGGACTCTGCCACCTATTAAAAGAAAGTAAAGGTTCAAAAAGCGTCTTTAAGAATGTGTCAGAAGAGACCTATTAACCTGACACTCTTCTAGTTTGGTTACAATACATAACATACACTTGTAACATAACATTTACATTTGAGCGCTTACATAATATAAAAACTGTTAAAACTTTTGGGTGTTTTTATTAAGAGTTTGCAATGAAGTAGAAATAGTAGAAATTTAGAATGAGGAGCAAGATAGTGTAACCTGAAAAAAAAATACTGACCACATATTGGAAAGCCTCCATCAAGGACATGTGTAGGCCAGTAATTTTCTCCTTATCGGAGAGTCCGTTCCGCTGAGGACAGAGAAGCAGAGTGGCAGAGAAAAGTGCCATCTCGTCTTCAGTCACACACATCTTATTAATGCGCGTCGAGTATGCCAGCATCGACTTAGCGAACGGGATCTGTATATGATTTTATATTTTAAAACAGTTATAATTACTTAAATAGAATTAGTCTAGTTACCTATAATAGGTATTTAGAAAAGGAATTTTGACCTAATACTTGGATCCATTCTTGAATCCTCATTTGTCTGAATGTTTAAAATATTCTTTTCAGCAAAAAGTATGGCATAATATCCAAAAAATATATTATTAAGTCACTAATATAACACAAACTTAAAATACTTTATACTCACGTCATACATAAGCTCGAGTTGGTTCTGGTCAATAGAATTGCCGTCGTCAAAAATGATGCTGGCTTCCGAGGACACACGCCCCATGCGCGACAGCCACACCTCAAAGAACCCTAGCTGCGGAGGAATTACACTCATCGTCTTGTTAACATATCAGTTTTGTGTATCTACATTTTCGAATTCTGTTAAAAAAAATCAATCGCAATGCCTCTATTGTAATAGATTTACAAATTTTGAAACTTTTAAGAGGTCGCAAGGCAAGATCAAAACTAAAATGAAAAAAAAACTTTAGCAATTCGCATTTACAAAAAACTTACTCATTAATTCGCATTTGACAAAAACATCGTTTTAAGGAGACATCTTTATAAATCCAATAACAATACCTTAATAAGTATTAACTGATCATCCTGCGGTAGTACGTTGAAGCCAGGAACGCGCTTGGCGAACTCCACCACTTGCTGTACGGTGGGCGTCATCCGTACCGCGACGTTGTACCACAAAGCGGTCAACTTGTTAGAACGCACAGCGCTGCAGTTAGCAGCCTCCTCACCCCCATTTCCTATATCACATACTATTTATAGAATAGCTCAGCAGACTGCATGAGATAATTAAAATCTTCTTCAATACGACATTGCGGTTAGTTGAGCATCAAATAGGTAATCTTATTCAATGTCTATTCTTAACTCTAACGCACGTATGGGGTCGTCCATTAATCACGTGATGTTTTTTAGCCGTTTTTAACGACCCCCCCCCCACTATCCAAAATCACGTGTATTTTTTTAGTAAGCTAATTGAAGTTCCATTTAAAGAATGGAGGAATACACACCTCTTTTTAATCAAGTTTAAAAATCGTTTAAAAATTACGAAAAAATAAATACACGTGATATCTTACTGCTACCCTCTCTCCAAACTTGTTATATTTCCCCGCCCCCCCCCCCCCTATCGAGCCTCACGTGATTAATGAACGTCCCCTATGAGAAAACTATTGACCTCTAATATATATATGTATAATAATATAATATACACGGATTCAATTAAATAGAAAATATGAAAGGTCAAGAGGTTATTTATATGGTATAATAAATATATCTAACAGCCAGGTACACATAACAAATAACTATTTATGAATCGAGCAGTGGAGAAACGTGCTCTTGGTTGTGATTTGGATGTCATTGGTAGTAAACTTATCACAATTAAAAACACGTTTCGCGACTGCTCGAATACTACCAACGTTTCTTAACGTTAGAATTCGTACCAGCGGTACTATACATCGTAACTGATCAGTTTATTTGTCAAAATTTATTGAAATTGAAATTATGGTTTCACCGTAATGTCTCCTTTAAGTTTTGTACTTTTTTCTTTTTAATAAAGAGCAATTGTTACGTAACGTAGACTTATTAGAAAGTTTTAACTCGTATGTTACATTTAGTCTGATATTAGAGATGACATGGGAATATTGCGGATGATTGACGGTTACTGAGTTTTGTTTACTCATTGAATCTATCACACATCCGTTGCAAGTTCCAACAAATAAATCATTCAATTGAAATCGTTAAGTATGCCCTATTTGTCGCCGCGCTGATATTTTCGCATTACGAGTTCATACATAGCTTGTACAAATGTCCTAACAAAATCGTCGTATATATCTCATGACTGTTAAAACGTACCACACTTACCGTCGCCATCAGACTCTTCGGTCTTGACGATAATGGCTTTGAGATGCATGCTCCTGACAAGGTCCTCGGAGTAGGTATCGTTGTTACGATGAGCAGATATCACTACTTTAGCAAGGTCCCTCGCTACGTCTAGCTGAAGGGAGTCGGCATCCATTTCTTCGACCGAGGACGTTGGAGTGGGAGTGCTCACTCCCAAGTTCCTCGACAAATCTGTCATGCTCTCCGAGTTGACCACCTCCCGAGGCCGCTTCGGCACTCGCCCATACCTGACAGCTGCAGAGAAAGCTCTCATTACGCCTATGTACGATTGAATGGAACCAATGCAAGTAATAAACTGCAATGAGACTTGCACCGGGGCTCGACTCCTCAATTGGAAAATAGGCGTGACGGTATAGTGCGTTGCTCTGTGATCTATTTTATTTTTCTATATCAGCGCAAGGATCACTTTATTAGAATGACGTTAATACACAAATTGATTCAGTTAAGAAACGGTCTAGATTTGCACCAAAATTCGCGGCCGACTTCTCAAACAACAAAGTGTACATTAACTAAATTTTATTTTTGTTTAAACTAAAAGTTGTAGCCTTAGTTAAAACAATGATAATTATAAATAATAGTTACCGAGTTCAGCGTTATTAAATATTTACCTTCTAAAAAACCGTCGCCCACTAATTATAGAATGGCGATAAGTTTTAGAAGAGAAATACTAAAGTTGAAATTTATTTTGGAATGAATTTAATGATAAACTAAAAATATATGTTACTTGAAATAAAGTCCTTTCAAGTGAAACTTCACTTCTTTTCAATTATGCAATATTTGTGATGGAACAAATAGTAGGTACTCGTATTTCTATATCGATATTGGCCCGTATCGATTGAATTTTTATTCTATATTTAGTCTATACATATTTATCAAATGTTCTTATTAAATTAGATTCCAAGCAATTTCTGACTTTATTGGAGTCAAATTCAAAGTTTTTATTTCAAGCCGGCCGGCACTTATGATAGTTGGACGTATTGACATTTTGAAAATATTTTATTCATCTATAATTGTGTTAAATATTATTTATTTTAATAATAATAAATACATATTTAAATGTAATATCAATAAATAATGATTAATTGTGGTCTTTTCACATTTAATTTAGTTAAGGTTCCTATTGTTTCAATTGATTTATTTATCATGTGAAGAGATCTTATCTCTGTTGAAAAAATCGAACTACTTAAAAAGGAAGATCCCTTGTAAACCAATTGAATACTGTCTTAAAAGTGAAGTCGGTATTTAAAAGTACAAAAACGTTCAGTCACTTTTCTTAACAAAGCAAATTCAATTGAGTTGTTGATTTGGGGTTGACTTAATATATTATTCAGCCGTACTGTCAGTGTATGTATGTAGCAGTGTACAGCGATGAGCTATGACCCGGTCAGGAAGCGAGATACCCTGTCAAGTACCAGAGCAAACATTAACTACCTATCTACAATATTAGATGGATGTGAAAATCAGTTTTTTGTCACATGCCAGCAAACTATGAGAATAAACACTTAAAAATATTTGGTGAGCATTCTTCTTTCCGTTAATAAAATATATTTATTTTAATAAATTTGATGAAGTTTATTTTAAACGAATGCGTTTAAAATAAACTTCATTAAATTTATATTCAACTGAAAATGTTTTACGAATATGAAAAAAAAACAAAAAACATTACCTTGATTATTTTTATTTATTTATTCTCTCGAAGGGCTGTAGAGTAGCTTTATAGATACAGATACATTTTATATACTTGGCGTGGAAAATTTTCAGCAGTTTGATAGTTGCCACAACGACTGCATTCAATATCGAATACCTAATACTAGATAACATTTCGAGAGCAGCTCCTCATTTTGTTGTTACTTTTCAAAAGGATTATTTGATGTTTAAAGTCTACTGCAATTCTTAACTTTCTTTAAATTTTGATCTCGCGTTCTTTTAATTTGGAATAAGATGTGAGAATAAAAGCAAAATATGAAGAACAACTTTGAAATTGAATTCGATATAAATGTATTTTGTAATATTGTCGGCCCGAATAGCTCTCGCTTACTTTGGATAGAATTTGTGAATAATATAATTTAAAAAACTCACAATCGCGACTCATGCCGACGGCCAGACACTTCTTGAACCTGCAGAACTGACAGCGGTTCCTGTTGAGTCTGATGACCAGGCACTTCCCGTCACGCAGACAGCGGTACTCTATCTGTTTCTGAATACTTCGTCTGAAGAAACCCTGCAAGCACGGCTCCGTTACACCTCTTGTCTACTATTGAACGGAAATTTACTCGGTCTTTGTAAAACATAAAAAATATATACGGATCATATTACAAATTATAAGGTGCTTGACCTACTTACATTTATGATATAGTTTATATTACTGCGAATTAAACAAATAAATTATTTAATTATGTGTATAATTCAATGACAGACATATTACGCGTAATACGATATTGTCAAAGTGTTCGGTAAACATATTTACAATGAGTAGAGAATATGGAGTTATAGGAGCTTTAAGGTTGCTTCATAACAAAAAACGCTTATTTTAACGAAACATAATTTATGCAAGTGAACATTTACCGCGGATTGATTTCAACGTGTTTAATTGAAAGTTGTCAGAAGGTACAAGCTACTGGAGCATTTATAACGACAATTGAATTGTATTAAGGTAGATGCAACAGTTGGTAGGATCTACCTGATATTTTTAACTCGGACTTAGATGTAGTGAGATAAAACTAAATAACCATAATTAGTTTTGCTTCTCTATTGGCTTGAACTAACTCACTGTAATTTAGACTCTATTATATTCACTCTGCCTTTCCCACTCACTCTATTACTTTAAGCCGTCAAATGGCTACGTTTAATTTGATATGAAAATCCAGCAAAACTAAATTAAAGCGCTACAATAGCTTGTTAGTCGAACAACTTTAGAAACACCGTGAAGTTTTAATGGTCTTTTATATTTCCTTTTTCCTAAACAATTCTAGTGTGTACTAGTAAAATAAACTATTGGAAATCACTAGATTTAATTTTAAATATGAGTCTTGAATGTGGAAAACCTACGAGTATCAGTCGATAGTATCTGATACTTGTAGGTTTTAGTAGTATGTATATACTTGCGCATTCATTCATTCATTCATTCATTCATTGCAACTAAACGAATTAAACGATAATGTTGATGGATTGAAGTCAAATAAACTGCTATAAAAACACAACTTTGTAGTAACAAAGCAATATACAGTTACATAATGCTCGTAGTTTGATAGTATTGTTTTTTTTTCTCTGATATATCGTATAAAAGAAAAGTTTAAGAAACAACATTAACTGACATATCAACGTAACTAATTATATATATTTTTAATTCTACTGAGTTAATCAGATATTCGAAATCGTTATTACAAACAAAAATATTGCACAAACATATATATTTAATTGTTCATCATTCAGATGCTGGGCCTCAAATCTTTATTAACATCTTCTTTACCGCCGTTAGCTATGTGAATGGATAATACATTCATTTTAATTAAACAGTCTTTATAAATATCCAAACGGAAAGAAAATAATTGTATTATTTTGTATATAACTTAGAAAGATAATTTTTCTATTAAATTCCTGTAAAAGTAATATAAAGTAAACGCTAAGCGGAATAATATTAATAGTTATACGAATATGTAATAAAATATCAAAAAGAAAGAATCATTTTTATTAAAATATGTCGCGAATACAATGATCGCGTTTACTTTTCTTTCATTTATTTTGTAATTAACAGACATATTGATTAAAATGTATATTTTAATATATAAAATAACAACGTATCTCCCGAAAGACAATTAGTACACGTTACTGTCAATATAACTGTCAATATTAACAGCGCTGATAATAATAGCTCTTTACAATACATTGCGCTAACAATAACACGAATAAATGTTTTAATACCATAGTGTAGTATTCACTAATATCAGTTTAATACGTGTTTAATATTACATTTATCATTATCAACTTTTTTCAATAAAAAAATTGTAACATTGCCAAGTCTGTACGTTCTTATATATGAAATAGTTAACCATATATTAAAAAGATAATATAATTCCCTAAATATCATTTACATCATGTTATTCCGAAAAATATTCAGTTTTCAATTTAAATTTTACTTCATTGTTGATAGATGGTTTGTTATTTGTTAGTTAGACCCAGACGCAAACGATGTCACGGGTAAAGGCCAGTTAAATAAATACATGAATGATTAGTTTGGTAGTTCGGTGATCCAAATACGATAAACAAAATATTACATATTTATTAATTAGTTGCCTTAAATAATTTAGTAACTTGGATTCCACTAAAATCAATTTACTAGAGAATTATCTCTATAATAATTCGCAGTATAAAATGAATAATTAGCAGATATGTATATTAAATGTGTAATATATAATAATTCCACAAAATGTCGCGATTGTTTATTCAAATAAAACAAATACCATAACCATGACAACTCGAACTTTTCAATCTAATTAAACAGAGAGATTTCTCCTCGGTGGTACAGCTCCAAGTAAGCATTAATAAGTCATAACTCACTCGATAGCTGAGTCCGGGTTTCATTTCAATTACTTTCAGCTTTTGCAGTTATTCATTTACTAGGAATAGTTAACTATAACGCTGGCGGTAAAAAGTTCAAAACAGTATTCGCTATTTCGCTGTAACTGTAAAGTTACAAGGTGTTGTTAGACTGATTTAAATACCCACATACTTTTTAAAAATGAAATTAAAAATCTCAATTCAAACCAAAAAAGCTTTTATATATTTTTAAATGTTATAATACATAAACAAATAATTTAAATTATTGAACTCACCCTGGTGTGTCTTTCACTGATACACAGACAAAACAGTGCTAACCCGATAGGTTTCATAAAGCTGAATTGACAGATATTCAAATTTATATTTAGGCTCGTAGCTCGTAGCCGTAGCTCTCGTAGCGAACGCGTCCGATCTGCCCCCGGTTAGGTACAACACTAGCGAAATGCATTTACCTTGCAGCCTTCGCAGGATGTCACCCCGTAGTGGTACCCTGAAGCTTTATCCCCGCACACCTTGCAGGGCGCCGCCGCCTTCCCGCCAGCGCCTGCGTTATCCGACGATTGTTCTGAAATGTAATGTAATTCAAGTGACAAGTTGAAAATAACATTAAACAGGACCAACATCTTTATATTATTGTTTTAACAAAACTGAAACTTATTTGATATACAAATATGTAAAATATTCGTTTCACGCAACGATTGTCTTTTTTCGTTTATATAATATTAGTTAAAAGAAATTAATTGAGCACTGTTTATAAAAAAACATGAATAATAAAATAAAAAAAAAAGAAAGACTGCGAAATAGTCTATTTTGCGTGATGATTTATGATACAGTCACTGTCTCTCGGAACAGAAAATTATCTGTTTTAATAATAAATGAGAGCTTTTCTCGTACATTTTAATTGGCAGATCTCACTTTTTTTGGTTTATAACCAGACCTTTTATTCACATAATCCGACTTTCTTAATTTATGATAGTCAAAATAATATCTATTTATAAACTCATTTTAAAGAAGATATTTTCAATAAAATTATTATCGTATTTATTCAATAAATGAGTGAAAATCGGTGGACAACGAGATTTGATTTTATATATTTATTAGATAAGAAAGCTTTACATAAATCAGTGCGTACATACATAATGTATATAGGCACATTATATTATATATATCTATGTATTATTAGGTCTTAATAGTGTACTTAGATTACAATAAAATTTATTGTTTTTACAAGTATAATATTAAAAATTCGATAAATCATAATTTATCATGCTCCCAGATAAAGGAAGTAGTAGGAATAAAAATAGAGTGAGAAAGACAAAGGAGACAATGAATTGAGTTAACTTGTAATGTCTGCCGGTGGTGTACGATTCTTTGTTCAAAGCAGAAACAAAACCAAGTTAAAAAGATATCAACGCGCCCTTTGTAATTGTTACGGACGCTTTATACTCTTACAGGACTAATATTACTTTTAAATTGTATTAATTGTTAGTTTTAAAACCTTAATGTTTTATTTACTCCGTTAAGAAAAGCTTATTCTTCTTTGTTTTGAGCACGAATACTATTATTTAGTAAATCATATCATAAACCTATCAAGAAGGTATTATTTTATAATTGAGACGGTATCAACAAACTATAATACTCTTTATAATTTGTTAGTTGATTTTGAGTACATAAGTATTTTAGTGAAATGTTTTGATTCACAAAGCAATTAATACAGAATACATAAGTGGTATATTACATAATATAATATGTTAAAAAATGAGTTAGTCCTCGTAATTTGGTGGGTTTGTTTATTATTTTTACAGATTATATTTAAGTTTGTCTGTGCCCCATGTTAATTCGATGGCTAACTGGCAATGATATTAAAGAAGTCTTTACACATCTAGGCTATCTTTCGAGAATAAATGGATTGTTATTGTTGCCGAGTATTTATCTGCTATTAATGATGACAAAATAGCTTTTTTTATGAAGTGTATATAAGTACTCGTAGCATTTTGTTAAAGGGCAGTAGAGTTGTCAATTGTCTGTCGAATTAAAATGTACTATTTTGAGGAAACGAGTCAGACATTCCTAATGCAAGGATTTATGCAGGAATTAAATTATCACTTAAAATAGAATTCGATCGTTAAGTTTATTCTAAAATAGAAACACTATTTTGAAATTACTTTATTTGCAGCTTAGATGATAAGGTAAGTTTTAAAAAACAATTATAATGGATCTCGTTTCTTTAATGTCCTGTCATATCATTAAGGTCGATATCAAATATTTAGTGCTGTCTTTGTAATGTGACTCTTGTTTTCTTATAATTGCAATTAGTACCAAGAATATAATTTTCCTGAGATTATTTTAATGATATCTCTAATTATTAATATAGGCACTGGAGGAAAACCTGGTTGGGTTTAATTAAAATTTTAATATAATAATATAACCATTGTATATTAATATAACCATTCTGACGATTAATGGTCAGTACAGAATGGTAAATATCGTTAACTGCTGCGATTGGTTAGCACACTAGATAATGGTTTTCCCTTAAGATTCTTTCCAGAACTGATGACGTGTTACACTCGGTAGTTCTAAATTAAACGTCCCAATGTTGTAAATATGATGTCAGACTGAGACATCCACTGGGGAAAGCACCTCCTGTCTTCAGGAAGAATGATTGATTCAGTACATCAACCAGTCATTCATTCGTTTTTTACTTTGCATTAATTATCTGTTTAACTTATTGTGTATTGTACGGTGTAAATACAGTAGCTCTATTGAGAACTATAGATCCTGCAAATGTAAAAACTCTAATATTCACAGATTTCCTTAGACTTCTGAAATCCGACGCCTTCTGAATCGTTAAAATGATTTATCGTAATTTTGTTTTATTTTGTAATAATGTTACAGTAGTCATTGTCATCTCCAATTACATGTGTTGGCGAAATAATTGATGTCATGTTATTTGTTTTTATTCATTAATATCCTAACTGCTTATATTTTAATATGTAAAATATTGTGTTGCAACAGTGTGTTAAATTAATATAAAATACATTAAAATTTGTATTATAACCACATGGCTGTTTCCGGCAGATATCAACGACAAAGTTCGAGGATGCATTATGTGGTTTCAAAATCCCATCATAGCTCATAGCTCTGGACTTTTGGTATTCAGAGTATATCTTAGGAATTGTAATGTGTGTGAGTGTATGTGTGTGAGTAAATTAATAACATTACATCGTTTTAATTATAAGAGTTATATATATATATATATATAAGACATTGTCTTTGTTATATAAAATTTATTAAAAAATAAGTGAATATGATTGATACAAATTGTGTAAAATAATATTTTTTATCCGTCATGTTATATTATTATGTCTAAAAGTAATTAGTTGCAAGTAATGTTAAGAAAGAATTGATGATTAAATTAGTTTTATTTATTTTACACAATGTTATTTATGCTCTGTTAAATGGCGGCTGCAGTGGTGTGTGCAATTGTAGGTACGTCATTTATATGAACTAGAGTTATAGTTCTGCGGAGACCGTGGGTACATGACCTGTAAATACTAAATAATAAATAATTAATGTAACTAATTAACTAAATATTAAAATAATTAATAAATAAAAAATTAAATATTCATTTTAAATGTAAACTTAGGTAATTTTTATCGTTAATTTTAGGATCATTTGAGAGACATTTATAAAGTTTATGCGTATATTCGTGGATAAGTGACTCCGGCGCAGGCAATCACAAGTATAGTACGATCGATAAAGCAACGGGTTATGTAAGTCGTGGTACTTTCTTCCGCGAATGCGCCATCTCGCTCTAACCACCAATGAGAGAAAGGGCTGACTGCGATCACGGAGATTGTACAGGGCTGCATCATTCTAATTATTGTCTTATTTTTTTTAGTTCTTTAAATTCAGAATAAGCTAAATAGGTATCACGTTTGATTTAAGTCATACCTTCATTATAATCTCTTCGGTAAAGTATATTTATTTTTCAAATAGTTTTTATTGCAAACGTGATGAAGGACGCAGACCCTGTCTACCCTGATTGAACTCGTCATCAATCAGACCAATGAGCAGGTCACACGGACCGCGTGTTATTATGATTCTAAAAAGCTTTGATAAATCAACCATACAATTCAAATCTAGTGATATATGATTTCAACCAGAATGCCTTTGAATTTTGGGATTACAGAGAACATAGATTGACATTAGTGGTTTGTATTCGGGGGATGTTTTATTTAAAAATATCTTTGTCTTACGAGATCTCCGTATATTTTTTATGATTATTATTTAATAATAATAATATAATATATTAATATTTTATTGTCAACCCTAACAATTTTCCAAAGCAATGATTGCAGTTCAACAAACTGCGCGCGAGTCGATCATTGAACCTGCACTAACCGTTATTGCGTCTCGCTCGCTCGCGCTGCATCCTTCTAAGCTATCTCATTCTAAAATATTACCTAGCTTCTACGATTATTTCCATTGAAGGTATCGTTCTTTGGAAAAATTCTCAGCCATGTTATGGCTTTGCAATGTATCTTAAGTATCAAAGTTGACTATATTAAAGTAACATGCGCAAACGCAACCAAGCATTCCTCTCTACTTTCTTGGTGTCCATATTTAAACGTTTCTAAGTAAAGTAAAATTAAAAACTAAAAAATATTTAGTTTATATTAAAAAGAAAAGAAGTGGTTTCTATTGATTCAAATATTTTTTATCAATTTTATATTAACAATATATTGTCTTTAACAAAATACAACACTTTTATTATAAATGTTACTTAAACCTTATAAAATAATATTATTAAGATATAAATCATAACAGTGGACACATAATGTCATAATATCGGTACAGGAATCTGTTTGTGTGTATCTTTTTTATAAACCGGTTCCACGCTTTGCTTTTATTTTTACTTATTCGGTGTTTATTTTCTTTACATACAAATTATGCAATTTTGACAATTATTAAGATACTTAGATTATTTAGTATTAGACTATTTGCAATGTTTATTATTTTACTTTGTGTTTTTATTCACAAGAAAATGATAAAGTGTTGTTAATGAAGCTTGGAGTTGATCTTATTTTAAAGTAACTACATTTTAAATGTGGTCGTGCTTTTCGTACTCCTCGTGTGACATCTGCCCTCGTACCCCGTACCCCGCGTACATACACATACTGTAACTTATTTACAATACTCATGTGCCTTAAAGTTGGACGTTAATTTTGTTATTGAATATATTTAAAAAATATAATATTATTATTAATAAGTAATTTGAAGAATTAACTTAAATATTGCGATGTTAGCTCTTAATTAATACGTCGTAGTCTAAATAGAACACGCTGTAAGGTTGTCAACGCGACCCTCAGCTCCACTCTAGGCGTATTGAGATTTGAGAGCAATGCTTCCGGCAATTTACACTAATGATATATTTTGCCAGCTTCATTCACCTCTTTATATAATATTGGAAATATTCATTTATTCACTTCTATGTTATATGTTCAGTTACTGACTATTTTACTGCGGATGAGGTGTTACTTCCAATAAACAGGCTTACCTATGAATGCCCAATCACAATATAGAAATTTCATTTTCAAGAATTTTCATATGCGGTCGCTAAAGATATCGCCATTACACGATCATTATAAATATTTTAAAGGAAAACCTAAATGAGTTGAGTCTAAACAATTTTACACATCGAAATAAGTAGAATAATTATTTATAAAATTGAAATATTAATTGTCAGCTTCATACTTTATTACATATTAATTATTTTCTGAAGTGAAATACTCTGAAGTGCATTAATAATTAGCGTTGATCCGAATTCCGAGAGAAGCATCTGATATCACCTTGAAAATATTATATAACTTACTTCAAAGGAGGCGAAGAACGATCTTCAAATCTTATTACTTTAAATAGGTTAGATATCAAGATGCTTAACTACAACTAGTAAAGTAGGCCATTTTATAATCTGTGTAGACTCAAGTGCTACTGCTAGCTTCTGTCACTGATATACCTTCATTGGATTGAATTCATTTTATTCGTAGAAAATAATTAAACTAACTAAAACGTGTAGGAACAATTCAAATTAACAGTTTGTTTATATAAAGTTATTACAATATTCCGTTGCCAAGGAATCGAACCGGCAATAATGAAACTTCAGAACATATTTTATGATAAGCTACCGTATATTTTGTAAATGTATTTTTGATGTCAGTACATTGAGTCCGTAGTCTATATGCCTTTGTACTATTACTTTAAATTAATTTAATTCTGTCTTTCTTATTTTGTATTGAAATATATTACAAACATTTTGTAGAAAATATTAATGTATTTTTAAATATTTTCATGCATTTAAAATTAATATGAAAGCATCGCGAACGGTTGGAACAATAATAGAACGATTGAGCGACTTCCTAGGAAGCCTGCCTTCCCTTTGACATTTAATACATCTCTGCACGAGCGGAACATTTAATAGAAACATATTTATATTTTGTACAGACTTGATAGTAGGAAATAGATTTCACGCCCACATTCTTTTTACTTTTTGAGTTGGACTAATAAAATCTCTAACCTTTAACAATTATTATAAATGAATCAGATGTAATTGTTAGATACACTAAAGCTTTAAAGTAGCTTTGACACAAGAATCTGGACAACATTAGTCACTAACAGTCAAGTATTTTTACGCATTCAGCTCAAGTAATTCAATTAGCGTATTTTTTCGACTTACCTGCATAAGTAAACGATCTCAAGCTCGCTCCAGTTTTTCAACCTCAAACGCTGGCAAGAGCCAATTTAACGGCACGTTTAAATATGAACTAAAAGTAACCTGAATAAAGTTCAAATTGCAACAGTCGACGTTCTAAAATTGAAATTAGAATAACTCGGAGATTACGTCGTTGAAGTGAAGCTCGAGAGAAGTCGCTCAGAGCAGCGAGCGGCTTACTAAGTCGAGTTAACCGCAGTTAGGGAACGCAAGAGCAGACGAAACCAGAGACACGTTCCTAACTTTGTTTGTAGCCTAATAAATCAATATGTAAATTACCGAGATATAACGATGTTCTACCGTTATATAATAAACGCCGTTTGAAAATATCTAGTAACATGTACTATACATGTAAAGCTTATTTCAATTTAAAAAATATAGAAAGAAAAATATACCGAAATATATTCACTCTTTGTCCACCAACGCTAAATAGTTTTTCTGTTTTGTTTAAAAAGTTGTTGCATCGGTACGGATTTACTTTCAAAACTTTTTATATACGAATATAAAAGTAAAATCAAATTGCAATAGAGGGGTAATGAATTGATAATAGAGCGTTGATCGTCAACTCACTGAAAACCACCAAAGAGCGTGGGTTAGAAAAGTTCACCGTTAAAATTAAAGAGAGATTTTTATAATAAGAGAGAGAGAGAGAGAGAGAGATTTTTATTTGAATAAGAGAGAGAAGAATTAAAGAAAAGCTAAAGCACTTCGCCAATTTGTTTGCAATTTGTAAAAGAAAAATATATACTTTTATGTGTTTTAATTGAATGTATGGTTTCGTTTACCAATTTAACCGAGGACCGAGCAGTTTCATTTCGGAGCCCGCGTGTAATTTTATTTTAAATCCGAGAAACCGATCTCTTTATCAGAATATATGACGAGATGTAAAATGTAAATAATCATAAGTAATTAATTAATAAATATTCTCTAACAAAGAAACTACCTTTAACTGTTACGTAAACAGGTATTCCGAGCCTTTCCGAAGAACCTTTTCTCATTTCCCATTGTAGGTGAAGCATTATATATGTGATGCTTTTCTTTATAGTGTGGAGCTATAATTAGAAATGTATCACCGGTCTAACGTCGCAGAGTAAAGGTACGCCTACACTTGCGAATGTTACGCTCCGGGTCTAACAATTCCTTCAGTACGCTATGAGAGATCCATTAAGATAAAATGTAATCAAGTTTTTATAAATAATGCTTTAAACACGATTGACTCACAATAACTGAACGCAGTGTTAAATCTTATAGTTTAATTACAAAAATTACCCTATACGAGACTATCAACGAATAAACATATAGTTTATCTTCTCTAATATACAATATGAATTTTGAACATGGTTACGTCGGCTTTTGTTTCCTAATTCTATACCTTTACTAGCGAGCCCCCTACGGGCTTACTAGAGTCCCGTTTAAATATGTTTTGTAGTTTAATTTTAAAAAGCTCCACCTCCCTACGCTTAAGTGGTTGAATGTTTTGAATCTTTGATAGCGTTCATTGTTTGTTCAGAGATAGTGATAATTCATCACTACAACAATTAATAGCTATATATATATTTACATATATATAGCTGTTAATTGTTATCAATTTGTATCATATTTCAGCCTAGTTATCCACCCGAATACGAAAAATATATAAGAAATTAAAGCTATGCAAGTCAAAAAAGCTTTGTAATCTGGTCACCTTATTTTTATTCTTTTTTCTTTTTGTATATATATATATATATATATATATATATATATATATATATATACAAATATATATATATATATATATATCTGTGATATTTTTTTATCGAAATGAGTCTTACTTAGTAGAAAAATATAAACAATTAGGGACATGGTTATATACTACATATATATAAAAAATATAACAGATATCAACACCGAAAAATAATTAGTACGATGTTGAAAATATTAATATTTGCGTAATAAGACGGAACATTCTAGAGTATCAAAACTTCGTCTGTCTGTATTTATTCACTCGTGTTTAAAGTCTCCCGCGTAGCCTTCAAAGACACGGCTGGACTTGACTGCTTCCGATTGAGTCTTATTCACGTCTCCTACACTACTGTCGATAAATAATTCACAAAGCCCCTGTAATCAAATTAATGCTATATTTTAATTCATTAATAATTGTTTGTCTTACCAATATTTCAAAGTTAATATAATAACTTAAAGTGAAAATCTTTTTCATAGCTTAAAAGCTCGCTAATATATTATTTTTCGAGGACAAAAAACTTCAATATGTTTCATTAATTGGTTAGGTTATTATAAAAATGAAAGTACCTCTTAAGATAAATATTGATATAGCTATTTATTTGCGCTGCTAGACGGATCAGAAAATAATTTTGTCGATATAATGAACCCCGTCAAAAGCACCGAGCTCAGAAAGCTCCGCGAGCAGTACGACGTACCTTCTAATAATATGAATAACTTTAATTTTCATTAAAAATCTACTGCTTCTCTATCTACTTATAGTAAATATACTTTATATAATTAATTGAGATTTAAATATTTCATATTTATGGAAAAAAACATGTTTTTGCTATTTAGTTTCTTGACTTTCATTTGTAAAAAAAGTAACTGAATATTGAACCGTGATAGCAATGAACTATTATATTTTTACATAAATGTTGGGATTTAAGCGGAGTGTATTTAAATATCATTTCTGTTATGATTAATTTTATATTAACTGGAATAATTAAAGATAAAACTGTTTTGCTTAGATTTTTGTCATGACTTTTGCAAAAACTTTTTATGAAACATTCCGATACATTGCTGATGAAATGTATCGTCATTATAATAATACTTAATATTTAATATCAATTAACAAACTGAGATAATTATTATTACATGTAAGCTTTAGTTATTCCTATCCATCTCAAATAATTATATAGTATTTTAACGAATCTTCATCTTAAGTGGAACACAGTCTAAGACAACCATTAAAAACGTAAATATTTGAAAAAAAAATACAATAATTATTATAATTTATTATCGTCGTAATCAATTTACTTTATCCCCTTAAACACGGGTTTAAGGGGATAAAGAAAATTAATTATATTTAATAATCAATAAATTATAATTGTTATAATACATTGAATTTGAATTAGAATTGTATGTAGGTTACTGTATGTATGTATAAGCACTTTTTGAAAATTGATACGATTTATTATAGGTATGTTTTTTGAACTCTTGATTGTAGGTACATTGAAATTGAGTGTAGTGTAGTTAATTTTAACGATTATATTTGAAATCTTATAAATAAGTGAGCTAAATACAGAAATTAAATTTAAACTTACTACATTGGAATAAATTATTTTATACTTATATATATTTATATTTATAAATATTTCTTCTTTAAGTGAAATAAAACCCTCAGAAGCGACTTATTTTTTGTCAGCGGCTTAGAATCACAATTATGTCCTATACCTAACGGCTACGGTAAACTGATTTTTGTTGTATTTCAAAATGTTTTTTCGTCTATCTGTGCTGCAGCTTTTTTTTTATATACATATAGCGTTCAAAGGATCACCAAATATAAATGTCCATATTTATATTGGTTTACGAAAATACACAGATAAAATGAAAACAAACCACAGCCGTGTATAATTTTATTTTTGTCTTTTTTTTGGTGGAACGGCGTTTTGCTGGACAGGTTTTTTATAGGTTTGTTTGATCGGGTTCATCAATTTATTTAGATTTTGATAGATAGAGATCAGAGTACATGATTTTTTAGTATGGTATGATATATCAATAAATAAATAATAAATACACACATATACGAAAATTTATCCAATACCCAATATCAACTGGTTAGGGTATAAAGTGATATTTTTCTAACAACAAAAATCATGCAAAATATTCGTATGAAAGACGTTTACGTTGTGATTTGTCAAATTTCCTTCTTTTATAAAACGAAGTAAAATTTCATGTTTCCAATTCAGTTTCAGTTGTAACGGATGTTATTTAAACTAGCGCCGGTTAGATAAGTATAAAATAACATTATTGTCTCACGACAAACTGAATTCTCAAACTTTTCAAATATTGCAAAACCACGCTTCAAACGTACTTGACGTCAGTCGGTGATAATATTTCTTATAAGACGTATTATCAAATAAAATACATTTATATTAGTTATAGATAATTCTCAAAACAATTTATTAAAATTAGATAAATGAGCCTCTAATATCAAAACCCTAACCTAAGTTAACGTGAAAGTTGGCTCCGAGCAAACACGTCTTATCAGAATAGGCTTGCATAACTAGAGGTCAGTGAACCTGCCCCCCCCCCCCACCATCCCAAGCCTTCACCGATCTCTTGGATTCGCAAACTTCCGAGCGGAAAACAAACCGAGAACTTCTGACGTGGCAAAGCATTGCTTATTACAAGGTGACTAATGTTTATTTATTTATTTATTAGCCTTACAGACAGACGGACACATTAGGTACGTTGGTATAACTAATAAAGTATATTCCAATTAAAGACTAACTTGACACGCAATTATAGGGCGGTTGCTCACTATATTTAAACATTTACGTAAAAAGACACTTATGGATATATGTGTATATGTCAATATATATATACTTACTTAAGTTTAATGTTATGTACATGTAATGTCAGTGAAGTTGTTACATTAAATTATTAATATTAAATCTAAATTGATATTATTCTAAATCAATCCAAAAATAGTCCATTACTAATGACAAATATTGAAAAACGTATCGTTGCATTGATTGTACTTACATACATTACTGACGAATGAAATCTCCCTCACCGGACAGATATACATTATAAAGAAATATTTAAAGTTAAAAGATAACACGATTAAGTTCTGAATATTGAAAGAGACAACATTTTGGCCAGAGGTAAGCAGACAGATTTCAGAAGTTCCGCTGAAGTGACGTAACTTTCAAAGTACTTATTTATATAGTGACTTAATTGGGACAACGGAAATAAACTACGTAAGGTTCAGTTTTAGATCTGATATATATATATCTATCTATCTGTCTATCGTATGAGGTTATACAATATTGTCAGTCATCCTATACAAATGTTGGAATCAACTGAACTACGAGGTTTGTGAAATGATATTTAATAAATGTAATTATTAAAATATAATGAAAGTGGAATAAAAATACCCATTTGATTTCGTCTGAACGGATTATGCACTTAGATGTTATCACAAAATTAAAATTATCAAATCAAACGTTTTATTATTGCTACAAATTTTTTCATATAAATAAAGCTACTAAATTTTATACCAAAGCAGAAACCGGCAAAAATACAAAAAAAAAACGAATTCAAATCTGCCAACCTGACACGTGACTTGTCAAACGCTTATAACACTCGGTCGTAACGAGTGTTAAAAAAACTATTATGAATAACTCTATATAGTCTTAAGCTTTGACGATTTAAATTCATCGATTTTTTTTTTAATTCTCAATTAAACTCGTGCTATGTAAATGAGAATCAATTCTCTTTATAAGTATTGCAAGCAATCACATCAAGAGCACATTTATATTTGCTTTCTAATAATGAATGATATTGAGAAGGATTTATTTAATTTGTCAGTAAAATGAATACTTTTGAATGCAATCTATATAAATATCATATAAAACAAAGTTGTTAAATAGTGTTATTTAAACCATTTATAACTCAAAACAGGCTGAACTAAATTGTTATTTGATTTGTTGGATCGGTCTCCAGAAGAGCCAAAAAATATTTAAACATTTGAAAAATTATAAAAAAAATATGATCAAACAAACTGACGAGATTCGGTTTGTTAGCGCTCAGACAATGGACGTTAAGCGTAATTTATTTACGACTTTTTAGAATAATTGTGTTGTCACAATAGCTGCAAAGTTAGCAATGTTCATCAGTGTTATTTACAGCGATCTATGACAACTAAGTCGTAATTAAATTGGCCTCCGGGAAATGAATCCACTGAAGACGAAAAGATCGAGAGGACGGCTCTGTTAGTACGTATGACCCGACTTCGTGCTTTATAAACACAATGGGGTTAGAAGCATTAAATTTTATGTGTAGGTTCTATTGTATAATATATATTAATCAATAACATTATTAAATAATATTATAACACCTTCATAAGTAAAATGAAGAGAAATCTGTAATTAATTAATTAATTTTTAAAGATCACTTCATCGGGCTCGAACACGGCCCAACAAAAGTAGTCCTTTTTAAGCTAATATCGGGTCTACTTCCCGATAAAAAATAATTATGGTGAAATATCAGTCACCCTGACTCCAGCCACGGCTGATGACATTCGGCCGAAACGTCGGGAAATAAAAAGGTATTATACCTGAATTAATTTTTATTGCGAAGTAGACCCGATATTAGTTAAAATGTGTTCAAGTAGCGATTGCTTAAAAACATTAATTACAAAGACGTAGTCCTGCCCTGAAATATAATATTGTAATTATATATCGCGAATATATTTTCCATTTTATATTTTTCAATTGATATGCTGCTGCACCTGATGTTAAAGTGGCGCGAAAATATTTTCCATACTTGAATACATATTTCTTATCAATTTTGTGACCGTATTGGTGAAGGATATATATATTTTGATGTATTGCAGCGCCACCTGGAGGCGACTCTAAACAAAGGGTATTCCAATAACATATTATTCATAATTAGGACTTAAGTGTGTCTGTATCTCAACCATCAAGTAACAAAAAACTTTGCCATTCGTTTAGAAGTTCAAAAAAACGTTTAAAACAATTTTATTTATAGAAAGTTCTGGTAGGTGGCGCTGCAATCGGTTTCCAGGTGTATTTATGTCAGCATCCGACGGGGCTTGCTAGTTTAAATAGGTAATAAACTAAAACCTAAAAAAGGTATTAAATTGATAATCCGAATCAAGACGGTCGCTAAATAAAATATGTCATTGTTCTGGACTGTACGAACTTTAAACTAGTCGACTTTGAACAGCGGCATTCCAAACAAAACGTCACATGTATTCAGCCATTGAAGTATTTCAAAGTTTACTGAAAGAAAAAGAGAGACGTATTAAAAGTACATACTCTGATAGTATTATTATAGTACATTGTTATATTTTACGAATTCAATTCATTTTATTCGTTTCAAATTAAGTCAAGGAATGTTGTCGTCTCTTTAAGTATTACTGAAGAATGACAACAGCAAGTGAAGTGGAAAACGGCACCAACTTCTAATACCGATTTCTTGTACGACACCTTATTAAATTTAGATGTTAATATGACTTAATATAGATTTTAAACATCCATTTTTACATGAACGAATTATTTCATAATTATTTACATGATTTTAAAATAAGCTTCCCTTCACCACTCACCCAGTTCTACTTTATAAAGACAGACCGCTGTCTTTAAAAGGAAGCTGAAAGTTAGGTACTAACATTTTTATTAGACTGGGCAAGGGGTTGCAAATTAATTTAAATTGTCAATCGCAGCTAATGGAAGGAAAGAAAATATAACGTAATATATCATGTCACAAATTTGATTAAATTATTAAACTAATAAAAAAAAACACTAAGCAGATCCCAAAAAAGCCACATAAAAGCGAAAAATCAACTTACAGATTTAACTGAAACGACAGTAACATGCATAGGTTTATTAATTGTCTTATTTCATTGAAGATAACGTAGGCGTTCTAATTATTATTCCATAACTAAATAAACTAAATACTTTATTTAAGTAAATTATTTAACCATATATTCACAATATTGTTAGTATCGTATGCAGCAGAAAGGAAAAAAAAACAATTAAAAAAGAAAAAAATAGAGGGCATGGATGCAGCTGGATCTATTGTAATCGATGCTACTTCGGGATGTAGACCCCGAAGTAGGGTATTTATTAAATAGAGGCATAGTGTATGTGTCCAAGCGCACCATATAGTAATATAATACACATTTATGTTCAATAAGTTTTTTGACCAATAGTATCGCCATGATAATTATAATAAGAAGACTCCTATCTGAGGAAACCTATCGGCCCTGCCGAAGGGTGCAGGTAGATTTTTGTGTAAGGCTGTTATATAGTAATTTAAATAAATAAAGTATATACGTGGTAGGTTATTACTGATCAGTTTCAATTCGGAGCCAAACCAAATATTAATAAGAACATAGTGATTAAAGTTTTTGATTATTTCTTATTCTACACGTCTCGGTACGAAACGTGGACGCAGATACTATAAAAAAAAAACAAATCTATTTCTACAAAGTGCCTATAAAAATTGAGGGTAGCCCTAAATTTTCATCCACACTTGTCGAACATAGAACCTTCTCCTTTTTGGAAACTGGCTAATAAAATAACTTAAGCACCAACATCTACGAAAATACCAATAAGTTTGGGATGAAATCTGGGAATATTTGATTTAAGTCTAGTTTTAAATCTGTAAATGTCTAACAATTAATATAATATAAGTGGTGATGGTGACGGTATCACGGGTTCGATAAAATGGTCTGATCAAAAGAATCTGTATAGTTACTTCAAAATATCTTTAATGTCATTGATGTTAACTTTTTAACCTTTACATAATTGTAACAGAGGTTCTTGTACACGTAACAAATATATTGAGAAGTTCATAAACCATAACCACATAATATAAAGATACCCGTGCTAGAGATAAGGTTTTTAAATGATAGATTCATTCGTTCATTTCAATCGTTTGTAAGATTTAGTTATTCGTTTTACGGAAATCAAATTGATATCTCGATAACCAACAGTTGTATATTTGAATCGATTTATACGGGCCTTTTAGATTGTGACAATTATATTATACACTTAAAACAAATACGACACGGAGGTAGAAATGGTCTTTTAATAAACTAGCTGCAGCTGATAGTTCTCATTAAAGTTATTTAATTGGTCAATTAGTTATTGCTTTGTCGATATTGTGGTGAATATCTTGAAGTTTTTTATTGGTATGACAACAAAAGCTAGATAGATCGAACAAACATTATAACATATTATAATGGGGTATATTATTTATTTTAAGCCGTGCTTTAGTAATTTATGAATATTTAAGACTTCAGTGCAATTAAGCAATTGAATTGTATATAAATAAATTTGGAAAGTAAACTTGATATGGCGTAGCTTGTTACGTATGCTTCGTAAATGTTAATAATAGATATTGTAAATCCGCCCGCGTCTATCCCACAAGTAGAGACGAGGAAACAGGAATACATAATGAATTATCCAAAAACGATAAGTATTAGAAATTCTGTGCAGTTTTTTATTCAATTCAGCCGGACGTCGGTCATGCGTTGCCGCTTTTGGGAATATTTAAATTTGTCTGAAAATGTATGTATTTGGTGTTCTAACTGTATATTTGTCTGACATTGGCCTTTTTAGAAACTCATATAAAACTTGAAGTCTAATCATTGTAAGGATGATGTGCTAAGAAATGTTCACTTTTCATCTTATCGGCGAAAGTAATAACATTCAGAGATGAGATGATATATTGTCTGAAATGAGACCGTGTTCAAATATTAAGGAAAAAAATTGTTCTCTTACTTAATTTTTTTATAAGCCTGCGCATGCGTCGATAATATTATTTTACGCTGAAATAGAAAGAGTTTGTGTTTGTGAGCTTTTACCAGACTACCATGGCCATTAACATTGTTTTATATATCTTCCTTCTATTTCTATTAACACAAATTTGAATATATCATATATACGACAATTATAACATGAAGAATGCCTTAATTTTTTAAAAACATTACTACATTTAATAAATCGCAAAGCGCTTTCTTTCTTCGTGGCTGTAACATCAAACAAAAATAAACAGAAACAAAACAAAAAAAATGCGGTCTATGGTATTATGATTATGAATAAATAAAAACAATGTTCCACTTACCTAACGTATCATACATAAAAATACATAATACACATCAACACACCTTGTTTCGGCTGGGACGGTGGGGTTTCTTTATCGAAAAACGTGAGAGCGAATTCTGCGCTAGTCTCAATGTTCAGGGGTGGTGCGCGAACGCATGAAGCGGGAAGACCGCTCCACACGTCCATATTCCAAGCATACCATAAGTGTTCGCGCACACCCGCCGCGTTCCGCGTCACGACGCGCACTGAAGCTTTCAAGCCTTGAGGTGGTTCCGAGCTTGCCGGTGACTGGAGAGTGGTGAGTCTCCGCAACGCTACTGGCTCACGCGCCTCCTCATACATCAGTGAGAGTTAATTGAATTCGATACGGACTTTTTAAATTACCGACCGTAAAAACGCCTGTTTACAACGCGAGCTGACGATAATGTCAAAGTTGACTGAATACAACTGTAATAGTTCTTAATGACTGCTCAGTGCTCGGCGCCGGAGTGGCTGCACGCCGTCACAAAGAAATATTTTGCTTCATATTTATGTTTATTCTTTCGTATGTTTGTTGCATCGTGTTTCTCTGTTATGATTCTAGCATTAGCTTTACTTTAATGTTAAAAGAATATAAATTTCAACTGAAATGTATAAGAAATGGAATAGCTAGAATGCGTAATTGGGTACACATAACATCTCAATATAACATAACGGTGTCTGTATATAGCTGTCGGGGTGAAACCTTCAAAACACTTATTGAATTTCAAGCCACAATTTGTAATTCTTATAAGAACGTTGCTGTCGATGACGCGGGCTCGTCGCAAAGAAAAATACAGTTTTTTCAATTACTATTTATGTCTTTATTGTATATTTTATTTTATGCGAAAACACCATAATGAAACATATTTCTTACCAAATGAAATAGACAGTCTAACATGTATTTTTTTTACAGGAAGAGCAACTAAATAAAACTTGAGGCAACAAGAGCATGGAAGTAAATCAGTTACAATAAAATATTTTCAATAATAATGTTTCCTGTAAATCAGATCAGACAATGTACACTGCCAGGGCATGTTGACATTCATATAAAACAGCCTTTTTTTAATCTAAAATATACGAAGTTTTCAAATTTATTTAAATGGCTTTGTTAAGTGATTCTCGATCCACTCCTCAAACACCCTTGCAGACTTGCAGCTGTTTTTAACCAATTTAATAAAAAAACAGACTTTCATAAACCTTAAATTGTATTATTAAAATATACAAAACGAAATGCAATAACTACTTTCTAAATAATAAAGTTCATAAATTGATTTGGACAGCCGGGATCCAGTTTCTAAATAAAGTGTCCGTCTGCAATTAAATACTTAGAGCACGATGTCTTTAAACCTATGCTACGAAGAGATTTGATTAAATGGAAACGAAAAAATATATGTATAATTATAGAACATGTAATAAACTGAGTCCATGTTTAAACTTGTTTTATAGATAACTCTGATAAAAAAAAATATTTAAATTTTATTCAATTAATAATATAATTTTACGTGATCCGTTAAAAAATCTACTTCATACTTCATACTATCGATAGATTTCAAAACAACTTCACTATACATGTGCATGTGTATGTAGCATCTCACTAGTGCTGCTGAAGATATCGATGTTGATAAATTAAAAAGTCATAAAAATAATAATTGATTTGTAAACCTATAGAGAGCTTTCGATATTAAGTCATCTTCTAACCTAAACCACACGCCATAAAAGGGAATGCAGAGTAATTTACGCTCACTAGTTGTTTTATTGTCACTGACCGCAAAAGCTTTTCCGCATGTTTTGCACTTACTCTTGTCCACTAAACAATAAAGGCAAGAGTAAATAATCACTCCCGTACTCATGCAGTTTCTATCTGACATCCGATAAGCCATTTGTTTCCAAGCATCGTATATTCGTCTAGCTGCACATTCATTGGACAATGAGTATTGTCATTTGACAACTGAATTTCGTCGATCCCAAAATAAGCTAGACCGAACATTTGCCTCCTAAACATATTGTCCTCTGAGCTGTATCTGTCAATGGGGCGCTAAGTACTGGTTAATGTCCGCGTTTTATCGGATGAGTGCACAACCGTGGTCGATTATATTACTCTTACGATATCAATATCCTCTATCGAATTGTTACAATGCATACATGCCTTAAAATAGAACGGTATTTGATCTCCTCAGAGATGACGAACGGACCAATTCTAATTCTAGAAGGCGTTAGACTCCAAATATTATTAATCATTAATATCAAGCGGCTAATGGAACCTCCGAGATATTTGTTAGAAGCTAATGAACTTACTAACTTAAAGCCCCGTTTTCATGCACGGGGATAATAAATAGCTTTTATTATAACCTTATTGAAGAAATATTCATGTGATTTAAATGTACATTGATAGTATACATTTTTTTTTAATAAAGCCTATATCTAACCTGCCACATAAAATGAGTAGTTCACGAGTGATATCAAAAGCCTTTTTAATGCAATAAATCGTCAATGTAATTAAAGTGTATTGTGCACTCCCAGCCTATGTGTAAGATGTGTCATGTAAAAAGTCCAGTCTCCATGGCGTTTGCGCAGGAAGCAAAACTTAGCAAGTTCAACGAACCCGGCATAGCTGTTAGAAAGTATATTAATTGAAAGTAAACCTTATATTAAACTGCAACAGTTGGAAATCCATTGACTGGGAAGATGTATGAGTGTTAGCATCTAATCAAACTTGTTGTGCCCAACAGACAAAGTAATTTATACCTTCCGTGTTTGACGTAAAGTCATTTTTGCTTCATCTTCAAGGTCGAAGGTTCTGCAAAGCAGTGCCATTAGTGGATAGGCCAAGCTGTCTCATAAGATGTGCTGATAACAAACATTAAGTTCGGAATTAGTACTGGAGGTGGCTCTTTTACGTATCTTTAGGTCGTAGATCAAAGTATTGTCAAAAAACATCAATAAGACAAAATATATATTTTTTTTTAATATTTGCAATCCTTACGTACTATTCATCTACTATTTATTATATTTGAATGACGAAAAAGGTCCTAACTTTCACTCCAAAGACTTATGACTCACAATAAGACGTCGATGAAGAACTAATATCGGTTTGATGACGGTCGTCTTATCTTAAAATCATTTATTTGAGACTATCTTAGGCAATTGTAACATTTTGAGTAAAACAGTAAATTTATAAAATAGTAAATAAATTTACTTAAAGTGATGGATTTGTAAAATTAATTGTAATAAATTGTATTTGAAAGTCCATTATAGATAGCCGAGGTCAACCAATCTCATAGCTTAGCCGGTCTGGAGGGGATCCATAAAGTTTGTTACCTTACAACTGCGATAGTACCTCGACGGGTTGTAGGTATGTTTATCTTCCTTTTCTATTAAAGGCCGGCGAATAAAGTTCCGCTTCATTCTAATCATACTTAAGTAAAATCTCCAACATTGTTTGAGGAGTTTACTTTCAAACTATTCATGTAGCATTACAATGGGTGCTCAGGCACAAATGAGCAGAGCTACATTTTTAAGCCTCGTTGTATATATTGAAGGGCCTCACGCCCTACTCATATAATTAAAATATTTAAAAAAATAAACATTTTAATGAGATATTATTTTTGTTATTTTATGTAAAACATATAATTTTATATAATTACAATTATATCTTTAAAAGACTTATTAGTAAATAGTTTGACCGTTGCCGTTAAATGTTAATAAGTTGATTATTGAGCTTACGTTTTCATTTCCATGATATGAAAAGTAATGTTTTTCTATGAGTAAAATAACACTCAATGCAATAACGTGAAACAATTACGAAGACATCGCTTTTAAATACTAATGGCGCCCGTCCACACAATGCACACTTTAATATTTCGTTGTGCTTACTTTATTACAAAACGAAATCGAATCTCAACTGAGAAGTTCTGCCGATAATTTCAACCGCCGTATTTTGGTGTTTAACGAAATAAATAAAATAACAGACTATTAATCAATTTTAGTCTATGTTAAATGATAATTTAATCTGTTCCATTTCTAAATTATCCCAACAGGTGACACATACATTCATACTTAACTTAATTTATAATAAATAATAAAATTAACATTTTGTTACAAACTATAAATAACTGTAAATCACGAGGTAAGTTAGCAGACACTTTGGCTAGCTCGCTGTGGTACCATGTTTCATGCACCACGGGGTTTAATTCCCTCCAGGGATCATTCCTCCTTATCAGGAGTCATCATGTTTTTACGACACGCTCGAGTACTTGAAGTCGTCAATAATCGCAGTGGCTAGTACGTTACCACTTTTAACTTTAACTTACAATTTAATAAGGCATTTTAAATTCTGCACGTGGAAATGTTTTTGCAAGTGTTCACTTACCTGGAGAACTTCCTGAGAGTGGCGACTCTGGATCTTCTCGAAATCTGAAAGAAAACGTTTTTTAAAATATAATCAAACTTTGGAATTGTTAATTATTGACCAGTGTGTTTAATTTCATTTATTTATTTAAACCTTGTCTTTTTTTCATTCTTAGGTTACGTTTTATTTCAAATAGCAACCCACGTTTTGGTTCTGTTTTAAAGCCAAGTAACATCCAAAACTAACCATAGCTTACAAAAACAAAATACAGACACGTAGATGAACAAATATAATATTCATATATAATGCTTGAGAGCAGGATCTGTTTTCGAATGTCGGTATATTAAAATAGAATTTGATAGTAGGCAGTTTCCCTTGTCTGTGCTGTATTTAGAATAGTGTGCCTGAGTACTATAGTAAAGCCTAGGTTTCCTGGATGCGTTCCATTTAGGGCTAAAATCTATCTGACCTATTTAGTCTTGCGTATAAGCTTTTAGCTTTGGCTTAGATAATACACGCAACTATAAATACTTGAAATCTGCTATTTAAGTAAGATTCTCTTGAAAGAGAAATTATAATATTGTAGCTTTTTATTTTCCAACAAAATTCATTAAAAGTACCGACTAAACTATATCTATTTATATAAATATAAAAATATTATTTCCAAAAAATATATTAATATGTGTCAATTTCTACGATATCAATAATATTTAAAGTAATCTCCAGAGCCAAATAATATATTAAATTTTTATTATAATTATCAAGTTGTTTATAATAAAAAATTCTCAAGCAATATGTAATTACTAGTCCTCTGTATTCAGTAAAAAAATACATTCGTCCAGACTGAAAGTGAAGAGATACGGAATCAATATGTGTAAGAGATCCTGCATAATATAAAGAATATTGCCCTCGCTACATGATGCTGCAGGGAAAAGTTATAATATTATAAAAAAACTTGAATTTCAAGTCTTTAAGTCTTTTGGTATCTATTTCAGAAGATATTTAGAATGGATCTGTGAATAAACAGGGCCAGTAGGTTATTGGGGAGTCTTTACATCAAGGACGAATCGGTTTTTTTTGAGTGTTTTTTTTCGGCCAGGCAGCGCCAGAGGTGCGGCGGGCATGTTATATTTGAATTGTAAAGTAAATTGACGAAAATCACTTATGCATTAAACTCGCTGTCGATATTTCGAGTCCAGCGTCGAATTATATTCACAAATTCAATAAGTCGGCAACAAATACAATATCTGAATGAAAAAGTATTTGACGTTATATTTTTATACCTACACTGGAGGTGTTTAATAATTAATTAAGTATTGTTATTCTTCCGGCCAAAAATAAAATAAATAAATCTCTTTGTGAATGCTACTGTAATGTCTTCTGAAATACCAGCGCTGCATTGTTTATAGACCTCTGGAAAGTGCCAACGGAGCACATTCTGTCGTATATAAACTACGCAGACTTTTTTATTCACCGCCTAAAGGAGCCCTTTCACCTTGGCTCCTACTTTTAGAATGTATCTTTGGAATACAGTCCGTCAGACCGACTTCAGTTGCTAGGGATAGAGATTTCCTCGAACCTCAACTTTGGTCGGTTCATTGAGTCTAGAGCAAGAGCACCCGCCGGCAAGCTCTGCGTTCTTGCGAGGGTCCGACAGTACTTCACACCGGGGCAATTGCTAGTACTATATAAAGCACAAATCCGGTCGTGTGTGGAGTACTTGTATCTTGCTGCTCTGGACTCAATTGAGACGCGAGCTAAGAGGTTAATTGGCGACCCTGAGCTGGTTGACACTCAACTCGCACACAGTCTCGAACTCAGACATAGAATCGCGAGCCACTGAGTATTCTATAGGATACATTTTGGCGAGTGTGCGCTGGAAATGCATGATCTGATTCCCCCTTCCATCACCGGACGTTCCGACACGGCGAGCTTCTATCCTTTCGTTGTGGATATTCCACCTGTCCGTACGAAACGTTTTGCCTCGTCGTTTTTAATTCGTACAGCAAAGGACTGGAATAGCTTGCCTGGCGTCGGTATTTCCGTCCGAGTACAATGTGGGTGTTTTCAAGCGAAGAGTGAATAGGCTGCTCCTAAGTTGATGCACTTTACCACCTATGACTACATTTCACTTACGATGGTAAGTAAGGTGGAATGTAGTCAAGCAACAACTTAATTTAAAGTAAAAAAAAAAATTAAAAAAAAAACTAGTTCAATATGAACCGAGGAGATCGCTTTGTAAACGGTGTCTGAGATATTCACATATAACGTCCCTTACCATTTATCAGGTGTCATAATTCATGCCATAATACATTTATTAATTGCTTTAACGTTTTATGCCGTTTATATAAAACATGTAATAAAATTTTAAAATATACTAAAATCCACGGAAGTAACACTGTTAGTGGTAACGCCAACGCCCGGAGCACACGACGGCTGTCACCGATAATCAGATTCAAGCCAGCTGCCCGAAATGATAATACAAATTGGTAACACGTAGAACACCGATGGCTCTCGGATAAAATAATATAAATAAAAAGAAAAATCGGAAACATGAGAAGGGCTGGACTGGATATCTTTATATAATCTATATTCTATCCTACGTATTTATTGAAAAATAGCAACATCATTTATGAGGAAAAACTATTTTCTCGTAGCATTTTGACCTTTAAATTTTTTATCGAAAATTATGTAAAGATTTAAAAAAGTTAATGTCAAATGGGAAAGATGACCTTAATAGTCAAAACCTGCACGGTACGGTTGCAGACTCAGATCCATTTTAGTTCCCCCATTTAATATTATTTTATATAGTTTTATCTTTTTATTCTCCTTTATTCTAGATTTATGTTTATTGAAATCCAAAATATTCTTAGTACGGAAAAGCTGAGCTACGTTACTGTTCTACTTATCCAATTTTAACCTTACATCTACGATGTGTGGCATTTTATCCACTTAAATTCCAATTCAATACTATTATATACTTAAAAAAATTGACAATTTATGTTCTCATTAAAAAAAAAATAATAATATAATATATTTTGAACCGTCGAGTCAGTAACTACTAAAATACGTTTCAATTAAACTGTAAAACAATATATCACATACAATTTCCAACCGCTTTATGGAATTTTCCCTTACAGAACTACAGAACAATATTGCATGTTGATGATAATGGGCTCTGTTTGTCTGTGACCTATAAAGTCACATTCATCTTCTATAACTGCTTCTATGACTTCTATGACTGCTTCTATGTATTCTACAAACGTATAGTCAACAGACATTTATTTTTAATAAGCCTAAATCTATTGTTATATTTATAGAACATTTTAAATTAGTCATCAAACAACAATTCACAAATTGATCATAGGTCAAATAAAAAACAAAATACTCAAGACATATAACGAGACTGTAAGATGTGTAACCTCCCACAGCCTCCTTTCAGATCCATCATCAAACTACGTTTCCCTCATCACCTGGGAGTCATCATCTATTCGTGAAGATCAAAGTAATGAGCCCCAATTGAAGGGATATTGTGGAGTTTCTGTGAACGCGTCTCGAGTCCATAACAAGATCACCACTTAAGCCTTAATATGCTTTATATGTTTTTATTTTTGAATAAAGTTCAATTCCTATAACGGAAATTGCTCCAATAGTGAACAAACAAATGAAGTTTGATGTAAATGTATCTATCTCTCTCACACCAATACGCGGCACAAATTGACGTGAGAGGAGACATCGATTTTCAGTTAGCCGCGTCTACCTTTAGTTAGTTTATTTCTATATTTTAGTTTTTGCAATTGATAATTTACTTAAATTACCTGCTTGAGGTTATTTTAAATCCGCCCATTTACAATTATACAGATAAGTAAATATTTTGAACTTTTTCAGTATTTTGTACGCGTCATTAAAATATATATGCAGTCTGTCCGTCGCATTTAATTTATTAATCTCTATGAATATATACAGTTTTCATGGTCGTGTTTTTTATACGTACAGGAATGATTCAAGATAAAAATAAAATAAGTACCTTTATTTAGTTCCGATACCGTTAAAGGCTAACGTGGATGATCTCATAAATAGCTTATTACACAGATTGTTTCTAATAATACTATTTATTATGAAAATAACTAAGCTTCAATGGACTCACGTCTCCTAAAATAACAATTCAATTTTTAGAACTTCCCTTCCCGCATTTCAATAACGCTCAGTTTAATTCTAAAAGTTTATTAACTTCACATTTATTACGAAAAAATATATTTATAAAAACCTATTTTAAATAGCTCTTTATGTTAAAATTCTTTGTTAAATACTTATTTTATTATATGGTCATGAATTTAAGCAATCTAACAATTAAACAGTATAAATAATACAATATTTGTTATATAGAGCCGCTGAAAGTCAATTGTTACCAAACGATGTTATAAATGTTATAATGGGTCATCAAGTCGAATACCAAGGACGAAGCCACAGTGCGCTTGACAGTGACCTTGTATCGATTCCATACACGGTCATCCTATTTCATAACAATATTTGAATAATCGTCCAAATGAAGCAGACCAGCGAAGGACGCCTCCAAGGCCACCTACCCAGCTGATCTCATTATCGACCACTAACATAGGTACGGCAACTATTATATCCCCAAACTAATTTATTAAATGACACTTACGTGTATAGATCATCCGCTAAGGAAGAGGAAGTGGCTTCCACCAGCACTGAACAGCTCATTACTGCTGTTATAATTGTTTTTTAACACACTTAATGGTTTTTAGGCTTTCATGATTGAGCACGCCCACACCTGCTGCTTTGATGTGATTTGGTGTGAAGTAAAATCTTTCATTTCGATACAAGGAATATAAGAGTTCTTCTTCACGTTTACAAACCGGTTTTTCGGATGAAAATCAGAACGGTAGGCCTAGGGCGGACGGAGCTATGTGTCTTTGTAGAGACGTCTAAAACTTTATTACGAACAAACACTGGATAATTTCATTATTTTATTATTTTATCATTACGGATTATATTTAATACACTGATGATTTAATAAAAGTGAGCGTTCTTACTTCAGTAATAACGTTTAGGTATGTGAGTTTTCTTAATACAAATAAATATATTTATCATAATTTAAAATGTTTTTTTTGGCTAGTATATATATTAAATACGTAGTTTAATCACGTTTTAACAATATTATATTATAAAGTGTAAATAATAAAAAACAGAATAAAGGCCTCCATTACAAAGCCACCCTCTACTCTTAATAAACGAACCCGCATGCGCGTCTTTAACCTTGAGAATACTTCCCGGTTCACGGACAGAAACTCTGTCACCTGCCTTCTAGGTCAATGTGTTGTCAGTACCTACCCCAAACTACGAACTTCGTAGAAGCGTAGGCGTTCGACATTAAAGAATCGGGCTCCATTGACTTATGTTACTTTAATATGGAAGCTAATTTGGATAAAAATATCGACAAAATAGTGACATACTCTATAGCGTCAAACATTTAATCCTACCTCTATAGTCAGTTTCTTGATAGGTTTTCTATAAAAGTAATTTCCGTGATCTATCGTTAATAATTTTCGGTTATGTTGTGATTCTGAAATAATAATAGAACCATCGAGCTTACTGTCACGACTTTATAAGAACAACGACACCATTGAACCAATGGTTAGATACTTTATCTATTTCCTGTGAAATTACAAAGCGATCATCTCTTTTTTCTCATATCTTTAATTACACATTGTCCGTCGGAGTAGTTACAGTCTAATCAGTTCTATCTCTTCCGCCAGCTCTTAAGTATCTCGTCTTCCCTTCATCTTGTAGTCTATGCACAGATTTCATTCACATGAATATAAAAAAATCATATAACTCCCTTTTATGTTTAATTTTGACGATAGTACATTTACATACAAATTATAATTAGTAGATAATTTGCTAAAGATAATAAAGTATCATACAAAACTTATACCTCCTATTAATATTACGTTGCTAAAAAGAAACCATCTTCCATCTTGTCTACTTCGCCTACAATCCTAAATTTTATCTGATAGATCAATCAGTAAAAAAAGAAATATATATGTATAGAGATATATGAGTATATAGATAGTATGGTAATAGATGGTTGCTCTGGTCGACATTTATTATACTTTTTACTTCAGTTAAATTCAATTTCGAGATAAGACACAAAAATCTTATCAGGGCCTCAACTAGCAGACAACAAAACTATTAAAACATGAAATTTGGTGTGGTTTTTCTTTATATCTAAGTTAAACTAGTAGACATTAATATGAAAACTTTTCATGGAGAAAATAAATAAATTAATAAAATGGTGTAGGCCATAATGAATATACAACAAAACTGCAATAAGATTTTGACCAAATTTGATTCGGTGTTGGCTTATTATGTAAGTCAACATAAAGGATGCTTTTCGCGGCAAAATCCTCCATTTTTGCAGAAACAGACTAAAATAGCAAACCATTTTACCCATACATACCCCAAAGGGTATAATTACAGTATAATCAAAATTGTATGGATTAAATTATAATTTAAGTTCGAACAGACGAAGTCGCTGGCAACAGTCACTAAACTATAATCCTTAGCAAAATGCATAATAAATATTAGCTTAAAAAGTATAAGATGCCGACTAATTAAATAAGATCTATTTTATCGTTGATATAAAATACCTATTTAGTCTCGTTTTTAGAAGGTGGTATATAAGAGAATAATTGTAGTGATATAATATAACCTATGTAAGCCTGCGTAGTTCAAATTAATTATGTGATTTATTTAAACATTAATCATAATTCGACAACACATGGACGGACTATTGTACTATCTTTATTATTTATATTCCCTCGGTTTAATATACTTCTCGTTTTAAGACCATTATTCACAATTTCTTGTAAAAAATAACTAGGATGTGGTTGATAAACTTTGAATTTAATATTATCCATTTTAATCCTAACATAAATATAAACAATAATCTATATATGTTTGTTTCAAACAAGAGCACGGAATAGACTAAAAACTCATTTTATAATTTAATTATTTGTAAAGAAGACAGAATATACAAAGAAGTATATATCAGTTAAGACAATTAAAATTTACCTTAAATAGTTTTATTTATATTTTTTCTCATGAAATTAAGAGAACACATTAATTATTTTCGTTATTTGACCTATATCTTGTCTACAATTAAACTAGGTTGCTGGTAGCAGGAGGTCGACTCAAGTCACCTACATTCCATTGTAATGTCTTAGTTGCAAACCACTGCTACTTAAGTACCTTAGTACCTTAGTAGTATTTCGCCAATAATCTAAATATCTAGGATTCGGTCGTTGTTGCGTGCATTGTTATCCCAATTGAGTATAAATAAATGAAAATACTTTTAAGGAAATAATTAATTCCAACACACCAACTGATAGAAACTCAGGTACCAAACCGTCATAAGTCTTTTGAATTTTTTATGAAGATCTATTGTCCTTTGGTTTTTGTAGTATAGCATTCGAGAAAATATTTTAGAAATGCCACATCTAAGATTATTTCAGGTCATTGCCATGGTTGTAACTATAACCCTGGAACGGAAGAGAAATAAAAGAAAAATAGTAAAGAGTGTGCAGTTAAATTCGGTTTAGTTCAAGCTACCTATTTGCACGAATTGTTCTAAGCAAGTGTGTAACAAGTCGTGTACCTACTAATCATTTAATTTCCGTAACTTTGACCTTTGTATTTTTAAAGAAATTAATTATTATTTTTTATCTTATAAAAAAAAACTGTTTACCTTAAAGAATTATCAAACTGTGTATAAGTTTGTGAGATTGGAGTTAATGTTTTTGAGATTGAAAGTTTGATTTGAAAGTTATAAAAATAAATAAACGGTATATCATATATTTATTATATTTACCATTTAAAATAGCGGTCCCCGTGAGCCCATTACTATAATTGATACTATTTTTAATGACTTTATAGGAATGTTAATCTTTCGTGATAAATTTATAACATAAATAAAATAAAATGTTTCATGACATCGATATTCCTATAAGCCTAACATGACTAAAACAGTTTATTCAATAATTAAAACACTAAATACTTAATAACCGATCGCTATATATAAAATAAAATATTTATATCAACCTACCTACATGAGTCAATATAGTGAATATTCTCATAATTTTATACTTATTTTCCAAGTATTTTACGTAAATCTGAACGCTGTGCTCCTATATAGGAGTACTTTATTGAAGAAATGTTCCATAGTGCACTATATTTGTTCAGAGAATGGTGTTTCATATTAACAAAGACTGATAACCTTACATACAAATACATTAAGACTAATAATGTTTTCAAAAATTTTCACGAGTTAAAATTAAAATGTAAAAAATATAAAATAAAACGTATTAAATCCCTAACATAGTTTTATAGTTACATTATATTAAGTACTCAACATTACAAATATTCAACTTCGATTAAATTTCTTTCAAAATCTTACCCTTTGTTATCTTCTTTTTTTATGCACGGTAGCAATAAAAGCAATGCACTATAGCACGGTAGCAATAAAAGCAATAAATTTATTTAAAACTAATTATTAGAATGCTGGGTATATTTATACAATATTCATAATAATGTGCGTTCCTATTCAAATCTTATTAAAAGAAATAATATTGAAAGATGTTAGAAAAAGTGGGTAGGAAAAAAACAAAATGTATTCATGATTTCCGAAATGTGGCCAGATTTCAGTTAGGTGACGTTTGTAAAATTACTATATTTTAAAAAGCATTCGACTTCTTTATCATTTTATATATTTAAATTTTAAATATTTTTTTCAAGCTTTGGTTTTGCCTTTATCTGTGAAAATACACATTGCTCGCATGCTGTATAACCTATGTAAATCTTCAAATTGACAGTATTATTTATAATCTGTGTTACTATTTCAAAATTGACAAATGACGATTACGAATATATTTTTTTTATATTTTCAATTCTTGGAAATGCACATTAAAATGTCACGCGACTCCTGATAGATTTTAAACATTCACTACTCAGTATGGAGTAGAGAGGGTAGTCCCTTTCATTTATTTTTTTAAAGTATGCTGTTATAGTCGTATCCAATGCAAGTTCATCTCGACACTTTATCTGATTTCGACGAATTCGAGCACGAAAACGGTGTAGATTCAAAAGTCGCCTTAATGTCCTCAAAAATAATGGAAACACGTTATTACGAGGGATGTGGACGAGAGGGTCCCATCCGCTGTATTTTCCTGGGGGAATTCCATCCAGTAGCAGGTCCCAAGATATCGTGTCAGGTATGATGTGTTGCTAATCAGAGAATCTCCTTATAATAATCATATATTTTTTGTATTCTATGTTAAATTGTTATAAAAATCTCTACTTACCTACATATTTCAACAAGACACTTAGAATATCTTATGAAATTTATGTTTTTTCTCGATTGCATGTAATTATGTTTAATATTCCATTCATATTATTAACTTATTTTAAAAACTGGCATGTGTAATGTTATTATGCAATTGTGTTTTGTAAGATTTTTTGTGGTTCTTTTATATAATAATTTTAATGGTTCTTATACTCTTATTAGATACTTCTTAAAGATACAAATGATTCCTTCTATCTTAAAATCTTAAATATAAGTCAATCAATCAATATTTTCTTATATATTCCAGTTTCCTGAAGACTATGTATCTAAAGAGCTTTTTGATTCCATAAGTGCTTATATCATTCCAAAACCACAAATACAGAAATGTACAATGACAATGTAAGTATACTTGTAAAACCCGAACAAGACTGCTTTATTAACTAACTTAGAAGAAATATATTTGCTTCAACAGAAATGCTCTTGGTCACAAAATCATTGGATATCCAATAAGAATAGATAATTCAAGATATGAAAGGAACATGTACCTATTTAATCTGTGCTTCGTGTGTGACAGTTGGTCTAAGACTGTACAGTATGAGCCAGTAGTCAAGAAGCTTGGAGAACACTTGGTAAGCAAAAATACAACAGCTTGAATTATTAGTAAAATATTTGTACATAGTATAGGCTTGCATGACCTTTCAATATATATTTTTATTTTAATTATTTCTCAAAGTATAATTCAAGCAATATATTACATATAACTCAAAGAAGGACTAAGACTGTGCTTTACTACAATTGTGAACATATTTTTCTATATGAAACATTAACATACAGCTTGTTAATATTATAATAAATCCCATAGATGTCATAGAAGGAATACTTTATAATTGTTTCCCTTTACACGCTGACCAACTTCCTTTAGTCAAAAAAGTGTACCGATATGTGGCAGTACATTGCAATGACAAGGCACTGACTAAAAGGCATCTAGTATAAAGATATCCAACTCTGTCACCATACACAAACACCGTGTTTACTGGGTCTACCTTAATTATAAAATATATTTTGATAGCCCTAGTACTGCTCTATGGACACATTCCAGTTATTTTAGAAAATGTGGTGTTCTCAAAGAAGTGTAGTAGAATGCCATGTGTTAGTAGAGTATGTTCAGAATGAAGACAAGAGGACCAAGATATTGATTTACACAAACTGGTTGGATCTTGGCTTATCTTCTCTAAGAGAAAGCTAAAATTCTAAACAAGTTTTCATAAAAGAGATAATGTGTAGTATTTTGAGGTAACTTGGTCATGTCTGATGTCTGTAATTTGTATATGGGTATTGTATGTATGTACTCATGTAGTGATCACAATTTTCCACCAACTTGATAATGAAACTTTGAATCTGTAATCTCTAATTGTCAGCATTGCAATTATAATATAGTGAACAACATAGGGCCTTTAAAATACCCTAAAACTCAAGATAGAAGTATTAAATACTCCTTACTTGAGAACTGTCAAATATATTGAAAAAATTAGTGCACTTTGTTGCTGTTCTTAATGTTTGAATAAAGTATATTTTTTTGATGTATAAGGACTGAATTGTATGACAATTATATGCAGCCCTTTGGTTGCTTGGTCATGTCTCATATGTAGTTTACTTAAATGTTCTCTAATGTACGGTAAATCCCTACTAATATTATAAATTCTAAAGTAACTCTGTCTGACTGTTACTCTTTCACGCCTAAAGTACTGAACCGATTTTGATGAAATTTGGTATAAAGATAGAACTGACTTTGAGGAAGACCATAGGCTACTTTTTATCCCATTCAACTATGTTTATTTATTTACTTTATTGCGAATTATTTATGAGTCACAATTATCTGTTAGTTCTATACTACCCTAATAGATGGCGGTATAAGCGTATTCGTTAACTGCATTGAGTAAGTATCCAATAGATGGTGCTTTAAAGTACAAATGTTTCATATTACTAAAACTTAAAAGGATACCGGCCACGTGTTACTGAGGCTAAAGTATAAGTTAAAAATATTATATTATAGTAAACACAGTACTGTGAAATTAAATATATGTATATCATATTTTTTTTCTACTGGTTTAGGTTGCAATCTACGAGTATTTAGCGACTATTAGAAATCAGACTAATATAAATTTAGCATTGATAGATATGAAAGTAAACAAATAACTTATTAATTACGAATTTATAATAGATTTTCAGCTTTCAGTACTCCTTTGCAGTATAAACTTAAACTAAGAATAATCTCATATTTTTATTTTGATCAATCTATTCCAATATTATAAAGATTTAAAGTTAATATGTTTGTGGACTTATAATTTATAAGTTTATTTGTTAGAGGTAATCTAAGTATGTTATCCAAATCTAAAAACTTCTTAAGTAATATTTAGAAATAACTTTCATATTGGATTGGTTGGATTTGGAATACATCCTAGGTATTATATTATTCTCTTGAAATAATATTAGGGCTTTTCGTGGAGAATAATTTTAAAATAATGTAGACCGAAACCTACTGTTTTTATAAATATTATATTGTTAACATTGCATTGCTATTTACAGACAATTATGGAAGAAGAGACCCGTTTTGTATCCAGTGGCTCCAGCAAGCTGCCAACACTTCTCGCCCACCTTCTACATGACCTGAACACATATAGGAAGGCTACTCTTGTTGGTATGTTACTGTTACTTTAAATCATTTGATGTTTTATTATGATAGAAACTATTTTATCACAACATTGTCTTAATGAACTAATACTTCCCTGTATTTTATCAGTGTGAAATAGAGTTCCTTAATCTTGGCAGTGAACAGGTTATTATCTAGTTAAATATAAAGCAACACACTCATGTCTTAAAAACTAATAAACTTTTACAATTAAAATCATAAAATATTAAAGATTAATATTGTTATTTAAAGAAATGTTAAGATAATATTTATTATTATTGTTTTATAAATTGGTAACATATCACTTTTGTTCTATAACAACATTTACATTTTTGATATTGTATATAGAAAATTTGACTGTGATCACTCATTGTTACTACTACTTTGAACTCTACTAATTCTTTCTATACTGAACTCTATTAATTCTTTCAGAAGGTGACACAGTGATGCATCTCAAAGTGCTTGAAGTGAGGAAGGATCCAACTCCTGTTCATGACTTCGACGTGCCAGCGCTAGTGTCGTCGGTAGGTCTGCCTCGTCCAGGCCGGCCTCCACGCGTTCCGCCGCCAGAGGGCGCCGAACAGAACCAAGAACATATTGAAGTGGAAGAAGAGCCCTTTGAAGTCTATTTGGACGCTGATTGGGATCTCACTACACGCCAGGTATTTTTGTTTATGTAAATCAGAAATCGGTATTTTGTATATAAAACTGCAGTCAATAATATACAACTGGAAAAAGAGAAAAATAAGATAAGTTCACTTGTTGCAGAACATTTCCTTGGTTGTCAAATCTTCAGGTTTGGAAAGGCAATTCAAGCCTACAAATTAAACCTAGTTACCTTGTCCTTTAGTTGTTTTTGAAAGCTATCATTCTTATTACAGTAAGAAATATAAATCAACAAAATATCATAAATTTATTAGATTTTTATTAGTCTTTAATTAATCATCCCCTGTAAGTTGCATTTGGCGACGGCTTTATTTTTAATGTATTAATATTTTCAGCTACTCCCTCACATAAATGGCTACAACCACATTTCAAAGATAGCTTCAGACACCAATGTAGAGAAGACACTAGTGAAGTCATGTATTCAGAACTTGGTGTATTATGGAGTTGTAAGTTCTTTGTTAACTCGGCTTATTGAAACATATATAAAACAATACATACAATAAACTATCATTTAAAATGTGAGTCCCTCAGTTTAAATAAACATAATATATTATATATAATCACAAAGGGACTCGCAAGTGTCAAGGTGTGTGATTATGATTTTTCAGTGTATAATGACTACACATATCCTATAATAATGATATTTCTAGGTGATGCTGATCCCAGTTCTAAAGTTCAGCAATATGTACCGAGCCACTCCAAACCTCAGCAGACTGATGAATGACCATGACATGCAACAATCATGTCTCAAGTTTATACATAATGGATGTGAAGATAAAGAGAAGGTAAATACTAGTTTTGTTAAGCTTACGAATGAGTATTAATATTGTACCAATACTTGATTCAAAGATTATTCACACTTCCATTTGCCTAATCAAGTATTTTTAAAATATTAATATTGTAAGTATCTGAAAACATCAGACCTATGCTTAATTTACCGCAAAAGATACAATATTGCAATAAAATGTTGTTAAAACTGTTAAATGTTACCCAGCCCTCCCTCTCCGATGTGGTGGGCGTGTTATGCTCGCTGCAGCAAGGCACCACGCTGCGTACCGTGTGCGACCGTTACTTCCCGGCTCCAGGCGTGCCCTTCGATGTGAGGCGACTGATCGTGTTCGCACAAATACACGGATTTGTCAAGTGTTTAAAAAGGTATTATATAACTTCCATTTGAAATCAAAATATTAAAAAAAACAGTTTTTCAATATTTCCAGTAGTTGTAAAAGATAGCAACCAGCAAAAGAATTATATTAGGCTTGTTATTATAACACTGTCAAATTATAATATAATCCGACTTCTATAATTTTATACCTAAGATGAATCATAATCAAAAAACAATTAAAATTTAACCTGAAATAAATATTTGCTTTAACAATCATAGAGCTGCAATGATACTATGTGTGTATGATTCTAAAGCTACTGATTTATACAATTATATGTTAACTTGACGTTAAGAACACGACGGGGTTTATATATCATACAATATAGCTTCTTCATAACATTCAGAGAAAAATAATAAAAACATCAGATGGATGTTTGTTAATACCGATGTAAAAAAAATATTTTATTGCAGATATCCAGTGTATATCCGTAATCCGAGCCGTCCGAACGGGTTCCGTGTGGATGCAATAATAGGGATCCGTAGGTTATTTACGGGGAGACATAGCGCGGACGAAATATGTTGCTTGGCCCGCATCGATCTACCAACATTGGATCAAATAATTGAAGATGACCCCAACGTTGTTATAATATGGAGGTAGGCGTGGTAATACTTAAAATAATAAACCATGTGATAATTTGGATAATGGTAAATTGTATGTATGGGGGTACGTTATGACCCCACTAGTTAAGTAGTCATTAATGTGTGGTGAAAACTGGTGATAATTGATATAAGATTTTATAAATTGTCTGCTTTAATAGGTATGTTGAATAGGCACTTTTTGATCCTCCTGTAAGATAATAGGTAGATTTTAGTATTAATTAAGTAAGATGTCTTTCATTAAGATCAGATTATGTTCTGAGTGATGGTGTAACGTGGGACTGAAGTGGGTTACGAAGATTACGAAATATTTTTACGAGTCTTAATTACCGCTGTTAGAGAGACTCTGAACGTAAACTAATCTAGGGGGGAATAATCAATTTTAATTTTAATTGTGGATCAGCGTTCATGTAACAGAATTAACTAATTTTTTGGAAGTATTGTCTACATATCAGATTATTGCAAAATTAAATTAGTATAATAAATACAAAGATAAGAAATAAAATAATTTAATTCTGTTACAAGTTGGCACTAAGCATGTGATAACAAAATCGGCATGTACTAAATTGAACTTTAAAATTATCTTAAAAGGAATTTAATGTACTTTTACACTTATTTTGAATGTGATGTGAGAATTTATTGAATTATCTTAGGAAATCGATTAAATTACCTTTAGACGATTTTAATAGTCCGCTCATTACGACACTACGATATCATTGCATACATTAAAAATGCCTTAATTTTGTCGAGCGAGAACGCTCTAAGATGGCTCCTCTGGCTGCAGTGGAGCCAGTATCCTCCAAGGATAATATCTCATTCAGGGCCGTTATCATATTAAAGACGGAGCCGGAATAATGCAGCCGTACCTGTCCACTGTTTCACGTTTTCTGTGAGTGTACGTAGTGGAATCTGCGTATGGGCGCACGTGCCACTGTCATACAAACAGCGGCGAGATTGTACCACAATAGCTTTCATTGATGTTTATAAAATTAACACATAATATCAAATAAAAGGCATCGTAACTAAAATAAATTCCATATTCACATGCGCGGACTTCAGTTTCCTTTATGATATATATATATATGTTTATTAATTTCAGTAAAGTTCCGGAACTTATTTCTGTATCTTAAAGCATTCAAATTAATGTTTATTAAATTAATTTACATTAATATATGTGTGTATTAGTGGTCATTATAAAATATTGTTTTAGGCCTGCTTAACTTAAGGCAGTGTTTTGAAAAGTAAGATTCGTTATTTATTTGTGAACAAAAGTTACTTAATATACCATTCCAGTGATGAATTGGTCGGTTTATAATTTATTATTTAGCTGTTAAACTTCGAAGCAGATTATAATTTACAATAATCTAAAATAATTTTTAACCCAAACTAACATCAGGAAATAGAGCTTACCCCTATCTCAAAATACAATTTAAAATCCCAGTGCATTTACTTTATGTTGATCCCGATTGTACACAGCGACAATTTGCGTTACAAATACATTTATGCGATGTTCTTCGGAGAGGGTAAATGCCCCTTGTTATTTCCCTAAACCTTTGGAAAGAATGGCAAACACTTATTATATTAATATTTAAATTAGGACTTACACTATTTATTATCAAAATATATTTTTTATCTCAAAGACAGTTCGTTTCTCTATTTATAATTATATTTACAATAAGTTCCTTAATTTAAAATAAGCACGAAGGGTAAAAGCAGTATTTGCACGTCTTTTATTTATTTGTTTATATTAAGGTTTAAATAGTATTTTATTATATTGATCACTTGAATTCCTTTGTATTCTGTGACAACACGCGAGTATCTAGTACGGCTTATTGTTAGTAGTGCTTTATACTTTATCACTTGTATTGTGTATATTTCAAATGGTTGACCTACACTTTTTGCACTGCCATTAGCGGCATTTAGTTAATTATTATTTAGGTAAAATTCATATGCTTTGTTTTAGAGTGGTGTAACACCAGCTTTATTAATATTATTAAATGAGCGCTTAGTACTATTAGAAGTTTCGCCTTAAAGCCACTGCCTATACATTGTGTGTTGGTAACAAATATAAATGATTGTATAATATAAATCTCAATATATTTTAGTACAATGATCACGTGCCTTACAAACACGGGTTACCCCCGCGGGTAAACTGTGTTTGTTTTACACTTTGTTATGACCGCCACCAGGCGACACGTTGCTGTGAATGATTTTGGTATTTTTATAAAATGTTAGCGATTTTATGATTGCGAAAAAAATGTGTTATTTGATGCCGTAGAATAATAAACAGTCGAGTAGTTTTATAGACAATAATAAACTAATTTTTGTTAATGTTTTTCAATGTTTGATATCAAACGTCTTATCGACTGCAACGTTTGTTATATTCAATAGTAAATAGATTAAATTATAATATCAAGTGGGTACTTCGTTTTTAATCTGCCTTACTGCAAGTACAAATAAAAGAAGATATGAAAGTCAGATAGGTCTTATCTTTCGCAAACGGTATTATTGGTCAGTGAAGACGTAAAAGTTCACGTTGGACAGTATTATTATGTAACTTGTAAGTTTTTTATTTTTAAATTTATTGTAAGCAGACAGCAGTATTGAAAATTAAGTCTTCACTTTCTATATGAAGGTGTCGTTCATAAACAAGACAAACGGCGCACCAGAAAATGTATTTCTTGCTAGCTCACAAATAAAAGTTTTATTCAATGTCTTCTATTAAATCAAAACCCTTTTTGTCAATACTTATGACGGACCTATAGACTGAGGCTGTAGGAAGAAAGTTTTCATTTAAATCTCGGATTGGGGATCGATTATAAATTTCGATCATTATTGTCTCTAGAAATATGTTCCCGTTCTTGGAACTAGAGCCTTCATGTTTCGTGCGCTTTATCCAGACTGCTGACATGTGGTGTACTTAGCTGGTTAAATAAGTATTTATCATTAGTACAAATATAGGTAATGGGTAATAAGTAGCCTTCATTAGTATTTATTATAGTTTTAGGTTCTTTTTTTAAACAGATTGGAAGAATGTCAGTCAATCCTTTTCTCTATGGATAATTTTTTAAGATACGCTCAACTGTTTCTAAAATACCTATAATTGTAAATGTCGCAGGCATCTTGGTTTTAATTGAGTATTCAATCACTGTTTTTTTTTATATTTCAAATAGGAATTTACATGGCGGTACCTAAGGCCACTTTCTAGTTTTTTGTTCACATTAAAGTTCGACTATAAAACAATAATTGTATATATATATATATATATATATATATATATGATTGCGAAAAAAATGTGTTATTGGATGCCGTAGAGTAATAAACAGTCGAGTAGTTTTATAGACAATAATAAACTAATTTTTGTAAATGTTTTTTCAATGTTTATGGATTTTTGTAAAATTTCTAATCCACGGTGAGGTCGGTATCTCATTAACCAGATGCTAGCGACAACTTCATTTTTTTATCCATTGTACTCATATAACTTGTAACAATAAAATCTCTGTTAAATAAATTTTTCAAGAAAATGTTGTTGTTTCTATTTTCATACACTAATAATGATGTCCAAGTTTAATAAACAAATTGGCATAAACGCAATTTATTAAATAAAACCTTCAAAATATTCATTTCAAGTTATCTATTCTTTATTAAAGTTTCAACTAACAAACCCTTATTTTTATCACAGTTTATTAAAATAATATCCATATAGTGTTGGAAATGTCGTTCTAAACCTTGGCACAAGTCTTAAATAACGCAGTACAAATATGTAGATATGACATATTGCTACATTATTACTTTATAAATATAAGAGCTATCAACACTTCATAATAATAAAGTTAACCCGTCAGATACTTTTACTAATCTAAAATCAAAATTATATTTTGTGATCTTAGGTCAGCTGAAATTACATAATTTATTAAACTTGTAGAAATTGTTTTGTCATCATCATAATGTTTTCTTAAGGATTTTTCTAAATAATTATTTTTCTAAGTGTGTCAAATAAGTAAGGATGTGGTCATGCGGCGGTCAAATTACATAAAAATATACAGTTAATACACTTATTAACTGTATATTTTTATGTAAACACCGGTAACATTTTTAAAGCTTGAAAACTTTATATATATTAAAACAAGGACACATATATCACATGAAGATTCAATGCGGACTAAATTATCCTACGACTTTTTATATTAAAAAACACCTAACATAATGTTGGTAGTCATTTCATGCAAAATAAATATGACATTTAATAAAAATGTCAAAAATGGTGAAACTTAATATCATCTATGGTAAAATTAAAATTTTGCTAATATGTATGTCATCGTGCAAAACTAAGCTGCACACAACTTATCTTAACGAATCTGTAATAAATTAGATATATATTTGTTAAGTCTACTTACCTAATTACTATCGAGTAGGAACTCGATGGTTTCTTTGAGTTAAATGAATTAAACATATTAGGTAAAACTGTCATTACTAAATGAAAGATTCTAGTTATTGAACTTTGATATGAAAATTATACATAAGTTTTGATTTCTGAGATACCTGAGATTTTATGAAGGTCTATTTAGTAAATGCCTTTGCAATCGACGCTATACTTTGATATGTGCCGGTAACAAAAATAAATAATCCCAATATTATGATAAAACCGTTTTTCAGAATCATATAGATAGGTATACTGTTGCGGTTCTGGTAGGTGGAGACGAGTTGGATAATGGGTGGGAACATGAGGGCCAGTGTTGTGCTGCTGATTGCTCCCACCAGTGATATAAAGAGCCCCAGCTGCGGGATGGACTCTGCTAATATGACTGAAACAAGCACACAACTTTATGAACCTATTTGTAAATCGAGGCTATAATAAGGGCTATTATAATCAGTCTTGAGCATGGTGAGCCCAATCGTGTCTTAAATATTTAATGTTGACTCTCACTAAGATACTTACAAGTAAGCAGAACCATTATAACTCTGTACCCCATCTCTTTTGCGATTGGTGACACCTTGGCGTACTTGTTACGTAGCGACGGCCACGTGATCGCGATGGGTACGTAGAACTGCAGCGGGTACGTGAACAATATAGCCACGGTTATCAACACTTGTACTGTTGTGCTTAAACTGGAAAGTAAATGCAATTAAGTTACTCAACTAATTATGTACATAAGTAATAAATAAACTACAGTACATCTTTATACTAAAAAGAATAACACTTCAAGTTTTATATTAACGTATATTGACAAGATTATTACTTTTATTATTTTATATTTATATTTATAGTTAAATCACCATATATAGTTTAAAATGTAAGTAAACGAAGGTTTAACAGAAATCCTATTTGATAAAAAACTTACGCATGGTCAGGATTTAAGTTTAGAGTGAGACTGCCAGCGACATCAGGTCCCCACTTCAGATACCCCAAAAAACCGACAGTGATAAATATGCTAGCCACTACCACCATCCCCACGTTTAATACACCCAGAGGTTTCTGGAACAGCTCTGGTTTTTGCATTTCATTCTTCAAAGGCAGCACCTGTAGTTATTTAAAAAAATCTGTCAATATTGAGAATAAGATTTTATTTAACAATATTTATTATATATTTACATATAATATTTAATATATTTATCATACATTAGTAAAAATTATTTGATTTTTTTTTTCTACATTCAACTAAGTTGTTGCTTGACTACATTCCACCCGATGGCAAGTGAAATGTAGTCATAGGTGTTAAAGCGCATCAACTTAGGAGCAGCTTAGCAATCTTAGCAATCTTCGCTAGAAGACACCCACATTGTACTCGGACGGAAATACCGATGCCGAAGCTATTCCAGTCCAGTCGCTGTACGAATTAAAAACGACGAGGCAAAAGACAGGTGGAATGTCCAGAACGAAAGGATGGATGCTCGCCGTGCGTCGGTGCGTCCGGTGATTGAAGGGGGACGGGGCAATCAGATCATGCAATTCCAGCGCACACTCACCAAAATGTATCCTATAGAATACTGAGAGGCTCGCGACTCTACGTCTGTGTTCGAGACTGTGGAGTTAAGCGTCAACCAGCTCAGGGTCGCCAATTAGCCTCTTAGCTTGCCTCTCAATTCAGTCCAGAGCAGCAAGATGACATTTTGCGGCACCAGCCACTATATGGCCGCAGTACACCACACACGACCGGATTTGTGCTTTATATAGTACTAGCAATTGTCCCGGTGTGAAGTACTGACCGACCTTCGCAAGAACGCCAGGCTTGCTGGCGGCTGCTCTTGCTCTAGACTCAATGAACCCAAACCCAAAAAAAAACCCAAAGTTGAGGTTCGAGGAAATCTCTATCCCTAGCAACTGAAGTCTGTTCACTGTATTCCAAAGATACATTCTGGAAAGTAGGAGCCACGGTGAAATGGCTCTTTTTGGAGGTGAATAAACACGTCTGCGTTTTAGTGGAGTTGAATTTAACAAGGTTGGCATTGCCCCAACGGAGACTGCCTCTAGCTTGTCATTCAAACGCTACATCACAGCTTCCCTTCTTATATTCTACCGGCCCGAGTACTCGGCAGGTATCTTTCCACAACTGTGTCGACTGCATACCCATAAATCATTAACTTGATAAAATCACCTCAAAAACAATACTATATTTAGAATACTAACCAATCCAATACCTTCAAAAGCGTAAACAGCTGTTCCTAAAAATAACGGTAATCGGCTCCAGTCTGCCAAATATTCTCTGGAATCAACTGCTGGCAGACCCTGTACAGCTTCATACAAAACTGCACCCACTCCCACAGCCATTAAAACGTTTGCCAGAGTCGAGAACGGCGTTAGATATTTCAGGTTCCGAATCAGGCAGATTAATAATAGCGGCACCATGACAAATATCATGTGAATAGACAGATCCATATGGATGTTATTTTGGTCGCAAATCTGAAAATAATATTCATCAGGTATGTCCTATTTAAAAACATTGACTTAAAAAATATACTGTTAAGGTATATGAAGATTACCATTTTAACATTGTTCGCAATAAACACAATATAGACGCAACAGAAGCCAAGTTGTGTAATACAAAGGAATGTGTTGACCAAGATCTTCATGGTTGAGGCGAGGGGCCGCAGACGCACCGGTCCGTATTGGAACACTAATGACACTGTGTCTGCGAAGCCCGGCGGCTTGTCTCGCTTAGTTTTCAGGTACATTTCTTCTGAGCAGTTAAGCTAAATAATTAATGAGTATCATACAATAAATATTGACAATGTATTTTCTATCTTTACAAGTATGATAATTATTATTACCAGTAAATGTTGAGAATGAACACAAATGATCCCAAGTACCGCAGTCATGATTGGGGAAAAGATGATGCCACCATTTTTAAACGCATCACCCATCGCCAGCAAACCAGATCCAATATTCCCTCGAAAGAGATGCAGCATCGTGTCCATGTACCTAAATGATAAACACACAAATTATACTTATGTGTTTTTTACGAGTGACAATAATACTTCCTTCTAATAGAACACTTACGATGTGGGATGTGTGACATGGTGGTGTTCGGGACTCGGATCCTCTACGTTATGAGTTTTGCTCTCCAAGTTGATGATCTGTTCCCGTGACTGGAACTCTCCATAACTTTCTGGTACAGTGCTGTAAATTTTCATAATTTTAAATATTGTATACAGTCTTTACTTTGTGTTAAAGGAATAATCAAAATTTACATTGCATTCCTGCTGAATCATAGATCTGCAATGCGATGTTTGTTAGTGTCAAAAGGCCTGAACGAAATAAAATAATAATTCACAATTTACCTTTTGCTAAAAAAAGTCCTAATTTTACTTTAACGAAATAACAAATTTAACAATTAATTAGGTTATAAGAACCCAATTCAATGGTTTGAAATTTTTAATTGCATTAAATGTTCAAAATTAACCATTTTTTGCAGTAGGTATTAATAATAACTAACAGACTTGCATAAAATCGTGATAGCGTTACAAATTAGTAGACATTGCGGTCATGCATGCTTTTAAATACTTCATTAAACTAATAAAATAATTGTTATTTTTGATAAATATCTTGAATTAAATGTGGTACATTCGATATAGCTTATTTATTTTTAGTAGATGGGCACGACACCCGCCTTAAATGAAAGAAATCAATATATTTTTCTACTGAAACACAATAGGATACCAGAAGCTGACTACCCGACTTTCAGTATGAAATATAATGTAATTTGTGCACTGGACTGTTATATTCTGACTTGGTCATTCATAGTTCGGCCCCTCTCGGTAATATACGGTTCTTGTCGTTTATTTAACCTGTACCGCAACACCTCTGATTCATAGTGGAATAATATAATATGAATTTAATATTTCTAACATTAATTTTAAAAAATGTTTTTCACACCTGTAATTTCCAAGATTGGCGCATTTAAAGATAAAATCTCGTCAGCATTGTAACATTATTACGCTTCGCTTATTCAAATCATTCGCTATTTACAATAGTCCGGAGCTATTTCAAATTTACCGTCATTTAAAAAATTGTAAGCATATTTTTTCGATAAATAAGGTTGGTTCTGATTACAATCGCTTTGCAAATGCAATTCCAGTTTACTATTCTTAAGTTCAAGGTATAGGGTCAATAGCACTTACGTTTACTTATTCTATTAAAACTAAAGCAATTCAATGATTACATATTTATTAAAATTAAACTTAAATAATACGTATAACACAGGCTATTTATGACAAGGCAAAGTAAATAACTTTAAAAACAAATATACTTTACAACTTAAGTTTTAAATTAGTCTAGGTGGTCAAGGTCACGAAGGTAATGATGAGGTCATGTCTACGGAAAAATTTTAATGACAAAGTGAACAAACAGGCTGGTGACTATTATGAGGATAGCATTTAATAGTTAGTTAAATGATTCGATAAATAAATAAATTAATATCACTTATTTGGAAAATTACAAAGAGAAACATAATAATGAGGCACAGGTTTAAAGACTTAATGATGTATAAAATCGTTAATTCACATTTTATTTCAAAAACCGTGACTACTCGGACATATGAATCACATACCGATTAATTAAATATAACACGTAGCTTTATCTACATGAATCCACAACTAAGTTACTTAAATGTTATAATACTTTGCACAATAATGTTACTTCATTAAATTGAACTAAACTTTATAGATTACATTTCACGACACAGTTTCAAAACAAATTATATAACGGTCTTAAAAACTGATTTATTTGCTTGTTCACTTTTCTGGGTCGGTTGAAGTAACCAGCCACAGCATTGCCGAAGCCTGACGCTGCAGCAGCCACCACGTTTTGGGGTCCACTGAATGGTTGGTACTGGCCAAATTGATAAGGCTGATTGTAACCTTGGTTATATCCATAATTAACTGGTCCATTGAATCCACCATGGCCATGCCCACCGTGAACGTGGCCACCATGGCCGTTACTACCATGACCGTGACCACCGTGGCCGTGACCACCGTGGCCGTGGCCACCATGACCGTGTCCACCTCCAAAATGCACTGGATATTGGATAGGAGCAGGTGCTACTGGACCGCCGCAACCGAAGAAGTAATTAGTCACCGGTGCTGATACGTAAGTATGATCATGGGAACCAAAAGTTCTTCCATAGCCCCCATAGCAAGGGTTGCTCTGGTGCTTTTTCTTTTTGCGATGTTTGCGGCCAAGGTCGTCATAGTCGTCCGTATTGTCCGTAATGTCACGAGTCTCAGGGACGTCCTCAGACATAACCAGGATTAGCGAACATTGCAGAAGAAATATTACCAAATGCAATTTCTGTGAATGAAATGAATAAAAAAGACTTGGTTATAATAAGCAATGGACTATCGAAAATAATGTTTTTTATTTATTTATCTAAAAACTGTACAATTTTTTTTTATTTATTTGTCTAAAAAATCTATTAAACAATATTCTTCACATAAATTTAAAAACAACCAAAACATCAAATATGATTCATGACTTGCAACTATATATTTACAATTATTCATTAGAAGTCATTCCCATCGTAGATATTATATTTAAAAAAACGACTTACCATTTTTTGTATCAGCTGTTTCAAGCCTAAGATGTCGACCGACTGAGGCCACTATTCCAATTCGGATGATGTTGAAAGTGAAAGGTCGGAGCCCACAAGTAACAATATCGCAACCCAAATGGAATAACCAGATTCGGGTATGGGGATTATTGAGCAATGTATGTAATTCGTAGCGGTTTTTCCAAATTCCTTGTGACACTTTGAATACCCACTTAGAAGAACACGATTGTTAAGGACACATTCGCCTTCGCCTGACTGTTCGTTTCCCTCACGGGGATTTTTTTTGTGGAAACCACAGATTGTTTTAATGGTGCAAATTGTGAACTTACTCCATAATCTAGGCTTTATTAACATTAATATTTTTTACAGCCTCTTTTTAAAAAAGTTGTAAAGTACAAATGCTTTTGAGTCTTCGTCCTAAAAAAGATTTAAATTCCACTACAACGCGTGGCTGGGTCAGCTAATACTCGTGATAATAATAGGACAGGTAATGTATATACATATATGTACATATAACACAATTTGTTACTACATATTAAATTTACTATCAACATTAGATAGACTTCAAATTTAACAAAATAAAGCAAAACACCTCAAAATGGAAAACCTAAGGCCTTTAAATGTAAAAGTCTAAAACCTGTGCAAAGGACTCGTAACATAGTTTTTAAGATTTCTACTAATAATCTTTTCTGTTAGACATGTTTTTAAAAGCTCAATTTATAAATAATTTAACATAACAAAAAAATTGAAAAACGAATGCTAAAAATAGCACGGATGACGCGTCCGTGGGTAATAATTATGAATAAAAAAAAGTAGACGTCTCATTTAAAACGCTAATTTTTCTTACAGCTAATTCATAATGCCTAAAATACGTATAGTTTATGAGAATATTTCTTAAAACATCTAACGACACTTTGTCTATGACATTGTTATAAGGACGCGTTTACGAAACAGTTGGGTAGCAAATCACATACCTACATTAACAAAGCTTAATTATGCACACATATGCATGTATAGTCACGAAATAATGGCTACATGAATCAATTTTGATAGTTTGAAGTCATTGGTTTTTCAAATATTATACTTTTAATAATTAAAATTCTTTTATTTTTTCCTGTTATTATTATGTGTTATTATATGATATTAGTATTGTTTGTGACTTGAAGGTCCAAAAGTTGAAGACTGCTACTGGATCTCCTAGATGAAAAAGACTAGGTTTGCCGAGTTTAGGCTTATTTTGACAGTTTTGATAAGATATTTCCATCAGACTTGAAGGAGTAACCTGAACTTATACTGATGGATGAATAATACTGGATCTTCTAGACATATAGAATTAGATTTGTTTTGTTGGTTTTTATAAGATTATTCCATCAGGCTTGACGCAGTGACCTGAATGTATACTTATGGGTGGATGCTATTGGATCTCCTAGACGAATTGGACTAGGTGCGTTGAGTTTAGGCTTGTTTTGTTAAGTTGGACGTCGGACTTAAGGGAGTGACCTGAGACCATCATAAAACAGTAACATAAAATTTCTAATTTCTAAACCCGTCCCTCGTCTGAAAAATTATATAATAATAATTATTATTGTTATTTTATAAACGCATACGTTTTTGTTTACGTATTTCTACTCGAAACGAAAACGTTTTTCGTTTACGTATTCTTGTACCACGGAAATGTTTTTCATTTACGTTTTCTTGTACGAAACGGAAACGTTTTTCGTTTGCGTATTCTTGGAAGAAACGGAAACGTTATTCGTTTGCGTATTCTTGGAAGAAACGGAAATGTTTTTAGTTTATGTATTCTTGCATGAAACGGAAACGTTTTTCGTTTACGTATTCTTGCACGAAACGGAAACGTTTTTCGTTTAAGTACTCTTGTAGGAAACGGAAACGTTTTTCGTTTACGTATTCTTGTACGAAACGGAAACATTTTTCGTTTAAATAAAACAAATCTAAACTCGGTGCACCTAGTCGAATCCTTCTTGGAGATCCAATAGCATCTATCAGTATATCTCAAGGTCAATCAATCAAGTCCAACGGTAAGATCTTATCAGAACTAACAAAATAATTCTAAGCACGCGGAGCACCTAGTTCTATTCACCTAGGAGATCCAATACAATCCATCTGTCAGTATACCTCAAGGTCATTCAATCAAGTCCGACGGTAAGATGTTAACAGAACTAACAAAACAAGCCTAAGCTCGGAGCACCTAGCTTTATTTATCTAGGAGATTCAGTAGCGTCCATCCACCAGTATACCTTCAGGTCACGCCGTGCAGTCAATACAAATTGATAATAATCCTTACGTACTTGTACTTGAGTATGTTTTTTTACCCAAGATATTTTTTTATTCTGAAATATATGGCAATTAATAAAAGAAAAATTTACCGAAACTACGTCTGAAATCGGGGAATATGTGTGAAGAAGTGATGGAAAATCGTTTTATTAATATTAAAAGCCATAATATTTGGTATATTTTTTAAAGGAATTAAAAATAAAGAAACACTTTATCTGCTGTTAGTATAGGTTTTAGTACGTTAAGTATGATTTTGTAGCAATATGTACCGAAAAGTTGATGATTTTCGGCAAAACTGTAAACGCGTCCTTAATAACTTACTTAAATTAATATATAGAGACATAACAAAAATTAATAAAAACAAATCCTTTCTATGCTACTTCCTAAAGCTTTAAATAAATATAAATATATATTTTTTTATTTCATCTGTCGGTAAAAAAAACAGTGTATTAAACATTTCACGCTTAAGAATGATATAATATTTATATATTTATAATAATTCAATTCAATTTAAATATATTTGTACAAAGTACTTTTATGTGAAACGTGACGATATCCGACACTAATACGTATGTACTAGTATGAAGGTCATTCTAGTTCTTATTTATTTATTCAAATGAAGATTACTTTAAACTCAACCAATATTTATTTTTATATTTTTTATTCCCCTTTACTTGTTATTGTAACTGAACTCCTTAACCCCAAGATCTATTTTAATTTCTAGTGTTTGATTGCATCTCTGGATGGTTAAGATTGACTATTGAACCAAGTGACGACATCAGCACATGGTGTTGTAGTGTGTCAATTTCTGTACCGTTCATAAAATGTCTATGAGAAGATGAATATGTAATTTAAGTGAGTATTGAGAACATTTTCTTTGTACCTTGTACCTTGTTGTTGTACCTTGTACCTTGTTGTTGTACCTTGTACCTTGGCACCGAATATTGCTGCAACGTTTCATCTTTCAAAAGATCAAACAATCACTATATAAATTAATATGTACATATATTGGAACTCGGAGAATGTATTAACGAACGACATTCAGTGCAGTGTATTTTATTTTAGCAGGACGACTTTCATGTTTTTTTAAGTGTCACCTGGATAGTTTGGATTTCATCCGGTGGGTAAAACGTATCCAGCAAATAATACAGAAATCAAAACGATGTTTTCTTTATTTATGTTTTGATGAGGGCACGGGTTTTGATGAGATTTGGTATGGTTGTAGGTTATTGTTCCCCCAACGTACACTTTTTTACCTAAAACTCAAAATTATATGTTAATCAAAAGTCAGAAGAGGGGGCACCGGGGGTGACCAAGTCGATGTCGAAGACTATTATATTTATATTTACCCCTTTTTTTTATAAAGTGTACTATAATATTTATATTTACCCGAAGTATTTTATAAAGTGTACTATAATATTTATATTTACCCGAAGTATTTTATAAAGTGTACTATAATATTTATATTTACCCGAAGTATTTTATAAAGTGTACTATAATATTTATATTTATATTCACGTAGAAATTAAACCGATAGTAAATATAATAGTCATGGTTCACGATAGTTTAAATATAAAAAGTGTACTATATTTTGAGTTAATAATTACACGTATTGTGGTCTCAAGTATTTTTGTAAATAGTTAATTTTAATTTAATTGTATAAGATGATGTGTTTTTAATTAGTAGAATTGAGCAAAAACTAATCAATAATTCATATAATTTGGTATTATTGTGTCACAATATATGTACTGGATCTATAATAGTGAATTTAGTCTCAAGTTTTTTATATAGAGCCATGACAATTGGCAACTAAGGAAGACGTATTTTAGGATTTAGGGAAATTCTCCCCTTAAACGGTAAAATTGTAATGGAATGTTCTATTTTAATCCGTGGAGTTAGATTAACTCATGACAGTTGTTGATATATGATAGCCTTTTGCTTAAGAACACATGTGTTGGGATTTCCTGTTTACTTGTTTTTTTTCCACTTTAGACAGAATAGTATTCAATGTTCCTATATAAAAAAGAATGATATTTAATTGTATGTATTGATCGAAGTCATTAGCCGAAAAACGTCTAACTCAGTATTTCTTTAATATGCAAGTGTCCATTAACTCATATTTTAGATGAAATCTTGCCCTTGGGAGAAACAATGGCTATTATAAAATAAAGTTAATTGCATTTAACAAATGTACCCACAACCTGTCTGGTTCTCGAAGTTACTTTATCGCGTCCAATGAATTATTATTAACTTACATGAACTACTATACAGTAAACTGTTAAAATAATTTAATATTATTAAAATATTTTATAATGGAATATAATGGTTTTGATATCCTGAAAGATGGATTATTGATTGTAGATTGTAATAATATTTAAAATATGTATGGACTCCATCTTCACTATGGTGGAGTAAATGTCGTAACTGACAACTGTGACAAATTTACTAATCATATATGGAAACAAGGTTCTTTTAATATATTTTTCTATATTTATTAGAAAGCAATCATATTACATACATGGGCAACAAGAAAGTTCCAAAGAATTATCTTAATAAGAAAACCGTAGTAAACAAATAAAAGAGTAAAGGAGTGAACCTGAAGAAAACGTTATGTTAGTATGAATTAAATAGATTAATAAAAGTAATAAATGTATGTCTGTAACATTGATGACAACAATACCCTCGATTATCTGTTTAAAATGTACTCGACTCGCCGCAGACGGATCGGATGCAAGGCTGTGGGAGTCAGAGAATTTGTTAGTTTTCGAAATAACGAATTAGTAGGACTTCTATGGGTATTCCCGTAAAAAATTAAATGTTCTGATTAGATAGATCAGTTTCTTATCGAAGTACTTCTAGTTTTCTGATAAAATTGTTAAATAGTTTTAACTCACCTGCCATTATGGTTTATAGATACGCCGCTACCGCTCAAGCTTGCGATGTCTATCTTTTCCTTGGTGTTCATTTTCCTGCAATAGGTTATCTTTATATTTATTAACTGTCTTGTAAATTACAAATTAGTATGTAAATTATTTATCATCATACAATTGTTTCTCTAATAATAATATCATTATAGAATCACAGTGCTTATAATGTTTAAGGTATTCAAAGTTATTGAAATTTAGAATTAGATAAATTATTATGTAAAAAAAAATGTTTTTATCTCTTATCCTAAATATTTCCACCGTTCAATTGTAACATTGGAACATAGATTCATTATTGATATATTATTTTAAGCATTTTAGGAATAATACACTAATATAAGTAACTATAGGCACGAGATGGCTTTATCTGAGTCATTTTAAATGTATACCTGTAATTAGGCTACTACTATTACATTAGCTAAATATAAACTGTCGTTTTAGATAATTATTTGTTACATTTAATAGTATTTTTCAGAAGATTTGATGACTTTAGTTAAATTAAAAGGTAGAGCTCTAGATTGTGAAATAACAGACTACAATTGTTTTATTTAAGTCAATTGTTTTTTTGTGTAACTATCCCTTGATTAATTTCTCTATAGTATCTCATCTCAGCGTATGTTGTCTTTGAGGAACGACTACTACTATACATGACACTTTTAAAGTGTCCGTCTGTATTTATTTTCTCTGACAAATATATAAAATCGGTGTTCGGTAACAAGGTGTTGTCCAAGTCCGACACGTGTCAATTCAACACGTTTCGTAACGCTTGAGACTATTTTACATATAACGTTTAATGCTAGAGGAAAATACCACCCGCCGCACCTAGCACCCCCCCTCAGAGTAGGTATTATATTTAGAGTTTACTTGTTTAGATTACTTAAATGACCTATGATAAAGGTAATTCAGATACAGAAAGGTAATTAAGAATTATAACTAAGGATTGATGTTTGATTGTTGACGTCAAATCGTCCTTAAACTTAACTTATTAATATTTAATAGTTTATCTAATGTTACCTTGTCTGTTTCATCAAACAATGACTTCTTAAACATTCATTGATCACACGAGTCATATATTAATTGTCAGAAATATATCAACCAGGACGTTCCTAACGTTAACTCTACGAGGATATAGTAATATTTGATAAAAATTGTGATGAAAAGACAAACCAAGGTAATTTAGTTGGTATTCTAGGACATGTGACATACACACACTCACACACTCGCTGTTAATCAGTCTAATAGTCTAACCTTCTAAAATTATCCTTACCTGATTTAAATTTACATAAATAATTCTTAAACCTTTTTATTAAGAAACACCCGAATAGATATATAAAATAATTGATATACCTATCGACTCATTACATTGTTTTCAAAGCTGTTATACATTTAAGTAAGTATTGCCTAAATTACGAGGCAAGTCCTCGCTTCAACCATAGTTCGGTACACCGCGTCGTATAATTTGTATTATCTCATTCAGATATGATCATTAGACATCCACACAACCCTGGCCGAGTAAGTGGACATTTCCTTCATTTAGCACCACAATTCAAGCAGTACGTCCTTGTATTTTGTTTTTTTTTAAAACGAGTCAGCGCGGAACAACACTCGAGTCGTTATCGTTTTTAATTTATATACACTGCATTCCAAAACAAAATTGATGTATAAGGAAATTGAAATTTAAATGTATAAAGTTATATCACTAGAACTAGAGTTAACCTTCGACGGACAAGTACATAGATAAACAAACAGACAACGTAGCCTACACCATTGTGACTTGACTCTAAACATTTCTTATAACTAAATGCATAATGTTAAATTAATAAATACCTCCTTGGTTCACTGAACTTCTCAATGCGGATTTTAAAATAAAACTTAAAAATGTGAACGTTTGGTCACTTTTAGTGTCATTGTGATATTATTATGTTATGTGTAAAAACCCAAATAAATTATATTAACATAGGTACTGTACATTAAAATACAAATATTTTGACGAACTAAAATCTGTACATTTTGCATGGAAAGTTATTCCGACATCTCAAATGCCTATCAAGCCCCTAAGCAAAAAAAAGAAACAGGGAACATAAAAGTCATATTTCAAATAGAAATGTATGTGTTTAACTTGAATCTTAGAAAACATTATATAGTTAATATATCACAATAATTCAATTTACAAACAAGATTGAACACAAACTATGAACATAAGAGAACGATATCCGCATTACATACCTACATATAAATTAAAAAACTCGATACTAACTTTAAGTTTCATCTGACCGACAGAAGCGACACTAGCTGTCTTTTAACTTGGACGCTATTAATAATAACTGGTCCTCGCTGCAAAAAATACTGATTCAGTAATGTTATATTTTATGGCCACTAAAATATATTTTGAATACGTCCTTTAATAAATATGGCCAATAATGACAATAAATATATATAATATATATATGATAACGGATCCTAGCAATGAGTCATTTTATTTAAAACGAATATAGTAACCTTTTGTGTAAGCATGAGGTCATGTTCATTATTTACTAAAGACGCCCAAATGTTTAAGTAGACGCATACGGCGTCTTCTGTTGCTTTTTAAATAATGGACTGGCTCACAGCCACTCATAAAAGTTTCATTAAATAAACGATTCGCAAACGCAAATAATACAAACACATTGACATTTATTTATTGCTATAATAATATACTGTTATATTACACCTATATGTAATTATATAATATTATAAAATCTAGTTCACTTACTTCTAAAGCTAAAAACTAAAACTAATTATATTTATTTACTATTATAGTACCAACTTTAATTTATAAATGTGTTACTTTTTTTTGGCGAAATAAATACTTTATTTATATATCTAACGTAATCACAAAAACAATATAATATGTAGTCATTAAAAATATATAGGTATGTATAATAAACTGAATGTAATAAATTCAATATAAAAAAAAGGAATTTTAAATATATATAACATTGATGTCTCGAAAATATCGATAAAGGATTATTTTTAATTTGTCTGGAAATTACCTTAAGCTTCTTATTTTTATTTCTAAAATCCCGACCTGATGCGTTTTAAAAGGTCATTCACCGCTGGAAGCAGCAATATATATAGATAATACAAACTTATATCAGACGTATATAAGGCGTTTAGAATAATTTATTAATGAATTAAAATAAATTAGTGTATTACTTTTAATTACATTTAATATAATAAATGTTAAGATGAACTTTTCTTATTCAATTAGATTATCTAAGTCCTTTAGATCTATAGAATGTATCCGTCCATTTCAATGTTACGTATATACATGTTGATCAGGACGGGACAATCCTTGAGTAGAAATATTAAGACACAATAATTGAATGATGTGAGATTGATATTGAGACGACCGGGCGCTGAACATGCGCAGGGGCAGGCCGCTAGGGGCAGGCCGCGTCTTAAATAAAATATAAACAATTTATACTCAGCGTAATAATAAAATACATTTAATATCAATGTTATAGTTTGTTTCATTTTTAAATAAGTCTAATTAAACAATATGTTTAAGTTTTAAAAGAGGATATTATAATGTTTTAATTACAAGTACGAACATAAAAAATATTTACAGTATATATGACCATCAGTTTTATATTGTTCTAAATTATTCAATATTCTTCTCTAAATCAAATCTACAAACAAGTTTTAATGTTATTATTTAGTGATGGGTTAACAAAATATGAGACGAGAATAGCCATGATGTAAGCGATTGTATATAATTTATAATGTTTTAAACTTTTTCGTTTCTTTAATAAACAAATTGTAAATGTAGCTAACAACTTATTAATTGGTTTGAAAATCAATGTAATCATTTGGTTGGATTTGATTGAATTAATTGATTTAATGAATACGGAAATGACACTACTGAGCATTACTATATCGCGGATAATGGAACAGTTGCAGTAAACAAATAAGTGAGATTTGTTTGTTTGTCATTACGTCCGCATTCTGCATCATTGACTCTAGTCAGACTACGTGTTAATAGACGTACGTGCCTTGGATTAAATCTTAGTAAGATTAAATTCTATTCTTAAAGACGAATAAATTATTCTAGTTTGAAAAAACCATTACTGATGATTTAAAATACAAAAGGATTAATAAAATATCTTTTAACCGTTTACCAAATTCATACGAGGTCGTCAGTACCTGATCTGATTTTAAATTTATATATATTTTTTGCAAATACGGTATGAATTACCGTTGGTAGCCATATATTTCTAAACATAAAACTGTGATTGCCGGACAGACACGCTGTTCAATGGAAAAACCCCTTTTATATTAACGATAAAAATGCTGATATAAAGTATAAACCAACATATATTAAACATATGTTTATCTAAGACAAACAGACAACATGCCTATGAATGAATGGATTTATAGATAAGTCAATCAATTCCCTGTGATTTTCTTATCCCATTTTTATTTTATATTATATTATTAAATATATAATTTATTTCAAATTCATGTTCAAAATATATTACATATATATATAAATTATTAACATAACATTATAGGTATACATATACATACAAGGTGACCAACACTTCTTTGCATATATACGTGAATGGTCTTAAGCCCCCTACAATAGGAGTCTTTTTTATAGACGTTTGAATGATACCATTGTTATTAGTGAAGAGCGGAGCCGCGTGCGTAAATTGTTTAAGATACAGCCTTGATCGCGACTTCACGCACAATCACAACACTTGACTATTTTTTATCAGGAACTATTTCGTGTATTCAATATCTTTGATGAAGTCAAATCTAGTCAAATCTACAACTATACTCGTACAGAAGAAAATGATGATTGATTGATTGAATGAATGATTTATTAAGAAATTAAATCGCTTCAAAATTTTATTTAAAGTTTTGATTTTAATCAAAGTTAATCAAAGGAGAAAGGCTGGGAAATTTATATCACTGACTGGATCTTCTCAACAATGTGACATTTTACGAATTGTGATATTCCGTTAATGCAAACAATCAGCTACTAGCCGATGGTTTCTTGAAACTGCGCCACTTGTTCAAACCAAACCTTGAACCTCACCTAAATATTGATTGCTTGATTTATTAATATGTTCAACTATTTCTTAACTTTATGTATATTAACTATATAAAAAACTACGGTCTGACTTATTAGCATCCATTCCATACTCAAGACAAAGTTATGAATATGTAACTTGTCTTGAGTTTGTCTTAAGAATAAGAGTTTATTTCACCCCAATGACCGTTAAATAGGAATTCAAAGGATCGTCTGATGTTTGAAAATCGGCAATATTTTAAGATGGGACTGAGAACTATTTAATTTCATTTTATTTTATGTCTTGTCTTGTCTTGTCTTGTCTTGTCTTGTCTTGTATACTTCCTGTGCTGCGGAGAAACAACCCGAAGTGGAGAGTAATAAGTAACGTGGGTTAGTTCGTTTGGAATGAACAATAATCGCGGGCGACAACATAACGCGAGAAGATGGCAAAAAAAAAATACCTAATTCTATTTATTTAGAATTACATTCACAAGATATTTTAGTTACTTTTACAGGTCGAGCATTACTAAGACAAATAATTTTTTTTTTATATTGTTTATTTTAAACATGATTTCTGTAAATTAAAATAAATTGGCATAAATACACACACAATACTCACTATACATGTAAATAAAGACTATACACGGAACACACACATCTAATGTAAATATTTTCTGTTCTTATTATTTTTTTAATTTTCATAAACATTTCATTATCGCCCTTGTGTTTATACAACGTTTTAAAAATCTATTAAAGTTCAATAAAGTTTAAAACGTATGAGTCTAATAGTATATAAAGTAAACCCATGCAGATGTGATCCATATAAAAAAATCCCTTAGTATTCAGCTATAATTAATGAAATATAAAACTGATAGCAGAACCCCTGCGAGGGCTCCGAAGCCGTAGATCGATGCGGCTTATATTTTCACAATAAATATTATATCATGTTATAGTGGACGTATGGACGAATGTGTTAATATTTTATTAAAATTGGAACGCATTGTGTTGTTACCAGTACTCGTACATTACTTCTTATGTTATATAGTTGAATTCTATACCCGTCGTCAGTTGTATAAAAACCTACCTTGAAGAAATACCGTGTTTTTTCCTGTTAATGAAACCCATTTTTTTGTTTATTTTTTTTGTGTGTTCCTACATAAAATTTAGTTTTAATTGTCTATCTTCTAATAATTGCCGTTCTTTAATTGGCTACAGTTTGTCTGTTTGGTGCTATTTCGATTATAAATTATAAGTTTTTGGAGTAAAGACTTAGGTACTCCTTTTTCCTTAAGTAAAGACCTTAAAATCTTTAAGTAAGGTTTCTCAACACGAATCAAGAGGTTGTCTTATAAGACTGTGACCGAAGTCATTACTTCTTCTTCAAAAATGAAGCTTTGTGACTCCTTGGTCCAAACCAGGACAGATCCAGATCAACGTTCAGACCACATACGCAGCTGGTGAGAAAATATGAAAATTTTCTCACCAGTAAAGAGGATGTTTGCAAATCGAAACTGAATTCGTTTTGCTCGAACAGCTCTTGAAAGGTTTTGAAAATAACTGATGGAACCAAACCCACTTAACACAAACTCATCACTGCAATCCTGATTTCCTCAGCACAGCCTATTCCATACTATATAGTGGCATACCACTACAGCCGATATTAAATTCGATTTTCTGTCACAGATAAAACAAATTCAGATTATTTCCAACTAATTAACTGTCCATTACAACTGGTAAATTAGCTCCATTTTAGAATCTGTATTATTAATGTCATATTATATTTTCGTCAACGGTATGTTATATTATATGTATGTTATATTATATGTATGTTATATTATATGTATGTTATATTATATGTATGTTATATTATATGTATGTTATATTATATGTATGTTATTTTATATTTTCGTCAACGGTTAGGTGTGGAGACGCCTGTGTCCAGGAAACTCTTACTAAAACTGCACCCAATTCGCTTGAAACAGGAAGACTTAATAAAAAATCTTCAACAAACATAATCCCCGTTCTAAAGTATTTTATATCTAGTATGTGATTAATAAAAAATATATATCTTAAAGAATAATATTTTCTTCAATAAATGTAAAATAATATTTAATCTACGTCTTATAACAAGCTCGTTATACAAGTATTAAAATCTAAAGCAATAAATTATTTTCTAATATATTTCTTTATTTTGTGATCTGGCTTAGGTAGGTGCCTCGTAAACAAGGTTAAGAATATACCTATACATAAATTGTAAACGGGTTTTCATATACAGGTCAAATATGGGTTTTATATTATATATAGGATTTTAATATTTTCTTGTGTTTAAAATATTAATATTTCGACTACGATGACATCGGTATTCGTATTAGTTAAATGTAAATAATACGAAAACAAACAAACAACAATTTGAAAACGATTGATTGATTACTTTATTGTCTGTGTCACACAACACTCAATTACTTATTATTTCGAGTTTATTATTCTTCGGAACTATTTAATTGTGAGAGCATTGTTTGCTGAGCGGGACCGGTTAACCTCCAAGTAAAGGTGTGAACGAAATGAAGTACCTTCGACCTTATAGGTAGCTACTTCTTCAATACTGTAAGTGCCGAGATAAGATTTATATTGAATCATACTTAAGGGCCTTGACTCATTTATTATCTATTTTTTATAATCAATAGGTAGTTTTAAATGAGATTTTTATTTTTTTTTTTGGTGACAGATATTTTATATTTTATTTTAAAGAAGTCATGATATATGTAAATAATGAATACAGTCGGAGTTAGCAAAAACCCTATTATATTATCCATACAATAGATATATTCTGGCAGGAACTAATTTGATTGTTACACTCTCTGAAAAATCACAAGAGCTTGTCTCCCGATAGAAGCAACACGTAATTAAAATACAAATGTAAATTAATACAAATGCATAAATTTAAATACTCTGTAATATTTTTTGAAATAAAACATCACTTTTAATACTCTTCAAAATAATATTAAATACTTTTTATCATTATTTTTTCATCCTTGAGTCATTTGAATGGTAATTTGAAGGCACTTTTTAATTGATTATTTTAACTTCAGAATACAACTACTTAGTAATTAAATATGATAACAAATTATTGCTCAAGACTAGAATTATATGTTTCGTTTGTAAATAAAACTATTTTCCCTACAAATAAATATACTTTAATGAAGTATGTCAAATCACATTATCGGTAACGGTATAAGAATATAAATTAATATTTACATGAGAGCCATACACATAAACAATAGCGTTTTTTTTGGAATTATATTTAATAAAATCTAGTTACCATTAAAGATGAAACATGAAATGACCGGCGGCTTCAATGGATTAAAGAATGGTTTAATATTTGCAATAATTCGGTCGATGACTCCAGTAACGAGTACTCAATACCAAATATATGATACATCAAACAGTTGAATAGCGAATATTTATTATTTGAAGCAATCTTGAAAAATAAACGATAAACTTTAAATCCATTATACACTATGCAAGTAAATAATATAAATAAAAACGTTATTGAAAAATATAAAAAAAACGAACGAAACCATGAATAATTATGAATTAATTAATTTATTATAATTTCGCAGTGGCTTTTGCTAAATAATAAATAAATGCTACTTGCCTCTTTAGATCCTTGCTGCTGTGGAGTCTCTTGCGCGTATCAGAAGCGCGCGCTCGCCGCGGACTGCTCACGGACTTGCAGTCAGCCGCTCTTACCGTCCAAGCTGCGAACTGACGAAGATTCGTCATCAAATATTCTATGCGGTGATAAGACGTACATTAAACATACCTTTAACGCAACCGTATTCCTCGGTTTTTAAAATGCATCAGCATTTTAAAAACTCATTACAATGATGGTGATTTAATATGAATATTAATTAAATTAAATAATTAATCAAGGCTATAGTCTAGTTACTGAACTAATAGGTGATCTTGCTTGTCTTTATACATAAAATATCTTATTAAGTAAACCGAAGTTAAACAACTTCAGTGAATATTTAGATGTGTTAAAGTTTTGGTACATAGACTAACAAAGTAGAATGTAATAAAAGGTACCTCAGATGTCTAAGATGGGTTCATAAATATGTTTTACAGATTTTTTTATTTATTAGTCGTGTCTTGTCAGGGTCATAAAATGTTATATTATATTTTTAGTAAGCGAGTACCTAGTTTTAAATTGTATAATAAATAATACTGATATAATAAAAGAGTACAAAATATGCACAGTACTTTTAAAATTGTTTTTAAAAGTAATGTACACATTCTGTACCCTTTTTACAGTTATACATATTTTTTTAACGTCAGTCTGTCCGTTTATTGGTTTATTTGGCTGCGCATCAGGCATAAATAACTGGGCAGAACTTTATCAAATTGGGTAAAGGTACATGTTATTGTATCAGTCAAGAAATAAAATCGTTTTTCTTGAGAAATTTTAAGTATTTTTCTTCTTTAAAAATGTTCTCAGTAAGATACAAAAATATAAGATATTAAGGCTTATGATTTAAGTCGAGAGAGGATTGTGGGTAAAAGGGGGGAGGGAGAGGTTCAGGTCAAGCAAAGTCGCTAACAGCTAGTTTTGCTTTAATAATATTGGTTGGAGTACTTTTTCTAAGTTTCAGTTTGTTTCCAAAAAAAAATTGAATAGCAAATGTAAAATTGAATTATTTGTAATTTATTGCAGAATGTTATTCTATTATATATTTTTATTATTTTTATACTCATATTACAACAAAAATATTTTTTTATTAACTGTTTTTTTACAGTGAGCTTAACATCATATATCAATATAAACATATATTTTCAATTAATTTAGTAATTAAAAAAATCAAAAATAAATTCTGATAAACAAATAAATAATAATATAAATTATTTTCTGCATAATACATTTGTATCTGGCAGGGGAGCCCACAATCCATAATCTATCAAGCCGGCCACCGGAGTGGAGCGCACCAACGTCAACTGGGTGCGTTCCCCCATTGAGGTGTTGGCTGCTCACCGCTAGGCTGCGACCTACCGTCGGGGCAACGCGGACGTATGCGCAAGCGATTCCCGTGGCGCTCCATATGACAGTGAGGTGTTGACCACCCCCCTGTCTTTGCCTAGACTTAGCAATTAGATTCCAGACGTTAAAAAAAAAAGGTGTGGTTAAATAAGGCCTGTCGGGGTATAAAGCCTGTCGGAGACTTATTACCCTACCGTAGGATAATAAGGCCTCCTGACAAGGTTTTTAAAAATGTTTTTTTTTTTTGCGGCAAAAAGGTATCTACCATTTATTTAAATTATTTTTTTGTAGTCAATCTGATTGTTTAATTAATAATAAAACTATTTGAATCTTTATTTATTGATTGATTCGTTTCAATATAAAAAAATAATCGATATTTTATATTTTATTTAAATTCTCCCTTAGGTAGGTATCTACCTTACTACATAATTAAATTTTAATTTCTGTTTTACTTTTCAAAATATCTGAAGATATTTTGTAATTAAATATTTTCACGTAATAAAAAACTATTTTAAATAACGCCAAAGAAGTATAACTTCTTACGTGCTTACATTGTTTTCAAAGAAAATGTTTTACCTTGTTTTACTTTCTTGAACACTACAACCAGAAATGTATGAATTCCATCAGGTTTTTGTTATTCTAATATTTTACACTAATTATGCTAATATGTAGATAGATTAAATAATGACTAGCTTCGAACAAAAAAAAAATAAGCAATTTCATTGATTTATGAAAAATTTGCTTAATTAATTTTTTAAGTTACGTTATTATTTTTGAAGTAAAAAAAAATGAATATATATATATATATATACATGTATTTTTTTTCTTTTTATTTTTTTTTAATCTGTTAAAAGTCATTCAATAAGACCGGTTATCCATTATTTACATACACCATATGTATAGAAATAATATTTTTAAAGTTTTTATTATTTTATGTACATACAGGGAAGTATTGGTCACATTTGGGAAATTCGTAAATTTGATTTGATTTATTTTCTAACAGTAAGTGTTACAAGGTTTGTGTTGCTGAGTCCCAGGTTCGATCGGTAGTTCTGAAATAAAATTCAGAAAATGGCCCTTATGTAGTACAAGTCAATGGATTCGCAAAGTGTAGATACCTAGTTTAAAATATAAAAGATTTTTTCTTTCTCTTTCTCTCGTGGCCGGTTGCTGTACAACATCAAGACTAATTCGATCAATCTATTTCTGAACACTGCATCTTTATATCTAAATTGCATTTTTTGAGACACAAACACACACACACACATGAACTGTTATAGTGATTGCATATGTAAGGGATAGCTTATTATAATTAATGAATGTGATAACTGATAACTCCGAGTGATAGCTGACAAATCAAAATGTACCTACCACGAATTGACTTAGAATAAATTGAGTCCCGAAAAAATATAGTTAATTAAAGAAAAGGTTTAAGTGACCAGTTAATGTTAACTTTATAAATTAAATTAAAGGGCAAAATACTATACTCCACTATATTTATTGTATGGAAATACCAATATAGGCACTTGATAACACTGCTGGTAAACACCGTTAAAAAATAAAGGCGTTTAAAAACTTTGACCCTTCGGTCAATAATCTGAGTTTGCTGAAAATCAAATCAAAACCTACACTAAAAATTTCAACCTTCAAAATTAAAGATTTAACCCATTCGTCTTGAACTGCCTGCTAACAACCTGTCACCCGGAACAAGTGTTTTAAAATAATATTTAATATAATTTATCTATGTAAATGACTGGCGTTTTGATGAAATGAAGAATAATTTTATTTTTTTCGCAACTACCTTTAGTGTATTAAAAATATTTATAGCATTGTGAGGAGGCTGTGACCAACAATCAATCAGTGATAAGAGCGAGCTTGCCGCGTCTAGACGGCTGGAGTGCAACGTGGGTTAATTGTTTGAAATTGTCTATAAACATGTTTAGCTTATTTAAATGAGAAATAAATATACAATTAAAAATCTTCAACACCGTCTGAATTCGACTTGCGACTTCTAGAATATTAAGTGCTCACTTACGTAGATACGGGTGATAAAGATTTTCCATTGATCCATGAATTCATAGATTGATTGAATAATGAATTGAGAGTGAAACAGTGAACGTTAATCAAAAAGTGTTGATTTCTAAGGTTGGTATTATCTCAGTAATTAACCAAAATATATATAACAATAATAATTGTCGCAGCAACAGATTATATCATTTTGATATTATTTATGTATTATTCTGTTACTGGCCTTTATAGAATATTTTTTTATATGTAATAAATATAACTCTAATTTTATAAAAATTGTGAAACATGGCATATGTTTTTGACCGTATCTTTGTTGTACAATCCAATTCAGCAATTAAAAAGTCTCCTTAGATTTTGTAGTTCCAATCAATTATATATATGAAACATAGAAATACCACAACTGAGCCGCGCCGCATTGTTGCCAGTCCCACTTGTGGGCACACTGAAAACACGTAACACACTTTATTGAAAGAGATATCTGTCAAAAAAGTGGGTAGCATTTAAAGTTTTGAAGTTAATAGTCTAACTGAGATTGTACTCTTGTATTTTGCTCTTTCGTATTTTTCATACATCCGGTACAGGGTGTAACTTCACAGTTAACAAATATACTAATCTCGTATTATTATTTAAAAAAATGTTAGTAGGGTTTTGTTTTGATTAGTACATTTAAATAAATAAATATAATAAAACTTTCTACATTAAATACTTAGTTTTTTAATAAAATAAATGTTGTATTCGATTAAAAACGTTTTTTAATTTTTGTCTGTTTACCTGTTGGCCGGTTAAATTAATATCGAGTCGTATTATTAATCATTTAAATTTTGGATTTTCTCCTCGTTTTTTATTGAACGATAATTTATAAGAAACTAATATAGGATTGCCTTTGTTTCTTATTAATAGAGTATACCACCTACCTATTTTATCTAATAGGTAGGTGATAAGATTTTAGAAATTTATTGCACATTGCACAAAACAATATTTGGGTAAATTATAGCAACAAAAAAAAACGGAGTCTCAAATATTAAAATTAAATAAATATTAACATTACAAGAAATATTTTTGCAATTACAATAAACTTAATGATATTCGCAGCTACGCTTATATTTTTTTTCTGCAAAGTTCAGTTATAGTCTCGCAAGCAGGTTCAAAAATATTTAAGTTTAGAGAAAATCACTTAATGAATTTCCTAATATAAGATCGTTTAAAAAAAGAGTATTAATATATTCCTTCGCGGCCAATTTAGAATCCACACTTTTCAATATAAAAAAAATCAATAAGATTTTAGTTATACTCAGCATTGGTTTTTAACAGGTTAACGATAATTTTCATATTAAACCGACCTGTTTTGCTAAATATTACGGTACAATACATTTCTGATGTTTAGTAATTCCTTTTATTATATGAAAGGTAGAATTTTTCAATGTGAACTAGGCTTGTGAAGTTCGCGAACGAACTACGTCAAAAGAGCGCTCGAGCTTCAGCTCGTTAGTTCATTTGATAAGACTGAATTGTAGGAATGAAAAGCAGAGAAAGCATGGAGCGAGTTATTAAGTTGTATGTATTATATAAAATATCAGGCATTGAGCATGGTATAAACAAAAATACATGCCGTGGGGCTGGTGGGTAATTAAGTACATGTTATATCAATAACTATTTTATTGTACAATATATGTATGCAAAGTAAAAGATACCTGCAAAACTGTACAACTAACCAATGCGATCACGTTAACAAATATCATCAAATTGTACGACTGAACTTCCACTTATAATCTTTTAGCAAGATATATTGATGGATGTCACATTGAATTATCTGTGCTTACTTCGAAGAATTATACGGTTCATGCTTACCAGTCGAGTGCAACCTTTCATATGGTTGTCTACTGGATAATGCAAATATCCGTCGTCATTGCGAACACATAAAAATATTTATCACGGAGCTAATCTAAGTAAGAACTTGAGTTTCAATTGAGATATATTTTGAACATTTCAATAGTAGGTATTTAGATTTCACATGTTTTTAGAGTCAATAGTTTGTCTACACATTCACTCTAACGATATAATACGTTTAAACAAGATCATTTATTCAACGCTGTGTTTTATAACTAAATGTCAATTGTATTTTATACACAGTGCTATAAGTTTGTTCTCTACCCTCAATAAATTATAAGTAGGCTTCTTTGAAAGCATGATTCTTTCTAAGGTAACAAAGCCAGTCACAGCTTTTACTACAAACAAACTTTTACTACAAAATACTTTTCACACCAATGCTTTTTAATAGGACTTAATAATAGGTAGTACTTAGTTGTAGATATAGAATAGTTTATCCGATTGTGATGAAATGTTGTTGAAACTGAAGCTCTTATAATTTTGTTATCGAAGTTGTTTTTACATTATATAAAATGATAAAAAACTATATTACATAATTAATATATATATATATATATATATATGTCGGAGTAAGCCGATCCGGTGTCTTTTAAAAACTATGACGTCAGGCACAGCTGACGTCATTATCTATTTTTCTTGATATTTTGGTGTTCCATAATAGAAATAAACCAATACAGTAAACTCAAACTTTATTTTAAGTAAAGTAATTTTACACAGTTGTTATCCGTATGAACAGTAACAAACGAATCGACCGTTTCCCTTCCTTGTGCCTCGCTTTTATACACAGTATAGTCGAAGGAGTGGGTCAAATATCACTAATCACTTGTTTACAAAGTTTGAAACACCTGCACGATGACTCGCCGATTTTCATTAGTCGTACAATTCGTTGTTGCGCCGATACGGCCATTCTGACCGGCGGTGCGCGCTCTGCACCAGCCGTGTTCTTGAAAGCCCCTGGGTCATTGGTCGATATGCTGGGGTTCTTCCACCGATACGGCCATCTGAAAGGCGGTGCATACTCTGCACCTACCTGTTTTATAAATTTCGTACTCTGAAAGCAAATGAAACATTTTCTTTTGAGTAGGCATCTGTAAGCAATACAGCCCTTTCAAATAGTGTTAAATCAGTAGACAATGACACCTCTCGTGCACTGTCTTGTAAACATAGGAAGATTTTGTGAGCACTAGTAACTGTAACTCGTAATGACCAGGTTATTAGTTGTTCTTTAAGGTTCTCGTAGATCTGTGGTAAGTACGTGTCTACCACGGCTCCACAAGGCGTCCCAACGGAATCTCAGGGTTCTCTTGTGGATACATCAAGGACCCGTGCTTAGCACTAGGGTAACACGTGGTTAGCTCAGAGGTACTACTCTCCAGATTATGGTGTGTACGTGTCTAGTTAAGGCTCCACAAGGCATCCCAATGGTATCTCAGGGTTCTCTTAAGGATTCATCAAGGACCCATGGTAATAGCACAAGGGTAACACATAATTAGCTCAGAGGTACCACTCTTGTAGATACTAAGAGGTAATGTAATTGAATATTGACTCTCACAAGATCTTTGGCCTATGATTAATAATTAACAAAAGCGCAAGAATATTCCATTAGCAAAGTTAGCAGAATTATAATGTAAATAGTAGATTTTTAGCTAATCAACTTCACAAAGAACAACTCACCAGATAATAGCAATCACCTGCGAATATCCGCGATGTAATAGTTGTCGACATGTACCGGGTATGCCATTGCCTCCGCTGCTATGGACCACATGGCCCGAAGTCGCACCGCCTACGCCTCCGTTAGTACGACGACCACTCCAGGCAACATGCCCGCTTTTGCCGTAACAAACAAATGGAAACAAACCTCTTGTTTGATTGTCTCGCGAACGTCACCGTCAAAGATAGCTTTATCGTTTTCTCAAGATAAAACCAATTTACTCGCCATCACTTGACGCGGCAATTTCTTCTACTTTGTCATCAATGGCCTCATAAAACGAGTAGTTTAAGCTTCCAAATATTCATCATTCTTCGGTTTGCCATTAATTACGCCAATGCACTAAAAAAAGAACAACTCATTAAATTATTTCCGTCATACCCACATGTAAGATTTGTAAAAGTCGTGATGAGTCGCCGCCTTTGAGTGCCTCACTAGGAGCTTATTCAAGCTCAAACAACTTTATATGCTTCAGCTGTATTTCGAACATAGTGAGCCAATGAGCTTCAGATCCCACTTCTGATGTCGGAGTAAGCCGATCCGGTGTCTTTTAAAAACTATGACGTCAGGCACAGCTGACGTCATTATCTATTTTTCTTAATATTTTGGTGTTCCATAATAGAAATAAACCAATACAGTAAACTCAAACTTTATTTTAAGTAAAGTAATTTTACACAGTTGTTATCCGTATGAACAGTAACAAACGAATCGACCGTTTCCCTTCCTTGTGCCTCGCTTTTATACACAGCATAGTCGAAGGAGTGGGTCAAATATCACTAATCACTTGTTTACAAAGTTTGAAACACCTGCACGATGACTCGTCGATTTTCATTAGTCGTACAATTCGTTGTTGCGCCGATATATATATATATATGATAATAGTAATAAAAGTAGGCTTGACCATTTATTATTTCGGTATCAAGTTGGATGGAATTACAATTATGACCAAAATACAAAATAAACAACATTTGCCCGGATTTTTGCAATCAAATCTTTAATAAAAAAAGTTTTAATACTGAGTCAGCCTTTCCTATAAATATGACAACATGGGGCCATGTGATCAGAAATAATGAGAAGAGAAAAGAAGAGAGATATTTGTTCGGGCCTTACGCTAAAACTACTATATTTGAATGAAATTTGGGACGGTTATGTTACTCTTATATTGGGAAAACAACAACTTTTGAGAGGTTTGTAAGATTGTATTTACAAATCAAGAAAACGGCTAAATTTGTTTGCTCATGTCATCTTTCACGCAATCCATCCATCTCTTTATTGGTCTACCTCAACCCACATATCCTTCCACATTCATATCTAGCATCCTTCTTGTTACATGGCATTCATTCCTTTTTATAACATGTCCATACCACGCTAAGCTTTTACTCTTCAATTTGTTCGTCACCGGACTTTCAAACTTTCCTCTGATATAATTATTCTGTATCTTATCCATTAGACTCATTCCACACATCAATCTCAATATTCGCATCTCCCTCGCATGCAATTTCTCCTCATCCACCTCTTTGCCCAACACTAAGAAAAATATATCGCGACAGGTTTTATGACGGTTTGTATATTTGCCCCTTAATTTTAAGGGGCATGTGTGGGTCGCAAGTTGTTCCGGTGACCTGTCGCCATTTCATCCATCCCGAATGTATTATATTTTGCATTTCTCATTTCAGAAGTCAGAGTAAACTGGAAGGGATACACCATCCAAAGCGGAAGAGGGGAAAAACCGTATATGCCACCTAAGTCACAAAATAGTTGCTCCAATTTAGTTCTTTTGTCCGACACTCACATGCCTATCCTGCCATTTTCCCAACCTTCTCTGGACCTCAGATACATCTTCTCTAACAAAAACAATGTCGTCGGCGAACAGCATACACCAGGGTTACTTCCTGTATGTCCGGTGTCAATGCTTCTATTACCAGGAGGAACAAATAAGGGCTTAAAGCCGATTCCTGTTGCAAACCTGTATACATTGAACATTGAACTTTTCGTTACTTCGGTTCTTTCATACATAGCACATACTTCCCCGGAAGTTTCTTCCCTGTTATAGCCTACCACTTGACCTCAAGGGGCATCTTATCGTATGGCTTTTCCAGGTCAACAAACACCATATGCAGGCGCACAAAACACTTGTGCCCTTGCCTATACTTTTCACATAGTTGATATACAACAAGAGGAATAATTGAAGAATATAAAAGGACTCCTTGAGTATAATATTATATATTTTTACTTAAATAATCCTCCGTGGGTAATCAATACATTGGATAGTTGAGTAAAATAAACAGTCTAATAATCATTGTAATTCAAAACTTTTATTTATTCTAACATTTTATTAGACAAATATATAATTTACATGTACATAGTAGTAAAATAACTTAACTATTGCAGCTAACGGGTACAGGTTAGAAGTATGACGCGTTACGTCACAAACTTGTATATGGATTAATAAGAAACAGTCATAAACCGCTACAAATTCACTTATACCAATCTAATTGCGAATATTGGGACCCTTAACATCTAAGTTACCGCCCGTTACGCGATGTCAGGACAATGTAACTTATATTTACACACAGTCCGGTAATAAAGTGGACAAGCATATAAACACAACTTATATATAATTTAAAAAAATAATTATAATCGAAAGGAACGGCAACACAACTATAACAAAAATTCGCATCTGGAATACATCACTTTCATGATCTGTGAAAAACAAACTAACGTGTCGGCCGTCACTTTATTAACATACATTAGCTTTGTACAGAACCCTCGGTCTCATTGCTTACTTGAGTCGATTAAATAGCATTCAGGCAAGTTTATAAATTGATCTTTAATTTGAATGTGATTCTGTATTTTTTTATTCAAACTACAATGTTATTATTATTAATTTAGTTCAACGGTAATTACTAACTTATTAAATGGCATACGATAATATTTCTAACACATTATTTGTAACATCACCTGACCTTTTCCAATTATTATTGATCAGCGCAATATATCATTTCCCTCCTCACTCCTCTATCATAAGTCATATCGGTATCATTATCATTGTCATATCATTTTTCACGCACTCCATCCATTCCTTCTTCAGCTGTTCTCTTCTCTTCTAACCATCCACATTCATACTTAAAGACTCTCCTCGTACCATCCCTTTCTCTTCTTGGTATTCTAGATATAATAAGGCAGAGTGGTTCGATTACATGCAAATTACTTTTAAGATGTATCACTACCACGTTTTCTATGGAAAATCGTAAATCTATGGAATTACACAATATTCGATTTATTATGGAAGTTTAAATATTTATATAATTTATTTTAATAATACATCTGTGGTCAGAATTTTCCAGCGACCGTTGTGCGATTATCGAATTACATTCACACATACATACCGTCAGACTTTCTCCCAGTGCGGTAGGCAGAGACATTGGAATGCCAGAGACGACGGTCAAAACACACCTCTTTCGCTTCTTCCACATTATTTTATTTAATCTTTTCATACACGCGAGTCGTTTATGGCACTCTTTAATTGCCTCTTCTTCAGCAGAACTCTAATTTGGTCCATGTAATAAGGAAGTAGGTACCAATCATTTTCAATCTTCTATAAATATCTTCCTCACATTTTCCAGACTTAGTAAACATTTTTAGAAATACAAAAATTCAGTCACACATTTGACTCTTCTATCATACCGCATCATCTCACCTCACACTGTCTCCATTTGTTAAGTGTAGTCAGTTATCAGGCTGTCCTCTTCGTTTAACTCATTTAGGAATAAAGAATAACGTGCTAGCATATACATTTTTCTCGTTTCATCATCTTTTCTATTTCAAACATCTTACTATCTAAGCTTCCGCAAAAAAGTATTGTTTCACACCTCCTGGAATTATTCTTCTTTATATTATACCTGGAATTATTATTCATATTGTCTCCTGTGATTGTCCTGTGATTGTGTAAGGAGATAATATGTGACATATGGCAAAAGAACATCGCCGTCGGGAATTTCACCCTCTCCAAGAGGCGATAAGACTGACTGAGGTGTGATGTTCAGGAAGGGATATTTCGATATTTCCGGTAAATAATTTCTTACTATTATCATTTATTAAAAGTATTACTTATAAATATACAATTATACACGTATAACAGCTTTATATATGAGTTATGTGTATGTGTGTGTTGTACGCTGCTTGAACAATTGACAATTAGACCGAGGTGCCACTGTAAAATAATAAACGATACAAAAATGTGTTGAATACTATAATATTCTTAAATATATTAGCACATTAGTAAATACATTTTTATGATCGTAATGTAAAAATTCTAAATATACTTAGTAGAGGTTATTCAATTAAGACTCTCGTCCGACGAATCCTGGAAAGAAAGATATAAATATTAATTAAATGTAATACATGAAGGTAAAAGAACAGTAGATTTTTATTTTTTTAAACTATTCATTGGCAGCGACTTCATTATATTATTAGTTTAATTGTAACCGTAGCTCACAGCAACTTTGGGATTTTTTTCGAAAATGACATATTTCTTTAAGGGTAAAAAAGTATCCTACGTGTTTATTTAAATAACAAACCAATATTACAGAAAAATATTAAAAATCCGTCCAACAAATCTGTTATCACCTAATTATAGCTTATATCTGTTCATTCTCTCCTATGAAAATAATATTTAAAAATAACCTAAAGTTGGTCAATTTTTTATAAAAAAGTTGTAAGTTCTGTCACGTAACAATTTTTTCAAAAAAATATTTTTATAGTCGTCCTTAATGATTTTAAATTTTCGTATTTTAAAACTAATCTTGGGTTAAAGAAATGTATATCTATATTTCTTTTTATACTCTGTGTATAACAAAATAAACCGCTGTTTTTTTTTATAGTATAAGAGGTCAAAGGAGACACGAACTCTTGCAACGTCCGAGGACTTACAAGAGCGTTGCCGGCCTTGGTGGGGGTGTATAATATAACACGTGTAGATTTTATTGTTTTATGAAGACATTTTAATACCTACAAGTTAACATAATTGCCTAAAATTCTATACTAATTTTAAATCACAATAACCATTTTATTTTGATGTATAGTAACTTATTTACTTTTTTGGGATGTGTTTGGTGTGAGCAGCACGTTATATACATGTGTCTTTTGGGGTTAGATGGTAAGATTTATTTTAATATATAAATAAATATATCACTTAGACCCAAAGCTACTATTTGCTGAGTAGTCTAAGGTGTTTCATACCAAGTATTCAGAAGTAGCACCAGGCTTCAGTAACAATATTTAAATGATGACTCTTATACTGACCAGGTCATCGTCGTCCAGCACGATGTTGTCGATCTCGCGCTCAATCTCCTCGAGGATATCCAGTGAGTTCTTACGTTTTATCTTATCTGGAATTTGTATATCTTCTTCCGGACTATCTGTTATTCTATTTGATGCGCTGTGTATAAATGTTGCAAGAAAATAATAAAATTATATTACATATATGTTAAAAAAATCTTACCAGTTGAATTAAGTTAATAACTTAATAATATATCACACTCATGTAAATTATCATTTATTTTTATTATAAATTAGGGTGTTGTTACCTATTTGCTGATTCTAGAGCGTCAGGTGGGCTGGAGGCAGGTCCCGAAGGCTGAGCGCCCCAGAGGCCGCGTCGGACGCACTCCGCGCGTTCCTGGGCGAGGTCACGCTCGATGTTGGTGGCCTCGTCGTCGGCCTGTACGTTAGACAGCTGACACGAGTACGCGTAGCCGAACTGTTGCTGGAATTGTTCTAGTTCAAGCGATTCCTGGTGAGATATTAACAACTCTTATTTAATGAACGGTATTGTTTTTTTTTTATCCACATATAAAGATATCGATCTTTTTAGGAACTTATAAAATATATTTACGTTAAACTTATAAACTATTTATCAAATATGTATTTACTTCTTATATACCCTAACTATGTACTTAGGTCTAACTTAAATTAATAACAATGTACTTTTTTATTTTTATAAACAATATATCAGAGTGTCATATTGTTGTTTTATTTTTGCTTTAACAAGGTAAGCTTAGTATTTTATTTGCTTTTGCTATTTTTATTCTTATTTTGTAAGAAGTTACTGTTGAAGTAGCTAAACAAATATAGTACTTTTTTGTATATTTTATTAATTTTAGAAAGTATCATAGTAACATATTTTGCACTATCTGTTACGACATTTATATTAATTTCAAGGGTGCATTCAAATATACTGAGATCATAACTGAGAAATGACTTAGCTAGGTCATAGTATACTGTACATGTGTCTATTAAATCTATAATGACATTATAAAGAGTTAACATTTAATTTGTGTTTTTGTATTGTTTTCACACAAAAACTACTGGACTTATTTCATAAATTCTGACACCAAGAGAGAGTCACTAACTTTTTTTACATTTTAAAAGTTGATAATAGTGCCGACAATAATCAAAACATATAAATCCTTATCCCATTAAAATATATTTTATTAATACCTGTAAAATACTTTTTAAATTATTAAAATCAGACCTTCCATTCATGAGATATAAAGAATTTAAAAATAGCAACGCAAAGAAAACAATGCGGTGTTAACGGTGAGTCGTTCCGACATCGATATCTGTTCTTTATAAGTTTGTGGAAGGAAATCTTTCAAAGACGTAATCTAGAAATAACTTTCATGTTGGATCTAAGCTATATTCTAATATACCTATAAATAACAATAGGGCTTTTTATGAAAAGCGTCTTTAAATATAAAGATGAAAATAAGTTCGAGCGGAGGAGTTTCTTATGATCTCTGTGTTCTAAAGTCTTCACGGACGAAGTCGCGGGCAACAGCTATTTTAATCATATGCACAGTTTGCGATATTTTCAAAGTGTTCTTGTATATTTTGTTGTATATTTATTGATGAATACATAAAACACACGTCATCAGCATTCATATTATTATGTGACCAAATTTTCCTAAAATCATCATTTTTACTATTTCAATTCATTTTTTTTTCAGGACTTACGATTTAACTTTAACTTTCTTTCAAAATGTTTTATATTTCTGTATTTTATTTATATTACCTATCCCTTTTGAAAAGCTTTATTATTCTTTTGAAACCCATTTCACTTATTCTTTTATTTTTAATTAGAGAGTTAGAACTGACTTTGATATATTTGACACGCCATCTGTGATCCCTATCACAGATGTATATATTTCTTTAAGTTTCATATACATACATAGCAACCCCTTTCTCTTGTTTACACTACTCCGTTATTGTATTTATTAAAAAAGCAAACCCTATTAGATGATTACCCAACATGTAACAATCGGTAACGAAGCGACTGTGTTTTTCGGTATGTGTCGTTGTGAGTCACTCACAGGTGACGTTCTTGTGTAATCACCTAACGTGTGATGTTCGTGAGACCGAGAAGTATAATCTATTCAATAGGTATAATATTTTACTATCAAATATGATGTTTTGTATTCGATTGTTTATAAACTATAATATGTTTATTACGATACCCTCATTTTAATTATTTTATTTTTGGCGTATACGAGAACTCCTCCGTCTATTCTGGTTAATTTTGTTGAACTATGTACAGAGTACTCCGCGAGGTTATATAACAATAGATAGATTCTTCTTTTTTATAATTATTTCAGATGATGTGATGTCACTATTATAATGAAAATATTTCTTAGTGATCTTGTGTGTAAATAAATAAAAAACGTATTTTTTTATTAATTTACTACAAATATAATTTAAAGCATTATTAAATGTTGTAAAGTTAATATCAACGGCCATATGATATATTATTGAATTATATTGATGGAGTAACCTTGTTTTATTGAGGCACGCCTTACACACGCTGTATCAATTATCTGATATACGACGGTCTATATCTATCGTTGTAATATTATAAATGTGATTGTCGTGTACATTTTTATCACAAGTTTTATATTCGTGTAATTAAATTGTAATTTTAATTTCATGTTAGCAGTGGTTCTATGTATTGATTTATCATTTTATGATTATAAATTATATAATTCGACAATATATTCTTGATCTTTCTTTGCCGTCTTTACCGTCAACGTAATCACGACATCTTGACGAAATTTATCTCCGGGTATTAAAAAATAAGGAAAATACCCGGAGGGAGTTCCTCCGGGTTCCTCAGGAACGTTTGCAGTTAAAAAGTGTTCTCCTTAACAGATATGAAATCTTTTTGCTCTTTCCACATCGCACCATTTTTACTTTTTACTTTTACAATATCAAATATTTAGATATGTGGGTAGATACAGTCCGCGGTTCAACATAATACGTTCGAACGCGCATCATGCGGTTATTGAACATGTAAATCTATGAAGTATTAAAAAATATTGTTACATTGAAGGACACTCAGAATAATAATAATTTTCTAATGTCATAAGAAACAACGAACAAGATCGTTTGAAACAAAGAACAAGATCGTTTTATCAAAAAGTGTTATAATATATCCACACTTGATTGATTGATTGATTGATTACCATGTCAATTTTTTGCTATTGATAAATAGTTTTCTTTGTAATTTTTTTTATAAATATGGAATTTTATCATATGCCGATTTTACCACGTCGTCAAAAGTTCAATACGAAGCTTACAATTATCAATTGAATGTTTTGATTATATACTTTTATCTATTGCCTCGCAAATATGGATTCTTTTAAAGTTACTTTACTCAGATACTCAACTCTAAAACACCTTACTGATTTTTATACGGTATTGTACTAAAATAAAAATCTCACCGCATATTCTGGGAACAGGTTGTCATACTGATTAGGGTCCGCCAGCGACTGACCGGACTTTTTGTTGACAGCACTTACAGCCTCGCGCCATCTCTTCACAACATCACCCATCTTAGACGGCATATAGGATCTAGATTTATAAAACAAGTTAATTGATGATATCTAATTTAATTATTAATTAATTAATTAATTTCTATATTCACCTGGCAAAGAAGGCGGCTTCGGGCAGTTTGTTACGCTTGATGAGCAACGCCAAACACGATTCCAGGTCGTTGAGAGTGAAGTAAGAGGCGAAAGCAATATTATCGTCTCCGTCGTCAGCAGACATACGCGCTACGTCTTCTAGAAGCTGCTTGTCACCTTACAGAAACAATTACAAGTTAGATATTAATTAGATAAATAATTAACAATGGTCCAATTTAGCCAAACTACACGAACATACCTGTGCTAACAGCGAACAGCAACAAGGCGCTATAGTCATGAGCTTTTTGGTAACAGATCTTAGTGAGTTCGGTATCAGCCGCTGCAGCAGCTGCAGCTCCAAGTCTGGACCATCTAGCTGCCGAAGATCTCGATGGTTGCTCCCCTTCAGTACCTTCAGCTTTCTCCGCTTCTTCAGCCAACTGCTTAGCTCTCTTCAGCTCACCCAGCGACAACGCTAACTCAAATTGGTGATCTGGTTCCGTAGAAACTGCCAAAGCTTGCTGTTTGAAGCCCTATTTTAGAAATTAATTTTAAGTATAGTCTTGACACTTGTTATTATATCAATATTTGAAATACTAAAATGAAGGGCATTGTTTGTGATACAAAATATAACGGTTTATAAATTTAACTCCACCTTTCATTTTGATTTATTTGTAGGAAGTTAACCTTCATGCTGGATTAAGTCAAGAAAATAACAAATAAATATTTCGCATAACACTATGTAGAGTAGAGAATACAAAATCAGTTATAAGTTCCATTACATTTTAATTAAAGCTACAAGGCTGGGTTTCTCTAGGATAAAAATGACTTTTATCAAAGAAAAATATAGTATTTACTACATTACAGCTAAGGCAGGGTTACACATTGGCCACCGCTACCAACCTGTTTCTCCAGGAAGTGCGCGACCCTGGTGCGGTGGTCGTGCGGGATGGTGGGCAGCACGCGGTCGGCCATCTGGAAGTCACCACGCATAACCGCCGTCTGGTACTCCAGCACCGGCAACAGCAGCGAGTATGACACTATGTTCAGCTCCTTGTCATTCAGGTACAACCTGTATAGCATGGATTGTACTATTAATATAAATATCTTTTAAATATTATTAAGTTCATGACAGTTGAATCAAGATGTTTAATGATGATAAAAAATCATCTAACCAAGTTATCAGTTTAGGTGTTGAGCTGGATTATCGTTGCTTAAAAATTTTTAACCAAATACTAGATAATCAGATTCTTATCTTTTAACTACAGTTTCTAAATAAACACGTTCCAACTAATATTTTGCGCGCTTGGTGTGATTTTGATAGAAGAAAACTACAATCACGTATCCCTAATATCTAAAGTTATGTGTGAGTTAAGTTTGGAACCCTCGTAATTTTAACTTTAAGTTCAGAGGTGTTCTTGCAGAAGGGCTTATTTCGATAAGTATGGTATCAAAATAGGCCCTCCTGACACCTCTATTTGACGTACACAAGTGATCACTGAGAATGATTCAAAGTGGAAAAGATTTAAATAAATAAATAAACGGATGAGTAGCAGTAACGGTACAAAAATAATACATAATTTCATTAATGATGAGAGGAAAAGATTCGTCTTTTTTTGCGTTAACTAAGCAAAATAATTATATCTAATTTTATTTAACATATAATTTCATGAAAAACAATGTTTTATAATTGTAAATACAGAAACGAAGACGAGTGTGTGTGGCAAAATCATAGTATATTTACATTCGAATAATTGAGACATAAAGGAGAAAAAAAAATATAAGTCTGCCCCGAGCCAGCGCACCCGTCACCAATCCCAATAGTATGATAAACGAACGTAAACTTTCGCGTACCTGTTCTCTTTAGCTACGTATCCCAGGATGTACATGGTGCGGTCGAGGTGGGCTATGGTAACGATCTCACCGCCCACGTAATAGTTTATCCTATTAAGTGTGTTGGTGTAGATGAAGCAGTCTCCGACCCACAGACCAGTCTTTACCGATTCGTTGACTTCGCCTACAACCTGGAATATAATATATCAATTAGATTTGTTTTCGTAATTATAGGTCTTTAGATTAGATACGGATCATTTCTATCCAGGCTCGCGAATACAGTATATGTACTAATCTCAACTTTCTTGCTGTGTTGAAATTACAGTTCACTCTTTGCTTTACTGATATATTACAGAGCTAGACTGCCTATTTACACTAGGCAGTTTTGGTTTTATTTATAGCCTAGATTTAGTTTAGTGTAACACGGAGCAGCAAAGTTTACGTTAAAGCGTTTAGTGAAAAGATGTCATCTATGTAAAAGAATGTCAACACAAAATTTTAGTATCTTTACAAGGCAGTATTTTACAAGAACAAATGATGAAGCGCTAAGTGTAAAATTTGTGACGGAAAGTATTCCCGTAAAGGCACTTCTTTGAGAAATTGTCTACAGAGAAATTAACCACTCATCACTTAACTTAGCACATCCCTAAAGTGAGATTTGTTTCCATCGGAATTACTGAACTTGCTTATTGAAAACATAACTTGTCTATCTTTATTACACGCAGCCTTAAGAAGTAGAATAATTATTATTTTTAAACAGTAGGTTTCTTTTATAATATTACTATCAAAGTCACTAAGCCAAGACCATTTTGTAATAGAACAATGAAGTTTCTAGTTGGACATTTTAAAATTAAGACTCAACTTATGATAAAAAAAAGTTGTACATACTTTCAGCAAAAACTTTTAGGTCAGTTTTTGGGTTCAGTAAACAAATTCTCTAATCAGTAAGATACACACACACACATACACATATTTTATACATACACATACACATATTTTATAAAATGACATAGTAGGTACTAGCATGTTACCGATAAATAACTTTTATCTTTGCTTGTAACCATTAATTCCCTATTGTATTTAGGTCATTTTAATAGCTCCGTTTTTATTCTTCATTGCGAACTTAAAACGAACAAATTAATGTTTAAAACATTTCTATGAAATTAATTACAACGAATTGAATTGTAATTATTAATATTACATTTTTTTTCCTCCTAGCTTTAAAGTGGATGTTATCTATATTATCAATATAAATTAAGTGTTAATGAGATAATATTATATGCTGCTGATACTTCTTGGAAATGAAAAATAAAACGATTTCTGGTAACTGTCGACCATGTAAGTACGTCTCTCTCTCTAAAATAGTCTCAAACATTGGTTATTACAATGGGGCGCTCATATAGCTGGATTGGCTTGTCAATTATGCTGCATATGCTGTAAAATAATAAATTAAGACCGAGACGACTGCGTACTGCAAAAATTTTAGTAAAACAATTTTTAATATTTCCTAACATTAATATTTCTCCCTGCGAGTGAGTCCCTTTGCAGGACACCTTTCTTAATTATAACTGCACCTTACCTCAAAGTATACTCAATACCATCTGACTTCAGCTGTTGGTCTTAACCAAACCATACATCATATTCCTACCACCGGAACTCACCTCAAACGCATCTTCGATACCGTCCTCCGTGATGTTAGTATTGGATTCTCTCGCGCGAGTGACCACCGCCGCATTGTACTTGAGCACATAGTAGGCCTCCTCCCTCGCAAGACACACGAGACTGCCACTTTCAGACCAGAACACATGGCGAGGCTGGATCTCGATCCTGAAATTATTGTCATTTATCAGGATATAGAAATAATACTTTTTCAAAAACAAGCTAAATGTATAATAAATAAAAAGTGTATATTGAATAGTCTTAATATCATTGGAATGAAGATTTTCATTTAATCTACTTATAATATGTAACAAAACGTATGAAATAATTCGCAATTATAAAATGGTTATAACTTAACAGTTTCTATACGCATATTTATGATATGCAAGTTCAAATAAAATATATCTTTATTCAAGTCGGCATTTCCATGCAAGTTTGAATCGTCAATTATTACGATATAAAAATGTCAGTGTAGTCCGTGAGTAAGCTAACACCACTTCGAAATACTGCTCTGGTGAGAGTTTTTGAATATATTCTATATTCTCTGAGGACTACGGGAGGAAATTACACCTTCGAACATTCGGTCTGATTAGTGTGTTGATTTATATACAATTCGCAGTATCTGTCGCACTGTTCGCACTTTCAATAATGTCTCTGTCACCGGTTGATGAACCTTTCTTGATATAATTTAGATATAGAATACACAAAAACCCGATTTCAATCTTTTTTAATTGATTCGAGGTTGTAAATACCAAGCTAATTGTAACTTTTTGTAAAGGTCATTCGAATTTTTTATTATTTATAATAAATGTACTAGTTTTTTTTTTCTAGTTATAGTTTTATTTTCAGTATAGATTAAGTTTATGATTTATTAAAAATAAATGTATTATAAAAACTTCTACCAGTTTTAATATATTTTATTTTAGCTATACCTCATAACTTAGACCTTAATTCTCGTCTTTTAATAAATATATAAACTTGTCAATGCGTCTCAGGATTTCATAGGTAGATCAGTTGCAGTAATATGTACTATGATTTAAATTAAAAAAACACAAAGAGTTAAAATTTCAATTGCTGCTGACATTACACAATAAATATATCTTTCTGGCTTGTTCATAGCAGCGCAACGCATGACAACAACTCGCATTAAATACAACGATATAAAATGAGTTTCTAATAACAGGACTTCGCTTGCAAAGAAAAAGATAATATCAATATAACCAGCTCAGTAGTTTATGTAAAAACGACAAACTAATACAAATCAGTATCGTGTCGTTGTATACCATGTAGTGATAGTACAGACAGATTACTCTAAAGATAACTTATTATATAAACAGCTATATCATTTATGGCAACCATTTACTTGAAGCTTTCTACTCAGAGACAATGTTTTTATTACACACAAGAACCCTTAATTTATCATAAGAGGGAAAATACATAGAAAAGAAATGGAAAGATATTTCATAGATATAATAAAAAAAATGAATGGGGATATCAAATGATCGTTGGCTTGTTCACACTGTCGATGGATGAACATTAAATAGACGGCAAGTCAGAAACCATAAAAATTCAATAGTTATTTTATTTGTCTAGCGCATCTAAAATTACCATTCTTTATCATTCATCTATTATGATTATATTTTAACAGAAACAAGACTGTCTTAAATACATCATTATTTTATAATAATACAATATTGCAGTTGATCTGGTTAAGTAACATCGCACAACTATTTAAAGTAGCTAAGAAAAATAATACACCGAGAATTATTAACATTCGCCTTACGATGAATACCAAACATATATATGACACAACATTACAACGTATAAGTAATTCTTTCAGCAGAATTTATTTAAAAACATATCTTATTACAATTTTTATTTTAGTAAATCGCAGATATCGCACAGCATATACTCTGAAATTGCTTAGCTGCTTATGATACAACACAAATAACATAAATTAATGTACAAGAAAATAAACAACACAACAAATTTAATTACATAAACATACCGTCTAATGAGCTCCAGTTGTTCCCAGTCATAGAAAGAGAATGCCATTCCACTGATAGACTTCACGCCCAGCATGAATCCACCGAAGATACCTGAATGATCATGTTAGTATTTAATCCAAATAACAACTTATAATCAAGCACTTGTAAAATATAATCTACCTTCAGCCCCATACTCTGGCTTGAAACTTTTCCGTTCCTTGAAATTCTTGAAAACTTTCACATTGCTGGAGTTCTCCAGGGTTGCATATTCCGAGCTATCCAACGCCCAAACGAACTCCTGTGCTGTTCCAAAGGCCTTATTACGTAACGCCATAGCGGTGTATATAATGTACTCTCCGTCTCCACAAACCACCACAAAGCGACCATTCGGATTGTGGGCAATAGTCTGAGGATATATCTCACAGGAACCCATATCTTTAGCCACTACAGGAACACGCTCGCCGTCTTTTATTTCTGTACCTGGAGGTAATATAAAGTCGACTGTTAATTTAAGGTCAATTGCAAAATAGAATATAAATATATATAAATTCATTTCTATACCTTCTGGTATAGCTTTCAAGTTAACTTGCTGCATCTCAGAATGTTTGGCCCATATTATTTTACTACCATTGACGTCCATTGATATCGCCGGCTCTTCTCTGCCTACCTTTATCATGATTGTTCCTTCATCATACCTATATATAAAAATATATATATATGTATAAACAACATGTAATTTAATATAAATTAAGTTATTTGTTGAGTTACTTACCCAATAGCCACATTATTCGAGCCGTGCATAGATGATATAGTCCAGACGCGTTCAAATCCATAATTCAAAGCCGCTTCCAGTCTGTAGGTGCCAGCATGCCATATCCTCACAGTACCGTCCTCCGAGCCCGTTAGCACGATAGGCAGCTCCGGATGGAAGGAAACCGCCGTCACATTCTGAGCATGACCTGAAGATAAATAATAATATAAAAAATGGTCTTATAAAATAAACTACCTATAAAAATAATGAAAATAGAATATTTTTACATCAATGTTTTAACTAAAAATAAACTACTATTATTACAAAATTATCTATGTATAACTAAAATACTTACTTTCTAAGGTTTGAACACATGTCTTGTTCTGATAGTCCCATATCTTGACAAGGCGGTCATCTGCGCCACTGATGAGGTAGGGTTTGTCTCCACCGTGATAGTAGTCAACGCAGTTTACGCCCTTTTCGTGACCTTCTAGTGTAAAGTTAGAGATTGAAGAACCCAGCTGCCAGACCTAAAATTACAAAGTTAAAATATATTTAATGTAAAATAAAACAAAGAAGGTAATAATAACCATATTTACCAAAAATGTTATTAAGAAGACTAGCAAAATTATTTGGATTCTTTTATTCCAATGAAATATAGTATACATTAAGATTTTGAACAGTGAAATGTATTAAAAAACACCATAGTTTTTACTTAATTTATTATTTTTAGTTTAACTTTCAGGACAGGTAATTAACAAAATATTATTAAATTCTGGTGACTGATATTCTATGGAAACATTTGCAGTGTGTCTCTTAAACTGGTTGTATATAATGCTAAATATTTATTTGTTTAATAGACTGGAACTTTTATTATTTACAATACACTTCATTATAAGACACACACATAAATATTTTTCCTTTTATCTACTTTAATATCCCTGCAATTGCTTAAACTCATAAACATAAAAAAAATTGTGATTGTTTTCTTTTGATTATTTAAAAATAATATTTACCTTAACAGTAGTATCAAGACTGGCACTGGCAAATGTATTATTGTCTTTAGGATTGACGGCTATCTGCATTACATAGTGAGTGTGGCCCTCAAACACCTGCTGGCACGCCCAGTTACGGTCCCAGTTCCACAGTTTAATGAGGAGATCATCTGTTGTAAGAATGTATCATAAATAAGTTATTACTAGTTTATTACTTGAAGTAAAGGAATACTAGATGATACAATGTTTTACAAGCAATGCAACAATACATGAAACCCCCAGGTTTCTTATTATGTTCCAAGTACATGAACAAAACAAAACAAATTACTCAAGTAGTTTAGTCACAATGTAGTATTTATATGAGCCTATGAACTAAGAGGTGTCCTTGGTAAAGGGTTTATTTCGATAAGTATGGTATCAAAAAAGGCGCTTCTGACATCTCCATTTGACATACACAAGTTGTCACTGGTAATGATTCAAAATGGAAAAGATTTAAATAAATAAATAAATATGTTAGAAGGCGCACTATTACCCTACTATTATCGACAGGTGAAAGATCTTCAATAAACTAAGCACATTTTTTTTTATGAGATAACAAAAAGAAAATATTGCTTTTGATATTTGGATTAGAGCTTTGGATGTGTTTTGTGTAACAAATGTAACATGATTTTAATTTAATATTTTAAATAAGACGTGTATCTTCTATAAAAAAAATCTGAACTTGGAGATGTATTTGGAAATAGTGATTGGTTTGTAGAATACGTAATAAATAACAAAGAAAATTTGTCTAATTTCTTACTTTTACGTTACCGTTAACGTTAGCCTTACGAAAAAACTGTCAGAATTGCGAAATTAACTAGTGACTACTAATATTGTATTTGCGTGTTTGATATTGTAGATATTAAAAAAAAACAAAACTACTGGAATAAATAAAATAAAGAATATAACGTGATACTTTTTTAATCAATTAAATAATTAAGCAACATTTATAAGTTTCGTTTACTTTTTTCTACAATAATACTTTTTTATAATAGTTTTCTATTGCCATTATTATGCAAATTCAAGTTATAAGAATAATTTATCGAAATACACAGATATGATTCTGATGTACGAAGAATGATGTCCCGACAAAGATTTGAGTATACCCGCGTTTTACGCCACCGCAGGATACGTCGGTACATATATATTGTCGATACGTAGATACAATATCACCCGAACTGACGAAAGGTTACGAAATAACATTAAAGGATGATATAACTCAAATTAAATATTGGCGGCAATATAAAATACTTGATAATATAATATGAGCACGTGTTTCTGTGATTGATGAAATGTACAATTATAATATTAGCAGTAAGTATTCTTTAGACCCTGAAATGAAATCCAGTATTGTTATTTTAATTAGTGTTAGTTCCGTAATACGACATGTTGCAACTTGAAGATCTTGTCGGGTTAGTGATCTCTCTTTGTAGCAAAGTGTTCGACAACATACGACATCGTAGGATTAATATTTCAAAAAGCGCGTTTTCTCATTTCCGTGTTGCTTTGCAATGTATTTTCTAAGCAATGAATAGTCAGTAAGCAATGAATATTCAGAAAACACTTAAATTAATAAATTGTTTCACAATAGCCTAGACTTCAAGTTTTTTTACTGGTTATGAAACAATATATTTTGAACTCAGCACACTTAATATACCACAGTTAACATCATATTGTACTGTTTTGTATGCCGAGGGATATTGTGTATATCTATCCTCCATAGCATATGTTGTCTATTTTTAATTAAATTATTGAATTATTTTATCTGTAGGACAATTTTTTATTCTTCATTTAAGAGTTGGAAATTATTTCATAAGTTAAAATTTAGATCATAAATAAATCTCATTCACCCTTTAAATTATTTAAACAATATTTATTTTATTTTTGATACCAAGGAATTAAGTATGGAACATAATTTGCTAAATTTAGTATATGATGAAGTAAGTTGTTTTTTATCATAGGATCATTTTATTGCTTAATCCTAATTTTTGCAAGTTTTGACAAATAATAATGATGACTCCCAATTAACATAAACAAATTAAATTGATTAAAGATCATTAATCATTTTTCGTCTAACAAGTAAATAAGAAACCATAATTTGGTGGAAGTAAAATCTAATAGAAAAAAATAATACATTTTTTTAACTTACTTTCTTGGCACATGTGTTTTCAGATTAGATGTACACAGCATTTAGTCTAAAAACATTGTATATTAATTTGTTTTAAAGTTTTCATTGACTCACCACTGCTAGTAAGTATGTAAGGTTGTGAGGGGTGAATAATTATACATCTAATGTAGTCCGAGTGGGCCTCAAAGTTGTGCACCCTTTCCAGTGTGTTGTAGTTGAACACCCTGATCTGCATATCGTCAGATCCTGTCACTACCCAGTTCTTCCGAGTCACAAATTTTGCTGCCCTGACTGGTAAGTCACATACCTACAATAAGTTTCTTTATAAGAATGCAATTTAAATGGTTACAGTTTAAAAATAAAGATTAGAGATAAATCTTCATTTAAAAAAAATGGGTAAGCTAATCACTTTAGAATAATATTTCTTACCTCAAATCTTTTAATTTGTGTCTGTGTTTCATAATTCCATATATTGACGTCACCGCTGTACAGTGAGCATAGAAGCCATGGTTCTGTAGGATGTTGGTCGACACACTTGACGCGGTCCGACCGGGCCGTCAGCTTTCTCTTGATATCCAATCTCAACGGCTTTGGAAACATCGTAATAAACTTAGTTAATATCCCCGTTAATATTAAAATCTAATCGCATATTACATTACAATCACGGGAAGCCGACATACGAATGATGACATACTCCCAACACATCAACATCTACGTGGACAAAACTTGTGTAATAGAAAAAAACTAGTTTACACTTTTAAAACATTTCTTTATAAGAATAAAAATTCATTTCTTACCATTTTTAATTGTTAAAACATGAAAAATGTTCATGCAGAATACGCTAAACCGTGGAGGTTTGACGTGTCACTTTTTTTTTTTTTCAGATGCCAAACAACTCCAAGTTACGTACGAAATTATTTTCACCAGGATCGGAATCCAATGCAGTATTTCGTAAAGTGAAACGTCTCTTTATTTATAAATATTTTCTATTATAATAAATGACGAGGCCAGATACTAACCTTTTGGCCAATTTATAGACTTTATTGGATTTAGATGACTTTATTGAAACAAAATGCCTAGCATCACAAGCATCAACATATAAAAAAAATAAACATACCTATGCCAGGCTATCACCGATTTGTATTTGATATAATAACAGCATGGTCACGTGTGAGCAAGAATGATTAAGGATGGATTTATCTTTTAAAATTAGAAATACCCACCAATGTTTAATACAAAAATTAATCTTAAAAGGGAATGAATGAGAAAATGTGTTTTTATATATTGCGATGGGATTTTATTTGTGTAATATAACTAAATATCGCAAGGTGAATGAAGGTGTGGGGTCAACAATCACCACTCCTTCTCTTTTTTTTGTACCCATTTCTTAAGATAATGCCTAAACTTGTAGATATCATAAGGCAAGGTCATCACGATAGTGGTACCACTAGTCGTGCTGTGCACCGCAGACAGCGAGCAAACCTCAAAGTCCTTTGAATCAAGAAACTTTTTAGACATAAAGAACCATAAGAAAGGTCCGTAACGATAAAAAAAATCAAGAAAATTATATTTCAATTCCTAAGGTTACTATAGGAAATAATAATTATAAAGAGATTTTATTATATTTTTCAATAGAACTGAATTAAAATTGTAGCAGTACTTAAACATTATTTCACAAAAGAAGCTTCAATCCTCAATTATTAGAATTTAATCAATATGTATAATACCAAGTATAACCAGGCTACTTCACTATGAAGCAAAAACTGACAGATGTCAAATGTGAACTTGTCACTATTTTTTGACTTCAGATTATATATTGTTATACAAGGACATAAGAAATTAAAATCTAATCGAAATTAGAATCTAATCATATTATTACTTGTCTTTTAATAACATGTATAAAATATTTAAGTTAGGTTTGGATTCCAAATATTAGTTCGTTTCTATTACAGCCATTGTAAACACAAACCAGCCATACATACTATGAGAAAGAATTTAATTTTGATTTTGTGAATCTGTATATTCCCTGTGAATAGTAAATTTGAGGATTTATGATTAATATCCGTGCAACTAATTATTTCTTATCACCAATACATTTTGATAGGGAAGCCATTTATTACTACCCAACCTGTAGGGCATGGCATAGAGTACACTTAACTATTATTTTCGAAACTGATGAAAGATCTACTGTGTCATTAGGAATTAATATACAACATTTTCAAAGAAGAAATTGATTTCTATTCTTTTTGGTTATACTCATAAGTTTTTTTGTCATAATTTGCCTTTGAAAAGTAGTCCTACAATTACACATTTCCATTAGGTAATTTACAAATCTTGTGATTAAGAAAACCAGAATTGATATATAATGTAACATGTCATGCTAATTAATATATTTATTACTATATACCTACATTTGTAAGAAAACTGTTTATCAACAAACTATATGTTCTAAAATGGTTAAAAAAAAAAATTCTGTTGCTCTTAATGTTGAGAATCTTTTTGTGTAAAAAGTAGTTTAATGAGGACTTTGAGGGTTGCATGCCAATTATATGCACCCTCTTGTGCATGAATAATAAATCACCAACTTGGAATGCTGCTATGCTGAGGAGAGCTGACTAAAATCTCAACATTTTCTCTTAAATGAATTTAACAATGTTTGATATATACATTATAATATAAAACCTGCAAAAGAATCAACAAACAAAGCTTCGCAACCAAAGAGTACAAGAGTTTTGAGTTGATCGGGTTTCAATCATTTAAAAATGTTGTTTACTATTATAAGCTTTATTTAACAAATAACAAGTTTTATTTAAAGTATAGAAGGCATGTCTTTAAACATCAAACAAACAAACTTATTTTTTTAATAATGCAATGTAAACACTTTCATAAAATGTAAGACATTTATTATCCATATTGATTTGAATAGGTGAATCTTAATACTAAAACCTGAAATTTAAATAAATTAAGTCTTAAATTTAGTCTTCAGATATGGATTAATATGCATATAACTGTTAGTTCATTCTCAATTACAATTATCTTTATTAATGTCTTCTAATATAGGGAGCTAGTATTTACTGGATACAAATCCATACCAGGAATAATTGTCATTCCAACAAACAAAATCAACATTTGGATCATTGACTGAATGGAAATTAATAACAAACTCCCTAAATCATTTCATTTTATAATTTACTACACTTAATACACTTTTATATTTTATAATACACTATGTAAATGTATATTTTATTTTTATACATTTTGAATTAATCTAACGGCAATAGAATTCCATTGACTTTGAAACTTGGAATGTATATCCTATTGTAAGCTTTGGCTTATAATAACCTACTATAATATGTACATGGAAAAAATAAACAAAATGCACCCTATTATTTACAATGTGCTATGTCAATGAAAAGGCTACCAATGTATGCTATAATAATAAAAGCTTTATTTATTACATAGGAAATACACGCATGTGTCTTTCCTTCGGATATAAAAACGTAATAGACATGATCTGTTAAATTTCATATAAATAAATAATTTACCTAATGTAAATATTTAACAAAATACAAATACTGTTTAAATCTTAAATTGGAATTATAATTGTATAGCTTCTGATGCAGAAAGAAACAAACAGAATACAGATATTGTTCATTACAGGCGCTGAAAGAGTAATGAGAAATAATAGATACTGTACGACGAGAGAGTCATGCATTAAGTCAAAGTACATTTAATCAAAAATAAAAGATGAATTTAGAACAAAAAATAACTAAGGTATTAAATTATATAAACGTTATTATGCGATTCTCTTATAAATACAATAACTTTATCGTCGTGCCATTTATAACATAAATTTTGTTCATGAAAACTAATAAACTGTTTCGCCTTCGTTCGAACCTGAATCGATCGATTTAATCTTATGTAACGCGACGCCAACGTTACTAATAAAAGGGAAAAATGTGATTTCCGGCGAAACTTTGCAGTAAAATATTTCCGAGGGTGCCGGGAATGAGGACGCCGTGTCACTCCTAAGGGCCGATGTTCACTTAAGGTAGGCGCGATACAGTATGGCGGAGTGCCTGTACTCTGGCTCCTGTTCCATCATGTACAGCATATCTCGCATGTTGACCCGCTTCAGACGCGTGCGCTGCGACATTTGGCCGCGACCCGACTGATGACGAACGGGGAATATCATATAGATAGTGTCAATCTCTCTTATTGGAATAAAAAAATAAGTTTAAGGACATTAACTTGCGGATACAATTAAATGGGCTGTATTCATCCAAATATAAAATGTTCATTAGAGCACACCGTTTGGGTGAATATCTTTCAAGTTAAGCGGTTCCATTTACTAACATACGTACATTATAAAACAAATTGAGATTGGCTATGTTACATTATTATTTTCAGGTCGACTAATACGAATGAAACATTAAGATACCGACCGGCCCGGTTCCCTGGCCGCCGGGTCCCGGAGCGGAGTCCCCGGAGCCCCCAGGTCCGTCGGTCCTGGGCCTCTTGCGGGGTCCGATGGCCTGTAGAGCGGTGAGATTTGCCTCTCGCTGGCGCAGTTCCTCTAGTTCGGCACGCTGCATCTCCTTAGCCTTGTAAATATACAAATATCTATTAAAATTCATTTCAATTCACTCTAATGATAGATACAATCTCAAGTCTCTAATGATTAATATATATTTTTTTATAATAAAGCAATGTTCCTCGACTGAGAATTTCTCATTTAAGTACAGCACAATCCAATACTGACGAGTTCTCACCTTGGCCTTGAGCTTTGCCTGTTCGGGGTCCTCATTTTTAGAACGCGATTTCGCGGCCCGCAGTAGCATCTCCCTCTCGGAGTCCTCTCGTCTCTTCTTGTCCACTCTGTCCAACTCTTCTAGAAACTTCAGCTGACCCTTGACATCTTGCGTAACCTCGTATCGAGAGTCCGTCTGTATGGATAGCATATCTATTAAATTACTTAATAAAAATATATATATCATTTTGGCCCTTTAATAGTACAAAGCGTGCGAGGCAACGCGAGAGCTTACATTATAACTATTTCCAGAAAATCAATTTCGTCTATTAAAGTAAACAGTTTGAAATGACAATAACCTTCAAATTAACAATATATCCGATGACAGTCTTCCTTTATAATTATATTTTAGGGATCTAATTTCAATATCTTGTTCATTTAAACGTAACGACGCGATTTTTGCGTATCTTTCCTGTAGAAAACTATGGCTGCGAGAGATAGAAGGCGAGAGTCGAGGGTCGTACATGAATCTCATTTGAAATACATAAAATACGAACTTGTTGAATGATAAACGCTTTGACATAGTCTTGATTTACGACGTAGAGTATTTCGTATATACTTTTCGAGGTGATATTTAGTATAGTAGCGACGGTAAATTATTGATATTTTAAAAATATTTATTATATAGTGGATCGCTGGAATATCTGTTGGATGGACGTAGGTCGTGGCGGTAGGCGACCTTGACTTGCGACTGTATCCGGTGCTGAGAAATGACAGCCAGCTTCTCTAGTAGGTTCTTCATCCTCTCGTGCAACGCGTGGCTCAGCAGTGCTCCCACCTCCGGCGGCGGTTCGTCGAGCCCGCAGCGGCCCGAGATCGCGCGCAGCCTTGCCTGCATAACACCCAGCGGCACCAGCAGCTCGTCTTTGCAGGACCTGTAACCCAGGCGGACGTCTATATCTCGAACTCCTCGGTATAGGTACTTCACATAATTCACCCCGAAAATACCTGATCTGAGTGCCGATCATCTCCGTAGATCCTAAGATCCTCTGACTTTCCTCCGCCAAATTGACGCCCCCCATTGCGGCCACGTCGTTGATGTCATCATCCCCAGCCATCTTGTCATCGACAAAGGGCTGCGAGAACTGCATCGACCTTCTCTCTTTGTCCTTGAGAAGAGACTTGCCCGCGGTCAACACCGTCGAGAGCCCCGAAGTAGCCGAAGGGCGAGCGAAACCAGCCTTGCCGTTGACGGTCACGGTCTTTCCGACCTTGCTCACGTTGATTTTCGGATGGACCGGAATATTCTGGAGGACTGCAATGGCACTCCCTGCCTTTGGAGGAGGCTTCGCCTGGAAAAATAAACATCATCAACCATCGAGACACCTGTCGGTAATCCGCGTGAATAAATTGATAAGTCGGCGTCATACTGATAAACCTCGCAGCTCGTAATGCCTTCGAATATTACAATCGGACCATATAATTTTGATAAGTTTGGATACTCGACTTATCAACTTAGCCATGTACCACGACTGACGGTGCGACAAGGTAGAGAGCATCTAAGTCTCATATTAATTGGGATTCTATTTTATATATTTTTTATATCTCATTCGTGATTGACTTTGCAACGTGAGTACGGAACATGCATAGGATGTATTTTACATTTTATTTACTACAAGGACATACATACTCGTTTATGAAACTAAGCACTAACGAGGGCTTAAGCTGCCAAAAAACGGTCACTACTATAGCTGAAATATTTATTTTACAGTTTATAACATTTAAAGAACAATGGCGAAATTATTGTCGATAGAACTCGTAAGCGTCAATATTACAGATTTTTATGAAGTGATGTCCTATTTATTTCTATTTTTTAAATCGTTGTTACGGTAGGTCTATAGAAATAAAATCCTTTAATATGATTGCAAAATAGACCGTTTTAATTTCTTGTATAACTAAATATCACAGAAGCGCCAATTACATTTATAAGAGTTGACTAATTAATTGTTACTGACAGTTTTATTCGCAATAAAATACGACAACCAAAAACGATGACTTGAAACTAGTTTAGAAATACTGGTGGACAACCAGTATTTTTAAACGTTTTACTTCTAGTATTTCGTTTTACTTCTATTCAATCAATTTATAAACACTTACGAGGTTGACATCCTAATTGAACGGAGCACGACGCCGCCTATTAATTAAGTACTGTCATCAAGTATGAGATATTGTCGTCGTGTCATCTCGTCGTTGTTATCAAGTCACTTCTCTTAGACTCCTTTTGAACCGTCAACATGTCACCGTGTGAACTTATATCATCGCTTTCTATAAAATAGTATCTAAGCATATTCAGGAGGGGGGGGGGGGGGATTAATTGATATTTTTCTGTGAGTCTAAAAGTTTACCCGGTATATGTGAGTAGCTAACTTTTACTTTCGATTTAAATAAGTCCAGTCTTATTTCTCTTGGAAAAAGCAGTTGATACGTCCGTATTGTATTTATAAAGCACACCACTAAGTACGTAAGTATTTAGTACACCACTAAGTGACATAAATACTTGTACATAAAAATAATAGTTGTTAATGGCTGGAAGGCTTGTGTACTCTAATAATTGGTTTCCGCAAATTGCCTCGGTGCCGTTTCCGTAGATACGCTTTTGGTACATTTTTCTGAAGCTCTCTAAAACTTCCGTCCATAGAGATCGGCTTTTATTTCATTCTTAAAAGGCAATATAATATTTCTTTAAATTAAGGACAGTCTCCTGGACCTTTATGGACAAACTAAAATACATATGGTCCAGAAGATATATACTATAATCTTATATTTTTTTCATGTCTTATTACTGAAATATATTGTAAACAAAAATTTGTTTGGTAGCACGCCATTGTTCTTTATATTCAAATAATATATTAAATGTTCATTACTAAATATACAACGCACAGCATGCAAAGCAAAAATAAATATCACATGTAACGTGTAGAGAATACATTGAATAACGTCTCTATTCGCAGTTCTTAGAAGAGTTACTGATGAAACAATACAGACAGTTGGAGAACTTAATTACATGTAGCGAAACACTTTCCCGATAATATATTCGAAGCGCTTATTGAAGCAAAATAAACGATTTTAACAGTTCTGTTAATATTATAATCTCGTTTAATTTAATAAAGACTTCATGAAGCGTGTATATCATAAATGCCTCTATGAGGTATTTACCTAGTAATTTATTATTTTCTGCAATATCATTATTAATTAAATTATTGGTAAATGAAAATAATAAATATAATCATATTCTTAAAAATATCCTAAAAGTTTCGGAGATAACAAACTTGTTTTTTAAACTAGCATTGAATAAAAAAAAGTTTTAAACTAGCATTGAATAAAAAAAAGCAATAATTATTTACCTAACTAATAAACTAAACACCGAAAATGACATTTAGCGAAAACTACATCCTAGCAAATAATGAGCACTGTTGTTTATTCTCTGAAGTGCAATTATTGAAACGGAGAGCGATCAGATCTCATAAAGGGAACGAAGTAACACCTAGAAGTATAGAACTGAATTACGGTTTACGTATATGCTGTCAATATGTCTGTTTTTTATGAACTGCTCATACTTCATAGGTTTTGATAATTCTAAAATAGAACTCCACCTTCCACATTGAATTGCTCATTATACACTAGATAAGCCACGTTACTTTAAATTAAAAATATGAAGGACAAAAGATACGACGGTGGAGTCTTTCGGAATCATTCGGAAAGTTGAAATCGAAAACGTTGTTTAAATTTTTATATTATATTTATCTGAACTGTGTGATACAGTTGAGATACGAAAGAAAGGGACCAAAGATTCCGCAAAACGATAAATTCAGAGGTATTTATGACTATTAAACATATTTCTGATTATAAGCAAGTAACATATTGCTATCGTAGAAATAAAAAGATAAATATGGAATAGCATAAAATGCTGAATGATTCCGAGGACTCGTTCCATGAGGCGGGCGGCTGGTGCGCAACTGAGGCGTGTTAGACACGGGCGACAAACCTGAGCCGTCTGCACTGTAACGACGTTAATCGGTTTCGGTGAAGGCGGTCGGGGCGGGATCGCCGGCATCACCGGGGGCAGGAGGGGCGTGAGGGTGGGGCTCGAACTGCCCTCGTCGTCGGGCTGCCGGTTTTGGTCATATATTTTTTGTTGTCCCCATTCATCCCAGCTGTCGGCCTATCACTAAACTCCTTCAGGCATACCGAGCTCTAAAGTATTTCGAACACCGCTTTGCTCGATTTATTACAGTAAGAGGCACGTCCTAGTTGCATTCACATTCTGTTTTGCTCTGATCGATCACGCAATACTTAACATATATTTAGGTTAAATAACTACTTAAAGAATAAACTTCAATAGCAATATTTACAAGGGGTCGTGACCTCATTGCTAGTTACCGTCTAAGACGAGCACGTTACAATTACGTGCGTCTTTTTATATATCTCTGCTTCGGACAGTACACATAAAATATAATAAGGCTATATATTTTTTTTCGAAAACAGTTACAAATTCTCCAAATCAACAATATTTTTCGATAAATTTGAAACTCATCCTAGAATCATGACAAACAGAAGACGACAAATGTAGTTCAAACATTGTTAGCACGAACACCATTCCCAATGTATTTATATAAGCGTTAGTGGTGTTGCAAAGTTACCTCAGTTGCTGCTTTATTTCTAGTGTTAGTAAATAAGAGTTAGTAATATAATGACAATTAGTGTTCATAAGTATTTCACTATTTTGAAACAAATGTGGTTTTTTTTAAAACAACCTTCTTTTCTTTTCGATTCTTTTTTTAAATAACTGCCTATGCCACCTCTGATTTGTTCACAAGAGACAAAATGTCGCTTAAAAAGTGTACATTGAAAAGAAAAATGAATTTGGTTACTTACCATCTGTACGTTGGTGGAGGCTACCACCGGGTTCGGTGCTGGCGGGGGTATGGTGGCGAAAGCCACATGCGGAGAGGGGGGGTTAATGCCCTCAATCACTAGCTCTTTGGTGACAAGAGACTGACGCAGTAGCGGGAGACTTTTCTGTCATAACAATTCATCAGCGATGAGAGTAGTTCATGTATATTTCTTTATCTATTACTATATTTTCAGTAAATGTAAATTATTTTTCGGATTAAAAAAAAGTAATGATATGAATAAATATTGTTTATAATTTACAAAACAGGTGTGTCACAACATCTCTTCCTTCAATTAGCTCTTCTTAAATTAAATAATCAAAATGGACATATGTAATGAAATCTGTTCAATTCATTTTAGTAATTGTGAAATCATAATACCTTCAGGAACCCGATGAGGCAAGGCTGGGGACTAGCGTTGAGGAGTCGTTCCAGTCTGTCGCAAAACTCCTCTGGCTCTACCTGAGCGTCTATCAGCTCCTGGATGAGGTTCCTCACACTGCGCTCCACTGTCTTAGGTTCCTTGCTCGATAGATCCAGGAGGTTAGCCAGGAAATTTCGACACTTTTCCTTCGTATTGTCCAGCGGTTTCTAGTAAAACAAACATTTTAATATTCATTTAAAGTATAGTTTACTTGTAATCAATGTTTATATAAATATATAATACATTAAATCATAATCAAGACACAAGGAAGCATATTTCTTGAGTAGTTATTATATTCAAACATACACAATAATACATATAAATAAATAAAATATCACATAAGATAGATAGTTTCACTTGGTTAGACTAGAACCTTGTTACAAAACTACAATTATTAGATTAAAGATATTAAATAATAATTGGGTATAATTACCACTAAAAGGACAACACACTTAACTTATGAGGGTACTTTGAATACAATATAATTGAAGGCAAATTTATCAACTCATGTCATATTATCTATACTTGTAATAAAGCTGTAACTGAAACAAAAATGTCCGCCTTAGATACAGCTGTAGCTCAATGCAGGAGGAAAATATTTGGTAAAAAATATATAACTACATATATTTTTTTAAAGTAAACATTTTAAAAAATTTACAATTTTCTTCTATCTGAAATAAAAAGTCGCCATTTTGTTGATGTTACAAGAAAAAAAATACATTTAATACACCATTTGGCCGATTTTTTAAAGACCGGGTTAATATTAACGCCGGACGAATAAACCTGTCTTTTTAATCTAAATTTCTGCAGTATAACTAAACTTCCTAAGACGAAAACTATAGGTTTTGAGTCATTGCAATCTTTTTAACGTCAGGCTTTAAAAACAAAGTTGTTTTTAAATGGTAACACAAACGACTCGACCCTTCACTACTGTATAATGAATGATATGACATATATATATAAAAATTTTGAAAAATAGATGGGAGTTTTATTTAAATGAACGAAATAATAATTTATTGTTTTTTACCTTTATTTTCAAAGAAAATAAATAATGACAATAAAGAACTTTAAAAAACGTTATCTATTAGGAATTAAAAGTATTAATGCGCCATTAAAATATATACACACGATTACATAGAACAACTAACATACTAAGTACGAGGTAAATAAAATGCATAATAACATATTAGGGTTAATCAATATTATAAAGAGCGATTACTTAATAAGAGACTAGTTTTTTTTTGCTTCTTTTAGAATAACGACTGTCTTACGACTTAAGACTCGGCGACCATTTTTCATTTTATTGCTGTATTCGAATGCTGCATCATTAGTTCAAGTCTATTTCTCCTGTTTATTATAATGAAACCATTATAATTTATATCTGACAAAGATACGAATATAAAAAAAAAACATGTATACTGTAATTTTTTTTTTTATTTTCATTTAATTACTAAGATTGAAATTTAATGAAACGATAAAATTATGCATTGTGGCAATTGATGACGCCTGCAATGCGGACGGATGTCACATACGAAAACTATTTAGTTACAATTTAGTAGTTAAAACCACACCTAGTAAACTTTTAAACCATTATTACCTGAGTGGTCACCGTTGGCTGCAACGGTTGCGGCGAAGGTACCGGCACTGAGGGCACGGAGGCGGCCGGCACAGGCGTGGCAACCGGTCCGGGTGGCATTTGTCCCGGTATCTGACCGGGAGCAGCAACGCTCGTTGAGACAGTGGCCACGCCCGGATGCTGGGCAGAAGAAACACCACGATTGAGCCTCGTTGACAAACACGATCGCAACTAAAGTATAACCAACCGTGCAGTCCAAGGAAGCGATTACGATTCATTATATACCAACCGTTGTTATGTCAAGAGCAATACTTCCTCAATTGCATTCGACCTTTCTATTTTTGGTTATCCTGCATGCTTTTAATATATAAACATTTTAATTAATATTTTTTTTCGTTAAAAAAAAAAAATATATATTGTAAGGTAAATTTATCTTTAATAATTATCTAAATACTATTTATTATATCATAAACCAATTGTCGCTTTTACATTAGATTAAGTTTCGGGTATTTTAAAAAGCCTCGTTTTTATTAAATAAATGTTAAGTTACTAAATATTTTAACCTATTTTCGAAATCTACTTAATACTCTAAGTATACAACCCTGGATATATTATTTTGTCGTTTATTGTAGACTACCAAACAAACAAACGGCGTCAGGCAGGCAGGCGGATTGTCCGAAGAGATGCTAGGATCATTCTTATAAACATCAGATCATGCAATAGAATAAAAACGTGCAAAAAACGCAAGCTACAGCAAGATATTGGCCGGTATACAACAAATTAAAACAAAAAAGAATAATTTACATTTATTATACTTTTATGAAATAATTATACATATTAAGTTTACGCGTAATATAAAGAAACAAATTTAAATTCTTATAACGTAGTCTTACATCGAAATGAATTAAAAGTTTCAAACAACCAACTTTAATAAGACACTTAACTTATATTGAAAAAATAAGTTTAAACAGTTAATATACAAGTATCCTATAGAGGAACAAACAAGCTTTGATTTATAATATATGGGGTACCTCCGATACTGAAGTATTCTATCTTAATCGATTATTTAAAATGTGTTGTTATTTCCAACGTACTTACAGTATGTTTCATATAAAGATAACGCAGCTTTGTAGCTGTTTTGAAAAATATAAAATACTAATTGTAAATTGTTGTTTAAAAACGGCATTAAATTAAATATACTTATTTGCTAAAATTTGCAATGTGCTATTTTCGCATGCGTGAGATGTCTCTTAACTTTGTCGTGTGTAAGCGCGGCTAAAGCTGTGATTTTTTTCTAAAATGATGAATTCTTGTTAAACGTATTCTATAAACCACTTTCCGAAAAATATTTATATGATTATTTCGTCATAACGTGTTATTGGAATATCGAGTTCGTTTCAAGAGTGTCCGAAGCTTATTTCCATAAGGTTATAAAAATAAGTATGTATAGCTGTAACATCTCGAGAATTGCGCTCAGTATTCGAAAATTAATAAATATTAAATGTATTAGTATTTCATTAACCAAATGATAGGACGTATCTCGATTAGTCTTACCTTGTTAATTACCTTAGACCATGCACCGCCACCGTATCTGTACATGCACAAACGGTTCGAAATTGGACCGTAACGACATAATATCGACAAGGGACGACGTTGTCCAAGGTGTCCAACTTCAGGGGCGATGCGGATATCGTATCCTACTTACTGCCGGCACGGTTGACAGTCGGAGCGTCTGCGGCTGAGGAGCTGTCAGCGTGTTGGCAGCAGGCGCGGGACCGACTCTCAACAGCTGGTATTGACCATTCTCGGTCTTTAACAACAAATGACCCTGTTGTCCTTGTTGTAGACTCTGCAGTGTTTGCAGCGTTATCTAAAAAGGAACGCGTCGTTTCATTTTTTTTTATTTGTTGAAATTTTGCAATGATCTTTTCTCGTTACATTTGATGCTTTAACTTCCGATTGTCTTATTGAATAAGCAGGATATTTATATTGTTAAGGGCACTAGATTAAACATTGACAAAGGGTGCAGTGATGTTCGTGATGGCTTCAGAGACCTACAATCTAATGAGTCCAAAATACAAGTGTACAAGCTGTGATCCAAGTATTTTACAATTAATATTCCCTTAAAACAAAAATAAATTATTAATATAATTTAACATTATTGAAGACACCCTAGAAAGTGTTAACAGTTTATATTACAAAATACTCCGCATTGAACATATAAAATAATGCACATGTATAATAAAACAAAAATAGGAGGTAATAAAAAACTAAATTAAAAAAAATAAACAGATATAGTTCACATTTTTTTTTTATTATAATAAAAATATATAAAACAGAATGGTTAAAAATGATGATAGCAATTAGTTATTATCTTTATGGGCCCAACTAAATTCACCTTCAAAAATCCCAGTCAAATATGAGCCAAATGTATGTGCAAAAAAAAAAGTCTTATCTTTGTGTTTTTACAATTGTGATAAATAAGTATTATAAATAAATTGTAAGCTGCCCATGCTTTCAAAGTAGCTGTTTTTTATGCAATATATTTTTTATGTAAATAAAATGTAGTGTTTCAGTGACACATAAAAAACTATAAAACTTATAAATTATTTACAATATTTGTGTTATCATACACCATGGTTAGATTAAATATTTTTAAAGCTGATTCAAAATACTCCAAACTTTGTCCTAATAAGTTACATTAGACTTTTTTTGCATTAAGATTAAATATTCTTTAATGAGATCTATATCTTAGAAAATCTTAATTCCAAAATATATAACTTTAATATTACCAATATTCTTTGGAGTCCTTACACGCCTTTATTGTAATAATTATATAATTATATCTTTGAACCATTATTCTACAGATTTTAGGTAGACTATATTAACGCATTTAAATAACAGTCTGCTTAATAGCTGTTGATTGAATAAATGATCATAAACTGTAGGTTTTCATAAAAAATATATATATTTTAAAAGTAACAGATACAATTATATGTCAAAACTTACAAATATTTCAACTAAATATATCTTATCAAGAAGAAATGTGAGTGAGAGAAATCAAACTTTTAAGAAAGATATGTTTTCATGTTGCATTTACTTTGCTAAAACTTTTATTTCTATTCTCTAATTCTAGAAGAAGTTTCATTTCACAATCAATAATCAATGCATAGCCAGAAACAATAGAATACAATAATGGCAGAGATGTAGCAGCCACATGAATATAAATAAAATAGGTTCAAGAACTTTCCTTGTCAGAATTTTTCTATTCCAGTCATACATAATTGAAAGATTAATTAATTTAGAAAAAGTAGTTATGACATAAATTTTTACTTATCTTATTAATTCTTTCTTACATAACTTAAAATAAATTGGGTAATGGGCCCATAAACCAACATTCAAGTATTAGTGGACAATGGCATGAAGTTATAGTTGCAGAGAGGTTAAAATGAAATGGTATGTAATATACACAGGTGAATATTTATGCACCAAACATGCATGATGTTTATCATATCATAATGGATAGCACCAGGTTTGACATTATATAAATTACTGAAATAGTTAATGCTAACACTGAATTAAAAGCTCTGGTCAACATTATGAAGGCCGTATACAGAAGCATTACAGGAACTAAAATTATATGAATTGATTGACTAATTTGGCCATTCATATTGTAATTGAATTTAGAATTTGATATCTTAAAGTTATATTTTCTTGCTTTTTAATTCTTTAGTACAATAAACTCTAGGGAGACTTACAGTCAAACCATAAGGAAACTGTCCAAGTTTAACTTTAAAAATAGATTTAAGAATAGATTTACATTAAGTGTACTGACAAAGTATGTCACATCTTACTTACATTGTGTAAGTCAGCGCAGTCATAGAGAAAATACTATAATTAATTTAATCCTGTCAAGCTATTAATTGGGCCTGATTATCTTCAAAGAATGATTATAGAATGAAGTTAAAAGTTTTTATCAACCATTCATAGAGCAAATGCTAAAATTGTATTATTTATCAACAAGCTCTACCCTTTTCTTTGTGAGATTATTTAGTACCACTTTTTATTTGAACCTTTAAGATTTTATGATTAAGATAGATAAGACTATATTATAAGCAACTAGAATGTACAATTACAAATATATATTTAATTCATGTTGTAAATATAATCAATATTATAATTGAAAAATATATTAAATTATTATGAAAGAGAAGTAAGAATAAGTATGTAGTAATAAATTTGTTTTGGTAATTTTCTGAAAGAAGCACAAATTAAAAAACAATTCATAGTTTTATTTTACAAAGATATACAGCCAAGGTTTGTGTGAATTATCACTGTTTCATAAGGGGACTGTGCCGTTATTAGCAATGTTGTTCTGTCATATGGATGACTAACACAAAAATTCATGTGTTTAAACATGTTTTTTATTATATTATATAATTATTATAACCTTTGAAATTTGTTCATACTTTTATAAAAATAATACATAAAAATAGCTTCAAGTTGCAAAGTGCATTCAATTGTCAATATAACCTCAAAATATTTATTATATATTTATATTATTATCCTTATGGTTGAAATGTAGGTCTCCTGAAGAGTAAATTCAAAAGAATGACAGTATGAGGTACTAAACAATTTGATAAACATCAAGATACTGGCAACTTACTCCAGGGGCAGCTGCTCTTTGTCCGACCACCTGAGGAGTTCCAATAACAACCCGTGGAGACACTGTTGCCACTGACTTTTGAGCCGCTACTGCAGGTGCACCTGGCCTCATGTTCAATATTTGAACATTAGGCAAAATAGCAGGTTGTGCAGAACCAAGATTTTGTGTTGTAACAACTACATTTTGCCCTCCTTGCTTATTTATTGTCATTACATTGGGGATTGAACCAGGCATGCTAGAATTAACTGTCATAGGAACCATATTGGACTGCATGCCTACTTGGCCCGACGTCGTACCCTGTTTTATAACTAATGGAGGTTGTTGCATAGTAATCGTTTTATTTGACGACTGAGTTATTGCACTACTTCCTTGCACAGTCTGCACTACCTGAGCCTGGGATAAAGGCAAAGAAGCAAAACCGTTTGCAAATGATTGTGGCGAAAACACAACACTATTTTCAGACACTGACAAAGTTAGAGGTTGAGAACTAACAACTTTTAACAAATCACTATTATTTGAAAGGCTTTGAGATAAGCTCGTTTGAGTAATAAATGGTGAGGGTAAACTAAATGATGCACAAGAAACAATTGATGATCGAAAGTTTAAGCTCGGTTTTTCGCCATCACTGTGGTCTTTAATATATTTTAGTCCAATATTGGTATTTTCATTGGTTGTAGTCCTAAGTTGCCTAGGAATAACATTCACAAAATTGTTCTGAGACGATATTGACGGGACCGACGTCACTAAATGATTTTCTAGAGAGCCCACTATCGCGTTTACAGCATTCTCGTCAACGGCTGTAGACAAAGCTTGCTCTAAAAACTCAGCTGACGCCATTTTATACAAATCAGCGGATATGGCTAGTGAGGTGCATTATTTTATTTTAAATCTAAATAATAATTCTTGAGATGACAATGAATAATATAAAATACGAATGTTTCCATTGCTTATTATAACAACAAATCATCTTCCTATCCTTAACTTAATAACGCAGATGGGAGGATCTTAAAAATCACACCTGTATAAATGTTGTTTATGAATTATTAAAAACACATTGTTACTTGGTATTGATCTGTATAATTTAAGCATAACCAAATGAATTAACGAGTACAAATAAATGTTAATTTTCCGTAAGAACTTTTATTCTTAGTTCATACCTTGTTTGTATTATACAAAATAATTCTAATTCAGTTTTAACAATTAAACTAAATTCATAATAGCTTGCAATTTTTGCCAATGGTTCCATATTACCTTATCACGTAAAATTATCGTCCCTAAATCCACTTTGCAGGCAACCATTTATATGAAATTTAGTGTACTTAAAGTTTATTCTCATGGCTTAAATTACAGTGAGTAATGTTTTAAGTTTTATATAAATTTTCTCGTAATGTGCGAATAAGTTAATAGACATAGTCACTTATTATATGTTTAAATTTTATCTTGTTAGTGGGTTTCTATAGCTTCCCAATAGACAAAATAAAAAAAAAATTGCGCTTTAATATTGATAATTTAAGATAGATTACTTTAAGCGAATTAACTTGTTTGGGTGTTGTAGAAAGTTTAGAAATATGATGTTGAATTATATATTTTTTATTCTGCTACTAAAGTCATCGAAAAAAGTGCAGAACAGTAAAGTGCAGTAGAGCAACTCAAAGAGCTTCAATACGACACTGAAACTAAAATATATTTGTTATTTCATTAACATATATTTAATTCGTTCGATAAATATATTTGTAATTTAATTGTTATTTTATTATTACCTTATTTATATATATAAATATATATATATACATCTAAATAATACAAGGGCATTAAGTTTAACGACAATTTCCGACCTATTGATCTATCAATAAAACTTTATTATTAATAATATTGGTTTCATTTACGATGTATGTGCACACAGCACACTCTTTAAAATAGAAACGAAATTATGGAGGGTCATGCAGCAAAAAAAAATGTATATCAAAAGTAAAATCCTAAGCTTAGGTTAAGGTTTGAATTATTTAATTTAATTAAACAGGACCTTTTTTACACACTAATTTTGTCTAATATATACGGGTAAACCAGCCATTCGGGTAGGATTTTCAGTCTTAGTAATAACCATAGAATTTTTAATTTCAATTTTTATATATTTTATTTATTTATCTTTTGAAATACATAATTGAGAACCATTGACACTTGACAGTTTCTAAAGCTGTCATATTTGCTGACTTACTATATGTCTTCTCTGTTATATGCTAATCATTTATTGCCACTGCATATTATGTAGTCTACAGCAAATGGAAACTTGACTACAACTTTCCGTATAGTGATCTATCATTTACGACGTAATACTGTTCTGTTTCTTCTAAAGCCAAAGCGAATAAATTCCAATAGAAAATATTCTAATATCAGTTTCCTACAAAACATAAAATGTCCATGCTCGTCTAGGTTGGTATGTTTTAATAATTGTATAGATATTTCTAAGTAGTTGCTTTAGGTGGTCTGTAAATTAGATTATAATAATTATATTTTAAATTGAAATAGTACCTGCATATGTAAGGGAGTACATAAGTGTTATGAAGTTTATTAGTATAAAAATTTATGTTTTAAAAGTAATAATATGAAGAAAAGTAATTTGGAAGGGGCGTTTGAAAATGACGATATTATATCGTTCGTTAATTCAATAACCATGAACTTATACAATAAGGTTTTAATATTGGAAGTTTATTGAAACCGGACTTTGAAGTAAAATCCAAATTAACCATAGAACTGCAATGAATACAATGTGAAACTACAATTATCAAATAACATCAAAATATTTAAACTGCTGATTTCAGAAAATATGGAGCGATTCCCACTGAAGTCTTCTGTACCTAAAATGGGCACTACATACCAGTCAGTATATAAAAAGGTAAATTCTACAATAACATAATAATTGCTGAAAATTAATGATGAATTCATTAATTTTTAGCAATTATTTTGTTGTTGCAGCCTTCTAACTTTTCTAATTAATTAACCAAAAAAAATAATATGTGGAAACCGTTTCACAAAACATAGTAAAAGTATTTGGATATCTATATTTACTTAAAACCTTAATTTTTCCACTTAAAGTCATCTATATTTTAAACTATCTGTATGCAACTATCTGTGTGCATCCAAAGTGTATCGTGTATTGATTATTACAAATCCATTCTACTTTATAAAATTTTGCACTGGGAACTAAAATGTTTCCAGGATAAAATAAACAACTTAAAAAAAGTTTATATCCTGGTATCATCAAGCACTTGAGAAAATAGTTATTTTGGAATCACAGACACATCATTTCTATTGATATGTTCCATATAATTGTTAATACTATATTGGCTATCTGATTACAAGCAGTCTTTACATTTGTGCATTGAGAGTAAAAAGTAACCTACATGTTGACAAAAGCAGTAATCTAAAACCTTACTAAATTTCACCAAATCCCTTTTGTATTTATTCAGTGATGCATGAACAAATCAACAGATAAAAAGACGGACAGTCAATTTTAAAAATTATTGTTTTGTGTCTTGTACTGAAAATGGAAGAACCAATTCTTAAATAAATATTTAATGTACAGATTGTGCCTTATATTATTATTAAATTAGTACAGATTTCATAATATTGCAGCTTTTTGTAAAACAATAAACATACTGTTCTGATTATTATGTTGTCAAAATAAAATAAACAAATTTAAAGATAAAAACAATATTAAAGATAATTTCATGTGTAATTAAATAATAAAATTATCATTGATAAAAGTCATAATTGGATTGAAAAAGTCACTCAACTCATCAACACACAAAAATCACGAGACAATTATATTTGGACAAAAAACATCACGAAACGACCTTCGCATCTAGATAAATAGGACATGATCTGGTATATTAGCCATAAGAAATTACTCTTGACTTTTATTATTTTTTTTTAGAAAGAGGTAGGTATGTACAAAATACATGAATAAAAAATTACAAAGTCCATGTATCTTTGTGTTTTAAATATAAGCTTTTTGGACTTCTTCGGATAGAATTACTTTTTTAAATTCTATCAAACATAAATAGTCATGACGCCAACATAATTAATAAATGTTGAAGTAATATTGAAGTGCCTTGATTTAATATTTAAAAATAGAACTGAGCTATTTTTACATTAACCAAAAACTTCTTAAAGACCATTCTGAAAAATAGTAACATTTAAAGTGGATTTAGAATATTTATAAAAAGGAAAGGTAAAAAAATAGAAAACTACGATTAAATTCCGGTCAGATAAGTATACATACTGACTGATCCCTAACTGTTAATTTAATGATACTGAAGACTGAGTGAATGTGAACTAATATAATATAAAAAACAAATATTATTTATACTGTCATTTAACTTTTTTCCGATCAAACGTATTTCTAAATGAATAACCTGGGCTTAGGAATATAATCTCATTTGCATCCTAACTACTAACAGGATACATATTATTTACCATACGGGTAGCCTTTGTTGTTATGATTGGTTTAAAAAAAATGCTGATGCTGTTATCTTTAGGAAAGGGTTCGAATTTGCCGCAACGCAGATAGAATCTATTGTTAAAATGAGATCACCTTTTAGTCAATAAAAGCAATTGGCAACATTCAACAGCTTCCGTTATCAAGTCGATTACAGCAATGACCCTCGACAATGCAATGCAAAACCTGGGGTATTTATGTGTATAAGAAGAATAATCCTAAATATAGATGTATTTTGTACATCTACGTTATATATAGATGATGTAAATAAGATCCCAGTCGAGCTGCAGGCGGCGCTCAATTTACATGGGTATTATATTTCAAATGTACAATCAGTGATTACGTTGACGAGAAGGTCTTTACATTCATAATAGATTTTGACATCCAATTCATTCATTGTATCTGAGAATATATTTTATATAATTTTATTAAATTTAAAACCATTTCTGTAGCGGGGCAAGCCCTTATTCCTAATACCTATTTAGGTATTAGGAATAAGGGCTTGCCCCGAGATATTCATATATTTGGCCCGCAATATTTATTAATTTGCCCCGTATCTATCGTTATTTAACGATAGGTACCTAACAATAGATAGACACAATATATAAATAATTATAACACGGCTTGTAAGAGGAATTGTATATATAGAATGGAACAATCTGTTAATCGAATTTGTGAATGCGTCTTTAGGGTAACTTTATGTATATAATAATATTTAATTATAAGGACGCGAGATCGTTGACTATATCGACTTTGTTTCTCTAAACTCGTTACCCTGCGTATTTGAGAGCTCGAGCTGGACATCCTTTATATACAAAATTCATGCATGCAAATAGCTAGATATGTATTTTATTTTTTTCGAAGTTCCGAAAAATTCACACTGTTAATATATTGTTCCTAAGAACAATTTGGTAGGCATCTTTATTTAACCATGTAGAGGACAGATAAGAACGAATTTTAAGAAATTCCGCCTCGAAAAGGTATTGCGGGGTTGTAACAATGAAAAATTCGAATTTTCAATGTAACGCTCCCACAGACTGGAAATTTAGAGCTAATATTTCTTATGCAATGTAGAGGTCAGATCAAAACGGATTTTACGAAACTCCACCTGCAAGGGGGGTTGCGGGGGCGTCTATAAAAAATCTGCACATACAGACTATATCTCTTATAGATACAAAACTCGGCCAGAGTATTCTTTTTGCCGTGTCGAAATTTACCAAAATTTTATTTCACGGAATTCTACCCACAAAGGGCTGTGCGGGGGCGTTAAAAAAATTTTATCTTTCAATCTTTAGCTCCTATAACGGTATAACTTAGCCAAATTATTATTTTTTGAGATGTTTAAATTTACTAAAAATTAATTTCATGGTATTTCACCCCCATGTGACTGTGGGGGGGGCGATACAAATTTTAAAAAAATGTACTTTCGAATCTATAGCTCTAATGTTTATGTAAGTATTGTTAGGCATTTTCGTTTTGCCATGGATAGGTTAGCTAAGAACAGATTATAAAAATTCTGCCCCCGAAGGGGATTGCGGGGGTGTAACGATAAAAAAATAGAATATTTAATCTATCGCCTCAACAGACCTGAAATTTTAAGTGAATATTTCTTATGCAATGTAGATATCAAATAAAAACTGATTTTAGGAAATTCCGCTCGAGAAGGGGATTGCGGGGTGTAATCATCAAAAATTCTGGAGAATGAATTCCTTAAATTCGTTGTTATCTGATCTCTACATGGTTGAATAAAGATGCCTACCAAATTTCAAGTCTGTAGGAACAATTTATTAAGAGTGTGAATTTTTTATTGTTATAACCCCCCCCCCCCGCAAGCCGCTTTGTGAGCTGAATTTGGTAAAATCTTAGCTGACCTCATCACTGCGTGAGGAATATTCCTATTAAATTTCAATTCAATCGGCCTTATAGATTCAGAGATATCGTGATGAGATAGTTCAAAAAGGGGATCTCCTATATATTTATATAGATAAAAAAGATCATTACAATACAATTTCTACATTGTATTTCATTAAATGACCAATTTATTTAATGCAAAAACAAATAAGATAGACACAATATGTCAAGTATATTTAATCCCGATTTTCCCGCAACAAAAACGACAACAGCGACAGCAACTTACTGAATTGGTGAAAAGTTTCATAAAAACGAAAAGAATGAATCGCTTTACAATTAGAGCCGATTTTATTTTGCCGTACTAAAGAACTTTATGAACCGTAGCTGCATGTCACTATATATATAGTGATATAATATTTACTTCTATTTTTAAATCAGATTTATTAGTGTTTACAAATATTTATAAAAAGTATAGAATAATGACATGACAAGTAAAATAATACAAAAAAGCATTCCGTATATTAAAAAACAAATATTCGTAAATTAAATAAATATATATAACATTTATAGATTCACTTTCACGTATTATTGAAATTATAAATACATAGATGACACAAATATGTTATGTAAGTTGTGTATGGAGCACATAGAGTCTAGATACCTACTATTGTTGGTCATGAAAAACTATTATTGCAATAAAACTAAAATATATTATTCGTATACATTTCCAGCGATGATAGATAGTTTATAGTTTTAATTAAAATCGTGGATAAAGGCACGTCGGGGTGCAGCAACGGAATAATAAGTGTATTTTAAGTTTATGGTATAAGATTCTTTGTCAAATTATTCGGCGCCTCTTATTCGTAGACGTTCGCCCGCCGTGCAGGCATTGCAGACTCGCTCTCTCAGTCCGTGTTCAGTTATTACGTGGTTTTTTCAGGATGTAGGCATTGATTTGGATGTCTCAAAAGTGCATTTTAAAGCAGCAATTTATATATGATATATAGGTGTGGTGTATAAATTGTATCCAGGGAGTGTAGGGAGCGCATCTCGTGTTAGCGCCACGCGGGTATGGAAGTAGGTACATGATATTGATTTTAGTCGCCATTGAGTGGAGCACTGTGTTCACTGGTGTAGCCGGCTGGCTATGTACGAACGACACGGAACTTCACAACTTTAATATTGTTGACGAATTATAAAACTCAAGAAAATAACTCTTTTTGAAATGTAAGTATTATATTTTATGTATATATATTATTTTATATTTATTTTTTAAAGCCGAAATAACTCTTATTTTTGAATAATTACTCTCTATTATTATGTTCTATTTTTTAATGTATATATTTTTATTTATAAAAAATATGTTTTCCGTACATATTAAGATTCTTACTTTTTTTAAGTTATTTAAAAAAAAATAAGAATTTAGTTAAACTGGCATTTATGAACAAACGTTTCAAAATGATAGCGCAGATTTTGTATTATATAATAGTTTATTTATGTTTGGTTTCTTATTTAAATAATACTACACTTTAAACTAGTTTAAAAGTTTTACGTCGTTGAGTTAGGTTATTAAAATAATTATAATATAATTAATTTAAATATATATACTTGGTTAGAATAAAATTGTGATATTTAAAAAATACTTTAACATACATTATTTTATACAATAATTAATAATATGTAATCATATTTTATGTTTGGTTTTTTTTGTACCTACATATTTTTATTGGTGACTTTGAATTGATAAATTGACTTATTTTTAGAGATGGACTGAGTATTTCCTTGGGGTTCCAGAATCCACACAAATTTAGGGAATTGATTATATTTATAGCTGATGTGGGATTGCAGATAATTTCCCATCATAGTCAATTAAATAATATTTAATAAATATTAATGATCCGCCGGTTTAAATGAGTTTAATTGACTAACGAAGTATAATGACGAAATATAACCCTTTTATAAAAACGTAACATTTTACTTTCTTTATTCTCAATGGATTGGGTTTAGCAAATAATTGACTCATTCCTTTTAGAAATGTCACATTAATCTTATCTCATTGATAATATTGTAATAATGAAATCTATCCACTTATCATTTCTTTTGTTTGTCGAAGTTAATAATATTGATTGAGTCTCTGCATTTTAATTTCATTTATATCTTAGTAATAAATTAAGTAATTATATTCTGATATTTTCCGTCTCGTCGTTAAAGAAAAACCCCCACATAAAAGATGCACACAAATGTGTTTAAAATTGTTTTGTATGGTGAATATTTTTTATACCTACTAGGTGTAGGTAAATAAAAAAATAACACGGTTTCTGTTAATAGTCTACAGCTGTCGTTGAAGTCTACGGTAGTCTAAGATATTATTTTATATTTGTTGATTTTTTCATATTCTATTTCACTGCATCTTCAGAGACTAAAGTGCTTTGGTCTAAGTCAAGTGGTACTTCAATTCAACCTGGATTACTCCTATACTACTTAAGTCTTAATATTATTTATAAAATGAGGTAATTAAGAACAACATTCATAGATAATGTTACTGTAATATTTATGAATAGCAATTAACAAATATTATAGTATTATAAATACACAGTTATAATCATGAAATAATAAGCAATATTAAATGTTTTTCAATAATAACTTAAAATGACATAATGTTCACAGACAACAAAAAAGAATCGGCGAAATCGGTTCATTCGTTCGCGTCTGATGCGGTGACGAAATGATATAACGATTCATTTTTATACTTAAATATAGATTAAAATCTGTAGACTATACTTTATCCGCTTTTTCCCGCGACTTTGCCTGCCAAAACACAATCTCGGAAAAAATATACAAAATGTATGTACATTTTGTATAATTCACTAAATTGGTAAAATCTTTCCTTAAAAAGAAAACAATGAAATATTAGACAACGATAGCGGATTATTTTTGCCGAAATTATAAAGTACCTATACCATAACCTATTTTATAGGTTGGTTTATCTTTCCAACTGTCCAATTCATTCATTACAATCAATGTAATCGTTTTTAGTTGCTCGAACAAACAAACACATGGAACAGATTCACAAATATGTATATATACACGACGCTTTCACAAGCATATTTATATAACTACAAATATTTTTTTCTTTTAAATATTTATTATAAGCGTACATTTTAAAAAATGAGAGCACAACATTAGATAAAAAGTACTCTGAAGAAACATGAAACAAATGTTAGTAAAATAAGTTAGTTTCTAGAACAATCTTTTGTTGATGAACATTCTGGCGCCAAGTAAGCCGTGTTAAGTAGTTTATTATATTATAATACGTATTGTATGTGTCTATATCAGAACACCTATATCTATTTTTATTATCCGTTACTAATTAAATAAATCTCATTTGAGTAGTGTACACGTGGGTGGGTACTTTACAAAAATACACGCCGTCGCTCTTAGGTTTAAATTAACAACTTAAAATGATTGCACACGTGGGTAGGTTACAAAAAATATACGTCGTCGAATTTAGCTTTATCATCAGTTTACAGCGCAAAATAAAATAAACAATTTCAATATATCAAAAAACGACCGAAAAACTTGTTAAATATCAAATATGAATATATTTTAAATGAAGAGATATTCATACAAAAACCTGGAAATTTAATTACAAAAAATGTTTTTTATTTTCCGTTATTTTGCTTGGAAAATTATATGAAACAAATTGCATAGAACGTATAAATGTCTTAGTTCTGTGAAATTTAACGGCTCAGTAATTATTTATTAGTATAGTCAGCTTTCAAGGTTATGTAGAGTTTGTTTTAGTTTTTATTATAGTACGAGATTTAAATTATTTCATCGTTTTTTATAATAATTAATGACGGTGTTAATTTCTTTGTTCTCAGGGTAGTGGCAACGGGCGCGGGCACGCTTCTGGCGAGGATGACATGGTAGACATCACTCCCGGGCCGCACCGCGCGGCGGACACCACTCCCACCAGCCACGGGACCTTCCAGCTGTACGAGCACAGCGGGAACACCAACACGAGCGCCAACGCTCATTGTAAGTACTCATTATTCAACCCGTTGGGTAGTCTTTGAAAACGTTATTATGTTTATTTTTTGATATTTCTTGAGCGCATACATTGTACATTTATTTGGTTAAAGTGATAAGAGATCACAGATTGAAAATAATATTTATATTATATGAAGCGATTATGAAACACTCCAGAATAATGAATTTCACATTTTCTGATCTGTAAACTTTATAATTTATCATAAATTAATAGAAATTGTTTATTTCAAGCGTACATCGCTCAGTACTTCAGTTCCTCGACTGGTAAGAAACGTCCTACATCTGTGTTAGTCCTGCATACGTGTAGATCCTAGTCTCACCTATGCTTTACAGATTGCCTCATTCTTTCCTCTGTGGTCTGTTCATCTTTACATAGTCAGAGGTCTCATAAGTACCATTCATAGTTGTTCATTACTTACATTTGAAACAAACGTGCTCGATCAGTATGTAACAATAATAATAAGGCTCGAGATAAATGAGATACGACGTTCAAGTATAATTAGTTAACTATAGCTCGTGCTTGCATGGTCATTGTAATACTGTACAAATATTTTAAACGCATCGTTCTCATGCCGTTCTGTTACAGACGGACGTCGTTTTATAAATTCATTCTAGTAATGATACATTAATTCATTTCACTCAAAAGCGCCGGAGTTCGAAAATTATTATGTTTTTTCCTTTTACGTTGGGAATTCACTTTAAAACAATTTTTTATTTTTACATTCCTACTGGTTTTCAATAGGATATGATATTATACAGAAATAAATATATATGTAAGTTTAACTAAACATTATTAGATGAAAGTTTGTACAGAGATGAAGTTAGCGCTTCGTTTCATAGAAGATCTATTAATAAAATATAATTTTATGAAAATATACAAAGATACTATTTTAAAATCATATTACATTTAACGTCCTTTCAATAAAAACGATAACTCTATAACGATCTCGTTTATTTTAACAATTTACGTTCTATTTTATTAAATTCTCGGAATACAAACTCCACTGAGGTATACACATTATATCCGCTTGAAGTTTTCCGATATCGGAAAATGCATTAACTCTCACAACCTGTTCGAATATGACTTAACACGTTTAATATAGCGTGACTCAATAAATGTTATTACGCCTTATATTATTACAGACCGTATCATTTTGAATTAAAACGTGCATGTCTTATTTAAATAGTACATTCTATTAAAATGAGTATATTTTCAGACGATCATTATTATGAATATTACATATCAGTAATAGTTTGTCTGAACTGCTGTTAGTTGCCCGCGTAGGTATGGTAAGGTAGGTTATAAATCGCGTTAAATGTGAGGAACAGTTCAGAAATAGTGATTAAACCTGACAAACAAGTAGTTTTATTATCTACATTCGTAAACGTCACCATACTTTTATAAATGACACCTTCCAATATTTGTAGTTGATATTATCGCCTTGAAAAAACTAAAACATCAGATCGACTATATTAGTCTAGTATAGATATCTAGTATATAAAGTGTTGACTGCACAGACAAAAAGATCAACAGCCAAAATTAAAAAAAATGTAAATATTTGGTCTATATTTCAAAATATTTATGATAATATCATCCTCTCTTTTTATTTATTATACATTACTAGTGAGGTTTCGGCCGTACGACTTCGAAATCAATAAACAATTCAAATTATTTAACTGTAACAACAATAGAACCGTTTTGTAGAAAATAAATACAAAAATAACTTTTCTTATATTGCACAGTTGCAAACATCCTCCGGCGGATGTTGAACAGTATACTATGATTAATTTATCTCGTTATCTACGAGCCAGATAATGTAAATTACTGACTGGTCGGTGTCTATGAAGTTGTATTATCCTAACTAGTTGTAACCCTCGCTGCCCCACCATGAACTATTAAAAACTATCATACTTTGAAGAAGTTTTGTTGTAATCATTATTTTAATTCGTACAATGACTCCTTTAAAACAAGAATAAATGCTTTTTTTTAATTGCTAAAACTTGACATAAAAACAATATTACATACATTAATATATCAGTTTCTTAAAGTAAAAGAGTGAATGATTTAGGATGACGTCACCAAAACTTTCGATAAAATCTTAAAATATTATTACTTTTATATTGTTTCCGAAAGTAAGATTACAGTAATATGGTTATAAGAGTTCATAGTAGGTCTGCTGATAAGGTATGGTCATGTCACTGGGACGCCAACAATAATCTATTGTCATATACAATTTTGAAGAAATCGTCAAAAAATCTATTGTTATTGTAAATCAACTATTTTTTTATGCTTTCTGGTGGATGCAGATTTCTTCAGTAATAATTAAAAATATTTTACAGCAGACAAAAATATAAATAATCAATTATGACACCAAATGTCATCATGAGATCGGATGTCATTTAATATTGTGTTTAAGAATTGTATACATCAAATAAACTAAGTATAGATACTTATATATTTCTTTAATTTGCTTCCCGTTCATGATGATAGTAAATTTAAATACATTTATTAACAAATCGTTATCAAGTCTCATGAAGGTGTATCGTGTTGAGATTATTAAAATTATAAAAAACGTAACATGAAGTTTTGTTTTATTAAGTTAGCCATGGTACGTCAAGGTCTTGGCCTCACCGGTGACGGACGGTACAGTGCACTATTGGTAACTTAGTATTTGATCACTTAACAGGTTTATAAATCGAGTTACAATATTGTTTTAAATTGTTAGTCAATATGTCAATCATGAACTATAACACGAGTGTAACACAATATTTACAGTAGGTCTCAAATTAATTACTTTTTGACAGCTTCTATAATGTTCACGTTAAAATTTTGGATCTGGCTTAATTAAACGATCTAATTAATGTCCTTATAATGTTACATAATTATAGGAATACTTATGATAAATAAATAATGTAAAATGATTATACATTACAATTTAAAGTTATTAATTATGAAGAAACTATCGATTTTATGTTTGATATCAATTATTGTTTATATTGGGGATTTGTACATTGCAAAATTAATTAAAACAGTAAAACAAATATTTACTCTAGATTCTATGTAGTTATGTTTTACTTTAAACTTTTATAATTTTCTGTTTTGTAAATTATAACAGTATATTTCAAGTATGAATAGTTCTAATTCTTACGCATAATTCGTATAGTTTTTTTATTAAAATAACTTTGTAAATGAAGTTGAAATGATCCATCCTAGGACTACGTTCAGCCAACACTAGGTAGGCTTGGGTTCAGCTTGACACTTATCTCTTCACTGAAGCCCTGACATAATAAAGATAACAAAAACTTGACGAAAGACCAGTTCAGCCATTTATTAAGTTAATTTTCCACTGAATTGTTCCTTTTATCGGCGTTGTTAAACATATGTTAGAAATGTATCTTCCTAAATAACTCCCGAAACATATAATTACCGATGCATATATGAAAAATGTATAAATGATTTTTATGTACGTTAAAGTCATAAAAATAATAATGCATTAACTTTCGACCATAGAAAGCCATCGATTGGAAGAAGACGCGGCTCATCGTTATTTTATGTTTTTTTATTATTCAACACTAATATTCTTTTAATAGACAATATCTACAAATTTGTGCCTAATTGTAATTTGCTGTGTCGGTTGCCGGAATTTCAATTACTTGCCAAATATCCGTTATTGACGTTTACAACGCTACGTAAACGTTTACACATCACCAATGATCGTACACAGGGCGCCTTAGCGTATTGATAACAATGATAAAACACTAACATATCGACATGACGAAGTAGGCCACTTAGGCAGTGAAAATAGGACAGTTATCAATAGTGGATGTTGAGTTATGAATTCTGCAGATGATGACATGGAACCGCTTGTTGGTCCTGATGTGGGTAAAGTTATTTATATTGTCTTAATCACAAATACTCTCAGACACTGTGCTATGCCTACCTGTAGCACCCTGAACTTAGAAGTTTAAATCTGAAAATAAATCAATTCCACACAATATGAAACAGATGACGATGTAACTTACACTTTTTATCATACAATATTGATACAAGTTACCGATTTGGATACCTCAATATCGTTTGTAATGGACATGTCAGTTGCCACTGGTTTTGCATTCATTTTGTGCATACTACTACTATAATAAACGCGGACATTGTAATATACAACTACATCAACTATAATTACTCACACTACCTTAAATTACATGGCACGGCTTCATGTGAATTAAAATATAGACATTAGACAGTAAATGGATGATGAATTACTTTGAAACGTGTCGTTTTCTACGGATACTCCAAACTAACTGTTGTATCGATCTATGCAGTATCTATGCGTGTTTTTCTGTATTATATTTTTCTTAGTCATATTACTGTTATTATAAAAAGGTATTTGATTTTTAAATAAATTAAAATTATTTTTTGTTTTAACCACAAGATCATGTGATTAAAAGAACACAGAGTAAATATTATGTTTATTAAAAATTCTTTAATTACCAGTTTTTAAAAATGTTTCTATTCTTTGTGTAACTTTTGAATATAAAATAATTAAATTGAAGATTTCAACAAATTAACTATGCTAAGTTTCTTATTTTATTCTAATAAACTGATGACAAAGCATTGCTTTGGGATTAGTTATATAATATTAAAATATTTCGCGCATGGCAACTCCGCCTGCCGTCTGCACTCTACAGTCTACACCGTTGTCTGTTCTGTTATACAGTCCGCGTTTTGACGTATCATTGCTTGCTCGTTCTCGATGTTTCTTTTTGTTTCTTATTAATATTTTGTACTAACTTTACACGTTCATTTTAATTATTTAATAGATAATGTTTACTGTATATCTTTTTTTATACGGAACAATAATTAACATTCCGTCGAAATAATCTCGTTTCAAAAGTAAGTAGTGCTTTGCGTCGAATGATTTAATAAGCTGAATAAATATTTACAGGGGACGCAGTAATTTTCTCCGGAATGCAAGGTATGTACCATTATCCCATTTCATTTTTTCACGACACCATATAGGAACTTTTTTCAAGTGGTTAGAAATCTAATGTTAAATGACAGTATTTATAACTTAGTTTTTTGTTTTTTTTTGTTGAGATAATGATTTACCTAAAATTGATCTTTTATTGTTTCATACTTGAAATTAGCAAAATATAGTATTAGTATATATACTTCTGTAAATACTTTAGAAAATCTTGCAAAAGACTAGTCTCTATTAAAATCTTACTTTCATTTTCTCAAGTAACCATCGAAAAATCTATTTTTGACTGGCTCGAAATCTAGTTTGAAATGGTAGTATTTCTAACATTATTCTTTCTATAACATCATAATGTAACTATTAGCGTTTGTCACTTTTTTATATAGATAATGAAATAATTTATCATGAATTTTGTTTTAAAACAGAATAAACATTTAGGAGTTAAATATTGATTATTTTTAATATTTGAATAAAGCCAATTGTCACATAAAGAGATATTGAGTTATCACTTGATTTCTGGTGGAAGTTATATCTATCCTTATTTTTTAAAGGCTCTTAACATCAATCGCATTTCAGTATTACATGAATTACTGCTGAATATTAGTTAAACAATTGTATTGATAGCATAAAGAAGATTGACCTTGTAGATTGTCAAACCAAATAGTCACTGCACATTCAATTTGTAAAAGTTAGTTGGACGGACTAAGAAAGTATTTAGAGAACATGTCTATGCTAATATATTATGCCATGCTATATAGCTATAATATATTATATATTTGATATATGTCGACATATTATTTTCTTATCAGAATATGGATAATAATCTTTAGTTTTGCAAAGACTGGTTAACTCTTTCATATTTAATTGCCACTCTTTCTTTTGACCTCGGAAAGTTTACACACTCAAGTGCTAAGTGTAGTCCAAAGAAAATGCTAAATAAAATTACTATTGTTCAATTAATACAACAAATGGCAAACTGTACTGACAATTCATTTTAGCAATCATGTTTTTTTTTAAGAAAAAACATTCTCAAGTAGTTAACTATGGTATTTTACTATAGTATTTTATGAGCACATTACTGTACTAATATTCTGCTTTTAAGTCCATTTTCTTGTTATGAACAATTGTGAATGACAATTCTATTGTATTAATTGATTGATTTGAGAAAAATTACAACATTTTCCACATACCATATTCACAGATATTTCTACAATATTATAATAATTTTCGCCACATATATTAAGCGCTGACATCCATATTACATATATAGTAAAACAATAAATATTGAAAGCTCATGCTGCAGTTATTATTTATTGTAAAAACTTACAAAATATCTAAAATATGTCGCCAATAACGTCATCTCAGTTTTCTACCGTTCACCAATGTCTTTAAATTTCAACTAACACAATTTTTCACCAAAATGTAAATTTGAGATGCTATTAAAGTGTTATCATATATATATAACAATAACTGTCATAATACTCTCGGTTGTCGTGTATGTGTGCGGGACTTGAGGTACGGCTCATGCGTCGCGGTGTCAAACACTCCTTGGTAGTGGGATGTTCGTATACATAGGTATACACGCCTTATTGATCGCTGCACTGGGCGTTGGATGCACTGTTTTTAAACGACCTTGACATACTTCAGATTCGAATTTGTAATAATATTAAAGACGAATATAATAAATAATATTTAAACGTTGTTTACTAGTTTTATAATTTTGTAAAACTTTTAAATGTATTTAGTATATTATATATTTTTAAGTACTATTATTATATTGTACTTAGTAGGTCTTGGTAGTCGATAACTTTTATTTAGTGGCAATAAATTGCTTGTGTAAACAAACTTACATAAGATGTAAAATATTATTATCAAATGTTAATCATCATTCTACTGTCAGCCTGTGGAGTTAAAAGGCATGGAAAATTACCTCCGTGGGTGCAAGGGTTCTTCAAAACATGTTAAACTTAAAGAAAGCGCTTTTTTGCATTACCGCGTTCTAAAAAATATATATATATATATGTGGACATTTATGTAATGGGTCTTTTTTGGTTATACCTACTGAATAAAATATATTAGACTATAAAAAGTTCAGGATACGAAACGTCGTGAAAAAATTAAAATTTTTGAACCGGGGCCCATTTCACTCATTATACAACAGCTAGCATTATACAACAGCTAGCATTATACAACTTTATATCGTAGTTTTTCGTACGCCAGCGCTATTGTGGTATTAGAAACTTTTTTTTCAGCATACATTTGGACAGTTTCAACTTCCCACCGACATAAGATGGTTCTCTTTACCTCTAACAATCCATCATCATAACCATCATTCTACAAAAACAAACTAGTAACAAAGTCATTGTCTATGACTGCAGACTGTTAATAAAATGTAAATGACAGGTGACACGGACGAAATCCCGGGAATCGGGCAATATGATGATTTCCATACAATCGACTGGCAGCGAGACATCGCGCGTGATCGCATGCGGCACAGGTACATCGTGAAGAAGCGACAGGACTCAATCTGGAATCTAATTAAAGTAATTATTACTGAAATTTAAAAAATCTTGAGTTATTAAGAGTTATCATCTATTGTGATACTTGCAGATCAATATCTTAAATCTAACCATAAACAAGTTGTACTTTCGATAATGTTAATTTTATGTAGCATAAACGTCAGTCTAATATAGGAGATTCAAAACGGCCATAAAAATCTCTTCTAAAGGTACAGTTCTTTTGAAGGCTACTTCTTCTTTGAAGAGAAGACATCAGACAAGACTGAGACATGGAGTTAGTTAATAACACTTCACCATATAAAGATTCTAAAAAAAATATACGTCGGACAAGTTGGCTAACCATTGGGTAGAATTATTGGACAAGTGACGGCTATCATTCGTACTTCAAATATTGTTTTTTATTTGTCCATGATAATAACAGTTGATAATAACATGTGGTAATATCTGTAATAATATATTCTCTGGTGTCTCTGGTGGTTTGCACGTTAGTTCTAGGTGCTGTTTAATTAGATACATATGTTTGATTTTTGTTATTATTAAATTCTTAGAAATAAAGGTAAACAGTTTGCGAATAAAATCATAGAATATTATGTACTTCCACCGATGTCATTATGTTATAATGTATTACCATTAATTGTTTACATTTGCTAATAAAATATATTATTAAGAAAATGTAAAATTGTAGAGCGCCCACGACGCGTGGTCAGGATGGGTGTGCGTGTTGTTGGTGGGCGTTTGCACTGGAGTGGTGGCGGGAGTCATCGATATTGGCGCTTCGTGGATGACAGACCTGAAGTTTGGCATATGTCCCCAGGCGTTTTGGTTAAATCGGGAACAGTGTTGCTGGTCCAATGATGAGATCACCTTCGACCACGGCAACTGCTCGCAGGTATAGCCTTAAATTGTGGTATATGACGATTTTTTTGGAAAAATTGTTGAGCGTTAAATTATCTTACCGTATCTGCCCTCAGTGGATGACCTGGGCTCAATTGTTCGGAGAGTCAAGGGAGGGAGCAGGCGCGTACATCATCAGCTACTTGTTCTATATCGTCTGGGCGCTTTTATTCGCGGCTCTGTCCGCCTCGCTCGTGCGTATGTTTGCGCCGTATGCTTGTGGATCTGGTGAGTGCTATGAGCTACAGGAGTAGAGACTGAAGACTAGGAGATGTGCGTTTGTGAATCTCATTAATAACCAATAACGATTAAAATGTCTTGAGTCTTGAGGTGAAGTTAATGACATTAATGTATGCTGTGGCTATGTATAGTAATAAGATATATAATGGTCGTTGTGCACAGGTATACCGGAGATCAAGACAATTCTGAGCGGATTCATCATCAGAGGTTACCTTGGCAAGTGGACTCTCATCATTAAAGTCGTCGGGCTCATCCTGTCAGTTTCATCAGGACTATCTCTTGGCAAAGAGGGGCCTATGGTTCATATTGCAAGCTGTTTGGGTAAGAACTATAGCAAAATATTTGATTCAATATAAAACCAAATCTTCATAATAATGGTTTGATTTACAGGCAACATATTATCTTACCTATTCCCGAAGTATGGACGTAATGAGGCAAAGAAACGTGAGATCCTTTCTGCAGCGGCTGCTGCTGGAGTCTCTGTAGCTTTCGGAGCGCCTATAGGTGGAGTACTCTTCAGTTTAGAAGAGGTGATTGAGATTTTATGTATTAAATTAGATTGGTTTTGACATCAATAAAGCATATAACGCATTTTAGTTTATACATAATAGGTTTCAAATGCATCAGATCAGATCTGTAAAGTACGCAATAATGTTTATGATATTAAATTAAAATTCTTAACATCAGGTCTCCTACTACTTTCCCCTGAAGACTCTCTGGCGATCGTTCTTCTGCGCATTGATTGCGGCCTTCATCTTGCGATCCATTAACCCCTTCGGCAACGAGCATTCTGTACTTTTCTTTGTGGAGTATAACAAACCATGGATATTCTTCGAGTTGATACCGTTTGTAGGATTAGGAATTATTGGTGTGAGTATCATAATTTTCATGATTTCACAGAAATAAAAATGAGGGCAACCATTAAAAAACATATCTTCAGGGATGCATCGCAACAATCTTCATCAAGGCCAACATCTACTGGTGCCGCTACCGCAAGTACTCCAAGCTGGGTCAGTACCCGGTTACCGAGGTGCTGGTCGTAACCCTCGTGACTGCTATCATCGCTTACCCGAATCCCTACACTAGGATGAACACCAGCCAGCTGATCTACTTGCTTTTCAACCAATGCGGCATTTCCAACTCTGATCCTCTGTGGTAAGTCTGAGTTTATGTGAAATCCTTGTTCTTCATCTGTACTAAAGTTGTTTTTGTTTATAAAACGCGTCTCAAACGAGACTCAAGACTCGGACTGGAAATAACATTTTTGTATAAAAGTGCCTATTCAAAAATTCTAGTATGGCATTGAAAGCGTGTTAATGCTGTTCCTAATTCCTTCCTGGATTGAATAAGTAGTTGAACAAATGTTCCGTGTTGCTGTGTAACGCCCTTCTGTATTCCACGCGGAAGTAGTGAAGAATAACTAGTATGTTAGGTGAGATACTTTTAATTGAGAAAGTATCGCAGTACTTAATTTTGAACAATAAATATATGCTGTGTCCAGCTCACTAACTCCTTGCATACAATCTTTATTCATTGCATTATGATAAATGAAGGATATTTTTTTATCATGTTATTGAGGGTTGACAAGTTGACGTTTTTCACAGCGACTATAACAGGAACTTCACTGATGTAAACAAGGCTATTGAGAAGGCGCCGGCGGGCCCGGGCGTGTACCAGGCGATATGGCTGCTGATGTTGGCACTCGTTCTTAAGCTTGTGATGACCGTCTTCACTTTCGGCATCAAGGTGCCATGCGGACTATTTATTCCTAGTTTAGCCCTTGGAGCGATCGCGGGAAGGATTGTTGGCATTGGCAAGTTCATAATGAAGATATTTTTTCTTTTATACAACTTTGGTGTACAAATAATAATAATACATTATATATATACAACAGGAGTGGAACATCTCGCGTATAAATACCCCAAAATTTGGCTGTTTTCGGGCGAGTGTTCTACGGGAGACGATTGCATCACGCCAGGACTCTATGCAATGGTGGGCGCTGCAGCAGTGCTAGGTGGTGTCACTAGGATGACTGGTGGGTACCACTCTTATTAGATTATATCCCATATTTGGGATGAATTATTGTTATTTTTATATTTTAAAAAAGACAATCATTCCCTCTTCAAATTCTATATATCCGAAAACAATTATTTGTTTTAATTATAACATTTAACGGTTTTCAGTATCGCTGGTGGTTATAATGTTCGAGCTGACGGGCGGTGTGCGCTACATCGTACCACTGATGGCTGCTGCCATGGCGTCTAAATGGGTGGGAGACGCCCTCGGTCGCCAGGGCATTTATGACGCCCACATCGCCCTCAATGGATACCCCTTCCTTGATAGCAAGGATGAGTTCCAACACACCTCGCTAGCTGCTGACGTCATGCAACCTAAGTAAGCGTTTTTATATATATCCTCAATGCGTCACACTGAATTTTAATATTATTTTTGATTAAGTTATGTTGTAAATGCCAGCCATTAAAGAATAATTATTACTGTCATTATGTTGGTCAAATCAATTGTTTTATAATAACTTTGTCATTAGCGATGGTACTCGTAAATAATATTGCAAATATTGTATTTTAAATCATGCTAACTATGCGAATACGCGAGGGCTTTTATATTACTTTATTAACCGCGAATGTTGTTGACAAATAAAAAATAAAATCGCATTTGAAATCGTAGCAAAATCACACTAAATCTTAAAATCTGAAACATTTTAACGAGATAACTCCACCAATGAGCTGTGCAATATCGTATGTGCAATGCGAAAGGAAAATAATCTAACATTAAATTAAGAACTACCTCGAAAGTTGTGTTGCATGTATTGAAAAATGTATTAACATATGAAGTTTTACTCTGCTGGACGTGTCTCAACTTATCTCTTACAATTAGTACAAACAGAGTATACAATTGTGCCTGAATGATTGTTGCAGTAGCATCTTACATTAGAAATAGTTATTGCAACTGCAAATGTTGTAAATTGAATAATGATAATAATTTGTAAGCCAAAGCGTCCAATGTACAGAAAATATGAAAAACATAATTATATCCTACTGCTCTAAGTCACTATCCATAAAAACCTACAATTCTATAGTACTGATTTCATAATTGTAAATAAATTTCCAGACGCAATGAAACTCTGTCCGTGATAACTCAGGACTCAATGACTGTGGACGACGTGGAGACCCTTCTGAAGGAGACCGAGCACAATGGATACCCAGTCGTGGTGTCCAAGGAGTCTCAGTATCTCGTCGGATTTGTACTGAGGCGCGATCTCAACTTGGCTATGGGTATTTTATTTTCTTGCACCTATAAGTACATACTTTTCATTAATATGTATAAATTACTATCTGCCCCAGTTACACTTCCATAGCGGAAACATTAAAAAAAATTGATTAATGAATAATTGTAAAAGTGTGGTAGGTTGGACCTTGTTGTTAATTGAATTTAATTTTATATGGGTTTTGACTGAAAGTGAAATTGATTGCAATATCGAAAACAACATAGATTACCTTTTTATGTTATTTTTGTTGGTGCTACTGCATCTATCAATTAATGGATTATGGAAGCTATCTCATACATCGTATAGAATAAAAATTAAATATATAGTTGTTTTTCGAATTATAATTTAAACAACTGTTGGTGTAGTGGTGGACAGTAAGTGAAATGATTAAAATCAAACATTCAGAAGATCGAATCTCAGTGGCGGAAAACTAAACTTTTTAATTATTGTATTCCATTAATAATATTGTTGTAAAATAAGTCTTGTATTGAACTAAACATGTCGAATGAATGCGACATTTGTAAAAACAATGTTTTAATTACACAGAAAAGAATTAAATGCACAAAATGTCAGCGACATTTTCACTTAGATTGTGCAACTCTGAATTTGAATAGCCCCATATGTCGTACACAGTGGATTTGTTCTACTTGTAACATACGAAAGCCCGCTAATAATACAGCTGCATCTACTAAGAATAAATTGCGAGACTTGAAAAGTAATACGAACAATTTAATATCAGTTTCTTCTAATAGTTCATTAACAGATACGGATTGCGAAATTGCATCAAAGTGTAACGAAGAATTATTAGCAGCCATAAGGAAGGAGGTAAAAGATAGTATTAGTAAGTCCTTAGCAATTGAATTGGGAAAGATACGCGAAGAGTTAAATGGTTTACAAAATATAAGGGACTCATTGGAATATTTTTCCAACCAATATGATAGCCTTAAGCAGGAATTAGATAAGGCAAATAACGAAATTATAAATTTAAAGAAAAGTAATATCGATTTGAAAAATACCGTTGACTTGCATGCTAAAACTATTAATATGCTAGAGAAAGAGGGAAGAGCCTATAATTTAGAATTACATTGCATACCTGAAAACCGAAGTGAAAACTTGGTAAAGATCGTTGAAAAGATCGGAAATACAGTAGGACAGCCCATTCAAGAAGGAGGCATTACTAAGTGCACGCGAATAGCCAAATTAAATAAAAGTGCCCCCCGCCCCCGTTCAGTGTTAGTTAAATTTTCTAATCCACTTCTACGTGACAAGTTTTTGGCAAGTGTTATTAATTTTAACAAGGCAAACTATAATAGTAAACTAAACACGTCCCATCTTGGAATAACTGGACATAAAACCCCTGTATATATCTCTGAACACTTAAGCTCAACAGCAAAAGATATTTTTGCGGCAACGCGCACTTTTGCTAAAGAGAAACACTATCGTTTTGTCTGGTCTAGAAATAATACCGTGTATCTGAGAAAATCTATTGAAAGTGACGTTATTATAGTTAAGTCAAAGGATATCTTGGCAACTTTGTGTCAATAATTCTACAATTCTATATTTACTTGTAATTATTATTATTTGTTTACTGCATTGTTATTATTTTATATAATTATTATAATCACTTTTTTTTTTTTAAGATTTAGAGAAAAAAAAAAAAGTAGTTGTATTTCCAGTTTTATGTTATTTATATTTTGTTTTATTTAAACTGTTTGTATTAATTATAGTTACATTATATCAAAATTTATGGATTTTCGTAATTTAAGTATATTTTATCAAAATGTGAGAGGTATTAGGACTAAAACTAAAGATATTTACTGTGCTGTACTAAATTTGGATTATGATATTTTTATTCTAACAGAAACGTGGCTTAACTGTACCATTACTAATAATGAATTCTTTGACGATAGATATGTAGTATTTCGACGAGACCGTGAGACAAGTGAAACAAGTAAATCGGATGGTGGAGGAGTTTTAATTGCAGTGTCTAAAAAAATAAAATGCTATAGGGTGAATGAATTTGAAACCAAATATGAAGACATCTGGGTTAATGTAGTGTTAGGTTCAACTGTTTTATCAATATGCGCTGTTTATGTTCCCTCACCTGCAAAATATGAAGTCTTAGAAACGATTACACAGAACATTGAGAACCGTATGTCTGAATTGCAGTATGCTTTAATAGTAGGTGATTTTAACATACCCGCTATAAAGTGGATTAGTGATGACAACACGAAACACTTAACCGCTTATAATTCAAGTTCTCCTTCATGTAAAATAATTAATGACTTTATGTCATTTACCAGTTTTTTTCAATTTAATGGTATAAATAATATTTATGGAAAAACTTTAGACTTAGTTTTTGGAAATGTACCAGATGTTACGGTTAAAAAAAGTCTGTCAAAAGTATGTTTGGAAGACAAATATCATCCATCATTACATATAACTTCTTATATTGCTCCCACTGAAGATATACTTCTGACACCTAAACCTACTCTTAAATATAATTATTTTAAAGCTGATTACGCTGTAATAAACGAATTTTTATTAAATGTCAATTGGGAATTACTTCTTTTAAAATGTACAACAGTAAATGAAATGGTATTAGTGTTTTATGGTGAACTCAGAAAAATTATTGAAGAATGCATTCCAAAATATAATTTAAAAATGCAAAATAAATTTCCCAAATGGTATTCCAGAAATTTAAGGAAAAGGTTGGCGGAAAAGAATAGGCTTAGAATTTTACATAAAAAGTACCGAAATCCGTTAGATTTAATTTCATTTAAAATATTACGTAAGACTTGTGAGGTTTTAATAAATAGAGACTATCTAAATTATATTGAAAATGTAGAATTGAAAGTTAAAAAAAATACTAAATATTTTTTTTCATATTTAAAGAATCTACGTGATAATAAGTGTGACTATCCCGCCCTTATGACTTATAACAGTCAACAGTATTCTCAAGGTGAAGATATATGCAATCAATTTGCAAAACATTTTATGAATACCTACATTAAATACAATAAAGACGACACAAATATGTTAGTTGATAATGGGAATATATCAAAAGATCACTTAGGCCACATTAACATAAGCGAAGATGAAATCAAGTCTAAATTGAATCAAATTAATGAAGGCAAAGGAATGGGACCAGATAACATATGTCCTTATTTTGTAAAAAGCTGTTGCAATTCTTTAGCTAAGCCTTTGTTTTATATTTTCAATAAATCACTGAGTGAAGGAATATTTCCATGTTGGTGGAAAGAGGCAAGAGTGGTTCCTATACATAAGGGAGGAGACAAAAAATATATTGAGAATTACAGACCAATTAGTATATTATCAATATTTTCTAAGATTTTTGAATCTTTGGTTTCATCATCACTTACCTGGCATATGAAATCATTAGTCTCGGATTATCAACATGGTTTCGTAGAAAAAAAATCAACTGCAACTAATCTAGTTGATTTCATAGATGATATCACGTGTTCTGTTGACAAAAATGTACAAGTGGACTGTATTTATACTGACTTGTCAAAAGCGTTTGACGTTGTGGACCATACCCTTTTGATAAAAAAGCTATCTAACTATGGTATACATGGCAGTCTTCTTCTATGGTTTGATTCATATTTAAAAAACAGAAAAATGAGTGTAGTCTTGGGAGGTCATCAATCAAACACATTCATTGCATCATCTGGGGTACCACAGGGATCAATACTTGGACCAATTCTTTTTGGCATTTTTATAAACGATGTTGTGAAGTGTTTCAAATTTAGCAAATATCAATTATACGCCGATGATCTGAAATTTTATTGTAATGTTTATGATTTTAAAGATGTAGAGCATTTGCAGCATGATTTAGATGCATTATTGTCTTGGTGTAATAAAAATCATATGAAGCTTAATTATTCTAAATGCAAAACTATTACCTTCAGTAGAAGAATATCCAACATAAAATACGAATATAGCATAAATGGAAATATTTTAGAAAACGTTTCACAGATAAAAGATCTTGGTGTTTTAGTCGACTCTAAAATGAGTTTTATACCACAAATTGATAACATCATACACAAATCTTTCAAAACTATTGGTTTTATCATAAGAAGTACGAAAGAATTCAAGAATTCTTATACGAGACAAGTATTGTTTAATTCGATTTTTGAATCTTTGGTTTCATCATCACTTACCTGGCATATGAAATCATTAGTCTCGGATTATCAACATGGTTTCGTAGAAAAAAAATCAACTGCAACTAATCTAGTTGATTTCATAGATGATATCACGTGTTCTGTTGACAAAAATGTACAAGTGGACTGTATTTATACTGACTTGTCAAAAGCGTTTGACGTTGTGGACCATACCCTTTTGATAAAAAAGCTATCTAACTATGGTATACATGGCAGTCTTCTTCTATGGTTTGATTCATATTTAAAAAACAGAAAAATGAGTGTAGTCTTGGGAGGTCATCAATCAAACACATTCATTGCATCATCTGGGGTACCACAGGGATCAATACTTGGACCAATTCTTTTTGGCATTTTTATAAACGATGTTGTGAAGTGTTTCAAATTTAGCAAATATCAATTATACGCCGATGATCTGAAATTTTATTGTAATGTTTATGATTTTAAAGATGTAGAGCATTTGCAGCATGATTTAGATGCATTATTGTCTTGGTGTAATAAAAATCATATGAAGCTTAATTATTCTAAATGCAAAACTATTACCTTCAGTAGAAGAATATCCAACATAAAATACGAATATAGCATAAATGGAAATATTTTAGAAAACGTTTCACAGATAAAAGATCTTGGTGTTTTAGTCGACTCTAAAATGAGTTTTATACCACAAATTGATAACATCATACACAAATCTTTCAAAACTATTGGTTTTATCATAAGAAGTACGAAAGAATTCAAGAATTCTTATACGAGACAAGTATTGTTTAATTCGTTAGTTCGTAGCAACTTAGAGTATTGCTCAGTAGCATGGAATCCTCTGTATACTATTCATAAGAACAGGTTGGAAAGGGTACAAAGAAAATTTTTAAGCTTTTTAAATTACAAGGATAAGAATGATCCAAATATGAAATACACTACTTAAAAAATATAACACTTTGTCATTGCTAGATCGAAGACAAATGTTGGACTTGTGTTTCTTACATAAGATTGCGTCAAACGCTATTGACAGTCCTCAGATATTAAATAAAATTCAGTTCTTAGTCCCAAGACAAAACGCCAGAAAAACTAATACTTTTAGAAGAAAAAAATTTAGGACGAATTTGGGATTATTTGGGCCTATCAATAGAATACTTGGCTCCTATAACAGTATCGAGAAGGAAATAAAGATAGATCTTTTTGATGATTCCTTTAGGGTCTATAAGAAAAAAATTAAAAAATATTTTTTGTCCTTTTATACATAGTTGCTTGGATTTTTGTTGATTTTCTTTATAATACCTAACTATTCTTATCTTATTTTTTTAATTTCAGCAAACGCTCGTCGCACTTTGGATGGCATCACCGGTCAGTCGGTAGTGGTGTTTGCTGGTTCGCCGCCACAGAGTGCGCTGTCTCCCCCGCATCTGCTGCTCGCCCGCATCTTAGACATGGCACCCATCACCGTCACCGACCAAACGCCCATGGAGACTGTGGTCGACATGTTTCGCAAACTTGGACTTCGGCAGACGCTCGTTACTCATAATGGGTAAAGTATCTGATATATTCATAATAGTTCAGGAATTGGCCATGCAGGTATAACCAGGTAGTTCATTGTGTCTGTTTGGTTTTCGAAAGTTTTAATAAAAAATTACTTGCCCAGTACTGTAATTGAACCCGGTTTGACGACATATTCACATCATATCATATCTTAGGATCGCACTCAATAGATGTATACGGTACCTCTTCCCTAAATATTCCTACTTCATTAAAAATATTTACCATCTTTATCAAACAATAAAATTAATTTTTTTATAAACGAACTTTACATATAATAAAATACGGACAAAGCGTACTCTGTACAAAAGATTTTGTTACAAAACAAATGTGTTATTTATTTATGATATCAATTTAATTCATATTTCACACATATATTTCATTTTTATTAAATTAATTATATATGCTCAAAAGCCTATTTCTCATACCTATTTAACTCTGAAATATGGGAAGGATTTATGGAAAAAAGTATTAAAATAGAAATAAAATGCGTTACAGTCGTCTACTAGGCGTGATTACGAAGAAGGATGTGCTGCGGCATGTGAAGCAAATGGATAATGAAGACCCAAGCTCGGTGCTGTTCAACTGAGAGAAGCTCTTTGTTCCCAGTCTCATGACCGAAATATTCGTAGTGTACCAACTCAAGGCTCGAAAAGTCGCCATCCCTGGAGTTGTAGAAAGGTTTGTTGAAATCATGCAGCTGTGATGTTATTTGTTAGGGTTGTCAGTTACACTACACAGGAATGCCGTTTGATTTACATTATTTTTTATATGTACGTATTTTGTATTTTATGTTAAAATGTATTGAAGTGTTTATGTAATGTAAATGTTATTATAATCTATGTTTAAATGAATAAATTCTATAGCTTAAGGTGTTACGAATTAATAAAAAATATATTAGATGTTTTATATTGTGTTTTAATAAAAGGGCAACTAGTTAAATATAAGCGCGCATTCAAATTGTAAATAAAATGTACGTATTTTTTATTGGAATTACACGTCAATTATGTCTTTCTTGATATGTGTATAGAATACTTGTAAGGATATATAATATTCATATGTAAAATAAACATTCCTATAGAGATTATTCACTATTATGGATTAGTCGAAGATTGTGCAATATTCTACAAGTATTGCTATATTATTATTAAAAACAAATAATATGGAGTAATATTGAAATTAATATTAACATTGAATGAGTTCTGTTTTTATATAATGTATTTGTCATACATATCAAAATCAAAATCTTATATGCAATACAATACGACGCCCTAATAATAATATAAAAATATATTTTATTGTGAAATAATTAAATAAATATGTAAAAATCAATTTGTAGAATATTAGATATATATTATAATGATGTAGTATCGGCAGCTTTGATGTTGAGATATTGTTGAATACAGCTGGATTCTAATATTAATATCAGGTGTATATATTAAGTGTTTATTTAATTGAAATAACTTTTATTTTGGGACTAGCATTTACCCTCAAATTCTCTCGTGTAGTCATAAGAAACTACTAACAGTAAATGCTTGGCCATTCGGTCATTTCGGTACTAGCTTAAAACTGTCTGTAAAATTGCATATAAATTGATCAAAAATAAAGTATGGAGCTTGTAAATATGATTATCACCCAAGCTGTAAGTTTAGTATTTAAGTGACAATGATGTACATATTGCTTGAATTATATTTATATTTAAAAATGAATTTTGTTACAATATAATCTGATATTTAATAAATAAAATATGTTATGTACCCCGATATTAAATAACATACAAATCAAATGTCCTTTCCCTATCAGTGGAGATTCGAAAATAATAAAACTATTTTTCTTAACTATCAATGAAATTTTCATGAATGTTTTATCTTTTATTATGCATCAGTCTTTTAGTCTCATTTTAAGTAGGTATAGTTAATTGTCACATGTATAACTATTCGTATTAGATATTATTGTGTCATGTATCAAGTAATAAATTTTGTTTGTATTAGATAATGTTGTAGTTTTAGATGTATTTATTTCATACTAATACATACTAACATTAATTTATTTTAGAAACATTTATTATTAAGGTACGGTAGAGTCATGTATGAAATTAAAAAATAATCTGATAAGGTCTAAGTGATTTAGGTTTTTGAATTTATTACCAACCATTTTTTTATATAGGTCGATATATTATATAGATACATAAATAGTGAAGCAACACACAGTTGTGATAAATTATTTGTGTGTATTTAAAGTATTTGTACTAAGTGCTGGTCAGTGCTCTATTACCAACAGTATGTAGCAAAATAACGTGCCTCGTTATTCTGTGTAACCTGACGGCGCCACATCACTATATGAATAGGGTATTAATGTTCTGTCGGTGTGATATGGTGTCCGTCTAGCGATTTTCAATTATTATTATCTATTGCGCTCTAATCCTTGCTATAAAAGAACTGATAAATCAATTTACATGATTGTATATATACATTGTATACACGCGTACAAGCGATCTTTTGTAGTAAACTAATATACACTTTAGATAACAATTGAGCGTAACTGCTCTTAGGACCAAACTGTAATGTGCTATTCACCGGTGTATGAATCGATGCACAACTTCCCCCTTGAGTTTTACGAATAAATGCTAATTAAAAATCCTTATTGTTATTATTCAAATATTTCCTTTATTATTATTAGCTATAACAATGAATGATGGACGACTTATTACCAAATAAGTATAACTTTTTCAAAGGCATTGCTGGCGACTTGGCTCTTGCGAAATGAAAACAATATTGTGTGCTATTAATATGTGCAAACAAATATTGTATTGAAATGCGGTATGCTATAGTTTTAAATGTACTCGTAGATTGAAATTGATTCTTTATGTACGTATATGAGCGAGTGATGGAACGTTTGGTTACTTATTATTAAATATTCATGTTATGGAATATATATTCATTGTCGTACATAGCGTAACATTATTTTTTTGCTTTTACTAAATAATTTAGGAATTTGTCAGGTTCCTAGTTGTATAGAATCCGTAAAGGTTGTTTAAATTAGTTGATAAGCTTATTTTAAAAAATAATGTGTTTCTATTTTATCTTTATTCACAACCCAATACAAGATTACAAGATTATTATTAAGATAAGACTTTCTATTATAAATATATTTATATTAATTATGGAAATTCTCCTACAGACCTAATATTATATGTTTTAGGTCTGTAGAAGAATTATGTTTTTCTAAATTAACTTAGCAACTTATTCAAACTATTTAATGCATTAACCTACATTGAATTATATTTAAAGTGTAATTCTTCGTCATTATTTTTATGTTACAGTCAAGAAACATGTCCCTTCAATCTAACAATCTTTTGCCGGAAAACTTATGATAAAAATTATTAAAATTACTTATGATAAAAATAATTAGATATTGTTATTGTAGTGACTGTTACGAAGTTGCATACAAAATGTATATATATATATATATATATATGTCGAGATCGAAGACTAATGCTTGAAGCGGTAACCAATAAGCATACAGTAGTTTATGAACCTTTAATAGAGAGGTGAAGGCGTCACATTCAATATACGGGACTGCAGCATCATACGCATGTCATAAATCATAACGCATGCGGATCAGGCTAAATCAATAAATCTAGCAGAATTGCATTTGACCTAATATAATATCAGTGTTAGCCTAGTGCTCAGGTGGAGCTGAGTTTGTTTTGTTCATTCAAAATAAACAATATCAGAAGCTTATTTGTTATTCTGAAAGAAGTTGGTGTAAATGTTTGAACTAAAGGGAGGAATGTATTTTATTATAATGTTGATGGCTGCCTCAACAGCTTCAAAGTGGATGGACGATGACGATGATGGGCAATGCCTCTGCATGCAGTACAGTCCCATCAACCCGTACGCTTTTATTAACAACCGCATACTACAGAGCTCAATGCCAGGAAGCAAAATAAACAAGTAACGTTTTTATAAGAAAATAATATGTTGGAACAATTATTTTATAAGATCTAGATAATTGTGCAAGTTTATGGCTCCTGTGTAATGAGTATGATCTTTACAGGCCACGACTGGAGGAGGCCGAAAGTGAGACGGAAGACGATTCGCAGACCGAAGAGCCCTCTAGTTCTGCACCTGATGATTTTTTTGAAATAAATCCGGATAATCATTAAAAATTTTAATATTATGATGTGACAAACAAAAAATTGAGTTTACACGATAACAACTTTGACGACTTTGGCGACTATACAACTCTATTTCCAGATACGCATTATTATATGATTTATAATTTTCACTAAAGTAATTGCAATAGAGAAGTTCACCTAAATTTCAATATGGGAAAGCTCAATTATATAAAATATTTACCAACTAGTTTAAAATATTTATATTATTTATATTATATTAACTTTGTAAAATATGTCAATTATTCTGTGAGTATTTAAAATCAACACTTGTTAATTGTACACTAACATATAGTTTATCAAAAGTTTAATAGGTTAGTCAAACATTGTTAACGATTTCGATATACTTAGTTAAATAACCGCGCCCCGTTGAGACCTAAACCTGACAAAACCATTAACAATACAATACATATAACATTCTTCTCTATTGTAATGATTTGTCAATTTTATAAATTATGTAAACAGAATGCAGACACCTGGCGTTTAGCAGATAATTCAATATATATTATAAGATATGTAAAGAGCTAAATATATGTAGTTCTTTCCTTGTGTGTTTTGAATCAATATCTATACTTATATTATAAAAAGGAAACAATTTACTTTGTGTTTTTGTATGTATGTTTGTATTGTTTTCACAAAAAACTACTGGATAGATTCTAAAAATTATTTCATCATTAGAAAGCTTCACTAAGTAACATAGGCTATATTACATTAAAAAAAAATAATCCCTAACAAAAAAGCAATAATGTGACCCAAGGTGTGGAAAAATTGCTCATAAAAAATTGACTACTTTTGATATTGAACTATGAGAGAACAAAACAATGTTCTACAATATTATAGAACATATCAATATCTACTATAAAGTCCGCGATACCATATGTCCACTATATTACGCCACTATAACTACTTTTTTACATTTTAAAAGTTAGTAAATGTTCCGATAATAATCAAACTATACTATTAATACCTCTATTTTAATCCTTATCCCATTAAATTATATTTTATTAAAAACCCGTAATTATATTTATACCCGTATTCAATGCCTGTAAAATGTTTTTTTTTTTTTTTTTTAATAAAATCATAGATGACAGTCTATAGAAAATAATGCAATAGTCCAATAATGCGGCGTGGGTAGCCCGCGCAGCGTAGCGGGTGACGGTGAGGGGGAGGGGGGCATCGATATCTGTACTTTTACTGTAAGTTTTTTGTTGGAGGTAACTTTCAAAGTAACTTAACCGAATCTAAAAATAACTTTTACGTTGGATCTAATCTATATTTTATACCCTTGAAATAATAATAGGTCTTTACGAGGAGATAAATTTTAAAAATAAAGATTACCAAATAAGCTCAAAAAAAAGGTTTTAAACATTTTTGCCAAAGTTCCCATATATTTCGCTAAGTACGAAGTGGCAGCCAACAGCAAACAAAGCTTGTGTTGTGCGTATTTATTAAAACCATAGTAGCCGGTAATAAGTTACTGTAAAATCCTCTTACTTTTGTTCTTTGCTCAGACAGTACAAATATGGGTGAGAGAGTTAATTAATAATAGATCCGCCTTAGACTCAGACCGTAATATGTCATGTCAAAAAGCTCGGAAGGTTCCGATCGTTAATTTCAGATAATACTCGTTTCCCAGTATATTAATATATGTTTGTTAAATGCTAAAAGAATGTACTTGGTTTCACAATAAATTATTTATTGAAAAACTTGACTGAAAAAGATTGTACACTTTGTTTTAAAAAAAAAATCGGGCCAGCGGTTTTCTCCTCCTTTGTTGCCCCGAGGCCTCTAAATCCGGTCCTGAAGCTGTTTAATTATTAATTAGGTAACTTTTACTAAATATTTAGGTAGCATGATAGTCCACACATTTTTTATCATCTACTTGTCGAAGCTGTTTCTAATATAGTGAGAAAGTTAGCATATTTAAAATAAACTGTACCTCGCCCGCGTCGCGTGGCCTAAAATACATACTTGCAGGCACGGGAAGTATGAGAAACATATTCCAAGCCTTGGCACTGGCCTGCTCACGTCTATCCATGGTGTAGGCTTACTGGAGATCTGGCATGTAAAATAACGGGGACGCATCGTACAATACAGTACCTCCACGGTGATGCGAAAAGCTGTGCCATTCATATCTGTTTAACTTATATAATTTTATAAAACCTTAAGTCATTGTATGGGTGTGTCAATTTAAAATATTCTAAGCAAGTTTACTGTAACAATACACTTATAGCAGTTATAGATACAGTTTCTTGGAAAAAAAGCTTTTTTTATACTAATTACTTGTGGTTTCCTACTTCTAAGTTTTCAATTCAATTAATTATTATTTCGTTTCATAAACATTTTAAATAATTTGATATAACGTTACTCTTCTACTTTTATTTTTTTATTCATACAATTTATTATTGCTATTGCTAAATTATTCTTGTCTTTTCGTAAAAAAATAAAGAGAGGGCAAATTCTACGCAAAATTATACTATTTATTATTAAATATGCAGTACAACCTGGTTATGAGCTATGGTTACTTCTCTTTTCTACTTTCAAGCATATTTTTATTTAAAGTTGCTGTAAAAGTCATTTAAGTATCCTACGTAACTTATAACCAAATTGTATTGCACGGAAAAATCACTTTCATAGTTATATTTTTTTATTTTATTTTGATGCTCCAGGCTGCGAGTTAAGATCTAAATCAGTATGTGAGGTAATTTTTTGTGGTATAATGGGAGTTAGCGTTTTCGTCATTGTCGGCAAGTCATCTTCCTATTCATTTTCTATAATTAACGTCCACATGTCCACGATGTTGCTGTAGCTTTCAAGAGCACACTGCTGGACATTGGAGGGCTGCTTTTCGACAGCCACACGAACTTTCACAGTTTCCTTTGTATCTGCAAAAAATTAACATATTTGTTTAGTTCAAACCTTTTCAAAACATTTGAAAATCTCTATTTGCTCTATACCGTGTATAATACTGAGTTCTTATGTATTTATTTTAAATAACATCTCATAATACTTATATACTTAATTATTTCGTAATAATTAGGTTTCGTAATAGTTAGGTCGTATTAATGAGGTGTATTTATTTATATTTTCGTCTTAGTGGTTTGTAGAGAACGCACAGATACCTATGTATGTGCCTATACCTATACCTATGTATATATGTAAGCGAGACTATTGTCTCTCAGAGGATTCATACCTGGACATCATTGCCTGAGCAAGGCTTAAAATAGATCGTTTGAGCTAGATATTCTAGTGCGCAAGTTTGAACTTGCATCTAACGCATGCGGATAGTTGAAATCAATAAATCTGCAGTTACTGAATACCGGCAAATATACTGTCTTTCAAATCTATAACTCCGGTGAAAAGGTGCATCGCTGTGTCATAATAATATTAATTGCTTGAGTTTATTTTCTGATTCATGATGCTGGAGAGTCGCGCATAATAATATTTTTCTATTAAGTGATCATTTATTTATTTGTTAAATCCACGTAATTTGACCTGTATTTTGATACACTTTTACAAAAGGTGGCCACCAGTTCAAGAATTAAATAAATCAGCAGTAATTTGAAATCGATACTAACTACTAAATTTGTCATCATGTCCAGTACCGCTGGGTAATGATGGCGATTGGCGTGTCCTACATCTTAACGATTCTCTCAGCCGCAACGATGGTATTCGGCTGGGCGGATAGAATGGACAGACGGCGCGACTGCGTCTATAACAACGCACCTAACACCTATCCAATATTCATCGACAGAAACGACGACTTCACGCACGCTTTGCCAGCTTTACAATACATGCGGATACAGTAAGCAATTTTATTAATAAACAATTATTAGACTTCATAATTTATATATTTATTATTAAACTCTTTAATTCATAATCTAAACTTTTTAGTGTTGTTACTTAGGGGTTATTTGCTAACAGGGTTATTTGCTAAAATTATATTAAAAGCACTATAATTATAAATTGTTATTTTTCCCAGAGCTTCAAGAATAGCCTCAGAGAACGTCTTCCGTCCTGTGACGATTATTAACGACCACGGCAAAAAGATAGGATTACGTCGAAACAAGTGTTAAGAAACTAGTAGGATGTATATTGTATGTGTTCAGCTTGTTTATGGTTATAAGTTATTGCACTTAAGGAAAAAATAAGATGTTTATTTGTATTTTGTATGTAATTCTTAAAAGTTTCCATTTATATCTTGATAATCTGTTGTCTAAAAATGTGTGGTAATATTATGATGTGTTATTAAAGCTGCTGATATTAGTTGGATGTAAGTAACTAGTGGAGATCTATATAAGTTAATAATAAAGTAATCTCCAAAGAAAGATGTTTTATTTTCAAACTGTTTACGTATAATTATGTTAACTGATTAATATAAGGAAATTAAAGGAAAATTATATAGTTCAGATTTTTTATAATATTTTAGTTTTTGTTATTTTACGATAAATTCGAAGGCATTTGTAAGAATTATAACAATATAAATAGCAATCAAAAAGGTTTATTGATAAAAATGTGCTAATAATTGTAATCCAATACGAGTATGACTATACTCTAGACTTTAAATTACATTTATAAAGTATAGAAAAATGTATGATGTTGGTATGTCTTTCATAAAAATGGATGTGAGTAAAAGATTCAACCCTAAAGCGGCAAAATAAACCTACAGAAAGTGAGAAGTATATTTCAAGTGTCGAGACTTGGTTTGAATACACGCGGACTGATAAAAAATGCAACATTATAAAACGTAATGAACCTAGTGAAGAAATGTCTGAAGAAGGGATACCATTTTCAGAAAATAACAATTTAGAAATTTCCATAGACGTTATACATGAGTCTTAAAAATGAATTGCGACAATAATATAATAATTTTAAGTGTTATAAATGTATTACAATAAAACAACCATTTATTTTTACACCAGCTCACCTAAACAATTTAAGCATGTTACACCTTTGCAAAGCTCTTTCCAATAATAACCGATCTTCAGGATGGTCGGTAAAAACGGATTATAACATTTGAAATCGAAGAGTTGTTTGAATTGTCGGGAATCCAGACCTATCTGTCGTATGATGATTTGATTGATTGATTCGTCAACGCTTCTGTAATTCATATTTGCAGGCCTTTCATATGGGTATGGGTAAGTAAGTTGCCAATGATTGAATGATTATTTAAGTACGTATAAAAAACCAAGTTCCATGCAGAAAGTGGATAACGTCTTATTTTAAACCAAGGTTCAATACGAAGTTTTTAGATGTCAACAGGTTGTACTGTCAAAAAAGGATTATTTTTTTAAATAAACCCGCAAAAACCATTTCTGTTACAAATATAAATATTTTATATCTGCGATGCGAATAGAGAAAATAAAAATAATAAAGTACTTTTAGTTTTGTTTCCTCTCTTTTAGTTAAAGATTTATAATTATTCAGATACATCTGGCTCGAGCCGTTACAATAATAATAAGGCATTAATAAATTGAAATTAGATGTAAATACTTATGCCAGCGATAATGGCAACAAAGTCAAAAGGAAGAACAGTTAGTTCCAGAGTGTGTTTTGGAAAAATCTAGTGTAGGACAGATCTATACTGAACTTACTATCTTGACCATTGGAAGTAGACTAATCAAGTGGCTTACTGAAAAGTTGGCTTACTTTAAAATGTAAACTTAATAAACATCAACAGTTTTATTTAAATATATAATACTCATGAAAACCAAGAATACAAGTATGAATGGCGCTTCGGCCTGTGTACCATCCACACTTCGTCATTATTTAATGATACAATTTCTACGAAGTCCGTGGTAACACGACTTCGTCTCATCCCGCTTTCCACTCAAATAATAAGCCATCTATAGTGACATTTTTTATAACATTGTGAATTAACCAACTGAGTGAGTTATTAACTAGAGTTATAAAAGTCATTAGAAATTTTCATGAAATGTTTTCGTCTCAATTTTGTAATTTTTTGTTGTTGAAAATACTGAATTGTTAATTAATTTTATCCTATATATTCATTCAGGTTGGATAGAGACGTAAGACGATACGTAACCACTTGTTGCATTCTAGTACGCATGTGTCCGCTTGCATTTAACGCATGCGAATAGTTAAAATCAATGAAGCTGCATTCTGCCTTTCTCGGCTAAACACTGTCTTCAAGGACTACGACCTCAGGCGAGTGTCTATTTCGTAAACAAGCACTACTCGTGGTTTCAGTTCAACCTTGGGTATGTATTTAGTTTGCAGGACTTTATATTAGTAGAATTATGTTGTAAAACCTTACACGTCAATTGTTTATTGTTTCCAGATCGGGTCGATAATGTCTCGATTACAAATTTTAACCCTCTTCTTGGTGCTTTTCTTCACCGCGTTCAATTTTTCTGTCGGAGGAGATAAAGTGCGACTCGACAGGCGGTGCTATTGCTACGACATGAATCCACGACACAAAAGTCCCATCTTTCTAGGCATTTATTATGTCGATTTAAAATACTTCTTGCGAGCCAAGTAAGTAACGCTAGCGAAATTAATATTTTTTAATCTTTATATGTTACTTGTAATATAATAGAATAAAAAAAATTACCAAATTCTTGAGACTGTAAGAAATCTAGTTATAAAGTTTTGGAACCACTATCAGGTAAAAGAGACAGAAGCAATAATAATTAAATATTTACAGTGATTCTTCTACTTGGGAAATCGAGGAGTCGCCTTTGTGGCGCTTAAGAGAGAAATACTCGTACTCAGGAACGAACTTATTGCACTCGAAAACATTTTAGAAACGTTTTCCTATTTAACATGCTATATGTAGTTGAGTATCTGTTAAATGGTTAATAAAATGTAATCAGTTTCATTTACGTTTTGAGAACTCTCTCCTCTGAATGTGTATGTATGTACTTTTAAGATTACTCGTAAGTACCTATCATACAACTATACAACCTACTATTGCGTTATGATACAATTTGAATAATAAAAGATATAGTGTAATGATATAATATAATATATAGTGTTAAGTACGGAACCAATAATGTTTTACCTCTCAATTTGAGTTATATTGGATTCCACTTAGATGTTTAATAGAGTTTAGTTAAAATTTAAAGTGTCTAAGTGTCTATTACAATGTAATAAATAAAGGGAATACAAATATAAGTGAAAAGTTTTTTATTTAGTTGTGAACCGTAACTGGAGTTAAAATTTTAACCTAGAATATTAGGGAATTTAACGATTTCAAAATATTACTATATGTTGATTCCGATAAAAATAATACGAAAATAGTATTTTAATTATAACTCTAGAATTTTGTAATGTTTATTTGACCGTCAAAAAATAAAAAGATATTCTTTTATGTATTTCAAACCGTTATTAGTGTTTTTGTTGCTAAGAATATAGTGTGTTCAATTCATTTTCTCGTTCATGCTCAGTTTGTGACGCAGGTTGGAAAGCGACGCCTGTACGAGTAACGTAACTACTTCTTGCAAGGAAACCTGACAATAAAAAATAATTGGGCTCAATGTACTCAAAATACTATGCTACTTTTGAAAAAAAGAGAGCTCTAAACTGTATTTGATGGGTATAAAGAATCACTTAGGGCAGGTGCCCTAGCAGATCTTGAGCTTCTTCTAGCAGGTGCTCGAAGAAGATTAAGATCAAATTGCTAGCCTTCAATGGACCCAAATTTAAAACTAATCGTACCCAAAGCTTTTTTGAAGAATTGATCGGGCATAACCCTTTATTAGTTTCGGCTTGTACCACCAGGTATGTACGTATTATTCAAGTCACCTATTGACTTGACTGATAACGTTTCTTAGGCCAAAAATATTAGAAAAAATCAATAAATTCAAAGAACACTTCATTTAAAATACTCTAAGTATTCAAAGACAATCATGACTAGACGAAGTGACAATATGAAAAGCCGAGAAATACGTTGAAGAATCTGTGATGATGAAGAATATTATTGAATTAACTTTAGGAGGTTTTAACATATGGAATATTAAAAATAAATGCCAAGGTGGAACATTGACCAAGTTTTTATACAAGTTCAGAAACGGTCATATTTAACAAAAGATCGGGTCATAATTGGCGATGGTTTTTAGGCAGCTGTTCTTTTTTAAACGATTACAAAGGTAAAAAACTCAGTCGCAGCCGTTTACGCCCGTTCCGGAACTCGGTTCCAGTACGTTCCAAAACATTATACACTTTATAAGATAAATTAATAACAAAACAATTTATAATTGTAAATCTAATTAGTTTTTAGCTATACGTCACTACAAAGTGGCCTAGTTAGGTCCCGTACCCCAGTGCTGCGTCTATACAAACTCACTTGAATAATCGGTAAAAATGTGTGAATTGGGTCGTTTTCAATTTCAGCCTTTAATAAAACCCAACATTCAGCTAACTGTCAAGTTATTTTGCGCGCAATCTATAATGCATTTTTATGATATCTTAAATGATATTTCTTATCTTAAAGGATATTATTACAGATGATTGAGTCTCTTATCTTAAAAGATATTATTACAGATATACTGTAATGGACTTTCGATTCGACTTTCAAAAGTGCACTACTGTGTCATTACACAGGCGCTACTTAGAGAGATACATTGTAAATAATATTCATATAATGCATTTATGTAACTTAGAATTTAAGTATGACTTGAAAAAATACATATGATAAGCTCGCTAAGCTTTTGTCGTCAGTTCTTTTAGGATGTTTCATGCAGTTATGAGATGCTTCACATAGCCTTATTATAACAGTAAAAAACTCACGTATTAAATAGTTTTTGTTTTTGAAAATACTGAATTGTTAATTAATTTTATCCTATATATTCATTCAGGTTGGATAGAGACGTAAGACGATACGTAACCACTTGTTGCATTCTAGTACGCATGTGTCCGCTTGCATTTAACGCATGCGAATAGTTAAAATCAATGAAGCTGCATTCTGCCTTTCTCGGCTAAACACTGTCTTCAAGGACTACGACCTCAGGCGAGTGTCTATTTCGTAAACAAGCACTACTCGTGGTTTCAGTTCAACTTTGGGTATGTATTTAGTTTGCAGGACTTTATATTAGTAGAATTATGTTGTAAAACCTTACACGTCAATTGTTTATTGTTTCCAGATCGGGTCGATAATGTCTCGATTACAAATTTTAACCTTCTTCTTGGTGCTTTTCTTCACCGCGTTCAATTTGTCTGTCGGAGGAGATAAAGTGCGACTCGACAGGCGGTGCTATTTCTACGACATGAATCCACGACACAAAATTCCCATCTTCCTAGGCATTTATTATGTCGATTTAAAATACTTCTTGCGAGCCAAGTAAGTAACGCTAGCAAAATAATAATTTTCAATCTTTATTTGTTACATACTTATAATAGGTATAATATAATAAAAAAAAATACCGAATTCTTGAGACTGTAAGAAATCTAGTTATAAAGTTTTGAAACCACTATCAGTTAAAAGAGACAAAAGCAATAAACATTAAATCTTTTCACAGTAAATGGTTGTGTAATTTTATGGTTTGTAAGTAAATGTAATCAGTTTTATTTGTGTTTTAAGAAAAAAAAACTCAAAATATATAAATTGTAAAAATAACAATACTATGAATAGGAATATTTATAATGTATTACACACGGAATTTTAGTAGTAAGTTTAATTATCACTACGTGTAAGATTAAATAAATAATTACTTACTTATATTTAAGGACTGCTTGTGTATAATTATCCTAAATATTATATTATACCAGGTTGTAAACTAAAATAACTGTTTCAAATTTTTAGGCTCTTATAGTTAAAAACAATGAATGAGTATGGTTATGATAGAAAAAAATAGATAAAAGCGCCCAAAACATCCATTACACGTAGGAAATTATTAAATTTAAGCGACACTAGGTCAACTAGCTCACAAATATCGGATTGTGAAAATGCTGTTAGTGGTATGGTTCTCGTACCTAACAAGAATTGGCATTTCTTTGATTGTGTGATTTCTATATAAAAGCTATTTTGTGAATGAACTACGTGAAACTATATAAGAAAATGCCGCCATGAATATATGTAGTCACCTCATGTGTATTGTCAATCGTTTGTAAATTGTGTGTTATTTAGAGTAAAAATAATATTAAGGGTGGCAAGTCCTTTCATACTTAGGTTAATGTAGGAGGTAAGTTGTAATTATACCAGCGATACTGGCAACACTATATGTACCAGAGTACTACCTCAGTGTGTTCAGAATAAAATAATTATTAAATTACTGAAACTGCCTTTTCAGAGAAGTTCAGTCGAAAATTCAATGTCGTTTGTAATTGATGTGCCATTCTGTATTAAGGTATCTATAATATGACGAATATATTTCAAAAACTAGCAGTAAGGTTTTTTCTAAATAAAATAAGTATGTATGTGTAATAAATAATAAACAAAAATGTATTTCCATATTAAATATTTATCTTTCAGTATTTGTCATATTTTTTAAAACGGTTAACACTTTTATGATTACATTATGTATAAGTCTCGTTTTTAAATATAAAATAATAAATTCACATAAAATATGCAGATATCTTATCCATCCGAAATAACTTTGATTTTCATAGGTATATATTTATTTTGGTAAAAATTAAAATTTTAACTTCCGAGTTGGTTTGACTTTCATTGTTCAAATGGAACAGAAGCTCACAAAAACATACAAACAATCTACCATTTCACAACAAGCTATAATACATTTAGTGGCTGATGCATTCAAAAAAGATTATTGGTACAAGTATCATTATATTTTTAAAAGGACCTAAATTTTGACTGTTATTAATTATAATAAATCAAATATATAGAAATACATTATATTATATTACAGTTCACCCCGCTACCTCCGGGCTCCGGCAGAATGGCTCAGAATCAAAAAAAAATTGCATATTTGTTCAATAAATATTCAACAATCAAGAAACATGTCTCAAGACAATTTTAAATATTATAATTATACGTTTCCATCTTTTTTATGTTAATATATGTAATAATATGCCGCAGTCAGTGTAAATAATAAAACAAAAAATGGTCCACTACTCTTTCAGTGTTGATTATAGTGATATAGACGAGGGAATAGTTTTTATTTATATAAATTATGTCCAGTAAAATTAAAAAAAACAGGGAGAAGTACTTTCGAATAAGGGAATAAAAAAAAAGGTTATTTTTTTACATATTTATTTTTTTAAAATACATGTACAACTGGTTAGTATGATCTTAACTTTACACGCGTGGCGTGTACAGGACAGGAAACAATATAATTAAGCTAACAATAAATATTGAAATTAGTATCATTAAAACAAAATGAAAAAAAAAATATCACAAAAAGCAATGAGTAAAACTTTGCGGTTAAATAAAAATTATGCATCATTTGGTACAACACACTGTAAGGGACATTGACACAAATATAATACTGATCCAACCTCTCTTGTCCAAGGTTGAATCTATAGCGGGAAAATAAACTATACAGTCAAGTTGAACTCATTTAGATGTTCCGTTCTCTTGTTCTTTACAAATATTGTCAGAAACATTCCCGAGGTGGGCTGCCGTCAGGCAGGCGGCCGGCTTTAACACTTTTGCCAAATCGTTTACAATATATTAAAATACTGCGCCGACCATTTAATTGGGGACGAAGGTAGGTGGAAAAAGAAGAAAATGATGTCGACGATGTCACATGTTCTTTAATTTATTTATTATCAAGTGACGTGTCATTTTTATCGAATTTCATATTTATTCTATAATTTTAATGCAAAGATGATTTTTAAAAAGCGTGATGTCGCAGTTTTAAAGCTGTATTTAATTTAAAGTAACTTGCAGATGTACTCTACTGTTGTAAGATAGTTCATAGAGATGTTATGTGACACATTACTTATATAGTTAATGAAATAATAAACCCGATGTGCGCAACCGTACAATAAAATAAGCACTAGAGAATTAAAAAAATCAAGTATTTGGTTGTGTGCACGCGACATCTCATGAGGATTTTAATAAATTGACTAAATTTAAATTGTGATAGATTTTGTAGGCTTTGATAAATTAGACGTAGTGAGTGGTGCCTAGAGACGTCGAGTCACAGTATCCTAGATGAGATCAGTTATTTGAAAACTAAATGACAGTGTTATTCTGTACTGTTAGTACATTAATTCATCTAAATTTTATATATTATTAACTAAATTCGCTACACGGAGCACCGGCGGCGGCCCGCGGCATCGCTACGGCGATAACACCGGTTTTAGCGTAGTAATGACGACAAAAAAATATAATATAACATTTGTTTAGTGTTACTAATTAGTAATACATAGATTCGAGTTGTTTAAGCTCATTAAAAGTGATTTATCGTTAACATACAAATTGTAAGTGACTTAGTTTGTTGTGTACAGTACACAGAAACAGTATTAATACATATAAATATTAATACATATAGCTTAGATAACATTATTCCATTGTATTTGTTCTTAGTAATTATATAATATCATTGTATACGAGAGCTGATTTAACGAATTATAGTATGTTTATTTAGCATTTAAAACTCAAGTTCCTCATCGGTCCTGCCATTTATAGACTAATAAGAGATATTATCTTAAAATGTTTGCATTTATTTCAAACGAACACGAAGAGCGAATATTGAACACAGAGATCAGACACGTAACGTCTACTAGTAGTTATAATTTAATTGTGATATAGACACCGATAACTTTTCAGCAAAGTTTATAGCTCTGTACGCCGATAACAACATATTGAAATACCGGTCATTTTGAGGCCACGGAACTGTTTAGACGTGTTTATAATGTAACATATTCATTTTATATTATATTTAAATTAGTATCGAATTTTAATTTCGTATGTATCATCAATATTGGTTTAAGTAATTTTTAAATCATTAAGACAATAAAATACCAAATTGTGATGGCCTCAAATCTGTTTTACAATTCGACACGAGAACAAAAACATGTACAACAATTATTTTTATAAAAAAAATGATATACATACTTTGTATCAAGTATAATAAAGAATATAAATTGAGATTTATTTATATTTTTGGTTTTGTTAATAAGACGGGTAGGGCCAGCCAGGACGTGTCCCGTCAGCACGTACAGTGTCATCTTGTACTCGATTCAAAAGATGTTCGAATATGTCCGGTAATCATTTATATAATAAAATAATTTTAGTCCAATCGTCATCACTAATGTTAAAACTTATTCCTTGTTCAGTTCCAACTCAAATAAACCATTCACATTTTGTTCCTTGTTTATAAATCTTATTAACTATAATATTGGTGATGAGAAGCGTCCTCTGCGCACGCGCACGCACCGCGTCGCTCGTGTGTGTATGAGAGTCTATATGTCGATGTTAAAGCAGCTGTGTAGCGGCGGGCGGTGGCGCGGACGAAGACGCGGGCGGGCGCGGTGTCTGTGGTGCGCGAGGGGGGTAGAGGAAGTTGGCGGTGGCGGTGGTGGGGGTGGAGGAGGGGTCGGAATGGAAATGGGAGAGGGCGAGGGATGCAGGGCGGATAGCGGGGCGCGTCATCAGCCAAACTCCTGCCGTTGTAGCGACACAGACACCTTGTAAAGGCTCTCCATCATGAAGGACAGGTTTTGCGAGAGCTCGTTTACCGGTCGGGTTATTGCCACCATATCTGGAATTAATACGATAATTCACATTCAAACTAGATATAATATGGGTTTAGAAAAAGTTCAGAGTCTTACTATGTCAGAAGTTGTAGTTCTTACACAAACAAGTGTCTAGTAAGAAAAACAAATGTTCTTTTAATTCATAAGAGACGTCTTTAAAAACGTCCTTATAAATTTAAGAAATATGAGGTTGTTTCCGATCATTTTTCAGTCGAAAATTTTACGATAAAGTAGTTATTAATTTGACTAACCGATTGCTTTGTTGTTGAATATAAGTTATATATTAATAACTCGTTTAAAACTGTTAACTGTTAATAACACTAAATATAAAAAACATTTCATCGATATTACCGGGATGCGCCTGAGCAAGTCCCCTGCAGTACACGTGCAGAAGGCTTGTGACGTCATCTTCGGGCAGTTCCCCTCGCTCTAGGATGCGCTCTGCGTTGCGCTCGCGCACCATGGCCAAAGCTGCACCCCATCTGTACAATATGTGTATAGATAATGCTCAACAATGCTTAAGCACCAAATTTCGTAGAAGTATTATATTTTTTGTATTTGATTAAAGTGAAAGTTAATTCCAACCTTATAACCCTCTACATAGTAGTTCGTTGGATTATGTTTTTGTGAGTGAGCTTGTATGAGTGTTTCTGTGTGTATTTATACATGTATGTTTATTTGTGTAAGTGTAAATTCAAAATTATCTTTATTCTAGTAGGTATTTACAAGCACTTTTGAATCGTCAATTACATTACATTAAAAAATGTCAGTGTGTGTGTTTAGTATGTCAGTCCGTGAGTAAGCTACCACCAGCTCGGAATGCGGCTGTGCTGAGAAGAGCTGGACAGAAACTCAACAGTTGCTCTTTTTAAAAACAATTGAACAATGTTTGATATATACATTAGAGTATCCCGCAAATGAGCCAACAAGCAAAGCTCCACAACCTAACCATTTAGTTGATCGAAATACAATCAACTAAAAACTCTTGTAGGCTATAATAAGCTCTATTTAACAGAATACTTTTAATTTTAGATTTAAAAGCAAGAAAAGGAAGATCTAAGATATCTTGTGGAACCTTATTATATGTATATAGTATGTACTGACCGCTGTCGTTGCATAAGGTGTAGCAGCACTGCGTCGTCGTGCGGCGCGGGTGAGTGCGCGCCCCACGCCTCCAGCGCATGCGCGGTCAGTGCCGCCCGCACTGAGGACACACCCGTACTCATCTCCACGCCCTAAAAAAAAAAAATTAAAAAATTGAGTTTAAAAATATATATGTGTATTTGGGGGTAATCCACGAGTAGGTTTAAAATTACTTTGCCAATGTGAGTAAAAGTGATTTCACCATTTGAAAATTGAGATGCCTTATGTCTTGAAATAAGACAGATTTTGTAAGTTTTTTTAGTAGTAGGTAATTAATAAATATTAAAATTGATTGCAAAATTGCAGTACTTTGAAAATGTTAGGTTAAAACAATAATAAATGTTGAATTATAGTGGTTTTAATTTATCAATTGTTAAATTATAAAACACTTTAAATAAAAAATATCCTAAAAATATTTATCTTTATTATAATAATGTTTACAACTCCACATCTACTAGATCACTAGATATATGCTGGTCTTGCCCTCTTTAGGACAAAATTTGCTCTAGAGACGATTAGCATTCTTATAAGTGCCGTCATCAAACCAAATGCTCAATGCCATGAACGAAAATCTCTCGGTTGTCAAAAGAAGCGCATAACAATATAAATGAAGCACTCGAGTATTTTCACGGGACTGATTTTAATTGCATTTTGAAAATTTATACTTGCTCACCCCCCCCCGCCAATGTTATGGGATAGGTAATGTGATCATTTTTTATATTTATCCACATTCTGATAGACCCCATGACGCTTTAGTCACTGATGATTTAGCATTTCGGGCTTCCTTGCTATTAATTATTAGAGACTAAAAGGAATGAAATGTAAATTGTCCTCTGTGTTCATCAAATGATTTGGTGATAAGTCTTCGAATGAATTAATGACCTGGTAGGTAGCCAGAACATTGGTTCGAGAAATAAATATATCAGATAAGGTCAATTCTAACCCGGTTGTCCAGAGCCGCATGGTAGACTGCGACCACCATTTTGTTATTAGTTTCGAGTAACAGCAGCAGCTGGAATATCAGCTTGTATAAGCAGCGTCCGGTTTCTTCTGCACTCCTGGACAACTCTAGCGTCTGTTAATAAAAGATTTATGTAATTGCGCAGAAAATAATAACTCCTTAAACTTTCTATAGATCTACATTCTACAATATTGAGCTACCATAATTCTTCTATTTTATAAAATTACCTCAAGAGCATTTTCGCGTCTATCAAAATAGGTTTCTAAATGTTCGTTAATCTCGAGGGCTGCGTATCTGACAGCGTCCCGAACTCGCGCGCAGTCTGCGGCTACCGCTCCTGCCCAAAGCAGCGGGGGCTCCTCAGCGGACAGGCGCTCCAACACAGCCGCCAGCTCGCCCGCACCGCCTCCAGACCCGCTGCTAAGGGAGCCCTCCCCGCACACGGATATCGTCTTTGACATCACCTCCTGTCAAGAAATGGTGTAGTTACATAAGATAAATAGATGTAATGAAAGCAGTACTACGACGAGATATTTATTTGTCAAACGTTTATCAAAATATCAACTAATGTTCGGTCCGTATGAGCGTGAGAGGGGAGCCATAGTGTGCGTACCTTCAGCACGGTGTGCAGTCTGTGCACGAGTGCTAGCGGCGGCAGGTGCGCTGCGTGCCTCAACAGTGCAGCCACGGAGCAGCGCCACGCATCGCGCACACCCACACCACTCGACACGCTCACGTTACCCACGCCACCAGGCACCGGGGTCACGTCACCACGTTCACCTGGTTATATGTAAAACTGATTATATCTAATATTTTTGAAAATGTATGGATCTTTTTTTATAGGGTACCTAGACCCGGGACCTACCGTCGGGCTCGCCGCTGGAGGCGCTAGATAGGGAGTGAGCGCGCGTGCGCAACGCCAGATCATGCGCTGCGTCCCCTTCCCCGGACTCCCCCGCATCGCCACGAGTGCCCTCTTCCCAGCCACCCTCCTCGTCGGACGAGTCCTCATGACCCAGCTGTGAGATTCATTCGGTGAGATATAAACAGGTATTTTTTAATAAAAAAAATTTATACCTTATATATAAGTAATGTTATATATAAGAAGTTATATTAATATAATATAAAAATATTGTGTTATGTCACTAAAAGTATTATACATAAACATGAATAAAATATATATAATTTCACAATATATCGTCCAATTTAATATTTCCAAAGCCAAATTATCCAGCCCTTACAGGTTTAGCGTGGTGGTGGTGATCGTGATCTAAGCGGCTGCGTTGGGGTGGCGGGCTTCGCTCCGGCACTCCCTCACGCTCCTCACTTAGTAGACGTCGACGCACGCCCCAATTGAAGTTGTCAGAACTTTCACCCTTTTAAACATATAAAAATATTAAAAACATAATCAAATCTCTTTGTCTTTCAAAAAAAAAATCTCTGTCTTTCTGGTCAAAACCTAAATAATAAATAAGCTTTTTTAGAGCGTTTACTAATAAGAAGTGGATAAATTGTATTTCCTGTTCCTTGAATCTCCATTAAGTTTTCCTAGATAAGAGGGGAGGGTTATTAGGGTGGCTTGGCCTGACTGAACGAGAGGCGTGATATGTTCGTTGCTATCATACCTACCACCTTTTCTCTAACATATATCCTCTCCATATTGGTATATTTTAAATTTATTTTACACTATGCTGTTAAATTCTTATTAGTTTTTTATTTAAATAAAATATTAATTTAAAATACATATTTCATATTTTTATTTACCTCAATGCTCTCACTTTCGTATTCCAGAAAGTCGAAATCCTTGAAGACTCCGAAGTGGTCAGTGGGTGGTGCGCCCCCTGAGGGCTCGTTCCCTGGAGTACCAGACACCTCCTCGAGAGACGATGCCATTGACGATTCCCTCTCTAGCAGTTCTGAGCTTTGACTGAATATCACCTACAAAGATTTATAGATATTAATATATAATTATTACTTATGACTTCTTTGTGTATGTATTGATGTTTTGAATTGAGTGATTAAGTGATATTCCAAAATAATTGATGATTTAGTGTCGTTTTACTATTTGACAAATGGACACCTTTGTATCAAATTAGCTTTTTTGCGGTGCTACTTTCAATGTGCTTGGTGGCTGTGCTTCACTCATTAATTTTATCACAATAACATACCTATAATGTATTTTTATTTATTGTAACTTACACTTAGTTATCTTATGTTTGAGTTGAAAAATCGGATATGGACAAAAACAACCGTTCCATACTCACGGTGTGTCTATGGGGTGCCTATGGTGTAGCTGAACAGAAGTCAACATGGAAGCGATATAAGTCGTGACACACACACACACACACACACCTAATGAACTATAGCATATATACCTATAAAGGTGTATATATACGACAACCATCTCAAAAGGCCAGTATGGAACAATAATAGGAATAGTTATGCTATTAATTTTTGAATGATATAAAATATCCATTATTTTAACCGTTATTTTATTTTAGTTTTAGTTTCCTTTACATTATTCATTGTCAATATATTTCTTTCCAATTTCTCATACACCCAGTACAATGACAGAACACAGTAGATAAATGATAAGCGAAGCCGTATCCCAAAACCAGTAATATCAGGTCGCGTGAGTTGTTACGTTACCATAGCGCGTGCTAAGCGTATAATAAGTTATTACCTTCGAACATAAAGTGGTAATTAAATCATCCTATACGCAGCGATGGATAGAATAGAATAGATTATAACGATTATTATTTATTGTAGTGTGACGGCTGCTCTGTACAATGTTTTTTAAGGTTTATTATTATTATTAATAATAATACTTACGGAAGGACTCTTCGGCAGACCGACTCGTTGACCGCACGTGGTGAGGAGGTTGACCAAGCATTCGCGTACACGACTCTGACGAAAAAACATATTATAAATACATTACATAAGCTTTGTGTGGTCAAATAACTATTTACTACCTTCATGTCATAAACATGAATGCATATTCATACACAAACGATGGAATTAAAAGAGATAATTGTATTTTTGAAAAATCTATAGATTTTATAGGTTATAAATATAAAAAAATATATTTCAGTCCACGGTCTGTAGCGCATACAGCTGGACATAGGTTAGTAAAAAATAATTTATGTTCAAAGCACGTATTTAGAAATGTCAATACAATAAAGACGTTACTATCGATCTTTTATGTTGATTCACATATTCTTTTATTTATAAATAATAGTAGTAGGCAGTACTGGTAATAATAGTAATAGGGCAGTAATGATAGTAGTAGCTGTACCTGTGACATCCAGGGTCTCTTCCAGCCGGCAGCGAGAGCGTCGGCAGGGGACAGCGACAGCGAGCGCCGGGGGGACGCCACGCAGTGCGCCACGCTCGTCTCCGCACCCACCACCGTGGACGCCGAACCCGACGACGAGCCTGGCGACGATGACCCTTGGATCACTGATGCTGATTTTGTCATTGGGTCTCGATACAGTGTTCATTTTCGATTGCGTCATATACATATTATGTAAATTTGATTAATTGGAATATAATATATGAATGTGTCATGAAGTGCAACATATCAGTGAAGATCTAATCTAACTAAGAAAAAAATTACAAATATGAAAGGGAAAAAGTAGTTTTAAATTATTGATATAAGAAATACCTTTATCGGGAGTAGCATTAGACGCGTTAGACAACGAGCTGGGGCCGGTTGCTGGCTGACTGCCGCTCTTGGGCAAGTACTTGCGTCCGATCACTGGTGTTTGTGACAAGTCGAAGGTGAAGTCCATAGTGCGTCCTGGTAGCTCCTAAGATAATCAAAATAAGTTTTAAAATAAGTAAAGGAAAAAACATCAAGTCATTCAATAGAATGCGTTAAAGAAAATGTTTCATAATTTGCTGTTACTATCCCACATTATCAACCAAAACACCATAAACTAATAAAAGTGAGGATTCCTACATTTTTATTTATTATCATTTATACCTTTTTCCCATGCAAATCAGCATCGAGCACGGACGCATGGTCCCAATGGGGCGGCACCACCAGCGTGGAACAGCGAGTCACCACTAGCTTTAGGATCTTCATAGCTTCCTTATAATTATTGCCGTCTTGCTGTATGGACAAGGTTTTATAAAGGTTACATTTCATAAGACGAACACAGACAGTCTTGTAGTCCAAATTATGAAACATAATATACATTCAGATTTATAGAACAAAATCGTACTAAAACTAACAGGGAAGTTCAATTTGAACAGTATTAACATATTTTAGTACGTTATAAGAAAATAAAAAAATATGTAAAGATAAAGAAGAAAAATCTATTAAATAAATTACGAAGTAAATAACAGGAGTTTGTAAACGAAAATATTATGAAATCCATATTCTATGATAATAAGCAATATTTTAAATGTTATTATTTTTACGTCAATGAACTTGGCGACTGCCCGCAGCAGGTCAGCGTGCACGGGCTGTGGGCCCAGTTCCACGTAGTACAGCATGCAGTGCAGCGTCGACAACACTGGTAGCTGCAGGTTGCCAGCACCCTGCGGACGGTTTTTTTGGATTCGTATTACAAAATGAGAAAATCATTATTTTTATTATATATTATTTTCGTTTTGTTTCATTGAAGAACCTATACAACCACCCAGTTTGTTAAAATAAACGGTAATAGAAAATTTCAATTAATTGTTATATTAAAAATTAAATGAAACCAAAATTAAACTCGAAAAAACTCGAAATTTTAGTTAGTTTTTATAAAAACTTTCGTGTTCTATCCGACCATTGCTGTTTCGTGCTTTGCGAAAAAAATGTATACAAATAACACAATCAATCTATATATAAAATATGTAAAGCTTAGCTATTTTTTTTTTACAATCTCTCACAATATGGCGGCAGTTGGTGTTAGACACAATAGGGTAATTGGAATTACCGTGAAAATCTGCAGCAGTTCCACACCGAAGTCATAAATATTAAAATTAGGAATCTGCACGAAACATCGTTTAAATGAATCCTGGTTTAATTTTAACCGACCTTTTCCAGAACCTCCACAAGAAACGCCAACATCTGCAGCGAGAGATGTGAGTACGTGTCCCACAGATACTTCACTACGCATTTGGTCCATTGAAAGCTCTCCTTGCTGAAGGTCCGCCGGGAATACAGAGTCATCACTGTGCCAAGATTCTCTAGCTTCTTGCTCTTCTCAGATGTAAACTGGTGATGAAATAGTGTTAAACATTTAGTCGGAAAATTACGTTTAACATTGTCACGACGTTCTAGTATTATATTTTATAAAACGTTGTAAATAGTATATTATATGAATTAATTAAATCTTAAACCATTTTCAATGGCTTGCTTGCCCATTTTTACTATTAACTTCTCCAGTTGTCCACCGTGCAACTAATTGGCCCCACATTTCGTAAGTGAAATTTATGCATAAATACTAACAATTAAAACGTTTGCTTTATGTTCAAAGGTTTTACCTAAAATGACGTACACCTTAGTTGTGAACTTATTTATGATTAATTAGTTAAACAGTTTTAAAGTTAAAATACCTGAGCGATATGACAAGCTGCGCGGACGCACAGTTCGTTAGCCTCCTCATAGTGCAGTAGCATGTACGGGAGCAACGCCACCACGGTCATCGGGAAGGCGAGAGATTGAGTGGGATCGATGACCGGTAACTCCAGTAGTGGGATCATGTCCACTAGTACGCCCACCACCGGCTCGTAGGTGTTAGGGTGGGTACAACCCTGGAGACAGTGGTTGAATAAGAATTGGATAAGCTAAAAGATTTATCTTTAAACTCCATCTGGGTCACTGACCTTGAGCAGTAGCGAGTGTAGAGACGCGGGAGAGTGTGCTCCGTGTGCCTGCGTGCGGTCGAGTCTCTCCCTGGCGTCCGGTCGGTCCAGAGGGAGGCGAGCCATAACGCGGGATAGCAGTCTCACTCCCAGAAGGAACTCGTGCTCGTAGTCGGACTCCAGAAGCGAGGCTCCGACCCAAAACAGCGTGGCCAAGATCGTTAACTTGTCATCCTGGGTTATAATAAGTAGGACACAATCGTTACTAAAAAGGTAGTCAATTAAATAACGTAAGTGTAGTGGAACATACTTGTGTAGCGGTGTCCCCAAGTAGTTTGAGCGACTGCGCAGATCTCGAGCGACACAAGTTGGAGCACACGCCTTTGTTCGCTTCGCAGGGTCGGGCACGGGCTTCTATCACATTATTTCATTTTGATATTTTGGTATGTAGGTCATGACAAAATATTAATATATTTTGAATATATCTTAGATCTATAGTTTTTTTAGTCAACGTGTTATCCGTTAGTCGTCATTACACAATAACCTCAAATTTTTATCAGCTTTACCAGGTTCTGTCAAAATTGTATTTAACCCATACGAAATATGAAGCGCAGTGCCCCGTCATAAATTATTTTTTTGGTCATCATACCAATTTATAAGATATTATTTAATAAATAAATATAATATCTATCATCTACATATCGTACAAATGTAGTATATTTAAGTTTTATACTAGTATCCAGTATACTGTTTTTTGTAATTTGACAAAATATGGTCTATGTGTAAATGTAACCATATAAGGCTATCAATAGTTTTACCGTGCGGTAGTTTCTCGGCGGAGGGCGGCGCGTTCTTGCGCACGCAGTACGAGACGGAGTAGCTGGTGCTGCGCGTGTGGTTGCTCACGCAGCCCACGCACACACCGGGCGAGCGCTTGCCTTGGGAATTATATGATGATGAAGGGAAAACTTTAACTACTCGTTTACTTTTTAGGTATATGTTGTCTTTTTAATAAAATATGATTTAAAAGGTAATTTATAATTTCCAGGCTTACAGCTTTATTATCATATATCTTATTTTAATATCAAAACATAAGCGCTGTGTATATTACTTAATTTGAAGGATAACAGTTTTTCTTATTGTATAACAAAACCATTTTATTTTATACTTTTCCTATTCTTCATTTTATCACCATCCTTACTGTATTTAGTGGTTGGGCTGATAACGTTTTAATCACAACAAAAAAAAACATATTACCTGCAGCAAATACGTTCCCGTTGGGCTGCGGTCCACCGTCCTTATTATTTAAGTTGGGTGTAGATTTGAAAATATCGCGCATATAGTCCAAAGGTCTGAAGTTCGATTCCAGCGAGTCCACGGCGGCTTCCAGAGTGAGTAGTAATTCAGTAACGTATCCTTGCATGTCCTCGCCCTGTTCTGCCACGGTTTCTACCAGCCTTGACAGAATATCTGACACCATGCGACCCGTCATGGCGACTCCGATGAAACGGAACACCTAAGATGAATATATAATTTATGAAAAATCAAAACTACACAAAAATATATAAAACAGTTTTGATATATACATGTGTGATGGCATAATATTATAATACGAGTGTCTGTGTATAATTCTCTTTGTTATGAGACGTTATTAAATCCTACAAAATGAGGAACAGATACTTTTTTCTTGATTTCGCGCTAATTTACTAATTTATAATCTGTCACTTTATCAGATGTAAGTTGTATAAGTTAACAATATTCAGACACCAAAGACTAAACTATTCATTTTTCTGTTTATAAAATGATAATAATATTTTTTGACAATCTTATTTACGAGCTTTTACAAAAGTACAAATATTTGTGTCTTCTTCTAAATTCTTAAACTCAACACGACATTGACATTTTCTTCTCCAGTTATTTGAAATTCATGTTCCTGTGCTAGTAATGGTCGCATCAAATCAAATAAATTTATCATAATCTAACTAGCGCGAAGTATTAAGGTACATCTTGTACTACGAGTATGTCATAAGTTGTGTAATTGTAAATATATGGTTCTTAATTGAAAGATATGGAAACCAGTCAGTGTATTTGTCTGGTTATCATCTTAAACGTTCCTGATTTATATGGTAGTTAATTTGCAATTAGTTTCTACCTCTTTTTAAGAATTTTGTTACAATTTTTTTGTGACGTAACCTTTTCACCACATTTGGTGTGTTGAAGTGGAATTTATCAATTATTTCCTTTAAATCTAAATCAGTTGCGGTTATCTATAATAATATTCACGATTCGTTCGAAAGTTGTTGAAAAATTCTTCTGAAGTTTAAAGTTTATCTGGAGTTTATAAGCTTTCATCCGTTATTGTTTCGCTTTTCCGATAACTATAGCTTTATTTAGATCGCCCACGATCTAAGTTTAAAGCATTTTTCCACTAATATTTTTAGTTCGTGGTAATATAATTTCTTGGCTTCTGTTTTGAGTTTTCTGTCTGAGAATAAACTTCTATTTCGGAATTGCTGTGTTTATAATTCAGCATCTATATATAAATATATATAACAGATATTTTGCCTGAAATTAATTTTCAAAAGTAGTTTTTCTTTGGATTACAGCCCATTGCGTGCGAATACGACCTGAATCACTCAAATTAAAATCGGATCGGTGTCATTTTATTTAACTTTAGTATGGTGATGTCGTAACAATAAAGTTAAAGATATCTATTTTTTCCCTTTCCTATTTTATTCCTTTAATTTTAGTTTCAATATCATGTAATACATATATGGATTACATGATTCTATTAAATGCAAAAGATTTAGTAATTACCCAAATTAAAAGCTGTAGCTGTAGATTGACCCGTTTAAGGTCTTTGTAAGGTTTATCAAGTTTGAACTAGAACTACCACACATTATAAGTTTTTTACTAATTTGAAATGATTTTAAATGTAATAAAAAGCTATCAGAGAAAAAATACGGAGAAATGATCCATAACTAGTTTCTTTTGCTAAAGAATATTTTCTATGAAACATTCTTATTTTTTTATTTAACATTTATGTACAGACAGAAAACATATTAGATATATCCTTAAGCTGAAACTCGGATAGTATGTCAAAGCATGCTTTATTTTATGATGCGTGAAGAATCAAGAAACAAATAAATATTTTTTCAGGGTTGTTTATCAAGTACTCAGTGGCAATAGCTTTATATTTTTTTTTAATGTACAGAATGGCTGCGGTACTATATTTCTATTATAAATAAAGGTAACGCAAGTAACCCTCAGACCTGGAGTGACCGTCCGGCGTAGTGTCTGGAGGGACACGACAGCCCCAGCTGCAGGGCAGTCTGAGCCCACCGCTCTGAGATGAGGGCGTGCGGTAGAGACTCGCGGAAGATGCGTAGCGCGTGACGTACCAGTGTCGACATCTGAGAACAGCTCCGGAGCGACCACACTGCGGACGAGCGGTCAGCGGTCAGTGAATTCAAAGATCATGATAGTTGAACAGACATAAAATATAGGAGAAACTCGATAATATCATGTAGCCGCCAGTGGGCAGAGCTCTTAACAAGGTCATCCATGGTTACAATACACTGTTGTACAGTAGATGTACTAGCTGATAGTGGGTTAGGTTATGTGTGTTACTTATAACATTACATATACATATTCGATGTCTGCTGTTGTTTGATCGTAAATTATTAAAAAAATAGTGAAGCAATTGCATAGGCGTCTTTTTTTATGCAGAATCTTGGACGATCCCACCTTTAGCTGTAATGTCCTCGTACTGCCACAGCGGCATGTGCGTGGGACGGCTGGCCAGGTAGTGCACTAGTGACTTGATGGCGTCCGCCACCGGCAGCTCAGTCGGCGCAGGTACTGGTTCTGGTTCTGCTTCCGGTTCTGATTCACCCGTCACTATGACCGGCAGCGACGGGTAGTTGTCGCATTCTCCTGAAGTTTAAATAAACAAAATGTTATAGATATTTTTATTTGTATCCAATAGTTGATCGTATTTCGATCAACTAAAAGGTTAGGTTATGGAGCTTTGCTTGTTGACTCATTTGCAGGGTATTCTAATGTATACATCAAACATTGTTCAATTGGTTTTAAAAGAGCAACTGTTGAGTTTCTGGCCAGTTCTTCTCAGCAGAGCCGCATTCCGAGCTGGTGGTAGCTTACTCACGGACTGACATACTGACATTTTTTTTTAATGTAATGAATGTAATTGACGATTCAAAAGTGCATGTAAATGCCTACTTGAATAAAGATATTTTAGAATTTTTAATCTAATAATTGTTATTTTTTAATTTATCATACTCTTGATAAGCTAAAATGATTTGATATGATATACCACCTTCGGGCGTGACCTGCGGGTCGGAGGACAGCGAGCGTACGTGCGGGCGCGGGGAGTGCGCGCACTGCGGGAAGTTATCGAACACCGCATCCGGCTCTGAAAAATAAAAGCACCAGTATGAGATTACAGCGACATGTATCGAGGCCTGATTAATTTACGTGCCAATACGAATGCGATTTACATAAACCTATCCAACTTGTACACTATTCCAATAAATAGAGATTAACACTGTTGATATAAGGAGATGCGAATATTTTTCCGATTTGTTTACAAAGTAGAGAGTTTTCAATGTCTGTTCTCATAATATACGATGTTTACTTTCATATACAAGGATAATGAGTGGCGATGTATATGAAAAGATAATTGATTACAATTAATGAAGTACGAGATGAGTTAATTATGAGCGCAAGTTACAAGCGGAGATTATTTTATTGAATAAACAAATATATATTGCCACCAACAAAATCAAATAATGTAATAATAATCAGTCATAAATATAGTGATGTAACGTTTTCGGTTTATGTATTAAAGTTCAATATATATATAATAATATTGACAACTTATTTAAGGAATTAGAAATATTACTTGTACCTGTGAAATTGTGCGGTACAAGCGGTAGCGGGGGCGGGGGCAGGCCGAGACCGAGCTGAGCGGAGCGGGCGGCGAGCAGCACGCGCGCGACCGTCAGGTGATCATGGTGAGACGCCACTGCCACCAGCAAGTTGAGCAGCAGCTGCCGACAGTGCTGGTGGACTATCCACCTTGAGGTGGGAGTTAACATTTTTAGTAATTCTGAGATAATAGGAATGACTTTCGTTCACACATTAAAATACAAAACAAATCTTACAACTGAGCTTAACTGGAGTGACTTTGAATTTGTTTAACAAGTTATGATAAGAAGCGTCCTACCTGTTGTGATCCATCCCGAGAAAGACAATGTGCAGCATCAGCGGCACATGTATGGACCAGTCCAGCTCCACTCCGTCCAGAACCACGTCACACAGCAGCATCACAGCAACATTGCACCTGGAATAATTTTGCTATTCATTTTTAAAACGATACGAAAGTATATTTTGTTTGTTAATTATTTCTCAAAAGCATATCTGATATTAGGTTGTTCGAAGCTTATTTGTATAATTGAAGAATATGCGGGTCTTATGTAGTGGCAGCATAAGAAGTTAAGTGACGATATATCGTTCAAAAAAATAACGGACAAAGAGGACTTTATCTTGACAGTCATTCATAAATAGCTCTAGAGGTAAATCAATCTCGATGCAAGTTATGTATACATCGTTCAATATATCTCAGCATCCATATAAAAAAATAAGTAATAAATCCACATACCGATGAAACCCTGACACTGGTTGGTTGGTATCCGGCAGGTACTCGGTGAGCAGCGCAAAGAACCCGCCGTACTCTGGCATGGGCAGCGGACGCGGCTGCGGCTCCGCGCGCTCCTGCGGCGTGCCCGGCGCCGACGACAGCGGGCCCTCCGCACACGGACCGGTCTGCACACACCGCACTTTATTTGTACACTTACACTTTCAAGCATTACATTTGTATTTAGAGCAACGAAGATTTTAATCTCTCATATCCACTGAGCATATTATTAGATCAAAACTTATAAGTACCGTCAAAAACAGTTTAAGGATCGAAAATTTTCAAATTGCAACAGATACTCAAACAGAACTGTTCGACATCAAAATAGCTATTGTGAGCTAATTTGAGACCGCAATTGACTTTCTGGACAACCTAAAAGTATCCGACAATTATTCGTATTGATACAGAGATCTTATAATTAATCAGTCCCAGGTCATATATACAACGACAATAAAAGGCTTCCACTTGAAAATTTCTTCTCACATTGTCTTAGAGATCGTTTCTTAATAATAACGTTAAAATGGTCGTCATATAAACATATACATTTATAGAAAATATATTTACTTATTAATACATTTTGGATCGGAAGTCAATTTTAAAAGATTCGAAACATTAATACAAATATAAATAAAAAGAATAGACAGCTTCAATAACGTAAATAACATTTGATAAAATAACAGTAAATAAGGTTAATTTGGTGAGAAATGTATCTTTTATAGCAGCGTTAACGATAAAGTTAAATACTCGATTGAAGAATATATTACATATTTTTATATTTTATATTTCCAATCCAAGCGTGTATTGCATACCAGAAAATATAGTCGAAGGTCAATAGCTAGAAAATACTTTGAATTTCAACTTCCAACTATATAAAATTGAAGCTAAATTGAAAATATAATATTGTATATCAATATAAATATTAACGTTTTCAATAAATCCATATTTACAAACTTTGACATTTCAAAGAGAAATATAAAAATTAATTAACAGAGAATTATATATAATATATTACGCCGTCCAGTCGAAATAAAAAAAATAATCATAAGACATCTTACCGGTGTAGCGTCACCGTCGGAGGGGGGCGAGGGCTCTTCCTCGGCTGGGGGAGTCACGCAGGGCGGCGCAGATGTACGCTTATCTTGAGGTCGAGGAAGATCCTTGACACTACTGCGAGAAGAAGAATGACTTTAGTCATTGTCTATGTCTACAAACATGCACAGCTTGAATATTACAGTTATATATAAGACTAAGTTAGTTCGACTGAATTTCTAACTATACTTGTACCTTCAGTTTCAAAAGACGTTAGAATTACGTAATAATAAATTCTTATATACGATTATTTTTCTAATATGAGACTAGTACTCTATAATTATAAAGATACGATAGAGAGCCATTGACAAAATACCTAACTAGACTGGTACGATAATTGAACTTGAGCTACATTGGTAGACCGGTCGAGGTAATATTTGGAGAGGTTCCATCAAAGAAGTAAACACAATTTGGTGTTGTGCGAGTGCGAGGGCAATCACTTAGGACACGCCTCCGCGTGATGAATCACCGGTCGGTCCGCTACAGCCTGATGCAAATTACATCCTATTTTAACGTATTACCTATATATAACGAATCAAAATATTGTCACACTTTAAAACGATTCACTGCCAGAGTCAGTGAGCCTTGTGTAAGTACATGTGTAAATATGGAAGGACAACAGGCAGTGTTTATTTAAGTGAACAAACGGATTTTATAAACGCTTTTGAAAGTTACAAATGAATTGTAAAGTTTTTGATGCGTTAATACGTTATTGCGACATCTTTTGATCGTTTGTTTGCTTGTGTGAGTGTCATCCAATGTTTTTGTAGACGACTCTTTTAAAATTTTGTCAAATTTCCTCTTTCAAAATATATTGTTTTTATTCAATTCATAAATATAAATAGTAGTAAACAGTTTTATTGAATATTACTGAAACGGATAGACTTAACCATAAATATATATAGTATATTCAGGTTTAAATTTGAGACATAATCAAAGTACGGTGACGTAGCGGTGTTAATTGAAAGCTTAGATGTAAGCCACAATAAAATATATGTGTGATGTAATGATGTTTGTTCGTGTGTGAGCGGCAATAAATAAAAAGACAAATATCGCTGAATGAGTGTACTATTATCAACTACACAATATAATTTGAGACATTAAATATGAACAATTTAAACACGATACTAACAAGTAAACAAGTTAGTACCACAGCTGTTTAAAATAACATTAAGATACGAACAAATGTGAATAAATAATTGATCACCCTGTATAGCGGCGGGTTTGTAAACAAGCCCCTTATTACCGCCGTTTGCGACTGAATCTTGTTAAACCACTGAATGACCTGCACTTACGTGCTACGCTTCTAACCATGTACCGGTTCAGAAAATCAATAAATAATTATTCACAGCCTCAAGTTCAATTACAGAGGTCATATCTTACAAAAATATTGTATTAGACTGATATATACTAGAGATATCAAGTTTAAAATAAATCACTTAAAAATTAATATTGTGTACTTATAAAAGAAAATATATATTTGAATATAATTGAAGGGTCAGTAGTCGGTTAGTAATAAATAAAAGGCGCCAACAGGTCGGGTGTATTTATCGATGTATATTTCGATGCTTAAAAATAAAGTAATTAAAATAATTCACAGTTATTGTTAACTAGCTTTATTAACCAGTAACTAGTTTTAGTTTGAATTATTTGCCTTCACGTCTGCGCTTTAATGATATTTAATTAGACTTAATTATGTATTCCTAGGTAATATTTTAACTCTACAAAAGTGATCGGTGTGTTGATCTAAGTACCTATATCTTCCAATCAAATTTCAGTTAAAGTGTACAGCATGATGTAAAACAATCAAAACAAAGAATAAGTACTTTGAAGAATAAGGACGATTATTGATATATAGCGGTCGCCCAATGCAGAAAAACTACCGTCATTTGAAGTTTTAATGTTTTTGAGGGTTTCGACCTATACCTCTAAGCATATACAATATTTTTTTGTTTTTTATAATATAAGGCTAAATGAAAATTAGCTTCTTCCGACTATTTGACATTATGTATAAAAATATTAGCTTTTTGCACCTCTTCCCGACATAAACTTCAAATGTGTCAAATTTTAACCATCCGCGTATATTTCTTAAAAAGGTATTTTTTTTTGGTTTCAGTGTTAATATTATAATATTGCTTTAGTCATTTAACGATGCGTCACAATTTTTATTTAACAACTCGTTCCTGAAAAACTTTGATCAGAAAAACTATTCTGAGTATTAATTCACGTTATTACTAAGTTACGTTACTACGTACGCATCCATCTTTATACAAACCCTTGAGTACTAAAAACAAAAGAACATCCATACTCAACAATTTTGACAATCATAGAGTTAGTAGTATAAAATTTATTTTAGATTTTCAATTAATGGAAAAATATTAACCTTATGATAATCAACAATGATCGGCTTAGCCGGTCGATTAGTCGGCTATTTTGCAGCCGACTAGTCAGCTAGTCGGTCAAAGTCATAGTCGGCTCATGTCTAGTGAAAATACTTAATAATAGCGAATGAATTCTTTATATGACCTAATTTGTAGTCTCTATTTAGTGAGCAGACAAGTCTCAGCCTGTCTCATGTCTTGTCAAGTGTTCCAAAATATATTGTACATTATTTGATAACACTTCTTCCTTGACGACAAAAGATCCAAGCATTAAAACTGTTCGAGAGGATTTTATAGATCAAAGTTTATGTAAAGCTAACAACTGGATATCTCATGATTTTCTTAATTGGTTTTAGTTACTTCAGAGTATTACAAATGTCGATGGAAATAGCGTCTTCATGAAATATATATTTGAATGTAATACGAGTACATCTTCCCGCTGATGGCCGAGCGCCGGCCCCGCAGTTATATATAGTGATTTAATTTTGATGTAGACGAGGTAGTACCTTTTGTATGTAATATTAAATTCAAGATATACGAATCTAGTGGAAGATTAAATTTAAAACTAATAATCCACTACTTTAGATCAATTTTTATCTCGTAAATGTCATTTGATTATTATTGCAGTTGGGTTTTCGCAGATCAGTAACTTTGTTTAAAAATAAAACTGTTTAGAAATTTTTATTGGTAGGTATCAAAGTTAGATCCAGTGTTGTTTTAGTCCGTCATAGAAATTCATGTATATATATATATATATATATATATATAATATGAGTATATTATTGTTTACTACCATTAACTATTAAGATACTATAATATAATATAATCCACTCACTTAGCCTTGGCGGGGTCTTCTCCGCTATGTCGCTTCGTATGTATGGTGCCCTTCTCGACAGGCGCCAGCTCGCCCGTGCGTCCTGTGGCGTCCTGGTACCAATATTACACATAGTAAAAAGGCAATATATATAAATAACATACACTCATTAATTAACCGTCTCTCTCACCTGTGAGCCAGTACCGGGTCCGTCGCTGTGTCCTGACGTGGCCTTCCTCATGGAGGTGAGTCTGTAGAAGGGCGGTGTCTCCGTGCGCTCTATGAGGCAATTGAGTGTCTCCACTGTCTGCAGCTCAGTCATCATCTCGTCCAGCAACCTTTCCGGCCGAGAGCGAGCAAGGTACAGCACTACGCGTTTGGCCTATTTGGATAGATATAAACAAATACTTATAGGAAACAAAAATATACAATAAATTTAAAAAATCTTGAAACTTGTTCCTATTTGTTGTTTTTATGATGTATTTTTGATTGCACGATGCGGAGGCGTTATCGATATATAATATGATAATATTACAGGGGATTCAATCAGAACTGATTGGGACGGAATGAAGCGTATACCACACGACTCCACAGGTAGCTCCGCTTCAAACTTCAATATCCTTTTATATCTTTATGTAATCTAAAAATAATATTATCTAACTATTTACGAGATTAAACTATAATCGCATTGAGATTTATATATTACGCCATTAACAGAGGCACTAATTGAAATAATAAAAAATAATAATAATAGAGTGATATTTATTTAACGTGCCCTTTAAAATCAACAGCGGCACGTTTTTAATAAAGAACGCGTGAGAGTAGAGAGTCCTGACAAATCAGATGATATAACTTAAAATAGACTTTAATAACTACTAATGAGGCCATTAAAATATATAAAATAGCAACGTTTAGAATGATACAGATTCTATATTTTGAATCGTTATTGAATATAACTATTATGTGACAAATCAGTATGGTGACAAATCTTTTTCAGAAGCATATTTTAGTATTAATTAATGGCATTGACTTAGTGAATTTAATTTCCTTTTCATAAATTACATTTCCACTACGTATTGATATTAATGTCTGTACCGGTATATGTTATAATGACACATTCAGTCATAATTATTTGTACTATTGTACTTTATTTGTACTGTTGTACTCGTACAATATGATTCCGTACTTAAACTACTATCCAAATTTTATATTACAATTAAGATATTGAATTCTTTTTTTGTTTCCTTTGCTTTTACATTTACAATATTTTTTAGGTTTTTAATGAGTTCAAATTTTCTTGTATAATTGTGACGTTTTTTTATATATGATAAGATGAAAAAGTAAGTTTTAACATTTTATTTGTTTTTTATTATTGGAGTATTACATTTGGATTTTATTATTTTTGTACACAAGTTATCATTTATCAAAAGGTGTGTCCTCGGTATCAGTAGTCCCTGTCAGTCTTGAAGTACATCGTTTATACGAGTATTTATTATAATTCGTTGAGACTTCTGTTGCCGGCTTTTCTCTTTTAGCTTAGAGAATGAATACTTTCCTTCAAGAATTTTGATTTGGACTTTTGATTCCAATCTAACTTAAAAAAATATAAAAAATACTCGAAATGTTAATGATGACCAAGCCGGTCTACTTACGTAGGGCAGCAGTTCGTTGGGCGCCATACCGGATACGATGATGAGATATCTGATGATGACTTTGAGGTTGTTGGGCCAGCAAGCGCACAGCGTCGACCACAACTCTTCAATCTCCTTGGGGTGGTTGTCTGAGAACTGAGGCGGGAAAGGACAAGTTAGGATACAACATTTATATATAGCGAGTTAATGAATTTATGTCCGTACATAAACTTATCCATTCATATAAATATTATTACGTCATCCGTAAAACCACTACTTTATTTGCAGCCGAGAGAAACTTATCACAGACAGATTAAAAGTTATTTTCCATGTTATCCGTTACACAGGTTATTTATTACAATCGACAACTAATTAAAGTAAACTGCTTTATTTTAAGTACGGAGTTCTACTAGTTGAAGAGAATTACTTAATAGAAATATCATCTAATAAATGTTAGTCACCTCTACCTAAGCCAGAGCCCGCTTTCGGCCCCTCAGGCACAGCGGCCAGTCGTAGAGGTAAAGAAAAGCAAATTACGAATTGCTTATAAATATTTTGATTGTACATTAAAAAGCGTCCAATAATGTACTTATTGGAAAGAAAACAAATACTTTTTAAATACATTTCCTAGTTATAAACAAATTTTACAATAACTTTCCCTTACGGTGCCCCCTTTAGACACGGCTCCTCTATAAACAAACAGACCGCTCCCGACTCACTCCAGGAAGAATTTAGAAATGATTTAAACAATTGTTTGATTGTCCGTCGGTTGCTGTCGCATCTCTTTGATACTGATATATTATCAGATGTAGATTTGTTGTTTTTAAAACTAAACTTTTTACAAAGTAAGATATTAAAATTAATTCTATCAAGGAGCCTCTTATAATATCGTAAGAGGTAAAAATACGTATTTTATCATAAAATCTGCTCGGTAAAATAGCTCTTTACAACAAACCAAGTAATTGAAATCCTATTATGCAATGTTACAGTCTTTAACAAGGATTTTTTGATATTTCATAACATCTCTTTACATTTTATACAAGAGTTAATTAAGCGTAGTTATAAAATATTCTTTTTTCTGACTGTTTATAATAAAATATTGCTTAGTTATTATAATGTTTATATAATAAATTATAAGTTTTTAATTTAATGAGAACATTTTAATATATGTAAGCTTTGAACGTGAGTTAATATATAAAATAGTATTCAAAAAATACATGAAGACGACACTTAATGTATTTATATGATCGTAGTATTTTAGAGTGCTCTAGATGTTTTATATGTATATTATTAACTTATTATATTGACTGGACAGACATAAACATCGTCTAAGGTGATGTAACGTCTCTACATACGTAGCTTAGATTCGTAGAAACTTTGTTACATCGTAGAATAGAATAGAATAGAATAGATAAAAGAGTTCAAAATATTGTTTTAGAAACGTATTTATTATTTCATAACAATCATTAAAAAATATAAATAAATATATGTATAGTCGTTGCGCCTCAGGTGGGTCTTATTTACTATTGTAATGTATTCCCCATTGTCGAGGCGCATTCAATGTACGTTTGTGGGCAGAGGGTGTCCTATTACCAATTAGTCTTATTCCGACAGGTATACTGATATTTCAAAAAAGAAACAGACACGAAAATTGTTTAACGATCGATACAACATCGTACACGAACATAACGGAAACAAACATTTATTATAAAGAAGAAAACATTTTAACTATATTTAACATGTACATACTCAAATCTGTACAAACATTTCAATGAAAAACTATTATGTCTGAATACATTGGATTGAAGTCACTCTTAATATTTATGATGACGTGTCATTGACGCCCAGTTCACGAGCTTTATTTAAACGAAGCAGTTAACATGACACATTCATACACACGTATGAGCTGAAATATAATTTAAAACTTATAAATCACCAAAGACATCATTATAATTAGAACATACACGTTTCATGACTTCTCCGTACACACAATTGTAAATTAACATTTAAAGGTATGTCTGCGGTTTTAAAATAATTCGCACTACCCTCCAGAATAATTCAAACCAGTACAACGAGTTTGTAATAATTATAAGAGACGATTTTAGCTCCTAGTCGTGGCACCTCTCATATATAGTTATGATGGGATCTTTGGAGTAGACAGGAAACTTACAGTAGACAGTAACACCCATTTAAATATTCTAACGCTAGGTACAAAATAGTACATATTCTGTACAATTGTTGTCTTTGTACAGTGATGTATGTACCGTTATTATATACCCCGTATTATTGTACAAGCTGTATGTATATTATAGAATACACTGAATTGTTAACAAATGTCAAAGAAAAGTAAGCCCTTTAAAATGAGATAAGAGCGCGTTTCAAACTCATTTTATAAATAGAACTAGGTAGGTAGTAATCCTTAGATGGAATATTTTTCAAAGTATTATTAATAATCCCGATAATCCTACATCTAGAGTCTAACGTTTTATAAGTGCTATTTGTGCCTACTTGAAATAAAACAATATTAATTGAACGTGATGAATATATATAGTTAGGTGTATGTAAAGGACTGACCTTGACAGTGATGTAGAATAGGTTGTTGAGGACCATTTCGGTAGCCTCCACGGAGCCGAGTCCCTCCCGGCGGCCGGAGCGCCCGGCCTCCGACGCATAGTACTGTAACAATGTATTCAGTTAAAGACGTCGCGGTCCGCTGTTTAGGCCTCCTCGTCATATCAAACACTTGATCTAGATAAAGATTAATGAGCGATTAATTTTAAAATTCAAATCAAATCAAAATCAATGTGGTTTGGAATTAAAAAAAAACTCTATAACATTTGTTTATTAAAGCTGTAATAGAGAATCATTAAATTAAATTCTTGTAAGTGTGTATGATTTGAGCACAATATTTATTTCATTATGTTTTGAGATGAGTTTTAATAGATCTCATGATACGACCGATATTTCCCAGTCATGAATAATATTTATCGTGCACGCGGGCTCCCCGCACAGGAAATTACTTTGCTTTAGCGCTGGTTGGCGCATTGTTACACGGAGAGGAAGCTTTAGAGGAAGCGGATTGACAAGTCATCTATAAGTTATTTGTCTAAGCTATATTATTTGAAGACTCTTTAGCCACAGTAATTCATGGTTAAATAAATAACATTTTTGTATACCTGTATGTATGAGAGCGGATTGGCGGGCGGCACGTTGGGGTCCACGAGCTCGATGTTGACGAGCCAGGGCAGGAGGTACTGCAGCAGCAGCTGGCGCACCTCCGTGCGGGCGGTCTGGAACCGCGCCGTTATCTCTGCGTACGGGTTGAGACATGACAAGACATATATCGACGGTTCATGATTTTCCGCATATAAAATTACATGTAAAAATAAAATAATTGTTTCATGATACCAGATGTTAATGTTGATAATAAATCTGGAAATAATAAATAGTTACATTGAAATAATAAGTTTGTTTGCACGTATAGTTTCGGTTGGTGCCGGACTCTCGGAGGTTGTAGTTTCATCTTTGAGCCACAGGTAACTTGTGTATGTGTACATCTAATATTTTATTTGCATCAAAAATATGTATAATATAACTTTACATTTATATTATTAGCCATTGATCTATTTAAAACTGTAGAAAGATCTATGCAACTTGGTCTGTTGGTTCTAAAATAGCTTGAACTTTGAATGGATCTCTTTTATTTTAATATTTGTTGAATGATATAACCTCAATAGTATCTAATACGAAGTGAGCTAATTCATCTTCAGTACTCAGCTTAGCGTTGAATAAACGTTGGTACGCCTCTATGCATAATTACTCTATGATTTTACAAGAAACTCTACAAATAATAGTTTCTTAGCACGTTTGAAATGTGTCGTAAAATGAAAAGCTCATTTATTAAAGTTATGAAAAGCATCAGTTTTCACCCGGGCTTTGATAGGGCTTTCAATAATAAATTGAAAAAGACTTTTATAAACCAACTAAAATATTACAATTAATAACTAACAATTCAGATACAATAGAGGTAATTTTAGATTTCATGTTTTTCGTCGATTGTAGTTTTGTTTTTCAAATTTAACAGAGAGTGCAAATTTTGTATTTTGCAAAAGATATGTAACGCATCCAAAATTAAACCTTATTGCGGTACACTCAACGTGCATTAAGAGTTACGAGTGTTATGTAGATGGCGCTGTTCTGTCCTATATTCATTCATTGTTATCTTCCTTCAATGAATAAATACTATTAACTAACAATATTGTATATCCGACTAATTTAGAAATCAAAGCACAGAAGCAAAAAGTAAGCATCCTTAAATCATAGTCCGAAATTTTAACTTATATTTTATAAACTTATGTTATGTCGCATGGTTTTTACATATAAATAAATAACTTTAATAAAATAAATGAAATGTCATACATGTTTTGTTACTTTATAAAGAAGTGATTTTGATTTTTAGTCTAATATAAAATAAAACATATATTGAGTAAAGAGACACATGTAACAGGACACAAGAAGACGAACACTCCGGCCCACACAATGTAATATTCGTGTTTGTCTCAGTCTTTCACGTACTGTTATTATGAAAGGTACACTTAGCTCTACACTTTTATTTAAATACAGGAAAGAAAACGATAACATTTATTAACGATTAAACATATATCTATCTATCTCTATATGTAGCCCAGCTGGACACATGTTTGAATCAAATTCATCCGCTGCGAGTATGGTGTAACATACTTGACAATTAAACTTGTTCAGCCTGTTTATATCAAAAACACTACATGATATTATTTTATTAAAAAGATATATTAAAGACCATCAGTTTGAAATTAGTATTTTTTTTTTCTTTAAACATTCATCATTAAGATCAAACGTTTTTGATTTATTGTAAGTGTTATCGCATTTTAGTATCATAGTATAAGTGTACGGCTTTTAAACTTAGAGATAATGACAAATGTATTATTAATATTTGCAATTAGTGTTCAATTAAAACACTATTATGTTTTAATAATATATTATAACCACTCGGTAAAAAATGACACATTGTGTAATTACCGGAGAACATGGGCATGGTGAGGTCGGGGTGCAGCTGCGACAGCTGGCGGGAGAGATACAGCTGGGAGCGACAGTAGGTCGTGCAGAGGAGCACATCCAGCGTGCCGCGACCTTTCTCCGAACCTGCGTACAAATTGTAATTTTAAAAAGCTTTATTTGCTAAATCATCTTTTGAATGGAAAAAAGCCCAAGGTGGGACCTCGTTAGAATCAATATATTTACAGACGACGAACAAGAAACTAACCACCAATTATGTTGAAGTAGCACTAACAGTACATGAGGGAACACGAGTACCTTGAAATACTGATTGCCGAATGGTTAAATGAGCCAAAATAACAACAAATCGGATACAAAATATAATTGCCCTCAGTTAACTCGAATAAAATGTGGGTCCCTTAAGAGATGAGCACAAATAAGCCAAATATAGCGATCAAATAGTTAATTTATATATTATTTATGTATACATATACATATACATATATATATATACAAAGTTAACTTTGTGTACCACTTTTGTTAATAATTGTGTCATATATAAATTTAACAAATTCTCAGACTCTCGTAGAACCGAATGTATTACACCTCTACGAGAGCTACGCTGCTACGGCTCACCTGACGTTGCTACAGGCGTAGTTACAAATGTAAGTCAAATAATGTAGCTTCTTAATAGATATATAACTCAATACGTATCAATTTATATTTATTTATATGTTATATACATATCAGTCAAAAAGGTTTTGTCTTGTTTGAGTATCCAGTCATCAAGAAAATGGTAAATTAAAATATTAAGATCTAGGCCCTAGCTTAGATATAAATTGAACAACATATAACACAATATTAGAGTCAAACAGCAGGACAATAGTATTGTATGAGCAGAGATATTTTAGAAATGTAGTAATTTTTAATTTAATATGGACCCTATTTGGTATGTAAATACAATTACACGATATGTTTATAGATGACAAGTTGTGGACAGCAGGCAGCGGGTTCGTGGGCGGGGGCGACGGAGGGGGCGGTTCGAAGGCGGGAAGAGTCATCCAGGAAGGTTACGGGTATTAGGGCTGCGCTCCTATAAACCAGTGCTCGCGTGCGTTGCAGCGGCAGTCACTGTCAGATAGGCGCGGCGCTCGGACGCCCGCGACTCTTGTAAAAATGTTAGCCGATCGCGATGACTATATCAACTTGTTCGAAAGTACCACTGAGCTATCAGGCAACGCCGTTTATGATAGTGATGTTGATATTTGGATCGAAAAAATCGTAAACATGATTTATTTAATTTATACCCCTACTGTTATCATTCTGGGCACCTTCGGTAACGGTATGTCTCTGTTCGTGTTCTATAGCAGCAAATTAAGACTGCAATCAACCAGTCAATATTTATCAACATTAGCCGTCGCTGATAACATGTTTCTGTGGCAACTGATACCACCTTGGCTCAATGCAACCGGGATCACGACTGTCTTTCACCGCACCGGATTCTGTCAGATATTTGTTTATTTATCATACGTATCATGCTGCTTGAGCGCCTGGCTGGTGGTCGCATTTACGGTCGAACGCTTTGTAGCCGTCGTCTATCCGCTGCGTCAGAGTGCCACGTGCAGCGTACACCGATCCCGGCAGATCATTTTCGCACTGATAGTCATCGCCGTCATCTTGAACCTGCCGGTATTGCGCTTTGCCACTCCAACCAAGAACGATTGCAATATAAATAGGAAATATCTTGATCATGCAGCGAGATTCAATTTGGTGGACACCTTTCTATCGTTCACACTACCCCTGGGCGCCATAATCGTCTTGAATACATGGATCATGATTGGAGTATGCCGGTTGGAGCGGACTCGGCGGGCGTTGATGAAACAGGATCAACCGATCAGGGGCCGTCGTTGGCGTCGCAGGCGTCTCGCTAGGTACCATCAATCGCAGCACAAGGTGACCCGGATGCTAGTCCTCGTGTCTTCAGTTTTTGTGGTGCTGAACCTGCCCGCCTATACCATCCGTATTCTGGCCTATGCTTTTGATATTGTAAGTATGATTCGTGAATATTATAGCTTATTTTTATTATTATTTAACGTAGCGCTTTTAAAAAGAGATAGTGACTTTAAACTGTGTTCTATATATTATTTTACAATTTTATTACACACAATTTTGTCTTCTTTCAGAAGTAAATTACTCACAATGAAGATATTAAAAGCATAATAGTAAATAAGTAGCGATTGTTAAAAACTTTAAGATGGCGATTGAACTTTCAAAAATGAGCTATTAATTTCAGTGTTAAATCTAAATAATTTGTAAAAGTACTAAAACCTTTGATATTATGCAGATGCAAATGTAATAATATAAAATTGAGACTTTATAAGCCCATTAATATAAGGCATATTCAGAGCACAAAATAAAGAAAAAATTTCGTTGTTGAAAAAGATTATCTATTAATTAATTTTAGAAATATATGAAGTCTATTAGAAGATGGATATTTTATTTGAGGTAGATTTATGTACTCTTTTTTAGCCTTACTTTGAAATATATAAATGTAATGTATTTATTTGACTTGATTCTTAATATTATAGTTTTAAACGAATATTTTTTGAGTGTTATTCTAAATAATTTCCTTTATGTTTTGGTTTTTGTTGGTATTGGAATATATGGATAGTTTTGTGTTAGCTAAAAAATATATATATATATTCTTAATATTTTTAATTTGGCAAGACTTATCAACAATCTCACAGACCTTCGGACACCTCCACGATCGACGATGTGACGATCACAAGTGATTACTGGCAATGATTGAACATGGAAAAGATTTAAATAAATAATTAAACTTTTAAATGTCTACAACCAGGTTCTACCATTGTTAAAACCAGAGGTTTGATCTGTACGGCCCGCGGCGACCTTTACACTCTTGTCCGCATTCGGTTGGGTCCATCACTTTCTACTAGTTAAATAAATAAACTCAGCGACGGTTAGAGATTATTACGTTGCTAAAGGTTCGCAGACTAAAGGTGTCGTTGAAAAACTTTTTAGAACCATGGTTTACTATCATTTGACGTTTTGCATTATGGAAGGACATGACAAGATGCTTTCAATTAATATTTTTTTTAGGAAATGGATGGAATTATATTAATTTTTTGAGTTATAGATGATAAACATTAAATAGAGAATGATTAAAAAAAAAATGAACGGAATCGGACGAGCAACCTTTGTGGCGGCTGTACTGTCGTCATAGGATACATTTGAGATGATTTGTTATGAAAGGACCACTTTCTATATCATAGTGACACTTGAGCGAGCGTATATGTGAATATTTTATTTTGGACACTGCGAAATAGCGTTTTAAAATATATTACAAGCAGGTATAACTTAATGAAATAAATGTCATACCATTGTATTATCATTGTAGTGCATCTGTTATCATAGCGTTATATTTCTAATGTTAGTGTAAGTCTTAAAGTGGATTTATTGAATTTAATAATACTGTCCCATGGCGATGCGAAACTCTGCGTTTTTATGATCTCTGCTATTGGAGGTAAAAAGAAAACGAGATATTCAGATTGCGTATCGTAGAGATTTATGCTCTTATATATAATATGAGATAGAAACAAAAAAAAATAGATTAATATAATTAACATTATTTTTTAAATAAAAATCATAACTTCTCAGACATTATTCAGTCTTCAAGTATTAAAAAGAATACATATATAGCCATGTGCAAAATAATTCATGGATTAATTTTATAATTACCAGAAACTATCCACTTATATCAATACTATACCTACATCTAATGGATCTCAAAAAACATATACATAAGAGGGCCAAGTACCCTCTTATAAATTATTCAGATATAAATACATATAAAGAAGCTATTAACACAAATGAATATATGACTTTTAAATATAAACTGATAGCGACCTTACTTGAAAATGAAAAGAATCTTTACTGTGAAGTATTTATTTTAAAATATTATTTATTTAAATGCAATTCACGTTAACCAAGCTTCTAAATAAGACAATTCGTGGATCTTCCAAACTACGAGCCACTCTATTGAAAATCAGTTCTACACAAGATTTCTTTTATAAACTATTACCTGCGGCGCGCTCCATCCCGCTTTACGACTTTCCTTTTATTAAGGGAGTTATCGTTTATTAAATATAACTCTTGTATTTATTTCGTAAACCATGATTCTAAAGGTTTATAAGACAGCTTTGGACAAAATTCTGTACATTTAAATATAAAACGTTTTCATCTGATACCATCAAAAGATAAAAGTACCTGTACTGAGAAAATAAAAGTACGAATAAAATAATTTACTCTGATAAATAGTATAGTGACTATTTATGAACTCAGTTCGAAATAAGTATGGGTTTGCTTTTAAAAATGTTGATATCTATTTCTATTTGGCTTTCATGGACGGAGCTCCGCGAACAGTAACTCGATTACAGAGCCACCTGTTGGATCTAAGAAAATCTGCACAGAACATGTAAATTGTAACTTTATCGTTTGAGGTCATATTACTCAAACGATAAAGTTAGAAGTTTACTAACAGACGCACCGGCGATTACATTTTATATTTATATATAATAATTATATTATGTTTCTTTCTATTCTTGAATAATTAAGGAAGGAATAATTGAAACGTTACTTTCTATTATAGGTACTTAACTAATATCAACTTCGATTTATTCAAGTGCCTTCGATTCAACTTTACAATAAATTTAAACGCGCGCGAATACTCTTAAGTCCTCCGTCATCTTAACATTTTCTTCATTGTCTACAGAATGCGAACGATGTCGGGAGGCGTTGGACTGCGTTGCAACAACTTGCGGTGATGTTTTTCCACACCAACTTCGGGATAAACTTTCTCTTGTATTGCCTAAGCGGACAAAATTACCGCCGTGCTCTGTACCAGGCACTGCCGTGGGTGCGCAGGCGGGCCCGTCGCGCGGTCGCCGTCCGGTTTGCCTGCGAGCCGCAAGCCCGAACAAACAGCGGATCAAGTAAGTGAATTATTAAATTACTAATAAATTATATGTTATACAGTATTGTGTTTTAATTTAATTACAATCAGTTTTCAAATAATTTTAAAACAGGTAAGACGCCTCCAATAAAGATTACTCTATTTTGATTTACCAAAGTCTGCATGAAAAAAAGAGTTCGTATAGTTATTACGATATTATTATACGATCGTAAGAGGATTCGTACAGTTGAATTATGATTTGTTTATTTCACACTTGAAATAAACAAATTAAGTCATTGTTAAAAAATTTTCTAACGAGAAGTGGACTTCTAAAGCGCATGTGTAAGGACGTCTTTAATTTGAAGCGAATTAATTTAAGGGATGAAGAAGAAAGTGGTCATTCGTTGACTTACCAAAGGAAAACAAATACAACAACAAACAAATGAAATATTTCACTAACAAAACCAGCGAATCATAAACCGAGAAGATTCTATGAAATGCTTGCTACAAGTTTTTGCTGCTACGAGAATTAAGCAACCGCACACGGGAATCCGTAGCCTTTTGAACCATTACGACATTGCGCCTGGTACTCCATTATCACGAGTACACCAGTTTTAGATCATCTGCCTTTCGCCTTAATTTGACAGCATCTATGACTTCTCCTTCTTGTTACCAAAAATTAAAAACCAGATCAATGAGAAACAGTTTTCAACGCCAGAAGATGAGCTCACTGCGATCGAGAAGGCAATTGAGGAAGTACTTGTTCCAGGCTGGAAATATGCTTTGAAAATAGATTCATGAAACTGTGCATACACGCTGGTGGAGAGTTTTTTGTAAAGATTTTTTTATTATCACCGTGTGGGCGAAATCTAAAGCCGACGGTTATAATAGTGTTATTCCGGTTTGTAGTAACGATTGGGTTTATATACTGCTGTGGTGCTAATTTGAACATTTATTGTTTCTTCTTCGGTACTATTTAGGTGGTATTCATTTACATTTTTATTATATACTTACTCCTCTTTAATTCTAAAATATATTTATAATTTTTGCGCTGTTATAATAAATTATTTAGAATAACTTTACGGTATGAGATAATGTGGTAACTTCGATTGTTTATAATAAATATATTATAGTATACCGACGACAATAAAGTTATTAATAATGACTAATTGTTTTTGATTCAACGGTTATTTAGTTTTCTATGAATATTGACAATTTACCGGAATGATCTTTATGAACGGATGCTTGAAAATAAAATCAAGTTAAAGAACATAACTCAAATAACAGCGTCTCTTAAAATACAATCCATTTATGTAGAAAATATTTAAAAAAAAATAAAATTTACACGGAACTCAAACAACAACAGAACCCTTGAAAATATTTTTATGGAAAAGTCGGGACGTAATATTATGACGTAGGTTTAAAGAAACTTTACAAGTTTTCCGTTACAAGGTATTCAAACAAATCTGACTCTCTATCGGAGTAAGAAGATTTTATAAATAATGTAATTATTCTGTTATTTCGGAATAGCTAGCATTCGGAACATGCCAACATTGTCTTGATTTATTCTTATATGGAATTAACGGGTCATTTTTGCTCTGACACTAGACCCGGTGTGTTGGTCATGGATCGGCACAAGAGTACCATTTGTGACTTGTCGTCATGGAAATAATAGGACATATTAAAAACGAACGCTTGTCCCTCAATATTCATTTTGTAGTCCTATTTTACAAACACAGCATTTATAAATACATTGCAGCGCGACCGCCCACGTTCATGTGGAATCAATGTTTTTGTTTTCTGACTGAACTCGTAATTTGAATAATAGAAGGGCTATTAATAACACGCTTTGTTAAGGGATGCGATATTCTGGTATTCTGAAAACAAATAAGTCATAAATAGCACTAGTACGGAAATAAAACGGACGAAATTATTGTTTCAAGTAAGTCAAATTGACATCGCAATTATTTATTGACGTAACAATAGTAGTGCATCCTATCGGGTTTCTTTACTTACTTCTTGTATCTGAAGTAAGAGAATGTTATAAAAATGATTTATTTCCTACTTAGCAATATATCCCAATTCCTTGTGACCAATCGTAATATACTGGTGTATTTTTGCGGCGAGGCGGGTGAACACAAATATGAATGCAGCTCACATAACTTACGAGTTTCATAACTATACCTATAGTTATAGTCTACTGTATTTAGTCAAGAGCAAAAATATAATATGTATGCCGTATAAATTAATAAAATATAATTATATGTAACTTTTTAAACTGCTAGTGTTTTGTCGTGACACGTCGTTTAAGTTGTCTTTTGAGTGAATATATACTGGACTTTATTTATCGGAGAACCTTCAAAAATGTATTGAATGTCGCGGGCCGTTAGCTGCAGGTAGTTATTTAAAATATAACGGATCATTGTCAATGCCTCATATTGTTAAAGCAGCATCATTAAACAGTTTAATTTAAATCATTGAAACTTTTAACTACAGCTCTATATTGAGATAAAAGAGACATTTGATCAAATTGACGGACACTAATACTAATATTTAAACGTAATGATAAGAATATAAGACAAAATCAAATTAGTTATATATAAATGTTGTCCCTTTACGGGATAGAGGATATATAATAAGAATAAAAAAAAGTAAAAATATATCGAACATTGCTTTGCAGCATACGCTATACAGCTGTGAATAATTCTTCATATTAAGACTGACAAAAATACATAATAAAAGATCGAAATTGAATAAATATAAAGTACAGGAGGTAGGTGGGGTCAATTTATTAAAATATCGTACAATGAAACCTTGAGCGGTGACACGATGTCAACAGGCGCTGCTACACTCGATACTTTATGACTTCGTATACTAAAATGACACAGGACACTTTATAGAATCAAACTATTTTTTATACTTTATTTATAATTATAAGATATCTGTGGTCCCGATACCAATTATATAGGTTATTTATTCTTTTGAGAAAATATTTATGGACATTTTAAATATATATGATGGCAACATTATTATTATTGTTGTTAATTGAACATTTAATTGATAAAATTCTCCAATTACTAAAAAAAATAATTACCAACCAAAATATTTTAGTGTGTATCATTTCCAGAGATAAGCTTTGACAGCGTCACTGAATAGGATTTAAGACTGGTCTTCGAATATTGTCATTTTCGTTGAAAAATAAAAGCATGTACCCTTTGGTGAAGTGAATTACCCTCTTTTAGTAAAAAAAAACGGACGTTAACTATATAAAGGTCACTGTGGTCACTGCTGTTGGGTGGATTGTAAATGACAACAAACGAACGACTTAATGATTAAACAATTTAAATAAATCGTTAACACTTAAAAAAATACAGATACAACAGTAAAACCATGTACACTAATAAACTAATACCTACAGAATAGGCTTTTTGGAAATACGAAATACGAACTCAATTTTGTAAACAATAATAGAGGTCAATTGGGACAAACGCTTCACATCGGATGCAGAAAAATCTACGGGGTCTAATTTAAAATCTTACCTATCCCGCTAAAACGCACACAAAAAGTTTTACCAAAATTCATCCAGCAGAGCCCGCCATGTTGTTTTCTCAAAAAATACACAGCATTAAATAAAAAATACATTCTCCGAGTTCCAATATATGTACATATTAATTTATATAGTGATTGTTTGATCTTTTGAAAGATGAAACGTTACAGCAATATTCGGTGCCAAGGTACAAGGTACAATAAAGTTGATAGTGTGAAAATGTTCTCAATACTCACTTAAATTACATATTCATTCTCTCATAGAGACTTGAACAGTACAGAAATTGTCATAAAACATTGTCATTTTTCATCAATAAGTGATGTGTATAAATGAACAAATTTTACAGTTTGCCATTTCGAGAATACGTAACACACAAAAACACGTCATTAGGAGTTAGGGCTCAAACATTAGGCATGGGGAAAAAAAACAAATAAATAACTAGACTCCTAATGCAGACAGAAAGGATCTAATTGTAAATCCATACTAATAAGGGAAATAAAATTGTATTAAAATCGGTCCAGCCAATCAAGAAGAATTAAGTAACAAAAACGTACCTACAAAATAAATATATTTATACAAATGACATTGATTCTTAAAAACTAATGATCACAGGACTGTAACAATTGAAACAAAAGACAGCTGTTTATCAGAAGTGTATATCAGGTTTGTTTACAGCGTCCATGAATGGGAACACCGAGGCAACCGTAGTCACTGTCGAACCTCAGCCACGCAACACTCGCCGGGGCTCACGCAACAAGCGCTCTACACGACGGAAGTTTAACAACTCTCGGCAACGACGCAACGACGCCCCGGCTCCCGTCCCCGTCCATGGTCGCCCCGAAGAAGTGGAGATGAGATGGTTTGGTGCTATAGGACGGTATACCGTCTTTCCACCCACTCTCTCGAGGCCGTTAGCGGAATGAACATACGCAGATTTTTGGTTTTATGTTTTTATAACTTGGTTTATTACGACGATTTTCAAAAAACAGCAAAATTAACGAAATGACTATAAATATGTCACTGACGCTTTAAGTTTTCCAATATTTTTGGTTTTAACTAAAGTTTACTAATTCAGCAAAAGACGTAGTTAAGTACGAACAGAAAGTGAGATAGGCCGCCGTCGCAGGGTTGTAAACTGGAGGCACGTCAGGCAACCCGGTCTGATTATGACTTGTGGGAGAGTAGACTGACTAGTAAAGTACCAGTTACTGTCGACAAATATCTTATCTTGCAAACAATTGTAAGTAAAGTTGTAACATCAAGTAATCTAAATTATATTTGGGGCATGTTTTATTCGATTATTAAACTAATATAATATTTTCGTCAATACTTTAATAATGTATTTTGATACATAAACATATGGACATAAATATCAAAACAATTTTGAAATTTCAGATATTTTTTCTGAAAACGTATTTTACCGTGATTAACTTAATTTGAATAGAATCGTATGTTTTGAGAGTGTATTTCAATTGCACCAACTTATGGCCCGACTAGGCAGATTGAATTGGATAATTCCAACGTTCTCATGTCTTTGAAGATTCATCATTATCTATTGACAAAGTATGATTGAGCTAAACTTAGAATAATAAATCACACTTTAAAGTGTATAATATTTTCGATACAAAAAATCTTAAAAAGAGATATTTTCTATCTATTATATATTTATATGATATATTTTCTGCCCGTAAACGGTATATAGGACATATATGGTATTTTCTAATCAACTTTAGAACGTCCTGTGATTAATAGTACTTTATAATCTCGTCTCAAACTACAATATTTTTGGAAAATTGTTATTAAGAATGTATAATGAATTGTTTAAAAAAAAAACAGTAAAAATAAGTAATTTGAGCCGATGTTTAAATAATATGTCCTATAAAAAATATATTTCTGACTAAAAAATGAAACTGGCTCTTATATAAAACTATTGTATCTAATGTGAGCTTCAGAAAGCAGATAAAAAAAAACTTATAATAACTTCATAACGATGTTTGTGATATTCAGAATACCATTGGCTCTACATTTTATAAAAATATTATATAAGCCACTAAATTGGCATATTTTTTAAAAAAAGAATAAATTTCTCCAAAAAAACCTTATAATGTAATGTAAATACTGGTATTAGTAATGGGAAGTGAAAAGCTCCGCGCATGAATATACATCCATAGCCCACAACCATCGTACATCTCTCAGTAGTTATATCTTTAAAAAATGAAAAGTACGAATCCACGCGCTTTATTAATATTGAGATATTATTCGATTGATTAGCCCTGCCTGGGAACATAGAATAAGTAGAAGTTTAAATCATTATTTTGTTTATGTTTGATTTATTACTAGATCATAATGTATTTAATAGCGCAGTATTTTTTGTGATAACAGTAGATGTTAAATTTGATAATTTGGCAACTAATTTGTTATTTTAGTTTTTGCACAAAATTTAAATTCATTTTAGTGGTGGTTTGGTTTTTAACGTTTTTACAATGTTGATGTAAAAGTGCCAACAAATTATAAAACTATTGATTTTATTATTAAAAATGTAACTTAAGCATGAAAACACATGACTACGGGGAACGAGCTCGGGCCGTGCGTCTTGGTGGAGGGTCGCCGGTGGTCGAACATCTACGAGTATAGGTACTAGCTACGTAATAAACTCTCTTTTGTTATGTAATAGGACTACAGGTCATTAAGTTATTATTATTGTAATGACATAATATACTCATATTTAATCTCTAGTGTAATTCCTATATTTAGATTTCTTCGTAGTCTGTTGTACGGGACTAGGACGCCCGGTAGTATTATATTTATTAGTGGTTAAGGGATAGACCAGTTACTTATTCTTTGAGGTTGATCTGTTGTCACATTCTTTTTTCTACCTTCAATTTTCAAAATGTGTATGGCATATTTCTATTTCTATCTACATATATTCTCGTATTCCACAGTTAAATTGCCCAGGGTTTGAAAAAAATAATTGACTAGTTTAACATTTAATTCTCAAAGAACAGGTAACTTGTAGGTATTGAGAATTGATTTGTTTAAAATGGATAGACAAAAATAGACATTTGTTAGTAGTGACGATATAAATATCTCAATGTAATCAATTATTTATCTATATGACATTGTAAGCGTAGTAATAAGGGATATATATCGTATCGTTCTTACTTCAACATGGAAGACTTTCAATGAACACTGAATTGGAGTGAGCTGACGATCATTCGCGATAACTAGTCATTGCGCAAAGAGAACCTATCTTATTTTTAACATAATATAGTCTGTAGTAGTGAGAAGCGCAACTTTGAGACTTTATGTTAGTAGGATTTAAATAAAATATTCGTAGCTATAGTTTTAAAAACAGTTATGGGCGCTTTTCAGATTTTCTTTTTAGTTTATTGATCTTAATATTATATTCCAAATATATTAATATATGTAATTCAATTATATAACCGCAATTAAATATCTCTGTAGTTAATTGTGTTTATTTATCACCAACACCAGTCCATTACATTAGTGACCTAAGCTATTTAAACAATTAAATTCATCTCGAGAAGAAATAACAGAAAAAACGTGCCAAGCTAATTCAAATAATTATGAATATTTAATTCTGTAGGAACAATTGAAATTAAGAAATCGCATTGCAAAAGGAGAAACATAGTTTACTTAGATATACAATAAACGCCTCTACACAGCTCTTGCCACGAAAGATCCTAGAGCTGTAAAATTATCTTCGAAATCAATTATACATTTCTGTTGGACTTTTACAGTATTTGTATTGGCTCTGTAGCGTTATAAAGATATTTCCTTTATTCCTTCGGTATATAAATATTGAATAACTAAACTTACAACGAGAGTCTTTTCATGTGTTTGAAACACATTATAAAAAGCTAAAAGCTTCTAATAATATTATATTAGAGCCTAGAGTGTTTCCAAATGAAAATACTATATTAATTAACGTCTCTTTATTAAGATATTTCAATATCTTCTATATAATAACTAGTAATGTTGGCAAAACAAATTAATATAATACATTTAAGTTTGATCTCGCTAACAATAGTATCGGATACAAGACGGATGCAATTTACAAATATTTGCTTTACATACCTATCTATATATTATGAACGGACACACAAGTGAAAAAGGTAGGTATTTCTGTACTTGAGGGTTCTCCATGTCTGAATGGAATTAGCAGTGATGAAGTTACGGCCGTTGGCTGGAGCGATCTAATTTTGATACGCTTATATTGAACTCAACCAGGAAATTAAATAAAAATTAGTCTGTAGCCGTAGCTCTACCACCTTTGAGCTAGTTAAGGGACGTAGTAGATATACATGACTATTTTTAGTGGCCTGAACTATATATAAAACCAGTTGCTCAACCCACTCAATAATTCTCCAACAATACCGTTTTATTTTTGGATGCATTTAACAAATAAATTCACAAAGCTTTATAACACCCACGTACACGACGGCGCTCGTGTTTTAATGAAACGGGCTCCAGGTTTTATTAGCTCTTCGGTCGCCGTAGCGTTGTAATGGACGAACGGTTTTTTTTGTGACGAATCTGTGACGAAGTTTTACCAAAAAAAATTAAAACTTCAGAGTTAAAAAAATATATTTTAATACTACAAAGTTATTTAACAACATTAACCAGCCATCTATGTACATATTAGACGATCCAGTAATATTTAAGATATCTTCACTTAAGCGTATAATAGACTGTAAAAGATTAAGTCATTAAATTTCAATCAAAACATATTCCATCTGCAATATAAAAAAACGGGCCAAGAGCGAGTCGGACTCGCGCACGAAGCGTTCCGTACTGTCTATCATCTATAATAGATAATCACGTTTGTTGTAGCTATACTGATTTTTAGTCTGTTTTACTAAATACTATTTCAAAATATTTACTTACAAATATTCAAGTTTCTACTTGTTTATTAAGATTGAGTAAAAATTGCTAAAAAATTACGTTTGTTGTGTGGGAGCCCCCCTGTAATATTTACTTTATAGTTATTTAATTATTTATTTTAAAAGGTAATATACAAGTAAATATTCTGTGAAAATTTGAAGCGTCTACCTATTACCGTTTTTAATATTGTGCAAGAAAATACGAAAAAAACACGTTTATTGTAATGGGGGCCCCTCTTAATATTTTTTTATTTTTAGTATTTGTTGATATAGAGTCAACGGAAATACATTATTTGTGAAAATTCCAGCTTTCTAGTTATCACGGTTTATAAGATACAGCCTGGAGACAGACAGACAGACAGCGAAGGCTTAGTAATAGGGTCTCGTTTTACCTTTTGAGTACGGAACCCTGAAACGAACGACCCAAGGTTTGATATTTAATTTGTTTAAGGATGCAACTCCATCTGTTTACAAACTTCATCAAAGAACACATACGTCGGTAACAAAGTGGAGACATAAATAAACCAGTGAGGTGTCACTATTATATCGATATCTAAAATAATATTTTTAACTATATATAACGACGTGTAGTCACAGTCATATACTGAGAAATTTTTTTTGAGTTATACCGCAGCTCCGAAAAAAAAAAAAGAAAATTAATGTACAGTATTGAATATTTGTCCACTATTTATAGAAATAATACCCACGCGTAGCCGTCGTCAAATAATGAATATTTTTATTTATTATATTTATGCATACATGAATACGTAAACATATTTTTTAATCCTTTTGTCAAGACACTATACAAAATGCGAAATGAAACGTATGTTATATCACTATAAATGTATGCTGAGTGAATATTGTATAAATATTTAAATTAGCAGATGAATTTTAACAAGAGGCTTATGAGATAGAATAGATCCAGTATTACTAGGAACTAGCATCAAGCATACCCTTCAGCTACGATAATTCTTGGTATAGTCTTAACTTAAATTGCGGTTATTCTAGGATTTCCTTTAAAGGTTGTATATTATTATTCGATTTCAATTTAATTTACCTGCCATTCTGTTAATTATATCAAAATGTACCATGAGAGCTTAAATGTCTAAAAGTATTTGTTATATAAATACCATAATAGGAAAGATATACTTAAAACTGTTAAACAGCGCATTTCATTAGTTTAATATTTATTGTATGTATGGTGAGTAGACTCATATCGTCTCTGATTATTGTGAATGTTACTGAGGTAAGTTGATCTTTTAGTATGTTCGTCTATCATACTAAATAATTGATTGCGGGTTGACAAGAGAGGATAGTAAAAGTATTTCCTATATTCAGACACAAAAGCCGCTGTGCAGTGCTGGTGATATCTCGACAACATATCAGAAGTGAATCGAAGGGCTGTCTGTCGTACGCACGTTCAAACCCTCGCGGCTGGGTTGACGTTACATGTTTTGTGTCATTTCATTTTTTTATATTTTAAATATTCAGTATCAAACATGTTATGTTATAGTAGGTAATAGTACAATTGTCACAAATTAAGTGTTGTTCTGCAAAATACACATTTTGTTATTATCCTGCAATAAAACGCGCAGTTTCAAAAGTTTTTTTTCGAAGATCATTAATGTCTGTTGTGACTTTTTATAATATATATATATATATATATATATATATATATATATATATATATATATATATGTTGGGTGTATATTTTAGACCCACGGTCATGGAAATGCTTTGATGAAAAACATGAGTCCGATCACTGTTTCATCTGATAAATGAAGACGTTGTCAAACATGTGTCACGCTTGTCTAGAACAAACTTATAAGTTCACTTAAGGGTGGTGTGAATAAGAATAAATAATGATCTTTGAAGTATTTTAAAATCATATTATATAAATATATATACATTTTGGTATATATGAATAGTAGGCTAAATCCGAGTTTGAGTTGAATTTGATAACCAAGTCTGTCACCCACTCCCGGACAGTACAGACATCAGACAGTTGAATGTAATGCAATAGTTTCTAAATATAGTGACGTATATAATCTGCATACGTCATACAATGCGGTCTAAACTCGCTCGGAAATGTTATAAAGTGTATTTCTATTTTAATCGTCGTAATTCGAAACCCCTTACGATGTTATTATATTTATAGATAAATTAAACTATACAGTCAGTGATATCAGAAGGTCACATATATAAGCATATTATATATATTATATTTGTTAGTTTTGTTGCATCCAGTTTCCTTACATTAACTAATTATTATTAAATTATATAATAATAATGACTAATAACAGATCGTATTAAATATCTTCAATAAGCGCAATGCACTCGTAGAATTCAAATTAACATTTATAGGTGATTTATTATCTTATTGAATCCTTATGAACTAACCAGTCGAAGGCGCAATACTCCAATACGAGGAATAAATTTCTGTATGTTTTATATAAATACAGATTCTTTTGACATATTATGTCGGTATTATAACAAAGGAATTCAAATGACAATAGTTATATTTCACTATAATTACTGTTACAAATATCAACTTCACAATCAGATATTTAAAACAAAAACACCCAGTTATTAATCATACATTATTTTGTACTAATAAAATTATTTCTGTATTAAGAGCGACGGTGAGTGTAGACTCTAAGAGCACATTGGTTAATCTATTCAATGTAATAAATAGAGTCTTAACTTGAGAGAAAAATATAAAAACAATGAATGTTAATATAATGTTTATAGACTTCTTATAACATTATAACGATAAAGATGTAATCTAACTATTTGTTACATTAAATACGGCCGGGGCGAGATCACTTCTGGCTTATTGTTTAGAAAACAATTACAGGTAATAATTAAAAGGTATATAATATAGATGCTTAATACGTCTAAAGTAAATGGCTTAGCTCTCGCGACTTCTTTATATAGAATGTCAGAAAAATCATATTATTATATTTATTAAATATCAAAAGGACATTTATTTAAAAAATACTCTCTTAAACAGAACTTCTTAACTAGTGATTGGAAAATAAACGAAACAGAAACATGAAAGTTACACAATATTATTCTACATAAGGACTATATATATATATTTATGATGTCTTCGAGTTCTCACTCCCAGGCGCGGAAAACGTAATGACAACTAAATTGGCACTAACTTAGATTATAATACAATTTGTATTTATATTATATGAGTACTATTCTGTTGACATTTCTAACGACCATTATAAAATTTAACAATAGATAAACTCTTTGGAGATTCAGTCGACTACTTTCGTTCTCAGGTCTGTTGCAAATAACTTTCCGAGTCGGTAGTAGCTTTGACAGTGAACAATTATTTTTAATAAGCTTAATAATTACTACTTGTACCCATTAGTTGTAGTTTACTGTAACTTAGGACTACTGAAAACTAAAACAAAATCACATTTAGGGACAGCACAGTTTAGCACTCAAATAGCAACACAATGACACATAGCACAGGGCGGCGTCAACATTCACAGGCGCTGAACATCTATCTACAATTAATTTGACAATCCATCGCTGACAGAAATGCATGGACACCTCATATTGAGTTAAACCTTCCATCTACAATTACTGACTAAAAAGGATGACGAGCGTGGGGAGGGGTCGCAGCGACACACGAGCTTCAAAGGAAAGGTTATATACTTTCTTGTTTAAGATTTTATATTCCTTTTAGTATAAACACATATTGAAATATACAAGAGAGGAAGGTAAGACCTTGCTTGGTAGAGAGTAGTGTTACATTTTATTACATTATTAGTATGTTTTTAAAAATCGAAATATTACTTTTTAAAAATATAAATTAAAATGATAGGGCATAGTTTAAAAAAGGTGGTTAAATGTAGATTTAGTATCACACGACAGCAATTGAACGACAACAATCAAATACCGCAGATGTCAAACAAAACACAGATATCTCAATACGCAACAATCAGTAGGAGACACACTACACTGTCTACGTGTCTACATGTCTACTGTACACTTAACACTTATACTCATTGAGAATTCGACGTCAAATATAATTTAAGGAGCCGTTGTCTGACAATGAACATTAAAAAATGTTAGTTGTACGTTATCGTTGTACGTTTAATGACAAGTCTATTTTAAATCCATTCAGATGAGTGAAGTGTTCTATTGACACTACACACGGCACGGTCATGTACGGTCACAGTGCTGCTCCCTGGTTAAAGTTTATTATAAGTAATAATAACTCACAACACTATAAATATAAACCTTAAACCCTGAATCAAATAGAATCCTAAACAGCGACGCCGAGGAGTTAGCGGATGTGTGAAAAGCACTTCGAAATTTCAAATTTAAACGACTTCTTTTTATAATATACTAGTATACGCGAGTGACTCCGTCCGGAGAATAATAATGAGATTCTGTATTTAAAAAATGTTATGCATTTATTGACAAACAAGTAGCTTTTTAATAAGTTACATGAATGTGTGATACAGGGACAGTGTTGGCTGATAATATTAATAAATAGCTCGGAATAATTTAGATACAATTGTTTTAGTAATTTTAGAGTGTATCGAGTATAAAATATCAAATCTTTTTATATTACTAGTGACTAGTGGATCTTGCACGCGTCTTTATTCACGTCGGAACAAACATATACCAGCGCGCCCTCAGGGGTTTATAATATATATACAGGGATCACAGATATCTATAAACAGAAAATGAAAATGCTAATTTACGTACCGTATCTTACTTTAAAGTTACATATATTATATGTACAGTGTTTAAATTATATATTGATACGTAAATGTAAAAAGATAATTTGTTCACCCCACACCATCTTCTACATTTCACAATATTTTATTTCATTTCGCGAATAGCATTGCAAGAAATGTATACTTAGCAATAAGGGCGTATATTGTAGGTACTTTGTATAAATTGTACTCTGCGTACGTTTAGCTGTAGTGTAGTGTAGTGTAGTGTAGTGTAGTGTAGTGTAGTGTAGTGTAGTGTAGTGTAGTGTAGTGTAGTGTAGTGTAGTGTAGTGTAGTGTAGTGTAGTGTAGTGTTTTAGTGTTGTAACCAAACTTTTTTTTTACATCACATATTTTATATCGAATTCCGCATGAGTATAATTAAACATTGACGTTTGTCTAACTTTCGCTGCATGCCATGCTTTAAACTTGGTATCAACAAACGGGCTTAAAATCAAAAAGATAATCATTGATTATAAGAGAGTGACATATCAACAGTGGTGTACTTACCGGATTCGTCGTCTGCGGGGAGGGGGCCGACGGTGCCGAAGAACCTCTTGTCCAGGAGCTGCAGCAGCTGCAGCGCGCTCTCGTGCACGGGCGCGCGCGGACAGCCCGTGCACATCAGCGTCACGTTGATGATCGCGGTGTAGTGGTCGCACGGGTACTCCCTACATATTACATCACATATGTATTAAGCATTCGGTCTGAGAAATACTTTGGCGTTTGTATTATTTTCATATAAAAATATGTGTTCAAATTATTATATCCGAGAAAATGATAGAAGTGTAGCCCTATTATTATTAACTCGAAATTTATTATTTAATGCTTTAGTGTAAAATAATTTATTGTTTGTAATGCCATTTCTTGTGATTGCTTTATTTTTAAAGTATGTCATTTTCATCGTTATCGATTGATCCCATAACGAGTGATGTATTTTAACCATCCTTATAGACTTTGGTTAGTATTTCAAAGTCTACTAGAAAGTCAGTTTTCCTATTTGCTACTTAATATCTAAATTGCAACATTACCAGGAGTCAGAGTGTAGGACACGTAGTGTTGGGTATTATGACTTAAATAAATAAATCATCATGACCAAGTACGTACATGTCATCAAAGATATATTTTTTTAAACTTTAAGTGCATAAATTATCATTATTCGACTGCCTCTTATCCCATTCTAGATCAGCAGAACAAGTCTTACTTCAGCTCACTCATCTTATACGTCAGTGTCGCCTCAACTCCTTTGATCCTCATGTCTTCATGCACACAATCCATCCATCTCATTTTTAGCCTCCATCTTCCTTCTATCCACCAGAATCTTAATCACATAATTTTAAACCATACTCATTGTATGACAATAAATGTGGGGTTGTCCTGAGTAACCAAAAAGATATTTTCATTTAGTTACTACTTTTAAGAAGTGAAGGAATGCAAATAAAAATAATTTACATGTTCAACCTTCACGTTTGGGTTTTACATATAGACCCGTATATAAAACCCACTTCGTGTTATGAACCGATATATGATTAAACGTATACGTGAAAACATTATTACTTTAAACATATTAATGGGTGAAGAAACAGTGATGACTCTATATGGGAACATTGACGAGGTAAGAGAACGAACGTTTCGGACCTTATTACAGCTGAAGACTGGCCGTCATATAGTCCCTGTCTTATTCCGCTGTATGTTTTAACGAGGTAGCCGTTTCTATCTTTTCAAAAGTTACATTGTAACTATTACATAAAGCGTATATAAATTGCATTATAATTAGGATAAGTCTTATTAAACAGGATGGTTTTGCTCGATGTAGGACGCGTCTAATGATATATTTTCTTATGCAGATAGCGAGATCGGTACAATTCTACAAATTCCTATTTGAAATTGCGTAGATGTTGCGAGAATTATAGCCATATCTATAACAGCCCAGGCGAGAAAAATTTCATCAATTTTTATATTTGAGTATATAAGATATGGAAGTATTTATATTAAATAAAATGTCTCCTATAAAGTAATTCACTATTTATGATACTCAGCACCTTTTAAGGACAATAGGTGAGGCAGTGGTTAGAACCAGTTGGCATAGCATCGTTGTCACAAATGTTTTTATTTTGTTGACCTTTGAAATAAAATGGGACCTATCTGCGACAGACTTTTAGGTTTCTTTTAACAGTTTTTAGGTTTTGTTATCATGTTTTCTTCAATCATCTAAAAAATCTTGGATATTAAATTTTAAAAAATGCCTATATGAAAAGAGCGAAAAAAATTGTCAGCGCATATTTCACAATGTATCACGGAATCAGCATTCTCGAACAAAACAAGTGTTCTCGAGAATTTAAAGGTGTGTTCCATAAAGTATTCAAACCATGAACTTTTGATGATGACTGAATGCTATTTAAAAATATACAGACCGTCGGTTCACGACCAAGCAGACTGCAACGTGGTGACCCTTATTAATATTAAAACGAATAAATTATTTTTCTATGCTTTTGTTTTTAACTAAAACAGAAATCTTTTGAAGATTTTCAATCAACTAATTATGTCTAGAAACAAATTACTCAACTAATTATGCTTTCAACTTTTGATCATCCACGAAATACCCGAGGAGGCTGCATTCATACAAAAGTTGTCAACCATCAAGAATTGTGTGAAAATGTTATGTAAATAACATTTCAGTTGTTTGTCAACACAGAACAAACGATTTAGCATAAGTTTATTATATAAGCTACAATTATCTGACCTCGATAAGATGCAGTAATGTTTAATATTTGGGGTTTAGAAATCAGTTACTAGTTATTTTTGAGAAATAATATGACACCTGACATCTTGCAATGTACATTTTTTAAGAAATTTTGCAAAAATATACCTATTCATACTGTAATATTAACAAGTGGACAAGAATAGGTAAATAAGGAATTGCATGTCTTTTTATAGAGAACAAGAATAAAATTAAATATTAATGGTGTGATATGTTTTTAGATTGATACGAAAATATGTCTCCGAAAACTTGAAGTAGACAAAGAACTTAGTTAGCCATTTTTTAATCACATAATTACCCTACTCGGGTATTGAAATATCTTTTTAAACCAGCGAGGGTAAGGGCCAGACGATGATGAAGACAGTGATCTAATTAGTATTTAAGCTACCTGTTAATGACTGGCGCTAACAAGGTAATGGCAGTAAATATACTATATTTCAGAGTCAAGAGTCGTGCTTTAGGTGTATTGAGTGTTTTAGTGTTGACCAACATAAAATTATTATTCAAAATTCGTTATTTATATATATGTTATAAAGTTCCTGACCTAGCGCTAAATATAGTGGCCAGGGCCATGAAACAGCCGTCGGCCACGCGAGGCGTCCCCGTGAAGCACTTGTCCACGGTCCAGTCCAGCAGCGGTCCGATATCGGGGTTACAGTCCAGCAGCAGTACTATCATCTCCCGCGCCAGCTCGTATATCTGGATCGAGATGGATTGGTCAGTTTTGACATCATGGTCTGCTTAATAAGAGGTTATGTTGACATTTCAACTATTTATTTATTACTCGTTCACGTATTTTATTTTTAAGTTAACGCAAGGATCGCAAAAAGCCTGAAATAATCTCCTATCTAATATTTAATCCAGTTACATAAATTGAAAATATAAAAATAACAGGCCACGTAGGTTACTGTTCAAGAGGATGTATAGTTTGTTTGGTACCTTGTCGTTGGTGGAGGAGAGCATCTCGCTCAGCCACGGGTACAGGGAGCCGTCCTCGGCGAGGGCGGCGGGCGCGAAGCAAGGCCCACAGCACACTAGCGCACTCATAGCCTACAACAGATCGTCTCCTTAAAGTTTTCAATATTATCTGTACATTATTATATAATTTATCTTAACAACAAAACCTTTGAAGTATAATTCAAACTTGAACCATTTATAAATTAGCTTTGTGTAGAATGCAATGTTTAACTACCGTACAGAGTTTAACTTCAAGAACTAGTCTCATCGTCCAGCTTACCTTCAGTGCAGACAGGTTGAGTCTTTCATCAATCTCGGGCGTGGCGGGCTGCGTCACTAGCGCTCCAAGGTGCTTCACGAGCGGCCCGCACCAGCCCGCGAACAGACCGAACAGACTCTTGCACAGCTCTTTCTTCAATAGAGACCCGTACATTTCCACTATAATGAGGGTAGTTTTTATAGTAACTGTACATATATGTGACCTCAAAAACACTCCCTATGTAAGGAGATACAGATAACGCGTGATGTTATAAATGTATGAATGAATAATATGAGTTTTACAATATTGTTTCAAATCAATGTTAATAATCATCTTTTAACTAATACCCTTTTATTTTAAATACTATTTGTTATGACTTCACAAAACGCTCGAACTAAACTCACATGGAAAACTCTTGATAAGTTCAGTAACGAAGTCCGCAAAGGTGAGTCTTTGTTCTCTAGCGGCGGGAGCATCCTTCTCAGCCTCCACCTCCAGGCACTGGCGCACTCCGTCCAAGTACTCCGTGATGCTGGAGTGCAGCCCACCAGCTTCGAGCGCGTACGAGCTAAGTGATTTATTATTAAATATAGTCAGATTATAAAGATATTTTGACTGAAAATGAACTCAATATTTGTATAACGTTAGCATGCGTCGTGAAAGCGATATATTACAGTATTAATGTAATACCTTGTAGCGAAAGTCTTCCGCTGAGCGATGATAAGCAGCACCTTGTTGAGGTTCAGTCTGAGCGCGTCTCTTCGACGACGACGCCTCATGTTCTCTTGTTTGCGGTCTACTGCTTCTCGCAGTAATGGTATTAGCTCTTCGAACAAGTCCCTACGCGTATTAAATCGTATGTTATAACTTTACAGTTAATTTAACGACTACTTGTTACTTGCTCCTACATAGAGTACATATTCGGAACATTCGTTCAGACCTACTGACTGAACCCGAGAATTACCCGCAATGTGCCACTTTTTGCTTGAAACTTCCAAGAGATACGAACACAGATAGATATATTTTTATGGATATATGGACTCTGTCGCTCTGTCGAACTGTTTCACTACAGTTTTATGAAACTGACCAATACCACTTTTTGAACAAAAACTGTCTTCTTAGCATGTGTCAAACAGTAATTTCCTTGTTGCGTGAAAGAATCACAGGCTACAGACTAATGACCTAACCTAACTTACAAGAAGGCCATCTAGTCCTACCCTTTTTCAATATACAAATATCCATATCATCGGTGTATATTTGGACCGACAAATTAAAAAGAGAAAGTTATTAATATATTTTCAGATTAATTTGCAATTCCTAACAACCTAGATTATATTATGAATAAAATAACATATTACTGCCATTATATGGAAAACCTAGTCTTCATTTTGCTTTTGCAAACAAAAAGTTCAACAAGGATTGTTTAGGTTGTATCGTGTACTTAATATCGTAGCTTTTGTTTACTTCAAAAACTATTGAATCAAATCTGTACAATTTGAGCTCGTTATTATATTGTTATATATAAAAACTATTCACCGGTCACAGCTTTAATATATATGTAGATACACCATGCCTTAACGATTTCCGACAGGCTTCAGTAAAAAGAAAACCCACTAACTTTAAGGCATCCGCGTTGATGTGTCCGCAGGCGGAGACCGCGGCGTCCCGTACCTCGGGCACCTCGCAGCGCGCCAGCGGCACCGCCAGCTTGTGCAGCGACCCCGGCGCCGCCTGAGCGCGCGCCTCGCCGCCGCTGCGCTCGCTCAGGGAGTCCGGCGACGAGCTGCGCAGCCGACAAGTGTGAGGTCTTGTTACATTACCTTTATTTGTTATCTTTTTCTTTTGAATACGAATATCTTTTTTTGTTTACTACAGACTGTATATTAGAATTCAAATTCTATTTTATCAATATAACTAAATTATTGTTGTATGCATTGTGTAAGGTTTGTGAATTGTATTTCTTTTACCTGCATATTATTCTTTTGATCACTATCATTTCACTGGACTATTTCAGTTTAATATATATATATTTTTTTTCAATAACTACTAAACAGCGTTTAACTTTAACGGGGATTTGTGAACTACGCTTCATGTGAATAAAACGGGCATCAATGATATATCTATCAACACCGACTAGTCTATACTGAAGCATAAATTAAACACAGTTACACTAAACCATAATACCATGTGGTATGACCTCACCAATGGAGTAAAATCATGTAGATTATACTCCACCAGTCAGTCGTTCCGCGTCTAATGTTTACTATAAGCAAGCGTGTCAATGAATTTATATAAGTGTAGTTTTCCTTGTATTAAGTTATCGTACCCAAGAAACATACATCATTAAAATATACTTTTATGTCGTGTTATCCTTAATGGTTTGTTTATTATATTGTAAATGAACAATCCTTACATATACTATAATAAAATAAATACCGACCCTTTGTTTTACTTCAGTTCTTAACACGAGTTATTTGTTTTTTTCGATGCTATTAATACAATACATGTGAGTGCCATTGCAGTACGTGCGTGTGTGCGTGTGAGAATGCAATTAATACTTGGTGGTGTTAATGAGTGCCACGGTCACATAGATCATGCGAGGGCAGAACATTCACAACTTTGTAACATAGATGATGGCGTCTCTACCGACTTCTAAACGATATCACTTACTTTACACGCAAATTCGACAAAACCATATGGATAATAAATATTTACCTATATGTAATTCAAATTGTAGATACGATACATAGAATGTGCGTGCAAAAATATCAACTAACACGTTATTCTACCGTTGAACGAAATCACAATACACTAATGTTAACAAACATATATTAATTCATCAAATACAATCATAGGTCTCGTATATTTTATATTATAAAAGTTGAAATGAATGAATATAGGTTTTTTGTATTTTTTACCCCCATAGCGTCTCCGGACACGCAGAAAGGAAGAGGGCGCTATCCGGACAGAATGAAACGTACATTCATAGCCATTAGAATAAAATTCGAGTACAATACTTCATATTCAATAACTATATAGCTGCCGAAAGATATGAAAAGTACTTAAAGCCAAGGGCTTTATCGTATAGTATGACTGCGAGAAGTAGTTCAATATTGTATTGTGTTCAGTGTTAAAGTGTATTGAAATGTTAAAAGTAGATTTATATGTATTTCTACAGGGAACAAACAGAACAGTATACACAGTACATGCATAGAGGAGATAAGTAAATAAGTGCTATAACAAAATACAAAAGAGATAGCCTACGTCGTCCGTCCATACGTTGTCATATTTATATCATCTTTTAATTATACTATATTCATTAAAACCTTTTGAGGACATCTTGGATGAATGAATCAAACCAATTGATTAGTTAGTTACATTTTAAAACAAACAAACCCCAACTCATTTAAAATTGAACACCCGTCGGTAATGTTTAGTTTGTCATTGGATTACAGATGAAACAGGCGTCAGCTAATGGTAGATGCGATGTGTATGAGTCGCGAAACTATTCACAATCAGAGATCACAAGGCGCTGTACATCCGTGAATTACTTCTATGGAATGCGATAGCTGTGCTGTGAGGGTGAATGACATCCAAATTCCATGATCAATCGGTGGCATTGTTCAAGAGCTAAACAATGCAGAAGCAAGGACAGACGAATAATGAGACGTGCATGACGATGGCCACCTCGTCCGCTTGTGCCTGTGCGAGCGCGCATAGCTGAGGGGCAGCGTGAAGAAGCCCCCCGGCGTGTTGAGGCTCTCGCTGGACGAGCTCAGCCCCGGAGCGCTCCACTCCGGGCGCTCCCCCTCGACGCTACGACCAATCACGGAACACGTACACATCTCGAACGACCAATCACGAAACATGAATTTATTTCAGACGACCAATCATCTGCATGCAAGTGTTATGCATTGAGGATCAATTGTTGCTGGTTTACAACCGACTTGCCTGTCACATTTTACTATACTATCTATTATATAATACACGATATTTTCGAATCGATCGATTTTAATAAAAAAGTGCACGTTATAAAATCTACGTCTAAATTAATATTGTTATTAAGTTGACAAGTCATGCGTTATACATAAACCAAGGGGTCTATTAGTCCAGTTCGAGATCTATGAGAGATAATCATTAACCATTACATTTACACTTAGCACAAATGTAACTTCACACGACAGCAAATAAGAACAGCTACGGAATTACCAACAGAATATTGCAATCAAAATATATTTAAAGTACATATCATATATGTCAAATAATAAGCTTAAATATATATATGTGTGATATTCGTCTGTCTGTGTGACGTGTACAATTAAAGTTTGTAAGTACGGGATAGAAAATTTGTATCAATATTTTAAAATATAAATTATTTATTTACTAATAAGATATTCTGGTTGTTTGTTTCATAAATAAAATTTGAAAATTCATACTTGTAAGTGCAGTGATGTATGAAGATGTCATAATTTGGAAGTTAATTTAAGAGGAGAATAACTGTACTTGGGTTATAAAGAACACTCCATGTGTATAAACACAGACTGTCGCAGCCATACCTGAGGCTGAGGTCAGGGCTGGCACACCGTATGACGGGGCTGGGCACGGCGGGCACCACCAGATAGGCCATGGTCATGTAGTACTTCCACACCTGCATGTAGCCGTCGCGCTCCTTCTCGGGCTTGCGAGGCAGCGCCGGCCCGCGGGACAGCAGCGAGGCGCGGTTGTCGTTTACTGGCCTGAAAGTTATCAATGAACACAATTTGTTTTAGAATTCAAATAATAATCTATGCTTTTGTAGACACACTTCATGTCCGAACGAAGCGCTATCAGGAGTGGAACAGCTTGCCTGCGTCGGCATTTCCGTCCGAGTAAAATGTGGATATCTTCAAGGCAAGAGTGAATAGGATTTTACTGGGTTGACGCGGCAATCAACCCAATGCTAATTTGAAATAAAATGATAGAAATATTCACTTTTTGTCAAGTTTTGTTTAAATTTTTACCCATAGTTAAAATAAATGTTACCTCTTTAAATAAATAACACAACTTTTGACATCAGTAGTATATAAAAACATTTCTACTTCTTGATATGGTTGATATGGTTGATATGGTCTATGGCTGCTGGTCTTGACTCTATCCGCGATGTCTGGTATTGTTTTAATTTTTTAATATATCCTATATTTATGTACAAAAGCGCTTCTATACGAGTTCTAATATAAAAAGTTACTCAAAATAATATTCTTACTTAAAGTGGGCTCAGTTCATCAGTCTCAGTTTTCCCTCATATCATGGTGGTTTAGTGGCAACAATTCAAATCATAAAATAAGTTTTTGAACTGAAGACAACTCTAGTCATGATATTAGAAGACAAGAACTTACGCAGGCTCTATGATGGTGTAGAGCGCGTGTATCCTCGCGTGCAGTATGGGCCAGGCCTGCTGTATGGTGGCGGGACACTGGGCCGGCACCCGACTGCGCTCCAGTAAACCGAATAATACTACCTGAATCAAAAATCTTTATTGAAAGTAACTTTTATACAAAACAATTTTTCATTGTCAAAACCACCAGCTCGGAAAATGAATTGCCACTGACCTGAGAAAAGCTGGCGAAAGAAACTCAGCGGGCTTGTCATGTGATTTATATCATTGAATAGTAACAACATAACTTATATTGTAATGTTGATAATGAATTAACAATTGTTTATTATCTTTACCTCCCAAGGGTCTGCTCCGTTAGTAGAGCTACCGCTCCAGCTGTTCTTTGTAGAAGTATCATCGTGTTGTAAACCTATAAACAAACACACATTATATGTAACACATTTCTAATTTTAATTATATTAAATTGACCAAAATGTATATACTATGATTCAGTAGTTATTGTTATTTCATTTAAGTATAATATCTATATAACGAAACTTAAAACACCAAGTAATTTATATTTTAGAGAAATCAATCAATGTCACCTTTAGACGTTTGTATCACATCATAGTTGAAAAAGAAACATTGTTATCAGAAGTCATTTGTTAATGAAAGTTGTATTATATAAACTGAAATAGTATGTAACATTTTCATGTTTAATATAAACTTATTTATCTTACACTATTATTTCAATAATACTTTACAATTCCGATTTTTGTAGTAATTATTAAAAAATATATGTATATATATTAGAATTGAATAATTACTGTTATAATAAATTATTTTCTCCGCTCTGTTATTATTATTATTATGTTTCACATTAATTATTAAAACTATTGAGACTGACTGCAGGTCTGAGAGACCACTACTCACCGGCAGTCCAAACGGCGTGGCTTCTCTCGGCCACCCACACGAGGTCAGGCTGGCCTGCCGCCAGCACCGCCTGCTTCTCAGCGGGAGGCAGGATAGCCAAGCAACGCTCCGTGAAGTACGGCACATGCGCATCAGCTGCATCTATCAGCGCCGGTTCCTCCCGCGTCAGCGATAAACGCTCCAAGAGGTACTTTGTCTCTCTGTTCGATTGAAAATCGGTTAAAAGAGCTGCACTTAAAAGTATAATTCGTTTTAAAGACATCTTTATTTCCAATATTTAAGAGTTCAAGAAATTTATATTTATATTTACCCGGCTGTATTCACGTAGAAATTAAATCGGAACGTGCCCGACTAGTCCACCATACTTAGAGCTCATGATTAAGATCCCTGAATGGGTTCGAAACTAGTCGGGACATTTCGATTTAATTCTACGTGAATACAGCCGGGTAAATATAAATATAATAGTCATGGTTCACGAAAGTTTAAATATAAAAATTACAAGAACTTTAGCTTAATTATAAAAACCCCACTCCCAACCTGAGTATATGTACAGCGAGTCGTCTCGGATAGGCCTTGCACTGGCACAGCATGACTAGCGCCAGGGCCTCCACCCCGCGCACCACCGCCGCCAACTCCTTAGCCGCACCCTCATGCGTCTTCCAACTGGTCACCAGCTGCAGCATCATGCGGAGGCCGTTTTCAACCAACTGCGGTGATGTGTCCTGGGGAACGGAGGTACAGAGTTAATGTACATAATAATGATCAGCTATAAAACTGAGTATATCATTCAAATGAACCTGCGTCTAAGCTAACCCAAAAATATATTAATAAATAAAATATTGTCCTATAAGTCAATAGAATAAAAAGAATACATACCTGCACCTCCTTTGCCAAGAATTGAGTGAATCCCGCCAACACGTCTTGCCTCCATTCAGGGAAGTCTACTATCAAGGTTTGGAGACTTTGAAAGGATAGGCCTCGCAGTTCTTCATCCATGTGTACTGTGAGACGACACAGAAGATCCACGAGTTCATTTGGACTCATGCCTTCTGGAATAAGTCTGAAAAAAAGTAAATCTGTTAATATATAGTACTTCCAAAGGAATATTCTAGATAAAATATGAATTACCTAGGTATAGCCGCCACGCACGTTCTGAACAAATCAATTCTCGGCTTCCTCTCTCCTGTATTAATCTCCTGCTCCTTGGTGACATTCTGCGTATTCGTTAGCATCAAGGGCCTACCGTAATGTGCGTCTAAGGCTCTTAATATTTCTACTAGAACTCTCCTGACAAAGGGAAAGTATGCACTCATCCCTATGGATCGCGCTGTCTCGTCTGTTAGCATTTTGTTTAAAAATGTCTTCTTGACCCTCAATGTATTTCCCGAAGGCAAGGTGCCGGAGGTCCGCGGCATGGGCGGCTGTCCTTCCTTCTGTTGGAGACTGTCCGCGACCACCAAGAACGCACGCAGGCCAATAGACATTCTTTCTGGTGTAAGAATAATCTTTATCGGCCGTCCAACCATCAATAGATCAAAGACTATTTCCCGCATGGCGAAGTCTAACCGCTCTTGGGATATGAATTGTATGATTTTGACGAAGATGTTGAGCGGAGTGTCCCGCGGCACGACTCCCTTTGAACCCTTTGGAAACAGTGAGTTCACGATGCTCTGTAGCCGCGACTGAGTCGCAGAGTTGCTCTCGCATTTGATTCGAATCATGTACACCCATAGCAGTCGGTACAGTGATTCTAAGAAAAAAATATTACTTAATAAAAATATATAATAAATATTATCTAATATTTTCAGTAAATATCTATTTGATAGCAATATTCATCAAATAGATCCTAGGAAAAGAATTAAATTAGAATATTTATAACGAAAAGTTATTTATTTATTATTGATGTAAGGTATTAAAAAACGTACCAAGTGCAACTCGACACATCTTCGGATCTCTATTCTTAAGATGAGACAGGCACATGGCTAAAAAACAGTGCCAATTAGCTAAGAAGAATAGCTTCTGTGACACACAGAGTAGGCAAGTGACTAGAGGGAACAACGCTAGACGATGCTTCGACTTGGTGCTCGCGTCTAAAGTGTGACTGTATAACATTTCCACGAAATTTTTCAGACATGGTACGTTTACTTCGTTCTTCACGGTCTGCAAACAATACTGTGCTTAGTATGGAATTACTAGTAGTAGAAAACATTAACAAATCGAGGTATATCATTGTAAGGCCACTTACTGCAGCCACGGGCACTAGGATCTCAACAAAGAGACCGGCTAGGGCATGACGTATATCTTTATCCTTTACTTCTAGAAAGTACTGAGCACACTCCTGTAGAAACTGAAAGGAGGCTTCGAATTCTTCAATTGGCACCATCTTCACCCGAAAGAACTTCATCCCCATCAGCAGCGATATAATACTCTGTGTGGTATGTGGTGATGGTTCACGACTCTTGAGTTCCTAAAAGGTAATTAGTATAATAAATATTTCCGAATACTTCTTAAACTACACAAGTATGATATAACCTTCAGCTCTGCAGTGAACCGTTTCTTCACTGAAGCGAACCTCGACTGCGCCAGGACGCCGATCACCTCAGCGTACAGGTCGGCTATTATGTGCACATTCGCTGCGTTCGGATTCGATTGTAACCTAGAAACAACAAGTATTCTTTTAACAGGCGTGTTATTGCTTAATTTGTTTTAACGATCGCGAAATATATTTTACAGGGATAAATATAGTATTTGTCAGGGAAGAAAAATATCAAGAGGAAACTTTATTCAGAAGAAGTCTGTTATATACCGTGACAGTAATAATTGAGAATAATAGGTCTGTGGCAGCATCATGGAAGGGTCGACGATTACTATGACCGCCGACACGACAAGAACGAACATGTTTTCTAAAGTGAGACCACATTTCTAAAGTACATTTTAGTGGTGTTTTGTGGGAACATAATAGTAGTTGTCTGTCAATAGCATCACTTCATTTATACCTTCTCTCCAAGGAAACAGACATTAAAAATATAAATATCGTCATTCATACCCTTCTTTATAGTTGAATCGTTTGAAGGCCACGTTTTCTATATACTGCACTAGGTCTTCATGGCCAGGGTGAAACGGCAACTGTCGGAGCACTTCTATCAGCGCGAGACAGAACAAGAACTCTACAGCTAGGTCTCGTCTCTCCGCCTGGAGCTCCTCGCAACTTCTCTCTACTTGTTCTGTACCGGCCCCGCTGCCTGATACTATGTAGATTATGCTGGAAGTTTTGACAAAATTGTTTATTTTAGTCTTAAAATAATATAACATACATAAGGCAAATAGATCCCTAAAATAATATAACATACATGAGGCAAATAGAGAATTTAGAACTTTAGAATATTTTTACTACCCACCTCTTGTTTCTCAAATCCTGGTGAGGTTTTTTTGTCTGTTCATTCAGTTGCGGTGACTCTGCCATCTGTCTCTCGAGCCAGCCGAACAAGGCCCTCAGAAGCGACGGCAGACAGTGCTCAGCCACTGTTCCAAAGGCAGACAGGATCTGGTCTAGTTGAGGGTCCTCTCCTCTTTGTAGGGTTTTATTAAGTGGCTTTTCCTGAAATTATAGTTGTGGTAACCAATGGAGTAAGTGGGTTTCTATTATATTATCATCTATATCAGACTTCTAAAAATCTTCTATATTATCGTCTATATCAGACTTCTAAAAATCATAAGAAAATAATCTTGTTTAAAGTAATAAGCTCACTACCTCACAAATAGAACTAAAAACACTAGATTTTTGTTGTAACTACTAGACAATTGATCTCGAAAACTTTGGATACAAGTGGAGTAGTAAAGAGGTTAATGCTATACTCTAAAAAAATGATTCCATGTTTTAATAAAGACTATTAATTACTTATTTGAGAAATAAAAAGTATCTGTTTACAAATATCCATGCCCTTACCAGTGGTTCAGCCATTACTGCCTCCATCTTCCTCTCAGCCTGCACAGTGAACTCAGTGAATAGCAGACGCATCACGAATTCGCCGGGACGTAAGTCCGAATCCGCGGTAGGGACTATTGTGCCTTTGTTTGGACCCCATGGTAGCATCGAACCTTGAAATTTTTTTTATCAATATTTTTATTTATTTTTTTTTGTACTAAAAACATATGGGAAATTGAAAACTTTTTTGTGTTAAACAATGACTGGTGATTATGATAGGTTTTAGTTACCTCTAGTAGAGACGAGGGACGCCAGGGTGCTACCTACAGCCCGTACATCAGTGGCAGTTTTATCAAGTACACTGGAGTCTGGGTCAACAGGGTCCACCTCGTGGCGGGGCTCTGATACCACACTGCCCTCTGACTCCGCCTCACTGGAGACCATGGACGATGGTGCTTCTTCGGTTCCTGATGCTATTTGAATAAAATCAAGCTTGTAAAGTGTTATTTGGCTCGAGTCCATAAACAGTCATAGCTCATGGCTTTATGCTCTAGCATGCACGCATGATCTTTAATTGACAACTAACGCTTGGATGGAACAACTAGAATACCATGTGTTCAAAGTAAATAGAGTGGGCAAGAGAAGAACGGGGCAGCTCTGTGCCATTTGTTGTGAATACCAAAAAGCATTTATTTTTATTAAAAATAAATAATTGACATTTAAAAATGAAACAAACAAATAACAATTGAATAACTTACTTATTAATTTTGTTATAGTAATTGATTAATTATTATTAATTGTTGTTTAAGTTGTATTATCATTTAAGATTTCTAAAGTGCAATAGTAGATGATTTTAGCAATTGCTACAAACCTGATGCATCTTCTGGATGTCCATCTGATGGTATAGTACTCAAAGAGTCAGACTCTTCTGAGGTCATCATATTGAAAACAATCTATTCTGCTAGGGGACTATGGTGGATTGTGATTATTTCACTAAAATTAAAAAAAAAAAAACAAACAATTAATACTAATAAAAACTGTGGGTATATGTGATAGGTGCAAAATTTATTAAATGTTTAGTAAAGATATATATGTCTTATTTTGTGTGTTTGCTTGCATTAATAATAAAATTGAGTTATGGCATATCTTCCTTCACATATACTCCATTGTCAACGGTATCACAGAGAAGCATTAAAGCCATGTAAGATACAATGATTAATGAACATTAGTCATCTAAATGATGCTACAAAAGCTCAGCAGTCAGTGTGATGTCATAAATAAGGAAATTTTACCTTTAAAAACATTATAAGGCAAAATTCCAATCCGCAACATGGTTCCTAAAAAAATATGGATATATAAGTGTTCAACTTCAACAAATATGACACTGACATTAAGATAAATAAATAAATCTTAAATATCACAAAAAAGAACTTAGTTTTTACTTATTATATCGCTTAGCCATATATACATAGCAAAAATATTGAATTTCGGCAACATATTTAATTAAAATAAACACAGCAGCGCCAAGCACAGGTAGAAACATTATACAGGGTTTACTTGTGGCAATTGTAGATTATTAGTTATAAATTGCTAGGTACATTGGCACTGATTGAGATCATTTGAAGTAATTTATACAGATGCACACATTCAAACTCAAACCAACTCACATACTTTGAATCAGGATTATTTTTACTTTTTTAACATATTTGAATAGGTTTGTGATTTGGTTGCCTTGATAAGTGAAAAATTATGTTTCATTTACATTTAGGAAACTTACAAATCTTATAAGTAATTCAGCTCAAACAACATTGAGAGTTTTGCAGTTAATTGCATTGCATTAAATTTTCTGTTCAGTAAATATTTCAGATAAAATGTTGAAGTTCCATACTCTTTCCACCTATGGAAAGGAACCCAATAGTGGAAACCTTTATATGCTTATCAGCATGATAGTGAGCTTAACTTGGTAACTATTATTAAAATGCTTTACTTGGTTACTATTATATAAATATAGTTATTGCTAGTTCTCTTTAATTGCAATTAATCAGAACTACTAGAACAAACAAACGCCTTTATAAAAAAGTATTTTAACTTCAGTGTCATTATGTATTACATTTAAATCAGTTTCACAAACAAAAATAACTTTACAGACACAGCATTATTAGGATAATACGATAGCTTAAAATTAGTTAGAGTATTCAGCACAGCTGCAATTAATACATTAGCAAGAAAATAGTTAATAATGCTTGCAACTAAATCTAAATCAGTTCGCTCTGCTAAATTAATTTCACAACACAAAAAATGATCACAATTCTACTGAAATGTTATTTGAATTCTACAATTACAATTATTCTGGCATCACTATAAAACTTTGATTAAATTATTTTTATAATGCTTAAGATAATAGAAGATAACAGCAGAAAGGAAGTATCCACTTTGTAGTTTGTGATATCAAATATACATATTTTTAAATACATTCGTTTATAGGTGATATTTTTATTTAAACAATCTTTTGTTACAATTAATTTGGTCACACAATCAATAGACCATAATAGGAACTATATAAACAAGTATATATGAAATTTTAAGTACTAAATAAGCTGCAAAGGTTTGTTTATAGGTAAATAATAAAATAATTTAGGCGAATACATAACATAAAAAGAATTGATAAACAAGCTAAAAATAAGATATAAATACCTAGTCTTCTAGCCTGCAATGGATCCTGCTATGACGGAAAAAGATAGCATATTGAAGAAAACAAAAAAATTAACCGCAAGCGAATTCAATTAGTATTTTTTTCTACAATCACGCCGTCATTAGCAAATTAACAGTTTTATTACGATTATGATACTTGATAGAGATTTTATAGCATTTATCTTATTTGACACATAGGATAATGCGACCAAGTAAAGTATACACAATTGTAATATGGAATTTACGAAAGTCACTACACTCTGAAATTCAATCGATGTATAATATTGTCTATGATGTTCATTGAAAATAAAGTTTCATTTTAGGCAGCATAATATTCAATGTCGTTGGAATGCTACATACATATAATAAACAAAACACAACACATTACAAAAATTATTTTCTTGCAAAATAATTCTATGCTCTTACAATACACAGAGTAAATACTACAGAAGACTTGAACGAAAAAACATTTTCAAAATTGAAAAAAATCTAAACTATTTTAGGTGGTTTAATAGAAATAGATGTCTAAAATGTTTACTCCTGCGTTAGGGTAGACGTTATTCAGATAAAAACATAAAACCCAAAGCTATTAACAGAATGTAATATTAAGTTGCATGCTTAGGATTTTTTTGTAAATAATCAGTATTTGATCACAGGAGACATATTTTATGGGATTTGAAATATTTACAAGAAATTTCCTTCTATTGACCAAAACACCTACGAAATCCTTAATAAAATAAAACTATAACTGTGTTGTGTGTAATCACTTTTGCGTAATATCCGCGATGCGATTAAAGTTATTTTTATGAGGATAAAGATGAATCTACATATTAGTCTAAACCAAATGCTTCTTGTAAAAATTGGGCAATAGCACTCACTCCATTTCTATCCATATAATTTATAAAATGTCCATTTTGGACCAGCGCGACGTCTAAAAGCACAATTCAGGAGTACCTACATAAATTATTGCGCAACAATGATTACCAACATAGTAACGCCATTTAAAACCACAGCCACATTTACGTATTACGGATGTATTTTGTTTTCATTTTATTTTAAATATACCTGATGTGTCATAAATATACCTGTATGGTCATAGTTTATCGTAAAATGCTATCTTTATTCGTTGCGTTAAAATTTTATGTTTACTTGCTCTCTAGTTTAAGCGGCCCAAGTACCTACCAACACTTAAAACAAGATTCCAGTTTGTTCGAACTATTTAGACAGATTGATAACATTTTAAAAACTCTATATTAGGATGTACATCATAAATATCCCTGGACTAATTATTTTTCATTAACTTCAAATGTACATCCAGTTATCCATTACTAGCTATGATCAGCAACAACAATATTTTATTAAATATATATATATTGTGTACGTATCAACTGGTCATTTACCATTCCTAATAATTAAAATATTATTGCGCCTCTTAAAATATTAATGCAAGGCATGCATTTATAAAAATTTAGGCTCTTCACTTTTTAAAAATCGGTAAATACATAAAATGTATAAAAGTTAATAAGAATCCTTTATAGGTTAAGAATCCTTTAATAATAATAAATATTCCTTATTGTACACCCTGATTATAAAATAAAAAATAAATAAAATAACAGGAAAAAAATAGTAGAAATTTGCCGGCGTTATCACTTAAGAGCAATGTTAAAGATAAAGGCAATATTAAATCGTTATTATTAATAAGGTACTTTTTTAATACATAAAGTATAATGAACAGATCACGTACTACGATCTATTGTGCTGAAGCCTGAGAGTCTTCTGTCGTGAAGCCTGGAGCATGAAGTTGCAGCTTATAGTTTTACCTGGAAGTTTATAGTTTTGATAAGAATTTAGCAAATCAAGGAAATTAAGATCTGCATTTTTTTATAATTAAATAAACATTAGAGTTTTGTTCGGTATTTTGATAAATGAAACAGCTCTCAAAACAAGTCAGCAACAGATCACGCTCCACGAGTAACCAAAGCCAGTTTTGTTAAAACCATTGAAGAGAACGGATGTACACGGTACGCGGTTGATACACGGTTAATACACGTTCGTTACACGGATCACACTCGGTGAGTCGAAGTCTTACAACTGCCTGTTGACAGCAGGAAGACATCCTTAACGCCACTATCGCAACGCCCTGATGTATTCAATATTATTATTTTTATAAACGTCTATTAGTAGGTACTTACTTACTTGTAAAAAGTCTAACGAGGTAATGTTTGTGGTCTGAGTATATATTTGACTTGTTAATGGCAGTGTTAAACAGTATATCCAGTGTATTTTTATTGTATTATATATATATATATTATATTCATTGTTTATTTATAGGTAAAAAAAATGTCTAAGAAAAACGGACTCGAAGTGTCGATGACGACCAGTAAGGCGCCGGCAACGGAATCTACGCCTCTAGTGTCCAAGGCGGTGAGACTTTCCACAATATGCATCTATATTAATTGTCCGTACCTCGTATATTTTAATTATTCTTTAACACAGATATTTTAAAAAGAACTCTCAGTGGTTAAGGAGTTAAATTGCTATGAGTAGTTTGCAAATGAATTTCAAATTACCATTAAAAATAATCAAATCTATATATGTAGCTATATATGTAAAGCTAATATCTGATCTTTTGTCAATTGAATTTAAAACCAAGAAGACGGACCACAAACAGTCCATGAGCTATTGCGCCATATTTAATACTGTCATTAACTTCATCCATTCTAATTAAGTAGGTCATTATCTTTATTATATTTCATTTGATAGGCATTAAAATAACTCACAATTAATTTGCGACAAATAAAGTATATTTCTATCTTTACTAAAAAACTAGAGAGATTTGCGAGTTACGTGTGTGAGTTATTTATATTATGAAGGTATATTATGTACGTTTGTAGTGTTTTTTTTTTATTAAATTTAAAACCATTTTACAATTTCATTAAATTGAATAATCATAATATTCGTATTTGGCTTTAAGAAAGATGAAAATATTCATTAGAAATGCATCTACTCTATTCATTAGTCCTAACTAATGAATAGAGTAGATGCATTGTACCTATACCATCACCTTTGATTTATATATTTCTGGCCGTGAAGTATCCACAGTACATTATGAAACATATCTCTTAGTGCCCTTGATATACAAACGTTGAAGAAATATATATACAATTATGTACTTGGTGTCCGGTGACAAAAATAGCTATGTAAATTTTATTTTAAATGTATAAATTCCTCTCTTATTTATCTTGAATATAAAACGACTGACCGCGTCTGAAAACATCTAAAATATACTTTGATATTCAAAGCGACTTGACAAATTTTATAATTTTATAGAGAAATACAGATATAGATATTTTCTAGTGATTTAGAATGTTATATCGTTTATTTTTTATCATTAAGTAAACGAATCCTATAATCGAATTCATGAGTGTATATTTAGGTAGGGTAAGCCGAATTTCTTATCATACAATTATAATTATTTATTAATTCAATCCTTAGTGTTTAATTCTATTTATAACATAATAAATTATAATTCAGACATTCAAGTGTATGATATTTTAATATTTATTTATTCTTATTTGAAGTTACTTATAATGAGTCCATATTAACATATATACATGAGGATATATCTTCGAAATAAATTAATAAATCAAGTATTCATAGATTATCCCCTCTTCACTACCCACAATATATTATAATTAAATACATTTGTTAAATATAGTATGTTATTGTTTATATATAAAGTGATGTGATAACAAATAAAGAATCTTTGTTCCGACGACGAGATAATGTCAATACATATAAACTGTTAAAGTATTTGAAACTAACCCGTCACCGCTCTACAGGGTCTGATGAATAAATGATATTCTACACATTGGGTGTCGTTAAATACAATTTTAATTGGTATTGTAATTATAAACAGGTTTCATCTTGCAGCACTTCATATTTGTTGTACCGACCCGTCATTAAAATATTGGTACATACATAATAATTATATATATTTAACAACGCAAAACTTATTTCTAGGTAGAGAGAAGTTGCTATTATTTAGTCTGGTTCTAAAACTTTAAGACTGTTATCTAATTCCTAGGGTATTGAAGAGGGAGGCTTCGGAGGAGAGCCAGGCAAGAATGGAGGAGGAGGTTTATCAATGAAACAAACAGCATTTCTGATTGCCGGTGAACTGGCCGGCAGCGGAGTACTAGCGCTGCCCAGAGCCATCGTCAAAACTGGTACGATATTGAGATTTCATAATTCTTGTAAAACAGGCCTTCGGATTAAATTAACTTTAACTTTTCTATGCATTGCGAGTATTAGATTTTATATGTTAGGTTGTTTGTTTGTGTCCGAACTAAGTATGTAATATTATATTAAGTTAAATGTATTTTATTATCAATACTTAATCCTGTACAACTAATGAACAAAAAGCGAATTTGATTACATAGTTAAAACCTGTTTGACACACACATACCCACACACACACACACACACACACCCACACAGATACCAAATAACATTACGAGTAGATTTTATCATTTATTATTATTGATAGTCTACCTCAGAATAAGTTCTGGAAAAATAAGGGTTTTGAAATATAAGAACATAACATTTGACTTCATCTGAGAAGATCTGGTGACTACTGGTCCACTTAACACCTTTAGGTATGTGGGTAACCAGATTGCTTATTAACCACGGCGAAGGTTCTCGTGTTATTTATCAAATACTATTTATCTGTCTGATAGTCCCTACCGATAACGGTATTTACATATCTAATTCATATGCAGTCATTTATTTAGATTTTATTCCATTCCATTTATATGATGGCAACACTCGGGGAGTAGTTTTAAATGTATATATATATATATATAAGTTGCATTCCTAATTCATAATGTCAACATTAGTTTCTATTGTTTATGTTTTTATCTTAAAAAAAACTGTTAACTAACCGTGACATGAATTTCAGTCTGTAGGTATATTAACAATTTATGTTATAACGCAATAAAGACATTCATTCTTATTTACCTAAGATACCTTTTATCTAAATTTACAAACAGACTCTTAAGTTGTTTCAGAATCAACAGAAGAATTGTATATAGGAAAACACGTAGGAATTATACATGATTTATACATTTATATGGTATTTATATTCATATATATGATTATATTGGTACACACGATTGACAACTTAACGGTAAAAGTGGTTCAAACATGAAACACAAGACTCAACTCTCGGAAGGCTCGAGTTTCATTCTCTTAAAGTCTTAACTATTCATAAATATTATATATTATCAAGACATTCATTTCATTAGATCCATTGACACCTTTTTGTATGTATATAGATTATATATTCTTTAATTTAATGATTTCTGACAGAATAAATTCGCTTAGAATATGTAGATTCTTTTTAAACATGGATTTATACACGCAAATGGCGAATTTTATGTGAAAATAAGCGATTATTTTATTATTATAAATTAAATATAAAATAATTAAAAAACCTGCAGACCTACAAAGTATTACAATGGAAAACCTTGAAAGACAAAAAAATAAAATAACTACTCTATACTGATGAAGTATTCTAAAAAGTTTGTTCATAAAAAGTACATCCTTCGATCATTATTGCATAATTCTTAGTTAAGAGAGAATTTATTTGAAGTCATTAATTATATCTATTAATAGCAAGATAATATCATCTGTCTCATTTTACAATGTATGTGAGAAAGAGATGGATCCAAACCTGTTGGCTCTCTAAGTTATGTTAATCCGGCCATTACCTACTCGAAAACAACTGCTGTCGATAAAAAAAAACACCATTAAAAACAAAATAGACAACGAATTATATAATACAAAGCTGGCGATTAATAACGATATATTCCCAAACTTATGTTGCGAAATTATTGATTGTTGTTTTATTAAAGTTATTTAATTTAAAGTTGAATGTACAATTGGGCTAATAAAAATGGAATCTAATATGAATAATGCCCGCGAACAATTCTCCATTGAATAGCGATGAGGCATCGCGACAACCAATGGACCCAAATATATTTTTAAAATAAACTGATCCTAAGATATTTTATCTAATATGTATATTTGTCGTAGGATGGGTGGGTATCCCCGTCTTAGTGCTAATGTGCCTGATGGCGGCCTTCAGCGGAAGGCGCCTGGGAGACTGTTGGACCATCATCGAAGCCCGTGACCCTGAGATGAGAACCAGGAAAAGAAACCCCTATGCCATCATCGCTGAACAGTCTCTGGGAAAAGTTTGGAGGTAAGTTCCCACGATTGTAAATACCTACTTTATTTTCATATACGTATGTTTATTAGGCGATTTCATTTATTAACATAAAACGTCCTAATTATATGTGAGATAGAATATTGAAAAGGTCAAATAACTTTATACATAAGATATTGGATTAATCTATTATAAACTAGCAGCTTCCGGTGACTCCGCCCGCGTTAACTATAGGCAGCGTTCGTAAAAAACGCATTCGATAGACTATTCTTACGTCATCTTGCTTTGAAAAATAATTCATCTTTTTTGAAAGGAGATTTAATTAAACGAGACAATTCACGCCTATGTGAACATACACCCAATAGGTTCATTTGAAATATTCAAAGAAATACGTCATAATTACAAACTCACAAACATTAATATTAGTATACATAGAGTTTTAAACTAGGTACGTATTTAAATACTTCATATTTCAGCTAGTAGCTGAAATATAAAATATTTCGATATAAGTAGGTGTATTACAGATATTTTTTTTAGATTTTTAGGTTAAATGGTATCTTGGGAAGAAAGTAGAATTTTTTATATTGAATATATTTAAACTTCACGGATTATTATGATTTTATACATAAAGGAACTTATTGTTTTTAATTTGTATATCATTTTCTGTTTAATCTGGTTTGGTTCCAATCTGGTATTTGACCAAAGATTTGATGATAAGCTCTGATATAAACTGGATTTCTTTAATATTTGTTATTCGTTCATTATTCATTATTTGATCATATGTGGCAATTGAATTATTAATTGGCAAAATGTATCTCACAATCTCTACATATATTAAAATAATTGGTCAGTAAATCTGTACATACTATTTTATACAAATTAAAATAAACGTTTTAAGTGGTTACATGACACAAACATCTAAACAATAGCTTCTGTTTTTTTGTTAGTTTGTTTGAATTCGCGACACGCAAATACGACTTCGCTGATTTTAATGAATTTTGACGGGATTATAGTTTATTGTCAAACAGCTCAAATTAATAGTTATCAGCTTAGTTTATTATTTTATTTGAACATCACACATCTACCGATTTGGGGTTTACATTTACTTTATTTATCACATGATTTTAATCAGAATAGGATCTTAAAAGTATATAATTGAAGAGAAATATTTTTTTGTGGGAGACTGTTCATTCAGAGTAATCCAGTGTCACAAGCTATTTATGTGAATACCCGAACTGTGGATTTAGTTTCAGTCTGGGATCGGAGGTTATTTAGTAGTTTTGGCATTTGCTTTTACAACCCAGTTTTTAGCTTTTTGTTTGGTATTTTCTCATTTTTGCATAGAATAAGGAAAACAAAAATGTTTTCACTGACTTTGCCTATAAAGCCATTCTCCGCCGTTTGGCATTCCTTGTATGGCAATAGATACGAGTATATTTATTATTATAACGTCATTCAATACCCACTAATTACCTTTAAAACTTGATTTAATCCATCTAATTAGTTTATTTGCTATCACTAAGTCCCTATACTATACATTGAACTAACTACATCCATTTTGCAAGCATCTTCATGGCTTCAGTTACACTATTAGCCAGAAAGAGCCTTCTCTACCTTTGCGTAGGATCGTTGGCCGATGGCCATATTTCATTATACGATCTAAACCATACGATTTGACCCTGATGAATAGCTAATATCATATATAGATAATAGGTGACTCCACTAATCAGAGAGAACTACTAACTCACAAACAGCCATTTCACTATGTGAAGCAATGTTCGCCAGTAGAGATAGAGATAGAGATAGAGTGGCTCGGATCGTACAATGAAATGGGAGCATAAGTTTAAAGTAGGTCACGTTATAATGGTTGGTTTATTATTCTGCCAACATATTTTTCTGTTGGGAACAACCAACAGAAAATTGGGTTAGGTTTATTACTAAATATAAATAAATATTTTAATGTACTGAAGGTACCGTTTTGTTTTATATGTTTTATTATGACGTTCACAAAGACATATCAGAAGCAAAATAATTAAAGATTAAGCTAATTAATGTCCAAACCATAATGCCCTTCTAGCGCTGGGGTATCTCTCGCCATGGTCGTGACTCAGTTCGGCGTGGCGGTGGTGTACCTGCTGCTGGCCGCGCAGATCATCGAGCAGTTGTTCCTGTCTCTGATTCCCACCGTGACGATCTGCATCTGGTACCTCGTGGTGGTGGGGGCGATGACCCCGATCATGTTATTCGGCACTCCTAAGGATTTCCCGTAAATATGGTTTAAATTACTTGTGAATTTTATAATTCAGTATTTTAATTCCAAACCTACAATACTTATTATTTACCTACATACTGACAGAACATCTGTACGAACATTTTATATATCTTCAATATAACTGCACATCATAAATCATATTTCACGCGGAGCTTACAACTTTATTTAGGTTATCTTTAGACAAATTATAATAAAGTATTTTTATTGCTTAAAAAATAACCCGGCCATAAACAAAGGTTAGGTAGCCATCCCAGTAAGTATAATATAGCTACCTACCTGTAGCAGGACGCCTCACTCGTCTACAACTAGATCTACAAAAATATTATTGCGAAATCTAAGTTTAGTACAATTACAACAATATTAATTTAGTTTTTAGTTTCATTAAAAACAATATTTTAATGTGTGTGTGTGTGTGTGTGTGTGGTGTGAGTGCGCGCACATCAAAGATTTCGTCAGATAATGGATACCTTTGAAAGTTAACAGATATTGTTGTAAATACTTTACATAATAAACAAACAGATTTATCAAATTCACTCGTATGTTTAATAATTAATCTAATTATATTTATTGTATAAGTTGTTTTGTTATAACGCCACCAGCCATCGTTATACATTCATCGCAAAGCAACACTTCACATTGGCAGAATTTTTTTAAACTCAATCATCTAAACAAGCACTAAATGCGAGCATAGCTGCGGTTAAAAGTATGTGGAACTAAAAGACACTGATCCTCGTCACTAAGTAAGAGGATTGCACTTCTCTTCACACTTTATTGGTTTCCCGGAAGTTCGTTACGTGTCTCAATAACTTTCGCATAATTATATTACTTACTGTAATATTAATATAAGAATAATTAAGTATCGAATAATTATTGAATTAGCTAAGTGAAACGTTGACTGCTATTTCAAGTTAAATATTCTTGATGATCAGATAACATCAAATGTACATTATACTACATTAATGAAAATGTCATTAAATAGTTTGAATGAACAGGCACTAGGTATTTTGTGTTCTGAAATGCATCTAATAATGTAACATTGAATGTTTAGGTTCCTGGGAATCCTTGCCTTCTTCTCAGCCGTAGTAGCCTGCATCCTGTACTTCATTCAGATGATGAACGACATCAGACCCTTCGTCTTCCGCTGGGGTATCCACGGTTTCTCAGATTTCTTCCTGGCATTTGGTACTATGATGTTCGCGTTCGGAGGAGCCTCGACCTTCCCCACGCTCCAGAACGACATGGCTGATAAGACCAAGTTTAATAAAAGTCTTCAATACGGATTTATTGGTTAGTTTATTTAATTATTGGTATCTTGACGAATTATTGTTCATTTTTTTAATGCTTATTTGTTGATTACATTGACTTTAGTGAGTTATATATCTTCAGTTTTTAATAAACACTCTAACCAACCTAAACTAACATCATATGTAGCGGTCCTGGCGCTATATCTCCCGATCTCGATCGCGGGCTACGCGGTGTATGGCGAATCCGTGGGATCGAACTTCGCGACCTCTCTGACGCCGACCCCACTCTCACTGGTGGGAAACGTGCTCATGTCTATCCACCTGGTTTCCGCCTTTATCATCCTCATCAACCCCGTCTGCCAGGAGATGGAGGAGATGTACAATATCAACAGTGGTGAGTTACTACGTCACTAGCTTTCAAATAATTTTATATTGTACTGTGCAGAAATATTTGTTCAGCGATAAACTTTGGAAACAATACTTTAAATACACCAGAATTACTTGACTTAAAAATGTACGTAGGTACTTATATTAATGTACTTACAGCTCAACAAATGAAATGAACCTGTATATTACGATGTCAATCAAATTAACTCAATAAATAAATTTCTATCAATAAATGAATAGACCAACAATATCTACATATTTTTTAGGTATCAAAGTTGGATTCCTTCAGTAGAATATATAAATGTTAGATATAAGAATTTAATAATTGTTTACAGACAGCGAGATAAGACTGTGGAGGTTCTGTAAGTTTAAAACTATAGACTGTCGTATGCTAGTGTCGTTTTGTAATTTAGTTGACGTAAACAAATTCATGAAATCTAATTATTTGTAGACTATTGGACAGTGTGTAAACAAAACATACACAGAGGTAGATGTTTAGTAGCCGTTGACTTACTTTAGATCTTTATACTTAGGCCAAAAACGGTGTCTGCTTGTTAAACAGTATCCGGTTACTATTTAAAAATGATAGTACATCCAAACGGTATAATTCATAGTACCTAAGGCATAGATCGTTTAAGCTGAAATGATGCGCCCTTATTTATTTTAATTAGATGTGTGTGCCAATGTCAATGATAAACATTTCTATGTGTCTGCGTCGACCGCTCCGTGAACTAGGATTTGTATGCAGACATCTCGGTGGACTTGTCGCGTGATAAATCCGGAAATGCCCAATGTATGGACCGCGCTAGCGCATTGTATGTAACAAGACGTCATTGTATGTAACAAGACGTCCGCTCTTCGTCCGTGCTTCGACATTTATTTATGATTAGTTGGACAACAAATTTAAAAATTAGCACCTTTTAGCAACTACTGCCAAATTAATTAATTTAAAGTGAAAGATTTTTTATTACATTATATTTTATTTTATTTAGTTTTATATAACAATTGAAAATATATTGCATTAAAAGTTGTTTTATATAACAATTAAAATGGTTTTATTTAACAATTAATTTCTTATTTGATAGTAGTCAAAAAAGTGAGTTTGATTAAATTATAAAAAATTATAATCTTTATTTTCTCATCTCAATATAGTCGTTAACGTGAATAATGAATGCAATATTCATGTTAAAATATTGTAAATATTGACTCCGAAGATGCTTCTTAGTTGACATGCTGACAGTACTTTCGCGCGTCATTCCAGTTTAGATGACCTATGTACGATGTTTGTGAGGTTACGTACTTACTACACATATAGTATCTAAATACCTACTGACATAACCACAGATGCCGTCGGTTACCGCGCACTGGTGCGTCTGTCCATCATGGGTGGTATCCTGTTCATCGGAGAGAGCATTCCCCGCTTTTACACTATCTTGGCTCTGGTGGGAGGTACCACCATCGCTCTCCTCACCTACGTGCTGCCTTCTTACTGTTACTTGAACCTCATCAGCCAGCCGCCCAGGGAGGGCCAGGCACCGCTGTAAGTAGTTCTATATCTACTTACTATTGGGTACGTTTAGGCCCTATTACCGACAGAGAAATAATAGACTGTCTATTATCTAATTATTTAATTACAATATTTGTATGGTAAATAAAATAAATATATATTTATTGTGTTTTCCAGTGAAGTAGCGGGGTGGGTGAAACTAATATGTTGGGAGGTGATCGTCGTCGGGGTGTTGGGAGGAGCGGCCGCAACCTACAGTGCCACCAGCGCCATCTTTAGTACCTCGCAAGCCACGCCGTGCTACTTGAAGTAGTGGCATCTTGCGAGCTAACGCTGAAATACGGGCTTTGTAGTTCCATAACATGCGGATAGAGGGCTCTGCTCGTTTTTAAACATTGTTTTTTCATATTTTATTTTGATGTTAGGATGTTCTACCGAAACCGAACCGAAATATGTTCATTTTATATCACTCTATCTTTATAAATATAACAGATAAGTTTATGTATAAGCGTAAAATATTGCATTATTTTAAAAATTCGTTCTAAATTCAAAACATGAATCTTGACTTAGATAACTTTTGATTGTGTTAGTGTTAGTACCTATTTCATTATTTTACACACACACAGCACACACCTACATAGTGCCCACTTACTACTAAAAGGTTGATATCGGCTTAGTAAAGTTTTCTATCCGGTTTTATATTTTTATATTTCTTACTTAGTAATACGTTGTTATTTCAATTCAATATTATTCTATAATGTGAAATGAAATTTAGTTTACGTTTAATATTGTATGAATAAAGTGATTAAATATCTTTTTTTATATTATTTATTAAATATCCTTTATTTTATTTTAATCTTATTTCGCATTTTATTTCATGATATTAATTAGAATACTTATATAGGATACATATATAATATACATTTTTTAATATGTTAAGATTTTATCAGGTTTTTGTAAGTAATAGGTACTAGATTTAATAAAAATTGAATATTCTCATTAATATAAATTATTAATCCAACAATATTAACCGATAACAGTAAAAAAACTTAAACTACGTCACTAGTAGTATACCGTCTTATAACCAACAAACAGGATTTATAAAGAATATGCGAATTTTTGGAAATTTCATTGAAATCGGAAAAAAGATGAATGTTGTTTGTTCAATATATGATCCTATAAATATCTATATTTATTAATAACACCCGCTCACGAAACCACAACCTACATCCATTCCTGTATCTTAGAGGTTGACTTTCAAAAGAATACAGAGACCGGTGTTTTTTTTATTCTGAACCAAAAAGTAAAATATATAATTTCATCAAAGTGGATAGCTTCGATATTTACCGTCGGACTTTCAAATTAAAAATATATTAAGCCACGTGTAGATATTTGACGGAGCATTTACAATTGACGTCATCATTACTTTTTGACAGAGATAGCCAGTCACGTGAAAACAAACACGAAGATATTTCGCTATTATTTATAAGCTGTTAATTGTTTAATTTTGTTTTGTTAATTCATTAAAAGTACTTTCTTATAAGCCACGTGTTACTAAGTTGTTCTGTGATGTCTTTATGACCCACATGAATGCGTCACGGCTTGAACGACCATGACTGGCATTCATACCAATTACATTCACATCGGTATTGCATATCTACGATAAATAAACTAGCTGTAATGAATATAAGAATGTCATAGAAAAAAACACATATATAGTAGACAAGAAAAATACATATTCTTCTATTTACTATTATAAAGTAATTGCCTATCTTCGAGCTAAACTTAAATAAATAATAAATGATTGAATATCTAATCAACAACCTTCATATTAATAAGTTTAAATTGGACTTTTTTGTTTAACTAAAGACGAACCCGTAACAGGTACATTGATATATGATAATATATTTAAAATAGGTAGGTATTAAAGTCCCATTTTATTTTGGGTGGAATTGCATATTATTATTCTTAGTGAAAGTGTTAAAAAACCTCAGAAACACGTATTTTATAAACGAAACGAAGAGTTACACTTTCAAGTGTCTGACCTCAGAGGTCGTCAAGTGTTAATCGAGGTTCTTTTACAGATGCAATAATGGATATATAATATTTAATTGTTGTTATCCGTCTGTCGGTATCGCCCGGCGCCCCCCACGAACCTGTTTACATTAATAAGTGATAACTCATTGATAAACCACCGAGATGAAGAAATAAGCTTGTATTATTGAGAAATTATATAAATTAGTGATGTACCAGCAAGAATAGATATCAAATGACATATGAATGTTGGTCAGTAGTACTACATAGACACCAGCCGTCGTTTTTAAACGTTCTATAACACCAGTGAGCATTGTCCTCTTCTCTCGTCCTCAATTTAATAGTTGAGATCTAATTTATTTATTTATTTATTTTGCATTATAAACTTTTGGAAAAATATTTAAACATAAATTTAAAATTGTTTATATAGTATTATTTTTAGTTGTAGGAGCTATGCTTGGTGTTGTATAAATATCTTCAAAGAGCTGTAAGTCCAGTAGTTAGTGGCCCTTAGGGCGGAGCCGAGGTCGTGAACTTTAGTTTTTTTAGTTTTCAAAAAGTTATTTTTTTGGAAAAATCAAAATAATTTAGCGAATTTATCCAGTTAGTTAGTAAAAGCGATCTTCACCGACTTGGGCACGTCCTTGATGTAAACAATCAATCAGCGTAGGTATGTCAAGTTAGTGAGGGCTGGGTGTTTTGTAAGTTGGGATCAAGGGGAGAGCTACTAGGCTATTACCGAAATGTCGAAGCATTGATAGTGCAATGATAAGAGACTCGTTGAACCCGCGGCCACACTCCGCTCTCGTGACCGGATCTACACGGACGCATCGAGGCTATAAGGTCAGCTATAAAATTATTTTAATTTCAGTAATTTGTGAAAACCATTTTTCACATTTTATATCTAAATCTTTCCAATATAAAAATAAAGAAAATTTTTTTAGTGGTCCATACAAAATCGGAGTGGACATTTTACGTTTTACTCGTATTCATAGAATTTTGTGTTATTTTCTCAAACTTAGCGTTTGGAATTTATAAAATAAGAAAATTATTTTATTTTTGCATAATTTAACATATTATTCGTAGATGTTTTAAGATACGAATTAATATTTATCTGAGCTAGCCTAGTAACCTTAGGGCTTAGGTCAATGTGGTGACGTCATCGTAAAACCTAAATAACACTTTGGAAGGGTACGCTTCATTTTCATTGCGATTGCTAAATAAAATAGACACATACAAAATAATACAGATATGTAACATATAGAATATTGTATAGAATTAGCAAAGGGTCAATAACAGTGGAAGCTCTTTTTTTCAGATATATAATAAGAATGGTGCTAAGATGTCTGTTGAGTTCGAGGACGCTACTCCGCGCCGGGGCGACGCACTGCTGCCGGCGTGCGCTCTATTCCACACAGACAGAAGGTATTTAAGACTTGAATATTATCTACTAGTAGCTACTAAACCGAGCAGTCTCTTGATGATACGTAACGTACTCCATATCTAATTACGTCTTACAAGCTGAAAGCTTTAGATATAATATAATTTATACACACAACACATAATTCTATAAAAAGTCGTATTAGCTAATTCTGATTCCCGACTGGTGTACTTTATGTTTAACTATATTTAAAACTTTATAAATACTACTCTACTACTATTAGGTAGTGTTGTAATACATTGTATACAATTATAAGAACCACCAAGTGTAAGTAGTATTTGAATGACTTAGAATATATAATCGTTTCTCATCTCGCCTTCGTCTAGTACTTACTTACGTACTAGTTGCTGAGTGTCCATAATACCACATGAACATTGGATCTGTCCTCATCTGTTGTAGCGTGAGCTGTTGTACGTCTTGGCGACAGTGAAGATAATTACAAATAATAATATTTAAATTGCGAAGTCATAATGAGATTAAAAACAAATATTTAACCGCTACTAATGTACTGTAATACACGAAACCGATACAAAAGATAACTCTTATACTTATTAAATTTAATTGGTAGGTAATGTGAGCGAATTTTCCGGCGAACTTTATAGTACGAATATGAATATGTTTTTTTTTTTAATAGTTAGGTATTATCGCAATGCGAAAGAATCAATGTGTTAGTTGTTACTCGCTATTATTAATATAAATATAATGTAATAGAATAAGATTTGATTTAAATATCCGTTTATAGAAGGTTACAATGAGTAAAACAACGTTTTCTTTTAATTTTCAGGACGATTCTACACAAAGAAACACGAGTGGGTGTCCGTGGAAAAGGGCATTGGTACTATTGGCATTTCTAATTACGCCCAGGTCAGTTAGCGCGATACGCCCTAATATAAATACGACGATGTAATTGGTATACAAGTATATAAATTACACTCTTTAGTTTTTTGTTTGATATTGTATCATTGCGTTACGAAATATCATAAAATTATTGAATTTTGCTGATCTGAATCACATTTAGTTTATAAAAAAATCAATCAATCAATCTTTCTACTGCACTTTTTACAATATAAGAATTTCTTCCCGAAGTTCAATGTGTACGCATACTATATTCTAATTATAATATCATATGAGAAAAGTCAAAGTTTTGAAATCAAGTCTGTTACATTAAGTAAGTATTGATTGTAGCTACTTTGAGTTATCAAGAGTCCTGTCGTTCTTAAGTCTATTGTATATATATCTCTGGTTTCAGTAACCGTTTTTAATATTCATAATATAAATTACAACAAAACATTCATTATTGAGTAGCTTTTCATCAACATCTATACATATTAAATATACTTAACGAATTTTGAACTTAAATGAATACAAATTCTTTTTGTTTGTTTGTAGATCGAGCACTTATTTAAATTATTGATTTAAAATAACATGAGGTTTTATCTGTTTGTTATAAAATATTTTAAAAGTAACAAAGTTCGTTTGTTACTTTTAAAATATTTTATATTTTAATAAAATTATAATTATATAACAATCGTCTCATTAAATGATTAAATCATAGTTAATAGGCTCGTCTTAACGTAAAGAAAAGTTGATAGTTAATAAATGCTTAAATTATCAAAAACTTTATTATCTAGTAAAATGTAGAGGTCAAATAATACCAAGGACACGATTACTGAGGTCAAAAGCTGATGGCTTTTTGTTTCTGTATCTCGAAGGTCGATAGAGCTGTCACAATCTTATGAACATTAGATAAAATATCATCTATCTCGAAAATTATTTAATTTTAATATAAATAAATTGTTCTGTGTCATATGTATAAGTCCGGACATTTATGTCGAAAGTATTACAATTTAGGAGTATTTTTCCGTAATGAATCCTATGATACCAATGATTTAGGAAAGTTAATGCGGATTTAATCATTAAAAACCTCTCTCAAGTCCATCATCCGGGGTAGGTATTAACACGTTAAAACAAACCCCGTCGGTTTGTTAATTATAACCCCGAAGGAAAAATTTGATTGTTGAAATACATAATTAAATATTCGTCTATAGTCAATTAAGCAACATAGAATAAAAAAGCATCAAATATACTGTATATAGGGAAGATAAAAACTTGCTCATAATACGCATAATTCGTGTATAAATAAAAAAATGGTAGCGTTAAAAATATTCGTTACCTGCATGATAATGACGCCCGTCACGTAACTCAGTTACACGACGAGCGGAACAAATTTTAATGAAAACATGTACCTACTATAATAGTAGTCTTTAGTTTTAGAGAATACGTACCTCCGTTAATTGTAGCCCCCATCTCCCTTACCTATCTATACTAATATATAAAGCAGTTTGTTTGTTTGTTTGAATGCGCTAATCTTAGGAACTACTGTACCGATTTGAAAAATTCTTTCAGTGTAAGATAGTCCATTTATCGGTAACGGCAAAATTCAAAACTTTCGTTGCGTGCGCTGAGTAAAGGGTGATAAAAATAATTATTAGATATGAGTCCTTATCCAAATGAATAAGTTTTTTATCACAGGCACTTATTTTTTCACAAAATTGCCCTTGACAGTATTTGATTTCAACTAATATGTAAGGAGTTATTATAGTTTTTAAAATAATAATGGTCAAATACCACGCGAACACGACGTGCGTGTGCGGAGTGTGTGGAGCGGTGAGGAGGGAGAGCGCTGGCCAATAGTTCTATATGAAATTCAGTAATTCCACTTTGATATTTTTAAAATGTTCACTCATAAATAAAATAATTGATAAAGAAATTGACAGTTCTAACTGATCAACTAATATGTATAAAAGAAAGCCGTGTTAGTTCAATTATTTATAACTTAAGAAAGGGTGAACCGATTTGGCTGAAAATTGGGGAGGAGGTAAACTTAATAGGATAACCGACCACGTGTATAATACAAATTAAACTTATACTTCAGCCTCAACATAAAGTATAAGTTAAACTTGTATTATAGGAAACACAACACTGTAAGATTCAATATAACAGTGAAAGTAAACAAATAACTTACTCATTACAAATTTATAATAGATTTTCAGATTTTCTTAGCTCTCCTTTTCAATTTAAGCTTTAATTTTGAAAAATATCCTATTTTTGTCTTAAATTATACTAGTTTTATAAAAAGGTAAAGTTTTGTATGTTTATACCTTGTAAGTCAATATATTGGAGGTAATCTTCAAAGTAAGTTATCCGAATCTAAAATGTCTTAACCAATATTTAGAAGTAACTTTCATGTTGGATCTAGGCTATATTATATTATTCCCTTGAAATAAATAAATGGCGTTTTTCGTAAAAAACAATTTTTAAATAATGTTGACCAAAAAAAAGTGGTGCGAAGGAGATTCTTAGGAGCCCTGTGTTCTACAGGCCTCGCGGACAGAGTCGCGGGCAACAGCTAGTGTTATATGTTCGCAGTAGTCTTTCGTGGGCAATGTATCAATCAACTGCTTTGAACTGCCAATACTGTACTCTGTTATGTTTCAAGCCCTGCGTCGCAACATACGTTCAACCTAACATACCTACACGTATCTAATTTCGACTCCAATGTAAAATAGAGTTAAAAGTGTACAGTTATTTATTAATTTGTCGTCTATTGTTTTTTATAAATAGGGCTTGTACATTCTAGGAGGCGCTGGGAGAGGTGGTGTTCGTACAACTGCCGGAGGTCGGTAGGACGGTGGCACCGGGGGAAGAGTGCGGTGCCCTTGAAAGTGTCAAAGCAGCTAGTGAAGTCTACTCGCCCGTGTCCGGGACTGTATGTATTTTAATTCATTAAAATGTCTTTATAAGAAGTTCACAATTTTTATAAACCCTCAAAAAGTAAACTAGTTTGAAAAACAACTTCAAACCTGAGCTTCTTAAACTTTTCGAGCTATTTGTTTGTTTTTGGTAGTATATTTATTTTAAAATATATATTTTTATTATGTTCCATATATTATTGTTATATATTGTATTTATTGACGTATTCGCATTTACATTTATATATATATATACACACACATATATATATATATACTTATATTTAAATATATATATATCTACAAATTCATACAATGATACATGATTGTTTTTTTTTAATAATTAGTTTAAGTATTTTGTAATGATAGTTCTTTAAGTAATACTGCCTTATTGCCTTTTTTTTCTTCTTATTGTTTTTTTCTTCGGGTTGACTGGTAGAAAATGATTTGTAGCATTAAGTCCGCTCTACGTACATTGTTTTGGACAATAAAGAATAAATAAATAAATAAATAGATATTTTTGAGTGGAGTACTTAATAAAAACTTTACAAATCCATCTAGATAACTCAAAAGAACGATGCAGTAGAGTCGACGCCGTCTCTCATCAACAAGTCGTGCTACGAAGAGGGCTGGTTGTTCAGAGTAAAACTGACCTCTGCAGACGAGTTGAACCAGCTCATGAACCAGGAGACATACGACAAATACCTCGAGGAATCACACTGACCCTGACGGCTACTGAACAGCTCACAGTTACCAGTGCTTTGTTCAGTTGTCTGATGTCACAATGGTTGATTCTCACTTAGGTTTTTCAGTACCCTTCATTTATTTTTCTAAAAATGCATTAATTTAGGAATTATTAAGGAAAAAAAATAATAATTTAATATTTGTTTGTTTTGATAACATCTTGAGAAGTGTGACAGTGATTATTGTATTCCTTGTAGGTGTCTGTCCTACTGTTTGGTAAAAGGTGCTGAAGGAGCACCAGGTAGAGTAAATAATACTTAATTTAAAAAACTTATTGTGAATCTGTGTTGAATTTTATTAAATATTTATAAGTTTGTCCGTATTATGATTATGATTTACAAATTAGAAAAACGTCAAAATGTACAATACCCTTGTGTAAACTATTAGTATTACTTAACCCGTAATTACTACGTATGTATGTCCACACACACACAGACAGAGAGAGAGAGAGAGAGAGAGAGAGAGAGAGAGAGAGAGAGAGATATGCTATCGTTTTTATTATTAATAGATTCAACGGAATATCTGTTTTAGTTTTGTGATTAGTTTTTATTTATTATTTGTATTGTTTATTGTACATTCCTGTTACAAAAAAAAGAAAAACAAATGCGAAATACAAAAGATAGTCTTATCGCGTACAGGCTCCAGGCAACCTTAATATTAGAAAAATAATTACACATTTATAATTAAACATAAAACAAACATAATTATAATCAATGAATATTAAGTAATAAACAATTAATAGCCGTCTGTTTTCTTCTACTGAATAAAGATTTAGGGCTCCTTATAAAGAAAGGCAGCGCGTTCCATAATTATAATACAGGGCGTGTGTTTAAAAAATGTGGAGTTATCAACCGGCGGCTGGACTCATATAAGAAATTGTGGGACGATCTTACATTGGACGGAAGCCCAATAAACTTAAATCACTCCTTCGGGTATGAGGGTATTTAGACTTTTCATAATAAGTAACTTCAAAAGAAAAATATTATTAATTAAATTTTATAAATTTATAGAAAGAGTAAGAAATCCCTTGACTCTATATATATTATATTTTATTTGAATACGAGAACCCCAAAATGCATTATTTTTCATTATTTACCTAGAAGCTGCTTATAAGACAAGCCAATTTATTTTAAAAATAACTGATGTTAGCGACTTCGTCTGCTTTCCCATTCCTTCCCAACTCTAATGGTAAGCCTACTATCACTAAAATGTTTATAATCTATATATTTTTGGTTATATTTTGAGAAGACCTTAACTACTTTTTGTGTTTGTTCGTGACAATGATCAAATTATCTCGGAGTTAAAACCCGGGTTACTGCCGTTGGAATCTCAAGATATTGAAATACCAGCGCCTACCTGTCGGTCTATCTGCAAACTAAAAAAATAAATAACGAATAAAATTAAATCAGTTACATCTGGATTCACAATATTTTATTAAATTAATTGCGAACTTTACCGCCAATGTACAAAATATTACTGAATTTAGACGACTTGATTGGGCAAAAATCTTTGTGTGTTCACGAATTTACACGATATCTCTAAAAAAATCTAAAGCAATGTCATTGGAGATAAAAAATAATTCAAAAATATATTACATATCACATGTTATTTCTGTCAATTATATATTTTTATTACGTAGGTTTACAATAAAAAATAACTAAACCGGCTCACTATTGGTACTCTGTCTGCATGTCGTTATTTCATAGTAAACTATGAGTCAATTGTAGTTCTCTATCCTAGAGCGCAGCAGCTCCAGATATAATTTCGATCAATTCTCTCGTGATCACAGCTTGGCGAGTTCTATTGAATAGTAGAGTGAGCTTTTTAATCATATCCTCAGCATTTTTAGTTGCATTATCCATGGCTGCCATTCGCGCAGATTGTTCTGACGCCGCAGACTCCTTGAGGGCGTAGAACAAAAGAGCGGCCAGGGTCCACTCAGAGTAACTTTCTAGCTGATCTTCTTCTACATCGTCAAAGGCATGCATGTTTGGTGCGACCTGCAGCAGTCGAATATTAAGAATGGCACTACCTATTAATAAACTTACCCAAAGAGCCCTAAACCAAACTCACTTAACACAATACAAACCTCAATTCTAGCCTTGTGAAAGACGGGCACAATCGTCATCTCGTACTTGACGGCGCTGAAGTATTTATTGTAGTAGATCTCTCCAAAGTCGTATACGTAACCGGACTGCATTATATGCGCTGCGATGACGGACGCGTCCGCGAACACGGGCGATATGCGACCTATCTGTCGACATTATTATACAAGTATGTCATTTAAGTAAAAAAAGTTAGTTAGTCATGGTATAGATAGGTCATAGTGAGATGAACACAACAAAATGTAATGTACAATGTTATTTACGTCTTTAACATTCATAAGCATGTTCTCGCTAAAAAGCCGTCGAAGAATGGCTCTTGATTTGTCTCCGATGCAGACCAGTCTGTTCCCAGCGGGGTCACCGCTGCGCTCCGTGAGGTTTTTGCGGATGCGCCGAGAGACGCCCGAGTGCACGCCCCCGCAGAGACCTAGGACGACGGATGCTAGAGACTCCACAAGAAGTTTACATAGACCATACATAGGACTTCTCTTTCTTAATAATATACAATAGATATATAAGAAAATAAGAAGCAGAGGTTTAAAAAAACTACAAAATATTTAAGAGCCTAGCTCTTTTAAAGTATTTCTAAATTTCCTTCCTTCATATGGAAATAAACATACATACAAGTAGGTATATAAGTATAAAGAAAACGTTTAACAGTAATTAAAATGACCATGTTCGTTTTTATAATGAGTTATTTATCCTTAAACAACATTATAAATTACCATATGTGCTTAAAAGATAAAAAATGAGTCGGTTCTTTAGATTAACAATTGTACTTCATAGCTATAGATGCGTGCTGAAGTAGATAAGATGAAAAAAATAAAATATACAACAGACGAAGGAATCTTATGACGTACGATTATTCCACATAACTATATGTTTTTCTAAGATTATTATAGATATTGTTATTTTCCTTAAGCCGTTGAAATCATTGCAAGTTAGAATTTCCTCTAGAGTCATTCTCAGTCGGATCTATGGGTTATGACCGTATTTCTTTACAATCTCAAATTGATCTCGTTCTCACCTGAATTAAGAGCTGAGCGTATCTTTTTGGTAAGTCCAGACTTTAAAGAATGTGATTACTATTTAACAGTTCTGTTCAATTTCTGTCTCAACATCCATTATCTGTTATTTTATAATTTGTCTAGATTGATTACGACATCTATAATTATTAGGTTATTTTTCTTTGTAACATGTGTTGTTTGTAATCAAAGCTGGTTGTGTCATCATTGTGTATTTTTTGTGAGTTATATAAAACTTCATAATATTATTTACTCGATATCTTAGTTTTGCGTCTTAAATTATTCTATTTACGAGTTATCTATTAGGTATAATTTATTATCATAATATGGTAGTCAATACAATGAATATAGAAAATGTATAAGAAATCACTTTGCTAACTCGTGCCTTAGTTATTAATTAAGAATTTTTGGTAGAATTATAAAATATGTAGGTATAGTCTTTAATTCGCATCTTGTAACCAGCTTCAACTTGATGGCAGTAATAAAATTCTTAATTTTATCCATGTATTACAAGGATGAATAACCGCCTTGAAACGAAAGTATTATAAGGTTAAAAAGTGTGTCCGTCTCTTCTTCGACCGTGATCTCGGAGATAGCCCAGCGGTGAGCTCGTATGAGCGGGCCATGTTTTGATTCTCGACCTCAAAACGTTGTCTCCCTGACATGGATATTGATAAAACGTTCTTAGGTTTGTGCAGACTTACTTAAGTTTATTACATGCCTTGTTAAATTATTTGTGGTTTGTAAATATTTCGAATTTTAGTATGTATATCAAGACTACTCTTTTTTTATGTATAGTTGACGTAGAAGTTCCGCAGCAGGACAGACCCACGTATGACCCCGCCAGGTCAGCATCTCATAGCGGACTTATTTAACCATATTAATATTTCACCACGTGAAAGATTGCTAAAAATATCACATTGAATTTCAAAGATCTCTTTCAAACATATTTGTTATTTTTCAACTCATATAATCTAAATATTATGTTACCCCTAAATACGTTAGTGTTCTGATTCGGGTCAGCACTAAACCTAACCTATGTTACTGTGAAACAGGTGTTACAGTACTTAGATGTAACAGTTACCATTGACCTTACCTCTATCAGATGTAACCGCCACATATAACTTCTTAATTTTCTTCCCTTCCTTGCCTTCCTCCACTTTTTCCGGAGTTGCCAGAGTCTCAGGCTCACCCGTGGTTTTGTCGTCTGGTTTCTTTTCGGCTTTCATCAAATGGCTGGACTCATAGAACTTGCGAGGACCGTAGCCGAATGGACGAGCTGATGCTAGTTCGCGTTCAGCTTTCGTAAATCTATTATTTTGTTAAGGGATAATATCAGTTTTACAGTTTGAGCTCCAAAATTATAAATTGTAGGTTTGGAACAATAATTTCTATTTACTTGCTAGCGGACACCATTTTCATTGTTTTTGTTATTTTTTGAATATTTTTAACAGATTTTAAACGTAGCATGACCTGTTTTAGCTGTACCATTTTTCAGTTACCCCTGGATACTTGCAAGAATTCTGACTATATTCACTCTGTTTTTAATTATACTTTTGTCAACAAATAAATTACAAGGTCAAACAATAAACCTTTTTTTTCATCTAAATTAAAACTTACAAAAAAACAAGATCTATTTATACTCCGATTCCTATAATAAGATATTAACGTCGACAAATAAATGTCATTGTCATGTCGAATCAAAGTTACAGGTCAATTAAAAAGTTCTTACTAATTATTGATAAATTAATTACAAAACAAAAGTAGTGAGGTCCAGTAAAGCGTTATAAGCACCAACTCTTGAGGTGCAATAAATCAAGTTCAAAATAATAAGAACAAGTCAGTTAATTCAAAATTGTTATCACATGCAAGCAACCCTTTGGCGCTCAAAGAACTCGATTGAAGCTAGATCACAAACCAATAATTGTCGAGTGACCTCCCATCACTAGTGTGGTTAAAATAGATGCGTAATTAATTCGCGCAACAATATTAAATATGACGACTCATTTGTCATATTTAATATTCTTAAACAAAACATTATCGATAACTCTTTGATACCGAAGTCGACAGTGGCGACTCTCGACAATGTATGTCGGTATGTGACTCTAATATGTTACTTATAAGAGAAAATTGATTGATGTCCATTATCATAGCAGCCAGTGGAAATGAACCGAAAATCCAAAAAAAAAAATAAACATAATTATCAATATATCGGTACAAAATACATATTTTACTATATAATAGAGCTGTATGAGACAAATAATTCTCAATAAAATTGACAATTTTGTTTAGTTTCAATAGAAAAAGAGATTTTATAGTGTTTTACGTTTTGGATATTAAGATATGTAATTAATAAGGTGGGGGAGAATTAGATGTGGCGTTTTATCAATAACGTTGTTATATTTCAGTCTTAAAGTAAAACAGAATACATACTTATATATATATATTTTATTGTTACGTAGATAGTGACGTCACTCGTCGCATATAAGCCCTCGCGGGCTCCGGCGTGTATCTGTACAGTGCCTCCTGCCGCCCGCGTCGCTGCCGACTCACTCCGCGATGGATTCTAGCGCTGAAATTCTGTCTACCTCGCCCATGGATAAGGTATGGCTTAATGCTAATTCTTGCGATTTTTGTTGTTGTTTATGTTTCATGTTAGTGTTTGTAGGTTTTTAATAGTTTATTGAGTGCTTGTAAAAGGATTTCTTTTAGAACATTATTATTATTTTTTTTCTTTAATTTTCCTTCAGACTGCTGTCCAGCAAATTTTAGTCCTAAAACTTAGGGTTCGTAGGAATAAACATAAAACATCGTAATATAAATCGTAATAACTCAAATATCCAAAACAAAAAAAGAACGTATCCTTACAATAATAATTGAATATATAACAGCAAGCTCCATATCATTATATCATTATAATAACTATACGAGGTGACTAATTGTAAATACCGCGCATGGCAATCGACTGCAATTATTGTACTAGGTACTTAGGTAAAGGAAAAATATTACATCTTGTATTATATTATACATAAGTGTCATTGAGATTTTTATAATCATTTATCAAAATAAAAAAAAATATTTGAAATGGACGTTTTATTACCAGGTTGGTAATGAAACGTCCATTTCAAATATTTAGTAACTTTTAGTTTTCTTTCGTATATCTTCCCATTCTCGTAGTGATGTCCCGAGATCTTAGAACGTCTCTCCCGTCCTCTTCTTCTAATCATTAACTTCATTCCAACAACCATTACGACTGTATATTATGTATTGATATTATTAATTCATGAATGTTCCAACTGTTTCACTAGAGCTGTACTTAATGTGGCAATGAGTTGATACGTTTAGATTGAAAAGACGCAGTTTCTTTAAATGTTAAAAGAATTCGGTCAATGTCATGTTTCTATTCACTTTATTCAATAATCTAAAAATAAATAAACTTGCTTAGATAAATAAACATTTATTAGATATAACACACTCTCAAACCAAAAGACGTCATCATATTATTTTAAATCGTCAATTTATTTGAGAATAGGCTGTAACAATCGGACGTCGACTTCATCAGCCGAAGGTTATCGGTAGCCGACGTAACCCGCGCTCAAAGCGATAAAGCAACTCCGAATATATTTTAAAATATTGGATACTTAGATAATCACGGTTATTTTATTCCGTAATTATATTTTAAAACGTAAAAAATATAATTATAAGATTCATTAGAACTTTATCGTTTTTCTTGACAAAAATATGAATCTTAGCGAACTTAGCCAATCTATAGAAATATGTTAAAAGTTTAATAAAATATTTAAAAGGTTTGCTGATTTGCAAATAAATAATTATTAAAAAAAAATGGGTTTGTGCAAAATAAAACCATCTTTAAACATCTTTTTATATTTAAAAACTAGTAGTTAAAATCCTCGTTCAGTCTAAACTACCGACTACAATTATTAAGAACGGATACATCTGTGTATATCTAGAATACTACACTACACTACTATAAACAAACCTGGGAGCAAATTAGGTCATGAAGACTAATGTAGTACATATTCGTAAGGAATGTTACTGAAAACCTTTCATCATCTACGTATGACCTACCTTCAAAAAATATTTCTTCTTTTAACGACTTCTTAATAGTTTTACTTTATCTTAAAGTATGTTTTCAAAATGGACATTATTATTATATGTATAACCTATGTAACCTATTAATTGCGTATTATTATGAAATATGTAATAGTACTTATAATTTCCTCATCTTATGCTATTTAGTAATATTATCGGAACCGTCCTGTCGCTTTACCAATTGAGATAGTTAGAAGCATAGTTAGGTTTTCAAAAAATCCTAGTAGATGTCACCACAGTCCCTATGAAGGTGAACACGCATGGCATTATAAATTCACGAGTCTGGCAGCGATACGGTAGCTCAATCGACGGGACGGTATCCGATCGATCGATAGGTCCGCAGGTCGTCAAATCCCCACCCATATCGGCTTATTTTAAAATAGTAATTTGATAAAATAAAAAAAAAGTGTTCTACAAAATCTTTAGATAAAAGGGGAAAGTATACAAATAGTTACAGACTTATATTTTCTTATATATCGTCACATACTTATGTACGAGTATTTTTAACAAAAAAATATATCTTTCGTATTTTGTACCTACTAGTTTTTAGTACTTTTATTACTAAGGATTTTTTTGATTCCAGCCAAAATTGATACAAGGGGGCAACTACATTGCTGAAGGAAAAGACTCGAAGAAGTCTACATGGCTGTTATTTTCACCAGAAACGCCTGACCAGGCGGGATCCTTAGAGAAGTTCTTGAGTATATTTTCTACGCATGGCGTCAACTTGAGCCATATTGAGTCTCGCTCCTCTGCCAGAAGACCAGGGTATGAGTTCATGGTGGAATGCGAACACAATTCCGGTGACTTTGGAGCGGCTTTAGACGAATTAAAAAGCGGTACCGGGTACCTCAATATTATTTCCAGAAATTATAAGGACAATAGGTGTAAGTATTTTTAGAAAATATATATTTTTTATAAATTAATGGTGATTTAGTTTGCGTAATTCAAACTAAATCACCACCAGTCACCAGATGGATACATCCAGTCAAAATATTTTCTTGTGTTTTTGGCGAAAAGATGTGATATTTCCAAAAGCAACAAGTACTATAAAAATAATCTATAACAATGGAGAATTATATAAAATCATTTTAGATTATTTATAATCCCTTTGAAATCTATAGACAAATAATTTAAATTTAAACATACAAAAATAATAACATAAGCAATTTCAATAGAAAATACTATCCTTTCATTTGTATTAGGTAAATGTATAAATAGCTTACGTCACTCATTAGTGGAAAATGTTTCTGTTTACAGCTGCTGTTCCATGGTTCCCACGACGTATTCGTGACCTGGACAGATTCGCAAATCAGATTTTGTCTTATGGAGCTGAGCTCGATTCTGACCATCCGGGTTTTACTGATCCCGAATACCGCAACAGGAGGAAATACTTCGCGGACATAGCATATAATTATAAGCATGGACAGCCACTTCCTCACGTGAATTACACCGAAGAAGAAATAAACTCTTGGGGAATAGTATTCAGGAAGCTCACCGAATTATATCCAACTCATGCTTGTAAAGAGCATAACCACGTTTTCCCACTACTGATTGAAAACTGTGGGTATAGGGAGGATAATATCCCCCAACTGGAAGATGTCTCGAACTTCCTTAAAGGTAATTGGAAAGTTACTCTTATATTAAAATGTCCTTTAAATGACAATAAATTATACGGAAAATTTGTACAACTATATTTTTCAACAGATTGCACTGGATTTACTCTCCGTCCAGTCGCAGGACTTCTATCTTCACGAGATTTCCTCGCTGGCTTGGCCTTCCGTGTCTTTCACAGCACTCAGTACATCAGGCACCATTCACGTCCTCTTTACACCCCAGAGCCCGATGTCTGCCACGAACTCCTCGGCCACGCACCTTTGTTCGCTGATCCTGCTTTTGCACAGTTCTCACAGGAAATCGGAATGGCGTCTTTAGGAGCTCCTGATGATTTTATTGAAAAACTTGCGACGGTAAGTTGATAACAGGATGGGATTTTAATACAATCGTCTTAGCTTTTTTAAAACGAAGTTTAAGTATATTATATATTTGCAGTGTTTCTGGTTTACTGTTGAATTTGGTTTATGTCGGCAAGAAGGCCAGCTGAAAGCATTCGGCGCCGGGCTCTTATCTTCATTCGGGGAGCTGCAATACTGTCTTTCAAATAAACCAGAACTCAGGGATTTCGAACCAGAAATCACAGGGGAACAGAAGTACCCCATCACAGAGTACCAACCGATATACTTCGTGGCCAATAGCTTTGAATCTGCCAAGGAGAAAATGATGTAAGTCTTCTATTTCTATATAATTTATAGTATGTTTGTGTCGTCTCTTTGTTTTAGCAAACTTTCAATGTTTACATAATAACTGGGTGAAAAAAGTAATCAGATCATAAAATGATTTAATATTCCAGCAAATTCGCTCAAACCATACCTCGTGACTTTGGTGTAAGATACAACCCCTACACGCAGAGTATTGATATTCTGGACTCACCGCGACAAATCAAAGACTTGCTCAAGGGAATTCATCAGGAAATGGAACTTCTTCTGGGCACGATGGACAAATTGTAGATATTTTTAATTTCTTTAATGTTAATACTTTGAAAATAAGGAATAATAAATGTAAGATAGGTGCTGCTGTGGTTTTGGGAAAGTCAGAGCATTTTGACCAGATTTGCACCATAGATATAAAAACTGTATAGCTTTACTTTTAAGTATCATTATTTATATTAAGGTTATATGTTAAGTTTTTATTTTTGAATAAAACAACTATATATCCAACATAATATAATTAATTTTGTACAGAATAAACTAACTAAGTAACCAGTACTAGGTACTCGTTTTACAAATACTTTGACAAGATGACGTCAATGGTCTATTCTATCTGGCCGTACCTAATATATAAATGGAATTTTTAATTTACAATATTAATAAAATTTCTAAACTATTATATTATATAATATTTATTTACAAAATGTAACTAAACCGAAACGGTTTAATCTCATTGGCAAGATCAAATGTATAACTCATTTAAAATGGGTGACAGAGGTCACGTCGGATGATAAATAACAATATGGCGTGAAGTTGATCGGACGCTTAGATCTAAGTAAAAAGCAAAAGCGGGCTGCATTTGACTTCGAACATCTATTACATTATTTAGAAACACAGTTTCAATACACAATAAATACACAAATTTAATTTGAAGTATAATAATAATAGCAATAAATTTATATCGGTATTAAGATATGGCATACTTTAAAGATACACCTAGTCTATTTTGATAACTCGATGTATATCTGAAATTATAAATAACCGACTAATATTTATGATTTCCATTTACACATCGTAGTATAAAGATTTAATTAAAATTCAATCATTAGAACCCCTGTTATTAACTTAATTGTAACTTATTAAAAAAAACATTTAATACGACCGTTCTTTTCTGGTAAAGTTGTTCCATTAAGCTATGTACAGACGTAATTAGCTAATATTAATTGATATTATTATCTAAAACAGTACTTTATATTAACGTAAGTCTATAATTGCATTTAATATAATATAGAAGCGTCCTTGTGTGTGATAAACAGTTATTATGGAAATCTAGATTCTAATTATTTAAGATACTATAAGAGTTTATTTTTATTTGAAACTTTGATAAATAGTACACTTTATTCAAATATAATAACTATTTTGGCACAGAACTATTAATGTCAAGAACGGACATATAATATTAAGAACCTTGACGGAAATAAAAAACTTATCACAGCTACTAAAAATAAATAAATAAATACATCTTTTTACATTACAGACAATTTCGTGCCCTAAATAAGTATAAATATTTTACATTTGTTGGCAAACTCGTAGTCGGAGGATAATTAGAATTAAAATTAAATATTATGCTTTCTTCGTAGTAGAATGTAAGTCTGTCGACGTCATTCTATAAACGAAAAAATATATTGTTCCTGGTGTTACAACTAATGACACTACGAAAAGAATAATATATTATTTATTTAGTTATTAATATTATCAGATATAAGCAAATTTAATATACAGAATGGAATCGAAAGTACAACTTAAATTAAATACATTTTGTTAAACTAAAGTAAATATAAATATGTACAAGTGGCGCAGCGTGGCTCTATTTCCACTCAGACCTCGCTCTGCATGCAGTGTATTGACGAGTCCTCAGAGAGCTCATCCATCGAGGAATCCGTGAAAGAAGTTCCATCTGAAATCAATTAGTGAAATATGAGAATTGTTATAATGTTAGGAAATTCTACCAAAGCTATATTCTCTAAAACTATAAAAGCAGTCATACCTATCGGGACGAACGGCGGTTTGTTCTGGAAGGAATACGTAAGGTGGAGGTTGATGGGCCGCCCAAACCCCACCGCGTCCTCTCGGGACATCGCTGCAGACAATGGTTTTCGTCAAGCATCGCACAAAAAGACATTTATCATTGAAAACACATTTACCATCAGTCTCACACAATATTTACATTCACATGTATCAAAGTCGCACATAGCTAACAAATCGCATCGCATTGGAGTCGCAAGTCGCAATAGCTTTATAAAAAATATATTAATTCAAACAATATATATTCTAACCTTGATTTTGTTTTCCCTTTCCCGTATGCTGATGTTTCTTTTGACGGGCCCGGCTGTTTTGAAACCAGACTTGGGTGACCCGTTTGCTTAGGCCAGTGACTTGCGCAATTCTTTCTAAGTCCTGACCATCAGGATTGGAGTCCAGCTGGAAGTTTGCTTGAAGCACTTGAAGCTGCTCCTCCGTGAAGGTCGTGCGAACGCGTTTCGCCTTGCTTTTGTGATAGCCCTCTGAGTCGCAACCGTCTGAAGTTGAGATTAGTTGGGGAACGTAAGTACTACGGAAACTATCTTATAATTTATCAAAATGTGATTCACAATAATGTATGTTTTAAATTACTAAAAAAAATAAATCGTGATGTTTCAACGAACTAAGAAGACCGCCTAAATAAACTGAAGGAAGGTCTTAAATATTTTAACAATTACCATCTGAAGAAATAGATCCTCCATCCAAAGTTTCCAAGTAATGAGGTTTGCAGAGCACTCTATCTTCGTGAAGGGCAAATTGTTCTCCGGTGGACAGCTGGCGACCACAGGCGTCACAGGCGAAGCAAGCCAGGTGGTACACCTGCTCCCGAGCCTTGCGCACCCAGTCTGATGAAGAGATGCCTCGGCAGCACTTGGAACACTTCGCACCGAAACTCCTGTGCAGACCACGCTTATTATTGTGGCGAGGTAAATAGTAATTACAATGAATTGTTAGTAACAAAGTTTTGTCTAAAAAAATCAACTCAAACAAATCGCATATAGTTAATCTTCACAAATGATAGTTAACAGAAACAAAGTTATATTAAATAATAATTTCGCCAGGCATTCCATCGCTACAACTAATAATAATTTAATTCATATATTTAAACGTGAAATTAATTCAATTGAATTATTGAGTAAATAGGTACAAAAAAAGCACAGAAATAATATAAAAACATAAATCTTAAACTATTTATTTTCTGGTAAAAAACTTAGTTTGATCATGAATATTACAAAAAAAAAAATTGATGATGATTGAGTGCCGTCGACAGATGTGTCGTCCGTGTGACTGAATGGTTTGAAATGATAGTGTTTCGGCACAATACCATTTTTCACTTTAACTCCGATTAAAGAATGGAAAGCTAAATTTGAAGATTATTATAGTAGTAACTATATTAAAAAGTGCTTTTTTCTTTATTTCTCTTTTTATCAGCTCATTTCTATAATATGATGACAAAACAAAAATGTCAAAAGCCATTTAATCGACGCATTAAATTTTGAATCACTGTAACAAAATAAAAACCTGATAAGATACATCACCGCCTGGGCCTGAGTGGCTAAAACGCCAATTATGTAGCCCCCGCCGTGATGTGTGTATGTTTGTTGGTTTGTTTATCCTCGCCGACACTTATCACCGGTAGCTGATTGCCATTTCGCAGACTTAATATTTAATTAATTAAATATACGCGTGCAAGCCATTAACACGCTATCATATCGGATGCTGCAAACACTCCTGTTTTTCTTTTATTCTCGAATCAATGAGATGAATAATCAGTCTTATCGCTTCGGTACGCTTCGCTTCGAAGTTTAATGATATTATAAAGAGTTGAGCAACATTAATATAACTTATTGAATGTATACTACTAACAGTTTACACACTTTACTTTGTTTATTAATGAAATAAAGTTCTTACTCGTTACCATTATTTATCAACGATTTTCGAGCGAAAGTTTTTCCCAAACGCATTATAAAACTTAATTTTATTATTCGTTAGCCACTTGGAGAGTATTATTCAAATAGAAGTGGTTATTAAGAGTCTGGCGCGATCATAAAAATTAGAACAAGACAAACGGAACAACCTTTTTATAGTTTTACTGAATCTCAACCTATTTAATTGAATCGAGATATTTATTACTTAGATTTAGTGCAACAGTAACATTTTTATTACATACAACATCTTCGTTTAACGATTCATTAATTGCATTGCTGTATTCTTTTAAAGAAACAAATAAAGACAAATAGTACTGGCAAGGACAGCTGACTGGGAATTCAGATTAATTTAAAATGAATAACATTGTTTCTAGTAACAGCGCATCGATTTAGGTACTGTTCATATACCTACTGTTAATATACGTACTCTAAATATACCTACTGTTAATATACCTACTCTAAACATACCTACTGTTAATATACCTACTCTCAATACACCTACTCTAAACTTACCTACCTACTCTAAATATACCTACTGTTAATACTAGCACAATACCTCCATCACCTACATTACAGAACTTCCAGATGATTATTGATACACGAGAATCTAAACATTTCTCCTTTGTTCTCTAAGAACTAATCTCCACCATCTTCATAGAGTGCAAAATTGTTTGTATCACCAAAATTAATTGATTCTAAGATATCGTCGTTATCGGAGTAATGTTTTAAGCTCTATTTGCATATCAAAACGCTGGCCACATTTCCTCGCTACCGTTATCACGGCTTATTAACATTTTGTCGCTGGAATCAATTAAGGCGGCTTGCATAGTAATTAACTAAGTGACAGTTTAACAAGTTTTAACACTCGCCGGTAATGAAGATGTCTCGTAGTCTCGATAAACGTGGACGTTCTCTGTGCATGTGCTTAGGGTGGTCCAAGCAGCTTTCTATTTTACAATATCCCCTGAATGTCAATAAAAGTACGGGTTCTTGTTCAAATTTACGAACTGCACGAAACACAATTGTAATCGAAAGAAAATATTTTATAAGTTTTCATTCATTAGAACATAAATGTATTATTATATAAAATATTCTTTGCACCTCTCTCAGGAACAATTTATAGACGTATTTATTTGCTTTGCGCGATATTTCCGTGATCTTGTATTCTCTCTCTCATATCTTGGTAACATCTAACGCCTACATTTTTGAAATCAATTAATCAACGTTAACACCGACTGATTAAAATAAATACGAATAACGTAATGTGGTAAGAAAACAATTTATAAAAACGCAAGCTTGTAATAACTCAATAACAGAAAAGCAATTACGATTTATATATAGCTATCACTCAGAATGGGCACGTTGTTAGCGAGTATTGTGAGCGCGCCAGCGGCGGTCCGGCGTCCGTGGAACTGTTGAAATAAACCTGCATAATATACAAATGAATCACTCGCTAGTGTTTCTAAAACAAATAACTTAAATCATGTCGTCCAGTGAAAGGTCGCGCTGAAAGGGTATTAAAAATGGGGGGCAAGGGAGGGGCGAAGCAATCAACGAAAAGGGATTTACGGGAGCGCCCGCGGCGCCCCGGTCTCGTGGCATCAGATTTTGTCACCGCCTTTTAGGGAGCTAATATAAATAGCCTCAAACTTAGCATTTTATGAGTATATGTAAAATAATTGATTACTTTTACTATTAGGTATTAGGTTCTTAAAAAAGTACGACGTTGCCTACGATAAAAATATATAATTTTTTATAATGATAAAAAATTAAAGAGAAACGAAGAATGTTTTATTCGGCAATAAAGCAAGACACATATTAATTTTACACCCACGAAATGACTTCTTGTACCAATTTCAAAACAAGATCGAGATCCTAGATGGGTAGAGCGATATTCGCGTATCGGGTGTGATTGCGCCGGCGCCGGTGAGGCTGCATTGTTTAATATTCAGGGTGAATCGATTACGGCGGGTTTATTTATGCGACTAGAGATTAATTAAACTCAGGGGCGACATGGCCCATTTACATACGACATGGTGTGCGCATTTGGACCGAGTAGGTGTGGGCGAGAGATCGCGTGAGCCGGTCTGTACGTTTCATACTTTTCTTTGTAATAGCAAAACCCTTATTGGAATACTTGTAGTGTTTGTTACAAGAACAGATTGACTTCTATTTTGTGTAGTAAGTTGGAAACAAATCTTGGTTATTTATTTCTTAATTGTGATTTGTTTCAATTTCGCATGGAACTCTCCAGGAGATCTATGTAGGTTACCCCGGTGACAGGGCAATGTTGGTAAACACTTGTGTAGACGGGCGGGACACAGTGTATTAAAACTAAAGTGTACACGGCGGACGCGGGACGCGCGCTACCTGACAAAAAGGCGCGCTAAATAAACAATAAACATATGATATATCAACAAAAGCAATTACTGCGGTAGCCGCGAGCGACAGTCGATTTACGGCCGACACCACTCGTTATACCCGCTCAAACGCAAAACATTATTTATACCACGGCTCCGCGCACACTTAACGACCGTTCTTCTTTAAGGCCTCCAGACTGCCCATTGGACAAAGTTACCTCTAATCACAATATATACACTTATAAATGCTTTTCAACGGGAGTATCATTAATTCTACTAATTTATAAGATTTTTCTTAAATATTTATATTCCCAAGATCATTGGAATTCTCATTTATCAAAATTAACAGAGCTTTACTCTCTAAGTGTTGATGAAAAAAGATTAATTATATACGCGACAACGAGTAGCTTCTGTCGTTTCGTTAATTTGGTTAAAGATTGGTGTGTACTAACAAAGTTTGTAATAAATAATTCCGTATTTGAGTGGTCTTATATGGGAGGGGCCATCAATAGTAGTTAGAGAGACAACGGGGAAGTAATATTTCATCCAGCTCGGACGTGACACGCTCATCAGAATAAGCATTCAACAAAGAGTGTAATTATAGTGTAAATAAAATATAAATAGTTGGTGAAGGTGGCATCATCTGCACTTAATGTGAAGGCTGGCAGCGGCCTGTGAGGAGCTGCGCTTGACAAGTCGTGACCTGTCATTGTGGGTATTGCGGTTGTGATACCTCCTTCAAGTCACTCTTCATGAGATTCAAATAAGGCATTCTGTACACGAACTAATTATATAGTCGTTTATAAATATATTATTCTGATGACGTGATAAGTGTGTGTTTTCTATTCTTATGACCGAATCCTTCTAAGCAGTGTTTTTTTTAAATAATTACTCACAACTTAAAACACTGTTTTATAAATCATTTTGTAATTAATGAAGAATCTTTTAAGTGCTGGCAAACTTTCATAAAAATAATTAAATATTCTTTCTGGCGAAATATTTCGTAATAAAATGCATCAGGCCCGGTGGTCGCCGTCATCTACACCGACCGTCTCATATCCGACCCCGTTCCGATTAAAATATATCGTTGCCCGTCGCATCGACTTATCACAATCAAAATAAATGACAAATGAAAACGCCACACTTGCAAGTCACGGCCACACTCTGAATATTTTTTTACGCTGGTAACATTCCCCGTCGACGCTTTGTTGCGCCACACTAGAGCGGACATTTTCAATAAAACCACTCTCAGGACACCGGCCTCGATCCACGTCCACACGCACCTGTTGCTTTATTCACGTTTCTAAATATTCACTTCCAAATTCAACAAAATATATTATCATCGACATATCAATATCTGAATATATATTTATAACTTATACTACTCTCAAACAGGTCAAGCGCTATTCTGAATGAATTGTTAAATACCAAGGTTCCAGGTCTTACAATTTGGTGCATATTATTTTAGTATTGTATTAGAATTTAACAAGAGAGAAAATCCTTTTGTAGTTGAAACTTGCCGCGAACAGCGTTGATAGGCGATAGTGCTGCGTCAGGGCCACACAGCGTGGGTCAGGGGTCACCTGCAACCTACCCTGCCGCATACCAGCCCGACCAGTAAAAAACGACCCTCACATCAAACACTGTGCCAGCGATAACCAACTCGACATGACATCGTACGGCGTGCTCTCCGATGACTTGAGAATTTGCTATACTCGAAGGTTAATTGGACGCGGTCAGTATTGTATATGCTTAAACGATTAATGTCCGATATAATTTGTTTTTTGAAGTTATTAAAATTCTATGTGAAAAATAGACAATTATTATATTTGTTGTACTTTATAACTCCCCCCTGACAAGAATGACTCGTCTATACAACAGTTTACCAAGATCTCTCAATAGCTCTTAATATTGTATGATAACTTTAATACATTTAGGAAGAAATTATCAGAACACTTTTCATATGATAATTTTTTTTTATATGTTTATTTTGTTTGCTTTTGTTTTTCTCTTGTTTTATAACTTTTTTTTATGTTGTATTTTTTTATTTATTGTAAGCTGTGGTTGCCTATAATTGGCCAGACACTAAAATTGTTTCGTTATTTTCAGAAATATAAGTATAAATATAATGTATCTGCCGTTTGCAATCCTTAAATAAATAAATAAATAAATCACGTAAAGATATAGCAGAGCACAATGACCTTTTTTGCTAATTACTGAGTAGCTTAATTTGCTTCGTGGCGTCTGGTTAAAACGTGAACACTCACACAAAGAGCAATATTAGAACACTCACTTGGCGTAGTCCTGTTTGCAGTAGACCTGCCTATCCCGCAGGAAACATGAAGGATGTCTGTCGAGCTGTACTGCGCATACGCAGCATCGCAGGCAGCCAGTGTGCCAAGCTCCGCCCCCAACTTCTAGTAGGAAGCGGTCAGCGATCGGCTCGCCGCAAGCGCAGCATGTGCGGTGCTCCGTCTGTGATACACGAAGGAATCAACTCGGATGGCATAAAGTGATAAAAAATAGAATTTGCGGAAAAGGATTCATTGAACAGTCTATCTAGAAGTAAGTTACAAGGGAACTGATCGAAACATGTAGGTACTTATATATAATAACGTGCGCACTTTACAATGAGATTGATTTAGTTTGTTTATAATTAGTTTATTGGCGCAACAATAAAACATTTAGCGAACAATGATTTAGATGCGACATGTGTAAGCGCGGTGATTCGATTGCGGGGGTGTGAGGACTGTAATCTAATAGACCGGCGCGTCCCCGCATGGCTTTGAGATAATCAAACACGGACAAATTTATTTAGTCAAATATTTGCAACGTGACTCAAATAAAACTTTATATGCACGGCGTTATTTGTGTAGTTGTTCTATGTTTGTAGCGTTTATTATACCTTATGAATTGTTCGCTTATTTTATATTTTACATTTTTGGATAAAAAGGTAGGTAGGATAAAAAGGTATAAAAGAAACTTATTTATTTTCTATTTTATTATGTATATGAATGTTGCGATAGAAGTTTATTTGTGAATAAGTTATGGCATATAGGCTTCTAATATTTCTACTTGTTCTTTCTGTTTATTATTAGATATGTCAAACTTATAACAGTAACATTCAAAGTTAGCTCGGCATTTAAAATAATTAACGGAACATTGTTCGCTTCCGTCGTATTTACCAGCAAATACATAAATAATACTTTTTATTAGAAACTACTTGAAGTCATAATGGTGTAGTTTGTTGTGTTGAGGTCTCCTGCGGCGCCGCTGGTGGGGTCGTTATTGTATCTGAGCACGTCACACTAGGAATTATTTTATAATTTTATCTATCTTTGATATGACCATTTATAACAACAAATTTAGCAATGTACTCGGACTCTATGTGCTGTAGGGACTGTAGGGAGAGGGTCTCATAGTTGAAACACTTTGAACGACTTCACAAGTGTTCATTAAAATAAACATTATTTACACAGGACCCACGTATTTACCTTTCATCAAAATGAACAAGAAACTTAAAAGTTCGCTTAAGCGAGAGGTGCACCGACTTATATCAGCCACTAAACAAACGACAAGTCCGTTAATATTTGCGAAACATGCACTCCGGGCCGTTGTGCTCAATATTTTCTAGTCAAAAGCCCTCGACTTAATAAATTTCCACTCAATCCTGACTCGCACACATAATGGCGTGACATCGACGCACCCGGCCGATCAAATAATAACAAACAATACTCGAACATTACCATTTAGCGCCGGTCCGCCACCCCAAAACAAATTCGTATGGCGATAATTGCAGGGAACCACAAACCACATGTAACCCACCCCGCGCCTCAGTCCCGCGAACAAAGCGACTTGTCACCTATCAAAGTCTTCGTAACAAATTTCTTAAGGGCCCATTCAGGGACGAGAAAGGCACCCCGGTGGCCATTGTCCTTCTTCAGCTGACTGATACGGTTTTTATGACAGTTTTTCAATCGCACCCGGGGCGAGCCAGCTACTCGCACATAATGATCTTGTTTGAGAGCATTTAACGCGTCATTTGGAAGGGTTTGCTTTTCCCTTTTTTGGTAAAATTATGCAAATGCGGAGGATCGTTTTTACGTGAGATGTTTGTTATGTTGATACTTTAACAGTTAACGCAATGTTCGTGGGGTTCTTGATGTTTGTGCCTAATGGAAAATATATTTTATTCTCCTCAATATTATTATATTTTGTTTTCTCAAATTGTTAAATCAGATTATTATTGTACCTACAATTTAAAACACACTTAGCTATCCGACATTAGATACTATCAAATAATATCATCTATAAACGTAAATATAACTGAATGAAATCGTTATTCTAATCCACACTCAAAGCAAAGTTAAAGTCAATTAAAGATGTAACAGAATTATAAAAAGTGCAAAATGATACATCGTTTACACACAGGAGCTGCAGTTATTGATACCAACGGGAGATGTGACTGACAAAGGACCGGCGGCTGGTTCACTGCGACGACGCAAAACTGCTATTGTTGAGTGAGCTGGCGGGCGTGACGATACAGGTATGAAACTCCTCTTCACAAGCTATTATATCATGTTTTATCTGTGATTTTGTCACGACTCATGGGGATGTTCAAGAACGGTTTGGTTATTATTGAATTTTAATACTTCAGGCTTGATTAGTCTACGTTTATAATAATATAATAACGAACATATTAACAGTACCTAATAGTAGACAATTAGAAGACGAGTAGATACCTATATTTTCCTATTTAAACTATTTATATATATAAATTAAAACGATATAATTAAAAGCAATGTAATTTATCATACTTGTATACTAATAAAATAACTAAAAAACATAAATGCAAATTAGTCTTAGAACCCAAATTGCTGTAACTCGTCTGCTCGTAAACCTATAATAACAGAAACAAACTTGTTCTCATTTCAATTTAATCAACTGACAAAGTAAATTTCCTATTCGATGATTTACTTTAAATTAAAATCGGTCAATCGATTCTCTACAGCCGTAGCCGTAAATTATGATAGTCGACAACAAAGGTGACTTTATAATCGTCAAATCAGCGGATAATGCGGGGGGATGTCGGGGGGTGTCGGGGGGTGTCGGGCGTGACGGCTCCCGGGGCAAACTGTCCCTCGTCACGGCCACGAGAGACGCAAAGGTGGCTTAGCGCCGCCCGGCCTACGCCATTGTCACGGGCTTACGTTTGCAAATCCGATTTATATTTGAATATAATTGACTTTCGGTCTCATATCAGGTACGAAGCGCTTGTATCTCATTGTGTGAGACCGATCTCAATGGCATTTTTATCGGCTGAACTTGATAAATGTATTTTGAAGATTAACTGTAATGGCCGCGCAGCGCGCGCCCGTCTATTCAATAGTTTTGAGGAATTCCTTTTAAATTTCTGACGTACTATTTTACATACTTAATTGTAAGAAAGTTTAATAAATGATATTATCGACGTGGCGTAAAATATAAATAGGCACGTACCTGTAGGTATCTACCTACCTACAATATTCGAACCGGGGAGGAAAACATGTATGTATATTTAGCGAACAATACCCCACAAACGAGGAACAGTTTTCTCCCTGTATTTCCATAACAGTAGTCAATTTCTAAAATTGGAGCTCCTTCGGGTCGTTTTATATTCAAGGCGGAAGTGTTCACGCTCTGAACGGTTAGGATTGATGGAAATACAAATCAAGAAGTTTTATATAGTTGTGTTGTTTGTTTTGGCCTGACTGCCGTCTCTGAGTTTGGAGTATCGAGAATTAAACCACCTGGCCACAAAGAATCGGAAATAAATGATGTGTGTGTCAGCGCAGCCCGGCGCGGGGAGGCACAAAGGGCGAGCGGCGCACAGCGGGGGCCGCGTGATGCAGTCAGTATCACACCATTCAAGCTCAGCTCTCAGGTTTTTTGTCTTCACGGACGGCGGTCAAACGACCATCCCTCACTTTGGTGACTACCACCGCGGCTACCACCAGATGGATTGAAGGATTATTATTGACTTCTCAATATCACTTTCGCATTTGAGGAACTTCATTAACGGTAACGTATAATTCAGGATTCGATGTCGGGACTTCTTTAAATTAAAACAGCAATAACTGCCTACCTGTCTACAGGTAGATCGACGTAATTAATATCTGCCTGAATATTATATCTATTAATATAAATGTCTCGTTTCTGAGTATTTGTCACCGATTGCGCTGCTTATATCGAGGGTTGTCAACCTTCGTTACTTTCTAGAGATCATATCATCATAGTAGGTAGCTAGCACCAGGCAGTGACAATTAATTGATACGAGGACACTTACAGTGTTTAGTGTTAGCAGGTATGTGCCTTGCTTCTACTCAAAGGAGTCAAACTCTGTAGGTACTTCTGGGGCCTGATGAGTATAAGACCTTACATTTATTTAGTTACCAAACTTACAGTAGCTATGAGGGTACGTAGGTACTCTACCTCGTGTTCAAATCAAATACTCAATTCGATGTCTATGAAATAAACAATTGTTGCGGAAACAAACACAAACTAGTAACTTGTATAAAAACACGTTATACAAATATAATAATATCGAACCCCAGGATTATAAATCATTGTCCTGGATCCTGACCCCTCGTATTCGAGGAGAATTCTTCAGAAAGATACACGAAATAGCTCAAGTATTTTATATGCCTGTGCGTGATCTATTTTGAGTTGTAATGCGGACACATAGAGTATATTTTGGTCTGTCGGTGTGTAAGATGGGTAGACAGGCGCCGACAGCGGGCGGGGCAGGGCGTGGCTTATGACGTCACCGCTGTTTGCATTCTACGTCACAATGTAATACGAGACGGACAGTTATAATGCTTGTATGTATGTTCGATGTAGCGTGTACCTACAGCGAGTGCTGGAATATACTTACATTTGTTATTTAAAAAATATTTATGTTTAATGTATTTCATTGAATTCTTGCTTTATTAATATATTTCAATATCAGTCTATACTTTATTGACTAAAATTGGAAATTTGAAAATCATGAAAGTCATATTTCAGTGAAACAATAAATTTCTCTTAAACAATACTCACCTACCTTCTTCATCCTGATTTTATGACCTCACGTGTGGTCACAAACTACTAACGATAACAAATTAAGTACTTATGTATCATTTTGTTCCCTTTTGTGATAATATTTATGTTACAATTGGTTTATGTCTCACTACCTCAGTACTTACAACAGACGCTAGTCTAGCCTAGCCTTAAAATATATATTTTTTATTAGGTGTGATATAAAAGAACATCAAGAACAATCCACTCTCGTCTAGACGTCAAAAAAACTTATAACTATTACAAAACCACATTAAATAACAAAAACTAATTAGAATCCAACTAAACACCTATTCCTACAAATATCGATTTCTATATCGATAAAATAAAGTATATTAAATCGATATTATCGACGGCGCCAAGCACCGGGCCCAATATCGGCATATACCTACCTAAATGTGGTAATATAGTCAAGTATTCGTTTAATCGCCATAGAGCCATAGAAATCTCTCTGTCGGCGCATGGCTATTAAATTTCTTTAAAATAGACTTCTCAATATCGAGTTGGATTCATGAGGTATTAAGCAATAAACAGTCAATAAACACGAGAGGGAACTTGTTTTTTATTTGTAGTCAGTGAACGATAGTTGCGCTGCTAATTACAAACAATTAGATGCCACGGACGCCCCCGACGCCCCCCGACGCCCCCCGACACCCCCCGACACCCCCCGACACCCCCCGCGGAGACACCCGTCCGCTTTATTGCACATTAATACAAAAACTTACATTAAAGTTTTGGGTAGTTATTTGTTAATGCTGAAACAGACAACAGGCTCCAACGTTATGAGTTAATTTGATCATTTATCTGCTCTTTAAATGTTATGTTGTTATTAAAATAGGTTTCGTATAAGAAGTACCCATATTATAAAATAAATAAAAGAGTTTTTATTAATATTATTTATTAAGAGTTCTTGAATGTCAGTTCAAAACATCTAAATCATTAGGTAGTGAGTGTCTCTTAGAAGAATGTCGTTGAAGTCTAATGTATGGACGTCCTGTGTCATTTCTTCGTTGTTTCCTCAAACGTTTTAAGACTAACATTTTAACATCCTCTTACTTAAATATTATATACTTTACGCTTAATTCCTACAAACTATATTATCACTTTTTTTTAGAAGCAGAGTACACGACAAATACCGTATCTAGTACAAATAATAGTGTTAGCTGTTGTCACTTTAAAGATTCTTAAACAAGACACCGACATGAGCTATATATAACTTAGGTACTAAAAATCTTTAATGAAAAACTAATTTAACATAACGTTAGTGTCAAATAGTTTGACTAGTGTCAGAGTGAGTGAGTGTGGGTGTGTGGGTGTGTGGGTGTGTGGGTGTGTGGGTGTGTGGGTGTGTGCGCGTCGGGTCGTTCCGAGTGTCATATAAGTTAGTCTCTAATAGGAGCGGCTCTCCTTGTGCCAACTATTAAATACTATACACGTTTAGGATATCGACCGAAAAACTCTTATTGACCTATAAATTCCGTTCGTTTTTTCTTAAGAGCCGAGGGCGCCAGTTGCTTCCCGATATTAATAACGCCGTTCTGTTTTTGGTATTTAATTGCTCCGAGGCTGGGTTCGAAGGAAAGTAGTAAATTAAACGGTCGGCTTTTAATATTCATAGCGTTTTTAAACAAAGTTCAAAACTAATTAAAAGTTGTTCATGATCGTGGGCAGAGCGACCGCCGGCACTATTATTTGCATTTCTTGTTTCTGACAGATGTTGTTGGAGTTCCGTTCCGACTCTCGGAGCTCTCATAATATTTACTTCTGTCCTAATAAATGATATCCTAATTATATATTCTATCGAGTGGTACCTCCCTACTGCGGCGCTGCTCCGACTCGATACTCGAATATCGATAACTAATTGATCTCTTTCATTATCATATCTAATAACATTATTTACTTCAAATTATCATATTATTAATAGTGATGTGATCAATATCGTAGCAAAATATGAAGGTATTTATAGTATATCTAAATAAAATAATAACAGCTGTGTGATATTTTTTTGTATTAGTAGTAGTTTTCTTGTGGGCTTTTGTATTCAAATGTATGATTTTTCCGAATTATAATGTGTATATAATTAATTATTTTACATATAGAATACGCTTTACTGAAGTTAATTGTCTCCGGCCCCTACGGGAAATAAACTATTGAAAATGCTTATATGAAAAATATAATTATGGCTGTTAGTTCAGTATAAGACCTTCGACGCACACAAGAAATCACTGGTATTGATTAAAAGTATAAAAGATATTAATAAATAAGTAAACGGGTCTGCTATGATAGATGGTCAAGTGCACTTCGTACAGTAGGTAAATGTTTCTGGTCCAGATAACATCAATTAAAGCTGGGCAGATAACATTAAACATTGTCTGACAAAGAAGAAATTAAGTGAAAAATTAATTTAATAATTCTCTTAACGACGAGGACGGTGATAATGAAGTCGCGGGATATCCAAAGTTGGTAAAAAAAAAAACATGCCATTCACTAAATAAGTCATGTTGCTTTTACGAGGTTTTTTGAACGAGGTAGGTAGGTAGGTAGGTAGGTAGGTAGGTATTTAGGTAGGTAGGTAGGTAGGTAGGTAGGTAGGTAGGTAGACAGGTAGGTAGGTAGGTAGGTTGGTAGGTAGGTACTATTCAAAGATGCTGTTTCATCCTCAACTACAATCAGAACAGATCGCCACCGAATTTATTATGTCCGTATATTAGCTAATAAATGTTAATAGTCAATCTAGTTCATAGTATTTAGTAGTAATTCAGTGGTCAGCATCAGTTCTTCGGACCTTTAAGGATCAAAAGATCTCAAATGAGAGTAGTGCCTCCTAATACAAGTACTCGGCACCCGCGATGTACGGACATACGCACAGAGACGATATCTAATCAGTATACGAGCATCAACATTAAAAACGAAAACTATCATACGTGTAAGGTAAGGTAAGGTACGTGTAAGGTAAGTAGGTAATAAAATATTACCTACTTACCGTCTCGTCATTTCCCTGAAAAGTGCAAACAAACAGAAAATGAGAGAAGTACTAAATACAAACACGATTGCTCAGAGTTTAGACATATCATGGCGTAACTACACAACTAACAACCAGAAAATATCTCCTCAAAATATAATTAATGTCCAGGCTTGTATATTATTAAATGATGTTCCTAAACTATTTATGTTTTAAGGCCACGGTTCAGAAGGAAGGATGTGTAGGTTTTCTACATCTTTGAGAAATCAGTACAATGGTGAGGATCGCCTTCATGATGCACTTTATATTATTTTAATATTAGTTCCAATAAAGTTTCAAGTGTTTAAGTTAATCGGTGATTTACAGACGATCACCCATCAGGAACATGACTTGCTTCACTGCTGCTTAACCGACCCCGACACCGATTCCCTCCCTCTTCAATAATTTCTTATATAATATATTATTCATTAGTATATTAACTGCAGTATCATATTTTATAAAATAAACTTTATGATTCCATTGAATAAAGAGTGATGTCTGTTTGAAGGTCGTATGTATATTGTGTATAGTAAAAATATAATTAATTTTCTCAGAGTTTTGGTTGTATGTTGGTGGATGTTAGCACTTTATCTCATATAGTTAGTTAATTTAATTCGATATTTTTCTTTAGACAAAAAAGCATATTTGCATGACGACGGCAGGTGTGAACGGAACCAAACTGACTGTTAGTGATGTGCTTCATCAATTTATAATGTTTATCGATATATTTTATTTATTAAATTGCATTAGTATTATTATATTATATTAGACAAATTTTACAAGTTTTATAAAACAGTTTTCTTTTACAAAGCTATTTACATGTATTGAACGTGTTAAGAGACACAGATACCGCTACGACTGCGGACCGAGTGTAGCAGCTCCATCGACAATCGATATCGCCAACGCCCAACACGTGTCACTCCGCGGGGCGCCGCTCGTGCGGTCCCACCTGCCTGGTGCCTATTTGTGCGTAAATACCTCCCATTGTCTACACAAACATACCTACAGACGTTTCTTACGAGCCAATACCCCGCTGTTCGGCTCTTACGGGATTCCCGGCCGGCCCGGTGGTACAACACTATGTATTTTAATATGGTAATAGTACACTTTGTTTTCATTTGTGTTTCTAACGTCACGTGTCGATACGTAATAGGTAACATTACTACACATTTGATATATGTGGGGGGTGGAAGAGTGGAGGGAAGATCTAAAAATATATTTTATAGTAGACTAGTTGTTGCTAGTGACTTCGCCTGAAGTGATTTTTCTTAAATAAAAAGCATCTTATACATTGATTTAGATAACAAGCAAATTTTATACCACTTTTCATAAAAACAAGTAGTTTTTCAGTGGATAACGGGCGAGCAAACAAACAGATAAACAGACAGACAAATAACAATTTTAATAATTAGTTTTTAGTTCTTTAATTTGCACTGAATTGGAGTTAGTGTTTTGTTTTTTAATATCGAATGAACAGATTGGGCCTCGTTAGTATTTTATTATATTTGTATGTCTGTGTTACTGTAATTATATTAATTATTAGACAACCACTAACAAGACGTATATTAAGCTTTAATATTGTAGGTACCTTAAAAACCTTGAAAATAACATAAATGAATACTTACTTTCGGAAAATTATTTAAGTTGTGTAAATTCATTATATTTTAATAAAAAAATTAAAACAATTCAATTTTTGTACATGGAAATTCTAAAAATATGAATAAATTAAGAGTAAATAACTTAGCCATTGAACTACCTACCTACTTTGTTTTGCAGTATTTTATTTGCAGAATAATTTAAAGTAATAAAATGATAATAGCCGTACATAATAAAATGATAATAGCCAAAAACATAAAGTATAAAGCAGGCTGTGACGTCAGCCGTCGTCTCGTTTCATCTCGCCGACGGCGCGTCGCTACACGCGGCCCCTGATTCATGTCGAAGTGAATTCCCAAATTATTCAAGTGAACATGTTTGATCAACGTACAGGCCATTCGCATTGTACAAACACACTCCTCCGCCTCATCTATATACAAATGTTGCTATTTTACCGATTACATAAGGCTCAGAATCCTGTGAGTTTTTCACCATTCAGATACTGCTTGAAACAATTGACACAAGTGATTTCAGTCCAATCTGTGCACACAGAACATACGTTATTCTATTTTTATTTCTATATCTACTTCATTAAGGATGTAATTTGATTGATGGATGGAAGCCAGTGTGACCTTACGGAAGAGTGGAGTTTCTAATAAAGATGTCAGAAGGCCAGAGACGTAAGTTTGCGTTTCACACGCGTCTCCTCTACGACAAGACAGGACCGACCTACATTGTTATTTTATAACATCTATTTACATTAACATATTTAAATTACATCGAATGTCTACTTTATTAATAATATAAATAAACCTCCTTCTAAAAATGTTAATTGTGTTTTCAGTTAGAAATTAAAAACATCAAAATATGAACTAATAAAGAACTGTGGGTCCCATTAAATTATTACGTACAATGTAAGATCGCGAACAGTTTTTATGGTCTGACACCAAAATTTATAGTCCGTTCCGAATGTTTAATGGGCGCTACAATAAATTATCTCTGAACTGAGATGGACAGATATTACGGTGTCTATGTGTTGTTGGTTATCAATAAAATAATATTATTTTATTGAACTAAATTATTTGTAGTAAAATAACTTATAAGTTTTGGGTGAAGAGAAAGATATTTCTCAATAGTGTGAGAGGCTGATGATAGGATTATTGTGATGATGAAGAACGCTGCAATTTTTCTAAAATGTATGCGTAAGTGATATATAAACAATTTAAAATATCAAATCTCAAATTGCTAATATTAGCTAACGAAAGCTAGAACGTGACTCAACTCTCTGATATAAGTAGGTAAGGTCAATTCAGAGTCCCAATAGACGACAGACTGATGGTCGCTCGTTAGTACGCATACCTGTTAATATTTAATTATTTCTATATCTATAAACTTTGATTTGCATATATCTACATTAATTGAACCCAAACTGTGACCTACTCAAAATATAATAATCATTATTTATTTTATAAACTTGAGGTCAAATATTTATACAACAATAAAAGTCACATTCATTTTAGAGTTTCTAACAAACCAAAAAAATAGCGCATGATGGTACTTATAAGGTTCACAAAATGCTATTAAAACAATTCTGTTGAATTTCGATTGAATTTCGCCGTCTCGACGTCGGACGCCGGACGTCGGGCCCGGATCTGGACCCGTCAAGTCGCAGTAGAGAACCGTGGCTGGCTAAGCTTCGTACCATTTTCATAGTTAAAAGAAGACCCTCCCAGCTTCGGATATTTATTTTATATAAAATTTATTATAAATTCGACGTGTCCGTGTGAATTAGTGTCCAAGTACCTGGTACGTTGTATTATTTTGGATGTTACTGGCATTTTGGATTATTTGTCGTAAAGAAAAGAGAAGTAGTTTTGTGGAGACCGAATATTATCGAGTATGTAAATATATCTCTTTAACAGGATGCCGGCGGGTTCACTGGATTCCAAAAAATATGGGATCTATAAGCCTCTATAAAGTACCAGCGACTAAGGCACAAATTGATAAATTGCAGTCGACGGGACACATATAATCTCCGGAGAAATAATACCTTACAGGCGGATTACATTGAGTGTTGTTACGCGCCCTTCACCGAGTAGGTACGAGCCGCTGCGCCCGCGCAGACCTTTTGATGTACTGTTCACTATTGTGTGGATCCATAAACGCATTTGTAACATCCATACGATATATAAGACTAATAGTCATTTTGGAATAAAAAATGTGAGCTTTGTTGATGATGAGTTCCTAATAAGTATTATAGAAATACACTTCTTATCATACCTGTTGGTACTCCGATGATTTTCTCGTGGGGATTTTGTTTTCACGGTTTCATTAAATTACGATAATTCTATTTATGTACGATATATTTTTTTTACAAAATTAAATAACTAGTTGATTTCTGAAGATGTAAGCGGAGACAATGTTTTTTCAATTCCGTAATCCTGATCCATTTCATATATAGGTACGAGTATGAAGGCAGGAACAGCACTCATAATATGAAGATATCATCAAACAAAATTTCCCTAGAAATAACTATATTGTTGTTTTTTAAACTAAAAATTTTCAAAATCTTACAGGTGCTTTTCCTCGATATTCACTGTATTTTATATTATATAACTGATTTACTTTTACTACTAAGTACTTTAATAAATATCATCCAACCCTACGGCAGCTGTTTGTAAATCACATAGAGCGCCACTCTCTTCTACTCCCGTTCCTTTCACGAGCCTCATATCAGATAGTTCTTCTAGAATGATGGTGTTCTAATACTCCACCTCACGAGATGATCACCCTGTGATAACACCCTGGGTGCTGTTAGAGTGTCTGCCAACAACACACTATATGATCGAATAAATCATTCATTATTCACAGCTTTTACTATTAATATTCATCAAATACAATAAATAGGGAAATTCAACGTTTTGATTTAACACAACTTTTAAAACTTGTTTCAAAGTCGCTCATTACCGAACTATCGACTGTAACTGTTAAGTTTGTGTTAAGTCTTACTCAATTAAAACAATAATATAGAAGAGTCACTCATATAATAGTCTGAATCGGTAATTTTCAAACATATTCCAGCTCGTATATGTAAATGACAAGCGACCACTTTAAGGTATAGAACATTTAAAGTCGCTACCGCGTGTGTCTTGCGCCGGGGGGTGTTTTAAATCATCTAGTACAATGACTTCCCGGTATTGTCGTGCCGTTGCTCTTGAAGATTTACGAGCAGCTTTACACGAATAACAACTCCGTAACATCCCTACTCCATTGGATATTTAATATACTATATTGAAATTATCACACTTTAATAGGAAACTAGACACGGAGCTTTTAAACTAACGACATTCTGTATTCATATTTTATTCTGTTTTATTTTCAAGTATTTTTATAGATACGTCATTAAATAAACAACAACTAGAGTACATATAAGTGGTAATTATTATAAGTAATTGATTTCCGCCCGCAGTAGAGTTTATTATTTTGATATTTACTGAGCTGTTAGATTGAATTGATTTACTTTACAATCGACAGTTAACTCTCCGAGGCATGTGTTATAAAACTACAAACAAACCATTACCGGCATAAATAATATTAATAGCCCAATATACCTTTAAAACTCACTTTATACACAAATTCTAATGTCGACAGTAGATCATGAGGATGATGAATTACAGACGTCGGTTACAATAAAGATATTAATGAGGTATCAAAATTATGCGCAACATTTATATCAAAAAATGAGTCACAACAAAGAGATACTTGCCCGGGGTCCCGGTCCGGTCCCAGTCCGGTCCCAGTCGTTCGAAGTGAAATATGTGATGTTTTCACTCCTTAACCATAGAGTTTTTGTCGAACAATTCTTTGTGTGGGTGCTCGCTCCATCATTATTGAAAACTATTAATATTCGAAGCAACTGTTTGATGAAATATTAAAAGGGCAGAATTCATGAGGAGAGATATAATGCTCGGTGACCGCCTCGTGATCTATCACCGACAGAAACATCAGACAGAGGTGCTAAGTATTTATAACATAACAAATTAAATGTATTTGTAACTTCTAATATCTATACATTAACACTTAATAAAATATAATATCCGATGTTGGTAATAAAATCCATGCCTTTACTTAGAGGGCTCTGATAAATAAGGTGGTGTGTTCTCTATAACAGACGTCGGTGCAGATGGTTGCCAGGTTCATACAGAAGACACACCTTGTTAGGCATTTATATAATATATACTTATATTAGCCATATATAATAAAATATAAATATAATAATATATAAAGATAAATAAACCAGAAGAGTTTTTAAGTTCCACTTAAAATACCAAACCCACTAACAACAGCCAAACTACGAGTATGAATGATCTTTGTGAGGAAATCTTATAAAATAACATTTTGTATTAATGAATAGCAATCGTTACTCGTTATATTTTTAATTCAATTGTGCTCTCGCAATCGTTCTTTAGATAATAAGCGATTAGTCACTTCTCCGGTCCGGTCCGGTCCGGTCCGGTCCGGAGTGAGTCGAGCGTCGTGACCCACCACGGCAACTGCACAACCAACAATTATATATTGCCTTCTTTATTTAGTTTGATAACGGCTTCTGTCCCAATTTGTATTACGTACCTACATACTTGTTAACTTCCATTAATTTAGAAGATATCGATATTTCAAAAGTACTCATTGCAGAATAAACTAAATATACGTTTAGAAAACCTAACTATCACATCTGTACTGAGTACTGTGAGTATATAAGAGACGCATTCTATCGTATCGATGTTAATATACTGCTGTCAGTTTAAATATTAATATTTCCAAATGTAAAAGTGTTAAATAAAAAACGAATAAAAAATTAAATATTCCAAAAAGTCTATGATACAGCTTTTCAACGTTTTCATTGTGTCTTCATCGTGGATGACAATTGATTAGCGTCCGTTTGATGCTCCCACAGGAGGGTTCCGTAGGTTCACGAATAACATTTTACATAACTGTCGCTGTACTCAATATTATTATACGTTTTATAAACTAAGACGCCAAAATTATATCATTTGAAAGCTTTTACTGCCAATAGATAAAGGAGACACGAGCTCAGCGATTGTACGTACCGACATTGCCTCCGAGGACGGACGTCCTAACGAACAGGGAAACATGAACTACGCCTTTCTTGAACTTACGAGTACGGTTATATAAGTATTCTTAATATAAATAATTTATTTAAAATGTTAATACGTACGTAGACACATAAAATGTACGATGTTATAATTAATTGGAATACAAAAAAATAGTAAGTGATTTTAGTTAAGATATTATTAATTATTTAAAAAATATTTTCCCAAGCTTTTTAGTTGATTTATGTTTTATATAAATAAATTAGCGTACATTGAAGTTATTATTTTTTGTCAAGTGACGTTTGTAATATGTCAACTCCGGCCGGTACCTACCAATCATCAAAGATTCTCACGTTTTTTACGTTCACTAAAATAACTAAACCTTTAATATTTATTAATTAGCCTGCGTAGTGCAATTGATATTTTGTAATCTATTTTAGTTTGTAAGGAAGTTTGTTAATACCCGGTTTATCAAACTGACAATCTCCCAACGAACCCTAATTTCTGAGAGAACCTCCACGTCATTCGCGAACAATGACCGAGTTGCCGTGAGGCCTGCACTATAGTATTGTTTATTAAATAAACAGAACAATCTGTCTGTCCGTTCCCTGTCAACTGTTTTTTTATTTTTTTCTAAGGCACGGTAGCCACTATTAGCTCTGATCAAACCACTAAGCACCTTAGTTTCATATTATATATTTTTATTATTATTAGTTTTCCTATATTTATTCGAAATGTAAAAGGTTCATTAGAATATTTAAATCATAAAAGTTTCTAATTAACCGCAGACTGATTGACTCTACAATCTGATCTAAATCAAAACTCTATCACATTTTATTATCTCATCAATAAGTTAACGATACTCTATTTTTCAAAACTTGTACACCTATAATATTTATATTCATTCTTATATTTATAATAATGTATATAAATTGAGATGTCTGTTCAAACAGATATTTGAAGGTATCATTTTCTAGTTTAACAAGAGGTTTGTCTTAAAATGACGAAGAATAAAATAAATAAAACAAATGTTTAAATTTTTAAATCCATATTTTAAACAATAGTTCCAAGCAATCTATTAAGAACGATGAAATAAATAATTTTAAACATAGAAGGATACGAGTTAGTGCTATATTTTTTTTTAATTTCAAAAGTATCTTACATTGTCCAATGTTAATAGAGAATCGATATATATTTGTAAACGCGTGGTCACAGGGCTCTCCTAGTATTATTAAATAGTATCTGCCTTCATTTGATAATTTAAACGGATCGCTCCGAGGCACGGACTCTAACAGCATGTCATAATTTGTCGTTAATTCTTTTCCAATGTTAATAAGTTGTTACAATATAAATTATTCAAGAGCAGCTATAAATAATATTTCACCGATTACTGTTAGCAACAGTACATGCCTTGTTATTTATTAATTAGGACTCGGCTGAAATTATATCACCTCTATACTATTAATATACAGCGACCCGCGCTCCGAATAAACTAATTTAATAGTCACTTTATAACAGACTTTAAAGTCAATTAAAAAAAACAATGCTTCTGTTCTGTTTTCTTAATTATTACTTTTTGATGAAATCTGTTTAGTAGGTTATTTACTCCTACATAGGTTTTAATTTGTACATACATACATACATACCGGTCGTTATTGTACGAGTATACCTATACTATGTTACATGTATAAAAAGTAGTAGGAAAAAGTAACAAAATATAACAGATGAACTTGTTTAAATAGAATTGAATGAAACGCCTGTTTATATTTTGATGTTTTAAATGTTGTATTTTTTTATTTATATATATACCAGAAAATATAATATTCATGAGAGGATATTATAAAATATATTATTTTTTTATTAATATCATAAGTTATGTGAAACAGCTGGTTGAAGAATATTCTGATATGTTTAATATGTGTCATGTTCAATATCATAACATAATATAATACAGGTAGGAGGTAGGAGTATTTAAGGGTGAGTGTGTGGCACTGGCACTGGTACGCGGCTCACCGGCGGGTTTTAACGAGGCCTATAGGTCTAATAGTATATTTAATTATATTTCTAAAACATGCCTGTTCCATTCATCGATGTAGTTTCTTTTTGTAATGCTAATTGTAATTCTCTTAAATATTTATTAGAAGGATATTTTTTTAGCAAAAAATTAAGTGTAAAAATAAAGCATAGCTATTTCTGTTTTTTCCTTAACTTTCAATTGTTAGTTTTACTTAATAAATTCGGCAGTACAGTATACTGTATATTTATCTAACGGTTCGTAAGGTACAGATATGTATGACCTAAGTATAGACACCGGTACTGGATTGAATTGTGATAATCTTATATATAAGCTAGTAGCTTTTGACGTGGTTTTCCCTGTACTATGTTGGTAAAAAACAGTCTTACTATATCAGAGAAACGCCTGAAAGATATTATATCCCATTACCTATGTACTTTTTTACAGCATGAAAAGTAACCTAAGTTCTTTTCGGTTGAGTAGATAAGGCTCGAAAATGTAACAAACAAACTAAGAAAACACATTACTAAGAAAATAACAAATCAAATCCGAATAGAAAAAGATAATTAAATATTTCTAAGAGAATCAAAGATATCTGTAACAGTATAATATACAGAAATAAAACAATAACGAGGCAATCTGTACATATATTAAATATGGATATATTAAAAAATATGTAGTAACATATTCAGTAGTAAATGTCAAAGCGAAGGTTTTTACAAAGTTATAATAAGAGTGAATTATATGACATTATTTTTCAATGTCATAAGGTACTTCCACTTTTAATTGTCTCTAATAATTTATATTCTCGGTCTACCGTAAGCTCTAGTAAGTACAGTTTGCCGTAAGCTCTAGTAAGTACAGTCTGCCGTAAGCTCTAGTAAGTACAGTCTGCCGTAAGCTCTAGTAAGTACAGTCTGCCGTAAGCTCTAGTAAGTACAGCCTGCCGTAAGCTCTAGTAAGTACAGCCTGCCGTGAGCTCTAGTAAGTATAGCCTGCCGTGAGCTCTAGTAAGTACAGTCTGCCGTAAGCTCTAGTAAGTACAGTCTGCCGTAAGCTCTAGTAAGTACAGTCTGCCGTAAGCTCTAGTAAGTACAGCCTGCCGTGAGCTCTAGTAAGTATAGCCTGCCGTGAGCTCTAGTAAGTACAGTCTGCCGTAAGCTCTAGTAAGTACAGTCTGCCGTAAGCTCTAGTAAGTACAGTCTGCCGTAAGCTCTAGTAAGTACAGCCTGCCGTAAGCTCTAGTAAGTACAGTCTGCCGTAAGCTCTAGTAAGTACAGCCTGCCGTAAGCTCTAGTAAGTACATTCTGCCGTAAGCTCTAGTAAGTACAGTCTGCCGTAAGCTCTAGTAAGTACAGCCTACCGTAAGCTCTAGTAAGTACAGTCTGCCGTAAGCTCTAGTAAGTACAGCCTGCCGTAAGCTCTAGTAAGTACATTCTGCCGTCTTTGTATCCTTTGTATAAATTAACATCATCAGTCAACTGAGGATAGATTTAGCAGATTAACCTTTTTTATACAAAAAGGTTATCAGACGACTTATTGGACGTTTAATATAATCTTTTGTAGATGTATTATTCATAAATATAAAACTTCATGTTTATGATATTTAATTATATTTATTAATATTATTTTCTACGCTTTCCCATATAAAAAATAAAACTACATCTGTACCTACGTGCCTACCAGTAAATTGGTAAATTTATATAATGCTTAATAACTTTAAAATCTGCTTATAATATTCCTTTTTCGTGCAGAAACAAAATTGAATTTTCTTTATAAAAAAAAATACGTGAACTTGATCTTTGTTCCATTACCTCCATTGGTTAGGGTTTTTAGTATTACAATAGTGGTCCAGCATTCCTTGAAGCGGGTGGGCCGAGGTCAGGTTGGGATCAGCGTGTCTGTTGACCCGTCAAGCGGTACAGAGAAGAAGACATTCGCAGGCCTTGAAGTGCGTGATACATTCTGATCATTAATATCGGCATTGAGCCGGTGGCAGCACCGCGGGGCTCCGCGCCGGCTCGGTCGCTTTAAATAACATATTAGCCTTTTAAAGCACCGCCGCCATATTTCTCGATGTATCGAATAATTTCGGTAAATCGAAACGTAACGAATCGCCGCCGACGACAGCCGAGGACAGCCGACGCGGCGACGATTTATCGGCTGCACCCGATTCAAATAATCGGATTTGATGTAAGATTACGCGCCGCGACGTACAGCGTGTTTGTTATTGTGAGCCGTACTAATGGGTGGTGTTTAAAAGTACATAATTAATAGCTTGTGGATACCATCTGGAGGCATCTCTGGAGGCATCATGGAGGATGTCATCAAACTTGTAGAAGATTATTCGAGAACTCGGCAGCGCTATCTGTCTTGTGATTAAGTTTTTATTTTGAATAAAATATATTACGAATACTTTATTAGTTAACATTTTATTATTTTGGTTAGTAAAAAGCATCCAAATGTTTTCGGTACAGCATGCAACTAATTAGGAACGTGTTTGAGTTAACCTGTCTGATTCAGTCAGTTAAATTTAAACCATTAGCACCTCTAATGTAATTTGAAGGGTTCAAGTACAATTTAAATGAACAACCTCAAATTGACAAAATTATTTTGTCTAATTGTTTTAAGATGGCTTTCAAAATAATTTAACTCTTGACTTAAAATAAAACGTACTAGAATAAAAAAATATCTAAGAGGCACCTATGCAAAAACTTAGTTGAAGTGAGGAGTCAGGTAGGAGTTGATGGTTTCAATAGCTCTTCAAACATAGACGGATAAACAGAAGTTAGTTCCGTCACCTGTTTCAGACCATTTCAAGATTAATGTAATTGTTAAAACAATAGGGGATTAATAATATCTAATAATTAAAACCCCCTCTACATCAACTAGGTAGGTAGTTAGATAGGTAGGTAGGTAGGTAGGTAGGTAGGTAGGTAGGTAGGTAGGTAGGTAGGTAGGTAGGTAGGTAGGTGGGTAGGTAGGTAGGTAGGTGGGTAGGTAGGTAGGTACGTTTACTGTAACATTGAATAATGTAATAAAACAAATTTAATAATTGTGTTTCTCAATTTAACAATAATTTTTTGTTCATTTAATATACCTACAACTAAATAGCATATAAATATTTAAATATTCAAAATATAATTCAAATAAGAATTTACACTCACTTTTGAATCGTCAATTATTACAATATAAAAACGGCAGTATAGTCCGCGAGTAAGCTAAAATATATAATATAATAAAATATACAATAAATAAAATATATAATAAATAAACATATATTAATAAAAGTGGTAATTTTCCAAAGCACAAGATAATATCCTCGCCGTATCTCAGTGAGCACAGGCCGTTGACGTTTCCTCAAATATATGAATATATTCAAAGCTCTGTACTTACTTTAATATACAATTGTTTAAAAGCGGCTTATTCTATTACAAACATTACTATTTAATGTATGAATTTTATAAATTAAAAAGAAAGATGTAAATAATATAATGTTATTGATATCGATGAGTTTATTTTATTGCAGTTACATACTCGTAGCTATAAACTACAAACCTTCAAATAAAGTTCTTTTATTTTTAGTCACATGCAAACATTGAGGTTATGTATTTTTTGTAAATACTTTCAATTCAGAATGGTTTAAATATATAATACGACGCGGGCAATTATTTTATACAAAAATAATAAGTGTAGTAACGGAACTAACTTGATATTCATTGATAGTTAAGTCAGACAAAATGTATTGAATACACTTTTACTCCTAGGTAGGTATTAAGTAGGTATTATTCGCTCCTAGGTAGGTATAAGGTAGGTATTATTCATTCCTAGGTAGGTAGGTAATATTATAATAGTAATTCATATAACATCCCAAATATTTATTAATTATCTCCATTTAAAAAAACGAAACCTATATTTTGTCTGTGGGCATGTGAGAAAAAATCCTTCTATAAAAAAATACTTTTTTGAATTAATAATAATATTATAATGTTGTAAGATTTATATAAGAATTAATTTCCACTAATAATTTAACAAATTGTAATTAAAGTAATAAAGAATATAAATAATGTTACTCAATATTTAGTTAAAGTATTCTAATTTAAATATCTTTTGTCATCTTGAGTGATGTTTATATTTCTAACTGACATTGGCACTGACTTACTTAGTATATTATTATATTATTATTTATATGAGTTAAGTTTGTTTGTAATCGGGTGTAATCGGTAACCACTAATTGCCTCTATAGGTATGTTTTCTACGTTTCCTGGTTTTCTGCTTGGTTATGTATCGTCATACACGGTTATGATAAATTCTGTACAGTTCAACTTTTAGTAGGCAACTATTAGATTGAATCCCTTAGTATAAATCTGTGAACAAACAGACAGACAAACGGACTTCACAAATTTATCCTATGTAAGAGGACCTTCCGTTAGATAACATATTTTTCAAAAAGCTTTAAACCTATCAACAGCACTAACAGTACCAATACCTACCTATTGGACTCGTTTATGTACCTGTCTATATATTCATGTACATATGTAACCTGACGTAGGAATCCATACATAATAACATAATTAGTTTTTCATGACCCTGCAATTCTTTCGTGAGGTTCTGATATGATTACTGAGAGAAGAGCACCCGCTTCTAGATTCCCCAGAAGTCGTAATACCTACCCGTCTGTCTGATTGCCTGTCTGCCGTCTGCACCGTACTGGTTACTTGGACGAATAAATTACCAATGAACTTATAAATGTCTATAATGAACTGAAAAAGAACATCTGTCAATCGACATTTTTTCAATAAATGATGGTTGGTTCATGATGTATTTACGTAGTAATTAGGCAACTAATTACTAGAAATATATTATATATATATGTAAGTCATAGTGTATGTGAGTTCCGTCGGCGGTGTCGGAGTGGGACGGAACGTACACTTCAACTTTCTCGGCTCATTTCAGTCATATATGTATTTCTTATAAAAATGTACTTCATTATCTCTACAATCTAAACTCTAGGTTTGTTTTTATTTGTTATTTTATTGGTGAATGTTGTTCTCTTCAGATAATTAAAAGGTTTAAAATACTTCCTACATTTAGAGATAAGAATATTTTTAAAGATTTAAAGGAGATTTAGAATCTCCAATTTTTATAACTTTAAAATATTATATATCAATGTCATTTCAGACCATCCAGCGCCATGGAGGAACATGAAGAAAAAAAAGTTGTCCAAAGCACAAACTCACCTTCATCTCTGGTGTGAAGTATATCACTTAAAACAGAGCGACATCAACGCATTTCAGTTAACTGTCAAAACATGTCTAGCACTCCGAGAGACACAGGTCACGACCACTCGCACCGCAAGTCACAGCTACACTACGGCGCCCCAGCAGGCGGGACCGGGGCCCTCGCTGCTGCGGGCTGCCATTGGCCGCGCCCGGCAGGCGTGGCTCGCCCGCCGCCGGGTCCCTTCAATTACTAGGTGTGTTAGCAGATCCGCATCTCGCGTATATCACATTTCATTTGATTGCGTCGCGCCGCGAACAGCCTTTGTGATGTAGATACCTTCACTATTATATTTATTGTATTTTAAACTAACTTATAAAAGCACGTCATGCCTAGGTACCTACTTGGATAGGTATCCAACTGGCATTTCCTAATTATTTAACACTTAATATTAATTTCGTCACTTATATAATAAAATTAAAGTATTTGAAGTACAATCAAAATATGTGGTGAATTTAAAAAAATATCATACTTCAATTTGATAATAACTTACAAGGGTTTTTCCAGGAATAGTTACACACGAATGTTTTCAGTTATTTTATCCTTATATATTTTAAAATATTATTGATTAGTTATATATTGTAATTATGACCCAGATTATAAATAACAATTATATTAAGTTTAAGATAGAGTTTGATCTATATTATGACGCTTAAGAGGTCTTATGAGGTCTTGCAGCTGATGGAGACCAGTGACCTTTCATTCAAACAAACGAACGAACGAACGAAATGAAACTGAATGTAAGTCGTAAGTATTACACTGACTACGTATTCAGTAATTTAGGATAAGACTAGACTGAGTGACACTAGACCGACAGAGGGACACTGGACCGCGAACAGTCTCGTTACAATTCTGGAACTTACAGAGTTTAACTTCTCTACTCTACTCTCTACTCATGCTACTGTCATTCAAAGGAAAGCTTTGGTAACATTTTGGTACGACAGACAGTTGTCCGGTCCGGTCCGGTCGGGCCCGGCTTGGTCAATCATCTATAATTAGCTGAAGGCTTGGTTTCTCAACTTCATATACCTATTTTTACAATAATTATATTAATCTGTTGAAAATATTGTTTAAATAATTAAGATCAGAAAGGGAGCAATGAATACAAATGATAAGATAGTACCTAGCTCTCTCACTGCGGGTACGTTAAGAAATCAAATAAGTAGTTGAAGGTACAAACTAGATACTCGACTTCACAGTGTTTATTATAAATTAAAATTACAAGAAAGATTGAACAGGCTACACCAAAAATATTAGCTGTAATTAATAGATTTATGAAAACTACTTAGGTGTTTATTGCATTTTATTGTAATAATTCTTTAATTTCAACGTATATTTATATTTTCGTATATATATATAGAAATACATTAATGTAGGAAACGGTGAATTATTTATGAAGTGTCCAGGAAGTTGGCGCGACCACGAGGACAATCATACCTAACTATCTACACTTAACTACGAAACTATTTTACTTAAATCAGTGAGGTGGGTTGGTTGGTTGGTTGGTTGGTTGGTTGGTTGTTTGGTTGGTTGGTTGGTTGTTTGGTTGGTTGGTTGGTTGGCCCGTGTGTCTCCAACATCAGAGTAATTGCGCGACATCATCTTTAATGACTTTTATCCTTTTATTGGAAATTATTGACACTCCTTTGAATAAATTATAATTCTTTGAATACACAATATTTATGGACAAATTCTATATCAATACGTTTATTTTATTAATTTTACACAGCTAGAACAATCAATCATAGTAGGTATATAACACACACACACACACATATATATTAAATATGTATATATATATTTATATATATATGTATATATATGTGTTATTTGGTATTAAGTTTTGTGCTCGACTGTAGCTTCATATAACGAGTGGGATCACCGTCGCCATCTGACACAAATGACAGGAGCGCAATCAGAGCGCTTGTCGTCGTGATGGTACTTCACTTGGAGACTGCAATTTTGGATTTTCGCTTTTGGGGTCACACGACAAAAGCATATTTGGGTCGACCTCTATGAGTGTAAGCTGGAAATGAGTCTAAAGAGTCTAACTAAGACTTTAATGACGAGACGAATAAAAGTACATTATTAACTAAATTATAATTGAAGTGAAAATATTTTAAGATTATAATTAGAATAGTAAACTAACTGTAGCGTTTATTATACATTCAATATACTGTATTAAATACGTTTAACTACGTTAAGATAAATATTCATACTCTTTAAACTTACTATTCGGCCTGGGTAGGTAGGTAGGTAGGTAGGTAAGCAGGTAGTCTTGGGTCATCACATGGAGTAATTAAATAAATTATTTTCTTGGTAGATATAACAATTCAGGAAGACAAATGTATAACAAATCTATAATAATTTTATAATAGATCTATAATAGATCGTCAATTGAACTATCTAATGATCAAGGAGATACTGACATCCTGTCTTAGTTTTCACCATTTTTATAAATACCAAATAATAATACAAAAAACAAGTTCAATTTCCTTCCCCTGTGAAAAACAAAACTCTGTGCATTATATATGTGCATTATTCATGTAAAAGTAACAGGATATATTTATGTAATAAAAAAATGTAGCCTCAGTCCAATTTATATAAGCACGTTGGAATGAAAGAGTCTAGACAGACAGACGACCGAACGACAATACGACTGACAAGAGTATTTCATCAAAACAACGGAACAAACAAATTTAATATTCATATAGAGACATGTTTTGAATATTCGCTTAATAGTATTAATAAAAAAATTAAAGAAATTTATAACGTTCTTTAAATATCAGACATAACTCATGATTTATTGTTTATTTCTTAACTAACATAAAACATTCATGATAAAAGAATCTAATACGAAAATAAAGTTAATTGGATTCATTTAAATAAAACTATTTAACATTTTGATTATTTTATCAGATTTAGATGAAAAGTAGATTGATAATTTGTTTTTTTTTAAATATACCTCCATTATAAATACAACTCTATCAGCGCTACACTGAAAACTAATTGCTTTAAGACTTAAAACTGACAGTACCAGTAGGTCATATATTAAATACTCATAACTAACTGACTAACTTAATAATACTAACATCACTTAAACAAACACAGAGTATAAATAATTACTGTTAGAGTCTGATGTTTCATAAGTAGCCAACATTGCACCTACAATATTAACTTTGATGTTGAATCATTTGTCGAAAGTATTCAAGGTTTTCATTCCAAATAAAACTTGAGTTTTAGTAGGTAAGTACTACTTTTTAATATATATATATATATATATATATATATATTAAATTATATATAGGACCATTTATTCCTTTAATGGCACGTCACATTAGATCCGTTTCAAAGTTATATAAATAATTATATGTGAGTAACTAACTACATTTAATGTTATAGTAGTTTATTAATATAATTATATTAACAAATAAGTAAATTCTATATTTCTTATACGATATTTTCAACATCTATTTAGAGTGTGACCGCGAGCCGCGGGCCGCGTGCCAGCGGGCATCTAGCGTCATAAATTAATTTACAGTTTCAAGCAAAAACTGTATACGAACCAAATTAAAGGGTATTTTTTTATTTTGCACCTTAACAAAAACCTTATCAAAAATAAATAATAAAATATAAATCAATAAAGACTAGGTTTTTGTTTATAAAAAGTAAATCAGAAGGTAATTATAGTTTTAATAATACTATACTTAGCTAGTTTGTATTTTACAGTAATCTCAGTCACAAGTCACGACTCTACGTCTCACAAGTGTAATATAGTACCCACTACTGACTACTGACACATCTACCTAGAGAATTGTAAGTTACTAGTATTTATATTGTATTCTGTTGAATCAGACATTAACAGAAATATAAATTCTGTTTGGAACTATATTTCATAATGTATATTCTGAATCCTCTCAAATAAAGTAAAGCATAGATTGCGCCATCTTCCCGGTGTCTACTTATCATTCGAAGCGCCATCCCGGACCCAGCAATTAGGTTTCTTTGAGGCTCCATCTATTATCTGGTGGTCTTCCGATCGTATTTTTAATCCACTCAAAGGCACGGAAGCGACCGGATTGGCCGGAAGGATCGATTTTTCAAATTGAAAATTTGAAATTCTAATTACGGTGACGCCCTCCTGGCATTTTTACGCGCGAATAATCTCGTTACCGATTGTCCCTTTGTGCATTGTGGATAGAAATTGGGCTCATTTTTGTTATTCAACCCGACGAAGAATGTTTTGCATAATTTGAAACATTGTTTTTTTTTGCTGTAAAAACCATTATGTGTAAAACGAAAATAAATCACTTTTATTCTAATTAGTTATTTATTACGAGGTTACATACATATACCTTCCTAATATATTATCAAGCCAAAAATTAAAAAAACAATACTTAACATGCGGCTCTTTGACAAGAATTTTGACAAGAAATGATATTTGACTTATTTGAAATAGTTCTAACTAGATAACAAAGCGCAGAGCCTCGCTGTTATTAGGTGTTATTGGTATTATTGCAATAGAGATATATCGCTGATTGAGTCAAATGTAATCTACCCTTAGATATGTAAGCATTGTATCCAAGAACCCTCCGTCTCCAACCTCTGCCAAATTATATACGTTCTTATCACAACAAGGGGTGAGTGAACTACGGCTGAAGAGGCAAGGTGAATACTCTCATAATTTGATGAATACAATGTTATAATTTAATTGGGCGATGTTATCGGCTGCCACTGATATAGGCAGATAGGTAGATACAGGTGCACTGCACTAGTCAATAACATCTGTATTTGATTTACTCGCTACGGATGAAATATGTTTCTTGAAATAGGTATAAAGCAATATCTGATTAAAATCAAAAACATAACTGAACTTACATTCCAATTACTTTTTGTTTACTTGTGATTCAACACCGCTATTTCATGAACTGGAACTTCTGAAACCAGGACTTAATAGAATTATTACAGCGCAGCTGAAACGAAATAAATACTGATAACAAATTGATATTTCTATGAGTTATTTATAATATTTAATATTTTATAAGCATCTCGGGAAATTAAAGGTCTTAATGACTGTTTAAAGTACAATAAATATTCATACATTATTTAATAGACTGGTACTATTAAATATGAATTAAAACACTTCATATAATATTGTTTTACTTCCCTTTACCGATTACACTAAAAGTTTAATAACAATATATACATTACAAGATCGTAATAAAATGGAAACAAATTACTTCATATTACAAAATGTGAGCAAAAAACTCCTAAAATCAAGGGAGCATCGCTAAGTTAGTTATCGAAGGCCCTGGCTCAGGGTCCGTGCTGTTTGTATCGATGAAGCGACAAATCCAGTTATCGGCGTTTTAGGAAAGTTCCCGAGCAATCCACCGGGACCCTAATCAACGGACCCCAGGGTACTGTAAGCAACCTGTGTACAAGGAGTAAATATTTATCGTTCAAATACGATATAATGTAGTTTGTATTGAAAATAAATATCTATAACGAACAATCGATTTATAACAGAAGGCATCAGAAGAATTTATTAAAAAAATACCAATTAAAGATCATTTCAGGTTATGTTTTTTTTTTAACATTAATATAATATTTTGCGTCTGTTGTTTCAACCTCGTCCTCATCTGTGTGAAAGACTTGAGTACTTCTTCGGGTGCTGTAGGTAAGACATGTCGGCCGTCTCTTTTTATAAAGCCGCTAGGTCACCAACAGAAACCAGGCCGCAGCATTGTCTTTTTGTTTTTTTTTGTTCTGTCCTACGCTGTTAGTCCTACCGGATATGACAGCGACACCATTTGTTATTTACTTTCCTATCGAGTTCCATGATCCAGGAGCACTGAGTTGATATCAGTGAAGACTGCGAGGGAGACTTTAGACATTCGTCAGCAAATCGTGTCCTAACTTTTTTATGCATGCACTATGCATGTTGCTCTACAAAAAATATTATTAATAATAAAATAATAAAGAACAAGTCATCAACTTATAAACATGGTTTAAACTGGAGCAAAGTAAAAATTCGACCGATTTAGAGCCACAATAAAGAAAAGCAATAATTTTTTAATTTCTTTTCAAGTTCAATATATTTCTTCCCAACCTTAAGTCTCTATCGCCGCGACATTTGGCGCGTTAAATGCCGCGTTTGATCAGCCCTTTGTCCGCCTAAGACTATTAGGACAACGGGATTATGCGCCGCGCGCGCAACGGACCGCTGTGACGCGATTATACCAACCCCCCTTTCCTCCCCCACGTCCTATCCCCCCACCCTTTCCGCCCGCATACCTCGCTCCCTTCTGCACGATTTTCCCCTATTCTACAAGTTTTCCGATATCACCGAGGAGGGAATTCCTATTGAGAGTAGACTGTCAATTGTATGATAATTATCAGTTAAGATTGTATTCAACTATTTATATACTATATTGATACATATATGTTTTGATATCTAGAAAAAAAAAATATAGAAATGACACCACATACAGTATAATTTGGTGCGTTGATTGTGTACATCTTGGTATATAATATATATATATAATGAAGATATATAGTTCAAGTGGTCACTTGGCTATAATATTAAATGAGAATTCCACCGGTGACGTTTGAAACATTAAGTTTATCGCCCTGTTTGCGTTTCATTCAAGTCTAAAGCTAAATATAAATAATTCACTTAATTATAAATATATTTGAGAAGGGTGTTCACTGTTAATATATTTCGTAATGCAACAAATAGGATTTAAACCCCGCTGGACTTGTTAGTGTAACTAGTAGTTTGCAATTGTCGCTGTTATTGTTTTTAATACGTCGTCCCTGGGGGTGGGGGTGGGGGTGTAGGAACACCCGAGGGGACTGTTGCAAATATTTATTCACCCACAAGATGTTACATGTGATGGGTTCTAATAGTCGAGCGCTTTGCGATAGCGTTGAACTGTTCACCAATAAAACATCAATAATTATTAAATTTATTTACAATTAAAAACACATTACGGACAATAAACTTTTTTATCGAAAAAATATATTACGTTCTTATCGTTCTAGATCTAATAATTTAAAGGGAGGCCAAAACTATCACACGGAGTGCAATGATGAATCAATGAACAACCCTGGCCCGATGTTTGCGACGCCATTCGAATTATACTAATATTTTTTTAGCACAACACAAGCCGTACGTCATTAGTTCTTATTAATTCTTCATAAAGACTATATTAGCGTATAAAACATATCACTCATCACTTCATGATTTACTACTAGCACTATGTTGTGAATGCATTTTGATTTACATTAACACAAGGTATTAGAGTCTAAAATAGCGTGAAGTAATAGCTAACTCAACGTGGTATATTATTTAGAGGCAGCGAGGTGAAAAGGCGTCGCGTGTCAACAAATCGCTCTCACGCAGCTCGTACAGTCATTCACTCAAGAGTGACCGAATGATCACATAATGGGGGCAGAATAATGTAATGCGATAATTACAAGGCGTTCGAGTACAGTCTGATAGTTTCCAACCGCGGGGCAATTGAGGGCTGGAGATTGAATCACAATTGATTCAGACATAATGATACACGTTAGATCATAATAAACTATTGAATACATGTGCTTCGTGCTATATTCCACATTATAAAAATAATATATATTGAGACATATACTACGACAAAAAACAAAGGCTTTAGAAATATGTTTCAGCGGGAACCCGAGCTGTTTTAGTTTTCAGAGCACGCGCGTTACGTTTAGATACAAGAATAAACAGCAAGAGAAGCGCTAACGTCGCTGGTGGAGGAGGAGGGGTGGATCTGGGGTTGTTTATTAGATTACCTGTCCCCGTGAGCGGCAAACAGTTAGTTACTGACGAGTAACGAACTCACTAACTTGAGGAGTCTTGCGTCTCACAATATTTGTATTGGGATACAAAATGTCCGCTGGTGTATTTAGTTCACAAGTTTAATATGAATATATATATACAGTACTTTTAATTAAAATAGCTTAATATTGAGTGATATATTTCTGATATAAGTAATAAGTGTTTTCATTAGATATTACATATTGATTTATATAAATAAACATAACAGTGAATATAAAGCCATCGCTACTGAAACACAAAGACTATAACTAAGAGCCGCCTCCCTCAGGGTGTAAAATATGAATAAATTTGAATAGCAACCTCGGTAATGACGTCATCGACGCACGTAATGAACGATCACCGCGGACTGAATGTAAATGATCACTGCAGTTATTAAATATAACAACGTAGGTATATTTACATACATACATACCTACCTACCTACATAATACCAGTAAATTATAATAACTGTACAAAGCTAATTAAATATTTACTGAAACGGACAATGCTACGTTTTCAGGAGTTATATGAAATATACGGTACATAGACAGGCCTATTACGTAAAATTGTGATGGTAGCTTTGACAATGAGAAAATGAATTGTATAAAACTTACTTTTAATAAAGATTTTAATTAACAAACATTATACTTATTAGTTAATAATATAATAGGTTATATAATAAAAACTTCAATTAACCACTGCTGGTACCTGGTGAGTCCTGACTCCATCCTGTTCCATCCTGACTCAGAGCAGGAAGCTGCGTCCGATACAGAGAGGCTGTGAGAGAGGCTGTTTACACACGCGGTGACCCGCGCCGTAAATAACACGAGCGCTGACAGATATATGGAGCGTTTTATTTATCATACTTCTTAATAGTACCGTTCGCAAATATTTTAGAAAGTTGTATTATATAGGCCGGTTATAGAGTGCCAAGAGGTAATATATCTATCAATCTCTAAAATACAATTTAAACGTGGAATTTAAATGAAATATTTGTCGGTATTTTAAATTACTTTTATGTTCCAGATGTTTTTTTGCTGACGGTAATTATTTTGGTCCGGTTGGTTTTTTCACGGCAGCGCGATAAAACTCTTTATTGTAATACTTAGATTGTGCAACGAATAAATTTCAAGTAATGAAAGCGAGTTTTTTTCACCGAACCCATTCAAAACTCATCCACGCCTTACCTGAGTTATGTCGGGATATTTAGCCTTTTCTACCTTTTACCTACATCCTCATAATCAACATTTGATTTACTGCATCCCGGGTTATTAAATACTTTTAACTGGTTTCGGAGTTCTTAGAGGACAAAGTGTAATTGAAAAACGATGTCTGTGTGTCAGCGGTAGAGGGTCTATAAATAAGAGATTACATCCCAAATGTGATTTAAACAAACTAGAAGCAAGAGCTCGTCCGATTTCATTAATCTTATCGATATTGCTAAAATGATAATATTACGTTATCAATATACCACGTTTAGTTTCATATAAATTACCTACTATTATAATGAGCAGCTTCGTTTAAAACTTTCTTATATAATTCAATCTACTTTAAAATGAAGAAACATGAAATATGTGACAAGAATGCGAGATGAAAACGAGATGGTCCAACTAGTATCTAGTCACTATACAGCTATCATCTGGTTCTAAATTCCTGAGGTTGTATTTTATTTTATGAAGTCGTAGTTATATGAATATATATAATATTAGGGATGGTAATATATTTTCATAATTCGTAAAAAAAAATAGAGCTCGAATCAATGTTCAATTACTCTGAAAACAGATTAAATTAATATTACCTTTTACTACACATACATAATTTTAATAATAGATTAAATTAATATTACCATTTACTACTACTACAAATACACATAGTATTTGTAGTAGTAGTAAAAGGTAATATTAATTTAATATTACCTTTCACTACTACTACAAATAGTTGTTACTTTATTAAAATAATATTTTTTGGAGTATTTATTAAAAATCTTACCAAAATTTTCAAAATTAATATATTATAACAAATATACAATATTATGTTAAGTAAAGTTAAAACATTTTATAGTTAATGTTTATCGAATAATTTAAAAACTTATATGGAATATATTCAACCATTATCACATAATTCGCAATGTATGTCACGTGTGTGGGTATCAGAAGTAAATCATACTAAATCATGCTTATTGGTAACGAAGCGAGGCGGCGCGTGCGCAAGCCGCGCCAGGTACCACTGTGGAGAACGTATTATTTATTGATTATACGTAATTTTGTATTGTGTTACGTACAATTTTATTCTAAAGTTATTATATTATATTTACCAATCAAAAGTTATTAAATTTAATGTCTCGATTGCTAGACTGTTAGTGCCGCAGGGTCTAGGTCATTAGGAATATACTCTAAGCGTATGTTTTCTTAGGAACTTCATAATTTTCTGTTACAGCGAAACACAAATCATTCCAACCCCTTCCCCCGTTAAGCAGAGTTAATGGACACAAACGAACTTAACTCACTATACTAACATTAAACCGTCGGCAATTGCCAACAAATCTGCTATCAAATATTATGCGCTGTTAATAAGAAACAGAACCAACAATGGACCATCGAGTCGCCACCGCGCCTATAATAGTAAATTATAACCTAGCAGGAGCTCATTTCTACAACTACCTACATACCTCTGAATAACTGCAGATTGATTGTTGGCTGTGTAAGGTGTGCTGTAATGTGAATAAGGACGCAGCGGTTCTTTATGGTATTACGTATTTAACTAAACCAACGAATCAATAACGACAGACGGTTTATAAATAGTTTAATCGCGATGTTGTCCGAGTATGGTTTTATATGTCACAACATTGTGTAATTTCGACAGCAAACAAGTGCGTCGTCACAAACGGTGCAATCAAGTAATCAATTCAGTTAAACATCTCCCGGCGAGGGGTGTGGAGCCCTATTTATCGAATTAGGCCTGTGTAATCACCGTTCGCCGTCATTTGGGCACTACGAGGATCTGCCCCCTTTTGATATTTTGATACTTAGAATTTACATTTTATATTTTTTTTCAGTTTATAATATACATTGTTTTACTGAAACATCTTACTATCTTTGATTTATATTGATTTCAAAGTCCCCTTTCAGAGAGTCGTTACTATTTCTCACCATGGCCTGCCTTACCTAAAGTTATTCTGTTAACAATCTCAATAATAATATCTACCTAGCGAATACATTTGAAAGTATAAAGTTCAAGACTATTTTATCCTCTCAGCTAGGGGCTGTACACATAGAGTACTGTGACGCGCACGAAATATATAATTACGTAGTAGGTAACTGAAGGAGTGACGCCTAGTCTGTGGCAACTTTTGACCAATAACAGAGATTTAAAGAATCGCTATTCATTAAGAAAAGATTGATCAAATATACATTTAATATTTGAAATCTACTTGATATCTAATTTCAAATCTACCAATTTACGAAGTATACCTACATAAATCAATTTTAGTTAACTTCTACAAATAGTATCTATTAATAAAGTGCCAAAAATCGTAACCTTGAGAATAAAATATTTTAGAAAAGTTTGCAATGAGCAAACATTAACATTCTTGGATACTTTACTGGTATTGATGTAAGCATATTAGAACAATGTTTAAATCAAACCAAACATAAGATAAAAATAAATGTTGATCATCATAAAACGAGCTCCGAAGCCCTGCCGTATTCCAGTGTACAGTGGACGCATTACAAGGAGTCTTCAATGGATAGATAATTGGGGGGTCTGGGGGAGGCCCCCTCCAGTCTCCACGTACTAACGATATTTGCAACTGCAAACACCGCCATGCGGGCGTCTACTTCGAAATGAATAAAAAATTATAAATCCTTTTTGTACTTTTGGAGATTTCGTCAGAGAACTCTTTGAAGTTGGTTGGACGTTGAATAAATGTAGTTTCATTGATATTGTTATACCAGATTTGACGTAGGTACCTAACTGTTTTTCATTCGGTAGCTTTACATATTTTGTTAAACAATGGTCATTGTAAATAATATTAATCCCATCCCTTTAATATCAACTATCCATAAAAATCTGTACAAATCTGCCGACTCGGCGTATTAACGGAATCAGACCCTCCGAAACAATCGGGGCGTCCATAATACATTTAAAAAACGAGCTTCAGGAAGGAAGCGATCAGGCAATAGTCATATTGTGACTGTACGCGTGCCGCCATTGTAAGTCACGTGACTCTGAATACAGACCGACACACAGATAATAAGTGTTCAGTAATCAGCTTACCGGCTTTTATAACCAAATATGCACTTGTTTTGTAAGGACAGACATATTTCACAGAATAAACAGAACTTTCGGTAAACAGTAAGTAAATATATTTTAATTATTGTGTTACATTAGTATACAATATTATTCTTTTTGGTAATCATGGCTTAAATTTAATATTTTAGGAACTTACTTATGACCTCTCATTACCGACAAATGAAGTTGTAATGAAATTTCTTCGACAAAATATAGGTATATGATATGACAGTCAATAAGAACAAATTATAAGCAAAAATTTACAAAGAATGTACAACAAAATCGAAATTAACCAATTGAAGTGAAACTTGAAAGACATTCATTGACGTAACAACAATAATTCGTCAAATGTAAACACGGCGTGGCGGCGTGACGGCGCGGCATGATGGCGGACGCGCTGGACATGAACCACAATTTTGTTTATTCAATTCACGTTCTTATCCTAATTGCAAATTATCGTACATTGTTGATACGTCGTAGTTGTCCAAACGTTGTCTGTTAAAGTGTAAGCCGGTGTTGCGATAGTGTGTGTGTCCTCACTGGTCCGAACACCAGATTGGGAAAGGCCACAGAGTTTTCTTTACCCCCTTGCGTCTGAATGCCGACCTCTGGCCTCAAACTGATATGATTCAGGAGCTAATAAAATTTGGACAAGACAAAAATGTCGATATTAAATTTGTCTCTAAGAACTTGACAAAATTGGTTTCATCTTACCTCTCCATCCGTCAAGTACTGTATTAGTTTGTAAATTCAGCGGTTGCCAAATAAAGGATTCGAAAAGGTTGTTACCTTTTTAAATATATTTGAATGTCCAAGTCTTTCGACATCCACGATACATAGATCGTTGTGGTCCACTCGAGCCACTAACAGATATTGACGTGGCATCAAAGCAACACGTCATAGCCTCTCCATATATCATTCTCAGTTCTGATGCCGGCCTTTCATGTCGCCATAACGCACAGGGTAGCTGGAACACAGAGAAGCCCTGATATAATCTGGCTCTATAAAATGGTGAGATGCAATGCATACTATTTTAAATATATATTACTCAGTAATAAAATTATTTGTAAAAACCTGGCTTTGATAACGTTATTGACATTTTCCATTCTGGTAGATTTATTTTTGTTTTATTTAAGTTATATTAATGAAATATGACAAAAGTTCTCAAAGTAACGTTTAAATATCTTTGTTTCTGTACTCTTCTGTGCTTTTATTAATCTACATCTAAAAATGTAACTAGTGGTCGGCATTTGTTATGGACCACCGTGCATCTGCAAGTCACTCTAACTCAAATATTTTATAAACCACCTGGCCTTTAAGTTATTACAGTAAAGTTCATATTCGCTTGAATATCTATCTCTATCAGACATATCGAAGTATGGATATCGGTAGATTTGATGTTGGTAATCGAACCTGATATTTATTATTCTTGGTGGATTATCGTATGATGTCAAAACAGCACGCAAAAATCAGAAACATGTATTAATATAGAAGAAAATAAAATAATTTAAACAAATTATTGATTTATTTATACCACGGTCAGACAAACGGACAGACGGGACATCTCGCAGTGAGTAGTCACCGCGACCCACGATCTTGTTATACCAGAAGCATTACAAAGTCCTTCTGGTTTTAGAAATATTTTTTAAAATGTGTCATATAGAGAGTTTGAGAAGCAAGCAAGCATCCAGATGATTTCTGCACTATACATTTAAGAATCTAAATCTACATTACAATTAAGTTATTCATTTAAAAATCTTTCTCGAGTCCCGTTTCTATTTACTTGTATTAGTTAATTAGAGTTTTACTTTTTCTTACTAAATAAAACCAGCAAAGTTAAATACGATCAAGAAAAATAACATTTCTTATGACAAGAAATACATTTTCCTAATGTAACAAATTATTGTTCTAACATTAAATAGGGCAGTATTAAGAATATTATGTTATTTGGCGAATAAAAACAAAAAAAAGGAATATAGGAACTATCTACTTTTTTAAAATCTTATGATAAAATTTGATTATAATAGGAATTTTTAAAATTAGGTATCTGTTATGTATTCCTATTTGTATTTAAGTAAGTATTTTGGATATACCAAATTGATTATTCGGAATAATAATTTGAAAAAGTCGACATTGAACCATGGCTCTCTTTCAGCGTGTACTTGATCTTTACTGATCCGAGTACAACGCCGGTATCATTCTACAACTGAGCTGTCACACAGCTGCACATTAACGATCTGCAGAAAGAGAGGACCACTGAGGAACCCCGACATTTATTGTTAAGAGTTCCGACGAGCACCCGTTAACAACAACCTGCTTCTCTTTCGCTTCATGAACCAGAGATCCATCTGTCACCATTGTCGCTTGTCTCACCAGCTGAAAGAGGTCCAAGGACAAAAGTTTCGCGCCTCTCTTCCTGCGTGGTCTGTCTTCTCGTACGGGAACAGTCAGTTGTGATGACAGGCACTAAAGTCCCCCAGAAAGACGAGCTGCGCTGAAAGGTGCCGATGCAGAGCCATATCGGCAGCCTCACTGAGATGCTCAAATAATCGAGTTGTCTCCTGATCACCTCTGTGCGAACGATAAACACAGGAGTAGAGGATTTATTCGTTTCCTGTGTCTATTAAACCTATGGGGAAGAAAAAGTGGGGTCTTCAAGGAGACGGAGGCGCTGGATACAGATATCGATCCGCACGTACAAACAAACCTCGGCACGTGAACGGAAATTGTAGTTACTGTAACGTGTACCCAGGGTAATTAAGGTATGCTGCGCTCAAGGGACATTGTGGCTGCGTCTCCGTCAGAAAGAGTAAGTGATGCTGCTCCGTCTCTAGGTGCTGATTGATGGACATCTTCGAGATTTGAGTGCAAGCCTCGTATATTAGCGAGGTGTTCTAGAAGTGAGGGCGAGTGCAACCGCTGACTTTTTTTAAAGCTATCGTATTTTAAGGCAACCTGTTCTTAAAGCTATCGTCCTAAAAACTTTAAAACTGTATTGCTTGAAAAGAAAATAATTTAAATGCAACTATAAGGTGGTAGGGTATGTTAACACACAGTTCTTTCATACCGACATATATTATATTTAGTTACCAAGGAACTTTTTAGTATTCAATTCAGCCTTATATCAAACTGTTTGTAACAAATAAGTATTGGATTAGAGAGGGCTTACCAGCCTCAGTACCGACCTACTTTGATTCAGAACTCTTCACTGTGTACTGGGTATATCGTCTATTATTGTATATTATTATTAGCAATACTTATAAATAACTATTTGATAAAATGATAATTAATACACTAAGTAAACCAAATTACTATTATTACAAAAAAGACTTCTCTTATGATATAGAGTATTAAAGATAGATTATAATAAAGATAAAGAGTATTATAAACTACGAATTCGCTATTTTAATTCCTAATTTCGACGAGTTTTAAGAAAATATTATATTATGTCACATCGCACTGGAATCTTAATTATTTATAATATTACATTTTATTCTTAACTAACTGTAATTAATAAACTTTGTAAAAAAAAAAGTTTTTGAACAAACAAACTGATAACTGAATAAATGTAGAGATGGATTAGACTCTCAATGTTGATAAAAAACTATAATAATAATAAAGCACTACGAAAACAATTAATAAATATATTCATAATATAAGATTTGTTATAAATAAGAAAACCTTAAAAACCTATGTAACCAGCATGGCCGCGTGTGGTGCAGGTTGACTGTAGATGAGGTGTCCTTAAATTAAAAAATACTATCCAATATATGTACGTAAGTAATACAAGAACAAAATTTACTTTCAAAATAATTCAATTGGAATGTTTTTAGTTTTTACTGACCCCTACTTTGTTTCTGTCATCATGAGTGCCTATTTTGTGATTTATAAGTTTCTAACCGGACCAGCTTAAACTCGTATTACAAAAAAGAAATATAATCCTAATTGTCGTCAAGGCGCTACTATATGTGAAACGTCAACTGTGGTATTACCCAGCTCTCACAAGAGATGGACATTTATATAGTTAATATAACTGTATATTGTAAGGTCAATGAGAGTATCGACTGAACAATCCCTTTCCCCTCCAAGAACCTTCATTTCCGCTTTCTCCTTTTCTCCCATTTTCTCAAGTTAATGCCTATATTTGTATATATTATTGGGGCACTTAACACGAACACTCTTTACCATCAAGTAGAATAATATATAATAAATATAACTTTTAATCATATAAAGCGATTATAATTTATTGTACATTCCTGAATATAATTAATCTATAAGGAAAATGACCCTTTATGTATTTCAGAAACATTTTACCTTTTAAAGTAAAACCATTCAAAAAATATAAAACACTGTCGCTGACAAACAATATCTATTTAGATATTGTTTGTCAACAGATACAATAACATACTGAACTATCATTGTTAATGATTTTCAGATAAATGTCTGTTATAAGTAGGTACTATGTGTCAGATATATGTATATAAACGTACCAACAAAACTACCAGCTGTTAAATAGTAGACTTGATACTCACCATTGTAAAGACCAATCTTACCGGTCACTATTGTTTTCACACCACATTATAATTCATCGAACTTCAACAATCGTATCATTTTAAATATTATTAGTTTTAATATGAAAGATTAAGAATTAACGTTCATATTTAACCCTAATTTGAAAATAATTAAAATGTATTTTCGAAATAAAATGAACCATTAGAAATAATTCTATGAAAAGCTGGCCAGATTAATTTCGCACTTAGTTTTTAGAAACAAACGAATTAACCGCCTATTGATTGGAAAACAAAATTATATCGCTGTGTCCTATTTCGATAAAGGAATTAAACATATATTTTCCTCTTCTTTTCATGACTGCAATAAAAAGATAACCAGTTCCAGAAAGTCTATTCCACTCTCTGTCTAGAAAAAAAGAAGAACTAGTCACCAGAACTGTCAGATCAAAAGTTGACTGATATATACTTAGTTATTTTATTTTTGAACGAAATCTGGTGGTAACGATTCCTAATGGGAAACCAAGTGTCTTTTTACGCTTATAAATATTTTTTTCACACGAACCTTCTTCAAAATTCAACGACTATATAAAAAAAATGCTAAAATAGTCCAGTCGATCTCAATGACAAAGGGATATTTACTTATATAAATTAATTTATTTATATATAGAATGTGACTGAATAGAATATATATTCCTAGTGGTACTGTAAGAGCCGGCTAAGGGATAAAATATAAAAAGATACCATCTTTCAGCGGCTGATCTTTAAACCAATATGTTAATTAAAATATTGCACCGACCCTAAAATAATTGGGATAAATGTACATAATGACAATGAAAGATATAGGTACTCACTCTACAGGAGTTTATTCACTTTTCGGAATCATTCCGACTCGAAATTATTTTTCAATTTATTATTAGTATTACAAAGAAAATATGAAAAATAATTAAACTTCAAAATCAACTACGAATAAAAAAAATACTATTATTTACCTTCCTTATCATGTAATCATAAGAGTATTTTTTGTCATACAGATCGCATAAGGAACTTCAATACATCCTGACACGTCATTAACGTTGCCCGTGCTTTGGTTATCTTCAAGAATTAATCAGTTACATTACTATATCCGTGCTTGTCTTCAAAGAGTTCTGATGAAGTAATCAGTAAATTGGTAATCATTGTATTTTATACACGAGCAATTCCATGTTTATATAATTATTGAATGAGAGCTTTCCAGATAAAGGAAAAGGCATCAAAATATCTAGTGTTATAGTGGACATTAAAGTTATATTATATTTGACATTAATTATAAACATGTTTAGACTTTTTTAGCGTGAGAATGAAGCCTATTTATTAGAGGCGCCTCGGTCGCTATAAAGAGTATTAAGAAATACATAAAACGCTAGATTCATCAAGGCGGTACACGGTAACTCAATTGGTAGAGCGACGGGACCGAATACTAGAGGGCGCAGTTTCAAGCTCCCCCCGTAAAATTTTTATTTTCATATTTATTTCAAATGTAAACCTATGTGATGTAGTTATTAAATGCTGTGAAATTCGATCCGCAAAGAAAAATTTGAATTTTATTAAAAAAATAATCGCGGACGATTTTACCTCAAAATGCAAAAAAACAGGAAAACAAAATTATTATTTTATCACCTCATTAGCTTATAAAACTTGCCTGTATTTCGCAGATACTTGACACATTTTCAGCTCACTGTACTTACATTCCAAATATGGATATACAAACTGTAGGTTATAACAACCCGGGCTGGACAATCTGAGTACCTGTGGGTTATCATTGGCCAGAGAATAAATATAATTTGTAACGTAACTTAAAGGTTGTATGTATGTTGTAGAACGAAGACATAAAAAAAATCCGAATGTTCTTTATGAGTTACTGAAATTACAATATACCTACATATATAATTTCTGAATTAAACATTAAATCATACAAGAAGTGCTAGCTACCACGTCGCCACATACACGGGGCTTAATTATTCAGAACATGTCAATATACTATGTGGATGCAGATACACATTAGCTGGTGTCGATAATATCAGTTCCTGTAATAACGCCTCAAAGATAAACTTATTATCAGAAAATGCATATTTTTTATCATTTATAGCAAACATTAGGAAGTATTTTTTTCTAAAACTGCTGCTTTGTTTTGTAAGCACTGTGTGGGTTTATCAAAAGATAAATATGGTATCTTCTTATTACATTATAAATCCAATTATATTTAATGAGAAATGTGACTACAACCTTATTGTATTGTAAAGAACTGGCAATACTTAGTTCCTGAAGAGGCGACTACTTACAATGAGTACGAGCTCCAAAAGCTACGTTAAGTATGAATGAAGTAATGAAGAGTCTGCGCGCTGATCATTGCAGGGGCGTGTCTGGTAGTATCGGATGAGCCGCCTGCCCGATATTTGCATAGCTAACGAGGAATCATCCCTTCGCCCCGGGGGTGAACTTAACTAGACATATTTTTGCATTCGTATTTCTATTTAACGTGAGCGTTTCGATGTTGAAATATTGAACAAGCTCTATTTAACAATATCATTCTTTATACGTGCAAGAAATATATTATAGGTAGGTAGGTATGTGCAGTAGTGGGGTTTATAGGCTTTAATCGAAACCGTGTACTAATAAATATTAATTAAAACAAATTCATATGTAGAAATAATTAACGAAATAATTATGAAAGAAATAGGTCCTCATATATTATTAAACAATTATAAGTACGGCCTAATGTGATGTAGGTAGACATTGGGAAGCAAATATAGGAATAGGATATGTAGGTACATACTTAAATTGAAAAAAATAAGTACATAAACATACCAATATGGTATCTAATTTTTGATGTTTTTTTTTAATTCGTCGGTCAAAATACGGAAATATTCAAAAAGTGGACAAATATTGAGCTGCGTGCTGCCATCTACAAGTTTCAAAACAAAAATTCAAGCGTCATCTATTGGTGACTGGTGAGTATCTAAATTTTATTTAGCTGGCAATACAAAGACTGTTAAATTTAATTTTGAAATTCTAAACAGCATAATAATATACATTAGATACATCTTTTTCAAAAATATAATGTTAAATTATTTTTCTTTTAATAATTTAAATTGGAAGCTATTATTAACAAATGGCAACACACTATGTTCGCCAAACACAAAACAAAAAACTTTATATTACGAATTAAGTAACTGTACGTCTGGAAGTGCTGTGATAACTGTGTTGTTGACGCCCATGTAAACTTTAAATAAAATAAAACCTCAACTATGAGCATTATCTGACAAAGCTGTTTAGATTTTATTTTTTTATTTTTCTATTGAGTTTGTCAGTTTTATAATATTATAAAATGTCCGTTAGTGCTAGTGCTGAGAACCTTTCAACTGATGCACAGGTGCGTACCGAATAACTATATTTGTATTAAATTTTATTAAGGACGTAATAAACAACTTTGTAAATTTATGAGTATCTTTTATAAACCATAGAATTAATTGTACATTTGTTCTCATCCTCATAGTGCGTACAGGACGTTGATCGTGAGTCACTCATTTGAACCCTAATACGGAAGCAGCAACTTGTCTATAATACGCATTATTGTGGGCTCATTATTCCTATTCTATAAGCTGTGATATAATTTATTACGCTGTATTAGTTTAATGGATCTCATGCAAAGTTGAAACTTTGTTCTCACATAGTATAGCCTGAGGTATAAATATAACTAGAAATGTAACACTCAATGTTAACTATAACAAAATCGAACCAGCAATATAAAAAAAATATACTGTAGTAGTATTTTGAATATACTTTATAAATATTTGTGCATAATAAATAATAATAATCCAGTCATTATTATCATATTTTATTTCTACTAAGTAGTTGTTTATAACATTAATTTGATAAAACCTTTTTTATACTCTATTAGCTATAAAAAAGTATAAAAAATCACCATATAAAGCCAGGTAAATAAAATTAACAAAACATTACAATATAATCTTTGGAAAACATTACCCGGGACTGTACATAAAATTAGTTAAAGTATTATAAGGTACTTAATATTCAGTATTTATACATAATTAACTAACTGAACTAGTTGATATGCCCCAACTTTGTTAGAGTGGCACTTCTGATATTTTAGAATTATTAGCAGTATTTACAAAAGTCTATATTAACAATAAACCGTTGATCCATGTTTTTGTTTTCTGTACTCAGTATTTTTAGCTGTAGATTGATGAATAAATAATTTGATTAGTTATATAATATAATAACTCAAATTCATTACAATCATATGTATTTCAAGATCTTACAAAGCTATAATTTGCTACCACAGTATCTTTTATGAGATAGAACCACAATCTTTTAAAGAATGCGATGGTGCATTACCATACATATTTATTGCTGTATCTTTTGGTCCACAGAGACAAAGTAACAACAATATTTTTTTTAAAATATATCATTAGCAGAAAATACTTTTTAATGCCTAACTATTTTGATTGTTAATATATGAGTTTCTTACATATTATTTCACGTGTATAAAGAACACAAGTAACAAAAAAAAAACTTGGGTGAATTGTCAGAGACGTAGAGTCAGTACCTCAGACCCGGAAAAATGGTCCTTAAAACTCAAGCTTTCCTTATGATAGTTTTTTTTTAAATTTTTCAAAAAAAAATATTCAGATTATTGTAAATTGTGAAAAAAGGGTAGGAAGCTCATATTTTTAAAATCCTTTTGAAAATAGAGATTTACAGTTCATTCATTAACTGCTTTTATATAATTATGTTAATATTATTTTAAATTGTAAATTAAAATGTATGTAACAAAAATACTTATATTTGTATTGCACAAATGTAAGTGTGTGAAATAATTATCAGTCTAATTGTGCAATATATAAACCTGTATGTACTGTACTGTACTCACATATATTACATGGCCAGTGACTCAACATAATCCAGAATAATATTTAAGTTGTTATATTTTAAGTACTAAGATTTTTAATACATTTATACCTTATAAATACATAGGTTTTAAAATAACATAATATTTTAATCGCAATAAGATTTTTTGATGATATTTTGTTACAGTACACTGAGACAATAATGTTTAAATTTAAATTATATATCCAGGGCAGTAAGAAAGTGTGCCTACAGTAGTTAAATAGTATTTGATTATTATTACAGAGTTGTGATGGTGGATCAATGTGCCTTGAGCTTGCCCTGGAGGGCGAGCGTCTGTGTAAAGCTGGGGACTGCCGAGCCGGCGTCGCATTTTTCCAGGCCGCGATACAAGCCGGCACGGATGACGGGCGCACACTCAGCGCCATATACAGCCAGCTAGGCAATGCCTATTTCTATTTAGGAGATTATAATAAGGCTATGCAATATCACAATTATGATCTGAATTTAGCTAGGTAAGTGAACTAAAGACAAGTTGTTTTTATTTTTAAAATATTTTAAATTAAAAGGGTCCTTTAGCAATAACAGAAGAGGAAAAGCTTTAATCTCTTTCGTCACATTACAGAAAAATGAACGACAAATTGGGCGAAGCGAAAGCATCTGGCAATTTAGGAAACACATTGAAAGTAATGGGGAAGTTCAAAGAAGCGATTCAATGTTGCAAACGTCACTTGGAGATCTCACGTTCACTTGGTGACAGACTAAGTGAAGGTCGTGCTCTTTATAATCTGGGGAACGTTTACCACGCTCAAGGAAAACAATTGGGCCGAGTAGGTCAAAATGATCCGGGTCACTTCCCCCAGGAAGTCCGAGATTGTTTGATGCAAGCTGTTGCTTATTATGAGTGAGTTGTTCGTATTACTTTTTTTCATTTTATTATTTATTTGAATTAGTATTTCGTTATAATGAATGATAAAACAAAACTGATACAAATGATACATGTAGACATTTAAGAATATGTAATGTATACTGACTACGCTATAGCCATTAGTAGAATTTAGAATACTAGAATACTAGTAAAATGGTGCTTTTATTTGGTATCGGAGTTTAAATTATATTGTTGAAATAAAATATCTTAAAAAACTAGTTTATAATTTAACTTATCATTGAAGATTATGAGATAATAAAAGTAAAGAATATTAGAAATCTGTATAAATGTATATCTGTATATATGTCTGTGTGTTACAGAGAGAACCTCGAACTGATGCGGAGTCTCGGGGACAGACAGGCAATGGGCCGCGCGTGCGGTAACCTCGGCAACACGTGCTACCTCCTGGGCGATTTCACTCGCGCGATACGATACCACACGGAGCGCCTGCGGATAGCGCAGGAAGTCGGTGACAGGGCCGCGGAGCGACGGGCCAACAGCAACCTGGGGAACTCGCATATATTTCTGGGACAATTTGAGAATGCTGCTGAACATTATAAGTAAGTAATGTCTTATCTGACTTTATGGGTATTAATTGTAACTTGACTCATTATTACATTGACTCATTATATGTTAATTTTTGTACGTTATAATGGTAAATGCCTGACAAAAGTGTTTGCGAATTGCATTTTTGTTCTTAGTGAAGTATGTAAGTGATAACTTATTAGTAGATAGCAAAGTCTTGCCTTAATAAGTACTCTGTATACATCAATTCAACAAAATTAATTAGTAAATAAATGAACTATAACTCCGATTACTTACCTGAGGTATATCCCTAAAATATAAGAAACAATATAATATACTATTATCGCCTACCTAATTGTTATATCGTACTGTATATTAAGAAATTATTTTTTTTTATAAAAAATTGATAATATTAGCGAAGGTTATCATTCCTACTTGTGCTCTATTTGAACCTGCCAAGGTTGGTTTATCTGTAAACCACATTGCATGCCAAGCGATTTGTATTAAACATGTTAAAGGATTAATTTGTTAACATTTATTAAATTTACTAAATGTAAAATGTACAAAAAACGCAAAAAAAATGCACATATGAAGTTTGTTTAGTAAAAAAATATTAGTGTCCATGATGCAGTGCAATAATGACAAACTACTGAAGCTACTGGCTTACAGGATATTTAAATTATCCAATAAGGAAAGCAATAATCCAAATAAGGAAAGCTACAGCCCTATTATTAATAAGCTCTCTTATAAGACCATTTAGATAAACTAGTGTTTGTCAACTAGTCAAGGCACCACCATTACGTAAAATTAAAGACAAATAATAATTGGCTGTGAACAGTTAGTCATGTTGTTATTTTTTAATGTTTAAAGAAATAAAAGACAGACGGGCACCAAAGGTTGCAGGTTCGATTCCTGTTCGGGTTCGCGAAATTTAACTCTATATCTGTTTTTAAAAAAATAATCATTTTTTTGCATGTTTTTGAACTTTTTGTTTCTAAATTAAGGTATACAATAATATATTCGAGAGTATGCTTTTAAATGTACTTGCAAAGTCGTTCACTTTGTAAATTATATGCTGTGTTTGTAAAAGCACACCACTTGAGAATGGTTCGACCAAGTTGGCTGTTATATATTAAAATGATCATGCACTGCCTAAACTGCTGCTGTCGGTATTAAAATAAGAATATATATTAATTTATGCTACGCTCATTTCTTATTTTGTAGTAAATAAGACTCTATATATGTATTACAAAAAAAAACTTTACGTACATGAAGCCCAAAAAAGTTAAATTATCTCAGATTTCCATCACTTCACATGTAAATTAGAGTTTAAAGATATTTAACACCTTTTCCTGTTTATATAATACCCATACTAACTAAAAGTTGTAATATTCAGTAAAATCACATCACATCATTACCATGTTATAAAATGTTAAATCTGCTGAACTTATTTTTTTGGAACCTAAAGTGAAGAAAGAGGACATTATAACGAGTGCCAAAAAATGCTGTTTACTGCAAAAGATGGAAGTATAAAACAGTTTTATGGTTTAGCGAAATTACCTAAGATAATTAAATGAAAAGCAGAATAGTTGAGATATTGAGAATATATAATCCAATATTCTCTATATATAGTTTGAATAGTTAATTGTATTGAAATCGTAAGATGATATGACATTACACAATTTTTTTTTATTTCATATAGTATTTAATAGTCATTAAAATGGTTATAAAATTACTTAATAATTTAAGATCGAAAATAAATATATGATTAAAACTCTCCAGGCGCACACTAGCATTAGCAGAAGACTTGGGTGACTCTGCAGTGGAAGCCCAGGCATGTTACTCCCTTGGTAACACGTACACCCTTCTCCGAGAGTACCGCATTGCGGAGGAGTACCACGCACGGCACCTGTCGGCCGCCAGGAAGCTTCAAGACAGGGTGGGGGAGGGCAGGGCATGCTGGTCGTTGGGAAACGCTCACGCTGCGCTTGGAAATCACGAGAAAGCGCTTTATTATGCAAAACAGCATTATAATATTTCGAAAGAGGTGAGATTTTATTTTGAAAATATTTAATGGGAATATAGAATTTTAAATTGGCATAGCGGTATTAATGGTTGCATTTGAACTGTTACCGTGCTTGATGCCCTTGATGCTATTTTTTTACATTTAAAATAACTGTACTTAAACCTACACTTGAGTCACAAGTCCCAGGAGCTGTTTGCACTCCTCTCCCTGCAACGCGATGGGCCCGGCACCCGCACGGTGAATCCATGGAATGCTAAGAAGCTTCGTCTCTTAACTTCAATTTTTGGAAAAATAAAATACAACAATGAATAAACCGTTTTCAGTAGAACAGTATATCGTTTTATCTTGGAAATTTTCCTCTGAAACTTTTTAACAAAAATAATTGTACTGTGTTATTCCACAATCAGCTTGGTGACGTGCTCGGCATGGCCACAGCCCAGATGAACATAGGTGATCTATGCAAAGTGTTGGGTCTGCCGGTGGAATCCTCTCCGTCACCCCCGGAAGCCACGCCCTCTCCCCGCACTCCATTTAATGCTCTGAGGGTAAGGAGACAGAGTATGGAACAGTTATCCTTGATACAGGTTAGTGATTAATCCTTTTATATATTTAAAGATTGTTTTTAATTTACCTACAAAAGACTTACTTTTACTGAAATTTGAAAATTAAAATTACAACTTAATTTTTGGATCACATTTTACATACATGCTTATGAAACACTCGGAAAATACGATTTTTTCAAAACTAATCAGTCTTTGAACTGAAATAGGTCATTGCATAGTAGTAAATTATTTATGAAAGTTTTATTTACCTGAAAAACTTAATATTTTACAAAGATAACCCCGGACTCTAAGAAGAGAGACAACGAGAACGCTATGCACCGTGGGGAGTCGGAAGAAGGTGGTCCAGCGGAATTTATGGATCTGGTGGCTCGCTGCCAAGCAGACCGGATGGACGAGCAGCGAGCCAGTCTCGACAAGGAGAACAGACCCAAGCTGCAGAGGTCCGCGAGTCACGGGAAGAACCAGTCAGTGTCCTTATGTTCTACTAATATTACTAATATTATAATTGAAACATTATTAAGTCTTTTAACTTTGATTAATATGTCTCTTCACATCGAGGCAGACAGCCGGAACGTGAACAGCATCCCCGAATAGGACATCCCTATAACCACTAAATATGTTTCAGTTTATATACAAGTTATATATGGAGTGGTGACCTGCCTTTTATTAATCACAGCTTTCTTTTATACTTGTAGGTCTATAATTAATACAAATGTAATAAAAAATATTATAACTTCAATATTAACTGCTATGAAGACGAACTAATGAATAATTACGACGTCACGGCGATTTACTTTATTTTGATTATTGAAGCAAATTCGTTAGTTTGAAAAATACTTTTCTTATATTTCCTCGTTACGAATTATATGATAAGTTAATATACAATATATATGGTAAGTAGTAGTATTAACTGTCGTTGATTAATTGTAATTTTAGTGTCCTGATCTAGTAATCATATTTAAAACTCTTAAATGAATCATCACTACTTTAACACGGCTCTCCCGGCCTTGTTATTCCTGACGAGAGAAGCAGACATCACGACCGACCGACAGACCATACCTACTATTTCTTGGGCATCAAATTGAATATCCACTTCATTCCCTACGCCGGGGTATCTGTATTCGTAAAGGAGCATGTCTACTGTCGCTGTTTTTACTATTTCGTAGATAGCTGTCATTAATCTGGCTGCGCGTCAACACGGTCTTTACGTCGACGAGTTTACAGTTTACTTCGGTTGACTAACGTTGAAATGGCTAGATTAGTTTACCTTAGTTATTTTCAGTGTCATGTGTTGGTGTTGCATCAGATATTGATGCTATATTTGTGCTGCAGAAGAGGGCTGTTGTGTGAGAATCGTTAAGAAATAAATTCAAAGAATTCAAAATTATAACTGTACATAATCAATATATTTATGAAAACTTAATGTATGTACATTAGAATATTAATAACTTCAAGAAAAATTGTGATTTACACAAAATTAATACCCGGAACAAAAATAAACTTGCTATGCCTACCACTAGGCTCCATGAAATAGGAAATTCCCAGACCATCCCCAAGGATGTCTCTACAGAAGACACAAGATTGTTGTGTGGTTCTTCTCAGACCAGGGCGCGTTTGGAACCCTTGTAATTTTAACTTTAAGTTCAGAGGTGTTCTTGCAGAAGAGCTTATTTCGATAAGTATGGTATCAAAATAGAACACCTCTATTTGACATACACAAGTAATCACTGATAATGATTCAAAGTGGAAAAGATTTAAATAAATAAATTAAAAAAAAGGTCCCAGAGTAATGCATTGACAACATACTCTCAGAGATCTCCTCCGCCGAAGTCAATCCGCGCAGTTTACTGACATGCTCCGGTCTCGTGCCACTGACTACGCGGGAAGATTTGTATTTGACTTTGCGACGGCGAATCATCTATCCCAATTGTTTGCTATTCTCTTTGCTATATCTTCTGCTGACTACAAGCCCAGAGAACTACCAAGTAACCGTCGACAGACCGCTGGGAATGTCTGACCTTTGCCGCAGTGTAGTGGCCAGTCACGGCCCGAGTCAAACAATATATATAATATAAGCTGCCGCGTCTTGCAGTTAGCACAAGTTAGCAGATTGCGATGGGATGCGTTTTTATGCATCCTACCCTTGTAGGCAGGTTTGTGTCTAAGCAATCAATCCTAGTGCTTGCGCTGCTGCTGTTGGCGACCTACAGGGAATGAATACTTTGATACCAAGTCCTGATTTTAAAAGCTAGTTAATAAGGATCCGCACTTTCCGAGTTTTTAAAAGGAAATACGATCGTGGCACCAGATTATTCAAACGGCAAATCATCAGAGTAAAGTCCAAGTATGTTGGCAAGATCGGCAATTAGCTTGGGAGCCGTCTAGGACGGATAAGTTCTGGGCGCTCTCCAAAGTTCCCCCTGGCAATTTTGACCAGCCATCCTACTTTTAATTGGGGAATAATATCCTGACCTATACGGCAAAAGAGAGGGATATTTTGTGACTCAAATTCGACTTTGAATGACCATGGAAACACACCGCCTTCCATCCCACAGGCGTTATAGCTCAATGACCAGACCGGACCTGACATTCAAAAAGCAGTACGGCAAAGTCTTTTCTTAGACGTTCATAAGTCGAGTGGGACGGATGGCATTTTTTCAATCGTGGTCCTGAGTTGATACTGGTGCTAACGTATCTATTTCAGCACACTTGGAAGTCTGCCTTTGTCCATCCATACAGTTCAATACTACATGGTGATTCCTCTGGTATTGCACGATATTGTGGGCGGCGTGATTACTTGTCAACACGTGACCCGTATGATACTATATTATAATGTATTATTTGTTTGGTTATCAACCATAATCTAAAAACGATTTACTCCAAGATTAAACAGAGGACTAAACTGTTTGCTGCCGGGTAAATAAAAAATCTTAGATTTTTTTTTAAATGACGAAAAATCATTGTAATAAAAAAAAACCTTCTCAATGAGTTTCGTTGGTGAGTTGTTTCACCTTATCATATACTTTCTACTTATATACTAACTTTAATTTATTATAATATTTTTGAGTAGAATGGTATCCTCAGTTGCCGTAACTAAATAAACTTCGTCCGTTATATGGAATGAGAGATATAGGTCTTATATAACTAGATAATATCCGTATCAAATATATTGCATTATTTTTGTAATTTAAACGCCATCTAGTGCATCGTAGACATACTAATATGTTGTGTACTAAAATTATCATTTTACTAAGAATTTACCAGGCGTCGCTATCTAGCTAGTCTGTACAGAGTGCCTGATATAGTTGCTCAGATCATCAAGGCAGTCTGCTGAATCACACTGACTGTATTTAATCACACACAGTATATACAGACTCGGAACATCAATTTTCAAATAATCACAAAAAGTTTGTCCCATGTGGGACTCGACCCCAATCTTAACAATGTCTGAATTAATCTCCTTCACTTATCGTTACTATAAATTAATAATTTAATTTAAAAGCACCTATAAACTTATAAAACTAAATACTATTCATACTTATAAACTATTACGACTCGAGCGTTGGATAAGAATCTATTATAGACTTTAGGTATCAAATAATTTTGAATGGCTCGGTAATTTTTATCTGTTATGGTTTAAAAAGGGGAGGGAAGTTTTTAAGTCAGATTTTTTTTCCCAAAGTAGAAAACTTTTGATTAGAATTTAATTACAAGTAAAAAAGCTGTTAGTGTTAGTCAGTTACACGGACCATTAAGAAAACAAAATATATTGACTATAAAACCACGAAACCCCTCTGATTGGCGACGTTATAGACACACAGCACCACTACTCATTGGGACGGAAGTGGCAGTTAGACTGGCCTGCTAGATAATATCTACGGCAGCTACACATCCATTACATCACGTCTACAACCGTTGTCAGTTATATTTAAATTTAGTAGCGTTAATGTAATTCTTCATCCAAATATAAACTATTGAATCGTCGTCAGGTCCTCAAGCTATGTCAGTGTGTGTATCCGTGTGTTGTACCGTCATGGCAGACTGCCATTCTATACAAATTACAGGAGCCTCTAGCGCCTTACAGGTTCTCCAGGTGCTCAGACGCAGTTCATACTCACCCTCCTTATAACAGCTCCACTCTATATTACTCGTATTAAGGTTTATTAAATTGAATTGGTTTTTTTTAGTTATTTAATAAATTTCTAAATAATTTTAACACTTAAAGCTTATTAATGATTATATAGAACCTAATAACGAAACAGCTCATGGAAAATGATTCCGTATCATTTACTAAATTATATAATTTGATAGAAAATTGCTGCATAAAACAGAATATTATATCTGCTTTGAAAGAAAATTCAAAAGTTCTAAGTGTAGTTCCTTATATAACCTAGATACCTAATCTAAATACATAATTACCTGCGACGTAGTACATACGACCCTAGGTGCTCTTTAGACGGCTAATTACACTCAAATTAAATTTATAATTACTTCTTGATTGTGAACCTATTATATAGAAATAATATCATTTGATTACATTTACGATGTTCTATTGTGTCTGATATATAATATAAATAACATAATTCGTCATTAGTGTATAAATATCATTAAAATGTACTACTATATGTAGGACAAAACATGCAAGTCCATTTAAAAAAGTAAAATAATTATTTTTGATTCCATTGTGACTTTAACAAGTCTTGATTTTATGATAAATGTAATTTTGTGGAACATGTTGCCGCTTCACGATGTTACTTTCAATTAGGCCACATAAGAGTAGCCTACTTTTTAATATAATAACTAGGATTAAGTTATTTAATTCGTTTATTATGTAATTGTTGGTTCGTTGATTATCAATTTGATTTGGTTTAGTGAATTACTAGTGATTGTTTATTTGGTATTTCTCGATAAAATACAAATATTGAGTATGACCGAGGTACGGGCGCGGTTACCTCACACTAGCCATTACATTCTTATTGTACATTGATCACTCTCCGTGATAAAGCCGTAGTAAAGTGTTATATTATTTATAGACAATTCGTAATCTTTCTAACCTCGGTCCAAGAACATTCGATGATTAAGGTTTCTTGTTATTTTTTAATAATATAAAAGACACGTCATGCCCTAACCTATGTGGCGTATAAAAAAACTTTCCTAGTCTTCCGCTGTATATGTACTTAATAATATATTTTCCAATTATGGTTACAATGGACGCTAGTTATAGAATTCTTAAATGTCTTAAAATCATAATCAATTATTTTGAAGTCTTATCTGTGAGAAATGGTGACATTTTATGTCAAAAAGAATGTATTTAGAATAAATGTACTACTTTGACTATAAAATGACATAATGAATATAATTAAAACTTATAACTAGTCCTATCTTAATCTAACTCGCACTGGAGGTCTAATGCTGCCAGCGTTAGCCGGCTCTTCCCGGTCCTGAAAAATTTAGTTTTGTGATTTTTTTTATACAAAACTATTAAGAACATATATTGGTTAATTATTAGACGACTCTGAATGGCAACTATTTATCAGGTTGCACTTTTAATACATTTTAAAAGTATTAAAAGTGCAACCTGTCCTAGTGTACTTTTTCCAGCGTTCTTCTTACCTTATCATTATTAGTCTAATCAGCGGTTTCGTTTCAAAAACGTATCTGCTATATCTTTTTGTATTTATCAATAATTACAAATAATAAACTTAACAGTAACAACTAACAAGCTAGTCGTTAAACAATATTAGTTACATTGACTAACTTATAACTAAATTTCTTTATAAATCAAATTATTAATAATATTTCAAAAACAATATCAGATTCCACATCGGAAGTATGATATAGTGTATAATATGTCACTCACTCTAGCTATTATATCAAACTATAACAATAATATCCTTCAATACGTTCTAGACAACAAAGGAAAACCCCTTCCGGAATCAACTTAACCTAACAGACAATTAAATAGCCAACAATCAATAATAAGCCCTGAATATTATATAGAATACTCAACAGGCGTACACGTCCGTAACTTGTAACAATCTGTTGAAAGTTGACTTTAAAACTTGGATAAAAGTAACCGCTTTTTACATTTATTAGTTGAGCCTCGCATCTAGCAACGGCACGGTTTGCATTTTGTTTTGTGTTTTAATTTGTAAGCTCTCATCGTCTCCATCATTTTAATTATTTTTCCTTCGGTATTTTATATTTAGTTCGTTTCCCATTTTAAGACATAGTAAAAAGAATGTTTTACCGTAGGTTCAACTGAACTTTTACTTTTCTTTTTCATTTTGGTGATATTTTCTTACGTTTTCCGAAACTCAACAACTACATATAAGTACTGAATACAATTACTAAATACATCAATAAACCTTATAAAAAGTGTCATATCGATTATTTTCTTCAAATTTAATATTTTTGTATTAGAATATTGGTGCAAGATATTTTGTAATTTAATAATTAATATAATTGACCTGTAAATGGTCGAGTTGTATTTAAATGCAATCAATTAACGTCCAGTTCTTACAAATCAACTCTTTCTTCCCCACCTCTGTTTTTACGTCATCACTAATACGTAATTATATACTGATGACGTATTCACTGACACTGTAAGATCATTGTAACTCATATTACTTCAGAATTATCTAAATTTAAATGTGACACTTATTATTTATGTTATAAAGATGTTCTGGCGTCATCGGATCTATGAACTACTTTTGGGTAAAAATCGCCGCTATCTCACACGACGTGACTTCTCGTGTTATCTTAAAAAGATGATAGTAGTAGATGTCATTGAGATGTAATCAGATGTCTATTTTAGAGTATATGAATGGCCCTGTGACTGCAGTGTACTCGAAATAATGTTCCGACGAAACTTGCAAGTTTAATAATAATACACCATGTCAGATGACAATCAAGGGTTAGTATTATTTTAAATATTTAACTAGTGTTTTATATTATTTGTTTTTATTTAAAGCAGGGCTTTGTCAACGATATATTCAGGTAGATGGACTAACACTTCTTGTGTATTATATATTCAACGTCTAAACATGACGTACCTACGTCATGTTTAGACTCTTCTAATCTGTTATCAGTAAATCGATACATTAAATTTAACTTCTTATACAAACGTTCCGTCATCTTTTCTGTTTACTGCAAGTACTTATACTGTAAACTGTTTGTGGTTCAACCAATTAACAAATCAACAAGTATGAACTGTAACTATTTTATAATTAAACTTATTGAAACTATTTAAAAATCGTAAAATCTGTTAAATCGCTATAAACTAGATTCTGTTAAAATTATAATGTGATTTATAAATCCTAACGTCAGTATAGGTGTTAGTAAAGACCTGTTACCATCCATGGCTGTACCTATTGAGACGTTACATCTAAGTACCCTACTGCTGCGACTAACATCACCTCAAATCCTAAACTGATAATTTGGAGGAAGGGATTGTTTATTGTTATACTTGCTTAATTAATACACATCCGGCATCAGACGTGGACCAAACCATTATTTGTGAGATAATTACAGATATTCTACCAATTAGGTAACTTCACGCTCTAGATTACAAATACATTGATTTTTTTTAACTGTATGTAACACATTCAAATTCACTGAATGCTTCATTGATAATTAATGTCTTCATTAACGAATATGATGGTGGACGAAAGGTGGAATTTATGAATTTCATATAGAACTATTGGCCAGCGCTCTCCCTCCTCACCGCTCCACACACTCCGCACACGCACGTCGTGTTCGCGTGGTATTTGACCATTATCATTTTAAAAACTATAATAACTCCTTACATATTAGTTGAAATCAAATACTGTCGAGGGCGATTTTGTAAAAAATTAATGCCTGTGATAAATAACTTATTCATTTGGATAAGAATTAATAATGTTTAGTTTTAGTTTAAAATGTCAGGGTATTCAGTCGGAATCGCTTCACAAACTAGCTGTCTCTAAGTTTCGCAATTGGAATTTTATTAATATTTATTTATTGAGGATCAAAAAATCCTTACATTAATCATTATTATATAATATACAAATGTTTGCAAACCTCAATAAACGACGAAAAGGATAAGCCGCCATGCAACCGTCTCGTAGCCGCGTCAAGTGCTACGAGACGCTCTACATTAACCGACCTCATGTTTTGTACTTTCTGTACTCGATTCAGTCGAGCTAAAGATATTATTGATAAAATAGTTTTCTAATTATTTTTACTTTAATAATTTTATTTTACATATATTTATTTATATACATTTAATTTAAGCTCAAAAGCTACTTACGACTACATTAGATAAATACTTCTTACTGAACTTAATTTAGAAATATATATCTTTTAAATTATAAGTATTTTTGGCTACTTATAAAATAAAAAGAAATTATATATCATATTCTATGGTCATATAATAAATCGATTAGTTTTTTTTTCATATATTTCAAAGCGCAAGTTTTTGTCTGGAATTTCATAAAACCTATGCATTCATAAATTATTTATTATTTTCGAATAAAAAACATTAATATTGTTCGAGTAGTTCCCGATTTATTATCTGTCGTAACGAAACGTAATAAATATTATATATTGCATAGAAATATATAATAACTAGCCGTTGCCCGCAACTTCGTCCTCGAGGACTTAAGAACATAGAGTTCATAAGAAACTTCTTTATACATTCTCCATTTTTATTTTTTAAATTGTTCTCCATGAAAAGCCCCATTATTATTTTAAGGGTATAATAGTTTTTAGCTTAGATCTAACCTGAAAAAAATTTCTAAACATTGGTTAAGACATTTTTAGATTCGGATAACTTACTTTAAAGATTACAAATAAACTTATAAAGTACAAATATGGATGTCGTCCTCGCCCACTCAGTGAAGATGCAGCTTTCTAATAGTGAAATAATTTTTGAAATCGGTCCAGTAGATTTTGTTTAACAATACAAACATAAAAAAACACGAATTAAATGTTACCTCTATAATATTAGTATAGATAAATTTATTTGTTAGAGGTATCTTCAAATTAATTTATCCATATCTAATGATTCCCCAATATTAAGAAAAAACGTTCACGGTGAATCGAGGTTATATTATATTATTTCCTTGAAATAATAATAGAGCTTTTTGGAAAAAAAGTCGATCAAAAAAAAGTAGTTCCTGACGAGCTCTGTGTTTTAAAGCCCTCGCGGACGGAGTCACGGTCAACAGTTAGTATTATATAAATGTTTCTAGCACTATTTTTTTTGGAACTGAATTGTCATAATGTTTAGCTTAAAGTTTATTTATCGTTTAGAAAATGCTTTGGTTAAATAAAATATAAAAAGTCAAAAACATTAAAATATCGACAATTGAGCTTTAAAAATCTCCGCGGTACCTTTATCACCGTCGATGGGCGGGCGGCGGTTCGCGGCAAGCCATTGCAATATATACTCTTGTGCAACCGCGTCGCGACTACAGTCCACAGGTCTGTCCAGACAAGTTGCTAAGCCATTTGCATAGAGATCACTCGCGTTCGTACAGCCGACTAGTTCAGACACAGCGCATTCCCCACTTATATATTGCGAATTATCGTAACTGGCCGATTACAATATTTACAAAATTATTATGTGTTTAGGCGGGCTGTTTATCAGGAAACCCAGAAAGAGAAATGCAGACGCGTCGCCCTTTGGGTCAGTAAAGTATACGTTTATTAATTATTACACTTTTTTTTTCTGCTTTTTATAAACGATTATTCATATATAAGCACATGCGATGGATGTCATTGTTAGATCAGTATTACGCGTATTTCATTTATACTGTTTTTGCAATTTATATTAATAAATATTAGCAATAACTTTTTTTTGTTATTTGTTGTGCTTTTTTGCAATAACCTAAAATGTTTTTATATTCTTAACAGTTTTAATGATTTTCATATATATTATAGTGATTTTGTCAAATTTGGATGTCAACTTGCGAATGAATTCTGTTGTTGTTGGTTGACTTTGTTTTTACTTTGGCCTGTTTGTTTATTTTTTCATTTATTTTAATGTGTATTGGAAATTAGATTTCTGGCCATTTGAGAGTAACGTGTCGAGTTTAATATTGAGTAATGAACACAGATCCACACACATACAGCTTTGTGTTTATTAACCAAGTAGGTAGTTTCTTATATTCTTTTATTTTAAATATACTTTTGTTTTGTATTGTTTTGTTAATTTGTATTAATTCCCATGAAATGTACGAAAATATATTTTCTTAACGAATTTACTTGAAAATCAAATAATTCTTCAATAATATAAATAGCATTTTTTATTTTCATTCAATTTTAAGTATCACATAGCCTTTAATAGAAGTTGCATTTTATCTGGGTAGATAAAATAGACTCGACTTATCAAATTATTATTATAATTACTGAATTTCGACGTTTCTTATCTGATGATTTCTTTCTTAATAATAAGTTTTTATACCTATAGATTAAGCTCTGAGGTTTGGGTGGTTTTGTCTAACAATTTGCTTTTCTTTTTACTCACTCTCACTTTACCACTCTACCTTCACGTTTCCCTCCCCCCTGATTAGGGTGGGGAGCATCCCTTCACACATTTGACCCTCCTTTTTGACTCCTTCATCCTTCCTTGTGCCTTTTATTTTGTTCTCGAAAATATAGAGAGTAAATTCAACTCTCTCCAACAAAACAAATGTAATTCAACAAGTATGGTTTCAGTTCACTTAGATTCAATTATAACTTTAAAAAATATCTCGTATCCTAGCTATCAGCATTTAGTTTTATGACTTCTTTATCTCTTAGTTTTTAAACAAACAAAGGCGGAGAAATACTGTGATATTGAAATTTAATATCTTCTGAAACTTTTTTCTGAAAAAGGAGTTCCATTTGTTTGATGTGTTCGTTTTACACTGAAATTCTAACTTCTAAAACTTTAATTATTTCTCATTTTTCTCAGTTCAAAATACTAAGTCTTAACAAACCAAGAGGTCGTAAATTATATATATTGAACCAACCATTGATGTTTTGGTCAGTTTGTTACCGAAATATAAAAATACCTTTAAGGCGTTTGATATCCATTGATTCAAAGCAACAATCTATTTTTTATGAGATTATACACCTAATGGTGTATTAAGTATCTAACTAGTAATATTTGTGATATCGTCCTTGGTAGTTTGTAAAGGTACCTCTCCTTATTTGGTATATCAAATTTGCCGATCTATAACCAGGCTTTACTATTAATAATTCGTAAATCATATTCTTCCTACGGCAATTATTTCGAAGGTAACTTCTGTATCTAGTTTAAACCTACAGCCGATTTACTTTATATTCAGTGATATTTTGTATTAATTATTATTATTATTATTAAAATCTTTATTGTACAAAAAAACAACTTCATACAAACGGCGGACTTAATGCTAAAGCATTCTCTACCAGTCAACCGATAAAAACAAAAATATACAGAAAAATACAAGCTATTCTCTGACATCTCTTGAAGATTAATTTTAATAATTTACCAACATGTTTAAGTGTTTTGTATTTATTTGTAAATTGTCTGTTACATAGATTCACAAATATCACAGACACTAAGCGCTAACGACCATGCTACTCAAAAACTATTGATTTACTTGAATGATTACAACAAACAGTTTAATCTTATTCTATGGTAAATATTATGAGAATTTTTTCCTTACTTGGTAAGAAACTTTATCACGGCGCAGTGTGCAATGCCCCATAATTTCCATAGTTTCAGTTTTCCCCACGGAATTGTTGAGCCGGCGACTATTAATAAACAAATTAAACAATAGCTCTGAAACTAAATTTAATTACTAGTTTCGAGTCACCATTTAGTGCTATACAAAGCAGGCGCTCCTATCCCCACTGCATGCCTTATATTCCGTGAACTTTAGGAGCTCCCCTCGTAGTTATGAATCCTTTTAATTGATCCTTGCTTTTAGTTATCAACCTATAAATAGACGCAAAAGTACCATTTGGAGTACCTACCTCTGAATGGAAAAACCAATCTTGACTTCATAATCGGGACGCTTCCTTTCATTTTGACTGCCCATTACTTCAATGCTGATTTTATGGACGTTGGATGCGTACATTTTGTTATTACAATTCTATTAGCAATCTAAACTAAACTTTAAATCGAACAGATCACTAAAGGAATTAGGGTTATAATACTTTGAATACTAAAGTAAAGACCTTGCCACGTCCAAACACTACATTGTGTATTTTATTCTAGACCAATGTATATTCTTCAATTTGCCAGGCACACTACATTACGTGGGAAACACGTGTTATACATGGGAAAATATTTCACACAATAATTAATAGTACACGGGTCCATGGCGACACCGATGCAAAACATCAAACGATACAAATATTGCTTTGAGCTTCGAAATATTTACTGTATATAATTTATTATATAAAATGCAGTGTTTCGTTTCCAGCGATGCTAACGCTCTAACTAGCCCTACGTTTTCAAACGGATGTTCTCTGAATCAAACATCGTCGCTTTAAACATTTCACTTTTCACTCCACATTTTAGTGAATCACACTATCACTAGTTGCTTTGAATTCAAACTATCAAAGGATAAACGCTAAAGAAGCAACTATTTCGAATATAGTTTAAAGCTTTATTAATAAGCGATATGAAATAAGTTTCAATATTTCATTTTACTGTCATAAAATTGTACAAAATAGCGAATGTTACCAAAATGTAACTACAGAAACACGAAACAAGCTCGTGTTAAAAAAAACAAAAAGACTTGTCTTTCGATTTATAAAAAATGTCGGATGTTTTCGGTTTTGGTTTATAATAGGTCAGAGATAATGTCACATGTCGACAAAGGATCACATTTCACTAAACAAAGAATTAATTCTGATATTTTAGTGAACAGCCTTTATAATATATTGATATGGCTATAGTTCAAGTTCTTTTTGAAGTATCATTCATATGTATTTATTTAATACCTGACAAATTTATATGAAAATAAAATAAATATTTATTATCGATTAGTAACGTCAATAATAGACATTCGTATAATTGTTTATAAACACCAGCTGTTAGGGGTTTCGAATTTACCAAAATGTTTGACGGCGATTTGGCTGCCTCATCGGAATTGAATATCTTTCCTTGCAATATGTTGTCTAAATTATGAAAAAAATGTCCCGGGCTGGATTGTGTAACAGCTTACTTTTCCATCTTGGTTTGCAATTACTCACAATATAACTCTGCCGTACTCGTCTGTCTGGATCTAAGGAAGCTGTAATCTATGACACCGCTACTCCACCAGCACGAGACCCCTCACCAGTTCTCATTATATTACAGAATCTATTTTCCATCACAAATAAACTAAACAATTAATAATTCTGTAAACATGATGATGACATTGACTTGAGTGACGTGTCTCGGCAGTCATCGCGTACTTGTTTGTGTCCCTCTCTCACTTCATGCGGTACATATTTCTCGAGCTTTTTAATTTTATAATTCGTTTCAATTTGTCAGCAAAGTGCATTAACATGTTTTATCACTTACATAGAAGGCGACGCCATCTGACGGTCATCTTTGAATAGTCTTTATCAAATAGAGTCTCAGCTCGTTCACGGGGTTTGTTCTGTAGGAAACGTTTGAGCCAAAAACATACTGCACTCTCTTTTACAATGACTAACTTATTTAATTCTTCTTGTAAGCGTTGTTGTCGCGGGGGACCTCGTAGTCGTAAATAAAGCGATATTTAAGTTTTCATTTTGAACTACTACTAAGACTACAGCGATACCGGTGCTTGACGCAGTAATAATGTTGCCCGGATTCAATCCCCGGCCATGACAAAATTGTCCGGATTTTAGAAGCTATTTTAAAAATTTTAGAATTTACCCGGCAATACCCGGCAAGTGGCTTGTCTTATAAAGATCCGCATCCTTTCGACAACTAGATAAGAAGCAGTTTGCACAGCTGCTGGACGTATGTAAGATTGTATTTAATTGTAAAATACTTCGTTCACAGATCCGGCGAGAGCGTCGTCGATATGATGGAGATGATATCCGTGCTTCAGTCCGAGCGCATAGACTCCCAGCGCGCGGAACTGCGCCCGGTCAAGAAATCTCCCAAAACCAAGACAAAGCTGACTGACAACAAAGCTGCGTCTCTCCCCGGTCTTCGCCCTAGTGCTACAAGCAGTACGAGGCCCGAGGACGACTTCCTCGACATGATTGCCCGCGTACAGGTAACGTATTATATTTGATTCAATTACACTTATATTATAGTTAAAAACACATTATTAGCACTTTCGTACTAACTACCGTCATAACACAGCCAAGAGGAACTGCACACCAAAGATAATTATATTTTCATTAACACTTGTTTCACACCATTTATTTTCTTAGTAAAAGACACGAGATAAGTTCCTGGAAGTTACATAGAGTTAGCCCTAGATAATTGATTGTCCATTGTTTCCATAACATATATTTTTCGACATTTTTTTTTTGTAGTAATTGATTAATTTAGTTATTATAATTTGTCGTGATTATATCGACTGTTTTCAATTCACAAGATAATGTCTTTATAAAAAGGTGACTAGATCTGAAAATAACCAAGAAATCCTGAAGTTGTAAATCAACAGTAACTCGATTTACATTCAATCTTGCTTACCGTTATACACAGTCTCGGAATAACACAACTATATTATAAACATTTATTAATATTGAAAACTAAGACTTTGACCGCAGTGGAGAACTGATAATTGATTAAAAAAAAAATCGTTTTTTTCAACATCTGTCATCAATGACACGCTTATTTTAGTCGATCGATTTCAGGTGACCTGAATTCTAGAAATGTAATTTATTTTAATTCCGTGTCGCCAGGTTACCTTGGCGATAAATCAATCATTAAAATAAATAAACTATCTTCTAGGGTACACGATTAGACGACCAGCGGTCGGAACTACCGCGTCCGAAGCCCAAGGAAAACGACTTTCCGGTATCGGATGATGCTTTCCTCAATCAGCTAATGAGGGCTCAGTCAGGGCGCATGGAGGATCAGAGGGCTAGCGTGAGTATCACCCTTTTGAGTAAAGAGTCATCGTGACAGCATTCTACTACTCGGACTTACGGCAACTAACTAATTAATTTGATTAAACAAATTAATCCTATTAGTGGTAAAATTCGTTGTGGTGATGGAGTTTTCAAGATGTATCTTAAAATGACATAATTCTTTCCAGATTCCCCTCAAACCATCCAACATCAAGAAGTAAATTGTTCAACGGTTTGTGGGTAGTTTGACGACATCCTGCTTTGAAAACTTATATATCATTTTAAACCAAATAATAATTGGGTTTTTAGAGAAAATTATAATTTGTGTATTTTAATTAAGTTGTATGTTATCATCACAATTTAATTTAAATTATATCTTCTTATTAATTCGGAATTAGGTATAGTTGTTTAATTTAATTGTATAATTAATAAAAATATAAGTCGTCGCTACATCGAAAACTGTTTTACAATTCATGTATTAGACGTTACTCTACAACTTCATACATACGGTACTCTTGAAATATGCTTTGTTTCAAACTATGAGATGGATTTCATCACATACCTATACGAATTAACTTTAGCTGTATGTTTTTTTTTAACATTAGGACTAAATATATTTTATTTATTCTACTGTGCTATATTTTGCTATTTTGATGTTTGTTTACATTTTAATTGTTAAGTCAATGAACGGTTGCGGGCATTCTTTCTGTAGTACGTACACTAAAACAATGAAACTGCACGACCGACCTACCACGAATTAAAACATCCAGCCTATAACGAAAATAAATAAAAATAACGTACCGTTGAAATAAAATTGTAAATACTATAATATATAATCAAAAACCATTATTGGAGTTGTCGTATTTTCGTAAACGGCTAAATAATAGAAAAAAAATACTCCGTAATCCAAAGATATATGATAATAATAAAATAACGAATATATATTGACGGCCTATCAGGACAGGGTATATTGACCTGCAATCAAAGACGACTTTCCTTGACTGAATTATTTTTTGTAATGTTATATATTTTTTTTATTATATTGTTCACAAGTACATTCTTAGATAGCTATGAAATGCATTATAATAACTTGTCATTAAATTGATGAATGAATTTTCTTGATGCTAAAATAAATATTATTGCTTCTGACATTTGTTTTTATTTTGTATTTCCCAAAGAAATGACATGACATGAAACGCCCTTACCACTATGTTCCCATATACTGATGTTTTTAAAGTCATAGTTATAGTATTATGTATCGTCATATATATTTAAAAAATATACTCAATCTGAACTCAACTAAAGCTCAACTCAACCAACCACAGGGAAGAACCAACGGATCTTCTAAATTGGTCGTACTTGTGCATGCGTGTGAGTGTACTGGTCCGGTCCGGTCGCAATTCTAACAGATCTTAATGAAACTTGGCAAACAGATTTCTTGATTTTGTGCGCATTATGTATATTTATTATGAATAGTAAAAACTTTGTTTTTAAAAATCCACGCTCAGTGATCATCGTAAGAGGAACGTCTGGAGACAAATGAAATTCAAGGAAGTCTATAGCAGGTCCCGGAAAATATAATTATGTAATTAATGTTATAACAAATTGTCACAGATTTTATCCGACGCACAAAGTATAGTTTTGATGATTACGGAGCCTAGCAGTGAACATAGCATTTTTTTTGCCGATGCTAATTTTGTGTACATCAGATTTTCAGAAGAAATAGTAGAATTAACTTAATTCAATTCCTCATTATTTAATTGTACATTGATGTGATATCTGGTAAAGTAAATTTAATATATATATTTCCTAATTCTCGCTGAGTAACATAAGCAATAAACCATTGTACAACATCTGAGAGAGCGTTGTTTTTATTGTCAATTGCCAAATATTTAAATATAAAAAGAAGTATCATCGGCAAACAGTATACCTAGAAGTAAAAAGTAGAAAGGATAAAAAGTTCATTATTAATGAAACATTTTCGAGTATTTGGTTAGTTGCTTTGTCGTCATTTTCAATTGCAGAATAGAACCGTAAGTTCCTATCTTATTTTGACCGCACGGCTACTAGAGGGCGCTAGGGTATTGATTGCACATAGACGCTACATGGGAAACAGACACCTTTGCTATTGGGTAATGTTAACTACATCTGTGGGCTTGTAGTACCTCTATGAAAGGTTATTATATTACATATGAAATAAGGATGATTTCCTTTGCTCTGTTTAACCGTTTCATAAGAACTTCGTCAATCATAATACAGTTTACAGTTTCTGAACGAATGTAACAATTCTGACACCTTGACAGTCAAGTTTCAGTTTGACAATTTGTTTGATAATTGTGACCTACGGTAGAATAAACTTATAAAGTGCGAAGTATTTATTAATAGATAAAAAAAATACTAATTTGTATTTAAGTTTCAGTATAATTTTTCATTTGAAAATAATATACTTTTTATCCTTATTGCTGAGTAATAGTTGGATAAGTGTTGCATAATTAAGTCACAGTGATTATTATTCGTACTTGCCGAAGAGTTGTAAAACTAAAACTTCTTGAAGTTTCCATGCTTTTTCACGAGGGATGGACGATCTGCGACAACAGCCTAGTACTTCGAAGAGTGGCCAGTAAGTACTTTTTTTTTTTTTTTTCCTGCACATATTTCACAGCAGCTTTTAAGTATTAGCAAACTCTCAAAAGTTACTTTATATAGTTCTTTATTATCTCCATCTCATACCCTGGAAAAAAACTATTAAATAAGGCTTTAGTAGTATGATAAGATCAAATTTTATTTAAATTTAAGTAGAACTCAATATAGATATATATATTTTTTTAATTATTTTTATGTTGATGTTTTGCTATATTCTCAAGAAAATATGTTATACATTGTGTTTTATTGGTAGATACCTGAATTAGTTATAAATTCTACAGAATTTAATTCATTCTAAACAGAATTGAAATCATAACTATAGGAATTCTTTTCTGTTTTGTAATAGGTAAAAACTGTATATAAATAAAAACAGTTGTTAGAATAGCAAAATATGTAATATGTCATGCTGTGGCATATAATATATTTAAATATATGATAGTTGTATTAAATAGAGATGTCTAATTGTTGCACCTTATTGAATCCACAGAATTATTATTGTTTGGAAAATATTAAAGATATTTATGATACCTTATGTTTCAAATCTCAAATTTGATTATTGAACAATAAATTCTTGATTTTTTTTAACAACATAGTTTTACTAAGTTCTAATAAGTATACCTGTATAGCCAGTGTGTCTATTCATTCTTCTTAAATATCATTATAGTTCCATTATTTGATATTATTTATTCACAACTTCTACTGATACTCAGTCTCAATATATTAGATACCCTAAACCAAATGTCATTGTTATAAAGCAATAATAAAGTGCAGTTCCAGGGCTCCAGCATTATGTCTATTTACAACAATCACACATTACTCTGTATAATATAATTATATTGACTTGTTTAATATTTATTTTACTTGTAATTACATAGTTATTTTGCAACACTCAATCATTGTATATACTATCTATCTTGATACATACTGGCTAATCACCAATAATGCTTGGCTTTGGATGGACGGGTCTCGAGGTATATACCTGTTCCAACAATATTTAGTATCTTGCTCTGAAATGCTAACAAATAAACTCTGAAAAATCTGCATTTTAAATATAAGTATTACGAAAAAAAAATTGACTATTCTAAGTAGTGATAAGTATTTTTCAATCTTCCCATGGTTTAACTGTACTAAAAAGTTTATACAATTGCTGTTGTTATAGTTGCTAGATCAGAGGTTTTCATGCAATGATGCTACACAAATGCAAGTTCGGGTACTCCATATATGATAAACATACATAAACTTTATTTTTTCTTGTATGTTTATATAATCCAAAACCCTATAAAAATATAAATATATTTCTAGTGCATGGACCAAAACCACAACCACAGATACGATAGACAAAGTTACAACCGTAAGTCTGTTTATATTTTTGCAACTTTTGTTACATCAACTAGTTTAGGTATAAACTATCATAACAAATGTTAATATTCATCTCAATTCTCTTCAGAACTATTGCTAAAGTTACTTAATATGCTCGGTATCCTATAACGTGAATATAATTTGACAGCACAGCACACACAATACTTCTACTTACTCTTTGAAGGACGCACTCCACAGACCGAGTATATAAGTGGGCCGTCGTTCAATTCTGATACGAAATATAGTCTTATCTATTCTGTTTTACCGGAATGTTTGTCGCAAAATTATTCATAATACCTGAGTTACATGTCTATAATAGGTACTTATAGTTAATTGACTATTATTTTAGCACTTCATACTCTGTTAAGTAGGTTATTAACTAAAGTTTTTAACTTTTCTTCCTTCATATTTTTCTGGGCTGAGCGTAAAATACTGGTAAGATTTTTTAATTATATTTATTTAAACGACAGTTACATGCTACCCGCTTTGAGGTTTTTGTTCCAACCCCTATTTCGCACGACATAACTTAGGTATTGTTGTTTTCTTAACAATTTATTATGTGTTTTTAATTTGTTTTATTGTAGTACATAAATAAGTTATATTGTTGATGATATCTAGTCCAAATAAAGATATCTCACTGGCGATTGAATGGATCGAGTGTATAAATCTAGTTAGCATTGCATATTTATTCATTGAGAAATTTGCTTAATTTCAAATTTAAATTATGTAAATAAATAATAATTAATATAATTATTTATAAATAGAACATTGCTGTGTTTATAGATAATATTAAATATGAATTCTTTTCAATGTTATTCTATGCTGCAAAGTTAGAAACATTGGTCAGGATTTTCGTAAGACACCTAATAGATGTAGAAGTTCTTTGAAAGATAAAAATATTATTATATATTTGCAAATCAGAACTACATTTAAATCAATAAACAACTTCTCGTTAAAATAATAGATGTATGTAGGGAGCTAAACAAGATATATATTTTATTTTAAAATCAATAGCAAAATTAGCTTAATTAATCTTTCATCAAGGCTTTTAGAAAATATACTAGTTATTTGCTTTTGCTTGTGTTTGAATAAAAAAGACAAATAAAATAGTTTATGTAAGTCTAGTCATCTATAAGGGCCGATATTAGAGCTAGTATACAAAAAGTTCAAACAAAGATACACATAATTAAACCGGATCATATAAGTTTGTACTGAAGTCTGAATAAAATACAAAAAATAGATGCAATGAACTGTACCAACTGTTAAGAAAGTATATGACGGTACCTTAGTTTATTTACAAAGTATATAATTGTATATAAATTAAAGAAAACCATTTAATGTACTGTCATAATAGTCAAGGAAAATTATTAACTGTAAGGTTATGTAATATTATTATTATTACACGATGAATGTGCTCTTTAACATAGCTCAATAATAGCTTATTATTCATATGTAAATCTTTTTTAATGAATTTATTAAGAATATGTCGAAAATATTATCCAAAGAGCCGAAATTATCGGCTGGATTTTGTTTTTTTTTAAAGTTCGGTCTACAAAAAAAAACAAATCAGTAAGGTTGATTTATAATTATTACATATATTATACATAAATTGATATTTCGAAAATATATTGAAAATATTGTTTATTATAAATAAAAAAACAAAGGAAAACGAGGGCGGGTGTTTTAAGACAATTTGTTAAACAGAGACAGTAATTTATTTATTAAAAATAAAAAGTACATGTATGACAAGGAAAATTCATAGTTTGCTAAGCTTTCTAATAAGGCAGACACAGTCAAAAGAATACACAGTAGCATGTTGTTCTGTCTGTCTGTTCCGTAACAGGCTGTTTTACAATCTGCTTGTCTGTAAACGCTGAAGGTTATATTTAATATTATCCAAGACGGGTTGTGACTCGTTAATGGAAAACACAAGAATAATGAAGTTATTGGTGCTCGTTGAAATGTCGGTTCTTCTTTTTGTAATAAGTTGGATTTACGATTTAATATTTCTAGACTACAAAAGAAACACCAAGCTATTATGAACACTAAAAGTATTGGAGTAGGTGCTAGTGCTACAGAAGTGTAACATAGATTTTTATTAATAACTTTTATGAAAAATAGTAACCATTTTCTAAAAACAGACAAGTATAGGTTCAAGAGTATGAAATAGAATCAAGAAGGTAAATAATATTAACAGTATGGTGTAACATATATATATATATATATATATATATATACGAGTACACTGTCACAACAAGGATCGGCGATGTCCTTTCATTAAAACAAAAATGAGTTGTAGATTATGTTTTATGTCGTTATATTATTTAAAAAAGGGAAGGAAATATCGACCGTTGTCTAAATATTGTTATAAACAGCAGACATTCTGAAGATTTAAAACAACAGGGAAAGGTTAACGAACGTAATCTCCGCTAACGAACCCGCTCTACAGATAATCCGTCGTTGCGCTTTGTGACCGCTTTGACGGACACTAATGCCAAAGAAATATTTAATAATATATTAACTTTATCATCATTTTTAGGTCATAGCCATTCAATTATATAATATCATTCAAGTTCACTTAATAGCTTATTTATTAATACCCTTTGTTGAAACTCTCAGTCGCTGGAGGTATTTACTGTATGCTGAAGCCTTGTTTTTAAAAGTTTTTAAAAACTACAGGCTTCTTAATACTTAAGATGGTTTCTACTAAGAAACAATCTTACATAACTACACCTTACACTAAGGGAATTTTTCAATTGTTTCAATTGGCTCTTTATACTTTTGCGCACAACTATGAAACTATATATGTAGCTTTATATCAGTGTAGACTGTTATACAAATATATACTATAAGGCAAAAAAATAAAAATATAATAAATATAAAATTTATAAAAATAAATATAATACAAGTAGAAAACTCAATATCGTAACAATTTCAGACAGCAAATCCCCTTTTTTTGTGTTTTTAAGAGCACAATGTTTGAGAGCACGATGTTTGAGAGCACAATGTTAGAGAGCACAATGTTTGAGAGCACAATGTTTGAGAGTACAAAGTTTGAGAGCACAATGTTTGAGAGCACAATGTTTGAGAGCACAATGTTAGAGAGCACAACGTTTGAGAGCACAACGTTTGAGAGCACAATGTTTGAGAACACAATGTTTGAGAGCACAATGTTTGAGAGCACAATGTTTGAGAGCACAATGTTTGAGAGCACAATGTTAGAGAGCACAATGTTTGAGAGCACAACGTTTGAGAGCACAATGTTTGAGAGCACAATGTTAGAAAGCACAATGTTTGAGAGCACAATGTTTGAGAGCACAATGTTTGAGAGCACAATGTTTGAGAGCACAATGTTTGAGAGCACAATGTTTGAGAGCACAATGTTTGAGAGCACAATGTTTGAGAGCACAATGTTTGAGAGCACAATGTTTGAGAGCACAATGTTAGAGAGCACAATGTTTGAGAGCACAACGTTTGAGAGCACAACGTTTGAGAGCACAACGTTTGAGAGCACAATGTTTGAGAGCACAATGTTTGAGAGCACAATGTTTGAGAGCACAATGTTTGAGAGCACAATGTTTGAGAGCACAATGTTTGAGAGCACAATGTTAGAGAGCACAATGTTTGAGAGCACAATGTTTGAGAGCACAACGTTTGAGAGCACAACGTTTGAGAGCACAATGTTAGAGAGCACAACGTTTGAGAGCACAATGTTTGAGAGCACAATGTTTGAGAGCACAATGTTTGAGAGCACAATGTTTGAGAGCACAATGTTTGAGAGCACAATGTTAGAGAGCACAATGTTTGAGAGCACAATGTTTGAGAGCACAACGTTTGAGAGCACAATGTTTGTGAGCACAATGTTTGAGAGCACAATGTTTGAGAGCACAATGTTTGAGAGCACAATGTTAGAGAGCACAACGTTTGAGAGCACAACGTTTGAGAGCACAACGTTTGAGAGCACAATGTTTGAGAACACAATGTTTGAGAGCACAATGTTTGAGAGCACAACGTTTGAGAGCACAATGTTTGAGAGCACAATGTTTGAGAGCACAATGTTTGAGAGCACAATGTTTGAGAGCACAATGTTAGAGAGCACAATGTTTGAGAGCACAATGTTTGAGAGCACAATGTTTGAGAGCACGATGTTTGAGAGCACGATGTTTGAGAGCACAATGTTAGAGAGCACAATGTTTGAGAGCACAATGTTTGAGAGTACAAAGTTTGAGAGCACAATGTTTGAGAGCACAATGTTTGAGAGCACAATGTTAGAGAGCACAACGTTTGAGAGCACAACGTTTGAGAGCACAATGTTTGAGAGCACAATGTTTGAGAGCACAATGTTTGAGAGCACAATGTTTGAGAGCACAATGTTTGAGAGCACAATGTTTGAGAGCACAATGTTTGAGAGCACAATGTTAGAGAGCACAATGTTTGAGAGCACAATGTTTGAGAGCACAATGTTAGAGAGCACAATGTTTGAGAGCACAACGTTTGAGAGCACAACGTTTGAGAGCACAATGTTAGAGAGCACAGTGTTTGAGAGCACAATGTTTGAGAGCACAATGTTTGAGAGCACAATGTTACAGAGCACAATGTTAGAGAGCACAATGTTTGAGAGCACAACGTTTGAGAGCACAATGTTTGTGAGCACAATGTTTGAGAGCACAATGTTTGAGAGCACAATGTTTGAGAGCACAATGTTAGAGAGCACAACGTTTGAGAGCACAACGTTTGAGAGCACAACGTTTGAGAGCACAATGTTTAAGAACACAATGTTTGAGAGCACAATGTTTGAGAGCACAATGTTTGAGAGCACAATGTTTGAGAGCACAATGTTAGAGAGCACAATGTTTGAGAGCACAACGTTTGAGAGCACAATGTTTGAGAGCACAATGTTAGAAAGCACAATGTTTGAGAGCACAATGTTTGAGAGCACAATGTTTGAGAGCACAATGTTTGAGAGCACAATGTTAGAGAGCACAATGTTTGAGAGCACAATGTTTGAGAGCACAATGTTAGAGAGCACAATGTTTGAGAGCACAACGTTTGAGAGCACAACGTTTGAGAGCACAATGTTAGAGAGCACAATGTTTGAGAGCACAATGTTTGAGAGCACAATGTTTGAGAGCACAATGTTACAGAGCACAATGTTAGAGAGCACAATGTTTGAGAGCACAATGTTTGAGAGCACAAAGTTTGAGAGCACAATGTTAGAGAGCACAAAGTTTGAGAGCACAATGTTTGAGAGTACAATGTTAGAGAGCACAATGTTTGAGAGCACAACGTTTGAGAGCACAACGTTTGAGAGCACAATGTTAGAGAGCACAATGTTTGAGAGCACAATGTTTGAGAGCACAATGTTAGAGAGCACAATGTTAGAGAGCACAATGTTTGAGAGCACAACGTTTGAGAGCACAATGTTTGTGAGCACAATGTTTGAGAGCACAATGTTTGAGAGCAAATAGTTTGAGAGCAAAATGTTTGAGAGCACAAAGTTTGAGAGCACAATGTTTGAGAGCACAAAGTTTGAGAGTACAATGTTTGAAAGCACAACGTTTGAGAGTACAATGTGTGAAAGCACAATATTTGAGAGCCAATGTTTGAGAGTACAACGTTTGAGAGCACAATGTGTGAGAGCACAATGTGTGAGAGCACAATATTTGAGAGCACATTGTTTGAGAGCACAATGTGTGAGAGCACAATATTTGAGAGCACATTGTTTGAGAGCACAATGTGTGAGAGCACAATATTTGAGAGCACATTGTTTGAGAGCACAATATTTAAGAGCACAATGTTTGAGAGCACGATGCAACGATGTAATAATTGATCAATTGACAACAAGTCATTATCATACATTATTCACATTACAAATAAAATACTGATCTGTGAGTAATAATCCGTGTAAACATTATTCAAATCAAAGGTTAAATATATTTCATAGATATAGCAGAGTAAGTCACGAGCTAGGTGATGGTGAAGCCGGTGAAGTCTAGCTGTGAGTAAAGTGCAACTTATACCAGCTGGCTCAACCGGGCTACCAGCCTCGTAAGCATCATAAGCATGAAGTAAATATCTCAGATGGTTTTGTGAGAATTTGACAAACCAGCAGATTGTAAATGTGGATGTCACTCATGGTCAATCATGGTCAATCATTTGCAAATATAGATGATGGGATGGGATAATGATGGAGAGGGATGAAGGAAGCTGGAAAGCTGGAAGCTGATCCTTCGCTCCCATCTTTTCCCTCAATGATAAAAATGTATCGCCAAATGCCCATATTTCTAAATATCTTTGGGTGGTGTTAACCACGTATCATCGCCAGACCTTAATACAACAACTTGGGTATTATGTTGATGAGATTTTTTACTTCTTCTACAATTTTTTTACATTCCAGCAGACGTAAATAGATTGAATATTAACTTGTATGTATGGCTTTCTATGAATCAATAAATTAGAACATATCTAGAGCAATCTGTTGTTATATTGATGTTATTCACGGTTACGTTAAAGTCTTTTTATATTTAATATTATTATGACAGTTATATATATATATATATATATATATATATATATATATATATATTCGTATAAAAATACATATAAACTTTGTAGATAGATACGTCGTACGACCCGAGGTGGTCGGCTATTTGTAGACTCTACTAAAATCAACCAACCGTAAAACGAGAAAGAAGCAACTTCGACTCAAACGTGTTTTGATGATTTTATAAAATATTATTTTTAATGTTTTGTTATAAAAAATAAAAAATTTAAACATTATAGAAACGAATATCAGTTATTATTTAGTAACTCTTAAGTCGACCCACACTAACTCCCGTGCCTTCAGCGTTCAGTAATTGATATCATTGAGGGTGCTATGGACTGGAGGAGAGAGGATTCAATGGCATCGCGATTAATAACATTCATTGCAACAAAAAATAATTAACACGATGATGGTATCTACCGTTTTGAGTCCTTGGTCTGTATTACAGGTAGAGCCACCAGGCGCAGAGGAAACACCCTCGTGCCATGACGCGATTCGGACATGTCAGGTATTTATCATGGCTGGTCTCTTAAAATTAGATTTGGCCCAATAGAAGTTTACGGTCTTCTTAAGAAGAAAAATGTCAACACAAAAAGTATACCTCGATATAATAACATAATAGGGCACCGGTTTACATATATATTTTATATTATTACGGCTTTTAATAAAGTATGTTTATTGTGTTTGAAATTCATTCAAATTAAAATTTAACACTTTAGTTTTTTTGGAGATCTATATATTTTTATATAAAAAAAAAATTGTACGTGTTTATGTAGGTAGTGAAACTGGAGTCGTTAACTTATTAAGTACGTATTCTATTACACATAATAATGTATTATTGGTTATAATTATTTTTACTTTACTACTTTATCATACAAATATATACATTTTTACTTGATTATATAATATATATATATTTTGTTTTTTTATATTTTTTTTATTCTTTTATTCTTATATTTTTATGTATAGATATCTGTCTATTTAGATTAATTTTGTCTGTTTCCTTATTCTTTATCTTTATTATACTTATATATATGATACGTCTACGCCACGTTTCTTTAATGCCTTTCTTTAGTTCAGTGGCGCTTGGAAGAGATCGCTCTTAAGCGATAAAGCCGCCGAATTTTTTCCACTTTTTTTTTGTCTCACTGTATTGTCTGTGTGTACAATAAAGCAAATTAATTATAATTATTATTTTTAACGTAGTGGAGCTAGTACCCTTGCCTACCACTTTATGTTTAGGAGAATTGTCTGGACTTAGAGGTTTAGAGGTTTCGTTATTGTTGATTACAACAACTAAAATATAATAGTCAATATAACAGATTTGCAATAAGGCCCAAATTTTAAAATATATGACAACAGTTTTATTACGAGACTATATGATACTGAAGACTAAGTATTTTTTCATGCTTCACTCTTAAAACGTTGGCTGAACCTCCTCGAATTTTGTGCTGGTAGTCGGTTAGGCTTTTTTTTTTCAATAGATAAATAAAAAACGAATATTTATTTTGTTTGTAGGGTTTCCGGGTTAGTAGTGTAGGATGGCGACCATTTTTATCTTACCCCCTTAGCTGGCTTTCACTGCACCCCTGGAAAGATATGGGGCTGTCCTACTTCTATTCTATTCTATTCTATTCTAGTTCATTGTCTCCCTTTGCTTATGTTTTGTACGGTTTGGAACATCGTTGATATTACAATATTAAAAGTATAATTATGTTAATATAAATATTGTTGGTTGTTTTATGAATTGTGATGACCAAGGTTATTTATTTAATATCAGCGGTCAGTTCTTAATTACCATACTGGTTCTGTCATCATGTACAACTTCACTCCGCTACGAATATTATATTATCTAATATTAAAACTATAATGTATTTTTCGACAACACAATATAGAAGATAATTCATTTGAGTGTCGCTATGTAGGTGAGAATGACGCGCGGTCCTTACTGTATATTGAGATAACATCCGAGTTGAACTCTGTTGGTCTTATTGGTCCTACATTAGATATCGGCGTGATAAAACACACAGACACACAAAAAGCAAGAGATGTAACTCGAGTGAGTGGAATCAGTGACCGTATCGTTTATTGGCTCAACTGATAATCTCTTGGCAGCACGAGACGACTTACGACTCATTGATTGTCAAAACGTACCTAAATATCACACGAATCATTGTCTCACACACACACACACACACACATACACGTCTTAATGTCAAATAGTATGTTTTTTTTAAATTCTTTATCCTATAAATATAAGTGGCTATACTGTCAATATTAAAATACCTATATACTTGAGGAAACTATCCCTCAGGGAGGGATTTTCTGAATTTACCTGAAGGATCAAATAGTTGACATTCAAAGTCTTTGTCTATTAATCAACTTTATTTATTCTTGATATTCAAACAAATATTTCGACAAAATCTAGATATGTTTAGAATATCAAGAGTCTCGAATAAATATTAATGTTTATAACAAGTTATTATAACGTGGACGAGCTGACCGTGACCTTAGATTAAGAATGATTACGATACATTATTGAAGTTATATTACATCGATGTCTATGTAATTGTAATATAATACATTGTATGTTTGTTGTTTGTGGTAGAATGCAGAGCAGGGCCGACCTGGGCCGACCTGGGCCGACCTGGACCCGCTGTGCTCTTAACAGATCTATTTCAAACTTTCAATCTAATCGAAACTACTTCCTTTAATAAAACCGACTGCAGTCAATATACTCGAATAATTACAAAACTCAAATAACAGATAACATTTATTGTTCGTCTTGGCTGGTACGTGGTCAATTTAAAAAGAAAATAATTTACAATTTATAATATATTTCAATCAGTGGTTCCTAAAATATATATTTTATGAAATATATCAAACTATATCTAAACCTTTCGGGTATCTGCAGCATGCGTGCAGTCAACCACACGACCCTATATCCAATAATATTAATAGCTCCGTGTACATATTGAGCTGACCTTCACCCTCGTCGCTGAAGGGACCCCGATAACACTCCGTACGACATTTACAGTTACAGTATTGTTTAATGATTGTTTTTTAACAAATCCAAGATTAGCTTTTTTTTAGAATCTTTCGTTTACAATTAAATCTATAATAGCATATTTTATTAATATTGGACATTTAATTGATAAAGTAGTGTGTGTGTGTGTGTATATTGTATGTGTGTGTGTGTATCGGTTTGTAAATACGTTTCGCTGGTTGTAATGACATGTCCATAACTCTGTTAATGAGTCGTTCAACGAGAAAATAAATGATTTTCAGAAAGCGAGTGTGAATTCACTTAAATCATATATATTTATCGAAAATGTGGACAGCAAATTCACCTCCACGACTACCTGTGTATGGATATATACATATATATGTATATAGCCGTTTATAGACGTTATAGACGTGTAAATTACTGGCTGCAATACTAGAGTCGCTCATTCGAATTGGGGATTAGGCCAATTAACTTCATTCGACATAACAGGAACAAATGATATGATATGATATACTGTGACGTCATGTTTATATTTAACTGCAGGGGCTAGTTTGTGATTTAACCCGATAAAGTTCTCCTTAATATGATTTTTAACTTTTGAAACCTCACCCAATAAATAAGTAGCATGTTTAAGAACTTCACTGTCAAACGCACTATAGACGGCTCTTACCATCTGTATTAGACAAAAAACCAAATCCTCATTATTAATTATTGAATCAATACAAGAAATGACACACTCTATGCCTCTCTTTACCTAGTTTGTGACAAAAGTTGTCGACATCGTTACCACTTACCAGTATTCTATTATTTTGTTATTCAGGACTTGTCAAAAAGTAGAAACAAGTTTTCTTTTCATAAAATTTCACACAAAACAGTCCATACTTTTTTAATAATTTACTTTTTGGTTTGCTTAAAGAGCTTTTGTGACACTTTTAAGGTTTCTACTTTCAGCAAAGTCTTCAAAAGTTATTAAAATTTGGAACATTGTTTATTACATTGCGGTTTGTTTTACCTAAACAGGTGTTATTTACTTTTATATTCAAGTACCAGATTTTTTTACAAAAGTAAATTACGAAATGTGGACATTTCAGAAATAGGGAGGTCTCTTCAAGCTGTCGATAAGTGTGATCAGAGATCATACTATACATTAAACTGAATATAATGTTCTTACATAAATAATATTTATTTACGTAATATATATAACAGTGTTAGTACAAAGAAACATAATAATGACACTACTAACATACTAAAAGCTAAAATATAACTGTAAGGCTAACTGGTAGATTGAAGTTATAAAATATGTAGTGTGTAGACACCAAATGAAATATAACAGCGAGTACTATGAGTTGAAACACACAATTCAACATGAAGTAAAAATGTCACCTTGTGAGACCATCGACAGAATGTTTACTTCTCTTTAGAAAGAGAGACATTATTTGTCTAGTGATGTTTAAATAATACAATGATTTAATTTTAATGTTCATTGCAGAAGATATCTACAAAACCATCCTGAATAATCGTAATAAAAGTAATTGTACCCGGCCGTAGCGCGAGACGCGACCTCACGTTTGACTCCAACATGTTTACGACATCCAATCCTGTCAAGGTATAATCGGTTGTTTGAAAAATCAACATTTTTATTTCTTAGTGATATCGAGATATTGTTTCAGTATATCCTGCACTAAAAAAATCTGTCAATGATCTTTTAATTATATCTTCATACATACCTGCTCATGTATGTATGTATGTACTAATTGTATTTCATATGTTCATACTTGCGAGAGTCCTATTGTAGTTTCATATTTGAATATTCACATTAAAATTAATTCGCACTAAAAATAATAACGCTAACGGCTAAACACTTGTTGGTAGGGTGAAGGGTGCTATTGAAAAAATGTCAATACTCGCGGCGCCATGATAAAGTATTAGAAATCATACATGAAGTGGTTAGTCTTTCAATGGCTAGAGCGCAAAAGGGTATAACAACCACCAAAAGATTAATAGAGTTCATTAAAGAAGGCTCGTCTAAAAAAAACAAAACAAAAGCATCACTCTATCTTGGAGGCGGCTCGCGATTGGACTATAATGATGGATACGTATGAGAAACAGTATAGAATTCCTGAGGCTATTCTTGTCTCGTCATCCAGACCGGACATATTCCTGTACTCTAGACAGTTAAAGCGCGTGATACTTGTGGAGCTTACTGTTTCGTGGGAAACAAACATCCCCAAAGATCACACAATTAAAGTAAACAAGTATTACGAACTGACCAGGAATGAGTTATGGGAATGGGAATTTGTACGCGATAGAAGTGGGAGCGAGAGGTATAACAGTGAAATGTCTCTATAAGCTACTTAAAGATCTTGGCCTCTCTAGAACTATCATCAGTTAATTTCTTGAACGTACTTCAAAGGCGGCTTTGGTAGGTCCATTCCAAATTTGGTTAGGTAGGGAGAGGAGCGCAACCAGTTGAGGTGAGCGTGAATGCCCATTTTAAAAGGGCCCCTTAAACCTACACCTGGGTCGCAAGTCCCAGCTGTTTGCGCTCCTCTCCCTGCAACGCGATGGGCCCGGCACCCGCACGGTGAATCCACGGAATGCTAAGAAGCTTCGTCTCATAAATAATCGTCAACATACAAAAATAGTTATGTTACTTCATTATATATATATTTTTATAATCTTATTAGTTTATTTTTCGCAAAGCTTAAGCAATCGTAAAGCTGATATTAATTATGCTCTATGATATTATTTGTGAAGAGCCTCCTCGTTTTCTTCAATTTGCATATCTCGGTCTCTATATAAGAGAGAGCAATATTAAATAATAATAATATACTGCCTGCCTGCTGTAGTTATTGATAGAATATTTTAGAAAACATATCAAACATCCGATTCGATTTCATAGTTTAAAATAACATGGCGTGTGTACATCAAAGTTGTTGTTATAATATAACCAATAGCTGTAGGCTGGTGGTGAACCATGGGCTGCGGTTTCGGATCAAACTCACTTCAACTAGTTGCTTAACCAAACAAGTCGGAGTCGCTGACGTCATCATAGTTAAGTACATTCTTACTAGCGCAGTCTGAACTAAAATATATAATGTATTCTAACTTGTTTCTTAATATTGTTAGATAACTTTGACAGCGTTCCCGGTCCAACAGTCCATTAGTACGTTTATTTAATTTGCAGGCGTAGTAAATCAAATATCAATCAAAATAACCGATGAAAAATAAAGCTTTTCCTGATATTTTTAACCATCTAAAACAATCTAAGAATCATGAACGACCAATACTTCACTATCTTTAAGTTTATCCAATTTTTATTAATGTTTTTGCGGAGCAAATACTTTATGTTAATGTGTAAATTAAAATATTGAACTTAGTATGTGTGAGTGAGAACAATACCAGTACATAGGTACCCCAAGCGCTGCCTGCCTAGTGGGGTGTCGGGGTGCCCCCTAGTGTCCGGTGAGTTTAATCATAGCCTGCCTTTGATGCCGGAGATGATCTATTTGATTACAGATTATTTATTTAACTTTCACTTTATTGCTTACAAAAAGTTTCAAATGCGTTTGTGATAATGTTGATAAATGATCTTTCAGTAAAATTAAATTATTTTATAGTGCTGTTTCGCTTATCGGTTAATAATTAATTTAATAATATTAATGTGTGGATGTTGTTATTTTGTTATTTATTTTCATCCTCTGACCTTGTTACAGTATGCGGGTGTAATAATGAGTTCAAAACTTAATTACATATTCATTTATTGCAAAAAGTAAGAGTCAATGACAAGTCAGTGTGATCGTGTATTCATTAATAGAGAAAACTACTTGTACCTGGAGGTAGGTAGGTAGGTTGGTAGGTGGGTAGGTAGGTAGGTGGGTAGGTACTATACGATACTGGCATTAATTCGTTCTCGAGGAATGACTACATTTCAGTACAACATTATTAGTAAATTAATGATTTTTGTTAAATCTAATTATAAAACAGGAAAATTATTTGTTTTATGCATAATTTAGTATATAATTTCTTGTCAAATATATTATAATGTAACATGCGCACGAAATATGCGACTTTCAACACAACTCATGTATTTTATGTATTAGATACAAAATTAAATGACTCAAGTTATGTACACGGTAACCTGTAAAGTACAGACCGTGGAACTTTTAAAGCTAAATCACATATTTTTAAACTCCCTTATATTATAGTTCCTTAAAACTCCTAATAAAATTGTGTTTTATAAAAAGAATATATATTAATATAATTTTGTCACCATTCATATGTTATTTGGTCAGTTCTTCCAGACAGAACAATAAATATAAGAGTTGTTGAGTTGTTGGTTGGCTGGTCGCTACCGACGCAGTTTACAAGTTGAGTTATAGGTATAATGTATAATATAACCGACGGCGGCACGTGTAGCCTGATGATAGGAGGACACGTTTCATTCACTGTATCTCCGCTAGGCTTGCAGTACATTACGCGCCGGTCACTCGGCTCCTCGAACACGCTGCGTGGATTAATTCCGAGTTATGTACTGCGAGATGAGAAAGCATCGCTTCTTGTCTAGGTCAGGTTCAAGGGCGTCGACGTCATTCTCTGAGATGGAGGGGAGTGCGCGCGAGTGCCTGCTTCTGTGCTCGTGCCGTGCGTATTGTTTTATATGGTGTATTGATTAGAAATGGTTTCAACTGATGGCTCATAAGATACACAAGACTCGCACGCTCTGGTATGCACGCTCTTTTATTTACGTAAATTATTTAAAACCAGTTACCGGAGGGGACTTGGAGTATTTTTAACGCTTTCATATGAATATTAAAATATAAATGAATATTTATCGTCTTTGGATGTCACACGGCCCGTGGTTTTGTATCGTTCGACCTTCACGGTGGTTTCCTCATGACACGTGTGTTGACGTCGGAATTGTTTAATGGGATGGCTAATAACATGTTTCAACGAACAGACATTCAATAATGTCGCATACAACGAAATCTTGTTATAACCAAACTCGACAAATAACGTTATTTATATCCTATTTTAATTATTTGCTTATAAAAAACCGTATAAATATATTGTTTCTCATGTAACAGAAACTTGAATTCACGTATGTATAAAGAGTAAAAACTTTATTAACATTTAATGTTTATAATAGCATTTTTTTTAAATAAAAGTTGTTATGTAACTTGGTATGTTATATCAGCGTCTAATTTACAACTGTATGAAACAACAAGATGACAGATCATAGTTATTTTATCATTGTTAATGAATACAAATAAGAGATGAACTCTGATTTCTGATGATGAGAAACAAATCAATGACATTTATTTTATCTGTGCAATGTGCAATGTGTGTGTATGCGTTTAAAAAATAAAATAATATCAAATAAGTTACAATAATTTAAAGCAGAAAATATGTCTTGTAATCGGTAAATTCTATGTAAGTTTTACAAGAACGTTAGCGTCCAATAGGTGCCTTGCTCTCTTGTTGTTAATCCTGAGGTAGGTATTACACTCTGTCCTCACCTATAAGCTTCTATTGTAACTTTGAAGAGTACTTTGCAAGTTCATTTTGGAATAAAATTTAAATACTTGAAGATAATTTAATGTCATAACAAAATATGATATATCTTTTCACAAAAATCGGTTGTTCTTTACTTTTCCTTTCGTTAGTTTTGTATTAATATCCATGGAAGCGTCTTATCATCGAACACTTGTTTAGATACCAAAGCTGTACAGACGGCGTCTTGAAAATGAAGTCAGAGATGAAAGTTGGTGATGATAAATAGTTGAAACTTAATCATCTCCATCACGCTAGAGTCCTCAAAGTCATAAAACAATAATTTTTAATTAATAGAAATAATAAACTCTCGGTAACTCGATACTCTATAAATTTATCGAGGGTCAAAATATACGATTTTTTTTTGCAAAAAGATATATTTGAACGAATAAATGATGACTGGGTGTCAGTTGATCCAGTCGAAACAAGTCGTAAACTGAGTTAACCGTCAAGTTAATTGTGATGGACTCGCGGCTGCCACTATTCATTACTCTTTTGTATTCCTCTGCGGTTTAAAGAGACGTCTTGCGTAAAGCTTTGCAAGTGGTAGTATAGAAGCTCTGTCATTAAAAGAGATGTGATTTGTTTATTGCTCTAGGCCATTCCTTCGTCCCATCACTTCCATACACGTCACAACACGATTGCAACCCACCTTACTTACTTATTCGGGACTACAGATATCCGATAAAATTCCATCTGAGATTTTTATAGTGTACCTTAGCGTCCATTTTGAACACGCATGGCGTGTAATGGACAATTTAATATATATTTTTTTATAATATGACAACTATTTACTAAATCGATCATTGTTGAATTAGAATGTATATAAGATATCTTTTGTTTCTATTACGGCCATTGTTTTCGGGAATTTTCTGTCTGACTGTCGCCTACAGCTTGTTTTTGAATTGACAAGTCTCATTTGGATCCTTTCCCAAATTTATATAGTTGAAAGTAACAAGGCGTAATAAATTAACTGAACGTACACACAAAGATAATTATACGATCAGTGTGTGTGTGTGTGTGTGTGTGTGTGTATGCTATAGGGTCTCGTCAGTATCACTCTACGTAGCAGGGCGCTACGCAAAACTACGCAGTCTACGGTGTTGTTTGTAAAAAAAGCTTTCTTATTAAGTGGGCCGGTTAAAATAATGTTTATTTATTTAATTCTATGTTTATATTTCATTTTTTTATTTAAGTTGTGAAGTTTTTTTTTTAATAATATTTATATAAATATTTTCATATATAACAATCCTTATAACTATCCTATCGGATGGAAATTCTTTTGTTTTAAAATAATTTCATTTTCATTCCTTTAAATATTAAATTGATTTACGTGAATTGATGATGGTGACTACGATATTCGAATTCTGTTTACAATGTCTGTGTTGTATCCTCGGTACAAAGCTATGACGTCAACAGCTGGAACATCTCATCAACAGAATATATTCATTCTATCAATACATCATATTGAATGCTCGGAAAGTTTTTCGACACCTACTTTAAATCTGAATGACATGTTTATGAAATGTTGAACTAGTTTCAATTTCGCTGAGAGATTATAAGTTAAATGAAATCGTTTCAAAACGACCCTTCGTCAAAAACTAGTACTTGATTGTCATTATTAGTCACTCATCACGATAGCAACACGGTATATAAGTGTAGATTATATATACTTTAATAAGCCATTTTATAATATTGTAGTATACGAAAATAAAATGAATTAAAATTTTAAAAATCCTTAACAATATAAATAGGTACGTGAGAGAAAATATAACAAATAAAAAATATTATAATTCCATTCGATGAACCCTGCAAAGGTCGTATTAAACGTATTATCATCTTAAGGGCTTATTATAAAATAAAACTTACTTACTTAATGAACTCTCCACTGTCTGTCTGTCCAACTTACAACCTCCTGAACTATTACAGAAAACATTCATACTTTTGTCTTCTTTGATTCTCGTTATAATATTTTTTGACACAATCAATTATTTTACATAAATGAAATATATTTACAACAGCTGTGATAACATAATTTTATTTTCCGTACTTTCAAAACCTCTTGTATATATTTAATTATTACTTGGAGTATATTTAATTCTTTCGCTGTGTGGAGCTTACACAATAGTAAATATTGTATTATTTTTAAATTGTAGAATTAAAAATGATTTAAAATATATGCCGTCAGTTTACTGTCGGTTCCTCTTTATAAACCTCCCCCTCCCCTCCCCCTCCCCACGTCTAATAAAACTATAATCTGATATTTCATCAGTACAAAAAATGCATAGTAAAAATATAAACTTTTACTTCAACTTTAAAAATATTATTATTTTTGCTTGAGGGATGGAATGGTATAATAAAAAATATATAAACAAAAAATTATTTGTGAGATAATTTATTGGAAATTATTTTATATTAATAAAAGAGGCTTTGAGAATAAATTAATCTGTTCTGTGTAATCCCGAATAAGTGAATGTAGTATTTATTAGCCCTTTGGCTAATATATATATGAACTATGTACAGTATTGGATAGCTAAATATCAATATTTAAACGGTGTGGGTTGCAGGTTAAATGTTATTTTGAGCTATACAGGTATGGTGATGTTTACCAGAGATACCAGTCACTTACAGACCTCCGTCGCTTGCTATATTGTTACTAAGTCTATATTATTATTATATAGAAAATGATTTATAATACAAGTATTTCAACAGCTAGTAACATCGCCTAATTATATATTATATACAAGCTATGATACAGAAGTGAATTAACTTCTTACACACTTCTTTGATAACAGTTTACAACTAATAATAAAATATTTTTTCCGAGTTGGCAACACCGCCACAGCCAGTATCAATAAGTTTTGAAAATGCCTCACTGCTCTTTAATACTATTAAAAATGAACATAAGGCCTAAATATTATTCTTGACGTCTATCCATAACGGACGAATATCCATAACGGCTTTTCGTATACATATCAACCGTGCTTTATTATTACGGTTCATAGAGATGGAGACGGTCCGCTGCGTTACTTTCGTCATTACTGAAACAGCCAATACATGACAACTAAACGTAATACATAGTCCTATGTATATACGCTATTGTATACCAATAAATATTATATTTATTATTCCTTTACTAAAAATCGTATACGACTTATCTTAAAACAATTATTAAACACTAAATATGGGTCTTTTTATTATTATAATATATATATATACTGCGTATGTTAAACACGTGTACGATACATATCTCCATACACCTCGATTTTATAATAATCTGATGAATAAAAACTGACTTCCTTTCAGCACTACAAGATTGTGTAAAAAAAAAAGTATAGATATATTTTTAATGTTTCATTTATGTTTTTTATAGCTTGAAAATTAAAATTAACTGCAAATCAAAAAAATAAATAAGTTTAACATACAGTTTGAACAACTTATGTATATATGTTTCTCTTCTCCGCGAATATTATATTTATATACTGGTACTGGCATCTGATGATTGTCTCCTTTGATACATCATACATAATAATCCGTCTGACCATTTGAGTAAAAACAATAACTTTTTTATGACGGCACATCTGTCAGGGGGTAGTTTTTAAAACTATAAAATACTATGTACCATTATAATTTCTGATTTTGAAAATAAATAAAAATCTCTCTTAGCTTTCCTCATTCATGTACGAAGAAATACTCATAGTATATATATTAGGTCCTCGTAAAGATCACTCATCGAGTCAGTTTATGTTTGGTGAAAGCGAGTGCATACAGTTGACACCAGTTCCGGGGAGGAAATATTCGCGGATGGTTTATGATTTAATCTAAAAGCCTGGTTATTTTTTGTATTCCCCAATATAATAATACAAAAAAGGTTGCTTTTCCTTTGAACGCGCTAATGTTTGGAGTCTCAAGATAATAAATGTGTTTTAGTAACGCTGACAAGTATAATTCAATTACCTGTGCGTTGTAGATCTCGACTGCCCTCTTGTGCTTAAATGTATGAAACGTGTAATGTATGACAATTATTAGCTAATTTTACTTATATATATAGTGTGTATATATATACATGAAAACATCATACAATGTGTACAGACCAACGGTTAAAAGTTATTTAATTATAATTGAATAATAGCTTAAAAACATATATTTTTGAAAACAATAAGCCAACTGAGACTTCAATGTGTGAAACGAGTTAATTTTTTAAATTTTACGAGATAGTTTAAGGCATAATTTGTGCTTTTCCATAGAGACCTAAGACATTGATCGTTGTTAGAATAGTTATATTTTTTTTGTTAAAAAAGAAACACTGCCTTTACTTAATTGACCTTTTACAATACAGTATACATTAAAATTTAGATTTTCATATACTTCTTATTATTTTTTTTATAGTATATGCAATTATTATGAATTATTAGCAATTATTATGAATGTACAGATGTACGTCTATATCGTGTAGATAATAATCTTGATACTTTAAAAGTATAATCGTTTTTGTTCTGTTAACTAATTACTTTGTCTCAAGATCATTGCAGAATTATGTATTTTGAAGATTCATTACTACAATTGTCTGAGCACAATAATTCGTAATCATATTGTAATATATACGAACGCTTTTTATCTTACTCAGACATGTCCCTCAAGGTCGCTTGCCTAATTACCTATTTGTAATTTTAACACAAGTATCTATTAGTGGAACAATAGAGGATAAATCAAATGGCGAAAACCGAAAGTCGCAAACCTCTCCTTAAATCGATAGTTGCAAATCTGTCGTGTTATTGTATAATTCGTTTAGAATATATATTGCAAGGGTAGGAGCGGAAGGCACATCGGGAGGTGCAGGTGAAGCCTGTCTGAACCGCTGTACTGTAGTGTAGTGTACCTGCCGGCCGCCGTCCGTCAGTACAGGCCCGTGGGTGACGCGACACGGTCGCGATGGCGCGCGAATATAGCAGGGTTCATGACTTCTACTTACAGATGCACGACCTCCAGCCGCCTGCGCCGCACTATTACCCCTATGACCTGCAGTGAGTAGACAGATGAACTAGTACATTAAACCCAACTTTAATCATATTTACACTTCAATTCAAATGAGATCTAAAAGTTTTTGTGAATAATGTAATATTAAAGTGAACAGAACTATTTAAAAGCTGTGTCCCGTACATGTTCTGTACCGCGGGTCCACTCACACCTACATTCCGACAAACATAAATGGCTCTTAGCAAACCTGTTTCTAAATTATATTTTTTTATTTGGTGTGAGATTAAAATATTATCAACTATCAATTGTTATTTTACTATTATATTTATAAAATATTATATATATTTTACTATTATATATATAAAGCGTCTAATTAAACATTTTCCTTACTTAAAAACTTACTTTAAAATATTCATTAATCGGATATTACATTTACGGAGTTTATTAAAACAGATCATTTTTAAATTTATTATTTTAGTAGCCTGTCTCGTGTTATAGAATAAAATATATAAATTAAATATGGTTTTTATATCTTAAAACGGTGTTTCTGTGTTCAAAATTAGACAACAATCGCGATTTTCTCATTCAAGTTTTTAAATATTGTATCTTATTGATTTTGCTGCTCATCCTTCTTAATCTTATTTTGTTATCCTTGAATTTTTCTTTCTAAGAATTCGGATATTTCAGACAAAAAAAATATAATTTTTAAAATAATATTCGTTTTTTAATCGTCTTATATAATTCTGTTATACTAAGTATTTAAGTCTCTCCCCGGATATTTAAAACAATTTTTATTAAAATTTGCCACTTTGATCGTAACACAGTTTTTTAATTCGTAATTAATATTTTATTGGTAGGCTACTCAAATTTCGCATTTAATTTTAATATTTAAGATTTTTAATAATCGATAAAGCTGTATATAGACGTGTGTTTAGTGTTGGTGTGTGTAGGAATAGGAGAGAATAGACAATACGTCGGTAGCAGTGGTGTCGTTATGACCGTGCAGTTGACGGGCTGTTATTAGGGTAGCTGGTCGCAACAGGTGGCCGCGGACGTCGTTCAATTTACTCACAGAGACGACTACGAAACAACTGACACTCGAAATAACTATTATTTAGTCGACATCGATATATAATAGACGAAACATGAAGATGATACACTTTCAGAATTACATCTCGCTGCGCCTCACGTATGTTTTAGGAATAGGATACTGAAGTTTAACATATTAATATTCGACATCCGAACCGACCGTCAAAAACTAAGTTCCCTTTAAATCTAGAAATGTCTTTCCTATTTATGATACTCACCTATCGGTTATATATTATACAAACTAGTACTAATGTACTAAATCTACGTACCTACCTACTAATACCTTGTTTACGATTCACATTTTTTTATTAAAGTAATAAAGGAAATGCTACTTTAATCTAATATTATTCTTTATTATAAATTAATTCCTACAAAAGAATGTAATAATTTATATGATAATTATTGGGTAATGATTATACATGAGAATATAAGCGACTTCATGTTAAATAAATATTAAAATGTTATAAATTCAAAAAAATATTTTAAAATAATAAATAGGAATCGTAAGAGTTAGGGAATCAAAGTAATTTGTTTATCAAATTCGTTTCATAGGTTATCTACAATAAGCTCTGGGTCTAGACATTCGTTCGATTGGTCTAGACATCGATAATGATTGTATCTTTCTTTAAATCATTGAAGATATGTTTAGTATGTTACATTTATCAGCTACGCCATGTAGCCATGTACTCAGCACGACCACTGAAGAATACATCTTACAGATGTTACATTTGATTCGTATGTTACATTTATCAGCTACGCCATGTAGCCATGTACTCAGCACGACCACTGAAGAACACATCTTACAAATGTTACATTTGATTCGTATGTTACATTTATCAGCTACGCCATGTAGCCATGTACTCAGCACGACCACTGAAGAACACATTTTACAGATTTTACATTTGATTTGTATGTTACATTTATCAGCTACGCTAAGTAACAATGTACTCAGCACGACCACTGAAGAACACATTTTACAGATTTTACATTTGATTTGTATGTTACATTTATCAGCTACGCCAAGTAACAATGTACTCAGCACGACCACTGAAGAACACATCTTACAGATGTTACATTTGATTTGTATTTTGGAATCGAGTCGGTCGATGTATCGGTTGCGGGTGTATCATTTAACCGCCGGTCTCTTAATAACAGTTTGTAGTCAGAGTAGGTACAGCTCCTCAGGGAACTGTCTCGTATATTTAATTAAATAATTTTTGGATAAAGTTACTGAGATAGATATCTTGTTTGTTTGTTCTATTACTCTTTTTTTTTACTATTCATTAATAGCTTTGTCATGACAAGCATTATTTTATTGTTAGATATATTTATGTTCAGGCGGTATTCAGTCGTGAAAGGTCCACGTTTTTTTATAGTAATTTACAAATATATAAAAAGTGAAAAACATACGAATAAATGGTAACTTGAAACTTTCATAGTGACTGTTAAACTTATAAACTTTTCGAGAGATGTCTGTGAAGAGCACCCCGGTACTATATTTCACTTATTGAAACTAAATCTGACGGCAGAGTCCGCGCTGAATTTACCTGCGCTCTTAATCCTTATTTATATGAGTAATATTAATAATTTATTTATTGCATTAATACACGTGTGTCAAAGTACTTGATTTGGCAGTGGAGCAATTAAGCTAGCAATTAGCTTTTTTTGAACCTCGACAGAGAGAATGGCAGGAGTAGATGTCTCGGAGAAAAAGAATAACCTTGACAGAGATAAATGGGTGTATGGTATTATTATTAATTAATTAGTTTGAAATATCCGGGATATGTCGGTACAGGTCAAAATATTCGTTTCATGGACGATATGAGGCAGTAACACCTTGTTGAATAGAGATTGATGGATAATTGTAAGATTACGTTTGTTTTGATTTGATAAGGAGACTCGTTTCTGAGATAACGTCATTTTTTTTTTGTGCCCTCCAGCCTGCTCATTAGAGGCATGGCGTGCTCTAATTAGGTTCAACTAATAGGTAATCAAACAGAGGCTGACGACAATTAAATTAAAATACAAGTTTATTAAAAGAATAATAAAAACAATGAGCGCTTTGATTAATAAAATAAAAATATAAATATCTACTATCACTGGATAAATCAAAAGGGTTCTCTGTCACTAAAGTTGCCTTTTAAGAAATCTTTGACTTAATATCTATATCCATAGATATGACTGTATTTTATAAAACATTAAAATACTGATAATAGTAAAGAAAGCTTATATAACTTAATATAATATCAGCTAAAATATTGATTAAAAAGGATTGGCGCATTGATATAAGCCGTTTTGAAAGAGTTCCCGAACTTCAACGGGCAATCCATAAAAGTGGCGCTAACAAGCAAGCGACACTGAAAATACCTGTTATATTCGTTCATTTAATCCCGACTACAAAAGAACAAAAGTTCTGGTGCCCTCAGGTTATTTTGACGTCAGAGATATTAAACAAATATTCATACAATGTATGTTTTTACAAAATATTTTTAATTGTCAAACCCATAAACCCATCAGCTTATCGGAACAGATATTGCCACGGACTAATGGTAAGAGCAGATTTAGATTGAATGCATCATTAAATTGTATTTCTATCGCTTACTATATTTTCGTTTACAATTTAGTAAATCACACGACGACCAACACGGTTGTTATTACGAGATAATATATTTATTGTGTTCGATAAAGTCAAAAAACCACACATGACAAGAGCTCGGCGTGTACAATAATTCAAATTCATCAACTATATTCTTTCTATTCATCTATAATTACTATTTTAAAATAGCTACTCTGCTACAAGGGATTAAAGATCTAAAATGTTTTTGATAAGTTATTTTGACGGTATCTAACATGCAAAAGTTACCAACTTCGTTTAAAGCGATATTGACTTGTTGCGGTAATTCGTAAACTAGGTACAAGTAAATATATAAAAATAATGATAAACGTATTTTCAATTCATACTGTTTGTAATTTACTACTACATATGATGACAGGTATATTTTAAAATATCCACAACATGCGGCTCGTGTTACGTCTGCTTAATTGGGCATCTTCACAATATTGTCGTATATTGCCACGTTAGAAGTATTGGTGAGGATTTCAAAAGAAACTCTTTTCAATGAAAATAACCCACACGGTAGCCTAGTTAGCTGCAACGGTGTGGAGATCAAATACCAATTCAGTCGTACATTATAAGTTTTATTTTATTATTTTCATATTTCATAGGCATCATGATAAATGATGTTGATGTTGTTGCTCAAACAAATAACACTCCTATGTAACTTTTATTATTTTAAAATTAAAAAGTTACACTTTAGAAAACTCAGACCGTACGTTCACTAACCCCTAGAAAAATAATAATTTCAAATATTCAATATCTATATCATGAAAAATTATACATACGTTAATTGGTCTACGAAGAGTTTCTCAGAGTTATTGTATATTTCAAGCTTTTTCACGTAACCTTTTTTAAACCAAAGGGTTTAAAACTGCTTTGCTATGGATAGTACGAGAGCGTAACCATTGAGTACTATCACGTCGAGCCGACGTGGATTGAAAACATTTTAAAAAATATTGTAAATATGAATTGATTTCACACACGAAAACATTTCCCCGTCAATAATACATGCTCATATTACCTTCTAAAATGGTATTGTTACCTTACTGATAAGCCGTATCAATTACTGCTACAATCATAAACTAACTACCGGCCGCCAGCCGCCAGCCGCCAGCCAACCAACAGCTACCTTACTAAACAATTAGGATTACGACTGCATTATGTATTCTTTTATTACATTTTTACCGGAGACCTGATATGAATTTTCACTTCGGGCTTAACTCAAAGAAGATGGTTCTAGTACCGCCTGTGCAGTCCCGCCTTCATTTCAACAGACACTTTTTTACAGCGCGTAGTTAGTTTTAGATAACATGCAATGGTCTGTACGGTTATAAAATTCCTTATATTTAACATCAAAGACATCTTATACCTGTAGCGGTTAGTTATTTGACACGGGCGAAATAGTTAAATAAAATCACCAAATCACGATATATAATATAATAGACGGTATACTGTTGTCTCTGAAAAATATGTTTATGTACATCAAAAATTTAATTACAAAAAGAAAAGATATATTGGATTTCCCTTTCTAAATGCTGGGTGTATTTTTCACGTCCTTCATTATTGTTCAGTATTTAAATACTTTTTTTGGTTTAGTTGAAGTTCTTTTTGTATTTTAAATATCCGATCCTAAGCCAAGAATAAAGGTGGATAGCCAATCTTAATGTTGAATACTTTGCCTAAATAGTAAAATAGTTGTGATAAAGTTATTATTTGAGTGCGGGGGCACTCAGTGACCCGCCGCGGCCGCAGTGCCTCAGTCGTCTCGTCCTCTTTCATCACTTGGATGCTTTTCGATCCAGGTCGTGTGTCGTCGTGAGTTTTTGCAGCTTGTTGATTGTTCTTCTTTAGGAGATATTCGGTTTTACTGCTTATTTAACTACTATTATTTTAAATTTTAAAATGCTTACAGACCTGGCAAATGTGAGAGCATCTAATAACGGCATGGTTAGTTATTCTTGTCGTCTTTCGGTTCCTCGCCCATCTCACTTGAATACTTGAATTGTAATTTGTTCTCACATATCATTATCTGTGACTCAAAAGTTATAAAAAAAGTTTATTAATAAGTTAAAAGAGTATCCTTGGAGTTTTATATCGGCTCTTCTGAAACATCGTGAGTGCAATATACTCGTATCCCTATTTGAAATAAAAAATCTTTTACTTGAAGGTTTTAATGTAGTGTCTTACAAGGCATCGCCGATGCAAATTAATTTCTTAAGTAAATGCCAGTCAGTGATCCTATCAAGTGCACCAGTAAGATATTATAAATATATATTTGTAAGTTCATTTCGTCGATGTTTATTTTACTGGTTAAGATAGTTGTAATGGACTTATTAAATGGTCTACGTTCATCATTCTCCGTCAACAAATTAATGGTATAAAATGTAATGTTAGTAATTGCACTCGTCCAAGGTCGAATAGTTGCTCTTTGCAGTGTTGCAGTGCCCTCATAGTACGCAATATAATGCAATCGATTTAATAATAAAACTCTACGTACCTACTCTATATACTGAGCGCGTCATCGGCTACTACTGCACTACGCACTTACGACTCCTTCTGTTATCGCTTTTATTCGTACACTTTTTATTTGATCTTTCTTTTCTGAGTTGCTGAATGCTATTTGAAAATACAATCATGCAATAGTTTCAGCTTGGAATGCTTTATTACTATATCTACCTAATTACCGGATTTGTTTTTTAAGAAGCTTTGGAGACAACAAAGTATATATTTTGTAAGATTTAATTCGGTTTCGTTGTATGTCATATTATTTGCTGTAGTTATTTATTGATGAATTTTAATTATATGTATCACATCATATTTAATATTATTTTAAATCAAGAATAATGTATAATATTCAATAAGTTAGCAACGGTTGTCCGTAACAGAGCAATCACGAACCCGGACGTTTCCTAGACTATCGTCCAGCTATTTATCTTAATGCAATACTTTTATAATTTTAAAATAAATAAAAACACTTTTTAACTTTCTTGAGAAGCAAAAATAATTGGAGCCTTCGTTATAATTTGTTCAATTTTTTTAATGAAGATCTTAAAGTTTTGATGAGACTTATTGACAATGACTCTCTGTGTAATCGCGCCTTAGTTAACAATTTCATTTGATTTATTGATATTTTTTTGCCATGACATTTTAATGAAACGTTGAAGATGAAATTGTTTGCAACTCTTCAAAAAGTTTATGAAAATTACAGGGTGTATTTAATTGTTTTGATCCAATAAATACTATTGAAATACTAAATATTACATTAAATTATAAAACCAGTACGTTGTTTTATATTTTTATAGCTAACTGAAACTGAAACATTACTGTCAAAGAAACAAATAGCTATCATAAAATATATATTTTATAAAGTGTAATAAACCAGAAGACATTCTTAGGAAGCAGGGAGGGCGGACTAATGGGCCACTTGATAAAATTGTATCAATCAACACATGACTTGAACCACCGTTATAACCATGTTGAACTCATCCTGTAACATTACACTACCAGCGAAAAAACATTATTACGAGGATTTAATAAACTTGACAAATAATACATTTTATACTTTAAAGACTCACAGACGGACAGCAGTTTTAAAACTATGTATGTAACTGTTAGTTATGAGACAGTAAGGTAATTTTAAACCGACGTCATCTGTAAACAAAATAAGAAATGTTAAACGCCTCTTCTAGTTTGCACGCGCTCTCGTTTTATTAAAACGAGATCACCGTTTTGCAATTCAATTACCGTATTTTATTCAACGCTGTCCTTGCAAAGTCAGTCAGTCAGTCATTCGTTGTTTATAAATGATAAAAAAAAACAACAGCTACCACAAACTAACCACACACGCACACACACACGCACACACACACGCACACACACACGCACACACACACACACACACACACACACACACACACACACACAATAATACATAGTACCTGACGTCATTCTCATACTAATTTATAACTCTTTCATATTAAGCAGTTTCTCAATATTAAAATAAATAAATTTATTTACTTTCCTAATTCATAATATTGTTATTATTTTTATGATACGTCGGTCACACTCAAAGTTTTGCGTAACTTTAAAAAACAACACGTAATAACCAAAATATTTTATTTTTTGTTTCCAAAATAACCACCTTTACATTTTAAACATTTTTTCATTCGATCGAACTATTTTGTAAAACACGAGGACCACAGGTCTGAGGTCATGTTTACTACGTGCTGATCGAACGCTATCATTGCCTCTTCGGAGTTGGTTAAAGTGAAGCCTGTTATCAAATCTATATAAAAATCTTTGGGAAAATCGAGAAATTACAGGGTGCTAGGTCTGGGCTATGGCAGGCTGGCAGGATGGGTGACGAGTTCTACTTTTTCGAAATCTATAAATTACTGTGTTTTGTTAGCCCTTTACGCAGAAGAGTTGTCATGATGTAGGAGAATACGGCTTCTTGGTCGTCTTTTGCGAACTTTTTCCAACAACCTGGATAAACAAATAGTAGAATACCACTCGGCATTAACACTTTTTTGATCTTCAAGTGATAGAAAAAAAATCGCGATTATTTTACCCACGTTTCTCGCCTGGCTCACTTTTGTCGGCCTGTTGTTTTCAAACACCCATTCACAAGATTTTTATTTTTTTTGGGTTCAAAACAATAAATCCAGGTTTCGTCTCCTGTGACAATGTCATACACAGAATTTGAATGTCCGTGGTCGTACTTCAACATCTGTGAGCACTATTCCACGCGAGCCCGATTCTGTTCCGCCGTCAGTTCGTGAGGGAACCAGCGACAACAAACTTTCCGAACTTCAATTCTTCGTGTGTTTTTCTGAATTTGGCTCATACCAATCCCCAATAATCCTCGAATTATCTCATAGATGACTCGGGGGTTTTCTTCAATTAGCCTCTTGACAGTAACCACATTATTTTCGTTGATGGCAGTTGAAGGCCCTTCACGAAATTCGCCACGTAAGAAGGTTGCATTGTTTAAAAAATATAACATTCAAATAGATCCGAGAAGCCAGAAGTTCAAATCTTTCAGCGTGCCCCTGTGCTGAATGTAACACATCCTCTACGGAGGTACTACTCGTATGTGTGATTTATGGTTTCTCATATTAATATTTTTTTTAGTTCTTTCAATATAGAAAAGTTAAATAAAATGTTTCAGATTATTGTAGTAAATATGCTTAGAGACTGAACCCTGGACGCATTATTAGTTTATAATACGCTCTGATATAAGCAAAACGCCACCTTTAGAACGACTGAATAATTGAATTTGGTATTTCCTTTAGTTACTCTCTGGACTTCAAGAATTCCGGTACTTTAAGTGGGACCACGTGGAGTTCATAGTTTTCAGATTTTAAATTAATTTCCTATACTCTATAGGCAAGTCTTACACTTCACCAGAAATTTGTCTGAGGCCAAAGAAGTGCCTCAAAGCATACATACATACATATAAGTACTGTTGTCTGTATGTATTATGTGTTATAGTTGTAGGAGGTAACCACCCTGTAACAAATTATTTAAATATTATTGTTTTACTGAACATAATGTACTCGTATTTCAGAGAATGTAAACTATTACGTATACTTACCGTCTCGAGATCCTAACTCAAGTCGTCTTGTAGGGGTGAGGGGTTGGGGTGGCGGCGGGGAGGGCGGGGGGGGGGGGGAGTAGGGTATTTGTGGTTAGTTAAATTAATTAGTTTTATTGTATTAGCGGGTATTGATCGTATGATGAAGCCCTAAACTGTAGAGAGAACTCCAATTTGAGTTTCTAGCCACTTGGTGCAAAATTCACACTTTTCATGTCTATCAAGTTATCAAATATTTAAATAAACAGAACGGCTCTTTAGGTTTTTATTTTTTTTCCTGTCCGTTGTTGTTTGGTTCTCGTTACATTCAAACAATAGGTATGTTAATATATCACAATTCTATAAACATTTATTCGCATTCAAATCTTCAATATATTCGTGTATGATTTGTTTCGACGACGAATTTTAAACAAGTATTAGTCAACGGTAGTCTTTATGATTGTTTATTTATTTATTTAGTAAGAGCCTCTTACATTACAACTCACAAAGCATTTATTATTAGGCACTGTCATTATTATAAACGTGTCTTGTGTTTATTTTTGTATGAACTCTCACACCTGACTCGTCAATTCAATATCATGAAATGAATGTTGCATGACCCTGCCTTGATGACGTCACACTTACGCAATGACTGCTCGGTTGTTGTTATATTAGATAGGTACATAGTACATATAGGTTTTGGTAAATTTCTTGTATTAGTTGGAAGGAGTGTTTCGGGCGGGTCCTCGCTCCGCCCCGCCGTCCGACCCCGCCCTCCCCTTCGGTCACCTCCGACAAAAAAATGTAATATTCTTAAACAATAATTGAATGTTCTCTAACATATATACACGTATATAGTACAAGTTGTTTAGTCAATATCTCGGGGCGATATTTGGACCGAAATATAACCGGCAGTAAGTTGTTGTACGTACAGATTGTTTAACAAACAACCAGCGCTCTCGATCACCAACTCATAAAAGTCAAATGTAATACGTATTTTGACTCCGAGTCCGTAAGGTACTTCGCTAACTGCTAGCCGTGCCTATTACAAACTCAGTGACGATACCGTTTCAGTTTTCCTTACATCACTAACAAACGAGACGGTCATATTTTATTTTTAGTTCTTGACGTCAAATAAACTTTACTTTTGTATTAAGATTAATTTTCATAAAACCTTCGGGTGAAGTAAGAATGTTATTTTTTTTCTTAGTATTTAGGTAGTAGATATTAACCGGTCGAGGTGTGTTACTAACGAATATGGAACAAACGAACCGAATATCATTAAATCTTAATCGTAATAAATAAATCATAATCTAAAGATTACTTACGAATGTTATCTCGTATAAACTACGTCATTGCAATATATATATATATATATATATATATATATATATATATATATATATTGCAATGACGTAGTTTATACGAGATATATATTATATAAACGAATAAATATAAATTGCGTTTTAACGAATTTAAGCTTGTTATATTTATAACATTTTAAATGTATCCTAGAATAGTATTTAATTTAGAATTATTATTATTATTTAATAAGTCTTCATTCACAATATATATAACATTTTAAACGTAAAATTCATTTCAATCATCAAATAATCGTAGCTAATTGTTGTCGGAGTGCATTTTTATATTGATGATAAATCTACCACCTCCAGTCATCACGTGTCGTGTCTCACATTACAACACCCATGTAGGTACTTATATATTTGTTAATATTGTTTTTTTAATGACGTTCAGTCACATGTCTCGGCACGTGCTCATTACAACACTTTTCTTTTTATTTAACTATACGAGTCGAGTCGAGTATTTGTATTCCTACTCACCTTAACTCTATGGTCACCTAAATATTAATAAATGACACCTTGACAAACAAACCACTTCAAATGTCAATATAATGTAGTCTGCTCTTTGAACAATTCTTTAGATTCTTTATATTATTTATGTTTTCCGTTATCTAGTCGACTGCTTCATAGTGTTTTGTATTTACAAGTAAATGAGTACTTACCTGCTAGTACATATGTACAATTAATAAACGTAAATACGTACATATGCTTGGTATACTCTAAAATTCTTAAACAACGCTTTTAAATTGTTGAAATAAAATAACGACTAGTATGTAACCATAAAAAGAAATAAGTTTTAATAAAAAAATAATATTTAAATAAAATTTCTTTTAAAAATATCCAAAAGCTTTAATAAATATTTTATAGATCTCATTAATCAAGACAAACGTCACAATATTAAGAAAACACGTATCCAGCTCAATAATCTCAGACCTTTAATTAGCTACTTACCTTTAGTTACTACTTACTGGATATTTTTTTTTTCATAGTTGTTTTTTCAAATGCTTTGAATTTTCTAACACTTAAAGCACAACGACGCCTGTCAAGTGTTTATCATCGTATTGCCATTGTCTAATGTCTTCTTTGTATTCTTTTGCCTTATATTGACTTGTGCTGATAATAAATATAATATAAGAAAAATATATAACATTCAGTCACATATTACAAAAACCGGTAAAAATTAACATCAACTATGCAGAAAATAAATAAGAAAGTAGAGACACATCTTGTATGTGTCATGTAAATGAAATTATAATGTCCCATACAGATGTCCTCTCTGAGTGTGATGTTTTGAACAAGCCTTGATATAACTGCCCGTTGCTTTGTATTTACACGAGATACATAAATATTTAGGTATATATAGTAAAAAGTCCACATCTTCAAAACTATTCATTTTAATCTCAACATTAGTATTATTCAAAGGGGATTGAGAAATCAAAAAAAACTTTTGTATGTTTATCGATAAAATATATAAAAACTAAATGATACCAAAATATATTGTTACGCTATGGTATATAGGTATGACAGAAGTCACTGTTTGTAAATCACACACTCGCCACAGCTCAGACATATGAATCTTATTTCTGTATTACACATATTTTTTACATATATTCTGACATTTCGTTATGCTTCAGTTGTATAAAATATAATTAGTGCGTTCTGAGTTCAGAGTACCTAGAATTTTAAATACCTACAACTCAAATGACAATTCCTTAAAGGTTTTGGCCATGCGAAAAAATATAAGCTTAGTTGACTGACTTCATATTTCTAGTTAGGTATTTAATTTCTATAAACATATATATGAATATTATATTATATAATAATATTTTTATATTTCTCGGACTCAAAGATAATTAACTGAGGTGTTGTTTTTTTCTTATTTTTCCATGTTCTACATGTTATTAAATGTGTTGACAACTGTCGGGTGGCGGTGTTTATCGCGTCAATGTCAAGGCTGCGCGGGCGCACTCCTGACGCTTGCGACGCGCCTTAGTGCTCGGTTCATGTACTTAATAATCAACAATCATATATTAGTGTTCTGGTTTAAAATAAATAAATAAATATATATATAAAGATTGTTGAAGTTCTCATTAAATACTATTAATAATTATTAAATCTTTTAAGGTTTTTATTATTTTTAACCGAAATCTCGTTTCCTGTGATTCTGTAAATTTATTATTAACCTTTAACTATGGACGTTCCATTTTTGTTACACTATTATGGACGTGCGGCCTCACAGACCGCTACATTTACGGGCTGGTTTTTATCTTGATGAGTAATTATTGTGTTAATTTTTGTTTTTATCCCTTAGGAGAATTCCTAAATATAAATAAAAGAAATAATTTTAATGAAAAATATATTTATTATAAACTAAATCTAACGATATAACAATCAAAGGCACTTTTAAGACTTTTTAGTTTGAGATCACTTTATAAGTATATAACCACCGTAAAATGCTTTTTTAATTAGTTTAATTTCTTTTACTATAAAATATAAGGAACAAAGAACATAAAAATTGTAATATAATCTTCTCAGAACCAAACATAAAAATTTTGACAAGAACCCAAGTTGGTCATATTTATTGGTAGTCTTTGCATAACGGCTTAGAGCACTGTAGGCATATTAGCTGCATACAGCCTACACAAGAGTGGGTCGTCTTTCGTTTTATCTTTGGTGGGCATAGTTTACAGGTCTTACGTTTAGGAACTATGTTTTCTTCACTTGGTGGCTCTTGGAATGGCATATCTGGGCCCAAAACACGTTTCAGCGTCATTACTAATTCATTTGGCAAATGAGGATTCATAACTCGTCTTTGCATATGTGGAACAACCAGAGATCGTGGATCGGAGATGGATTGTCAAAACGAAGGCAGTTCAGAAGAACTAAAAATCTGGTTTCTGACATATAGCAAATGAATATACTTTGAAGGTCGTAACTCTGCTATAGGTATATTGTCGTCATCTGAACTTTCACTGTCCAATCTCCGTATGCCACCGTCAGCTCCGGAAGTACTACCACTTACTTCGATAATCTCTTCTTCACTCAAACGATTTTCTTCAATGTCGGCTTCATAAAACAAACAATCATCAACATCCCCATCGCTCTCGCCCTGATCCAATTCTAAAAGCAATCGTTGAAACTTGTCTTCAAAATTAGGATTCTCTGAGTTCTCTCGATGTTCGTTTGCCTTTAAATTTAATGTTCGTTGACATTTTGACTTACTAAATCTAAAACAAACAAAATCACCGTCAGCGGTAATTTACAACACAAACGTGGACGCGCGGTCTCAAGGACCGCACTCAAATTATACATTGAATTTACTTACGCAATATTCAGCCGGTAACGTTACTTTCACCCTCAACGGTCATTTCGCCACTAGAACCGAAGCTACTGATGGGGGCATACGCGTGGAGTACGCGGGAGGTGGTGGAGGTGAGAATCGCAAACTGCAAGCGGCCTGTGAGACCGCACGTCCATAGTTAAAGGTTAAAGACGTATGATAGTACCTTGTAACGTGAATACCGTCTTAGTAGATAGTCTTTAGTTGCTTTAATTTAGTATTGAGTAAACATCGCGTGCTGGAATCAACTAGCGATGTACTGACATGTCAGAAACGTTTTCCCACTACATTGCGTCTTAAAATTGCATCTTTGAGATTCACTTGGCATCTTTTTGAACAATTCTATATATTCTTTCTTTTGAAAAAGCTGAAGCCTCATAACGGGAAATGCCGATGTTTGTGTGTAACCACCATAATATAAAAATAAAGACCCAGCCATCGACTGGATCGATAACCACAATAAATTAAATATAATAAACATCTTATGAATAGCCCACAACATGGCACTGCTCTTTATATAAAGTATGCCCACTGTGTTTGCAGCGGGTCGAACGCGAGCTCGACGTCGTATGAGCTGACGGTGGGAGCGGCCGCATGCGCGGACATATCCGGCGTGGGCGCCATGCTGGTGCAACCCCACGCGCCCCACAACCCGCAGCCAGACCCGCGCAAGAGAAAGAACCACCAATAGTGAGTACCCACTTACATATTCTCATTTGTACTGGTCTAAATGTGTGCATGTCATATTTATTTTCTAAAACTATATTATATAAGTGTATGTATATTTCAATATGTACTCAGGGAACGTCACTTGTAGGAGTCTAGTAATATTTATGTGTGAACAAAATGTTATTACCTTAATATTAAATTTCTAAGGTAAATCGCGAGGAATTCATTTTCCAAATAAACAAATAAGATCTTTATTCTATGTTATTCGTGACTCAATCGGATGCAGTGACATGGACCTGAGGCTATTTTCTGTCTTACCTCTCCTATTACATCGAGGCTCTAACATTATTATTCTAACAATTAATAATCATTGAAGCAAAATTGTTAAATTTATGGTTGAATGAATGAATTGATCAATGATCTTATATTAATCTCGGTAGATTGAATGCCTGCCTGAGCTACTTTAGCAGTATTACGTTGCGCTAAGCAGATTATAACTCTATTTGAAATCTTAAGACATCTGAAACACCCGTTGGATCATCATCGATGAATGTATTGTCAACCGGCTGTTATCTAACAGTTGCAGAGGTCATTGCTCCATGTGAGTGAGGTGTACATTCATTCTCCAGATCCTTGATTGCTGGCGATCTTTTATTGCGAATAATTCTATGCGTTGCTCTGCTTTGTATTTAAACATCATGCGAAAATATTACAAATTATTATTAAAATTGAAATACTCTTGACTGCATTTCTATTATTGAAATTAGAGATTTTTCGGAAAAATCAAATATGTTTTAACAAAAATTGTGTTCGTCTACTTTTTGTACAGCTATTTATCTTAATATAAAAAATAGAAAACGAAAATAAACCGAGGGAATGTAAACAGATTAAAAAATAGTTATATGTTTATCACAGATGATGTAATAATGTACAGATACAGGAAATTGTTTTTCTATAGGTCACTTAAAGGTCACTCAGTTAGGTCCCTTACCGCAGTGCTGCGTCTACTCAAACTCACTTGTATACGAATAATCGGTAAAACATGTGTGATTGACGAGTCACCCATACAAACAAAATACAAATAATATTTCTCTTATTACTTTTACTTACTTTGTTAATTAAATTTCTATTTATTGTATACTTTTGCATTTTTTTGGTATTGTTACAAAATTCATCATATAGCCTTTAGCATTGATACGATGTTTGTATTATTATCTTAAGGCGAAATATTTCTCTGGCCATTATTTTTTTTATAAAAAATAATTGTTAATTATATATTAAATAATATATTTTTATATTAGGCTATACCAGGATAAATCATTTCATAACGGGTGTGCTGTTTTAAAATAAGAACGACAGTGTTCAGATACTTTTTTTAATCTGCTGTTTAGAATTTCTTATAATTTTACGATATTCATAAATTCTGATATTATCATTTTTCTTAAAAACTTGGTATATTTTGAATTTTGTTTGGAGCTCACATGGTACATACGTACTAGAAAGTATCACCAATAAATTCACTTAATCTTGAAAAAAATTGAATGTATTGTTAAAGAATAAACTTATTACTAATTACTCAAGTAAGTGTAAGCCGTGGTTATATATGAGAATAGTTAATAGTGTTTAATATAAAGTGGGGCACACACTACACAACCTAAGTCAACGTACATAGTTGCAGTCCGGACGGCTACGGTCTGGTCTGCGACGTGCCGCAGTCGGGACACGCCGCCGTGGTGCCACAGCTCGCAGGGTCCACCAGGAAGCGCAAACCTTCTTCATAGTGAGTATTCTTACTTCTTTGGGATGAGCGAAGCAATCTAATTTCTTCTTTTTTTGAAATGGTTTCACCAACTATGAAATGTTGGTGTTATTTTTTTTTATGCAACACTTTTTCTTCTAACGATTAATCAGTTTCAAACAATGTGAACAAAATAGCTCGCCATAAGAATATAAATTAAAGATTAACAGTTATCTGACAGAAAATTGTTGGTTTATGCAGTAATTTAAATTTTGTAGGTATTTGAAGATACGACCCTCATATCAAGATATGGGTCGACACTTTCACGACTTCACCACATCATTAAATGTAACTCACACATTTATAATGAGTTTAAATCAAATGTTTAATTGCTCGTGGTGAAGAACAGATAAACCACGTTCATCAATATTGATGAACGCGAGTAAGTGATATTTAAGTGACCGTCGATCACCGAGCAGGGAGCTCCCATCTATAGAGAGTTCATCTTCATTTTATAAGTTAATAATAATTTATGGTAAAAAAGTCGGTTGTGATGTATAGTTTTTTAAATTGTATTTTTGATCATTACCGATATCTAAATTACCAAATCACTACACTGCAACTAAATTATCTTAAAATATGAAGACTCTAACTGAGTATCCAAAAATTCCCGGCTGAGTAAATAACGTCCGGTTTAATATAACTAAAGGACTTTTTTAGTAGAGCCTTCTATTCATGACTTTACATCATTACATCCTGTATTCGTATTGGGTTCGTTGCCAGATCGTAACTTTAAAATATTCGACAAATGTTAACCACCAACACTTTAAAAAAGATAAATATTTTTTTTTACATTTTATAGAGGTACGTTTAAGCACTTTCGACCTGGCGCTAGTGAGTCCCTTCAACTTCCGTTAACCCTTAAACGGTTTCTTCTCACAAAGATTTCAATTAACGAGACCCGTATTATAGTGGCTCGGTAACTAGGGTTACATTTTTAATAGAAATAAAAACATTTTGTATACGTATAAACAAATTTATTTACCGAGGAGAACCAGGAATGTTTTTCTCAACGGTAACTATTAAAATCTATAATAGATAGACTGTAAAAATATATATAACAGTTGTGAGAAGGAGACAGATGTACTGGAATACTGTAAGTCTCATACTTTCATCTCTCTTCTTACATGACGTCAGCAGGCCTTTCATGTACTTAACGTAAAATTATTCTCAATACATTGTTATCATATTCATTAGTTGTGTCATTTTAATATCAAACTAGAATATGCTCGGCCACTTTTGGATTAATAAGCCTTATAGGTGAATTAGTTATCATTTGAAACACATATGTAGGTTACTGATGTATGAAATCTAGATTACTTAAAACGTCCCGAACATCAATAAACATATTAATTGCTTTCCAACTTCCATGACCAACTCCTGGGGGCATTATACTTTAATTACAACTACAGCTGACTGATTTTTAAACTGTCAGGAACCCATCTAAGTTAAGACGTAAACTTGTATCCTTCGCTCGTAGTCGATAGCGTATTATATATATTTATATCTGGAATAAAAAATGAATTATAAAAAAGGAATATTTTAAAGAGTACTCTTGAGTTTTTGCTCTTTATTAAGCCTTTGCAAAGCGCACTAACAGTAAATGAAATTTAATGTACTCAATGTGTCCAAAATAAAAACTTTGATATAATAATATTTTCAGCGGCACGGCCAGCGCTTATGACGACGATGGTTCCGAAGACACCCGCTCTAGAAGCACTGTACCCGACAAAAGGTAACAACATCTCAAACAAAGTTAACAAGGAGTTGTATATTAGCACTTATTATATATAATAACTAAGTTGACACTTGACTACACTTCACCTGGTGGTAGAAATGTAGTCTTAGATGGTAAGACTCATCAACCTAGTAGTAGACTATTCGGACGGACATACCGACGAAAGCAAGCTGTTCCAGTCCTTTGCTGTACGAATTAATAAAGATCAAGCAAAGCGTTTCCTTCTGATAGAATTGGTCACCATGTAAGGATGGATGCTCATCAACTAGCCTCTTAGCTCTCCTCTCAATTGAGTCCAGAGCTGCAAGATGACATTTTGAGGCACGTCCTTTATATGGCCGCCGTACTCTACGCACGGCCGGATCTGTGCTTATTTATGTTCTTTATTAGTTAAGCACTTTGAACTACACTACACTTATTCAAACAATCTGTAAATAGTTACCTAAAGTGGACCAGTTGAATACTCTTTTGTTGAGCTGTGGTAGTTGTTGAATACAGCGCCACTGTCTATTCAGTACGTAAGAATGGTAATTGCGTTTATTTGATTCCAATTATCGGCTGACTAACCGTCCTGGTTTTTCTGTATAAATTCATATATCTTGCGTGTTAAATATAGTAGGTAGATATTATTTTATTAAATCAACTAAATGATTCCAGACAAAACCACAGCGAGATAGAAAAACGTCGTCGTGATAAAATGAACACATACATTTCTGAGTTGAGCGCGATGGTACCAATGTGTGGCGCAATGGCGAGGAAGTTGGACAAACTCACCGTCCTTCGAATGGCGGTGCAGCATTTACGCTCAGTCCGCGGTGCTTTATCCGCCGGTCCGTTGACAGTGAGGCCGCGCCCCGCCTTCCTATCCGAGACCGAACTGAACGCGCTGGTGCTACAAGCGGCCAGCGATTGTTTCTTGATGGTGGTGGGGTGCGACCGCGGGCGACTGTTGTACGTGTCCGCCTCTGTCACTCGCATGCTACATTACGATCAGGTGAGCGCTTCTATAGATGTATTTATATATACGCATATCTTCGATATTTATAATATAATAATCATAAGAGTCATTTACCTTACCTTTAAAATATGAATCATTACGATGTTTAATTAGTAAGCGAATTGAATTACATGGCTGTGCGAATAATATGTTATATAATAATAAGTGATTGTGTGACACACCGCACGGGTTGATTTAATAATGGTCCGTATGACTACAACTGGGCGATTAACGGCCTCTGTAAGAGAACAGTCACCGTTGAAGAATTTAAAACTGCTGTAACTAACAACACTGTATTGTTACGATAGTGCTATTAAAACTAATGTTATTCAAGTTTATAATTTCTTATATAATATTATGTTCCAGTCGGAGCTCATAGGCCAGAGTCTGTTCGACATGCTTCATCCCAAGGACGTGGGGAAGGTGAAGGAACAGCTGTCGTCATCTGATCTCAGTCCGAGAGAACGGCTCATTGATGCTAAAAGTAAGTTTTTTAAACCTATGAGAATTTTCATTTTAATATAAAGCTTTATTTTCTCAATGTTACCTGTATCCATTTAATACTTGATTAGTGAAGTACCTGCCAATACTAGCTGGATATTTAATAATAATATCATCGTTTACTTCTAGCGATGTTGCCGCTTAAAGCAGATGTGGTGGCTGATGCCTCCCGACTTTGTCCTGGTGCCAGACGCTCCTTCTTCTGCCGCATCAAGTGCCGTGTTTCAGAGACCACCCAGGTCACACAGGTCGCCCAGGTCAGCCAGCCCAGCGAGGTGAAAGAAGAAGAACCTAACACTAAACTAAAGAAAAAGTTGGCTCACGAAAAGAAGTTCTGCGTAGTGCAGTGCACAGGTTGGTCTTTATCAGGCATTATTACATCTCATTTTTTTTTACAGATTTACGATTCAAGAAATTAAAACAATAAATCATCTGCAGTCCATTTGATATTAGACCATCAAAATTTACCAGGTTACCTGAAATCCTGGGCGCCGGCGGAGATGTCGGACGGCAATTGCACGGATGCTGGGTCGGAAGACGAATCATGCAATCTGTCGTGTCTCGTGGCGGTGGGGCGATCATTATCTGACCTTACCCAGCACTCGGAGCCCGCCCCGCAGACACGGTATCTGCAGTACATCTCGAGACATGCCCCGGATGGGAAGTTTCTGTTTGTTGACCAGAGGTGAGTCGGAAACAACCGGGTTTAACTTCAGTTACAAATGTTCCACGAAAACTTTCTGTTCCTTGGTTTTTGATAATTTTAACGATACCTTTGTTTGGTTACATTCCTATTATATTTTGATAAAATCATCATCGAGTTCTGCTACAGAATGTTGTACTCAATCTGCAGCTACGAATTATAATGTTAACACTAGTAGTTAAATTTCAAAATATACTAACTTCATATTTTTAAAGTAAAATGATCTCCAACAGAGCGAAGAACTGTTTCTGATCCGTAAACCTGTTTTTGCAGAGTCACTATAGCTCTGGGTTTCCTTCCTCAAGAACTCTTGGGCACAAGCATGTACGAGTACATATTAGCCCCTGAACTAGGTTCCGTGGCTAGGATCCACAAAGCCGCCCTTCTCCGTCGGGATTCACTGAGGACTCCGCCCTATTGCTTCCGGAAGAAGGACGGCACCTATGCACGTATTCAGACCCACTTCAAACCTTTTAAGTAAGTAATTATGATATTGAGGTTAGAGATGTTTTAAACAACGATAGCTAATGTATAGTTTATCAAATGTTATAATATATTTGTATGACTTTTAAGTATTCTCCGAACGTACGTTTCTCTAAGAGGAAATGCTGCCCTTTTCTATGTGCGAACTAGAATAGCCAGCTATTGAAGTCTTTACAGTTAACAACAACACACCACCAACTAAACGACATTTGTGAGTAATTGTTCTGATAGATATATTAATCTATATTATTTTTTAGGAATCCGTGGACGAAGGACGTTGAGAGTCTCGTAGCCAATAACACAATTGTGATCGGCAACCGGGTGCAACCTCCCCCGGAAGACTGCTCACAATATGACATTTATAAAATAAGTAAGTTACTCACACATATACACTCTCACACATATACACAGTCACACACCGAAACACATAATTTGTCGTCGTGCTTTTGTCACAGTAACCTAAATAAGACTTGTAAATCAACTAACTTCTACATATAGGACATTCCAAAAGACCAATAAAGGTTAATATTTAGAAGTACTAATGACGGCCGTTCCACAGTTGAGGATATGGAAAAGAAAGAGGGGTTTTAGTTGATAGAGACCGTATCATGATGGGAGAGAAGGGGAAATATGTCCCTTCATAAAAAGTAATTAAAACATATAGCCGCCCTTCTAAAAGATATTACACTACAATGAAACAAATACTAAATACAAACACTTTAAGACTGAAGCTTAGAATACATTATATTTATTTCTTTTGTGAATCTCCCAGGTGACATTGAAAGGCCGCTGTCAGATGCCGACGTAGAAATGCAGAGACTCATCGATTCGCAGGTGGAGTCTCACAAAATCGGCTCCACCATCGCCGAAGAGGCCCTCAGGAGGTCATCGTCTGATTTCTCAGATTTGACGTCCGATTTGTTGCAGGACGCAGTTTTCAGTCAACAGGTGATAAGACTTATATATTATGTATATATATTGACGACTGGCTGCACCGACAGACGTTGTCCTGTCCTAACTATGGATATTGAATTCGACTTGGTAGAACAAGTCCCGTATAAAAGAATACTTGTAGAATAAAACCAAGCCTCGCAAAACAGTTCTTCTACCGTAAAAAGTTTTTTACAATCATTTTTTTGTATGGGATATCATTTCTTTTTGTAGATAGTCCTACATTTTCCTGTCCGGTACCTTCTTCTTGAATACCAATCATGCTCGCTCGCATATATCTTATCTACACCTATATTAGTACACTGATTAATTTACTGTAAATTTAATTTTATAATCCTGTGTATTTATTTGGGATTACAAAGTTTTTTATGCAGTTAGTGTATCTAGAAAACTAGGTACATTTAGGTACCTACGCAAACGTAATAATAATAACATTTAACGATAAATATTTTGCTTGCGTTTTTGTTTATAACCGTAATATATATATATATATATATATATATATATATATATATATATATAATAATAATAATATATATATATATATATATATATATATATATAATAATAATAATATATATATATATATATATATATATATTTAAATTCTATTTATTTTTTTCATATAAATATATACATTTTAATAACTTATAAAAATCGCCAAAGTGTTTGACATTATACCATATTATACCTCATTAACATCGGGGGAGGCAACATAACTGTTCTTTTTAAGTTTATTAGTTGGAAGTAAATTTAAATAATGATAGGGCTTTACGTGAAGTGCAATTTTTAAAATAAAGATGACAAAATAAAACTTGAGGGAAGGAGTTTCTGATGAGATCTGTGTACTAACGTCGTCGCGGACGACGTCGCGTGAAACATGTAGTATATGTAGTTGAGGATTATTATATTTTTTATTTTTATAACACAAACTATTCTATAAACTTGAACATTACCAATTCCAGTCATCGCTAGTGGACAACTTACTCGGAGTGGAGATGAACTACTCAAACCACGTGCGCAACAATGTGCCTCTGAGCGCGGCGGGAGGCAGCTCCCCACCCCCCGAAGCTGAGATGCCCCTGAGCCCCCTCCCGGCGTCGCCGCCCCTGCCGCCGCTGGGGCTGGATGGCAACGGGGAGGCGGCCATGGCGGTCATCATGAGCCTCCTCGAAGCAGACGCCGGCCTCGGAGGACCCGTTAACATCTCGGGTCTGCCATGGCCGTTACCTTAAGTTATATTCGTTATCAATTGTTGCTTAACGACAAACTTCACGGATTTACTATATTATTGATTACTGGGATTATTTAAGTTATTTTTAAACATATAAATAAACTATAATATTTACATTCTTGACTGTGCTTGTAGTTAGTTGTAATGAATTTGTGATTTGATTTATAATCAATGCCAAATAAATTGTAATTTAGACTAAATGTATGTGCATATTTGCATCATCTTCTATAACGTTAATATAATCAACATATAGGAACTCGTTTGTCATTTACGATTTAGGATCACATGATCCTGACCAATGTCTATTTACTATACAAATGTATTTACATTCTATTAAATAAATCGACTGAAGTAACTTCTATCTGTCCAGTTCAAACTTTTTAAATCTTTGTTTAGGAACTTGCATTAGAACTCTTCAATAAAAAATAATACAATGTATCCAATATATATATATATTTATAATATTATGAAAGTATAGATGGGTAAAATTATTATAACGTAACCGGTGCAAGGGTAGAGCCAATGGGTCGAGCTTTAAAATTCAAATTCGTATGACTATTTTGAGATTTTGGTATATATTATAATTATATATTAATTGTAAATGTTATAAGTAAGCTGTTTGTTGTACACAGCGTTGGTCTTTTGACTTTCATGTACACTCATAGTTTTAAGTAATTATACTATCAACTAAATGTCTCGTGTCTAGTTTGTATACTTGTATCGAAATTATTCAATGGTGCGGTATTTTGGTCTGAATTTGTAGTAGTTTGAATATATTGGGAAAATTAAATAAGTTTCAATGTTTTTAAAAGATTAAAAACATTGCTTTTATCTTTACAATAGTGATAAAAGTGTATTTCATATATTATAAGTGTCTGTTCTATCGCATCATTGTGACACTCGACGACTGCGAGTTGTTAGAGTCACTAAGGAGGATAAATGATGATATATCCTAATAATCGTTGATGTTTCGCTTTTAGATAGAGTCTATGTCGCTATGTGAGTAGAAATACGTTCGGTGGCCATATCTTAAAGATCATTATATAATTCATTGTTACATTATTTATGTATAATTAGTTACATTGTGCATTTTTTTTTATTGTTATGGGACTTTTGAATGTTTAATGTACTTGGTGCAGCTTTTCTATATTTATATCTTGGGTTGTTGGCCTGTTACCAGAACTGTAGTTAATTATCAGTTGCTTTAGTAAATATTATTTTATTTAATCTACATAATAGAACTGGCCCTCGTTCTAAATATTTACCACTCTGTGAGGTGTCTCATTGTGAGGTGTCCCACTTAAAGGAAGTACGGATGTTAATTTTAGACATGGGAGGCTCCTAACTTCAAATATACTTTTTTGTCGAAAATCCCAAAAACTATATTTGTATTAACGTATAAGTTTTTGACAATAAAAAAAACAGGTTTGTATATTCCACCTTAAATACCAAAATTATATTTTTTTTTTTTTTTTTTTTTTTTTTTTTTTTTACACTTAAACTAAGTTGACGCTTGACTACATTCCACCTGATGGGAAGTGGAAATGTAGTCGTAGGTGGTAAAGCGCATCAACTTAGTAAAAACCTATTCACTCTTGACTTGAAGACACCCACATTGTATTTGGACGGAAATACCGACGCAGGCAAGCTGTTCCACTCCTTCGCTGTCCGATTTAAAAAAGATGAAGCGTAGCGCTTCGTTCGGATATGCGGCGCGTCTACTACAAAAGGATGGATGCTCGCCGTGCGTCGGAACGTCCGGTGATGGAAGGGGGATGGGGGAATTAGTTCATGTAATTCCTTCGCACACTCACCAAAATGTATCCTATAGAATACTGAGAGGCTAGCAACTCTGCGTCTATGTTCGAGGCTATGAAGATTGGCTTCCACCAATTCAGGGTCGCCAATTAGCCTTTTTGCACGCCTCTCAATTGTGTCCAGAGCAGCAAGATGACATTTTGCGGCACCAGCCATTAAATGGCCACAGTACTCCACACACGACCGGATCTGTGCTTTATATAATGTAAGAAGTTGTCCCGGTGTGAAGTACTGCCGGACCTTTGCAAGGACGCCAAGCTTGCTGGCGGCTGCTCTTGCTCTAGACTCAATGAACCGACCAAAGTTGAGGTTCGAGGAAATCTCTATCCCTAGCAACTGAAGTCGGTCACTGTATTCCAAAGATACATTCCGGAAAGTAGGAGCCAAGGTGAAAGGGCTCCTTTTAGCAGTGAATAAACACGTCTGCGTTTTGGTGGCGTTGAATTTAACAAGATTAGCATTGCCCCATAGGGAGACTGCCTCTAGCTTGTCATTCAAACGCTGCACCATGGCTTCTCTTTCAGCCTGTACTTGATCTCTACTGGCCCGAGTACTCGGCAGGTATCTTTCCACCACTGTGCTGTCGTCTGCATACCCATAGATACCGGGTTTGAGCAGATCGTTAATATGCAGCAGGAAGAGAGTTGCAGAAAGAACGGACCCCTGAGGAACTCCGGCATTTATTGTTAAGGACTCCGATGAGCACCCGTCAACAACCACTCGGATAGTTCTTAGATTCAGGAAGTCCGTTACCCAGCCGATCAGACCAGGAGATATACCGTACGCTGAAAGCTTGCTTAAAAGGCCCGCATGCCAGACCCTGTCAAATGCCTTCGAGACGTCTAGAGAGACGGCGACCGCTTCTCCATTCTTCTCCAAGGCCTCGCCTAAAATGTGTGTAGCATAAACTAGAAGGTCCCCAGTGGACCTATTTCGGCGAAACCCGTACTGTCGGTCACTGAGGAGATCGTTACCTTCTAGGTATGCTAAGAGGCGCGAGTTCAATACACGCTCCATAATCTTGCAGAGTATGGAGGTGATTGAAATCGGTCTGTAATTGGCAGGATCGGCACGGCTACCTTTTTTGGGCACTGGCTGCACGTTAGCAAGCTTCCAGGATTTCGGCACTATTCCAGTTCTGAAAGAGAGGCGATATAGACGTGTTAATACAGGAGACAACTCAGCTGCACATGTTTTGAGCAGAATGGCTGGTATACCATCCGGACCACTGGCTTTATTCACATCAAGACGACACAATGCTTTCCATACCTCTCTGTTAGTGATGCGGATTTCAGGCATAGAAATTCCGCAGTGAGGAAGATGTGGTAGGGTAGCATTGCCAGTGTCTAGATGAGAATTATTAGCGAAAAGAGAAGCAAATAAATTTGCTTTCTCTTTTGCTCCATGAGCCAGAGATCCATCTGGTTTCAGCAGAGGTGGCAGTGAGGTTCGGCAGAAATTCGACTCGATCGCTTTGGCAAGGGACCAGAAAGCTCTACTGCCTGATGGCAGGACTGAAAGCTTTTCGCCAACCTTAGCGATACGACCGAGACGAACCCTACGTAATGCCTTTTTATAGGACTTAGCAGCTTGGTTAAAGGCTCTCTTCTTGGAACTCACATCCGGAGCTTTGCGGTTTCGAGCATCAACCCAAGTAACATATGCTAAATGTTTTTGCTTTTCAGCACGTCCACATTCGGCATTGAACCATGGGCGAGCTTTGCCACCGATAGGTACATCAGCAAAAGGAATGAAATACTCCATTGCCTGATGTACCACATCAGATATAGCATCCGCGCAACTCGACGGATCCTCAGAAGAGAAGCAAACCTGCCGCCAAGGATAAGATGCAAAAAAGTGCCGCATCTCATCCCAATCTGCTGACTTGTATTTCCAAATTCGCCTAACACCATGGAAGTCCAAGTCCGGCTGGGAATAAGTTAATACAGATTTCACCAGACAGTGATCGGAGGTTCCCAAGGGGGAGGAAACCTCTACACGATACCTGTCTGGATCAGTTGTCAGCAGAAGGTCCAGGCAGTTGGCTGTATGTGACTCCACATCAGGCACCCTTGTCGCTTGCCTCACCAGCTGAAAGAGGTCCAAGGACAACGCAAAGTTCCGCGCCTCTCTTCCAGCGTGGTCTGTCCTCTGGTACGGGAACAGCCAGTCCTGATGACAGGCGTTAAAGTCCCCCAGAAAGACGAGCTGCGCAGAAGGGTACCGATGCAGAGCCATATCAGCAGCCTCACTGAGATACTCAAATAATCTGGTTGTCTCCTGATCACCGCTGTGCGAACGGTAAACACAGGAATACAGGATTTTTTCGTTTCCTGTGTCTACCAAAACCCATAGGGAAGAAAAAGTGGGGTCTTCAAGGTGACGAAGGCGCTGGATACAGAGGTCGTTCCGCGTGTACACACAAACCCCGGCACGTGAGCGGAAATTGTGCTCTAACGTGTAACCAGGGTAAGCAAGGTACGCAGTGCTCAAAGGACATTGTATCTGCGTCTCCGTCAGAAAGAGTAAGTGCGGCTGCTCTGTCTCTAGATGGTGATGGACAGCTTCGAGATTTGAGTGCAATCCTCGAATATTAGCGAGGTGCACTAGGAGTGAGGAGGAGTGCAACCGCTGAGTAACCTTACTTTTCTTTTTCTTACTTTTCATAAAAAATTTAAATGGAGTGAATAGGATAGGAAATGGCAGTTGAACGAGGCGCTACGTATCGAACCCGACGTCGAAATTGATGTTGCTGTGCCAACGGGAGGCTAGTCTGGAGACTGCGGGGACGCCCGAACCCCCCCAGGGATCGCCATCGGGCCTCCTCATCTGGTCGCCAACCAGCACGATGGAGCCACCCTGGGATTTTTCGCAGCTGGCGGGGCAGCCTTTCATGGGGAGCTAACCCACTACTTGGGCCCCCAACTATCTGCGGGCGGCCAGCGGAAAGCCGTCGCTTCGGATCCCGCTACCCTCCTCGACTAGGCACCCGACACAACAAACACTAACTCGACGACAAAACGGTTCACCAACGCAACGCAGCTGTTCAGACCCATTTCCCATATACGGCTTCATCGAGCAACGTAACGGAACACGACAGAGTCGCTTTGCGGTACGGCTTTGCCCGATGGGTGGTAACCTTGCCGGCGACCTGATGTTATGGCCTACCACCGAAAGAAATATAGTATATATGTAATATATAAGCTTTCAAACTCACGTTTATAACGATTTTTGGCTTCTTGATGGTTTAATCAAGAAATCATTCATTTCAAGATATTATAAGGCAGTTCGATTTTTTGGGCACGTAGGAACACAAAATGGTATCTTTGGTAAAACCAAATAACGTCGACTGCACTTTCTGTTGGTTCTGAGGTTGAAATTCGGCAGCTTGTTTTTTTTTTTGTAGGGACAACCTACATAAGTCAGCTTTCTCTTGGAAAGTCAACAAACTAAATCGACGAGAACCAGTTATCAGGCGATTATTGCTTCCTTGAATTGGTTTCGTCAGACGGAGGATGCAATGTAAAAATAAAAGTATTTGTCATCACATAGGCCCAAATGACCATTCCATATTTACCCGGTTGTTAGTCATATAAGATATTATATGACACCATTCGCGAAATTTGACATTTCGTCCACTGTAAAGCAATCGTAATCTAAAAGTATATTTTAACATTCTTGTTCAAAACACAAAATATTTTTTTGCGTCTGGAAATTTGTGATGGACGTTATATACTACAACATGGCCTATTGTTATATGTTATTTTCTTTCACAACACAAACCTAAATGAAACCGAACAATAATATTTTTGTATGCTAACTACATACATGTATACTGACAGATTCCACTAATGCCGTAGTTACTCGCATCTCATTCAACCTCCCTCCTCAACTGCTATTTCGTAACACAAAATAAGTGAATTCAAAATTTAGTGGAACCTGTGAGACCCCACGTCTATACTTAAAGGTTAAGAGAACTTAAGGAGTTCATCCATATACTTGGAGGTGATATAAATAAACGCCAGACGCTTTCAATGTACTGAATGAGACACATGACAACCAAACCATCCAGAGTACATGTATATATTTTAACTGTACTTCCAGAGGGTCTTCATGCATAATGGACTGAATGTTATATTATAAGTTATGTTGATTGCTATTATATAAGGACAGTTGTAAGACATGACATATTTAAAGCTACACATTTTTGATCATTTTGCTTTAATTATATATTTTTTTCTTTCAGGTCATGTTACAAAGTTGTTTAAGTTTTGTTTAGTTTATATTTTATTATACAATAAAAGTGTTTCAAATGTATGTATAGCGGTTTAGCTTAATTATCTCTCGGGGTGAACAAAACAATACCATTCTTACATAGAATATACATTTTACAGGTTTATAAAATAAAAGTCTCCAAAAACCCTTATCTACTATATTTTCACATTCTGATCTAAATCTAGCACTCCTCTGGCGACATCACACAACAAGTACAACAGTTTTAATTTGTGTTGACTCAAGGTACAATTTATAAAGACATGTTTGCTTAGCGACAATATTTTCATTAATTAATGTAGTACCTTGTATCCAACACTTAAATATCTTATATTAAAATCACTATTATACAATCGTAGTTAGCAGACGATAGCAGCGAAATTAATTTATATCATTTTTTTTTGCTCCTTGGCAATATATTTATTTATATAATGAAATCACAACACTTGAAGCGTCTAAACTATTTGATTATCTGAGAAACTAATAATGATTTTAGTATACACAAATAGAAATAAAGCAAGTCAAATACATAAACAAAATGACATTTCAAAGAGAATTTAAATGTTAACAGGCAAATACACATAAAAAGCTTGAGTTTAAAGATTCAGTGACACAATTTACTCCATGGAATCCCCATATTTGTTGGTGGGAGCCGATGGGGGAGCCCTTGCTCGACTCACCGATGGAACCGTGGTGGGGTCCATTCTGGAAATAATTTACATTATTAATTTTAAAAAAGTAAATACGTTAAATGATACCCCACTGTCTTCATATCTTTAAAACAATATCCTATCATATGTTACATTTAAAAACAGTCTTTCCAATCCCTGTATAAAAAGATAGTCTATCTTGGTCAAATGAAATAACAATTTGGTTATCAACAGCTGAGTGCAGTTTGTACTTTGCACCACAATATGTGGATCTAGATGAAGCTAACATACAGTGAATGCAGGTAGTCAGACATACTTATAAGGGTCTTGGCGGGAATCGGTGTATTCGTTGCGATTCTTGCGCCTCAGCTCATCATATGACATTGTTGGCCTCGGAGTTAGGTTCTCGGGAGACTGTGGGAAGGAACCTGTCAAGTCAAGGATGAGTGTGCATTATTTTACCTTCAATATACCAAAAAAAAATCCAAATGGGAAACAATATTTTTTTAACAATTTGTAACAATTAAAAATAAATTAAAAATGTTTAACCTAAAGGTATTGATTAAAAAATATCTAGTATCTGTGAACCTGATATAAAATAATGAATCTTAAAATAGTAATTAACATAACAAATAGGAATTAAAATAGCAATTGTCACCTGTGTCGGAGCCAGGGCGGTATGAGTCCTCGCTGAACATCGGACGGTCAGTGTCAAGGTCCAACGAGCTGCCTGGACCAGCATCCGAGTAGATATCTTCTGAGGTCGCCCCGAACATCGCGGGAGTACGCCGCGATCCCATCCTAGAAGTAGTGCCAGCAAATCAATGTCTCAGCAATTCAATTATTATTATTTACATGTTTTTAAAGAATTCCTTCTCATTGACAACATTTGCACTGCAATGTATGTGCCATTAATTGTAATTAATACATAAATTAGGGAACTCTTAATAAAACATTGCAACAAATAGAGGCAACTAACTACCGCTTTGTCACATACAAATGACATCTACTATCTAATATTATGAGGTTATTACTCTAGTAGTTGTTAATTCTTTATTTTGAATAAATAAACTAATCCTTATTTCATTAAATATATTATACAGAAATAATAAATAAGCATTTAATTCGTTCTTTTCATTACAAATGAGGATCTAAGGATTACCTATTCAAATAGTTACATGTTGGATAATTCAGTGATATTAGTTTAACAAATAAACCTTTATATATAGGTTTATACAAACATGAACTTTAAAAATATAAACAAAAACTAAGTGTTTTAGTGTATTCATACCCTGTTCTGCCTTCCTTTTTTTCCCTAAGCAACTGCCCAATATAGCTATCAGGTAGTCCCATCAACTTTTCTGCACATGCATTCTGGTATGAAAGCTTGCCAACCAAATAGCCAACTATCACTGCAAGTGCCACTTTTGGACCCGCACCAAACCTTGAGTTAGGTTTTAAGTAACCTGAGAAAAACATGTACATTAAGTATAATCATAACTACCAAATAGGCATAATGATAAAGTAAACATCATCTTTCATAAATAAAAAAAAAATGTATATATATATATATATATATATGTTTATTCAAGTAAGTATTTATACACACTTTTGAATTATCAACTATTACATTATAGAACTGTCAGTGTAGTCAGTTTGTCAGTAAGCTACCACCAGCTCAGAATGTTGCTCGGCTGAAATGAGCTGGCCAGAAACTCAACTGTTGCTCTTTTTAAATAAATTTAACAATATTTGATACATACATTATAATATCAAACCTGCTAATGGTTCGTCAACCAAAACTCCCCAACCTAAGTTTTTAGTTGATCAAAATGTGATCCACTAAATCTCTTGTATGACATAATAAGCTTTACTCAATAGCATACTTTTAATTTTATATTTAAAACTAAGGAAAAGGAAAGTCTAATATATTTTGTAAAGCTATATTACATATGTATGTAATATTATATGACTATATCCTTCCTGCTGGAAGTCAGCATATTATATATTATGCACTTTGATGATGTTCACCTTAGTGGTTAAATGGCATTTTGCTTAAATTGCCATCCTTACTCTCACCTAACTGATTTAATTACAGTTTGCTTAAATTACTTTACTTTAATATAACCTTACCTACTTGAATCACTTAAAATACCAACATTTCGGTGAATTTACTATCCTAATTTTCAAACACATTTTACGCGACGGGCGTACGCAGAACTGATTTCATACTAACCTTTCCGAATAAAGTAATATGTGCTGAGACCAAGAGTTGTGCCAAATGGCAGAGACCGTTGGAAGAAGCTTTCGGTGTTACATTCCTGCAGTACGCGTAACTCATCTTGAGTGAATCTGTGCTGCGCCTGTGGGAGTCCGGGCCACACTTTAGAAAACGATGTACCGCTTTTCATCGATTTCTATGAAAATAAACTTACTGGTGGTAATCGAGCAGGTCCTGCAGGGCCTCCTGCACCGTCCTCGTATCTAAATAAATTTGGGTCGCTCATATTTATATTCAACTTAAAGTTTATCTTAAAAAGATACCACTCGTAACATAAAATATACTCGAATATAAAAGTATAACTCAAAACTCCGAAGTCAGGGAAGTCAACTGACAGAATTTGACACTAAATGTCAGTTGTCAGACATCAATATACATTCGAGTTTTACAATTAGTGCTGCCATTTCGCTAGTTAGATTGAAAAGTAATCATCACATGATTAAATGTGAAGACTTGACACGAGTTACAGTTCAATGCGACATAAATACATATATCAGTATCTTATTATCAGTGATCGGTATAAAATTATCAAAGGGTACAAATTTGTAAACACAAACTAACTATAAAACACAAAACTGCCCGTTTACGGACGATATTTTACGCGATAACGTAATAAGGAAACCCAGATGAAAAATTGCATAATATAAAAAATTGAATATTTATTTATTTTTTATTATCACCGAATTAGAATTATTTCGTATAATACAAACAAGAGGTTAATTGAAAATTTAAATTCTTTCGGTATTTTAACATTTATTGGCACTCGTATCCTTAACAGAGTAAGGATAGGACGATATGTTATAATAAACAATAGAAACCACAATCACTTCACACCTTATTTTTTAAACAATTGACGAAATAGTTCGTGTTTATGAAACACAGCGACTAATGAAACACAAGCCCAACGCTTAGGCCGATCATACCACTCTATCCTATTGTTCCACACTCTCGCTTGCACGATAAGCTCAGGCGGAACGTGATAGTGAGTCATACTTTTTTGTGCTGCAGCCGGTGTTTTTCGATTTATAAGACGCCAATAAGAAGGACGAGCGGTAAAATCGTACAGTGGTAGGGAGGACATCGTAAAGTTTAGGAGTTTTTTAATGTGTTCCGGACTACATTCACAAATAGAATCATCTCTAATATGAATTTTAGTTAAGTGAATAGACCTTCTGAATACGCATACGCAATACGCATGAACAAGTCGTAACCGAGACAGTGGATGTTACGTGCTCTGAACTCCGGGATATTTAAAATTACAAGTTTACTAGATTTACTGGGTTTATGTTAAATATATATAAAGTATAGAATTCCTGAGGATATTGTTGTCTCGTCATCCAGACCGGACTTATTCCTGGACTCAAGACAGTTAAAGAGCGTGATACTTGTGGAGCTTACTGTTCCGTGGGAAACTAACATCCCCAAAGATAACACAATTAAAGTAAACAGGTATTACGAACTGACCAACGAGCTGACCAGGAATAGGTATATAGTTAATTTGTACGCGATAGAAGTGGGAGCGAGAGGTATAACAGCGAAATCTCTCTATAACCTACTTAAAGATCGTGGCCGCTCTAGAACTATCATCAGTACATTTCTAGAACGTACTTCAAAGACGGCATTGGTAGGTTCATTCCAAATTTGGTTAGGTAGGGAGACGAGCGCAACCAGTTGATGGTGAGCGTGAATGCGTATTTTAAAGGGTTCCCTTAAACCTACACTTGGGTCGCAAGTCCTAGGAGCTGTTTGCACTGCAACGCGATGGGCCCGGCACCTGCACGGTGAATCCATGGGATGCTAAAAAGCTGCGTCTCGTCTCTATATATTAAGGAGTAACGCTTACAAATTATTTATTATGTTTGTTAGAAAGTTTTCCAATATTTACTTACTTCTTTTAGTTATATTGTATAAAAGAAAGCAGTAAATTGGGCTTTCGATCAGGAATAAACCTACGATACCTATACCACTTATTAGTAACATTAAAACATTAGCGCAATAGAAACAGCATACATTCCTAATAGGTTACATCTGCTTAGTAATCCCGTTCCTCCTCCTCAGGTAATAAACCAGATAGCATCACTACGAAATCAGTACATTTCTAGTTTTATACAAAGTAAAATACTTATCAAAACTAAGTTTCTATGTTTTAAAAATATATTGTATTTTTTGTAAATGTTTGTTTGTTTGTTCACGATAACTACTTATGATGATAAATGAATGTTAGGCCTGTCACATAAATACGTTTTATTTAGCTTATGAAAATACAGTCAGCGTCGTTATTTTGTTTTTTTTGGTGGATTTTTTTCTATGTGGTACTGGCGCATGACGTTGCCGAGGTGACTATTATTGGGTAGACGACGAAGCTTTTTTTCACACTCGGCAATAAATGAAACTCTTCCGTAGCAATGACCGATGATCGCAGCTAATATTACCTTTGGAAATGCTCCGAAATGTGGACTTTTCGCCAGGTATCCTAAAACATAAACATTCACAGAAGTAAGAAATAAAGGAACGTCAACGAAAATTAAAATGGAAAACATGATGGGTATTGCGTTGGGCTAATTCTTACTTCTATGAAGTTTTCGTGGCGACCCTGCATGAGTGAACTAATTACATACCATGTTTTACACCAGCGTAGGTAGTTGCTGCGAATAGTGAACTAAATGGCAGGCAACGCTGGTAAAAACTCTCCTTGTCACACTCCTCCAGGGCTTTCATCTCATCTGGGCTAAACTCATAATAGCGCTAAAATGCGAAAGACTTTTTTTAGGTATTCAATGCATAAAAGCAAGCAAACCGCATCCAAATACAAACTAACTCTTACCAGTGGATGTGTTACATTGCGTACTGGAGGGCAGGCCCACCTAGGACTAGACGGATCACAACTCTCCTTCTCTTCATTTTTATTTTTGTCAGTCATAACGGATCACATTATTTCATTGTTAATGTAGAAAGGGTCTTAATTTTATTATTAATATATGAAATAAAACATTTTCCTTTTCACAAGGTTGACATTGCTAGAGGTAGTTATAAAAACTTATATTCGGCCAGAACTAAATAAACTAAGGGAATTATTTTATTATATACAAATAGGTTTGTACAAAAAGTTATTGCGACAATAATGTCATATACTTATTAACTTATTTATATTATATTCACTTATTCAAGTAGTTCTATCTAAAGCACTTACCGCTTGCCGTCATTACCACCACCACCACAAAGATACAAAAGAGTACACAATCGTAATGGAAATTAATATTAAAATAACTGGCATTCACAATATCTTGAAGAGGTTGATTAATAAATATGGCCGCCAGTGTTATAAAAGTTTTAATGTCAAATTCCTAGTCACAACATTTAATTATGTCGCTATTTTGTATATCACACGTACTCCTTTTAAGAAATTTACGTTAGACGCACGTTATACAAGCGTCCGGAATATGCTGCGGTTGGTACTGGTACTATTTGCCTACGTTTCGGTAGCTAGATGTGGTGGTGGGTCTCGTTATGGCGACTACTCCGCAGCGGGCATGCCACATTACAACATGGAGTATGAAAGTCGTGTCGCAGTTCCTATGGACGAGTACCTAGACCGCTCGCCAGATGCTCCCGCTCACCTTGACTACAAGTATGAAGAAGAATCTCGTGGTTTGTTTATTTAAAATATGTAAAGTTTCTTTTTATTATAATATATATGAACTTAATTGATGATATTCTTACTTTCAGATACAGTCAAGTCATTTCCCGTAAAACACATAGATGATGAAGTATGGCAAAAACCTAATGCGAAGGAGAGAAGACCAATGCAAATGACAGATCTCGACGAAAGTGAGATAGAAGCCAGAAATGTAATGGTTCCAAAGAATAAATCAAGTCGTCGTTTCACAAAACATCGAACCCGTATTAAAGGAGATAGGATGGTCAGACCTAGTGGGAGTCGAATGAATTATGACCGAAGTCGAAATGCTGACGTAATTTCTGACAACAGAAATGATTTTGACGTAAGTAAGGAGCCATCGCGTAAAGGCAACAGAGACTCTGATAATTTTGAATTAAGGGATACTACACACAAAGCGCCGAGAAGAAAGCCACGAGATAGGACTATTAGACCAGAGAAAGTCGCCAGGTTTGAAAGTGACCATGATGAAGACCTAAATAAAATCAGAGAAACTGAGAATGAATCCGAAGAGATGGACACCAGAAAGGGTAATCGTCACTTTAAAAAAAATGAGAGAGTTCGACCTCCTCTTGCTGAAATAGACAAAACGGAACCAAAGACCTACCAAGAATACGAAGAGTATGAAGATTTCGATATGAAGAGAGTTAACAGATTAAAAAACAGACTTCCAGATTTTTTTCGCCGAACCCAAGGTAAATTCTATAATAAACAATATTAAGATAGATAGCGCTAGTTATTAAATAAAAGGGCTAATTATTAATTTGATTCTTTAAAGGTTAATTATTCATTTGATTTTTTGTCAAGAGATTTTTAAGTTGCTATATTTTTTGTAAATTCATATAGGTACTTATAAGTATTTATTTGTTCTACTATAAGACTAAATGTTATTTGAATTATCCCTCGAGAAATATAATTGGTACGCACAAAAAGGTCTAATATTGGGTTTGTGTGTGTCCAGCAAGTGACCCAGCGCCGACTAGCACCCGCGGCATGCAGCAAGATTTATCTTATCGTCGAGTGAATACCCTCGAAGCCAAGTCCACATCAAAAGGATCAACAAAATCTCCGACTTCTGTAATCAAAGTAGTTGGGCTCGTAACTAATCAATCCACCTCAACCACTTTGAAATCAATTCTTATTTCAACTCCAACAAACAGCTCAGCCTTATCAATCGCGGAGAAGTCAAGACTATCGATAATGAAAAAGGCTCAGAGAAAAGAAAGAGCGCGGAACACGACGACCACTAAGCCACCAGTTTTGTTGCAAGTGACGCAGCGGATGCAAACTGTCGTAATGGTGGAGCCTCACCAGCCTGATATGCAGCTACGCGCTCGCAAAATTTTTGACGATTCGCCGGAACGAATCGAAAGAGCCAAGAAATTGATGCGACACAAACTTCTAGCCGGCGCCAAGAGCATCCATGACCTTGCTGACAATTGGGATGAGATGATCTGTGATTACATCGACGTCTCTCTTCTCGACAGTAGAGCTGCTTGTTTTTATTGCACCGGCTACATAATATTGTTAAGTGTAATATTGAACTATGTAATGACATTCGATCGTTAATAAAAAGGATGCGGTAATCGTAATGAAGTAGAGAATTTATTTATAACATTATATCACTTCATGGGTTTGGATGAACTTTGATGATAATTATGATATGGGTCTTTAAACTGATGACCACTCCCTAATTACCCACTTTTCATGTATAGTCAACGGCAACACAAACTATATTTATTCACTGTCCATTGTTACGAAAAATTCTATAAAAATACCATTTGAATGCAATATCAAAGATTGTTAACAAATTTTCACTTCTGCAAATTTACGTATATCAATTTATTTACTTCCTTTTTAGATTAATATTAAGTTTGCCAGTGTATTGTGTCTTGACTTAACATCAAACGTTCGATCTACCGAGAGATTTGGTTTTTAATTACACCTTCAGTAATGTACATACAAGTATTATAAATGAGCCGAGCAGTCAGATAATTGAAATAAAACAAAAATAGGATTATTTTAGGACCTTGTGATGTTATATGAATGTATAAATATGTTTTACTCAGCTGATGTATACAAGTCTGGCAGTAATATAATATAAATATTGTTTATAACATATAATTATTCCTTTTTCAGCGCCCGAAGCTACAACAAGTAGAGTAGTGAGCGTAGCTGAAAGAGAGCTCAAGGCCGTGTTGGGGCACCGACAGCGGAAAGATATACAAGCAACACTGCCAACAAATTTCCTACCCACCACCTTCCCTCCCCACGCTGTAGACCCCCTCATGGACGACCAGTGGAACTCCTTCATAGTCTCCAACAACACTCAGCGGTTGCAGTACCCGCTCTATATAACTATTGTAGCTTTAATAAACTATTTCCAATATTATAGATAGACATTTTATTCCACTTCAATCTTAAGCTCTGTTTTCAAATAGTGAACTCGCTAATATTAAAAACTAAGTTTGCCAACTCGCCCAGGGTTCCCAAATAAAACTTTACGGTATAGCTTTCGCTATGTGAAAAGGAATCAATTTTAATTATTGTATAAAAGAAAGAATGCTTCGTCTAAATTGTTTTTGTATCAATTGTATCTAATGGAGTTAAAGTGCACACAATATCTACTCTTATAATACTAGCAACCCGGCTTCAAAAAGTGTTGCGTCGCTGACTTATAACTCTATTACCTTTACTAACATGTATTTGGTAAAAAAAATGAGAATTAGAAATATACTTACCTATTTTGAAGATAAAAATAATACCTTTTCCTCAATATATTCAATGTTAAAGGAATATTACGTCCAAACATTATTTGTATTGTTTTGAACGACATGATAGACAGCCTTTCAATACAGTAGTATGAATGAATCTGTTTTCCCTCTTGAGGACTTACTGAGAAGTTACCAGCGTCCTGTTTATTATTCTGCAAGAGGTAGCGCCTGCATTGCGAGCGATTTGTCGAAGCGAGTTCTCGGTGAGACTGGACTGGTTAGAGCTCTTAGTTCCTTTAAGTACATACTGATGTTTACTGATAGAGTACAGTAGTAGTTGTATGCCATACACACTCAGAAAAAGATTTATTATGATGATAATAAACATTATAGAACATAAAATATATATATAATTTTATATAAATCCCAACCTCACCGTTGAACAAAAAGGTTTGAATTCAGATAAGTGTTCAAAATAGCGAACCAAGTCTTGTTATATAACCCTTGACAACAAATTGTGGTGGTTCATTCATTTTAACGATATTAATGACGTTTCTTATAAAGATTTAACCCACGTAAGATTAATAATAAAAAATAAAACCATCAAAATCACTTATTTTTACAGTCACAATGTTAGTATTTACGTACAATAATGTTAGAATCTCTGTACGTTTGTTTATTCGTGTGCTATCCAAAACGACTCAAAACTATGGCATTTTTATTTGATAATTTATCAAACGTAAACTTTATACAAAGTAGCAATTAGCAGTATCCACACGTCCCACATCGCAACTTATACTCAGTACCCAGAGCTTACTTCAATTACTAAGTTACCCATTTGAATTAGCTACTTGGCAGGTGACTACACCCTACATATCTGCGTCTTCCACTACTTAATTATGGAGATATGGTCAGGCTTCATTTATGGAACAAATGGGCCAAAATAATTAATATACATAAATTATAAACACATGTATAATCTTTCTACCTATAAATAGTTATAAAGTTACTCCTAATATTTTACAATGTTATAAGAATCTAGGTATTCATTTTAATAAACGTAAGTAGCGGCATCTATTGAGGAACTCCTATTGTATGAAGAGTAGTGCAGAGGGCGCTAGCGGCGGTAGCGCAGTGGCGGCGCGGGTGGATTGATTGCACTGACTACTGAACGAAGAGGGCCGAGGCGCGCGTTGCACTGAGCTCGTCAGCCGACAGCCGTGTGGCGAACGGCGCTATATTAAATTATTTATTCGCCGCGCGAGCCGCGGGCCGGAGGTCGCTCGTGGAGTGTGTGCGGGGCCGGCGTCTCCCCGTTCCCGTGTTGTTATTGTATCCGCAGTCGGTGTTATAAGTGACTATTATGAGCGACAGGGACAGGTCGTCGCCCTCCCTCACGGACACCCCGCTGAAGACGTACATCGGCAGACACGACGACGACTACCCCCTTATTAACGGAAACGGTAAGTGTTTTCCGAGTGGCGAGTATCCGAAGTGTGAGCGGCGTGGCGGGCTCTGTTCGTGGATCACGCGCTCGCTCCGCGTGCTGGCGGTGCTGCAGTGCAGCGGGGCACTGGGTCAGTGTGCCCGCTCCCGCGTCCGCCTCGCATTCGAACCTCACGTCAACTTTGGCCCGTTTCATTTTGCCGCAGTGTAGACGTCGCGGATACTATCGACCCGCCCGGCTTACCCCAACTGGAACTGTTTAGATATATCTAACCGTATCAGCGCTATCTACAGGGGTTCCTTATTGGAACCGGCGGCCGGAATAAGGTCATGCACGTGGTGATATATGATTCTGCGGAGACGAGGCGAGTCGGCGCCGTGGTGCGGACGGTGCGGTCCCCAGCTGCCGCCGATCGATACCCGGTGACCTTAGATCTTGATTTCGATAAATAAAATAAAACGAGGAGGTTTTATTTTACTGTCCCTCCAGGAATTAGGAACTGAATGCTATACAAAAATCAGAAGATTAAGGGTATACTTAGAAAAAAGAATTTTAAAAAATGAACGAGTGTTTTATATGTGGTTGTGGTGCAGCGAGTTTATTTAGGCACAGCCATCGAACATCGTATTTCGGTCCAGCGCTCGGCGCTGAGCACAAGTCCTTCGCAGTCTTACCAGCGTTGGCCATGTTACAATAGGCACGGCGGTGTACAAGCGGCGGCCGCGCTGGTAAGCTCGTAAATAATCCTCGGAATAGTTTAGTTTCAACCCGACACCAATATGGCTATATTTAGCTCAGCTTCCGCTACTCTTAGAATATTTCAATGTGGTTCTGACATTCCAAGAAAACATCGTAAACATTAAGTTTTACATTAACTATGTGATTGCAAGAATTTTTGAATGTTTTTATAAAGTTTTGAACCCTAGCGTCAGAAAACGTACTACTGCTTCATAAATCAATCATGTCATATCAAAATCAACTGTATATAAATAACGTGTCTATAACTAATATTCTATGTTATTTAGGTAGAATAAAAAACTCCACTGAATGTAAATATATTTAATTGATATAAGAATCAGCAACTCATGATGATAATTAACAAACTAAATTAAATTAGTAAAAAAATGTATCTTGAGATAACAACTATATACGTTATGGTGAAAAATTAAAACTAATGTATTCAGTGGTAAGATGGATTCACAACTTAACGAACATTCATGCGAGTTTCTTTAAATACAATACTTAACGGTGTTCATTGAACTTAATCTGTAACATGAAATGCACGATTTGAAAGACTTCGTTATTTAATTACTATAAGCTATTTACTAACCGTTCATATGATGTATTTATCTCAATCACCCGAATATTTCATAAGACGAACTCTACTATCGTCACGAAGCTAAATGATCTGCACGACGTCGCCGTCAATTATCACCGGGTTATCTGAGCCACTCGATATTACTTCAATAAACACTTATTTCCTTGTCGCCGACACGATCCAACTGTTTTATTATGTTCATGTTTAAAATTAAGGAAGGATACAATTAAAATAACAAAACTATATTTATTACTGTAAAGTGAGTCAGGCATTATTGTCCTGTCTAATAGTTTATAGAGAGCAGCGGATCCGTATATTCAGAGCCAACTCTCGAGTGAGATTGTTATTTGGCGAGAGAACCCTAAAGTTTATTGGTAAAATACATTACTTATCATAACGAATGTGTTATCTTAAGATTTTGGAAGGCCGGTTGAAGAAAAGCGAGTATGTTCCAGACGACGGTAGAGATAGCGTCACATTCAATGCCTTAACTCTATTAGCCAGCCCGGTCCTCGCTTAAACTGGATTATATCCAGTAACAATTTGGGCGAATATTTCGTACTGCTTTAAACCGCACGCTTCTAAAACGACCTTGACTTATTTATATTACGATATAATATGCGAAATATTAAGATATTTTTAAGTTGGTACGGCTATCTGATCTGATGAAACTATTTAAGACTATTTTATCATAAATAATAAACGTTATACGTACATCAAAATAGTATTTTCTTGTGTGTGTGTTTGTGTGTGTTCTTATAAGATACAGTAGAGATATAACTTTTTCGATGTTATTAGATATAAATCGTAAATTTATAACATTATTTTTTTCTATTGTTGGTCGACCCGCCCAAGTTAGAATGTTTTGAACAAAGCGCAATGAAAATAGCACTGTTAACTATTTTTACACATAAACTAGATATCATTCATCTTTTTCGTTCATCAACAATATAACCTGCTTGATTTGCAACATAATGCGTATAATTTCAAAAAAATGCTTGGGTTTCTTTGCATTTAGACAAAGATACTCGATTTTCATTGAAAATACCAGAACTAAGTATATATTACATACACTTATATATTTTGTAGTAGCAGTGCTATCAAAGATTAAAGGTTTTATTCACTAAACTAAAGTTTGTTTTAAATGAGAATGAAAATTTCTGTTTCATTAATAATTGTTTAAATTTTGAGTTACTTTATAAAAATGTATATTCATATTTAGTGAATAACATTCTTCTAATTTCGTGACCTACAAATGACGGACGGGGTCAGTCTTGTTTACTTTTTTCATATCTTCACTCCCCGAGTCGTCAATATAATCATCACTTCAATCAATGTTTACCTCCAAATTCACTGTTATAAAATATAAAGTAATTATATTACAATTAAAGTAAACTTATAATAAATAATAATAAGTTCCGGGATAAGCTAAAATCTAGACTAAATTCTGACTCTTTATTCGGGAATAGAAGAAGTTTACCAGTTAAACTATGAAACGAAAATAGATCGTAAGACAAGCACGTTATTACTGAATATATCTGTCTAATATTAAAATAAAATAAAATAATAATAAAGAAAATGTCACTTGATATTTGAAATCGAAGTGACCGATCGCGTCGCGTTGATAATATTCATTATATAAATAAATAAAATAAATAAAATTACATTTATATGTCATAAATAAAATAACAGAAAAAACATTCACCATAGTATATAATAGATGAAAAGTAATTGTATTATAAACTATTACTTAGCGAGTATTTAGAAATCATAAAAAGAGTTGTCTTTTGCAACGCCATGATGTTTTTCTAACTGGTGTTATGTATGTGTGTTTGTTTCTTTGTTACGCTTCCACGACTTGAACATTTCACGGTTTTAGTACAGAGTAGGTCGGATTATTATTAATTAGATCATACTATAACGGAATACAGCAGTGACCTGATGTCATCCGTAGGTGTCACTGTCAAATTAGTTCAAATAGTTTAATTTATGGCCAACCGCCGATACCAACGGTGGAGTGGTCAATGCAAGACATGTTTATTTATGATGGTGGTTGTTTAAGGGACTGTACGTATTTAATATGTCTTACTTTATAATTTAATTTGATTTGCTTTTTATTCGATTTGTTATTATTTTGCTTGTTTAAACCGAGACGCCCCCTCTCATTGGCTCTATATAGGTACACTCATCGCTTTCTACCACGTACCGTCTCATGCTATACAGGGGACGTCTCATGATGTACAGGGGCCGAGGGTATGACCCGACCTTGTGTTCTCAGTCAGGGTATCTTGATTAAAAATATCTATTTACTTATTACATCTATTAAAAGAATTATGTTTATTCAGATCCCCATTTTAATTTAGTAATTTGATTATTGCTTATTTAGTTTTAGCAACTTGTGTATTACTTAATAGCTTTTCGCAGTGGGTCCGTTGGCGGGAACATAATTTAATCTCTCATATGCTTAAAAGAAAAGCAAGGATATGTGTTCTTCTTTAACTTTCATAGCCTCTTTCATAGCTTTGATTGCATTCAATAAAATGCTTACACAATACACACTGTTTCCGGTCGTTTCAGTGGTATAGGCGCGAGAAGAGATCCGTCAGGGCTTATATCAATTATCAATCAAGTAGAGTTTGTGAACAACAATACATCTTCGACTTTTATATAACAATTAGGACATAGTGACTTATTGCAGTTTTACCATTTTCTCGAATCAAACATACAAGAATCTTTTCGGCAATTTAATGAAGACATTTAATTTCTGAAACAAATACTGCTGTGTTAAATTTCAAAGACGTCGCTGACAGAGAGCTGTCGGAAACGTTGCGTTACGATGTTGAGGAACGACAATTTAAAATTAAAAATTGTGCTTCTAAAACACCACGAATTATATACATAAAGACATGCATCCTTAGCGATCTCGGTTTCCTGAACGACTTAGGTGTCAAGTCGAACAAAATAGTGTCTAAGTTACCAACAATACTGATTGGATTGACCAGTGTGGTCAAACGATAACTAGAGGTGTCGTGTCACTTACTGCGAGTCATATTATGATGTGACAGAGTACTGGATGAATATAAAGTGATACCTCACGACCGAACACATTCTCACCCTTTTGTGGATACTTTTTAATACAACTTAATAACTTTATATTTTCTTTATTTTTTTATCTCAAATGCAATTGCACAAAAAGTCTGTTTTCAAAAGAAGTTCAATTTTAAATTCCTTCTCTACCTGCTTTAACCGGTAGTTAGTTATACGTCCTCTGAGATACTTCAATGTATTTAACGTAAGAGTAAGAGATGGTTTAGAAACAGTACAGGCTCTTTAAGAAACTGATTTCTACAAGTTAACATTGAGGATTGAGTATTCATACATTTATTCATTATGTTTACGATTGCAAATTTAAAACGTGTTTTTGAAAAATCATTTTTTCGGTCACATTTTTTTTTTTTTAAACCAAGAGTCTGTTAAAGTTTTATTCACACTTTAGTTTCTTTTACTTACATATAAGATAGAAAATGACATTTTATGGTTACTTTCTTATAGTTTTTTAGATATTAATCTAATAATAATTAATAATTACGTTAAAGTCAACATTTATTGATAACATTGCAATTAATAAATTAAAACTATAGAGGTGTAGTTCTCGTCGTCATTCAGAGTCAGTTGGTTACCTGAGGCACCTCAGCCTAGTTGGTGGTCAGACCAATCCTCAGCTATCATGTTACTAAAAAGTCAACTCCTCTACACCAACAAACTGTCCATAATCCAGGAACAGGATGCTATCAAATCTTTAAGTTTTTCTGTATTGCATTTTAAGGCAGAAGTAACAAGTCACCAAGTCACAAATACTACTACAACTATTTATTTATAAATGAAAATTCGTTTAAGAAACTCAAGCTCGCTCGTTGAAAAATACACGTTGCAGTAATTAATATATGAGGAGAGATAAAACCGGTATTAAGGTAATTCATTGTTGGCATTAGTAAACCAAATTGTATTTCTATAAATATAGATACTATTTTAATAAACAATAATCTTATACTTGTAGAAACCGAACCCACTACCCTCCACCAAACCAGAACGGACCAGTAGCAGAGGACAATAGAGGAATTGGCGTCTATCTATCAAAAGTCTAAATAATTTGTGTCTGTCTATAAAAATTAATTTAACTTATATCAATTTCAAAAGTATTAAGATTGTATCAAGTTCAAAAGAAACTTTCGGCCTTCTTGATTCTAAGAAACAAAACAAGACTCGACGGACAATTTAAAAGTTTTTAAACCTGATTACTTTTAAATTCTATTCTATACAGTTTTATATTACTTACCCTTTCGTTCCTTGTTGTAGTTTTCTTTATTATCTTTTGTTGAATAGAGCACAAATAATATTACAAACAATTTGTGTCTTTGACGAACTTCAACGTGTCTAAAAATAATAATTAGTAGAGCCGAGGTAATAGTATTAATCTTGTCAAAATAACAATTTGTGCTAATTGAATATACACGTTTACCAAACAATCAAACAAACATTTGAATAATATATTTATTAAACAATTTTTAGTAAAGAAAGACAACGTTCATAAATAATATTCTACGAGTGGATTACAAACTCTAAAACTTCAAAGTAACATGAAGTGTTATTTAATATTCATTATTGTTTTATAGTTAACGTGTCCGTTCCAACAAATAACATTCAACTTACAATTTATAGAGGTAAAAATATCATATAACCATTGCATTATCTGTTATATAACGTAAACTATTTATCATGGATATGCTGAGGTTTTAAATGTTCACCCTAAATGCATTATGAAATTAGAACTGACCTTTACTGCAGTTTAAACTAGATTGGCATGTCTTGAGGTAAATGTTGTTTATGAAAGTAATTCAATTATGTGTAAGGAGAGTGGTCAGGATAATTCTTTACATGGATAGGGGATATGGAGCCCTCGTAGAAGACTAAAGTTCAGGATAAAAATACATCCAGAGACTTAAACGATTTCTCACAATGGCGATGGAGCTGAAGAGTTATCATGGGTTGAATTATCAGTGTTCATCATCAATAGAGGTCGTTATATTCAGAAATACAATATGGAGAATAAATTTAGACTTAAACGTACACTTGGAACAAACAGAAAATAGTTTTTCATTAGAGTATCATTAAATAATATCAAAACATGTCGTTAAAGCTTATAATAAAATAAAAAAAAGGTTAATACAAAGAGCGTGTCTCGTATTTTACTGAAATAAGTTTCATTCAAATAATTTTGTTTAAATCTGAATATATTTTTTATACTATTCAAGGTCATCATACACAGCTATGTCCTGTAATAAGATAGGGGTAGGTTCGTTATTATTTTCAATATCTAGGATATATTTTAGATGTCGTTTTATGTGAATAAACTTGTACTTTTTGGTATAAAGATGACATTTATTTGGGATGTGTATTAAATAATACACCCGTACCCACACTATAACATTTCATTGTCACAGTCCAGTTGTTTTATTTAAGTTATATTGTATGAAAACACACTGATCACTTACAAACATACGAATAACCAAACATCGTCTTAGTTTGACGGACTGAGGAACGATAGGCATTATTTTTGTTAGTTCATTCTCACGCGAAGGGTTGACACTCACTGTATATAAGTATCGCTAGTATAACACCACGGTAGACAACAGCGGATAGTAAATAACATTACATTTCTTTAAATTACCTATGTAACAGATACTCAATTGATCACTGGAAATAGTAGTAAACGAATTAGAAGGCGAATTAAAACTAAATATTCAGCGTAACAAGTTATATTTGATTTGCTGAATATTAAATTAATATTATATAAAGTGAAAGATATTTCCGAGCAGGCCAGTCCTATCACTAGTCTCGGATGTAGAATGTTTTAAACTCTATAGAGTTGCTTAAATCTGCAAGTTGAACCACTAATGTAAGTTAGGAGCCGGGCTAGTACGAGTAAATGTAGAGCGGACTCTGATGTCTCTTATTAAAATGATAGAGATTACAGTAATATTTACTGTAATGTTGAGGTTTTTTTACTAAGTTTTACTATTTATTGTTTGTTTGTTTGAATTCATACATGGACCTGAGGACACCTCTGTGTCGTCAGGTCTTATTTGGTCACATGAAGACTGTTGTTGAGGAGTGAGGGTGCGTCAAAGTGCTGGTCTTTAAATATAAATAATATTGTATACTCTTTTCTTCCATAAATTTATAATATGGGACCTAGGCATATTCTCCGATCTTATATCTGGGTGGAGTTTTGTTATGACTGTCATAGTACTGTAATAGCATTTGAAAGAGCTTTTTATTTCATTATATTTATTTATTTTTATCTCGGGTATATTTAAATGTATGATGTAATTTCTTTAAATAGTCTGAATATGTTAAACCGTAGTCGTATTCGTAAATGTAGTTCGTAATAAAAGGTTTGTATTCAATAACTAACTCATTGGAGTCCATTTCGCTGTAGAATATATTGTGGCGTTGTATGTTTACATAACAGTACATACATAAGTAGTTCAATGGTTCTACTCTGGGTTGATAAAGGGTTTTTAGGTATTGTTCCAGAGCAGAAAGGATCTTTTTAAGGCACCTTAAATTTTGAGAAAATGGTAAGTAGTAGAGTAAATTATTTTTTTCCCTCGTTGGAGGAATTGTTATGGATTCGAAGTCAACATTAAGAAGTTCTCGTCTTCATCATTGACGATGTTATCATGTTGCAGTTTATCTGGTCTCATTGGGAAGGTGTTGGTGTCCTGGAATCCGCAATCAGTACAAATATAATAACTATGCATAGCTACTTTCGACCTTTATTGAAGTTGAAACTACACTGATTTGTCTTGTGATGGTTTCATTAATTAAAACAATGAGCTTCAGACACTGTCCTTCAGTCATTAACCACTAGATCAGAGCACTCCTTAACACTGGCTATAACAGTACTCTTCAGCTTGGTTTCTGGAAGCGGACTATCACCGTGAACTCTGAAGTCGTGCACATTCATTTCAATATGATTATTGAACTTTTGGAAGTTTTGGAAATCGACTATTTCTATTATAAAAAGTACGACGAACTGGCAATCGGCGCTTCATGGGCATCTGTAGTTGAAGATGCGTTGAAGATGCTTTGACCTCCTTGAGGAACAAGGAGGGACGAGAAGACGGGATATTACTTATATATTTTCCTCTTACAATTGATTATCGCTCTAATTGCTACACATAAGCTGCACATCGACTATCTGTAGATGGCGAGTAAAATCAATCTATCACTCGACTTTAGAACAGTAATAGTTTGAGTGGCGCCGCTTTTAGAAGACGATTTTAATATTTATTTTCCAAATATAACCCATACCCACGAAGTAGGAAGAACATCTCTAGTCCGCATCCGTGCCCATGTTACACGTGGTGGTTTCTATTTGAGAGAAAGAGAACACTATATATTTTATAATTAGCCTTCTCTTATATTTTTGTGTAGAATTATCAACAAAAATGTAGGAAGAATAAATTGAAATGTGCGAGACGCGAGTACACGGGCCTCAAATCAAATGGTGACTTTCATCCTTGCTCTCTTAAATTAATAATTATTCGATAGGTCGGAAGACATTTCTAATGGGATACACTAGAGGTAAGTAGATCGCGGCGGGAGGGTCGCTAGCTCCATTTACACCGACATTATGGTCACTTTCATACAATATTCATTTTATAGGAAAAATCTAATAAGAAACTAATACGTACATAACAATTACTCATTGGTTTTTATGATATTATTTTATATAAACGATTCCTTTCGTGTTGTAAGAAGCGAAGGTTGACTTTGAGGTCGTTTTTTCATTTCAATATTATTGATGAGAGCGAGGTGACGTCAGGACTCCGAATATTACAAACTACAGATAATAAAATGATCCCTGACTTAGCCTTATAATAAATAGCCTGTCTTTATAGAATCAAATAATTTGTATATATACTGTGAATTATATTTTAAATAAATTAAATAATGTAATGACAACGTTAATCACCGTTTGTTGTTAGACTTTAAACCTGAGTTAATCACGGTGAAGGTTACTTAATACGATTTCCAGTAGGTAAAGGAAAACGACGCTTACCGACGTTACGAAACTCAGACATTACGAACAAGCAGGCAGGCGGAGAACAGTACACGGACGACTCGCGACAGACTTATCTATTTGTTTATTCAAAATATATTTAGCTATTCTATTTTACGTACGATGAGAGAAAACAAACAAATCAAATGCTACAGTTTTCAACAATACGGAAATTAAACTTTTCTATTAAAATTAAATAATATATTTTTTAATGTTTAAATATTAACAACGTGTACATTTTACGTATTCTAAAAGGAAATACACTCTAAAATAAATAAAATAAAACTAAAACTACGTGTCAAAATGTTTTAAATATCAACCTTTTTAATCAGGGGAAATAGAATCACAAATCACACTGACTCGACAAATTGGAGAATCATTGGGAGGTCAAGGACTGACCTTATCATGACGAGCCACCGGCGGCCGCCGCGCTCACTGTACTGCGGAGATATTCAATATTAATTGAGCTGACAAACGATTGCTTTACATATCGCCTCGTTAGGACCGAGGTTGGACATTATAGATCATCTTAATTTGGTCCTGTTTTAGTTGTTCTTAAAAGTTGATTTCGTTCATTGGAAACGACATGTCGTTGTCGTGTCGTTAGATAATAATAATTCTCGCGTGCCGTGAATAAGTTACGCTAGCTTGCCTTACTTCTTATGTATTTTGTGTTATACCCTTATATGTTGATAAATATCATTAAAAATAATTAACCATTAATCAAGTTCCTTTATATTATTCATACAGCATAATAATAATTTAATGAGATACATGTGCTTACTACATATATTCAATCATTGAAGTTTTAGAAAGTTATATACAGACCGACAGACTGACTACATTTAAAAAATAGTGATGTTTGGGTGTTTGAGGTATGAAACGAATATTTATCACTGAATTTTTCAAAAGAACCAAGAAATGAACAGACAGAACAAAGATTACAAAGTTGTATACTCAATTATTAAGTTCGTACTTTTTTCACGAAACCTTGGACATACCTACAGGCAACTCTGGGACCTAAAAATGAATTTCAAACTTACTTTAATGCATTACATAATTTCCACACTTCCAAGTAATTTTAAAATGCAAATTCTGATACGACTGAGATGACTGAGATGACTGAGATGACTGCTCCTTTCATATGCATTGCTCATTTAATTATTTCTTGAAGAGAAGTGAAGTTATGGTTACTTTATGTATTGACGGTATTTATTCAATGAACATTATTACATTTAAAAATGTAAATAATAAGCTAAACTCATCGAAGTAACTCACTTGATATAAGCGGTTCAGTTCAGAAATATAAATTATAAAACATCCCCTTTCAATACTCATAATTGCGGTTAATAAACTGATTTTTCAAATCTGGTAATTCGTGAATAAGTCAGTTGACTTGTAAAGACAGTGGAGGAAGTCAAAATTTTTGTGAGGTCGAATAATATATACCACACATCTAGATAAATCATTGAATAACTATACCTAAGTTACAAATAATAGATGAGTTAACGTGACATTAAAAGCGTTTCAGATTACAACATCATCAGACATATCAGGGACGGTACGAATGATAGGGAATAGAAATCGTTCATAAATGAATCTACTTTGATAACTAAAATTTAGAACTAAAAGAGTCCTCTCAGATCTCAGTAATTATTAGTTTTTGGGTTTTTAACACCGATGGAAACAACCACAACCGATTTTGAATTATTTTAATGCAATTGCTTGCAATTTTCATCGACTTTAAAAATGTATAATAATGTTTCATGACATACAATATTTCACTCGACATATAATTGTAATTTATAAAATATAAATACGAGATTGAAATATTAATTTAAATACCTTTATTTTAAATAACCTGAGTTATATTTTCATTCCATTTTCATAAATATGTTTGTTATATGTGTTGTAAATTTTTAAACCTGAATTTTTCTGGAAAACCATATTTTTCGTTATTGTGGTATTTAATTTCGAACGTATTTATATTAAATGTAAGGTGAAGTTTTCTCGAGTTGTCATTAATATAATGTATAAATTACAAGGGTCACTCGCTGGCGGTTGAAATTGAAATTCAAACGCTATCTAGAAATGGAATCTATTTTCAAATTTATAAATAGTCTGCTTACGAAATCAAAACGACACAACGGTCTACGTATTGATGTTATAATTTAGTGTTATTTGTAGTTAAATACAAATGTATAGTAAATGGCAGTTGAGCTATTCGCTATATGCTCTATCTCGAGCTTGCCGCATGTGTTCTAGAGCTACAGAGTCAGCCACCTTACAAAAACACAAGTAATAATACGACACTAAATACATATATTAAAGAACGTGGTTGAGCGTTCTTAGCCCTTTCATACACACATTATGTATAGTTGTATGAAGTGAACATGTATTTTTACCTTGACCGAGAGTCGTAAAGACTGCTCACATATTTTGCTTAAGACTTAGTATTCAAATCAATCTCTTCTACATTATATATACAGTGTGTTCTCTTTTTAGACGTGTATGAGATGGAAGAATTTATTATATAAGTAATAGAGTCAACTATATGTATATGCTTTACAGGTTTTCTTTGGTAATAGTTTATATTATGTACAAAAGCTTTACTAAAAGTAATGCAAAAGACCTAATGTATTTTAAACTTTTGGCAAGCCAAGTTCGTGCTAAGCTGCGACCCCGTTCACGGTGAAGAGCAGCGTCAAGGCAAATTTAAATCTTTGTTGTTTTTAAACTTACAAAAGGTAATTTCAGAGCAGGTACTGTAAAAATATAGAATATTGAATTTATTAATAAATGCGCTTATAAAATTTAGGAATACGTAATCAAAAATCTTATTCGTGATCAGGTATATCTGCAGATATTGAACACATAAGATCTCGCTTGAATAAACTTTTAATTCGATCGCATTGTAACCACGTTCAGTTAAACAATTCTCAAGACATTCTTCTTTGATTATATTCTTAAACTATTAAAATAATATATATAAATTCAACTTTAATCCAACATCGAAATTACATTTGATAACTTTATATGTAAATTAAACGAGGTTTATTTTATGCTGGAGAACTAATGTTTATCTCATTCGTACACCAAATTATAGTATCCTTCAACCATCGTCTATCATGTTTTACTACTCGCCATGTAATATGTAGGTATTCGACGACAGATGATCGCCGCCTCGGATGAGACCGATGTGGTCGGATAGCTGCTATCCGCCATCGATATCTACAGTTAGAATATTGCGGAATACCATTGTTAAACAATGGTTTTAGTACAAATGCTCGTCTCGAATCACACCAGCGAGTGAAATGTCTTTAAATCAGATAACCAACTCAATTAGGCGAAACAAAACATGTGGTCACGTGTGCTCTGCCGGGCAGAATAATTAATACACTACGTATATAAACCTAATATTTATTTTAATCACGATTAACTTTATTTTAATTAAGAGAAATTAAATGAACAGACACACTATATTTTACAAAGCAAGAGAGAATTCTAAGTTCAATTGTGAATTCGTTAAGAAATGTTATTGTAAGTCTCAAAGAGTTCACAAAAGAAACGCGATATCTTCAGACCCTGCTTTGATTTTGATTAACTTTAAACACCAGTACAATATTACTATTAACTTTCATTAAACTCAGGATTCATTAATGATTTTGATACTTTAAAATAAACATATTTTATTAATGTTACTTTTGTTAATTTTAAACCGAGTATCATATTGAAAAGGACAAAAGCCAGTATTCGTATTCGTCTAGGACTTTAATGCAACGTTGCCTCCATGTCCTAAGAGATGTTTTTTTTATCCTAGAACGTCAAGTTTATTAACGTGTATTGTTATATAATATACCTATATTACCTAGATTCTTACTTTAACATATATATATATATAAATTAGCTTCTAAAGTCTTGATCCATTTTACTACGACTAATAAAATGTTGTTGTTTGTGTAAATTAAATATGCCTATTAGTTTTATGTTATTGTAACTAGAGTCAGACAGTTCTGTTTCCGTGGACTCATTCTCCGTTGAGATTAAATTAAGTTTCAGGGGAGAAGTTTTTTATAATTTTATTTAACTTAACTTCATATATACATATGTATTTTTTAGTTTGTCAAACGTTTTAAATAAAGTTTTTTAATATTGAAAATCAAATGAAAACAATAATTTTATATTAACTGATTCTTTTTCAAATTTAAAACCTGTATAATGATACTTTAAATTATATGTATGTACGTACCTTAGGTTTTCCGAAATAATTTTCTCTTCCAATTCTTAATATAATATTCCTGGATGCTCTTCTTCTGCAGAGTTTAGCTTTATGGTTCAGAAAGACGAGCTAAATGGAGTTGACCGCAGGGAGCTAACCGTTCACTACCGGTCCTCTGATGCTGTTCAAACAAGATTTGAACAGCGCTTTGCAAATATCCGAATTGCGAAGTCATTTAATGTTGCGTTTGATGGCGGCGTCGACGTCGTCCGTGTCACCCGCCAAGCTAGCGGGCTCTGTACAGCTTGGTGATCCACTTACCTGAACGGTGTCAAATCGTGTGAGGAATCAAAAATACAAACGCCGGCGACGTTTTCATCAACGGAAATAAAAAGTTTAAGTATTAGTAAATTATTACTTAAACTTGTTGATATATTTCGTATTAGTATTGTACTCGACCTTACACTAAGATGTCAAATTTGAAAGATGAAGGCTCGAAATATATTCAACATAGAATATACACAGCATTGCCCACACAATTTATTCAACTAGCTTTTGCTCCTAATCTCGCCTCCGTTTATAGATGTCTCTTATCCAAATTATATCTACCGTCCATGTCATCTCTGTGCCATCCAGTCGTCTAATTGTATAAAATCACATTTAAATCGCTTTGTGAAAATATTTCTCACAAACCTAACGTAGATCCGTTTCGAAACAATAGATTAGACACAGCTTTTTAGTGCGTCCAATAATTACTTCTAAAATCTATGAGGTACACTTACTGTAGATTTTCGTTACTCGAATATAAGTGATATAACAGGTTGTGATCAGTTTGATCTGTTTATTTTCCTATCATTGCAGTTCGAGTGAGTTGAATGCTAATTCATAGAAACTTAACAAAATGTATTTTATTAAAGTTGCAGACACGCCTCACCTATACAACAAAAAGTTCCGTTTTATATTTGAAACGGGATCAGCTTGAAACACCATGTCGTCAACTGCTAGGAATGTATTTATTTTACAGATATTATATAAGAAATAAGAAAATATTATATATATTAAAGAGAAATATAATTCTGAAAAAAAAATAACTTATAGAATTATTTATTATTTTTGGTCATCTTACATTAGTTTAAAGTGTCGTAAGCGGCCGCGTGTCATTAGGACAGTGGAAAATGTATTTAGCTTGTGGAAGATTATTTACTATAATATTATTTTGAACCACATATCAATAATATACTACAATTAACATATTTATATGTTTAAACTAGCTTAGTACGTTAACAAATATATTGATAATCTTTATTGATACGTGTTATACAATTTATTTATGAATTATGGATTCATTCGAACGTCATTCTGTTATTAGTTAACACTGACACATCTGTCTGTCTGTCTGTTGCTGTCGGTGTCACCAAGTGGCTCGTCTTCTATTAGTCAGTTACATTATCCATACAAACTGCTGCTGCTGTAATACAAACAGCATTCTTCTTCAGTGAGAAGGAATCATTTCGCAAACGTAGTCATTTGTAAAAAGGCTCACCTCTGCAACTTGCTGACTAAACGACGGAAATGTACATTCTTACTACAATTTGTATGGGTCAGATGTTTTTCATAGGATGTAAATATCATACATACATACATCGTTGGAGGATGAGTATCTACGTATACTCTTATAGTAGTACTGGCTGTTGCCCGCGACTTCGTCCGCGAGGACTTATTAACACAGAGCTCATAAGAAACTTCTTTATCCATTCTCCATCTTTATTTTTAAAACATTATTTCAAAATATCGATGTCAAATATGGTTGGTTACCTTTGAGGGTAGAATTTCATGAAATCATTTTTTGGTAAATTCCGACATGCCAAAAAGAATACTCTGGCCGAGTTTCGTATCTATAAGAGATATAGTTTGTAAATGTGCAGATTTTTTTTATTAACGCCCCCGCAACCCCCCTTACGGGTGGAGTTTCGTAAAAATCGTTCTCATCTGACCTCTACATGGTTGTATTAAGATGCCTACCAAATTTCAAGTCTATTAAGAGTGTGAATATTTCGTTACACCTCCGCAACAGCCTTCGTGGGCGGAGTTTCATAAAATCTGTTCTTAGCTGACCACACCTGTTCTTACACCACGTGAGGAATATTCCTACTAAATCTCAAGTCAATCGGCCTTATAGATCCAGAGATATCGTGATAAGTTAGTTCTAAAAGGGGATCTCCTATGTATATAGATTTATTCGTGACATCTATTAATATATAATTGTGTTAAATCATGCCGCCATAGCATCCTTTAAAAATGTATTTTCTATGAAACTGTTTCCATGAATTTGAATGAGTTTTTCTAATAATGAATAGTACACGTACAGATATAGATACAAATTTTCAATAAACACAGAGATAAATTTTACAGATATAAATTTTTAATAAATATGAACGATGGGCTTCCGTAATATAAAAAAACTTAACATGGCTAAAATGTTTATTACAGTCTATATGAAAAATATTTTATTTAAAATGTGATGTCACATTAATATGAATACTTTACAACTCAGCCGTATTAAAGCTTCATTCATTAATACGATCCAATCCAGGTTCTGCGTCATGTATTTCAGAGATATCGTTTATATACAAATATTAAAGCTTTAAAACGTGTATAATGAATTTAATCGACATCAAACAAAATACAGATTTCGATATTTTGTGTAATTTGAATAGGTTATTTTGTTTTCAGTGAAGCGTAACGTTTTCCCAATTATAAATAAAGTTATAATTGATTGTAGGGGCAAATAAAATTATTATAGAACCAGCTAAGAATTGATCCTCACTTAAACTATCTAAGTGTTGCCGCCAGTCGAGTGTCGCTGTTAAGTGGTCGTATTTAGTCTCGATTTGGTAAAAGTCAAGACCATTTAACAAACGAATTTTAATTATTCTATGTTTACACGTGTACGGTTAAGTTTACCTCTCTCATTGCCTTCATAATCAATACATGTTAAACTTTTAGTTATAAATTTAACTCAAGCGAAGTTAGTTAAGCTGCAGCTTAATTAACTTCGTAAGTGTAGATGTTTTTAAATAATGTTGCTTCAATTTCTTGCCTGAAAATACCGACACTAAGACTTCACGACGAACTTGTGCTTTAAGAATACTTTTTATTAATTTAATTTATACGGAGAAATATTATCTTCATATATGAGATTTCTGAGAACTTCAACTATTTTCGACATTAGGTTATACTCGGAAATATCATACGGTTAAAATATTATTCGAGTTGGAACTAAGTTTACGCTTCCTTCATGTTGGTAGCACCTATAACTGTGTTCGAAGTTACAGTTAGTTGTCTTCAAACGAGGTAGGGAGGAGCAAGTGATACAAAAAAAAAATACTTGTGAAAGAAACTTTACATTTAAGTCCACACTTTATTTTGACGGAAATAACAAATACTGTAAAACTTACTAATACTAGAAAGCCTTCAGAAACAGGGAAATGAAGTAAATATTTTAAATTATTGACAATCTATAAATCGATATATTTATAAATCAAGCGTACATTGGCGGCATTCAATGTCGTTTGCTATGACGACAAAGGTCAAAGGTCACCGATAACAAAGATAAAGATGTGTTGCGAATCGTAATTAGGCTAATATTTCTCAGTCAACCTTCAATGACCTTGTAACCGTAACCATACCTATAGCTGCCGTACATATTTAATATCATTATTTATAAAACTTAACTGTATAAAAACAGTATAACATAACCAAAATGGTAAATAAAAGATGTATTTTACTTTTACACTTTATTTCAAGTAACTTAGAATGGAACAGAAATATTTACGGCCTCAGCCTTGACCTTTCACCTGTCCCCATTGAACGCTACCGATATTATTTGGCAGAGATAATTAAACTACAACCAGCCGTGCTCTTATTAGACACCTACTATATTTGAAATTAATTTTAAACGTACCTATATATAAACACTAAAACACCATAATTAAGTTAACTGCTCTTCATTAATGTAAGATATATATCTATTAAACTATAACTGTTAGCCCTGTTGTAAATTACCTTTGAGCTAACCATAAAAATAAGCCAAAATAAGGCCAATCAGAAAAAAACATACTAAAAAGATAAGTGAAAAATACAAACAAATAGAGCAACGGCATACAGTGTAGACGACGGCCGACCATGGCGGCCAGGAAGGCCCGGTGAAGGTCAGGACACGCTCCCGGCAGAGCGACTGCTTCCTCTATTCCCATCTATTATTTTTTACTAAACAAACAAATGACGCAACTATTTTGACATCAGACATTAATATCCAAATTGGCTTTTAAATTTAAAAAAAACTACTATTTTAGAAGATTCAAAAATGAATTTTCTTGTATTATACAATTAAGGTATTTAACTTTGTACTTAAATAATTTTGTTACTGCGTATTTGTTGTCTCTTCATTTTGAATAGGTTGTTTAGGAAATGTAATGAAATTAAATATGATAAATATAATATAAGTATAATAGGCAGGTAGCAGGGTCTGTCCGTGTCTACTCTGTACTCACCCACGTACTTATTTTAGTGAACTTTTTGTTTTGAACGTGTACTTAAAATGGCTGGAGTGAGTTCGTTAGCCGCCGGACGTGTTAAAAATTTTCTTTTCCTTAAAATATTCTCTGCAACTAATATTTATTTTATAAATGCGTATAAAATATAAATTTTATACGTCTGATATTATAATCGTACGACAGAAAAATATACCTTATTTTTTATAACCTTTTGACGAGTGTGTTTGTGTCTATTGTTATGTATTATACATGTGTTATACATTTCGTATATCGACTTAAAAAATAGTAAAATATACTCTACTTTAATAAATTACATTAATTATTCTCTTTTTTCTAAATATTATATTGATATTAAATATTCTATTTTATCTTACAAAGATTCAAAGTTTATTTAAAACCTATGAGTTTTTTAACAAGTAAAACATTCCTATCTCAATACTATCTTTATATTTCACGCCGGTATGTGGTCGGTTCGTTTCCTATGTACGGTAGATTTATTTGGTAGACGGTAGTTCTCTGGCACTGTCTCAATGACATCAGTTAGAGGGTGGAGTTACCCCAGACGACGCATTTTTAACTTCCTATCTCAATTTATTTAAATGAGTGCTTTTAGTCTACTTTTGTTTAATGTTATTTTTATTTTATATTATTTGATATGAACGAAACTCGAAGACCTCGCTCATGGCGACAGAAAATATCATAGAATTTATTTCATAGAATTTATTTCTTCATTTACTAGCTAATGCCTGAAGAATATACCGTGTGATAAGAATAGATAACGATGACCGTCTGACTATCGAGCAGATAACACGTTAATCGGACGTTTACAACCAACAACATACATACATACATACATACACACATACATACATACACACACATGTAACAACAAATACAATCAATACTACAAATGTCAAATATTTTAAGTACTATATTTATTGGACAGGGCAGTGACTGCTGGATACATTTAAAACTCAGATACCTTCATCTTTTGAAGACTGAAGACAAGTAAAGAAGTTCATACATGTAAAATAGTTTAGTGCCCTGGGTTAAATATAACTTATATAGTATAATAATAAGTGCTCCGGGTCACAGGAGTCAGCGTTCAGTATTCAGGGCAGGTTACGAGTGCTGTAACATGTTTTCAGTCTCAATTACAGTGTTCTAATAATACATTGTTTAAAATAATACTGTCAATTTAATGTCCACTATTTACGTGAAAAATATACAATCTATGTAATATATACTTATATGTAACTTGTACTTGAAATATCTTATTTATGTCAGATAAAAGAAATATACTTTAATGTTTTGCCTCGCATTCTTATTATAGACTTATAATTCGTGATAATACAGTTGGTCTTAGGCGAGTATTTTTATAATTTTAGACGGACGGAATATAATCCTTTATGTTAGAAGACAAGGGAACAAGGAGACGTTGAAAATATATTGATACTTATATATGAGCTACTATATGTCATACCTACTGTCGTATTATATTATATATTATATAGACATTGGTCTTTCATTATCTAATTCCTATCAGTTTGCGGCGGATTATTTAAATTGTTCCGTTCTTAGAGCTGTGATTTACTTTGACATCTATTTATTGAGTGCATATAATTTATACATTAAGTCTTTTCTTTAGTATAAAACTAAAAAAATGGTATAAATCTATAGTAGATTTTAGGTATAAAGAAAGTTTTTTCTCATAAATTAGCCTAGTTATTCAGAATGGGACGGCAGCCAGCAGTGTTGCCACTCCACGCCGGCGAAAACTTTATTTTTTATTGAATACAGAGAATTATAAAATAACACAATAAATAATTACTCAGAATACCTTTAGTCTTTAATGTTAGCAATTTAAAGTTTTGTACAGTCTAAAATAATAATATAATTTGTAAGGTAAGCTTAGCAGATTTCTTGTTAGTATGTCTGCAGGTCAATTCACACATACACACACACACAACATTCGTTATATGATGCATTTATCATTATTAGGAGAATTGACAGCTTTTTGTCGAGACAACTTTGCTCTGCAGATTTTGTGAATATAATGTTATATAATATATTCCTGAAGAGAATGACTTCACAAGGTGTTTTAATTCTTTACTCGTATGATATCGCATTCTCTAATGCATTTTTTGCATCTTCAACTCTTAATAACATGTTTTATAAAAAATGTCAGCAAAGTACAAATACAAAAGAGCAGTAAATCATACTTTTAATATATTTTATTGTCAATTTGAATACTCTAAATACTAAATAGTAAAAAATCAATTCTAACACTTATTATTCTTTTAAACTTCATTCATGCAATACAGTTCAGATCTAGTATTTTATTTGGTAATTTATTTCTGATTAGATCTCGTTGTGAAGATGTGTGGACAGATAAAAAATATTTATCAATACTCTTGTAATATAATGATGTGTGAGTACAATTCAATAATTCTTATTTTTTAGAACTAACAATATGAAATACCATATTATACTAATATTTATTAATATGATGAGGACCGAATTTCACGTGACGCATGAAATGTCTAGGCTAGAGCGTGTATGGTGTGAACAGTTATGACAAGGAATCTAATAAAATAATTCGATTGAGAACATTTATCTTAAAATCTCTTCAGCATCTAAAAATCTCTCCATTTTTAGATGCTTTACTATAATTTAGACCTTGACCTAACCTCTATACATATTGCACGATGAGTAAAGACGCTACAGTGCGGGTGAATAGGCCGGCGGCAGACGGAAACTGATGGAGAGACGGTCGGGCGAAGGTGGTTGGTAGCGGGATGATGTAGGATGCGTTGTTTGCTCAAGACTTATACGTACGTCTTCAACTAACTATATCTTAAACATTAAAACATATAATAGTATTGAAGTGGCAGCCGTAGGTGATATCTTCAATTTTTGATGTCAATAGAGTTTACCGTTCTATATCTCATGATGGCTATTGAGTACAAATTATCAGAAGTCCTCTCGTCATTTGGACGCGGTTTAACATTACCAATATTAAACTCCCAATATTAATTTAAAGAATCATTATAAAAATAGATTTTTCCGTATAAATAACCAAAAAGTATATTTGGTCGGTATTTCTCTATGCCGGGAACATAATCGAATAATATCATAATGAGAGCCATTCAAACTCTCAGCTAGTTATAATTTAGGTATATTTCAGGTTCGCAGCCATTCTCCGATTTTATTCAACATAGTAATTAACATTTTAATAAATAAATTAATAAGTCATGAAACAAAGAGCTCATCGGTTTCAGTTTGACATTCAATATAAAAAAAAAACATGTTAGCATTTGAACACGATTTCGAGTTACTGACACGTAGAATAAAACATTTTCAGGCACTATTCAATAAGATGATAAATTCTGTTAGTGGGACGGACGAACGGACTGAGGACAGAACTAAGTGCCACTGTCTGTGTGTAGAGACATGAACCAACTAATATTTTTTAGGAAACGTATAGTTCACAAAGAACGTGCTAAATCACTGGATGTAAAGGTCGATAACTTTTTAAGTTATTTAAAGAAGGTGGAGAATCAATCTTTTATGATAGGCACTCAAACAAATATATTAGGGCTACTATCTGGTAGAAAAGTACAGGATATAGACAAGAAAGAAAGTAACATGTATAACAACGACATTGTTCTATAATCTACTTAAAGATCTTGGCCTTTCTAGAACTTTCTAGAACTACCGTCAGTTCATTTCGAAGGTGGTATTAGTAAGTTCGTATAAAATTTGGTTAAGTAGAGAGAGGAATAAATATAATTGGTGTGACCGTGAATGTGCCTTTTAAAGGACCCCTTAGACACGAGGGTCGCAAGTCCAAGGAACTGTTTTAATCTCCTCCCCAATGCAATGGACCCGGCACCCGCATCCGCGTGGTGTATCCATGAAATGCTAAGAAGTAAAATCTCTACATTTATAATTTGAGTTATCCAATGCTAACAAGCAATGAACAATGAAATCAGTTTAACACTGACAATATAATAATTAAAGTTCTTACAATGTAGTTAAATATGTTAATACAAATAATGTTTTGACTGTTTACTAAAATAGACGTGGAAACTAATACTGAATACTAATCCCAATTAACACCACGCATTCAAAAGCACTCTGAAACAAGGAGTATTCATTAAATGTATTGAATACATTGTGTTAGATCTATTCCAGGTATTGTTATATATACTATACTGTAACACAATCTTTATTGAAATTCTGTGAATTTATCCATAAATAGATGAATATCATATTAATTAATCTAATGTTATCTAAAATTATATAATATTAGATAATATTTGACTTGCGTATTTCATAATAAATGTTCTTACTAATACTGAAATACTTTCTTTGATAGTAAATACGATGAAGGAAGTCAACAAAAATTTGAAATTGTATAGAGATTCATTAAACTTCTTTACCACACTTGTGTCAATAACCCACCAGCTGAACCAACCCAGAGGAATTAATTACTGCTACCACATTTGATCGCACTACTTCGAGTAGTATGGCTTATAGAGACCTGAAGAGACCTTCAGGTAATTGAAAAAGAGCCCCTTAAGGGTCTGTTTGCTTAATATTTGTTCAATGACCCCGCATTCATTCACAACTATTGCGTCTGTATGCTATTAAATGATTTAACGATATAATGTATGGAAAATAAAAGCAATTTAGATATTTAAGACCCAACCAAAAAAATTTACTCAAACGAAATTGGCAGAGTACTGTATTAAAATACATTACAATAATTATTAACAATTCTTACTATGTTAAGTTATAAATAAGTACCTGTTAATAGAGTTATTATATATTTCTCTATACATAAAGGGTCTCTTAAACGAACAACCATCTTTACGTTCTCTACAGGTCTCATAAAACACTGCGAAGTCTCTATTAATAGAGACTATCCGGATTTGGAAACACTAGATAAGTTGACGTTAGAAGTTCAATAAACACTGTAAATTTAATATCAATACTTATATGTACTTCGAGTTAGTATAAACGTAACACTTGGAATTCTATTAAAAACTTAACAAGCTTAAAAATGCCGGCACACCAATTCCTAAAATTCTATTCTTCGTCCTTTTTCTTCTATACGGTATTGTTCTTTAAAATCACTACATTACCTACCGCAAACATTTAGATTAATAATAGTTGTGACAGTAATAATTGCGGATAATCCAATTGTGAATGTTTCATCAAGGTGTTGTATTATCTTGGCTGGCTTAGAAGAATCGCTCAGATTTTGTGTCAGCCGCCAGGAATCGTGAAATATGCATGCGACGTCCGCTGCGGTGGGGCTTAGTGACGTATGTGATGAGATTTAACTGCTGAAGATTTCTTACATATTACAATTATATGACAATATTTTTAGTTTTAATAAACATGCTGAATCAATTCTAATCAATATGGCAGGGTATATTAAAATGTACGGCACTGCGACATGCAGGGACTCAATGCGTGTTGTGTTGACTCTAATAATAGACTGCATAAACTATTATAACACATAAACGGCCCAGGAATATGTATTTTATTTTTCTTTTTGTTCTCACAGTATGGAGCTAAGATTTTGTATAGAAATTCTAAATGAAACATGTAAAGACATTGATTTTAGTTATTGGTAGGTTTGAGATACGACGTGGCCTACTTGTCGGTAGTGACCGCGTCGCTTGCCAACTCAGAGTGTTACTAACTCAATTAGCGGCACTCAGTGTTATGTCGCATCAGACGGCTCCGGCTACATTAACGTGTATCCCATATCCTATTCATATTTGTATATCAAGTTATTGGTATTCATGACAAATAATTAATCGATAACGAGTCCTGAATACACTGTGAAGAAACATTTTATTATTTAGCTTCTTTTGTTTTTTATTTAGGTTTATCCAAAATTTTATGGCGAATTCTTAAGTGTACGATAATGCAGTATTCTGTTCACGTTTGACGCTTGGCATCGTGATCGGTCCCGCAATCGATGCCCGGGTTGGGATGCGGCATCGCGCCGTCGCGGATAACGCCATTTGCATTAAGTTGGGATCTATAAAATGGCTGCTATACACCACTCATTAAAAGCAATCAAAAACATACACAGACTGCCACTATCAGCTGGTTCAAGTTTGTGCTACTTTAATATTTTGCTATCATTCCAACTTAAACGTTGTATACAATGCTACTTGTGGGTTGTATTTGTTGTATAACTGATTGTATTTTTTTAATCTGTGTGTCGCCTTGTATTTTATTTGTTATTTTAATAGTAAGCTGATGATTACCAATATTTAACATTTTGTAACAGAAGTATCACGACACTGGTTTTAGCCGACCTCAAGATATAGTTGCCAACGAATACATTTTTTCGACACGCATTTACAGCGTCACACACTTCTTACGGTGCCAGGAGTTAGTTACACTGATGACTAGCGAATGTCATAGTTTTTAACACTCGTCCACTTTGACACTTTACTGTACTTGAAACACGTAAATGTGAGAGGGAGAGTCACACGACTGAAAGGATATTAAGGAAATGGAGAGTTAGACTAACACTTGGCCGAACTTGGCCGCTTGCCTTGGCTTATATAGAATATGTTAAGCGTTTGGGTCATAATGTGCTATTAATAATGGTTGCTGAACCGGTAAATCGCTGCTACGTAGCTGAGAGGAGCGGGGAGCGGGATGGCTCTTCACTGTTCATTAGTCGGTCACAGCACGTCTCTTTTGGCATCGTTGCTACGTGGAAGCTGCTCTTTGTCATGCATTTATTTTTAAATCACAAATATATTTTAAGATTGTCAATGATGAGCAGTCCAGTTCAACTATGACATTCCGTTTTAAAAAATATATTATATTGTTCACGGCCATGCCTTGTGCAATAAATTACATATATTTAAATATACGTAGTCCGCATTATATTAATTTCAAAAATATATTAGTTAGCGGCGTGTTGTGGGATCAGTGTTGAGGGATCAGACTGGAACTTGTTCATTCTGCTCTTGTGCAGAATGATTCCAAGGTTCAGTTCATCGTCGGTCAAAGTTGTTGACTGATTAATTTTATTTGCATTTCCTCAGCGTGTATCATCGCGTCCGCTTTCTTGTAACTTGGTATATTAAGTTGGTATACACTAGTATACCAACGAAGCTACTAAGCTTCTATGATTAAGACTAACTATTATCTTACCATTATTGTTTTTTATTTATAATCTTTGATAAAACGAGATGTATTTCTGATTTTAAAAGTATTTATGAATATCATATCCACAAATACTTTTAATCGCATAGAAGCCAGTTGCCAATGCAGTGATGCGAACGATGTGTGCTCGCCGGCTCCCGTGCGGCTGCCGTAATGCCGGCGAGCAGCGCGGCGTGCCGCTCTGGACTACCGAGACAATTATTAACCCAATTACATACCTGCTGACGAACGACCGGTAATCACGTTCACGAGATCCACTTCATCAAGCCACGTGTCACATCCTAATTGTCAAATATGCTTTTATGGCCTATTTGTAATTCAAATTCGTCGTTGTCTTAGAGATTCCTTGGCGATATTGTACATTGAATTTCTTTGGAGAGGGTACTGAGTCTAACAATAATTAGATATTTAGATGATTAAATATTTAGACAAATGTATCCGTAATTCTTTCGACGTATTTGTAGGAATATTAATGACTTCTATGTCTATCAATAATTGTCTTTTCATTATCGATATTTGTATCTATATAGTCTTTATTAAAATAATTACAAAACGTTGTAATAATAATACCTTTCTAAAGCGCAACATCTGAACAAACAAACAAGCTATAGTAATAAGAGGTTAATCTGCAATGATTTTATACTACAGATTGTTTGTTAACTGTGGGTTTGGTTCTAGAGATAATAATAATTATACTGGATCTTATCAAAACGACCTGAATGGCTTGGGGTGCGACATGCTGTGTGGGTGGGGAGGGGGGTTGAGGGATGGGGAGGGAGACTGGCCCAATTGGATCAACGAAATCAACCGAAAACTGTAAACGGAATTTTGCCTGTTCTTTTATTATATTTTGGAATGATATACAAAATAATATTGTTTTGAAGAAAGTTCGTCCGTACTCTATCAGCGATATGGCTTTAGAGTTATCAATATTATAAGATATATGAAATTATAGAAGGGATTACTCCTCTTGTTTTTCTGAAAGTGTATATAATATTATAAAGGACAAAAATACGTTATACAAAATTCGGTTGTAGAAGTCGAAATCAAAATAGTATTCTGTGAAGTTTGTTTATAAAAGGTTCAGAAGACCTCCTGATTATACGCTGTTAGTTTTAGTTATAGGAGAGGAAGGAAATTCTTATAACTCATATTTTTCTTGTTATGTAAGCTCTATTTACACTTTATACTAATTCATACATATTCAAGAAATGTAATAAAGCTATTATATTATTTAATAATACCTTTGCATTTATATTAACAACAATGACACGAACGATACAATTTTAGTAAACGGTGGGATTTAATTTGTCTCTCTTATTTCTGTAAATAATACATTTCCTTGTTAAGTTTCGGTCAAGACAAGCAGTTCTGGCAGCAGTCCCGTGCCACCGGTAGCTGCTGTTACTCTCACTTAACAAGACACTAATTGTCAACCTTAAGCGAGTAAGCGCGGCTCGGCTCACGGTCTACAGTTAAGGAGTTAGGAGAAAATTACATTACATCACGGACTGCGGGGAGGGGCTCTCTACTTCAGCATTCATAATTAGATGTAAATTTTGATTCAATAGTCACTTCAATATTTTCAAAACCATAGTGTCTAGTCTAACTGTATGTCTGTCTGTCTGTCTGGGTGACTCCAAAATGTAAGAGAGATAAAAAAGGTTGTCGGAAACTACGTCATGTTTCATATTATGCTAATGTCGGGACCTAATATATTTTGGGCCACACTACTGGGGGGGGGGGGAGGGGAGAGGGGGGATCTCCCAACGGTTTACGACTGTACTGTTATATGTTATTTCTTTCTTTTGAAAAGTCAATGATTTTCTTGCTTACACTAAATATCAAAGGCGATGATATATTTCCAAGTTAATAACTAATGCCTTAAAATGTATAAATAATATAACTTCAAATAAAAAATATATACTTTACACAAAAGCGGATTTAAAAACGATATAATAGCTTTTTTTTTAACCAAAATAAAGTTTAACCAATTTCCTAAAAAGATCTTGAACAGAAATCAAAGAATCAGGTCATAATATACTAATGTATAACAACGTTCAATTATTCTCACCGCTCATATAAAATATTATTATTAAAAATAAAAACGTCATTTACAAAATAAATAATGTCAAGAACACAATTGGGAACACATCATTTTTCAATACCTACTGTAGTAATGGCTACCGCTACGAAAGAATATCGAAAGCTTAACAATGCAATTAAAATTTAAAGATTTTAATGTAAGTGAATTTCATATGCATCTTAAAAAACTGATCCTTTTTTATTGAGAAAGGTCCTTATAGGTCATTGAGATAGGTCCTTATAGATCATTGAGAAAGGTCCTTATACCTCAAGTTCACGGCCATTCCTCTCACGGTTTACTTGTATTTAAATTCAAACTTCTAATAAGCCTTGAATGTTTAAGTGTTGCAAATTCTAATGTTAAGAGATTTGATTTATATTTTTTATAATAAATGTATTTATTATGTTGGTATAATGAATATTATTTCTTTCGTTTCCAGGTAGGCACAAAGCTGAAGGTATTTGATCAATTGGACGTAACAGCTTGTACATGTATGTATGTATTGTTATTTAAACTTACTGAAACGTTGCTTTGTTTAAATATGACTCTTTTACTCAGCTTTCATTTGAATTCTTCTCTAGGATGAAGACTGCACCATAAAATGATTATTTATTTATTATCCATTTGTGCACTTCTAAGTAACATATAATTATTATAATTACATACATATCTTATAAATAACATGGTAATAATAATTAAAAAATTGTACGAATTGCGAACTAACTGATATAGAGACAATGCAACAAAAAAATCATACCTCCGTTCGACACGTGTAACAGTCTATGGACGGCAGTCATCTCAGAGACTCATCCAGATTATGAAAAATCGGTAAATGACGAGCCAATATTTTACTAGTGTAATACGAGCTTGTTGTTGAGTTTGTTCGTTTTAACGAGCAAGGATTAGGTAACACTAACAAATATATACAGTACCAGTTTCATAAAATATATAATAAGTATACTAAACTCGTAAATATACAAAAAACAAGACTCATATGGTATTTCATATATGACTCTAAAGTTTACGAAAAACACCTTATTTTTTTCTTATTCTTACGGCAATATAACGACACTAAAATGAATTTACAAGATTTGTTTTAAGAGTACGAAAGATGTTATTGAAATATTTTATGAGAGAGTCGTCAAAGCTACCTGATCGTGCTTTTCTTTATTTTTAAATGTCATAAAAAAAGTACATGGAAATTAATTCTCATTTTGAAACAGTATATTAATCAGATTTCTGTAATATTTGAACCGAAATGACTGACTGACTGACTCACTTATCAAAGGAGAGTCTTAGCAAAACTGAACCATTGTACTAAATAGAGTTAGAGTTTTTATAAAATTGGATGGGCTGTAAGATTTATTCCAGATTCAGTCTTTAGAATCCATTCGTTCATTCATTTCATTAGTCACTATTTCGCAATTTCATTTCGCCAGAAGATCAAAGGTATGTGTCCCGTGTACTCATAACAAAAACTCTGTGAAATTCTGTCTGATGAACCATGAACTAGAAGTTCTAAAACCGATTATTACATTCACTTATCCATTCATTCATTCTTTTATTGGATATATTAAACATTATTTATCACAGCATGGGCACTTCTGATAATGTTGATTTAACTCTGATACATAAAGATAGACTCAACTTTTTCATTCAGATTTTATATCAAGTCATGTTGCCAACAATAAGGTTTTATTGATCTAGTTATTTATTATGTAAAGACAACAAACTGAATACTAACAAAAGTTTTTAATGTATACAATATTTGATATTGTAATAATATCTTAATATAAACATATAATATAATACTAACTATTTAAATCTTCCCATTTTTTATAAGTAAATCCTTTGTTTTGGTTAGGTACTTGACACATTTTTTTTTTATGATATTGTAGTTACGCTGTTTGAGCACAAGGCAAAAGTACTAAACGGATTTTGATGAAAATTGGTATGGATACAGTTCCATTACACACGGGATACTTTTTACTCCGATAATTTATCTCATTTTCAGCGGAAACAAAACCGAGAAGAATGTTATTAATTCCAGAAAATCCATACAACAATTACAAGATATATAACAATTATGAATTTTAAGTGATGATAGATGAATTAAAATTTGTATCACAAGAGGGCTGAGGGGGCAAACAAAGTCACGGGCAATAGCTAGTCTTATATCCATAAAGAAAGTCAAAACATTCCAATGCTTTTTATCCAGCTATGGACTGTTTTCGACTTTGAATTTCAAAAAATGATATTATTGATATGTATTACTATTATACAGTTTTATTTTGTAAATTGATCTTAAAGTGGCCTCAGAAATACAATGAACGAAACAAACAAATTCATTAATGTTTTCCACGAATTTTCATTAATGACCGCGGTCTTGTTGCGACCAGCGGAATGGAGCCGCTACTAGTAAACTATATATTCATAAAAACCACGATAAAGTTATCATATGAGAGACATTTAAACTTTTTTAATTGACTATTGAGTCACAGTCGTAACAGGTAGGTATATGTGAGAACAATTTTCAATTCAAGTCAAGTGTGTTGTCTTTAGGTAGCACTAGTTCTATGATACTTTCACAATTTGGAAAACGAATGTATTCTAACTTTAAATATTCCTAATAATAATTATGATATAAAGCCTTATTGTTAACTAAAAATGCTAACACGACTCCATCTTTAAATTGTCAGTGAAGCAGGATGTGAAGAACTGTTCAGAGGTCTTTTCTGGACACCCCTCGCTATCTTCAGGTAGCGTCCCTAGTGTTTGTCTAATAAGCTTTGGAATAAAGAATCCGTATATTGTAATCTTCAATTTTTCAGCTTACAGGTCAATGATAGATTTGGGCGATGTATTGTATGAAAGAATTACATTGCCCAAAAATGTATTATTTGTTTTAGTGAGTCGAAATATACAATTTATTATTTTATATTTATTTCTAGGATTTATAATGTGAAAGTCGCTTTTTACATTAAATCTTTTCATTTTTTTTCTCCGGACGTTTATTATATTTACTGAAATAATACAATTATGGAAGCAATTAAGAATATGGAAGGAATTAAGAAGTTAGTTTTTTGCCGTTCTTGACAGAAAATAGGTACATATTTTCATATTAACTTATATTTTTCCTTAAGCGTGACCAATTTACCTAATACTATGTAATTTTGCGTCTTTAATCTCTAAAAGTACGTCACTTCAATACCGTTTTAAAATGTATTTACTCTCAAATACGAATATTTAAAAACAATGATCTAAAGCATGTTTATAATGAATGCAGAGTACTTATCAACCGTCCGTCAGTGTAGTACAGTCAGTACGTCTAGGCGAGGAACATTAAATAATAATTGCTGACGCCTAACCAGCTGACTTTCGATTTCCGCGATCACGCGCAGTCCGGGGCGTGCACACAGCACACCGCTGTGTGCTGGCGCGAGGCGCGAGGCCCGGTGCGGTCACGGGACCGGTGTATTAATAGCGGGAGCACACACACACACGCACTTCTCCGAGCGCCATCTTTATTCGTTCCATTCATTCATTCAGTGGCCTTGCTGTTGCCATATCGATAATACATTCTAAATCTTAACGGTTCAAAAAATAATTTTACTATACTTTAAGAAATTCTAATTTTGAACGAATCCTATTTTTATACAAACCTCAAGCGATATAAGTAAATAAATTTTCTTAGCAAAAACGATAATATAATTAAAATAGACTTCTACTTTCTCGTTGACATTAATTGTTTAAATTATATTTTAATAGAGCGTGCGAACCGTTAAGCTTCTTCAGGTGCTTTGTAGAGGTTCAATTAAACCAAATCACATTGCATACTTTTATTTATCTCAACGCCTGGAGGATTGCCAAAATTGTCACATTTGATTGATTTTATGAAGCATCCCATTAATATTATACTCTTGTTATTGAAAGCGGTAGGTGCGATAAACAAACACACACACACTCACACTCATACACAGACACACACACACAAACACTAACTGACCTCAAAACAATAGCGACCACTTGACCTATATGTTGTTCTCAAATTATTCGCAATTTAGATACTAATGTATATTTTATATTTTTTCCTGTCGTAATTAGATACGTAGAATGAACAAGTGACGCGCTGTGCGTATTAAATTATACACACTAGTCAATTTATATGACACACAATGTATACGCTACGGTGGCTTAAAAACACTTGTATTGTGCATCTGCAATAAATCAATCATTCATTCATTCATTCTTTACAAGTAGTGTCGTATTGAAGAATCGGAATTTTAATTAATTCAACAAATCTTCATACTTGTATTTTTTTGTGTGTAGTTTCGTATGTTGTATGTTGGATAGTTTCATTTTAATTTCAAATAGTTATTTACATCAATTACTCTAGATTTAAGGTTTTAAAAGGAGTTCGTACCATGGAGGAGAGTCGGCAAGTGCTCTATGACATTCATTTAAATATTCCACGTACTTAATATATAATAAGTTAGCAATATTAGTATGTCAATATTTTGTATGTAACCAAGTATATAAACAATAATATCATCAGGCTAGGGGTACCTGGCTCGGGAAACAAAAACAAAATGTAATAGGTACCTACTTGAAATACCTTCTGCCTTAGGATTCATTTTTTGCTTCACATATTTCTATTTACGATTCATTCTCTTTATGTGTGTGTGTTAAAAATAAAATTAACAGCTATTATGAAATAATCGGTAATTTATTCTGACCCTAAATGTACAATGAAAATTATTAAATATTATCACAATATATATACCATATATATTAAACAATAATAATTGTAGATTTATAATAACAATAGTTTATTTTGCCAAGATGCCAGGAGTTGCCAAGACTCGTAAAAAGGAATTAAAAGTCCTAATGGTAATTAATAACGGAAATATTTATTGACATTGTAATTTATAACTTTGCCAGTTTGTATCCGGCCAGACCCGCCATTACTGAAAACTGTGATACTTATAATTAAGTGTCGTTTTAAAGCGTGTTCCAAATTTAAAAGAATATTATTGTAATTTAATGTTTTTTACATTTTCCATAAATTATAATGCGCTAGTAATTTACAAAAAGCATAAACCACTTGAGATAATTTTTATTGTTACTCTCTTATACGGTCTTCTGTATTTTTTTATTTAAAATTAAACTAAATGGTTGGTTATTTGTTAACAAAAGCGGACGAAGCCGCGTGTTAAAGCTAATCTGTTATGAAATAGAGTTAAATAATGACGCTATGTATATATATATATGACAAAAGCAGTCCACTGAAGCGCCGGGTCGACCGGCGGCGGCCTTACAATAAAAATAGTGAGTTTAAAATTAATTCTAGAGAATATTCTGAGACGTCACTCCATTCTGATGAGAAACGAAACAGAATAGTTCTGATAATATAGGCGCGTGTGTTTGTGTGTATCAGCCTTGACGTCTAAATTTATATAGTTTATTTTAGATAAAGAGTCTTATTAAAGTTATTACATTTTTATATCAAACTAAAATTAATTTTTGAGTTTAGACATTATCACCGACGTAGCATGGCGGCCAGCTCGATAGCTGCATTTATACTTTGATATCGAAATTGGCTTTGTAATACGATTTCTGCGCAAACAGATCGAAAAACAAGGATAAAAGCCATTAAATTTATCGTCAAATTGTGGCTTGTATATATAAAAAAGTAACTTATACATATTACATTTACAGATCTACAAAGCTATCTAACCCGTACCTACCGCGCCCTCTACTGTCATTATAAGACACTGTAGGGATTATTGTATCGCGTTATATCGAGCTAGTGTTGCCGAGCTGTAAGGTATTCTAATTACATACATACATACATACGGGTGATAATCACACAAACAACCAAATTCTATGCACATTTGCTCTGAATTTGTAACGCTTTAAAGAGACCGTAATTCCCGCAAATATAAAGACAAAAATTCTAATATTTGATTGAATGTTTTTTTTAAAACGGTTCAATTTGTGATACGTCCGATATCGAGATTCAATATTTATTTATCAAAATAAACTGAGACTTTTAAAATTTTATTTACTCAATCTAAATTATAAATCATTTATTATTATTAGTTATTTTTTAAATTTTTTTTAAATCAACTTTTGTTTATTATTGTTAGTCTTGGAAAATGTTTTAATGTCACGTCAATTCGGTAACCAATGACAACGGAATAATTGTTACCGAGGATCGATGTCTACAGCACACTTGTATTGAGTCATAAATAGGCAGCGTGCCCAGCACAGGCAGCGCAAATGAGTGCAGCAACAATAAGCGCTGTGAGAAGCGTAAATTGCATCAGAGTATAAGCGACGAGTTCCTCTAGTTGTTACAAGTACCATGGCCTTGGCCTCGCTTCCCGATATAACAATTGACAACTGGGCTGTAGGGTCGACACGCTTCACGAACAACACTCACTACTGACTAACTTATTTTATAGCACACTAACAAACCGTGTGCCAACCCTATTTTCGTACAATGCCACTTTTCAGGAGGATACTTTTTAGATAGAAAATACAAAATGTTATTCTATATTTATTAAACATTTATGCAGCAGTCATAAGCGTATATTTTTATATTTCTTTACATATTATTAAATATATGTGTGATTCCTTCTCCGAATTGAATAGTATTTATATGACGTCGATAATTTTTTAATGGAAGTATTGATTTGATAAGTCCGCTGCAATTGTTCAAACAGAGTGTGAAGGAACATACTTCATCCAACGATCACTATTTAATTACATTCTCTCAATATTTGAACGAGGCTTCACATAATTCACATTCGATAATAACGTGATTTAATAATATGAGAGATTCAAATAGTCAACAAGACAAGACTAAGACAATTTAAGTAACAATAAGACTGACCCTGCAAGACTTGTCTTGTAAGCGTCTTGAGGTAAGCAAACCGAAATTTAGGCGTTATTGAGTTTTCAGTTATGACGTCGTTACTAATAGACGTCGCCTACTTACTCTACTACGTACTTATCGGTAACAAAACTAAGATTTCTACTTTGTAACAATAAAGTTGGTTTGTATAACACTGTAAGCTATTTTTATAATTTCTACATTTACTTACATTAATAAACTTTATAGCATAAAATACAATATATAAAAATATACAATTAATTTCTAGTAAAGTATGCGAAATATGTAAAAACAAATACTGAAAATAGAAAGAGACGAGACACTCGGTAGCGCCGCTCGTAATCTGACGTACTTATGTGCTAAATAATAAATAAATAACTTATATAAACATATGTTACTATATTTGAAATTTATATGAAATAGAAAAAATCATCACCGGTAAGGACGCGAACCTGGAACCTCGGAGAGTCTGTCCCCGTCGCTAAAGTAACTTCAGTTCACTGCAGACAGTTCCGAATTAAGACAAATATATATATATATATATATATATATATATATATATATATAGAATTCAAAATTCATCAAAACTGCGATAGTTAGATGGTTTTGGGCAACAGTAGATTAAAGTGAAAAAAAAATATATATGTTATATGGTAAATACAAAAACACATCAATAACAGTATTATAGATTAAATAAAAAAAAATCTAATTGAAAATATATAATAAATAACGTGACGTCCTAATTATATGTCGATAAATTCTTATCGCTGACAGTAGTTAGTGTTTTGAATTACAGATTGGCAATAAAAAGTAAGATTAAACAATTTATTGTCTAATTAAAAACAAAACAACGAGCCGGCGTTAAAATAGTAAATTCATTTTAAACCTAGTTCAGAACAAAAAATAAATAGATTCCTTGGCTATTTCTGTTTCATATTTAAAGTGTTAATACAAAAGCAGTGAGCCTCTTGTCTCTAAACAAATATTGTCTCTACTTTAAAGAAATATTGTGTTTGAATTCTGTAACTAATATCTCATTATTTTTTAATTTACGTTTTATGTTTTAGAATAAAATCTTTGAGACAATGAAAGCTAATAATTTCAACATAAATATCGACCAACAAAAATGAAAATAGAACACAAATAGAACGAAAAAAATAGAAATTGTGTAAATCTGACATAGTTTCGTGTGTAACTCCGCGGAGATGTTTTATTGAGATAATGTGGCAATGATATGAACAAAAATATTTATATTTTACTTAATTAATGAAAGTGAAAACCATATTAATGCCACTACTGAGTATTTTAGTGAATGCCATGTTACGGTGTTATCCGTGCGTCATCCGGGCCGAATAAACTTTCAAATATTAAAAAATATAAATTTACGTTTATTACATGTCTCCAAATTGAATGCATTCCTACATGTTTTCTTCATAATAACTGAAGCGTCAGTTTCATACAAGTGGGACGTCCGCGTGACCTCTCTTATATGTGAATCATGTGATTAGTTTGGCACAAACGTTTGTACCAACGTCGCGTCAGCATTTACCAGTTATTTCTGCTGGTATTTTTGTCTGGCAATAGACGTGATCCTTTAAATGTTACACGTTTCCATCTCAGGGATCACTTAACATGGCCAATTGGTTAATATTAGTTAGATATCTTTCAAGTATTATTCTATAGTTACATTTAAACCGCAGCTTGTTTATTCGCTTAACTGAAAAACAACTTAATCTCGGCAGTCAGTTGTTTCGTATATTTCGGCAAACAGGCATTTAAATTTGAATGGTCTTATTTAATGTACCGTCAGTAGTGCTAGTGTTACAGTACTAATGAAAGCAGTGAATACGTAAGTAATACTAATTAATAAATAATTAAACTTTATATACATATAATACTAATTGTTGATTTTTTAATGCGTATATATATTAAGAACATATATTTTATTTATCTTTATAGACAATTTAAAAAAAACAGTTTATCTGTAAAGTATGTTTGTGAAACCTTCATTATTGCTTATTAAATAAAATGCTTGTAAAGTGTATCTTATCCAGAGTACTCCAAGCGAGAACTATCTTAAAATACTATATCCGAGTAGTCCACGTAACCTACAGTTGAAGTTTCAGCTAATTCGAAAATTAAAGCCATTAAATCCGTCAAAAGGTAACATACTCGTACCGTTAAAGCCCAGGCTTCGACAGTGTCAACTTTGACCAATCAGGTGACAGTTTACCTTTTCATTCACAATGCATCTTATTTACCTCGTGTATTATTTAGGTGACACACAGGCTTTAAAATAGTCTTTACAATAAATGCAGTCTTGTCATCTTACCAGCAAATATTTATTTTATTTTATTATTCAAAATAAAATAGAGCTCGGTTACGTTGCGAAGTGCTGTTCGTTAATGGGGTGATTACTAAAATAGTTACAACGATAAGGTAAAAGATTTTGCTCTTAAAATAATATATTAAAGTATAACGTTTACCTCGCAACCGATAAGCGGATTGTTCTAATGCGAAATTTGCATGAAAATGCGAGAAAACTAAGGATATTATTGCGGCGTTGCTAATTACTATATAATAGATAGCTATGTTCGCTCTTGTATTGTATCGCGCAGATTATACAGAAATGTAGGTTGGAATTTTAATTACCTCCTTTTTCAAATCTGAAAAATTAATTACATCTTTCACTATCAAAAATATACTTTAAAATAAATCTTAAAATTTTATTAACTATTACTTACATATATAAATTAGGGTAATAGCAACTAGCAATTAAATTCGTGCTTACGTTTCAAGCGGAAAATGGAGCATTTTCCTCAGTTCAGTTTAATTTCACGCAGCAGTGAACGAGACGTAATCAAGGCAGAGACGACCACACCAGAATGTACTTTGACTGACTTGACGCTCACTTATACCTACTATCAATATTTACATTAATACTATACTAGTGACGATGCCGCGACTTTATTCACCTTGAGTATGGCAGGGCGCGTGTCAATAGTTCCAGGTACTGATTGAACCCAACCAACGCTCAACAGGATCAAGGCAAGCACGCAAACACTTTTGTATAGGAACTTTCTAATAATTGTTGCGAGTGTCGTATTACGTTGTTGTATAATCTATTCGTGACCTTTCTCTACAAATGACCTATCGAAGGAGAAAAAACATACAAATCCGACTCATTATCGTCACTCATTATTCAAACTAAAATATATAAAACTTGTCGTTATTATCAGTATAAATACGCAGTCTATGAGACTATGATATAAGCTGTTGACTTCGACTCTATCTCAATATATATTTTTTTTATTAGTTTGCTTTAAAATACATACAAAACTAAGTGCATTTGCAAAAGAATTCGGACAAAACACTACCGAAGGGAAAACAAGTTGGAGCAGAAACAATTAAACGCAAAAATAGAGCGCGGGGGGGGAGTACAGATGTAGGGGTGTCCTTGTTTATATTCAATTACGGAAATCACCACCGGCGCCTTCCACAGTCTAAGAAGCCGTGTTACTCTATTTACTGGCTACTTCTTAGCCGATTACAGAAAACTTCTAACCCGCCCTACTAGAACAACGGTTATTAGGATATATTTAGACTTAAATCCCGACTAACTCAACAACTTGTTTAAATGAAATTTAATATTTCACAAATCTTATTAAGCCTGCAAAGGTAATATTAAATATCCAGGAACTGTATTTTGTGAATATTGAATACTACCTATGTACTATACTATGTACTAGTATATTATAGTTCTATTCTATGTACCTAGTAGATGTCACATATGTATAGAATGTTAAATTTACAGCAGACGCGGGTAGCAATACAGTAGAGAATAGCGACGGGTCGGTTCATTTTTCATTCTATGTTTGATAAAGAAAAAATATGTTTTTGTGATGTTTAATTGCATACAAACTTGAGAAAATGTCATCCGCCCTGAGGGTTATTATCACGGTAATATTGTTGTTTGAATACGACTACAGACAAACAAAAAATAAAACTATCTAGAAGAGGAGATAGTAGTTCATAGAGTCAGTAAATAATCTATATTATGAAACTTTTGTACTGATGTACAATATACTTGTATTACTTATACTTATACTTAAGAATACAACGGTACCATACGCTACGGTCATGTTCATTTGAAGTTACACATCCGACAACCCGTAGCTCCTCCCTTTTCTATAAGTCAAACATACGCGAATTAATAAAATATATATATATTTACGATTTTCCAAAGGAACCTACTAGACGATTAAATATAGTATATTTATTTCATAAAGGCGGGTGGGTGCCTGCACGGTCGATCGGGTTATAGTCAACTTATATTGACATAGACATAGTAAAGTTCAAACAATTGAAAAAACAATTGACAATATTTTAAAGATCATGTCAAGATATACAGTCATATGTCCTCTGATATTAATTGAAAGAGTTGATGAATAACGATAATCCATACAATTTTACATTTATTTCAATAACAACTAGGTACAACCCAAATTATTTAATATCTACGTCATAAATCATAATGTTGGCTGTCGCAAAAATGGCCTATTTTGTAAATTTGAACTTTTTCTACTATATATTCTTAGAAACATGCGTACATATATAAAAATCTATAAATAAGGTAGTCATGTAACGCTTACTTAAATTTAAACAAATATGGAATAAATAATTCACGAGCACGGACAGGACTCGAACCTGCGACCTCTCGGTGTTCGTCCCCACTTCAATGCATGTAACATGTAAGATCTATATTAAAATCGAAGTATTTTTTCCAAAGCACTGAAGTGAATACATAATCTTTATAGGAAAATGATTAAAATATTTTTTCTTGCAAACATGAACATATAAATAATATTGTAGAATTAACAATAATAAAATACTTTTTATCATAATTCCAGTAGGTAATATCGCGTTTAATTTCATCTTCAAAGAATCCATTTGGTCAATATCCGGTGATATATTATAAAATGTAGTAATATTATTATATTCAATACAAATTTAAAATTATACAATGTAATAAATGAGTGCATATCCAATTATAGTTGTCTTTATAAATCAGTTAAACAAAGCTCCAATACTTTGTTTTTAAGAGATATTACCTTATTATTTATATAAACGAGGTACAACCGACCAATACACATAGCTCCATAGCTCCATACTTCTAGCTAGTGAAGTATTGAACTGAGTTTACAGTAAGCTGTAGCGAGGCTCGACCCGCTGTCGCCGATCGGCGCCGCGACGTCTCGGGCCTGAGGGGGCCTCGCCCTCTCGACCCACCTTCCCTTTCTAGTACACCGGAGCTCTTAACTATAGAACAAGCACGATACGTGACACAAACCTATTGAGAATCAGGGTTTGATTCGGCTTGTTTAATTACCATTGCGTTGCATTAATGCATAAACGCATAATCGATTCGGAATACTCTGCAGGTCGTATGTGATACAGTTAATTAAACAACGATCGAATAGTCACGCTGCTACACCCGGCTACACCCAGCTACATCCCGCTACACCCAGCTACATCCCGCTACACCCAACTACATCCCGCTACACCCAACTACACCGCCATCCCAGTACTGTACTTTGTTTATTGACCGTTATTAGTCCTCGTTTAGAGGAAATTATATTAATAGTATAATTAAGTTTAAACAGAATGAGTCCTGTCATGTAAAAGCTAATTATTTTTCGGGGATAGCTATAACGAAATACAATTTATCTTACTAAATACACGTGTATAATAGTAATTAATATGATACGTGTCGCGTCGTATTTTATACCAAGGTTTTGTGATGTGGATTCTTTACACACAACATTCTGTAACTACTTATTTTTTAATTTTAATTAAAAAATAAGTTTTTATTGTCTTTCGTCCAATTTAGAAAGTATTTTCTTCGCTTTGCGGGTAATGTTAAATAATGGTATTTTGTAATTGTTGTAGTAGGCCTCACATATTAATTGTTGTAGTAGGCCTCACGTATTAATTGTTGTAGTAGGTCTCACATAATAATTGTTGTAGTAGGCCTCACATATTAATTGTTGTAGTAGGCTTCACATATTAATTATTGTAGTAGGTCTCACATATTAATTGTTGTAGTAAGTCTCACATAATAATTGTTGTACTAGGCCTCACATATTAATTGTTGTAGTAGGCCTCACATATTAATTGTTGTAGTAGGTCTCACATATTAATTGTTGTAGTAGGCCTCACATATTAATTGTTGTAGTAGGTCTCACATAATAATTGTTGTAGTAGGTCTCACATAATAATTGTTGTAGTAGGCCTCACATATTAATTGTTGTAGTAGGCCTCACATATTAATTGTTGTAGTAGGTCTCACATATTCTACACATTTAATATTATTCTACGCCGTTATAGAGGCAGTGAACGAACACTAGTTACAGCGTCAGGTATTTAAAAAGTCAAATAAACGTAATAGTATATAATAAATGATGATTTGATTAATTATAAAACCTAACAAAACAGCCTAAATATAAACAGCCAAAACAATACAGCCTAAATATAGATATTCATAATGACAAATTTATTAATTTGTTTTCCCAATATTAGTACAAAATAAGTACTTTTAATGAAATTAAAAGAACCATGTATCCAGCTTTTTGTATTTTTTTGTTTAAAATAATAAAAACTTCTGTGATCAATTGTAATTTTTATAAGAATTTATTTTGTTGCTTTTTAATGTTAAATATATGTTATAACCTGCTGTGATGTTACTTGTTTACTTTGTTAATTATTTGGTCATCACTTAGACGAAGTAAAAAGTAAAAAAACCGTGTAAGCCGTGTATGAGTCGTCATTGACGCATTGCAGTCTGATAACGCTCCATCTGTCCTAGTCTTTGCTGACTGATTACCTGTCCGACGTAAATTACTAAAGATTATCTGTACGATAAAGAAGAATAAAAGGAGATGTAAGATTTTTAAAACTGTGTCATATAAATTGTTTCAAATGACGTCTAGTTTGTTTTACTATTGATCTTATTTTTATCGCTATGTTATGGAATAATTGATCAGTGAAATATATAATACAAACAAATTAATAAATATAACAATTTTAAATTATAATAAAACAGATCATAGACACCTGATGTAATTAACTGTGCGACATTATTCAATGATATGTCGACGTCTAGTTTTTGTCACTTACCTATTCAAGAATTCAAACAGTCGATAGAACATTCTAGCCATGATTTGACGTCTAGTTAAAATGATATTATAAAGTACAATTGGTAACTATTTAATCAGTTTAATCGACCTATATTAGTAAGAGGTTCCGCTGACCTCGATGCCTTCAAGTGTGGAATAATGGAACTCGATTTTTTTTTCCATAAAGTACGTTTGAGCAGATAACGAAAAACAACATTCCTTTATCCTTCAGGGACAGGTTGACACATTATTGGTTTCTGAATTGAATATAGACTGCAATTTGGAATAACAAAATAATTAATACTTAGATATATCAAGAAGCAAACTTAGTGACAGGAATTAAATGATATAACGAAAATGAAGAAAATGTAAAGTCGATGTCAGGGTTTCGCTAGTCTGTACGGAAAAGCAACACGAAGGTACGTAGGTATTTGTGGCAGTGATCGCGCGTGGCGTTGGTCAGCGGTGTTCGGCGGTGGTCAGCGGTGGTCAGCGGTGGTCAGCGGTGGTCAGCGGTGGTCAGCGGTGGTCAGCGGTGGTCAGCGGTGGTCAGCGGTGGTCAGCGGTGGTCAGCGGTGGTCAGCGGTGGTCAGCGGTGGTCAGCGGTGGTCAGCGGTGGTCAGCATACAAATATCATCGTAAATATCTTTCACTTTTGTTTGTTTTAGGAAAGTTAGACAACACTGCTGATGACATTAATGTTTCGAAGGTAATAGTAATCATCGAGGAGAAATTTAACAGAGTTTGTTATAAGTACATTTTCCTTTTGGCTGAGTTTCTTGATTAGTTTTGTAGAAAAATTTCAAATCTCTGAGGGACCGGAGCTGCAGATTGCAGAAACCGTGATTGGAAATTAAAGAGTTCTGATGAGGGAATACTCTAAGCCAACTCTGCTGAATGTTGAATATGTTTCCAGTTTCTCAGAAATGTTATTAATGTTATTGCATCTCTGTCGTGATTGAAGTTGATTCTACTCTGAAAGCACTTTGAAAGGCTAGTAAATGAACCCAAATATGAAAAGCGTTAAATTGCTTTATAAAATAATACTATTTGATATATAAATACTGTTTTCAAAATTCATATCAACATTAGAAGTTTTGATCAAACCACTTTCAATGTTAGTATTTAATTTGTAAAAAAAGTTGTTATTTTCATAACGTGAAAGTTATAATTAATCCTTACCGACCATTTCAGTTTTTGTTTGATAAGGCTTTTATAAAGACTTTTCACAAATGCACCTCAACTAGATAGGCAATGTGTAAACTTTGAGACTATAGTATTTTGTGACCCTCCAGAATACCACACCGCTGGGACCTGGAACCCATAGATAAGAATGCTAAAAGTATTTATCCAAAACTTTAATTGAATAACATTTTGTTATAATTACACTAAATACCTATCTCCGGTCTAGAGGGCCATGCTGGTTACATAGCCAGAAATGAGTGTTTAAAACGTAGGTACGTCTGTGATCAATTTCTTAGGTTCTTTTTCTTTGTTTCAAAATTACGTTCCTGAAGTGAAATTATTAAAATGAGATCCTCTATCTAACGTTTCGTACGTTTTTTTTATTTATTCACGTGTTGAACGTTCATTTATTTCTTCTAGTTTAGTTATAAATTAAACAATTAGCTTTAACAGACGTTGTAATGACTACAATGATGTATTTCCTGCTGAATTCATTTAAACAAAACTATGGTGTAGTGCGTACCTACCCATCTTCGATTTTGTCATGCCTGTGACCTTTACTGGTTAAACCTCTTTTTACTTTAATATCTAAATATTAATCGGAAGAAGTGTTAGGTGTGTCATTTAATTCGCTTAGAGGAAATAGGTTCTATGAAAGTTTGTTCGCAATTCTGTTATACGAAACCTTTTATCAAACGGAAATTACATTTTTAGAACTGAGTCGTGGAGGTAGAAACATTAATTTCGTATAACTTTATTAAAGGCATGTAGCCGTAGGGACGTATTAAATATATATTCTACGATTATTATTTTCTCTGGCAAGATAGAAACATAAAAAATATATTTTATGTATTCTCGCGGTAGCTAAATCTTGTAGAACAGTTTCCACTTCTACATGTCAGTTTAAAATTGGCACGAATGTTAGTCGCGTGACAGACCGGTATATAGTTCAACTCGACGACTTGCGATGGCGAATCATATTTTTTATTTGCTATGATTGAAATACAAAATACCAACCGACTTTATACACTTTGGTGTTTGGTAAAGAAACAACATATACTAATTAAAAGAAGTGCATTCAACTAACGTAAATCAATGGCTTGGAGCACAGTGCAATTAACGATTGTAGACCACTTTGGTGGGTGGGATCAATAATTTCGTCCCACCGCTGGGCACAGAAGAGAATGGAGTTTTACCAGCTTCACTGTTTCTTTTCGTTTATAGAGAACCCTTTTATACGAAGTTAAGTACTACAATGTCGTAAAAGAATGTTACCACAATAGAAAATCATAAATATAATAGTAGGTGCCTTAGCTTTCATATTAATACCATACGATAGATAATAGTGTATTTTCATCCGAAGCAGAGAGTCGCTCCACGTCAATGTTTTAGTGGCTGCAATGCGAGGTAAGAAACGATAGCGTTGACCTTTATTTATGTGTATGTGTACGTAAATAATATTTATGGCTCGGACACGCTACTGTTCGTCTGTCTGCTGAATATTGAAGGGGCAAAGACGGCCTAAATAGAGGGGTTTTTAGATTACAAAGTCATCAGAGCATGCAGCTTCATGCCGTGCTTAATGTTTACTCGGATACATTCAACTAAAGTTTTACTTCAGTTAAGTTAGATTTCAGATAGCTTGGTCGTATAGAGGCTTTTTACAATATTATCTTTTATTTAAAACAGATCCATTGTTCATTTTTCAAACAATAGTCGGAATTATTAAATGTTGTGGTTTATTCTGATTTAATCATTTTATTGGTGTGTCAAATATCAATAAATATAAATTTAGTGATAGACGAGTCTTATTAACTACATTTTGTACGCGGCTTTGTATATATCTACTCTATTTAATTCTATATAAATATATATTCTTCAATTACATATATTTTTGATGAATTTTGTGATAAATATTTTTTTCTGAATTGTCTTGCTGAAAATCAGTATATATAGTAAGAATATATGAATGTGTTATATTATAATTATTTTATCTTCGTCTCTTAATACCTAAAATAATAAATAAAAGTTGTACTTCCTCGTCTGTGTAAAAGTAATCTATTAATTACTTTCGAGTTTAAAACGATCTATAATCTATTTGATTTAAAGGATTTTTACACATCGATTCATTATATAACTGTGATTCTAACTTTAATATCTCTTATTAAATATAATCAACACAATTCCTCGGATTTCACTTAATATATTTCATAATAAAATACAAGATTCACAATTTTCTAGATATTAAGATAAAGCAAAACATACAACACACAACCTTCAAACAATGAGCTGATAATACGTTATCAAGTGTTTTGTTAAAAATCACGTAAATATAAAAAAACTGAGTGCGGAAACACTGAGCTGACGAGCTGATTTGGATAAGATAACATTTGAGCATTTATCAAATTATCCGCAAAAGGCTTAAGAGCCTACAAAATAACACAAATGTTATGTATTTAAGACGAAACTTTAAGAAAATTATAGAGACGAAGCTTCTTAGCATTCCGTGGATTCACCGTGCGGGTGCCGGGCCCATCGCGTTGCAGGGAGAGGAGTGCAAACAGCTCCTGGGACTTGCGACCCAAGTGTAGGTTTATAATTATATGAACATTTATGTAAGCTATATTCATATTATCACGATACTGATGATGAAGTAGTTATAAGAGCGTCATTAACGTGATTCATAGAACGTACTATCATACTTGTTAATAAATAAAAACTATCTTTGAGAACATTATATTTTAAGGACGCAATTGTACAAACCTACGGGTTAAATTGGCCAATAATAAATATTGTACTTAAATTAATTGAATATAATTAAGAAAAATAAATTTAAATATTCCTCAAAAATCATCGGACGCAACCCGCGTCCAGAAAATATAACAAGAAAACTGAAAACACCAACAATAAATAAATAAAAAAATATTTATTTTGTATCCTAAAACCTCAAGGAGCTAAATGAATAACGACTACATTAATTTATAGACAGATATCTAAACATCTCTATAAAACGCTTAGCGCAAATAAAAACAATTTATTTATTTACCTACACGACACTTTGCTGGGTAATATTTTCCAACGAATACTCCGTACCACATTGCGTGCCGTCTCTACCAACTAAATATATTTTTATACTGTCCCAAAAATTTGTCGGAACAGTCCCGATGGAACGATAGAGATCAAGGCATGTAAGATAGATAACAAAGATAACCCGCTGGCTCTCGACTTGTATTTGGATCAAATCAAGCCATCATTTATCTAAACTCTTATACATTCTAAATCTTTACTGATACTACCAAATTGTTTTTAGGATTAACTTTTGATTACATTTATTACCTGATGCAACGTTTGTTGATGAATGTTTGTAATTAACATTACAGGTGTTCTTATTCAGATCATAGACAATGTGTTGTCTATAGGTATCTTTAAAAAAAACAAAATAATACAACACGCAACTCATAGATACTCTGTGATAAAGAACACTGCCTCTATAAAGAACTATGACACCCTCCAAGGCCGCGCGACCTACGCCATCTTTAGGACCGAACATTCTGAGCACCAATTATTTTACAATTCATATTATTAGATCCATTAATTGTTTATTAATAGTTTATTGTGTGTAATTTTGGTTTGGCTTCGTTTATTTATATTTTAACCTTAACCTCGCAATACATCATACCATCCAGTATATTTATAAAAACTCTTAACTTCTGAAGCTTTAAGCTTAAAGTCCGCTGCCAAAAGGTGTTGTTTTTCATTCATATAATTGGTAAGCAGAATATAACGATTCCAAGAAAATAATGTTAATCTTATAGTATTATAATATTCAATATATAATATCGATGAAGTATAATAATATATAATAGTAATAGTTTTGAAAAAAAACAAACCGAAAATGCTATGAAACTATATAAAATTGGTCTGCACTATCTAGTGAATACGTCCACTTAAACAGACGCCTCGTCTTCATTTTGTTATTAAGGGATGTTACCGTAATTGCATTGTCGCCAGGTGGCGAGCCAAGCTTGCGCTACAAAGCGCTCCTAAACTGTCTATACTCTATTGCCGTACTTCCAAACTGTGTCAAATATCTTAAGTAGGGAATGGTTTCTATATTGAACATTATGGAAATCGAATTAAATAGTTCATTTTAACTTAACACTTACTTGAATGCGGAGATGTTATTTCAAACGTAAATAAAAGTACATCGTACTGTTCATTTTAACTTAAATTCACCGATCAAACCGTGATGCATCCAGAGTATATGAAACGTCAAAATACCTTTAAGAAATTTTAAACTGAAGTAATATAACATTTATAATACTATAGTTATATTTACTTTGTTGGAGTCAAGTGCAGTAAAAATGAAAACAATATAGTTTTATTGCCATACAAATGGTATCTTTTCATAAGTGAGAGTGAAAAAGAGGGAGCATGGGTTTAGTCTCGAGCTGCACTTCTGGTTCTGGCCTAGTTATTACATGTCAAGCTGTCTCGTAAGGTAACCTTAACTCAATAACTAAATAACTTAGTGATGAAGTAACAGACAACTTTGCCCTGTTATATGCCGACGATGAGAAACAGGACAAGACAGCAAGCTTACAATAATTAATACCTTTCACATTTAGGTCTAGCTGTTACATTATTTTGATGCCCATGTTTAGGATACTTGTTTGATTTTGGACTAAATAAATAAAGACTCGACGCTTCGACAGACATATCTTATATTTATACCTTACCTTTAAACACTATTATTTTAAATTAAACAGAACATCGAGTCACAAATATAAATGAAACATGATAAATGTACGCGAGTTAAATTCATAAACATAGTTTTAATTTAACACAGAGACTACTCTAGAAACTTTTAGAGATTATTAAACTTGTTTGAATTAGCATGGAAGCATTTCAAACGATATTTACGATCTAAAATATAGCATGGTTTAATAAATGGCAACGTTGCTTGTCTAAATAGTTTGAATAAAATACTTTTGTAAATTTAACGTTAATATCATTAATATAAATACTTTATCGTTCTTTAATGTTCATTTCATTAAATAGTCATGTATTAGTCGTAATAATAACCGTTGAGTTTTGTTATTATTGTTATAGGTTATTAAAATATTATTTACAAATAAAAGACATATACTTCCTCTGTGAAAATATCTGCTATGGTAGCTCAAATAGTGGACGGGACGATTTTCAAATGGTCGCGGGTTCTAATATATATTTATTTTTCATTCTTTATTTTCTACATCTATTTGATGTTTATACAAAATTACTTCACTAATAACGTGAAATAAATAAATCCATAGAGCTAATAAAATATTATCGGCGTTTACATTGAAGAGTGGTTTCAGTTCTGTTCAGTACGAAAGCGTGATGGATCCTTTAATGACGGGATTACAATGTAAAACTTTTTTACGGTAGTCAGTGGTTATTTAAATAAAACCAAATGTTTTGTATGCATCTGTTATTTTAAATGTCTTTAAGTAACGTGAAAATAACTAATTTTGTTTGTACAGTAGATAAACGGACTGTAAAATGTATTAATTTTGGTAGATAATGCTACTTATACAATAAATGTGCAAACTGTTATTCGTTAATGCATCGCTGGTTGAAGAATGTACAATTTTACTGTAAAATATATTTGATAGCTGTCCGTGTTGCAGTCAGTGCTCCGTCCAGGCGTGGAGGAGAAACTTCAGTGTCGTTATGATGACACATATTATATATATTAAATGTATTGTGCTCGCTAAAAGCTGGATTTGTCTCAGCTCACTGACTGACAAAATATACCGTTTCATTCGAAACTTTAGACAAAAACAGCTGTCAGAAAGCTAACGCAATCATTTCGATATTCTTTTAAAAGGTTTTCTATGTATTTATATTTATCCGCTGTTATTTTTGTGTACTTTTTATTTATTTAGAATCTCCTCTCATTCCATTATTTATGAATGAAGAATAAAATATAATTACCAGATTTGGGCAACATTTTAAGCTTTTTAACTTAATACAGAAAGTGTAGGAGTAAGGCTAATGTCAGGCAACGAAACAGACGTTTAGAAGGAAGCTCATAAAAATCTAGGTCAAGACTGAAATAGAGTAGCCTCGACATTTTCAAGGCATTCAAAGTACGTCGGATATAGCACTAGTGTTGTCTATCGTAAAATAAGCAGGAAGCCTAACACAAGTAGCTACTCTGTGGCAACATTTTAATGGGCCTGGCCTGGGGGAGAATCACATGAGACCCGTTGAAACACACGTGCAGACTGACACGTCATTAAAACATACTCATTTATTTTACAATATATTCCCAAGGTAAACATCTTATAACAATTTAAATATCATCTAGATTTATATTACTTTTTAATATTTCTGAAACTTATTCTACCAAAGAATATATTTTACTAGCTGTTACCCGCGACTTCATCCGCATTAGATAGTAACTCTGGGCAGGAGATTGTTTTTTACGAAGAGCACTTTTATAGTTGAATTATAAATATTTCACTGTATTATATACATAGAAAAAAAGATTTAGGGAAAAAAAAAGGAAAATCTCAACTTTTTATTTAGTCTACTGTCATAGTTACCTACTGTAATACATTTTTATATACGTTTCTTGTTTTACCGTCCTTCGCTAAAACATAAAGATTTGTGTCTTTGACACTCCTGAACACGCCACATACAGCTGTCCATGGGAAAAACAGTTTCTATCCAAATATACACCTGCTACTTTCAGCGTTTCCCCTGAGCTTTATTATTTTCGCGATAAAAGATAGTTTGCTCATACGTCCATTTTGTAAGGGAGATTAATATAGATGGTCTAGGACATTTATATTATTATTAGTTAAGGACTATATTTTGCCTCAACTGAAGATGCGCGCGGCGCGGGAAGGTCTTGTCGTATTTCTTAAACTATGTTTCAAAGCAACGTATTTTAAGACCAAAGTTTATCTTCATTTAACGGTCTTCCTGATAAAATTACTTTAATTAATAAGTTCTAATATTCTACGCCTTATAATAATGCTTAAAAGCCACTACCTATCAATATGAATTCAAAGTTATACAAATGTAGTAAAAGTACACTATGTACAATCAAACTACACAAATAGGTACTTATTTCACGAAGAATGAAATACATCTAGCACTTTTCCCTTCAAAAATATATCAGTTAGGGCCACTTATATTATTAGTAAAAAATACCTAACGCCCAGCAGTAGAGTTCACTGTGCGCGTTAATATCCCGTATTTCATTCACCATGTATCCAAACAACATATTATGAAGGACAAAGTTTATGTTCATCATGTCTTGCTGATAAATTTACTTTTATCCATAAGGATTAATATTCAAATTTTAATAATAAGGCTTAAAAATCACCATCACAATTTTACAAAATTTTGGTCTATAAAACTATATTATGGCTCACCTATCACATTTTTTACATCTATTAAAGAAGATCGTTTTTCTAGAACATTATATTAGCGTATTTCTTACCATAAAGTCAGCGCACGCGAAGAAAGTAAGATAGAAGGACACTTCTTCCGATTAACTGCGATTCCCACGGGAATGAAAGGTTTTCCCGCAATAAAAAGTTTTAAGCCTATGTTCATTCTCAGGGTCATATCTAAGTCTGTGCCTGTTTCATCAAAATCGGTCCAGTGGTTTAGGCGTGAAAGAGTAACATACAGGCAGACAGACAGAGTTACTTTCGCATTTATAATATTAGTATGGATTGAAATAGAAGCGGCTTATATATATCGTTGCAGTAGTGTATATTATATTCAAAGGATTTGACAAAGATAATATTACGTCACGTTTAACAAACAGAGGCAATACCGGCCTTTGATGATTATTATAATACTAATGAAAATTCTAATTAATTATCTTTTCAAATATCTTTGAGATAGATAAAATGAGTTAATATTACAGGTGATGTTACACTTATATAAATACTCAAATAAAGCCTTCAAGCATTTAAAATAAATATCATTAAAGAGTCAGGTTATTTTCAAAGAAATGGTAAAATGTCATAAATAGAAGTATAAATAAATACATGAACAAACCTAATATTTACATCTTATGTAAATGAATACACTATTTTTTCCTCAATTAATAAACACAATATATAAATGAATACTTACTAAGGATAAAGTACTCCCATGTATGTTTACGATTCATTTTAACATTTATAATGTTAAACGTCGCATCTTATTTTCCTGCATTGGGTTTTGGGTTAAAAAAGTAAAAAGTCAGATATAGTGAAGTATTTTCCGCTCCGGCCTATTTTCCAAAACAATGTACCGTATCCGCTACCGCTTGCCGTGACACGAAGAGTTCGTTATGCGCAGGCGCGATCTCGACAATCGCTCTTTACTTTTTACGACCGAGTTCAGGCTTCAGGCTTCAGGCAATCCACACTACCATTTATTGTTACAATATATTAAAATCATTTTTTTTTATTATAAACAATTTATTTTTGTTATTACTAAAGGCGTCTATCTATATTACAGAAGATAGTTATGAATAGCGCATTTCAAATTAACTATTTATTTTCTGAAGCGGGCAAATGTAATCATAGAAAATCAAAAGACCGTGCGCTCTTAATTAAGTTAAACCACTCTTCATTTAAGAGTCGTGTTCATGTTTCAGTAAGGTAGGCTGCGTTTTGTAGAAACCTCCGTGTTCATGAAAACTGATGGCACGGCGCCAAAGCTTAGATATATTTTACAAGCATTGAGCCGCTTTTAAATTTAGCAGATTAGTTCGTGTTTTATATCATACAGAGATATTAAATAGATACCATACAAACCATTCAAGGAAAATAATAAAACGTACTCATACATACCACATGTCAATGAAACGTCACGAAGAGAGCCCAGACATCTACATAGAGTCAATACGAGTCGACGAGAATCTTCAGACGATCTTCACCGCGATGTATTTTTTCTTTATTCATCTGTAAAGTGATTGGTTCAAGTGTAAATTGCCAACGTACCAAAGGTTGTTATTTAGTTGATATCTCAGAAGAATTCCTTGTGTAATAAATAATTAATGATTAGTAGATAAGGTGTGGTAGCAACGTCGCACTGTGTCACTCTTATCTCAGTATCACCAGTTACCTACTTTCTGTATCACATGTATTTTAATTTGTATATTTTAGGTGAATTTATCAAAGACACAGGTACCTACGTCAGATTTTGATAAGATATTGCTATCATTAAGAATGTCAGCATTACCTCCGGAATATTAAGTTAATTTTTATTGCGTTATAAAAATTAAATTAAGTAATTCAATTCAAAACAGCGAATAAAAACTAACTTTCTATAGTGTTTTACCCGTTTTTATTAATGATTTAGAGCCAAACGATTTTGAAAGAAGAAAAAATAATTAGAAGATGGAAAATGAAATGTTTAATAGAATTCTTAAATTATTAATTTGTAGAGTATATAAGGGAAATGATTTAAAAATATATTATTATAAGGTAATAGTTTTTTAAGAAAAATACAGCTAATGCTGCAGCATAATAATAGTTTAGTATTTGTCTTTAATTTAGGTACAAAACAGAACCTTTAATGTATTTAAGAGATAAAAGGCTTTTGCAAAATGTTATTTTAAATTAGGAGATACCTGGCCCTCGCTAGCTATTCTTGATAAACGTATTTTGTTAATGTTAATATATCACAACACCAATACCGTCGATAATAACATTTTAAGACTCATTAAGTCTCGTTGAGTTAACTATATTTAAACTCTGATGGACTTAGTGACAAGTAATAGCGGGTTGTCAAAGACAGGGGTCTCATACCCCTTCAATAACTAATACGCGATCAAAAAATGGCTTCACTGTACAAAGTGATATCTTATTATAAATAAAACAGCTTTTACTTTATTTTTTATAAATAGAACGTCTTCAAGTCAGATTATTAATATATCTTCAAAATCTAGACTAGCAGGTTGTATCCACATCCGCATCCGCAAGCCATTGATTTTGGCGCGTCCCCGACCTTCGCCACTGTCCTCCCCCCCCCCGTCCCACTCACTTGACACCTACCCCGTTCCTTTCCCCGAATTACGTTGGGCAATGAAGTCTCGAAATAACACGATCAAATGTATCTGAGTAAGCATTACCGGTATGAACAGTTTGTTCATGTGAATATTATGCGGGTAGTTACAGATGTTATGAGCTAAGAAGTATGGACACTAGTTACGTATAGTAATCATTAATTGACATGTATAGTAAAATAGTTACGTATAGTAATCTTTATTGAGATATAAGTGAGTGCTCTTTGTTAAGTCTTCATTAATAACGGTTTACTATTTTGCCATTTTCCTGTTCGTCAGACGACCGAAAATGAAGTTGCATTTAAAATAGAAATGTATTTTTATGTCAGTACTGGTACCTCCATTGTACTGAACTGAGACTGAACATTGTATAAATTGTTATTATTAATTTAAATAATCTGCTGACGTCAAGTTATAGCCATTGCGTTTTTATAATGTCAACTTTCCTTGCGTGTATAAAGCTACAATATTAGAAGTTTCTTTTTACTCGGCTCGGCGTTCGTGCCGTTGATATCATAGACGGTCAGTTTATCTTTAAAGATATATTTGTTACCTTTTTCAACATTAAAAACATTATTTTTATGATCATTTTTTAATATTACTGTTTCAAATACTCAGAAGTTTTCACTTCATTTAAATATATTTTGCATTCAGATTTTATAAAAGAGCTAGCATTTCTCACTTCTATTTTACATAGAAAGCATTTTAAATATACGTGTGTGGAAACAGTCTAGTTCTTTTTATTAGATTTCTTATCCAATTAAAACTATCTTTTTATTAATACGACTCGTGTAATTGAAGCTATATTATTATATGAAAACCAAACCACCCTCATCAGTTATAATGAAATGTATTCGTTATTATAAGAAAATGTTATTTCATAATCAAACCATAATATAGTAATAATAAATATATCAAACAGTTTAATGTTTTAATACCTTTTTAAATAAAATTAAAACGCCCAGCTCTGCTGTACGGCACTTGCAGTTCTATTTAAAGATGATATATATACCTATATATATATACACACACTCTGGTCATGAATACTTGTAGAATACACACACACACACACACAGCATTAAGTGCATCTCATTAGAAGATATAGTTAAACTTTATAAGCACATGCAGAGCATCTACATTTTATTTATTGTGAAACACATCATATTTGATTCTAAAAGTAAACAAACAGCTCTATTAAAAATAAAATAAAATACTTTATATTTCCAGAGTAGAACTAGAATTATTAATAGCGTCGATGAACCGCTAACGCACTTGAACGATGGTTCCCTTGTAACGCTTCCTTACAATCCTTTTACGTCTGCTTGACATATTTTCTTCATAATAATGTTTCCGCTAGCCTTAATATACATAAAACTTAATATTACTAAAGCCTGGTCAATCTATAATAAGAAATACCAAAAAATGGCACTAATACTGATAGAAAAAGGATCATTTTGAAGTTATCTGTTAAACGGGGGAGATCAGTGCAATGCTGTATGTAGGTCACAGCTTTATGTCAGTTCCTTCTCAGTTATAACCGGCTAACGTCTGCTCCGCTAGTCGACGCTATGTACCTGTACTGTCTTTATTCACATCCTGAAGGCTTTTCAGGCAAGTGCCCGTTTCGAGACCGAGTACCAACGAAAGCTCGATGCTCATTTAAATAAAGAAAGAACTTAATATTACCTGTCCGTAACAATTTATATGGTTTATAACTTGATAACCAAACAGAGAACTACAAAGTATATTGTGTAGATATTCAAAACAGATAGATGTATTAATTATATGAGTTGACTCTTCAGTATGTAGTTGTTCTCGCGGACGTGCACTGATAATGTTGATCAAGTGACCACAGCGCCACCTACCTGTTCATTGTAGCTTTGAACCATCGCCTCTCCAACAACGCAACCAACTTGTTTAGTTAGTGTAATAAGTGTTACGTCCGCAACCTTTCAAGTTCTTCTCTAATACATACCTTTAGAGCCTTTAGATTATAAGTTAAAACAGAAAAAAGTAACCATGGAGTTTCTTGACGGTAACAGACAGCTAAGTATTAAAAAAAAACTTTTTGAAACATAAACAAATTAAAAAGTTCTATTTAAAGGATAAAAAACATCACATACACACACATACACATACGAGTTGCAGTGACGATATAATATTGCTGCATAATATTTATTTTGCGCTGAAAATAACTTCAAAGGTCCATCCAGTGCTCTACATACATTGGGTGTCAATTATTTATTGAAATAAGAAAGTTTACTTTTATCTAATAAAAGTGAAATTCTGTAAATAATGATGATTATAATTGATCGAGGGTGAGATATTAATTGAAGGTCCAATTTGGGGTTCATAAAGTTCGAAGTCAAGATCCAATACCTGCCCCAGGTATCAAAGATGCAGATTAACAAGCTTGTGATACGTAAATCGATTTCAGATTACAATACACTGCATGTCGAGGCTTTATTTCCATAATTGGAAAAGCCTTTGACCCTTACCAGACGTCGCAGCACCACACTAGTAAAGTGACAATTTACACAAGAGTCTATTTTGAGATAATTGTTAAATTTCACTGAATTTTCTTATAGTTACAAGCTTTGCAATTCAAAAAGAAATAATTAATCGTTATTCAGATAAGTTTAAGTTTTTTATAACTTCATCCATAAGCCTTACCTTTTAATTTTGTAACTTTAAATTATTGCATTAAAAACTTGTGGGACAGAAGCATACTGTTAGTATGTTTCGAGTCTTTGATTTGGTCTTCTTTTGAATTCTAATTTTTTTTTGGTAACTTTTATTTTATTATTAAAACAAAGATTAATTATAATTATATTTGTCTATGTAAGTGCTTTAAGTGTTTTTATTATTCCAAATAGTACTGCTACTATTTGTAACTAAAAAGTAAAAGAATTAAAAAAAAGTAAAGAAAAATAATATATAGACAAAATAATAAATACAAAAAGGAACCTTTAAATAAATACAAAACTAGTTAAGTATATTAGTTATTTAAATACAAAGAGTAAGTAAGTCACAATATTTACCTAAGTTACATACTTTATAAGTAAGTCTCGTAATAGGATTCTCGATAAATTATTATAGTTTATCAAAGTTCCCTTAACCACAAAACAACATAATCATGGTGATTTTTTACCTACTTTTTTACCGTGTTTAGAACGTGCTAGAAAAGTCAATAAAAAATATTAACGCGGATGTATTCCTACACGTACTGGCTACTTGTTTTATATTATTTTAAATTCTAATTACATACGTACCTAAAGTAAAAAAAATAAAAATCTTAGTGAGAGATTGCAACATAGCAGTCCTTATGTCTTTTTAACAATTATCGTTTAGCTATCAGACCGGCTATAAAGTGGTTAAAACGACTTTTCTAATCTTATTCTAAGCTATTTAATCAATGTAAATAATTATCTACTATTAAATAATCTGTTACCTGCTAACCATTTTGATAATTATTTGAATTAATTTTAACGCACGCTCATTTAACACCACCGCTTCGACGTAATATCGTACAAACTTCAATACCATTATACTTTGCTCAAGGTCGCATCGCATATCATACCAGCTTGCTTTTGCTGGTACGAGTTAAAATTCTCAAACGATTTGCAGTCCGAACTCCACTGACCGGTTACAAAGTTTCATTATTGACGAACATTACGCGCCAACTCACGATTATGTGAAATTATGTCACAGTCAATATTACTCAAGACTTAAAGTTGTAAACAAAATGTATACTACTGCCATCTGTAACTAGTAATGCGAAAGATGCCTGCGGCCTTCTAGTGTATCTGTCACGTGCGCTACCGAGTTCTGTTTTGCCGATACGCCTATAATCCACCAATAGTATGCCGAGCTGCTTTACCGACTTTATCTCATACACCAATAGAAACCTACTACACTCTAGCTATTCCGCGCACATGTGACCGGGCCGTAGTTTTATTAGTCTTCGATAAAATATTTTATTCAGTTTGTGTCACTTTTTTTCATATGATTTGATTAAAAAATTACATCGTCTGTAGGTTTCTATTAATCTGTGAGGTAGTTAATTGATTGTGATGAGTGGAAGACACGGTAAGTTCGTATGTTGAATTTTCCATCCTTTTGCTTAAGCACGTGGTCTCCAGCGCCACCGGGTACAGTGGCTATGAATAGCACTACATGGAATAAATGAGAACTTCGTCGGTTAGTCGTCTAGTTGTTGTTTATTTCGTTACAGATTTGTAGCACAGATGGCGCTGTTTAAGAGTTTTGTGTTATTCTTGTCTCACGTGCTCGAGTAATTGTCGTCACGTGCTTTTGTAAATTATTGTTATAATAAGAATGTTAACATTTGCGTCACTTATTTAGGAAATAATATTTATATATTTATTAATAATTTCAATTGCTTGAGTTTTTGATTCAAATATTATGTTTATTTCGATCCAAACATTTATTTTATTACATCACTAGACGACCATAAAACATTTCTTTATAATTATTTTATTAAGCTTTTTATTTTGCTAATTTTCACATATTCTTTTCAGATTTCCTGAGCCACGGGGCTGGTTTCAACAAAAAATACGGTTGGTATAACATTTTTTAAATCATAGCAAACCATAAATTGTATTACCTCTCTTAGTTGTATTATGTCAAAATTATTTTTGATACATTTACAGTTATCAATTGTATTTGTATTGATTATGATATTATTGTAGTTACGCTCTGAATGCACTGCGAAGTGCGTACACACACGACTGTCCAAAACAAACTACAAATTACTTATAACTCAGCCTGGCTCTTGAGTTATTCAGTATGTTTTTAAGATCTATTCATAATTTTATTATTTATCATATATTATTATTATAATAAAGTATTTTTAGCGTTTATAAAATACAAGTAGAAATATATTTAAAATATATTAAATATCACTGTAACATATTAATAGACGTGGAGTGGTCTGTAGTCCAATATTGGCATCCGTCTGTAGTCCAATATAGTCACAACCAGCACTGCGCCACGGCTTCACTTGTAACAATTATTATTTGAGGTGTGTCCAGTGTCCAATGTACACGAAACCTTAAATATAACACTGAATATTGATATAAATTCATACATTATCGATATATTAAACGCGGAGGTAAATATAGACAGACTCAATTTAAAACTAAATTAAAGTTTTAAATTCCGTATTATCTCATTCACAATTTAATAAACCTGATAAATATAACTAAAGGTAAGTACCTAATTAGTAATTAATAAAATGACATCCTATTTTGTCGTCATTTGTCAACTCCTAGTTCTACATCCTGGCTCGCTGGCTTCATGTCTCGAGTAATTTAATGTTATTTGGCTTAATCATTTAATTAATATTACTTTATGAATTAATCATTTTAACTTGTATTTAACTGTTACGGTTCTGGCAACCGCATGATCAGAAGGAATCTGGAAGATATATTAGATATAGAGATTATAGAATAGAACAGCTTGGAAGCAATTGATTTATTGCACCAAAGAAAATAATTAGAATAAGGGAAGGTATTATCCATATTCACGTCGACGACGCTTTGTTCACCTTCCATGTACTATGATTTTTTTTATATAGCACTTGCGACTACTGTTCTGGCAAGACCCGACTGCTAAATGGAGAGCTGATGATATTATTATTTCAATATAATTTTAAAAAAGGATTTATTAATAGTTTTTAATTTGAGTTATTAAACACTTAATTAGTCTTCTGGTTCAAAATGTTATAAGTGTCACAAAGGTTAAACACTTTAAAACACTTACGAACCAGACATTTAATATAAAAACAAACCTTATCACGTCAATAATATTTTAGACGAGATAGGTATATTTTGATCCCAAATTAGTTTGAAAATTCTTTTAAATACTAATCCCGTGAATGACTCGTGTTGTTCATCGTCGCGATGGGTTTGGCTAATAATAACGACAAGTGGCTACGGAGTACAGACAGTTCAATTTGATACCTACGTAGGTATGTTTATATTCGTAGCGGTTACAATACTGGGAGAGGGAGCGCTACGACGTTGCTACGGACTACGAGTTGCTACGGAGAGTGTACATAGTAATATTTGTTTTAATTAGGTAATAATTCGTTATTAAATTATTTATATACATACGTGCATTGTAACATTAGCTTTCGTCCTTGACTTAGTTTTTGTGGATCCCATTTTTGTAATTACATAAAAATATTGAAGAAATCATTTTAATTAAACACATTTTTACAAAACAGATAGGTACCAGATAGTATCACTACATCGACAAAGCTTGACTACGCACACATACGCACGTAAATGAAAAAAAAATATAGTTTGAATTTATTGTTTTGTTTGTTTTTATGTACACATGTATTGTACTTGTATGAATATTATTATTATTATCATCTGATATAACTAGGAGGAGGCTGCTACTTGATCTCCTACACCAAAAAGACTGGGTCATCCAGGTTTAACCAAGACTTGGTGGAGTGAAAGGTACACTTGAATTTCTTGGACAAATAGAGCTCTATACGTCAAGCTTAGGGTCGTTGTGTTAATTCTGATGACATGGTAACTTCAGATTTGATGGAGCGTAGAAACCCTCCACCAAGATAGCCCTTCAAATCACTCCATCATGTCTGAAAGGTAAGATCTTCTCAAAAGTAACAATTCAAACTTAATTTCAGCGCACGCAGTCCTATTCTATTAGGAGATCCAATAGCATCCATCCAATACCTTCAGGTCATTCCATGAAGGCAATACTAAGTAACAATAATCCATATTGTCATATTTATAGCAAAACAAATTTAAAAAAAAAGGAAATATAAAAATGACTTGTCTAGTTGACAATACAGAATATTGTATAAACTGTAAAGTATTAAGTTTGGTTTTACAAAATATTTAGTATTCGTACAGTTATCGTTTATCAGCAATAGCTTTGTATGTAAGAGATACAGTGACCACTCACGAAAACGGATTATATTTTAAAAAATATATGTTACAAAGCTTCAATAAATAAACTGAAGGAAAATAAACTTTATTTTTAAAAATAAAAACAATATTAATTATTTAAACGATGCATTGTTTCATACAATAAGTACTTTTTGAAATATTTTAAACATCACTAATATTATTTAAAGCACGGACCATGTTTCAATTGGGATCGTCTAAAGATACATACATATACAACACTAATTTGTCGTCAGTTCTCGTATCAGTCCTGTAGAATATGTCTTACACATTTAATAGAGATTTTTTATAGATATTGTAAAATTCATAAAATGCTTATGTAACCAACAGATATCAATGTGCTGCTTAAAATACTGTGAAATCTTAAATCTAAATAAAACTTCCTAAAGTTCAGAAGCCACGTGAGGTCTTTCAAATAATCTAAGGCTTCGTCATTGCGTTTCTTTCAAGTTCATACTTTCGACATTGCAAAGTAAAAATAACGGAGTTATTATTAGAACTATGTAATAACGTTTTGCTTAATTGTACGAGTATGTATGTATGTATGTATGTATGTATGTATGTATGTATGTATGTATGTATGGATGTATGTATGTATGTATGTATGTATGTATGTGTATGTATGTATGTATGTATGTATGTATGTATGTACTATTTAAAGTAAGTCTTGTCTAACATATATGTAGTACCTGCTCCCGTAAAAATTAGTAACTCGACTCATACAACTAGACAGGTCCAATATCTAGAAAGCGGTTATTCGTCCAATCCAACTCGGATGGGTAGGGTTCGAAATATGTTTCGTCCCAAATACCGTAGAGTCTTAAAACGAATTTGTATGATCAATTGTCAGTGATGACATCCGGCACTGAGACATGGTCGCTAACTATGGGCCTCATAAACAGGCTCAAAGTCACTCAGAGGGCAATGAAGAGGGCTATGCTTGGACTCTTTCCGCGGAATCGAATCAGGAATGAGGAGATGCGCAGACGAACCAGGGTGACCGACGTAGTCCGAAAAACTGCAAACCTGAAGTAGTCATGAGCAGACCACATAGCTTGTAGGACAGATTATCGTTAGGGGCGTTAAGTCCTCGAGTGGCGACCGCGCACCGGAAGACGGAGCCTGGGTGGGCAATCTACAAGATGGTCCGAGATCTAATCAAGATCGCCGGCTGGAGATGGATGAGGCCTGCACGAAACCGACCGTCGTGAAGATCTCTGGAGGAGGCCTTTGTCCAGCAGTGGACGTCTACCGGCTGGCATGATGAAGATGACGATGATGTACTATTCTCTATGTTCAACTGAAGTGGTATCTGGTAACTGCTGTACTTGAAATATTAAATAAAAAACAAACATCGACTATCCCGCTTCACCCATACAGACAGAAATTGAAAAACCATTTATAAATGATATTTAGTAATAGATACTTCCATCGTCCAGGAATCTTACTGCATTCCTTCGCCAACATTTAATACAGCCTTTTACATTACTTACTGTATAACATATTTTTTAAAAAGCCAGTTAGATCCACGACCATGATAAGATATTTAAGATTTTTATAGTCACGTGGCTTTAACTAATATTATAAATTTAAATACTGGGATGTAATTACCATATTCACATACGAACAGATCAGTATTGTTTTTATTTACTTCTAACTCATGTACATTCTTACTCGTAGGTACAAACCGACTTGTGCCGATTGTCTACTGCAATGTTTATAATAATTAATTGGTTCTATTGGAATGGTTTATTATTTGTTGCATTTTGTACTCAGATACAATATGATAATAGTCAACGAATTGGAAGTAAAGTTTCTGAAAATTATTTGTTACGTATCAATATCCGAAATTAATATTGTTTACTTGTTAAAACTTCTTATTAACGATTGAAACCTGGCCCCTAACCTAGCCTGATTCGATTGGCTTGACAACAGTAACAACGCAAACTGGAATAATTAAACATGAAACACGTAATTAATTATTTTGGAGAGTTTTTTATGCTACCCCAATACTGCATAGCATTATTCGGTTTTCCTAATGTAGAACACCCTTTGCTCCACAAGGACAAAAGATGTTTGAGTTCTGAGCCAAGGTCAAGCACGGCAGAGATTAAGGGGGGGGCGCGGCACGTGGCCGGCGGCGTGCACGTTGCGGCCGGGCGTGCGTCGCGTCTCACGGACGCGAACACGTGCACTCGACGGCCGCCGGTCTCAATCCCGCTTTACTGTGCTCCGGGAACGGTCGCGCCACGGCCCTCACGATTGAGCACCCATCCGCCAGAATCGGCGATCGTCCGGGATGGCAAGCGCGCCGGCTCGATCGCCACGGATACATCGACATGGGGATAGACTCAGCCTCCACGGTGTCGCCTGACTGCTACTTCCGACAGCCGAGCGCTCCGGGGCCCAACAGGCGCTACTTCCCCCCGTGCCATTCAGGTATATGGGGCTAGATCTGGAGCCCAGAACTGGGGTCCATGTCGCTTGGTAATTCGTGAGAACGCGTGAAACGCTCACTCTTAAAGTTGATGAAGATAATATTTAAGACGAATAGTAGATCTTTCCTTAATTTGCTTTAATGTGGTGCGGAAAACTGTATATTTGTAACTCGAAGGAGTTATCCGTGAGTAAGTGTTTTGACGTGTTAGTGTGCTGTTTCGGTAAATGATCTCGATAATAACAAGCTACTCCTTGTAGATAGAGACAAGTGACAGCGCGAGGGTGTTCATGAGTTACATGTCGAGTGAAGCACTGTTTATAAATTGTTATAACACTTTAGATCGCACTGTCTGCTTGTTTCGTGGATGTTCGTACAAAACATACTTACATATTATAACCGCATAAGCGTACGAGTACGGTACAGATATTAAGTTACTATGCAACTTAGATATATTAATTACTGGATACAGATTCATTTATAAGCTCATATAACTGATAAATTCAAAGATTACATATTATAACCCCTGTTGATGATCATCTAATTCTTATATCTTATGAATCATAAAACTATCAACTTTGAATGATTTAATCAAAACAATATGTAAAACGTCCTTGGTTCGTATCCAAGTCAAGTTAAATTCAGGAACTGGATACATAACTAACTAAGTCTGTCTAAATCATATACAATGTTCAGTGAGTATATAACCAGGTGTCATACGAGAACTATTATGATATAAATAAACTTACCACTCTCGGACATGCATCGGTTTTTTATATATTCATTTAAGAAGTTTAGTCCGACCGGGAGAATAACAAACAATAAAACTATATCACAATACAGATAACTATTTGTTATGTAACATTAAGTGGTAACTACTTCTGACACATTGTTAGTTGTCTAAATATTTTTTATTCTTATTTAATGAGTCAGAGCATCCATTCTGTTTGGTTGGTTTATCAGCTGGTGGTGGAGGTTATAGTGACTCCACGTTTGTATCAAGTTCATATTAGTTTGTCTCTTATTACTTTTTCATCTCATCAAAAGATGATCAATCTCGAAACCATCTGAGTGATGACTAGATTACCGTAACTCCAATTACAACAGTCCTACCGCCGCTATTATTTCACATTCGTATTTTTGTTAAAATAACAACACGAATATAATTGCTAAAATAAACACTCGTACAAAAAAAATACGATCTGTTTGAAAGCTACGATGCTACAGACAGGCACACGGGCAAAAATCACAAAAACCAAATATATATTTATGTTAGCTGTTGTGATATGTTAATATTTGGGTATTGTTTTTAAAACTTGAACGGGACGTCGTTGGTGCTCCCCATACACAATGTAGATTCTGTTTCAGTTCAATATTTCAGTTTCAATCCGCACTCTCTCTAACGAGAGCCTCATTTGACATTTAACACGGAGCATTCAACTTGAACGCCGTCTCACTCACGTAATGGAAATAAAGTAATAACACACATTTTATAAATATTAATATGTAGTCAGTACGTACTGACTACATATTAATAATTGCAGGTAGGTTGAGTAATGACGAATGTGTATGTATTATTTCAAATCTTAATGTTCACAGTGAACGCTAAGATCTCGTTAAAAATATGTTACAAACTATCTATGGCCGGCAATTTTGTCTCTCATATATTCCTCTCTCCCGTCTCGACTCAAATTATAACTAGTCTACCAAATTTTTCCTGTAAATATAAAGTAATTTTCCGTACTGAAAACTATATTTTATGTTGACTTACGTTATAAGCAATACCATACCACATTTCATTTAAAACCATCTAGTAGTTTGTTATAAGATAATTATATAGCGGAGTATAAAGTATCCTATATATTGACCAGGACCAGGACAATCCACACTCCTGCCATCATCATCACAACCAGTCGAGTAGATTGTCCAATGTCCATGATACGCGAACAAAAAATAACTCTTACTTTAAGTTCTTTCATCACCGTCATCTCCTTACTAAACACTTGCAATTATTTTATTAAAGTTAAGTAGAGATTTTACCTCCTTACGATTTAAATATATATAGATTAAATAGCAATACATCAATATAGCTAAATATAGTGCTTCTCGATCATTGGCAATTACCAACTAAACTTAAATTGATACCTCGCACTAGTTCTCAGTTCTGTTATATAAAAACCAAAAACATTTATTATCTTGAAATTGTTGCCTGCATTCTATTTAATTTTTGTTTCTAATAATACTTCTGTATTTCAATGTCTTCGTTACGTCGAAGCTCCGTCCTCCTCGCTGTCTGAGCGTAGGAGGACGGAAAACGTATTGTACTCACGTGTCATTTACAATATTGTATTATAATCTCCTTATTGTTTTTCTTTTTCAATCCGTAAATCGTGTTTGTATAAACTGACCGAAATTATTTTTATTATTAAATATAAATTGAATTTAAGTTTTATATAAGATTGATTAATTGAATTACAATATGCCATTGGAGGCATACATTGCATAATAACGATAAAAAGTTTGATTATTCAGTAAACATATTCAAGTTAATATTTCAGTAAATTATAACACACGGAGAGAAGTATAAATGCTTCTAATGATGATAACTGAAACGCTGCGGGATTCCCACGCCATTTAAAAACTCTATTCAATTTCTAGGCTAATAGCTCTACGAATGCATGGAACTGTTTTGCATATTTAAACTATATACAAAACTAATGTTATTATATACTTGAAGGTACTCTCGGTCGTAAGAAGACACGTGTACGGATGACAGAACAGAAACTCCTTTGACTCTTAAAATCATACATTTATCAAAAATGTTTCGTTCTGATGTTAAATAAACACACCGACGGCTTAACTCGTAAACTCATTCGATAATGCCACAGAAGCACAGCCTTACACTGACAGCCTCACAGACTGTCGTATACTGTAATACCTACAAAATATTATTTTCTATAACAATTAATATAAATCTCTTCCAAGTTTAACGATAGCTATTTCATATAAAATAGATTTCACAAATACGACGAAATTAATATTCCAATACTATTGTAAAGCAACATAAAAACATTTTAATGGATATATGATAAGAAAAATATATTTAGATTTAGATTTATAGATTAAGATAAATTAATTTAAATATTCCCTTGACCATTATTTTAAAACATAAACAAACAAGAAGCTTCGATGATTTTTTACTAATCATTATAGATAACTTTTATAAACATTTAAGTTAAATAAATTGTCTCACTCATTTTACCTGTTAAGTGTCGTGCCGTATTTTTTCGGCTAAAAATGTCATCTTTGTTTTTATATATGAGATATCTTATAGTATTTTAAATAATAATAATAATGACAAACTGTAATAATATAAACACATTTGAGAATAACTATTATTTTTTTTTTAATCTTTATTCCATCTATACTTCAGAATGAATGTTATATCAAATCTACTATTTATTTCATTATGAAAAAATTAAAAAAAAATGAAAGCGAATATGCTCCGACAATTATTTTTAATTAAACGGTAAGGTGTCAATAGAATTCAATAATAAATCAAAATGTATAGTTCATATAGGTTTCAACATCTAAACGACTTTCCATACGGGAGCAGTGCTTTGTACTGCAGCCTCCCACTTTCTCCGCTGGCCCAGTTGTTTTAAATCAAGATCTTAGCATTTTTAAAGTCCGTCTCTTTTCGTCTCGTCCGCGCGGCATTCCATGTCTTATGATAAAAAAAGGAATGCTACAAGGTATATCTGTTTGTGAAATTATGCAAAGAATATTTAATTTAATTTATTAGGTTCATTGACATCGTAGTCCTTTTGGTTACACTCGTACATCCTCAACTCTCATCTGACAAACTGACATTACTGTAACAGACACAACACCAGCACCTACACAGTTTAATTCGTATCTATGTTTAAAAGTAATGAACCACTGGTACCCTGGTCCTGGAATCCATTTCGAATAAACATTTACATGTCTCTCATACTTTTAAAGATAAAATTGTATTCTATATATTAATGCTTCTACTGGTTTTCAAAATGTAAATGATATTATGTTTCATAGATAATATGTTTCCGTAAAATTAAAACAGAGATGCATTCTCAACAAATAAAAATACCTTCTTTTAGATTTTATAAAAATTAGGCTCAAAGCTGATAAGTGTCTGTCTGACCGGTCAAGGAGTCTTAGAGAAAGTAACGAGTCTCAAACTTTCAATGCTAACACGTCCACGTCCTTCATTATTTCATAACATTCCCGGTATCGTGAACATTGCTAACCTGTAATCATTTATTGTACATTTGCAATTTTTGTAAATGCTCTTCTTTGGTGTAGATACATAAATATTAATAGCGATGTATATTTTTTTCTTTATATCATTATTAAAATATATTTATTTTCCTTCCTGGTTCAAATTCCTGAAATTTTCATTACAAAATAATAAAATTCTGAACAATAAATAATCCGTATTTAGTTTTAATATCATAAAACCGCCTCGGTCACTGTTACAAAGTTCGTGCGCGTGCGCCGGCCACCGATTTCGGCGCGAGTGAAAGTTAACATTTTTAAGAAAGGAAAGGTGGTTTATTTTTTTGTGCTGAGAAACAAACCGTAAGCGCGAGAATCGACAAACTATTACTCCTAGCTCTCCCCCCCCTCCCGCCCCTCCTCCCCCACCCCCCCATGAAAGTGAAAACTGTAGCTCGCTCAACTTTCGGCTACAACATCTGAAGACAATAGTTTCGGTAGATGTTCTCAAATAATAGTGGAGCGATTTTGTCAATTTTAAATAAGTACTCGTTTAAAGTACGCTGAGTGCGGTCCATTCATCTCCGGAGACAAGAATAATTGTCTCGAGATGATAAGTAGCTGTTCAGTCTTATTTTATTAAGATGATTTTTAAAATATCCTTATTGATAGCAAGTGTTATAAGATCGTAGATTCAAATTTTTGACCGCGTTTGGACTAACTTTCCCTTTTATGGAAAATTTCGTGCAATACTTGATTTTATGTTTTTAAAAAAATATTGTCGTATATCAACCTTTAATCTTATTTTAATTATAATTATTTCTCCCTGTTCCAAGTCGAAAACTAGTTGATGTCCACAAAGTAGCTAACTAACTGTCCATCAAATTCTAAAATATTTAGCATTTCGGCGTTTCAGCTGATTTTAAGAAGATTACGTTGAATTCCAAGTCCAAGAATCAAACTTTTAACTTGAAAACAAATACTGAAAACTAATAATAAGTATATTTATTATAGTTTAGGAGGAATTGACACAAACTAAGATATACAAACTACAATAATAATAACAGATTCGCTAATTTGGGAGGATTCCAGTGCTTATAATAATAATATGAAAATATAAAACAAGAAAATTTCAAGACAAAATGTAGGCAAGTAAGTTAGTAATGTTAAAGTTCGTAAAATAAAAGAAACAGTCGCCGCTGAATGTTTCTAATCAGCGCATTGAATGGGACTCGCCAGGTGGTTGGTGGCTCGGGACGGCGCGGCGGTGTTTTATAAACAAAGTTGCGCAATGCCGTCACACCTGTGCTTGCACTGCGACTTAATTATGTAGTATAGGTTTTAGATCAAATGTATAGCTACTTGGTTATTATTTTTAACAAGTCTTCACTTCTATCCATAGCCGTTTCTATAACTTAATAAATTATCAAGTTTAAGTATCGTTGTTTTTAATATTTTACTTTGTGAGTTATATTATACATTTTACATATACTAGTATTTTATCAAAGAACTAACTAACTTTATCGAACATTATAGTAACTAAAGACTCCGTTAAATTGGTCAGCGTTACGGACAAACATCAAAATATATGTGTGTTTGTTTAAATTGTTAAATGTAAATAAACGAGGATTAAGCGAATAATGTAGATTGATTCAAAACCTTTTACAAAACAGATTTTTCAAGAATTTTAAATCTTAAACGTCTGCTGTCAATAAACATCATCGCTGAGGCAGATTTATTGTAAAAAATAAAAACCTAATTCATTCGTTCTGTAAAGATATTATTTATTACCCTACATTTTTAACAACAAGAAAATAAAATAAACAACAGATAAAATATACTACATTAACTTAACATTTATTATTATTATATATAAAACTATAAAAATAATCGTGCTTTGAAAGAATTATGTCACGACCGTTTTCATTTATTTAACTTGAAAAATCAAGGAGAAATAATATTCAATAATCTCAGTCGTGACGTCACTATTCACTTCTATCAAGTACCTACCGCCTGAAGTAACTTGTTTATAAACTGGCACCTTATTGTAGTTTTCTAATCGATGTAAAACAAAAAAGGCTTATCTGGACATCTGGTACGTTCCTAAACACCATTGACATGACGTCACAGAGTGTATTTACATACACCTACCTACCTTTGACACTCATTTTATACTTTACATATTTCTCATGACATGTTCTGTACTTCTAGTTCGCTATAGTCTGTTGTTGTCTCTTGTCCATAAATGTTGAATCTTAATGTTGGTGATAGTCGAGATTTGATCGAGAATGTCCCGCCTTTCCCTACCGCCGTATGGAAGAATTCAACGCGTGGTCGTTCGTTTTTCTCTCATTCATATTAATTTGAGATTATACCGTTTTCAAATTTATTATAATTTACATTTTGCATTTTTTTATCGTTAATTTTTTTTTGTAAAGAATCCGTTGTATATTTTGGTGGTCGTTGTTGTTATTGTACATATTTTCGGTTCATAGAATAGGAGGTTTTTTTCAGATATTTATAGCGGGAAAATGAACGCACTTGTTTAACGAAATGAGTCTTAGAACATTTATTGTTTACGAGTATGTATTAGTTATGTATATGTAGTAAGTATTCATCCGCGTGCGCGTTATTTATGTCGGTAATCGGTTATCATTGGTGAGATCGTGAATCAGTATTATGTCATTAGCACGGGGTCCGGGGGCCCGAAGGCCTCGCTGGAGGGGGCGGCGGTGGGGGGCAGCGCAGGGGGGCGCGCGCACCGGCCGCACGGAGGCAGGCGACTCGCGCGCCGCTCGCCGCCGCGCACGCACGCCCGCGAAACGCGCCAGCGCCCATCGCGCGCCTCGTGATGTGTTATCAGTGATACGGCGCCTAGCGCTTGGAATACACCTGCCCCATGGAGTACCAGCACCAGCACGTCCAGCCCCTGGGTCCGCCGGCGCCGCCCCCGCAGCTGCTGCCGCCGGCGCCGCCGCCACCGCTGCCCTCGCTGCCTCAACTGCAGCATGGACACGTTCAAGATGATGATCGATGGAGCCAGTATCACATCTGGAGGCAGCACGTTTTTGTCAACGGTCAGTTTTGCGACGAGTTCTAGGGCTTTGCTTCCGCGCTTTCTCTGTATATGCGTGTGCTCTCTCGTCCCTGGCTCGTCCCTGGCTAGGGCCTCGAGCTCAACTCCCGCTCAAAAGAGAAAGTGCGCGGTCGTAACCCGCGATCAGACAAAACTTTTTTGTTGAGCCGAAATTTCTTTGTTTTCGTGAGCCCTAATTCTGACTTGAATCAATTTGTCTCTAGTTTTTTATTTCATAATTATTTACTCTTTATGTAAATAATATATCCCGAAAAATATAATTTTATAATTGTAAATGAATCTATAATTACATATATTTCAAATAACACTTTTTCTACCACTCGTTCGTGATTCTTATTCGATTAAATACTAGATATAAAGAAGACGTAAAGAAGTTGACCACATGTATGGTAACAACGTAAGTCGTAGTTTTGCGGAAGGCTCGCCACAAAGATGATTACCGAGAGAAGCCATATCTCTTGAATCACTCTCTTCAAATCGCATCTGTTGGTTCAGTAGGTCAAAACTTATAGATTAGTCTATAGGTTCCTTATCTTGCAGACATTATTGCTGCTAATATTATGATCACTATTGACGTGCTATGTTCAGTCATTAATCAGCGTCACTGTCCCACGCACTCTAAAGAAATGGACTTTTAAAGACAAGCCACTCGGTAACAAACAGACAAATGTAATCAAAATTATAATTTTAAATATAATCATGAATTATTCGTTACCTAACCATTATAGGAGTTGGTATTTCTCTGGATCTGAGACACGCGTCGCTACGCGTGGAAAGTTCGATTTCTGAAACCGTATGAGTTCGTATGCGTGTAAACCTCCCTTGATTCATTTGCAAGGTCACCTATTTTATCTCTCTTACGACGTGCAGTTTCACGTGCTTCGGTCTATCATCATGTACCGGCCCTGGCACTGGCACTGGCACTGGCACTGGCACTGACTATTGCAGTCGGTGTAACATTCCTTTTCCTTGATTTGCTCATAATGGAACAGGCGTTAAGTTACAATATGATTAATTAACAAACCCGGAAGTGATATTTCGGAATAAATAAACAATCATATCTAAGAATATTTGGCACGATTACTACTGTTTTCTTATCATAAGAAGGTCATATTGGAGTATATATATAAAAAAATATTTGTGATAATATATTAAATGTGAATTAGTTAAAAGTTAATTAATAAAGAGTCTCGCTCGCGGCCGCCGTCTCTCAGAGATCAAATCTTACACGTGCTTGTCTTGATCTTTGTTCATCTTTATTAATAATGCCCCGATTCCTTCTGCGTTTCATTGATTGACAACTATATCACATTATGCAATATCCATAGAACGTTTGCAAGACTCTTTTTTGACAAGTAACAAAGGAATTATTTTACGGCCACCTTGTAAAATCAAAAATTTTGACTCCTAACTATACTTTATACATTTAAAAACTTGACATAATTCTCACAAAAAAGGAACAATGAAAGTGAATTAGCAAAAAAAAAATCTCGGTCAAACAAAGTCGATTGCCTTTTTTGGCAAATATTTTAAGTTAACTTTCTACATTGAAAAAGAGTACGGCTCCAGCAATTTTTGTTCTAATGTTGTTTTTGTTAGTAAATGCTTTACTCACTTCGATTAAAATAGCATAATAAAGCGCAACAATAGAACAGCTGTTGGTGATAATTGTTTTTAATCGAGTTCCGAGACTGGCGCTGGTCGTTCGGGTCGCTTACTTATTTTGATCAATTCGAGCGTGGCTGCACACTTTCACTTCGAATATTTGGGAAATAGTAGCGACCTTTTCGCGACTTTCTCCCCGAGCGCCGTCCCGCACCCCGCACCCCTCGCCCCGTTCTTCTCTCTGCGAGCACGTGCTTTCTTCCGCGATCGTCCAACCACTTTTACTTTTAAACTTGACAATGCTCTCACCAGATGACTGACATAAATGCCATAATATTTTGTTGTTTTTAACGATTTATTACTATATTTTAATTAGATAATTCCACAATGCCGTTTCTGTCGATAAGAGGTCGGGTCAGTGCGGAAAATTTGGTATTAATAAATATAGCGCGGTAATAAAAAGTCTCAAATAACTTCCGTAAAACGTCACATTCGGTTTGGGTAAGATTTGGAGACACATCATCCAATCATCAACCATCCACCCGCTGACTGTCTCACCTTGTGCTTGTAATTCATTAAATAATTATATATTTTTTGAGCGAAGCAAGATTATGAACATTTTTAAATGCTCGTTGACATTCAAGAGGGCTCAAATAGAATTTTTGACATAGAAATGATTCAATTTCAATGCTTTTAATATTTTAAGACATTTTAAATGCGGCGTCATGTTTTTCATGATATAAATTACTGACTATACTGGCATACGACAGTAGATATGATAGGTCAAAGTTGATAATAATTTAAGTCATACACGCGGTGTTTTAGCTCATTTTTAATCACGTGATAATGATATGCCTGAATAGCATTAAGGGCTTTTAGTATAAGGTCATATTATTCGACCTCTACAAAACCAGTTACCACACAAAACTACATCCGGAATTATAATATCAATATTTAGATATGTTTGAAAGTCATAAGGTGGGCGTCTCAGACTCCGCCAGTGAGAGTAAAAGTAATCTTCCGGTATCGTTTCCGCGTCACCACGCTAGCGTACCCCCCGCACCAGCCCCTCGCTCACACCTTCCGACTTTTACTTTTCTGCTGACGTTGCGCACGCGCACTTCTGCCAGTCGCGTGTTAGAAGCAATCAAAACATTGGCTTCGATGACATACAGCTTTGAAGTAATTTAAGAAGGCTTAATAATTAATTGTTTGATTGTCTGTATTTGCAAAATATTTTATCTTTCAGTTACTTTTGATTTCTAATTTACCCATGTGATTCGTAATTAATTTTACCATACATATGGCTAAATACAACTTTTTCATGAAAAAAAAATCAGTAAAACAAAAAGCATTTCCGCGGAAAAATAATAGAAGTAAATTATTTTTAAATAAATCAATTTCACTCTAAGATTGAGTAACTTATTTAATATACTTAATACCTATAATGTATATAAATAAAAAACTTTTACTTATAACTTTCTACATTTCGTCCAAACGATTGAATATTAATGGCGTAGAAAATTAAATTAAATTTATGACTTAAATTCCATTAATTTTTAAAAAGTATATCCAAATATTAATGTTCCTATTTAAACTAGATATACCTAGGATATACCTAGGTATATCTAGTTTATATAGGTATAGCTAGGTATACATACCGAAAAATATACATACATATTTATCCTTTCTAACATATTATACCGGAACTATCACACGGTAAATTTAACTATACGAAATACATTTATTTCTTTATAATAATTATTAATGGTTTTTATTATCCTTGCTAATTATGTAGCCGACGGACAAAAATACAAGTAACTCGCATTCCTAAGAACGGTTGACACCGGGACAAGGGGCCGGACCTCCATTAGTTTGACAAATTGAATTTGCGATATTATTGACATATTATATATGATAATATTTTTTTATTTATATTTAATGACTTAATACAATTATTTATAAGATCTATATTTGTTTACGTTGAGGTATTTCACATTACCTTTGATATTAAATAATAATCTGGTCATCATACTATATATGGATATGGTAACAAATCAATAAAACTATAGAAAAACTGAAGGTGACATATAATATAACTTTACTAAACCTGTATGACGATCAAATAATGTCACAGTCGTTGTTTAGAAATGTGTGTAACGCATGCGCACGCGCACGCGCTCGCGTGTGAAGTGCGGACGTTACTCATGCACCAGTGGCCTCCTACCGTTGTTTACCAACAATGCCACGATTCATTCGCTATCGACCGAACTTACTGAAGGACGACTGACTCCGTTATATTTAGATCTAGCCGTCATATATTTTGGTACGATCATTCGCACAAGTCACTTTCTTGTGACTTTCTCGATTCACACGTTTGCGAAAATGAACACGTCACCGGAAAACATATAAGCTTTCTCTGTTGCGCAATAGTGACCGTTTCCCGATACCCCCCCCTCTCTCGCCCTCCCTCTTCCCCCCGTTCGCGGCACTCCTTACCTATATTTTCCAAGTAGGAAGTGCAGTTGCGTAATCCCACTTTCCACCACCTACGTCGCATTCCAATTACCTTCTAAACGTTGATCGAATAGAATTAAGTGCTTAATGATATTTCACTTTTTATGCTAACAGCTCTTAACTTTGCTTCAACTTATAACGAGAGGAGTTTCTAACAATTTTTTTGTTTGTCATTTGTTTCCTAGAGATGTTCTTAACGAGTAACGGTGATCTTCTTCGGCTGCACTACTCTGGACGCGGTTTTATAATTTATATTATATTTCATGTTTATAGGTTGATGCAATATTACTTTTAAATTAGACTATTAAAAATGTAATATGTCAGTAGAGGGGCGAAGTGCAATTTGCTTCGACTTTCGCCGCAGCGAGTGGTCGGCTCGAGTGAGAGTATTCTCACGTTTTGACTTACACTTTCTCTCTTATAATCCGTTGCCAAATACTAAGTTATGCCGTATGCGTATGAATTTACACTTTGTAATTTCATATAATGTGACCGTAATGATTAGAAACTTGAATAGGTAATTTCAGTGAATGTAAAAAGTATTGTGGCATCGTTTTTTATCGTAAGGCTGTACCTGTTTATTATAAAAGAAATGAAAGAGGGATCGACTCTTGCGATAATTGTAATTTATTTTAAATATTGATTCATTGACGGAAATTAACGATTCATCATTTAAATCACTGACTAGTGAATAGTCTCTCAGTTATCTGATTCCAATTTTCGTTAAGTGTATTCACATTATAGCCCGTTGGCAAAATGATTCCGACCAGGATATTAAAATATCAGATACCAATTGTAAATTAATGTGATATTTAAGTCAGCTGACCGTAACCATATTAACCAATACTAAATCATAAAATGAGTAAGCATTGCATAGCTATGGCGTCATAACTTTCTCTTGAAAGTGAGAGCGGTTTGTCCGGAAGGTAGAGCCGCAGCACTCCGTCTTAACACTTCCTCCTTTTATAAATCTGTGGGTTTGTCCTGGTTTTCAAATGCCAGCGGTTCATTTATACACAATCTATAGAGTTGTTAATAAATATTGATTTGAAGATTATATCATTTCTGCAAACATATTTTTCTAAACTCTATAGAATAGATCGTATTGGTTTAATATATTACGTACAATTGTATACATTTAAATAACCAAAACGAAATATACTCATCCGTTGATCATGAAATTCAGGTCGATGTAAGAACACACATATTAAAAATAATATGTAATAGTGTAATAACTTTAGTGCCTTCATAATAAGTTGTGACATCACTTATTAATACTATTTCAATGTATTTTAAATTAATGTATTGTAATATATATCAAAATATAAATATAATAATTCTTCCCGAAGCTAGGTATATTATCAATTGTTATAAACATTCCATTTAAGTCCCAATCAACAGATTACACAGTTTTTAAAATTTTCTGTACAAATCTCGTTTAAATTAGGCTCGTAATAATTACCCACAGCTATAGTGTCAGGAAGAGACCTTCTCATAACAGTGAGGACTAAGATGGTGTTCAAAAATAAACAATGTAACAATAACTGCCGTCATACAATATTTGAATATGCTGTTTCATTAGAGAATTACAGAATTACAGAGCCTTATATTCGACTTGGTCTCATTTATGAAACATTAGTAGTAACATTGTAAGTGTGAAATATTTTATTCAATGTCTCCGTAAAATATTACACACATTGTTAACTTATAATTAGACTTCGATCTGCACCAATATCCACGATCGGTGCGCAGGCGCATAACGGCGGGAAAGCGTATCGCGCACGTAATCCGCCAACTAGGTTATTTCCCGCTTCCTCTAGTTCCTTCCACCACCTCATCAGTTTTTCACGAGGAAATTCGCATTCTCACAGTCATTGTTGTTACGAGATTGGTTCCGTGTGTATGATTATGAATATTATTATGGCTTGTTTACGTAAACCATTTACTTTTATAGAATACATGCGTTATAACGACTAATATTGGTAAAAAAGTTTGAGGGAATTGAATATATTATATAGTCTGAATAAACAGAGTTGTATATCTTTTAAGATTTAAAACCCCCTAATTACATTTTGATAAGGTTTTGCAAAGATTACTGGAGTATTTAATATGTTACTCACAGTACTGTTAAACTCTTAAAGAAAATAATAGCTCTTTTAAAAAAAGTCTAACATCTGTTCTAGGTGTAACAATGCGCTGATCTTTTCTAGACTTCATTATAATGCTATTAGAAATCATTATTATAGTAGCGTTCAGTTTTTATAATATGTAGATATATTATTTAATAACATGCAGGTAAATAATTATAAATGTAGAGGCTGCGTTGACAATTGAATCCTTGTACTCACTAACAGAGATTTTATTATTACATATTTTTACGAACAAAACATTTCAACTGACTCATATTTGTTTGACCTGTTTTAATTTTAAATTATTGAAAATAAATTATTATTCAAACAAAATAATCTACTATGTGATATTTGTTATAAATAAAACGTTGTTTTAATAAAAAAAAAAACAGAAATTATATTTTATTTAATACATGAATAATATTTACTGTCTTAGAATGACGTCATTCACAAGTACATTTTAAAAATAAATTTTAGATCTCAAATTAATGCAATATAAGTAAGTTTTTATTGTATCCACGTGTACGAGTGTAGATGTTAAGTTATTTTAAATTACAAAAGGAGTGTTGGCCTTGAATGCTTAAATTCAAATTTGTCTGAAGTGTGAACTGAAATAATCAAAGGCTACATGGACTAAGTCTGGGCCCTTCTCGTCGCCCGGTCGCCCGACGGTCTTCACGCGTCTCTCCACGTGACCACCTCCCCTCCCCCCTTCCCTCACTAGCGCACGTGCTGTCGTACAGACGTACGTACACTCTTCCTAAATTAACATGTATTATATGCACGTTTATTGTTTATGTTATTGTTTCTTGTTAAACTTTGATTTATTAATCTATTGATATATATAAATATGTTTTTAATTTAGAGAAGACTATCCTTTTTGTGGATTCAATGTTTCCATTTATTTTATGAAACCGAAGTGTCTTGGAAAATATCTTTAAACTATTTGTAAATAATTTGTCTTTAAAAAATTGAATTTATATTCGTCATTGTAGTTATTATAACTCTAAAATAAGTAATAAATACTATTAATTATGACTTGTTGCATGTAGAAAATGATTGCAGGAAAATATATTCTGTATATATTTAAATAAACACTTTTTATATATCTGCTGAAGCGATATTTATTTTGTTCTTGATGTCTGCAGTATGCGAATACAGTTATGGTATTTATTTAATTCTAGTTTGTTGAAATAAATCTACAAACACTGCGTTGCAATTGTGGCCCGGTCCCTGTGAGCTTTGACAAGCTTCTCTTCTCCCATCATATTTCTTACCGTGTTCCATTCTACCAATGTTCCGAAAGCTCTCATTGAAGACACTTCGATTGGCCTGAATAAGAAATGTCCAAGTTTAGTGAAGTAATTTTGAAAATCGGCAATGTTAAATGACTCGGACTCATATTAATTTACTGTATTAATACATTTGGTAATGTAGCACGGTAGCGGCATGGTAGTGAAGGCTCGCCGTTGTCAACGAGCTGGCAGTAACCGGGCGATGCCCTCCTTGTTGCAGGCAAATCGGTGAACAGTAAAGATGCTCTCGAAGACAAGAAGGATGACAGCGAGTTGTGGGAAGCGCAGGCCGCCTTCCTCGGACCGAACCTCTGGGACAAGACGCTACCCTACGACCCAGATCTCAAGGTACAAGAAGTCAGTAATCTCAACTTTATTACCTACTGCGTGTCGTGTGTTTGTCTCTCACCAGCTTCCTAACCGCTGCTGCCCGCATTAGGTAATAGAGTCGCTACAGCGCCTTCCCTCGCTTCCTCTCCCCGATCCCGACCCGATGACTGTTGTACTTCAATTAAATAATTAAGCTTGCGAATTATTTTGCGGTTTGAGCATTGCGAAGTGCCATGCAATTTGGCTCGCGCTATGTGTTGCGAGGCAGAGCGCGGCGTGTGACGTTAGATGAACTGTTTCAGTACGTGGACTTAGACGAGTTCCTGTCGGAGAATGGAATGCCCGGAGAGGGTCTGGGCGGGGCGCACCTGGGTGGCTCTGCGTTTGGCGCGGGCGCAGGCCTGGCGCTCGGCCTTCAGGCCCCTGTCACCAAGCGCGAGCGCTCCCCGTCGCCTTCCGACTGCATGAGCCCCGATACCATCAACCCACCGCTCTCGCCCGCGGACTCCAGTACGTATAACAGCTTTTTTGTTTCAAATACACCATTTTTTTGTTTCTATTGAATTTAATAGGTAATATAATATCTATATATACCTCCACAATTAAACCTTTGAAAATTTAGAATTTGTGGAGACCAGTTTATTAAAAATACAATAGTTGATCATAAAAACATTCAATGAAGAGAATAAACACGTAATTCTTATTGGTCTCAAAGGAATGCATCAATTAATGATCATTGAAGACGTAGAGTAGAGTGGAGTAGAGTAGCTATAACTAGAGCCGAGGTCGGCTATCATTGATTCTATTGCATTCATTTACAGCGTTCTCTATGGCGTCTTCGGGTCGCGACTTCGATCCCCGGACGAGAGCGTTCTCAGATGAGGAGCTGAAGCCGCAGCCCATGATCAAGAAGTCCCGGAAACAGGTAAATGAAGTTAGTGCGCTGATCATTCCTAGCGGCATGCTGCAAAAACTGCCTGCGTGGAGCGGCGTCACTCTACTGACATCACACACGACAGAAACACAAGACCAGACACACACACTATGATATATTTACGGATAGAACAAGGATAGAGCAAAGCAGAAATCATTTAATAATAAATAAGTAAGCGTGGCTTGTACTTACAAGTACGTACTGTAACAGTCAGATGACGAGCTATAAAATAACATTACAACAGAATTATTACAGAATTATTTATTGCATGTAATGAATAGCTATTAAAATATTGATCTTAAAGAAAAATAACCTTTTCCATTTTTATTATAATTTAATAGAGTTGCTGTATACTTGTTACAATTATACTATAGAATCCAGGTTGTATCACTCCTATCGAGCACCTGGTATAGAAGCACCAGTATTTTCCTAATTGTCGAAGCTTTTGTCAAACGTAATATGCATGACCTTACAAAGTTTCATGGTTTCTATTATATTTGTCCTAATCTAATACATTTTTGTATAAGAGTAGCCTCTCTCAGTATTATCACAACATGTCTTAAAACTATACGAACACACACAATCACATACTATACATACATGCTACACACACAATACCCACACACACACATAGCATGACAAACGCTTTTAACGCTTATACAATGTATTAACAATTAATTGCACTCAGCCTTCTGTTGACTTTGAAATAATGTTATTCAAAATTCATTGTATTAAAGACTTTTAAAAAGTGTCAATAAAATCACATTATTTCATAGTCAGCGAGGTAATAAATACGCACTGTGTTTTAAGGGTCAAGTATCATTTAAAAGGCTGGGTTATTTACTCCATTGTTTCTGTAAGATACATTTTATTATAGTGGAAAACTTCTTAAATAACAATTTAATGAAGACTATAAAGTGTTAGATACGAGTTTGAATCTATTCGAGTCATTATTATAAATGTTCATCGATGAATGATCCAGCCTCTGTGGATGATTGGACTGTGTCATGGAGCACTTCAAGTCGGCCAGTGATAATTATAATATTGTTTTTTCATATAAATACATTAAATTTATTTGAAATAAGAAATTATTATTTTTGCATACGGAACAATTTGAAAGTGGCCGACGCTCGCGACCGCTAATAAGTAAAATATTTATGATAATATAAAAAAGTTTATAATTTTTATTCATCCAATTTTTTTGTTGACGGAGCAGTATAAAATCTTCTATTGGGTCTATATCTAAAATTATTTAAATTGTATCAAATATAATCTCTAAACGAAAAGTTGCAAGTAGAGATAATGAGGGTAGCATCAGTGTGTAGGTAAAGCGTCAAAAACATGGTGATGGGTGGGTTGAGTGTGTGGGCGGCGTGTTAACGGAAACCGTCATCGGCAGTTCGTGCCCGATGACCTCAAAGACGACAAGTACTGGGCGCGCAGACGGAAGAACAACATGGCCGCCAAGAGATCTCGTGATGCGCGCCGTATGAAGGAAAACCAAATTGCGCTCCGAGCTGGCTACCTCGAGAAGGAGGTATGAACTATCGACTAGATATAATAGATGATACAAGTCCAAGCTCTGTTTAGACTTCTGCACCGTTTACTCTGTAGATATCTCTAAATATGCTTATTTTATTTTGTTTTTAATATAGATGTGACATACTGTATTTTTTAATGTATTCCTTCTGTACTCCCCGACACCGATACCTTCTAAGAAGATTTAAACTAACCAATAGTTTTCATATAACAGAACATGGGTCTTCGGCAAGAGGTTGAACTGCTGAAGAAAGAGAATCACATCCTCCGCGAGAAGCTTTCAAAGTTCGCAGACATATAAGCGGGACGCTTAGCACAAACACGCCACAAGAATGTAATTAATACACATATATCTATAAATAGAGTGATACATTAATTTTTAGTTGATATTTTTAAGCATCTTAAAAGATTAAGAGTTAGGTCTTCAAGTTGTATCTATCTTCTCTTGTCAGAAAGTGAACTTTTTTGAGAAGTTCTAAGCGATGTTATCAAAGAATCAAAGAAATTAAAACATCATAGTGAAAGTATTGTAAACAATATCGTTCATCTCTTTGCAGGTTGCGGACATCGTCTGGGGCACAGCGCTCCATCTTCTATTTTTAACGCTTTTCAAATATTCGGTTTAAATGTACTTTACTGACTAATCTAAATGTTAAAATGTAATTAGCTGTGAGTTCAGCATCCCTTCCCTCAGCTCCCCGTCCTCACTTCGTCTTACTAAACGACTCGATTCGCTAATGCGTTCCCCAAGTGCTTATATAATCACAAAGTAGTATAGTTGTAAAGCTGTCTTCTGCAAGCAGTGCTGCACGCGAGCCTCTGAGGGACGATATGGCGAATCGACTGGTTTAACCCTGAGATTTTAAGTTATTTGTTTTGTTATATCATAGGAGTTATCAATACGCAGTTACCGTAAGTTAATCTACTTAGTTTAATAGGTGAATCTTTACCAAAGTTCCGCTCGAACTCTGATCTATCGTCGTATCTAATTCCTTCTTCGGACTCGGTTCGACACTGTACAGGGTTAGTCAACGACGTACGGACCAAATTTTATGAAGAATCGTTATTTTTAAAGCATGTTTGTTGTGTCCCCGTCCCGAGCGTGCGTGGCGCCGCGTCCGTCGGCACATGTGACGTCACTGTTGCTCGTTGGCGCATGTGACGTCACAGGAGCTGTGCGCGGCGGCTAAGTTAAAGTTGTTGAATATTTATATGTTACCGACACAGATCGGTTACTGGCTAGATTGCTCAAGTGGCTCGCGTGCGCATGTGTAGTGGCTGCGACTGTATATAGATAGTTGTAATGGAGCGGCGGGCGGCGGCGTGGTGGGTCACCGTCCGCCCCACCTCACCCTCCCCACCTGCGCCCCCAATCCTCCCCTACCCCGCCTCCCCCCGCCGCCCCCCGCCGTGCTCCGGCTCGCTTCGTAGACGTCCCCTCTGTCGTTTTCGTAGTGAGCGAACACTAGTTTCGTTTCAAATTTACTTAGTGGATAGTTTAAGTAGTACGTAAATTCCGTAGTATAGTCGTTATTAGTATATTTTTGTTATGGCTGTAGTTGTTAACGTTTTTAAAAGTTTATATTATTTTTTTTAGTTGTAAAAAGTCGCGTTACCGCGTCGTATCGGGTTCGCCCCTACGCACTGACTGCATCACCTGTACGTTTCCTCTTCACTCTATTTGACTCGTGCTGATGTTATAATATATTTTTGTAGGTTTTTGTCGTTGGTAAATGAGTCAATTGAATGTTTATTGAATTGAAATAAAATTAATGTTTAAAACTAAGACTAAGAAGTTGTTGCATTTGAAAGTATTTTATGAAATACAAAGCGAGAACAATAAAATGTTTTTTCTATAAAGGTTTACATGTGAGGGTTACTATAACGGTGTGTCGGTTGAACTTTTAAAATGCACTGTTTCATATCAGATGATATTATATGTAATTAACTTAATGTTAATCGGCCGAACCTAAGAATAAGGCCTTTGATATTCCATCTTGTTTGTTAAAAGTATATGGTACTTAGAATTACCGAATGGGTGTGTATGTACGTAACTACGACTCTACACTCTTGTGTAGCGACCGCGCCCGCCTTTTATTTATTTACCTGTCGATATCATTTCGCCTTTTACGTGGACATCTGTATTGCAACAACATAAAACCATATTGATGTACGAGTAGTATTTGATTATTATTTATATGGTTCTATGGATTGAAATAAACGTTAATTGTTGTATGTATGTTTATTTATTCGGTCCGGAAGGCCGCAGCGCCGGATGGCCGGAGGCGCCTCTAGTTAACTGAACCGCTGAGACGATTCCTCAATCGCTGTTTTATGTAATAAATCGTGGTTAAAAGTACATTGCACAAACATGACTTTTCATTATCCCCCTTCCCCACTCTACCAACACACCTACCTAGCATTTATAAGGAACTAAAGATGGTATAACTGTTAAGACACAAATTCTTTAATTTGTTTATTTTTTTATCATTTTTAACTATAGGTTTTTTTTTCAATATTCCGTATATTGAAAAAAAAACCAAAATTGTGTTATTTTTAAAAAGACAATGAGAAATAAATAAAAACAAGTCATACTGTCACTACTGCGTTACTTTCGATCTTTAAATTCCTAAAGCCTAATAATAATAAGTGATCAACTTCGTGAAAAAATGAAATGGACCCCTGATTTAATAATAGTTGTCTATCTACCTGAGTACGTGAATGTGCTTGTTGAAACGGACGTGTGACGAGAATGGATAAAGTAAGTAGTGTCAAAATAACATGCCAAAGAAGCATCTCCGTATTGAGATGAGGTATGATAGGAATAGAGATATTTCGACGATACTAATTAATTGGCATAAGAGCAAGTGGAATGATGATGTTTATTTGACATGATTTTGGAAAAGTCTTCAAGATAGACCTAACTGGTTGTTTTGACTTGTTTTACATAACGTACTTTTAATACAAACACATGTTTTTATTGAATCAGGAGACTCAACACATGAGCATAGAGCAAAAGCAAATTATTTTCTATTCGTTCAGAAATAAAACTAGTCTAGTAATTATGTCCGCTGTGTTTTTTTAGATTTTACAAACAAACGCATATATTAAGACACAAAAATACTGCGATTCAATTTCAAAAAAGTGACATCTATCGGACTAATATCTCAACTGTGTTTAATCAAACTAGTACAGTAAAAAATAAATAATGACTTCTTACAGTTTTCGTTTTCTTAGTTCTTCGGCTATATATTGCCCGAACCCCTATTGTATATAATAAAATAAATCATAAACTTGAAATCTACCCTATGAACCTCTATGATTGTAAGGTAAGTTTGACTGAATGGCTCTTCTCTTAACTATCTTGAAGTCAAAGAAATCCTAGTTAGAATGGCTCGTTCCCTTACCTCAGTAACAAAAACTCTTATAATGTAACTTTTAACTTTAAATAATATGATGTAAATTATCACACAAACACGTACACACCACACAGTTCCTCACACACCCCTACACACACACACCACACACACACACACACACACACACACACACACACACGCAGACACACACACACAGACACCACAATCACTTGAATACACAGTTTTATTCTTTTGTTTCCTTTTCTTTCTCTTTGTATATATATAAATAAATTGGTTACTAATTAGTGTACATTGGAAGAGCGAGGCTTTCCCAACACAAGTGTCATATGATTTCTTTCTGGGAAGCCGCAGCAACAAACTTGTAATTGTTAAACAACAAGAGACATATATTATATTATTTATTTTTTAAGTTTTTGCGAGATGCTTTTTAATCTAATATTGACTTCCAGCTCTTCTTCGTCACCATTAGAGTTATGTGAGATGTAAACATGCGTACGGCCGAAACAATTCACCATTTAATTGACCTTGAGGAAATTCAAATTTGAATGATGTATTTATAAGTATTCAAGGTGGGAATTTTGCAGAACAGCGTTGATTGATCGGTGATGATTGATTTGTGCTTTCGAATCACAAATATAATATTCAATGAATTGGGAATGACTTCACCTAAGCAACCTGTTGCTACAGCTTTTGATGTAGAATTAGAACGTGAACGATATCAAAATACTAGAGATTTTAATTACTATGTTCAATTTTATATTTGTAAGCTCACGCTTAAGCAAAAAGGAATTTACAATCTAATAAAACCACCTGTCAATAACGGCATTGGAGGAATCTTCTTCTTAGACGTGCTACGAGGAACTGGTGAAGGATCGTAATCCAGTTGGTTCTGGTACCGTTTCGTAACCGACACCATAAATGAGCGTCAGCTCTTATGTCGTCTCGTCCGAATAGCTGCGGCATTGCTACCAGTGGAAGAACTGATTATTCCGCTTTGGAATGACTCTCATATACGCAATTCATTGAAACGTTTTCAAAACATTTAGCTTGGGAGAAGTTGCAATTATGAAAATTTATTGCTTAAAATGAATATACTATTAAACATGTGGGGTAATTCTTTGCTCGACACCAGCTGACGACATCGATACTTGTCTAAGTTAGTTAAGAACCATCAGCTGATATATTGTCACTTCAATCATTCTAAATGGGTGCCAGGTGACTAGACCTCGGCACGAATATTAGTTCTAACTTCTGCATTTATCATAACTTTCGTGACTTCTGCAATTTAGTTACATCGAATGGATAAAAAATATTGTTTAAATTCATTCGATTAATAAATACGCCCTTGATATGCCCTTTTTTGTAAGGTTGTTTCGCTATAATATTTATATAATAATGTATAATATGTGTCGTATGTTGTTTGGTCGGCAAAACACAGAACAACTGCACTAATACAAAGAAAGACATTATACCTATATCCACAAATATTGTCAAATTAAACATAATAGAATATTATGGTACTTTTGTATTTCCTGACTCATATGTGACGGAGTGAAACAAGCCTATATATAAAAAGTCGATGGCTAAATAGTTGAGTATGTTCTTCAACTATGTTTGTTTGATGTTCTGTCTGTCTGTTGCGAGGAGCGTTGACGAGCTTTGGTCTTATCAAAAGTTCTTTTTTAATTTCATTGTAACAATACTTATTGGTTTTGTATTGTAAGTTTATAATAAGTGCAATTGTGATACATAACTAACGAATGTCTAAGAGTATTGAATAAAAAAAACGAAAAATACAAAATATATGTATGTCTTCCTGAAAGTTTCAATATTAATCGACCAGAGAGTGAACATGTAATAATAAAGAAATAGATAATAAAATACTAAATATATGAAATAAATCGACTACAAGTGTATATTAAGTAAGAAACAAAATAAATATCAATATATTTTATTTGATTTTAATTTACATGAAACTTAAGTTATAACAAATACAATAGGCATCATAACCAATCATCACACAAGAACAAACTGCGCTCAATAATTACTCAAATAACAATTAACAAATACATATCGAAAATTAAACACACGCGTCATATTTTAGCAAAACACCAGATATCAGAAATAGAAACTTCTCAACAGCGAAAATATTGTTTAAACTCTTTTTAACAACTTTTTTACAATTATAACATAAGATTTCAATTAAGTTACAACGATGGGATCGCACGTTCCTAGCTCTGCATTCATTTTGTGGTTTGAATTAATAATGGCGGAGACTAATGTCTTTTAAATTGTATAATTTAAATGTATTTGTGAATATGACAGCAGTATTCAAACATTATCACTCAACTCCTTGCAAACAATTTGTAAAATCTCTATACATAAATAAATAACTACAAACAATGTGTTTTGCCACTAATATAAGGGTTTTAATATCGTTCTACAGGAGCTACACTACGACAATACAGCATTCATTATATTATATGGGTAGCAAATGGCAGATTGTTTAAAGGCACGGGACTTAGTATATAATTCTACTCAAATAAACAATGTTCAATAAAGATAAGTAAGTATAAAAATCTGACACAACCTTTATATAACATTAAACTTCATATATCAGTTGTATGCTAACATTTGAACTGACTTATTGGTATCGTTTTCATACAAATAAAATCAGGTTCATTAAATAGTCGGGTTGAATTTAGTTGATCCTATAACCAAAGAGTCTAAGAATCGTCTACTGAATTAGTATTTTGTCTACGCGAAAGAGCGAACAATGCTGTGCAAGGCTGTGTAGGTTCCAGCTATCAAACCCACTATACCTATAATGAAGAGAATAGCATCCTTGGTGAACAACACGCTCCTGGATGTACTGGCTTGTTGTGGAAAGTTCAAACATATTTCCATCAGAGCCGGGAAGCAGATGCCCAGCGCTGACAGACAGAGAGCGCCGAATAGAGATATGAAAAGACCCAGACGAGGGACTGCCACCGCCAGCACGACTGTCAAAAGAAATTAATAATATTTATTATATTTATTTTTCCATTACTTGACTTATAAGTTATTTAATATAACCAGTTCCCGATGTTATATATTTATTTATTAATACACAGATAGTATATATATATAGGACGCCACTCAAACTGTAGGTACAAATGAAAATAGATGTCTTCAAACCCAGTTACCTAGGTACTTTTTAGAGTTCTTTTTAGAGAATATATCTAATTACAGATAGTAAGTTAGGTAGAATTACAATTGATATTTATTACAATCGAGACAGTTTTAGTTTCAGTGTGATTATGACCGCTCTGAATGAACCTCTCGTCGCCAGGCATTCAGAATGAATTAAAAGACATTTCTTTAATCATAACAATGACAAAGGATTAGTATAAAACTGATTTTTTTTTAAAATGTTGTTGTTTGATTTTGTTTTTAAATAAATATTAGTGTATAAGCAATATTCAAATACTCCTCTAAATGAAAACATTTTAATCCCCTCACTCTTTGGTAAATAAATATAAATTTAGTCAACTCCACAGTAGGTAATAAAAGAATTTACAGAACTTACATGTAAGGAGACACAGAGAGATTCTAAGAGCATATTCATAGAGTTTGGTCTTGTCCGGAGCGGAGCGCTCGACGCGCGGGAGCACGTAGCCCTTCCACAGCACCTCCACTGGGACATAGCAGTGGAGTCCGTAGCTGATGAAGATGGCCACCGCGAACATAATTATCGCACTTGTTGCTAGTCTGTAATTAAATTATATAGCTTAGCGAATTAACGGCTCTGTAGAGTGCTATTAAAAGAAATTGCAGTGGAAAACTGGGTGAATTTGAATCTTTTCTTTTACAAGGAATAAAAGCCGTAACTCACGGGTCATTCTTAGGGAGATCGAGGGTAATGGAGTCACTGCACTTGTCGATGCAGAAGACGTAGCCCAGCGCGCCCACGGCCACGTACAGCAGCACTATGATGAACATACCCGAGTTCATGACCCCGCAGGGGGGGCCGAACGCCTTGGGAGTTTTCATGTTGTTCTCTACTGTTATCACCTGATTTAAAGGTGACAAGCTGTTTTATTCTTAGAATTAATTCTACATTATTATTAAGTAGATATGTGCCTATTACAAACATACCTTACTTATATGTATTTAGATAAGTTAACATAGTAATGTCTGAGTTTGAGTTAGTTGATGATGTGTCATAATCACTAGTATAAGCAATATGACGTACATTTGTTTTATTGAATTATAAAAAAAAAATCTTCTTACCACACCAACAGCAGTAAGAGCAAAGAGAATAGTTCCGAAAAACAGCGGGAATGTGGCGGTTGAGCCCCACAAGTCTAAAGGGGAGTCAGACTTCTTTTCCCCCGATATCAGGTAATACACCACTATGCCAAGTCCAATGAAGGTCATCACATTGGCCAGAGCTGAGAACGGTGCCAGGAGCTTCAGACTTGGTATCAGGTTGAAAGCTATCAGCGGAAGAAGTATAATCAGCATGTGGAGTTCTACTGCCATAGTGTAGTAGGGATCGCAGACCTGCAACATTTTGTAAATATTTATAAACTTGCACATTTATAAACTTTCAATGCAAATTTATAAACTTTCAGAAAAGATAAAAGTACATTTGTGTCAGTAAAGAATAATCCACTTACAATGTATTTAAAATTTTGAGATCTATGATGACTCTTATACATATATAATTACCCGGTTGTACTATATGTACACGGCTACGAAACCGGAAATTAATATTATAGAGCTCAATAATCACTATTTAAAAAGATGTGACATAGTGAACTCAGTGAAGACGACATTACATACCCCCCGCAGCTGCCAACATAAGTTCACGCCGCGTTCTCGATTGACGAAATTCCGATTTAATTGACATGAGTACAGCCGCATAAATATATGGAAAGTACATATTTGTAGCTAAAACTAATCTAACAACAAATGTTATAATTACGCCATAACAACAGTGAGCGACGTAAATATAACATTGAAAAAAGTTAATTTATTTTAAAACTCTTAAAAGTCTATAAGACTCTTAAAACTTTAAGTTTCCAAATACCTATAAGGTGAAGATGTGAAAATGAACAACAACATGTATGACCTAGAATATCTATTAGCTGGTATAGTTGTATCGCCTCAATGATCTTATATATATATATCTTATAGAATATGATGTAAGGGTCTGCAATTGGTCTCAATAAGAGCGCGGCGGCTGTGTGTCGCGGGTCAGCCCAGTACGTCCAATATTCAACCATTCATATTATTAGGATGATGAAATGCTTTTAGATTGACTTACATTAGAACTACAAACTGCCCTCCCATATCAGGTTACACTTACTTGATTGCTTACTACAAACCAATATAATAGTTATTTATCTATATTAGGTATTGATACCGAGTTTCATGAATTAACAAATATCGTCATCACGTTGCTAATTAATTATTTATTAATTCAATCTCTTAAAGGAATAATTATGTGAAGTGTTATTTATGGTGTCGAATGGAAATTCCATAATCAGTATTTCAATAAAAAAAATATATAAAATACTGCTCACCCGTTTAATATTATCAGCAATGAAGACAATATACACGCAACAGATGCCCAACTGGTACACCACGAGGAAGATGTCCACAGCCAGAGCTGAAGGACGGACAAACCGACGAAGGAACTCTGGCCCGCAGCCTAGCGATGTTGCCATGGATTCAGGATATGAGAGTTGTGGTACCCGGAGACGCTTGCAGGCTACGTATTGAGACCTTATCTGATGAAACAAAAAATATACATGTTGGATATTTGAACATAATAAGTAGATACGCGAGGCAAGTATTTGTTATATTAGAGAAGTCATTTGATGAGTGCCTCTTGTATAATACATGTCATTAATTATAATATTGACTTGCATATAGCTCACGTCTACAGAGATTTTGTAAGTTTTAATATTTTTATCTAAATTAAATAATTAAGGTAATAGTTAAATATATAATTAGGGTTAAATAGTAAGGTTACTGAAACCAACGTACGAGAACATGAAGACAATGCGTAACTATAATTCCCACTATTACAGTGGCAATGATGCCGGTGACGAGTCCAGCTCGCGCAAATGCTTGCGGCATTGCCAGGATACCGGTACCCAGGCTGCACTTGAGCAAGTGGATCAGGGTCTCTGCATTGCTGGAATTACACTTGATTCACTAACAAAGCTAAATCTACCTTTAAACAGCTTATTTTCAATTATAATAAGTAATTTATATATAAATTCGACGGTCCATAACACTTTCTGTTTTACCTCAATTGTCTCTAAAATTAGGCGAAATGGCATTTGACACAAACTGAAAGTAATTTAGTGAATTAGTTGCAAACTCAGAAAGCGGTTAACTAATAGTTTATGAATGATCTATTCAGAGTTACAATAAGAAGATGTTAACTAAGTACGTCAGAAGGCGTGTCAGATACGTGACAACTGACGTGGATACCAATTGGTATCAATTCGGCTCCCGGAGCAATTGACCTCGACCCTACAGTTTGTAACTCACTTGGTCGGCTTTGCCAGTTGTCGGTGTTCGTGAGGATCGTAGTCCTCTTCCGAATCCTCTCTGGAAAATAAAACAGACGGTTCGATTTTGTTATTTATTTATTGAATTTCATTATACTTTTCATATATTTTCTCAACATTCTTATAAAACACACAAAATAATATATTTTAAATTTTCATATAGGAAATTTTATTCTTTCAAAGATACAAACTATAACTACACAGTAGACTGTTTGTTAAATTTAGGGTAGACACAAACTACGGCTAGTGACGCTGTTTCTCGCGGCTTCTACCTCGTCCCGCGGCTTCTACTGGAACGGCGTCATACGTTTTAATCTTTAGTTAAGAACTACTATACTATAAAATTTACGCAAACAAAAAAAAACCAACCGTTTTGATCTTATTGCTAATATAGAGGACTAATAAATATGTTCTATCCGACATAACAAGTATGTATGTTTGTTTAAATTCTATTGAACTTTTAAATGGCAAACTATACCGCAAATGAATAAATCTAAATTGTGTAGTAGCGAAAAGTACTAACTTGGCGGGCAAGGGCGAAGTACTCTCGACGGAGTCTGGCACAGCCTGGAGATGCACTGTTTCACCCCTCTCGTCCATTTTGCTGGATCACTCTCCCACACCTGTAGCCATTATTACATGATACACTGTGGATGTTATATTCCGCACCAGCAATAGTTATTGTTGTTGTCTTGTTTGATAAGAACTATCAATTAAATACAATATACCTAATCAGTAATTTTATTATTAAACAAATGTATTTTATAAGGGTCACTAACGTCATTTCAAAGATAAAAATTAGGTCATGTATTATCGAGCGCTGGGGTGACTTTTAGATTTCAATACCGTCGAAAAAAATATGGGCCCAAAAACGATCGAAGAGCGGACAATTTAATAAGATAACTACTTACGTAGTTTTCGTAAACAGTGCAAATATTTTACTTTCTTTCGTAATCCAATTGTAAAACAATAATTCCACCACATATTTCATCTCTCCTAACTCTAGCAGTGCCACTGATTACCAGATGATCTTCTTCCGTATCATTGTCGTCATTCTCGTGTACGGTATGAATGGTCTGTCGGTGTGTTCGTCACACACAATTGATATCGATTATTACATATCTACCTAACTATACCAGTCGGCTAAAGACTTACAATATGTTTAGTTTCCGTTGTAACAATAAATACACCCACCTATAAAACATTGATACGAAATACTCAAATAATTACCTCATAACTTTTAAATTCAAGCGTCTCGTTTTATAAACAGAAGAAAAATACCATTCCAATCAGTAAAGAATGCTTGTATTTTTGTAAATAAATCTCAAATGTCTATTGATTTCCAACAAACGATATACACACAGGTAACATCACTACTCGTAGGCGCAGTTGTGTTACAATACTGTTTAAGTTGACAGAATAATAAATGTATTCTTCCATTACTTTCATTTTTGTTAAAGGGGAACTTAAAATACAAATAACGAATATCTACTAAATCAAAACTTACTTTTACTCACTATTATTATTAATTGTTTAATAAAGTGCATGAGCTTTGAGATTTGGTCGTATTCTTTGAATATCAGTGAATGGAACATTTACTCGCATCAGTCATTTTTGAGTTGTAATTGTTTGAAAAGAACTCACACAAACTCGCATAGTTATGTAAACCCCGCTATCTATTTAAAACTCACCGCCGATGCGACAATTGAGGTAGGTATTAGAAAAACGATCGCCAAGCAAATAAATATCCCGTATGAGAGACAGGAAGTGAAGAGGAAGCAGCAGGCACGGCAGAACGAGGATACCATGGAAGAAAAATCATAGAATTCGCTGAATTACTTACAATCGCTTTCAACAAATTTAAACACTATGCACTGTTAGAACAGATTGAAAAAAATATCGGGATGTCTAGATATGTGTCAGCAGACGTTATATCTGTACTCTACTGACTGCCGACGTCGCCGACTCGTGGCGACTGACTGCGGCCGACTCGGGATGCGTGAGGCCTTCATCTCTCCGTCTCCCGAAACATATGAATTAATGCTATTTTTAAAGGCTGTCCCTCATTTATATTATGATTTAATATGATATCAGTGGTCTTGTGTGTTGTGACCCTCATGGGATTTATGGCGTTCATTTGAATTCGTATTGTTCGGTCCAAATTTATTTAAATAGATGATGAACGTGTCCCCGTCTATAAATTTAAAATTTCTGCTGTAGAGCTGATTATGTAACTAAGATATATAGTCCTCCGTGTAGTGAAAAATTAGTCAAATACTAATTTTATTTGCTTTTAATCCAAAAGTAATTCTTCTAAAATAATTTATCATTAAATCAAAATACAGTAAGAACACTATTAAAACCGAGGACCGTTTCTCAAATAGAATAGTTATAATCGTGAGTGACATCAGTACTTCCATTATCCATCCAGCATCTTCCCCACACAAATTATTTAATTCGTTGGTTTCGACCCACATCTGAGTGTGTGATCCTATGTGTGACCTCCGTGTGTTCGTACGTGTGTTCGTACACAATATAGAATGATAACGTTGGAATGGTTGACAACAGTCGGACTCATCTAGTATAACGCAACTTATTTATATTTATATTCATTGCATTTAATATTAACGAAATAAGAAGCATTTTCATGAATGTGAAGAGTTTTCAAGTTTGAAATATTTTTACAAATAAAATTATGTAAATGAATATAATCGCAAATATTAATCTGCATTTACTGAAAAAATAGCAGTTTTGAATAGTGAAGTTACGTACATAGTTACAATGCCCCTATGTCATCGTAGTAGGCGAGCTCGACAAACAGCTCCTCGGTAGGTACAAGACGATATTCGTACTTATATCGCGATCCAAACTTGGGCGAGGCAAACCAATAAAACCTATTTTACGTACAAAACAACCAAACGTAGGCTTTCTCAAACATTTGTGTTTATTCGTATAAGCTTACAGGTCGAACTTAAGGCACAGCCTTATTGATATAGATGTAGAGAATATTTAAGAGTTATTATCGCGTTTCAGGCGTTTAAAAAAAAATACTTTTTCAAACACGCTTCACCTATCTTACCACCACATTGATTATCAATTATTAAAGGAAATATTGCTGAATAAATATTTATCAGAAGAAAATGACAATTATTGTATAGTAAATGAAATTATAATTGATTATTAACAATAACTTTGTATTTCACTGTCATTGATTTCATAGCAAATTTAACTAATATTATATTATTCACTTATATTATAATTAATATTTTAAAAGCCACTGCGTGCACTTATACTAACTATGCTAATATTATTCCTGATAAACTATATTTCAGGTATAGAAATGAAATCAAAAACAATTTTTCATTCATTAAAAAATATAAATTAATTTATTAATGAAATGTGTAAAATAGTAGTGTTATATAACTTATACTGAAAATTCGATATCAAATGGAGTATTTCATTATATTCGTATAAATGAAATAGTCTATACTTATTCCCACTTGACCTATTGTTAAACAAACGTGGGCAAAATAATATGTCCTCGGGTCGTTTCTATCCGCGATGATCAGTTTGTTCGCCGGAGGTAGAGTTAGGACGTATTTAAAAATAATTATAGAAATTGGACAATAGGATGGGTCCTCTAAAGAGTTTATAACTAGTTAGTTTACTATTACTGGTAAAGTTATGTAATATTTTAAATAAGCTACTATAATATACATGTGTGTGTGTGTGTGTGCGTGTGAGTGTGCGCATGTGTGTGTGTGCGTGTGTGTGTAATACCCTCAACTCGATAATAAGGGATCGTTCGATAACATTGAGACTTCAAACATAGTTGGAATTTCTAATTAAAAACTAACAAAGAAAATCAAATCATATATTGATGGGACGAAGTACACAATTCTCTGCAACTTCTTTATCGATTTCCTATATGCAAGCGTTTGGATTATTATTTAGACTTAATATGCAATATTAGGTAAATATTTTTTTATTTTATCATATATGTATTTTTTTATTAGCGACATATATTATCTTGTGAATGACATATGGGCGTTATTATTATTGTAACGGCTCAGAAAAAAAATATTGTAAAAGTATAGATAGCTATTCTAAATAAGATATCACTTAAGGATCTTGTGTTTGACTTATTGAAATCAGCCTCCTCAGAACACAAAATACAATTCTGATTGCGTTCCTAATTACTGCGTTCCGCTGATAATAAACACAAATACAAATATATTTTATTTTCAAAAAATATACATAATTTGAAAAACGTAATCTAAACATGTCGTTAAATTCACTTACAAAAAGTAAACGAGTGAAGTACAATGGTCAATAATAAGAATGATCAATCTACAAAGATTCTCAGAAGAATGCGCTTCCCCAGCGGCTCCCCGGCCGCTCCCCGGCCGCTCCCCGGCCACTCCCCGGCATCTCCCCGGGGTCTCATTGTTAAGAATCTACTGAATCGACTGATTGATAAACAAACAGAAAGAACGCACTTTGTCTTTTTTAAATGAGCTTCAAAACATGCAAAACTCCTCGGTCGATTGGAGTTATTAATTTTTATTAACCAGATTCGCCTGATTGAAAGAACTACCCTTTTCAGTTCAGAAAATGCATGAACTAAAACTACACTAACTTTTTCCGCAACAACATTTAAAAATATTCAAAACCTCAGTGATAGTTTTTAATACTCGAGAAAGTACAGTTGATGTTTCGCGGTTTGGATCGTGATTTATTTTCTTGTTCCATGAATGAAATATATGTAGAAATTAGGACTATTCTTTATACCTACCTAATTAACTATAAAAAGATTGACCTTACGTCTTAGCAGGTAAATATTACCTATATTATATATAAATATATTGTAAAGACTTATGATCTGTTCGGTTGTAATTACGTCCCGCGATATACAATCTAACTGAATGCACTTTATATTGTTATTAATAAGATAAAGATATAAGGTCTGTTATTACATCTTGTTTATGTTTAAAGATAAATATATATATATATATATATATATATATATATATATATATATATATTTATATATATATATTTATATATATATATATATATGTATTTCATAATAATAATACCCAGATTTAATTCATTATAGTTCCACTGCATTTATCTGCTTTGCTTATGTGGCCGTGATAAAATAAGGGATAAATATTCTGAGCGAGTGTGGTCATAATAAGGCAAGTGTTGTTTTAAAAACAAAGTATTAAAGTACATGAAATCACACTTTTTATTAAGATTAAGACGAAGTCGCAGGAAACAAGTATATTTTTATAATGCTATAGTGTGTTATTATTGCAAATGTATTTATTCATGGAAACATAAAATGAAGAGGAAATTAATTAATAACGTAACTGACAGACGAGCCATCGTCATTAACCTTTGTAAGATACGTCAAATGATATGATATGTAACACGTACATACATATACATACATATACCCCCTTTACGAACTGGATTTGGTTACATGGATTGTCTTCAGGCTCTAATATACATTTTATCCTAAAACAGTCGGAGCTCGAAAGTCATTCTTTCTTTTCAGAATTTGTAATTTTAAACGCGAGTTGAATATCAAAATATTTTTTTTCTACTTTTTAGAGAAGTTTATTGAGACCTCTTTGTTAAATTTCTAAAAGAACTGAGCAATCAAAAGGACGAAACTAATATGAATAATTATTCGCTGACATAAAACAACGTGTGTGTGTGTGTGTGTGTGTGACTTATTCTCATTCTTAGATGAGTAACAGAGAATAGGTTTAAGGGCAAAATATTGAACTTTTAATAATTTTAATGATCAAATAAGTTAATAATTTTGTTAATATGATTGGTACCCTCTTTATTCTCCTTGTCTTTTATTATCCAATATTTTGTGTAGGTATAAAAATTTAACTATAAAACCATTAACGCTTTAAGAATTAGAATAGAGCTTTAAACGAAACCAATTTTGTAAAACGTTTTCATAAAACTATAAAATCATAACATAGATATAATTTAATTTACGAAAACATCGCAATCGCGTCTCTATATTAACACAGTCCAGGTCGCAGCAGTCACTGTACTCACCGTGTGTAAAACGGTTATAAACGTATCACTGTGGTGTATGTGCCGGTCCGCGTTCCTTCTCTCACTGGTACGGACTACGGCGCCTAGTACCCGTAGTGCGCGCGCACTCTTACTGCAGCTCTGGAAAGCCCGAATCAATCGCGAAGTCATTTTTTCAGTCTGAAAATTTTTGGGTTTTTTGTTCCTTGTTTCTGTAAAATTGTCCCAACAATACTACAACGAAAAGTGTTTCAACAATACATATTATTAAATCAAAGCTTTTAGAGTATAATTTAATTATTTTATCATTTGTTTCTTAATTGATGATATGGCTTTGCAGGAGAGCGTAGGAAAAACGCAATAACTGTTTTAAAATGTAACCATTGATAGTTTTAATCAACATTATCGAAAGTCAAATAACTGAATGAATAGCAATAGTAATTTTATTATAAATAACTCCACATCCAATACAGATAAAGTTTTCAACTGCATATTTATATATACTTAAATACTAAAGTGGTAACTGAAAATTGTGTACTATAATTATTAATTAAAAGTATATATATTTGAATACTTAATGTATGTACCTCTGAAATAGTAAAAAAAATAAAAAATATTATATTGAAACAATATTGTAATAATAAAACTTGTTAGGTTAAATCTACCAACACATTAGAAGTAGTTAGTGAATGGGATCGCCGCAAAGAATCGTAAATCTTATCTATCTTAGATAAAATCTCCTTTCTGGAGTCGTTAGAAACGAGTTGTAGTGACATCGTCAAACACCACGTTGTATTGTCTTACCGCGGACAGGCACGGCATCAAATATATTAACTAATAAAAATATCGTTCAGACCCCTGTAATTATAATAATAGCAAATTTGAAATTAAGTAAGACAAACTATTTTGTTTAAGAAATGATACTTCCTTTTTATAATATAATTTAAGTAGGTCTTATATTAATAAATTATTTCACCTACTTTAATCTTCAGGGTTACCTTTATGTACCACTGTTACTACTACCTAGTGGCTCATGCAGTTCTGGTTTTCTAAATGTTCATGAATATTCTGATTATCATAATTCTGATTGTGATCTGATTGAATATCATGAATATTTAATAGCTAGCTACATCATTTTGCATATATAACGTGTTTTTTAATCTTACTCTTGATTTTGATTACACAGTAAGAATGATATATAATATACCTTACAACTTGAACCAAGTGTGTTTAAAATATAATTTAATTTTGGAGAAATTTGAGGGTAAATCTGATGAATAAGTTAATACAAAACACCAATTTGATAGTAACAAATATATTTCTTCATTCGTGTCATACTCATTATTGAGTTTGTTTTAGTGACGCGCAACTAAAAGTAAATATAAAATACGGTTATTAATAAATATGTTTATTAGTTCCAAGTCTCTTATTCTCTAAACATTCACCTCTTAGGCGTTTCAAATGTTTTAGATATCCTACCAATATAAAATACTACATACCGTTTAGGTAAAAGTTCTTAAATATATTAATATTAGACACATCACATGTAATGGATACGTTTTCCCTTTTTTTCTATATAAATACAGGTTACATTTAAAATGTCTCGAGTACGACTAAGTGTCATTTTTGCTTATAATTAAACATAAGTAGTAAAATCAACTTGGGTACGCGAGTACCTGTTCCTATCTGTTCCTAGTGTACAGTATTTCGAAATATGCAAAAAACTTAATATAAGCCAGTCTCAATAAATCAAATTTAAAATTAAGAATTATTATTAAAAATAACAAAATAGATATATTTCTTTGTTGTAAAATTACTTCCTGCTTCGTCGCGGGGGAATCGGTTCAGACTTTCTCTCCAACGGTGATATGAAAACCGTATGTGGTGTGTTATACTCGTTCCCCAACTTCTCGAACGTGATGAGAAATTCGTTTCCTGGCTGGATCAGTTTTGAGTATCCACTGTTGAATTGAGCCTGCTTTTCATTAGCCCTGCAAAATATGGAGAGTGGAGGCATGTCGATGCACTCCCTCACCATGTGCTTCATGTGATATACTGGTGCTTGGTAATTTCTACCCACGTCGACGAGATGCACGTAAATCACGACATAAGGGACCGTAACCTCCTTGATTATGCCTCTATTGTAGATAATCTCATTCTCTTTGACGAATACGGGAGTCCCGGGTACTAACTCTGTGGGCTTGGGCTTGACGGGGTCCCCCCTATTTGCAAAGTGTGCGAAATTCTCCAACTCATGTCTATAGGTCTGGAAGTCATTTACTTCTCCCACATAAAATGCCTTATATATGTCTCCACTGAGCACTTTCACGTGCACCGTCTGTCCAACTTTATACTGCCTGAAGGAGTAAGCGAAGTTTCTTTTCATATCATTGTTCACCTTGCTAACAGTAGGCTCCACATATCCCATCTTGGTGTATTCAGTCAGAGCTAGCAGCGTGGATATATCATCAGGGCATGAATTATACATCTCCACAGTCAACTTTTCTACTGTCTTGCTCTCAACTATAATCATTGCTTTCTCAGTTCCAACATAGAACTTAAAAGCTTCAATGGCTTCATTATCAAATTCCTTAGTTCCCTTTTTCGGGAAACAAAATACCAGCTGGCACTTTACAACCAATGGGGGAAGATTCCTGTATGTTTCATTACATTTCCAGATCTCGCACAGTGGAACATCTTTTATCAAGTTCCCGTAATCAAGGGCCATAATATCACAAGTTATTACATTGTTTGTGTTTGCAATGAAGAATATTTGCCCCCTTGCAAATTTTGGGATATTGCTGGTCCAATCGGAGTTAAAAATTATCAAATCTGATGTATTTATAGCATTTGGTTTTTCTTTAGGTTGGATTTTTTCAATGGTCTCAACAAAATTGCAATATTTTGTTGGTCGGACAAAAAAGTTTAAGGGGTCAATGATATGGGTGACATTGACCCAATATGAGGATCTGACTTCATATTCAGTAAGAGTCAAATGCTCCATCTCTTCCATTTTTGTAATGCAAAGTATCTGAAAAGATAAAAAATAAGTTAGATATAACTACCACTTCTCAGATACCCATGAAACCGTTGTTTGTGTTTCAACAAGTGGTTATTTACATTTAATTATCACTATTTCACTCCTATTTTTTAAATTGTGACTAAAATTGTATGACTGGATCTAGCTATCAAAGCTTTAAGCTAAAGCTATCACCAATTTAAAAAACATTGTATACATTTAGATACAATTCAATATTTATTGTAGTACTAACAAAATAAGACTCACAACCAGCAATGCTCTACAAACTATTATGATTTATTTACCAAACATTTGTGGATAGAAAACATTTAAATTTGCAGCAGATAAACAGGTTCTCATAAGTGTTACCTATGACCTAAATGTTTTAGATTCTATAATAAAATAATAAATTATATAATTTTTTTACTCATTGACTTTTACTTTCTATAAAATTATTTGAATTATATTAAATAAATTACTTTTTACATTCAAAAAAGTTGTTTAATAACTTGATTGAATATTTTATTTAATCTGTCTTGGATATTAAAACAATATATTTTAAAAAATTACTAATTAATTTGTTTTACTTTTTCAGCTTCAGATCTAAAATTTAAAAAACAAATAATAAATGAAATTGTCAGAACTAAAATCCTTGTTTTCAACAATTGTTACAAATTAAATTATAATCCGAATTATTTTTCATTTTATAGAAGACATTTAACCGGTCAAAAAAAATATTCAGATTTTTTATTAAATCTAGCTAATGGAATTGAAAACCACTATAGACCATAAATTAGATTTCCGTATTTTACTTTGATAATTAATTGAAGGTTTCATGACTTAGGACTTAACTTTATATCTAATGCAATGTAAATATATATTATTAATGTTGTAAAACCTAAGTAAAAAGTAGAACTTCAATAATTGTTTTCGTTTCATAAAACAACAGAAATGAATTACCTGTTGCCGGCTTCGAAAGACGACCAACTTTCACCGCGCCAGACGCTAAAGTACAAACTAGGTACCAAACAACTCCTCTTCCTTGCGCCTAGTATTGATCCTGTCTGGTATGTTTGCTTTTTTTCAATATGTTTACACTAGGGATGGTCGTCAAAAACTAATAAATCACAGACACATCGTTTGCAATTAATTTTCGATTTCGATATCGTTATTCGGGTAATCGATTATAAGCATAGACAATAGAAATCTAACCGATTGATGCCTTATTTCTCTACCCTCATTATAATGAAATAGAAGTATAGGATAGCCTAATGATTCTCTGCGAACTGGATTTCCATTATTAAAAAACACTATACTTTATTTTAAAATTAAATAATAATTCATATTTATAGGAGGGTTAAAGTAAATTTAATAATGCCCAATTAAATAGCTATGTCTAAACTATCTTGACAACATTTTTAATTTGTTTCGTATGAAATGTGAGTGATAAATATATATAAAATAAAATAATATATATATATATAATTTTATTTTAACAATAGTCCCATGCAATGTAAAAGGTATATACGTTTTATGATAAATAGTAACTAATATATAATGTGGGTAGAGAAAAGGAGTACTAACTCTGTATATCAACAAGTCACCGTTAAATGTACACGCGCTACCTGCAGAAGGAACTTCATAATTTGAAAAATACGTTTTAAAAACGATATTTTGCAAGTTCTTTAAATTTGAAACAGATGAAGTTTTAATAACTTATACATGTCTTACAGTATATTTAATATCCCTACTGCAAACTTCACATAAATAATATTTTATTTATGAGCCACTAGTGGAATAATTAACTCTATGAAACTATCTGCTCCTGAATGGAATATAGCATAAATAATAATCTGCTTAAAAAAGTCAAACACATTTATGCCCTAACTATAAGTTACCTATGCAGCCTCAGTCTTGTGCATGGTATTTTCCTTAATTGTTATTAACTAGTTATTGTTTGCCCTATTTATAAATCAGGTGATATTTTATCGCATTTATAGACCTATATCCTAACTTTGTTATGTTTCAAAGGCGGGAGAAAAAAATATTACAAACGCCTACTCCGTTACCACGAAAATGAAAGCTGTCACAGAATCTTTTTTAACTGATATCCATGGTGGAATAACTATTCGTCTTGGCGTATAGCTCCTAGAAAATTATACTTTCAGCTTATCTGAAACAGAAAATATACTGAAATATTACAAATTCAAACTTTAAACATCAACCACCAAGATAAAAAAAAATATGAAGTTAATTTGCCAAAAGTCTTGTTATTTCGATAAACAGTCAATTAACATGGAATCGCTTAGCCAAAAACGTATTTAAAAACTAAACTATCTGTTTCGTACCCATGCATTATATAATTTAAGTAAAAAAGTTAAAAAATACGATTAGGTGTCATTTTTTGGGGTAACGGTAGTGAAAGTGAGTATATTTTTAAAGGGAAAAATGTTGTTTAAGATCAGTCTTGAATTTAAATACATTTTATAGATAGTAACGTAGCAATTTTAAAAGACAAACTTTTGACATTTCTTTCTTTTTACATCTATGAACTTGCTGTACTGGTGAAAACAATTAAACACCTTTTTTTGTCTTTAGATAACTCTAGAATCCGTACAGTAAGACTTATTCTTAGACCGCAATATCAAAACTTATTGTCCATTGTTGTAAAACTTATTATTGTATAGTGTAATTAGGTATTTATTATAATGTATATAGAGTTTACGTAATGTGTCATCTTTATTTTGAAAATGCATTTTTTTGCAAATTCGACTGGTCTCGAATAAATTATTATTATCTAATTAGTTTGGGAAGGAACCTGTATAACCGTATCTCAGATAAATTTAAAAAAAATCAAAAAATAAATGCTTATTATGGGGTTTGTGAATTACTTATCTGAAGATGAATTTACTATAGAATTTATAAACAAATGGAAAATAATAAAAAGCCGGTAGTTATAACGGTCACGACATATATTACGTTCAGACATAGAGATGTAAATACACACACACACACACACACACACACACATATAAACATACAAAATACTATTATATAGATCAAAAGTAGTACATATACTAGCAAAGTCTTATTACTGTTAATATTAAAATTATAGTTTTTAATAATATTTATTAAATAATTTTCTGTTTTGTATTTCTTGTAGGATTACATATTTTTATTGAAAATGGTTTTAAACATTTTATTAGAATTAAATGCAAGAAATTAAACAAGGTACTTAATAATTATTACAAGACATAAATTCGTTCATATTGATGTCATGGTTGCACATTGTGCAATATTAATATAAAAATAGGTAAATATGACCCACTATTAAATATACAATATTATTATTAAGAAAAATAATTGTAATTTTCTAAAATATACCTAATATTTATTTAAATTTGAAAACTCTAAGTAAATAATACAATCTTCAATGGGTTCCAGTTTGTAATAAAGTATTATTATAATTTTACTATACGAATTATAAACATACAAAAGCATTCTTAAATTCTAGACAACAAGATGGCGGCAGAATTAAAATAACAGACAACACAATAACAATGCGGTAAATATTAATATTGAAGTGTAAGTATGTATATTAATGCATCAAAATAGTGCCATTTCAAAATGGACATCTTAAGCCTCTTAAGGTGATTCCTTTAAAATTTAATGCCAGCTTGGACTTGTGACATGAGGACTGCGGATTTTCGCAGCTGACTCAACTCCTCTTCAGTGAGGGTCTGACGGATCACGTCATACACTCCGTTGCTACCGAGCACACACGGGAGAGACAGGAATACTTCATCTTCGATACCGTGCTCGCCCTGAGAAAAAACATCATATTAGGATCAAAGTTAGGAGTAACCAGTTCAAAAATAACGTTTCTGTCATTTGTAGTAGGGAACATTTATAAAAATGAAGATAATAGAGGACTTTATTTTTAAAATCAGGTTTAGATTTAGGTAGGTGATTACGAAAAACCAAAGAATAACATGTTAAATTATTGGTGTTTTCAAATAAACTTAAATAAATATCTTATGTGTTGATATGGTCGTTTGTTTATTTCAAACCGCACCTTCAGATAAGTGGAGACCGCGTGCACGCTGTTCATGTTACACAGTATGGCTCGGGCGAGCTGAGCCAGGGAGAGTCCGATGGCCCAGGAGGTGTACCCTTTCAGTCGGATGACTTCGTAGCCACTGCGTACCACGTCTTCGTGAAGCTGTTTCCAGTTCTCAGTATCCTGGTCTGATCCTATTTTGGGGTTCAGGTCGCTAAGACGAACACCAGCTACGTTGACCCCTGACCATACTGGCACTGCAAGTACAGTTTAGGAAGTGCTTTATATTGTATTTTGTTTTCACTAGATACATGTAGGTTATATATAGGTCTTCATGACCCTTCCATTTGACGTACACGAGACGACGATGATGATCACTGGTACTGATTCAAAATAGAAGAGACAATACAATATATTTACAACTCAAGAACAGACGAACCGATTTGGCTGAAAATTGGTGGAGAGGCAGCTTAGAGCCAGGAGACGGACTTACTTTTCATCACGCTCGATCACGTTTATTTACTTATTTTATTGCGAATTATTTTATTATTATCTGACAGTCACAATTATCTGTTAGTTCTATACTGTCCTAATAGATGACGGTATTAGCGTATTCGTTGACTGCATTGACTCAGTACCCAATAGATGGCGCTTTGGTAAAGTACAAATGTTTCATATAAGTTAAAACTTAATAGGATAATCGGCCACGTGTTGCTGAGGCTAAAGTATAAATTTATATTATAGTAAACACAATACTGTGGAATTCAATATATATATTATTTTTTATTCTATTGCGCCAGGTGACAGACAATCTACGAGTATTTAGCGACTCTTAGACATCAACTAATATATACTTAGTATTGATAAATATGAAAGTAAACAAATAACTTATTCATCACTAATTTATAATAGTTTTAAAACACTCCTTTTCAATATAAACTTTAACTAATAATAATAATCTTATATTTTGATTTTGATACATCAATTCTAATATTATAAAGAGGTAAAGTTTGTATGTTTGTGTTTATAATTTATAAATTTATTTGTTAGACGTAATCTTCAAAGTACGTTATCCAAATCTAAAAATTTAATTATAATTTAGAAATATAATTTACTAATAACTTTCATATTGCAGTGGTTGGATTTAAAATACACCCTAGGTATTATAGTATATTATTCCCTTGAAATATTAATAGGGCTTTTCGTAGATAACAATTTTGAAATAATGTTGACCAAAAAAAGCTCGAGCGAAGGAGTTTCTTACGAGCCCTGTATTCTAAAGTTCTCGCGGACGCAGTCGCGGGCAACAGCTAGTATATAAATAAACAAAGACATTGTTGTTTGTCCGATAAATAATTTTACGTAGTAAGTAACGTAGTTATTATATTTTATAAAACCATCAGTTAAACTGGTAAGAAATAAAAACAAGATACATTAATAATTGGAAGCTATTTTTCAATTACAACTGAAAACAACAATAATGAATAAAAAAACGAACAATATATGTATATATATATATATACATATATACAGGAAACTAGTATAGATGAAATAATATCCTTAAACTCACCGCTGCTATCCCCGTGTTCCCCGATTATGTACCCGTGGCAGGAGGTCGCAGCCACCGCCAGCTTCTCAGACAAGAGGTATCTGAACCGCGCGGAATCCAGGTTCGTTCCCGATCCTATCACCCGGTGCTTGGGCAACCCGCTGAGCTTCCACGTCACGTAGGTCAGGATGTCAACTGGGTTACTAGCGATCACAAATATTGCGTCCGGACTGTACTTAACCAGCTGTGAAGAGGAGGTATTGAGATATTAAGTAACGGTATGCCCCCGCCGTCCTTCAGAAGAACTAAAACAAGCTGAAATCGTATTGACTTCACCGAGGTTACAACAACACTGGTCTTGTTTAAATAATAACTAATCTATTCACATATTTAATTACGAATTGTTGTTATTTATCTTAAGGATAACATCCAGCTTAGTATAAATGCTATCTGCCTTTGTATTATTATAGTTTTGATTTTAAACTTCAAATTCATAAAATGTATTTATACTGAGATAAATAATACGATCAATTAAGATGACACACGACATTAAACTACAACCAGAGGCCACCACTCTTAAAAAGTATCAATCAAGTATGATTAAAAACAAAATAACAAGCATTAATATTGCGATTAATTACTTTATCTGAATGAATCTGAAGATAGTATATTTGTACAATTCTTGGGACATAATTCGAGTAACGTTAGAGAAAACTCTGATAATATAGAAGTTCCTATCTCATATACCTGTGGTATGATAATCTTCAGGACGTCTGTGTTCCTCTGCACCAGGTCCAGCCTGGTCTCGCCCTCGCGCTGCCGCACACCGGCCGTCACCACACAGATCTTAGAACCCTCGCTGATTGAATAGTCTGCGTAACAGATAGAATATGGGACTAAAATGATCGCCCTTAAACATTTTTTATTATTATAAATAAATCATATTTTAGTTTTTATTAATTTAGTAACATTCAATTAATTATACTTTATGTAATATAACATATTTAATGGTGTTTAACATACCTGTGCTGGCCTGGATCTTGGCATTCTTGATGAAGGCGGAGCCATGCTGCAGGTCCATCATCTCGCCCTTCAGTTTGTCCTCCATTACGTCCACCAATGCTATGTTGTTAGTGACACCCTGTAAGTAGCGTGCCATTGACATTTAACCCATCGTAGAGTTTCTTAACACGTCTATACGACTACTGACTCGTATCACTCACCCGTGGGAAGACACTTGTACGATAAATTTTTGTCTTGTTCTATACTACTTAGTTTAAACAAGAACCTGTGATATGTTAGTGGGTGAAGCTCAGCAATCTTTTAATAATGGGCGTGTAGCTAAATAATGATACTTTTCTTCTATTGTGTTTTTAATTAATTAATAATACTTTATGGTATTTTTGAAGATATATGAGCGTAATCAAGATTTCATCATATCGATTAAAGAAAACATTACCAAAATAAATATTTCTCAAAGTTCCTTAGTCAAATATTAAATAATTTCGTACGCTGACAATGAAGTGATGAATCTTTAACAATATTGTCTTCTCAAACAATTGCCACATCAGCAATGTACAAATGTACTTATACTTTGAATTATATAAGTCATCTGAAGGACAGGAATTCTTCAATCTGCTCCAGTTATTTTTGGATCCGTTCATTGACATTAAAGCTCTCGGAATAATTTAATCAGGATAAAAGTGAGCGCGGTTTGTTTGTACTAATAACATTATTATTTTGATCTAAATATGTAGTTAGTGTTAATGCAAATACTGCAGCACTTTTCATTACAGAATACAAGGATATAAGAGATTTGTCCTGTTATCCTTTAGTTGACGTATATACCAAATGACGCATGTTATATGATTATTGTAATATTTTATGATATTAATATAACAAACAACTCTTTGACATCTTTAATGGAGATGTAAATTAATGATAAAAGCTGGCATTAATTAGGAACTTTGTCTTTACGAAATAAAGTATTGAACAAACATACTTTAAGCATACATTATCTCGCACGTGTTATAAACTTGTCTCGTTATACTTAAATATATTAAAAAATCTGTTTATTTGTATTTTGTATATGGGTCAGTAACCGAAGGTGGTACATTTTCGTTTACATGATGCACTTGAAATTCTAGAGGTCAGATTAAAGTATGAATACCGTCTTACATGAGAGTCCATGTCATGTGACTGAAGGTATTAGAGTTAGCCTATTATGTTTACCAACTCAGTTATTTAGGATTATTTTCCATTGAACTATTTTCCTGCTACATTGTAGCAATTTTAGTGGGTTTTGGTGTCTGTATGTCATCATTTAATTTCATTTGTTTATTTTTATTCACACTTACTAAATTTAATAACCCCATATTTCATTAAAATAAAATAAACTTATTATTCTGAAATGTGTGGGTATTGCACAATTTTAATGGTTGACACATCACACGGCACACGGCACAGAGCACAGAGCACAGCTCCATAATAATGTATGACGTGAAGGACCTGATGACGGTGCAATTTATATTTATATGTATAATATATAATTAATGCTTTTTCTAAATATGTACAAGTTATAGGATTTGTAAAAATATAATAATTTTAAAAATAATTGTTTAAGTGGAAGTTCAGTAGAATTACAATTTGCGTCGAACCTATTCTAATTTTTGGCGAAATTACTACGTACTTTGTAATTTTACAAATGAAGAAATAAAAAAAACATGATGATTTTTGAAAATATAATAAATTAATATAAATTGTTTCTTTGCAATATTACATAAAGTTGTAATGAGACTAAGACTAAAAACAAAGCTTGTAAATTTATAAAGCTTTTAATTTGTAATTAATGAATTGATTTTTAAAATTACTATACGTGTACTATTAATACATTCATCTTGTAAAATTGCAACTCATTACAGCAGTTTTCTTAAAGTGTTTGGAAAAATTACTTAATCAGTATGGTAACTACATGTTGGTACTCACTGAATTGTAATTTAACATGACCTGTGTCTTGTAAAGAGACTGTAATATTATAACATTTTTGACAGTGTCGTACTGTATAGTGATGGCTAAAATTAAATTCTCCCCATGGTTCAACAAACCACTTATTAAGTTACTTGCTGAAAATAAAGAGATTGAGGTCCAAATATAAAAAAATATAGGTAATAATCCGCGTGTCAATTTTTACGCTAAATGATTTAAAAGGTATAAGATAAGAATCGACTCATATTTGACACATTTGATGCTATATATACGAATTAATCTAGCGCTTTTGACAGAGTGAACCATTCTCTGTTACCAAGTCAGTTAAAAATATATATGAAATAGGAAATTTACTGGATTGGTTTAACTCATACTTGTCAAAGAGATTTGTTGCCAATGGACACAAGTCATGAACACTGCTGAATCCACAGAGATCTCACTAGGGACCAGTATTGTTCTCTTCTTTCATCAATCAAATAACATTAACCATAAAGAGCTCTAAATACTCACTTTTCACTAATGATTTAATGATATACAAAGAAAGAAAATTCACAAATGATTACCAACTTATTTAAAATCCAGCCACTTCTACTTCAGTCTACCTCGACCCAAATGTCCTTCCACATTCATATCTAGCATCCTTCCCTCTCATAACTTGTTCATACCACGCTAACCTTTTACTCCTCAATGTATCCGTCACTGGTATAATTACTTCGTATCTTATCCACCCCTGTCACTCCACACATCAATCATGCAACTTCTGCTTCTCCAACCATTTGCTCTCCCAACACTCAGAACCATAAAAAAAAAAATTCAAACTATAACATGCCAAACATTATCGACTACATTTTAGCAATAAAAAAAACCTAGATACATATAATAGTTAAATGAACATGTATATTATGTATTACTTATACTTATTATGTATTATTATATTGTAAATGTTACACGGGTTCTATAATTACTTTTACATTGGTATTTTTAATAAATCTTCAATAGAGAGTACGAAGGTAAACTACGGGAAGAAAAATAGAGTCTAGCTGAATATTTCTGTAAGAATTTAGAAAAAAACTGATTTCAGTTGATTTTATATTATATACAGTGACCCTGGGGTGTTATTATAACATACCTGAGTCAGCATGGAGAAGACGGCCGCCATGCCGACCTGGCCAGTACCCACCACGGTGACCTTCGTACCAGTGGCTTCAGTCTTCGGCTGCACTGGCTGGAACAATTGCTCTAACGTTGCCATTTTATCTAAAGGTATAATAATAGATTTGAATTCAGTCACATATTTAAAATGTTAATAAAAAATATATTTTTGTATAAAATAGTTAAGTTTAATAAAATTCTTTCAAACGAAATATATAATCAATACATTTAACAAAAGAAGTCCCAGAGGTGGCAGGTTCTAGTCCTGATGAGTTTTACAAGCTATATTTATTTAATATTTCAGTAAATTACATGACTTGCATGATTACAAATAATACAAAGAAAATATGCTTTTTTTCCTGTTAAGGTTCTTACGTTCTTAAAAACCAGCAAGGAATGATTTTCCTTTTTAATAAAAAAAAATATGAAGTACTTTTTATAATTAATGATTAATTAAAGTATCCATTGAAATGTCACAGATTTGAATTATATTAATTTAAGTTACATAATACTGTATTTGCAAACTATATTTGTCGTTTTTGAAACTCATCTAATTCTAACTCATCTAATCTAATTATATTCTACTTGTTAATACAAAGTCAATTTTTAAAATAATTTGTTTCATTCTAAATTTTCGCAAAAACTACTTGTAAATTAAATATAAATATATGTATATTAATTACAAAACATACGCACAGCAGAACAAATAATATGTTTGTATAATACAAAAGATATTGTATTTTTCGTTATTTCATATTATACATTTGTTATTTAGTTATTTTTAATATTCCTCTTTGCAGAAACTAAACACATTTAATACACCAAAGAACTTCTAATACATTCTGATTTAATATAAAATAAGTAAATGTTAAATTACCTGTAACTCTATACAATCTATTTAAACGAGCTCTAAATAACAGTTTATTTAATATAAACATTGCTAATAAATAATACGTCGCCTAGCATTAGAAGATTAATAGTGAATGAAACTTATGAGGAAAAATAAATATATATATCAACTCACTTCTGTATCCTGCACTGACTCCATTGCCGTTTAAGGTATTCATTTTTATTTATTTTATTTTAATTATTAACTTCTTATCACGACTCACGGGGTCCGTCTGTACGCTACGCTCGCTTATGAGAGAATAAATTTGAAATGCGCACCAGCAGTGCTCAGTTCCGACTTCCGAGTGCTACTAAGTTGTGACTTGTGGAGAAAACCAAATGTATATAAGTGATTGCAAGAAGTGGGGATAGCTTGTAGATTCCTGCCAACACTGACACTAGCTAGTAGCTACATGCCGAAAAGCACATTTCAATAATTTCACCATGAATGAGTAATTTTGCGAAGAAGTCACAGCAACAGGTATCATTTACCTGTCATACTTACATGTCTTACATGATGCAAGTCTAACGCAATTAGAGATTAAATGTCGTATTATTTAATAATACATATATTATAATATTGACAGGTCACGGGAGCGCACGGGCTTTTTAAAGTTTTCTAACGTAGGTTTTTTTTTTATTATTCATAATTATTACCCGCTATTCTTTTTTTTATTTATTTATTATTATTTTTTGTTTTTTATTAGTATGTATATATATAATTATATATTTTCAAAAAAGTGATTTGTTAAGTTTCAGTTATTAATTTGAAACAACATTACAATAATTGAATAAATTAATGCGACTTAGGTTTATCAATATGAAATATGAGTTTTGAGCTGCGTGAAATGTGACGTGTTATTATTTAATAAATTTATACTCTTTGCAATTGACCCTGTTTTCCATGACAATAATAATGGTCCGCTACAGGGCGTTATTGGTTAGATATTGTAAGGCTGGGGGAGGGTAAAGTATTCAATTCAAAGTATCTTTTGCGTTAGAGACTAGAGACTACGTACGTACAATAATAGTAAGCTGAGTAAAAAGTCCTTCATAAATATAAATATGTTTGGTCAAAAACCTTTTATTTAACATTTTAATACGCAATCCTTGTGTTACATCCAAAAAAAATAATCATTTTTCAACCCGAGACTGAAATAAAGTCAAGCTAATTCTAAGATACAACATTTGAAAAGAGAACAGGTCGTACGGTCGCGACCTTCATGGCAACTTAAATCAAGAGACAATACAAAAAGTGTTCATCTACATTATATGTATAATAAATAAGGAAAAATTATCATAACTGTACGATCGAGCTCCGTAGTACCGACTATCGAGAACAGCTGATAAAAATAAATGTGACAATAAGTGTGGATAAATGAAAAACTTTTTAATGATAACAAAAATAGTTCTTCCGTTGCTCAATGTGAAGGTCGATGAGAGACAAAATACTAGTGAACTTATTATATATATTACAAGCTATATACTTCATATTGAAAGAGAAATAAATAAAGCATATGTGTTATCAGAGATTCTTAATTTACTACTATAGATACTTTAATTACGAACTCAGGTAGTGATATACAATATATTTTGGTTTACAATTGATATTTCAACCAGATTTCAATTTATATTCCTATAAAATAAATATATCACAACGATTGCCATCGCAGTTGTTACGGTAATCATAACATTACATTTTAAACAGACTAAGATTAGAGCCGCCTACTACCACAGTCTCCTGACTCCTAACACGTGCTAGGATTCAACAGAAATAAGACGTGACGGACTATTATATATAAATAATAATATTACAGCAAGTTATTTAAAAAACATCCAAGCCTTCAAAGGTTTCAGGTGTCTTGCACCAATAAGTCATATTTAATCATCTTGATCTCAAATCTCAATATTAGACATACATATCGTAAGGTTTACCAAATATGTTAAAATAACTAAGTGATTTAATGAAATCCCTAAACGATTTAGTGAAAACACAAAATATACATACATATTTTAATATTTAATTACCGTGAAATAGAGATCTAGTTTATAGTATTTTCTTTGTTTTTTGTGAAATATTCTATCATTTCAAATCCAAAAGGCAGTACATGCGAAACTATAAAATAAACCAAAATATACACAAATGCAAACAATAATTTCACCAAAAGATTACAAATTGAGGTCATTCGCCGCGCCCAGGTCAATATCAAGGTCAAAGAGACTATACACACAAAAATAGTAGACACGATAATATTAGTACAAATTTAAAATTGGAGTTAAGTAGTCCGTTTAAATATTATGACGAATTAAGAGTGACAAATGTATTGTTTCATTGTCACAAGGAAATAAATAATATACACGTAAAAATGAATCAAAGAAAATAATTAAGTAGTCTGTGTATCCATGGCAATGCTCATTTAAAATAATAAAGTCACATTAACACACTTTTAACACTTTTCAATTATAAAACCATTAACAATATCTTATTAGGAATTTTAAGAAATTGCTAAATAAATAAATGTGACAGACTTTCAGAGGGGAACAATAAGAAATATTAACGGCTATATTATTATAAGAACGTATTACAATAAAAGTATCCTGCATAATGATATCCAGAATAAATGAAATTATACTTAATTGAAATAAAAAAATCATACACAAAAAAAAAATCTGAACTTTTAAACTTATTTCAAAAGTTTGTTAGATGTTAAAAGTTCATTGAGTTTAGTAAACAGAGTTATAATATTGTTTATCTTCGTTTGACATAATATTATGTATAATGTATCTGTCATTTAAAAAAAATAGAGTTGAATAAACGAAAGCGGTTGTACTCACCAGTTGCGTGCGTCGTGCAGCAGGTCACGTACAGAGAGGTGGAGGTAGTATGGGCAGGCGGACGACCTACGACTATGGCGACTGCGAGTGTGCACGATGCACGACCGGACCGGCATTCCCAAGGTGACCTTCAAATTCGTTTTAGACGCCACGCCATGCGCATGCCCGAAATCGTTCACTCGCAAAATGATCTTAAATTTATTCGATCAAAGTATTTTTTTGAGTGAACGTGAAAATGTTTGATAAGGATAATAAAGTTTAATATTTGAATTTAAGCTTGTGTGTGAATTAGTTTCTTTCTGTATGTTAATATTTAATGATTACATTCTATGAATCAGTGATAGCACATGATAAGGCTTTTTGATAAGGTTTTATTAGTATTTAAAAGAGTAGCCTTTCCTTACTTCGTATAAAGTTCAATTTACAACTTCACTTCGTAACTGCAATGCTTAAGGCAATGCATTTAAAGAATTTAATCTAAATATTAGTAACTACTTCGAAGTAGACTGACTTGAATTTAGGATTTCAAAATAGTTCCTATTGACGGTTGAAAAGATAGAAAAGATGCAAATTCGTTTCTAATTGGGAACACTGGTAAGCAGAAAAAAAGAAGAGCACAAAAGGAAGAGAGAACATATAAAAAGGAGAAGGGTCAGAGGTCGGACATCTGACATCGCACCTACTGTACAAAATACAGCTATAATATTTAATAATTGCGGATCATCTATGAGAGAGTGACCCGGTCGAACTAACACGTATCCAAGCTGCTTTCAGTTGCATGCAGCTAGGTTCTATCCTTTATATTATAAAATAGCTTTATCTTATATATAAAATTCTCTTGTCACAATGTTAGTAACCTTACTCCTCCGAAACGGTTTTACCTATTTTTACCAAATTTTATATGCATATTCAGTAGGTTTGAAAATAAGTTCTTATCTATTTTTCAAACCTTTAAGTTATAAGGTTTGTCCACCCTTGACATTTTTTTTAATTTTTGGACATTTTATAATGTGGCATTTTACAATGTGGCCTAAAATTGTATCCTTCTCTTACCAACCCCTATTTATTAATAGTCATTTTGGTAATTTTATCATTTATGATCCCGCTCGATCACTGATCAATTATCGTCTTTTTAGTAAATTTTGTTTTTCAGTCTATTTCTATTAAAATTTCCTTGAGCTTATGGCAAACCAATTTTTATTATTAAATGCCTTTTAATAATAAAAATTGGAATTTTTAAAAGGAATAAACTTTTAAATAAATAAAGCTAGCATTTTGAATGGCAAGTTCCGAGGTGAAAATACATTAATTCCACGGATTCCTATTATACCTACAGATGTGCCAATTCAATACAAACGTATGTATTCAGTTTCTGAATAGATTGGCATTTGCAATGCCTATCAACAAATCCCAAGGTCAAACGATGTCTGTTTGTGGCTTAGATTTGAGTACACCATGTTTTTCACACGGACAATTATACGTGGCATGCTCTCGAGTGGGTAAATCATCCAGTTTGTTTGTGTTAGCTAAAGATGGGCTAACAAAAAAATATTGTTCACGTTATAGCGAGATATTATGAGTATATTAAGAGATTTATATTGTTTGTTAGTGTTACTGTCGTAATTAATTTATGATATATAACTTTAAGGAATAAATTATAAAAAGTTAAAAATAATAATGTTTGACGTTTGTTACTTCTATATTCCCTCGTCGTTCACAGCGCTCCACGCCATTTTCACACATTTACCACATCCTTACACACTTACCATAAGTTAGTTACTTTTTGTCTACATTAGAAATTATCTAGAAATAAATTATATGGCAAAACAACGTTTACCGGGTCAACTAGTAGTTAAATATAAATAGTAGCGGGGTCTATGTTAAAGCATTAAACAGTTTTAAGAAGTAGTTAATATTATCAATGGTGTCGTTTAGAGGCTACTGTTAAATAATATTTTGTTTACTGAATATAGTTAGTTAGCTACTCAATAATATACGACATACTAATATAACTTGTAAAATATTTAATTGCAATATTCAATAAAGATTATCAGATTCCAGCTCCTTGCAATATTATTAAAAGACGCTATTCTTATTTACGAAAAGAAATTTGCCAGAAAATTTATGAAAAATTGAAAATTCATTTTTTTAACGATATTTATTTCTTTTTAATTACCATTACTTACAGCAGCTTAAAATAAACGATGCCTCTGTTCTTGTGTTTTTAATAATGCGGTATAAAAAGTATTTTTGTAGGCGGAGAGAGCAGTGTCAGCTAAACAATATTTTTAAGAGTAATTTTAAAAATGCTAGAAATAGCTGAGACTTATATTTGTCGATAAGAATGAATTTAGAAGGAATATAACCTACAATTCCATCACTTAGAAATTTTTATTGAATATTTTCAGCAAAAAAATTGTTTTCATCGTCAAAACTAACATCAGTGAGATGAGCTGGAGACAGAGAAGCCACACTTCAAGTCTACATTCTAATACTTATTTTATTTATTTAAGTATATCTTCCACTTTGAGTTAATAACAGTGATCACTAGTGTCTTTGCGATTATTGTTTACCAACGTCACCATAAAATGAGCAATTTACTCACAGTAAACACTATCGCAATCAATTCGATGGGAAGGCTTATGATTTTATTAAATTAACATTTTTAATAAATCCGTGGCCAGCAAGACGACTAGTCACCGGACGACAGAATTAGTTTAATGGGATTTAAAAGTTCTGCACCGAAAACCACTTCAACATTATAAAAATGTTACACACTGTTGATATCCATACACAATACAATAAATAATAACGAGGATAAATCTGTCCATTAAATTTATATATTTTTAAACTAATTTCTACGTTCTACTACGTTTTATTGTCAGAAAAATCTTCTGGTTTTTATATAATTTAGCACGGTTATAGGATATTGCCCCCAGAAAAAGTATATTGTACCTAAGTAGAGCAGATAAGTGGATCTACCACCTATCTGCTCAGCTTACATTATTTAATCCATCGATATTAACAACAGAGGTAATAATGACATATGCCTTGTCATCCAGGAAGAGGAGGGAAAGATCGAAGGTGGGAAGAATAGGGAAGGATATTGACTAGCGATGGGCGATAACTACTAAACATAATAAATAGTTATAATAATAGTTTAAACAATCGAATTATTCGATTGTTGAAATTAATTGTTAGTAGTCGATAACTATTTGGGTCAGTCGATTTTTATAGTACTAATTAGTAAATGAAGAGCGCGCACTGCGGTCGCGAGTAACGAGTACTGACTAGTACTCGTCGGCTGGTCGAGTAACTACTTACTACTAGTTGTTAGCGCGTGCTACTGAATACTAAATACTAATTGTTACTACTAAAAGATAGCGCGCGTGCGTTCGGTGCGCTGCGATACTAAATAGTAGTCACTAGTAAATGGTTAAATAAAATTCGGTCTGGCTGCGTGTGCTACTATTATTTACAACTGCAGTTACACTTGGTAGGATATTCGTACTAATTGTTACTAGGTGAATAGTAAAACAACAGTAAAATATTTGAAAAATATGTTACGATTTGTTTGAATTTGAAAAATATGTCGAATTACGCTTTTTCTAGTACATAAAATCAGTGAAGGGATTAAAACAGATCTAACATTACATTTAATTTTTTTAATATTTCATCATCGTGTAAAGCAATTATACGCGGCATGCGTAACCTTGACTTAAAGAAATAAAAAATAGTAGTTCGTCGATTGTAATTCGAATAATGATGGCGGTGAACTACTAAATCGACAATCGAATACGCAGTAGAAAAATTATAGATTCATTCGATTGTTTTTAACGCAACAATCGCCAATCGCTAGTATGGACGTTTGGTTCTCGTAGTTCCGTGTAGGGACATTCGTGGGTATTCAGCCTATAAAGTCAGTTAATTTTGTCATGGATATATATTTTTTTTAATAGAAAACTTCAACCCTTTCGTTTCGTTATTCCCAGTTTTTAAATTACAGATAGAACAAATAAGTTTAATTTACTACTTTTTTTAAAAATAAATATGGAATAGACGATTGATTTCCAACTATTATAAACGTCACTGTTATAATATAAATGTTGTCAAGTAGTAATTTTGACGGTTAAAATGAGTACATGGCGAATGGCTGGATTAAAGTAAGCATTTAGTTATTTAATCTATTAGGTGTTTATTTTTTTATAATATATAAATTTCTTCAGTTACGTGAACTATTCAAATATCGCCGCAAAAACGTTACGAAAGTCTCTTAAATCCAATCTTAAGGAAGATGCAGCTAAACGAGATCAGTCCTTCATAAAAATATTCTACTGGTCGAATGGTACCCAATTGGGTAAGTCAATTATAACTCTTTCCGAGTCTTCGCCTTGTGATGTACTTTTGTTCATCAACGTTCAGAGTCAAATCGTATATTGAGGTTATTGCATAATTTGTGAGATTAGTTTACATCTAATTATTATAACGAGACAACTAAGTTTTTTAAAAAGTTAACAAGTATTATTTTTACTATTAACAGTAATGTATTCATTTCACAACTATCTCTTTTTTTAATTGCAGCCGCGGGCGAAAAACTGAAAACTGAACAAGAGAAAACTTAACGTTGAATTGTATATAAAGTTTAATATTCAGTCTAGATCAGTTCACCATAATCGAAATTATGATAATTTAATTCTTATTAAAGATGAAGAAAGCTACATTCGATAATAAATAACAAGTCATTGCCGAATAGTCTTTAATATAATAAAATTTGACATATTATCATTTACGACACAATCATTTTAGAAATTCTTTTATATCACAATCGACGTAGAGTACATATTAAATAGATTGAAACCCTTTAATGAGCAAATTTCGAAATACGTATAGAAAAAATATTAAAATATATATCATGACTAAAATATGAATATTAGTGGATGAAAAATACGAGTTTAAATAAATTCGTTAGTTTCGTACAGTACAGTGCCTACTACATCAGTACACGTATTATATAACATCCACACGCACTAACGCTGCCTGGTTCTATACAAGTATCATTTATTTAGACTTATTATAATGTCCCTACAAAGAGTTCCAGAAGTCACACAGAACTTCACGAAAAACTACTGCATCACTACTACTAAATATTATTTTACAAAATATTCAATTTTAAAGTATTTCAGATTATTTACTCTTGACCGCCATCTCCCACTCGTGCCTAATACTCCAAGCCAATCATTACTTATATTATATTTTATCGTGTTACAAGCTTACAATTAATGTAAGTATCCTAAGTTAACTAGGATCACTTAGTTTGTTGTAGGGACGCCTTACTTAAACTATTTTCATCGAGCCCTATAGCAGGTTGTAAACTAATTGTTGGAGAAACCCATCACATTTAAAGTATCTTTAGCATCAACGTGATGTGCTCCACGAGGCACGGATGGTGAAAATGCCAATAATATTATAATTTACAATATATCTTACCTCTGTCAATAAATATTAAGCCATATATCTAACTCCTATGTAATATGGAATATACTGTAATAATCAAATACATGTTACACACTGAATGACGTCACACGGCATACTTTGAAATAAGCAATAGTTTTTAATAAAGCTACATAGTTTTCTAAAATACAGGGTATTTTTGGAATACAACCTTTCTACCCTAGACACAGTTGATTGATAAATCTTATCATCTATCTATCTAACACAGAATTGTTATTCTTTATAAAACAGTTTTGACACAAACATCATATTTATAATTTGGAGCCGATTTGCGCAAAGCTCATCTATTCGCTTCTAATTTGTAAATATACAGCTTTATGTTAAATCCTAGTTATTAAATATGTTAAAATAAACGCATAGCCAAAACAATTGAGATATATAAAATAGCATTGTCACTTCAAGTCAAAATATACGAAGAGAAAAAAAAACAAAAAAAAATAAAATGTTTGTTGATCGTTGTTATTTATTAGAAGAGTACCTCGCCCACCTCGACACAGACTTCAAGACATTAGGACATAAAGTCTAAATTGTTTATAGAGATAAAGGAAATTAATTAACTTTGCTTAGCGTTATCTAATATATAAATTATTGTTAAATCATTAATATTTTAAAATGAATCGCTTTAGCATCTTTATGTAAACATATAAACAAATACACGTACAATTAAGAATCTTACTATAACTCATGTTACAAAACTATACCTCGAATGTTGACAAACTCATAAATGTATTCATTTATAATTGTTTACATTGGTCCGTCCGTCCGTCCGCGAGCGGATACCAACAGGTGTAAATAAAACGAGAAAAATATTTAAGAACCATTAATGTACAAAATGGATGGACCCTTCCAAAAAAAACGAGTCGAGAGAAATAATCATTCATATTGTACATTCCAAAATATCGCGAGGGGAGGCGTGGCTGCTACATCCACCTTCAAACATTGAAAAAACTGCAATAGCACTAACTAAAAAGAAAAGCTTACTAAAATATAACTTGTTAATATTTTCTAAATCCAGTTATGTATATTATTTACTCCACAGAGGTCAAATACCATCTAAGATAAATAACGTTTGATAAAATAATGTATCATATGCGACTGTTGCCACTTTGTGTTGTGTGTGTGTGTGTGTGTGTGTGTGTGTGTGTGTGTGTGTGTGTGTGTGTGTGTGTGTGTGTGTGTGTGTGTGTGTGTGTGTGTGTGTGTGTGTGTGTGTGTGTGTGTGTGTGTGTGTGTGTGTGTGCTATACGCTATGATTGAAGTGACATTTAATGCAATTATTATTGGTTATTGACAATTAAACTTTACTAAATTATCAACATTATTTTCTTTTCTTTACAATTTTCCAATTTTAAGGCGAAAAGCTTTTGAAGCCATCAGCTACAGAATGTACTAAAGATACGCTGTCCAAAATATCACAATAAATATAATTTAAATTTAAGAATCTCTTTAAAAGACTGGAAAATATATTTCTTTTTACCTCCAAAGTAAATTCTAGTAACAGTTGCTTATCGTAATGGCCATATTTAAATAGCAGTCTGATTTTTAAATACATTACACATACAGCATACAGCTATATTGGAATATTATCAGTTATTTATATTGTCAGGATATATACAGAAGTGTCTAGAACAGACTTAGTCATTACACTACAGGCTACGTGTGGAAGTCTTATATTATATTATTACAATGACACTAGCTGTCTTGTAACTTATAACAACCAGCCAATGTAAATGATGTAATGGCAAAGTATTGATTTAATAATAGTAAACAAATCTCAAATATTTTATCAAGTCTAGTTATGGGTTTGCATCTAAATAAAGCAATTAAACTCAATTGCTCTGGTTTCCTACATTTAAGCCTCTTCAAGTCTGTCAGCTTCAGCATTAACAACTGGAGTTTCATCTTCTGGCTGTCTTCGACAACCCAGGGATATCATGTCATAGTATATAGCCATTCCGAATATAAGCACTGCAAAACCGATCAGATGCTCCCAGTGAAACACTTGCCACCTCACTGCTAAAGATACCATCCAGATTACTAATGTCCTAGAAAAAATATTATTTTAATCATAGTTTTGTGTACCATTAAATATTTTGTTACATTTATGTCCATGTTATTGGTAATTAAATAAATACCTGACAGAATCCAGAACCATTCTAGTTGTAGCTGACATTTCTTTAGTGACACTAATCCCAGCGAAGTTGTAGAATGCTATTGAAATAACAGTTCCTAGCACAGATAGCAGTAAAAGTGAATTGTTTCCTGGAAAAGTTATTATCATTATTAGCAATGTTTTTATATAAATTTTAAATAACCAAAAGAAATTATGAACAGCCAGAAAATTATAAGCACATGGAATACAAATTTATATTGATTTCTGAATTAACCAACCAATTTGGACCAGCCCATCAACAAAGTCTTCGATAGTGTGTCTAGCATTGTTATCGAAGTGTGGTGGGGCTGGAATGAAGTAGAACACCACCAGCAACACGGATAGTACAGAGAACCCAAACACACCCTCCCACCCCACTGCTTGAAGTGGAGGGATGTTGAGACCTATGAAATAATAATATCTTCTAAATATTTTGTAAACTGACAGACTTGAAAAGAGTAACACAGGGAATATGAAAAAATTGTGTTTTTGTTCCATCCATGATACACAAAAACTTACCAGAGACATATTTTTCTTCATAAACCATCTGGCAGGCAAGCACAACTTGAGCTATAATAATGAGTAGGTCTCCCGTTATCATGCTGTTCCTGCCCTTTGCATCATCTGGAGACTGGTAGAAGGCGTCCGTTATGCCTATCACAAGCAGACCCAGGATCAACTGAGCTAGAAATATTCAATTTATGCCTTAGGTGTGCTGATCATTATGAAGAATGAGAATTATAACTCAACAAGAGACCTTTATTTTAAAACTCTTCATTTAATAAAATATATAATTTTATAAGATGATACTTTTTAAAATAATGTGTTTATATTTAATAACTGGAACAAAATTATCTGTAAGTGCAAACATAAGTAGATAAATGACATTTGAGCCGTGTGTTATTGCTACAAAGTTCATGCATTATTTGTTCTACTCTGGTTTTATAAAACACATGTGGATGAGTCATCAATAATTTTGATGAATAAATATTGACATTTATATATATTTGAACACTGATAAGGTTAGGTGACAATATTATACCATGAGCTAGATTTATAGAAAAGTTATCATTTATGAAGATGAGCCACACTGTTAAAATAATGTAAAATAATTGGTTGCAGATAAATTTATAATGAGTTGCTATTACCCTTGTTTAAAACATATTTCTAAAACTTCTTTATGAGTAGTCATTACAATAATGAATTCACAAACAAATCAATTTATCATGCAAGCAAGAAACAATGCAAAGTTTCTTTAAATATAACTTATAAAAATGAAGATATCAATATTAAAGATCACAATATTATTATAAATACCATAGGTTATAAAAAACAGAGTAGAATATTTAAAAACGTACATATCCCAATCCATTCTCGTTTCAAAATAAACCTGTTCAAGAAAGTTGTAGAGAGCAAAGCAACAAAAACAATAATAGAGCCTCGGAACATCTGGAAGCTGCTGGCGTAGGTCAGCGTCAGACCAATGTATATGATTGATGTGCCAATCTATGAACAAAGGTATTATTTTGATATTGAATAATTCCATTCCAAGTATAATTACAGTTATGTTATATGGATATGGTAGGTCTGGTAGAATGGCAGGGCAGTTTCCCAGAATCCAGGTTTGAATCCATGTCTGAATGGGTTTGTTTTTCATTTTATTTTTATTTAAATTATACAAAACCAGTTATAAAAATAAAAGAATTTAAAAATTTTACCTAAAAAATATGTTAGTGTATTACTTTTTGTAAATAAATTTTATTTCAGCCATTACAGGTGAAATGAGTATTATTATCAAAAGATTATTAAAACATTTTTTGTAAAGAATTAGAAAAAATATTGAAATATATAGACATACCAAGTCAAACATAGCAGCAGGCATCAATATAAATGGATTAAAGTTCTGACTACCCTGAGTCAAATGGCTTTCAGTGCCATTCCGCCTGTTCCACCAATAAACCAGCTTGAAAGTCAAAAGGCACATCATCTCACCAAAAAACATTGATAGAGCCTAAAATGAGAATGACAAAATTATGTTACAAGATAAAATAAATAATTTTAATTTTACAATATCAGAATGTTTTTGTTCTGATATTGCATAGATATAGAGATTTACCTGTAAAAATGGATGCTGAAATAACCGAACAACTCCATCAGAGCCTTTAGATTCTATCTTGTCAGCCCATTTAGTACTAAGGGTGTTAATGGAACCTGTTACCACCATCATGAGGGCAAGAAATTGTTGATATTTAGTCCACGCCATTCTAAAAAAAAGACTAAGTTGAATATCCTATTCTTCCTATTTCTGCAAAATCTGCATTGTCATTGTAAATATGCAATATTTGTTGGAACCCTGATGTTTCCAACAAAGTATACACAGCTTATATATATACATAACAGTTTAAAATAAATTTAGTTAGATGAAATCGTACAACTGTTTTAGATTTTCCTAGATAAAATGGCAATTACTAAATTGAGAGTTGTTTTAATTTCGATTTTATCCTCCATAAGATACATAACATGCTATTTAAAACAGCTTTTTAAAATGTTGCTAACAGTATGGTTATTTTTCTCACTGTCCATTTCTATCCTGTGTTGTGAATAATGATTGTTTATTACGATATAAAAGAAAAACTCACTTAATACTGCTACAAGATAATAAGAGCACCTGGAAATTTAAATTCTTTCACGTTTTCTAAACTAACACCATAACAATAAATTAACAACAGAAGATCCTAACTCAAGAACTAAAGTTAAAGTCTGAACAATGATGAATGATCAATGAACAATGAATTATGAAATTAAGTCGGAGACACACACCACAGAGCAGTAAATATAACTCAGTTTGTTTTATTACATATATCCATTAACCAAAAACAATTTTCCGCAGCTCGCTTAAATACTCTATGGTGATATTGAATAATAATAATATTTCATTTTATATATTAAAGTATGTATCATATTATACTTACTAACACTTTTATTATTTTATCTGTATGTATTCTAAAATGTACATTTCACCACGATGCATTTTTAAAATAATATTAATTGGAAAAATGTTTGATACTTGTTTATTTAAAGAATGGTAAACAGGTGGGTTATAAATTATTTTGAATTAAAAAAAATATAAAAAATACGCATTATTTTGTATATATTTATGCTTTAATAATATATAAAATGAAAAAGCAAAATATTTGTGTTTGAGTGTCTTGTTAGTTGAGTGTCTTGTTAGTTCGTTACCTGCGTAATATCCTATTAGTATAGCCACATAAGAAGTATATTATTATTAAATAAAAAAAGTACAACTTTTAGCATCCATTAACAACTCTATCACAATATATATATATATATATATATACATATTTTTCTATTTTTAACTGTTCCTAGGTAAAAACATATTAAGGAATGTTTTCCTTAAAGCTAACAATCTGCTGAAAGAGACATATGCGCTTCTAGCTACCCATTTAAAAATATATATATACAAATATGTATTATACGCTTCATATTTTACTGCTTTTGGAAACCCATCAATAAATGACACTATCTTGTTTATAATTAAAAAAAAACAATAAAAATGAGCGCGTTTTTTAAATAGATTAATTAGGATATAAATGACATTCGCTTATAGACTTACTTTCTAACTTACCTTATAAAAAATATATAGATTTATTAGCAAATCGCACCAAACATCCGAGCCAGCCATGGTCAGCGGGAAAAGGACTTATTGATCGGCTTTGGTTGGGGATGTTACCCTAGGCGACATTTGGTGCATCATAAAAAAAAAAAGTTGTATTTACTTCATTATCATTTGTTCCATAAACATAAAAATATTGTGATTTTAATAAATTTTAAAAACGAATTCTATATGTTAAAATTATTTATTATATTTCGAATAGAAAAGTATTAAAGCAATTCTTTATTGATTTATTAGAGTTATGTATCTTATTTTGATCGGACATAATTTAAAACTATAAAAATATGCTATTTTTTGACCCGTGAAGGTTTTTTTTTTGATATCATATAATGTTACGTACATTATATATATCTTTTATTTTAATGTGGCAATTTTGGCATGAATATTTGAAAATCAATACAACAATAATGGTAGACAGATAATACTATAGTCAACTGGTCACCTTCTGTTCCATTCAAACAATAAATAGCTCAAACTTACTGAAGTCATGTAGATGTAGACTTATTCATATACTACCTACTCAATGTTAATGTACGTAGTTTTACTTATTAGTCTAGTCTATGGATATTTTTTTTTAGCTTGTTTCACACACTGATGTGCACAATAAATCTTGACGGTTTATCATAGATTCAAGATTTTGTGCAAAAAAATATAAATAATTGGTTTTCGCTCTGAAGTTTAAGTTATTGGACATTGTTGCAAATAATTCCTTTAAATTGTTTTGTAAATGTTTCGACGCTGAGTATTGAGTTACAAAAGTGTTATGAAACGGAAAGTTTCCCGATTTTGTTTACTTTCGTGAGTAGTTACAGTGCTATTATCAAGAAAGTAGCTGGTAAATTAATTCATATTCTAATAACTTTCGCAGATAATACAATTGAGAATAAATATTGTTATGAAATTGAAAAAAAATGGAAATTAAAATGATGCAATGCGATGATAGTTCTGTTTGGTGTTATATCTATTGAATTTTAACTGCCCGACATTTTATATATTTAAATTGTCTTACTTAAAAATATTTAATGTATCTGAATGGCATAAAGTGCCAGTTTGTGTTTTTTTTATATTTAAATTTTCGTGAACCATGATAATTATGTTTATATTTACCTGGCTGTATTCACGTGGCATTATATCGGAATGTTCCCGACTAGTTTCGAACGTATTCGGGGTTCTTACTGATGAGTTCTCTGGGCGAAGGTGGCAGCTGCGGTGGGGGCGAAGGTGTAGTGTTGTCTTAAGAATTCTGTTGCAGGTCTTCGTCACTCGTCGTTGTAATAAGTTGTATACACACTCTACTTATCGCGTCACTTTTGAATTTACTAAAGTAGTAAGTAATTGTTCTTTATTGTTTTAATAACCGGTTTCCAAGCCCAATGTTAGTGTCCAACCATTGTCCCTATTGAAGTTCGGTATGCGGCTTATTTTGAGAGCCTCACGAAATTTATGAGCAAGAGCATGTTTTAAGCAATGTTAAAGTTAGTTTACAACCGCAGGAGAGGTAGTACTGGAATTATTATCATTTACTGAATCTGGGATATGAGGTTTATATCCGAATAATAATAAAATAGTTTAACCGGACAGTAATGTGTGGTTGAATCTATTTTAGGCTAACAAGGTATAGACATACTGTGACCAATTGTCTTGGTTTTCGTCAACGTAGAATGGAGAAAGATTGTGATCCCCTATAATTGTTCAATCTTTAAAAATGTACGAGTTATTTTGAAAAAATCCGCCGCTAAATTAGTTCCTTAAACGCTAAGAATCATCGTCATTCAGCCATCGTCGTAGTTTGCAAGAGGAATATTTCAGTCAGTCAGTTAAAATTTGTTATTTGATATTTGTTACTGTAGAGGTAGCATTTGTAATTTGTTACCGTAAAAGTAGGATCGGAAAGTGTCACAACCACAGATTAGCTAACAACTTCTCTGTTGTGTTACAATTACACTCAGTCTTATTGAGTGTAATTGTAACACAACAAGTAAAGTAGATGTTACGTGATCCCCGAGCAAACAATCAGACCTACATTTTATGTTGTATAATGTATATGTATGTATAATGTATATGTATGTATAATATATATGTATGTATAATGTATATGTATCTGTGTCTTCTTAAGTTACTTAAATTTCCCAATTTCTTCCTAGTTACTATTTCATTATAAGTATAGATAGATTCCTAGCACCGTGCGGGAGAAGGAAGGGCCAGAGGAAGCAGAAGCGATTCAGTAAATTCTTAAAAACAATCTTTAGAGAAATAAAAATAATATTAACATAAGCATATATTTTAGATAAAAATAAGAGCCGATTTGATAACAATTGCTATGGACTGTTAATTCATACATTTAGTAAACTGGGTAAAAAAGGTACATCGTCTACAACTACGCTAAATAAATCTATTTCACTTAATAAATATATTTACAGTAAGTATTAATCTCAAATAACAATGCATTCATGCGGAAACACCAGTCCCCGGACAGCCACGGTCGGGCACGCTGGAACATACAACAGATATCATCACGGCCTCTCTCCTGCTGCTCCTGCTCCTCATGTCACCAATTATACTTTCTGTTCACTTTGTTTTTGGAAACAGCTGGCTTTAATTGCAAGTACTCATTGTATATGAGAATTGTTATGAATAAAACATCGCTCTATGTCAATATAACATAGGTCTAGGTTATCGAAACAAGAAGATAAATAATTAAACTCAAGATTCTAGTTCCTACATATAAATAGTTAATAATTAACATATTTTTTTTATTTATTAAATAATCCATACTTAATACCTTTCTCACATCGCTGTCCGTAGTAGCCAGTACTCTCGCACCGGCAAGCGAACCCTGGGTCTTGAACCGTTTGTATACAGATGCCTCTTAAGCAGGGCACCCTGTAACAAACGTTTGAGCTCCGCTCTGTTGGCAAATTAAATATATTTATTAGCTCGGTGATGGATGGCGCTTTCGTCAAGTCTAGTGTTTTAGAATGTCATGTACCTACTTGGATAAATAAAATAATTTAATTAACACAGGTGTGAAATAAAAAAGGTGATAAAAATGTTCGGTAAAATCAATTTGAATGAAGAATGTTTAAACATGACTATTTACAATTTAGAAATATAAATATGATCTTCATATGTTTATTAAAAAAACTATCGTCTTTAAATATTGATCGAACAAAATAACAAATCTCATCTCTATCTTAAAGTAGCAATGGATGTTGGAATATACTTTAATTATATACATACTTAATTAATTATTAAAAATGGCTGAATAGATTTCATTTTAAGGTTTACTTGTGCTTGATGCTGTAATTGCTAAATCTTTAATTAAGTTTGTAAAACAGGTATATAATTGTTTTATTGACAAATCAATTGATTCGTTGCTTAAACGCATCAGACGAAATATCACCCCGATTTATTATAAGTATGATATACATCTATTTTTTCTTTACTCTACTTTATTATAAAAAAGAACTCTTTCCCAATATGATAACAGTGGTCAAATGAACCAAAATTACAGCATTTCATATTTAATTGAAACAGATTGGAAACGTTAAGTCATTACTAGGTCAGGCGTGTATGAATGTATGTCACATCCGGCAATTGGAGTCCTGTTTTATTAGTAAGTGCATCTCGCTATCTTTCGACGAGTGAAGCGCTGTTTTACAAATCATTTATAAGATAGTAACTAGAACATTGCATTTTACAGGATTCGGTCCATGGCCTGAAAATACTTACATTTGTATGAAATATAATAATATAAGCGAAAAGCCAGTGGGCTTATAAGGTAACTAAATCTAAATATTGTGATAATGTAGTGACAATGTAGCGACATTGTAGTGACATTTTGATAGGTACTAAGTATTTGATAATGAGATACCTCTCAAGGCGTTCAGGCAGGCCCGCCTCGTCTTGTAAATGTACTCGCTCTTGCAGCCCATTCCACAGGTGCACGTCGCCTCCGAGATCTTACAGCCATTCTGGATCTGTTCTGGCTCACATGCTTCTGCCAAGCCTGGATAATTATTATTTTACTTTATATCTGATGATCTCAGGAAGGTTCTTAAAAAACATAATACTATATTTTTTATTAGACATAGGAATTTGTAACTTATAGAGTTGGGGGCGGGCAGCCGACTCAACTCTACACAAACTCAGTTAAAATAAATGTCTAGTTGACGTCGAACTACTAGCAGTACTACTGGTGGAGTAAGACCGTATACGTTCTGCAGTTAATTGCCCATTATCTTAAAAAGTTAAGCGGAAGTCTAAAAAAAATGCATAAGAATTATATTGTGGCAGATTTGTTTATGCATTATTTTGAGTGTAAAATGTCTTAATGTTTGATAAAACTACTAAAGAAAGCCTCGCCGAGTCGTTCGTGAGTCGTGACAAGAAACTTATTTATATATATAAGTGTACAATATACGTCTGTTGTAACATAATACAACGAACACTCCCTCGCTTTAGGATGCTCTTATCTCTTGGTTTCCGTTTAACGACTTTTAACTGTTAATGAAACAGTTATCAGTTTATAAAATACAACACAAAAATAATACAGTTTAAATAAAACTATTTATATTTGAAACGGTGACAGTAATAATATGCCGATAGATATCTGGAAGGTTTATTCTAATAATGTATGCTCGCCTCTAAAAGACGGCTAGGGAGGAGACAATCATATATTTTCATCTACGTCAAGGCGTGTTTGTTTTCAATACAAGCGAGGCGGAGAACCGAAACTCCTCTGCCGTTCAGTTCTGCGTGTAACTTTGTCGATATTAAAATACACTCACTATAAACTCAATATAACAAATTGCAAAGGGACAAGTAAATATTCTTTAAACTGAGGTTTGTTGTATTGAGATAAGGTTGGTCTAAAATTTGTTATACAGAAGTTAAAACCTATCGCGACTGAACCACATACTATGGGACTGAGGGTCATATATAGGGACGTTATACGGGAATGTTATATAGAGGTTTTGAGTGGAAAAAAAACGTTATTGGTATTTAAAATTTTTTGATAGTTGAGAATTCGTTATAAAGAGGTTGTTTCTAAAAAATACGAAATGGAAAGGTATATTACACATTAATTCTTATGGACATTTCAATGGGATTACAAAAATTCAATTATATCGATGAAGTCGTTATATTCAGGTTTCTTTATATTAAGATTGCATTGTATTATATATTTATGTAAACGTAGGGAACTGTTGATAATATTAGAGTTGTCACGTGAATTGTTAAAGATATTTTACATATTATTTAAAGTAAGTTCAAAGTAAGTAAGTTATTTTGAATTTCCCCCGCCGGCGCGGAGAGTCTCTGAGACCATAATTAAATTCAAATATTAATTATATAAACATTCTGATAAATCTATCGCATAGTGACAAATGTTATATCATTAAGTTATCTTGAACCACTTCACTCAATAGAAAACAAAGCTACCTTTTTGTTAATATTATATATAACGATGTGTCGTCTGTTAGTTGATCTTTTTCTTCTTCATTCTTAATCGTTCTTAATCATTCCTTCTCATTCTGAGGGTGGTATTACATAGGTACATACCTTCATCGAAAATAACAATAATCTACAAATAATAATAAATTCTTAGAACTAATAATATAATCAGTGACAATTTGAAAGTGGTTTTCTTATTCTTATAGAACTATTTTTTATCGTAACCAAGATGGTCGTTAAATAAATCTTGAAGTTGCGGGAATTATTGTTTTAGCTTGCTTTCAATGATCCCTAATAATTATAAATCCATTGTAATAATATCAAAGTTATAAGCCGTATGAATATAAATAAACATAATTTATAAAAAGGAACACATAGGTTTATAAGTATATAAGTGAGTGAATGAGTGAGTGAATATGCCGTCAATAATACGTTCATTAAAGTTATTGTTGTTATAGAAAATATTTATATATTAATATCTCATTATAGATATTTTCGTAATAGGACAAAGGTGGTGTGATAACTACACGTTAGCGGAGCTGTAACTGCGATAGTTTTATTTTATCTAATAACGGAGTTAAAGAACTACTTTAAAATATGACTGGCAATATAATAAGATATAATAATAAAGCAATCATAAAGACTTACTACGATTACTACATTCTATAAATCTTAACCACAAATACAAATATTATACAACTTTACATACTATATAATTATTTATTAATGTAAATAAATATATTATTAAAATATATAGCATATTAATCCATAATGCAGAGCTAATTACTTCGCCGGCTACGTACATTATACGATACCATGGATCTATTCAAATATAAAAGTAAATATAATCTATAAAAACAATAATTAAATCGCACAGCGACTTACAGTGTAGTACCAGCAGGAGGACAGCGAGGTGCAGGCGCATCGTGGTGCAGGCGCTGGGAGACTGACTCACGACTCACTGAGCGTATATTGAGAGGCCTACACATCGAAGAGGCCTACGCATGCCTGATAGCGCCCGACCTTTATTTAGATATTTCTTGTTTGTTACTTGTTTTGGACCAGGTGCTATATAGTTTAGTTTAAGTTTATTTATTCTGATTCTATGTATTCCCATTATGTATCTTTCTTGTTGTCTGTTCTAAGGTGTGCTTCTTGAGATGTTGTGACGCCTTTCTGATTTGTTTGGTAATTTTTTAGTGTGCCGCAATAAAATTATTGTAATGTGGATTGATAATAAATCGTCATAAAAAGTATTTTTTTTAACTAATGTATAGAAAATATGATTAGAAATATTATGATATAATGAAATTAAAACTAATGAACAATAGACGTATATAATTTTAAACTGACCGCGTTATACAATTAAGGTCTAAAAATCAGAACAATATAATATATTCCGCTTAAAATTCATAAATGCGAAGGGAATATAACTAATTTTCAGAATTGGCGTAAAAGTTTGTTAGGACTTAAAATAAAAATAAGTTACTGTTCGTATCAAAGTTAAAAAGCTTTTGAATATTACATTTTGTTAAAAGTTCAACATAATTTAAAATGTACAGCCACATGTCCTTAGAATAGACATTCTGATTAAACAATGCCCTTAGATTACACGATATAATATTTAATTGAGAACGACATCGTCAGAGTAATACCCTGGATCCCGTCAATATCAATTTATATTCAATAACATAATGAAATATCTCGCGTGTCTTAATTCTTGTTATTATTTAATGCTGTTATAATTAACAGATTTAATAAATATAAATATTGAATATCTTTTCTATAATTATATTAAGAAATACGATTTGTATAGTGCGATGCGGAATTGTTAAAATATTACTTTAAGCCCCGTTACATCCAAAGGGAAGTAGACGATCTATATTGTAATAAAGGTAGTGAATTTATTATACCATTCATAAGATCAAAACCCCCATATCATATTGTAATACAAACTGAACATAATATTTTCTCGCAATGTTCGGTGAACATTGTAAACGTAATATTATCTGCGCTTGAATATTTTTTTTTATCTTGTAACCAATTTCGATGAAATAATAATACACGAACAACGGTTCATTGATCTAAGAGGAAGTGTAGGCACAATGATAAATATCTTTAAAACCGTTTAAGGACGCTGTTGTACCGGAAATTATTAAGTTTTCAGAATACATTAATTGCAACAAAATCATACTTAATGTAATGAAACCAAAAAAAATATTCTAGTGCTATAGTTTATATTTTTAATTGTTACGATATGAGGTGGAGTTTCGGCATACTATTCTCGTATAACCATATATTTAAAACTAAAAAAAAAAAAACAATAGGGAATGGAAGTCACTTAAGAAAAATTCATTGTGAAATCACAAATTGTCATTTTTTTAAAATGACGTATTATTCATTATAATGTAGGATTAACCATGTATCTATTACCATAAGCATTTTTTTGTTAAAATTATAAATTACAGAGTTGGAATCAATACTACATTCCGAAATGTACCGGCAATGTGAATCAGCCCATGATGTAATCGGACTTACGATTCAGAAACATGAAATTGTTAAATAAAAATAAAATAATACAGACTTTTCGCTAAAATATATCGTCTATAATGTAAAGTCTTCTAGGTTAGAAAAAATGTATCAACTTCCATTTTTTTGATCAATTTTTTTCTGGATACTTATTGCCTCCGATTTTCGAAGACTTAGGCGTGGATTCCTGTTGAGAAAACCATCCAGTCATTTGCGAATTTGCGCAGCCTCTGAAGCTGTTCTGCGTACTGGATGAAATATGAGATTCACCTGACTCTTATTACGGATGACGGATATTTAAAAAAATATATATTATATTTAAACTTAAGAAAACTTAATAACTCGAAATAGTATAGATATATTTTGATAATATAATATACGTAACGATAACTCGAGTCATTAATAATAATGCATTAGCTACTCACATATTCTATCGAGAATCGGCGATTTTTACAAGAAAGCAACCCATTAAACATAAACGATGACCCCGACGACTCAAAGACTACTAGCGGCCGACTGAGGACAAGTGGGACCGGGGTTGCAGGAAGTACCTTATGCGACTATAGAATATTCTGTCACATCTTTGAGTTCGTTTGTTTTATGCCGACCCTCATTACCCACTGACTGACTGACTAATCCCTGCTCCCCTACCTTCCGTAATCTTAAAAAATGAATCAAAAACTTTTTTTCTCCACGTATTTGAAGTTCACACCTACAATGTTAATGCTATGTTAATGACTGGAAAGCAAATTGTCTTCGTAGTTTTCAAAATAATTGTTTTCGATGTAATATGTTTAATAATACATGTGTATGTCTTTACTTGGTATTTTTAAATGTACTTAGCTGTTGGACCGCTTGTGTAAGAGTTCTGTCGTATGTATTGCTCGGTAATTCACGAGTCAATCAATATGACATCCAATTAGATGTAAATTTTCTATCGAGCCACCCGTCTTTATAAGAAATTCATATTCACGTTATGCTTTAAAAATTCAGGTCAAGAGCTCTCTCTACTCCCTGCTATTCTTTTATGTAAGTTTTTTTTCTTCCTCTATTTTATTCTATTAGAGCGAGAGGCTGAATAAAGCGTTGTTTTCGATTTGTGTATAATATTATTTAAATATACATACATTGAGAATTGTTTAGTTAGCGAATATAATTCTATAAAAACCGTAGATTTAAACCATTCAATTTCAGACTAACAAAAGCAAGACAGATATAATAATCATTAGACAAATGCGATTTTTTTTTGTTTGTAAGTCATTACCGTCGCCCATTAATTGTGGAATAGGGAATGACGGAAAGTAGGAGGGGACCAGGGAGGGATTGGGCTTGCGGTATACTTCTTTACTAAACAAAACGTAGCCCTAATAGCTATTATACGTCGATCCTCTGTGTGAGGGTGGTCCACAACTAGGGTCTACCTCTTCGATTCTTAACAGCAAATCAGGATGAAGTGATAAAACTAAACCCATTGATTGAAAGGGCCTTACTAAAGGAAAATAAAGATAATAGACGAGAATCACTCAAAAAGGTACAGTAACTACACTCTACATTTAAAATATATAGAATACACAATAATATACAAAAAAGGACACAAGATAATAGAGAGTACCTAAGTGTAGAAGTTGATTAGGAATTAGGACGAACAATTATCAGGATTTAGTGTAAGCCGCACTGTTGGTGAGTTGAACTTGGCACTAGTTGGCTGATCTGTTTCTACTTTTGTTGGTGAACAGCTCGTGACGGGCAAAGGAATGAATAGGGACGGCGTAATTACAAGGCTTCTTTGCTTCATAACTTCGGTGTCGATCGATGGATACCAAAAAGGTTTATGGTGGGTTGACGTCTGACTGAGCTACTCTTTAATATTTGTAGTCTTCTCTGGTGTCTGTGCTCGTTTCATAAACAAATTTTACTTTACTCACCTACATATTTTGTAAAACTTTTCGTACTTATTTAGTAACAGGGATGACGAATAAGGAATAACTTTTATAGATATTTAAAAACACACAGAAGATACTGATGTAAAGATTTGTTCATCATTAACTCGTTTATTAATAAAAATGATCACAAGGAAAACCGCCAAGCGACATATCACAATATGTATATATTTGGTGAAAAAATACTAAAATATATTATATTTTTTATTTTAGCAGTCGGTAGTATTACACCCACTGACCTGTATCTGGTAATAACATGGTAACACGTACAATATAAATGTAGACGGCATCAGCTATCACTCGTATTAAGGCCTCGTTACGACCCTAATATAATATAAGTATGGCCATGTGAAGCTTATTTAAATTTGAATAAATATAGAATGTAAAATAAACCGATACGGGCAGGGATTCGAACCCGCGACCTCTGGGAAACCGTCCCTATCTAGCTCTATCAATATGTAGAGCGACGGGACGGTTTCTTATTTATAATATAAATTTTTGAGCTAAATTGTTTTAATAATTAAGAATTGACACCGACATAGTTTACTCTGAAACCAATACATTATTTATGAATATTATTAAAATATTAAAGTTTTTGTAAAATTCATAGAAAAATGTTGGAACTTTCACCAGCCTTTCATTCTGTTGTTGTAGTTAAAGTTATCGTAAAATGTATTCAAACTGTAACGGTAACGATAACCGAAGCTTTCCTACAATCCATATTATTCTTTTATTTTCGTGTAAAAATGTACATGAGTTAAATTATCTGCGGGGTAGTATACACATTGACAAAGGGTGCGTTCTCGCCCTCCTGCAGCCAGTTGTCAGCGGAGTACGTGTTGTTTTGTTTCTCCACCACGTGGAAGGTGTAAGCGTGACGACTTTTTTCAGACTTGTTGTAGGCACTCTTATGTACCACGTGTCCGTGAATTAAGATGCAAGTACCTGGTTACGAGGATATTCGGGTTAGTTTATTCATAGTAAGATAAATATATCATATCAATAGAATACATTAATTTACATCCATAAACGAGGGATTTCTTTATTTAAATAAATAATATATGTGGACAAGTTTTCTGCACAGAAGACGCACGAAAATGTGAACGGAATGCGAAAATCTGTACGGAACGCGAAAGCGAGCTCTAGCGTTGATTATTACTTCCTAGATAATACAGCTCATTGCTTTTCTTAAGGAGTCCTTGTGAGCAAATAGTTGAAGTTAATACTGAATTTATTCGGCCCTGTGGTGAGAAAGATGAAAATAGTACTCCGTATGTAGCCGAACCTGCTCTTTTTATAGTACTATACTCCCAGGTACGGCATTAAGTACTGTTTCTATCTGTTGATGAAGAAGCTGTAAGTGTACAGCTTCTTCTATCTTTTTGATATCACTGGAAGAGTAGTCATGTTGGTCTGACGAAAGAGCGAAGAAACTAGAAGTGACTTTCAGTCGAATTGTCGAGGCCCAGTACTTCGTAGTGTTCTGAAGAGTGACGATGCGATACGAGTGATGATACGATAAGGATGAGGGCGAAGGTTTGTTAGTGGCAAATGCCTTAATTTGGGTCTTTTGGATATTAAACCGTAGAATATTTAGTTTATTCCATTCAGAAACCTTTACTTTACCTTTGCTAACAGGTACAGGGGTGAAAATAGACTGCGGGTAAACTGGAGTAGGTTTGTCATAATTCAAATATTGTGTAGACTCTTTATCAGGATTTCGTTTTAATCGTCTGTGGACTCCAGATTTATGGGAACCAGGCGCCATCCAAAGACAGCCATTCTGTATGGTTGCGTCTTCCAAAGCGATCCAGAATCCCACTGCAGCGATTGGTTCGGTGTAAAGGTACGTTGAGTCTTGGTGAGGTACCACTGAAAAGGTAATATATCTAATGGTAAGCATCCTTAATTTGAATGTTTAATTATTGGATTTATGAACACTGTAGATTTTATATATATATATAATATATAAGTGAAACGGTAAGTGCTTTATTTAAACAAAAACCAGACAAGAGCATACCTTCCCCTCCTAATCCAGGATTTTTGTAAATGTACATGCTCTGGACTACGGAGGGTTCCTTAAAGCCAAGCTCGCTACATACAGTCTTAACCCTATCGCTATATGTGTAGCACCTGAAGATGGGGTGCAGAAGATGCAGCGCGTGACCAACCTGGATAAAATAAATATAAAGTGAGCGAATGTTCCAGAGACAGGGCTTGAGTTTACGAATTTCGGGAAACCGAGTCAATTAGAATAATAACAGAAGACAAATAACAACTGAATGATAATATAAGATACGGTCACATATTAAGTGAAACCGAAAGTCAGTGTATTCATTAATATATTAACATGTTATATTATTAATATAATATAACATGTTTTAAACAAGTTGGGAAAATATATTTGATAATATTGTATAATTATATATTATCTCGCCTTATTTAATGAAATGCTGTGATCTACTTGGAGGCTTCCGTCCGGACCAAAAGCATCCTCCTCGTAAAAGTAACTAATGTTGTCGTTACTATTCATAAAATAGGAATCCTTCAGTTGCTGAAATAAAAAATATAATGGTAATTTTAAATTGTAGCTGTAATATTAATATATATATGACTAAGTAATCAATAAGTGGTTTTTTATTTCTTTTGTAGACCTGGGACCTACATTGTTAACGAGTTTCTACTATTCCGGAAATTGATTTTTCCTCCGTTTATAAAAGATCTTTATATTTAAATATAACAACAGGTTGTTATTGACACTAGTGGTTATACACTAAATACTGCTTTACACTTACCTATATATATTATAGACCGCAGTCACGGGGAAAGTCTAGTTAATAAAAAGAACTAGTTATCTTGAATAATAAAAGTAGTCTTGATTACCCCGAACGGTCGTTTCGAAACACTGATATTTTACAATAAATGCCCTTTTAAATTAAGATATTGCTCTTGAATGCTTATTTGATACTGTAGTCGTAAAGTCCCCGCACTCGCACACACACACACTCGCACTCACACACACTCGCACTCACACACACTCGCACTCACACACACTCGCACTCACACACACTCGCACTCACACACACTCGCACACACACACACTCGCACTCACACACACTCGCACTCACACACACTCGCACTCGTGTATTACTTCTTTGATTATTTTAATAGCTACATGGACGTCTATTAAGATATCAGTTGTAAAGAAAAATAGTTATATTCTAAAGCACCGTGAATATACCTGACATTGACTACAGGAAATCACATTAAAACATATTCAATTGTCTCTGTATATTTCAAAGGTCTTTAAAACAGTTATCGTCATACCCTACCAAGTATCGGAGAGGTGTTACCTGTTTCCCACTATCTTTGGTAGAGAAGATAGCTTTATGCGAGCAGTCTGCCGAGTTCTTAGTCAGTTCCAGTCCAGCGGCCACCAGCTCCTCACATTCCGCTGGACGGAGGAAGTCTTCGAGGACTACGTAGCCATCTTTCTCCAACTGGAATATACGCCTATTATGTATAAACAAGTAACATTGTAGTTAATTATAAATACGGTATTATGTTTATTTGAAACATTTTTTAAATGAATAGTTAGCGCGATAGTTTAAAAAAAATGTTTTTTAAATATTTAGCATTCAAGAGTACTTTCAAGCGAAAACAAAAATATACATAAAGTTTTCATGAACTTAGTAAAACAATTTTCCATTTCAGTGCCTACTGAAAAAAAAATTAACTTTTTTACGAACGTAATTTGCTTTTAAAATTCATACTGCTATGAGTTACCAATAAAAGATTATTAATAACATGTTCACTGAATAAATTTATTTTTTAAAAAACACCACAATGTATTGTCGTTGAACCATTTATTATACAATTGTTTTAATATTAATTCAGTGTATATAATATAATTTGTCGATTAAATCTGTCGCGTAAATTGTTTAATATTTTATCTGTAACAATAGTAGTATATATGTGGCATTTGGAACTTGTAACACACATATTATTTAATGTTATTTAAAACTACTGGTATGTTACCTAAAACAACTTTTATACTCCGAAAATATCATAAGAATATCTATATATTATGATAATAAAATGGCACCAATAATTTCAAGAAATATATTTATAAAATAAAATGATTAATAAATTATTGAAAATGTAACTGTTTATTCGAACGGTGAGTATTGTAAAACAAACTGTACTCGTCCGTGAAGTCTGCCCCCACGTGGAGTCTATTTAAGTGACACATTCTTATTTTTAGAAGAGTAGATCAATGCCGTGCGCCGCGGAGGCATCGACGTCTAAAACATACCGACACTCTGAGCTAGCTAGCAGCTTTTCCTTATTATAAATGTAGCAAAATAATATCTTAGCATAAATTATAAGTAATTTTCAAATGAATTCCATCTAAGTAAATCAATGTTGCTATGATATTATGAATTGAGAGCAACCTTTATTTGAAATTCTCTTGTTAGTCATGACATTACTTCTCTTATTGAGTCATTCATATGTGTGTTATTCATACGTGGCTGAAGTGAATCACTCCGCGAATATGAACAGGGGACTGACTGATTAGTGTAAACAAATATGAACGTTGAATAAGGTTGCGGCATCAGACTTTTGTAATTAATGTTCAGCTACACACAATGTTGTACTCGTGTCGTTTCACATTATAAATATCACAAAAATGAAACTTGTAAAGCAAGAAATGTTCTCATAACTGCGTAACGAATTAGATTTAAAAAAGAGTAGTCTTAATTGTGACTGTGAATTGTTCGCAGACACAATCACAACGACCTAATGAATACAACGCTTCGAATGAAGTGTCTCGTCTGATGGTAAGTGCAGAGAGTAGACACTCTTGAGGAGCTGGGAAGCAAGAGGGAAAATAGACTGAGGATAGGGAAGAAGAGGTCGGGGTTGGATGTGAGACATTATGTTGAATTCGGCCACAAATGTTACATTAATAGTAGCCGACCTTCTGAAAGATGCTGATACCTCATATATATAAATATGTACGGCAGTAAGTACTATAACATGAATATTATTTTAAAAGTATTTTAATTATTATTCCTTATTCAATAAATTAAATTGCCATTGACCGAGCATATTATCTATTGTTTTCTTAATTCTTTTGAGAAATATAGTATGATGATATCTTGATGAAATTGTAATTCGACGAGGACTTACAGAATAAAACTTAAGTGCTTTTGATTTAAAAAACCACATCTCTTAATCATCATAATTTGGAAACTATGTGACAGCGAAGCTTACAAAGCAGTCTTTGTTTTGTATGTATTCTTCAATTTCATACGTCGTTATTGGACATCAATGGTTCAGTAATGCGTCGGAGCGCCAGCCACTGACACACACTGACACACACTGACATACACTGACACACACTGACATACACTGACACACACTGACATACACTGACACACACTGACATACACTGACACACACTGACATACACTGACACACACTGACATACACTGACACACACTGACATACACTGACACACACTGACATACACTGACACACACTGACATACACTGACACACACTGACATACACTGACACACACTGACATACACTGACACACACTGACATACACTGACACACACTGACATACACTGACACACACTGACATACACTGACACACACTGACATACACTGACACACACTGACATACACTGACACACACTGACATACACTGACACACACTGACATACACTGACACACACTGACATACACTGACACACACTGACATACACTGACACACACTGACATACACTGACACACACTGACATACACTGACACACACTGATACATACCATTGTTTAAATGAACCCGTTGCTTTTGTGGTTTATACATTATTTTTATTTACTATAGGCATTTGCTTTATTCTTTTTATTTTAGAAGATTTACATTCAATATAGTTTGAGAGGTTATTTTTTGCTTTATAATATACTGTTCTGTTATAAAAAATTAAAAAGTTACATATATATATTAAAGTGTTATACTTCAGTCAGAGTGCATCACTTTCTATACTGAAGGATTCCTTTCTGCTCCGGTCTGGGTTGTAACTTAATTGAAGTGTCATTGAAAATAAGCGAAATGTTTTTTCTATATGATATAATGTTAGTTAAATATAATATGGATTCCATTAATAGCAACTAGCGCTATTTTATTAAGTTGCAAGAGCGAATCCCTTTAGAATTTTATAACAGAATTATATTCTTCCGTATCTTGTTAAATACGACATACGGACCGATGACCTAGATACGACACACTTTAAAACTAATTGAAACTTACAAGAATATCAAGGTTTACGAAAGTAAATAAATAATTTGATTAAAATTACCACAAAAATATCATATGTTTTTAATACAAAACGGCAATTTGGTGTTCGTTAATAATAGAGTTAGTTGCCATTTATTTCCTTCTAGCTGTTACCAGTGACTTGGTCATCTCCCACGCAGAGACTCAACATGTCATTATATTTATACTATAATCTCTATCTTTAGCATTGTACTTTGACAGGTAGTCAATAGATGACGCACAACATGACAACAGACCGACGGAGAAATAGATATTCCAATCTTCATAATAAATTATAGCCCATATATTGCCGAGGACCCACACTCATATAACAAAAAAGGTTCATCAAAATCCGTCCACTAGTTTTTGCATCAAAGCCGGACAACAGTCAGACGGACAAATATTTTAATTTTTTTTTTTGGGTTGTGTTACTTGTATGAAGACCCCTAGACGTTAACGAAATCTTTATGAATAGAATACGCCTAGTATGAGTTTTATAGTTAACCATAAAGTATATAGTATCTTAGTTCATTCATTCATAAATCTTTTGAAAGTTTGAATATTGTAGTATGAGTAGATATAGTAACCACGAAGTTAAGAAAAACGGACGTTTTGATGTTTCCGTATGATTTGCACCATTTTGGTAGTACGAGTTACAAGTTTATACACAAAACGTCCGTAAAATTGAAGAAAACGTGTACTGTAATGGTTGTTGCGCTCACTAAAAAAATACCAGTGAGACCGACCGGGTTACAGAGCTTGAACGATGGCTACTTCACATTTTTTAGCGATATGACTAGTAAAAGAAGCTCTGAAAGATGACTTGCAGGTTTTAGAAGAAATAAATCGGGCCAAAAGATGACTGGAATCAACTGAATTAAGCGAAACACATTTTGTCAAGCGGTAAACAAAATGTACTTCTGAACATTTATATGCTTCCGAAAAAAGACCAACCTTAGACGAAGGTAAATATTCTTTAATATAATTACCAAAAACTTGATTTTATTATAACAAAAATATTTTAAAACCTTTTATAAAAAATGACGTCAAAAGATATACCTTTATAATTAAATTAAATCAATTTGTCTTTGTTATTATTTATATTACAATTACTTAAAATGTTAAGTTTTTTATTACTTATAGGTTTTAAATGCCTTATATTAAACATAATTCGCTATACTAATTTATCGCAAGAAGCAATAAGTTGGTATATACGCGGAAGAAGTAACGGGCTCTAAACCATCCCAATGTGGTTAGGAGCTAAACTCGATATCGATAGAAGCTAGAAGTGTCTACGTAAGTGTAAAAATCTTTACTTACCGTTAAAATGCATACCTCTAGCATGAGAGGTACAAATGAATTAACCAAAAAGATATTTTGTTATTTTATTAGTCGTGTAAAATGTTGAATTAATATTCTTAATAATAAAAACCAGATCGAATAACCTATTTCAATTATTTCATCGTCATTTGTATTAAAGTGATTTGTATTTATATGATGTGACGATCATTAATTAGATGATGGACTGATGACAGGTTTTATATTACATTACTTTACTAACAAAGATGTTTATTGTTTTCTTATTAGTTATATACTTCATAAATTGCAATAAGAAAGTGCTGAAATCAACAAGTATTTATATTTGCAACTAGTATTTTAAAATGAACTTTAAAAAGCCTCCTCTGATATTTCTGGTTGGATGAGTTGTGAAACGAGAAATCAGTTATCAAGAATATCATAAATAAATGTCGGCGTAATATTGAAGTATGTTTCTAGAAAATACTCAAATCTTGTATTTGCGTAAGTTATGAACGTTTTAATTAAAATAACACTTAATAATATGTCTTTTTATTTTGTCGCCTTATTCAGCCTTCATGCTAGACCTCTGTCTACAGTAACTTGTTTCTTAGTTTCCCAAGAGATAGGACAATTTGACAGCCTGAAAAAATATCCTGTATAAGATCTACTATCAATTACATTGCTTTCCCAATCTGCATCAACAAAGGCTTCTAACTTATTATTACCACTAGTTGAAAACATATTGATTTGGTTTTCTTTAAGTATTTTAGTATCCTCTTTGCATAAGCCCAATGTTCTTTAGTATAACAATTGTTAAATTGGCTTAGAAAATTTACAGAAAAAACAATATTAGGACATGGGAGAACAGCTATATACATAAGCAAAACCAATCAATTTCTGATAAGGTAAATTCTTGTCACAATACTCACTTTAGTTAAATTCAGTTTAGATTCGATTAGTGTATCAGCAAACTAAGAATCAGACATATTAAACTTTAACAGTAATTCATCAATATATTTTTCTTGATTTAAAGTTATAGTACCCTCCTCTTTATTGCTACATTCATACCTAAACAGTTTTGAATACATCCCAAAAAAATAAATTTGGATGACAAACTTTCTTTTAACTGCTCTGTTTCCTTTTGATTTTTTGAAAATACAAAAAAATCACCAACATACAATGCAATAATGATCTTTATGTCTTTATCTGTTTTTGTGAATAAACATGATTCTAATTTACATTTTTTTTAAAATATGGATTTGCAACAAATCATCAAGTCTCTTGTACCATGCTCTTGACGATTGTTTCAAACCATAAATAGCACATATTAAATGCAAAACCTTGTTCACATTTTCATTATTGACCTGAAAACCTGATGGATTTATCATATACACATTTATTTTCATTCAGAAAACCATTTAAAAATGCTGTATCTACATTCAAGTGACAAATATCTAACTGAAGCTGAACTGCTAAAGCAAATACAATCTTAAACTTGAATGTTTAACTACAGGTGAAAAACAAAAACATTCATCCAAATCAATGCTTGACTTTTGGGTGAAGCCTTTAGCTAACAGCCTGGTTCTGTACTTGATATTATTATCATTATCAATTTATCGCTTAAAGATCCATCTACATGGTAAAACAGTGGCACTGTGAGGATAGTCAACTAACTCCCAAGCATCATTGTCTACAAATGATTTAAAATTAAATTTTTGAAATTCCAAAACTACAGAATTTTGTACCATTGTCTGTCCTCAATACTTTTAACTTTCTGCCTGTTTCATTTTCTACTAACGTCTTGAATGCTTTGAAAATATTTCATCTTATGTCATTAATATACAAACGCCATCCAACTATAGTCATTGACAAACAGCAAAAATTATTTTGTTCCTCCAATCGACCTGACTTCTAAAGATCCACAGACAACTGTAACAGTATGAATCAGAAGACACAACAGTATGAACCACCTCAAGAAGATCCCCTCCCCTGCTACCAACATGACTGAAAGGCAGCCTAGATTGTTTACCCTCACAACATACAGTGCAGCTAGTCTTGCTGACCTAAGCCTTGTCTGAATATGACATACCTTTTACAGCACCATCCATCATACCATTAAGGTTTTTGCTATTTAGATGGCCAAATCTTCTATGCCATATATTTCTAGAGACTGAAGTCAACAAACAATTGATTTGCTTGATTCTCAATTTATAAACACCTGCAATCATATTTGCGATTGCTACACGTTTATTATTTTGGTTATAAATGTAACAGTGCTTCTTATCAAATGTCACATTGTTACCTTTTTGCTCAGCAATTAGCTGACTGATAACAAGTTCGTAGCCAAGTTTGGCACATAAACACTCCCATAACTGTATTGTCGTGCTCTGTATCTCCAACGAGAGTAGTTATTTGGATATCTCCACAGCCTCCAACAGGAATTTTCGTCTTAATAGCGATAATAATATCTCGCGCATGGTGTGATTTGTTGTATTCAACAACAACTCCTTGTTTGATGTTAAATGACAGCTGGCATAACTATCTACGTACGTATGTACCAATCCGTTTGGTTAAAATTACCTCTGCGAAAGATCGCACTAAATGCATTAGATTGCTTGTAATTAGTGTTTAATTTGCATTTATTCATGAAATGACCAATTTGTTTACATTTTAAACATCTGACATTGACATTTAACTTGTTGTTGTTGCTTGTCTGTGACGACATTTGACTTGTCGTCGATATTACGCGATGTCAATTGTCTATGCGCTTGTTTGATTTCATTGCTTTGCCAACTTTTGCCAACCAACAACAAAAGCGTTCTGTGTATCAGTCGTCCAAACTTCATTTCCATCCTCCATATCTATCAATTTTGACTATATGGCGTCGGCCGTTAGCTCAAAGTCCGAATGCTCCACCGCCATTATCATCGGCTCAAATTTTTCATGCAATCCTGCCATCACTAATTTTGAATCCTGTATTGTTTAATCGCTGGCTTGTTTCTAACAATGAAGTTACATATTAAGACATGGAATCACAATTACCACGACGATTGATATGAGGTTACGAAGTAATCCGATGCGTCGCGTGAACCCATTATCATCAAAAGGTTCTTCAGCTTCTTCCATAGCCGCATTGCAGTTGATTCACTGTTTATATGCACAAATAAACTGGGATATATAGTTAAAACTAGAGATGGCACAATAAGCTTGAAGCATTTAATAAAGTCTGCTGTTCAGACTAAGCAAAACAGCCTGTTTAAAAGAACAAGCTGATATTGTTGAAATGTTTTTACAACTATTCGTCCATTCAACAACCATTCGTCGAAACAGAACAACCTATACGATGAAAATTAACCGTTCTTAATATCGAAATAAGACTCTTTTTTTACTTTGGCATTTTATTAGCTTTTAATAATACGGTGAAAATAAACCGTTCCTTCCATCGAAATAAGGCTCTTTTTCACCAACGAGAGCGGTTTTATCAGCCTTTAATAATAAGATGAAATTTACCTTAGTAATTATGAATATAAGAATCATTTAAGTATTTTATTATTTTTCAACAGATTCTAGCAAAGAAAAATCTTTAATTAGAATTTAAGAAATGATGAACATTGTCAATCTTATTAGTACGTGATTGATTGTTTTCATATTTTATTTTATATTTCTTTAAACGCTTCTATATTAAATAAGTACTTTTTTTCAAGACGACGAATATTATAATAACTGATTTTTTTAGTTAGTGATTGTTTGTTTTTATATTTAATTTTATATTTTTTAAATACCTATTTATTTATTTGAACTAATAAATGTAGAGAGAGATAACAATTTAGTTCGTTTTCATATAGTGTGTTATAAAGAGTTTGAATTATATTGTTCGAAAATAATATACTTAAAATAAAAGTGGAATTGGTTGCGATTATACAATTGATTGAGTTGCAAAGAAAAATACATGAGGAGATTCATGAATATTCAAACTACGAAGATAAACATTAACTGCTACATCAGACGGTATTGAACAATACTAATCAGTGAAAGTGTTTAAGAAATTCTGCTGTTTAATAAGTCTGCTTATTATTATATTTAGCTTAAAAGCGTTGTTTAAATAAAGCGGTTTATCACACCTGTAGTTAAAGCTATTTTTGCTTTCGCTTTTGCGTAGTCCGGATTACTTCGGATCACCGCCGGCAGTGATGAATGCACCACTGCCGGCGGTGATCGGTTCCCTAATTATCTCGAATTGGAAGGCATGCAATAATGGTTGCATCCCTTCCAATACGAGATAATTCTCCACAGTTACCGCCCAAACTTCGTAATTTTCTCTACCCTTTAGCTTTACGATACTAGCAATTTAACAATATCATCACAATTAAAACGTATTGAGAAATGAACAATGATTAAGATAAAAACCTTTGATTAAGTTAAGTTAAATGTAAATCATTTATAGATGACCGGTGTTAATGTTTGTAACGTATGGAGTGTTATGGTCCACGTCACAATTATCATATTTTCACATTCGCAAATAAGCAGATATCATCAGACCCTGCGCCGAATACCTTCGGTCACCGTTAAAGCCGCGGTCTGTTTTAATTTCGCATTGCGCTACTGCAATTGTATGTATATTTACGGTAAGGTACTTACCTGATTTTTAATAGTTTCGGGCATTTTGTCACAACAACCGTTTCCAAGTGCAAGCACAGCTCAACTGAACTGAATAACGAATATGTTATCGACAAGCGTTGAATGTGACATTACGAGCTATTATCGCGCCGGCGATGACGCAGCACGCCATCTGTGTCCGATCGAGCGATTCATTACGTGCCAAATATTAAAAAGAGACTTTATATATAAGTGCCTAAGATTGGAAATTATAGATTAAGATATTCAGCAAATATGGATCTGAGTAATCGTCGAAATTCTTATGCGGTATATTGCTCATAAGTCTTGTTTTATCTTTTGTTAGAGCACTCCTCTTCAAAAGATCCAATGACTTAGCACTGTCTGAGATCAAATAAACAGTGATAAAGATAAATTAAAACATGCTGTTTATATTAATATTTTAAATTGATATATTTATGTACATATTTCAAAATATATTTTGAAACAATCACAGAATATTTTTTTTTTTTTTTGAAATACATAAACTAGATAGTGTTGAGACAATGCGACCAGGAAAAGGACCACGAAAAATAAATTATATTTTTCTTTTAGTGTGTTTTCTTTTATTGTAAAATTATATTTTTTATTGTGTATAGTAATAATATTACTATATTGGTTTAATATATGTTGATTGCTATTTAATTTTACAGGAAACCTACAAAAGTAAGAAGAAATCATTACAACAATATTTGATAATAAAATTATGTAGTAAGTTCATTTTAATAAATACTCAAAGAGTTATTAATATATTTTTGTCGATATAATTCGGAATTCTTATTAATTTTACTATTTTCACATGTTATGGGACAGAAAGACTTAGTAAAATATATAAAAGTAGCTGACTGCCTTAAAGTGAAGCACATTGCCTGCTTCACTATGCAATATGAAGCAATATTAATAATTCAAAAAAGATTTTTGATTTTGATTTTTTTTAATAACCACTAAAATAAATTGTAGATTATCATACTACCTACAAAATTGCTAGTAAAAGTGTATTAAGTGTGTCGTACATAACCAGACTCTACCACTTTTGGAATCCTATCTTTAAGTAGCTAAAATTTCGTGATGTATGGAGCCTCTCCGACATCAGATACCTTTCGAAACACCGGAAATTCTTGGAGTCAGCCTGTTGCTTAGTTTTACATTATAGGGTTAAACTGAACATGATCTTATTTACAGAACTCTGGAAAAACTACGAATGAGTTTTAATAGAAAAAACCTTTTTTTGGGCTTTCGATAAAACCTTGAAACAACTGTTTAGTGATAGTATTTTGCGTACTCACCACATTTTCACCAAAAGTCAGAGACAAAGGATTCCTTCTTACAGCCACTTCCAAGATGAGGCAAAAAACAAACATTGGTTTTAATTTTGATTACAATATTTTGTTATAATATTTTACGAACATTTGGTCGCTATCTAATGAGTTAACTGTTTTATAAAGTTTCTAGTTCGATGTTAAAATACTTGACCTAAATACATTACTTATATTTATCTGAGAATCTATCATAAAATTATATTTAATGAAGTGAAAAGTTATTAGTTCTGAACATGCTCTTCTTGGAATGCCTTGTCAGTTACAAAAGTGCAAAAGGTAAAAATATACTGTTTTTATAAGTAAGAAGAGAGCGCAGTCCGCCCACGGCGAAAACACTCTTTTGCATTTAAAATTAAAATCAACGTAGCAAATAATATTATGCAGTACTCAAATTCAAATATTAGTGTTTATTTATATAGAGTCAGAATTGTATATACTACTACTAATATATACATATTAAATATTAATATATTTACATACTAAACCCAATTACATAATCTAAGATAGCAAACAACAATACAGATTAATTAAACAATAGTTTAAAATCTTGAACCAGGATACCCAGAAACATCTAGAAATAAAAAGTTCTTAAAAAATTATGAACATTTCCCGATCTTGTCTGCAGGTTGTGCTGGATCTCTTCGTATGTGAATGTGTGGTTTTCTAGAATATATTTTTTCACTTGTTCGTTATATCCGTAACGACAGTCAAAGGACGAGCAGTTCTTTGTTCGTCTTTCAAATATAGGAGTGGCTTCTTATATCAGATGGCGTGTTTCGATAAGATATGGGTGCTTTTCAAAAAAGCTTCAACTCAATCTTCAAAGGTCGTCAACGCGTCACACATATTGCATTGTCACTAGCTTCAAAACATTGCAAAATTATATTAGAAACAAACACAAAGATTATTATGACAAAAATATTGATAATATTAATTGCGTTCTGATTGCAATATGAGTGGACGTAAAAGATCACTTGCTTGAGATTTTGTGACGCAATGAAAGATGACAAAAATACATTTACGGGCACTTTAGTAGTAGTGTCATTTCTCGCGGTAGAACAGGGCGCACTTACAAGGTACACAACAAATTTTAGAGGAGGCTTTTATTAAAAATTGGAACATAAAAGATTCTCGCATAGTGGAAATGAGTAAAGTAGTGATGACGACAATTTATGAGAGCATGAAAAAAATTATCAAAGATGAAATCTCAAAAAACGATGAAACAAACTGCTTAACTTTCTAAGCTTCATTGTAAACTAGCTTGGTGAAGATTTTTTTCTATAATATAAAAAGCAAATTAAACATTTCACTGGATCTCATTTTGTGCTATCACATACGTTTGTTATTATAAGAGTTAGCTTTTCATTGGGACATAGTTTCATTGATTCACCTAATTATGAGAGATAATGGTCCCAATATGGCCAAAGCAATAAATCAAATTCAATTTGTAGGCAAGGAATGTATTATACATACATTGCAATTGGCAATTAACGCTTCAATACATGTTGAAAGTGTAAGTGACGCTTTAACCTCACACACACACGCACACACACACACACTTCAACCACTACAGCATGGTAAAAAGAAAACCTAAAAGATATTAGAACCTGAAGGAACTGAATCTAGCTGAGTACCAGCTTATACGTGATGTCGAAACGAGGTGGAAAATCTCTTATTAAAGACTGGAACGAATCGTTGATCAACAACGTGCGATTTCTCACTTTACATTTCGAATAATTTGGGCTTAACTAACATTCGACATTGTACTGAAAGACAGTGGTTGATTCTTAAAGGCTGCATAATTCTATTTAAACCGTTTGAAGAACTTACCAAAATTACCTAACTTCCTTCATAGAATTCTTTGACTTATAATATAGTATAAATCTTACATTTATTTCTATTGCCTGTCGTGTACCATGGAAAATAAAAATACTTGAGTCGAATATATCGGCATCAAAACCGAATACAAATAGTGAGAAAGATGCCGAATAAGCCGAATACGGAATATGAAACGTATATTCGGCGCATCTCTAATTTATGACCGATACAAGAAATAGGTACTCTACGCCTCTATTTTCAATATTTTTTTATAGAAATTTAAATTTTTAAAAGATATGATCGTAAATTATTCACAGTTCTTTTGATTTTTCCCATGTGCGATACCAACCAAGAAAAGATACTAAACAATTTAAATATTTGAGTTGGATCGAATTTGCAGATAACGACATTTTTTTTCCGGATCATTTTTTTTTGCCAAATAAAACAATCACTTAAACATAAAGTGTGCGTTTTATTTTTATAGTTCGTTGGGAGCACATACACTACGCCTCTATTTGCAGTATTGACGGAGCTACGATTTTTTTATGCTTTGGAAAATTTCAAAACGCCGTAGAAAATTAATCCATCGTCTGATTTGGCCCTTGAGCTAGCACATACAGTAAATAGTACTAGATAATGTATACATGCTAAGTTGGTGTTCGATCTGACAATGGTGCCCTATCGATCTTCAAAATTGTCAATTTGGACCTCCTCACTTTGGAAATTGCATCTTGCAAGCATGTTTGGCCATGTTCGGGGGGGACCTGAACTTTATTTAGGCCGGTGGTGAATTCGTATACATTCTTAATATTTTTGTGTAAAGTTCTCTAGTTTATTAATAGCGAAAATAGCCTATTTCGGAGTCTGGATCCCGCAGTTGGATCGATTATAAAAGGTAGATTAAAGTAGATAAAGTAAAATAGTGATTCTCACGTATTTTTAGTGACCAATTTTGGATAAAGTACGACAATATTGAAAATTGATAATTTAGAAGAGACTCTAAACCCGTCCTAAACTAAAACAACTAACTCTTTTCTTTAAAATACTATCCAAAGAATATAATATGCAATGGCGTAGGTAACTCATCATGTCACATTAGACCATAAATAGGTAATGCTATTTTATTTTTTTTCTTGTCAGTTATTATTAAAACATTTCTTACATCATGAATATAATGAAAGAGAGAGTTCAAAATGCAACCATAACCTGTTTTCAGTTTTATAACTAGTCTCTTAAATAAGTCTAATTTGGTATTTGTTACATTTTGCAATTTCAGTATTCTTAAAGGTTTCCGAACAATAACGTTCAATTTAAATCGGGTCATCCGTTACTGAAAAGTTATAAGCAAATGCCATGAAAAACAACAATAACAAGATGGCGGCCGTAAATACTTTGCAACATAATGTAATTAAATATTAATAAAAGGCACGAACTAATTACGGTTTCAAAATCACTTATCTTTTAGCTTTTTATAATACTCAGTTTAACATAGCATAACATAACATCACGGAATAATAATAATGTTTAATTATTATAAAATTCTGCAGAATATTGTTAGTTCTTTTGTAAAAATGAAGTGAGCATTATAAACGCCAGGGGAAAGTGGTGTAACGGAGAACTGTAACAGCATTGTAAACAGTGACAGCGACAACCAGAAACAATGGAAACAACAAACTAGTCCGAAGAACTTGTTTTTCTTTGAAGGTAGCCAGAATTTGCAGAAGGTTTATCAATTCTCCTTTATTATTATTCTTTAAGTATTCGTTTTAGGTTCAATTGTTCTCTTTGAATGACCTCGTATATCCTTATCGGTAAAAAAACTAATATAAAATATTTTAGCACAAATATCCACATTTTCTCAATGCTTTTCTTAAAAAACTCGGTTTTTTAATAAAAGCATTTAAATCATTTATATGAGGGGAAAGAAAATAAGTAATTGGTTAAAAAAATTTTGTTTGTGTGAAATGTTTTCAACTGACATACTTTTTTGTGTTCGCAACCATTCTTTAGTAAGTTTATATCCAAGGCTTTATATAGAAATAAATATAGAATGAAAAATTATTATTCATGGGCAGGATTCAAACTTGAACCTTCGACCTCAGGAAGTCCGGCCCTGGCACTCTGCCAACTGAGCTACCGTATCGTAATTCACGCATCGCAATTGGTTTACGCCTTTCGAAAATTGAAATTTAACCTGATTTCACCAGATGAAAGATAATTATGTCTAAATGACAAATAAACGACATAAATAACTTTATTCATCATTTATATTAAATTACTAACTTTTATATTATACAGCAAATATAAATCCTTTACACGATTTATTTCACTGTTAACTATTTAGATTTATATGAACTTTATCTGTGAAGATAAAATAAGATATATATATACTTCCCTGTGCCCAAAAATAATATTTATTAATGGACAGACATTATTTTTATTGAAATAAATTATATTCTTCTCAAGTTACGCTGCTGCTACAAAATGACATTCGTTGGCGTCTGTCATCTATCTATACTTATAATAAATCTGTAGAGAGGTCAATTCTGTACATGAAATATATTTACAAAATAAGTAGCAGGGGGTGATTAGTGTTCGATACTGATGCCAAAAATGCAGTTAAAAAAATTTTTGTCTGTCTGTCTGTCTGTTTGTATGTTATTTATAGAAAAAAAAACTACTCGACGGATTTTAACGAAACTTAGTACAATTATTCTTTATACTCCTGGGCAGGTAATAGTATACTTTTTATCACACTACAATGAATAGGAGCAGAGCAGTGAAAGGAAATGTTGAGAAAATGGGAGAAGTTGCTTGATTTTTTAAGCTTCCGTCGCGTGTGCAGCCTTAATGGTTAGAGCTACATAGAAACTATGTATAACGGAAATATTCTACATAAAAATACACGAAAAATATTCCAAGACAGCATATATCTATCTTTAATAGTTAACTCACAATAACACGCATAACTCTCGATAGCTTAGCAGTTCGGAGATTTCTTATTATATTTGTTTACTTTTACGTTTATAAAACCAATAATGCTCACCATCATTCCTAATTAAAAAAAAAAATAAACATTAGCACCAATTCAATAAAAAAAGAATCATTGAAATCGGTATAGAAACACCAAACTTATACTTACATGAAATACGCCAACAAGACATCGCGCGTGAATAGTGAATCAAGCTATAAGGATTATTTTTGCGTAACGTTTGCCGCGCTCGACGGGGCTCGCGGCGGCAGAGTATAAAAGGGGCGGGAGGCGAGCGCAAGCGTCATTCAATATTTGGCTGTTGATGCGTTCAGAGTGTTGAACTTTATTGACAGACAATAATTGTTATTTTATAAACCGTGCTTATCAGCGCGACTTTTTGTCTTTAAATAGTTTATTTTAATTTCTTTTGTTGTTATTTTCTAAATTAGTTTTAGTTTTGTTTAAATTCTTAACTATTAATAGTTCCTATTTTATTTCTTTTTAAGTAGATTTAGATTCGATTTTTAGATTAGATAATAGATAGATAGATTAGATTATTGTTAGATTTTTAGTTACTGATAGGTTAGTTTTGGGCATTTTATGTTTAGTTTTTTTTGTATTGAGTAGATAAAAGCGTAGGTAGGTACTTTTATTAATTATAGTATTCATAGGTATTTTTTATTTATTTTTAAGTGAAGTAGGTATAGGTAGATATTGCCTACTATCTACCTATACTGTACACGTGTTTTAGCTTTATTTTCATTTCTTTTTTTTTTGTACCTAAGTTGTAGGTAGGTAGGTACATATTTCTTAGTTTAATTCTATTAGAATATTAGGTATTTAAGTTTAAATAGGCACTTAGATTTATATTTTTTTATTATATAGCAGCTGTACTTAGAACATCTAAGGTTTTTTTTGTATTAGCATAGGTACTTTGATTAATTACAGTAGTTGTAGGTATTTCTTATTATTCATTTTTAAGTGAAGTAGGTAAGTGTAGATAGTATTGCACACGCATTAAGTATAGCTTTATTTTCATTTTTTATTCTTTTGTAATTTGTAGGTACCTACGTACATATTTATAATTCGATTAGAATATTATTTTAGTTTTAATAGGCACTTAGATTTATATTCTATTTATTATATACTTAGCTATAGTTAGGACCTCTGACGTAAGTTTTTTGTTGGGTAACTAAATAGAATTTAAGTTACCGTCGATTAAAAATAAAATAAACGATGCCACCTAAAAAACGACCATCTTTATCTCGAACTTCGAGTCAAGCTAGGAGAATGAGAATGACGCGTTCTCAAGAATCGGAAGAGGAAAGAGCACATCGGTTAAACTCTATGAGAGTTAGTGCCTCAACATCTCGAGCTAATGAAAGCTCTCCAGAAAGAGAGATGCGATTAGCAGCTGAAAGAGCGAGACGAGCTACAACACGGGCTTCTCAAAGCTCTTCTCAACGAGAGCTAAGGCGTTCCATTGACCGGGAACAACATGCGTTATCCCGAGAAGCTGAAACTGCTTTACAACGAGAATTGCGACTCACAGCTGACCGCGAACGGCATACATTATCTCGCGAGTCTGAAACCTTCACTGAGAGGGAATTACGGCTTACAGCTAACCGCGAACGTCATATTTTATCTCGCGAGTCCGAAACCTTCACTGAGAGGGAATTACGGCTTACAGCTGACCGCGAACGTCATATTTTATCTCGCGAGTCCGAAACCTTCACTGAGAGGGAATTACGGCTTACAGCTGATCGCGAACGTCATATTTTGTCTCGAGAATCTGAAACTTTTACTCAATATCAAGACCGTTTGACAAATGATAGGGCGCACCATAACATGATTCGATCTCTTGAAGATGAACATGAGCATGAACAACGACTAGAGTCGGGACGCGATTATTACAATTCTTTAAGACAAGAACAATTGATTACTTTATCTAATGAAAGATTAAGAATTGAAAATATTCGGTCGCTTGAAACAGAAGAACAGCGAGAGGCCCGTCTTACTGCAGATAGATTTCGACATGGTCTTAATGACTTAGATATACACGTGGTAGATCAATCTACAAATTCGGTGGCGTGGTCCGATAAATATAAAAGTGGGTTTGCTTATAACCTCACAATTGATTACAGATCATCTTCTAAAATAGGCGATATGAACGTAGTATGTTCCTTTTGTAATGCTTCGAAGTGGAGGAAGGAGTCTGCTGGTTTCTGTTGTTCTGGAGGTAAAATAAATTTGCCTTCGTTCGAAGACCCACCGGAACCTTTAAAATCACTACTTTTAGGGGAACATTTGCAATCCAAACAGTTTTTAGATAATATTCGCACTTATAATAGTGCATTCCAAATGACATCCTTTGGTGCTAAACAAATCTCAGAAGGCCCTTTCATGCCTACTTTTAAGGTACAAGGTCAGGTTTACCATTTGATAGGGTCCCTTTTGCCTGAAGAACAACCTAAATTTCTTCAAATATATTTTGTATCCGATTACAACGAACAGTCGAATATAAGAAATCAATATTTTCCGAATTTAAATACTGAACTCATTTCACAACTTCAGAACATGTTACATCAGGTTAATTCGTACGTATGCAGTTTTAAATCGGCATTAGAAGCCCTTTCTCAAGATGGTAATAACAATTATAAAATTGTTATAAATGCCGATAAGCGTCCAACTCAGGAACACCCTGGGCGTCATAACGTTCCATCCACGAATGAAGTTGCTGTAGTACTGGTCGACCAGGAATGTGATAGGCGTGATATCGTTATACGTTCCAGAGACAATCGTTTGCAACGTATTTTCGAAACCCACAGGGCTTACGACAGTTTGCAATATCCTATGATATACTGTCGAGGGGAAGATGGTTATAATTTCGCTGTATACCAAACCGATCCGCGCACAGGCGCACCTAATTATAATAAAAAGGTGTCATGCCTTCAATTTTATTGTTACCACCTGCAAGTGAGACGGAATAGATTGGTATACTTTCAACGTTTTCGTGGCTTATTTAATCAGTTTATTGTTGACATGTACGCAAAAATTGAAACCGAAAGATTAGTTTATATACGATCTAATCAAAGGCAGCTGCGCGCTGAAGAATACGTGCACCTTCGCGATGCCATGCAGCAAGATAACGATACTGTGAATATGGGTCGTTTAGTTATTTTACCCTCTTCTTTTACTGGTGGTCCACGCTACATGCATGAACGTACTCAAGACGCTTTTTGTTACGTAAGAAAATATGGACGTCCCGACTTATTTGTTACTGTAACTACCAATCCCAAGTGGGATGAAATCACTCGGGAGCTTCTTGAGAGTCAGGCACCGCATGACCGCCATGATATTATTGCAAGAGTGTTTCATTTAAAATTAAAATCAATGATAGATCTTCTTACCAAAGATAACATTTTTGGAGAAGTATTGTGTTATATGTATAGTGTTGAGTGGCAAAAACGCGGCTTACCTCACGCACATATCTTGCTTTGGTTAAAAGATAAGGTTCGACCTAATGATGTAGACAGATTAATCAGTGCTGAAATTCCAGATCCGACTGCAGATCCCCTGTTATACGACATTGTTAAAACTCATATGATACATGGTCCATGTGGTGCATTTAACGCAAATGCTCCTTGCATGCAAGACGGTCGTTGCACTAAAAGGTATCCAAAAGCATTAGTGGATGAAACTGTAACAGGACATGATGGATACCCATTATATCGTCGCCGTTCAAGAGACAATGGTGGTTTTACTGTTGAAAAGCGAATGTCTGGACAACAGGTTACTTTAGATAATAGGTGGGTCGTTCCGTATTCGCCTGTATTGTCCAGAGCATTTCAAGCTCACATAAATGTAGAAATGTGTAATAGTGTAGAGTCAATTAAATATATTTGTAAGTACATTAACAAGGGCAGTGACCAAGCTACGTTTGCGTTAAGAAATGAACATGATGAAGTTACTAGATTTCAGTCAGGCAGATATATCAGCTCTTCAGAAGCTGTGTGGCGGATCTTAAGTTTTAATATTCACGAAAGATATCCACCTGTGACCCATCTGGATGTTCATCTGGAAGGCGGTCAACGTATATATTTTAACGCCGAAAATGTTACAGAACGATTAGAGAACCCTAGACAAACAACTTTATTGGCATTCTTTCGACTTTGCCAAACTGATAATTTCGCAAAGTCTCTTTTGTATGAAGAAGTTCCATCGTATTATACCTACGATAAACAACGAGGTGTCTTTAACCGTAGACGCCGAGGCAGGCCTGTAGATGGCGAGACAGGTATTTTCAAAGAACATGTTCTTGGTAGAGTGTATACTGTTCATCCTAACAACGCAGAGTGTTTTTATTTGAGATTATTATTACATACAGTGCGAGGACCAACATCATTTATAGATTTGAGAAAAGTAGACGATGTTGTTTATCCAACTTATCATGCAGCTTGCCAAGCGCGTCATTTGCTTGAAAATGATCAACATTGGGATGACGCTTTAGCAGAATCCTGTGTTAGTGATAATCCACGACGGTTACGCCATTTATTTGTAACATTACTCACATTTTGTAATTTATCTGATCCTGTCCAATTATGGGAAAAATATAAAGAAAAATTTGCAGAAGACTTTCTTCGGAATTTATCTCACAATAATGAAGGCGCAACTAATGATAATTTTCGAGATCTGGCTATAAATCAGTGCTTATTAGCTCTTCAGGAAGACTTAACAGCAGTAGGCGGTAAATCACTTTGTGAATATGGTTTGCCAACGCCAACCTCAGTCGGAGAGGTTACCAATAGGGAATATTCCGCAGAGATTGGTTACAACCCAATGGAACTGCTGGTAACATTAGAAAACGGTGTCCCAATGATGACTGCAGAACAACGCTTAGTCTATGATCGCGTGTGCGAGAGTGTGCAGAATAATTTAGGAACAATATGGTTTTTAGATGCACCTGGAGGAACTGGGAAAACTTTTTTGACTAAATTAATATTAGCTTATGTTCGAAATCAGCGTAAAATCGCTCTTGCCGTGGCTTCATCAGGTATAGCTGAAACATTGCTACCAGGAGGTAAGACTGCTCACACTATGTTTAAAATACCAATTGATTTAGATCGCACGGAAAGTCCAACCTGTAGTATTTCAAGAAATAGCGACAAAGCTAAGGTATTGCGTGAGTGTAATTTAATCGTATGGGATGAATGTACGATGGCCCATCGAAAAGGAGTAGAAGCAGTAGACAGAACTCTAAGGGACATAAGACAAAATGATCGACCAATGGGCGGTATTACGGTTTTATTTTGTGGTGATTTCCGACAAACCTTACCGGTAATACCACGGGGAACCCGAGCTGATGAGATTAGGGCTTGCCTGAAAAGCTCTTATTTGTGGCGTGATATACAATCGGTGCATTTGACTATAAATATGCGAGTGAGAACTGGAGACAACGCAGATAATCGTGAATTTTCTGATACATTATTGAAGATTGGTGAAGGTACCTATCCACAACTACACCAAGGAAAACTTATTCTGACACCTGAGTTATGTTGTATAGTGCAATCCCAACAACATCTTATATCTTCGGTTTACGGTGACATAACAATTATATTAAATAGGGACAATTCTTGGCTTTGCGAAAGGTCCATTTTGACTCCTCGCAATGACCAGGCATCTGAAATTAATAATAAAATACTGTCTAATATACAGGGAGAAAGCAAAGTTTATAGTTCAATAAATAGAATGGTTGATGAACAAGAAGCCACTAATTACCCGATAGAATTTTTAAATTCTTTAAGTATGCCTAGACTACCTTCTCATATAATTTGTTTAAAAATTGGCACACCGATAATTCTGCTCCGAAATTTAAGACCACCTCAACTTTGCAATGGAACTCGGCTAAAAGTAACCCAGTCAGTTTTAACAGGTTGCGGTGCAGGAGAAACTGTCTTTATTCCCAGAATTCCCATAATACCAAATAATTTTCCATTCCAATTTAAAAGAACGCAATTCCCAGTATCGGTGTGCTATGCCATGACTATCAATAAAGCTCAAGGGCAGACTTTTCGTGTTGCTGGAGTAGATCTCGGTGTTAGCTGTTTCTCGCATGGTCAATTATACGTCGCTCTTTCCCGGGTTAGCAATTCTAGGAATCTTTACGTTCACGTGCCGGACGGGTCGACTCTTAACATAGTCTACCCAGAAGCTTTGCGCTGAAACATTTTAATTTGATCTAAAAATATTAGCAATATATTATCTTAATAAAAAACAAGGAGTTACACGCTGACCGAGTCGTGGGTATAGCGTGGGTATATTATAATATTCTGCGGTTACTTATATTTTTCAACAGTTTTGTGGATTGGCATATTATATTACTATTGCCCTTCTAAAATACGAAAGTGAATCTGCCTGTTACGTCGAAACTATGAGGGAGGACATCTGCTAATTTTTTTTCGAAAAACGACGGAAACGCGGACGAAGTCGCGGGCAAAAGCTAGTCTAACAATATAATTATGGAATACATTGAAAAGCTGTCAATGTATTCCATAATTTGGACAGACTACAGTAATAACTTAGCAACATTTTAAAAACGTGTAACATAATTCTAATGCAGTTAAAAGATTCTAAAACTTTATTTGACAATTACAATCACAGAATATCTTAGGCTGTAATATAAAATAAAGTAATGGTTAAAATATATTAGGCTGGAAGATAAGCAACTCTTAGTTCTTAACTGTCCCCGCCTTGGGTCTATGTGCTAGTACCGTAAGTGGGTCAGTCTGGGCTGTTGCTTAGTTATTAACACACAGGCCAAGTGCAGCGCTTGCTGATACAAGAACAACGTAACCAGCTTTTAGTTCTTACTAAAATCAATTATATAATGTAAGATTTATTATTTAATGAGCTGTTGCCGGCTACTTTTCGAGCTCTTATAAAGGTAAATATTTTATAATCACTTAAAATGAGTATAATTTAATGTTTGTTTTCTTGCAAATATAGCTGAAATCAATGTTTGTGTTTTACGTGCTCCTGTTCACTAATAATTAGCTAACGACACACCAAAGTTCATCAAATTCGTCCGGTGTTCTGTTCTATTATTTTTATGTCCGAGATCAGTTTTTCTGTTCAGAATTTTGAGGAGTAAAATGTATCCTATATATTGACTGAGACAATAACCTGTAACCAAACGAAATAAATATAGATTTAGGTTGAAATAACAGATTAATTAAAAAAAAGATCAATTTAAAATATTTATATATTCTCTATTGTTTTAATGTGTAACATCTTTACATTTTAAAAGTGTCCTACTTAAACGTCCTCTTGTAGTAAAGGCTACGTCGTCGTTGTATTCCGTAGCACGGCTACGAATTTTTTCAGCAAAAGCTTTCAATACAATACTTACCTCTGACTCTTATAATCACTTTATTTTAATTATGAGTATAATATTAGAATTAAGACTATATAGGTTATAATTTTATAATGTTTAATTAGTACTGTAACTCTTTGTGTTAACTAAACTATAAAAGTCTCAAATATATGAGAGCCAATTCACTGTCAATTTATTCAGCAGGGTGGCTATAATATCGCTTACTTGTTGATCCCATATTAAAATTTGCATGCGCCAGAAATATACATAAGGGAACGAACGGCGCACGCTTTATCCTGGCTGATAGGGGAGGCTAGAGGGGAACCTGGGCCGGGAAGCGCCCTCGTCATTCCATCCGTGACGGTCCTTCTGAACGCACGCTACCAACAGTCCCATAGAGCCTTTGTTTGCGAAAAACTTATATTATCGCTGTGATTCGCGATGAACTTCAGGTCGATCAGCTAGGTATCTTCTTGGAAATTAACTGCTATGCCGTGAAACTATATTCAAAATTGAAAATGTCGCTCATTGTTAAACTGAACCGTTTTAAAGTACTGCAAAGTAAGAACGAGAAGTTCGTCCGCCTGGAGTTTAGGGGTAAGTTCTATTATTTATAATATTCTTTTGAGGTAGATGCAGAGATGCAGTTTTGGTGATGATTTGTAAATTGGTAATGTAAACAAGGTAGGTTGACTCCTATTACAGATGATAGGTGATACGGCTGCCGCCAGAGGGATTTTTTATATTACGTGATGTTATTGTCGGTACGATTTTTAGCAATTGCGAATTTTAAGAGTTTCATTTTTTTTCTGCACTCGTAAAATTCAAGAAGGAAATAGTAAAGACATCGTAATTTAAAAACTTATAAAGTATAATAAGTTAATCGCAACGAAAGAAAGCTCAGCGAAATTTTAATTAGCTACAATACTACTTTAAAATATCTATCTTAGTAAAAAGCAACAACATTATTTAATGTATACAGATGGATGCTGCGCGCTCTGTCCTAATGAAACTTTACATTTAGATATTATATAGATAATATACCTTTACCTTTTCAATGTGGTCTTTTAAAACTATATTATATCTTAAAATAAATCATTAAAATTGCATTTTAATTCAATTAACCAAACTACACTTTCAATACGAAATCATCAAAATTAAATAAAACAATCGAGCTCCATTCGGGCTAGGCCGTGCAGCGCAGCCTCCCTCCCTATCGTAGCGTACCAAGATTATTACAATTTACGTTCATTTGAGAAGGGAATGAAACAATGAGTAACAAAGAATATTTTTCTTTTTATAAATTGGCCTCGGTGAATTTTCCCTAATATCTTAAATACGTTGCGCTGTGGTTTGTTTTAAAAGTAAAGTCTTTTTCACAAATTCTGTAATTGATTGCCTTTTAACAAATTTTAGTAAATTTTGTAGTAATGTTATTGCTAGAAAATTGTTTTTGAAAATAGTTCTATTCAACTCGTAGTATACATACGAATTACTTTTGTATCTATTTAATGTATGATCGACTCTATTCGTGCCATCGAGTGTGTGAAGGTTTGAAAGTTCCGGTTAGGAATATAAATCACATCTTCATTTTCTTTATAATTAGAAATGAGAAGAAATTAAAGTAAAACATATTGTTAGTGCAAACAACAATATTAAAACTCATGAGAGAGTAATGAAACAGATCCCCGAGCTTACATTTAATCATATTTCTTTCAGTCTTTAGCATAACAGGCAAAACTTCTGTAGTCGATAGAATCTTTTACTGAAATTAATCGTAACTTTATGAAAAGGTACAATAATAAATGAAGTTGGAGTACATATTTTACTAGCACAGACCTCATCTTAATATTAAAGAGATACTTACTTCTCTTGTGGTTTCACAAACTAAATTATGAAATCTATTAAGACCATAAATGGTCAATATGTTACTGTTCAGGTTTACCAATTACTGTAACATAAATTACTCTAACAAAATAAAAGATTCTGGTCGGTTGTCCTAGGAATCGAGCCTCGGTAGAAAATCTCAACTAAACACGGACACTAACTGGGCGGCCTGAGGCTTCTATATTATTAAACATTGTAACACATACATTCATACATACATACATACATACATAACTTTATTTTCGGATTATTTCCTCTTGGCTGTCATCATCATTATCATCAAAGAAAAAGTAAAACAGCCTGACTAGTTTCGAACTCCGAATGGGTTCGAAACTAGTCGGGCACATTCCGATTTAATGTCTACGTGAATACAGCCGGGTAAATATAAATATAATAGTGATAAATGAAGTGTTTATTTCTTTGCAATCGGAAAATCAAACCAGAACATATATTTAATGTTATGTTACCTTGTTTAAAGTATCGTCAGAACACTTAAGATATGTTATAAATGATGATACACTCTGAAATAAAACCCAAAGGTACAGGAAAATATAAATAGCATAGTAAAACAAATTCTTAAAATTTGTTGTCTTTACCTTACCGGCTATAAAGTCGTAAAAATTCTCTCATTTTCACGGAACAACAAAACTGATTTGGGCTTTTATTACTTACTTTATTTCTTACAATATTGCATAACTACTAAGAGGATTCTAATAAATCTTTTGTGTAGTGTTGGCTTTTTGTTTTTTGTCATTTTCACGAGTAAATATCTTTATTGGATAATGCCAAAGTTGTATTATAATCATACATGAGTTTAGTTTTTGCTATATAATTAAATAAAATACACGAGTCCTCTACGAGCTTAATTGATTTTTACTTATATGTAAAGCTATTTTCCGTAACTGTGGTTAAAATTCCTTGTCGTAGCTTATAAAGAAACTGAAAAAATGTTGCCCTTTAAGAATATAACAAAATATTATAACTTTGCAGGTTCTTACAGATAATAAATTAAAATTGTTTTCCGTCGACTTGCTTGTATTCTTTGTAAAGTTAAAAGGTAATTTCTAAGATAATTTCTCATGTTAAAGTTAACTTGTTTTTTGAATAAACGTAGATGTGTGTTTGTGACTTGAGAAGCCATCTTAGAATTTTAATTAAGTAATTTGTATCTTAGAATTTTAATTAAGTAACATGTATTTAATATATTATAATAATTAATATGAATAAGCTCATCGAAACTGGTTTCGTTCTCAAATGTACCTTTTATCATTTATTATCTAATCGGGTACTTCAATATGACAGAATAATGCACTAAAATGTGTTGCTGTGTATGAAGATTATTTATAAACTGAGTAAGGTAAGAGAAACATTTCAAATGAATCACACATTTTGAATGTCAGGAATATATTTTTAGGTTTGCTAATGAGTGCTAAAAGAACTAACTGTAGGTGGGTGAAGTATGGAAGTGACATATAATTATGGTTTTAAAAATAATAGTAAATAAGACTGAAGTAGCCTCAGTTATTGTAGGGTAGTAATAACAAGATATACGACAATAGCTGGAAATATTATAATACGTTTCTGCAAGTGGCCCTATTTGACCCATTTAGGGTTGAAATGTTGGTAAATTCATACTTATAAAATAACCTTGTTTGTTGAGTTGATAGTTATTTGGCTTAATGACAAAACATTTACAGTTAAAGATACTGAATATAAACATAAGGGAACTATGATAAGTGTTATTCTTAGCATCTTTTATTTCCTAATTAATAACAAATTTAATCTGAGTTATAATCGTAAAGGGAAGATTTCGTATCCATGAGGTATATGAATTCTCAGAAACCTTTTTGTATAACACTTAAATCTTGTATAGTTTTAAAATCGCAATAAGTCTTGTTTTATAAGATCGATTTTTCTATACTCTACCTTATATTTAAATTTCCTAATTCTTTTGTTTTTAACGAAAGCTACATGTCGTTCGACGATGTATTTGTCATAGCAGGTGTGTCTGTTCCTGTTCATGTTTTTACATCTAGCCATTGAATCCTTTCATTATTCTAATACAACGAACCTATTATTAAAATATAACAACATTCATCTGCCCTTATTTCAAATATTTGTAATCGGCGAAATATTTTAATATATTTATTGCAAAAGGATACGGAAACAGTTTTAGGACTGACCGCCTGCCTGATGTCAACGCTCCTTGAGACTGCGTGACCAGCTGTCGGTGGCGTTAAGCCCACCATCGTAATACGCTCAATGCTTTAAAAATATATTGTTAAATAAAGCTTATTATAGCATACAAGTGTGTTTAGTTGATTGTTTTTATTTCGATTAACTAAAAACTTAAGTTGGGTAGCTTTGGTTGTTGACACGTTTTTTTGTTGTTGTTTTTTTGTTGTTGTTTTTTTGTTGAGTGTCTGGTCAGCTCTTCTCAGCAGAGCAGCATTCCGAGCTGGTGGTAGCTTACTCACGGACTAACTACACCGACATTTTCTTTTATGTTGGATAGCTCCTTTCTTAAGAAAGTTTATAGATTGTTTAAAAGCATGTTATATAATACATTGTTTACATTACTTTTGACTTTGAAATGGTTACTTTAGAATTTGAAATAAATATATATATAATTGAATATAATATATACTGCAATGTATTTATAAACACATTTTTCATCTGTTAATTATTATTTTTGTCAGAACACAGTGCTCTCAGTATCGATATAATAAAGTGCGCAATTTAATACAAACATGTTTCACAAGCTAAGTCAAAGCAAATTTGTTTCTATTTTTTATTTGTGTGTTTCTCAAAGCTATGAAAAAAAATGTATTTCTCTTTGCTTCCATTATATGTATATTCCATTTTATTTTTAAGCTAGTTAAATTTTAATTCATGGATTTCAGTATATTTAAAAAAAATAGAACGACTTTTGATAAGAAGGATCTTAATAAGGGAGTAGGTGTTGTGCTCTTAAGTAAGTCTCCAGGCTTGTAGCAGGCCAATTCCAAATCCACTAGTTTCGGTTGTTTGTGATCCATCAGTCATCAGTTGTAGAGTTTTATAACATAACTACAGAGTCTGTATAGGAACGTTATAGTAATATATAATAGTTAGGTGTGATTAAGTTAGATGTTGTTTGAAGTCTATTGACGCGGGTGAAAGTGATAATTTCATAAATGTAACTTAATTGATAGTTCGAATTAAGTTACGAAGGTATATATAAAGGTAAATGTAATTAAACACAAGCATTTCGGGTTCAAAGAGAACTTAATGGCAAAAATTGTTGCACAATTTTGATAGTACACTGTTTATTTATTTTTATTTAGCTTGGCGCTGCATTTATAATAACAAACTCGCTCGGGCGCAGCCAATGTGCTAGCTTGGCTGGCTGCTGCTTGGGCCTTCCACAGGGAAACCTTGATTTGATTTTGAAATCTTTTATCTGGAATTTCGATTATACGGAATACCCCTGGTTTTAATCTATACGAATAAGCGATATTCTACTGTAGATGAAACGGTATTGCAACTGTCATTACAAACTATGTTTAAGTTAGACGAATACAAAACAAAGCGACTATGAACAACCCAAATTGAAGGTAAAAGAACTTATCAAAGTACGCGTTAAGCTACGAGTATCAAACGGTTAAGACAACGCAGGTTAGGTATTTACACAATAGCCATAGCCTGTATAGAACCAATTTAAATGAATTATTTGGGTCGTCAAACCTAAACCAATTTGATGACTATAAAGACAAATCCTGGCATTATTTTAATCTTATAATAAAATTGATAAGATTAAAATAATGTTTGATTCTGCAACACGAATGTATTTCACTGATTTTGAAGAGAAACAGTTTTTTTCATACAGAGAGAAACTAATCGACTGCGATATTTAATTTAAAATCGATACTTTGAGATTAAGCTCTTCCAGTTTCCTCATTAATTATTTGATTATCGCTATTTTATATTTTCCTACCTATATGTAGCGATTGAAATTACTATAGGGGTTTGGAATTTTTTAATAGAGTTAAATAGCATTCTAAGTCAAGTATTTTTTTATTTTACTTATACGCCTTCCAATTACTGGTACAAAATTTATTATTTTCTTAAACCTCGTTTTCTCGTTGCTTTTGGAATGTCTCGGTGAACATTTGGAGTTTGGAATAATATTTGTAAATGTAATTATAACTTTACGTACTGACTACTAAAGCCCGCGGTATAAGTGGTAGCTATAATGTGACTAGATAAAACGATAGAGAAGAGAAGTCCCTACACGAATTCCTCCCTCAGTAAATTGCCTGTTGAAATAGCATTTTAACTTTTTCTGTTTCTTGCGTGTTCAGTAAATAATGTTCATTTTGAACGGCAAAAAAAAAACACTTTTGAACACATATTGTTTATCAAATATTTAAGTTCAAAATAAACTGTCGTTTATCCTAATATCTCAGCTCGTGCAGTCCGTATGTTGTATTATACAATTTACGAGTCCACTGTGTATTTCCCTTTGGCTTTTATGATGTCTCAGTTCTACCCAAACGTATTTGTTAATTTACGTGTAGCTGTACCAAGTAGTACTTTATATTTGACCAAGTTCCATTACCACTCTGCGGCACTATAAAAATATAGTCATATCAATGTATATTTAATATACAAAATAATATATTATGTAGTATGAGTACACCCAGTAGTTTACAAGGCAATATGTAAGTATATAGCACTATTTTCTTACCACACACTATTTAATAACCGTTCGTGTCATTCAATAAGTTCTAACTGTCTGTTTTGAACTGAAGATGTTGTGACTGTTTTAAACACTGTATTACTAAATAGCTTCAATGTTCTATTAAAAAAACAGTTTCTGGGTAAAAATAGCTTTTTAAATACAATCCAGTACAGCCCTGTTAAAACAGTTAATAATAAAAATATATATTACGTTGGTTATTGTATGTTGGATGATATAACAGACAAGTTATATTATTTTGCAGTTTGTAAATAAAACTATTATAGAAATAATTAATTAATTTCAGATGTAATTTGTCTTAAACCTATAAGTATATTTAAATGTATTGATTCTGTATAAACAAAAACGGATCCATGGATGGAGGAACCCTTTTCTACCGCGCGAGTCCATGACGTTACAATAACGAACTTACTTCTACGTTTACAATATATACAAACTTACTTCATTGTTTGTAACTTTCATACATTTTATAAAAATGTAGTCTCAACATTTTATTTTACTGCAAAATATAAGAGTAAATACATACAAGACATTGTTTGTAACAAAAACAGCCCCTATGAAGCGGAAACTGTAGAGTTATTAATCGATCTCTTCAATGAATAACTCATCGAACTTGAACAACTAAAATATATTACTTTCAGTATTTCATTGTTAAATCCTTTTGGGACTATTAACAAAAGAGCCACATAAATATAAACAAAATAATTTACTCGACCAAATATTACGTCATATTGATGAGCTAATTGTGCGCTCTCGACAATTTTCAACGGCTGGAAAACGGTTACCGCAAAGCCTTTACGTTTCAATTGGCATCGGCTTCGTGCGAGTGTATCATATAATACCAACTACGTACAGTACACGATGTACGTCATTCATATATTATATCATAAGCCGTCGGGATATTGTGGCTTTTACAGCACACACACACACACACGTATAATATATATGAATTTTGAAATGTTTTACTTTCATGTGTTTAAATTTACATTTCGTGTTCCTTCAGTAACTGATTTGTTTAATACAGTGTGTATTTTGTTTCAGGTTATGAAAAATACACCGCTATTGCCAAGAGCCATGAAGAGCTCCTTTTCGTTCAAGAGGTAAGAAGGACTTTGCACCGAGTCTGTTCGATATTAATAAATAAATATATAATATATAGTACTAGGAATCAGTCGTAATAGTATATTACACACATTTATAGTAAATGAACTTTCTTGTTAAACATTTATATCATTCGAATATACTTTTATTTATTAGCAGGTTCGAGCGCCGGGTCTTTGAACTATTACATTTAAAAGGTTTTTTGAGTCTTAAAATATATAAATACCTTAATAGTAACGTACGGACAAACAGTAGTTATTCTATTATATTTTTTGTTAATATACGTATAATTAGTAACTGGTCGATATTATACCTTCGTTAATCCATCTGAAGAACTACCTGCAGAAAACTCTTGCGTCTAGTACTAGTGGACTAGGAGAGCTTCGTGAACAATCAATGATCGTACTTGACATTTACTCTAAGTAAAGTTAAAATAAACATATAGGTACTTATAATAATAATAATGATTCTGATATAGTATTTTGTTGTATGCAACGACAAATTAAAAATGTTTGAATAATAAACGAACTAACAAAAACGAATACAACAAAAATAGATAGATCAGATTGTTGAAACGTGACGGGTCCGTTACGTGACACACGAGGCCTCCATTCACTTCATACCGGGCATGAATATTTATGTTCTTTGGATTTCAATTTTAGACAAAGCTCGCTAAATGTGTTGGCTTAGCTCCAGGATATTGCTATGTTAAAGATTGCGCTTCTATTACAAAATTTGAATCTAAAAGGTTTTCACTCTATGACAAATATTCGTAGTTTTTGAGATAACCTTTTCTACAATGTCTCTATTTCTACTAATAATAAGATGTATAGGGTTGTACGGTTATTTGTTGTTAGTTTGATTGAATGCGCGAAGTCGACTCTCTAAGGCCACTATTCATTTTAGATAGTATATTTACATCATAAGTGCACCACTAGATAACAGGATGAAAGTTTGTGTTAAAGAGTCCCGGGTTCGATCGGTGATGGTAAGAGTTATATACAATTTAAATAATGATTGGATAACAGATAACAGTTCTAATAATGGCGGTGCCGTCGTCATTATTGTAAGGCTTGATAATTCGTCAGAAATAAATTATCACTGAAACTATTAGGTTGAAGTTTTGCATCCAGTTCTTAAAAAAGTTTGAAGTTATTTGAAGTAATTGATGAATAATTATAAGTTCAGAACTTGTCATTGTAAGGTATACAATGACAAGTTCTGAAATAATAATTATTCAACACGTATAACGTTATAATTAATATAAAATACATAATCATGCGTTTAATCCGTCTGCTAAAATGTTATCATTTAAATAATTTTCCCATTTTGATTTAAATTGGCTGTAATCGGTGTTATGAGTAATATAAACGTAAGCCATATTGAGAACTAGTATGGTTGTGTGGTAACCACACAGCGGACCACACGAGGTCGTTCAACCTTCTAACTTCTAATAGTGATCTAATAACGTCCTACTTTAATAATAATACCGGCTCAGTAGCATCAAGTACAATAGAAATGTAACCTATTTAAGTATACATGCGAGCATCCAAAAACAATGAGGCAGGAGTCGTTACGATTTCCCTTTACATAAACTGAAATAACCATTCCAGTAATATGAGAATACTTGTAGTTTTAGGGCTATTAGGGTCATGTTTTGAATCATATTTATTTTGTAATACAAATTGAACATTGTAAAGGGTAACTTGTTTAGTATTAAAACGGTTAAGCCACGAACGAACTTACTTTGACTTTGCAACTTTTATGATATAAATAAAGAAATATACAAAAGCGCTATTACTTTCACATACTTAATATACATTAGTTTTTGTCACGAACAAACAAACGTAACGAATATTAACATATATGGGGTCATTTCAATCATAAGTACGAAAGATAATGTTCAAAGTTTTCTAAAATATAAAACATGTCACATATAAAGTTAACAAAGAACATTTCATCGAGATTAAATCAATCAACGTTTTTACAACAAAATGTATGTTATTGGACTATTACGAGATGACGGAATGTTTTGATACCGGTCTTCATGAGGCAGGTGTGAAGGTGTGAAGGTTTTCAAGTTAACCATCTTATAATATATAATCACTAAAAGGCTTGTAGAAATATACTAATAATCTAGATAAGTTTATATTGGCAGGGAAAAATACTTAATGGTGTATCGTAGCCGACGGGCATCTGCGCCATCGTTAGTGAAACAGGCGGGTCGGCCGGTGTAAGCTCTGTCTATACTATTATTAAAAAATGAATTATATTTGTTGTACAAAAGAGCTTATCTCTGGACTCAATACAGCTTCATCATAACGTAATATTTTATCGATACTTGGTCGACAGCTATTCGCTGCCTGTTGATGTAACGGATACAACATAGAATGTAACCTTCTTAACATTACCTGCCCTAGAAGTTAAACAAAATAACATTGTTTCAATCCGTTTAATAGATTTTATATTAAGGCGAGCATTAAGACCGACACAAAAAAAAAATATCCGTGGCTTTTAAATTTGAATTATTTGAATTATTAAATTTGAAATTAAGAATATCAAAGTAACAGATTTAAAGGTAAAGTATAATAAATGAATATTAAAAAATGTAATAAAAGTTATTGAAACGTACAAAAAGAAATTCTTTGAATGCAGCTGCTAAATGGCTGCGGAGTAGCGGCTGAACACTTCGATTACCTAGTTACGATGAATTCAAAGATGCCTTTATTATAAGTTGGAACAAATATATATATCTATTGATATCTTTTATAAATGATGTTATTGTATCTGTTTAATAAACGTTAGAGTTGTTTTATTTCTAATCTATATTATACTCGTGAACTCTCCCGTTGTCGTGGTTTGTACCTACACGAGGACTTCACACGTTGAAAACAAAACTTCAATACATCGTCGATCGATCGATCGATCGAGTTTGAGAAAATACAACATGTGTCATATTTGGTAGAGGTCACTTTTAAAATGAGGGTATGTTTTAAAGACTATTAATATTTATAATAATTGGGACAAAAAAAAACATCTTTAAAGAAAAAAAATCTTTGGAATTATTAAATTGCAATAAATGTATAAATAATTTTATCTTTTCTAAAGTAATGTTTTATATTAATGATAAATTCATAAATAGCCAAGGTGAAAATATTAATTGCTTATTTATTTGTTTAGTCAGGCGCACCCGGAGCATTAGTTCCAACTGACTGACTGACTTAATAGCAAGTCGCAGCGTCCATAAATATTATTATGATTCATTTGTTGTACTGGAGGAGTGCTGAAGATGATGTCCATCCTTCATGTAACACTTGATTTCAAATTATATATTGTATTTACAGACTGATTACACAAAAAATATAGCTTTCTTATATACTATTTATAAACAGTAATAGATAAAAATGTTTTTTGGAAGTTTATACCAATTTTCCTTTTTATAGACGTTCGAATGGCCGGTGTTGAAGCTGTTGCTGCCCGGGGAGGTGCTCACGGTGCATCTCATCATGCGCGGACGCTTTGGAATCCCTTACCTCATGGGGGTCTATCGCCTGGGTATGCACATCCTGGTGAACGACGGCCAGCTCACCGTCACTGATAGCCTGGTGGATGATAACAATAAATCTGTGCCGGTAAGTGAAATCTTTTTACACTCCTTTTTAATTTGACAGAATTAACAACGAACGAATCACGAATATGCTTCATGTCATTGGTCGATTATTAAAAAAGAAATAAGAAAAGTCAATAATGGAAAGGATAGCTTGCTAATATCAATACCTACCTTTGATAGTTTCATACACCGAGATTTCATTTCTAGTACTTATTTATATCCGATTATAGAGAATTTAAGTTAAAAACACCCAATATTTTGTCTTGTTTGAATTACTGGAATAATACATCAAGACTAACATTATTGAAATTGAATTTACGAATAATATAATAATGTATATTTAGAAGACTTATCATTACTTATCGGCTTATAACCACAAGAAGGGCAGTCACAGTCATAAAAACGAATTAAACTTAAACTGTCCGCAGCTGTAACTGTAAGGACAAAAACGGATTTAAAGACCAGATAATGTCTACAACTGTTTTAAGAACCCATGAGTATTGAACAATATTAAAATGTACCACTAGATATATGTAATGTAGAAGTTTTAAATCAATACTACTCACATCATTATTACATTATTAATTCTTTAATTATTACGCTTTGTTTTTATATTGGGTCAAAATATAAGGAAATTAGTGTAACATCTTGTGAAGGCTCCAATATTACTTGTACCGATTACGTAATATTGTAGAATAATGTAGCTTAGCTTCGTGACAATAGACATTACTCAAATATCTTGGATAGTTTGCTTTACGTATTATAAAAATATAAAACATTGTATGGCCATGTTAAGTTTATTTATATTTTAAATAAATATAGAATGATAAATTCACCGAGGCGGGCAGCGATATGAGCGCTAAATTGGTAGAGTGACGGGAATATTTCCCAGAGGTCATTCGAATCCCACGTATTGGTTTATTTTTTATTTATATATTGATTACAAGTTACAGGAGATGTAGATGAGTTACGTCATTGCTCACTCACAAGATAGTCGTTCTGATGAATTCATGAACTACTACCATCTCATACTCCGTTTACATGAGTACCGACCGAGCTGCCTTGATCATTGTCAGACAGAAACCAATCAACATCTTGTCACTATAGTTTCACAAACCATAATAGCACAGACACTAACATTTATTGCAATGGCAATATGACATGGGAACAGCTGACCACACGTTTAGAACCACAATCATGCACTGTGACGACCCCAAAGGATGACACTTTTAATCCCTGGATAACGCCAGGACTCATTCGTCGTATGAAACAGAGAAACCAAACAACCTAAATTATCACATAATGACGCTGATGTAATTCCTTATTATAATAGTTAGAGAAGGCAGAAAACAATGTTAAGTAATTTTAATAGCAGCATAAATTGCTTTACCAACTTAAAAGAAAAAAGAGTCTCGGCCACTGGATTTTATTTGATATGGCGAGAAAATGTGAGGATTCTCCGATTAATTATTTGCTAATGCAAAATTATCTCTTACTGGATAAAATCAAAACATAAATCAACAGTTTAATTTCTTCCAAAATTAACATTTTAATAATATATAAAATGCAAAAATAATATATAAGGCACAATTACTTACTACCAATTGCTAATAAACGATTATATTATAGTATGTAAATACTAATACATACATATGTAAATTGCTAGCTGGAAAGATTTCTCCAAGCTGTGAAGAGAAGATAAGATATCCAACAGTTAAGCTATATGAATATTATAAAGGACTTCAAGCAAATTATTTAAATACAGCACCTTACAGGCACTGAACACAATTCTAGAGAAAAAACTGGATGGACCACCTCTAGGCGACTACTTCATATTATATAACACAAGCTCAAGGGCGCTTTAAACATTACATTTTCCTCTGTAAAGTGTAAAAAGAAAACCAACTTGTTACTTAGGCTTAATTACAAGGACACGTTAGGTGTGTAAGTGATATTCAGTGTGAGTGAGACGAGTGGACTCGTTTGAAGAATTCACAGTCCACCTCCCGTGACAAACTCCAATAACCCATAACAAATCATTTATTATTATTCATACTATAGTACCTACATATAGTCTTTCATAAAACGTAAACTGAAGCTGCAAGGCCTGTTTTTTTATCATTTTATATGGAGAATCTAACCTTTGAATATATTTTACATCGTGTTTAAAGCTACCAGAAGTAGGAATCCTTTGCGTCTCACCATTTCTCATGTTCATACTTAGAGCAAAGAGTTGAAACAACATCTTTTATATATACTCGTACATGGGAGATTTCCATGTGCGAACTCATTATGACATCTCTGGAACTACAAAGCCTAGAGTTTTGAAATCTGGCAGGAATAATCCTTTTGCCGAGTCGATGTCAGCTAAGAATGGATTTAACGAAATTCTACCCTCAAAGGGGATTGAATTATTATTCGAAAAATAGGCCATTTTTTTAATTATAGCTCTTAGAAGTATTAAGTCTTTGTTAAAAATTACCAAGAACGCATTTTTATTGCGCTATTGAAAATTACAAAAACAGCTTTTCGCACCACCATATATTTCTTATATTTCCCGTGTCTGCAGGCATGTATTTAACACCACGCGAAGCGAGCGAGGCTTGTCTAGATTATTTATAAACTTAATTATTTTTAGATGTTTTTGAGGTTATTTTTCCGGGATTACATATTAAAAAAAAACTATTTTTAACGGATTAAAAACATTGCCTTTAACGTTGATATCACTTTGGACCAAACACCCGGTTGCTGTTGGGTAAATGTACAGCGAAACGTCCAAAAAAACCATATCGCGTATTCCCCGGACGCTATACATCGTATACGGTCCAAACTACGGCACAACGTATGTGGCTTTCAGACACATTTTGGTGCAAATGAATAACACATTTGTCAATATATAAGTTATTGATGTATTCAGCATGCAGAGTATTGGTATATTTTCTAATATCCTATTACCGGCAGGGCATGTATTGTCATTTTATTTGATATTTCAGCTTAACAAAGACGATAGATTTTTATTAACATTTTATAACAAATTTCTTCAAGAATAACCTTCAAATCTCTTTCATGAGAAAAACCTGGAGAGAATTTCTCGTACATTCAAAAATATAAGCTTCTGTATTTTGGACTGATTTAAAAATCAAGGAAACTCTTTGCTTAATGTGTTTATAAATTAATTTATTTTTGTGCTCAGAAAATACTTTATGATTTCACTAAACGCGCTCTGACCTAGTTATGCCGTGTCTGACCTAGTCAATATTAAGCATTTAACTTGTTTTTGGTTAAGATTTAAAACATTTTGTTCTTCAATTAAATTAAACATGACTAGCTGCTTCCCGAGAGATGAACCCGAGTTCAGATTGTGCGACTTACATTTTTAGTACATTTTCAATATCAGTCATTTTGATCTTTTCAAATATTAAACACGAATGTTCTAAATCATCCTCATATTTACACTACTGAAGATTATTTATAAAATGATTATGCAATAATTATTTTATAAGCTATAACAGAAAGATAGAAAAACCCTCATTATAATTTTCCATATAGTTAGACTTTTCTACAACAACATACAAATAACGAAATTTAATTGGAGGCGGTCTCCCTATGGGGCAACGCCTATATTGTTAGATTCAACGCCACCAAAACGCAGACGTGTTTATTCACCGTCAAAAAGAGCCCTTTCACCTTGGCTCCTACTTTCTAGAATCTTTGGAATACAGTGACCGACTTCAGTTGCTAGGGATAGAAATCCTCGAACCTCAACTTTGGTCGGTTCATTGTCTCTAGAGCAAGAGCAGCCGCCAGCAAGCTTAAACTCACTAAACAGAGCACAAATTCGGTCGTGTGTGGAGTACTGCGGCCATATAATGGCCGGTGTCGCAACATGTTGCTGGTGTGCAAAATTGAGAGGCGAGCAAAGAGTCTAATTGGCGATCCTGAGCTGGTGGAAGCCAATCTCCATAGCTTTGAACATAAGACGTAGATTTACCAGCCTCACAGTATGGACTGCGTCGGTATGTCCGTCCGAGTACAATGTGGGTGTCTTCAAGCGAAGAGTGAATAGTCTACTACTAGGTTGATGCGTCTTACCATCTATGACTACATTTCTACCATCAGGTGGAATTTATTCAGAGCGTCAACTTAGTTTAAGTATAAACAAAAAAAAAATATTTTAGTTGTAAAAATAAATATATTTTTTAATGACGATGATTTAAAGCCAAAAAACCCATCAATCACGTCAATATAAATTGTTATTACAATTAGCTCAATTTGCCAAGTGCATTGCATTAGCAAGTTTGCCCGTGTAAGTGTAACAGACAGATAGACATGCAAACAGAGTATAAATATACAAAGAGTAGATAAAATTAGTAGATGACAATTGACGTTCAGACACATATTTTATTAATCAATATATTAGCTAGCGACTTCCTCTGCCCCTCCCCTCTCCCCCCTCCGCTGAAATAATAGGTTATCTTTATTATTACAAGTGAAAAGCATATTTTATCTCGACACAGATAATTATGAAACTCTGTATTTATAATAAGGTTTAATATCACGATGTGTTTAATATCTACTAATGTCATATAATAGCACTAGCATTCCGCTCCCGGCTTTGCCCTCGTTTTTTTTTTTTACACTTAAGCTAAGTTGAATTAGAGGCTTACAGACGTGGTCTAAGCGTCAGAGTTCGGGATGGAATTTCCAAAAATCCTACCCTACAACTTCCCAGGGACATACATGTCAAATTTTAGCTTCCTGCGTTCAGTACATTCGGTGTGCGTTGTCTGTTGGTCACGCAGTAACAGAAGAGATTTATATAGATTACTTGATTATATATAGATTACTTGATTATATATAGATTACTTGATTATATATAGATTACTTGATTATATATAGATTACTTGATTATATAGATTACTTGATTATATATAGTGTAAGTAATAATTTGTAATAATACACTGTGATTCCTCCTCACTGTTTATTGTCCGACAACTTGTAACAGAATAATCACAGTTCTGCAATTACACTTATAACATTTATAACATTGAATATTACAACATTTAGGTGAGGGTAGGTTGTAATTAGCAAATATCAATACAATATCACAACTAACATACTGATGGCGCTAGAATAACATAATAAGAATTTACAATAATTAATAAAAGATTAAATATTATGTATCAAATATCTTATTCATCTAATTTTTAAAACATTTAGGAATAATCATAAAATAACATTCGTCAATCGATCATATAGGTGGCGCCACTATTGTACATCAACTGAACAACTTATTATAATTTCTAAAGTATTTGCTAATTTTAAATTACTTGAAACAAATATTACTAACAATAGTGATTATATATAGATTATATATAGATTATACTTGCTTATATATAGATTACTGGATTCTGCTGTCGTATAGATTGACTAATTCGTACAAAAGCGTTATTAAGCGTGACTTATATACAAGAGTTACATAAGTTATTGCCTCGCGGTGTTATAACATCACATCACGTCATGTACATATATTATGTTCATGACGTGATGTGATATACCGTCGATAGAGTTCGAAACACAGTTTGACACCATTGGTTTTATTACTGTGATTTTTTCATGAGATCTCTTATTTATAAAAAAATAAAAACTGTCCATGTTAGTCTGTACATGTGTCTGTTATAAACAAACATACAAGAAAATAAATATTAGAATATTTCATCAAAATATCGTAAAACTATAGTTCAGATAATATTGAAAACATTTACCTGGCTCTTGTTTTCTTACATTACTTACATACAATTCATCGTTTCATTGGAAATATAAAAATAAACTAAGCGTTTAAAAGGTCGGATTATTTTTATTCCGGGAAAGAGAGATAATATTTGATTGCTAGTATAAATTTCTATTCTGTAACTGGACAAATGTTATTTGATATCAGAATGTTTGAATTAAATCTAATAACACTGCTCGTAATATCATTAAGGAACATTACTTTTGAGTCTAACATCTCCTATTTCCCAGCGGCGCCCTCTCTCTTTAGAACAGTCTAGTATGATATATTGTTTTTAAACGTGTTCTTAAATTGGCTTTTCTTTAATATGTGTTTCTTAGTGTTATACAAATACTTGGTGATATCTTAACCGTTAATTTCAATTAGTGCTTGTTTAAGTACGGTTGTGTTAGAATACAAACGCCAATGGAACAACGTTTAATTTTAAGGGTATCTACCCTTTCAATAATGCATGTGTCATTCGTCCGTCCGTACGTTACATATATTTGTACCCTAATAAGTATGTTAGTACTGATCGTGTTTCTGTCCGTGTGCCGTATTTGTGTAATAGTTCTTCTTTCTTCAGATGTTTGGCCTGAAGTATTGTCAGAGGTATGTGCGAGGTATTCATTCATGCGGTAGGAACAATGTGGTATATTATTTTATCTGTATTATTTTATCTGTGGTATATCTATTATCATAAAAGTTCATTATTACCATTGTTTGTTCGAAATATTTAAAATAAGAGATCTTTTATTTTCACACCAGATATTAAAATGGCCTGAGCCAGATGCGGTCATTAAAATAGTACATAATACTTAAATGAAATTCAGAATTAACTGTCTTCTGTTAATGGATGAATAAATTGACTGTGACAAAGGTTTTACCTAAAAGCATTGAGTCAACATTTTCGCATTTTCAAGCCAACTTTAGAATGGCAAACCCAAATTAAATAAAGAAAATATATGTATTATAAATAGTATTTAAAAAATAATATCCACTAACTTGCAATTGCTGATCCAGAGACTCAAATGGCAAGATTATTTTCTATTGACTCGACAGTTATCATTATAGTTAGGAGTATTTGTAAATAATACATTGGTGGAAACAGCATCAAAATAAGTACAGTAGTACTTATTATAATTGCCTTCGAACTTACAAGCTGAGGGGCAATACATCAGACATTCATCATGTTGCCTCATTCAATTTATATACGGACTTCTGTGCCACGTGTAGTTATTGTGCCCCTGAAATGCCTAGGCCGCCCAGGCATTTCTGAGGTTTCATTCATGATAGATGTACATTTTTTTATTAAAATTGTTATTATATTCAAAATAAAGAAGTACAGTTAAAAATAGAAATATAAAAGTTCGTAATTCATTTGTGTTCAAATTATTTGATTCAGAATAACACTTACGGCAGTTTTTTTTCATTTGATATACTGAAATTTAAATTACCTTTATTTTTGTATCTTTGTTAAGTTTTTAAGTAAAACCTATATTTATATATAGATTATACTTACGTATTTCTATCAATAAGTATGCAAATACTCTTTGATACAAACAAAAGTCGCATATCACATTCGAAGAAACTTATTTTAATACATTTTATTATAAAACGTGACTGTCGAGAAACGTGTCTAGCAAAGGCCATCGTAAATCACAAAGTCAATAACAAAACTCATTTGATATGAAGTAATATCACGTATATTAGATGTTTATATTTCTGTTGTAAAGTTACTTTTGTAAGTGACTGGTAATACCAGAGTACGACTGCCCCCTTGAACATATTAATGACTACGAAATCCATCGAAATCCTTTTACGAACCGTACATTAGTGCCATAGTTTTGTAATCACAAAGTAATACGATGAACAAAAAATAAAGAAAAAATACCTAAAATTAGCACGCTCAGTCTCCACAATAACAAATATTAAAGGGATGTAGTTTGTTAATGTTCTTATTGTCATATCATTAACTTTGCTTCTTCTACGTATCATAACGCACGGAATACGTTTAATAGTTTGTTTCATTAGACAATGATAGCACGCCACCGCAATATAGGTCGGAGCCCAAATTAAGGAACAACCTATAAAGAGTCCAATTTGAAACTGAGAAGGGTACAGAATGAATTTATAACAACACTGGCTGTTAGCTTATCATTTTAATATTTGTTGACATGTTCAAAATATAGCGCAGGGGTCTCAAGATATTTAGTCTATGTGTACGTACGTATTGTGCGTATGTGTGTGTGTAGCTACCTGTTCATACAAGATGAAAAATACATACTTTCTTTATATAAGGTACCATTGTAATAGCTCATATCATCAGCTGTGATGAAATGTAAATGGAAGTAGTTTAGTTCTTGGGCACATTAGATATTTGTCTGTAATATATAAATAATTAAAGTTATCACCAACACAGTGATGTGTTTTTTGGGCAAATCAGTATAATAATAAACAATTAATCAATAAAGACTTATAAGACATTATCATAATCAATTATTTACTTAGAGCTTGTAGCTGTAGCCACATTGTGTATGACATGTAATATTGGAACCACAATAACGTAAAAAAAAACATAATGGATGTAAAGAATAAAGAAAAAGAGAACAATCTTAAAACACTCACAGACTATATAATTAAATAAAATGTTCTATGAAATATAAGCTACATTAATATAAAATCAAATACAGTCATTAAAACCAAATCAAATTTAAATCTCTATATTATATCATATTCATTCGTTGCTTCCCGCCAACGTCGCGTCGCTTTCTCTCCGTCCAGCCCGCTTTCAGTTCAAATATTGATCTCGCAGGTTGTAAAAACATATACTTGCTCATCTTCTACTTATATATATATATAATACACCTCCACCTTCTCATTGTAGGGAGATAATACCCGTTTCATAATTGTACTTGTCAGTTGTAAGAGAGGTGCTTTCAATAAGGCGAGTCGAGTTATCGTTGGATATAATAAGGAACTGGTTAGTTTAGTCGACCTGTCTTACCACGCCTGGGCTAAATAAATGTGTGTGGAAAAATATTTTTTACTTATGATTACAAACCCTTCAGGGTTATGAGATACATTGAAGAACGTGTACTTACATTACCTAATTAAAATATTAGGTACTATGTATGGAGTGTAATTCAAATATTCATTATCTTATAACTAAATATTTTGACAAATTCTAAATAATTAAACTAATGTTAAGTTTTATTCGTAAGCGGCTTTTTAATTAGGTCAAGTCTCATTTTCCAGAAGAGGCTATTAATCAAAGCGACTGAACATTTGTTTGAAAGTAATTACGTTCCTCAAATATGAAATAATAAACAATCGGTCTGTATGTCACAGTGAATATGTCTTATGTTTTATGTATTTGAATGGTAAATACTCGGTATACCTGTATTGTTAGAAGCTTTATGCGACGACTTATTTGTCAATCGTCCACTCCACAGCCTCAGAGTACACACGACCCGCGCTGCTACCTCGTACTTAGGTACTTCGTACTGCTCACAACGAACCCGACCAGACACGGAGCCGATAACACGTCCAACGTTTCATGCAAGCATTTTTGTATAATTTTATATTACTCAGATAAATTTAAATTTATATCTCGTATTAGATTCAATTATATTTTAATTTTAAATCTGTTACTCTAAAGGAAATGCAAAAGTTATCTAAACATTAATATATATTCTGGATATTTGAAGAACACGTCATAAAAACTATTAAATATATTGCGCTGTAAAACGTGAAAAGCTGCCGTTGACCCATTTCCATCTACTTGTGCCGAGTGTCAATACAAATGTCAGTACGAATGATATTCGGTACATTACATATACAAATAGGTTTCATATTATATCGGACTTTATATATGTATGTGTGAAAGTCAATGAATATATGGAAAACAATGTCATTTATTTTTCTGTATAACATTTCGTACAATAACGAATCCCACTTTTGTTGAGGTTTTCATCACAAAAACGGGTACAGAGTACACTCAGAAACAGCCCAGCTGTCAGGTCTATATCCACTAGTATTCCAGGTTATTTAACTGTATCTGTGAGAGCAAGATACTATTCAAAATGGGCCCTAAAGGCTTCTAACATGTCCTTCGAGCTTCGGTAGTGGTATTGTACTGGTGAATGACTGGTGATCTGTAACACAGTCGTAGCTACTTCAACAGAAATATTCAATCACTTTGTTTAACTTAATTTGTAGCTTAGTAAATTCAGCGGTATTATAAACCAGTTGAACTATTTTAAGCAATAATTATTTTAACACCCGCACGAACTATTATAGTTAACCTGGACCATTTTAATTGTGATTGTTTTTATTAAATAACTACCTCGGCAAAATAAGTTAACCGCGTTCTTGACGTGCACGCAAACGCTCCCCGTATAATAAAGAAACACGCTCGCTTTAAGGCAACAATACATAAAGAAACAATACAAAATATACCTAAAGATGAAAACTAGTTTTAATTGTGGTTGTGAGAGCAAGAATATAGGCTAGACATAGGGTACATTAGGCTACGTTAGTGAGATTGTCGAAAGAAACCTGACAGACGTCGCCTCCATCCCGATCAAGATGACAATCATGATGGGTGGACTAAGGATACGATGTCGGGATCAGGTCGTAGGTTCAACTCCCCTAGCGTGTCTTAAATGTGTTCATTTTAAAGATAGCAGAAAGTTATACAGAAAATTTAAATTTTACAACAAAGGCGTCTGTTTGAGGTTTTTATAATTTACATATATACATACAATATTACATATACTACATGCATACCTTATAAAATGGTCTTACTTTTTTAATATTTCAATTTTGGTTTTACGTAAATATGTTGATTTTTATCATCTAGTATAGCATCATTTTTATCAACAAAGAGATAATAAAAGATATTCCCATCACAGTAATAATATCCGTCGAGAGGCGGTCATTGTTTATTAATTGGTATCTCAGAACCTTTATTGTTTTAATCGAGAGCTCAAAAACGAGGTTATTCTTAATTGGAAATGAGATAAAACGAAATTAATATACCTCAAAGAAGTTTTTGCAATTATCGAAATAATTAATATTATGATGTCGGGCGTAGCGAGTAGAAGCTACTACTACTAGTACTACTACTACTAGCTGGTCAAACTGTTTTACTAAATAGGTATAACTTGTGCTGATAACAGAGTTAGTGAATATGTTTATTGTTGTTTGAGTTGTATGTTAGTTAGTTAGTTATTTGTTCTGACAGGGCTTTAACAGTCATCTTTGTTCCATATTAGAAGGTACTTTATGCTCCTTCTGCTTCGCTACGTTACGCTACATTAAGGCCGTCTATTGCACTCTCTTTAGGACAATGAATATAATAAATAACCGCTTCAAAGTCGGTGAGTATCCGTAGTTAGTGTGTTATCACGTTGTTAGCAAGGAAGCAACGAAGAGTTAGTTGCTGTATAACAATGGCCATGCATTTTTAACTCGCAGTGACACTAACAGACGTCGCCTTACTGCTTTCAGTATTCAGTTTCATTAATTTTAATACCCTGCCCTGCTTTTAGTTCATGGTTTTAAAATAGCTGTCTTATATATTTTACGCAAAATATATTAGTTAAATTTATAAAATGTAGATATATAAAGCTGTGAATATTTTTTATTGGTTGGTTGAATTTGTTTTGAAAGATCATAAAAAATCCTTACATTTCATATAGTCAAGTAACCAAAAAGTTTTAAAAAGTTTTTAAATAAATAAATCAAGTAAATACGTCGTCGGGGCGGTTTCCCAGAGGTCGCGTGTTTGAATCCCTGTCCGTATCGGTTTATTTTCCATACCATATTTATTTAAAAATTAAGTAAGCTTAACATGGCTTTAAATGTTTAAAGTTAAGAAACCTTCACTGTCGCGCGTCTTCTCTTTAGATAAAGTATTTGGCAAACCTCCACGCGTCAGGTGTTGTCTACACTTTAATATTCATTAATTTAATTTCCATTCCACACGTATAAATAATAAACTATCAAAAAGTACTAATTCTCTTATTAAGTTTGTGAAACAGTGATCACAATAAAGGAACACCCGGCTGAGTTTGTTGTGTGGTTCTACTTAGACTAGGGCGTGTTTGGCACCCTCGTAATTTTAGTTTTAAGTTTATAAGTGTCCTTGCGGAAGGGCTTATTTCGATAAGTATGGTATCAAAATAGGCTCCTGACAACTTTATTTGACGTACACAAGTGATCACTGGTAACGATAATGTGGAAAATTTTAAAATAAATACAATCAATACAATTAAATATTCAACAACACGGTGCCTGTTTGAAACGTGGAAACGACATCACAAGTAACATATTACATTTTATAGATGTTTTATACAAACGATATAGAGTTGAAGCATTCAAGAGCTCAATTACACGAGCAGAAGGTGTATTAATTAATATATAATAAACGTATCTTAGAAATGGTATCGACATTCAATAACTCAATTGTGGTATTGGCAGGGACAACCACTTACTGCAACGAAGCAATTATTGACAACCTACCGATAAAAATAATCACAACTCTATTGATTCATCGTTTTATCACGAATTAATAAATGAGTTACTAAAATATATTTATTCATTTTATAAAATAGTTGCGAAATAATATCATGCTGTATAGTTAAAGATGCAGATATAAATGAACTGCAGTACAAAGGGTAGGCTTGTTTTAATAATAATGTAGTTTAGGTGCCAGTGAATGAATAATGTATTCATTTGGATCTGTCATTTAATTTAAGTACACTCCTTATGACATTACAGATTATATAAATGGCTTAAGTAATAAATAAAAAATAATACAGCTGTGCAGCTTATTATTGTAATATTGAAGGCTATGGCTATCTCAAACCTGTCTCAGCTAATTTCCTTTAGAAGTCTTTAAGTCATTTACTCCGTGACATGTTTCTTGTCGGTGTGACAAGACTGCAGCGGGCTACTTATACAATGTTTATACAAATTTAATAATTACTAAAAAATATCATAAAACAGATAATTTTCAAAGAAGTTTCTTCATTAAATATCAAATAATTAACTTTAGTTTTAAGATCTTATAGTATAATCATACTACGGGTGTATATATCTATATATATGTAGGTACCAGTGAGAGGTCGAAGTGATTGTTGCTTTTATTCTTTTGTGTCTTTTAAGTCTCTATAAATATTTATTGATGAGTGAGACCGACGTCTATAAATATTTATATAGATCGGAATCTGAAAGAGATACAAAAGGAAATCTTTTTCTTGACAATCACATGTACAGAAAATAAAAGACACAGCGTAAGAACACTAAATATTGAACTATAAGTTCAAAAAAAAAACAAAATATATCTTTAAAGAAAAGATGAGAAACTAAGTTTAGAATTAATATCTTAAAAAATGTCATACTTACAGTTTGAAATGTTCTGATACAAATATACATTAAGGCAAATCAATTACTTGTTACATTAAAAAATATAAAAGACAAAATGAATATGTAACTAAACTGAAGCATCCTTAAATGCGTTCAGCCATTTCAATGAATTCCCAGAGTGACAAATGTCCGTGAGCAACGCTCGTCTTGGCTGTGTAAGAGGAATGTCAAAAACAACTTTTGTAAATATCGAGCTCTACTCCGCTTTTTCTGTTAAAAGATAAGATTATAAAAATTCTAAATTATTTGTAGTTTAGTTTCATAATATATTATTGTAAGCGTTGATGATTGTCTTTTGTTTTTTATGTAACTCGGTGTAAAATATACAATATGTGTATCGGCCATGTTATTATATTCGACGACACGTACGTTGTTTTAGATGCATATTCAAAGGCAATACAATTCCGCGGCAGTTTTCATCAAATATTCTAAGCAATAGGGCGAATTCACGAAATCTGAGGCCTTTAATATATACAATAGTAGTAATATCTAGTTAGTACTTAGTGTGGTTCATACCTTCAACTGATAAAAACAGACTTAAACTAAATTGACAAAATACAATTGTAGCTCTTAGACGATAAAGGAAATTTGAAACCACTTTTGGCAATAACAACATTTTAGGAATTCCTCCCGCATTTCTTCTGTCCCTCTACCAAAATTAAAGTAGGGCAGGGCTGTTGGTGTAGCCTCGTTTTTATTTAACAACATAGTAATATATCTCAATCATATAAAATGTTATTTACATTTACATATATTATATAGGTAGTGGTAATAAAGATAAAAAACGCTACAGAATTCAATTAGATTAAAAAAACTATTGACACTAAATAAAAAGTGGTCATACAAATAACGTATCTTGTGCAATTGGAATGATTCAAACTACATTTGTATCAGTATACAATATACGTTCACCCAGAGTGTAAGTTTGCATTGCAATTTGAAGTAAGTACTCGTGGATAACGCGCTATCCTGTCGGTATCAATATGTAGCGCGACTGTACGACAATATCGTTTGTTAGTCAGCCACGGTTGTTTAACTTTTCATATTTAACTTGGGTCTTTCGAGAGATATTATAACTCAGAATGATATAACTTATTCAGAATGCTATAATTGTAATTTAAATGTTATCATCGTAACGGATGTATTCTTATTTGAAGAGTTTTTTGTCTTTATTGACCTACATATCATCAATGTCGGGTCATGGACACATAATGGCGGTCGTCACTTAAATAACCAACAAACATAAATTATAATAAAGTATTTTATTTCAAAGACTTTCTAATTTTGTTTTATTAGAATTGAAGATGCAAGGCACCTAAATTGGCTTCAGAAACCGCTCCTGGGAATTAAGTTTCCGTCCATGGTAAAGTTTGATTGCATTTACGTTTGGAGCAGGGTCCAGGGTCCAGGAGTCCATTACCTCAACAACTTTGGATATTAGAGCTAGGGTGCTATAATATTGACGAAGGTGGTTGCCGAGTGGTTACATTTGTATAGAGAACTGTCAACTGTATTCATATAGTATATTAAGTCAATTCATTTTCATAAATAACTAGATTCAGTTACTTATAATATAAGAATAAAATTAAATAAAATGAAATAATATAAAGTTGGAAAATGAAGTGAATGAATAAATGAATGTGAATGAAGAAATGTAAAAAACAGACTAAATTACAGTTTTCAGCAAATAACTTGTGAATAACTTGCTAAGTTGGACACTAATTAGCCAAGTTTGAAGCCGGTTTATGAATCGTAAACATTGTTAGAATCAAAATCCAGCGAGCCCGAGGCATTTGATTGTTTTTGAGGTCTTTTGGTACAAAATAATACGCCGTGCTCTCTTGATAGAAATCACTACATCATTTTAACATGTTAATACATGTCATACTGCGTGGCGCCGGTCCTTCTAGTGTACCTTTGTTTGATGTTGTGACATTCACCTATACTGTAGCTTTGTGTCTTTAAAAACTCTCGGTTCCAAACCAACTTTTCATTTTTTAAATAATAGTAACTACATGGAATAACAATGTACGATATTCACTTCTATTTTATTATTATTATTTGTTCCTCTCGCTCCATGTATAAGTCGAATGTTTTGTCAGTGAAGCCTCCGGCCACCGTACGGCCACATTCACAATTTAAGTAATCTTATCACGAATTGTTTACTTTTATCGTAAAAAAGACAATTTGATTGAATTATACCTCAATTGTTATTCACAACATATCCAAAGGCTTCATATTTTTTCTGATGTATATTACACGGGGTCTCGTAGTAATATTTATTTCTCAAGGTTCACCTCACCCCGAACCTCTGTGAAGGAGAACGGTGAATAGAATTTTTAATAAGGTTAATCTACATGTACATCTCATTAACTTATAATCATACTTGATTAAGCCACACCCACTAACCTGTGTGTAAACCCCTTTATGTTTTACACGCACGACGGATAAGTAAGTAAATAAATCTTTAGTCAATTCTATTCATTACAAGACATTTAGAAAAAGTACACAAAAGACATCTGTATTAAAATAATTTAACTATCTATAGAATATATTTTTGTTCATAATTGTTATTTTATGAAATCGAATATCGTGAAGCAATCACATATTTTAATCAAGATGTATTCTTTTACCAAAATCAATTCACAAGAGAAAAACTGTGTTAGAAGTAACATGACTCTTGTCCTTGACCTTGAGGCCCACTTGAGGTCCAGCTATCAAACTTCAACACCTCCGGTCTTTTAAATTGGTCGTTTGTTTACATAATCCAGGACATATTTTATAAACGTAAGAGCCCACCTTACCTCAGCTGTAGTTACTTTCACAGACTCAAAAACATTTTTATACAACAAAATATAACTGAAATGTTATCCTATCCTTTTATATTTAAACCTTTATTCATTTTTAAAATGGCACCTAATTAGAATCGAGAAACTAAAGAAAATTGTAACAAAATAAAAAATAATCAATTCTTCGTAGTTTTCCTCCGGGAGGGTGTAGAGGGAGCAGACTCATCGTGCTGTACACGTTTCTACTTGTAAAAGCAGGCGAGAGAGAGTGAGAGAGTAGAACTTCATTCATTATTCTCATATCCCATCCAGCCATAATACATCCAACATTGTAAGAATCTACGAACAGTTCGACAAGACAGACATTACTTTCATGTCGAATATCTGTACCAAAAAATATATTTTATGTTTATTATTTAAGATGTGGAGTTCGACTCTGACTAGTTTATAATAATCCACTCTGTTGGATTTGAGTTCTCGACTCACGATAACTGCAGTGAATATAAGAAACAACTATACATAAATTCCATATTGTTATTAAATATTTTAAAAATGCACTCATGTAATATTTATTTAGAATGGCTAGTGTCTTGACGGTGGTGTGTGGTCGAGTCGCGCTACACGAGCTCTATTAATTATTGGTGCGGACGATGGAGAGTGCTGTGTAGTTTACTGCCAAGTTACAGCTACACCTGGATTAGGATTTCAGTTACATTATGCATGAAACCGTTTGTCTTAATGACCGAATAATATCATAAGATTGGTGTAAATAAAGGTAGATAGGTATTAGTTAAACCTATGTAACATCATCGTATGTAAATATTAATTAAATTCTAACATAGATTAACCCAGTATCGATACAATCAACACATTTAATGAATTAGTGATTAAATCGGCTACACCTCTCACGCTTTAACTAAATATTGCCATCAAGTATGACATGTTTTTATTGTCAATCATACCGTGAGAGACGGACGAACGGAAACGGTCTGGTTTCCCAGGGATCGCAGATTCGAATCCTGCCCTATTTTCTACTCTATATTTATTAATTAAATATAAATAAACTTGACAGGGCTAAACATGTTTATAGACGATTTGACAAACAAGATGATATATACAAATAAATACCAATACAAACAAAAAACGTAATAATTGTTTATTTATTTTGTTAAGGTATTCATAGACATGGATGTTTACTACAACGCCCCTGAGTCAGTAATAACAAAAGCTGCTTTGGAAGAAGATGCATTACCCATGATTGAACTCCAAGCTCCGCCAGGGCCGGAAATCCCGGCGGTCCACATTATCAGACAGGCGCCTGTACCGCAAACAACAGTAGCAATTGTAGAACCAGTGCCGGGCACGTCTGCACAGAGCATTGCACCTTCCCAAGAAGTTGATGAAGACACGAAATACTTGGATGAGTTGGAGCGTAATATTGCTGCAGCTCAGTATTCAATTCAAACCCAAGAAGTAGTCGTTGACATTGAGCCGACTGACACTAGGGCTCAAAAATTAAAGAACGTCGGCAAACGGATTTTGCGGTAAGTAAGATTTTCAATATTTGAATAAAACTTGAATGTCTCTATCGTGGAATCTGCTATTTATTATAATCTTTTAGCCATGGACTATCGTTCGGGAGCGACAAAACTGTGAAATTAGTAGAGGGCTATTCACCTCAACGCAGGGGATCTTCGCCTCAACATAAGCGAACTTCTCCCCTAAAAACAGTCAAGAGCTTGATACGCTTTGGAAGAGCTCGTCGGTGTGGTAGCAGTGATGAAGAACAGGCTCTACTAGATTGCCAACCAGGACCTTCTTCGGCACCGGACCGACCTTTAAGCAGAACCTCAATATCGTCTGACGACATTCTAGTAGACACTAGTACCGATACTGACGTTCCGAAATTAAGGAAAATGTAAGTTAACAGGTATCGAAAATGTAGTTGGTAATTTGTTGAATTATAGCAGAAATTACAATGAGCTATTATTTTAGACGGACGACAATAGATTCAAGCGGTTCTAGTGCATTGAAAGCAACGGACTTTCAAGTGTGCGTGACCGTGATAGAAGCTCGTCAGCTGGCTGGTCTAAACATGGACCCAGTTGTGTGCATTCAGGTGGGAGAGATTCGCAAGTACACCAGCATCAAGGACAGCACGAACTGTCCCTATTACAACGAGGTCAGTGAATGATAGAAATGTATTTTGTAGAATGAAAGTGTGATATATTGATTATTTCTTATGGATTGATATGAATTAATTATATGTTTGGCAATATTATTATTATTATTTTAAGTTTAATTTTTTGTTTCGTTTAAGTATATGTTGTAATGTTTTGTTATTCTAAAAAGTAAATATAACTTAATCCTAAAATGTCAGTTGGTTTTATAATTTGTATAACTTGTGTCATATATTGGACGTGCAGTCTACTTCAAGAACTGAATAAATCTATGAAAGCGATACTTTCCGACAAATACACTCAATCGTGGAATACACCGATATGAAACCAATATGAAGTCTCATCCGTCAGCCGACTCTATGTTCTATGTCAACTATAAAATTGATATACTTTTTGATATTGAAAGCGATACTTTAGTTGTGTAAATTAAATTAGTTGCAGGTTTTTCAAAAATCATTTGTATATTTATTTTTAAATTATGTTGCAAAAGTTAAGTCACAGTACACCTTACCCTTTTTATTTATTTAAGTATTAAATATAATATGTGTCTTTCTTACTAAAGGCTTTGAAATAAACTAACGGTACTCTCTAAATGCTGGGTAAAGAATATTTTAAGTCAATCAAAGCTTTAACGAAGAGGGAGAGTTGTTTTAAATTATAAATTCCTTTGATTGCCTCCGAGTACTTTGAATACGTCTTAAGTCATGAGAGGGAGGTACTTATCTATCTTATTCTAACGATTTCTTCGCCCCCTTATGATGTAATGGAACTCATACTTGTTTAACTCCGAGTTGGACTTTACTTCAACGTCTTTGCTAACAGAATTTCTTGTACGTTATCCAAACAGATCTTTTCTTTGTTTTGTTACTAATACAAGAATATTTGTATGGTAGCTATACTTTGAAGTATAGAGTAATGTACATTATCCGGTGAAAGTAAATATTTTGTTGGTAGTCAAAAGTACCCTGTATGTTGAACGATGCATTAACTTATAACAATACTAAATTATAGTATAATCCCTCAAATAATATTTCCGTAATGTGCGAACAAACAAACATTATGTATATTTATATCAAATATATTTATTTCAAGTAACCAGTAGACTAAATAATACATTCAATTCGATTCACAAACTATGTGTATACTATAAACTACTAGAGTAATAAATATTAAACACATAAGTAACGTTGGTTTTAAGAAAATAATATTTTGTCTGTCAACAGTACTTCGTGTTCGACTTCCACATGCCGCCGGTGATGCTGTTCGACAAGATCATCACGCTATCGGTAAGTTATATTATTATTTTTATCATCCGCTCAACTCAAAGTTAAGAGAGTCTGAAAGCTAAGCGATTTATGAGAAGTGCGCTGTGCAGTTATAATAAAATATAATTATCTTGAATAATGTTTAAGTGTTTTGCGAGTGAATAAATGCGAAGTAATTATAATTTATGTTTCTTGCGATCTTCATCACGGCTTCATCACCGAAAATGATGAAGCCACTTGCACCTGACGTGTTTTATACATAAAAATGAAGAATCGATTATATTATACATTTTGAAGTACATATATCTGAGCTAAATAATATACAAATATTGTACAAACACTAAAATAAGGAATCATAATCTGAAAACTACTCAAAACTCTCCGTAGTCACGTTCGCGCGTTCTTATATTAATATTTAACTACTAGCAGCCTCACACAGTCCACCTCCTCTCCTTCCGCCTCCTCTCCTACCACCATCTACCTACCTATCTCACGAGGCAATAAATAATTCCACTACATCTAATGTCTGTTGAACTTTGAACTCATTTATTGCCATTGCTTTGATATATAATATATTTTTGAAGATTTGGTTTTGGGTTTTGACTACAAATTATCAGCGTGACATGAGAGAGGTTATAATTTTATATCTTTATTTAGTTTCGACACAACCAATATCTGTAACTCAACAACAGCGCGACACTTATCGATTTCAGTGATTGTTATTTTCCTTTCAGCCACTGAATTGGTTTATAAACGTTGAATTTATTGTTTATTTGACGCAAAACGTATCGGAACCATACCAATATTTATATTGTAGTTTTTGTAATATATGAGAAGCCATTTCGTTAATTACACCTCAGTTTTATCCAGATATTAAATATCGTCAATCGTATCATTATCTGTGGATATTTGTAATAAATAAAAACTAATAGAATATTTTCAAAGTGTTGTAGTTTGTACCTTTTTCACTTCTGTTTCTTTAAAAAAATATAAACTTTGAAGATTTTTAGATTTGTTTTAAAAAATCATGCATAAGAAGTATTCTGAGTGATAAAGAGCCTTGAGCATTATTCTGTAATGTATTAATTTGAAAAACTTTTAATATAAAGGAGAGGCGGTTTCACCAAACGAATGTAAATTACTTTTTAAAAAGAGTTATTGTTTCTTTATCTTGTCGGAATCAAGCGGCGCCGGCGAGTGAAGGACATCTCAAAGTAATTACTTTAAATCTTTTAGACTTGGTTTAATGCGAATGCATCTTGAAAATGATTATTTATAACTTTAATCTCTTCTTAAGTCGTAAAATTATAATTATTAACAAGTACTATGTTTCCTTTAATGTTGTAAAAACAATCAAAAAGTCATTTTAATAAAGGTAGGTGTACACGCGGCACAAAACAATATTGTATACATCTATAAAACGCGTTTGTTAACCTTTATAGACTAGCGGCCCAGGAAACACAAAAAGTAAAAAAAAACATCAACACAAGTCTCTCTTTTGTTTCATGAAAATGTTATAAAGCTGTCGAATTATAACACATCATAACACACGTATAATGTTAGATGAAATCAACACCTACAATGTCTGTCATATAATGTAGATAGCTTTTGGCTATACGTCTCATTAAATAACTACATAAATGTATTAAAATGTCTTCTATCAAAAATGTATGTAAGTCGTTAGTCTCGTAAGAGAGGGTGATTCTCAGTGCCCAATTAGTCAACACAGTCATCTCCTTAAGAAAACTACACGAAAACAATTGTACATTGTGAGGTATTCACCTACTACTATATCGTGTATATTCTATCTTTCTCCTATTAAATATATGTATATATATATATATATATATATATATATATATATATATATATATATATATATACATATATATATTTAATAGGAGAACGTACTCACCGACCACCGACTCACATATCAGCCCACAACTGTAGTATAATATATCCGGCTTGATGGGCCGTTATTAACTCCTTCAGAAACACCACAGAGAACATCGTTTAGAATACAATAATGACAGCCTGCCCGAATATCAACAACAAAGCCTAATAGTGGTATGTAGGTTAGGTGGTAGGAAGCTAGGTCAGTTAGTAGAGCGGCGAGGACGAACTGCCACACTGCCACGTATGACCACGTGCCAGTCCTGCCAATGCCGACGAGTTCATCCTTCATAGCATATCAGGAGGTACATTAGAGCCGTAGTGTATAACAGCGGGGAGGAGTGCCGCTATGAACCGCGCACTCCTTACTTTAGATTTTCGGAGTTTGTTAAGTTAACTTATTATTTTATTTTAAGTGGTTAAGAACTTATTAATATAAAAAACTATATAATACCTTTTTGATCCATAACGCCCAACTTTGTTATAAGATACTAGGAACGTCTTCCTGTCTGTCTCGCTGTTGCGGTTGTTATTCTAATGGTGCTTTATAAGGGACAAAAAGAAAGTGGCTCGACCTTAACCATTATTCAGTACTTATTCCCAAGGGGAGTAGACGTAGAATAATACGACATATTCGTGAATTAAGTCCGTGAGAGAGTCTCGTGAGGTCTCACTAGAGCGTTGAATGTTACCGTTGGGTTTTAGAGGGTAATCTGGTGACCTGTCTGCTCGCGGATCATACTCAACCGTACCCGCTCTCCTATAAGAAACAAAGGTATGTAAAAAATAACTGAAAATCATAATATTTAATTTTACAATAAAATTGCAATAAAAAAAAATGCAGTATGGTTCGGGTTTTGAACAAAGCAATGTTAATAAAGCCGTTAAGGCCTAATAGACTCATTGCAGGACACCTCCGTGAAGTGTCTTTATGGGTTCGTAGGTATTTCTTTACAAGTAGATATCCAACTATATAATGGAAAATGATCCTTTAGTACATTAAATCACACTTAACCCCTTTCTGATTGAATATCAAAGAAGTCTGAAGTGTATGAGGACCGCTTCGAGCATAGTTGCCCGAAATAAACTTATTCCAAACAGCTCAGTCACAGTACAATGAGTATTATATTAAATTAGTAACAATTACAAGTATAAAACATAAAAATACTTAAATAAAGTGCACTATAACTGTGATAATTGTTATAGCCATGATAAGCTGAGTTCAATTTTAAATACAAATAGAACAAAAAATTCGAGCTCCAAATTCGATTTCACGACCTCTGGGAAACCGTACCGTCGCTCTACCAATGGACCTAACGCAACGCTGCCCTCTCTCATGAACTAAACAGAGGTTTCCCAGAGGTTTCAGGTTCGAATCCTGCCCGTTATCATTTATTTTTTGTTTTGATATTTATCGACAATAAAATAAAACACCAGCAGCTATTAAATTATTTGTTTTTCCGTGGATGTTCTGGAATCCATATCACAAAATAAAATGTAACAAAAAGAAAGGAATTATTTCAAATACTTAAAGTGGCAAGTTTTAAGAGAGTCTTTTTAAGTCAATGTTAATTACTTATCTTAGGAGATGCCCTCTTCCAAGATGATAATTATTATTCCTTACTAAGTGGTTCGTAGAATTAATTAAGTTTAATATGTCGGTGTATGTGTGAGCGGTTTTGTATATACATCTATAAGTGAGTGCGTGAGAATAGGGAAATGTAGGCTTTTACATTGTATAAACTTTACTAATTTATTACTGTCAAAAATCTTTTAATTTACAATAGCAAATCTAATGTATACGTTATCCCGATAGCAATTTATGTATGAATGTATACAAATTGTTATTTTTAATTTATAAGAACTCGAGCAACATTTAACCATTTAGTAATAATGGATTTAAAGAAACTGAAATGAATGAGTATGAAATAATTGCTCTTTCAAAAAAATATTCATGTAATCTATAGATATGAAAGAAAGTCTTAGTTACAATATTTATAATTCAAAAACGACAGAACCCATTTGACTGAAAATTGGTGGGGAGACAGCTTAGAGCCAGGAGACGTACATAGAATACTTTTCATTACGCTTATTTATTTATTTTAATGCAAATTATGTAATTATTATCTGACAGTCACAATTATCTGTTAGTTCTATACTATTCTAATAGATGACGGTATAAGCGTATTTGTCGAGTAAGAATCCGCTTTGATAAAGTACAAACGTTCTATAAGATCTAAAACTTAATAGGATAACCGACCAGTCGACCCACGACCACCGCCATCAGACTAATATATATTTAACATTGATAGTGAAAACTTATTCATTAAAGTGTTTAGTTTAGTGAAAACTTATTCATTAAAGTGTTTAGTTTAGTGAAAACTTATTCATTAAAGTGTTTTGTTTAGTAAAAACTTATTCATTAAAGTGTTTAGTTTAGTAAAAACTTATTCATTAAAGTGTTTAGTTTAGTGAAAACTTATTCATTAATGTGTTTAGCTTAGTGAAAACTTATTCATTAAAGTGTTTAGTTTATTGAAAACTTATTCATTAAAGTGTTTAGTTTAGTGAAAACTTATTAATAAAAGTGTTTAGTTTAGTGAAAACTTATTCATTACGCAATTTTAATAGAATTTTCAGCACTCCTTTTTAATATAAACTTCAACTAAGACAAATCTCATATTTCGATCTTAGTCTATACTAATATTGTAAAGAGGTAAAGTTTGTATGTTTGTGGCTTTAAACTTTATAAGTTCATTTGTTGGTAATTTTCAAAGAAAGTTATCCGAATGTAAAAATGTCTGAAAGAATATTTAGAAATATCTTTCATGTTGTTGTCAAAAATCTTGGAGGTCAACATTTCAAGAACGGACTGTTGAAACTAAAATGCGTACCGTGCTTTTCTAACAGTAGCGTGCGCACTTAGACGTATCGAGAAGTTTAACTCGTCTTCTTAAATAAGAGAAAAATGAAATAATCCGAAAACAAGCACATCATTAAATTCAAAAGGTGAGGCACGAGCCTGAATTGGGAATAAATAGGAATTCGTAATTTTAAACTAAACGCCAACATTAGATGTTAAATGGCCAGTTGTTCAAAATACTAAACTTATATGTAGAGACCTAATATTTTTTAATTCCAACATATTTTAACGTCTACAATACGCTACATGTGTGGAGCCCGGATTACTTCATATTAAGAGTTTAAGAACAAGTAACTATATTTTACAATCACTTTGTATGTCCGAGCAGGCTGCGAGGGGCGCGTCTACTCCGTCAATAAATAGGGAGTCTAGTTCACTCTATCACTAAATTGTTTAGTCATCTAAATAACTTAATTAATCTTTAAAAAATGTGTGTGTGTGTGTGTGTGTGTGTAATACACTCAGGGTGGATATTTTGTTACAGGTGCTACAGTCGCGACACATTCTTCGCACTAACAAACTACTAGGAAATTTCAAGCTGGACATAGCCACGGTGTGGAATCAACCGGGTAAGTAATATCAACGTTGCTTATTAACTATATAACATAACGTGTCTTTTGTCAGTAACATGGATGCTAAAGGCTCGGCCGCAACCGTCTTGAAAACATCTCCACTTTCATCATAACTAACAAAAGTAAAGTACATACAATTACTTACAAATCTTGTTTTGAAAACACCAATTTTAAATAAATATTTTCATAAAAAAACGAACTATAAATGGAATTTATAAACGATAACCAATAACATAATTGGTGAGGTACGTCTAGTTAGTCAACTTCAATATTGCTGACTTATAAATTACTATTCAATATAGTCGACCGAACCAATCATTGCTATTAGTGGGTTTTTTGTTTATTCTACAAGTTCACATATTGATTATCAAACTATTATTGGTTTAATAAAAATATAAACATATTTTTTTATCCCACTAACTATAATTACAAAAAAATATGATGTGTCTTATAAAATAACCTGAATTAACACACAAAATACTTTTCCAGTTCAACCTTTGATTGAACATTAGAATAAAATTGTAAATTAAAAGTGAATTGTGACGCATACTTGAATAACTAAAGCAATATTATAATATTAACACTTAAACCAAAATGTTGACCATTTTAAGAAATATACGTAGATAGTATGAAATTTAAAACATTTAAAGTGTATTATTATATGGGTATAACCAGACATGGTTGACCCATAAGGCATATAAACTATAGCGTCTGCATTTAAGTAATATTAATTATACTTAATTCCGTGTTATTAGGTAACATTTGAACAAATAATTTAGATAATAAAAATATAATTTAAACGCAGACGTGAATCCAAATATATAAAACTAAAACTACTACTTGATATTAAAGTTATTTAATAATAAGTATGGTGTATTCTTTTAAAATATTATATTTAACTAGTAGCCGACTAGTAGCCATACCGACTAGTCATCTGCTAATACTTAGGCACATACCTAGATATAATACTTTTTGACGGTATGATGTAGTGAGTGAAATTTCCCGATTTCATATAATAGATTTTTTTACGTACATTATATATTATTGCTACAGGCCTCATAATAATAAAAAGCTCATCGTAATTAAAAAGTAGAATATATAACTCCTATCGTATCGAGCCCGGTAATTCAGTCGCGGCTAAACTTAAAACATAACATTGCTGTAATTGTTGTTTTAGATCTTGGGAATGACTAACTCACTCGTTCCTATATTTACTCCTATATCATTCCATATCCAGTTACCTATTAAATTCAAAATATACGTACTTTTATCAATTTATACTCAATAGAAAGTTCATCCTAAGCCCGCTGCTATTTCTATGAGCGGATCAAATATTATTAAAAAGTTAAAGTTATTATAAATATATCAAATTAAAAGTTATGTATCTAGTGAAAACATTGCAATCAATGTGACTACAACCAAAAACAGAATATAAAAAAAACAATATAATTGGCTCTGAAGAATGGAAAAAAGTATGTGACCATTCAATAATATGTGAGGACGAATATAGGAAATTTGAACCAATGTTTGGGTCACACATGGAAATGTTCAAGAAGTGAAGACAATTCGGCGGCAGAAGGCTCAGATGAAGATAGTTTTTAACTAGATCGAAAAGATCGTACACCGGAGATAACTGTAGTTTATATTATAATGGAAAAACTTATAGAGAAACTTTTTTATTTTATTGAAGAAGAAGAATAATTTTACGAAGAAGAGCGTGATTTGTTTTTTAAAATGATTCAACGATTTATTTCAGTTACGATTTTAAAAATATATATAGTGAACAGTAAGACGACCAGATTTTAATCATTAAAATAAAAAATAACAAAAGGTAATAACAACACTTTAAGATAAAAAGGAAGACAATTTTACAGCTCTATATAGATCACACAGATCATAAACAACACAACAATAATGTAGTAAGACCTAATTTAAACTTGTATACACTAGATATATATAATTATATAATAATTCGAATTATTCATTCACGCGTTACGAGATTTTTTAGAAATTACCGAGAAAATCTGAAATGCGTTAAGAAAATAGAGGCACTGCATTTACGTATCACTAAACGATATTACAATATGAGGAAAATGACAGGGATAAACTAGAAAATATAAACGTGAGCAGTAACTGAAATAGAAGAGGTTTATTCAAGAATTTAGATTTGAAAATAATTTTCTTGCAAGTAATATAAAATATTTCCTCAAAATACAATATTATAAAACACAGACTCGAGGGAAATGTGTGATTATCCCCCCCCCCCCCCCCTGTAACACAACTTCTTTTAATATTGTATTAAAATATACATTATATCAAAGTGGCTGAACAAGGCTTTACCTTTTATTGTCAGAGAAAAATGATTTTCTAACGTTGATTACCATTGACATTAATTTGTGTAGTTCGTTCTATGGTTTTCGTGAGATTTTTTATAATATTTTGTATTTAATTTTATTAAAAATATCTGACTTATACGGAAGCGTTCGTCTTTAAAGCGTACAGAAGCGGATAAACTCCTTTTAACTTGTCGGTAAAGCCGACTAATCGGCCTGTGTTACAGTCGGCTTCTAGTAGCCGTTTAGTCATCAAAAAAGCACCGACTCTATATATTTATGTTTTCATCGATACTTAAACTGGTACTTTCATGGATTCAGCAGTAGATCCAGCAAAGAGAGCATATAGCTATCCACATCCGAGAGATAGTTAACGTCTTAACAAAATAGGATAGGATAGATCATTCACTGTTGAAAAGTCAAATACAGATCTCGTAATTGACTTTTCAACAAGGATATTATATTATTTGGTTAACAAAAATAATTGTTTGACGGAATCGAAAGTCACCTAAAACCTCAATGTAATAATACAAATATACAAACTGTAAATAGAAAATAATAAGAATAACGGAAACCCTTAAGTTTATAATATATATATATATATACACTATGGACGGTCTAGTTGGACGCAAACACTTCGTGTAACTTTTGGAAGTTAATAAATATGCATACTTAAAACAAACAACAACAAAATCTGACTAAAGTTTAACGTAACTTTGTATATAAAGATTAGAGATTAGATTAGATTAACTGATGAAACTCATCTTTCTTTGGCACCGTGGTGGGTTTAGTCATTACATTTCAAAGTAAATAAAATATTTATTCCATTGAGAAGATAATTTCTCAAATAATTACCTGGTCAAATCCAGAGCTCTCATATCTGTAATAGCGTGAGCACATTTACAAACATTGAAATTAAAACAATAGTGAATGTTCATTGTGCGATTACTGGTAATTGGATAAACCTAACATACATACAGGTATAAAAATAATACAAAGTTATATAAAACAGATTTTGTTCAGAAGATCAAGAATTTTTAACCATGCAATAGAATTAAATAAAGCTCCAAGTTGAATATAATAATAATTATTTTTTCTAAGCCGTCAATAAAATATTATTTTCCCTTTCGTCTCAAAATGAGCCAAGATTTCATTCTTCACGACAACAAGTCGTCAGAAAAATTCCTTCCCTTTAACTCTTTTTTTAAATTCAGAAACAAATAAAAATAGGGGCTAATATTTTTGGTCTGGTCTGTACTCTTACCGCACTGGCTCTGGATCTTCTTCTGGCTCTGGCTCGTCTTGGAATCTGCCACTTTTTTAATTAGCGTTAGTTTTCAATGGCACAGAGTAGACACAATATTTGTTGTTTGTAATTGAGCCATGAGCTGTGAATCCATTGTACCTACTTTATAATCGATAGATTCACTTTTTTCATAGTGCAGTTGATCTACTTAAAACTAAAATTGTATTTAATTTATTTGAACCGTGTTTGCTGAATTCTTTGACATTAGTAAAATGTTTGGTCGACAGACCGGCAATTCTACCACAAGTGGGCACTTCTTACGGACCCCGAGGACGTGAACTCGGGTCCTAAGGGCTACCTAAAATGTGACATCAGCGTCATCGGTAAAGGAGACGCCGTCAAGGTGCCTCCCAAAAGTGAAAGGGATGAAGATGATATAGAAGCGTAAGTACATAGAAAGAATTAGTAAATAGTGATATTTACTTATTTATTGATACTAACAGTAACTCTCAACCAGTCTTTGACAACTAGACAAATTCACTGAGAAGGCCTCAAAGTTAAAAGGTGTCGTTCAAAGTAAATTATCTTTAATCTTTAACTGTCTAGTGCCAAGGGTTACTTTAGAACTGTCTTTCCGCTCGACATGACTCGTTTTGTGAATCTATGTAATAATAGATCATCAGATATCGTTTCATAAGGAAATAGAGTAAGCTTTTTTTTGTATTTAACTACGAATTATTTTAGTACTTATTACTGTAAAGTGTTTTCGTGAAGAGAAAACTTTGCTAAAATCTTTGTTGGTGCGACATTATTCATGTACTTACATGCTGACGGAGTCGCGGGCTCAGCGTGTAAATAAATAAAAATATTCGTTTACCTTAGTTGTCCTGTAAAATATGTTCAAATAGTTAAAGGACATTAAAATATCCACTGAAAGTATCAAAATATACAACTGATTATGTTTTAAATAATTTACATTTTAACGACTATGTAACGACTGAAAAGAAATTTTAACGGAATATTTTAAAATACGAGATAAATAAACAATAAAGAGAGTGTAACGGTACTATTAAAATAATTTGATTAAGAAAATCTCCAATTCCAATCCACTAAATGGTTTACATTCATTTTAACATAGAGGAGATCTATAATTTTAACAAACAAACATTAAAAGACTTCCTTAACACTTTAGCAACTTGCTTCTTCCTGATGGGATGCCAGTCGAGCGTCAACGAGCTCGCTTCATCATTAAGATCTACAAAGCGGACGGGTTGCCGAAGATGAACTACTCCCTCCTAGCCAATATGAAACGGGCCTTCACCGGTGAGAGCCTGGACCTAGTAGACCCCTACGTAGAAGTTACGTTCGCTGGGATGACTGTAAGTAAACCAATATAACTAGTGGCTTTCCAAGAAGTACATATACATAATGTCAAGTAGTGCAGATACATAGAAATTAGAAAGAGTGTTGTTTATTTATTTGTTATATTTTTTCAACAATGTAATAATAAAAAGAGTAAATGTAATCTGTAGAAAAATGAGTCTGTTTTACTATTATGATTTCTCTAAAACAATTCCAGGAATCCACATAAATTATTTCAAATATACTTGATGTAAAGTGGCACTGTATAGTTACATATCGCATCTTACAGCTGCATACAAAAGAATTTGTCCTTTTTCCATTTAAACTATTCATTTATGTTTGTCCTCATACCCCGTAACAATTGACAGAATGTTGATAGTATTCAAAATGGTAAGTAGTAATGGTATAAAGTTATGAAGATGCATCTGCAATAGGCATACGTAGAAGCAGGGCGGCAATTAAAAAGTCTGTTTTATTATTCGCTTTGTTTAAGCTGTGTGCCATTATAATATAAATATATGTGATAATCCAGGGATCTACTTCCGTGAAGAAGAACTGTTATTCACCGGTTTGGAACGAGCAGATAGTATTTACGGAGATGTTCCCTCCGCTGTGTCAGCGACTCAAGATACAACTAAAAGATGACGACGCTGTACATGCTGGTATAATTGGTACTCACTTTATTGACTTGCAGACCATTTCACATGATGGGGACAGAGGTATGTGTATCACGACGTGTTCTCAAAACATAATAAGTATTTTGTAATAGATGTTACTTTACCTACCCGCTTTGCGTTGCAGTTAATAAATATCACCCAGAGGTGGTCATTTGTTATAGTTATTAGAAACAGTGTCTTTACAAACGATAGTTATAATAAAAAATATCTAGAAATCAGCTCTTTTTTAAAAACAGTTCGTACACGTTTTATGCTTGATCAAGGAATGCCAAGTATAAAATTATTCCTAATTAAAATGAATGATATAATCGTTCCAAAAAAGAAACAAATATGTTCGTTGATTCAACCTGAGTCCTTAAATAATAAAACATGTATATTATTTAAATTATATATCTAACACAATGCTACTTAAAAAGAAATGATTTGTGTATTTCTCATCTACTGTCAATTAATAATCGAAATGTCGCCGTTTTGGTGAAAATGAATTAAATCAATCAATAATTTATTTATTCTTTTATCAGGATTTTTACCTACCTTTGGACCGGCTTATATCAACTTGTATGGGTCCACTCGCGATTACAGCCTGTTGGACCAACATTCCAATCTCAATACGGGAATTGGGGAAGGTGTCTCTTATCGCGCAAGGTAAATATTTATAACCATAGCAGACTAAATAGTAATATTTGGACTTGAAAAACCCAATAAATTATTGCTGGGCCAGCTACAAAGTAAAAACTAAATGCAGTATAATAACCAATAGCTTATAATATTAATCTTATTTTAGAATCCTCATCTCGATCCGAACTGAGATCATAGACATTATTGACAGTCCATCGTCAGATGTTGAAATTGAACCTGTCATTCCTATTAACGAACATTCGTTTGAGAAAAATGAAGAATTTTTCTTGTTCGCCTGTCTATTTGATGCAAATATGGTGGATAAACGTTTTACTGATAAACCAATTCAGTTTGAACTAAGTATTGGAAACGCTGGAAATGTTCTTGATGGAAATAAGGAATCTGTTAAGAGACCTCAGGATTTAAACGTTTCTGATTTAAGTAAGCCAAAATATTTATTACTGTTGTACTACCTACCTATCTGATAATGTACCTACAATGTTTAAATATAAATTTATGACTAAAAACTAATACTATTTTAGATGATCTAAATTCCGATATAGGATACTGGCAAAGCGTATCTCAGCCGACAAAAGCTGTGTCCTCTGACAAGAACTATTTTTTTCTTCCCTTCTGGGATTTGAAACAGTGCATGCATGTACGAACCATTTGGCCCGACCATCGCCGTCGCATGTACAACTCCAACATGATAGCTAGGATTATTGAGAACTTTGTAAGTTTATTTAAGTTCTCTTTTATATATTATATGAAGTTTTTAATGGCAAATATTGGTATTTCATTTAAGTTATCCTAGTTTTTGTGTTATCAAACTAGCAAGTTATTCATATTATTTTAGCAAAAATCCTTTTTAAAACCACTTTTACAAAAAACGCTACTTTTGATAAACCGAATGAACTGTAAGAATGAAAAAATGAATACTTTCACTTTGCAGGAAGAAGGCCTCAATAATGCACAAAATGCTATTGAGATGGATGATGGTCCTGACAATAGCTGCGTGTCGTATTTAAAGTCAGTGTTAGATTCAGTAAGCACCTGCTGCATGAACTACGTAGAACATATGTGCAATGTGTCTCCAGGTGGAAACACTAGACTTGATCGTGAGAGGCTCAAACTATGTATATCAGAAATCGTAAGACATTTTGTTCATATATATATATATATATATATATATATATAGAGTTTTTTTTTTGGATTATTATTGGAATATAAACATTACTTTCTCCATAATTGCACAGACAAAACCTTTGATTTCTCCAAAGAGATGTATTAGCCAGGATATAGAACTAGGGTGGTGTACAGCTTGGTCTGTCTACACTTCATAGAACCAAACATGTAGTTCTTTACTCTTCCATATAGCCACGCGATAAACCGTACTCATTACTATAGGTTTACGCTATTTCTCTTTGCCTAAGGATAGTGCAGTAAAGTTTCTATCAACGTTAAGAACATCCCTGTGTATATAGCTCTTTAAAAATATTTTCTGAGATTATACGAGTACAACATACGATTGTGGAGGTTGTGGAGATTTTATGCGTTTAAAAAGCCACGACCACTACATTTTCGTGGGCGGTATAATCTCATCAAAGATGAACGAGAAGGATGCATACGAAACGCTGTTAACCATTTATGGACTTGGCAATGAAGGGAATCTAATTTCGTTAGAGTCCATCTTAGAATGCCATTGTCATAAACGATTAAGGGCATAACCCAACTTTCTTCAACCGGCCAAAGGATCGTTCCTTTACTTGTTGTTTCATGGCTCCGTCATCAATGCTCAATGCCTCTGACATTCCAGGATGTAGGTTTCACCTTCGTTAAGATATCTAAGAAGCAAAGAGTTTGTGAGTTGTAAATTGTATGACCAAAAAATTCTACCTCTTTTTACATGGATGACAGCTCATTTCTCATCACCCAACTCCATTTTTATGCTTGTGCTAAATATTATTATTATTAAACCGAATTTATTAATTATTATTCAATCCAGGAACAAATGAGTGCTTTGACTAAAAGTCTCAAGGCCTTAATTACTAAACACTCTATAAAGGATCGCATACGTACTGCATTCTCCTACCTAAACAGATTAAAACATTTATGTGAAGACGTGAGTACTCATAATAATTATACATGAACTATTGTGTTTATTGTAGAATAATGACATGGTAAATTTTCAGCCACAACATGCAATGCCAGATGTTTTCATCTGGATGATAAGTAATGGCAAACGATTAGCGTATCATAGATTCAATGCTCGGGATGTTATTTTCTCGGAGTGCCAAGATGAATCCGGCAAATTATGCGGGAAAATGCAAACGCTGTTTTTAAAGGTTTATTTGTTTAATTTTTATTGTAATGTTTTAAGTTTGGTTTTTTAATTTCATGACTTTTATCTTATTTTAGTGGCCAGGGAAAAAAGCAACGACTCCAAGTGGTTGGGCTATTCCAGCTAAAATCAGCATTTTTATATGGCTTGGAATACTACAGGATAAGAAACACTTCCTTGAAAAACTTCCTATTGGTTATGAAGTTACTCAAGAGGTCAAGAGCGCAGAAAAACCAAGAGCGCTAGCTCCGGAAAATTTATTTTACGCTGAAAAACATGTAAGTTTTATTTTCTTAATAATTAAAACAAAGTTACGTTATTCTAATTTACTACTAAATACTTCTACAGACTTTCCAGATGCGAGCCTACATTTACCAAGCGCGGTCTTTGATTGGATCTGATTCCTCAGGATTATCAGATCCATTTGCAAGAGTAATTATTGGAGAAAGTTCTGCTACTACCCAAGTTATTGATGAAACCCTTAGTCCCACATGGGATGAACTATTAGTTTTAGACGACATATTACTTTACAGCACGATGGAACGAATCAAAGCTGATCCTCCAACTATTGTAGTCGAAATATTTGATCAAGACAAAGTTGGAAAATCTGAGTTTATCGGTCGTACTTTGGCTAAGCCGACTGTGAGATCTTCCGAAGACACATGTGCTGGACTACAACATGCACCGATTTTGGAATGGCATGAAATTTCTAGAGGTGATGATAGAGCTGGAGAATTATTAGCAACATTTGAAATACTAGAAATCCCACCAAAGAGTGATGCTTCAGTATTACCAGCACTTCCCTGTCCAAAACAAATCGTTAGAAAAGAGCTATCGGATATTCAAAAAACCAGAGCATATCCTGTTCCAAAAGGAATACGCCCAACTTTGTCTAAATATAGGGTCGAGGTATTATTCTGGGGATTGCGCGATCTGAAACGCCTTCACCTTTTGACAGTGGACAGACCCAGAGTTGATATTGAATGCGCTGGAAATATCGTGTATTCTTCTGTTATTAATAATGCTCAACGTAATCCTAATTTTAATTATCCTATAAAATACATTGATGTTGAACTTCCTGATCAGGACCTGTATAGACCTCCTTTGACAATTCGAGTCGTTGACTGCCGCAGCTTTGGCAGAATAACTCTTGTAGGAACTCACACTATCAACTCAATCCACAAATATATTTACACACCAATGAGCAAGCGTGAAAGAGAAATCGAAGAACGTAAGAAGTCAACAATAGAGCTTGAAAACGTTGATTTGCGAGCTAACCGCATAATACTAGATGACGCATATGCTATTGAAAATGAAAAAGAAAGTTGTCCATTACTAATTCGAGAAGGACGTACTATCACCTACGGATCTGGCATCAAGTCTCCTATGAAGAAGAAAATTATCAAACGCGATGTTAGCAAAAAGAGAAAGGCTAGTACCGATTCTGTTCTAGATGATGAAGATAGCAGCAAGGACTGGTGGACAAAATACTTTGCCTCTGTGGAGTCAATGATTGAAGATGCAAAAGAAAATAAGAGAGAGCGTCAAGGTTATTCTAAAGGTACTCAAGTAACTTATGTTAATGAGATATGTTCACCTCATGACGAAGTTCAATCGCCCCGTTTTGACCGCGAGCGTCGTAGGCAACTAGCGTCACCGTCACCGAGAGCTAAACCAAGTCCTTCTACAATACAAAAAAAAAATGAGATACCACGATCTGCTATGACTAAGGTAAACAAAATATTTCTGTCTTGCATTGTAAAACTAATTTTGAACTTAAATATGTACAATAATTATTTCATAACATATATATTTCAAAACATCACTAAATTATGCAGGTTTATCCACATGAATTGGAGGCTGTGTCTGAATATGATGAGTTCAAGGAATGGCTAAACTCATTTGAATTATATCGAGGCAAAAAGACTGGCGATGATAACGAAGATGACAATCGTGTCGTAGGAGTATTCAAGGTATATTAGCCATTTTAACCTTATGAGCCATTGAATGTCTTGTACATACTTGTTTCTCAACTATCTCTTCTTCAATCTATTCTATCTTATGCGTTGATTCCTTTTGGTGTTTTGTCCTTACCCTATCTCCTTTTATGTATTTCACAATAAATCTAATTTGCTTAAACTAAGCTGCTTTTGTGATCCATGTTACTAAATTAATCTTTTTAAAAGTAACTCTTGTTTTAGGGCGCCATTAAAGTTTATAAATGGCCTCTACCAAGAGGAATCGATGATCATACAGTCATGGGTTTCGATCCCAATCATGGATTTTTCCAAGGCGTTCCTAATAATGACCCCATACATGTTTTAGTCCGAGTTTACATTGTTAAAGCCACTGATCTCCATCCCATGGACCTGAATGGAAAAGCCGATCCCTATATTTCTTTACATTGTGGTTCAAAAAAGATCAGCGACAAGGAAAATTATGTCTCAAAGCAGCTAAATCCAGTATTTGGCAAATGCTTTGAAATAGAAGCCACATTCCCTCAAGATTCCATGCTAACAATTCAAGTCTTAGATTGGGATTTGGTAGGCTCCGATGATTTGATTGGAGAAACTAAAATCGACCTTGAGAATCGTTTCTACAGCCGCCACAGGGCGACTTGTGGATTGCCAGTGAAATATGAAGAGTAGGTATTCCAAATTTACGTTACTATAAATTGGTCTGTTATTTGTATAAAATAACTTTTCAATTTTTAGGCAAGGATATAATCGTTGGCGCGATGCCATGAAGCCTACTCAGATTTTGGCTAAGCTCTGCAAAGACGGCAAGTTAGATCCACCTATTTACGACTACGGTCATGTGAAAATTGGCAAAACTATCTTCAATATGCCCATGGATGATGATGAACTATTTTCAAATTCCGACACCGCAGAGGAACAGATGGCACTAGTGGTACTTCATCGCTGGCAAGAAGTTCCTCGAGTTGGAACTCGACTTGTGACCGAACACGTTGAAACTCGTCCACTATACAATCCCAACAAACCTGGTACATTACGATTATGAGAAATTTATTTTTTGTTTATTTTAAATACCCACCACTGAACTAAACTAGTGTTGTTTTATTTGTAGTTGTAGTGGTATTTATTATTTATAGTAGTAGTAGTAGTTCTAATATTGTTAACTTTTAATAATTTAGTAACAATTTGTATTCAGGAATTGAGCAAGGACGTCTTGAGATGTGGGTAGATTTGTTTCCCATGGATATGCCTTTGCCCGGACCGCCACTAGATATATCTGCTCGTAAGCCTAAATCATTTGAAATGAGAGTCATTGTTTGGAACACTGACGATGTTGTATTAGAAGACGATGCCTTCTTTACCGGAGAGAAAATGTCCGATATTTACGTAAAAGGGTATGCTTTTTGCTTGGTCACTATTTAAATTTTTCGTAAGATTTGTATTTTAAAATTTGAAATGCATTATTAATTTTAAGATGGGTTCGTGGTCCTGATGACTGTCAAAGTACTGATATTCATTATCGCTCCTTGACTGGAGAAGGTAATTTCAACTGGCGTTTTATATATCCTTTTGAATATTTGGAAGCTGAGGAGCGTATAGTAATTTCCCGAAAGGAATCTGTTTTTTCTTGGGATGAAACTGAATGCAAGATACCAGCTCGCCTTGAGTTACAAGTCTGGGACGCTGATCATTTCTCTGCTGATGATTTCTTAGGTATAATAGTTGATAATTATTCTATATACTGTGTTTTAGGTATTTTTTATTTTTCATATAATGTATTATTGTAATAGAAAATGATTATTATTTAAATTTGGCTTGTAATATGTCTAGGTGCTGTAACGTTGGATTTAAACCGATTTCCCCGTGGAGCAAAATCGTCAAAACTATGCACTCTTGATATGTTACGCAACGACGGATCTGTACCAATGGTGAATATTTTTAAACAAAAACGCGTAAAAGGGTGGTGGCCTTTCTACATCAAGCGAGATACTGAAGAAATGGAACTTACTGGTAAAGTGGAAGCTGAAATCCATCTATTGACTGCTGAAGAAGCTGAGAAAGTACCAGCTGGATTGGGCCGCAACGAACCGGACCCTTTAGATAAACCTAAGTGAGTAAAGATTAATAAACTTTTATCTTAATTTACAAAAAAAATATCTTGCCGATTTGTATTAATAAAACTATATATGCTAATTCCCAGCCGACCGGATGCATCCTTTATGTGGTTCCTGAACCCGCTAAAGTCGATCCGCTATATAATGTGGCACAACTACAAGTGGGACATCCTGAGGTACTCCATCATCATCATCGTAGCTGTCATGATCCTCCTTCTCGTTTACGCAGTACCTGGATATACTATCAAACGATTGCTCGGAGCTTAAATGACAGATCTTGGAAATAGAAAATACAATACTGATATAATGTATAAATACTATTATAATCGGAATGTTTACTCAATTTAAAGTACTTAATAGTAATAGGAGTAGTTGAATTATTTAGTCTATTATCATATTTAAGCTATTTAATTTATTCAAGGCTAATAATCAAACTTATTAAATATACGCTTCAGAATAATATTTGTCACTTAAAATGTAATCAACCTTTAAAATAATATAATCAACATATCACATGTAATCTATTTAATATATGAGTGTAAAAAATGAAATCAAATAAACGTAATTGCCATTTTTTATTTCACTGCCCATTCACTCTCTATAATTAAAAGTTCAACTCTAGTAAACCGATTATATGATTTAATACAATATTTTTTTCCGAACGATAGGCCAATATTTTTACAAAAATAAGGCTGCTACAAGTTATGTCGTTCTTACAGGGTTTCTTACTAGCTCATATTGAGAAACCTCTAGGTTTAGGATGAGTGGAGTGGGGCTCTCAGAAACGACAATGGCATCTTCGTCGCCTGTTGCACTGTCGTCGGATGCGACGTCTACGGCGTCGTCCGCACCCACTGCGCCGACGTTTACGACATTTTTCACGCGCCACACAATTTATAAAACGCGATCCTTTCGTCTCCAGAAAACCAAGATTTGTTCCACTTTCCAGCATTGATTCCACTGTTTGGTTCAACTGGTTTGAGGATTCTTTTGATATTTTCGTAGATGCTGCAAGATTTCGTACATCTTACCCCCCCAATTGTTTTCTTTAAGATACTGGGGTAACATTGTGTTGTATTATCTGGAATGTCTTCTTCAGTCATCGTAACATCTTATAAACACCATGTGATGCTATAATCAATTTTGCCTGAATTACCTTAGGTTTATTTACAATAAAATTTTATTAAAATTTTGCTCATCGTGTACATTGTAAATGTCAACTCAAGTTAAGTTGTTTTGAATTCCTTTGGAGAGTAAATTATTTTTCTACACGTTATTATTGAAAAATAATTTTCACTTTGTTTTTAAAATATTACCTAAAATAATGGGTTTAATTAGGAACCTACTTTTTGTTTACAATATAACCAGTCGGAGTACGAATTACAACTCAATTGTAATCCTATAGCGTGAACCTCTCTTTATTTAAAAACAAATTTACAAATTAGAGAAATAAACGGTCTGTCAAAAAGCTGAATACGTTTTTTTTTCAGAGATCAGAAACATCTAAATTCCTTTACATTCTAATTCTAAATTATATATAATTTTGTTCGACATTTTATAAGTAAATCGTAATGTATTCCTAATCACTATAAAATGACATCCTATAATAAATTAGAAAAGGAGCGGGACGAAAATGCAGCGAAACTAGTGATGAACACATTTTACAAAATCGACAACAAGGATGGAGTCAGTCCAAGTGAAATTACCAAGTATTTACAAGACAAGTTTGGCGATGTTTGGCGAATAAATAATTTGACAGTAAAAGCAGAAGAGACCCTCAAACGGAGTGCTGACCTAGGGTTTTTGGAACGGCATGGAGATCGCTATGTTGCCAACTTAGCTCGCGGGTTATGTAGCTGGCGAAGACGCCGCCGACGCCGGCGATGCAGCAGGCGTCGGCGAAGATGCTGTCGGCGACGTCGACGAAGAAGTAGACGTTGCCGATGCGGATAATGTTTTCTTTTCATTTGATTGTCTTTACAATATTTTTTTATTATAACCTTTTTTTTATTAAGTTATTCCACTTCCTTTTTTCTTAGGGGTACCAAAAGTTTTATCATATTGTTTTTTGAGACAGTTGCATACTTTAATCTTAGAAAAGCAACCAAGGCTTCTGAATAATAATAATAATTTTAATAATTGTATTAAACTCTGCAATATCTTACTATTAAAATGTAATTTTTAAAAGAATAAAAACTAGATCTTTACCAATTTACTTGACTCACAAACAACCACTGAAATCTTCTAATCTTACAATAAGTAAAAAAGTAAGTTGTGAATTTGGTTTTCAACAAATCTTTCCTGCGATTCTATTAATTAATAGAATTTTCTTGAAACGCTTTCCTGCAGCTTGGCTATCATTAGAAATAAAATGAACGATGTTAAAACGTTACGAGACTAAGCATAACTAGAAAACGAATAGTAATTTCGACGTAAATACATCATTATATAAGCAATTGCGTAAACTCTGCAACAAGATGCGCAGGGATGACCAGCTTCGCTAAATACATTCCTCAATTAACAATCCACCACCATCTCAAATGTAAAAAATTGTCAAATCGTTGGGCGTAGGAAGCTCTGAAGTTTTTCGACAGTTCACGGATATAAATTCACGAAATTAATATATTTCTACCTTATTTGTTGCCTTATCAGATACCGAATAACATTCTCCGTATATTTAATTTGGTTTTCAAAATTCTTTGCAAAACATTTATACTTCTTTAAATCACGAATATGATGTTAAGATAAGGGCCATAAGTCATGAAGATGTCAGTCGTGATATGCTTTTATCTACCTAACCCCCCTTACACTATGTATTGGCTACGAAGTCGGATTCCTGGAAGAACAACTATCTCGCTGGACTAAGCGACCACATACCGAGATTACTATTACGAAGCACATTACGAATATACTTTTAATATAGTCTACATATCAAAAATTCGATAATTGAAAGTCTAACAAACATACCAGGAAGATCCCGAAAAAACATTTAAATTAGAAAAAAATGGAATTCATAAGGGAGAAAAGCGCTCTACAGAACAAACACAAATTAACAAAACAAGATTTGAAGCGTCTCTACGAATTAACAAACAAGGAAATAAAAAATGCTACGACAATAATAAAATAAACACTATTATGAGACATCTAGAAACGTCAAGAAGTGCTAAAAAAGCATTTAAAGAACTGAAGAAGTCAAAGATCTGAATACCTTGCCTGCAATCAGGCTCTTAAAAAGTAAATCAAGACTAGAAATAATCAATATATTGAGCTACAGAATTTTATGCAATATTATACAATATACTTATCACTCAACAAGATGTGATACCTTGGAAGATCAATTCAAGACAATCCAACTTTAAATTGTTCGACAAACCTGAAACCTTAAAACTAATAATGAAAATGAAATTAGAAAAATGCTCAGGTCCTGACGGTATTACCAATGAGCATATCAAACACAGCAGGTCACTAATACTGACGCCACTTATATTGTTGTTCAGTAAAATTCTGATCGAAGAACGCGATCCAGAGAATTGGACAAAATCATATCATATTCATCAAATCATATTATACTACTCTACAAAAAAGGTAACCCAGCTGATATAGGGAACTACAGACCCATAAGCCTCATGCCATGTCATGCTATGTTCGCATCATGCCTATTAAACAGAATGTCCCCTGTCATTAATTATCAACAACCTCACGAACAAGCTGGTTTCAGATCGGGCTTCAGTACAATTGACCACATCCACGTCGTAGAGCAAGTAATAGAGAAGTATTCAGAGTTTCGCAGACCGCTATATCTAGCATTCACAGACTAAAAGGTAAAAGGTTAAAAACGCTAAAAGGGCATTCGATTCTATCTCCCACAATAGTGTCTGGAGTGCACTAACAGAGCTAAATATAATTACCAAATAAATTAAATTCATTAATAAAAAACAACTTATTAATTACATGATAATTATTATATTTTTATGAAATTTCGCATATATCTTCACCTCCATGTGCCCCTGCCGACTGGCTGTCAACGACTCCTACCTAATTCTATCGACTATCGATAACCACTAACCACATACTACTATCGCTCTCTGGTAGTAAGGATATGTACTAAAACTTTCAGGGTACACTAAAATAAGACTTATGGGCGTCTGTATTCTTTGGTATAACGCAGGGGTCGGCGTTCTCATAAATATATTGATTAAATACTGTTATAATTTTAGTTTGTTTAAAGTTTTTCGAAACGATAGCCTTGACCTCCCTGCAACACAAATATAGTATCAAGATCTTCTGCGTTAAAATGAATAAATTAGTTAAAAATAACCATGTATAGAAACATTAGGGTATTTGTGAGAATGAAAGTCGATCGAGTGGTCATATATTTTATTATAACTCTAAACAATATTTACACGTTTCAAAACAAACATCATATAATAATCGAAACATTTAACATTGATTAGTTTTCCTTTATAACTGGAACTTACGAGTATACGACTGCTTGTAGGGAACGGGAATAATTGCATTGGAAATTAATATAATGTAAGTATTATCGGGCTCTAGGCCGGGCTTTTCTGTTTGAGATCTGAGACTTCAGAGTTAAAACTTGGTCTAAATCGGTGAAGCAAATTCGGCAAGGGTCAAAACTATCTGAAAGGCACTTTTTTGATTTAGAGTACAATGAATTTTGTTGTTTTTATAAGCAGAGCCCGACAACACTTGAAACAAAGGCGATAGCTGAAACTGACACTGATCAGTTCTTCGAGTGTCAAAATTATACCAAAATAATAAATAACAGTCGCGTACAGAATCGCCTTTATTTAACTGGATATTTTTGAAACGAAATTCCCGATCTAACTCACGACACGATGAAATTTAAATTTATAAAACATTAAAATGCATCAGACCGCAAACGTGGATTCCATTGACTTACCGACATCTCTTCCCATAGGCTAATTACTAAGACATATTTCAAACGTATACGTGAACTCTTAAACATTTAAAAATGTCTTACAAAAAACACTGAGACGTAGTGAATATTAAAAGTTATTTAGTTAGATATTATAAGTGGGCATCAATGTTTTACATAATTAATAAGTTAATCCCAACACTAATACTCCGTCCGGGCGACATCGAGATATCAAAATTCTAGTGATTATATATGTTTTAATAAACCTTATTGCTAACAGACATCTAGATAGAGGGTATATTGTACGCATCGTATCTTACCATTTACCACACCAATTGTGAATCACAAAATTACTTATTACTTATGACTAAACATCGATATTAATAAAAGTTAGATCAGGAAAGACGAAACGACACAGACACGAGTCAAAAATAAACCACAATCATAAATAAGCTAAACTTTACATTTGATCTTCAATTTAATTCAATTAAATTATAATAAGCGACAAATCATTCATACAAATTAACGATTCTAAAACAAATCATTTAAAAAGAACAAACTCTTAGAATTATCATTGAAAAGTGAAAAGGAAACATTTCACGAATAAACCACGTACGTACGTACGTGATTGGAGTCGAGCGCGGTCGGTCCACTTTCTTTATCAAAACAGGCTAGGTATCATGTTATCGGGCTAAGAGTGACAAACTGTCCTTCCTCACGACGCAACAAGTGATAGCTACTGAATATTAACAATAATTAATATTAACTTATATTAAACTTTATTTAAATGTCAAATACACAAATCGTGAGGATTATTGCAAATGTAATCGTGGGAACTGTTAAAGGGGTGTACGCGAGGCTATCAACGCCGGAAGTACATATATAATAATATTGCAAGACCGTCCGACGTAGAGCTGTAACAAGTAAACTAATAAATGTGAAAAATACGCTCAATATCGAAACAAATTATATACAAATGATTAAACGTTAGGTATACATAAACCACTAACAAAATCCTTATAGTACATTAGTTACACGCTACAAAGTAAAACCGTATCGTATACTGTACAATATAACGCTAGCCTATAATCAATTTTCCGTCGTTTTCCACGCGTCTTGTACTTTCCAAAGTATTAATATTTTTGAAAGCCGCTCCCGTGAACCCTGACATTATTTATAATTTGTTTGTATCATGTTTGAAGAGTGTTCACTTTCAATAGACTAGAAGAATATTGTAGATAATACAAAATATCATATTGCGTGTGAAGTTCACAATAACATGTATAAAATTAGCTAGCCGTCAGTGCTTCCACTCGACGTCATTAATTTAAGCAAGGACAAAAGTCTTAACTCAATAAGTTGAATTACTTATTTTGTGAGCATTTTAATATAATTGTAATGTAAATATAATAAGTTCTGTTATTTACAAAAACATTAATAATTATTAACAAAACATCGAGTGAACTGTGTGTTTGTTTCTCAAACATCAATGTGTTCAAAGCGGTTATTGCGTTACATACTTTGTGATGGACGTATGACGAATGGAGAATCATACATTAATCAATTAATAAATTATAGTATAAAATCCCTCTAGATATAAATAATGTATACAATAAATAAATTACAAAGACAGATTAAATTTTACACGTATTAAATTATATTCACGGACGTAAGACAACACGCATTAGCGAGCGCACGCCACGTCCACGTGTGTGACGTGTGTGACGTGTGTGTACGTGTGTGTAACCCCACACACGGCCCGACCGCCGACGCGTGCCAGAGTTACGTCCACTAACAATATCTCTATAATACTATACTACTATAATTGAAGATTTAATTAACGTTGACAATTATTAAACCTCACCTCGACACATTCATCATAGTCACTTGTTTTGTCGATTCGGTCAGTTATATAGTGGCGAGACGATCTCCGAGCTTCAGTTGCGTGGGGTCGTCTTAGTATTTATTGTTTTATTAACGCCAAGCCCGAGTGTTACCTACTATTGTTTGTATAATGGGGGAGGGGGGGGGGAAGGTTGGTTGTTAGAAACACCTTTATAAAATGTTATCTAAATAACGCTAGCTGTACGTCACATGTATTATTTAAATTATCGTATGTAGCAACATCGTAAAAGGGGCGGGAGGGGGGGGTGGGGAGTTTAGGTGAGCTTACGGTTTCTTCTTACGATTACGACGCTTGGAGACAGCAGTTTTGGCGGTACAGGCACGGGCTCGTCGTTGTGCTTTGGTGAGAGGTTTTTTTTTCTTGCGGGCTGCGGGCTGGCCGCCGGAGGCTTGATCTCAAACGGTGTCAATGTCCCCCACGTTGATGCGGTCCTCGGACGCAGTCACGGAGAAGCCAAGAATGCGGGCGTCTACCTTGAGCATCTTGTTCTTTTTTGCTTTCTTGCCTTTGCCCTGTATTTTTGATGATAAAACAATATTAGCAACTTTATTAGGTTATATTGCAATGACGACTGGTAGGAATGTAGTAATGTGAGTGGGACTGCGTACCTCTTGGTAGTCGAGCGCGGCGCGCGGATTGACGGCCATGGCGGGGGAGCACAGGTCGTCGGACGGGGTCACCATCCCTACACGAAGGAGCTTGGAGCTAGAAACATTCAAGACGTATTTATTACTTCAAGCATATATTTTGATATATCCATAAGTGTTTATGAAAGATTTTCTGTATTCATAAGTTTTTCAAACAAGAGTCGAACGCCTGATTTCTCTGATCTCGTCTGTCTGCTTAGGTTGGTGTGGTCACGATGACATTCATAAATTTATTAATTATACTCATATTTAGTAAAAAAGAAACTTAAGATGATGAATCTGAATCTATAAGACGATGGAATAACAATTTATTAGTAAATAATATAAACTAACCGTCTTTCGAGGAACTGTCTCGCAAAATCGCTGGAGTCCTTGGACTCGCCCAAGTAGCATTTAACATAGTCCTTGACCTCGTAAGGGGACTCGATGTCCTTCAAGAAGCCAACGAATGTTGGCACTGTAAAATTACTTCCAATGTATACATTTAAAAAAACAAATACTTTATTTTTTTTAATTAACCTACAATACTTTTAAAACATGTAAAAAACATTCTACAAACTTTCAAAATAACTATTAACTTATAAAATACCGTCAATCTTAGAGCTCCATGAAGACAGCGCGGTAGAGGACCAAGTGTCGAACTCTGCACAGGGAGTGTTCTCCTTCTTGGGAATAGCCGCGATAGTAACCTTCTTTTTCTTACTGGTCTCCGGTCGAGTTGTGTCCTGAGCCTTATCTGACTTAGAAGTACTGGGCTGAGTATCCCAGAACCCTCCAGTATTCATCATTTCTATTTTAAAATTTAAAACGAGGTATATATTTCATAATAGCACTAGGAGAAGCAAAAACAAAAAAGATGTACTGTGTGTATCTTAATTCTGCACCTACCTACATTTCGAGCATACGTGCGGATACGACTACCGGTGTATCCACATAAGCTTGTGAGTGTACGCTAGGTCTTTATTACCTCCGTTATGCGAGCTGGTCCACGGCGCGTGGCTGGGGCCGGCGGCAACGTCCTCCACCACTACAGCCTGCGAGTGCGTCACGGACGATTGGCGACGGGTCTCCGCCTGAAAATTAACATTTATCGTCCATTCGCTGATACCGGAGACTTCATCAACTCACTCCTCAAAATTGTATATACAGATTTTGCCTCGTTAGTATTTTATTAAATGTATAGACTTCCATATTAAATTTGGTAAATTGTCTGGTGACGTAATTAAATATTTTGATAAGGATTAATTAATGAATTGAAGGTCGGAGGAGCAAGAGCAGAAAACTGTTTAAGTAAATTCTTTTTTTAATGTTTATATCTTGTAGAAATGTTAAAATTATGTCATTAGTTAATAAGATAAGTTCAATAAAAGTAACATACCTGTATTTCTGCAAAGCTTTGTCCGGATCCATTTGTTGGTCGGTCCCCGTTCTTCTTAGTCCAAGGAACATTGTTTGTGTGCATCTCCTGTAGCATATTAGAACATACCGTGATATGATCAACACAAAATAACCTCCAAACAATTTCCAAAACATTTACATATAGCAATATTAACATATTTACATTGATGACCTGTTCCCTGGCGGCTAGCGCAGCCTGTTCCTGCGCCAACAGCATCATCATGTGATGTTGTTCCCGGAGCTGTTCCAGCTTTTTCTCCCTTTCCATGCGCTGTATCTCGTCGAGCGGCAGTCCGTCCCGGTGCTGGGTGCTCTGCTGCGCCGACCACGGTGCCTTCTTTGTCTCCGTCATGTTCCGTAGCTGATGCTCCTGGAATTATAAATTACATGTAAGTCTTTTAAAGATATAATGAAGTTATTATATGGTCTGTAATATTATACCTGTTGCTTCTTAGATTCAATTTTCCTCTTTCGGGTTTCCTCTTCAACCGCCACTTTCTCATCTTCTTTCCTGTACGAGCGTTAAATATCACCATTAGAAATTAATCCATAGACCAATAAATAAAAATTCTTACAACTATTTGTAAAAACTAGAACACAAACTTTTTTCGTTCGACTTCTTCGGCAGCCTTTGCCTCTTCCAACTTCTTCTTACTCTCTTTATTATTCTTCTCGGAGCCCTTCACAATAGTAAAGCCCTCCTTAATCCACTCCTATTAACAAGCAAAAATATTAATATCATACATTAAAATAATTCTTGTCAAAACTATTGTTTAACACTCAAACCTTTTTTTCCTTTTCTAGTTCTTTCTTATTTATTTTATCTTCTTTTTTTCCCTTAGTCGGGGAAATTTCATGTGATCTCTTCTGAAAAACCAACACAATATTACAGTATATATAGAAACATTGAACATTATGCTATAGATATTATCACCTCCTTGTCATCTTCCTTGTTTTTATTGTCCTCGTCTTTCTTATCCTCTTTAGCTTTTTGTTTTTTAGTCTTACTTGTACTCTCTTTAGTCTTAGTTTTCTCAGATTCACTTTTTGTGTGCTTGGCGGCTTTGTTTGGTTGGTTAGCAGACACTTGAGATTTAGAAGACGACTCTATAGTTGGTGTTGGTTCTCTTTTATTTGGTTTATCCTGTTTTATCTATAAAAGAACGTTTTTTTTTGTTTTTAATACATTTTAAACATGCAATTTGGACGGAAATTCTTTACTTCCTAACAAAGGAAAGTGTATTACCTCTCGTTCCACACTTGGAGCTTTTAGTTCGCGTGGTGAGGAGGAGAGTTTGTCACTGATCATCAACTTCTGCAACTGTTTGAGATCGGGCGTGGGGTTGATGTTAGTAGAGTACGTATTCTCGCTCAATGCGGTCGAACTGGAGCTCGGGGTGTCCTTTATGAAAGCACCTTGGTTCGGCAGATTCTGAGAAGCCCTCAGCTGGGCTAGAATCTGATCCTCGGTTTTCATCTCCTTGGCTATCTCCTCTGGCAGTAGCGAATTTGAAGAAATAGCAGATGACGGCTGCAACTGTAAGAAATTTCCTTAATATTATTTGCAAGCAAGATTAAGATTACACCATAAGTCATTATCAACAGTACATATATTACTAATTTACCTGACTCGAATGACTCAGTTTGAAATATTTTAATAATTTCGACTTCATATTTGACTCACTTTTTCATATTATTGTAATTTATTTTATTATTTTTGTTTTATTATTTCTAATTGTATTTCGTTTATTATATTTTAGTTTATTAGATTATATGATTATTATGAATTAAAAAAATAAAAATAAATGTCTTTTACTGAAGAGTAGCCATACCGACTTTTAGAAATATTCACAACATATTTTATTAATTTTAATGTGTGTATTTAAGCAATATTTAAGTTTATTTTTTAACGATGAGCTGAGATTTTTTTAGAGAAAATGTATGACAAGCGAGGGAGTACCTTACACTAAACAAGATTTACTTTTGCGTTGACGTCATGAGGAAGAAGGAGGTGGAATGAGTTATTTTAGAGTTATTTAAATTAAGAGCAATCAGTCTTTAGCATTCATAATTTGTTATTAACAGATGTATAAAACCAGTATCGAGCAGAGCTTGAGCTTGAGAGCAACCATTACAAAGAGCGACGAGAGACGAGCGACGGTCGGATGCAACGAACGGGTCAGTCTATATTTACGTCCAGTTTGACTGTTACAATAGGTAGCTCGTACAATAGCTTTGTACTCTATAGTGCGTGTAGTGTGACGTGATCAGACCGACTCCAGTGAGACTTGACACTCGTTGCCTGTGCGCGTGCGCGCTCTAGCTTTTATTAATGTTAGTTACCTACTTTTAACCGACAGACAGATCTTAAGGAAACAATGTTGAAGGTCTCCCAAAGAGTCCTATAATTAATATACACGAGTGTTGAGTTTGTAATCCGACCGGTGAATGAAATAATAACATGAGTTGATGGTTCCAGTGAGTTCCACCATAAATAAATAATATGGGAGTTGAGAAACTGAAACATATTACTCAAGAGAACTTCTTTGCATACCTACGTCTTTAATTAATACTTTATTAAAAATATAACCTGCATACTTTTCTAATATTGTTCAGGAATATCTATCAATCTTTCAATTCATATTTTTGTATTTAAGTTTTTTTCAAGACCAGCGTTACCAGAGTTAGACGGTTACTTATTTTTAATTCAATTATATAAATATTATTAAAGAACCTATAAATTTTAAGTTATTTATTTAAGTAAAGTTATTACAGAATATTGACAAAGGAATCAGCGCCCCATATGTTAAAAACATAAAAACAAACAACTGAAATGCAAAATGCAACTAAACTATAATAAATAAAAAATAGCCAACAGATTGTTGTCCATTTCATTGTAATCTGGAAGTTTTTAAGGTCAAATATAAGTTATTGTAACAATCAAAGGTATCATGAAAAAATACCAGATTATTCTAGAATAAAATTCCATCCTTCCAGCCGAAATATATATAAATATAGATGAATAGAACCTTCGCGGGAAGAGCTCGGTGGAAACGTTTCATATATTACAAGTGGAAGGTTTTACAAGACAGCTGAACTAACTCATGATCACTAACGGTATACTGGTTTCACGTTCGCTGTCATAGCTGAAGAATCGTAAATTATAAACCTACATTGAAGTGGTCGTCTTAAGCACATAATATGAGGTACATGTGCTCTTTGTAAAATAAATAAATTATAAGATACATACATTTTAATCTATTGTGATGACCAGCTTTTTGTCTTCAAGAAGTTAAATAAATCATGAAAGCACTGCGACGCGCTGCAATCAAACATCAACAAACTCGATCTTGTTTTCAACCGTAAGGGTTTAGTAGCCGAAGTAGTGCACTTAGATTTGGTTTATTTTTTAAAATTATTCGCATGAAATATATATAGTATTGTTATTAATCGCTACCAAATAAATTCAAACTACAGATCGTCAATATATTACAGATAAGTCGAGAGAGGCTTTGTTTAATTTATTTTCCGTTAAACCTATTACATACATATTACACCGAAAACAAAACTTACTTACAAGATAATGAATAAAATAGCATAATAGTTTCTCCATAGATTTTATTTTTAATATTATTTGTTATAAAGGAATTACATTTTAGAACAACGAAACCCCGAACGCAGTGACACTTGTTAAAATGATTGTTGACTAACTGACGTAGCTAGCTGACGTAGCTTGCTGACGTAGCAAGCTGACGTAGCAAGCTGACGTAGCAAGCTGACGTAGCAAGCTGACGTAGCAAGCTGACGTAGCAAGCTGACGTAGCAAGCTGACGTGTCAGCCGACAACAGCGGTGAGTTAACAATGTTTTCACCGGTGTTGTGACCACTCATACAGATATCATACAAACGTTAAACTCAAACCAGAACCTAAGGTAACATATAACAAACCATGCCTACAGCATACATGAAACACTTTAACAATATCCAAGTCTTCTGAACTTATATTACTTCATCAAAAACACTTCCTTGGCATATCCTTACACACGCACGTACTTACACACACACACGAACACACACACGAACCATATTCCAATAGAAGTTTCAAGTTATGTAAACAAACAGCTGTATTGATAGTATATGTTTAGTAAATACATTACTATTCATTGCTAGTTTTTATTTTATTTTAATGATCTCTCTCAGACGAATTACAGACATGTTATTATATTTTATTATAAGTCATATGATGTTAGTGAGATAATAGTTGAGTGTTCAAAATATTGTTTCATTCAACGTAAGTCAATCAAAAATAGGGTACATTTAAGTAACATGACGTCCCTCAATTCGATGAGTTTAGTTTATTTATTTCATCAACTCAGGGAACTAAATGATAATAAACTCACTCAACACTAAATTATTACACTCCATACAATCTATGAATTACCTGTTGACATATTTTTGAAGTCGAAGCGACTTTGTATAGGCGCAACTCACAGAATTTAAATATTGTTTTTTGTAAAACATGAATTATGAAGATATTCTTATTATATCACAGAATTTTCAAATATGATTAATTAAATTATTCACTAAAATTATATACTTTATTAATTTATGGTATAGTCAGTTTTTTTACTAAACGTTAGTAAAGAGTGACTCAAGTAAGCTCGAATGAGTGAATAATGAAGCCGTTTTCAATGTAGTCGTCTTTAAGCTTTTAATAAAACTCAACTTTCAGCTAACAAGCTAACTCTCTGTCATGAATCAATTTTCAATAATATTAATATAGCAGCGGTCGACTAATTAACTAACACTCTGTCTAATTTTAAATTTGACAAACTGTCAGACGGTAGCTCTTAGATTGTTACATAGACTTTATTGACTTATCACGGAGTAATATAAAGTAAATAATTTGTTTACATACTTTGAATGTTTATTGGAAGGGTAAGTGTGGGAGGTTTGATAATAATAAAGTAAGTTCCATTTACACTTTGGTAACTCAGCTGAAGATTTAACAAAGGACCCTTAGTATCAATATCAATCCAAAACAACCTTACTTTAACAACGCTATACTTCTATATAGGTTATTTTTAAATATAATCTTAATTTAATAGTCAGTCTTAAACATAACAGCCAAAATGAATTAGATTCACCGGAAACTTAAAACAAAGCACAAAAACATAATATAAATAATAAATAACTACAAAAAACAACAAAATAAAAAATATGCAAGAGTTAAAAGCTAATATAATAATCAGATAGCGTGACGTGCCGGCTCTCGAGTAGCCACTAACGAATAGTCAACCCGCAGCGGGACGCGGACACACTTCAAAATAACGTTACATTCTTACCTAGAGTTCAAATAAAATGCAAGATAAAAACAAATTAAATAATGGAACAATATTTTAAAGTGAAGCCACTGTCCGATCAGATGTGATTCGATGCGTTACATTGAATTAAACTACAACTGAACAGTTTACAGTGTAGATGTTATCAAATAATTCATAGCACAGCTCATAAGTGCCAAGAATCACCATCAATCAGCAATCAGCATCTTTCACCTTTACCCTTATTCAGAAATTACTAAATGCTTAATGCACTTTGAAGACGACGTTAACTAATTGCCGAGTGTATACAAGTACGGTCAGTAGTTCAGTGTAATCTTGCTTGTTGTGTATAGCTTAGTTCTTACAAAACGAAGGTTGGACTCGTATTCGTCAACCGCCGGCACTCCATTTCATACTTCATATGAGGAAAAACCGATCCATTTCTATATACTAAATACTTCTAATAAGAACATTCTTTATCGCTATCTTAATAGGCATATAAGGCAATGAAGCTTAGATATCGACGTTTCAAATATATATATGAACTAAACTAAAATAAAACTTAAAGAAAACCTCACACTTATATAAGATTTATTGATATTTCTTCTGAATAATACCAATGTAGCCTTATCCATATCACTAAATAGCGACTTTATAGATATTTAAAAAAAATGGCGTCCATTTAATGGCCATAACATAACATAACATTCGACCTGACACGAGTAACTAACGCCGGGTAACACTTAAGGTGGCTACGGAGTACGTTTGTGGTATGGAAGCTGCCGCGTTTATTCATTCTGAAATATTTAAAAACAACAATAGTGTTACACAATGTATTCATTTATGTATTATACAACAATATTTGATCTAAGAAACAGAAAGTTCCACGAAGGAATCATGAAGTAGGACTCGACTTTTCCAACATCTGACAAGTTGGTGTTGTCCAAATAGATTAACCACAATGCAGATATGTTCCAGGAAATATATAGAAATCTGAATTGTTTTCAGGTCGATTTGACTTGAATGTATTCGTTGAAGTCACTATTGATAATAATAAAAACTATACTTAAGTTATTTATTATTAGTTTGTACGTACGTACGGTTGTTACGTGTAATCTGCCTCTGACAAAATAACACATCTAACACACACACACACACATACACACACACACACATACACAATACATACATGTCGAAGATGAAAAGTAATGTTTAGTAAAATAAGAAACTAACAAAATGTCCAAGTTCTTTTTATCCTAACTTCTCCAGGTAGCTCTAAATGCTATATTACGGCCATAATCCACATGTATTCATCTGTCTAAAACTTTGATGACTATATATATCAAAACAAATAACCCCCCTACAGGTACATCATGGTGTGTTAACTAATTATATGATAACAGAAAGTCTCTTAAATCTAACTAAAACATGCTTACTCACTATCGGGACAGTTCTTCATGAGACTAGCGTTCAGTTTAGCAGCTAGATGTTTTGTTTAGTTGTCAATGTAACAAACAGTACCATGTAGGCGGTGATGGTGTGGTAGCTCAATCGAGACGACACCCAGCCACCCGACAATAAACAACAACACGCGATCACTTTCAAATGTTTTGATAAAACGTATGTTTGAACTGACTAATACTAAAATAATAGTAGCTGTTTGGACATTAAGCCCTGTATTTGAAACCTTCTACGACATCACCTCGTGACGCAGCGTTGCAATGTTTTATTTTATAAGAGACAGAAGTGCGCGGTGTGAGACGACATCGACTTATAACGTATAATATGTACGTCAACGTTCTTAAAAACAACATTAATCACAAAACACACGTTAAATGCCAAATGCTCCAATACAAATACCTATAATATTATTATTGTATGACTTTAGTGTATTGTAGATAAGAAAATATAATAAAGATAAAGTACGGACCATTGGCACTTGCCCACAACCGAGAAAAACGGTCTGTGATATAAATAACGATAACACAATTAAGAAAAAGAAATAAACATGAAATTCTCCGACATCGACGTTAGAGGATAATTGAGTTTAATAAAGGAACTCATTCAACTGAGACATACTACACGCCCTGGTTTAAGTATAACACCAAGCTTCATGTAATGTGTTCAAAATATATCATCAAAACAGAAATAAAACAAGTAAGGCTGACGGAATATTGAAAAAGACAGAAAGAGAGAAAACACGAGTGAATCCTTTTGAAAAAAGATTTAAATTACATTACAATGTTATACAAACTGTCTATTGGAGTTTTCATTTGGATTGAATTTTTAACACGGGCAGTAGCACAGTATGTTCAAAAGACGAAACCTTCAACCTCGGCAACCAGCACGCCCACGGGCAGCCTAGTAAGACCGCAAAACATTGTGTTCAAAAGGCTGAAACTTCAAAGTTAGCAACCAGCACGCCCGACGGCAACCAACAGTGGCAATAGCACACTATGCTCAAATGACTACAACATCTATGTCAGCAACCACCAGCACGCCCTCGGGCAGCCTGGTGAATCTGCAGAAGCATGTTATAAAAAGCTGTTCTTAATTTCATTTTTAAAGTCTTTAGCAGTTGTATTAATGTTTGAACTTAGATGGTAACTTAGATATTTTCAGAAATTGAATAAGGAGGAATATAGATTTTAACATTTTAAATCGTATAAATATTTCCAATATTCAAGACAAACTTGTAGAGTATGTCTAGTTATCACAAACAAGTAATAGAAGTTATAAAGTTACGTTTAATCCTGGTATAGAACGGACAAACTGAAGAAAAAGAGAAGAATTACTCGCGTGTATTTTAAAAAGCCTTTTTTATTTTTTAGTTTTAAAAACATCAAGATCTGCTTCCACAGTTGTAATGTGATCCGCTTAAAATATAATATTATAGAACCATTTTTATGGGTTCGCTGCTTTTCACAATCCAGATCTCAATATAGAAATTAAATCAAAATATCACAACTATATTCGCTTTTATATTTTATAATTTATTTTTGGTATTGATTTTCACATAAGATAATATCACTGAATGAATATCACGTTTGTTTACAATAATAACATTCTAAATATACATAATGCGACGACTACTATACGAGTATATACGAGTATATACGAGTATATACACTTACACTCTGCAAGTCAACAGGTGTCAACGACAACAAACATCACCTAAGAAATATAAGTTAACTTGTCTCAACGGAAGAACAATGCTTCAAATAGTTAGTGTATTTATTTTAATTAGTGTTAGGTTATTATTTAACAATAATATATTTTTATGAGTCTCATATTTATTGATTATTTTTATTGTAAGTAGGTTTTTTTTATCGTAGGTGATATTAAAATATTTCAAACACGGAAACTGGTGTAACATAAAAGTAACTCATAGCAATTTTAATATACGGAGGTGACGAGGGGTTGATTAGTATTATATGAGGCAGTTATAGCTCTAGTCTATATACATATATATATAAAAACGAAACATTTTTTAAATGAAATTAAAACATAACTTCATCTAAAAATATAGTTAAATAAATTTCTATAACGTATCATGATTCCTTTTGGAAAGCAGTCTGTTAGACGAAACCTGACGTTTTTTTATAGATTAGTGCAAGTGTTACTCAAACAACCTCAATGTTAAATATTACAGTAAAGTACAAGCGTTAAAGAAACGTCCAATTTCGAATGAAAACTATGTCGAAAGTGTCATGACAATAACTTTATCAACTTTGAATCTGTTTGTAGATGAACAAGTACACGAGTGACAAGTTAAAGGTATAACACTTTCAGGAGTGCAAATGAGATAGCAGTGTCATTTTAAAATTCGTCAATAACTTGTTATTTTTATAATTAATAAATATTTTTTTTGGAGAAACGAATTTAAAACAGCACTGGGTAGGTTCACGTGAACGACGCTCTAACGTCGGGTTGATGAACAAGTCTCAAGAAGAGAGCGTCGTCAAAAGATTTTAACAAATAATGTGAATTGAGATCTGTCATACCTGATCCCAGAAGAACATGGGCAGGTTGTTGACGCGTTCTCGCGGCATCGTCTGCTGCATCCACATCAGGTCGGGACTGGGCCCCGGCTGACCCCACAACGAATCCTGTAGAAAATACAGCCTTAAAGTATACTCTATATAGAAGAAGGAAATAACCGTGCGATTTATCTAAGCGGTGGTGCATAAAGTAAAAAAATATACAAATAAACCTAAAAAAGAAAAAAGAACACTGCAACTGAACATTCAATAAAACATCAAATTATAGTCCATTAAGTATTATTAATATGTACCATGGGCCGCTGTACTCGCGCTGGCGGTGTCACGAACCGTGGCGGTTCATTTCTATTAGTGTTTAAAATATTCGGTTGGTCCTAAAATATGTCAAACAGGTTGTAATAAGCCTCTCACGTATCAATATAAAACAGATAGAAAGAGGTACAAGTAAACAAAACGACACTCAAACCAGGTAGGAGCTTGTAGGGGAGACCTGGGATGATGATAGCTCTACGATTTCCACGGCTTTTTATCATTTTAATTAATCTACTTAAATTATTAGAAAGACTTGTATTTTGATTTTGATTTGGGAATCAAAGACAGACGCTTAAAATATTTAAAAACGAGCTATTACATTTTACAGTCAAAGTTACAGTCCCTTATTCTTATTTGACGAAAGTTTATCCACGTTATCTTACATAAAAAGGTAATCTTTAGAAAGATAACTGCTTTACGTCTTGTAGTCCGTGCGTCATCACTGGTCTCCCGTACGTCAAGACAGCATGCTTCGGAAGGGAAATAATCGAGATATTAAACAATATCTGTAGTTATTACCATAAAGTGGTGAGGATAGTGCGGAGGAACTTGAAGTGGCATGAAGGGCTCGGTCGCTAAATGTATGTTAGTTACATTGGTTTTAAACGCTCCCTAGAACGGGGAAACCGGATGTAGTATCATTAGTTATTGGTTATATACGTAAATAATACGACCAGATAAAGAATGAACCCTTTGATCTCTACGGTTCGGCCACTGATGTATCTGGTCATTTTATTTACATTACTAGTATTTAATAACATAATTAATTCACTAGACAAGTCCGAAAGATATCAATCCATTTCCCGTATTCTGTATCCCGTATTCCAATCAATCAAAAATATATCTATATCAATTGTTTGTTGTTATAGAAACAGATATTTAAATGAAATGTTTGGCTTCATCGAAAAACTTTAAAATGATTAACAGCATGTTGAGTTCCATAAGTTAACTTACAGATTTCTATAAATATACTGATGAACCAAATTAAACAGACCTCTAATAATTACAAAACTTTAAAGGATTTCGAAAATATGTTTTTACTTAATCAGCTAATTACTGTGGACATGTTATATTCTATCTATCTAGCATTGCTAAAGACATATTATTCAAAACCACTTCGATCCGCAGTCTATAAAGTTTAACTAAAACGAGTGTACTCGGCATATCAACAATCAAATCAAAGCACCCTCGGTGACCGTGAACTTTCGAGGAATACAACACTTCGCGCCGCGACAATCACATCAAAGAATCAAAAATATAACAATCATTTAATGCACACCTCCCTACCGTTCACAAAAAAGAACACGGTAATATAAAATAATCATTCAGAGCTACAGACAGCAGGTCACTATTCAAAGGAGTTTCACATTTTGTTGTTATATGACCAACAATCAAAAATAATATATATATTATATATATAATACGTTTTTAGTTTGATTTTCAGAGAAAGATATTTTAAGCTTTACATTATCGAGCAGTTTTATTTAAAAAAAGGTGAGCATGACTTTTTCAAACCTTCAAACAAATCCGGTTTAATAAAAAGTGAGCAGTGAGCTTCAGAGCAAAACATAATCAAAACAAATGTGACTTACTTCCATGGTGAGAGCCGGCTGCTGATTTATCATATCATGGTTTTGGGGACGAGCTTCAAATCCAGTTATCGGGTATGGTGGCAGTACCTCCTAAAAGTACAATTACTATTTACATACTGTAATAAATATTCGCGTCACTATCCAATAAATGAAAATATATAAAACTAATAGCTGAATAGTTGAACCAGATTAAATGTTAAAGTTAGAAATTTTGAAAAAGAAATATATAATATTTCTGCAAAAGTACAATAGTTGTGGGTCTCGTAGAACTGCTATAGATAAGCTACCAGAAGAACGAGGACGATAAGCGGACAGACATGCGAGCAGACGGAAAGGCGGACATCCAACAGGCGCACAGATTTACAGACATTTATTGAAACCGACAATTGTGATGCAATGACTCCCGACCCTACTTCCCCTTTTATTCAACATTTTCAAGTACTCGAATACAAGTGCAAAAGACCTTCTTTGAGACACAATACAATATAATACAGTTGCAAAACAATAATCTACAGGTACGATTCTATATCATATAGCGTTGCAATGTGTAAAAGACTTTGTAAAAGCAACATGCTTTCAAAAATTACATTTAAAAGAAATAAACAAAAGGAAAAGAAAATGATGGCAATAATATAATGAAATAACTGGAAGAATAAGTTTAACTAAAGTCAAGATAAGAGCGTTATCTGATTTTAAAATTCAATACATTGAGAGATATATAAATATGTTTTGTCTCAGTCCGCTCGTAAAACGACGCGGACCTAAACAACGCAAAACACCTTCAATCTTTCAGAATTTTTTTAAAACCATTTGGAGGATCAAAGATCCTATACGGCCTGCTTTAACAGGTTAGAAGAAAATACTACATTTGACACGACACATCTGTTCCCTTCTTCTATTAAATTTATCATGTAAGTGTTCTGGGAGAAAACCATGTTTTAATTAAGTCTAAGTGATCACTGAGAGACTTTTCAATTGAATTACGAGCTAAGCTGCAATATAACTGGAATTTACATCCACAGTAATAAAATACTTCAAAGATAAGATTCTTAAAGAAATGTTTTATAATGAAATTTTTTACTCTCGATCAGAAGAAAATAATATATACAAGGATCCAACAAAGAGCATATTTATCACTGCGCATATAGGTACGTATTGCTTATTATATATCATTGAGTTTTAAACAAAGGTACAAGCGTTAGCGACTTGGATCGAAGCATACTCCATACGGACTCCGAACTAGTGTCATTCAAACAATTACAATCTGATGATACTGGAACTGATCTGCGTTTCCATCATCTAAAACCTGAAACGACGACTATAAACAAATCGCATTGCTATTAAAATAAGGGACTCACCATTTGTACAAACGGTACGACGGGACCGTAAGAGCCTAAGGGGCGCATATGAGTTTCGCAGGCCCTACGCACCATCAGGCTAGGGCTAAAGAAACCAGCTCTATACCAGCTGTACATCTCCTTAGCTGAGAACGGACCTTGGACGACTTTCTGAAACAATAATATTGCACACACGTGACTTAGTGGGGTCCCGAGCAGGGATTTTTATTGGAGCTTATTCTTTTTCGTTCCAACGACGAATGAAAGACGTGTTGAATATTCTTCCACCATGTATTGTGTTCGGATTTGATTCAACGAGGTCTACTCTACAAATATTTTGATTGTTTAGCTGTATTCGCCAATAAATTGTCTCTATTATCGCTTACATTAAGGTAGTTGTCGACTTCGGGCCGTCCAACTCTGGCCGAACTATTTCTACTCGTGACGATCAAATATACACCTCTTCAAACAAAAATTCCTTGTTTTTATAGTATTTGTTAAGTTGATTTGGAATTCATTTTTATTTGATAATCTTGGATATTAAAAGAAGAATCCTTGTCCAATATAGGTTTTTCAAAGGCCTCTTTTTTTCAAAAGTGTCCATGTAGTGGTCGTCTCGTGAATTTAAGTGGGTATTAATATTAATTAATTTCAATATTGTAACTTTAAGACCAGATAAGATATTACTGTAATTAAAACGCTAATCTAAAGCAAAAAAATATCGCTAAATAAAAGTAATAGGTGTCATCTGTATCATCATAGCACGGTAAGTTGAAGTAACATTGGTTGAGATGAGTAGTCTGATAACACATTTGAACGTAGTATATTACAAATATAGTTACAATACACCGGCTCAGCCACATTCATACTCAAATTATTATTCAATAATTATTCATCGAGTTATTTTTATTGTTTAACTGAAAAGTAATTTTCGTGAATTGATACATAACTTTTATTTAAATGGAATGGAATTGAATAGAGTAGAATTTTAAATTAAAGGTATCTTTTTATCTACTCACTACTATTTTAACAATATATTTTATTTATAAGACCATTTCTATATGGAGCGCTAGCAATTCTTGGATTTTATATTCAGACGTGGCAGTTCCTATGGTTCATTATTGTTACACCTGGGCCCTGAAGGAAAGCGTCACGAACAACTTTCATACCTTAGAGGAGTCTATTCATGATTAATAATGGTTTTCAATAAAAGCGAAATTGGTATGTGACCGGTGCTACACTAGGTGCCAGTGAGTTGTTGTAGCCTGGATTAAACAAAGACGGTGACAATATAACTTGCCCCTATGGTCTACGGAAATTATAACATTGTCAAAAATTCAGCGTAAGTCTCGCAGGTATAGTTTGTCCGCCGTTTGGAAATTGCTAATGGAATTTCACTTAAAGTATTAAACAAATACTTTTAGTTTAGTTTGTTCTCAAGACAAAATAACAATAATTTTAAAGTCGAGCAGTCTTTGTTGACAGTTGCTATGTTCTCCAAATATGTTATTTCCTGAGACGCTATCATTATATTGTATTCTATTTTAATACATGGGTGCACTTTTGAATTGTTGGACTGTCATTTTATTTTAACACTTTAACACTAACAGAATAATTGGAAATCCAAATAATAATAAATAAACAAAATATATTGATCTATACTAAATGCAGCTACTACATGATAGAGCAGAGCCATGCACGCAGGCCAGTGTATACTCACTTTGGGATCTTCATAAAACCACTGGTCGCCGAGGTTGACGTTAATGCTGCTGCTGATGTTGTTCCCGCCTATACCACCACCAATTGTACCGCCAATGTTGCCTCCAATGTTTCCACTTATTGTATTCCCAATATTACCGCCAATGGATCCACTTATTGTGCCCCCTATGTTGGTACTCATGTTACCGCCAAGGTTTGTGGGTATGTTGGGGCCAATGTTAGTGGACATGTTAGCGCCAATGTTAGTGGGCGGCAGAATGTTGCTATAGATGGAGCTAAATCCGGGGCTTGCGTGCTGCAGCCCGTGCATCGGGAACATGTTGCTTTGAGCCGTGTGAGTCGAAATCTGCATGTCGTTGTTTTGTAGTTGCTATTCAATAATAATATTTTAATTTAATATATTATCAGAAGAGAAGTCTCTTCGAATAAATTTCACTCATATTTTGAATATTTATTTATCGTAATGAATATGCTTACATATTGGTAAAAGTTTTTATAAAAACAGAGGAATAGCAATAAGTTACCTGAGGATTATTCTGTCCCATAAAGAGGGAACTATTAGCGACGTTGGGGCTGGGCATGACCGGCATCCCCGCGTTCTGCTGATAGGCACCCATCACACGGGCCTGCATGGCCGAGCCTATGGCCGGGTTCAATGTGTTTAGCACCGGCGGCAGCAGCCCCTGCATCGGTAGCCCCATTCCGGTATTACCGGGAGTCATGGTCAGCCCTAGCGAAGAGTTGAGCGCCTGGTTTGGAATGCCCACGTTCTGTATCCCCTGCCCCGTATTAAGAGCGATTCCGTGCTGCGTCGACATGGCGGGACTCGCAATACGCAGCAACTGGTTTTGGTTCATCATTCCGGGATTGTTGGCGTTGGAATGATGTGCCATGTTGGATCGCATACTGTCTTCTAAAGTCATATCCATCAAATCTTCAACGATTTTATCTTCATTCGATTTGGCAGATTCGCTGAAAAATCGTGTCTTATTGAGCTAAGATTTTACGCATCAAACTGCCAGTAATGGGTAAAATACAGTCAAACATACCTTTCAGCATTCTGAGCGCTCATTGGAATGCCGTGCAGCATTTGGAGCAGCCCCGAAGCATTAATGTGTTGTCGGTTTATAGCCGGATCGTTGTTCGCGGTCACTATGTTCTGGTGTTTTTGTCTTAAACTGTTGTTAGGTGTGATCATGACTGATTGAAAGTTTCCTCTGTCGTCGTTAGAATCAGCGTAATCAATGTCGGAACGCATCAGCGCGTCAAAAGTTTTACTCTCCGAGAACTTTTGTCTCAGATCATTCTGTTTGGCGTCGTCTGTAGCAGAGGTCCCAGCGTCTGGTTCAGGCTCAGGAGTGTTTACATTTTCCGAAGATTCTAATTCATTCAAACTCTTATCCAAGTTACCAGTTCGTCTAGTAATGTTCGACCCACCGCTGGCTTCGTCGGATCCGGTATTTAAAGACTGAACAACATGATACTACATAAGATTACTATAGGATGAATATGAATTAATATGAATACTAGATATTACGAAGCAATTGTAACACATTACCTTTTTGTATCGGCTATCGCCAGCCTCAAACCGTTTCGGTGATAACTTCTTAGCTTTCTCTGAAGCCCACCACTCTTCAGATCCCTCTTCCACAGTTTTCGAACGAACAAAACTACCACCGTGTGTGTGCGACCGCGTTAGAGCTTAACAAACACAAATAGAACTTCAAATATAATTATGATATTAAATTACATTTATTGTTATACATATCAATTATATGCAGAGTTACTACTTGTCCAAGGCAAGATCCCAAAAGATGAAGAATATAATAAGCTATTTCGAAACTTTTACTAGTAATTATAAATAATCGTGATAACATTAAAAGGTTGTTAACGTGTTTTAATTTAAAGTGTCTCTTATATTCGTGCGATCATTGCTTATTTCAATGATTGGGAGTTTAAGATACCAGCTTCTTATGTTGGTAGTTAAGTTAACATCAGACACATCTTTTTTGAACTTTGACAAGGATAATTATTGTATGAAATTATCTTAAAATATTTAGCCATGTTAAGCAATTTTAATAAAATTGTAGACAAACATAGAATGAAACATTCATCGACACGGGCAGGACTAGAACCCGCTACCTCTGTGAAACCATTCCGTCACTCTGCAAACCAATTTTGTTCTTTACTCTGCGAAGTTAAAAATATTGTTTAGGATTGATTCGGAGAGAATCCTAATAGATGTCACCGTTGAATATACAGCGCAGCGACTACCAACTAGTGAGTGGGCTCGTATTTACAGATTACAACAAATCTACTGCTCTCGTTCAATTAAACACCTGAGGAAGTTTTTATAATAGCTCCTTGTTTTAGTTTTATGCCCATACATCTTTACTAATATACTACATTTAATATAAGTGTATCAGTGTGATTTATATACCGCGAGATGAGAATCAATCGTCATTATTTTTAGATAACAAAAGGTTTAGTCGTAAATTGACAGACGACCATAGCTTTGGTAATTGTTTTATGTCTAACGATGAATGACTTAAACGATGAGGACATATTTAAATAATATACTTGTTCTAAAATACAATAGTTCATAACTTTACTTCGATCCAATAAGTATAGGCTATGGTTCAAAATATATTATATTGGGAATACATAATACTTTAACGCTGAAGAAGGAAATCATATAATCTGGCCCCGACAGATGGCGGGGTGGTCGAGATTAGCAATTAAAAATTACTATGCGCGGTTTGTCAGGCTGAGACAAGGAGAAAAGTTGTAAAGAGATGTTATTTTTATAAATACTTACGATACGTAGGCTCCTGACTCTTGGGTATGTTGGAGTCGTCATTGCTATACCCGTGAAAGGCGCCCGACGAGTCAAACGTCCCGGCCCCTGCCTCCGCACTGTCTATCGCCCTGGTGACAAAAGTCGACTCAGTACCGAATAAATAGATTTTTATAATCTAGTGTTTTCATATACTAGCCGAAAAAACTGTACATTATCAAAAAATCTGGATTACTGTTTACCAGATCAAAACAGTCTATTATCCACTTAAAATTGTGTCATTTACGCAGACTTACCACTCTGGGAGGTTATCGTCGTTGTTCTGCGAGTCGCCAGCCCACTGCCGGCGATTCGGGTTCCACGACTGTGGGCGCTCTTGAGACGGTCTTTCACTCCAATCTCGATCTACACAACACTTACTTTTACTTCTCTATACCCGTTTGACTTTAATAAAATATTAAAACTCATAACTGATAAGCTCATCAAAGTTGGGCAAACTCTGAAGTTGATCTAATCAAACATTAATTACCTCTTTTAGTCTTTTAAAATATTATAAATAAACGTGAAGACACTTCAAAAGCAAAATCAGACTTCAAAAGTAGAGAAATAATACGTTATTTTTTACACTCGAACAAACAATATTTTTGTTATTAAAAAGAGCAATTTTAAATTTTCAAATGATCCGATTTTTTCACACAGCTTAGACTTCTTTCACGATAAAATTAATACATTACTTATAAGTATTGCAGTTCAAAAGCCCAAAGCATTTTATACTTATCTTGAACTTTCTTAATCCAAACCTAGTTTCAAGTATTTTAATTAAATTTTGATCTCAAGATGGTCGGCTACTGGTCAAGTATATCCGAAATAATTATAAAAATTAAATATAATATTACTAGAAAAATGTTATGTTCTTTTATAGCAAGATCTGTAATGCCAAAAGATAGTCGCTGTTACAGGAAGTTGCAGTTGAACACAACCTCTAAAGAACATTTAGTGCTGTAATGCAAGATTAATACAACTTCATTGCTGTCTGCGATCACGTCAGCACAGCACAGCACGCAACACACCCAACAAACATTTCCAGATGAATATAGAGGTTCCACAAAACGTTACTCCTAAAAAGCAAGACACTGTGACTCGTCATGTAACACTTAAGGTTGTGAAAGGTGGGAACTATTTATCATCAGTACCACTGGTACGAGTTTTGATATTATGAAACGTTGATAGTTTTCGAGCAGTCACGAAACCAGTTTTTGATTATGATTGGTTTTACTCCCGATAACATTCAAATAACAACCAATCACAACCGAGAACTCGTTTCATGAAAACTATCAACGTTTTGTACTATGAAAATTCGTACTAGGGGTACAGGAAACCTGATGAATATCTATATGTTCATATTATGTAACCGAGTAATTTGTTATGGTTATGTGTATGTATGTATGTGTACGTGTGTGTGTATATCTATATATATGTTATATTCTTAGTTATGTAACAGATGGGAGTATAATGTCAGGATAAGTGAGTACAGCCCTGACGTGGTGGGAAGAGGGCAAGGTAAAAAAGCACGACAAATTCAGTCTTGACTCTTCATGCACGATCTTCCGATCAGAACTATATGCGCTATGCCAATAATGAATATTCTTAGTGACTCAACATCTGCGTTGGACCTGCTCAGAAACCCTAAAATAAGCCAACCCTTGGCAGGGGTCATAAAGGCAAACATTGGAAGTACAAAAGTAGAGGCAAGAGACATAAGACTCTTCTGGCTAAAGGTGCATAAACATGTGATGATGGAAATATGACTGCGGACAAACTCGCGAAAAAGGGAGCTCTAACCAACAACCAGTACAGCAAAATATCGCTGTGTAGTATTAATGTTGATGGTTACATGGGAAGAAATGGTCCGCTAGTGGCAGGACCGTCACCCAATTTCAAGCAAAGGAACCATCACAAAAGCAATCTGTCCAGATATACAAAAGTCGTATCCCATCATGAGAAAAATAAAAACAAACCACCTCACCCAAGTCTCACCCAAGTCTTCACGGGACACGGTAGTATAGCGGAATACTTGTATAGGTTTCATCTCAAGGATAATCCCGATTGCGAATGCGATCAAGACATCGGCGAAACAATTTGTCACGTTCTCCTCGAAGGTCTCCGATTTGCAGCCGCTAGACAAGACCTGGAGATCCAAATGTATAAGCAGTTGGCAAAGTCTGAACTGCCTTATATTATGACAGACTCTGAGAGCAGGTCTGCATTCCTAGCCTTCGCCGAAAAAGTCTAAAGCATCGCAACCAAAAGGAATAGTACTCCCACCAAACCATCTCCCCATCAACTTCAACAACCCATCGTAGCAAATACCCAGGCACAAACCGCACCGCCCATTAATGCCGGCCTAAACACAACAACAATTTACGAAACATTATCTTATGGTGAAACAGGTAATCCGGGCATAAGGATTAGGAGCGTGGCCCTTTACTTGGATTCTAATCAAGAAAGGCTAGATATAAGTTTTTGCTTTCCAAATAGTCGTAGCGGAGTGGAGGTTTCCCCTGAAGTGGCAGCATTAAGAAACGGGAGCACATCAAGACAAAGAATGAGACGCAAAGCTTACGAAACACTACCACTACCGAAAGTGGCAGGCATCGAATGCCGGTAATAGGAATAGTTTATAAAATCATAGTATTAAACTTGTAGAAAAATGTGGAAACTCCTCCCACTTAGGCCAGCGCTTTGCTCTCGAAATTCGGGAAACCGTCAGAAAGGAAACTATAACTTCCCAAACAATCAGCGTAGGTGCTATGGTACGTATATGAGAAGGATAAAATATCAGACAGAATAGGCTGTGTATATAATGATTAATTATTTTAATTTATTTAAAGAGTTTGAAATTTAGTGAGTAATTTAATTAATCATATTTGAACAATCATAGATTGGATTTAGTGTATATTTTAATTTTTTAATAATTTGACAACTAAATAAGAAAAATAGAGAAGACTACAACCGTCACTCAGGCCACAGACCTCGTTCGACATCAACGAAATCTCAATAATTAACCATAATGTTTGAATAAAGACTAACGACCGAATTGAATAATGACCCCAGGATAACTTTCTAAATAGTACCTGTCAATATATATGAAATGGTAATAGGCAGATAGGATATTAAGTTTAGAGTCATCATCTTACCCCACTTGTCAGCGCTAGAACGATTAGGATTCGCTCGCGAAGTTTCCTGCCGCCACTCGTCACCTTCGTCGCGAGATGTTTGTCGCCAATTTGTATTATTTGCTTGTCGTCTAAGCAAAGGAAAACAGTCTCATGAGTAACAAATATATCCACAGCTTATCATTATACATACTAAGAATATACTTTCCGATAAACAGTATTAAATAATAATGCCCAATAAATAATCCGAGAAATCTGAAAATGTCATTATATATAAAAAATTGTAAAGCAATCTTGTTCTACGATAAATTTATGCTTTTTAAATAATATTTAATGTAATATCTGTAATATTGAACTGGCAAACCCGTGGGAACCATAAATAATAGCAGAACACAAATATGTATTTAATTATTCTGTTAACCCACTCGCTACCTCTTTATAGTATGATTTAAAATCTAAAGTGATGTTAGGATTAGTAGCGCAACAAAACACATCAGGTGAGACAGCGTCTAATAGACTAATAAAAAAAATACAAAATATATTTCTGTCATTTTGTCCTGTTTTGAAAATGTTATACCTGCGAAACATTTTACTAGGTGTCCAATCGCCTTGATCCCCCCCCGTTCTGTTTGGAGGCCCACTATTATTGCCCCCACTCCAGGGTCGAGTGGCAGGCCCCTCTTCATCGAGCCCACCGCTATACCCAGGCATTCTCGGAATCCCGGAATGCAATGAAGTAGCCCCTCTAAATAATAAAAAAAAGAAAAGAAAAGGATCGAAATAAATAATAATAAAATAAAAACTTATAAACTGGTAGCAATGTCTTCTTCTGTATAAGTGTTTTGCGTTTAAGTTTGCGTGTCGTGATTTAAGACCAGAACCACTAACAACTAATGATTTACCATTCCCTCTACTCTCTCCCTCTAACCCACTTACATCCACAGCTACCCTACAGTCGCAACTCACACTACAACCACTCTACGGACAGTCATCAAGTTCTCAATCAATAAAGCGATACTCGTGCATCGACATAACTTAAAACTTAGACCACAGTATAAAGTTTCCTGCTATGATTCCAATGGATTAGCCGCATGTGACGCATGGATAGATTATATTATTGAATAAAAATATACAACGCCTATTTTTGTTACAATTTGAATTGCATTTTCTATCAGTTGTGTATTCATCGATTTGAATAAGGCTATCTTAAAATCACAGACTCACTGAGTGAGTGTTTTAAACTAGTGTCATATTTGAAACAAAGTCGTAAATCGTGTTACTTTCACCATTGATAACTCAAGATGGGCTGTACTGATTTAAATGACTTCCAGTTTTTGTGGATTTATCTCAGACCCGAGTAGCAGAACTATCTTTTGAAATTGAAGTTAACGAAAAATAATCTTGATTTTTTTAGGAATTTATTATTACCATTTAAAGACCAAGACCAATCGTTGATTGGTTATTAATTAAATATTCTTCCCGAATATTCTGTCCTATGGGCTTCTCGAATATTTATGGAAGTGATAACCAGCTTTCATACTGGGCGAAGTATAAGTCGTCTTTCGTCGGTTTTTGCGCGGACCTCAAGCCTGTGATCCTACCTAAATTACCTAAGACTGTATGCTATCTGCAACACAATTCCTTCTACATATCAATGATATGCAGAAGGAATATCCAACATTCACTGTTACGCAGATGACAGCACCGGGAATGCTGTTCATTCCGGCCGTGCAGGAGTCTTTTGGGTAAACGTCGACAAATGCCGAAAGAAAATTGTGGCTTCTTTTGAACCATCACTAGGGTTAAGTGGGGTAGGCTCAATATTGTTCAGTTCAATCCCCAGAAGATACAGGTTTGGGCATTTACCCTTAAAAACCCATTCACCGTATCAACGCCTTTAGAATACACATATTTCGAGCGTTTGTCAGTTTCGCGGCCACCTGGAGAGCAAGGCAGAGTTGGCCTTTAAAACTGGAAGTGATCAACAGAGCGAGTCGGTACTTCACACGGAACAAAAACCTCGCGCTTTATAAAGCGTAGACCCGGCCACACTAGTACTAGTGGAGTACTGTGTACTGGAGTACTAGTGGAGTACTGTTCTCATCTCTAGTCTGGATCGCCCCTATCGGCTTCTACCATTTAATATACACTGATTGATCTATCTATCCTGAGTACCAACCATACTTACCAAGACCATTACTTAACCAAGTTTATCGATTCAAAAACTTTATCGTAACTTGTATCATATCCCAAAGTAATTATTATATTTGTAAATTGTAGAGTTGACCACCTTGTTAATGTAATTTAATATACAGCCATAGCCTGTCATGTACATCGACCATTTCACAAGACACTTAGATGGTGTACAATCCTTTTCATATGTAAATTACAGTTTAACAAAAGAAAGCTATTTTCACATTCGATCAACAACACTATTAAATTAAGAACTAACAACAGTATCAATATTACTATTAGTAAGTGCTCATTCGTTTGTACACAACGTATATTCATTCTTTTACAACAAAATGTTCATTTATTTTTTATAAATAAACGTTCTTACCTGATCTATTATAAACCTTATACGTTGCGTTAGGTAAACATAAATAGTTTACTAGCCGCCGGTCCCCACCTAGCTCCTGCCGGCGACTTAGTCTGTTACTTACTTAGGTGTTGACTTAGTTAGGTGCCTAGAAGCCATGCCGCAGGCCATGGCCGCATGGCCATTTGATCACAAGTATGTGACGTTTCGTTGTTAATTTTAAATTTAAATTTATTTAAAATTTAGACTCGTGCTTTTCTATTTTCAATTTAGTAATACATTTGATTTCCAACTATTTCATATTTTTTTAAGACATCTTTTTGTTCACAAAATGAAAACTTAAAATATGGTATTATTTCTGTCGCCGCCCCAATCGCTACAATAGTGGAGCTACACCCGTCGCTACAATAGCGGGGCTGTGACTGGACAGTCTCCGACACCCATATTACTGCCCGGATCTGACTCTCATAGTAACAGTTTGACATGTTTTAGTAAATTCGTAACTTCTTCAAGGATAAAAATATTGTTTCTCACTCCCACGTTCTCTTCAGTAATGGTATCAATAAACGACATATAAATAGATAATGATAGTACATATATGTATTAAATAAATATATTTAAATAAAAGAAATAACAATATGGATTATAGCAAACAAAGTTATTAAAAATGGCGAGTTAATAACACCGTGATACGTATGACAAGTAATAAAGCTTTTTGTGTTATCAAAAGCAATGCGATAATTAAATATTTTCAATACTCCATACAAACAGAGAAAGCAAATAAATGAATCCAAATGCAGGTATCATCAATAATAGTTTAAGCTTAGCCATTTGCTATTACACTAATAGGTATTGACTCGCCCACAATTCTCTTGATACTAAATTAAAGCGCAGCATTAACGAGATCAAAAGTGACTGAAGCGTGTGGGCTTATTTGAACGTATGCTTTGATTATACATATATATATATTGAATTATCCAATCCAGCAATCCAATTAATAAATGGCAACCTCAAACAGAGAAGGCTCTGCGTGACGTGCGATTTGCCTGCAACTATTTCAAATAGTTAACAGTTAAGATAAAAGAGAAGGCCGGGTTTAGTAAAATTATTTAAGTAGAAAAAACAAATAAATATAATGGGAATTACTTAGATGTAATCATGAAAAGTCTACCACAACTAACAACGCAAAGACCCCTTTGAAGACGCCGTACCAAAAAAGGAATCGAGAGAATACGTGCAATCCTTTTCAACAAGTGGGTCAAACGTTTAAACGTAGACTAGAAACAGCTGTCAACACCAATAAGTCTAATGATAAGTCTTAATTGCTCCGTCACATGTAGGAAAAGATAGTTCCAGTCCTTCAGGAACAACTCTCTATCATTCATATTTAAGGTCGGAAATCCATTGCTTTAAGTAAAAACGCGGACTTAAAATTGCAATCTAGTTTGAAAAAACACAACTTAACATACCTAAAATTAACAAAAAACCGATTTTACCGCAGGTTCCATCAACACTCCGGAAGGGTAAAGCTCGAGGCGGCGAGGGTCAGGGCTCTAGCTCACCGAGCCCTGATCCGACGGTGGGAATGGGAGTTAGGGTCCCCGAACGCCGGTCTGGTGGCAGTGGGAGCGTCACCACTGTGACGAAGCCGTAGACCCGGCTCGTCACATCCTGGCTGAATGCGCAGCCTGGGACCATCACCGTACTGAGCTGACGGCCGTACTTGGCAGGGACCTTTTGCTGTGCTCCTTCTGCGAGCAAGTTATTGCCGCGAAGGAGGTCGCGGAGCGGATTAGGAAGTCATCCTCCACCGCTGTTCCGCTCCGAAGCGGTAGGCTAGGGAGAAGGAGGCGAGAGTACGCCTGACGCTTCCTTCTATAGTTTCCATCTATAGTTCCTTGGTGAGAGAGGAGGGTGACCCCTTTCACCAGCCATAGGCCTACGTCGTGAGGGTGCTCTCGTTACTCGGAGCACCCTTATTCGGGGGTTCCGTCAGGTCGTCACGATGATTGCTAAAGCGATCCCGTGGCGTTCCACAAAGGCGATGAAGGTAACCGTTGGTTTTTTAGTGGGTAGCCTTAAAAATGGCAGCGTCATCTATGCTGCCAGGTGGTCAAACATAACCACCAGTCATCACTTTCTTGGCCGGGGGTATCTGGAACAGATTTTTCCAACAGAAAAAAAGGTTCCTTCAATACTAAGTGAACATCATAATAAATACCTTCATTGCTTAACGCTTCATCTAATAGAAATAATTTTCATTTTTTTCTTAGAGTTTGAGGAATACGTTTGTATGGTTGTTTGTATTGTAGAATCCTAGTACATCCCAGTCCATCCTAGATCTAGATATCCGCGCGCCGAACGAAATAATAATTCTGAACTATCGCACAATCTTGGGACTTCAGTTGTCCTTTACGATTATATTTTCCGTGAAATTAAGAGCTGATCCTCTTAAAAGATATTTCACGTCGAATAAGGCGACCAGCTAAGAAATCAATTCGTCTTTTAATTATGTAGTGATGTAAGTTCACACACCAGTTCTCTTTCCGTGACGGGGGGGAAATTTGCGATAATAAAAAATAAAAACAATGCTGACTCGGATGATGGTGACACCACACCAAACTTCCTTGAATCCGTCCAATAGTATTGTTTTTTGTAATTAAGGCCCAAATTTGTTTTTGTGAATATGACAAAATGTCATTTTATTATTGTTCATCAAAGGTGAAAATCCACACACAATTATTTTAAATAATACTTGCACTATTTATTTCTGTTTTAATTAATAAACAAAGATTAAAACGAAATACTGGTGCAGCAAAAAAAAAAACAATCAAATAATGCTACTGTGGATTACAAAATACTCTCCCTGAGTACAAAAAATCATCCTATCAATATATCTATACTTGTCTCTACCAAACACGATAGTCAGTGTCTGACGAGTGACACGCTATAAACATATATTTAAGAGCCGGTTCCGGAACATCATTTTCCAGATTTTTTGTGACCATTTTTTTTTACAACAACAACATTGACGAATATCGTCTTACCCATAACATTTATAATCATACAAGATTGTATCTTGTTTAAATAAATAAATGTACTTTTTAAAATAATAATATTACATTTAAGTATATAATATTTAAGTATATAATAGATCACAACTGTGAATATATTCTGAATTTCTAATAAACAAAAAAAAATGGAGATAGCAAGACTTACTTACATTTACACAACTTACTAAAATGTATAATAGTATCTCAAATACTTCGTTACGCAAGTAGTGGCCGATTATGGTACGAGTAGTACGATTCATTTTAGATAAGAATCTAACGACCCATATCATTATATACTAGTGACCGCGACCCGTCGTGATGAGTTCCATCAACTCCCCAACAGGCCCTACGGAGAGCAGGGATTTATTACAACGTCTACCTTTCGATTGAATCGAAAGACGCAGTGCAAGTAACGTTTGGTTTGAAACCGAGTGAATAACGGGATTCAAGTTATTCGTTTAAGTACAGATTTTATTTTAACCAAAAACTTATCGTTGAATTATTTGTCTCTATTCCTCCCTTTCTTTATCTCCTTTTCTCTCTCCTCTCTTTCCTGCTTTTTCCCTTCTCCTACTCTCTTTCCTCTCACTTTCTCATTCTATCTTTTTGTCTCTTAATCCATTTTTAACTATCAACATCAATCATCATAGAAATATTCACAAATAAAAAATTAAATTAAATTGCCACTTTTTATTAAATTACTTACTGAATTATATGGTTGATCAAAGCCAAAAATTGATATGGAATATTTTACTTATCGCAGGCCAGTGCAGTATGAAGTATATAATATTCAACTCAAGCTTGTTTTATTGTACACTTGTTGCATTCGATTAGACAATTTTAATATTAGAAATAGTCTCGTCTTATAATGCTATATTATCTATAAGATGATAATCAAGAAATCGCGACCGCAGGTCCTTTTTTCTAAATAAATCATACTTAGTACTTAGCTTTCAAATCTAAGGGCCGCCAAAAGAAACAGTCGAACCTAAAATCATAGAGTAAAGAAACTGATCTCACATACCTTGCAGACGCAGAAGCACAACACGACACACGAAAAAGTACATTAACATATATATTTTAAATAACTCAAACCACAATTACATACGAAATATATTGAGAACTTCAGTACCTTCCGGCAGATACAGCAGACGCGTGCCTCACGAACGGCATCCGCAACCGACCGCGCACTTCTACCGTAGTCCCTCGGCCGCGGCCCACCCCATAGCGCTCCGACCCCGCGCCGGCCCGCGCCTCCCGCTGCAACAGACCCACGGCTCACAACACACACACCCTCGATCCCCAACCCAGGCCACTCACCTCTCCCTAGATATTATAACTTACTCTCCCTTAAAACTAACTTAACTCAATGCAACAGGAGTTGTAACAAGCTTTGGTAAAACGACAGCCGAACATGTTATTGGTTTCATGACCGAATCTCATTTCATGACGCTTTTAAAACGTTTAATATATTTTAATAATTATTCATACATGATTTTAATTCGTAGCTATGTTTAATATTGCACTGGTAACAACAACAATTATTACTTATTAAATACAGTAAATACATATATTACAAAGACAGAAACAGAATTAATTAATTAAATTTCAAAATTGGTATACAATTTCAAAAAAATCGAATCGTTGAATGTGTAAAACAGTAGAATTGTTAATGGTACTATTAGACAAGTACAGGAGGTACAATTGTTATTACACTTAAACATTAAATGAAAAGCGATTTAAGTCTTTTTATTCATACCCACTTATTTGTATTTTTTTCTTCTTGGGAAAATGATAGAGAAAATTCTACGGTTAAAGTAAGTTAATAGAACAGAAAAAATAAAGTAACGACACTGTAACTGTAACAAACAAAGTAACTGAAAATAAAATAGAGGCCTTGAGACTCACAGTTTCTTCATCGTAAGTGTTAAGCGCCACAGGGGGTTTCCCCCGCGGTTGGTATAGCAGGTCGAAGTATTTTAGTTCCTCCGGCGCTTCCGCTGTTCTATCGTACAACGCCAACATTTCTTCCCTGCCATATCTAAGCAAGAGAGTAACTGTATTATGAATCAAGGTATATAAATTACAATTATTATACTACAAAGTAAAGTAAGATCCATAATAGGCACACACACCTTAATTTAGCGAGCTGCACTTTTTGGTATTGATTACTATTTGTATTTCTTGCGTTTGTTCCTGACGTGCCGGCTATTGGCGGTGCTCCTACGACCGCCGCCGAGGCCCCGAGACCTGTGGGCAGCGAAGCTCCCGACGAACCTGAACTCGACGAGTGGCCTGTGGCCACGGTCGATGATCCGGTCCCCTGAGATCCTGTGGACATGGAGCCGGGTCCACCGAGCCCCTGTGACCCCGAGGGTCTGTTGTTCGTCGGAACCCCGGGTCTTGTGGCGTTTTGATTTGGATTTGCCCTCCCAGCGCTGCGCTCGCGTGCCAGGTTGCGGAGCCATTCCGGACCGAACTTAATAGGATTGTTGCGGTCACCCATTTTTCTTTTTTTTATCTTGAGACTTGAATTAGTAAGGACAAGCGCTGATGGTAGCGGCAACTGCAACGAAGTATGAAACATACTAATTAATTCGACGTTCCTTCATTTACCAACGAGTATATTATTCAATAATAAATATCCGGGAGGCTATAGGTCATAACGAACGGTGTGAGCACTATATCAGTATTGCACCACCCCGAGTCGCCGAGTGGGCTGGGGGCGTGAGCCTCCCTTGCCCGGGCTCAACAGTTCACGCATTCAGACATTTCCATGTAAAATCACTATCAGAGGATTAAACTTTCAAGAAAAAATGTCATAAGCTTTTGAGATCTCTCTCTGTTGTGGAATACAATATGTTACGAGCATTGCGAATAGTGCATTTTACCAAGTGTCGAGAACGACTAATTTATTCAAATTTATTTATAAATGTAATAAAGTTTAATTACTTTACTAGATATATACTTAAGGTTCATAAAAATCTAGGGATCTTACAAACTCACAAATTTCGCTTCATTAATAAATAAAACATGTAAAAATTAGAACAAACGCTAATGTCCAAATATCTTATAATCTTCAGATCGTCACTGAGCTGAGCGGTCACTAAGAGATGAAATTATAAAAACATTTTATCGACAACTGTACTACACTAACATACTCGCCAGTCAACGCTTTTTGAAGTCAACTGTGCTTTCAGTAAACAATTTGTAACATTGTAATTGAAGATATTTAAAATTAATCTCTTGTATTGAGTAGCTAAGAGTTCTTTACTTTAATTATCCGGAAGATATACTATACTTATTATATTTAGTTTAGTGGAATCTCCAAAATAAGCTTTGAATAAACTTTATAAGTTTAAATATATTTAGGAGTTTGATATTTATATTGTTTAAACATTGCAGGACCTGATATCATACGCTCAGACAAATTATTTGTAAGTCGCCCTATTATAACTTACTTTCTTCTACCAACGATTACGATATTATAGTATCTACTCGAACATTAATTAATATCTGGTGAATCAGAACAGGTTCGGTATCGTGAACATTCCAGATATTAAACTCAACCATTTAACGAAATTTTTACTACATATATATATATATATATTTAACACAACAATTTTAAACCCAATAGGAATGCCTAATAAATATGGAACAATGTAACCCAATTTGTGAAAAAAATTGTCAAAAATATTTACATCGCATGCGCTGCGTAAACTATGGGTGATAGAACAAAAAAATGTTTGTAGTAACTTATCCGAAAAATATCTGAACCAATATTTAGAAATAACTTTCACTTGGATCTAAGCTATATTATATTATACCCTTGAAATAATAATATGGCTAGGTTCGTGGAGAAAATTATTAAAAATAAAGATGGAAAATGGACATAGAAGTTGTGTTCTTAGGTCCTCACGGACGAAGTCGCGGGCAACAGCTATTTGTTAATAAAATACGAACCGCATATTAAGAACGCCTGTCACACTTCTATTTTTAGGAAACATATTCTGCTTATATGATGTGTGAAACCAAAACTGTTAATAAGATGATAAAATGTATACTTAATCCATGTCCAAAAGCGATTTACTTTATTTAAAAAGCACAGATAATATTATATGCTTTCTGGATCAATAAACTTAAATATTAAAAACCACATTGCAATAAATAACTTTCTTGATGAATATTACCTTTATTCTACTTCGAAGACAGAATGTTTCAGATCGTGGTGAGAATGCGGGCACACAACAGACATGTTAAAAGTATCAACTACAATGACAAAGAGTATCAAATCTACCAATAAAGCGATGCAACGCCGACGTGCAGGGGAACAATAATAAATGCCTTTGTGACACGAACATACAGAGTTAACTTTGAATTAACAATAGTGTGTATAGAATTTACAATAATTTATTTGTTTATTAACTTACAGGAGAATGGGGCACTCATCCGATATTTAGATTAATTATATAAAGGCGTACTGTAAATATTAATTAGCTGCCGCTAGTACTACAACTACTACTACATATTTATATGGCGGTAACAATAAACAACAACAATTGGTAAACAACGCATTCTCTGTTAAGTCCCGTCAAAATCCATGCCGTCGTCTCGTTGTTTCTAAAAACATATTTTTTAGAAACAACTGTCGTGATTTAGGACGTCGGTGCAACCTCAATATTAAGTACCTAGTTATTTTATTAGTATTCGAACAAGGGTACGAGGATTACACTTACAATTAATACAAATGGCATAAGTTATATTATTATGTCAAATAATATGTAACCTCCGACAATAACCATATAACATTTTATTAAAATATGTTTAGTAGTTATTGGATGATACACCAACTATTTTTATTTAAACAACTTACTGTTTCTGGGTTTATATAATGTCCGTAACAATTAGCAAACCTTCTTCTCTAAATTTATTAAATTTGCAAATTTAGCTGTTATATCAAAACATCACCATCATAACTAAAATATTAAGATTTCTAACAACACTTAAAGTCACAATCGCATTCATAGGCCCTAAGACAAGGACGTCTGAATGAAGGATCATTAAATAAATAAATGTTACATTTGTCATCTATTAAAAGAGTGGTGATGGTTATTAAATAATCCTAACGACTAAGTGATAACAGTCACAGAAAAAAGAAATCTCAACTTAAAATTAAAGAGATAAGAATAGTTTTTGTTTCTGTTGCAATTAATTGTTAATAGAATATAATTTGTTGTTAATAAACTTAATAATTTTCCTCATGAAGAAACTTTTCTTTCCACTATAAATATTATTGTGTTAAAATAAATCAATCGATAGATGATAAGACAATATTATCATGTGACGTCATGCTTAATTTTATTTTATAATAATTAATAAATAAGATGAATTCCATTTAAATCCGAATAATTGTTCAAGTTAGTGACATTCAGTGGTGGTGAAAATAAATTAATCATGAAGATATATATAAATTATAATTAGATATATATAAAGTAATAATATTCAAATCAAATAAGCAAACATAAAATAAAATAAAAAACAAAAAGAGTTAATATTTTTCATAATTACTAATTAATTTAATAAGTAAATAATAATTATAAAAGTTAATAATTACTCCTCAATTCAAATAATAATTCTATATTTTCTATATAATTCTATATTTTTGACACAAATGTTCTTCCAACTACATTTATTAAAAAAACAAAACAAAATAACTAAAAATTATCGATCTTATTCCACTTCCCATACATGTTTGTTATCTTTTTACTTGACAGGGTAATAAAATACATAAAAACAATTTTAAAGCGTGCCGCGTCGTAGTCTACAATCGCGAGGATCTTCGTAAGTAATTATTAAAAAGATATTTATGCATATTTAATTTAGGTTGTTTGTTACAAACTAATACAATAACAAATAATAATGTTATTTAACTAATAATAGTAGCCCAAATATTGTAATGCCAATAAATCAGTTATTTTTCAAAACAAAAACGTAAATCGTTGGAACAAATAAAGATCGTATTTTTTTGTTAAAAGCAATACAATCATGTAATTAGCATTTTGTCACCAAAATTAAATAGACAACTAATAAATTGATGGTGAATGTATAATAAAATATTGGTGATATTACACTTTACAAGCGTACTACTCCTTAACCAGTTTGAGTGTCTATAGAATACAGAGAGAAAAAAAATGTATATCCCTTTCTTAGTCATGACAAGCATCTCAAGTTTTAACCTTGCCTGGTTTCAATGTCATAATTATTTTAAGGCAACTAAAAAATAGTTGTGGTAATCAATTGTCAAAACTGTGGTAATCAATTGTCATAAAATCAATAGTACATCAATAAGTTAATATAAATCAAGTTACAAAGAAATGTCTGTAAAATATTTTATAAATTGGGGTGCTTTTACAAACCATTCATTGTGATAGTTTACTAATATCTTAAAATCTTTTGATATATGTTAAACAATGTTTTGTATAAAGTAATTGTAAGTGCATTAAAATTCTGACTGCTTAATTTTAATTATTTATTTAATCAAATAAAAGAATATATTGGTTTATAATAAAATTCGCAACAAACATTCGCATAACAAAACTATTGGTAATTATCAACTTCATAAATCATGAACATCCTAAACATATATAAGAAACTAATAATAATACTATAATATTACCTCATTTCTGGCATATTAACCATAATTAAATTATTAGATATAATATTTCAGCTATATTTGAATTAAAATAACTAAAGTACTCTTAAAGAATTGCTTTCAGATATGCATAAGGTAGTAAAACATATATCGATATTGGCATATATATAGGTTAGAAATATTAATTTACATATAATATGGTTTAACAAATTAATGAATAAAATAGAATTATATGTAAATTAGATTTATAATAATACTTATTTTGAATGTGATGGGAATTGTGGACAACATCTTGCCATCAAATTGTGTTGATAAGAATTTATCAATGTAATCCTATAAACTAGTGGCCGAGTCATAATAAGAATAAAACAATGAATGAATGAAAAGAGAATAAACAATAAATAAGTTCTGTATTACTTTATAAATTTATTTTAGTACATATATAATAACTATACACAAGAAAATAAAAATAATAAATTTATCAATTTGAAAAAACTTCATGTTGCTTAAAGCTTAACAAGAAAGGGTACATACCACATAATTTCGCAGCTGCGTAGACTTAACTTCTTTAGAAATACATTGATTCACTAATAAATTAAAACGTCATTGATAATAAATATGAGGGTACTTTAAAATCAAATAAACACTTAACTATTTGAATAGGACAAATCTCCTCACTTTTTTAAAGTTTTCCCGCAATGTTAGTTCATAATAAAATGAAAAAGTTTAATAGGCTACTACTAAAAAGTAATAACAAGTACACAAAGAAATCCTGTAATTAGATATTTATACACACCAGCAAAAATGCCCTTCTTTTATAAAAATTCACGACGTAAATTACATAAACTCTTTAACTTAAAATTGTAGTTATTTATGATGAAATAGCACACATAATACGAGAATCGCATTCACCTCGTGCTTGCTGTGTCTCCCAGCAGATTGAAACACATAATATCCAAAACTCCAAGAGTCAAGGTGGCAGGTAGAAATTCATCAGGACGCGACTCTAAAAGCCCCTCACTACTATGTTTCATTTATTGATTTGTTAGCGTATAATAAAGGATATTATGAAATGAGATCATAATTACCAAAGTTGTAGAGATGTGATTCAATTTCAATAATAGATACACGCACCACGCACGGCGACAGAGAAATATGGCCGACCAAAGTGTATTGAAGAAGAACGTCAACGCATGCACGAACGAAGTAAAACCATAAACAATCAATGCTACCAATACACCAAAAACAATTTAATTGCATTATCGTAACAGTAGATTTATAATTTAATAATTTCCATTTATTCTTTTCAAAGTGTCTAAATACAATTGGAAAATATAACGTATAAAAATATAAGTAAGTAATGCCTTTGAATGTACTTTTTTAAAATATTTGTTAACATTTAAAATGCAACTAATGAAATACTAATGTTTGTTAATCAAAAAATTAATATCGTTTATGGCATCTTTGCAATGTTAATCTATATTGTAAATTTAGAAACATTGGTTAGTATTATATATAGCATGCTAAATACACAGAGTCTGGCAGCGATACGGTAGATCAATTGTCAGAGTGACGGGGCAGTTTCCCAAAGGTCGCGGGTTGGAATCCCTGTCCGTATCGGTTTATTTTTCACGCTATATTTATAACAAAATTTAATCAAATACTATTAAAAATATTTAAATTCAAATATCTTTAAAATTTTTACTTCTAACCAAAGTTTATTTCTTAGATAATGTATATATAAATTAACAATGTTAGATGTTATGAGTTATGACACGGCGATCAGTGTCATAACATCTAACATCAAATAGTCATGCACTCATACAAAAGGCAGAAGCTAAGTGGGACTGTATTTGGGATCCTAATGGCACTTTTGATTTTTCTATTGAATAATAATTTTATTATTATTTATTTTCTTTTCACATTATTAAGATGTTTTTACACATTTTTTTTTCAACTGTATACAATGTTGTTTCTGTTACGAATAAATATATAAATATATGTGACTTCTAAATAAGGCTTTATGAATTGATTGAAGATATCATTTTATCCCTGTTTTATATATTTGCAAAATTATTAATATTCTTAAAATTACTTTAGTTTTCCCATAAAACCGTTTAAAACATATTCGTATATTTTCAAGTTTGTAAAAACATAACGTCAATTTGACATCATACTTATAGGTGTCACAATATTTTAATATAAAAGTGACACCATGCTGAAGTAAATATATATATGACTCTCATATTACATAAAGTATTTAAATCTTATTTACCAAAGGTACTACCTATAAGTTATCTTTTGACGAACAGCTTACATTACAAAATTACTTTACATTTAAGATATAAGAGAAATCGTGACGCAGGATCGTACAAATACGTACTTAATGTAATCCGTTGGACATGTAGTAAGTAAAAGATGTGAACACATCTATGTAGTAACCGCTGCGAACTTGCTGTGAATGAAATAACTAAAAGCATTTACTTACGTAATAAGCATATCGAAGTAATTGAAATATTCGTAAATGTTTTTAATTTATTATAAACATGCTAATGGCATGTTCATAATATTTTTTTAAATTAAAGTAAACAATAGTTCGTTAAAGGGTAAAACTTATTTAAATTTTATCCCGTGCATAAATTCATCAATCAGGTAACGAAACGGCAAATTTCAAAAGCTCAGTTGACAGAGTGACGTAACGATGAACACAGAGGGGGTAGGTTCAAGTACTGCTAGTGTTGATGACATTTTTATTCTAAGTTATTTAAAAATCTTAAAAATTTAATAAAAGAATAAAACTTAAAAATTAATATTCGACAAATTTAAATATTCGCAGTAGGTATACCCACTCATAGCTGACCCATCTCGACTTTGTTTCTGTCTGTTTATGAATGCCAACATCATAGCTGGATCCTAGATTGTTATATTGAATTGATGATTGAATTATAACATTTGTAGCCCCAAATCTAAGACTAGATAGATTAACCAATCAAGAGAAATATTTCTGTTTGTATAAATAAAAACAAAAAACAACAACCAAATTTAAAATATATACATAAATCTAAACTCGTATAAACGAAGTCCTTCAACTATGGTAGTGGCACTACTCTCTTAACAAGATCATCTTGCCGTAGACAGAGATATCATAGTCCCGATTTAAATCTTGCGATACTTACAATGCGATAAAGCATGCGTTCGAAATTAAAGTATGCGTTACCAAAACGAACGATACTGAACGTATATTACTTTACAATATCTAATTTTTGAACGCATCTTCTTTAGTAAACAAGTCCGATGACTGATGAGTGAAATTCCTTTCGTTCTCTCGCCTCTTGTACAATACTACACTTAACTTAGACACATGTTCTATGTATGCTTGCCTAAGCTAGTATCGTCAACTTGACTAATATATAATCTACACCGAGTATAAAGTAATAGTTTGACTTTAGGTTTATTATTGTAGGTAGTTAATCAAAGAAGTAATAAATTGTTAATTTACGATTAGATAATGGTTATCAAATAATTAAATATCTGTCCTTATTAATTGAACTTGTTTTGTGTTCGTCTTTGATGGTACTAGATGGAGATATATAAATAGCAAATTAAAAAAAAAATGAAGCAACTGTAAAATATAAACAATGTTTTAAATCTGTTATATAAAGTGGCAATACATGTTCTCTTTTTCCTTAAGTTATGGAAATGTTGTGGAAAAAGGCAATATATACAGAAAAAGGTAATATACAGAAAAAGGCAATATATACAGAAAAAGGCAATATATACAGAAAAAGGCAATATATACAGAAAAAGGCAATATATACAGAAAACGGCAATAAATACAGAAAAAGGCAATATATACAGAAAAAGGCAATATATATAGAAAAAAGAGAGGCTACAGATAGAAACACAAAATTTGATTGAATTTTATCACTTGCATTGAATTCTAAATATAATGTTTTGGTATTCCAAATTGAAGGTTTGAAATTATCTATGTCACTGTTGGATATTTAGTTAACATATGTTTACTTAGATTCATTGAAAAGTATAATTATGTTGACCAACTTAACTAACTTCACTGAAAGTTGTTCTACCATCAACATTAAACACTCTCATAACATTGACCAAGATGGATGATGACGACACAGCTTTAAACTGTGATTAGTTTGGGGATAATATAAATTATTTCAGAGTGGTTGTTTCAAAGAAGTTTTATTTTGCATTTGTTAAAAATAAAATTGATAATAATCTAACTTAGATTTAAAATGATTTTTTTTTCTGGTTAGAGATGCAATATATAACAATCATTCAATCTTAAATATATGTTATATGCAAGGCTATACAGGTGTAAGCATTGAACTCAGGAAGTAGGGGATTGCCTTTTAGTGAAAATAAATGGAATCTGCTCTTAGTTTCATTACAAAATAATTAAAAATAAACTAAAAAATATGATACATGTACTGCTATTTGTAAATTAAGATTTATCAAAAGAAATGAAAATCTCACACTGGACATAAAGACAGCAACTGTGAATGAATTGAGACTAACAGCATATTCAGTAGATATACCCCTAATCTTATTAAAATATCTAACATATATAAGAATATAAAATGTCAATCCCCAGACTAATATGTACATATTGCTTAAAATATATAAAACTGCATTGATAAGTTTATCTTACTTTTGTTTTTTTCTAATTATAGTAACAGTCAGTAATCTTGTATTATATTTCATGCATGGCAATACCAATTGTCAAATATTATCAAATAATTTATATGAATTTAGTTTTTGGACAAGCTTTATAAAATATCATGTTATTTCCTAAAATACTAGTTGCAATCATATTATAATTGGTTTTTATACTGGTAATTTTTAAAATAGTAATCATATATCACAACTGAGTTTAGTCAGTGCCACTGACTAATACATTTTTTAATACTCGGCAGGCTCAATGCTGATAGCTCCGTATTACTTCTTTTCTCATTTTATCTTATTTTAAATATATATTTCTATTTTGGATGATTTATAACTGTATCTGCTTGTATTTTATTCACAATTATTTTAAAATGAATATTTTATAATAAAACAGGTAGAATATATTAAGTTTGAGAAATGTCGATTTGACAGTTGCCACACCACTGTGATTCTAATTTGTTATCGTACACATTATTGTTTAAATTATTTGACAAGAAAACTTATTTGTTTATTTTGCTACGTTCCTTATTTAAGTTAGAATTTGTTCATTTTTGTTTATGTTTTAACAACTCTCCTTTCTAATTGCTTGATTGTATATATTTTTTTAACAAAGCTAAGCCTGGTAATGTAGGTTAATTGTATGTTACCGTTTAAGAAATTTTTGATAAATTTAGATTAATAATTTTATATTCATTTATTATTGTATATGTCCAATTCATCTATATTAAATATTAATGATGATTATCACTCATGTTACTCTTCTGAGGATTTTCATAGCGCTGATAGTACTTTATCTGCAAACGAAAATTCTTTCTCTTCTCTTGATTGTATTCATATTTGTAAATAATAAAAACTGTCTTAATCATATCCATATAAATGCACAAAGCATTCCGGCCCACATTCCTGACCTCGCATCGTTTAATAACGTCCTAGTTGATGGCATATTGGTGTCAGAGACGTGGTTAAGACCTTCCTTATCATCTACACTCTACTCTCTTCCCGGTTTTACGCTGATACGAAATGCTCGCACTGTGAAAAGGGGTGGCGGGGTAGGTATGTACCTCAGAGATAGCAAACGGTTCAAGGTCATCAGCTAATCCCTTAACATTTTTCCTGACCATCTTGAATATTTGTTTCTTGAAATTACTGCATTACATTCTAAACTTCTTCTTGGCGTTGTATATAGTCCCTCTCTCACAATTAGCTATTTTAATGATCTGGAACTCCTTGATAAATTTTTGCCAGTTTATGATAATACTATAATCATGGGTGATTTAAACAAACTCTTAAAAAACCATTGACTATAGATCCAAAATAAATATATAATAAATAAATAATAATAATAAATAAATTCACTTATTTCTTCATATAGTATGTTTATTCTCCCTCTCTCTGCAACATTTTATTGCCCAGCTTTAAATGCTTCTCTTCTAGATATTTTCATGGTCCTCGAGCCAGAGAAAGTGCTAGAACACGGTCAAATTAATGCCTCTTTTTCTTATCACGATCTTCTTTTCTTCCGCTTATAATTTATCAATTCCCAAACTTAAGAAGAGGATAATTCTGCGCCGCAACCTTAAAAAGATAAATGTGCAGGATTTACAGCGTGATGCCTCTAGCAAAGACTGGTCAACCATTTATAGTGCACCTACGGTAGATGAAAAGGTGGGTTCTTTTAACGCCGTTACCGGTTCATATGATTCACATGCATCACTGAAACCTGTGAGGGTCAAACATCTCCCTGCGCCCTGGCTTACTTCTTCGATAAGACAGACTATGCAAAAACGAAACAGGGCAAAAATTACATGTAAAAGGAACCCGAATGATTTGAATATTGCTGCCTATAAAAATCTGTGTAATCTCTGGAATAGGATGTATAGGGACGCTAAGCGCTGTCACATATTTTTCTCTCTAGAGCATTTTTCTCCTTCTAGAAACTAAAATTATGCTAGCTCAAACACTTCTTCTACCACTGCTCGACCGACTCGACGCTAACGTTTGTTACTTAGACGCGTCTGAGGAGCTACTAAATAAACTCAAACGACTTCAAAATTTGTGTATCCGTTTTGTTTGCGGACTGCGGAAATTCGACCATGTGTCGGAACTTCGAACTCAGTTAAAGTGGCTTCCTATCCGACTTCGCCGGAATGTCCATATCTTATCACTTTTTTACAATATTTTAAATAACTGCTCCCCCTCTTACTTACGTGAACGTTTTCAAGCGCCCCTTCCAAGAACAAGACCACATCGTTCGTGTGTCTTGTTCTTGTTTCACTTTCTATTCTCACTCTTGTACTGTTACTGCGGCTCCAACTTTGGAACTCTGTCCCCGAAAATATATTTTTTGGAAATCCATCTCTTAGCTCTTTCAAGCGAAGACTGAAACAGCACTACCTCTCCTCTTTATCATGATTAATTTATCTAAATTTGTATGTATAATTAATAATGTATTTATGTAAATATTATGTAATAGTTATTGTGTAATAATTATGAATATGTATTAGTATTGTGTATTTATGTGTATATATCATATATATGTAAAACATTATAAGTCGATGTATATTAATAACAGATCACTTACATTTTTTTTCAGCTCTATTTATTTTATAAAGTCCTGATCTTATTAACGTACCAATCCGCATACTTTAATATGAACTCTATTCACTTTACTACTTACTGGTTACTGGTAGAGATCTCTAAAAGAGAAAACTTAATTCTTTGTACACTTGTTTTTTTTTGTTTAATTTTTATATTTTAAGTTCACTTTTTGGTACATAAATAAACAAATAAAAAATAAATAAATTCATAGGTTAGTACTATCAATTATTTTAATTGATCTAAAAATAATTTCAATATTAACACTATTAATTATTATATTCTTATTTCCAGTTTAATATAAATACTCTAAAACACTACAGAAACAGTTGACTTCTTTGATGATATAGCTCATACCTAATATTAAACGAAGTAAAACCAAAGGTAAAACAGTAATTCCTTAATAAATTTACTGAAAATGCTATGTATTATATTTATTACATTGTTATATTTATTTATATCTTTTCCACTTTTAATAATGACCAGTGATCACTTGTGTCAAATGAGATGTCGGGAGGGCCTTTTAGATACCACATTTATCGAAATAAGTCCTTTTGTACGAACAGTCCTCAACTTAAAATAACGACGGTTCCAAACACGCCCTGGTCTGAGAAGAACCACACAACAAACTCAGCCGGGTGTTCCTTTATTGTGATCACTGTTTCACAAAGAAAATATAAAATGACCAATTTACGAAAGGCTAGAACCATTGCAATCAATTCGGTGGGTAAGCCTAAAAATTAATAAATAAGCTATAAAATAAATTGCAACAAAAATAAAAAGGTATATAAATTTAAAAAATAAAAAATCACCGTTGCCAGCAACACGACCAGTCACTGCATTTACGTCACGCTTTTCATGATATGAGTATTATTTTTTTTTAAACACAAGATTTATAAATTTCCTAACTAAGTATATTTGTTAATAAACTTATTCCTAACTAAGTATATTTTTCTGAGGAATGTTTTCTATAATGGTAAAAAAACCAATGAATAGTTGGAATCAAAATTTAACTTTTTTTTTATCAACACTATCATAAAAGCTAGTAATATTTATATGACATTATTCCGAAAATTGATTTAGATTCGGCACTCCGCGTGTTAAATACATACAATTGATTGTATGTAAGTGAATGAAGGCTTTAAGATTGGATTGGTCCACATTAGAATCGGTGGTAAATGAGTTGGCATCATCTTTGTAACAAAACTACATAGAGAGAAGGTTTATCTAAACGCGTTTAAAGTTTCCATCAATTATATCTGTAAGTTATATTTCAAAGTTAAAATCTAGGATGAAGTGAAGACACTTGATCAAAAGTTTGATTTTATTAATTATAATTTATTATTTTTTATATCACAAAAGGTGAAGAATCCGTTGAGGGTAATAAATTCCTACCAACCACTCTTGCATACTATAACCGCTTTAATTCTTTTGGCGATGAGTTTTCTTCCTACTAGTCGACAACACAGTTGTAGAAAGATACCTGCTTTGTACTCGGGCCAGTAAGGATCCAGTACAGGCTGTAAGAAAAGTTATGGTGCAGTGTTTGAATGACAAGCTGGAGGCAGTCTGTTTATGGGACAATGCCAATCTATTAAATTTAACACTACCAAAATGCAGATGTGTTAATTCACCGCCAAAAGGAGCCCTTTCACCTTGGCTACTACTTTCCAAAATGTATCATTGGTATACAGTTACCGACTTCAGTTGCTAGGCATAGAGATTTCTTCGAATCTCAACTCTGGTAGATTCATTGAGTCTAGAGCAAGGGTAGCCGCCGGCAAGTTTGGCGTTCTTGCGAGGGTCCGACAGTACTTCACACCGGGACGATTGCTGTATATGTTTTATAATATTATTTTTATTATCCTGTACTGTACTGTACTGTACCTAACTAACCACTTTCATATTTCGTGTCCTCTACCCAAAGGTTGCCTGGAAGAGATTGCTCTTTAGCAATAAGGCCGCCTGTTGTACTATCATTTTCTTTTATTTGTTATTATTTTTTGTTTGTTTTAGTACAATAAACCATATCGTATCGTATTGTATCGTATCGTACTATATAAAGCACCGATCTGTTCGAGTGTGGAGTACTGCGGCCATATAGTGGAAGGTGCCGCAAAATATCATCCTGCAACTCTGGACTCAACTGAGAGGCGAGCTAAAAGGCTACTTGGCGACCCTGAGCTGGTCGACGCTAAACTCCATGGACTATAGTTCCCATAGTTCTATAGGATACATTTTGGTGAGTGTGTGTAGGAAATACATGACCTGATTTCCGCTTCCCTCTTCACAGGACGTTCCGGTGCACGGCAAGCATCCATCCTTTCGTTGTGGACATTCCACCTCCACAGGTGGAAGCTTCGTCTTTTTTAATTCGTACAGCGAAGGAGTGGAATAGCTTGCCTGCCTCAGTATTTCCGTCCGAGTACAAGCGAAGAGTGAATAGGTTACTACTAAGTAGATGCACCTTAGTAGTAAAGTAGTCATAGATGTACCATCTATGACTACTTTACTACTTCCCATCAGGTGGAGTGTCGTCAAGCGGCAAGTTAGTTTATATGTAAAAAAAATAAATGTCTAACATCATAATGCTCACTTGAGTCACACTTGTTAGAATATACGAGCACAATTTGTCCAACCTGAAGGCTGGAAGTTCTAGGATAGGGGGCATCATCGTCCCCCATTATTTTTATTATCATGGAACAATAGTAAATTAATTGACTCATAAAGACTTTATGTATGTATTTATGAATTTTAATGTATTTTTTAAATGTTTTATAGTTGCTTCTCAATATTAGCTCTACCGTACACAATACAGAATCAATGTATATACGCACCAGAATCAATGTATATTTTTTATGTCTGATATTTTTTTATTTTTGAAAGTGATTAAATTATTTTTGACGACTGCCATTTTATTTATTTGAGAGATATCATTGTGTCAATGATATTGTTTTGGAGACATTTAAGATATTAACCTATCTTTGAAACAAATGTTCCTCACAACAGTTAAGCTTTATTAGAAGGAAGTGGACTATGTGATACAGATTGCTGTTTAAAGATTTATTGTTCACTCCTCACTGGTCGAGAGCTTACGAAGGACATTTCAGTGTGATACAACCAATTGTCACCAATACATTATTTTAGGTTCTTTTTGGATCTTATTTACATAATAAAGAGATCATTAATAGCAGGGTTCAATGAAACACAAATTCCCTTAAACTGATTTATTTAATACTGTAACAAAACAATCACTACTTTTTCGGATGTCAAATGCCACCTCAAAAAATATTACATAGGAATAATGATCTTAAAATAAGAAAACCTTAAACATTACTCGTTAATATAATATATGAAATAGTAACATGGTAAATATTTCAAAATAGCCCTTTATGAATTGACTCACAGAACTATGGAGGCAGTATTTTTGACAACTATTTTTATCTGTGGCAAATTACATCTTGACTTTAATCACTAGTTCATTATTATACTTGATCTTAAGTTTTTTACGAATAGAATAAGACCAACCTTCCAATGACTTAAAAAGCCTATTATTTAATGTGTGATGTTGAATCCCACATTTTGCTTGTTTTACAAAAATTGTAAGTGTTATGACACAGGACACACAGGGTTGAAAGTACAGGGACCCTTCTCTATTGATAATGGTGTATTGCGTGTGATTACCCTGCTGTCTAAATGTTTTTTCATCTTTAAGTCAAAAATTTCAACAAACAATTTATTGTAAAAGAATCAAATGGTCTGACAAAACAAAATATACCAGTTAAATTAGTAAAAGTAATAGTATTACATAATATAGTAAGTAATAGATAAAAACAATTAGCTATTTCAAAATGTAATGTATAAACTGGAACTGCTTGTATTACTAACGTTAAATGTATAGTACTAGGCAAAAGGGCCCATTATTCAACAACCTTAATTAAAATTCATGATGTTGATGAAAGACCATCACAAAGTGGTCTGCTATTAATAATTAAAGGCGTAACTAAAACACGTAGTATTGTCAACGGCACACTTCATTTTAGTACTATTTAAATTGATTTAGTAATAAAAAATATTTAAACTAAAGATAATATTCTAATTCTCAAACCAATAAATTTTTGGTAGTGCTACAAAAATCCCCTCAAACGGCATGTTATTAAAGTCTCGGCTACAATACCGTATCTTTAAGTCAATAATATTAAAACTCAAACTGTAATAGATAACAATTTCCTTTGAATTACAAAATCAATACACGTACACTTCATTATAGCTGTAAATAATATAATGAAGTACATAGGTAGGTTATAAGATCGGTTTCGGGATACTTAAATGTTTCTATCACATTTTAATACAAGAAAGCTCTCGATATGAGAATACACATATTTTTTTTTGTACCTATTTAAACAATTTTTATTCTCACTTTAAGATGATATAAATGTATCATATTATTTAATGTAATCTAATGTAATTGGCCATATTACACAATCCGTAACATTGCCCTTCGTATTATAAAATGCACGTTTGTAGCGTCAGAGGTACCTACATTCGAAAGCAACATTGATAAAATCATTTGAATTATTTCAAGTGAATGATTCGTTGCCAGATTAAAAAAAGGATTATTTTAAATATTTTTATATAAATAGCAATGGATGCCTTTATGTAACCTAATATTTTATCACATTTCGATAATGCACTAGAAAAAATCTCACACATGTATAAAGTTGGATCTACATTACCTTATATCTATCTAAATGGCTACAGAGATTCTGGGCTAGATAGAATTATAATAAAACACAACCCGCTTCACGCGAACTAATATTTTATTAGGTATTTATATATCTAAACCAAAAGATAATATTTGAGCTTTTAAGAACTCGCAATAGCTAACAATCTCTAATAAAAGAGTATAAAATGATAATAAGAAAATTATAAAGCAAATTACTGAAAACAAAATTAGCCCTTAAAAATCCAATTTGAGCCTTAATCTATCTTAGTCTTTCACGTTAGTCTTCACCCTTGATTATATCTAGAATACTGACATAGGAACCCGTGAGGAAGCCAAGAATGCCAAAGCAGACCAGAAACATGTTCTTCCAGAGGACCCAGTTAAAGCGACCGAGACCGTTGGGTTGGTCCCAAAACGTCACAGTCTCGATAACGGCAGGGAAAATAAGACCAAGGAAAGAGAGGCAGACGGCGCCGACGAGAGAGATGAACGGGCCAAGGTTTGGGATGGCTACGGCTGTGCAGAGAGTTAAGATAACGATACCAATCCTGATGCTGTACTCAGCGATGTTCTTCTTGGAGCCGAACAAGTGGCGCACGTTCTTCCAAATAATTTCCATGGGTACGTAGAACTGAAGACTGTATGTGAAGAAAATGGCCACAGCAATCATCAATTTCACACTCTGACCCAATCTGCAAAATTGAAAATAAAAAAATGAGGAGCTGATGTCTTTATTAATAATTCTATAAATAAGGGAAAGAACATCGCCGTCTAAAGTTGAAGAATTGTAAATTATATGCGATAATAATATGATAATCAAATTTGATACGATTACTGTTTAGGGAATGGCAACAATTAAACTTTTAATCAATAAAGGGTTACTTTAAATTATTATTAAATTATTAAAAGTATAATAACCAAATCATTTTTAATTATTTTAATTAATTTAACAACAATTAATAGCCTATTGATTATTATAAGTTATTTTATGAACGGCATAACTTGTTATTCGTCTAACTTTTGTTTCTCAAATTGATACTTATTACTCAATATTCTTATCAAGGTAGGTTGAAACGGAACGAACTAAAAAATAAAAACCCGCCAAGGTCTCTTGTTATTCTAACGCCAACGACTCGTAATGTAATAACGTATCAAGAGGTAATTACTTTAAAAGTTACCTAAAGAGCATTATGAATGTGAATCTAATATAAAATGTTTGTTTTACGAGTACACATGTTTTCTTGTGATTATAAAAAAAACAACAAGTTCTATAAGCAACATTTTTTAAATTGCATAGAAGTACAGTAGTTCGTTCGTAGAATATAATTTATAATTGATTCTTAGTAGTCCTTGTAATAACAGTTTATTAAAGAATTAATGAAATATACTTACACTTCATCTTGGGGCAAGTTTAATGTAATACTGCCTTCAGTTGCGTCGCCATATTTCAAATATCCTGAAAATCCTACAATAGCGTAGAGGGAGACTACGAAGAACATGCCAGTGTTGAGGACGCCGGGACAGCCGATGAAGTGTGTTGGGGTTCTCATATTATTCTCCAAAGGCATCACGACACCAATACCCTCAAGAGCGAAAATAGCTGTGCCGAAAAAGGTCGGGAGGCGTTCTACTCCAGCAAAGGACTTGCGTTCACTAATGCTTGGAATGTCTTGGAATAGATAGTAGAACGTTATGCCCATTCCCGTACCGACCAATAGATTTGCAATCATCGAAAACGGTGCCAGATACTTGAGGTTCCTGATAAGATTCATCATTATAAGAAACGGAAGTAGCGTGACCATGTAGATGCGAAGGTCCAGATCATGGTGGAGCCATTCACTTTTTTCAGCGTAGAAATCGACAACTTGTTTTACGTTTGTGGCAATAAACACGATGTAGACGCAGCAGCATCCAAGCAAGTCAACTACCAAAAACCAGTTTATCATAGCCCTGAAAATAGTAAAAAAATACGAATTTAGTAAAAAAATAAGCAAATAAGAAAAAAATATTTTATTTTAAATGGCTTTACGATTATGTGATTATCAGATTTTATAGAAATGTTGATATTATTATTTTAAACGTCTAACAAAATGCAGATACAATGAACATTAACCGTGACATGAAATTTCTTATTTTAAATTAAAATAAATTTAAAATGAACACTTCATAAAAACAAGCACGATTCAATGAAAAGAATAGTGTCTTTCTGCCGACTGAATTATAGTCTTGGTACACTCGCCCTGATGAATTTCTTTATGTAGCATTATATACTAAGTATATGTCATTTTGAAACCTGGAATAGCTTACTTGGCAAGTCTTGAAAATTTATGCATCGCTGGTGGCCCTGACAGGAATGCAGCCTCGGCGGTCTCAGCGAACCCTAGAGACGGTTTCTGTATCCTTTTTGAGAGCTCATGAGAAGTTTTAACCAAGACGTGCACGCAATAGGTGCAAATCCCACCTATGAGGAATGTTGCTACTAGACCGAAATAGAGGCCAGCGTTCATAAACGCCATCGGCATGGCCAATATTCCACTACCTAAAGATCCTTTTAGCAAGTGGATGAGCGTGTCCATGTCCCTATAAATAATAAAATAACCATTGATTTGTTGATAAAAATTATTAATTAATAAAATATACCAAAAATAAAACTTACGAAGTGGGGTGAGCCAGTTTCCTGTGTTCGAAGGGGTTATAGTCCTCATCTGCCTCAATATCCCGACCCGGTATTTCCATAAGTGGAAGAGTGGACCCTGCCTGTTGTTCCACCGGGATCTCATTGGGATCAACTTTGTACCTGTGAGCCGGTCATATAATACTGTTATAGAAAACGTCACCATCAAATAAATTAACTAAACCAATATGATGTAGGTTAACAGTGAGTGGGTATAAAAGTGTAGTTTTTAATTATTCACTAACTGATCTCAAGCACAGGAATGTAATGGTAGCCTGTAGTGATAACACAGAAAGCGCCACAATTGAAGCCATTGGTGATTGAATCCGAGTGTTAGTGGGTCGATGTGTAGTCGCGCGCGCCCTTTACATGGTCTTATGTTGAACGCGTATGTAAGGTTGTGGCGATTATCTATTACACGCGATACTCTAATATCTTTATATTCATGCTTAGTGGAATCTGTGTAAGTATTCTTGGGTGAAGTGTGATACATTCATTATGGTCTCGAAAATGTAAAGTTTTTAAGATTGCGTTTAACTCTGTTAAGCCTCGGCATTTACAAATATGTGGCCCAACCGTAAAATTTAATACAGCTTTACGTTTTTTATTATTAATAATGTTATAAATCCAAATTTACAAGATCCGAAATCGAAATTAAATTCCATGACTTCGATAATCCACTACACATACTAAATGTGTGGGAGGAAAGTTGCTTTGATCAATGTAGACATAAAGCTAGATCAAATTTGAACAAAAAACGAGATTGAGAGCCAATCCCGGGCCTTAACAGAGATGGCGCAGAGAGCGCGGCCGCACTCGATTCACGAGTTATGCATCTGCCGCGACTCCCAGGTAACCATATTATTTTAAAATAATTAATTACCAGTACCAAATAAAATAAATAAACAAAATTGAAACCATAAAATGGAATGATGTACCGGTGTATGAGTCCATTGCAAGATGATCAAGGTCGAGGAACGACTTTAATCTGGTGGAAGCTGCTCACGTCTTCCCGGATCGTCTCCGAACGGCGTCGGGCGTAATTATTAGCTCGTAATACGGAGCAAGTACTTAACAGTCAACATACAATATAAAATACCATTTTAACGACAAAACATTTTCAAATGGAAAACAAAGATCAGGTCGAATAGACCTACAACGCTACTACCAGCGCAGTTATTACGGTTTAAACTACTACCGACTACGTTTCTTAAACTTGATAGTAAATAGACTAGTCTTTTCAATGTCCTGTTGAACAAAAATGACAATATTATTACAATATTTTCCCTTTAACTAAACATATTCCAAGGTTAAAAATAACTGGCCAAAAATAATGAAGCTGTGAAGCATGCTTTGTTGTTCTTAGAAGCAGTAAAACATACAATGTATCAGATCATACTGAAGAAGAATAATTATTTACACATTGGCAGTTTAAGCTGATCGATACATGACTGATGCCGAGGGTGCATCCTGCCACCCCCTTTAAAAAACATTGTCACTTACTTCACCATAACGACATCTGACAAATCATTTTTGACTCCTTTTTTCTTGGGATCATATTCGGCTATCATCGGCCTCAATTGGGGTTTCTGGAACAAAATACATTTATCAATACAAATTCAAGCAAATAATAATTTAAAAACTTTCTAATTTTTAAATGAAAGATCATGGTAAATTTACCACATACCTAATAGGAGGTTAGTGAATTGTGTCGTAGTTCAATCTTTTGTAAACATTTGTTTGTTTGATAAATATCTGGGCTAAATATAAATAAAAAAATATTTTGGGAGAATCAATGATTTAGTAAAACGGCGTGAGTGACGTGCGAGCGCCGCGTCCGGGCCCACGGGGGCTCGGTCCATCCTGACCACGTGACGCAACTGCTATTTCAGTACTCTATTAATAACCAACGCTCCAGCACACTTGAAGCAACTCGCGAATCTCTTAAGTCCTATGTTGTTTTTGAGCCAAACCGATCAATTACCGACATTTTAATTCGTTATTAGGGTTATTATTTAAGTGAAAAATAAAAATTAAAAGTCATGATTACAGAGAGAATCATCAGCAGATTTTGAAGTTGAAACATTACAAATATAATGTCATCTTAATTCGCCTTTTCATGTACATCTAATAGCTACCTTATGTTTTATAAATGGGTACATTAACACAATTGTAAATATGTAGCTGGTTTATCATTTATCAGAATGTATATGTATATTGAATAAACATTGATCAGAAACAGTAATACAGTTAATATCATTTTTGTTTTTACCAAATACAATCGATGATTTGTGGATATTACATTTATATTGGAAGTGAATTTGTGGCAGATTCAATGAGCAACGTATTTTTTTTCGATGATGAATATTCAATTATTCCGAAAATTCGCAAAAAAAGTGTGTAGGGAAGTTAAGATTCATAGTTTTACAATATCAAAGTAAAGTAGTGAATTCAAACCCTGTACGAATCAAAGTGTAAACAAAATCTATATAATTGTAAAATTATACACACCTATATATATTTGTTGTACAAAAAAATGATAACAAAATGAAAGGTTAGTTCCTACTGAGTAGTTCAACGGTTGAAATGCAATCGCTTTTAACATATTTCCGGACTTATGATCGCCATGTAACTGGGGTAACAAGAGTGAATGTAAGACCCTCACCCCTCTGCCAGAACTTAGTCACTAACTTACTCACTAAGTATTTTGTGCGCTATGTATGCATGCTGTTTAATTCCCCTTTTTGTATTCAAGTAACCCGCCGATAAAAGTCTCATATATTTTTAACAATTTTGATCTTTAAATTGAAAAGGTTAAGAACTCTTATTGTAGAGTTATCATTGATTTATCAATGGTATGAACCGGTTTGAACTGGTTAAAAATACTTTGGGAATTTGCTGTCCCCAGTATGGTTTCTTTGATAGAGTTCCTGTGGTATTAGTTCATAGTGACCCTGACCCTGATCAAATTAAAGTTTTACAACAAAATTTACAATGTTAATTATGATTTTGTTGCTTACAATCATCCCGCTTATTAAAACGACAACATATATCTATATTTATATTCTTATTATGAATTATTTTGTTTGTTGGCTAAGAATTTTTCCTCTTTCTAGTACAACAATTCACCATTGACCATTGTGGATATATCTGATTTGAAACACGATCACCTACCGACAAGCCGATAATTGATATTGTTAAATATTTGTTCTGTATTTATAAATAAAGTCTACAATCAACGGCACGACTGAGATAAATGGTATTCTGTATTGTCCTGCTGGTCACGAGGCGCTAATAGGCATTATTGCTTAGGAGTAGTGACGACACAAGAATCGCTATTGTTTGGTAAAACGATGCGCATTTGACTTGAATTGGTCCTCAAGGTCACTTGCCAATATTATTTGAGCCAACTTGTGAGACACGCCTTCTGACGTGCGATGTTTACGGGTCCACGCTTGAAATGTAGTCACGACATTATATTACTGTCTATGTAATTTGAAATATTTGTTTGAAGTAATTACGCCATTACAGATTGACCCTACAACGTAATGGACTCACACATTTTCATCTATCTACATAGCTTACTGGATGTATGTATCTAACTATAAATAGTTATAGTTTATAATAGATTGTAGTACCAGGGCGCTATAACCGTTAGGCGATAGTTAAAGCTTCGAAGAGCTAATCAATGCGCGGTGAAATGCATATATTCTGAACATTAAAGTGCGACGAGTACATGCATAGCAAATGAAATTGAAAGTAACATGCGCAATGCAACCCTTACAGATTGCTTTGGAAAACAGGCTCCGTCCTCTTTCATTACATATTGCATGCACTCTTTCATATTGCATCCTACACTTGCAGTTTATTCTCTTCGAATCTCATGTAGTCCTAGTAACATGAATGCTGTTTTTGCGAAAATATGATACTTGCATGCTTTTTTCTCTGATTTGAAATTTGAGCAGAGAAAAAAAAATAAAGAAAAGAGGAAGGTGGCGGAACGATTTTGAATCAAAACCGGCTGGTAATACCTACATCATTTCTGGATTTCTTCTGAAAAAAATCATAGCGCTCGGGAGAGAGTTATTTGTCTTTACTTTTTTCTCCTTCTAAATCCCGTTTTCAGCTAATAGCACAGCGAGGTATGAACCGAGGAGCGAAAAGATCGCAGAGTTGTTGAAATGTGCCTTTCGGTAAGATCTATCTGACGAGATAGATCTTAGTAATACCATTTTTTTTTATGGGTCCCTTCACATGTTGGCATCGCTGGAAACGAAGAGGCCGATCGGTTAGCGAAAGTTATAATAACCGAAGGTGTTAAATTGACGGTAAAACTTTTACATTCAGAAGTTTTAAGGAAAAATAATAATCTTTATTATACTAATTGGAAGGAATATTTCGACAAACGTTCTGAAGAAAAGGGTATATGGTATAAGGTTATACAAGATCAGCCTCTTCGTACTCGTATACCATGACGTCATAATTATAAATGTAATAGACACTTTATAATAATTATGAATAGACTTCGGTCTGGGCACTATCCATGTAACAAGTTTGAATATCTCATGAAAAAGATAGAATCCCCCGACTGAAGTGTGTAACGTTGTTGAAGATATTCCACACCAGTTGATGGAGTGTGCCTGACATCATGAGGAGAGAAGAGCACTTTTCAATGGGCTGAATATAAACCCATTACACGTTGGTGTAATTCAGAGTATTTTGTCTCTACCAGTTTCAAAAGAGGCCGATACGTTGCATCATTTTGTAAGCCTGCCGCGACTCTCCTCCGACCGTATAATATGCTGATTAAAATAGTACTGTGTGTTTTTAGAATAAGTTATTATAGGACTGACATGTATGTCAAGAAAAAACTCATTTAAATAATAAAGAGAAAAAAAAACTTTTTTTTGACAAATTTTCCACAAGGAAAAAACAGGAATTTATTTTTGTATTTAGCAATAATTCCGCAAGGAATTAACTGATCGAAAACTATATCTAAATAATGGTAAAAACAAAAATTTTAAAAATTAGAAGTATGTAGTAAATATATTCCTAATAAAAAATATTTTTTTATTAAACCACCAAGGGATTTTTCGAGAAGGACGCAAAGGGTGTCGTTGGAAGAGTCTCCTTGATTTGTAGAACTAATTATTAGTATTAAAACTATTAATTACTAATGAAAATTAAGAAAATGGCGCCAGAACATTATTCTGTGACATTTGCGTTACAATATTATCTTAGATATAACGCTGCAAGAAGTCACAATTATGTTACACTACAATAAAAGGTGTAAGACGTAAGAGTCACGATTTCGTTAAAACAGATCGAGCGAGCGTAAAGACGTACCTATTCATATTAAAAATGATTTCTTTGCGTAAGGAAAATGAAAGAGATATCAAAAAAGTATTTAGGATTTCTAGGACCAACCTTTTATTAACCTTTTATAACCATCTATCTGCATACCTCTAAATCATTGCTTGGCAATTGGTTTTTTTAATTAATATCATTTAATTAATAATTATACGTCCGGTAAAGTACGTTCGTTGTGTTTGTTAAAAATGAACATTGGTCATGGCCATACAGGTTATACAGACAGTGACTACAAAACCGACAACGTATTTAATATATACCCATATACCTGAATTAATTTATTCCTATTTTTTATAACTATGTGCGAAATATATAAAGCTACACATGTGCACATGCAACCAGTGCGTGCAATCTGGGCATGCGTGGTGCCCGGGCCTGCATCGAGCCCTAACCCGCGCTAAATACCAGGCTCGCTGAAATACGTAGGAGGTTCCAAGACCTAGTACGCAGGAAACTACACATGCGCCTTGAGCTAACACCACCCAGAATCTAGGTATTGAACTGTTTTTAGTCTTTAGCTACCAGGCGCCGATAAATTAACAGAGTGCTCGGGTATGTCGTGTTTGCGCGGGAAGTGTTTTTGCTTTAGTTTGTTTACTGCATCCTCTATGAACTAATGTACGGTCCGCAACTCCGTCGATTTGACTGATTTTCAGCCTCAATATTTATGAATATTTCAAGTTGTAAGTAGTGTATGCTGATCAGTGTACTAGTTTTCATCTTCCTTCGAGTAGTTTAACTTTAAAGGTAAGAGATGTATTTAAAATTTTGTATGCATCTCTTGCATGCACATTTGAATGTTTATTGTCTTGTTTCATGTATAATAGAATGTTTTGCATGTATTACACCAGAATTATAAATATTAGTAATAGATTACAATCCATAAATTATAATAAAAATGACTTTCAAACATTTGAACTCTTAAAGGTCGGCCCTTTACTGTTCCACCTCTGCAAATTATTTATGTAACCGAAAACCTAAGTTTTGGCTTGCCACCAAAATGTACATGTATTTTTGAAAGAAATTCTTTTTTCCATTGTCGATCGATCGGTCATAATTGTTCCTGCTGCCTGTGAGTCGGACCGACGGAATCTCATCATGATTTTAACATCACGCATCCTTGTCTTCTCTGATAAGCAACTTGTCCTGATTACAATTCATCTTACAAAGTAAAAAAACTGCATAAATGACTCATAGTTTAAAAGATAATTTAAAGATCAAAGTCACGTTCTCTCGATAAAATTAGAGGCAGATAAAAACTTGTTGAAGCTTATCAAAATCAAGTATGATCGAGTACTTAGAAGGTATACTAGAAAAAAACAACACATCTTGACATCTACAATGTACATTTACATATTTTTTTGTTATTATATTATATTCGTCGCATAATGCTTAACTTTCATATGACTGTCCCATAAAAATAATCAAATACGCGACATGTCATTTATAATATATGATTCTTCATGACATGACATGACATGATGTGTTATTATGCCTACTCGGTATAAAAGCCCATTCTTGAAATGCGATATATGTTTATTGACTTGCATTATTAACCGTGTGTGTATAATTCGCTGACAACTGACATCGGAAACGACGTCACCGTTGTGTGCTCAGGCAATTAGAAGGTTATAACTAATTTATTTTACTTATAAACTTCATGTTTCAAGCACTATACATTCAAATGAATAGATTTAATATGAGCATTGCGAATACATCTCTTATTTCAATTAGATTTTAACATCCAATTGGATTATTCAGACAACTTCTCGTGATTTTGTAGTAGGAGTTTTGTATGAACAGAACCGAATGAACGTTGAGAGGACACTTTTTAATAGAGATTGTTTCATTCCGCGACTGAATCAAGGGCATCCAGTAATGCGGTAGATTACAGAAATTACGGATGTATTAAAGCAGAATAAACAAACAACATTTGAAACAACGAACATTCGTATTATTGAAAGTTTAAACTAATCGAGTTCTCAGTCATCTTGCACTCTATTGATAATTGTGAGAAATCGGTGAACCCCATTGCGAATAGCAACTAAGTGTCTGAGAACCGGATCACAGTCATTTAGCACTTGTGGCCCATTAGGGGCGATCGGGCATCCTTACACGCAACCAAAGATGTCATCTTCCTCACCGTGAAGGTGTTTAATATTAGGTAGCCTTGCCAAACGATTATTGGTAATGAATTGTTCAAAAGAATCTTAAAAATACATTTTTGAACATTAAACGTGCAAAATTTTTAAAGTAAATAGTAATCATCTATTTTTATAATTATCAATAAATCATCAACGATGTCAACCTATTGTTGAAAACTTATTTTCAAATGTTCGAACTTGGAGTCAGTCCAAAATGTGAAACGCTTTCAAATCAGTCTGATGGCGGTGATGCCAAAGTCACACGGGGTTTAATATGCTTTCCCGGTCTACAAAAATGTCGATATTAACATAAAAGAGTGATATAATAAGTCGACAATTAAATCAAACTTTTATTGTTGTGAATCTTCAAACTGAAGAATTATATAAACAATTTCAATTTACATAATTCTTATACAAGTACTATATACATGAATAAGTATTTCATAGGATGTTGTGTACAAAAAAAGTGTTTTTATTTAAAAAGTAATATTTGGACACTGCTCAAAATTGTCTAGTCTGTTATCTATTTTGTACATATTCCTATATTGTTTGTACACAAAATTAAGCATGTTTTCGGCGGAATAAGTGGCGTCTTGACTTTAGAGCCAAAAATACCGAGAAACACGTGACGACAGGCTGTCAACAATATATAACGATGCGTAGGACTTTATCTTATGTAACTGCATGAACTGAATAACTGTACTGAATAATTGTACTGTTTTAATAATGTAATTAATTTGTTTGTATCTCTGAGGATGGACCTTTTGGTACGAAATGAACGTTCTGTGAAGTTTACTGACATTACTTTGAAAGTGTTACGTTACGCGAGGGTCCTAAGATACGAGTATAACTACACGTGGAATATTCTCTAGAACTGTCACTCTTAAATCGTTGTTTGTGTAAATGTTTACTAACTGTCAAGTCCGTTGATTGAAGTATGGTGAGAATTTCAGTATTGAAAATGAAGTTTAGTAGTAGTTTGTATCATTAAGTTGGTTCAGATAATTCTATAATACAGTTTCGAGTCCATTCCTGTAATGACGTATAACATTTCCTGAGCGATGCAGTACGTAGATGAGACTGGAGAGAACTGAACAGAGCTCTGTTTGGACGGTGACCATGAAGTTGTCGTGTGAAGTATCTGTTTGTCACAAACACAAAATGTAAATAGATAGTTTTGTTTTCGTTACAATTAATTCCAATCAAAAGTTTTTTCAAATGAAAATAAATGACATCGTTCTGGCTGACAATGAAATGACTGCCGTGTAATTTTCATGTTAGAATAAGTGTCTTCGACGGTAACTCAAAGTAAACAGTTGGACTGAGTCACTGAATGTCTCATAAGGTTGAATGCATGGCCCGCAGCAAGGATCACCTATTTTGATAGAACATTGTCAAAGGTCTTGGCGCAGAACACCGGATACTCAGCTACAAGATGGCCGTCCTACACTTCCTAGTTGCTTCAAGGTCGATACAATCAGTGCACTTGTTTCTATGGCATCGGTTAATTCAAAACCATTTGACCGTCGACACCGCCTCACAGACCGAGCGCAGACCACTAACAAATGAATTGATTCGCATTCGAAAATTAAGAAGCTTTGTCCGGCAACAAGGCGTCTATTTATTTATTTTTGTTGGCTGAAGATTAAACAATGGGGTAGAATTAATTCATGGCTCTATCTATCTAGTTTACTCTTACTTAACACTTCTGTCAGTGATTATCGCCGTGAAGTAAATTGTGGCTAACTAATTTCTTATTTGAGATTGTAATTCAATTATGAGGCACACTTTAGAGTTCATTTAAAACCGACATATTATATTGGACAATTCATCAAGATCAAAATCACCGGTTTCATAACTAAGGAATATAAAGAATAAATTAAATGAAAGTACATATTATTGGTGTTAAATATTCTCTATTTCAGTATCGCACGACGTCGGGATAGTTTAGAGGCTTATCATTTAACCTTCATAAATTGAGTTGTAACGTACGACGCTGTGCGAATTTTGGACTAATAATAGACACGAGTGTATGTATGGGTTACTGACGCGCCGAAAATATCTCATGAAGGTCTTGAGACCACAATACGACACGACATCGCGTCGTCACAAATGGAAAAGTATTTTACTAGAATCATATTGCATTAAGTTTCAGTACCTTATAATATAATATTATTTCAATTTTCTCTTTCACATGCTATTTTAAAATGTATTATTAAATAACGTGATTACACTCGTCTGTTCTATAAAAAGCTATGTCATTCATTAATACGAGTGTGAACTGGAGTAGACTCATTATGACGCGTGTGTCTGTATGCCACCCCGGGACGGCGCCCGTCAGCCGAAACAGGGTCACCCCCGAACTACACTTACACAGCACGCACACAGTAGCACATAGTAGCACATAGTAGCACACAGTAGCGCACAGTAGCACAGCACGTATACTATTAAGGCAAGTTGTAACGTTTTTTGGAATGAAATATATTGCTTTGAAATACATACTTATTTTGTCAAGTACCAATGTACGTATGATGTCTACCGAGGACACTCTTCTATTAAAAATAATGAACATTGTAGTAACCTCTCTGGCACCTTATAGTTCCATCAAGTAATGTGAAAGGTATCTGTTTTAGAGAACAGTCAAACTTATGTTGCCCTTGTCCTCATTACACGCTAAGACAAAATAATATTGCAATCGCTCAAATAAAGTGGAATAAATATAGCGAAGACCCAATTTATACTCAGGTTTTATTGAGATAAGAGTTTATGATCTCTTGTGTTTTTTTTTTAAATAAGGTATTAATTATATATATATATGTCTATTAAGAAATCAAATACGCTGTTGTTCTCAGATGTGACCATCCAGAATATGTATGAAGACATTCAAAATATATTGTGATATTTTAAATTGTCTATAAGTTTTAAATAAAACGTCGCTTCATAGACACGGGCAGGTCTCGAACCTGTGACATTTGCGAAACTGTTCCGTCAGTCTATCAATTAGGCTATCGTTACATGCGTTAATGAATCTAGCATTCCATATATAATCGTCTTTATCTGATTTAACAACTGTTAAACTTCTTTCGAAAATACACTTTTATGTTTTTAACTTCTCAATATAGAATTATTTGACGTACATAAGTGTTCACTGGTAATGTTTCAAAATGGAAAAGAAACAAATAAAAAAAAATGAATAAACAACATTGAAAATGTTCCAACACAGAATTAATGTTTGAAATTGTTTACAAATTGTCTTTCGCCACGTTGAAGTTAATAAATTAAAAAAAATAGAATGATAAATAATATAGTATTTAAATTATATACATAAACCTGTATATATTATGATAACTAAGTACTTTAATTGTACATTAACATATGTTTATGTCGAAACGAGGTCGATATGACGGTAATAAAACATTAATGTTCCTTAATATGGCTTACGGTACCATATACTTATATAACTATATACCTATTTATTCTTCAGCTTCATATAGACACAGATATTAAATATAAAAGATATTTTAGTGGGCTCTATTGCAAGTCTTCGTGAGTGAGTGAGTGAGTGAGTGAGTGAGTGAGTGAGTGAGTGAGTGAGTGAGTGAGTGAGTGAGCGAGTGAGTGAGTGAACTGGTGGGATACCGGTTTGGTGTTGGATTCGCTGTAATTAGCTGAAGAAATTCGGCACGTTCGTCCGCACTATTATTGGAGACCAGTCGGACCAGTCAGGCTAAGGTAGGTAGAAGGGCTGATGCAGTCGTCCAGTTTGGGGCTTGGAACATCTCTTGAGCAAAGGTTCTTTTGGGCCTGAGCTGTCGCTAGTGCACGTGAGTGTAAGGAAAATGAGCATGCCTACAGCTTCAGTACCTGTCCGGAGAAAAGGTAGCAGGGTGGTGGTGATGTTTCTTGTCTGTGATCGGGAGCCTTGCCAGCTTACTAGTCTTTATTATGCCGTTGTATGTAAGACCTGCTGCTGCTGCAGCCGCCTCAGGCAACTTTGGTGCAGGGACAGCGGTTCAAACTTTACAACCGGGAGGTGGAGGAGGAGTTGAGATGCTATGTACATAATAGTCAGAGCGAGAGGAGATCGGTAATATAGAGTTAGAAATAATGTCAATTATACGTCATACATTATCTTTACTATTTCAATTTTTCCTTAAAATTTTAGATATGTTAGGCAATTTTTTTCAAAATATTATATTAATTGGTAAATTCATCAAACCTGACACGTCTTTAACCTTAGACTTCTGGGATACTTTTCCACTGGCTAAGAAAAATAAGCTACCGTGTTTCTATACCGTCTTGATGAATTTACCATCATATTATAATTGGGGCGGACTATTAGTGATCTATCCATATTAAAATCCAAGACAGTTTTGACAGTGAAATACCGATCTACAAAGTACAGCGGAACTAAACTGCGACTAGGAAATTGTACATGACATAAGGGACCAGGCGCAACTCTATACGCGACCCATATAGAGATTAGTAGACGACCTTGTCGCGGCGGAACTATGAATGGACATGTCTTAAGAAGACGTAACAGCTTAACTAATATATCTTACATTGGAGATTTCTTTTTTAAAATTTGATAACTAAGATTAATAACTATTCTTGAATAAAAGTGCTTATACACACACTTACATACTAGTTAGTTTGACTAGCTCTAAATATGTTTAAAACTAAGTCAACCTTGTAATATATATATATATATAATACTTAATTTACAAAATGAAAATATAATAAACAATGTTTGAGAGGCATTTCTTTCTTCGCCTGTCGTCAGACTACTGTTAGAGAGAGCTTGTCTGAGGTAGAACCTGAATGTATTATTACATTACAGTAATTTTATTTTGAAACAAACAATAACGTTGTTCATTTAGAATATTACAACACTGGCACGCACACGTATGAAGGAACGTCATGAGAAAAACAATAAAAATAATGGGAATGTAGATTAAGTGCATAAAACAGTAATAGGTAGGTAATTCTACCAATTCAGTGAAGAGAAGGAAGTCGAAGCAGGGTCACAGGGCCTTCGCCTGGGCCCAGGGTCACCGCGCGTTATAGTAAAGGTAACTAATTGGTAAGAAGGCCAGCTGTTCACACTATAGTAATGTTACTCACTTAAAATGTACTTTTATACGCAAAAAATCATATTATTTTAGATTTATTTATTTATTACATATTAATTTATTGTAACGGGCAAATGTTTAAAATTTTACATTAGATAGATAAGTGTCACCTCAATGATAGGAACAAACAACATCGATATGAACGACATGCTATAACAACATTCATCTAATTCTAAACTATTATTATACATTAATTACTAACTATTTTTGGATAAAAGTGCGCGTACCTTTAAAAAATTTTTTTAACTAAAATACTATGAAGTACACACCCACATACGTACATACTCGTTAGTGTGAGTAGCTCTAAATATGTTTAAAACTAAGTCAATCATTGTACTTGTAAAACATAAAAAAAGTAAGGCTTAAATAAGATTCAATTGCTAATATTAAATACTGGAACGAATTTAAATTCGTAATTGTTATTTAAATAGTTAAGTATAATATTTTCTTCAATTGTATTTATAATATGAACAATTTTAAAAATATTTGCCCGTAATTAATATCTAATTCACTTATGGATTACAACAGAAACATTTTTATTATTCAGGGTAGAGTTGGCTACTAGCTACTGGTTAGTAGAAGAAATGAGCGTGCGGCCGGCGGCCTCGGATCATCACTCGGTTTAGGCATTTTATAATAATTTATACAATTTATTTGTATAAATAATAATTAAAATGCCTTCCAAATGACTCTCTCAGATCAAAGTAATTTATTATGATAGGATAAAGCCTCCGAAAAGTTTTGCAATAAGAGTGAAGAGGCAATGGGAACATCTAATCACTTGTTGGTAGGGTGTAGGGTGCTACTGGAAATAGGTCAGTACTGGCGTCGCCATGATAAAGTATTAGAAATTATACGTGAAGCGGTAAGTCTTTCAGTAGCAAGATCGCAAAAGGGTATAACAACCACCAAACGATCCATGGAGTTTGTTAAAGAAGGCTAGGTTAGGCATTCTAACTTGGAGGCGGCTCGCGATTGGACTCTAATGATGGATACGTATGAGGAACAGTATAGAGTCCCTGAGGATATTGTTGTCTCGTCATCCAGACCGGACATATTCCTGTACTCTAGACAGTTAAAGCGCGTGATACTTGTAGAGCTTACTGTTCTATGGGAAACAAACATTCCCAACGATCACACATTAAAGTTAAACAAGTATTAAAAACTGACCAGGAATCTATATATACCTAGTTAATTTGTACACTGTAGAAGTGGGAGCGAGAGGTATAGCAGTGAAATCTCTCTATCGTCAGTTAATTTCTAGAACGTACTTCAAAGGCGGCATTGGTAGGTTCATTTCAAATTTGGTTAGGTAGGGAGAGGAGCGCAACCAGTGGAGGTGAGTCTTAATACTCATTTTACAGGGGCCTTTTAAACCCACACCTGGGTCGCAAGTCCCTGGAACTGTTTGCCCCCCTCTCCCTGCCACGCGATCTCTCTCTCATGGCACGGCACCCGCACGGCGAATCCATGGAATTCTAAAAAGCGTCTCTAGAATAGTTATTGGTCAGGGATGCTTTTGATATAATATATTTGTGATATTTAAACTAATAACAAGACTTAAGTCACAGGTTTATCGATTAATTTATGACGCAATTTAAAATATGTATCACTCGCTTCTATGACTGTGTTCTAAAAAACTATTATCTCGTATATAATAAAAATACATTCCCCTTATGTTGTATTTAAAGAGTTTCTTCAGTATATTTAAATAACAAAGCAACAACAGCAAAGTTTCATAATATAAAATGTAAAGTTTTTAATGTCTCTACTAAACTCTTTTTTAAAACAAACGTTAGGATCCTGAACCAACTGAGACTAAATACAATGGACGCCCTGCGTGTTTCATAAACAGTGGTAAATTTAAATTTAAAAGTTGTAAGCGGCAGTAAATATTGAACATATGATATCTTAAGCTGACGGCAACATTTGGTAAATATAAATATATACTTTGAATTATATTTACAAAACATATAGGAGTCTTTGGAAAATGTAAATAACTTTTGGTCTACTTTGTAAGATTTGATTTGTTCTATTGTAAGATTTGTGTACTTGGTTGTAGAATGGTCGTAGTGGATAGATAAGCATTATTGAACACCTTTAGGAGACAGGAGGTTCTATGGTAGATTATAGCGTATAGTGGCACGTGGTGTGACTGCCCACTGGGCCTCTACCTCATAAAATAACAGTGTTATAAGTTAAATATGTTAAATGGCCGTGTTCAGTTTGGTCGGCGAGTAATGCTTTAGTTCTATCAGCTTACAGAACGTGCTCTCAGAGGAATTTCATACACTTCGTTGTCCCGAGATAGCACCATTGTGTAGCTCTTTATAAGTTATATCCGCTATGATATAGTTATATTATAGTCAGAATATTTGATTCTTATTTGATACAATAAATTGGTACAAAGAATTGTGAACAAGATACAAATGTAGCCGTTGTAGTATAAATATTTTAAAAAGATGACACTCTATTCATAACTCTTTCCGAAACGACTGTTAAAACAATGGCGGTGTTAAATGGCACCTTCTTGCCTTATTGCAAAACCGAATCATCGGCTACGGTCAGACAATGCATGTTTATAAATTGCCGACTCCGGCGGTTAGCGAACTGGCTCGAACCGGTTCCGGGAGGAAACTAAGCACATGGAATTGGACTTATGTTTTTATATTCCTCTCAACTATTATTATATCACAATTACGGTACTTTATAACCGTGTCCTTAGCTGGCAGTCATCGATGTCTATATAGATTATTAATTCTTTTACATACAAACCGGTTTAGACTGAATATAAAACAAAACCCCATGAAAGATATTTACTACTGCGGTTAAAACTGAAACTTGACTGTGTGTGTGTGTGTGTGTGTGTGTTTATGGATGATTTGTGTTATCTGTATATAAAAATTGAAATCTTGAAGTCTTCTTAAGACATAAGAGTTATGAGATAAATTGTTCAAGTGTTGATAATATGAAAGATAACTCATTTCAATAATTCTCTTAGATGACAATTTATATTATTTTCATCTGAACTATATATATGCAAAGCGTTTTGTATTTATTATTTAGTAGTCTTTATATTGGAGATATAAAATGTTTAAGTGACAGTGTGTCAGCGAGTGAATATCAATAGAAGACGCCTTTTAGACTTTCATTGTTAAAGCTTTTCTCTTATTTTCATAATTGTATATATTTGACTACGAGAAAACATTTTAATATTCTTCGGTTAAAAACGTTAAACAGCAGTTAATATAATCTAATAGACTTAAATACGTGCTTGAAGTTTGAATTTAACGTTAAATGGTTAAATTTGTTAAGTTAAATGGTTTCCCTTCAAACGAGAGCAACAATAAATGTCTGTTTTCCTATTACGAAGTTGAGGTTGTAAATGTATAGATAATAATTGTTACGTTTTGAAGATTCGTGTTCCTGAAACTACTAACTTACGACTCCGACCTGAACTTGTACCGGATTCTTCTTAAGTCTTCAAATCTTTGCAACGAAGACTAAGTGGCTCCGTGAACGACCGCTTTTGACTAGCATTCCTACTTGTGGCGTCATTACAATTCTGCGCTTGTTATCTAGCTCTAACTCGACAGCTAGATCCTGAATTTAGTGAAGGCGTGGCTCGATACAAAAAAATATATCTCAGCCCAAGAAAATACTATTTGAATTCAAGTGATGATTTTGTCATTTCTTTTTAAAACAAATCATTTCGATGGAATGATCGCTGATATTAGAACGGCGTGTTTGAATCAGTACGGTCATTGGTTTGATTGTGTTAAGTACGGGAGCGGCCGGCCGCCGGGCTTCGAGCCGGGCCCGTAATGCTGTATTGTCATGAAAATACGTACATACATAATTCGTATATTTTATTTCATTTCCTATTCGAAGTGTAGAACGACTTGGCCCATTGATTTACAGTACTTATTAATAAAAACTAATATATTGGGGTTATGATTAAACAAAAAACAAAGTTTGGACGCGATGTTGGCTCTGTGACGTGTACCGTTATACTCTGAGTTGTTTTACTTACTAAAACAGTTAGTAGGAAGTTAGTTAACTTTATTGATAACTAAGCCTCGCCAAGGACACGTTATCTTATCAGAGCGCGTGCTCGCGGCTCACTGATCGGTGATCGAAGCAGCCAACTCATGACGGTTTAACTTTCACGGGAGAACGAATATTATTTTCACTACAATTTTGTCAATTTTATAGTAAATATTGTTCGATGATAACCGTCCGAGCCATGGTTATAAAAGAAAGATAAACGAACTTGTGAACAACAACAGCTACCAGCCACCAGCGACCAGCGACCAGCGACCAGCGACTTGATGAGTGGGAATTAACGCATCGAGGCTAGAATATTAGCTTGTTTACTTTGATAATAAAACAAAACTTTCAATAGAGCAATATAACATGCTGTCCGCAAGTTTGATTTCAGGTATGTGAAGGACTCAATAAACAATTTAACGATTCAAATTACTTGCGTCATATATGAGTACTGAAGTACAAATTCACAATTGTATCTTTATTCAAGTAAACATTTACACGCACCTTTGAATCGTCAACTGTTACATTATAAAACTGTCAGTATAGTCAGTCCGTGACTAGGATACCACCAGCTCGGAATGCTGCTCTACTAAGAAGAACTAGCCAGAAACTCAACAATTGCTCCTTTTAAATTAATTTAACAATGTTTGTAGTATATTTATAATATCAACTTCCAAATTTCATAATTTAACAACCAAAGCTACGCAACCTAAGTTGTAACTCTTAAATTTGACAATATATTTTTTATTTTAGATGTAAAAGTAAGAAAAAGGTCTAAAATATCTTGTGGAAGTTTATTCCACGTGCGTTCAATCATCACAAGCCATGATGGATTTGTTTTGACATGTAGTTTTCCTCAAAGCCTGTAGAGTAAAGTGCGGTGATAATTAATAGCTGTGTTTGTTATTTTATTATATGTAACATATTTATATTTAATAAGGCCACGAGTATTTTGATAGAAATAATATCGGTATTAATGATTAAGTGAAATTACGCATGTTATCGTCATCTGACATAAAATTATACAAACTGCAATGCAGTTAAAATGAATTATGCAATAGTCGTCAAAACGTATTGAATAAAATGCATATCGAAGAAAAAACATTTGCAGTAAAGGAAAAAACAAGTATACAATTGTAACATGTATATTCATACTTGTATACAATTTTATATTAAAATTGATGAATTAATAGACAGAGATTGAATGTTATTATATAAGACGCTGGTGCGCGTGCGCATACCACCTCATTGGTATTTCAAGTGAGACAAAACAATGGACGTGAAAGCGTTAACGCACGCTGATCTGACTCTGCCTGCTCTGACCTAGTGAGGTACAAAATTTAGAAGACGCCCACAAGCCATACGAAAAACACTTCATTGTTTTGTATATCGATAATTTGTTACTTAAGAAAAAATACTACAGTACCTAATGAAGGTTATTTATTAAACATATTAATGAAATCTAAAGTAGTAATTAAAGTATATTTCTAGGTTACTAAAAGACTTTCTAACGTGATTCCGAATGTAAAAATAGTATTTAGAAAATCTTTATTTTTGTGTCATAGAGTAAGTAGGTAGAGTTTCTGACAAATTCGTTGAAGTCTTTTCTTTTTGAAGCCTCTGATAACGGTGATAGTGTCCACAAGAGCTGATATACTGTAGAGATAAGAATCATACAAGTGAATAATCGTTTAGAAGGTATTTGTAAGTGAAGTGAGGTCTCATGTCAGGATCAGAATAGCTCTTATTTTTAACAAACATCGATCATGTTGCAATGAGATCGTAAACTATCACAATATTCCGCTTTGGATTAGAAAAGTCTAAAAATAAATTTTAAGTTAATTTCTAGTCATTCTAGACTTTTCCCTTTCTGTCAATAATTTACATTTTCCCCAGATAATGAAGTGCCTATCGCGCAATAAAGATCTTATCGAGTAAATCGATTGATCATGTCGCATATCGATCTAACACTTATACCTACATGTATTTAACGTTCAAGCACCTTATTTACCGAAGCTTTCAAACGTTAATGGATACCATTTGGGTTTTAACGTCATGAAATGACATTGAAAAACGTTCCTAAAGCAAGCGCGAGCGCGGACTTCGTCGAATCCTTTAGTGTGTAATCCGTGGGGAGCGCCATGGCGGGGCGGGGGGCTGCGGGGTGCGGTAGAGGGGACCGCCATGCGGGCGGGGTGCGGTTCGACAGGGGGGAAGGGGGCGTCAGTGGAAATTTCCACGGCTTGTAATTCGGTCGAGCGTGCGAGCCGCCGCCGACCGCCGACCGCCGGCCGCCGCGCCACCGCGCCACCGTGAGCGTCACGCTTGTACAGCGTTCAGCGATCACTGTTCACTGTACAGATTAAAGTGTTCGTAAAGAACACCTTGAGCCGTAACACACGCTTATATGTGTCGTCGCACATTTTGAAAATATTGAAATTCATTCAGAGTCCATTTTAAATTTATACTGAATAATTATTGATACGCTGCTATTTTTCGTTATTTGGTCACATTCCAGTATGAAACAGGGCAAACTAAGAAATATTTACTAATTTTATAGGATCCGTTGTATTATTCTATTTAGATTTTAGAATCTAAATAAATTGATACAAAAGAATTGGTTGTATTAGTTTGTTATTATATAAATATTATTATCAGTACCTATAAAGCAGATATCCAACAATCATCTCAGAATATTAAATCCTAATACACGTAATTATGATATTTGAGAAATAAATCGTCACACAATTTAACAAGAACCATCTCATAATATTGAAATAAATAAAATCTCAAGTTTAATGAAGTAACAGTAATGACTGTACCATGATTGTCGCAGTTCAGTATCTCAGATGATCCCAAGTGACCTCTACCACGAACGCGTTTGAGTCTTTTGTAGAAACGACTAAGGTTCATTTCAAGGATCTTACTGAACTACGTGTTTCAATGTGTCTTTCTACTTATACGTGATCTTCTTAAAACATGAAATATACTACATTTTAAAAGAGATTCTAGTTAATTTAATATATAAGTGTATTGTATAATACGTCAGCGAGGATATCTTTTCAATGTAAGTAAGTATCCGCTGGGCTGATGTAAGACAATCACGACTGTCTTTATGTTTTTATTTGTTTCATATTATAAATCCCGGTGTTTTAAATTTGTTACCAGCGTATTAAAAATATAAATAGCTCCGACACGTAATACCTCATTCCATATAAATATAATTTTAAAGTAATGTAATACGTTGTCGTTAAATAATAAATTTATGGAAAAGTAGGAGTTGTTTACAATAAAGTAAATGATCAAAATACAATTGAATCCCCGAGTCGGCCGAGTGGGTCGGTCGTGACATTGTCGATGTTATTGTATGTTCATTGTAAGTCACTAACTAATAGCAACGAATTAAAAAAACAATACGTGCCTGATTCACTCAGTAATTAGCATTTGGGTAATACAGTGGCGGTGCAACGTGATATTTGTTAATAAAAGCGTTTTGAAAATTAAGTATTGTTTTAATTGTATTATCATACAGGCCGGAGAGGTGGACGTGGAGTTAATACACACACACACACACAGACACACACAGACACAAACACACACACACGTGACAACCAGTGGGAAGATATTGGTATACACATGAAGTATATACAAATATCATAGATATATATATAATGTATTGGAGTCCCATACACTACTAACCGATGTAGTATCAGAGAGTAGATCACGTCTCACTAACAGTTACTGAAACATACTTTACGTGAATTCGGCTATTCCGCTTACGATAGACACGAACTTGCTAATATTACTACAAAAAGCTAAAGGTCTTTTCGTAAGCCGAATATGACCCATAGTGGAGATACAAAAACATTTATTTTAAATGAAGTACCTAAATATATAATGAAGAATAAACCGATACGGGCAAGGAATCGAACCCGCGACCTCTGGGAACGATTTCCCGTCGTGCTACCAATTGAACTGTCGTGTCTTCATCGGCAGTGGTGACATCTATTAGGCTCAATTGGTAGAGCGACGGACGGTTTCACAGAGGTCGCGGGTTCGAATCCCTGTCATTAACATGGTTATACCAGTTTATAAATATTACAAACCTTTATTTTTAATTTAATTTGGAATGTACATGCGTTTGGTGTAGTCTATTATCTAAAGATCCGTTAATATAGGCTATGACCTCGGTTGCTCGTGTTTAATATTTTTCTAATATTTATTATAGCATCAAGTTCTATTAAATGTAAGCCGCACGTGTACGGAATTATTAAAAATGTAATAACGGTGTGTATTTCACATTTATAATAGATGAAATCACAATACGATGTTTGTAAGCTGTGGATGGCTCTATCAAATCTTATAAAGTGCAAGGCTAACATGAGTATATTGAGTAAATATCCAATAAGAACAAACAAACTAAAGGACAAGTGTCTAATTTGTTTGATAACGTTTTCTGATACATTTATTATGTGTTTTATATCAATCTGTATTTTTAATGTTTTTAATGTGAAAGTACACTATCAAAAAGGAAAAACGATCTAAGCACGAAACTGCTCTACTACTTCTATTGCTCGTTACGATTGACATTTATATTTTATCTAATGTAGTCTTTGATGAATTGTTCTTACAAATACGTTACGTCATCGCTGAAATAGTAACCTGCGATCTTTTCCACTTTGAATCATTACCTGTGATCACTAGTGTACGTCAAATGGAGGTATCATTGGGACCTATTTTGATACCATACTTATCGAAATAAGTCCTTTTGTAAGAACACTCCTCAACTTAAAATTAAAATTACTCGTGTTCCAAACGAGCCCTGGTCTGAGTAGAACCACAAAACAAACTCAGCCGGGTGTTTCTTTATTGTGAGCACTGTTTCACAAACGTCAATTTAAAATGAGCAATTTACGAGCAATTAGAACAATCGCATTCGTTGGGAATGTCTAATAATTAATAAATCATGTTATAGGAAATACTTAAAAAAAAAATACATTTTGAGAATTCAGAAAAAGAAACAAATAAAATAAATCGTTGCCAGCAAACGACCAGCACCGTACAGTCACCGCAAGCAGCACGAGCAAGGTTCACGAGCATAACGAAAGGGTCAGCCATCGAGAAACAACGTATAAATACGGGTTTATTATTTTCTGAAAAATGGATCCTACTATGAAGAGTGTATTTATATTTATAAGCATTATTGTAAGCTTTGGTTGCCTTCGAGTTATTTTTTTTTTTTAAATAGACGACCGACTTTCTTTGTTTCATGGCATAAGTTAGTTCTAGTACCTACTCGCATACTTTTATAAACACATTTTATAGAAGATATCCTTTATAATCGCGGATATCATTTATAATAGATATTATTTGTTGGGTTCATACGGTATTCTGGCATTGATGTGCTAAAATAATACAGTATAATACGACCGAATAACATTTGATATTAGAAGCCAGCGATTATTGCTAAAGTAACTTGAAACAAAAATATAACTAAATATCTCATATCATCAAATATACAGGTTTCAGTGTCGGTGAAGTTTGATCTTAAAGGCTTCATCTGAAATGATGTATCGCAAAAAAACATGTCCGCGTGTTTGTCTTCACACCTCGGTTTAAAATAACCCTAACAACCTTTACTTTTAAAATATCTTGTTACTTTATAATAAAGTAGATAGTTTTACACAAAACTTAGTTATATATTTTAAAATATTATTAAGGTAATTTTGAATTTAAAAATTTCTGCATACGTTTTATTTTACGAATACAATTTAAAACCATTCAAAAGATAAGAACGGAATCAATTCTTCAATTATAGAAATATGATTTAATGGTTTATCAAGACAAGGCATGTGGAGTCCAATAATACCAGTAGATTACATTACATTATACGTGGAATAACACAATCGACTGTTTGAAAACCTTTCAGATAAATCTTTCAACGCAATCTGCGGAATGGTGCGCATCTTTAAACCTGTACTACTACAGACTTGTATCTTATGTACACAACAGACTTAGAATGTACTTTGAACAGATTTAATGTATTTTTAATGTCTGTAATATATATTTGAGACCGTCGAAATAAATCGCACAGCACGGCAAATATAAGTTTAATTACGACAATTTATTTTGTTAGAAATCCTCTAAAATATTAATATAGTATTCAAGATGTACTATATACTAAATTATGCGTAAGTATTAAAAAAGTTAATATCGCAAGGCAATTGATTAAAAAAACTTCATTCGCGATATAGTACGTAACAAAATAAAAGAGAAAACTTACCTTAAACACTGCGGCCGCTAACGGTATAGCGGCTTGATTGTGAAGATGTTTTTTCGACATTTTCGGTTCCTTCCCGGCTCAGGTCTAATAATTGTAATCAGCACAAAGAACAAATTACTCTATGTTAGTTTTATACTGAAGACATTCACAAGTCGCACGGCGAAAGCGAGTTGCGTGAAACAATCTTCATCAAATGACGCAATTATATGATCGTGAAGCGAAATATATTTTGACGGCCGTCTTGAAAATATTTCTGCGACCGCTCAGTGAAAACTTCTGCCCTGTGCGTGAAGAAAAAGTTGTACGAATCGCGTTGGAAGCGACGTGTTGACAGTACAGCGGTCAGATCGGCAATGAGCGGCGGCCGGCGAGTCACGAGTGGCGACGCTACGGTCGTGCGGTCGCTGGCGGGCGGGGCGCTAGCCATCGTACCGTGATTCTGATTTACGTATTCGAATTAGTGAATTGTGTTCTTCCTCGCAACAGCCGAGGAGTCTCTGGCGAGGAGGAGGAGCGAGGAGCGAGGAGAAGGAGCGAGACAGCCGTCGCCGCTCGCGATGACGACACACCTCTGATAAGTTGGAACTTGCAAGCAGTAGGTGTGCGCCTCGCACGCAATTATTGCAGCACCTTTTCATATCAATGTGATTCATGAAATGACTATTTCAGTTTGTTTAACACTTAAACTAAATTACCTGTAGCTGTAACTGATAATCTTAATCACGACGGGGGCTATTATGTAGTTTCTCTTGAAATTTTCAAACATTCTTTCTTATCACAAAGTTCTTATAAGTCACACTTAATCAAATAACTTAATGCTTTTGAATGTTATAAAAGCCTACTTTGTAAATAAAACCAACATCAAAAGACTTGAGTTCCTTATAAAGCAAATATAAATATAATCATTAAGATGTAATTAATATAAAGAAGCAATTTATTTTAATTTAATTTACTTGCATTATGATTTCTATTATAAAGCCGTTGAGTTTTTTTTTAATTGAACCTCACTACAGCGAAGTCAAGATTCTTAGGAAATTCAGTATTCTTTTTTATAAAGAATAACTTTACTGAATGAATCGTTTATACCTGGCTGCGGTTGAGGGTTGGACAGATAGTAAAGTTGCCATAAAATCCTCATACAAAGATTTAAACCAATGCACACAAAGAACAAAACTGTCTCTAGATTTAAACGAATAAAAAATACGCACACAGCTTTTGTGTGAGTACGCGGATATGACACGTACAGTTAAAGTTACTCCTTATTGTACTAATAATAAGGAATAAACACCTCTTCGAAGTAAAACCTTGATTGGTTGCGTTCGTCTTAGCTTGTTAACAAACAATAATTACATGAATGTACTTCGATGAAATACAGGTAGAAATTACAAAAGGCATTACGACATCACCAAGATAAGACTTGAGAGTACTTACATATTATGTACTTAAAGGTAATTGTTATTTTAAACATGAACTTTAAAAAAAAGGAATATTTACTTATTTTAGATATAGGATTGCGTGTCGATGACAAATTATACTAACTACGTAACAAAAACACTCACGTGGATAAAAATATTATTAGCCTATTTTAAATGATGTATTAACAAAATATGACGAGCGCAGTATTACGAGTATTAGAAGTCATGCGGTTACCTAAAGCGACACACATTTTTGAATTTGTTTTTGTGTGTAGAATTGTTTTTGTGTGAAAACGAATCTAAAATTACTAGAGTTGATTTTTAACCTCTTTTATATGAACCCATTTAAAATTCTTTGCGTGTGGCGATCGGCCCGCACGGCGCGGCGTTGTTAGATACAATCGCTATAAAATCTTTATGGATTTCGCTCTGGGCATGTAAAACCTTATTTGGAAATCCCAGAGTGTAGCAGTCCAAGCAATATGGTTTAAACAATACTGGAGAAGTCGTTAATCATTACTTCAGGTCAGTCAAAAAAACAAACATATTTTGTAAGAGTGTAGTATATCAGACCATAACAGTTTGATGCTAAATAGTTTCAAAAGTACACAAGGCTCCATTTTTTTTTTGGGTCACATCAGATATTGATGTGGCTGTTTTTTTTATCGTCATTTCATATATTATGCATCTGAAACCCATTTAAGAGTTGTTTTAATCTTCATTTGAACAAATAGGTACCTACAGTTGACAGATCCCTTTACATTTTACATATATGTATATGACAATAGAGAGAAGATCCCTCTGTTGCACAGATCTGTCCGTCACAACTCTCAAGGAAAAATGAAACTAACGACAATTTGTTAGATTCCTATCACTGTTATTACGAGAAGTGGTATTATTGCAGTGCTATTGGAGTAGTATTTGTCATTTCATTATAGGTTTCAAATATTATATGCTCGTACCACTATTTTCGTTACGTCGTATTCATAAAATGATGTTTATTATTTACATACGCTATATAATATGACGGTCTGACGGGTACTCCGTCCGCATGTCCGCCACATAACACATTTAAGACGTCATTATGGAGTGGAGTTTTTTTTTACCTAGAAACTAAGATAACGCTTGAGTACATTCCACCTGATGGGAAGTAGTAATGTAGCCATTTATGGTAAGATTCATCACTTAGTAGTAGCATATTCACTCTTCGCTTGAAGACACCCACAATGCACTGGGACGAAAAAACCGAGGCAGGCAAGCTATTCCAGCCTTTAAAAAAAACGAAGCAAAGTATTTCGTTCGGACAGGTGAGATGTCTACAACGGAAGGATAGATGCTTGCCGTGCATCGGAACGTCGGGTGATGGAAGGGGGATGGGGAATCAGGTCATGTAACTTCAACGGACACTCACCAAAATGTATCCTATAGAATACTTAGAGGCTCGCGACTCTACGTCTGTGTTCAAGGCTATAGAGCTAAGTGTCAACCAGCTCAGGGTCGCCAACTAACCTCTTAGCTCACCTCTCAATTGAGTCCAGAGCTACAAGATGACAATTTGCGGCACCGGCCATTATATGACCGCAGTACTCCACACGCGACCGGATCTGTGCTGTGCTGTATATATTACTGAAAACTATCCCGGTGTGAAGTACTGTCCGATCGTCGCAAGAACGCCAATCTTGCTTGCGGCTACTCTTGCTCGCCTTAACTTGCTAGACTCAATGAACCGACCAAAGTTGAGGTTCGAGAAAACCTCTATCCCTAACAATTGAAGAAGGTCGTAAAGGGCTCATTTTGGCGGTGAATAAACATGGTGATTGGCATTGCCTCATACGGAGATTGCCTCCAGCTTGTCATTCAGACGCTGAACCATGGCTACTCTTTCAGTCTGTACTTGATCCTTACTGGGCCAAATACAACGCAGATATCTTTCTACAACTGTACTGTCGTATGCATACCCATAGATACCGGGTTTGAGCAGATCATTAATGTGCATCAGGAAGATAGTTGCAGAAAGAGTGGACCCCTGAAGAACTCTGACATTTATTGTGAAGAGCTCCGACGATTACCCGTCAACAATACTTCGGATAGTTGGTCCGTTACCCAGCTGATCAGGCCAGAGATACTCAGGACGTCTAGACGTCCTGAGTAGTAAGTAAGTAAGTAAGTAAGTAGTAATAGTAGAAAGAGGTCCAAGGACAACGCTAAGTTCCACGCCTTTCTTCCAGCGTGGTCTGTTTTCTGGAACAGATAGTCGTGATGACAGGCAATAAAGTCCCCCAGAAAGACGAGCTATGCTGAAGGGATGCAGAGCCATATCAACAGACTCACTGAGATACTCAAATAATCGAGTTGTCTACTGATCACGTCTGAGCGTGCCGGAACGTGCCGGAATACGACAGAGTCGCTTTGCGGCACGACTTTGCCCGATGGGTGGTAATCTTGCCGTCGACCTGATGTTATGGCCTACCACCGAAAAAGAGTTCGAAACTCCGGCGCTAATGAGCAGTTACTTTTCTCCTTTGTAAATAGTAGTCTGGAGTAGGCAGTGTAGTAAAAAAAATATATTATAAAGCTATCGATAGATCGATCTTATATCATTTATTAAATCTAAGATACATATTAAATCTAAAATGAAATGGTTTCATTCAGATACAGTCTACGTCTCTACGTCTATATCTCTATAATATCTACGTCTATATCTATATAGTAACACCGTTGATAGTTTAATATTAACATTCACTATGTAATAGTGTTGGTAAATTAATACAATTCGAAACTATTGAACGTTTTAATATTTTAATATGTAGTCTTCTTATATGTTGTTCTAATAGGAAGGTGTTTTAAATAAAGACGTTAACTTAAGTTCGAATTGAGACCTCACGCTTTGTAATATAGTATCGTGTTAATAAATTGATACAATGTTTATAATAAGAAGCAACTTGAATTGCTTATTATTTCTTTATAAAAAAATAAAATTAACTAATTTAAAGGAATGCAAGCCTAGACTTAGGTCATTTATTAGAAGGAGGTTTGCATCACATGAAATAAATAAGGTATTGGCCACAACTGAGAACAGTGTGAGTAGTGTGTGTGTGTGTGTGTGTGTGTGTGTGCTGGTTCTTAAATGATACATCACTAGCTCCTGCGAGCTAGTGATGTATGTGAGCGAAGAATGTGTTTTATTCCATTTACAAGATGACAGACTGTAATTTAGATAATCTGCCTTTTACGTTAAGATTGCTTCTACGTAAAGTTGTACCCAAATACATACATCTTAATATTATTTACGAGCCGTTATTATTCCGTTTCAGGTTTTAATTTCAAACACTCCACCCTTTATATCAGTTCATTAAACCACCCGAGGTCAGCCGTCCGATATAACCTCTGCGATCACCATATACATATATAATAGTCTACCTAACCTTATTGTGTATGACAATTCATTCAGAGTGATTTTCCTTTGCGGTTATCAGATTCTATCATCATACCAGAGATAATTCGCTGTACGTTTTGAAGTAGGCGTGTCGGTGTTTATTTTAGCTCTGAGTCATGAACGTTCAGTTATTCTTCCTACATCAAGTGATAAGTCTCTCAAGTTCACGAGTCACTTGTCATGTGGGAGATACACTCTGGGTGCTACAGATTTATACAACATTTGTGTATCATACTGTCTCAAAGATTGAACGATGAGTCCTTAAATAGGAGGCAAAAGATGTTTTATAATTGTTTTACAAATTGAGATTCTATACTCACACACACATACATATGTATATTTATTATTATCACCTAATATCTTTTGTGGGTCTACATCTCTTATCAGCGTGACTAAAATAAACATGTTGTAATTCGTATTCATCTTATAATCTTAACAATAAAGCTGGGCCAGATAACGAGCGCCCTCAATTATAATGAAAAATCAAACGTGAAAAAAAATTGTGTTTTTTATTATTATTAAGCTAGCCTTTTTAAAGGTTTATCTGACTAATATATGTTTCATATAGATACTTAATTGTAATAGTATATACTTCTATAAATAATCCATAAATGTTCCAAAATATAGAAAACGAGTTGTTAAAATTAGCAAGCTTTATAAAATTATAATTGATATAAAGTTTATTTATTGACCATTTAGAAAACATAAAACATTAGTGAATAAAACAATAGTTAATTAACTTCCACAATAGATATTCGTACAGGGTTAGGTCGTTTTAAATCTTTTCCGAAGCTCAAAGGGTGAAGCCCCTTGCAGTTTCCAGGGCAACAGCAAGTCAAACAATGCGCTTCTTGTATTATAAGCTTCTTGTATTATATTATAAGTTAACACTACGATCGCGTATGCCTTCCTTGTTATATACTTAGTCATGCCATAAATACTGTTACAATTAATAATAAAAAAATTAACTGCATATAACATTCATTACTTTTACAGTATGTTAGTTTAGGACATAAATATAAAACAATTAAAAATATATAAAGCTTATTCGAAGTGGTCTCCATTACTGCAATAGTCCTTTAAACGTTGAGGCCAGTTATCAATAGAAGCACGCACTCTTTCCCTGGGATAATTCTTTAATCGTATAGATTGTTTTAGGGACTCCAAATTGTCATGGCGTTTGGAGCAAGCTGTACTCTCTAAAATTGCAAGCTGAAATCTCCAGCGGATTAAGATCTATTCTTCTTTAAATTATCAGTTAAGAAATGACCATTGCATCTCTTATAGGCTGCAAGTCCTAAATCATCTTTTAAAATACACGACATTGTTCTAGGTTCTATCTTCATTTCCCGAGATAAAATCTTTTGCTTTCGGACAGGATTTCTTCGAATTCTTTCCTTTTACCACCTTCTTCGTACGAACACTACGTGGACGGCCAGATCTTTTTCTGTCACAAACAAGGAAGTCTTATTCTACCTATTAATAGCCCGGTGCACAAACATTTTACTAATACCATACCTACTTTGTGTAATGCAATCACAGCGATTCGGTTCTCTTTATAACCCCACTCCATTTTAATATCGCAAAATGTTGTACAATGTATTGGCGCCAAAATAAGAAAACACAATGAACAATCGTATAAAAATGACAGATTCGAAATTCAAATGTAATATTTTAATTTTTAAGTGTAACAGTATTTATGGCCAGACTGGGTATTTTGTAACCTACTCGTACTTTACTAATGCACCGATTTATTAAAAATAAATAATTTTTCTAATAAAAGTTATTGGTATTGGTATGATAAAGAATCCTAGCCCTTAGCTTAGCCTCTTAGAGTATTAGCACAACAGACAAACGACAGACAGACGTTAAACAGTAATATTTTAAGGGATCTTTAGTATTTTTGAAGACTGAAAATCTATGTAAGCTTAAAATGAATAATTTATGTGACATACTTACATTTCATTTACATTATATATAAATTTACTATAATGGGTAAAAAATAAAAACTTAAAGCAACTTCAACTTGTATTTAAAATGTTGATTTTATTACCAAAATTTTCAAGAGCATGCTAATAACGTCAACTCTTTAGAATCTGAATCATGGTTGGTTGTTCAGTAGGTATATATAAATTAGGAACTAAAATGTTCAACTATTTGGAGTCATGAGTATATGTTTAGCAACGTGGCGAATAGTTGGATTGAATATAATTATTTAGATACTTATTTTTTGAGTTTACACACACATGTAATATAGCTATTTTTAAAAGTAGGTACTCAATCTATGAGTGACGCAGGCGTCAAGTTTGCTGAAAAAATGGATAGTAAACTTTCTCCAATACGTTCGATACGTTCGTACTTTACATGTAACTCGATTCCAATTGATAGTTTTTGTTATTGTAAGAAAGCCACGAGTTATATACCTACTATCCGTGTCATAGAGAGATGGGTGCTCGAGTCGTTGTCAATTCTCTTTATAATCTGATAGCCGGTGTCTCATTCCATCAACATGTGTTTCAATCTAAAATAGTAAGTTACAAGTAACGTTAAGTTAACAATACTTGTTAATATACGCATCGAGGAAATAATTAGCTTTCGTTATTAAGTGGAAAAAACCCAATGACGAATTAGGTATCTATATATATTACAAACTCAAGTGAGGTATTTTATGACCTTAATTAGGTAATTAAATTCATACAAATGTAAATAGGTAACATTCATATAAAATGTATAAATTTATGTTTTTAATAAAGAAGGCGAGTATCAGTTAACACCAGTACCTACCAGTCGTCAAAGCTCCCTGAAGTAAAGCGATATTATTACTTGTATGATGCATAAGTCTTATGTACGACGTCAAAGCTAGTTGTTAAAATATCTCAAGCTGCAGCCTCTGTTCTCAAGGTTTAGATGTTTCTCATTCGTGGCGCCGACCCTGGCCCGGAGACGACCGTGACTACCGAATCGATGTACTGGCGTCTCCCTGTCTGTCCCGGTATGACGTCATTAGAGAAAGTCGGCTTGTTATGTATTATCTATTATTGTAACATTTTTGGAGAATGGCACAAGATTCATCACTTTCTAATTATCACATAAGTTCGTCATTGTTTTTCTGGAGTTATTTCTTAAGCAAAATGATTTTAAATAATTCGCAGTTTCATTTTTAAAGTATATGTAGTAATTCAGTAACTTAGTTATGGTGTTCGGTTATTTGACTGTGTTATAAAAGTCACTTATTTGAAATATAATATTATGGCGATTCAGTGATACCTGACCATAGCTGACCTACAGTATATACCTAATACATGATAGCACACCAGCTTTGCGGCTCGTTATTTGATACTCTACGTTATATAACGTTATATATCGAATTAGCATAACCGTGAAATACAAGCAAATTAAAGATAAAAATAGCTTACAAATATATACATACATGTCAACAGGAGCGTCTATTTTTTTCTAATGAATTATTTGAACCATATGACCAACAAAATAATCGTTTTATTGAATAATTCTTATTATTTATTACATAACAGGATAGACCACACATTACAACGCATTATATGAATATTAAATCATAAGCAGTCAAAAGGGATGGTTGGAACTACCTTGGAAATGTCACTGGATATCTCAGTTCAGTAGTTCAGTTCATCTACCATTGATATCATGTTATCTAAATTGGAACTGCTACTTCACATACTCAATACCTAAGTATTATTAAGCTACTGCTATTGTATAACGTTTCTTTGGAGATATTGGTAAACGTGATTTTTTTATTGGACTTATGTTATAAAAAACATAAAATAATTGAGCTTTGAACATTCCATAACAAAGTGTTCTCATGAGGACTTCGGACGGAATACAAGTATTATCATGACTATTATCTCTTCAATCGACTTCTAGATTGTGTAGATGTCGTGTATCGCTGTGTAACGCAGTGTTTATGAATTCAGCATATTCAGATCCGACGTGTAACTAAATATATAAATTAAAAATTCGAGATTAAGTACATACAGGTTGGTTTTAAGGTTAAGTTTAAACTGACAAAATATTAATTTAAATTAGGTAAGTAAATGACACAGAGAAGTTAAGTGCTGCGACTGCACTGGGGAGATTCAATAAATTGTTATAGTCTTAAATATTTTGATTAGTTTATTATATCGTTTATATGTAGGTATGTAGTCTTTATGTTTATCATCCGTTTTTATACTTGTTTTAAGAAAAGTTGAGTGCCATCTGGTATTTCCTTGAGAAATAAATTTTTATATAACGTTTAAACTTAAGGCCTATATAGTAAAAACCGTCATACTTGCACCAAGTACATTGCACCAAGTAGTGACCTCTGGCAACAATCTAGTAGAATGAACTACAGAATGTAAAAAATAATTATAATAAAAAAAATTCAATAAGTTATAGTTATTTCTTATAAAACTAAAATTTTGTTATTTTTTAATGAAATCCTTACTTTAAATAGTTATTAAATATAAATTACCCATTGAATATTGGTTAGTTGCTGGTTTGGTTGCCGAGTCTATGGGAAACAGATTCAGTGGTCGCTTATAGATTATTATATCAAACATAAAATTATAACTTCCAAATATAATATGTATTCGTTAAATTTGTTAAAAATATATACAAACCCTAAATATACTATTATTGTGAAAGGCTTTACCGGAAATTATTGACTTTTACCTGCCTCCGTAAACGCCTGCGCGCATTTTCAACGCCAAAACAAAATGCAAATGCATCCATTAACCATTTGAAAATCAACATGGCTAGTATCTAGTGGAAGCTAAACAGAATCCTAGGGCTGTTAATTAACAGTTATTTGGCACAGTCGTTGCTAATATTTATCTTGTTTTAAATCAAAATATTTTAGTATCGAGAGTGTTGTCTTCATTTTATTCGATAACGCTACGAGCAGGTGAGGTGACATGCTTGTCAATAATCAAAAGAAAAGATCAAAGATGATTGAATAATTAGTGCCGGGATTTTGATATTCCTCAACAATGAACGGATATGTTTTAATTCGTGGTAAATATACAATACTGTTAATGAAGGCAATTGTATTTTTATCGTTATCATCTTGCATAGTTCACCAAACAAACGCCAGTTCACTTTGTATCGGATGTGTAATTAGTTTTGCTACTGATAAAACGTCAGTCTAATAGTATAACAACTCTTATTCCAATAAAGATGTACATATTACTTTATTGTTACATAACGAATCGGCGCAGTAGGTGTGTCTGTAGGTCCATAGTTAGTTATTGATTAGTGCAGTTTTATATTGTGCACATGTCCAGCAACAGTTGATCTTTCTAACAATAAAATGGCAGTCTAGTGTTCCAATATATATATTTTTAATTAGAGTACTATTCAATTCAGTGTGGTTAAAATTGCTTCAGTTTATAAAGCCTCTGACACCAATTGTTAGTTCAGTTAATAGAAGAGTTTTGTAAAGTGCTTAAATCAATGATATATAATCATATCCACTCAATCCAGTATTTGACATCAGGTGCTGTAGAACTATCAATTAGAACTATCAATTATAATAACCAATGACATGCCAAATGCTTTTATAATTATATTTCAAATGATTTAATTCTATTATTTTTTTGTAATGTCAAAGTATGAAAAAATATGTATAATTCATAGATTTTCATCTATTAACTAAAAATTTGTAAATAATAATTTGTTAACTTAAACCTCAGTAACTTAAAACCTCTTAAATATAAAGAATGTTAAAGATAAAGATAAAATTTAAAATATTTTTATATTTGTTTGTATTAACCTTACTTCTTAAGTTTTCAATGTATTATAATCAATAATATTTTAAAATGTTTACATTTGTTTCTAAATTGTTTTAAGTCTTTTTAAACAAAAATCTGAGTTCTAATAAAGGTTTCTACCTTAACCTGACTAAATAGCTTGATATATTATTCTGTTTTATAAACATACTATGACTGCTCATGTTGCAGCTGCTATAATAGTTAATTGGTTAGATCTTAGACTACTCAAACTTCTCGGATTACAAACTTGAATTGTTGACAAGGCTCCTTCTATGACATGAGCCCTCAATGAGACAATCCAAACAAGGTAAAATAGGAGATATAAGTTGTTTTGGGTATTTCCAGAGCAAGAAATATGTTAATTTAAAATTATACATTAGTTTATAAGTTAATTAAATTGATGACAAATAAATAATTAGACTTGTACCTTATAGGAAAGAAAAGATAGAAAGTCAGTTATACATAAACATCCCTTGGTGATACTGTACTCTCACAGTATCCACTTGGTCACTTTTCAGTCATCTGCTCTTCATTTTATAATAGTTGTAAAAAATATTTTAGAACAATTGAATTTTAAATCTATTCATTTGAATGTATAGTGCTTTCCTTTTAGTATCCAATAACATTGTTGTATTTTGTTTTTGATTGTTCATTTTGGTGCAGTTATATCAAGTGAGTGCAAATGATTAGACCCGTGCATGGCACTGGTTACTGCTTCTTCATTCATTTTGTTTATTACAATAATGTTATTTGGTGTTTTTTAAAGGTCACATGTCTTTCTTCTTCATGTGCTAATGAAATATCTTACACTTCCTTTGGTATTTTATTAATCAATATTAATATTGGATTCATTGAGTGTGAATGTTGGTGACGATCAGTGAAGCTATTAATTACCTTTGTTACATTGACAGGCGTAGTGCAATAATGCTTCCTTCAATATGAAGGAGATGATGAAGGAGATGGTTGGTGGTTGCTGTGTGTGCTCCGACGAGCGCGGTTGGCCTGACAACCCGCTGGTCTACTGTGACGGCAATGGCTGTACTGTTGCAGTTCATCAAGGTGATTTTATGGATGGATTACACTGCCGTCCGGTGCTTTGCTAACTTGAATTTTGTTTTAATCCCCATACATTTGATTGTAGATATATAAATGTTTTCAGCCTGCTATGGAATTATCGCCGTACCTACCGGTCCCTGGTATTGCAGGAAGTGCGAAAGTCCCGAGACAAAAGGAAAAGTGGTGAGCATCAAAGTGAAATTGTTTATTTCAAATAGCAACACATTGCACTTATGAAACGTCAGACTCTAGATGCAGGGTTTCAAGGTGTAGGTCCATGGAGAAGAAACGTCAAGAAACTCCATGGCTAATTTTAAACTTGTTACTAAAATATCCATGGTGTTACTATATCAGTCGAAGTCATAATTGATATTTCAGAATAAATTAGAATTCAAGTCAAGCATAGTACTGAAAAGGTGGCAAGAATAACCAACCACGCCGCTGCTAGGTCTATGATGCATTCCCACTTAAAAGGAATTTAAGAATTCTTTAAACATTCCAAACAATAGTAATGCCTTAACTTCGAACCAAGTACATCATTAGACAACAATCTTGGAAGTAATGACAGGAACAGTAACATGTGTAGAATTGTTAACAAGTTGGTAATTGTCAAACCTACCTATCATCATTTCTTAGGTATTATAAGAAGATTTAGATATAAGTGCGCGTTTAATGAAAGCTTTACATTTTTTATCCGTTAAGTGACAAATATTGTAAAAATAAATTCCATTATTCAAAAATGAGTCTAAAGTAAGGAACTACTATTTTATTACTGTATCTAGTATTTATACAATATAAGTAGTTTTTTACATTGAGTATTTGCATTTTTGCCAAACGTACATAATATTTTCTATGATATAGAGTGATAGAAGCGTCAGTATTGCAGCGTCTTTAAAAATAGTTTTAAGGGACTCCTGGGGACAAATGTTGAATATAGCTAGAACTGCTCGCTTTTTTTAAATAAAAATTGATTCTACATGTACCTTTTTCGTATGTATAAGGTAAGGTTTGCCGAATCATTACAATAAATGTTGCTGTAAAATCTATTTATTTCCTAAGGACTTTAAAATGTTCAAAATAAAGTAAAAAAAACATTAGTATGAACAATATACTTCACTTAAACGATCAACACAACAAGGAGTGATATCTTTTCACTCTTTGTATTTAAAACTACTGTTACATAATATCATTGTACTCCTTAGTGGTTCTGTTATACACACTGGCTACCACTAAATTATATTGAAAATCATTCTATCACATTTTAGCCAAGTGTCACCAAAACAAAATATCCATACAGTGTTTTTCTATTAACTGTTCAACATTTAAAATTTTACCAGAAAAGTGATTCATATTTTAGTGATAAGTAAGATATTATTTAGTTTTTCTGTTTTTGTTTTCAATAACTTAAATAATTTATCACAGTATTTTTAGTACAATTTGACAGTACATGGATCTCATTAACACCTTAACTTATTCACCCTATTTCTGGACATGAGTTTAAGTTATACCTAACCTACCACTTACCAGTGAAGCCAATCAATAAATATCTTTTATGTCTTGGGTAGATGCATCAGATCTTGAGTTAATAAATAATGCTAACCAACTTTGTTAGAAGCCATGATTAACAAATGGTCACTTTTATGAAATGCCACCATTTTTAACAATTTATTTAAACTATATACATAATTATACTTACTACTATTAATACTTTCAGACAGTGATTTTGAATATTAAAAAGTATATATTATTAAATTTTGAACTTTAATTTCAATAGTGAATTACTTTATTAACTACTATAAACAATTGATGAGTGACTGTAAATGAACGTCTGGAGACTGTGACTCTATTTTTTCTTACAATATAATTAAAATTAAAAAAGTCTTTTTATACACATTAGTATACACTTATAATAATCAAGCTTCTAAACAGTGAGAACAAATTACTATTCTCTTTAACAAAATTAAAATGGTTTACCTGTTGAGAAGATACAAGTAGCATTGAAGATGTAACATGTTTATGGGATGCCGGAGAGCTACATTTGCAAGAGAGATTACTTGCAAGACTCCCATTTGTGTCTGCATTGCATTTCACTAGGCCCTTCAGTTCATAGGTCTGCTGAATGTAAGCACTCTTCTGTAGTTGACTGCTCTCATACTGGCTAATGGTTTTTCCACCATATTTTCTTTTAGTAGTAATTGTTCCTGAAGAGAAGTTCCTGTGTCTACATTATACCTTAAATTATTAAATTATAATTTAACACTATATACTTTAAACTGAGTAATGAAATCTAAAAGTATGTGTAATGAAAAGTATGTGTACTGAGTAATGAAATCTAAAAGTAAGTCTCTTGAGAAATTCATTAACTTTTTAAACTTTTAATAGATCTATTTAATGGAATATACTTCTTTACTTTATAATGATGAGCAAAGAGGATACACTAGGAGCACTAGACTCAATAAAGTAGAGTGAGACAGATGGAGGTGATTTCTTGTTTCACATTCATTGAATCTCTGTGAGTCGTGAAGCAAAATGGTGGTTCATGCTTCTTTAAGTTCTGATTCTTACTCAGTTATGTATTTCTTCTGATGCAGCTCATTCTTTCATTGTAGTGAATCATTATGCTGTGAATGTAAATGTGACAGTTCCCTTTTAAGTGCAGTGTTTTTATCAATCATTCATCTGTATTGGAACTTCACCTCTGGTTCTGTTAGGTTTTGTTTGCGGAGAGATTTTGAAGACTCCAACTCCTTTATAGTACATTTGATTTGTCCTCCCGTCCATGGGTTGTTGCTCTGCGGGTCGACATTTTATAATATATTTGGGTCCTCCTGGAATGGGACAATAAAGAGTAGAGTTAGCAAAAAGAAATATTAAAAGAATATTGTAGTTAAACAAATAACAAGAAAAATGGAAAATAATTAAAAAATAGAGTTATTGAAAAAAAAATGTATGTAAAGGTCTAATAGGCTATTACTATAAATTAATTGATAAAACTATACTACAATAATACAATAATGTTATGTAATGTTTAGTTTTTGTCTAGTCTTAATAGGAATATGCCAATGCTTTCGTCATCACTTATAATTCCACTTATTTTTTCACAAGCAAAAAAGACAAACAAGGTCGGTGTGAGATGGACTCAGGTCTCTGGTGCTCAGGTCTTCTGAGTACAGTGAGTGTACATTGTGTAGTATTAATAAATAAAATAAAACCAAAAAAAAAGCACGTACAAAAACAAGGGACGAACAATGGCACTGTATTATTATGGTTCTTTTAAGTACTATATGCGATAATTGTACGTAAGTAATTAATTGATTTGAAAATATTTTAATAACAATCAAAATCTACAGAGAAGTTTTTCTAACAACTAGTCGCTAGTGTTGCCAGTAGACTTATCTTCATTTAACATTTTAACAGCTGCAAATGATGTTTAGACATAATGACTTGTTATTTGTACAGAGATGCGAGCTGTGTCCGTCTAAGTCTGGGGCTTTGAAGCGTTCGGATACTGGCGGTTGGGCGCACGTGGTGTGCGCGCTCTACATCCCAGAAGTGCGCTTCGGGAACGTGACGTCTATGGAGCCCATTGTGCTGAGACTCATTCCCCCGGAGAGATACAACAAGGTTGTTGAAATATCCTTGTACTCGATACTCGTTTTGTTGATCGTAATATTAATAATCGGTGTATTAATATATAACTTGCTTTCTAAATACGAATATATTGTAATGTTTTACTACTAGTATCTGGCAAAAAAACGAGCTCTAGTAATATATTTTTTTGCAGACTTGCTATATCTGCCAGGACCTTGGCAAAACTCATCGCGCCAACGCGGGCGCCTGTATGCAATGCAACAAATCTGGTAATATATTCTCCTCACATTTTCACAATGTTTACATAAAATCATCTCGAGCTCAATGGGACTTCATCAGAAACATATCAAAAACATCATGCATCCATGGAAATTTTTCTCATCAACCTTACTACAAACCTTTGAGATGGAATATATAAAAATGATGTATTTATTGAAATGTTAGTCCGGTATCTTGGTGCCGTTATCATGGCGCATGTTTTTTCATAGGCTGTAAACAGCAGTTCCACGTGACCTGTGCACAGTCGCTGGGCCTCCTGTGCGAAGAAGCCGGGAACTACCTGGATAACGTCAAGTACTGCGGCTACTGCCAGCACCACTACAGCAAACTGGTAGGTACCGGCCGATGAGATCGGAAGCGATTGGAGTTAGGCTGTCGATAGGTAGGAAATAATTGCAGTGAAACTTCGTTAACACGCCACGGAGCTCGGTTAATTTAAGGCGGCTTTTAGACCGCATTATATACGAGATAGAGAGCGAACATTTTGTTTTTTTTTATACATATAATTGGATTTCCCGATGACTTTAGATAATAGAAGAAAGTATTAGCAACTATATTTAGTCCGCAAAGAGATTTTAAATCAGCTGTGTTTTGACTAAACTAACACAGTTATCTGATTCTGACATATAACTGTTTTTACATGGGAGCCGTGACGTGACTCACAAGTAGTTGGATAGTAGCCCCTTTGTAAGTCATCAAACATAATCACCTTTTATACAACTTTGCCGGCATTTTTTTCACTTTTTTTGATAAATCGTCTTAACACCATGATAACCGGCTACAAGGGGAGGTCCAAAAGTTCGTAAAATTAAAGAGATGAAGTGGGTATAGCATTGTCAGCTTGGTGTTGCATTAAATGAGTACCCAACATCGTCGAAAAAGTGGAATTATTTTTAATGGAAGTTAGAAATTGTTTGATAAAAAAAAACAGCTGTATGTATATTTTGACACGTACGTATGATAAGGATCAGTGCATGTTGGGAACCGAGAATGCTCACGGTGCTTCAGAAACAGTAATGCGTCGCTATGTCTAAGCAGGTTTTGGAGTTGTGTGAAGACGAACCTGCACAGATTTAAAACGTATTGTTACCGGAGTTGATGTTTCATCACGTTTCATTACTTTGAGCCAGAGTCAAAAAGGGGAGTCCATGTAATGGCATAAAAAGGTCATACCACCCTTAATAAACTCCAAAGTCGAAGGGTACTCCCCTGACTGGAGAATACTACGAAATATAGTAGAAAAGTTTAAGTCCATGAAGGCAACATTAAGGATATTTTAAGGCCATAAAAGAAAAACATCGAAATAATTGACTACGGGTGTGTGGCTCTTTGCAAGAAGTAAAGGGTATGGCCATGGAGAATAACATATAAGAAATTCCATGGACATTCCTTAAATTAATTATATAATGACAAAATTAATTTATATAATGACAATTATTCACGTTAGCTATTTGAGTCACCGTTATAATTGACATATAATCACAAATTAGAATTAATGTAAAGTGTTCTTCTGAAACGAATAAAACAAACCTTTTAAGCAAGCATTCAGCGTACGGTATACCTACTGGTCTGATCGGCTGGGTAATGGACTTCCTGAATCTTAGAAATATCCGAGTGGTTGTTTACGGGAGCTCGTTGGAGTTCTTAACAATAAATGTCGGAGTTCCTCAAGGGTCCGTTCTTTTTGCAACTCTCTTCCTGCTGCACCTTAACGATCTGCTCAAACCTGGTATCTATGGGTATGATGACTGTCCTCACAATTGTGAACAGATACTTGCCGAGTACTCGGGCCAGTAAGGATCAAGTACAGCTTGAAAGAGAAGCCATGGTGCAGCGTATGAATGCCAAGCTGGAAGCAGTCTCCGTTTGGGGCAATAAAATCTTGTTAAATTCAACACTACCTAAACGCAGATGTATCAATATAGAATTATATCGGATATTTTGGTGAGTGTGAAAACTTGATTCTCCCATCTCCCTTCCATGACCGGACGTTCCGACGCACGACAAGCGTCCATCCTTTCGTTGTGAACATTACACCTGTCCGTACGAAACCCTTTGACTCGTCTTTTTTAATTCGTACAGCGAAGGAGTGGAATAGCTTGCCTGCTCCAGTATTTCCGTCCGAGTACAATGTGGGTGTCTTCAAGCGAAGAGTGAATGGGCTACTACTAAGTTGATGCACTTTACCATCTATGACTACTTTACTACTTCCCATCAGGTGGAATGTCGTCAAGCGGCAAGTTAGTTTATATGTAAAAAAACGCTCCTACTAGTTCTAAGATGGTCTCACATGTAGAAGGGATTAAAAGATTTTAACATGAAAATTAATTATTTTATTTTTGAACTAAAAATGTTATAGATAAAACCTTTGACGTGGTTCTAGTGAAGCGACATTTGAAGAATTGTTAACAAGCTGGTGCAATAACCAGCTTGTTAACAATTCAGCTAATGTAGGACACATTTAATGTGACATTTATATTTTGTCTAATGTCTCGGTGATAAATTTAGTAATATTTATATTAAAAAGGATTCATCACCCAATAAAGTAATTTTTGATTTTAAAGAACAAATTGGAGAACTAATATCTTATGATTATATCTTTGTAACGTTATAAGTTAGGTTTATATTATGTAAGCCGCTTTCTACTTTAAATTTTTGCAAGTAAGGGCTCCGTTCCAGCGTTCTAACGTTTCACTGTAATTATAAGTATTTTAATAGACTTGAATGAAGAACTCTTATAGACCGATAAGTTGTCTCTCATACTGAACATGACACTAGTACTAAGAGCTAAACTCGTGCTTTATAATCTCTTTCCTACTTAATTTCCTTATTGTATATTAACCATGACTTTCTCTTAAATGTAACAGTCATCTTCTACCGAAGGTCCGTTTCGAGTCACTGGGCATACATGTCTATAAACGTGTACCATGTTAGATCGTGTGCTTCACGTTGGTAACATCTTTCATTTCACAGTTTTTGCTCGTTATTGGACCACTTGTACAACTTTATAATCATATTACTTCATTTCATCCACGTAGGTACAGATGCTATCTGTTGTATCGCCGTGAGAGTGGTTAACGCGTATGCGTATGTTTACACGCGACATTACACACTAGATATAAAACTATACATATAATTGTGAATATCGAAATCGTTGTGTTTTATTTTATTATTTATTCTCCCGCTCTATCTCTATTCCTCGGTTCTAATCATTATCATACATTTGCAATTTTTAGTTCTGCCATCTCGATGTCACCATCATCGCAAAGGTACAAAATATATCATACTTAACAAACAGGAAGTAGATTATAAACGAAAAACTATAACCGACCGATCGGCTGCATAATGAACTCCTCCGCCCGTAATCGAAATCGCATCCTGTTTCCTTCTACGGTACGGGCACGACTTTTCCCGGTGACCATTACTCGGCTCGGGGACGGGTAGCGGGTGACGTGCGTGTGGGAGGTGCGGGTGGCGTTTGGTCGACGGTTACAGTGCGGGGGGGGGGGGGGCTTGTCGGGTGACGTGCGTGTAGGCGTTTGCGGGTAGCGTGCTCGCGGGGGTCGGCGGGTAGTCGTGCGGGTGCCGGTGGGGAGAGTGGAGTCAGGAATTGTTGATTGTGCAGAAAAAAGGCGGTAACGTGAAGACGATCCCGCCCTACAAGCCCGCGAGTCACGATAGCCGCAGCGACTCGAGCGAGCGGGAGGTCGAGCCGCCGGGCGCGCCGCACTGCAAGCGAGGGGTAGTATGAACCATAGGGCCCTCCGGTACTCGGGGCCTCCGTGCGGTCGGCATAATTCGGTACATCCCCGCCGAGTTAGGCCGATCACACGTACTCCGGTTTATTCGATATAATCTTCTTTCCGTTGAAAGTATTTTTTTATATATATAAAATGGAATATTACGAATTGCAATGATATCGATATTATTAGCTTCCAGCGATTATTTTTTGTAGTTTTTCATTTGGAATATTTTGAAACCCGTGCGATTACAGCCCGGACGGAAGTCGTCGCACTCGAGCGGCGGGACGTCGGGCAAGAACACTCCCAACTCGGCCAAGACGCCCACCAACTCGAACCAGCCCATGGGTAATTGACGGCGCCCCTATTACCTCTCGTGCTATAAGTCCTTAGATTCGTTCCTTACACTAAAATTTAAAGTTTTTACGGGTCATTTGCCATGTATATGAATTTTTTCATAATTTTATTATCATATTCATAAATGTAACTTCCACTAACGGTGTGTATTTTTTCATACAGATTACAGCCGCCCGCGGCGGTTCCGAAATATTATAATATAAATAACAAAGAAATATATGATAAATACCCTGTAAAAACTTAAATGACCGTAATTTGAATGGCTACACTACAGTTCACAAATTAGTTTATTATATTTAGTCAATAAGTATGAATCCCCGCTTTTTGTAATTATTCTTAATTTGAAAGCTTTGTTTAAAATATAACATTTAAAAATATTAAAATTATTAATCAATATGATATGATATTTACTAAAGTCACTCTCTAAGACAAATTTAATGAGTCTACTGGAATGTTTATTACGTTCTTATTTAGTTGTTTTAGTATATCTTTGAGAAAATTAATTAGTTTTTCATTACCGGACGCAGAAACATGTCGGGATCTAGAGTCGACGCCTCGAAGGCATAGGGGCTCCGACAAAAGTTGGTCTAATAGTCTAGATGTAGTTTTTTTGTTGTGGCGAGCGGGGCCCTTAGCTGTGGACAGTATTTAATGATTATATATATAGCTGTGGCTTAATGCGGTTGGACCTTTTTTGTAGTACAATTTGTTTGTCGGTGTGTGTGAGAGGTGTCGTTTATAGTTGTTGTTTTTTGAGTCGGTAACGTGCCGTATGTTTTGTAGTATTTATGGTGCATGCTCATGTTACGTAACTGGTCTTGATAATGGCGAGTTGTTATTTTCCTCGAGTGCTCGAGACCTATCACGATTAGCGTTCCATACGATGGTGAGGTTGCGTTATGTGTGGGTTTGTGGTGTGTGTGTCTCGCGATTCCGATTCCAGTTATGGTACCGGTGTGGTCCGTTGCAGACAGAAAGAAGCCGTCTCCGTGTCGTCGCGGCTCGAGCGCGGAGGGAGGGGGCAGCAAGGCGAGCACGCCCGCGCCCTCGCCGCAACACGTCCCCGAACAGAAGGGTGAGTCGACTTGTCCGGATGAGAGTACGCGATCTCAGACATCCTCCAGACAATTGTGATATTAGGAGTCGGCAAACCGTCTCATCCGAGCGGGGATGAGCGAAGCCAGGGAATCGTCCACCATGGTATATGCTCACCGACGTATAGACGTTGGATATACCTGTTGAGTTTCTTATATAGATGTTCGAGAAGAATCTGACGGTAAACGGCCACCGAATCGAAACTGTCTTTGTGTCCCAGAAGATATGGCTTATAGAGTAATAAAACTATAACTAACAGACAAAATGTATAATAAATAACAAACCATATAATATTAAAGTTAAATTCAAAAATTTACGTAGTAACGATGAACAGCGCTGTAACATGAAGAATGAAATTCAATACATATGAGCAAGATGTCATCACGGTTCTGGTCAATCCGTTATTATTTCGAGAACGACATACTATTTATTTGTTACACCTTTGTTTAAATGCGTATTCCTTATTTAATTACCGACCAAACTATAAAAGCATAGCTTCAAGTTACACAAAATAAAAAATAAAATGTTATTCCAATTCTGCCCAACGTCTACTAGTAAAATCTACAATTAAACTAATATAATGAGTAGTAACTATATAAGTACATACATTTTGTAAGGACGACCCAAATAAAACAACAAAATAAAGATCGTAGATCCCGTCGTTTTAGCTTTCTTGTCTTATCTAAAGCTAGGAGTCATCATGACTGCCCCTGTAACCTTTGAGGGAGAGCACTTCAATAAATTACTTACAACTTACCAAATTATATATATACTAATGTTATTATAAGTTAAAATGGCTCACTAGAATTATTACTATCTTATCTGTTTGTTAATGACTTATTGGCAATTTGGAATTCTTTGACAGTTTTTTAAATGTCTATTAAAAGCGTTTGGTCAAGTCTCATTTGAGAAATCTATAATTTTAAATAATCATTTCTCTTTCATAGTTTCACACGAAACCGATGAACAGAACAAGACAGAACATGATAGATAATTTATAAAAGCTTCTACATGAGATGTTTCATCCAAATCCATTGCTAAATATCTGATACAATAAATCGAATCTCGTATTTAATAACTCTAATGTGCAAAAAATATTAAGTAAATGTGTTTCATAAAACGTTACGTAATTGACAACTTTTTCAAATTTTCGTCGTTCTGGTTTACCAAAGCCCTAACACTTCTGTTTGCTTTTGGGAGGTACTTCGCTGATAAATTGAGTTCCTACATGAAGTACAGTGTAGTGGCTACGGCCGTACCAGCATATATACCCACCAGTACTAACCCAGCAACTACCGGAGGACAAGACAAACACTACTGATACAATTAACAAAAGTTCTTTACAGTTACTTAAATACTGAACTTAATACATGTTTATTAAAACTCTAGAAAGAAACATTTAACTCCATCTCTTACAACCTACAACGCTTTGATAATCTTTCAATAATCGTGCTCAGATACAGAGAAATGGGTGTCCCTAAAGCGTTTATCACAATTCACGTGTTTTCTTATAACCCGGCTTGAGCTGACCTTGCTCGCTTATAGGAATAATGAATAAATGTCTAAAGAAGAAATATTGATAGTAAAATATAAATTGTATATGTATGTATATAAGTAATGGTCTTTTGTTATTTAACTTGTATTTTAGTATTAATTAAATATATTTCGCATAGTTATGTAAACTATGCGAAATATATTTAATTACGGACAAGGAAATCTTAAAGGGAAAACTTTTATTAAATGAAAAATAACAACAAAAATTGTATGAGTTAAAAAAAAATTGAAATAAACTATTTAGGCAGTATTCAAACTTGGGAGACGTGTAAAAATACTTAAAACATAAAATAAGGCTACTGAATACATTTTAATATATAATAAACAAACTGAAACATTATCGCAATTAAATCTAATTAAATCACCAAAGTATCAAAGTGCGTTTGTTTGACTTTAGACAGATGGAACGCATTAATTTAATCTATGTGATTGAATTTTGCCCCGAAACTAATAATTAAGTATTTAAATTAATTTTTGTGCAGTAAATTTCATAAACGCTCTTAATGACCTAATTCCTTTGTCACAAACAGTTCAATTTTACAGAGATTTAAGAAGCTCTCAATTAAGTTACTTTAACCTAAGGCTAATTAATAATAATTAATAAAGATTGTTTTCTCAATATAACAAGAGTGCACGCATACATTAACTACATATCTCGCTCCTGTAGGTTGTTCCACTCCCATAAGCACCGCGAAGATCCCGCTTCCCCCGGAGTCCCCCGGCAAGGAGGGCGTCATCAGCTCCGTGGCTGCCATCGCCGCTATACCCATACCGCCCAGGTCTGTGTCTATGTCGTAGGAACATATTGAAACAAGTTCACTATAGTTAGTGGATATATTGCGATTGAATTGAACTTTTTGATCTATAAAAATATACATTGAAAATATCTTAAGTACATGTTTATTATTATTAGTTATTAATTATCAGTAATAATAATTGGTTTTGTGACACTTTAAATACTATTCGTTGAAGTTGTATTTAATAATTTTCATTGATGCGGGTATTTATATGTTAATATAGGTAAAGCGTCGGCTCAAAGACAGTTGGCATTTTATTTTAATTTAGTCTGTGCTTGGGTGACTGGTATAAGTCAACTAAACACAACGATATCTTGTAACCGAACAAGTAAACAAACAGCACCTCAACGACGACGGTGGTGCAAACTTCGAAGGCCTACGAGTCAGTCATCACCAACACTGAGGCCGTCGACAGTAAACAGACCAAGAAGAGGAAGGCTGTGACCGGGTCCCAGGCGCCCGTAGACTACGCAACTTCGCCTGTGGTCTGTTATATGTCGTTAAATATATTCACCCTAAAAACATTTAAGATACGTAACACTTGGTTCCATATTTTATTCAAAATAATTATGAAAATATCACTTATAATGAATGAGGTGGACCAAAAATAGTATTTGAATCGTACTTTGTATATTGGAATAAAATTTAAAATATAAACTAAATAACTAACACTTAAGACATCGTAGTGAGACATAACAATGAAATTATAAGATTAGTTTTAAAATTAAAACGGTAGATTCAAGTCAATTAATATAACTAAAGTGGGATATCATTTAAGAGTGGGAAAATATCATATATACAGCCAGTGGAAGCGAGCGCCCCGAGTGGGAACAGCCTCTGGGAACATCAACCCAGCCACGGCTCCAGCGAGCCTAACCTAGAGGTTGAAAAGATAATAAAGAAGGTACAGACTCAGTTCGAAATAAAAATTATCATTGTTTTTAATTTTTCGTAACCGAGTGTGTGTGCAGGCCAAGACGGAGGTCATCGACACCGGGTCGGGGGTACCCTTCTCCAGCATGAGCCCTGCGCCGCCGCCCCCGCCGCCGCCGGCGCACAGTCCCGCCGCGCACGCTGCTCACCCCGCGCTGCAAAGCCCTCGGTGCGTCTCTCTCTTTCTCTCTCTCTCACATACCCAAACACACACATACACACACACACAGTAATAAAAAGTCAAAAATATATAGTAGCTACAAAAAAGTAAAATATAACAAATAAAGCAATCTTGCTCTAAACTTGTAATATAAATATGAATACTTTACTTGACTGTAATGACTGTATATATTACATAATAAACTGCCACAAGTGAAAATTTTCTGTCTTGCATACCATTTAACAAATAGCTCGTAAATATTTTAATGTTAATACGAGTATAGGTCCATTACCATGTATGTGTTCCACAGTCACCTCCCCAGCCCCATGCCTGGTCCCAGCGGTCTCCACCAGGCCTCTAACATCCGGTCGCCCTCGCAGCACCAGGTCAGTGATCCACACATACATACATACATAAAATATAATATAAAGATCTTTGACCTACGCCTCCCACAACATTTTAATTAACAATTTGGAATAATCAAACTTAGTCATTATTTATTTATTTAATCTTAATTGTCAAAAAAAATGTACAATGGGCGGACTTAATGCTACAGTTCATTCTCTACTAGACAACTGGAAGAAAAAAAATTTAAAGAAAAAAAATGGCAATAAGGCAGTATAAATAAAAAAGCTAAAATATTAATTCTTAGACTATGCTTGCTTTACGTGCAATATCATTCTTCTAAGAGCTTCGAATACAGCATGTTTACAAAACGGTTTAGTTAAACATTTTTACTAATTAATAATATAATTATTCTATTGCAAAAAATCAGATGCGTCTTTCAACGAAATAAACATACGTATACTGCTAAAAACCATATAACACACGGTAATTAATACCCAGATAATAAAATAAAACAGAGTCACTTCGCCCTCGTGGAGTAGATTATACTTAATGTTGTAACGTGGAATGTTGTGATGATGACGAGCTGTTCGAGGTCTATCTGATCCGCTTACTGTATCTCGTGGTCACAGGCGAGGATGAAGGACTCGGAACGGGGAGGATCATTTTATATGATTTTAAATATATCAATTACAAAAAGTAACTGTATCAAATACTAATAGCTACTAGCTGCAAAGCGAATGAAATTGATTTTATGACAACAAAAAAGTAGATATGGCCACAGTGCTCGTTAGCTATTCCACTAGTTTGAAATGGCTCTTCGTGAAACACAGTACAAGAAACGAATGTCTGTTTATAACTGCCTGGTAACAGTTTCGTACTCATACGATGACGAAACCAGACATATTAAAAGATACTAAACCAAAGTTTTCTATAAAAGTCATAAAAATGTCTACTTGTGGATTACTTAACTCGGAATCTAACTACCGCCAAATGTTAACCGTAGTCCAAGTGCTCGGGCCTACTTTGTCTTGAGCGTTCCATATTATATATTGATTATATAGGATCTTTATAACAAACTACAACTATTTTATGTAATTTTTTTTCCTTTAAATTTTAAGATTATAATCGATATTAAAAGTAGTATCAAAATTCTACTTGAACTTATATTATACAATAAGTCTGCGCTAAACCGATGTGCTTTAAATAATGTTCATGATAAATTGTACGAGATTAGTGAATAATTAACCATCATAACATCTCAATATAAATATATATTTATTTATTTAGTTCTTCACTAATGTTCATAGTCAGACCCATGTCTATGCCCGTGCATAGCGCATCGTGTGTAGTTTTTATTCCATGTCCCATTTTGTATACAGTATGTACTGACTTGGACCAACGCTAGAACTAAGCTATATGAAATGAAAAACCGTTTGAGATTATAAAATAGGTGAAAGATTTTGATATATTGAAAATAATCATTAAATTATATGACATATTTAAGCGTAAGGTCTGTAATTGTCGTCTTACTAACGGTACTGCGATTGCGGTGTAGATGAAGGAGCGCGAGGGTCCGGGACCGGCGTCGCTGCTCGTGTCAGTGCCGCTGCCGTCCGCCAGCCACGGCCTCAACCTGTCCGCGCATGCGCACGCGCACGCACATGCACACGCACAGGTCCGCAAACACACAAACACACGTGCCAACACACATTGACACACGATGTTCACTTAGTGTTTAATGTATATACGATTACGATGTACACGCTTCTCCGTTTCATATTTTATAAAGTGTGAACCCTGTACTCTTAAAACAAATCCGACCCGAACCAGAACAGAGGGTCTCACTGTTTGTATGGACGCTTACGCAACTTCTTTAATTAAATCAGAACTTAATTGTCACGGGACTATCAGTATATAGGAAACTTTTTACGAAATACTTAAGTAAAAATTGTCTATTAATCAATAATTAATTAATAAAAAATAACCTTTAAATGTTTTCGCATCATTTGGTTGAAAATCATGAAATATTTGTCCGTCCGTGTCTTATTAAGTAGTTTATACATTTGAAAGTGTTAATTGGTTGAAATTGTAAAATAGTTTGATCAGTTTGTTCTAAGCCCCGCCTGTTTTGAGCTGAAGGTCGTGGGTTCGATTCCCACACCGGAGAGTTGTTTGTTTGTTCCTCAGATTGTATGTAGGTGTGAGTTCAGAAGTTCTATATTTCCGTCAGGTTTTATTTCTATAATTCAGGAGTAGTTGTTTCCTTTTTTTTTACAAATTTAGTAGATTATGATATTAAGTGTAGTGTAGATTGTGAATATTCGTTAAAGGACAGTTGAGAAATTGTAAATTGTAACAAACAGAGCAAAAGTTTAAGTTTTTTCGTTCGGTCTTATCAGTTTGATGTTTTAAATATTACTTTACTTCTTATTAAATATTTAACACATTACGGAATGTAAATTTAATTATTTATTACATTTTGTTTTTTTTATTAAATTAACGTACAGTTTAAATTATAAATTTCCCTCCTCTGTCTCTGAGACCAAGGCATGCATACATATAAATATCTCTAATTGCCATTTTTAACTAATACAATATGTTTTATTTATCTATGGGCACAATATGACGACATAACTAATGGACAGATTTAGTTATCTCGTGAAGTACGTAATTGATACCGGCCGCGAGACGTGGGGTGAAGTCCTCGTTTCAAAGATGCGAATCTATAACTAATTCAGTCATCGCCTGTGTCGTACTTGTCGTACTTGTCGTGTTATTATTACAGTATCTCGTCTCCCCGACGTTAGACTTGTTTTTTATAATGTACTCGTATATTGTCGTTATAGTTTGTACCGTTTTCAATAATAACACGGACTGTACGAAACTTCTTCATTATGACGTAACTAATCGCTAAAATAATAATATAGTTTACTTTGTTTTTGATGTTGTTATTGTTATTCGGTCATAATCGTTCTGCGCCTGGAAGACACTCTTATTTTCAATATCTTGTACAACTCGAAGACAACGATATATATTTACCTTTCTACTATTATGATAGTATAAATAATGATTAAATGTGTTTTATATATTATCTGTGTGCGTGTTAGATCCCTCTGCCGTCACCGATGCCGGAGATGGGCCAAATCTTCCACCAAGTTCACAAACAGGTACCTACTTGTTCTATTTAAATTAGACCCCACATGAACTAATGATATCATTGTCACTTATTTATACGTAACGAGGTTCTTAAAATATTATATTTTAGTTCCTTACGCAGCGGGCCGATGTTGCGTTCATTTAACTCACGTTTTTGTATTATTTGTTAATTTAGAAGTCATTGTTTTTAACGAACAATACTTGAGACTTATAAATTACGTCTTTGTAAGATTTCATCCTGAAAGTTTTGCAATTTGTAAATATAAGAATAGACGTCGTGGTTGTGTATATACATTCTACGTTACGCCATTACGCGTTTAGAGATTAACCCACCATTTTAATAAATATTACATTTATAATATTGTTATTATTGATATTATATTTTAATTAATATATATATATTGTAAGTGTGACGCGCTGCCATATGTTCGTTTGTTTTGATTTCGAGCTCCACGCGACCGCAACCACGCGAAAAGTTTTGTATTGAAAAATTATTTAGCACTCGTCTTTAAACAAAATAAATGTGATTTATAAAGAAACATTATCTTCACATTCAATAAGTGCGAATAGGAACATAAAAACACCAAAGGTACTCACGATACCGTACTACGGCCACCCGAGATACGGGCACAAAGCTCGTTCCGCGAAACGAGCTATCTATCACCCTGCACCCTGCACCCTGCACCCTAGTGCAAACATCCCTACCTGCGGAGACTACCTGATCGCCATTCACATTCTAGTCTCCGTGGCCGCCGGTTGAAACATCTGCTAGCGTTATGTTACAGAGCCCTATTCATATTATTCACCACGTGATGTTCAGTGATATTTAATATTAGTAATAGTATTTCTAAGTATGGTGAGTTCATTTAGTGAACAATTGTATTTGTGATTTTATTTAGTTGTAGGTAGTGTTTCGCTACTACAGCTACAGCTAACGTGTACGTGTACGTGTACGTGTACGTGTTCGTGTACGTGCACGTGTTGATTACAAACAATACTCGTGTTATATAAGAATTAACAGTTGCGTCAAATTGTTATTAGGGATTTAACTCGTTTATAAAAATGACTTACAATTGTCGTGAGAGTAATTATTACAGTGATACGCGTTGTAGTGGTAAAGTGAATAATTTATACTTGTATTCTGGACAGTCATAAAATAATATAATTACCAATAAGGAGATATTATAAAATGTATGACTTTAAAAACTACTATACTCTACTATATTACTCGACCTCTTGGGTTGAGAATGTCGTATGTAGATGATCTAAAGTAAAGTTACTCGTAAATGTTACGAGTCGGTTGATATATAAACAGGAGGACAGGATAATTTTAACAGGAAGCCGGACGTTATTTCTAGACATATTATATATATATATATATATATATGAACTGCTTTTTAAAAGCACCTCTTCTACCACGACGATGGGAACACAATGATTTAGTTAACATTATTGTACATAGTAAATGCAATCTATTTTATTTCAAAGCTCTCGTTTCAGTAACGAGTCGGACGCGTAACTGAAAGCTATTAGCGAGACGGTTTACATGTCAGCTTTCTGAGGGCGCACACTATTCATTCATCTTAACATTTCGCTTTCTTTACATACGTGTGAGACTATAAAAGATTGAAATCTGAGGTGTCTTCTACACTTTAACATACCACTATACTCGGAGCTCTGTGCGCTAGAGTGGACGCTGCTCTGAGAGCTCGTCTTATTATAGTGTGTTTGACAGGCGGCGATGGAGCCTGGTCTGAATCGCTCACCGCACGCGCGCTCCTGGGGTGGACTCAACGTCTCTTACGAGCTTCAGGATCCCAATAAACCAGGGTGAGCTATGACTGTTTGTAATGAGTTATCACTTAGCTATGTGTAATGATGACGTACTAACATTAGGACTAAGGAATTACATACTACTACTGTAAGATGTAGTCTCGCAATATGTAACTGCTGACAGGCGTCCCGACCATGCCGTCATAGAAATGGTTGAATACTAAATAATAAGGCTTGACTACATATATATCCACGAGAATAATTGTAAAGTATATCGGGATAGTGTGTCGTGGCCGCATGTTGTACGATATAGGAAGCATTGAGCGTAAAATATTATACATGGATTTGATATCGGTAATACATAATAACAAATTAAAACGTTAACCCTGTGGTGGGGAGGGCCACCGTCACATTGAAATAATAAAAGATTGTTCTTAATGTACTCTAGCTTAATGTTGCATTGCGATAAATCGAATTATATGTTTAAAAATATTTGAAGTATACAATATAGATGTCTGTTTTATTGTAGATGGCCGGTGTAAGGTTACAGTATCACTAATTGTGAGTCTGGTTTAATAACCCTCATGTGGTCGGCTGACGTGAATTAATATTGAAACACCGAACAACGCGAATAACTAAAGCTATGTAAAGATGTATATAACCGTAGACTTTATATTATTGAAAATGCGAATTAATTTGTGAGTTATGTTTATAATGTACAACCCCTCTCAGTGTGAGCGGTATAGCTGGCAGCAGCAAGGATGCGCTCGTGGGCGCCAACATGGCCAACATGCCCAACATGGGCATCCCACCCGCCATGCGAAACAAGAAACGAGCCGCAATGGCCACGTCCATGGCCAACACGCCCCCGCCTCCGCCGATGCGTAAGTATTTAGTTATCAATGTTGTAAGGTAGCTTCATTTGTTATTTGACTTTAATATAAGCGTGCAAATGTTCGAGCAGTCCAATTTGCGATGGCGGTAGTCTGCAGACATTGAACTAGCATTAAAACAACTGAATTAAACTAACTGTAGAAACTGAAGAAGTTTTTTACTCTCATGCACAAATATTTTTTCCTTATTTCTTTTAACACTAAACCCTTGCAGAAACTGCCACAGCACAAAACTTGACTAGCGTACGGAGAGCGCCGCAGCCTACGCCGCCGCCCGTCTACCACGAAATCATTAAGGACTCACCGCCCAGCTCGCCCAGTATGTACACGAACATTGTATTTGTGTGTGTGTGTGTGCTTGTCAAAATATATAACGTGTATTTGAAACACTAGATTCTTATATTGTATTTTTTATTTAGGTTCCGAGAGACCTTTGAAGCCTAAATTAGAACACAAGTAAGTAATAATCTCAACTATGATAATATAATAGGTACATATTATATTAAACGATTCTGTGACCGTTGAAGTTGTTAAAAATAGAAAAATTAAATATATATATAGAAGAATAAACTGCCCTCATTCTAATCGAGAGGGTCACTTACCCAGCCTGTTGGGTCTGCACTCCTAACATCATAGAAAGCAACAGTCACAGTAGTAAACCATTGGTAGCTAAAGACTGCTGAGCTATACCTCACGAACAACGATAGACAACGAGTCCCAACACTGCTTACTTTATTGGGGTTTGAACTTAGATTAATTTTACGTTAAAGTATTTATATGTATGTGTATGTAAGATATATGGTATACGCTTGAGACAGACGGGTGTGTGCGTGTATCTTTTTCATGTACATGAACGTAGATGGATATATGATTAGAGAGAGGTCGAAACAGAGATGGGTGGAGTGTGAGTGTGAATGATGAAAGGACAGAGGTGTGAATGTAAGAGGAAAACATGTTGTACTGATTATGGCTTGAATAATTTATTGTAATAAATGCACCGTGCCGGAACAAAATATGTTATGAAATAAATTGAATTTTTTTGTTTATTTTATTTTGTTCTGTGTTCATCCGCCGATGTCAATTAGTTACTACGTCCAGCGGCTCGTGACTGTCTAAATTATCACTATCAAAGTTACAATTGAAAGAAATGTCTGTCGATCTATATCTTCGTACAGCGTCACAGAATAATAAAGCGACATCCTCCGCAGCCTGGGTGGGGGCTGCACCGCGCCTCACATGTTGGGTAACGAGTTGAACCCCGAGAGCGGGGCAGCGGCGCGCCTGCAGGAGCAGCTGAGCGCAGAGCTGGCTGCCCATGCTGCGGGCGCCGCCAGTGCGCACGACGCACCCGTTCCGCCGCCGCTTATCAACAAGGCAGCGCCGGTAAGACCGTGCTTGTATACCCATACCCTCCTCTCTACTCCAGCTTCTAACCGAGGTGTTTCAACAGAGATCGGGCGCACAGAGCCTGGACCAGCTGTTGGAGCGCCAGTGGGAGCAGGGCTCTCAGTTTCTCATGGAGCAGGCCCAGCACTTTGACAGTAAGGCTTGAGATATAGTTAGCCCTCGTTTTATAAAATTATAATACAGTGTAATATTTAGAGCAATTTTAGCTACTTTTTGCAATAAATGGTTCCAAATCAGTGCTGACCTGACCTGATATGGTGTCCTACGTTGTTACTAACCTGGTGACATTCCTCTTTGAGAACATTAAAAACATACGTTGTACTCTACGATGCGCATTCATTATATTAGCCAATCAAGCTTAAGACGGATTTACATAAGATAAAATATTTAAAGGACTTGTTAAATCTGTAAAATTTATGAGCTTTTTAGACAAGACCATCTTGATTGTTTTGTAATCGATGTCGACCCAACAGCATTGACAGCACTCTTCTTACATCACACAGCAAGCTCTCTTATAGTAGAAGTAGCGGCTTATTGACGTTACCGTGTAAGCGACGCGTCTTCAAAAATATTTTAATTAAAAATTAATGAGCATTTTACTTATTTGTCTAGTTAATTGCTAGTTACGGTTTTTGAAGACGCAGTTTTTTTGTATATATGTGCATTAGCAGTAGTTAGTACGTAATTGTAAAATGTAGAGCAGAATTCGTTACTATGAAGATGAAATAATTTGAAGCGGCTCTACACTCACCCCGCTTGTCATAGTCGAGTAGAGTGCTTAGACGAGTAGCGTAGCGCCAGTCGAATGGATTGCAATTGATAGATATTACATATACGAGTACTATGACACGCGGTAATATGGCAGGATCGCTTATTTGTTATTTATTGGGTAGCCATAACAATATTACAATAAATGCAAAGAAGGAAGTACTATTAAACTAACATAACAGATATATTTAATAATAATAAATATATCTTTACGTGTACTTGAAACATTGAATGTAATATTGAAGGCGTCACCCAGTAGAGTCACCAGTAGATTGGTTGGTACATGCCGGTCGCTCGGTCGCTCGGTCGCTCGCACGTGGTCGGTGTCCAGTGTATAACCCGATAGCGTGTGCGTAGTAGCGTCGCTGCTGTCGTGCCTGCATCAGCTGCGCACTGAGAACGTGCGGCTGGAGGAGCACGTCGGCAGTCTACTACAGCGCCGCGACCACCTGCTGGCGGTCAACGCGCGCCTCGCCATACCGCTGGCCGGTGAGTGCGCCAGACCAGACCAGACCGGCCTGGAGGTTTTTATTCGCCATCCCGGTATGATCCCGTTTTGACACATTTTTATAATTAATGTGATACGTAATGCTTTAAATGGTATTATAAACTTTTCTGGCTTGACATTCAGTAGCTTTGTTATTAATCCTGGGTTGAAAGTGTACAAAGCCAGAATTGTTTTAAAACAAACTTCATCTTCCTAAAGTTCACTCGAGCATGCCTCCTGGCTGCATCTCTCGCTTGTCCGATGCTTTCTAATATCATACAGTTTATTTTATTACTTTTTCTTTGCAGAGAGAAATTAAATAAATTGAAACTAAATAAATTTAAGTAGGATGGTTTTTAGTACGGAAATAATTAACCTATCCGAACATTAGGACAACAAAAGTACATCAAGATTTAAATTACTACCGTTTACACTTAAAGTATCGTATAATATCATATACTCTGTAAATTATTCAACATATATGATTGACAAATTTCAGCATGAGTGTTATAATTTGTTCTTTGCAACACATTATTGCTATATAAATATATATTATACGGGATAACATTTTATTTCAAACTATTGTCAATATGTATTTATTCAAATAATTCAGCCAAAATTAACAATTTCATTTATATATCTGTTCCTTGAGTATTGTTATTCAAATTGTATTTCAATGACTAATGATTTGTTATTTCCCCATGCTAGACAATAGTAAACATAACAGTAAGTAGCGGCGTCACATTGAAACTAAAATATATATACAACTCAATACTATTTAGTTTGTCATCATAGAGCTACCAGCCTAACTTTTATCTCATGGTGTGCAGTGGTGGGCGGTCCCGGCGAGACTGTCCGCTGCCCCCGCGAGAACGGAGCTCCGGTGCGAGCGCCGCCCGTGGCCGGCCGCCCCGCTGATGCCGTCGCCTGCGATCGCCACCAGGTGCCGTATAATAGCACACAAGTATAGTATTCATCCGTTTTTATTTATATACCCGCTATTGAAACTTATGAAAGAATTATGATAAGTTGCAAGGGAGGAATTGTTTCCAAAATGCTTCAATGTGTAATATGTGACCTTCTCTCCCAACGTAGCTCATGATGCGCGAGATGCAACAGAAGCCCAGCTGAAACGTACCGCCGGGCGGTGCAGGCGGCGCTGGCGAGGCGGGCGCGTCGGGCGGCCCCGGGGGAGCGAGCGAGGTGGCCGGGCCGAGCGGTATGGGCTGGGCGAATCGGGTGGAAGAATCGCCCGAAGTGGTTGGTACGGGCGAGGCGGGCGGACCGAGCCGAGTGGGCGTGGCAGCTGAAGCAGGCGGTGCCGGACAAGCGGGCGAAGGTGGACCGGGCGCGCTGCGCACCGTACGTGCCTTTATTGTCCTGGAACAGCGCCGCCGCGCGAGACATGACTTTTCTATCGACGCCATCCTCGCCGCTGACTACTAACCACCTCCCACCACCAGACGCACCGGCACCGGTTCTTTTTTTTTATTTTTCATAGGACAGTGGTTATGATTTAGTTTGTTTTGTTTGTATATTAGTTACGTTAGACAGCAGTACTCGTGCGTTAGTATATAAGATTATCAGATATGACATTACGACACCTTACACGGACTGACGATACAGGACGAGACGACGTCAAGTATCACGACCAATGGGTTTGTACTTGATGAGTTCCTAAATTAATAATATTAATTACGGATTTCTCGGATTATTCGCTATTGATTCATTTAATGACACAGATATATTAAAACCGATCGGTACAAGAATGAAATATTAGATTGCTGGTTTTTGTAAAATAGTGGTGAAGTGAGATCGGTAGGAGCTGAGGTAGTGTCACCGCGTCGTCTAATATTGTTACAATATTGAATACATGTAATGTCTAATTGTAACTGTAAACTGTTACACTCAGCGCTGTATGAGTTTGAAACGCGAACATTGGTTCTGTAATCGACTGGATCTATAGTTATTGAACGTCATAATAGAGTGAAGATTGGTTATCGACTTAAATATCCTGTTATTATGTGTTTGAAGGTACCCGGCCGCGGTTGTGGCGACCCTGTTACATATATTACATGTGTGTTAAATGTTCACTATACTATTTATATTACTTCCTGTAAGTTTAAAACCATTTGTCTGTTTATATTTTTGGGTTCACCAAACTAGTGCCCTCCAAGACTAATATGAAAGCACAGAAGGGAGACTCCAAAATGTAAACAATATTGTAATGGTAAATGTTCTTAATGTCGTAAATAAATGTTGTTCAAACTCACTGTAGTCTATTGAATATGTAATTATTCAAGTTGATATTTGTTTGTTAGTTTCGTGAGGGTCTCGGTGGCAGTTATAATACCCACAGCAATTTTTATATCACAATTTTATTTTAGTTATTTTAATACTTTTAACATTAGTTATTTTCGGTAATCCGCCAAAAAACTTTTTTATAATGCATTTTTTATTTTAGATTAAATGACTTTATTGTTTCCTCATGATATCACATAGCTGACAGTTGGTACTATGTACTTGTACTTCGCTATATTGACAACTTCTTTAGTGTAGTGTGTATATTATGATGTTATCTGTAGAACGCGGTGACCGTTTCAAGTATTTTGCTTTTCGTAAACCAACTTTGAAATACAAACTCCAACCACGTCGACACACAATTCAAATTATACTAAGTAACTATAACAGGGTCGATTGCTCAAATGTAAGATGAATGGTGATATTTATTAGACGGTCGCCGCTTAGTCTGTATCTCAGTAGCGAGTACCGACCGGTCTGGTCGGTCTGTTAGTGAGCTGTTAGCTGTAAGACATATCACTCAATGTAAGTGATCTCAGCCCTCCCTAACCTAACCTAACACTAACGACTGGTTAGTGTGACTTTAGTTGCACTTTTTCTGATTATTCAATTTTTAATTACAATGTGTTTGTGAGTTCTGAAACCGGAATCTCGATCTCGTCTTTAAATTATGAAGTCCGCATTGCACTCTAAAGCCCGCACCACTCCGGTACCTTATCGCAGATAACTAATTATACATAGCTATATATTTTTTTGCAAATCTCAAGATTATGCCATTATTTACGCACAAGAAATTTTCATAATGAACATTTATTTATTTACTTATACTGTTGTTTTGATGTTAATATTAAACAATCTTGCTTAGAGCATAGGATATATAAGATAGGGTTATTTTAGTTGCATTATTGTTTCCCTACTCGTCGCTTCCACAACGCATCTGTATCTGTATCCGTCAATTACCTAACTCTGTAGTACCTTTAATAAACGTATAAAGTGTCACTTACTTTTTTTTATTTAAACTTCCTATATAATATTCCTGTAACCTAATATTTACATACACCTAATATAATAGTGACGCAGCTAAACTTGTACATGAATCATTTTTTTAAATAAAATATTTGACGTTTTAAGTTCATTGTACCTCTGCTTATAGGCGGTCTAAAATTTAAATTGCTACTAATGAGGTTAAAAAGTTTACTAGGTATTATATGATAACAATTAATACAGAGATATGAATAATGTGGCTTTAATATTGTCGGACATATGGTATCGCGGACTTTTTTAGTATCTATTGATACGTTCTATAATGCTGTAGACATTTATTGTTTTATAAACCATATTTTCCACAGCGCACGAGATGACAATTTTTTTCTGATTAATGTTATCAAATCTTAGTGTAATTATTGCATTTTTATTCGGGATCCCTATTTTTCTTTTAAATGCTATATGAATTTTTGAAATCGGTCCAGTAGTTTTTGCGTGAAAACAAAACAAAAATACAAAAACACAAATAAAAATGTAACCTTTTTATAGTATCAGTATAGATCTATTCTCGATAAGTGGGTAGATTGTCGATTGTCAGAATAATATGTTTTAACTAATATCTTAATATATAAAATACGTATCACTTTATTTGTCTGCTATCTAATTTAATTAAAATTGATACAGTAGATTTCCTAAACTTTGAAACAGTAAATTGAAAGTAATAAAACAATTTTAATTAAAATTTCTCACCGTTTACTGTTTCATCCATTTTGAAATATAGGATACTTTATATCTTAATTTATTTATTTATTTTTTTGCGAATTATTAGTTTATTATCTGATAGTCACAATTGTATGTTGGTTCCATACGATTCTAGCAGATGGCGGTATAAAGGTATTTGTTGACTCGATTGAGTAAGTAACCAATAAATGGCGCTTTGTTAAAACAAAGGACAAACGTTACATAGCTTATATGTAAAAAATAAAGATTTTGTTTTGTAGTTAGTACTCCAATAATTATTCCTGTGAGTATAAACATCTCAGGACTTAAACAAATACAATAACCATGTGATAAATGAAGTAGAATCAATAACATTTTTAGGCATAGATTTATATAAAAACTGCAACTGGATAAACCATATTGATAATGTCTGTAACAAAATTAATAAATTTGTGTTTGCTCTAAAAAAACTAAAGAAAATATCTACTCAAGTTGCGTTATTGTGTGCGTGTCATGGCTATGTATTGTAGTGCTTAATTATGGCTTCATTATTTGGGGCAACTCTGTTAATATAGACAGTGTATAAAGTACAAAAAAGTGTATACGAGCAATCTGTGGCGCTCATTCCTTAAATAGCTGCAAGTCATTGTTTAAATCATTGAACATTCTTCCTTTGCCATGTATCTATATAAAAGAATTGTGTATGTTTGTTAAAAAGCATCCTGAACTCTTCTCCAAACATGGAGATGGTACTAACAAATTGAGTAGACATTTCTTGAAATTCGTTCTTATCTGACCTCTACATAGTTGAATTACGATGCCTACCAAATTTCAAGTCTTTAAGAACAATATATTAAGAGTGTGAATATTTCGTTACACCTCCGCAACCTCCTTTGTGGGCGGAGTTCCATAAAATCTGTTCTTAGCTGACCACACCTGTTCTTACACCACGTGAGGAATATTCCTACCAAATCTCAAGTCAATCGGCCTTATAGATCCAGAGATATCGTGATAAGTTAGTTCTAAAAGGGGATCTCCTATATATATATATATTTATAAGAATCATTTGCGGATAAAAAAAAGTTATTTTTTTAATAAAAGTTCTCCTTTTTTCTTTAGAAATTGCTTACCTACACTTTACACAGAAGAAGAAAATATTAGTAACCTAATAATTGTAATTGTATATAATTAATTGGTATTAATAATGTTTTTATAGTTTTAAAAAGCCTTTGAAATGCTTTAAAATGTTGTCATATTTGTCCGTTTCTCTGTTCTATTTATTTTTTCAATTATAATTACTAAGAAGTAAATTAATTGACTGGGATTTTACTAAAAGCAGATAAGCACTTATAATTCTTTGAGAAACTATTTATAATTTAATAATTTATGAATTCCTTTGCATTCTTACAGATTAGTCATGTTTTATAAATATATAAATATGAATAGAACATATTTAATTTGTTGAGTCATCTTATGCATACTATTTATTACTCTAAGAAGTGGTCCTCAGCTCAGTCAGGTCATTAATGTTCCGAATGTGTAACTCCAGCGGACAAAGTCAGCACTACAGCTAGTAATGTATAGAAACTGAATCCATAATCAATAGACTTAAAAATATGTATATAGGTACTAGCCCGCGACTCCGTCCGCGAGAACACAAGGCTCGTAAGAAACTCCTTCGCTCGAGCTTTTATTGGTCAACATTATTTCAAAATTGTTATCTACGAAAAGCCCTATTAATATTTCAAGGGAATGATATAATATAGCCTAAATCCAACATGAAAGTCATTTCTAAATATTGGTTAAGGCATTTTTATATATGGATAACTTACTTTGAAGATTACCTCCAACAAATTGACTTATAAAGTATAAAGATACAAACTTTACCTCATAAATTTAACATAAAAATAGGAGATCTTTCATAGTTAAAGTTTATATTGAAAAGGAGTACTGAGAAAATCTGAAAATCTGTTATAAATTCGTAATGAATAAGTTATTTGTTTACTCTCACACTTATCAATGCTAATTATATATTAGTCTGATGTTAAATAATCGCTTAATACTCTAGATTGTCACCTAGTTGTCACTCTAGATTGTCACCACGCAATAGAATAAAAAATAATATATATATCTCTATATATATATTATTTTTATTGAATTTCACAGTCTTGTGTTTATTATAATATAAATTTAACTTATAATTTACCCTCAACAACACGTGGTTGGTTATCATATTAAGTTTTGGCTTATATGAAACGTTAGTGCTTTTATAAATAATAGATTTAAAAAAATAAAAAAGGGAGAGAATAATGTTTAATTACAATCAAACATAGTTAATCACCTTCAAATAAAACTATAAGAAAATATAAGTCATTAATAGAATAATTCAATTCAGAGTAAAAAGCGTGGGATGCATTTCCGTAACTATCCTCATAGATAGTTGCCAATATAATGTTTGTAACATATAACATAATAAGCGTTTTTCCTGTTATTTATTAATCCTGGTGGTCCTAATGAGGATAATGGGAAACTGTTATCAAATTATTGTATTGTCATCGATCTTTGACACGTGTGCAAAGTTTTCAAACCGGTGAAAATTGAGCTCAAAGATTCCGTGACATACATACATACAACCCAAGCTAATAAAAGCGTGTTAAAAAACGGCGTCTATTAGATACTTACTTAATCTAATCAACAAATACGCTGGTATTTATGGCTATCTTTTAGAATAGTATGGAACTAACAGATAATTGTGACTGTCGGATAATAAGTAAATAATTCGCAATAAAATATATAAATAAACGTGATCGAACGATTTAAACAGTATACTTTGTCCGTCTACTGAATTTTGTAAAAAAATAAGTGCCTGTGATAAATAACTTAGGTATTCATTTGGATAAGGATTAATATAATGTTTATTAAAACGACTTCACAAATAATGTTTTATTTTAGAACTAATTTGATAACCATAAAAATGGTTACAGTGAGTTAATCTTAAAAGCTAGATATATACTGTCGCGGACTTTCTTTAAGAAGTTTTAGAGAGGAATAATTTTGTAGTACACGCTTTTTGCGTAACTTTCACCGTTCACTCAGCGCACGCAAGGAAAGTTTTGAATTTTGCCGTTTTCACAACATTTTTTATTGCTGCCCCTCCCCTATTTATCTTAGCGTGATGAAATAACCTATAACACTCCTCGATAAATGGACTATCTTACACTGAAAGATTTTTTAAATCGGTCCCTTAGTTACTGAGATTAGCGCGTTCAAACAAACAAACAAACTCTTCTGTTTTTTTATTAGTATAGATAAATCTATTTTGATTGTCTCCCACGACTAGCTGTAAGGGCCCTTTTAAAAACATACACGGATCTTTATCTCAGCTGCGGTGACGCTGTCATAGCCCATACATAGGCTAACAGCAATGGACCTTTCTTAAAAACGAAACGCCCTTCATCTGTATACATTATAATAATTATTATTATTTATTTATTTTTATGTAATAGAGAGGCACATGAGTAGATGGGTATGGGATAGAAGCGAATGAAATCGCCCATGGACATCTGCCACTCAGGAGCTACAAGTGTGTTGCCAGCTCTTTTCTTAGTTTCAATATTTGAAGGTTTGAATGTTGTATCGATCCGGAAATACCTTAGGCAACAATTTATTCCACAGATTCGTCATGCAAATAGCTTCTAGAGAAGCGTACAGTGGTGGTACCCCAGGTGCTGAGATGGTGGGGGTGGATGTTTTGTCGCGATGGACGATGGCGAAAGTCTGTGGTACCTAGACATCAAATGTAACTAAATTAATATAATTTAATAAGTGTTATATCAATCGTGTGAGTTATGAACTGGACAAACTGCCGGTTGACAAAACAAACAGCAACTAAACTAACAAATAAATACAATTCTCCATTTGTGTATTAAGCGTATTGAAATGTCAATTGTACGTCAGTAGTAGGTATTTAAATGTTTTATTTATATGTTTTATATGTTTGATAATAATTATATAATATTTTTTTTAATTAAATAATATAAAAATACAAAATACGAGACTGGTTTCTTTAACATCTTAAATCACACAATGGTGCTGAAGCGCGGTGAACAAGTAATATGTTCAGCTTTCACTGCGGATTGATGTCAAGATGAGCCTTTTAATAACAAATGCCAGGAGTCCATTGTCATCAGGACGCGTCTTAGCATTACCAATATCAAACATTCGACCTAGAAAGCACACGACCTTAACATAGCGGCCCTGTTAGAGCACCCGGGCTCGGATCAGGATTTCGACACGCAGGTAGAGACTTTCCAAAACACCACAATACGACTACTTTAATGAACACTATCTACTTCCAAACCATTATGTTCACAAAAATAAAGAAAACGTTTTAAAATTGAAAATGAGGAGGAAAAAGACAAAGTTAATACGGAAGCCAGCGGCGATAATCAACTTAGTCTAATGCCAGGTATTACAAAACAAATACCAATAAATCTTGACAACTTTGATCGAGCAACACATGAAGTAGATTTCATTAAAAATCCCTTTGAGTACTCGAAAAACAGTTTCAGAGAAGAATAAGGTAAGCTTCTCTTGAGCAACGAGCAAATGTACGATCACTACAAAAGCACATATCAAGTACCAAAAACTTATGGATTATATAAAGATCCAAACGAACAAAACCTGAGAGTACTTCTATTGATTTCCAATCCAACCATTGGTGGGTTGGAGCAAATTAATAAAATAAAAATAACCATCTAAGTCCATTAATAAAATAAAAGTAAGCACCAGGTCCTGATGGTATTCCTTATGTAGTATGTAAAAAATGTCGATTTCTTAATAATCCTTTAAATTAATTCGGTAAAATCTGGTCAAGAAAGCGAAAACCGGTAGCGTTTGGAAAAGCCATTTTTGCCCTCATTCCAAAAACAGATCGGCGGTTAAAGCTATCGGTGTCTAGTGTCACTAACCATCAGGACACTAGACTTAGATAAGGACACTAGACTTAGATAAGGACACTAGACTTAGATAAGGACACTAGACTTAGATAAGGACACTAGACTTAGATAAGGACACTAGACTTAGATAAGGACACTAGACTTAGATAAGGACACTAGACTTAGATAAGGACACTAGACTTAGATAAGGACACTAGACTTAGATAAGGACACTAGACTTAGATAAGGACACTAGACTTAGATAAGGACACTAGACTTAGATAAGGACACTAGACTTAGATAAGGACACTAGACTTAGATAAGGACACTAGACTTAGATAAGGACACTAGACTTAGATAAGGACACTAGACTTAGATAAGGACACTAGACTTAGATAAGGACACTAGACTTAGATAAGGACACTAGACTTAGATAAGGACACTAGACTTAGATAAGGACACTAGACTTAGATAAGGACACTAGACTTAGATAAGGACACTAGACTTAGATAAGGACACTAGACTTAGATAAGGACACTAGACTTAGATAAGGACACTAGACTTAGATAAGGACACTAGACTTAGATAAGGACACTAGACTTAGATAAGGACACTAGAGCGATAGCTTTAACAAACATAATTTCTAGGAACTTTTTCTCTTTTTTACAAACTAAAATGACGCAATTCATTATTAAAAATAAGTATTTCAGGCCGAATCGCCAGAAAGGGTTAGTTAATTTCGGAAAGCCTTAAAAAAGCCAGAACGAGCGAAAGACAAGTTACTGGGAGGACGAGATGGAAGTGGTTGAAACCTTATTCCCCTTATATATGGCTGTATTGGCTAGTAAACTAAGCTCGGCCGCGTTCGCTGTTAAAAAAATAGATCTCTCAATGATTAAACTACGGCAAAGTTAGTTTATTATAGTTATTTTCATAGTATAATGTCGTAGTCGTATTCTACTCTAGGGTAGTGCTACTGACATAAATACTGTTTTCGTTCTGCAAAAGATCTGTCCGTGTGATTTACAATCTTGGGCCTAGAGTATCTTTACGAGATAAAATTTAAAAAAACAATGTACTCACGGTCGCCGGTCAGTAAATTTTTGAAAATCTTAAATATGTACATAAGAATACTGATACCTTTAAGGATTGTCATATACACAATTTAAATACAAGGAACAAACACAAGCTCGCGTTACCTGACTGAAAAAAGTGTGTAAATTTTTTATGGGGCAAAGTATACAATTCTTCAACAAGCTCCCAGCAAACGTTCAAGTATTACCTTTTAAAAAAATTAAGAAAGTAAGTAAGGAACGTTTGTGTGATAACGGATGCAACAAGATGCTATCATGTTTTTGTATATTCAGAGGTTGATGACCCGCTTGCATGGAGGCTGACTGGCTGTTTTAAGATTTATTTAGAGTTTTTATAAAATGTACTATCTAATTAAGGATAAATGTATTCTCTAATTAAGGATATCTTCAAAAAATCACATGACAAGCCCGCTGAGTCTCTTTAGCCAGCTCTTCTCAGGTCAGTGACAATTAATTTTCTGAGCTGAATGTTGTTTTGACAATGAAAAAATGTTTTGTACGAAACTGACATTCAATGAAGATTTAGATTTTGGTTTTTGATTTTGATTACCTAAAGTTAAAAGTGAATAGTTCTCAATCAAGTATTTACACATCATTACGTAAAAACTGATCTCCCTGAAGACAATTAATTAATCAATCAGACTGCGCTACTGTCCTACAGGACACGATGTGTGATAAATTTAAGTCAAATCAAAGAATTTTGTTTGCAATTCTTTACCTACGCTTTTTAAGCAGTTAATATTCTACATATATTTTTGTTAACTGTCTATTTTTAGAGGATTTGTCGATTCGATTTAGACGTTGGGCCCCCTTGACCGGGGGGTCTCTCTGCTGTCCCTCCCTCCTCCCTCGGACCGCGTCTTATCAACACCTACGCACACAATACAGATAGTCAACCAGATAGATAAGGTACCTATTTGTTTTTTCATGAATGTTTCCTTCTTTGACGCAATATCAATACATGCAGGGCGTACTAAGCCTATTATCTGATAAACGTTCTTGTTTACGTGATCTCACTTAGCATCAGTGAGAACTTTTTATCGCAACAAATAAAAAATATATTATTTTTTACTTTCAACATTTTGTATGATAAAGTACAAATCCATCATAAATAATAGATATTGCAAAACATGTCAATATAAAGCTGTCATCGGTGTAATCCAATCATCGCCGGACAACTGTTTAATAGAATATTTATAGAAAAACAGATTCAATGGAGAAATTTTTCACTCACAGTAGAGCAGACATGAGCTCACCAGATGTCAAAGACTGAGTGCTCGTCAAATAGGTTATTATTTTTTAAGTGTGACACTCTCTTAAGCAATCGGCTAACAAATCGTGCTATCGCTATTAGCAAATAATTACCTAATGTTGTAATTGATTACAATAATCCGATTTAACGTTTATATGGAGACATTTTGCGCGCGGTTCCGTACCACAGCACGATCAAATCGGGGAAACTATATAATTTGAAATTTGAGTAAGAGCAGTTTAAAATAAATTCCGTTTATTTTGTAAAGTAAATGATCTAAAGCAATGGATATTAGAAAGCCGGCGAGGCTCACCGTCACTGTTAACTAACTGTACCTTAGTGGTAAAGAACTCGCCAAAATGTAAAGTTATCATCTCATCTACAGAACCCTAACCGGTATTAATTAATTTATATCAATTAGCGTGCAGCTATCACAATTACAATATATAATATTGACAATCGCATAGTTGCATTAGCGGCGCGAGGTAATTATTGACCGACACGATGTGTAACTTGATCGGTGGCGCGGTGATCCTGTCGGTGGGATTGGTGCTGGTAGCCGTCAGCTCCTTCTTGGCCTTCGGAGTAGTTCCCGGCATTGTCGACAGCGTTATAGAGAGCGTGAGTATATAGCACCGGACGGTCGAATCTTATATCGTTATGATGTCTAAAAATAAAATGAACGTTTGAAATTGTCTTGTCTTGTTATATTAAGCTCATTTACATTTTTAATAAATATAAAATTAAACGTCACGATATAGAAGATGAAATATAATACATTGCTAGATTCTTCGAGGTGGGTCGCTCATTTGGCAGATTGACAGGACAGTTCCCAGAGGTGAAGGGTCCGAGCCCTGCTCTTGTCGATTAATATTTCGGTCTATATTTATTCAAAATTACAATGTCATGAAGAGTCATATGCCTTAATTTAATATTATTTTGAAAAATACTAACCTTACATCAATGTAACATTTGACCCGGACTGTATTTGTATTTTGTATATAGATAATATTTAAATATACAAAATACAAACACATTCCGCGAAAACTTTGAGTATATAAAATGATATATAGATTACGAGGGTTTGATGATTAATTAAATTATATAAATGATTGATTCCGACTATATCTTCTTAATATATATAAATTATGTGTCACTTTGTTTGTCAGCTATGGATTCCTAAGCTACTGAACCGATTTTAATCAAATTTGTACACTTTGTGCAGTTTGATGCACCTTGAAAAATAAGGTAGTTTATACCTCAACTTATTTATTTATTTTATTGCAAATTATTTATTTATTATCTGACAGCTAATACATTTACTTATAATCTGTTAGTACCATACCATTCTAACCGATGGCTCTATAAGGTATTTGTTGACTTGATTGATTAAGTATCCAATAAATGGCGCTTTGTTAAAGTTCAAACGTTTTATGTAAACTACAATTTAATATTAGGTATAACCGGCCACGTGTTGCTGAGGCTAAAGAATAAGTTAAATTTATATTATAGTAAACGCAATACTATGAAATTCAAAATAAACAAATCATGTTTTTTATTCTATAAGTACTTAGCGACTATTAGACATCAGACCAATGTAGACTTGACATTGAGATTGTAAAAGTAAACAATCAACTTTTTCATTAATTTAATTTACCAGATTTTAAGCTTTCAGCACTCCCTTTAAATATAAACTTCAACTATGAAAAATCTCATATTTTGATCTTAATTTATACTAATATTATAAAGAGATAAAGTTTGTTTGTTTGTGAATTTATAATTTATAAGTTTATTCGTTGGAGGCAATCTTCAAAGTAAGTTATCCGTATCTAAAAATTCCCTAACAAATATCTAGAAATAATTTTCACGTTACATCTAGGTTATATGGTATTATTTCCTTCAAATAATAATAGGGCTTTTTGTGGAGAGATTTTTGTGGAACAATTTTAGAAATAATGTTTGAGTGAGTTCTTGAGTGAGTGAGTTTCTTACAAGCTCTGTGTTCTGAAGCAATTGCATACGGAAACTCGGGCAAGAGGTAGTTAGTATATATATATATATATATATATATATATATATATATATATATGTTACTTTGAAGACAACACACCTTCAACAAATAAACGTATAAAAATAACTTAGTTGAAGTTTTTTGATTGAAACTGCAGGAGGTGACGCTCGTGAAAGATACGGAGCAGTTTGAACGGTTCGAGCAAGTCCCGTTTCCTCTCGTCTTCAACGTGTATTTTTTCAATGTAACCAACGTGGCCGAGGTGCTAGCGGGTGGCGTGCCAGTGGTCAGGGAAATAGGGCCCTACTCATACAAGTGAGTTCTTGAAATAGTGGCTTACCAATAGAATAGAAATTTCTGAGATATTCAAGAATCATTAAAACCTTGAAATAAAGTTTTGGCTTTCTTTTTTGAACATTTTTATCTGTCTTCTTCTTTCTCTATTTCTTAAATCTTTAATATAAAAATCCTCATTTTAATAATTGAATACAATTTTCCAATTTTTTGATCATCAATATTGCTACTTGGATGAGATGAGAAATTTCTTGAATGTGTCAGATTATATCAAAGCCGCGAAGTTGAAAACATAAGTGATGACGGCATCTGGTACCGACGCCGAGACAACTTCGAGTTCGACGAAGAGGCGTCCTACCCGCTCACTGAGGACGATCAAATCACCATCGCAAACATCGCTTTCCATGTGAGTTATATTTGTTTTTAAATTAGCTTTTTAGTTTTTCTTTTGCCTTTGTCTATTTATTATAAAAATACTATTTCAGTTCATTTTATAAGTCGGTATTTCATCAAGAAAATAATAATAAAGTCCAAGTCTATGATTAGACATCTGGGTTTACAAAATATACCAGTCTTTTTATAAGATATTAACTATAGACATTAAAACAAATCCAGTGAATAACGGTTTACCAAAAAGAATATAAATAGTGGGGGGAGTGTCGACCGTCTCTCACACATTACATCAATCGCGGCGTGTACAGTCTGCTCACAGCACATGCCATGTCTTTGATAGGATATGATATATATATACAGAACAGAACGCATGTTTTACATTTTAGCTATGTTTTTATTGAAAAATTACTTACTAGTTTATTTACTTTCTTTATAAATAAAATAAGACTTCAATGTGTGTTCTAAGTGATTTATATAATATACATGGCATGGCGATGGCATTATGAAACCCTTAAATGATATCCACCAGACCTTTTGATTTATTATTATGGCTTTTTTGAGATAATTCATAATTTGTTTATAATCTTAATGTATACTAATTGTGGTATGTAGTGTACGTTATTAACGACCCTGCGAGAGAGCATTGCAATCACTGTGCTAAGACGTTACTACTTCAAACTTTTACCTGCGCAATTTGTTTGACGCCATTACTTGCAGTAGCGTTGGGGGTCGCCCTCCCTCAAATATGGCAAAGGGCAACCCCTTTGGTGCTGCTAGCGGTGACTGGTGGTCGTGTTGCAGGCAACGGTTTTTGTATTTTTATTTTTTAATTTCTTAAATTATTAGGCCTTCCACGCGAATTGATTGCGATTGTTCTAGTTCGTAAATTGTTCATTTTACTTATACTGACATTTGTGAAACAGTGATCACAATAAAGAATCACGCGGCTGAGTTTGTTGTGTGGTTCTTCTCAGACCAGGGCGCGTTTGGAACCCTCGTAATTTTACTTTTAAGTTTAAAAGTGTACTTGCGGGCTTATTTTGATAAGTATGGTCTCAAAATAGGTCCCAATGATACCTCCATTTGACGTACACAAGCATTTGATTACTGACACCTCCATTTGACGTAGACACCTCCATTTAATCACTGGTAATGATAAAGTGGAAAAGATTAAAATAAATAAAAATTAACACTCATAGAATGAGGTTTCATTGCTTTTTGTAAATGAAAAAGTTAAATTTGAATGCAAATTAATTGTAAAACTGCATTGCAAATTTGGGCTGCTATTGTGACTTTTATGAATGCTTACTTTTGTTATAAAGATTCCTTTATTTACTTCCTATTAATTAAAGTATCATATTTAAATATATATATGTAATAATAAATATTCTTCATTGTACACCCTGAGTATAAAATTACAAAAACATAAAACAAAATAACAGAAATAAAAAATGGTACAATTTTGGCAACCTTATCGCTATCGCTAAAAAGCCATCTCTTCCAGACAACCAATTGGATGGAGGAAAAAAATACATACTGAAGTCGTAGTGTGTGTGTGTTTACAAAGTTAAAAAAAAAGGGAGTTATACATACAATATATACATGCATACACCTAATTACATACATATAAATACATAAATATATATATGTATACAAATATACATATATACATACACATACCCATAAATAAACATAAAAATATCAAATAACAAATAAATAATCAGACGACAAGCATGCTATAAATTTATAAGTGAACTTTTAGACACCGTTTAAATGATTAACATGACTTTGCACGTTTAATTTTAAGGGGAAGATCATTTCAAAATATATATATTTATGATATACACATATCAACATATACAAGACCTGAAACTTGAAATATGGAAGGAATATTCCTTCCATATTACAAAATTCCACCCTCAATGAAGGTTGCGGGAGGTTACTTTTATTATTTTTTTCAAAACTAATTTCTAATGATTTATTAATTTTTTAATGACATAACCGATAATAAAATATTTATTGTAAATATAAATTAAGTATAGACACGTAACAAGGGAATCAATTAGAATTTTTTATTGATAGTATATCTTTGTGGCTAAAAATAAAATGGTTTCCATTCCTGCCCCGCCCCTCTGCCCCGCGGCGTGACAGTATTAAGATATGTACGATAGTATTTGATATATCGTATTCTTCAGTAGGTAGGTACTGGAGCCGCTGTGCTGGACATTGCCGATATCACTCACTGGTTATGTTCTAACTTTGTCATTTCAAAAAGAGAATACTAATACAACTTGAATGTGACCGATTTTAGCGAGGCCACTTGATAAGATTGTTCTATTCCGTTGTTTCTTGTAACGGTAAGCTGTAGTATACACAACTACATAATAAATAAATACCACTTCTGACCTGAAAATTATAAATAAACAAGTTAAATTAAAAAAAAAACAAGTTTAGTAACAAAATGCATATTGCACTCCGCGAGGCCCGGGAGGGAGAAGGAAGAGGAGTGCGTAGGGAAGGGGAACTTGTGTTGGAAAGTACTTCTTAAGGGCAGATGCAAACGTTTGGAGCTTAAGGTAAAAAATTAACTCGGGACAATGTAATTCTCTGAGACTTGTGTCTTCCGAAAAATGCTTTATGAAATAGTTTAGTTGAAGTTTTATTAATTTCTTAAGATGAAGATGAACGTTTAAAACTATTTTTTTTTGTGTTAATATTCAGGATACATAGAGTCAACAGCATTCTGTTCATTTAAGTGCACTAGGTCCAGATGTAGGTCACCGGCCCGGAGCTGAAACAAATAGGTTAAGAGTAATTCCGTGGCCAAGTAAGTAATATTTATAATTTCCTCCGTTCGTCACAAATGGCGGACGAGAGGAATGTGAACCAAACTCAAACACAGCGGTAATTTTCATTAGAAACTGGAATGGATATTAATCAGTCTTAAAATGAATGACATATTTCATAATTATGTGTATGCAATAAGTTATGATTAGATACGAGAGGCTTGCTATCAGTGGAGGGACCACTCTATCTATCACCGCTCACTTTTACTACTAAAATACTTTTTATTTTCGCTGATTAATTCCTAATCAGCTCGGTTAATAAACTATATAACTTAAAACTCATTACTGACTTGTAGCAACTGAAGCCTAACGTATTTCATTATTCATTTATTATAAAGATATCTTTTTTCTTGTTACTTTGTAAGTGCTGGAATTTTCGAAGTCTAAATAATGCTTATATTGTATTGCTAAAAAAATGACATCTTTATTTCACAAACGTTATTAAGAATATAAAATCTTCAAAGGTAGGTTCATCCGTTCATAATAGGAGACGTCATAACGAGCTCCACACTGTACCCTGACGTTCTATGACCTACTCTATGAACTTTACAATATGAATATGAATGAATACAATATGAATGAACACAAATATTACTGAAACTCGAAAGACAATTAGAGTTCCCTTCAAAATTCGGACAAGATTCTTAGAATTTTATAGATATATCTGGATCTTGAGCCATATTTAAATTAAGATAACTTGAATTAGTTAAAATATAATTATTATCTAAATTTCTATTGTCTATATCTAAACTACGTTTACGGGCTTGACGCGATGCAGATTCCCAATCCCTATAAACTCTCGGATAATATATTTTGGAGAGGAATTATTACTAGGATAGTAGCAACACGAGAATGATTCAGTGTACTCGTGTATAATTAATTTCTGGTTTCTACTTGTGAATCGCAGTTTAGATTCACCTCCTGGAGCTGCAGCTGGTCCGTAGGTAGGTTCAGGATACTAGCGATGACTTAACAGTCCCTATTCTAGTATCCTACCGACTGCACCAATTAATTTAGCTTCAGACGGAAGGTTGAAAAAACCTAAAACTACTTAAAACTAACTTTAATAAACGAATTAATTAATACATGAATGTATAACCTACTCGGTGTAAGTTATTATAATGATCGAATATTAATTATTATTATTAAATGTTGCGACTATTTCTTGAATCATATTTTACTGTAATTCCATTAACAGTAACGCGTAATTTAAATTCTTCATCATCTGACGCAATCACTGAATTTACCAATAACGTTAGAGTCAGTAATAAATGTTTTGTTCTTAAGCCTGTTTTATCTGATCAAATTGTTAAAACATTTAGAACCTTAAATTTGAAAAAAAAAGGTGATTTTTGGAGTATGTCTTTGGAGTAATATTCAACAAATGTATTGAAACCGGTATTTTTCCAGATTTAATGAAAAATAGAAAAGTAGTTCCTTTGTTTAAAAGTGACGATAAACTAGATCCGGGAAATTATAGGACTATCTCCTTTTTATCGAGCTTAAGCTTAAGCTTAAGATCCTTGAAATGTTATTTTAAACCAAATAACAGAATTTCTTTATCATAACAAAATCATGCATAGTGAACAATACGATTTCACCAAAGACAAATCAAAAACTGATGCGGGTGCCACGCTTCTTAATCGCATTTACAACGCATCGAAAAATTCGCAGAATGCCATCGGGGTGTTTTGCGATTTATCCAAGGCTTTTGATTGCGTTGAACATCAATCGTTGCTATGCAAACTTAACCACTACAGTGTTGCGCTTAATCTTATTGCCTCTTACCTGCAACAAAGCGTCCAAACGGTTGATGTAAATAATTCTAAATGTGCTGGTTCTCATTTAAAGATGGGTGTTCCACAAGGATCCTCTTTTGGCCCCTTTTTATTCTTACTATATGTTAATGATCTGCCCTTTTTCGTAAAAGGTCAATGTGATATTGTACTTTTTGCTGGTGATACCTCACTTATTTTTAAAGTATATAGGACTAATTATGACAATGTAAACAGTGCTCTATTACGTGTTCTTCATTGGCTCGAATTTAATATTTCTAGCCTGCTCTTTAACAATGAAGTGTTGGAACTAACTGACTCTACAGTTTTCCTAGGTATAGCTCTAAATAAAAAGCTCCAGTGGATCGTTCATTTCTCAACACTCGCAGGCAAACTCAACTCCGCCGACTATTGCAATTAAAAAAGTTATACAATTAGCAGATGTTAATACGGCTCGATTACTTAATTTTAATTATGTTCATTGTATTTTGTCTTACGGCATTTTATTATGGGGTAGTGCTGCTGAAATAAAGTCTGTATTTATTTTACAAAAAAGAGCTGTGCGGGCTATTTATAACTTAAAAACGAGATATTCCCTGAGAGGTGTTTTTAAAGAAATTGATATTCTTACAATCGTTTCTCAATATTTAATAACATATTGTTTGTACGTTACAATTTGGATACATATGTAAAATACAGTGACAGACACGCTATAAATACAAAAAATAAAAATAAGCTCTCAACGCGGAATTATCCGCTTCAAAAAGTTAAGAAATCCTTTAGGGGCCAGTTTTGAGTATAGACATATATAATAAGGTACCACATCCACATCTATCAAATACATTCCACATCATATCATTCCATATCTTAGACCTTCCTTTTCTTACTTTTAAATCTAAAATTGAAAGTACACTGTTATAAATAGAGCTTATTATAGCATACAAGAGTTTTTAGTTGATCGTATTTCGATCGATTCGATCGATCGTATTTCGATCGATTCGATCGATCGTATTTCGATCAACTAAAAGGTTAGGTTCTGGAGCTTTGCTTGAAGACTTATTTTGTAATCTAATGTAATTAACGATTCAAAAGTGCATGTAAATGCCTACTTGAATAAAGATATTTTTGAATTGTGTTAAGTATTTTTTACTGGTAAATTATTATCATAGGATACTTTATAGCTTAAATTTTCCGGTTGCAACTTTTTTGGCAAAAATATATATTAATATATGAATTGCAGAGCATACTTCAAATGGCAGAACAGCTTTTCCCTGGGCTGATGTGGGGTCTGAGCATTGCTTTGTCTAGCATCTTTGGAGAACACACAAATCCTATCATGACGGTGCGCGTGGGGGATTTGCTGTTCGGTGGTGTGGCTCTATGCAAAACTCCGGGTATTATCGGATCCTTAGCCTGCGGTCAGATCAAGACACTCAGTGCAAATGTAAGAAACATTGAAGAGATGAACGATGGGTCTTTGAATTTCACCGTTTTGAAATATGTAAGTATCCATTATTCTTGTTTATCTATCTTTATTAAATGAGAAAACTCCTAATAGATACCTAAACTTACGCATATCAGTTGCTCACGTTTGTTATATCAATTTATATAAAACATTCTAACTGAGAATATTAGATTTACCAACATATTCGTGCTCAAACCTTAAAATTATAAAAATATAAACTTTTTACAATACCGACTTTGTATTAGTTTTAATTTGTTTTTTTTTTATATTAAGCTGTTTATTAAAGATACAGAAACTTATTACACCGTTACTTTTTGCCAGTCAATTAGTTGGTACTTCAGCAGTTCTCTATCTTTCTTAACCTTTGAGAAAGATAGAGAACCCACCTCGGTGAATTTAGCATTTCATACATATTTGTTTTTATCGGGAAAGTGGCTACAGTAGGCGACATTAGGCATCTTTCAAAAATCTTAACCAATGTTTTTAATTCTGAATATGATAAAAATGTAATGAAAAACGTTTTCTATATATTAAATTATTTCTATTTTAAAAAATCTTCAAGGAAATAAGTGAAATGATTATAGCAACAACTAGAAGCCCGGTTATAAATGTTGTCTATTTCTTAGAATTTTTTTCCTTATCGTGAATTGTTGTTTCATATACTTAGAGACCGGGATGCCTAAATCCTTTACCTTTCTGTCTCTGCGGCCTAGAATTAGCTCTTTTTTTAATTAGCCTAGAATTAACTCTTTCTTATTCCTAAGTCACCACGCCACGTATTTCACTCCAGCCCACCTACTGCACCTTTATAAGTCGCAGGTTCAACCTCATGTGGAGTGCTGTTCTTGAAGGCACACCCCGCACCGCAAAAGCGCACCCCCCGAGACGATTACCAAGACCTTTCCAACCGGCTTTATCTCTTGGCATTGCGTAAAGGTGTAACTTTAATCTGCATTCTCTATCGCTTATACCATGGGGGTCAGATTTTTGCCATCGTTCATCTTGATAAAATCTCCACCCTTACCACTTCAACAGCTGGCGCTCCACAACTGTACGCTCGTCTTAAAGCTTTTGCCTTACACGACGCCTAAGCTATTTCCGGACCGATACGACATTCATACTCGGGGATTTCAACGACCACCACGCCGAATAGCTAGATTCTCTTAAAACCAATCATACGGGGAGTTCTGCTCACGGACTAGCCCTAATTTATGCCTTGACACAGTTGGTTGCAATGCCATTACGAGTACCAGATGTGGTGAGCCATAACCCTTCACTGTTGGACCATCTATGGAGTTCTCGTCCAGATGAATACGAGGTCTCCGTTTTGGCCCCACTGGGCCCCTCGTGTACAGAATTATAGGTCAGCATATTAGAAAGGGATGTGGATTTTCTTTCATCCTAACCTTAGATCCAAGTTTACTCCGAATGATCAATACGTCATTGCTGACTATATTGCCGATGTGTTTAGGCGGGGTATGGAACTTTTATTCCAATTCCAAAGCCACGCCAATTTTCCAATTTTAATTCTATTTCAATTTGAAATTCCACGCCAAAGGTGTTGAAGGTAACTTCCGCAGGCCATGCCTTCTACCCTTACGCAAGCGAAACCATTGGTTGGCCCATGACGCTAAAGAGAAGACCGATCTCGTGGGCAAAATCTTTGCGTTAAACTCAACTTTTGATGACTGGGGAAAGGCACCGCGGACCATACCGCAGTGCGAGAGCTCTATGCCGAAAGTTCGGTTTTATGATCGCTTCCTGCGGAAAGATCTTCTATCAGAGGTAGGACTGGTTTTAACCTTCTGGTATATCTAAGTCAATCACCTGTATCCAATGGTGATTGGATACAGGTGACTGACGTCAAAGGTGAGGCTTTAGCGGTTAGCTTATACATAGAAAAGTCCTTCGATCGGACTTGTCATAAAGCGCTTCTCTCGAAGCTGCCTTCCTATGGGCTTCCTGTGAGAAATTGTGCAACTGGGTCACCAGTTTCCTTACAAACAGTAGATGAAGGTTGTTGTTGACAGTGCATGCTTCCACCCTAAGTCGGCCAATGCTGGTGTCCCTTAAGGTAGTGTGCTTCCCACATTGGTTTTTCTGCATAGCAATGATATGAGAGCCGACACAAACTTGTATTTGAAGCCAAATTTCCTTGGAGAACGATTCAAATTGGTGTTGACTTGACTCAGTCCAATTTAACCTCACGAAGACAAAGGTTAAAAAAAAACTAACGAAGGTGATTCCCTTCGTTTAACCTTCGCCTAACTGCTGCAGCAACTATTGGAATATAGCAAGATAACAGAGCAACCTTGGCATAACAGGGCAACCAAAATGGCCTAACTATATCTTAATATATTCGACTTTATGTGGAGTTCTGTTCTCATCTGTTTGCAGTACTACCTTCCTCCCAGGTCTCAGATATTTTCTTTACAAGAAATAGTATAATTCCCAACCAATTCATCAAAAGATCTGATTTGTTCTTAGGGCACTAGCTTTGAAGGCTGGCAATTTGATCTTGAGCCTGTTAGAGGCTTAGCTTCAGTAGTGATTTAATGTCATTGTCATCCCTTTCTGTTAAAAGTTAAGCCCATAATTGCTTAGACGACTTAAGATTCAGAAGGGTCAGTTGAAGTCGGCTCTTAGCCTGGCGTGACTTAGTACCACGGGTCTGTATTTTGTCTGCACTCATTCTTCACATTGGAACCTTTACTACCTGCCCAAAATGGTTCTCCTAAAAAAGAAAATAATCCTTCGTAATTAAATTAATAAGTATTCTTGTCACCTTGAATTTTATTATTTTTTTTAATAAATAAATTAACATATAGAATAAGCACCTATCTTGAAAAAACCTTGTAACAACTATTTTAAAAGAATATTTATAAAAAGTTTAACAAATAAATATTTAGATCTTGTGTGAAGAATATTGGAGTATTGTTGTTAGTCATTATTGACATGAATAATATAACACATAGGTGTTTTTTTTGTTTATACCACAAATTATATTTTTTAATATATTTTACTTAATCAGTCTCCTTTGTATCTTAGAAAGATGACACCCTCAGCGAGATGTATGTTGTCCACCGAGGTCTGGAGGACCCTAGACAGATGGGTATCATCTCTTCATTCAACAACTCCGCTTATCTCCCTAACTGGGTGAACAGGGAGGTGGACGGGGAATTAAAGCCGAGTGTCTGCAATATGGTGAACGGCACTGACTCTGGCATTTTTCCTCCATTTGTAGATAGAGAGCAGTCCAATTTTGCCCTAAATATGGATATATGTAGGCAAGTATATTTGTATTAAATACTAAAATACCATACCATATCATAAACTGAACTGAACGCGTTGACCTTAACTTCATATCCCACATAATTTATAAACGTGTCACAAAGCTTTAATAAAAATAAACGTCCTAGTCATGCTTCATGTTATTAGTTACTGGTGACGTAAAATTAATTTCTTATGTAATATGATGGTAATGACTTTCAATTTACGTATATCTTTATCATTAACAACCATTAAGTAACACCGAAGTGATATTTTTTCATACAGCTGTCGTCATTGTAAATTAGGAGATCCTAAATCGCGATCGATTGATCAGTTTTCACAATCCTCGAATTGAATTCACAGAACTCGTTGGGTGATAAAGTAACAATAGGTTAGATAGTGAAGCACCGTGTCTACTTTATAACCCATAACCTACATTGTGACGTACGACACTGCTAGCACATACATCTTAATACATGCACTCTGACTATTCTTAACACAATCAGATCACACTATTTTCTTTTATATTCCGGCGATGTAGTACTCTCTCGATAAAACATCGAATAGTGTAAAAATCTAATTTGGTCTTCCATTGAGACCTTCCATTGAGGGTAGATTTCGATACGGGGTAGTAGTTAGTACGACGTAGTAGTAGATGACTTTCATTTTCGTACCATACCATCATCTCTACCACCCGGACGCGTGGCGTTCTTCAACAGTGTGGTCCTCAAGGAACCACAAACATGTGGAATGAACTTCCTTTAGCGGTGGCTCCAGACCTTTAAGATAGCTCAAACATTATTTTTAGCTGCTTAAACAGAGCGCCCACTATTACAAAGTGACGCTACCGGGTTACTTCACTCATTACGTCTATTTTGGTTTAAAAACACAATAACTATTTAATAAATATTGTCACATGGCGTAGGCACACTCCATTTTGTTTTCCATCTCACATTAATAATGTTACGTCATGATTTTAGGAGAGTAAATGTAACATAATATGTCACATATAAATAATTTATAATTTAGTCATGATTCTTGATATTAGTCGTTTTTAACAGGGACATAAATTGTTTAATGGGTATTAATTTTAAAAAAACACCGCCTCAGCTGTAAAAATGTTAAATAAGAGAATCTTTAAAAGGCATATCAATGTAACATCCGACAACAGAAAAGGCTCCAAATCAGCGTTGCAACATCGAGGATTAAGAGATTCCGTCTGCATCAGTCGCATTAAATAAAATATTAAATTTCCAGAAGACAAGTGGGGCTTAAAAGCTTCCTCCTGATGTCAGTTTTTCCAGAAAAACATTATTATCAATACGGTTTTTACAATATTTATTTAGATTATTATGGTAACGGTATCCGAAAATGCTTTTATTGTTTTCATGGCATATCTAGCCAGTCTTTTAAAATGTACTAAAATAAATTCCCATTTAAAACGTAAAGTATCGAAAAATGTGATATATATTTTAATTTCTTGTCTTTTGATGAAAAAATTGAAAAGATAGTTTGTTAGTGCCTGTTGTTTGCGTCCTGATTTTTTCGCAAAAGCTAAATTTATTCGATAGTTATATTTTAATTAAATGTTTGTTAAGATCGGTGGAGTTACGGTACCAGTACGACACGGAGTACAGCGGCATCCCCGTGACAAAGTTCTCAGCCAATGAGTGGTTCCTCGACAACGACGAAGGCTGCTTCTGCCTCAATGTCACCACCGGTATCAACAGAGAGAACGGCTGTCTCAAGCGAGGGGCCATGGAACTCTACAGCTGTGTGGGTGAGAAAGAGTTTTTAAATGGATTTTCACTGACCTAAGTATTTACTTGAAACAAATATGAAATGATAATGATAAAATTCACAAATACAAGATTTAATATAAAGTAATAAATAATACTGAAACGTAGGATTCAGCTTGCTATTAACATTTTACTTTTCGAAAGTGATGGAAAGTTTATCAATCTGTATGTAACAGATAATCTATTTGAAAATGAAACTACGTTGGCGATGTGTTGTAAAGTAGTCGGTAGTGGATAATGGGTAGTGGGTAGTGTGTAGTGGGTAATGAGTAGTGGGTAGTGTGTAGTGGGTAATGGGTAGTGGGTACACACGTACTGCCCTCGGTGCCGGGACGCATGATAACGTGCGCCGGCCTTATAACTGACATAGGACTCGTCTTGACCGTATTATTAATAGCATTCGAGTTATTCAAATAGATGGCAATTATGAGACTTATTATTAACGTTATATAAATAACAGATTGATTTAACTTTATTCATTATTAACAAGTTTTTATCATATTCTTAATACAAGATCATTAATATATCCTTACTTTTATTAACATTTTGCGACTTTTACAGATTCTTAAATTATAAAAATAATGAACATCGAAGATAATTCTCAGAAATAAATTTGACACTTTTCGTCCTTAATTCTATATATAAATCATTCTATATATAAATCATTCTATATATAAATCATTATATACATAAATCATTATATATATAAATCATTCTATCCATTTACTTTCGTCTCGTGAATTTCGAGTTGATCCCCTAATGAGTGCGAGGAGCATTGAGGACACCGTTAACATCGACCACCGCTCGGGAACTCGGTTTAACTAATTAACCGCAAATTACAAGATTAGTGCGTCTGTCGTTACCTATCAGTAACACCAGCTCAGATCTGCTTTAACAGTAACCAGCAGTTTAGGTCAAAACCAGTTTTTGATATTACCTCCGCGTCTACAAACTATAAGCTGAGTCCCCCAATGAGCACTTCACCGTCGTTCAATCTCCTAATTTATTAATATAAAAATCCAATAAAGATATATAGTACTCATTAAATAAGACTCTTCTGGTTTAAATTTAAACGGTTTCTATCAGAAATGTAGAGCAATATGTCTTATCGTCATATAATACTAAATTAATATTTAAAATTTTGTGTTTTCCTTAAAAATATCCCTGATATTACATTTTAACATTCATATTTTTATTATTCGATGGACTGGGATTGATCCGAGTTCACGAGATTGATATTTAATATTATGCAGGCTAATATTAAATCGTCTTCTCGTACGACGTCAATTCCTTCGTTGAAATAAGTTTTGCATAGGAAGCTTACAAGCTTTTTTGTTAACACCTTTGAAAGCATTAAAAAATATAAAATAGTTTGTCAAATAGTTCAGATGTGATTGAACTCGAGACTCGTTAAAATCAACATTCGCTCCACTATCTTACTGTCCGTTTTGTTATTCATATATAAATAGATTAATAATAATAATAATAACATATATATTTTATTCATTTTCTCGGCGTTGTGTTACTTATAATATAAAAGATATTTTTTCATATTTTTTCTACTCGGATCAACCCATCTTACCTTATCTTTAAATAAAAAGTCATGTTCACGAAAATCGATATTTGAAAAGATCCTCAGAAATAAAAAATACTGTTATAATTTTTGTAATGCAATAAATAATAAATAAAATAGTAAATGGGGGGTTGGGGTGGGGGGTAAGGCGGGTTGGGGGTTTAATGGATCCGTTCATATGAAACTTCATTGTTTATGAAGCTATATTCACAAAAATCGATGTAAAAGTAGATTTTGACAAGCCAGTTGGTTTCATGGTCTGTAGTCTCTTCTGTCTGGCTGGTCTCTATAACACTACCTCTGGTCACCTTGGTATCAAACGACCGTCTGTTATATGTCCGGCAATATTTTATTACTTATCTTGTTAAATAAAACATATTGTTTCAACTATTCTTAGTGAGGTTGGTTCAAGATAAAAAAAAAACAAAATCTGTGAACTTTATAGATGAAAATATACTTTTAGGCCTCGGCAATATATAGTTTATTTAGAAGATCTCAATATCAGATTGAACATTTTGTCAGTCTGTCAAAGTACAATATAATACAATATGGATTAGTATACATTATATGACATGTTATGTTTTATTATTTGAGTCTCTGTTTTTATTTATAACTAATGACAATTACGCTACATGACAGCGCTACTGAGGTTGTTTAATAGTACCACACTAATAAGAAAATAAAAATAAAAAATAAATAAATAATCTTTAAATGCCAAAAGTTGAACTAGAAACAAAGTTATTTACCTTAATACTTCAAATGTCAAAACATACTTCATACAACGAATTAATAACATTTCCTATAGTATCGGGATGACGTCATAAAACCTTCTCATCGAGAAATAATTTAAATAATAGAATATTAGTTTCGGAGGAAGTAGAAAGTAAGAATATTGTAATATTGCTATGAGAGTTGTAGTCGGTAGCTCCTATAGGACTCGTGCACTTCAGATAAATCAGTAGCAGGTTAACAAATATATTCATCTCTCTATATTCTATCGTTCATTTTGTCATCTATATTCCGTATTAGTTTATTCTTGACTTGTAGTTATTATATTCAATTAATATTTATCTTAACAAGCCATTCTTTATCAAAATTAGCATGATTCATGTGCATGAGTTCAAATATTTACAAAACAAAGATACAAAAAGGATATAAATCGATATATACAAACAATTATCCGAAAATTATATCATTCAGGTGGTTTAGTTAATTTAAATATTTATAGTAATAATAATATTATAGAATACTGCAGTAATTTAATAACTCGTAAACCATCGTAAAATGTCAAAATAACATATCCTAAAAACACACAAAAATATCTCCTTAGTGCTAAATAAAATGTATCTCTCATTAACCTAAGCAATATTGTCAAACATGGCTTCACTAGTAAAATAATTCATAAATAATAGAGTGTATTTGAAACGAGCCGTATTATACCGTGAATTCAAATTAATTATTCCGCAGATAGAATTCAATAATTTGAATACATAATAAAAAAAATAAAGCAAAGAGCAGAAATCTTTTTCGAATCGACGAAAAATTAAAAAAAAAAATATAAACAAGTTTCCAAGCAGAGTAGCTTGATGATTTAATTTGGGTTTTATATTTTCTAAGTAGGTAAAGACCAAAGTTGGAAACCCCGAGCTATAGTAGATAATAAAGTAATATATTAATACTAACACGTACTTAAATAAATGGTTTTGCAAAGCTTCTCATATATGTTATAGGGTAATATTTACACTTGTGTTATCACTAAGTAACTAACTGAGACATCATTTTATAACTAGTGGCCATGTTTTAGACGAATCAAACTGCTACTAAACTATACTTAAAAAAATAAACATGAGAATATTATCAAAACAGGGTGGTAGTTATTTTTGTTGACCCAATAACATTTGAATTGTGATTAATAAATTATCTCTATAAATCTATTTATAGATATGTATAAGTCATTTAAAGGCTATTTAAACAGTTCGTCCAATAGAGAAAATAACAACGTTTGTCCATTCTCTAAAATGTAATTCTGTTGTAAAAATTTTAATTATAATTAATATGTCTGCAACGAAAAATATGTACCTTGTCGCTAACAATTAAATTAAATATTAAAGAAGCTCCAGGGCATTCTCAAAATATAACAATAGCTTATAAGCCAATGTTCTGTAAGAGACAATAATTTGAAAGTACAATATATATTATATAAAGTACAATTTCGTTAGACTTTACCATCAGTATGTTGTTTTAGATGCTTTGTTATATTTTTTTTATGAATAACTCCCAGTTGGCGGAAGTGGTATCCGTCTGTATCCGCTTGTCTATTAAACGCCTGTGCCCCGTGCAGTAATACAGTTAATAAATACATCAGCGTCATACATTGCAGTCACTCTCTCTGCCCTGAGCATTGTAATTGATATAATGACATGACGTGTCTAATTATACGATATTGTAATTATTAGTATGCTATCTCAGATGTACACTGATCACACGATTACACGTGCAAAGGCTCGTTCTGAGTGACTCATCTGAGAACGTACGACCTAAACCGCTGGAGTAATAACCTTATTAGGTATTTCGAAATAAAAAGAATAAACTCGGATTCACATTACAAAAAAACAATGTGTCCGTGGGTTGGGCTGCTAAACAAATTATATTTTTACAATAATTGTAATATAGTCGCTGTTGCTGTAGCTACCTTAAACATTTTTAAATTTTTAATACATGTTTAATTATTAATTGTTTAAACTCCTTTATATTAAGATGCTCTGAAGGAGATCATCGTTTTGTAATGAAGTGGTAATATTACTATAAAGTCTGAAACACCTTGGCACTTGTCAATAGTCCAAGTAAGTCATGAAGGTTATGAACGACAAAAATGTATCTTCTTACAAAAGACTGAAGCTGAAAGTCGAAGTGAAATCTTATTGTTGTGACTTTAGAGATCTCGCCCGCTTTAGGTACGAAATAATCACTTTTCGCTTTTCTTTTTGATAAAGAAATACCATTCCATATTCCGTCAAATTCCATACCAACGTATTATTATACGTCTGGTAATATATTTATTATTTAAAGACTTGTTCCCGCGGCACCGGTTCTGTGTTTTTTTTTTAATGAGAGAGAGAGAGGTGCTTAAAAAAACAAAAAAATATTTTTATTCCATAAATTTATTGTCGTCGTTATGCACTTAAAAATTCCGAAGGTTATTGAACCGAAATGTATTTATAATTATCTTCGTTCTATACAGAGGCAGGTATATTTCCAAGCGGATAACACAGCTGTGGGTTGCGAGACACCATCCTGTAGCTCGGAATGATTTAGATAATTCCTGAAGGAACTATAAAAAACGTTTAAATTGTTTAAAAGATGGTCACAAATGTTACACATGTCAGTATTAAAACAATGGTACGTGTTTTGTTCGTTGGTATCCAACTTTCGACCACGACACAGACTATTTCAATATACAAATAATTACTTTATTTAAAAGTGACATTACAGATTGTAGTGGTAATTGAATAATAGCTACTAACTATCTTCAATAACGCATATATGAGACAAACTTTAATGTGCTGTGTGCTGTGTGCTGTGTGCTGTGTGCGACAGCCAACTTGTTATATATAACTGAAAAATGTTCCTTTAAGCATCTTAAAGGATAAATTTTTCAATCCGTTCTTAAAGATAGAAACGAAAAAAAAAGTAAGTTTCCGATTGAAATCTATCGAAGGTTTCTGTTAGGGTTCTTGTAAATACAACTCCTAAGGATAAAATAAGGGATTTAAGTTTCTATAGAAGTCCGTAATTTTTCAGTTGAATTCCATGAAAATGTATTTACAGTTAAAGGACATCGAGATAAATTTCAGTGGAAAACTTTACTTAAAAATCCAGATATCCCGCTGTATGAAGCTGGGGCGGTTCCAGTAGCTACATAATGTATGTACATAGTGTATGTGTATGTACATACATACATAAGTATATAAATCAAAATCAGATACATCATTGTACTCATATTACACCGGAAGTGTGTGTGTATGTGCAGAGATGTATTGTTTTTAAACAGAAGTGAATGCTAAAAGTTAAATATCTTGAAGAAAAGATTAATGATGGTGCGAGGCACCTTAGTAGTAGTACTAGTAGTAGTAGTACTAGTAGTAGTAGTAGTAGTAGTAGTAGTAGTAGTAGTACTAGTAGTAGTAGTACTAGTACTAGTAGTAGTAGTACTAGTAGTAGTAGTAGTACTAGTAGTAGTAGTAGTAGTAGTACTAGTAGTAGTAGTAGTAGTAGTAGTAGTAGTAGTACTAGTAGTAGTAGTAGTAGTACTAGTAGTAGTAGTAGTAGTACTAGTAGTAGTAGTACTAGTAGTAGTTGTAGTAGTACTAGTAGTAGTAGTAGTAGTACTAGTAGTAGTAGTACTAGTAGTAGTACTAGTAGTAGTAGTAGTAGTAGTAGTAGTACTAGTAGTAGTAGTACTAGTAGTAGTACTAGTAGTAGTAGTAGTAGTAGTAGTAGTAGTACTAGTAGTAGTATTAGTAGTAGTAGTAGTAGTAGGACGGTCATTATACCTGAATGTCAATTTAAATATAATCCTTATACTACCTACTATTTATGTATTTCTAAATACAATGGACGTTTCTTGAAGTTAGTTTATTAATTTATATAGTTCATTAGTAGGACGATAAAACGCTATTTTAATACAAACATAACGTGCTAATTTATGCTGTAATTAGTAATTACACAATTAGGAGTATTTTTCCAAGTATTATTGTTGAAAATTTGTTATGAGGTTATTAAAATTAATATGCGACGTATTAAATTAGAAAATAATTAATTCTAGAACGTACTTCAAAGGCGGCATTTGTAGGTTCTTTCATAATTTGGTTAGGTAGGGAAGGAGCGCAACCAGTGGAGGTGAGCGTGAAGGCGCATTTTTAAGGGGCCCCTTCAACCTACTTTTGGATCGCAAGTCCCAGGAGCTGTTTGCACTCCCACTCCCTGCAACGCGATGGGCCCGGCACCCGCACGGTGAATCCATGGAATGCTAAGAAGCCTCGTCTCCTTTAAAATGTGGTATTAATAAATACCCATATAAATAATTTTAATGTTAGCATATAATAAACCTTATATAAAATTATATATATAAATATATACCTATATGTCCGTATCTGTTCGTTTCATAGGTGCTCTTAATAATTTTGATTATATCAGACCTTGCTCTTACAACTTTATGATACACATGAAGCTGATGAGATCCAATAACAAAATAATACACACCTAAATATTACAATGATAATAATCACTCAATAGTGAGGTTCGTTATCGATGACTTTTATAAATAGAATTGTTATGTATAATTAATAAAATGGCGATCCTCTCCAAATGAGACGGAGGCCGACGTCTCACCTCTTGACCCTTGGCGGAAATAACATCAGACGCCGTCCTCCGCTGCAGGTACCTACCTTCAGCCATATGCCAAGATATGTTGGATTTGAAAAGTAAATATGTGGTTTTATACACAAAGCTTATTTTTGTCGTTTTCGGTTCCTATTACCAGTTGACCTTTGCTTTTCTGCGAAACCGCTTAAAAATAGAATGATTTCATGACAAAATTGATATGTTTAAACGACGCACTGTTGTACTAGCATTACACTGACAAGCTCGTGTCGTTTAGTTGAAACAAGGTATTATACGAAATTGAAAGTCCCTCCATAGTGTATATATATATATACAGTGTGTGTATATATGTAGTGTGTGTACATATACAGTGTGCTTTCAAGTGATAGTTACCATTATCATTGCTCCAAAATGATCGGCATCTTACCCTGTTTATGATAAGTGTTGTTATACGGGCGTGACACAGTTGGAGCGGGCAGGCGCGCGCGCGGCGGGAGGTATAAGTAATATATATATAATAGCCTGCACACAACGTGGATGCGCAGACGCTTATAGAAATGTTAGCCATCGTAGTGTTGACAAGTACGTTGACCGCGCTCGCCGGTGCGCGCATTTACGATCCCTGTGAGCTAGCGCGCGACCTCCAGAGACTCGGCGTGCCGCAGGACCAAGTTTCCACATGGGTTTGCATAGCCTTTCACGAGTCCCGCTTCAACACGGCAGCCTGGAACACATACAGTGGTGACCACGGTTTGTTGCAGATCAGTGAGCTCTACTGGTGTGGGCCCGGGAAAGCATGCGGCGTGCCCTGCTCTTCTTTTCGGGATACGGATATTACCGATGATGTTCAGTGTGCATTACGAATATACAGAGAACATAGGCGGCTTCAAGGCGATGGCTTTATGGCCTGGGTAGTTTACCCACAATTTTGCAGAGGAAACGTGAATTACGCAAAGCATTGTAATCGCCTAGGTAAAAGTTATTCTGAAAAATTTGATAATATAAGCCAGCGCCTACCACAGCCAGGTGTTCTTAGCTCCTCATCACCACGTCTTGTGGACACCGGCCACAACAAAAAACCACTACCTGGCTACTTAGCCATAAATTCTTTAATTCAACAAATTGATTTTGAAAAATTTGAACGGGATTACTATAATATTAATAAACGAAAGTTTAATTGGCAAAGTTTTAAAATTGATAACATAGACGAACTCAAGCTACCTGTAGCAAACGGACGAGGTCGAGTTGAATCAGCAACATCGCCAACTGCGACGTCGACTACACAAATGTATACAACTGTAACCACGGCGAGAACTACATCAACACTTCAGCCCGCGTTAAAAGGTATCAAACCTCCATCACTGCGGCAAATAGAATCTAACCAGTTCCGTCGAAGGAAGATGAAAGTAGACCAGATACCACTTAAAACTGATAATTATAATTTAGTTACTACATCGATATTGCCGCCAATCTCTTTTTCAACTACAACACCTGAAATTGTTAAAATAGCCTTGCAGACTATTAATGGTTATGAAACACCTGTAAATAAAACATTAACGGCTATGAAGACATCCACAGATACAACTGTTACACCGCAAACGACTCTTAAGGAATTATCGTCACAAACCATCATGAAAGAACGCCTTCCTTTAACAGCAACAGTTACACCCACCGCAAGAACAACTTCCCGGACTTCAGAAAAGTCAGATATTGAAAATCCTAATTATAAAGAATCACAGAAACCCACAACGACAACCAACAAAACTGCAACGACTAGAGTCATGACACCCCGTAAAAGAAACGAAGCTTTCCGTGACTTTACTTTTTACTCATCACCTTTAGGAACAACGACTACACTTAGACCCTATATCCCAGAAGGAAATAAAAGTACAGTCATTGAAGTTACAACAAAGAAACCTAGATATACTTTATCTCATTCGACACACAACAGACTGCTGAATACTACCTTCCATACCTCAAATACCAATCAACGTATGTCTTTAAGCAACACCAATACAAGTAAAATCAGTGCAATATATTTGAGTGAAACAACTTCAACGACTCCGTCGATAATAAGCATTAGTGAAAAGAGTACCAGTGTCTATGGGAAGGTGCATAATAATCTTAATAATACATTAACGTCAACAAGCATCTCTCAGACGAGCACCGAACAACCTTTTACAATAAAACCACAACCTTCAGCTTGGGGAAAACCTCATTACAGGCAGCCCACTACACAGAGATCGACATTTACTTCGTTAAGCGCGCTGACCGCTGCGCCGCAAACGTCCAAACTAGACTCAGTAACAACGACACCAAGCACGACGCACTCTATATTTGACTTATATTTAAATCCCACCAGGAAACCCACGCTGAAACCTTTCAGCTTTCCTCCAATCAATAAAAATCCTTTCAGAGTTCGCATTTTTTCCGGAGGAACTACTCCTCGGTCTTCCGTGGAAAACGGGGGATAATACAACATTTTAATTTATTAAAAAATAAGTAAATTAAATTAGTTTTGAAATTCAAATATATAAAACACCTCCTCGCTTAAAAACTAAATGTTTACTTAAAATATCTAGAATGAGTATGAATATATCGTTAACTTCAGTGTGGTTCAAAAAGCATTTATTATTTAAAACTTAAATATATGTTATAGCTTTTAAATAAATATACTATTATTTTTATAATCAGATTTTTAAATACAATCCTTTTGGCTTTTGACGAAAAAAAAAACCTAAAACATTTAATAAGTTATCTTTTTTATTTTGGAAATTCCCAAATATTATATAATTGCATGGGTCAAATACCCTCTTCTCTTTTCTCTTCGTAATTAACGCCTTCTAGTAATATGGTTTGGTTACGCGTGCATCATGGCGTGCATCATCACTTGGCGTGGACTCCTCGATAGTACATCTCAATATACACGATCACTTGCTAATTTGAAAAAGTGATATAACTGGTTGTATCCGGAAAATCAAAGTTCATATAATGCCATTTAAAGGTCAAATGTATTAAATTATTATAAATATAGAAGTAGGTATAGGTTTATATTAATATGATATTTTTATTAGTATTAATATTTTTTTTTTCAATTTATTTAATCAAAATATTAACGTGTTATGACTGCATAAAAGTAAGATGACTCCATGACCTTTGGTTGCTGGTCGACTAGCGATTTTAAGGTTAATACAAGTAAGTAAATTAATATTCATACTACAGCGGCGGCGCGGGCGAGGCGCGGGCCGTTCGTGTTTGTCAATAACATAATAACACTTAGCGACTTGTCACACCGGTCACAAACACGCATACAAACACACGTCTTTGATTTGCTCATTAAAATATTATATTTAAATATGATACCATTGTACTTATGATTTAACATTTTAATCACATAATCAATATGGCGTAATACATTATAACACATGACTCAAGTAGAAGTAGGTACCAACTACCAAGCGAGCGAGACCGACTGGCGGTGACATGTATCGGACGCAATCAATGCTCAAGGTCCGACAAGAGGAAGACGTAATGTCAAGGAATCTTCTATATACACAATCTGTTCATATTTGGTTATTTATCGATTATTAATTCTTTAATTTCAGTATATCAACCGCGTCCATTAACGAACTATTAAGATTTAAATTAAAAGTAAACCGTTAAAGCTAGTAATGCTCTTGATTCGCTCGGTCCGTGACTTCTTGTCGTTATGATCTGGTTGAGTGGGAGAAGGTCCCTAATATGTACCTATCACCGGGAAGCGGTGTTTGTTACAAAATAAGCTGTAAATATAATATAAAATTTGTTAGGGCAATTAATTTACTTATTATTTGGTAACTGTTCCAGCCTGAATGTCAGTTCGATACCATACCATTCCAATCGAATGAAAACATTAGAGAACTATATGAGTTTATATTTGACTTAGATTAGAATTAGACTTGAGAAGGACATTCAAAATGTGTTAGAAAACTCAAGTCACCTTAAGCGCGCTCTAGGAAGCAACATCAGTTGTTCTCCAAATTTTCAAGGGCTTAGCCAAATTTAATACTGTTGGAGCAATTATAATTATATATTTCTATTTCGAACCATAGAAATGAATGAAGAAAAAGCAATAATAAGAATAATATTTTTGATTACTACTAACTGTACTACAGCACTCAGTAGTAATCTTGGAAGTTACTCTTTGTGAGCCTGACTGTCTCATCTCATCTATCATTAATAATTCGCTTCTGTTAGAGAATGAGTCGATACCGGTAAGCTCGACCTATGAATACCAGGGCGTACAAACTTATTTGACTGACTTTAATAGAAATAGGTAATAAATTCCTAAGCCGTATAGTAAATATTATTTTATAACATTATCTGTCAATTATCATGTTACTGCTCATACCTGACGACTTGGCCGGTTGAGGTTATGAGTACGGTGGTGTGAAGTATCATATATGTAGATTCAAATAACTAGTTAACATCAAACTAAATTTAAACAAAATGGAACAAACAAACAAAGTAACCGTTAACGATTTCAAACAACAGTTTTGAACTCTCGGGTTCAGGTTCCCAGTTATATTTTCAGGATTTCTGAAATTTCTTTAGAATAAAAATTTCATAATATTCGATTAACCGCATGGTGCTCTCACCCTGTGCTGTAGGGATCCTCCGCCCTCACTCACCGCACCCTCGCCTCCTACCAATGCTCTTTACGCAATGCAACCCCACGAACATGACCTTTTAAACCTTTGATACTTTGAAATTATGTAAAAAGTAATCTCACAAATATCAAATAATTTGTCAAACGCTTGTCACTTGAACTCGTGTTCTGAAGTGGAGTGTAATCATATTTTAATATTATTTATGGAGATATAATATTAAAAAAAAAATGCTGTCAACAAGCAATAATTAATAAAACTCCTATTTTACAAATAAAGTGGATTTGAAATCATTAAATAATACAGTGTTGAGCTGCAGTTCTATTAGCTATTATTGAATGTCATGATACCTTTCATTAGAAAATTTTAGCTATTTTCAATATTATTAAATGAATGTTCACACAACATTACATAGAAACACGTTACCTGGAAAATAAATTCATTTCAATAAATAAAAGAGAATATTCTTGAATAGTGCATATATTTGATAATTTTAAAAGCGATGTCCAGGGCTGCGGCGCGCTCTCGCACTGCCTTTCGAAAAATCGATACAGCGGCTATTTATAGAACCAGACCTATATCTAGACTATGATAATAAAACTTTTCTCTCTGCTTACTTCCAACGCTTTTCTGTAAATTAGGTCATATTAAATTCTTGGCGACATTCTTTTCTATTCTAAACTATTTCATTATGAACTCTGGCTTGTTAATTCACTGAGTAACTAAAACGTAAGGTAAAAGCAACTTAATGAATTATCAGGTTCAATAAAACCCTGTACATCGCATTAACTAATTTCATTTCATTCATTAAGGCTACTCGTACAATAGTTTCTAAAATGTTTAATATTTTTTCTTTTCCTAATTGTATATAATAAGATGATTGGTTCAGAACCATATATAACTTTATTTTGAAATTTTATTTATAACATAAATACAACGTCCGGTGATCAGACGCGTCCCTCTCGGCTATCGATAGACACTCGGCGCTACAGACACTCGGCTATCGCACAACTCGGCTATCGCTAGACACTCGGCTATCGCTAGACACTCGGCGCTACAGACACTTGGCTATCGCACACACTCGGCTATCGCTAGACACTCGGCGCTACAGACACTTGGCTATCGCACACACTCGGCTATCGCTAGACACTCGGCGCGGCAGACACTCGGCTATCACACACACTCGGCTATCGCAGACACTCGGCGCGGCAGACACTCGGCTATCGCACAAACTCGGCTATCGCTAGACACTCAGCGCGGCAGACACTCGGCTATCGCACACACTCGGCTATCGCTAGACACTCAGCGCGGCAGACACTCGGCTATCGCACACACTCGGCTATCGCTAGACACTCGGCGCGGCAGACACTCGGCTATCACACACACTCGGCTATCGCAGACACTCAGCGCGGCAGACACTCGGCTATCGCACACACTCGGCTATCGCTAGACACTCAGCGTGGCAGACACTCGGCTATCGCACACACTCGGCTATCGCTAGACACTCAGCGCGGCAGACACTCGGCTATCGCAGACACTCGGCTATCGCAGACACTCGGCGCGGCATACACTCGGCTATCGCACACACTCGGCTATCGCTAGACACTCGGCGTATGACACTCGGCTATCCCACGCACTCGGCTATCGCTAGACACTCGGCGCGGCAGACACTCAGCTATCGCACACACTCGGCTATCGCAGACGCTCGGCTATCGTTAGACACTCGACGCGACAGACACTCGGCTATCGCTCACACTCGGCTATCGCACACACTCGGCTATCGCTAGACACTCGGCGTATGACACTCTGCTATCCCACACACTCGGCTGTCGCTAGACACTCGGCGCGGTAGACACTCAGCTATCGCACACACTCGGCTATCGCAGACGCTCGGCTATCGCTAGACACTCGGCGCGGCAGACACTCGGCTATCGCTAGACACTCGGCGCTACAGAAACTCGGCTATCGCACACACTCGGCTATCGCTAGACACTCGGCTATCGCACACACTCGGCTATTGCAGACACTCGGCTATCGCTAGACACTCGGCGCTACAGAAACTCGGCTTTCGCACACACTCGGCTATCGCTAGACACTCGGCTATCGCACACACTCGGCTATCGCAGACACTCGGCTATCGCTAGACTCTCGGCGCTACAGACACTCGGCTATCGCACACACTCGGCTATCGCTAGACACTCGGCGTGGCAGACACTCGGCTATCGCACACACTGGGCTATCACAGACACTCGGCTATCGCTAGACACTCGGCGCTACAGACACTCGGCTATCGCTAGACACTCGGCGCGGCAGACACTCGGCTATCGCACACACTCGGCTATCGCTAGACACTCGGCGCTATAGACACTCGGCTATCGCACACACTCGGCTATCGCTAGACACTCGGCGCTACAGACACTCGGCTATCGCACACACTCGGCTATCGCTAGACACTCAGCGTGGCAGACACTCGGCTATCGCACACACTCGGCTATCGCTAGACACTCAGCGCGGCAGACACTCGGCTATCGCACACACTCGGCTATCGCTAGACACTCAGCGCGGCAGACACTCGGCTATCGCATACACTCGGCTATCGCACATACTCGGCTATCGCTAGACACTCGGCGTATGACACTCGGCTATCCCACACACTCGGCTATCGCTAGACACTCGGCGCGGCAGACACTCGGCTATCGCACACACTCGGCTATCGCTAGACACTCGGCGCTACAGACACTCGGCTATCGCACACACTCGGCTATCGCTAGACACTCAGCGTGGCAGACACTCGGCTATCGCACACACTCGGCTATCGCTAGACACTCAGCGCGGCAGACACTCGGCTATCGCACACACTCGGCTATCGCTAGACACTCAGCGCGGCAGACACTCGGCTATCGCATACACTCGGCTATCGCACATACTCGGCTATCGCTAGACACTCGGCGTATGACACTCGGCTATCCCACACACTCGGCTATCGCTAGACACTCGGCGCGGCAGACACTCAGCTATCGCACACACTCGGCTATCGCAGACGCTCGGCTATCGCTAGACACTCGGCGCGGCAGACACTCGGCTATCGCACACACTCGGTTATCGCTAGACACTCGGCGCTACAGACACTCGGCTATCGCACACACTCGGCTCGGCTATCGCAGACACTCGGCGCTGCAGACACTCGGCTATCGCAGACAGTCGGCGCGGCAGACACTCGGCTATGCACACACTCGGCGCGGCAGACACTCGTGTTGCTTTATACATATATTAAAAGTAATCCGTAGCTCTATAAAATTTACAAATAAACGTATACCTATTACTTATTACCGTTCAATGTTATACATATATCATTTTATGTCATTAAAATTAAAAAATAATCAGTAGTTTCGTATTAGTCTCGTAGTGTGACCAATGTGACCAATGTGACTTACTTCCGTTACGTCCCTTACCACTAAAATAAATGTCATTGAACATTAATCGTATAAAATGAAGTGTGCTATTTTTCTGTGTGCCTTTTAAAAAATATATATAATGTATGACGACGGTAGTATATAGAAAATTGCGTTATTTTCTATCGTAGTAATAAAAAAAAGCACGAACATCAAAAAGTTGTCCATAAAACAGATATTACACTGCGAAGACCAGCGAGAAATCAGGAGATTCCCTCCTTTTCTGTCGAATATTGTTACGATTATTCCAAACGCAAAAAAACGACAGGAAGTTATTCCATTCCGTCTTACCTCGTAAAACCCGTGTCTCGTTCAATCTGACAGGCTTTTATCAACTTCTGTTCTACTACAATCAAATATTATTTCTCTACAAACCTTTAGGACGGTTTCTCAGTCATTTAAAACGTTTGTAGTCTTAATGTAGGCTTTCAATTTAATATAATTCAGTAAATATCGTTTTAAAAAATTACTTACTTAACAATTTAAAGTATTTTCTCCTAGCCAAAAATTTAAAGTATTTTTTTGTAGTTAAAAAATTAATGACATGTTATGTCTTATGACTTAGTTATAATGATAAAATTCATACGTCTTATGCAATCACCTCCTCCATAATTACTAATCATATTAAAAACTCTCAAGTAGGGTTGTACCCCTATCAATGATTGTTATTTAAATACTTTTTGTATTATTTATTAAGTATATTTCTTTTAAAAGTCACTTCTGGTGCTAGTGTTGTTATTTTGGTTTTATTTCAATAAATGGATACAAATTAATAATCGATATTAATGATTATTACGATACCATTGTATCGGTTTATATCGTAAAAAATGGTGTGTTTTTTATGTCAAATATAAAGTCATAATTTAGCAATAGCATACAATAATAGTAGTCCGTTAGTATAAAGATCTTTAAAAAAAAGAATAATAATATATAAACTAAACTACGATCGCAATATAAATTGTCGACGGTATTTATGACTGTTTCTTTCGTCTTTATGTCACCGCGTCGGTCAAAGTATAGCGGAAAAATAATTTTGAAGCGGCCCACCTCTTCCACAACAGGAGGTACTCCCGCCGACGCAGCGTCTCTTACACCAAAACTACTAATTAAATAATTAAAAATATGTTTATGCAATCATTTAATTTAACTTATTTGGAGAATGTGAAAATATAGAGTAATATTGTGTAATGTATAAAGTAGCCTAATTATCTGATATAATAATATAAAATGTTCCGAATTTAGTATTTACATAGTAGTTGCAGAGCATTTTTTTAAGTAAAATGTAATTATTTCTCCGAAAAAGTAAAAATGATTAGTAATATATTTTATAATAAGTAATAAAAATCAACTATTTAAATATGAATAATTAATGGTTCTATTTAAAATTTACATGTAACATTTACAAATATGTACTTACAAACAAATATTTTCACTCGTAAGTGTGACTAGAGAAGATCAAATTTAGTGTTTCGTCGCTGGCCATTAGGTCACGCGTGTAATTAAACAATTAGCTTTAAATAAATATATAATAAAAAATAAATAAATAATAAAAAATAGCTTCTGCCCGGTGCTAATACACCCTGGCGACCACATCCGCGTGTAGCTCCCACGGCGGATCACTCGCCAGGAGTGTGGCCGCAGTGTAGGACACCGTACCTCCTGATCATCTCACCCCTAGGACCCTTTGCGTTTTGCGCAGAAGGGCCCTGGAATCTGCAGGAGGGCTCCCGACTATATGGGAGCACCGTACAGGGCCATGGTCCTCACGATGCCGGCGTATAGGCACCGGCACGGAGCCTGCGGCCCACCGACGTTGGGCAGAAGATTCCTCAAGGCAGCTGCAGTGGAAATCAACTTCGGGGCGAGCAGGGAGAAGTGCGCCCCGAAGTTCCATCTTCCGTCCAGTGTCCAGATGAAGTATCTGGGCCTTCAGCGCCACCTGCGCACCCTGGACGGAGATGAACGCCCGACGAGGGGGACCTCGCCGAGGGCCGTGGATCAACATGGCCTCCGTCTTCGTGACGGAGACCTCCAGTCCCAACAGCCCCACGCGGTCCGCTACCAGAGTAGCACCGACGGAAGCAAGACGGGCCGCCTCCGCAAAGCTTCCTCCCCGTGCAGTGACGAGGGTGTCATCTGCATAACAGGACACCCTCATCCTGGGGAGGAGCGGACAGCGGAGCAGCCAGTCATAGCCCAGGTTCCACAAGACCGGACCCAAAACGGACCCTTGCGGCACACCTCGGCTCACGCTCCGTCGGTATAGCCGCCGGTCGCCGCCTACCTACAGGACCTCTCTACCCTGCAGGTATGCCTCCAACAGCCGCCGGAGATAGGGAGGCACTCCATGGTACCGGAGCGCTTCGACCAAAGTCTCGAACGGCAAACTGTTGAAGGCGTTGGCGACGTCCAGCTAGACCGCGATGACGACGTCCCCCTCGGACACAGCCTCCTGGGTCAGGTATCTCAGAGCTCTCAAGGCGTCGATGGTCGAACGACCTGCCCTAAAGCCGAACTGAGCCTCGGAGAGACCAGGACCCACTTCCTCGAGGTGCTGGACGAGACGGGCAGAGAGGATTCTCTCGAAGAGCTTACCCATCTCGTCCAGCATCACGATTGGCCTGTACGCGGAGGGCGAGTCGACAGAACGACCCTCCTTCCGCAATAGACACAATCGCCCGCCCCTCCTTTCAGGCCTTCGGGAACTGTCCAGTGCGCAAACACAGGTTGAACAGTTCCCTCAGCCGGCCCCCCAAGTATTCCAGGACGAAGACCAGAACCCGCCCTGGAATACCGTCCGGCCCCGGTGCAGTGTTGCGGGCTCGCAGGCGACTCAGTGCGACCTCCAGCTCGACCTCCGTTATATCCGGGATGGAGCCCTCCCCCCTCTCAAGAGAAGGAGAGGCCATCACAGGAGGAGAGTGGCCGGTGGTATCCGGGAACAGTTCCCCCACCAGATGCTCGAGGAAATACGGCTGAAGGGACTCCATGACTGGGGCGCCAGCGCCGTGGGTCTTATTCCTCGCAACGCGATACGGGCGCTCCCATGGGTCCCTATCTAGACCGGCCAGGATTTCCTCCCGAGCCAGGTCCTTCGCCTTCCGAATCGCCAGCCGTAGAGTCGACTTAGCCTCGCGGTAACGACTCCACAGCTGGGCCTCCATGTCCGGGTCAAAGCCGTGACGACGGTGACACTGGACGAAGACCCTACGAGCCCTGCAACAGGCCGCCCGAAGTTCGGCAAGTTCAGGCGCCCACCAGTACACTGCCCTGCACCGGGGCCTGAACCCCACCCTCGGCATGGTCGCATCGCAGACCCTAGTGAGGGCCTCGCGCTTGTGGCCCGTCGATCCCTCCACGTCGGTCTCCTCGTCGGGCGGATCGGGAAAGGCCCAGCCTTCAACGATGGCCGCCTCTACGGCCAGATCCCGATCCAGCCACTGGACTGGCCACCGAGGAAACCGACTTCCCCCCCACAACTAGTCTATTCAACCCCAACCCAACCAGTCTAGGTCGAACCCTAGTTGGGTCAAGCTCAATTCTTCGTGAATACGTAAAAATAAATATAATAGTCATGGTTCACGAAAGTTTAAATATAAAAATATATACAATGCGTTTACTATAATATGAATATAACTTATACTTTAACCTCAGCGATACCTGGTCGGTTATCCTATTACATTTTAACTTATATGAAACATTTGTACTTTAACAAAGCGCCATCTATTGGATAATTACTCAATCATGTCAACAAATTTCCTTATTCCGCCATCTATTTGAATCGTATGGAACTAACAGATAATTGTGACTCAAATAATACCTACTATACCTACTTACCTACTAATATTATAAATGCGAAAGTAACTCAATCCGTCTGTTACGCTTTCACGCCTAAACCACTGAACCTATTTGAATTTATATGAAATTTTGGTATAAAAATAGAATTGACCTTGAAGAAGAACATAGGCTACTTTCTTGCTAAAAATGGGGGAGAAGGGGTTAAAAGAGGGAATGAATGTTTGTATGAAAATTCGTCATTATTAAAGATACAATAGCGAAACTTTATATTTAGATACTTTATAAGAAACTAAAGGACATAGGCTACTTTTTATCGCAAAAAAAGGTAGAAGGGATTGATAAAGAGACTTTTTATTTTTATTTTCATCAATAAATGTGACAAAATATTTTTTAAATAATATATTATAAAAACGACGCGAATGCGTGATTTAAAAGTAAAAAAATAAAATAAAAATAATAAGTCGACTTTCTTTTATATATATAAAAAATAAAGTCGTGTTAGTTACACTATTTATAACTTAAGAACGGCTGAACGGATTTGCTTGAAAATTGGTGGGGTAGCTTTAAATCAGGAAACGGATATAGGATACCTTTTATCCCGTTAGACTACATTTTTTATTTAGTTTATTGCGAATAATTTATTTATTATCTAGTAGTCACCAGTATCTATCATTTCTATACTGTCCTAATAGATGGCGGTATAAGCGTATTCGTTGACTGCATTGATTAAGTATGTAGTAGATGACGCTTTAATAAAGTACAAATGTTTCATATAAACTAAAACTTAATAGGATAACCGGCCACGTGTTCTTGAGGGTAAAGTATAAATTAAATTTATATTATAGTAAACCCAATACTGTGAAATTCAATATATATGTTATTTTTTATTCTTTTACAATGGACAATCTACGAGTATTTAGCGACTATTAGACATCAGACTTATATATACTTAGCATTGATAAGTGTGAAAGTGAACAATTAAATTATTTATTACGAATTTATAATAGATTTTCTACTTTCAGCACTCCTTTTCAATACAAAATTTAACTAAGACTAATCTTATATTTTGATTTTGATCAATCTGGTCTAATATAATATTAATTTATAAGTTTATTTGTTAGAGGTAATCCACAAAGAAGGTTATCCAAATCTAAAAATGTCTTAAACAATAATCATCAGTTTAGTTCATTTAGGTTTTTAATATTTACATAAGATGATAGACTAGTACTAGCTTTCAGAACATCATGAGGCGGGATAATTTAAAATTATAAATATAATTTGTACAATTAATACAAAATTAAGGGTAATAACAGTTATTTCCGGATTTTTACTTTTTGCTTTCGTCTAAGATTGATATATTGTTTTTATATTTCAAGATTTTTCTTCAGTATATTTTATAAATAGGTTCGTGTAAGTTAAGCCTACTACTAAGCAATTAGTAAAATCAAGTTATATTTGATTACAATATATTTTCATTTATTATAGGTGCGTTTCTGGTTCTCTCCTATCCACACTTCCTTTATGCCGACTTCAGCTATAGAAATGGAGTAATTGGGGTGCACCCGTTTGAAGAAAAACACAGGATATTCGTCGACTTAGAACCTGTAAGTAGCTCATCATCATTACATTTAAAAGTATCTTATAATCTATACTTACACGATTCTGATAGATCTGTCAATAAGTAAAAAAAAATATTTTTTATTGATTAAAAAGTTCATTAAAACAAGTTGCAAGAGCCTCTGTACTAGGTTCGAAACCCGTGTCACTGGGTGCCGCGCTCATTCACCAACACGAGAGAAATTAATATCTAATAATTAAGAAACAAGTAATACAAGTTCTAAAAATAAAACAGAAAAACTAAAACAGAAAATAAAATAAATTTAATAAAATAATTGAAAAACTATTAATTAACTAATGACCAATAAAAACTTATAGTATATAACCCATTAAATAAAGCTTACAAATGTGTTTATTGTATAAAGGTATGAGTGTGTGTGAGAGAGAGAGAATGTGAGGTGTATAATCTTGTACGTGTGTTGTTAATTGAGTACAAATTTGCAATAAGATTAATTAATACTTAATTTTCCGTTTCATAATAGTTCAACAAAAGTAAAAATTTTGAGACAATTTCTTTCAATTTTTTCTTGACAATATGTGTGTAAATGTGTAATTTGCTATTTAGACTATTGTAAAGAAATGCAGGTAGGCAAATTGTTTCTGAATAAATGTTGTTCTGCTACGATGAAGTTCGCATACCTTAAGGACCCTGCGTTTATGTACCTGTGTAGTATTAGATAGTGAAGTGTACATTCAAATGTGGTATTTTTATGTAAGTTAATATATACAACTAGCGGGAGGTTAATTAACTGTAAGAATTGTATAAGTCAAAAGTGAGGAAGTGAGAAAGTTTACTAAAAATAACTTCAAGAAGAGCTCTTTGTCCTCGTTCCAGAGGAAATAAATGGGTTTTAGCGGCCCCACCCCAAATTGTGATGCAATAACCCAAGACAGTTTGGGGTAATGCTTTGTATGTAAAAGTTAATATTTTATCATTTGCAACCCGTCTAAGTTTTTTTAAAACTCGGTCTAATAAGCACTCGGACCTCTGACAGAGAGAGAGAGAGAGAGAGAGAACACTACGACAATGACGATGGTACGAGATCTTTCTCTATTATTGCTTTATTTAAGATCTTGTTATATCTCTATATAACTTTTTGGTGCATTGCAGAATACAGGAACAGTGGTGCAAGGGATGAAGCGTGCGCAGTTTAACGTGTTCATGCGCCCTGTGACCGGCATCCCTTCTACCCAGCAGCTCCGGACCACGCTTATGCCAATATTGTGGGTTGAAGAGGTAACATCCCAAATTAATTAAATTAAAACATATCTCAATCAACTGAGACAATGCTAGAGCAAATACCGCTCTGACCAGACGGTTCTGTTTATGTGCTATTTCTTCAATTTTAAGGAATTGTACTCATCAGCACCGAAGTTTTATTTAATAAAAATATTAAAACGTACCCAGTTCTATAAACAAAAATATTAAATAAAACTTCGGTGCCGATGAGTATAATTCCTTGAAATAAACAATTTAAGGTTCATAGATTACAAATATCGAAATTTACAAAAATAATACTTTTCAAAAGATTTTATCCATCGTACATACAACCTTATAACTGTATATTTGGGTAAGAAGACATGCTCAATTAAAATTATGTGAAAAAAATAATAATATTGTAATATCTGGGCGCACCCAGTTCTTAGTTCTATTAGTCTAGGAGATCCAGTACCTACCGTACGTTCCTTCACGTTACATGCACTAAGAAGCGGTTACTTCAATAAGACAAACAGATTCTCCAATTTTATTTAGTTGTATGGATGTATATATATGAAAATAATAATTTTAGTTTTTTTCTGAAATAAAAGTAGCCAAATTACTCCTTATTACATCAGCTACCTGCCAGTCAAAGTCCCATCAAAATCGGTCCAGCCGTATCAGAGTATAGCCGGAACAGACCGACGAGACGGAAAAAAATTGTAAACGTTATTTTGGCATATGTTCCGTACCGTGTTATTGTTTAGCAATTAATTTTAAACTTAAGGTTATTTTGGCATATATACCGTGTTGTAACGAATATTCGAATTCACATTTGCGAATATTCGCATATTTTCACATATTCGCATCCGCATTTTTTTGCGAATGTTTAGCGAATATGAGTATCAAACCAATTTGATGATAATAGGTAGTAGGTTCATCCATGCTACCAAAACAAAACATTCATTTCTTATGTTTTTTAATACAATAAAAAGTAACTTAACACATTCTCAGTCCTTATTGTATCATTTGGCATTTTTTTATTTATTTTCTTTTCTTTGGGCAATGAAAGCTAACATTTGAATTTTCATTTCAATTTATGACAAAAATATATATATATATATATATATATATATATATATATATATTTACTTATTATGTTATATGTTACATACACACCAAACATAATGCAACGTAAACAATAAAATAAATAAATTCTTCTGTGAATTTTGAATAAAAACTGAAAATTCGCATTCGCGAATGTCCCAAAAATGACATTAGTTACTTTACTAGTACCTACCGTTTATACATTAATATGCAATATTAATATTAAAAAACGGAAACTCAGATTTTATTATATGTATAATATGTACATACTATGTTTTTTTTTTTTTTTTTTTTTTTTTTTTACACTTAAACTAAGTTGACGCTTGACTACATTCCACCTGATGGGAAGTGGAAATGTAGTCGTAGGTGGTAAAGCGCATCAACTTAGTAAAAACCTATTCACTCTTGACTTGAAGACACCCACATTGTATTTGGACGGAAATACCGACGCAGGCAAGCTGTTCCACTCCTTCGCTGTCCGATTTAAAAAAGATGAAGCGTAGCGCTTCGTTCGGATATGCGGCGCGTCTACTACAAAAGGATGGATGCTCGCCGTGCGTCGGAACGTCCGGTGATGGAAGGGGGATGGGGGAATTAGTTCATGTAATTCCTTCGCACACTCACCAAAATGTATCCTATAGAATACTGAGAGGCTAGCAACTCTGCGTCTATGTTCGAGGCTATGAAGATTGGCTTCCACCAATTCAGGGTCGCCAATTAGCCTTTTTGCACGCCTCTCAATTGTGCAGAGCAGCAAGATGACATTTTGCGGCACCAGCCATTAAATGGCCACAGTACTCCACACACGACCGGATCTGTGCTTTATATAATGTAAGAAGTTGTCCCGGTGTGAAGTACTGCCGGACCTTTGCAAGGACGCCAAGCTTGCTGGCGGCTGCTCTTGCTCTAGACTCAATGAACCGACCAAAGTTGAGGTTCGAGGAAATCTCTATCCCTAGCAACTGAAGTCGGTCACTGTATTCCAAAGATACATTCCGGAAAGTAGGAGCCAAGGTGAAAGGGCTCCTTTTAGCAGTGAATAAACACGTCTGCGTTTTGGTGGCGTTGAATTTAACAAGATTAGCATTGCCCCATAGGGAGACTGCCTCTAGCTTGTCATTCAAACGCTGCACCATGGCTTCTCTTTCAGCCTGTACTTGATCTCTACTGGCCCGAGTACTCGGCAGGTATCTTTCCACCACTGTGCTGTCGTCTGCATACCCATAGATACCGGGTTTGAGCAGATCGTTAATATGCAGCAGGAAGAGAGTTGCAGAAAGAACGGACCCCTGAGGAACTCCGGCATTTATTGTTAAGGACTCCGATGAGCACCCGTCAACAACCACTCGGATAGTTCTTAGATTCAGGAAGTCCGTTACCCAGCCGATCAGACCAGGAGATATACCGTACGCTGAAAGCTTGCTTAAAAGGCCCGCATGCCAGACCCTGTCAAATGCCTTCGAGACGTCTAGAGAGACGGCGACCGCTTCTCCATTCTTCTCCAAGGCCTCGCCTAAAATGTGTGTAGCATAAACTAGAAGGTCCCCAGTGGACCTATTTCGGCGAAACCCGTACTGTCGGTCACTGAGGAGATCGTTACCTTCTAGGTATGCTAAGAGGCGCGAGTTCAATACACGCTCCATAATCTTGCAGAGTATGGAGGTGATTGAAATCGGTCTGTAATTGGCAGGATCGGCACGGCTACCTTTTTTGGGCACTGGCTGCACGTTAGCAAGCTTCCAGGATTTCGGCACTATTCCAGTTCTGAAAGAGAGGCGATATAGACGTGTTAATACAGGAGACAACTCAGCTGCACATGTTTTGAGCAGAATGGCTGGTATACCATCCGGACCACTGGCTTTATTCACATCAAGACGACACAATGCTTTCCATACCTCTCTGTTAGTGATGCGGATTTCAGGCATAGAAATTCCGCAGTGAGGAAGATGTGCTAGGGTAGCATTGCCAGTGTCTAGATGAGAATTATTAGCGAAAAGAGAAGCAAATAAATTTGCTTTCTCTTTTGCTCCATGAGCCAGAGATCCATCTGGTTTCAGCAGAGGTGGCAGTGAGGTTCGGCAGAAATTCGACTCGATCGCTTTGGCAAGGGACCAGAAAGCTCTACTGCCTGATGGCAGGACTGAAAGCTTTTCGCCAACCTTAGCGATACGACCGAGACGAACCCTACGTAATGCCTTTTTATAGGACTTAGCAGCTTGGTTAAAGGCTCTCTTCTTGGAACTCACATCCGGAGCTTTGCGGTTTCGAGCATCAACCCAAGTAACATATGCCAAATGTTTTTGCTTTTCAGCACGTCCACATTCGGCATTGAACCATGGGCGAGCTTTGCCACCGATAGGTACATCAGCAAAAGGAATGAAATACTCCATTGCCTGATGTACCACATCAGTTATAGCATCCGCGCAACTCGACGGATCCTCAGAAGAGAAGCAAACCTGCCGCCAAGGATAAGATGCAAAAAAGTGCCGCATCTCATCCCAATCTGCTGACTTGTATTTCCAAATTCGCCTAACACCATGGAAGTCCAAGTCCGGCTGGGAATAAGTTAATACAGATTTCACCAGACAGTGATCGGAGGTTCCCAAGGGGGAGGAAACCTCTACACGATACCTTTCTGGATATTTGTCATAAACATTATATTTAAATTATTAAAAATATAAAATATGAAAAAAAAAACAAATTCGAACTATGAAAATTGTTTCATTTACAGCTAGCTAGATATGCGTCGGTATGCGTAGTCAAGCTTTGCCATTTTAATATGGACTACACCATTACTCCTTGTCGCATTACTGTTTAGTAGGAATATTTTTTTTTTATTTAAACGCTGTTTTTGTAGAAGAAAACAAGTTTACAATGTAATACACCACTCGTTGAACTATATGTAGAACTACATTATTTTTCCAAATTTTAAGTTTTTGAGGTTATTATTTGGTAAATATTATGGAAACAGTTGTAGCATTATAACTCAATAAATAACAATATTGTAAAATTCTTAATTAATTTACCAAAAACTTACATGACAGTTGTAAACAACCAAAAAATGGCAGCCATTACCACTGACACTCATACAGACCGACGGGCGGGGTGGGGTCACACCAAACGTAGGTAGCTTCACTTGCTACAGCTAGCTACAGACACCTGGTGAATTACGGCAGTGGTCTATATTAGTTAAGATTAGTCGTCATTTAGGTAATATACCCTATATATGACATAACCAAAAATTGCTCATACTATGCCAAATACTGTCTGGAACATATATAAAAAAATGTATCTTTACAGGGAATGCAGCTCCCAGAAGAATATATCAACATGTTATCAACAAGGTTGCTGCACCGTCTGCGTCTAGTGGACATCTTTGTGCCAGTGATCATCGCAGCGTGTGCCGCCGTGGTACTGCTCGGAGTGATTATACTCATTCGTATCAGATACGTCCGGAAGAACAGTATCGGAGCAAAACCACACGACATACCTACTCTTAGTAGTACAATTGATAAATAGATTAAGATTGTAGGTAGAACCATTGCTTAGGATAGTATTAACAAACAATACCCACATTGAAAAATTTCGACCTAGTCTTGGTCAGATGGCAACTCTTTATAGATACTTTTTACTGAAATAAAAGATTAAAAAAGTTGATAAAATACAAAAACCTCAACTAGCAATCGTAATTTGAACTAATAAAAATAAACTTATTGTGTCTGTGTAAATAAAATTAATTTATATTAATTTCTCTGTGTTTGAAATTATAAAATATATAATACACTTCATAATGAAATCAAAAGGGGAGAAACATATTGTCCACAAAAGATTGAAAGACTTTTTATTAGTACACCACATATATTTAAAAGTATATATTGTAACTCTTAATTAGTTCAAGAATAGACAGAATTTCGAAAAACATTTAGACTTCATACTGGGCACGAAAATAGTGTAAAGTAGACATTGAATGTCATAAAAACAAATCAGAGAAATAAGACAATAAGATAAGTTAACATTAGGTTTAAATTTCTACCTGAGACCAAACCAATTCAAAGACTATGGGAAGTTACATCGAATCTTAACATACACAGTACACAATAAAATTTTTCATGTTTGTCAAGGTATAATAATTTTAATTTAAATAAATCTACCTTACACATCTAGTACATTTACTTTGGGAGGCTACAGAGCGCCACAGAGCGAGCACCGCGAACAGTTACGAGACTACTCGACCGGGTGTTGCAGTACTGGGGAAATTAAACCATACCTTTCAACATTGAGCTTTATTTCAAGAAATTCAAGTTATTTACTCCTTTCCTTAGACACAATCGATAAACACGACACAAATCCGTATTCCAGTGAGTTTGAAGATAAGTCTTGATTCGTAAAGAAAATAACATCACATTGCTTCGAGGCTGATAAGGCGGCTATAGAATTTCCTTCTACCCCTGGACTAGATACGAACGATAACTTAAGCTTGAGATTTCATGTGTTAATTGACTACTCAAAATCTAATGTATAAAAATAGTTAACAAAATCAAAAATTACACAACACCCAGACCTCTTACCAGCCCCTTGCGAACACTTTCAATAAATAACTTTCAATCGGAACTAGAAGCATAAAATACACTGAATGTCTTGTCTATTGTACGTCATTAACACACATAAATTCGACCGGCTACCGGCTTGTTCGCTAACCGAATTATATATATAAAGGTTAAGGGACTAAACATTTACATATACGATTGTTTATATAGTGTTATTATATTAAAAGTGGAATTCACATCTACCTTATTTACATGACGCTGCAACTTAAAAAAAGTTAAAACAAAATAATATATTCAATAAAATAAAATTAGACCGTTATATTCAATTAAATCTGAAACTTTTTTGTCATTGGACCAAGTGCGTTTTATACTAGTAGAAAAAAAATAAGTTGCGCATGCGCGATTAAAACAATAGCTTCGCCCTTCCTTCCTTAAAACTCATCAGAAAAAGCGCTGATAAGATAAAAGTGAATATATTTCGTAAAAGTTCCTCTATTAGACATTAAATTAGCGCTGATAACTACGACTAATCCTAAGAACGTCTATGCTTTCAGCTCATTTTATATTAAGATACAATAATGCGCTAAACCCTTCCAATTATTATTGACAAATAATTTGTTAAAATCATAACGAAGAGGTCACATCAAAGTTCAAATAAAATATAATACACTAAAAAATTCAGCTAGATCACTGCGAGGACCGCCGTAAATTAATTGAATTAATACAGACCTCACAGCCCGTAGGCTCTTAAAAATTTAACTAAAATATACTATAAAAGATATACAGTATTTACAAAACAGAATTTAATTAAAATTTAGAGATAAAAGATTTCTGGTCGAAATGCCATAAGAATGACATACATAAAGAACTAGAATATTATGTACAAGATATTTACAAATGGTAAAACCGGTTACTCCAGCACCGCGGTGCGCTTGTCATCCCCAGAGCGCTTCCGGCCCTTGGCATGCGCCAGCATTGTCACTAGTTTCTTATGGCTGTCTCCCACAATCCAGCCATGCTGCTGTGGGTGCTCGTCCTCGCCTTCCGACCAGTAGGAGGGGGGTCTGGGCCGCGCTTGCACGTGCACACTGGGCCGCACGACAGCTCCACCTCGCCGGGCCGCTACAGCACCCCCCTCCCGCTTCCTACCCCTCTTCTTCCGACCGGCTCCCGGCACGATGGACTCAACACTGCTGGGCCGCGGTGGTGCACCGTCTGGTTCGGACTCTGAGCTCCACGTCTCGGCAAGCACGTTCTGCTTGCCGACCGTACACTTTCGGCGCGCTCGCTGGACTGCTACGCCAGCATCACCAGTTACTAACGCCCGGTTCAAATCCTCAGAGCAGGAATCGTAGTGTTTGCGGTCATCCTCCTCTGTTCGTTTCTTGGAATACGACTTATCCTTCGTAGCCTTATCTTTTGACCTATTATTGACACGAGCAACATCTTCACTCTTTGAATGCGAAGCTGTATTGTGGCTAAATTTCGGCACATTAAAGTCGTCGTCCTCCGAAGATGTCAATTTATTGGAAACTCTTTGAGAGGATCGAGCGTAATAGTCAAAAGTCAAGTCACATGTATTCGTGTCCTCATCATTCTTAGAAGATGAAAGACTATACTCGAGAGCACGTAGTGCATTTAGATCTAATTTTCGTGGCGGTGTTATCGATTTTCTTTTTTTCGAAGATGATCCTAAGACGGAAGTCGAGGAATGAGTCGATGATGTTGAAGGAAGTGCATCGTATTTGTGCAGTGAACCGTTATCTTTTGAGTCTGTTACTATATGTTCAATCCTTTTTTTGTGATTATGTTCACTTTTTGCCATGGGCTTATCTTGTTTTGGAGACAACCGTTGAGGTAACAGGGAACTATCTTTTTTAGGGCAAATTGAAGACTTAGGTTTATCTTCAAGCAAGCTATCAAATAATTGGTCCATATTAGCTTGAGTTTTAACTGGTTCTCGACTCTTTGATCTCCTTCGTTCAGTTCGAACAGCATTATGTTTGAATATCTTACCCATAACGGCATTTTTTTCGATAACATCTTTTCTTTTGAGAGGAGATAATGATTTCTTATATTCATTACTTCCACCTTTAACGTTGCCGAACTCGCAAGAAAGAATACTATTTTCTGTCTCATCGTCGCTGCAAAGGTAATCGTCAGACATATAAACAAAGTCATCGCCGTCCGACCCACTTTCACTCGTAACATCAGCTACTGCTGGCGTGTGTGTCTTGGAAGTACCTGGTATTTCTTTATTACTAATACTCCGAAATCTCTCCATTAAGGTAGATGGTCTGAATTCAAATAATTCCGTGTCTTCAGTATCCATAAATTCGTAAACGTCAACTTTTTTCTGAGGCGACTCGCTATTTTTACGATGGGTGTCGCTATCGTAATTACTACTCTCATCCGAAGTTTTTCTTTCTTTCTTCTTTTTAGAACCACTCTTTTTCTTTCTTTTAAAAGAATTACCAACAGAAGGAACAATAGCAGCCATATTTATGTCCGATGTTGATATTGACACCTTTATGCCATCAAAACCTTTTAAAGCGCCTTTTGTAGGAACAGTAGTATGATTCTTTTTAGAGCCTCGTTTAGCTTTCTTTTTTTCGGACTTCTTACGGTTTTTATGGCTGCAAAATAAAATACATATTAAATACATACATACTATGTATTATATTAAAGTAAATTAAAAAATATATATACCTGGAATTCTCATCGGCAAGTGTTTTTATTTGCTTAGCGGCGGCTGCCTGCGATCTACATTTTCTTTTTATTTTGTCAAATTTATCTTCAAAAATATCAATATTTTCAACAACGTCGGGATACATTTTGTCTTTTAATTCCGAGCTTGTTTTAGATTTTATCGTAACAGGTTCGTCTATAACATCAAAGTCGTCGACTTGTTGGTAATTAGAAATATCCATGATGTTCGAATTGTTTCCACTCATTTCTACACTACCTAACGAATGATAGTTTATATTAGCCCCCTTTAAGCCGTTGGCTTCTTTCAGTCCTGAAATCAGATCGTTTTCTAAATTGCGAACTTCTTCACTTTCCATTATATTTTTGGCTGTAATGGAATCTACAACACCGTCATATTTATCACATTTATCGTCAATGCTCTTTTCTAGAGCAGCTAATTCTTCTTCGCATGCTTGTAAGCAATTAAAACTATTACAATTACGACGCCGATTGATAATATCATTTTTATGTGATTCTTTTAACATTTCACAACAATCCACAAACAATGCTTCATCCCGGCTTAACCCTCGCCTAGCAAGTATTTGCTCCCTTATAATTCTTTTTACATCGTCTAAAATTTCTTGTAATGTTGGCAAAACTAAATGAGATGTTGATAAGCAATTCTTCTTTCTGAGTGTTATTTTGTCCTGCATTATCTTTAGTCGATCTAATTGTTGTTTAAACACTATCAAGTAATTCGGCTCCTCTTCAATGGGTATTGTCTTTGTGTTAAGCTCAACTTCTGACAATTTTGAAATATGGTATAATGATATTTGGTGCCTTGTGTAATTGTCCGACCTCCGAAACGATTTTTTACATACATTACAAAATGCTGGTTCCGGCGGAGGTGGACTCTTCTTCTTTCTGCCACGTTTGCCAGGTGCTTTCTTTGTAGCTGTTGGGTTCATCGCATCAACCTCATCAGCTGGCTTAACAACTGCGGATTTTTTATTGACACGGTCTAAAGAAGAAAAATATGCATCGTCATTCTCATAAGCTATTATGTGGAATGTTTCTGATATTTTTTTCGTCGCAAGCAAATTAGATTTTCGTGGTTTTCTTTCCGAGAAGAAGCCAAAGCTTTCCATAAATTGTTCTGATCGCAACTCTTCTTCATTGTCTTTATTTTGAATATATTTTTCATTTTTGGTATTTGATGAAAGAGTACGTTTCTTTCTACCACGGGTCTTTGACTTTTCTCGTACATTACTTGATTCTGTTCTTAGGTTACCCACTTTATTTTGGTCTAAGAATAAAGGTGGTCGGCGTTTCTCTTTTTCTACTGCATACTTTTTAAGTGGTTCGTCACTTTTAGAAGAATCATCAGTGTCACTATCTTTGGTATTGGTTTCAGAGTTAGATATAATTTTATCATTAATGTTTGAGAGACTATAATCTTCAGGTATACTTCCTGATGATGTAGCTTTATCATAATTATCGTAGGTCTCGATATCACCAGAAGGTGCAATGAATTCACTTGTTTTATCAATGACTGTATCTGAATTTGTAAAACAATTTTTAGAAACGATTTCTTTTCTTATAAACGGTTCAGTTTTCTCCACCATATCTTCTAAATCTATATCATATGGATCATACATATTTGATCCAGAAGATTTTTCTACAACAGATTTAGATCGTACTCGACGGATTGGCTTATTATAACAAGTTGTGTTTCGGAAGGTAGATGAAATAATTTTATTTTCACCTGTAACCGTTTCGTTCAATTCTTTTATTTCACTTATTTTTTCTTCAGATGAAAGAATAATATTTTCCTCATCAACATTTAATTTAAATTTCTTTGGTTTAGAACTTGGAACTAAATCTAGTCTTGGCGGGGAGCTAGATTTCCGCTTTTCAATTGAAGCTTTTTGTTTCGTGTGCTTATTATTAGCCTCAGGTGTGGACATACAATCAAGTTTGGATGAACTTATATTAACACCTGTACCATTTATACTTTGTAGTTCTGGTGTCTTATCATCTTCAATAATATTAGTAGCAGTGATTTCTAAACTTTTGTTTTTAAAGTCTGTTTGGGATTTATCAGTGCAATCTTTTGTAGTTTTTAAAGATGTTAAGGGTTTTTGCTTCTTAGTTTTTTTTTTAGATTGAGGAGATTTTTTACGTTTATTCGCCTTAAATTTATTAGATCTCAATTCCTGAGTGTCAAGCTCGTTATTCTTTGGGCTTTTAATTGATTTATAATCAATTTTAAAATCGGATGTTTCAAGGTTGTCTTTTGAATTTTTGTTATTGTTGTGATTTTCTTCATCTAGCAAAAGTTTTGAAAATATTAATTGTTTTTTCGTTAAAGGAGCTCTGGGTTCATTTGTATCTTGGTGTGTAAAAGTTTCAGTTTCAATATTATTTTTATGCATATATATTGATTTTCCACGTCTGCTCCGCCTTACCGGAGTCGTATTCTCTTCCTCAGCGTCAGAAGAAATGTTCACAACTTGTGTTTCTTTTGAATTTAAAAAGCTTTTATTAGATAAAATAATATCTGCATCTTTTACTGTTCCTGAAACATCTTTGCTATGACCACTAATAGGATGTAGATTTGAATTTAAATTATCAAGTGTTTCGATTTTTTTAGAAATTTCAGTTTCTATTGTAGGGAAATCTGGTGTTAGGTGCGAAACTAAAGTTTTTTCATCGTGTTTGACGATAGTTTCAATTTCATCGAGAGATTTATCACTTTCTTTTATGGTAACCGATGCATTGATTTTAAATGTATGTAATTCTGGATTTTTTTCTAACAATTCATGGACGTTATCATTTCCTTTCGATTTATCAAAAATACTTTCTTTGATGTTATTACACACTTTAGCGTCGACACCAGATATTATCTCAATATCTTTATCAATAACTTTTGAATCAGATGAATCTTCACGCGATTTTTCTATGTTGGTAAGACCGGAATAACAATTATTTTCTTTATTAATTTCTTTTTTGTATACTTCTGATTGATTACAATCTTGATCTTTAGTTTCAACATACTTAGTTTTCAAAACCTGTTCAGGACGACAACCTTTTTTCCCTTTTTGTTTACTTTGTGACGTTCTTTCATTTAATTTGCTTTGTTTTTCTGAATCTTGATTGATTAAATCATTTGAAGTTTCAGGTTTTAAAGATTCATCTGAATTTTGTAAGCTACAACCTCTCGAATTGATTGAACCCTTATTTTCTATAACAGCTTCTGAAATATAATTTAACTTAGTAGACAATTGTTCGATTTCGTTATTGTTACATTGTTTATTTTCTTCGTTATCAGAAACGGTATTCTCTACGTCACATATTTTTCGACCCTCCCCAGGTAGGATATTCGAATCAACTTTTGTTTGGTTTGTCATAATGGTTAAAGTAGGAGCATCTTCAGTATCTTCCTTACTATGTATTTCTTTTTTATCGTTTAATGATAAAGATTTCTTAATCTCTATATTTCCTTTCGATAATGTATCGGGAAAAATATTATTATTTAGTGTAGTTGATTCAGAGACACTGTCTTTTCTATTTAAAGATGATATTTTTAAGGTATTGTTAGAGTTAGATTTTGTTGATGCGTTTATGTTTGAAATAGTAATGGCATGTTTTTCCGTTTCAGAATTAATATCTTTTGGAATAGATGAGGTGACACAATTCAGTTTTTCGGTAGTAATTTTTCGATTAACCTTAATTTCAATATGTTCAATTTCTGTTGATTTTAATTGATTTTGGGATTGTTGATTTAGCGCATTATTTAAATGCAATGGTGAACATTTATTTACCAGAATGTTCTTAGTATTATTCATTTTATTATGTTGTGTACTACTAATTTCTGCCTGCTGTATTGCCAAAGGCTTTTGCAACTCAAAATTCTTGTTTGGATCTTGCTCAGTTACTTGTTTCGTGTTTTCAATAGTATTATTTACAGATTGATTATCTGTTAATATTGAACGATGTCTTTCGGATTGTGTTTTAATTCGAACTGCCCGTAAACTAGCAGTTTTATCATTATTTACTTTATGCGATTTAGATTTACAAGAAATATTTGAGTTTGAATGGTCCGTTAAAATATCACTTAATTCATTTGAAGGTAGATAATCATCGCCAGTTAGGTCAATGATTCGATCTTCTGTTATGTCGCTTTCTAAATGTGTTAACCTTTTGACGATGGACATATTTATATCACTTTTTTGTTGTCTATCTGCTTTTGAAACGTCAAAATGAGTTCTGTCTTCAGTGGATAATCGGATCAAAATCGAATCTGTTTTTACCTCATCATTGTCGTGAGACTGAATTGAATGTCGATCTGACAGGTGTGGTGTTGGTGGCGTTAAAAGTACCGAGCTTGATACTGAAATATGAGGAGCCTCGGGACAAATTGATATTTGAGTTGGTGAAGTATTGAATACATTGGAATCGTTTTTATTTTGAGCATTACCATGTTTTAAAACGTCGTCTCTTTTAATATTTCGCTTCATTGGAGGCGTATAACTTTGATCATCAGATTTAGACCGTGTACTTTCTATTAAATTGGGATCGGTGGCTGATGTAGATACATATTGAGGTAGAACATTTAAGAGCTGATTACGGTGATCAACTGGCATGGTGCCTAATATAGCTACTAGTTCCTTAGGTAACATGGCTATTTTTCTAGCTGTTTCTGGATCTTGTTCTAAATTTTCTTGAGGATTTGTAGATGTACTGTTACCTTCTGTGCAGTTTTGAGTATTTTTGGTTGACGAAAATTTATTTGCGTCATTGTTTTCATTATTAGATGGTTCAATGGTATGAACAGAAAATTGTGGCATGTTTAACTCTGCACATTTTGTATTATTAAAAACAGGAAAGTTGTAAGTTTTTTCCCTTAGCGGGGATTTAACTAGAAGGACAGGAGATGGACAATTCCGGTCATTTGGTAATGAATAAATTGACGTATTGACTTTATAGTTTGCTACTTCTGATTCAGGTGTGTTGTGCATAACGTTACAAACCTTAACGGCTTTAGAATTACTTAATTCAGGTTGAACGGAATTAGATGTTAAACTCAAAGGTTCATCTGAATATCTACCTGTGTATGATAATATTTCATTGGAATGCGATATGCTGGGATCATTTAAAGATGGGTTATTATTTGAGTAATCATGAATTATGGACCTCGGAGATATTGTACTTGCGGTTGGTATATTGTGGCGTCTGTCGTCAAATCCATTTGAATCTTCATCATAAGATGTTGGTACGGAAGTTCGATACGTCGAAGTGTAATGAAGATTTATAATTTGTTCCTTATCCAGACCATGAGATGATTCTGTCTGTCTGTTCATACTTTCATGTATAAGTAATCCGTCATTAACATCCATAACTTGTGATTCTAAGTATTGTACATTCTGAACATCATTTATTCTTCCAGATAAGTCTGCTGGAATATTATCATCAACAGGAACTGGATTATTTCGAAAGACATTTAAATACATATCCTGTTGCTCAGTAAGGCATAAGGAAGTAACATCCGGCCTGTTTATAGGTTTACCTCTTGATAGGTCGGTTGGTTGTTCGTTTCCTTCTGTACCTTCTCTTAAGGGGACCAATATACAAACACTTTCTACATTTCGAATAGGGTGCGGCGACAAATCTTGAATGTAATTAATATGTGATATGTCTTCAACAGTTCTTTCACATGATTGAAATGGGTAATTTTTGCTTCTTACGGATAAGTCCGTAGGTATGTAATCATCCACGCGTACTATAGATAAGTCGGTCGGTCCCTCTTCCATATCATTAGTAGCCAAATCTGAAGGTATGGGCGATGGTCTAGTGTCATGCGGCGGGTCAGATGTAAATCTCAGACTCAAATCTACAACATTTTCACTGCTTAAATCAGTTTCTTTGAGAGTTTCATTATTTAAATGTTTGTTTGACAAGTCTAATGTTTCATACGTTTCATAATTACCAGAACAAAACTGCGTTGGAGGTAAATATTGAAAAGAATTATCGTTATTAGGTATATTATGAGACAAATCTAAAGGAGCTGACACAGTTGCTTCATACGGAATAGTATAAAGTGATTGGTGTACATTGTTATCAGTAGTGTATTCTACGACCGGTGCAGTTTGTTGATTTATGTGATGAAGTGTTTGGTCATCTTGCACATTTGAATGTGTTAATTCACGTTCTAAACAAACATTTATATTATCTTCTTGATTTGCCACTGACGTACAACAGTCTATATTTTTTTCTGGACCTGGAGCAAAAGTGCAACTGGCAGGTACATGGTGCATGTATTGATCATTACGATTTATCACAGGAATACAATTACTATCTTTTATATTAAATTGGTTCATTTGTTGAGAATTAGCACGCGTACGTCTTGTGCGAGTAGAACTTTTTTCACGTGTTTTTGGACTTTCTTTACTCTTGGATTTTGGCACTTCAACCTCAGTGCGTCCTTTAATATTATATTTTTGAGGGATTTCACGATTCTTTTTAGTTTTAGTTTGCTTATAAGGCATTGTTAAATTCGTATATTGATAATCGGATAGATTTTGTAATTCCCTGCTACTATTATTTAGCAATTCAATATTCATTGCATGTTGCAACAGAAAATCATCGGCAGGTGTCATTGACTTTCGCCTTGCAGGCTGACGTTTATTGTTCTGTGCAGATAGCATCTGAGATTCGTAGTAATACTGTTTCCAATTAATATAATCGTTATTAGCAAGTAGATCAAATGATTTATCTCTAACTGAGTTTTGTCTTTGACGGGTAGTTGTAGATCTACGTCGTGTTGGTCGTTTGGGAATGTTTTGATAGTCGACACTGTTTTGTGCAGGGACTTCCGGATACAGCATCTGCAATGATCGTTGAGTAGATTCTTTGTTTGATTCAGTTGTTGAATGTCTTCTTTCAATTATAATTGGTTCTGGTCCTAGAGGTTCATCACTGCCGCATTGAACAGATACATGTAATGGCAAAGTACTTGGACTTGGATCCTCAAGCTTATTTTTTAGCATTGCTATGCAGTCATTTAGCCCTTTACGGGGTTTATTAGGCTTGTTCTTTTGGAACACTAGAGGATCCAGATATCCGCGGTGATTAAAGTGTAAGGGAGGTTTATCTAACTTTCTAACTACAGCTTCGTTTTCAAAAAGCATTCTCTGTCCCGACGGTACATGGTTGGTTACATTGTTGCATTCCTGTTGCACTAAGAATAAATGATGAAATTGAACCGACTTGTCATGTGTCTCAGAACTAGCTGTTAAACTTGCAATAGAATGTTTTAATGGAATATTTTGAGATGGCCCGAAAGAATCTCTAGAATTATGGTGTTGTCCACTATATCCCGAATTGTTATTATCTCTGTTAGAGGATCCGTCGTTTGAGCCATTCCCATGTTCTCTGTAAGCTCCACCGCCGTCATTATTAATAATTATTCTTTCTGTATTGTTTTCTGTTGAGAGCTGCTCAATTTGAGTAACATCCTGAACATCAGGAGGTCTAGAAGTCATGTCAGGTATATCTGATGTATCACAATGATCTTGAGGTTCCTTATGTGGAACATTTTTTCTTTTGTTTTTAATCATGGTAGGTTTCTTATTTAAGGTTTCATTATGGTGTGATATCTTAGAATCCACACGTTTCACATAAGGTTTAGTGATAGTGTTACTTTGACTATTTTCAAGTTCAGGAGAATTTTTATCTGAATATTCATTATCAGTGCCTCGGGGCTCTGTATTTAAAAGTGGTTTCTTTTTTATATCTTCTGTTGGTCTCTTCTTCATCAATAGTTTATTTCTTTGGGAATTCAATTTTCTTCGAGGTCGTAAAATGGGATTCAATGGGTTTACCGTGACTCGGTGACGTTTGGCAGGCAAATCTGCTAACATTTTTCGTATTGTTTCCGCTGCAAAAAAAAGATACAAAATTACTAATATATTGAAAATAAATATCACAATTATCGCTCAGACAAATGAACTACTAACCATCACCTACTTCAGTCCGTATTTTTGTTCTGGGTCTCATATGATTTTTACGACTATGTTGCGTACGAATATCTTTACGCATTTCTCTACGTATCGTGTTATCAGGAAGTCGAGGGCGTCGTTTTCGAACACCAAATGGTCTGTATCTACACTTCCTTCGCACGGCAGGGGTATCTCCAGCACAATCTAGCATATGTTGATGCAAATCTTCTAAAGATATTGACTTCTTACACTTTGTGCATTCTCTAATTCCTCGAAGGGGTCGCGTTCGATTATTAATTTGGCTCGGGGGCACGTATAGATGTTTCAAAATATCAGATTTAAGAAGTACGTCTCCAACAATTTCATAATGTTGAATTTGAGCATTCGGGTGTCGTGCCGAAATATGTGAAGAGAGAGCTCTTGAGTCTCGAGTCTGTGCACCGCACGCACAGCAAACGTAGCATCGTGGTCGAACCCACTCGCCACTTAAAACAGCAGGCTTTTCATTGTGCGAATGCGTTGAAGGAATTAACCCCAGAGAGGATGGAAAGTCAATGTCTTCACGTACTGGTAAAGAAGAACTGGTATATTTAACGATTTCTGAAGATGATGTCGGTAGCTCGCGACTCTCGAGTATTTCTTTCAACTCTTTTCCTATAATGTTTTGCTTCTCAGTCTTCTTCTCTAATGACGATTTATTAAATTTTTCTTCAAATTTTTGTCGCATGCACAACTGAGTCCATATATCAAGGCTCGAGACTAGTGAAATTATGCAATTGTTCGTGTGCGAGTCCCGTTTAATTTGTTCGGGGTTTATCAGATTTCTGTCATTTTCAAGAGTATCCCATTTCAACTTGTGTTTAGGGGCCAAGGCTCGAGGCAAATACCTATCAAAAACAGTTCTAGAAAACTGCTCACATTCTAAAAGAATCGGGAAGCCCTCGACAGTGTTGATTGCCACACTGTTCTTAGCTCTCCTGGTCTTTATAGTGTTCTCGGGATCCGGATTGAAGTTAAACGAACCATCTAAAAATTTAGACAAATTTTCTTGAACATTGCTAGCAACTTTTGAATAAAAGCTAGTATCAAAGCATTTCTCAAACTTCTGATTAGACTCATCAATATTCTTGGACCAATCCCTTTTATTGAACTCGCCCGCTCTCGGAGATCTGTGCACAACTCCGAGTCTAGATAGTATTTGATCAGCATCAGTATTATGAAAAGAAAAGTTAGTTGGCATCCTTTTATTCCATTGTAAGTCATCTAAAATAATAACAGCGTTCTTTTCAATAACTGTAGAGTTGACAATATTTTTGGTTGGTGGTAAGATAAAATTAGTCGTTATATTATCCTCAATGTCAGCGGCTTCATGCGCGTGTGAAGGTTTAAGTTCACAAGAAATGACAAGACCGTTAAACTCATGTCCCCCTGTACTTTCAACTTCATCGTATTCACTTCCAGTAGAGATATTTAAAGTATTTAAAGTCTTTTTAGGAGTAGTTTTTGGCCGCAATTTGTTACGATACGGTAACTTTTGTTTTTCGCAAACATTAAGCTTATGTTCAGCTAATTCAGTGGTGGATGGAAATCTGGTATGGCAGTCGTAACAAGCAAAGTATTGATTAGGATGATTGTCAACCATGTGCCGTATGATATCATTGGCATCTGCCTCAGCGTGGTTGCAGTACAGACAGTTGATGACGTAATCGTTTGGAGTTAAAATATGAATACGACGAACATGTTTAGATATAGCTTGTTTAGTAAAGAATGTCTTATCGCAGTAAGGACAAAGAATGTGCAGGGCGGGTGAATCAGACTTGTTTGTGAGATCATCTGGTTTATTTGGAGAAGCTTTGGACGGGGTGCTGGTTCGTTTGGGTTTCTCCTGGGCAGCTTTAGGGTCCGTTTTACGTGTACTCTTAATGGTCTGGGGACTTGGTATGTTAGACTTTCGTGGTCTCAACCTTCCATTTAAACCAGACGACGGTTCATCTTCACCCGTAAGCATCGTGCGTGGTTCCTCAATCCTAAAAATATATTAATAGCATTTGTTGATGTACATTTAGTAAAAGTAAGCAGTATGTTTTGTATAATATTTTCCAGATTAGTAGATAGAAAACTGTCTTAAGATAAAACAGTATATTTGAGATATCTTAAATCCACTTTATGCTATTAGATATATTTTTTCCTTAATACCTGACTTAGTGCAATTTTTTATTGAACAAAATTGACAGTTATTATATTTTCATCCAATGTGCTCGACCAATGCCATTAAATAGTTAAAACATTAATGGTATTAGTACATTAGTACATATTTGGTCTTAATTTTGTTCCAATAAATTGAATCTAACTTATTGCTCTGGTGCTACCTGGAAAAGAAATATAAAAAGCAAAATTAAAAAGACACACAAAACAAAATATACAAATAATAACAAACTTTGAACACAAAAATAATAACATATTTTCGAAAAGTATGGCATAAAACATAATTAAGAACATTCAACAAATCTTAGACACACATACTTGTTAATTCAATAGGTATAAATAACAATGTAAAAGTATCTTAGTGTGTGCTTTTGTATTATATTTTCGTCTAGTAGCCCTTTTTGTCTAAGGTTACTAACGGTACGAAGTAAGTAGGACGACTACTTGTATGTACTATGTATACTTCACTCCGCCAGCGAAGTTTTATCACCAAATCATATCGGATCAAAAAGTAAACAAAATGTTCCCATATGAGGAAATTTCAAAAAATAGATACATAGGACATTAAATATATTTGATTAAAAATTACAAGAATTAAATTACAAGATTTTTTTTAATAGGTTAATCAGTCAGTCAGGCAAATATTTTTAAATATGTAATAGGCATTCTCTTTCGTTACACTGCAGACTTTTCATAAAGAAGTTTTATATCCGACGATACTTTTTCTGCCATAAATACTGTGTCAGATATAAAGTAAAAACATAATATTACCTTTGAATTTGGAATCTATCATTCTTTAATGTTTTTTTTTGTTATTTTAAATAGAGTGGGTGATAAAGAGAACAGAGTTACAGTGACAACATTACACTAAGTAGTTATCGGACCAAATAAAACTTTTGAAACTGACCATCGACGTGGGCTTAGTGAAATGTTTGTGTGTGATAGGAGTAGGAGCAATAGAAACCTCGTCTGTTTGTGATAGAAAAATATTTGGCCGGCCACGTAGTATTCGTACGGAAAAGGCGATCACAGCAATGACTGAACATCTTTCAGTCATTAAAAAAATCCTGTCCGAAAACACTCATAACAAAAAAATAGCTGATAATTAAAAATAGAAAAATGTGGTAAAATGAAAACAGCGTGTCAAGTGTTACACAACTGCTATATCTATATTATGATTTATAATTATAAGTAGTAATAGTAATAAATAAATTAGTCTTTAATTCGTAAACAGTATTTAATCTATGAGGCTGAATATATTTTCCGTACCTTATTATTAGCTACATGGATATAACCTTTTTATTGATTAAGTTTTGAGGTTCATTCCACATTTGTCGGCGAATTGTAGGAGAAACCAGTTATATATAATACGACACTTACATCAACTTGATTTCTAACTAAAACTTATTAAATTATTGACATTAAGTCACCTTTCTAATGAACTTGGCCTCCTTGTCCTAAACAGAACAGTATCGGCTGTTTACACAAATTAGATACAGTAACAGTGCTCACCTTTACTGAACTCTTTACTTTAAAGACTAACGGATCAGGTAAGGTTTGTAGAGGAAAAAAGAAGGAACATCTTCACTAAGTAGACATTAATAAATATATTTTTACCACTATTATAAATATCTTAATAAAATCACTGCCGGTTGTCTTTTAAGCCAAACCCTAAAAGTAAACGAATTTTAATGTCTGTCTTGTGCAAAAAGTGACTAAATGACAACAGGTGATTTCAAAGGAGATATGTAGAGTTAGGTACAAGTGTCTTTGCTTTGATAGTAATCGACCCATTAAAATGTCCTAAACTTTAGTATCATTCATCATGAGCTCTGTAGTTGATATAAATAAACAAAAAAGCAAGCGGAGTCATTATGGGTATGTTCTTCTAATTTTTGAATGTCATGTAGAAAAACTATAAAATTATACTAGTCTATTTTTTGTTCGAGAAAAGTTCAACTAATTTATAGGTGAGGCAGGTAGACCGCAGTATTGAATGTCCAATACAATTATTCCTGTATTTTAAAAAGATAACCCCATTGTGACCTAGGTAGTAGCATCACAACGACACAACGAAAGGCACTTTCCAATTCTGGTTGCACTGACAAATTATATTTATTTTGAACATTCGACTAAAGTAAAAATATATTATAAGTATAGAATGTAACGTTCCCTAATTTTTGAAGTGACATCGTGTTGTAATGAAAAACAATGAGAATTCGATGAACACCAAAAAGTTTGACTTAATGTCACGTTCCGGCTGAGCTGATCGTGCAAGCGAGAGTGCGGGACAATACGATAGAGAGGCATGATGAGCATAAGCGTTGGGCTTGTGATGCATTTATATTTCTTCTATTCCATCAGCCACTGCGTCCAATGAACTGTTTATATAGTAAGGTAAAAAGTTAATGTGGTATCCATCGTTTATTATAACAACAATCATAGTTCTATTCTTCTAACATAGATTGGAGGATCTTTAACATTGTGTAATGTTAATGCTTAATGCATAAAAGTTTTTATTAATCTTTATACTTTTTACTTATATTACAGACCGTTTACCAGAGTAGTAACATCGTTTCAATGAGAAGCCACACCGAACCATACCTACATTGATGGTCAGCCAAAGTAGTAGTAGTAGTCAAAACTACCAAATTATAAAAGACTCAAGTTCACATCTCACTCTTTTGTAAATGCAGTTTATTTTGGTTATTATTGTCGTTAGTCCTTCATTTAGTGATGATCGTATTTCGTAGTTAAAGTTCAACTCTATTAATGGTACTGTTTCATTTTACAAATATTTAATATATATTTCCTTAATTCATTCTAACACTCTTTATGTATCAGAAAAAATAATATGACATTGAAACCGGTATCTGCTTCATCTGTAAGAATATTTAAAGTTTGTTAATTTTGTTAGATTTTCTACGAGTTACAAATCTGTGTATATAACACAGATTTGTACAAAATTAAAGAATGCTTTCGTATAAGTGTACGTAAAAGCTGTATTCTTCTTTTATATATCAATTAACAATAATGTGTTCGTCGTGTATGTTGTTATTCAAACATTGTATCGTTGTCGCTACTTCTATTGCCTCACAATGACCGAAGGTGACCTTCAATTTAATCATTTAAATTGTACGTGCGATAGATAGCTCGCTAAACCTACTTGCACCAGATATCGTGTTTACAACAGCTTCTTCATTTGAAGACTCCGTCAAGACTTGAAGGAGTTGTTTCCACGGTAAACGGTGAATTATTTTAAGTACCTATAAAATATTAGTTTTCTTCTGAACTGGCGGGAGCAGGTGAATAATACGTTTTTTTTTTTATTATATTACGTTTTATTCTTTTACGATCTCTAAGACATGTGCAATGTAAGTTAGGTGTTGTTGTGTTGCTAGTGTGCGTGTATCTTGTTAGTGTCAGAATTAATAACTAAACATTACAAAAATCAATAAAGCTTTAATTCTATTTAAGTTCATTAGCTCCCTTAATGGTCGGAATGTTGAATGCAATATCTCAAATATATTTTCCCAAATAACTTACGAATAACTGGAAAATATTGTACTTAAGGATGTATGTGTCTAAGACTAAATACTCACGCGGTCAGAAGGTAAAGGTCTTCAGGAGAGAAATCATCGAAACAGTCGTCTGATGCGAACGGCTCCGACGCGATGATGAGCGGCTTAGCCAGCTCTACATTATGCTTGAGTCCAAATGTCAATAAACCATCTGACGGGGATCTACACAAAACATTCGAACCTATTAGCTATCATGTTTGCTAGACCAGGAAGGAATCAACCGCTTTCGACCAAGGAACATATAACATGAATACTTAATATATCAAAGTACTATAATTCGAACTTTAATGACATTAGATCGCAGAGCAAGGAAGTGACATCAACTTTACAACTCCAACAACGTATAACCGTTCTCGCAAAGCGAAGTACTCCGATGGAAAATAATTCTCCTACAGCTATAAAATTATGAGAATTTTCAGTATTAAAAAAAGCAAATAACTTATATACAATAGATTATGTTTATAAACAATTTGTTTTAAATACTAAACTGGCAACGAAAGCCCCAGATCCAAATACCACCACCCCTCCTACAACCACTCGCAGTCGGCCGGCTCCCCCTCCCCGCTACCCGCCCACTGGCTGTGGCCCGCTATCAATGCACCTATGCGTGCACCTATCAATGCAGCCGCGAGTACTATTTTGTAATTATGTATATAAAATGAAATTGTTATACATATATTAAAATAGCAGATTTGATTCAAAGGGACACCAAGAAAGGGTAAAACGTAAATTTCCCCGGGTTTTAAAAAATAAAGATACATTGTGACTAATTTATTATATTAATATAAATAACCAAGTATTTTAAACTGTCTAGTCACTCAATATAGTTATAATTTATAATTCATTGGATCATTGTCAAATGTGTCGATATAAAAAGTTGAAATATAAAATTCGCATAGCGCATGTACTTTTGTAATTATTTTGTCGTGTCACGCAAGAATTCGCAAAGCAAGCTAGCTTCGCAAACATCCAACTGTTGCATCATTTGATTCCCTCAGTCATGGTTCTATTTGTATATATATATATATATATATATATATATATATATATATATATATGTGTATATAAAACAATCAATGTATAATATAACGTGTGAGACAATCATTATTGACAATGATATATTTTTAACATCAAGTACATATTATGCTATTACAAATAAAAATAATACTAATATTGCAATAAATAAATGACATGAACTTACAACATACAAATATTCGCAAATAACTTATTAAAATTAAAATAACAACAAAGTTTAGTAGCAAAGCGTTTGGGACCATAAGAAACGAACAGATCGAGGAGCGCACGGCGGCGAGCGACGGGCACCTCGCCGTCTAAACACTACGTGGTGGTCAATACCACCTTTTACGAACTAAATACATTAAAATATATTTTTTTCATTACAATCAAAATGATGACGGGTACGACTTAACAATGAAGCACCGCTGGCGAGTGTGACTTAAATATTATGGTGTGTGGCGTGCTCTGAGGTGCACTCTGCACTTACATAGACAGTTGTGGGGCGGCGCGAAGCGCCCGCCCCCGGTGTGACGCAGGCCCGCACGTGGCGCCTTCTCCTCGCTGGTACCAATATTCAAATAAGCACTAGTAATCAGATCACAGCGGAAGCGCGTATGCACAGCCAGGTTGTTGTAGCTCCTGGCTTATATCAATCACAACCACCTGCAATTTTTGCCGATATTACTTTCACGACTCACAATCACACTGTAGTCTATTTAGGACTACGGAGTTTATTATTTATTTATTTCAAAACAAATTAATGTTCTTTCTTTTTATATATTGAAATCAAAAAAAGATAAGTTTTAAAAAATAGTTATATTAACAGTTCGATATAGTTAGAAATTGACAGCATTTCGATTTTAACTAACAATAAAAAATGATATTAAAATAGTAGTAATACTTGTTAAACCAGCCGAGAGTGTGTCGGTGAGGTGACGAGGTGACGAGGTGACGAGAGAACGTCGCGGACGGATCGCGACTTGTTGCAGACTGCGATCAGGGCTCTGTGATATATGTCAGATCCGGCCCGACTGAACGGGCGGGAGGCTGCGGCGGGGCAAGGGTGTGAGCAGGGGAATGCCCCGGGCACAGGCCGGTCTCCCTCCTAGGTATACTACACAACTACTAGCCCTTAGAGCGCACGACCGAACTGATTTTATATATTATTTTTTTTCATTTTGCCCCGCCCAAACTTGCAATCGCAACGGTCATTACCTGCTGTCTTTATGTTACGATTTGGAATCACGGAACTTTGACAGAAAAGAAAAATATCAGCGGGTAAAAGTACATTCTGTATGATAAATGATTGTAGGATTGCAATTCATTACATTTTATTATATACATATATTTATTATATACATATATATAATATGTGTGTTATAAAATATGAATTGTTTGGCACGAGGTGGGCGTAATAACAAAGTGCCGACAATGAAGGAGCAATATTGATTAGTTGCATTGCGCATGGATGTCGAAGTGTACATGTATTTAGTAACGTGCAACCACGCACAGCCGTAGCCAAATTAAACATCAGCCATAGGACAGAAAGTAAGCATTTATATACAGACTACCAGACTTTAAAAAATCTTTTAACAAATATACATGTTTTTCTTAATCGTCATTTTAATAGAAAGGTGAAAGATATATTTGATAGGGTGACTATTTTAAGACTTTGTTAAGTGGAGGACGGTATCGAAGCTCCATATGAAGCCCTCACTATTAAAATGTAGTAATTTTCTGTCTAAGAATAATATCTAAGTATTAAATTCGGTATAACAAACATTGTGATAAGTTTTCCACCACTATCTCGAAGGCACTAAACGGCAGCGTCGGACTTCATATAGCCACTTCATATATACTTACGACAAAACGACAAATTTTGTTTATGTTTGTGATGGTATCTGTTACTTTTAAACTTGACGTATTTTTAATCAAATTTTGTAAAATATAAGCACAAAAACAAATAAGGCGAAAATAGCAGCATGGATTCAAGTTAAACTAAGAATTTATTTACACTAAGTCTTATTTTTATTAAATGTTTGAGAGATAAATCTAAATAATAAATCCTATTAATTTAGTGTTTTCATGTGTTAATTTAATTCAGTATGTTATGTACGCTCAATGTTTACTGTTATACTTTGTTTATAAGTAAAGCCTCCAGTCTCCATGTAGAGCTAGCTACATTACGAATAAATCACGACAACCCGATGACGACCCGCGTCAATTTATCTTGAATTACCTGAAAGTTCTTCAGATCGACTCCAGCTTCTGCTTTGTCGAAGCTGTGTTGTAGTTAAAGATAATATTATCTTTGATGCCAGGAGTTACAAAAATATTACAATATTTTCATATAAAAAAATAGTAAAAAGTATATAAAAACACATGCAGTGTTTTTATATACTTTTACTATTTTTTTATTATACATTGGTAGATGTATTACCGACAGATTAACTAACACCGTCACCTGTTAGATAGTTAAAAATAATTCAATAGTATATTAAAATAATAAATCGCGGTCATTAACAGAAAAAAATATGTAGCCTATATTTAAAGTTGGACAAAAGTATTTTCGAAGATAAAAGAATAAATAAAGTAGATGTGTACTTACTTAAATTTATTGCAAATAATTAACGAAATCCTTAGAATAATCGAAATAATATCAAACAAAACTGCTTAAACCAAGAGACCAAAGCATTATATTCCTACTCTATCAATACCAAATAAACAAATGAGGTTTGGAATATATCACTTCTGTGGTTCCTGTTTGTGTACATTTCAATTAAATATATATTTCATAATTTAATTTTAATTAAATAAAAATTTAATTTATTTTATTTCAGTAACTAAATTATTTCATTAAATTTAAACGCCTTAATTTGATTATTATTTTAATGAAATTACTAAATGTTTTTAAATGACCTCAAATAGCAAAGCGTATTTGAACTCTTTTATTTACCACATTTATATTTTGTTTTTGATAGATTAATTACGTTTCTTATCTAAACATTTAATTTCTTAAACATTTTATTGTCAGCTACATTCAGTCAATGGGTCGCTTCATGCTTTTGTCCTCAGTTCGTCAGTCCAGGTACAGAAATCCTGTACTTAATTTAAAAGTACCTGACACTGTTTGGGGTACGTACGTGTCAGTAAGACGAGAGATCGTCTGCAAACGCAAGTATGGATTCCGTGTATTTATTGTTAAATTTAATTCGGTAACCGCGCTGTTACTGATCACTTGTTAATATATCTATTAAAATGTCAATTACTATATTAAATATTATTGGAGAAATAAAACAACTTTGAAATAAACCTATATTTCAACTTATGTTTGGAATGGTTCTTGTTAGACATTATAAAAATATTTATATATATATATATATTTATATATATATATATATATATATATATATATATATATATATATATATTTGTGATGTAAATATAGTATACGTATATATCTAAATATAAAAATATATAAAATAAACTAATCTTCTATATATTTCGTTATGTTATTAACAGAGCGCAAAATAATTGATAAACTCTTTTCCGCCGAAAGGTAAAGGGTTAAGGGCACAGATCGATAAAAGGAGATGAAGATAGATCGATATCAATAAGTAAGTTGAGTCTGTACAACATTTTAATCATGGTTCAAATTATTCTTCTATATATTCTAATAATTATTGGTTATAAACAAATAAATAAATGTGTCTTTGGTTGAATTAAAATATACAACTTCAGTATTTGTAAAAAAACTATGAAAGGAATTAATTAATGAGTCCGTGATTCAACTTTAAAGTATAACAATCAATACATTAAAATAATACAATCAGTTTCAGTTAATGTTAAATATATATTAATAAATAATAATCGCTTAATAATTCAACTTATTGCATCTTGGAACAACACGCAAGCTGAATGTACAAATAATTCAATTACAAAGAGCGAACTAAGGAAAGATGGTACCTACGATGGTATTATTATATCTAATGGATTATAGGATATAAAAATAAGATAACTTAATGAATACAATATTGAACATTACCCTGCTAATATTAGAAATATGAAGGTATAACAAACGTTTGTTTAGTTTGGTCAGTCAATCAAGCAAAAAAACACGCAGTACCTCCAGGTACTGTGTTCGTAAATAAATTAACCAGTGTGAAGGTACTTTACTTACTGCCGTTAGAAAAACGAGTATCCGCAATTTATCACCAGAAGGCGCGAGGGCGCTGGGTTAGACGGTGGTCTGTAACTTAATTATGACTGAAGCTTCTGTGAAAAGCTAGTATTAAAATACTACGCTAGCTTCCAAGTTCCGTTCCAATAATAGATTATCGTATCGACTGCGAGTTCCAGCACTGCGTAATATCAAAAGTTATATTATTTGAAATTAGATACTTTTAATAATAATACAGAATAATCAGTAACCATAAATATTGGCCTTCATCCTTTCAAGTATATATATAATACTCTCGATAATAGAAAAAAACTGCAATTAGAAACTTTTATATAGTGAGACAACTTGTTTTTCTCAATACCAGATGACATTTAATGAATGAAAATGTTTTATAGAAAATTATATTTTATTAGGAGGAGCGGGAGGAGCATATAAGCTCTTTCACTGATCATTTAAGCTTTTTGAGCAGCCGAGCTCTCTCGTACGAGACGTATTTTCAGTGTCCATAATATAATGTCTATAAATTCCTGTATCAAAACAACGTGCCAGACAGGTTCTTCTTCCACTTATAAGGTTTTGCTATTGGAAAAGTTTATTCTTCAATCCCCGAGGATAACATTTTAATTTTTTTTATTACTACTAACGTTCTACTTTCGTAGTTATACGTTATTCATACATATATACAAGATACCATTTTTTCATGATTTTAAATAAAATTTATCGTAGTTGTAAAATTAGTGTAACCAATTTTTAGGGACGCGTTTACGAAACAGATGGTTAGCAAATCACATAACTACATTGACAAAGCTTGACTACGCACACATACGTATAGTCGTATAGTAGTGTTATAAGTATAGTCGCCAAATAATGGCTACATAAAACAATTTTGATAGTTTGAATTTACTAGTTTTTCATATATTTATACTTTTAATATTTAAAATTATTTTTAAAATATTTTTTATGTAAAATATTATTTTTTATTGTGATAATAGTATTGTCTGTGATCTGAAAGTCCAAACTTGATCGGCTGCAACGTGATCTTCTAGACGAAAAAGGCTAGTTTAGGCTTGTTTGGTCAGTTTTGATAAGTTCTTAACGTCGGACTTGATTGAGTGACCTTTAGGTATACTGATGGATCGCGGGTCAGGGTTCTAGCTCACCGAGCCCTTATCCGACGGTGGAAATGGGAGTTAGAGTCCCCGAGCGCCGGTCTGGCGACAGTGGGGGCGGTCAGCCCCCACATTGATCGTTGGATCAACCGGCGACATGGGACCCTGTGTTTCCGTCTTGTGCAGGTACTGACGGGGCATGGGTGCTTTGGCGAGTACCTGCACAAGATTGTATGCAGAGGCAACCCCCTCCTGCCACCACTGTGACGAGTCCGTAGACACGTCTCGTCACACCCTGGCTGAGTGCTCAGCCTGAGCTGACGGCCGTGGTTGGCAGGGATCTTTCGCTGCCACGCGTGGTACGCGCGATGATCGGCAGCGAGGTGTGTTGGGTCGCGGTGGCCTCCTTCTGCGAGCAAGTTATTACTGCAGTGGAGGTCGCGGATCGTACCAGCGAGCGAAAGATTAGGCTGGGGAGAAGGAGGCGAAAGTACGCCCGACGCTTCCTTCCCCAGCTGTAGTGCCTTGGTGACAGGTGACGGTGACCCCTTCCACCAGCCATAGGCCTACGTTGTGAGGGTGCTCTCGTTCGACTTTTGATGGCGCAACCCTGACTACTAAACGTCTTAAACCTTCTCCCTATTTAAAATAATTAAATTATTTTAAATTTTCATAGATATAACAGTAATTATATAAAATAGTATACGTAAGCTATATAGGAATTATATTATTGTTGTAACTTCAGTGTTAAAAGAGTGTTGTGTTTTGTAATTCGTTTTCGCCAACTGTCAAACCAGGTAACGAATTCATATTTGAATTATATTCTTTGTTATTACTTTGTTACAAAAATTATAATTAACTCTGTCACCTTATAGTGACATAATTTGTATCTAATAATTAACCATTAAATATAAAGATGATGACTCGAGGTACTAAGTCGCGCCAGGCTAAGAACCAACGTCAACTAGCACTTCTTGAACTTAAGGCATCTAAGCAACAATGTGGTCAATTGTTAAAAGAGAGGGATGACAATGAAAAGGAATTTATAGATTTAATTAATAAAAATAGACAATTAAAAAATGAAATGGGCAAAATGTAATCAGATTATTACAATGTTATTCGTGATAAGAATAATGAGCTTCAATCTATAGTCGATGGGTTTGATCAATGTAGTGCGGAATATGAAGAAGCACTTAGGGCCACTGCTGAGCTGAAGCTAAGCCTTCAAAAGGCCCAAGATCAAATTGCCAGCCTTCAAAGTACAATTTCAAATTTAGAATCAAATCAGACCCAAAGCCTTTTTGATGAATTGGTTGGGAATGATCCTACTTCAATTACACCACAAAACAAATATAAGTTTCATTGATTTGACTGGTGATGATTCTGTGACCTCTCAAACAATTCTATCCAAGAAAAAGCTCATCATTGTGATATACACAATCTAAATACGAGGAACAAACACAAGCTCGCGTTACCTGTTACTCGACGGAAAAAGTGAGTAAATCTTTTATGGGGCAATATATACAAATCTTCAACAAACTCCCAGCAAATGTTCAAGTATTACCATTTAATAAATTTAATAAAGTAACTAAGGAACGTTTGTGCGCTAACGGTTATTACAATGTTTACGAATATTTAGAGGACGATACACCGTGGGCATGAAGCGATCGCTGCCAGGCTGTTTCGAGATTTATTTAGATTATTTCTTTATAATGTAATTATATAATAATAAGAAATAATTGACATTGCTTAAAAAAAAACATGACAAGCCCGCTGAGTGTCTTTCGCCAGCTCTTCTCAGGTCAGTGGCAATTAATTTTCCGAGCTGGTGGTAGCTTGACAATGAAAAAATGTTTTGTATAAAACTTACTTTCAATAAAGATTTTTTATTTGATTTGATTTTGATTTGTTACTCGGGGGGGTTACCCTTATTTGGGGAGTTTCGCCAAGGCGTCACAGTGAGTGCGAAAGCGATCCTGTGACATTCCACAAAGGCGATGAGGGTAACCGTTGGTTTTTTGGTGGATAGCCTTAAATATGGCAGCGTCTTCTATATTGTCGGGTAGTAACCACCTGATCATCATCATCTTCTTGGCCGGGGGAATCCGTAACGGATTTTACCAACGAAAAAGAAAAATAAAAAAATACTGATGGATGGATGCTACTGAATCTCCTAGACAAATAGAGCTAGGTGCTCTAAGCTTAGGCTTGTTTTGTAAGTTTTAATAAGATCTTACCGTTGGACTTGATTGTGTGACCTTGAGGTATACTGATGGATGGATGCTACTGAATCTTCTAAGCAAATAGAGCTAAGTGCTCCGAGCTTAGGCTTGTTTTGTTAGTTTTATAAGATCTTACCATCAATCCAGCCGGAAACCTCAAGGTCACTTAATCAAGTCCGACGGTAAGATCTTATCAGAACTAACAATATAATTCTAAACTCTGAACACCTAGGCCTATTCGTCTAGGAGGTCCAATAGCATCCTTTATACATTTCTAAGCAGGTATTAACCAGACCAACAAGTAGAGTGTAAAAGTTATACATATTTGCTTCCCGATGTCACCGTGATGTTAGGATACTTAATGTTTAAAATATAATATTAATAATAAAATACTAACATAATTTTAAATGAAGTGATTGAATATTTTTGTTGAAGTACCAGGACTGTGTCATTAATACTACTCTTTCAACAGTACAATCAGTACCGAAGCCCGAAGGACATGTCAGGAGACTCTGGGGCCCATTTTGGCTTGCTATCACAGATATAGATAATAAACTAGAATTATTAATAGGCTGTAATTTATTTGTACTGAACAATATAACCACAACAGCTGAAACTACGTTATGAATTGTATGTGAGACTTGCCTACATTAAATATATTTTTCAAAGGGTTGTTTTTTTTAGTTTAAGTATGTTAAACTACATTACAGTAATGTTTAACGGTCAAAAGTTAGTTATAAAAATGACACATCTATTTAACAATTAAACTGGCAACTAACTTTAAATAATCTGTGTTGTAATGTACATAATAATAATTTTATTAGAAATCCTTTCTCATTTTAAATCGATTTTTAGTATTAAATCTCTTGAAGTTCAATTTTCTCTCGTTCAAAGATTTTAGGTGACCGTGCTATTGTTTTTATTGAAAGTGCCCTCGTCAGTGTGTGTTAATAATGTTAATAAAAAATAAAAAGTTTATATCGTGTCTGTCGTTTACTGTACTTACAGTTTTTCAATTCTTCAAGCACGTTGCTTTTTCTTTCTATAAATTATTATAATTTTACCGACTAAGTATATGAGTGAAAAATTATAATTATTGGATAGTATCACAATTATGACCAGATAAATAAAGTGGTATTCTTAATTTCACTTTGAGTGTAAACTTAAAGTGTTTCTTTTGTATATACTAACTTCGTAAACAAAAAAAATAATTATAAACTGTCAAAATCTATATGTATAAAACTGTTCCGTTACGGACAAACTAACTGACAGACAACGCACATCCGAAATTACCTATAGCAAGACGCTTAAATTTGGCATGTATCTAGAAGAGTATAGGGCTACCCTATACTCTTCTAGATACATGCCAAATTAGATACTATTACTAAGATAGTATTGTCGAAGGGGAGAAAGTAATGAAAAACTTCTATATGAAACTTCTACAACGTTGAAGCTATTGACTGAAAAATTCTGATTTCAGTTGATAACTACAAATGAATGAATTCGTGTTAGAAAGCTAAAAGTTGATAAATTGTTGTAATATAAAAATATGATTTCAAGATTTTTTTTCGTAAATCTCAACTAACCTTTTATAAATAAGGGGATGAAATGAAATAGATATTTTTGAAGTAATTAATAAAAGTGGTACTCCCCATAAAAGCGATGGGAAAATTGACATATAAATTCATGAAAAAATAAAATACCTAGCGTCAGACTCGAATATAACGGATTCCATTTTGATTTCGTTAATGCCGACGGTTAGACCACGTCTGTACACTTCTGGGACTAAATTGGCAACACCTGAGTATGCCACAGCTACCCATGTCGCGTAATCCCCACCATATCATCGAAATTGAGTAACGGCACCAGGTTGCAAGTCAGTCTTAAATAAAAGTTTAGTTGAGGATATTATTTTGACGGGATGTCCCAACATAGAGAGAAGAGAAACATTGTTAGTGCTGCGTATTGCTCTACTACCCAATGACCTTCCTTTGGAATTTAAACGCCTTCAATTTCTTCTGAAAGTTTGTTTTGCGATGACAATAAATAAGTCTCAAGGGCAAACTTTCAAAGTTAATGGTGTGAATTTAAGAGAAGATGGTTTCTCATGGACAACTTTAAGTTGCTTGCTCGCACGTCAGCTCTCCCCCTAACTTATTAATACTGGCAAATAATAAAGAAACATAAAACATTGTTCTCAAGGAAATCCTATAAGGCCTATAATCCTATAATGATGAGGAGTACCTTATCAGTATTTTTTTAACTTTAAATGAGAACAAGTTTTTGTCTCACTATGCCTTATCTATAGAGATCTGTATCTACACTAATAATAAAGAGACACGATTTGTTTGTTTTTATATGTTTGTATTATTACCGACTTCAAAAATTCTTTCTCCATTAGAATGTTAAATTATCCCCAAATTACACAGGCTAAATTTAATCCACGTTGTAAGATACCTCTGAGTAACTTATGCTATATTTAATTCTAGTTTTAATAAGATTTCAGCCCGAAAAAAAGGTATAAAATATTTTAAAGCGACTTATAGTTATATTTATAAACAACCATGTAGTGTAATATAATAATGTTTCAGATAATATAAATAGTATCATTTTTTATTCTGACTTGTCGGAGTTTCTTATTTGATCGTCAATTATGTATCCAAGGAAATAAGAATTATTCTTTCTTCAAGTACTTTCAACCGGGGCGGTGTCCATGTGCCACCCGCACATGGTAGGGTTAATATTCTTATTGACACTGTTAGTGAATTCATTCCTTAAAGGCATGACTGCTCTCTCATGATGAATATAGTTTTATTGAGAGATTTAACTATGATTTTGAATATATCTGCACTTAGTTTCTGTTAACAAGGTGCCAAGTTCTTAAATTACTGGCCAACATTAATTACAACATCTTATAACTACCATCCCATTTCATAATTGGACCTAAGCGCTCCGTAATTATGTTAAAATCTATGCGTCCTAATCGATAAGTTTCTTTGCTGGACGTTACAGAATGCAGAGGCGAGTAGAAAAAATGTAACAAAGAGATGTTTTTAAAGAAATTGGTATTATTATAATAACATAACAGTTATAAGTGATATATAAAACAGTGACAGACACAGGTTGAATACAAGAAATAAAAAAGAGTGTATGCATAGATAATAAAGTACCACAAGATATCTTAGACCTTTTTTTCTTAGTTTTACAACTAAAATTAAAAGTATATTGTTAAATAAAGCTTATCACAGCATACAAGCGCATTTAATAGATTTCGATATTTCGATCAAATAAAAAGCAGATTTGATATTATAATGTTTACATCAAATATAGTTAAATTAATTTAAAAAAGCAACTGTTGAGTTTCTGGTCAGCTCTTCTCAGAAGAACCACATTCCGAGCAGGGGTAGCTTACTCACGGACTGACTACACTGACAGTTTTATAATGTTATATGAAGTATTTTTTTTTACTATGTTACTGGTGGGTCATTGAACTATAATGATACTAGATATATAATAAAGATTTTGATTTTCATCTGAATACTAATGTTAATTTGAGGTCCGATCAAAAAGCGACAGCAAATTACTGGTGCCTGCACGCGCTAAGTACCTAGTACAATAAAGCTTTCAGTCCTAACTAACCTAACGCTTATTGTAACGCTAATTTTTAAATTATAAGTTTCTATGATTTAATATATAATTAGTAAACTTTCGTGTGTCTAATCGTATGTCGAAAAGCGACCGTACTGCTGCCGAGCACGATAAAAGAAAAGGATGATGACGGTGGCGGTTTATCTGAGTTCAATCGCTGGCAGACCCCGGAGGACCCAGACCCCAAAATGCATATAAAGGCTTCGCTTCAATGCCCAATGAAAGACAAAGAAAGACCGTACTCTCACACGATCGTTCTTAATGGGATGCAAATTGAGTTAAAAAATCAATCAATAAGAAGGGGACTTAATAATATGAAAATAACCACTTAAAACTAATACAAATAAATAAAATTAAATCTATATTATAACAAATTCTTATTTTCCTTGCCTAATTCGTCTCTAATTAAATTTGACTAGCTAGAATACTTTTAAAACCTTACTTATAATCAAAAAATGTGTTATTCACACATTTTTACCAACTATTTATATACAAGTGAGTTTGAATAATAGCAACAATGCATTAAAGGACAAACTAGGTGACTTTGGAGCGACGTGTAGGAAAATACTGTCTATTATATTAAATGATTATTTTGCTTTGTTACAAAAAAAAAAGTAATATTAATTTTAGCGATTAAAAATTGTACATCTTGTAATGATATAAAAATAGCTTAATAATCTCATGATTTTACAGGAAATATTATTGAAATAGTGTCAGTTATACAAAGTTCTCCCCACTCCAAAAGTATGAATCTTCAAATGGTAGCTTTACAAGAGATCTATCAGTCTAATCATATTATTACCATTTTCATTAACATTTGATAAAACAAAATAAAGTATCCTTTAACAATATTTAAAGAATGCATGAAATGTCATTTTCATAAATTCATAAATAGCAATCAAGTAATAAATAATCAACTCCCAGTAACATTGTTGAAATGGAAAAAAATATATAGATTTCCTATTCTTTATAGAAATTTTAATTTTATATTGGGAATGGTAATAAATATATAAGCAGCAGATATATGTTTGGATTTACATATTTGGATTGTTGTCACCTAAAGTCTGTTTTGTGTTACTGCAATGCTATCAATTTATTTTTACAGGTCTTAAACAAATTTGAAAACTGTTTTTTCAGTTAGGAACGTAACTTTTTCATAATTTCAACAACACCTATCATCTAAAACACAGTTTGCAATACCATCTCTTTTATTGCAGTGTATTTAAAGTAACTCTGCTCTTATTAGAATGTATTTTAATTGCTCATCCAAACTTATAACAGAAGTATTTGTTTATTTGGCAAACCTAAAAAATTATGGCCACCAAAGTTGTCAGGAACTTCATCTGCTTCCCCCCCAATTAAATCTACTTATTTATGGGATAAATAATTTAGAATAGAATATTCATGGAACTCTATATTTTAAAAAATATAATGTAAGTAAGTATTTTGTCGACTTTGAAGAATTCTAATTAAAACATGGGAAATGGTAACATGGGAAACATCTAATTAAAACATAGTAAATGGTTAATTTTGTTTTATTCTTTATTTAGGATAACTATATTTGTTATGGCTCATGGTAAGTTTTGATATTTAAAAGTACATACTTTAGAAAAACACATATTTTATGAATTTCAATATTTTAATATATAATAAAATGTATATTTTTTAATTCTTATAATGTTTTTGGTTTATATTTTAAACACACTAAATATTTATTTTGGGTCATTTTGAATGATATTTAAAACATTTTTTTTTAATTAGGATAAGTTTTAAACATATAATGTATCTTTTCACAGTAGTTTTTGTTGGATGGATGGCTTTGTATTAATTGATAATATTTGAGTATCTTTGACATACAAGAAAAATAATTTTGTATAACACTCACATATTATTTAAGTGACTTTCTAAATAATGGATTATTATATATACATTTTTGGAATTTATATATAAATAATTGGAATTTAGAATTCCTCTCACACTATTTTAATAAATGTAACTTACTTTTTTTTGTTAAAATATTATTTAAATTTATATTAACTAAATAACACAAATCACATACACAGACGTACACATTTATTGCATATAAGTTAAATGTGCATATTTTAACAAAATAAACACCTGGTCCCCAATACCGGGCCATAATAATATATGAATATGGCTGGTTTTATTTAATTTATTTGTATCACAGTTTTTGTTTGTTTATTGATTTGATTGATATTTAGGGTGTGGTATAAACTTTTAAAATTTCATTTCATATATCAACATACTTAATGTTAATTTTGTTCATATATGTATTATCAAAAAGCTCCTTTTTTTCAGGTCCTTCAAAAGATGAATTGATAATGGAGAATTTAAAATAATAGATTTGTATTTTTATTATTATCCTTAACCCAGAATGGAGAGGTAATATGAAGTTATTGCCATTTATGTGACCACAGGATATTATCTGATATAATCTGATTATATATATATTGCAACATACATATACAAGCACCAATTCAGTTAAGTGATTTAATGTTCAAAATATATAAGCTTTAAGACATCATTTTATATTGACCTTAATAGTCTCATGTAAAATCAATAATATATCCAAATATTATTTTTTCAACATTCACCAATCAAATTCTAAATCTTTATTGGAAGAAAGTTATGTACAAAACATTTTTTCATGGTCAAAAATACCACCAGCTCAGAAAATTAATTGTCTCAGTGGTTATAAAGCAATAGATCATATTTTTAACAGTTTTTCGATGAATTCTATTTTATTGATAATTAGTTATGTAACTGTCAGTATCAAAAAATGTTAAAAAACATTTATGTTACAATGAATAAAAGTATATTTCACAAAGACAATTGTTTTGCCTACTTAGTGTGCACCTGACCTAAGGTTTCTATCTAAGCGACAATTTAGTCGAGATATTATTACTTATCGTATTCGAAAATGCGTCCAAAACCGCCCAATCGATACATTTCAGTGATTTATACACAAAATAAACGAATTTAACCCAAAAAGTGTTTGCTATAGATACTTATATTGTGTAGTTGGTACCATGCACGTAGCAGTAAAATATGGAGGATGCATATCCGACACCATTGAAATACTCTTCGAACAGAATACATCACTTAACTTTTAACGAAATAATATTATTATTAGGTTATTTCGTGAACAATTATGGTTTTTAGTGATGAAAGCCTGATATCAATGAGAAATGCCGTCAATTTCTTCACGATTGTACCGCCCTGTGTTGGTGTTGATGTAGCATATTATTTTTTTACTTACCGAACAGAAGAATGGCATATTCCACATAGAAAATAAATATACAATAACAAGAATAAGGATCGTAATTAGATATTAAAGAAATTGAATAGAATTTAGTTAAGTTTCACAATTTTTTCCACAAAACAATAACACTACGCGCAATCACCTCGCACCTTCACTCTGAAGTTGTTGACAACCGAATCAATACAGCCAACATAATATCAGAAAGAAATAAATTAATGTAGAGATTTCGAGACTAAAAAGATTTTCCCAGTAACTTTTCGGTGGCGTTAATTGTTAAATATTTCATTTAACATAACCAATATGGTCGAAGATACCGTTTCACCAAATATAACTGGACCACTTTACGCATGTCTCATAAGTATTGATTTTTTATTACTTTCTTTTATATATTAAATTGTAATAGGAAAACCGATTATTTTTTAAGTTCCTAAAAATATTATTTAAATAATAGAAAATTCAATTTTTTATTATAATATTTATGTGAAACTGCTTTTATTTTATAAAATATTTTATTGGGATATATTACGGAAGTAGATGTTTTATTAGTGATTGTATATGTAAAAGTGTTTTAGTCGTATAAAATAAGCATATGCTATTTTTGTTTCGATAGAAGATTCTTAAAAGCTAACAAAAAAAATACAAAATAGATATGTGTACTATGAAACATACGATTCATTGTTAATTTTGTGAAAGTTATTTCTACTAGTATAGCACATTTCAGTATTTTATATTATAAGCATAGATGTTATGATTATTTACTTTTTATGATTTTGTTATCATGTTCGCTATGAAATACATAAGAGTAAATAAAAAATATATGTTAAAAAAGCTAATGTAAAATGATTCACGATATTAAATAAGAGTCTTTGATAGTCTATCGTTTGTAAAATAATAGGACAAATAATAACTTTTCTTCATTCGACGACAATTTGAATATTTTAAAAACTACATTTGCTCTACCACTTTTTGAATAATATATAATTATTTATTTAGCTATTTAAATATAATTGTTCAACAATTAGGCTAATGTTAAAGGATCGTTGGATTAAAACAAGTAAAATAATAGCAACTCCTATGTTGCCCTATCGAATTTTAATAATATTACGCATTATATTGTTTTATGTTCATTGCTAAATTATAAATTGTGGTATGTATTTATTAATTATAGATTTTATTTTAATAATCTGTACTTTACTACTTATCTATGCCAAGTTTCATTGACGTCTGAGGTTTGATTTTTTCATATTTGGCACATGAGTTGACTTTTCACTACCAAACGTCTTATTATTAACTCAATTTACAGTGAACAGTCTACAATTGACAGACTTTTTGTCTGGTTGTTGTTATTAGATTTGTAGACATGTAATTAAAAAAAAATGAAACATTTTAAGTTATTTAAAAATATATTTGCCATGGCTTTCTTTCTAACTGCTTTGTGGTTGCTGTTTACTTGGAGTAATGTGGGAATATTAAGGTATTATACAGTTGTTGTCATAATTTAGTATTATAGTCCCATTATTATTACGAATATTCCTGGAATGATTAAATTACAAGCTTAAAATTGCATCATGCCAAAGTAAATTTATTTTTGAACCATTAATATTATTTAAATTCTTTAATCACTATATATACAACTAATATGTGTTATTAGATAACAATTAAACATATTCTATTCAGCTTGTCTTTTTGTACAATGGTACAAAAAGACAAGCTGAAGGTTAAGTTAATGAACTATTATGAATAACAAAGTATTTCTAATAATGAGGTTTCTTTAAGCACTTTTTGGGAATCACTCCTCGGTAACCCATATATGTGCTTATTTGGGCAGCAGAAGGCAGCCAAACACATGGAAACATTTTATCACTTTGCCCCTCTTTATGATAAGGGTACCGAAATAGAAGAGTTGTTTCACCTCATCATCATTAAACCTGGTATCACTTTTAGCCTGCACACAAATGATCCCCGAAGCATTCCTGTAATGGTGAAGAACAAGCTTTGTTACGAAAAGCACACAGACGAGCGCGCACATGTCGGCAACCGCAGTCTGCAAATGATCTACTTTGTGACACCGACTTACCCACGCCCTGAGCAGGTGCCTGAGCTGACACGCCTCGCGCATACGCTCATGCACGTGCCGCGTCTTCACTGGATAGTGGCCGACGACCAGCCATTGTGTTCAGAGAGGGTTTTGGGCATTCTTAGGTATGTCTAGGTTTTATGTCATGTTGCAATACTACTTAAAATCAGATTTTATGTACTTATTCTTCTGAAATAACAGTTCTTATTGCATTCCTAATTAAATATCTAAATCAAAGTCAGTTTACTATTATGTTGAAGATTATCAGTAAACCAGTTGTTAATTCTTTACTTTTAGCTATGGATGTTTCCAAAGTAATATTAAATATTTTGATGATGTGATTGATTTTCTCTATCATTCCAACTTGAAGACTGATAGACAAACAGATGATGCAGATAAAGATGATAAAATAATAATAGTGAAAGTGTCTTTAATGAATGAATGGTGTAGGGTTAAATTATTGTCTGAGAACATACAGGGTGCTTCTATATGTTCATGTTCAAAATTATCTCATTACTTCTTTGGAAAACTTCAAGTCTGACTTATATTACAATTACAACCATACTAGAAATGTATGAATTTTTTTATATGTATGTGATTGCTTATCCTTTGGAGTGGGGCAACATATAGTCACAAGATTGTCTAAAATTTGTCTCTCATGGCAGTTGGTATTTAATGAATTTGGCACTCCTTATACAATAAGATAACACACTGTGAAAACTATATTAGTATAATGTACTGTCAAGGCTAGGATAGAAAGTCATTCAATAGAAAAAAACACATTCTATATATATACAATTTCATTTTTATGAATACTATATTAATAAGATAACAAACCGCCTTCAGAAGCACCGGTCTCCCGTTCACCCATATATCGAGTCCGAAGCCTTTCATCTATAAGAGCCCCAACTTCCCTCGCGGGGTGTCCAACCGACGCGCCGCGCTGGACTGGCTGCACGAGAACACGGCCGAGGGAGTGCTGTACTTCGGGGACGACGACAACACCGTGGACCTCCAGTTGTTCGAGGAGATACGGAACACTAAGAAGGTGTCCATGTTCCCCGTCGGACTCATCGGGGACTACGGTGTGTCGTCGCCCGTCGTGAAAGAAGGGAAGGTGGGTGCTAAAGTTTGATGTGGCTAGTTCTCATATCAATCTATTGTATAATATTTTAAAAACGATATAATTCTCTCTAGTCTATTTATTTTTCCAACTCGTTTTCAAACTCTCATGACCTAATACTAACAACTAAATACAAAACAATTTAGTTACAATAAGTTACTTTGAAAATACGACTCTTTAAAAGTAAAATATACTTGATGAAAATATATAATATAATCCCTTAATTTTTAAATCAGCTTCATAAAACCATCGCGTGTCATTGTACTGTTATAAAAGTTTTTAAGTGGTCGTCTTTTACTGTTGCTAAGGAAGAAAACTTCCAACAAGAGAGATAAAATATTATACAAAGACGAAGAATTACAGTAGATTCATCATCATCATCAAATCTATTTGGGTTTATGAAAGAGAAGTGAAGAGAGCCGCGAGTCTGGGACTCACTTTAACGTAAACCTTGATGATGAAGTTGTTGAAGTATTTTTGTTATTATACACTGTACTTGTTCCTTTGTTACTTTTACCGCTGAAAGACTCAGCTGATTATGTAAATATCTCTACATGTTTATTAGAGCGCGCTGTACCGTTAATGTATATACATATATTGATATATACAACCTGTAATAATTAAATTAAGGTAATTTTATCTCAATCTACCTTTCTCTACATTTTTACATTTCAAATATTTTACGCCTTAACATTTTTTCGGATAGATTAGGTATGTGAGTTTTGGTTTTAGAAATGGAATATTGTATTGAAAAAAGGAAAATGTATTTTTGAAATGTCAATAACCGGTTAGTGTGTAGTTACATCACATATAGCTGTTATAATACTGAATGTATGCCCAAGGTGGTGGGGTTCTTTGACTCGTGGCCGGGCGCACGCTCCTTCCCCGTGGACATGGCCGGCTTCGCGGTCAACGTGGGTTTCCTCCGAGCGGGCGCTAGCATGCCTTTCGTGGCCGGGCACGAGGAGGACGGCTTCCTCCGCAGCCTGGACCTCGCCCTCGCTGACATACAGCCCCTGGCACACAACTGTACCAAGATCCTAGTCTGGCACACCAAAACCGTCAAGCACAAGAAGCCAACACTCAAGATTAATTTAAACAAATTACAAAATACCGATAGATATCACAACCTAGCGAACCTGCTGAGAGAGACCATCTCCCTGGGGATGGCGGACGTAAGCGCCGACACCGGCATTAAGTCGTTCATCACTCATAACAGAAAGACGTACGAAGCGTTGACTGATCTGTAAGTCAATATTGATCCAGGAGGGCCTGCAGTTGAATCTCATCAAACGGAGTCGTGATAGATATACATCTGTGGTAGAGATAGATACCTACCAACCTCAGTCATTTATATCAAATTTATTTATTATTTAATATAATATCAAGTTGCTTCGCGCATTTTTGCTTGGACTGAAACACTCATTTCGAATAAAGAAAAAAGTAATCTTGCAAATTATAAATAAAATTTTCAATGAGATCCATAAGAGGCAGGCTATTCTAAAATAGTTTGAACAACTCGGGGTCGAAAGTCTTTTAGTATTTGAAAGAACTGCTTAGTGTGTGTTTGATTATAAAGTGAGAATATCAACAGACACGTGTATCAAAGGAACCAGCGTGTTAATCGTGTTAATATGTAATCGTAGATAGGGATAGATAGGTTTTACAATACGTCTCGTGTAAGAGTGAGTTTGAGGTTATGTTGGTAAGAGTAGTGACGTGTGAGACCAGACGGACAGCTTAACTCCTGAAGGTATCGTGTTCTCTCTACGCTAATGTCAAAAAACACCTCATTGTGGGTTATGTACTTGTTTTGAACTCTCGTAGATACTGAATTATTAACAGTAAAAATAACTTTTCATTCATTACAATAATGAATGCTACATGCCTCGATCACCAGCACTGTAAGTAGTCTTTAATAACGTCGGTAGGTTGTTATTACATTCAATAACATATTCAATAAAGCTCTTAACTAACTAACAATTGATATTAGAATATTTGTCTGAGTGAGTAATATTTACATCAAAGACATTGTTATTAAATATTACGCAATTTAGAAAGATTTACAGATCATTATAGGGTTCTCAAATTTAAAATTATATTATAGCATTGTTCGGTTAGAGTGGATAAGGTTTTAAATAATGTGTCTCGAGTGTCGTACACACAGCGACACACAGCGACACACAGCGAACAGTGCCCTGACATACATCTCGGAAGGTATCTAACTAGATGGTCTTAAATAACAAGTGTGTGAACAATTTCTTGTAAATTAATGAATTATTTTATCTCTTTTTATTTAAAAATGCAATACTATTTCGTTAATTATTAATTTGTTGTATTTGTTATTGTTTTTAAAATTATCTTTTCTAATATAACTGTAGCGCTATTAATATAATCGTCAGTGGTTTGAGAGAATGCGTTTATGAAAAAATAACGTCTGTCGGTCAGTCTGTTACTCGTATTTATATATATATAATCAGTTATAAAGGTACATAATAGAAGTATTGGGTCTGTTTGTATGATATATGAATGGCTTGTACGTAAACATCGTGCATAATCCCTTCCTCTTCTCAGAAGACAACATTCTTATCTAAAGAGATCGCTCTTTACTTATTTGTTTGTGCTTTTTAAGATGTAAAACTTAATCAGTCGCGGTAAATCTTCTTAGTGTCTGGAGAACAAGAGACACAAGTTATAATGATCATATTTTAAGGGAGAGATTTAGTAAATAGCGTCCGAAGCTGAAGGGTCAGGTTACCAGCATCTCAGGAGTGCAAGTGCGTAGCCGGTCTCTTAGCAGGGGGTACGCTCTTTTCTTGAACATTTGAATGTGGTATCGTCCCGGGATTAACTCGGGTGACAATTTGTTCCACAGATTCGTTGTACAAGGAAAAAAGGTTCTAGAGGAGCGCCAGCTCTTGAGTTTTTGTAAATGGTAAATTTGTTTAAGTTTCTTCAGTGTGTAGAGACTTCGTAAAGAATCTGCATGTATTTCTTTATTATGACAGTTTTTTAGAGTTACATAATGTTGTCTTTATAATGTGTAACCAGAATATGATATTAAATAACGTTCGATATTATTTATTCGGACTTTTGCGTTTTGACTCCGCGGGTGTATTATAGAGACGAAATAAAATGTTCTACATTCCGTTAAGCTATTTCCAACTCCCTCCACTTCAGACTCCCTTAGTTTCGACGGATAAGGATTCGTTCTCTGACTTGACAGAAATATTTTTGATGAATATTTATGGTGTTGATTTACACAGTTGAAAAGGTTTTGACCATCTTATTGGTTTTTAGGTAACTTGTTTATTGTGTTTCGATGTTGGGAATACAGAAATGTTTGTTTTAAGTGAGAAGTACAGTAGCTACGGTAGTGGTTACTGAATATACAACTCAGTCAGTTTCATAAACTGTTTAATACTAACTATTATATATTTTAACATATTTTTTGTTGTTTTAAAAATTAATATTATTTATTTATCATTTAAAGCAATGAATATGTGATATTTTCGGTTGATATTTTATAAGTAGCATTAAATATAAGATCATATACCCTACAGGTCGCAGGTTCAAATCGTGCTTGTGTTGATATTTTTCTATTATGTTATATCTTTTATCTGTAATTGGTGGATTCTCTTTAATCTAATGATAAGTAAGTGTTCTATTTATATTTGTTTAAATTCTTTCGAATAATGTCTAACGCTGTATTGTTTCATTATAACATGTGTGAACGCAATGAGGGTTCTGAAGGCTCAGCATGCTCCAGGTCAGCTGGCGGAGCTGCTTGGACTGACCGCTGTTAAAGGTACTTTGAACACTAGTATTTGTATTGATGTAAGTTTTTTTTGTATAATTAATTAATAGGTTTAAAAAATGTCGTTTTAATAACTTTACTTGGAGTTAATCAATGGATCTGTTAGTAGTCTAGTCTAATATATTATTTTATTATCAAGTCTCTGTTGTCTTGTAATTATCAGTTTCTGGTTTTGTTATTATTTATTATTGTTTCCTCCTCTATCTATTTCATCGTCACGTTTAAGACTCGGACGAAATAATATATATATATAATACACTATGTGTATATATGTGTTAGTTTGTCAAGAGTGGATCGTTAAAGTCGTCGGTAGTGTTTATTGCCTTTTAAATGATGTCATAGTCGTAACTAATGGAATTATTATATTTTAGTCACCTCTAAAATGCGTTACTGATAAAAAACCAATTGCATTTTCTTTGATCATTTTCAACCCATCGTCTATCACATCTAGGACGTGTGTATGATAATTAATGATTATATACATTAATGTAGTTTTTTTATGCGAGTATTCGTAAGAACCGTATAAACTAATATTCATTTGTATTAATTTATTATTGTTGGCGGGTTATTTCTTTTTAAGAAAAAATGTTATTTAGAGTTTAAAATACATTAAATTACATGGAGTGTTTTTAAAATAACCTGAGAGGAGATAACGTTGTAAATGAAGTAAAGGAAGTCAAGACTATTGATTTAAGGAGTAAGACATTTCATATTCCGGGCCAAGTTAGGTAAAAATAAAACAAAATAAGTCACGTTATAATTATCCACCAATCACTACGCGACCGATCAGAGAGCGTTGACTTAGAATACAGCGTGTATTCTCCTCATTGGCTATTACATAATATAGTTAAGTTAGATGTAAACATTGACCATGTCGCTGGTCGACGGCTCCGGGGGGGTGTTTTAACAAACTCTACAAACAATCACTAACGTTACTGAAGTGCATGCATTCATTTTATTTGTTTTGAAAAATAAAATATTAAAATGAAATATTTTTTATTTATACTAAAATAATAAAATGTAACAAAAAGCTTAATGTCGCTGTTAGCTAAATTTTTAAATTTTGAAGCTTCTCCTTGTACGCCGGTAACTCGACGTTATCCCAGTGCAGAGTTATATTATCAAAGTACCTTGAACATTTAAATTATGATTTAAGGGTTATTATAAAAATACGTTAGCGTTAAAGAAGTTCATTTACTTGCGCTATCTTGTCTTTGGCCAACATTCAAGTAAAGTAGCTTCTTTTAAGTCTAAGTAACTTTAGTAAACTTTTACTTTTAGTAAAATTTGAAATATATTTTTTACATGTCATTAAAACGTTTGAGGTGCTGTCTCCCACCTCAATTGTAGCTCGGCAAGCACCGTCCGCTCACGATCGGTCAGGCCCCGCTCCGAGACGGCCACGGTGTCGGTCAGCTGAGACACGTTAAAGAACCCGCAGACGTTGGTATCGATACCGGCCTGGCTCAGAGTGAACCAAGTCGCCAAACGCGCGAGCTCTACATTTTGGGCCTAAAAGTAATGTCGTACTTACATTATAACAGTTTATGGCTATGAGGTAGCATATTGTAAATTAAAGATCCCAAGTTATCAAAAACCTACTGGACAAAGGGCAGTGGGGATAAGAGAAGCAGAGCGTAAAGTACAAAAACAACATTCCGCTAAAAGCAACAAAAATATAAACATACCAGACAGTAGTCTGAGGCCTGTTTACAGAGCGCCTTAATTTCGTTGCTGGCGGGGTGCCAGGGTTGCGGCCCCGTGTTGCACAGCAGCCCCATACCCGTGGCCGCCGCATTGATCACACCGACGCCTTTGCTCTGGGACATTTTAAAGCACGATTGTTATTAAAAAATATTTGTTTAAAAAAAATTGTAGGTACATAGATATTATTGTAATATAAACACATACGTCTCTGTGACGATGCACAAAACACTTAGATTAACACACCACAAAAAATACATCACAATTTCCTTGGAGTTTCTCGCCGGTTATTGATGGAACCTTTTGGAACCGTGCAGCTACATGTCACTCATAATGGACAGTCTCATAAGTGCAAGGTATGCCTATTTGAATTAAACAACTCTAACTTTGACTGATTGCCTCTAAATAGACATACACTGAGGCTTATATTTGGCATTAGATGTTCTTACATATTATATTTCAACAATTTTTAACAGTGTTTATAATATTAAGATAAAAGCAGTCGGGTCTTAAACAAAACCTTCCTCCTTCATTGAATGAGGATTTCACTCGCTACTATTAGTTTCCTGTTCCACAGGTCGCCGTGGGATTCAAATCACTAACCGTTTTTTTTTCTAGCCTGTAGTTACTTAAAATTTATTAGATGAGCATTATTTAGTAATATTTTACTTTTTATCTAACCTGTTTAACATACTTAGCACAGCAGAGGTCAGAGGTATGTCATCAAACATAAACAGAAATGATTTATCCACATGAACGAATGTAGCAAATATAATATAAAAAAAAACCATATTCTATATATTTTTTTTAAAATGCTTGATTACACGTGTTTGAGTAATAATTTTTAAGAATGTAAATAATGCATAGGTATTTAAATGCATCATTTAGTACGAGTGATTACAAAAAAATAGCCCATACTGTCAAAAAAAGTTTTCTGTATAATACTATAAAACTGACTAGTTCTTAACTTACCTTAAAATAACTAATATAATTCTGAAGGCGGTTATCAAGGAGCGTAGACTTGGCGTACGACAGCACTGTGGATATCTTGACGTCTGACTCCTCTACGATGTCTTGCATCAGGTCGAGGTCGTAGTCCGCGAGACCGATGTACCGCGCTTGTCCGTTGGCGACTGCGCGCGCCAATGCCGGTAACGTCTCCTTGAGTACGACGGACTTGTCCGGCGCAAACGTTAGATCGTGCACCTGTGGTCCGCGAAACGTTTCATAACGGTTATTACTTGTACTAGCCTTTTAATATATGGAACTTTTAGTAAACATTGTATTCCTAATCCTAGTATTTACCTAGTCACGGTACCCCTAAACTGTATCGTGATGACAACGAAATTAACAATTGTGAACGAAGATAATGAAATACATGGCCATTAAAGTAGACGAAGCAAAGCGTTTCGTTCGTACAGGTGGAATGTCCACCACGAATGCTCGCCGTGTAACGGAAGGTCCGGTGATGGAAGAGGGATGGAGGAATCAGGTCGTGTAATTCCAACGCACACTCTCTAAAATGTATCCTATAGAATACTGAGAGGCTTGCATTTTATTGTGGGGCAGTGCTGCTGAAGTAAACTCTGTATTTATTTTACAAAAAAGAGCTGTGCGGGCTATTTTAAATTTAAAAGCTAGAGATTCCCTGAGAGATGTTTTTAAAGAAATAGGCATTCTTACGGTCGTTTCTCAGTACATATTTAATAACATCTTGTTTGTACGTCACAATTTGGATACATATGAAAAAAATAGTGACAGACACCCTATAAATACAAGAAATAAAAATAAACTCTCAACGCGGAAATATCGTCTTCAAAAAGTTAAAAAATCCTTTATGGGTTTGAGTGTACGCATATATAATAAGGTTCCAAAAGATATCTTAGACCTTCCTTTTCTTGCTGTTAAATGTAAAATTAAAAGTATTCTCTTAAAAAAAGCTTATTATAGCATACAGGAGTTTTTGGTTGATCGTATTTCGGTCAACTAAAAGGTTAGGTTGTGGGGCTTTGCTTGTTGACTCATTTGCGGGATACTCTAACGTATACATCAAACATTGTTAAATTGTTTTTTTTTAAAAAAAGAGCAACTGTTGAGTTTCTGGCCAGCTCTTCTCAGCAGAGCCGCATTCCGAGCTGGTGGTAGCTTACTCACGGACTGACATACTGACATTTTTTTTTTTTTTTTTAATGTAATGTAATGTAATTGACGATTCAAAATTGCATGTAAATGCCTACTTGAATAAAGATATTTTTGATTTTGATTTCTGCGTCTGGAGTTTAGCGTCAACCAGCTCAGGGTCGCCAAAAGGCCTCTTAGCTCTCCTCTCAATTGTGTCCAGAGTTACAAGATGACATTTTGCGACACCAGCCAGTATATGGCCATTGTGCCATTTTCGTAGTTATGTTATGCTATATGTAATTGTCCACCCGCATTTCAGCAACTATTTCCCAACTTTAAGTGAAAATGTTGCTGGAAAATCTGCAAAAAATTCTGATTCTGGAGTCCGGTCATCTGGGCGCTGAGATGTGTTGCGGTTGCATTGGCAAAGGTCGAATCATCGCAATGTCACTAGAGCAAGGGTGACCGCACCGCATAGTACCACATAGAAGGACACAGTGGTGTGAAAAAGTGTGTCATCAGCTGTCGTATACCGTTCTATGTTTCGCTCCATCATGACTTGATTGTATGAATCGTGTAGTTTTCTTAGGTTGATAGACTGTAGCTTCAGCTTGTGTGTTGATGTATACCTCTGTTCAAAGTTGTATGCGCCAGTTATTATTTCATGCATACATATATAGCATACAGCAAAGAATTGGAATAGTTTGCCTGTCTAGGTTTTTCCGTCCCTGTACATTGTGGGTGTCTTTAAGCGAAAAGTGAATAACTACTAAATGATGCGCCTTACCATCTGTGACTACATTCTACTTCCCATCAGGTGGGAAGAATTCAAGTGTCAACTTAGATATTATGTAAAAAAATGGAAAATGGATTGACATGCTAAATTATTTAAGTGAGCATGTGATTGAGCATCAGTTGAATAGACGTCGAGCAGGTTTTAATCAAATATAATATATTATCTCATCTGGATATGTTCCCTCTCCTGTATCATCATCACATAAGACTGCGTTCATCATTATAGGAAGAATTAAATCACGCCACGCTAATTATATCACCAAAGAAGGGTATATTATACATATCAATTAATAAAACAAAGCGAGTCTAGTTGGCAGGACCGATTTGCTGTTATTATTGCAGTTGTATAAAACGCAAAAGAACTGGAAGCTGTGGCCATGTAATGACAAGGTATTTAGCATATCAGATATATCATAGACGTTGTCGCGACACATCTGCATCAATAACTTTTAGCCTCTGTATTGCCCGGAGCTTACCTGTATCAAGTCGACATAGTGCAGACCCAGGCGACGCAAGGTGCTCTCTACTCCAGCTTCAGTCTTCTCCGCTGAGAAATCAAACATGTTTGCTGTATCTTTATCGTATCTCCCGATTTTGCTTCCGATGTAATATGAGTTCCTCGGTACATCTTTGAGGGCCTGTAAATATACAAAATGAATGGTGTACATAAATCAAAAAATTGCTAAATTCCAAGCCAATTGCACGAGAAGTATAAAAGTTCAAATCCTTTTCAGAACATCACTATATATCAATCACAACATTGGATTACCGACAGATTCAGACAGGCCTTCATTTCTAAGGTTGGTGTGCGTATATGTGTACGTTAGAGATGGTATCAGTTCTCATTGCCGCAGAAGAAACTTCAGATAGCCTCGGTAATCTTGAAAGTAAGGACCTGTATATCCTCATAGAAAGCGACGACCACCCTCGCGTCTATGCATACCATACTTTGTTGGTGCAACGCTTTGCTGGTTGCAACGCCAACTTCCAAGTCCCAGATCTGGAGAGCCATAACCCTTGATTGTTGGACCGTCTGCTGACTTCTCATCTGGATGGCTACGAGGTCTCCGTTATGACCCCACAGGGTTTCTCGGACCGCAGCCTAATCCGGGGTCCAGTGCCATTCACTGTTCTACCGCGACTGCCAGAGTACCACCAAGTATAGCATTATAGGTCAGCAATGTGGGATGGAATGCAAACTTTTTTGCATCCTACCCTTGGGTGCAGGTTTGCTTTACGCCGGATGATCAACACGTCGTTGCTGACTATCTTGCCAATGTGGTTCTGCGGAATATAAAACTGTGCTCCATCCTCTGTGGTTCATATTCGTGGCAGATCCCAGTCCTGATTTGGCCGATTCTGAAAGGCGGCATCTAGCCGAAAACAGGATTCCTACTAAGCATGGGTGGTGGTTCCTGGTGGTTGCTAGCGTCGAGGTAGCAAAGGAGACATCCACTATGGAGTTACCCTGTCACCTCACACACGTCGGGATGTTACCTCTATTTAGGAGCTGAAGACCCAGGCTGCATGCCCAGGACTCCAGCTTCTTGCCAAATACGTTTTTCGACCGAGACCACCACGCGCTGTGTTTCGCGTTAAGGACTCCGCCGAACAACACTGGGAGGGGATGCGCTATTCTCACCACCCATTCTACCGCTGCCAGGAACTGCTCAAATTCGGCCCGTCTGCGATTGGGGGAGAAGTAGACCGATATGGCCACTACCCCTCCACACTTGACGGACACATAACTCAGCCCCCTTTCGTGAAGAATGAGAGAAGGTGCAACGCTCGTCGCCACCCAGACAACTGCCCCCGTCCCATCCGTCGCCTCAAACTACCTTCGTGAGGACGGGATATGGTGGGGCTCCGAAAGCAGCGCCAGATCACCTCGTCATTCCGCCATCGTCTAGCACAAAATGTCCTGCGAGCTAGTGGAATAGTTTACGTTGCCCTGAAGGATAACCAATGGAGCTAGACATTAATGTCCATTGGGGTAACAGCCTTAGAAGCGACCATAGCCTCCGCCCTGGGTCTAGTGGGTACCACGGGTAGTGGGAGGCCCTTTACTAGCGCGGTATTGCACTGCGGACCAATCATTTTGTGGTCCGCAGGCAGGCCCCTGTCACTGCACAAAGCGCCCTTGTAAGGTGCCAAGCAAGACGCCGCCACATGCCCTTCCCTACCGCAGCGGTAACACAGAACGCTGCGCTCCTTCTTAGAGGTACAGTGCCTGGGTGTGGCCCTTCTCCAGGCACTTGTGACAGCGCATTGGGCGCTGCTCCAACACTTGGAGGGAGGCCGAGCACCACCCCACCAGCAGGCGTCCCTCCGTTATGATGGCCTCCAAAACCTCTACTGGGCACGAGGCCACTACCGACCCCATACCTCTATCGCCCACCGTGATGTTGCCCACCCTGAATTTTTCAGGAGGGCAACCAGCCTTATTCGCCAACGCCACGCGCAACTCCTCGGCCGACACCGAGTCGTCCAGACCGGAGACTCTAATGTCAGCCATCTTTGTGGGTCGGGTGACATTGGCCACCTCACCAAGGACCTCGCCCATTTTGGCGGCCAAACTGTCAGCTTGGGAGGCTGTGGCTTCTTTGGGGAGATCCATGACGCAGGCTCCCGTCATGGACCTGCGAAACTTCCTGGGGTCAATACGCAACTCACCCAAGTTTATCTGAGCCTTCGCCCGGGTGAGCGGCTTAGCATAGGTGGCCTCATTGACTACCGCTTCTGGCTTGAGGGCCAGAAGCGGCCAAGGCTTTTCGGCGGCCTTGACGCACTTATCGGTTCTTTGGCTAGTTTCATGGCCGCCTTAGCTGGCACCTTCCGGGCTTTCCGGGCCTTCCGAGCTAGTGCTTACTAGAAGCCCCGGCCACCTGCGTACTTCAGCTGGCAGGAGTCTGCCGTCCACCTCCAGGCCCTTGAAGCGGGCCGAAATGACCCCACCGATATGGGACATTAGCTTTTTTTGGAGCTGCACTATTGCATCTCCAAACTTCTCCCTGGTCAGTCCAGCCGACCCCCCGTTCCCTCCATCATGCGCCGAAAGCTCTCGGCGATATTTAGAACTTTCCGCTTGCCGTCTCCGGCCCGAAGTTCTAGGCTACCTAGATCAAGATCGGTGGAAGTCATCACACAAACAATACTAAATAATAACAAACAATAATACTACAACAAATAAACAATAATACTACGTCAACAAACAATAATACTACGTTAGGTAAGTAGTATTATTGTTAGTTACTTACGAAAAAACTAAGTTGGATTTGTGTTTATGTTTAAGAGAATTGACGTACTTTGCCTATAGTTCTTTCAGAAGTGCCCTGGCCATACCACGGGCCTGTCTCCACATAGTTTATGCCTTGTTTCAGTGTCTCTTTCAATAGCTCTATTCCTCTCTGTTCCTCGAATGTTCTGCAAATAATTTTCTTTGGTTTGAATACTTATTTTATTTTAAAATATATAAGTAGTTTTTGATTTGATTTCAGTATAAAGAATTCTAGATCGTTTATTGATTAATTACTGTAGCAAAATGTTGAATATTAAATATATTCAACCGACTACATATAGTACACTAAAAAGTTAACAATAAAATGATTGCTCACAAAGTAATACGTATTTTCATATAGTTAAATAGAAATTATTAAATAATTATTTTATAAATTTGAAGTCATTTTGAAATTACAAATTGATTAGCAATAAGAAGAAACAAACAATTGTTTTTAGTACTGTAACTGTAAGGTGTATGGAAAAATTAAAAATTATAATTAACTAAATACCAATGTTTTCGACTTTTACTGCAACTGAATCCAAAATAATATTCTCTAAAACTTGCACTTTAAGAAATCATCTCTCTTAATGAATTGGCGACCACAGAAAATCATAAGGCACCTCTAGGTTCAATCTTAGGCCCATTTCTCAATCTTGTTTATATAAATGATCTGCCTACTTTTGTAGACAAACATAATGAGATAGTATTGTTTGGTCATGATACTTCTTTAACATAATATAATAAAGTGAAACAGCGTCAGGTTATGTATGACGACGTAAGCAAGGTTCTCGTTCAAATACTGTATTGATTTAGTGTTAACCTGTTGCTTATTATATAAACTTCTTAGATGAACATTGAACACACACACTGAACATTGAACACACAATTTATTACTAACAATAGCAATGGAGCCCTATCTACCTGAATTGTATTAGCTTAGCCTCATATTCTGGTAAAAATAAATGAGATCTATCACTGACTACTAGCGGGACTACTGCGAAGTTAGTTAAAAGTTATTTTCATAGTAACTCAGATCAGTATACCTCAAGGTTGTTCAGTTTACTCAAGGTCCGACGGTAAGATCTTATCAAAACTAACAAAATAAGTCTAAACTCGGAGCACCTAGCTCTGTTCATCTAGGAGATCCAATTGCATCCATCCAACAGTGTACCTCAAGGTTACTCAATCAAGTTCGACGGTAATAACTTATCACAACTAACAAAACAAGCCTAAACTCGGCGCACCTAGTGCTATTCGTCAAGGAGATCAAGTAGCATCCATCCATCAGTATATCAATATCTATATATTTACTAAAAATAAATGTTAATGTAAAAATGATTCATAATTTATCTAGTCGACAACATAGAATATTGTGTAAGCTGTAAAGTATCAAGTTAGTTTTTATAAAATATTTTGTATTCGTACAGCGATCTTTATCAACAGCAATTTTGCATAAAAGAGATATAGGACGACTCACGAAAACAGTTTTAGACCGACTGAGGTGGTGTTTGAATTTTAGAAATATCTGTTATAATAAATCAACAAAAACGCAAGTAAAATAAACGTTATTACAATATTTTAAGATTCATGTGTCAACTACAAAGGCGTAAAAAAAAGTTGAGTATGTCTTCTTAACCAAGGTTAAAAAAAAATATTCAGAAATATATGGGAACTAATACGAGAAAAAAATACCAAAACTCCGATTAAAAATAAAGAAACATTATATCTGCTGTTAGTTTATACGTTTTATTAGGTTAAGTTTGATTTTGTAGTATTTTTAGGTTAAGTTTGATTTTTGTGGTAAGGCGCATCAACTTAGGAGCAGCCTATAGGTAGAGATTAGAACTCGGACGAATAAAAATTGGGGAGTCAGGGCGCGATCAGCTTTTCCCAAATTTGTTAGGCTCGCGTTACGGTGCGTCCTCGATGAGCTGATCTGGAACAATTCTAAGCAATTCTGAGCAATTCTACAACAATGAGCTCCTAACTTCTTTTAAATCGCTTGCTGTTATATAACTCGAGAGAGGTGCTTATTTTTTACATGTAACTTAGTTGATGCTTGACTACATTCCACCTGATGATACTCTCAAAAATATTAGCACACACAAAGTATGAGCTAATCCCACGTAAGTTGAGTTCAATCAATACATTTTCAATTTTAATAATAGATTATACTATTATATATATATTTATACTAGCTATTCGACTTCGTCCGCGAGGAGTTTAGAATACGGCTAAACTCCTAAAAAACTCCTTCACTCGAACTTTTTTGGTAATCTTTATTTTAAAAATTGCCCTTCACGAAAAGCCCTATTATTACTTCAAGATCGTAATATAATATAGCTTAGATCCAACGTGAAAGTTAAATCTAAATATTGGTTAAGATATTTTAGATTCGGATAAGTTACTTTAAAGATTACCTCCAGCAAATAAACTTTAAAAGTACCGATATCGACGCCACCACCCCCTCCATATTTTTGTTCTATCGTCTATAGTTTGCACAGCGCATGCGAAAACAATATTTTTTATTTTTTTTTATTTTATAATAGGTTATATTTTTGCATTATATTGGGTTTTTCAAAAAGTTATATAGCCTATGTCACTCAGTGAAGATGCTGCTTTCTAATGATGAAAGAATTTTTGAAATCGTTTACATACACCATAAGAGCAAAGCACTCGATTTATTTTATTATTTCAATTGTTCCTGAATGCTTATCTGCTGGCTCGTAAATTATGACACAGTGATAAGATTTATGAATAAATATCAACAACAGCAAAAATATCAATGTCTGTCGTCAGCACTAGCCACTAGTGAAATATTATAGTATTCGTTCACATCATTGATATGTGTTTTGTTGTACGTCTTATTATTTCCTTCGTTCACATAAAAATAAATGTTCGATAAAATTGTGAGTTCTCAATATAGTGGTGCCACGTGATGTTCAAGAGTGTGTTTAAAGTCGTGATTTGAAAGATTTGTGAGAAAATGCAAGCTATACACATTAAATTTACGTTTTTACAATGTCACATACGTTTACGTACCCATAAATATTGCTAAAAGTTGCTCCACCGAGGGCGATGTGCGAAACTCTGAGGTCAGTGGTTCCTAGCTGTGTGTACTTCATTATTAACGAAAAGCGAACTAGCGATCTTTCGGCTCGTACGACTGAACTAATAACAGAACTGATTGAAACTGAGAACGTGTATGCAGTATTATTATTGTCAGACAGTTTACTAAATAATAAACATCTCAGCAATGGAGGTGTCACAAACGGCTTTATTTGAACAGCGCGTTTATGCTTAATGATCGAAATTTTAAGCTTGCTTAATAAAGAGCTTAAGAGTTTAAGCCGTAGACAGAGCTCTAAACCAATAGCTAGCGTTGTCGCTTGCGTGAAAGAATGATTGTGGAAGGTGTTTATTAGCATTTCTAATTATAGAATAAAACTACCATAAATTTTTACACATATAGTAAAGATACAAAAACTACCTTCAATCTATCATTTTAAATAGAAATCACATTAAATTTATAATCAAACTGAAATCTCAAAATATATAAACAATATTTTTAATCTCTAATAATATTCGATAAAAACGCAACACGCTTCTGTTTGATATAAGCACAAAGCTTATTTCAAAATAGATATATATATGTACTTGCTTTAAGACCAATTGTATAAAAAAAATCGTTGCCAATTATTTTACTTTAGCTTTATGATAATAAAAATAATTAATTTTTATCGCGCTTATAACAGCTTGTGCTTGTTTATTGAGTATTAAAATTGACGATCCATTTATAAATGACATATTGAGCTTATTGTTATAGATGCAAGGTCTCCAATAATTTTGTATACGTTTTGCTTTTTTTGTCAAGGACCATGGTTGAATATCTCAACAAATAAGGCTTTATTTTTTAGGTCATTATTAATATTTATTAATCTTTAATTTTGACATACTCCTCAGCTTCTTCAGTCCACTCTTTCCCTCCCCCGGTTAAAGTTGTATCTTGATTCTTGTCATTGTTAATGATTTTGATTGTTGACGTGTTAAGTGGTTGACATTGAACATAATAAACGTATAATAATTATTATATACGTCAATGTTTGTACAATGCTAGTAGCCAATAGGTAAAGTAACAATATTTTATAATTATAGAAGGTACTTGTCATAAGCAGCGTGCTCAAAAAATTTCATACGTTCTAAAAATCAAATGTGGAGTCTCCCAAGGTTGGGTATTGGGTCCTACGTTATTTCTTATTTACACCAAGGACCTGCTCAAGCTCTCCTTATAATTTTAAAATGTTGACATGTGCAGACGACACTGCGCTTAGTCTTCTGGGTCAATCTCGGGGCGCGTAATTTAAATGAAAAATCAAAATCTAAAATAATCAGAGAATATGAATAACTTCAACAAAATTATGATTTACACAAAATTAATACTCGAAACGAAAATAAACTTGCTTTGCCCACCACTAAACGTCATAAAATCGAAAATTCCTTTAAAGTAAATTGTATACGTTTTTACAATAACCTTTGTGATGAAGTCTTTCACTAAGTAAATTTAAAATGAATTTGATGATAAAATTCCTATTATAGTGTAAAAGATTACACTAACGGCGGTATGGCCTAGGAATAAATTGTATTTTAGCGATTAACTAGGAGCCTTCACAATTTGTTTGACGTTTTTAGTTACTCTTGTTTGATCAAATGAGCGCATCACACCGTTCCCTTATAAGCCATTACTTGCGGTAGCGTTGGCATTAGGGTCGGCCTCCCTCACCCATATATGGCGAAGGAGATGAACGGCTGACCCTTGCGTTATGCTTGTGAACGGGTATTTAATTTTATGTCCTAGAAGAAGGGCGTATTCCGATAAGTATGGTATCAAAATAGGCTCTCCTTACACCTCCATTTGACGTACAGAGGTGATGACTGGTAATAATTAAAAGAGGGAAACATAAATAAACTTAAAGAAACCTATGTTTGTCCCCTTTTCTGACAGTTCACGAACCTTGCCAATTTTTTATTTTTTTCAATTTAAGCTCATGGTTGTTCATCTGCAAATACTAGCTGCTCTTGAGCTGGACTAACCCTAAACCATACCATTAAATTTCTTGGGGTCCTTTTCCTAAAATGGTAAGATCAGACATAGTCAACTATTGCTAGGGTAAGGAAATTATTATTTATTTTCAAAAGAATAAGCTGCTGCTGTTGCTGATAAAACATGCTAACAATTTTATTTCTCTAGTTCAATAACTGTCTAATACTGTATATCAAACTGGGTTTGATCTAGCAACATTCGTTTCCCTCGTCTAGAGAGAGACCATAGGGCTGTACTAAAAGTGATGTTATCAAAACCTTTCCTGTTTTCTACCTCAGCATTAAACAAATCCTCTGATGTGCTATCTGTGAGACAACTGATCTTACGGAAACATAAGACTTTACCTTTTGTCATCAATATGTCATTAACTTGTCACTGCATATTACACTGCAATTTCTTAATGGTATTATCAATATCTGTTCTCCTCCATCTACAATAAAATAAAAAAATATATATCCTTTTACATACTTGAATTTTAAACATACAACTAAATACTTACCTAAAGAAATTCATATAGCTTTTAATTTATAAATATATTTTCATAGATAGAGAGACAACTTAGAGAATTTAGTAGCAAGGTAGAAATAATATTAATTAAAAAAAAAATCATACTTCCTTTATCACTTGAGAAAATAGTGTGCAGTATTTTTTTTGTAAAACTTTTACTAGACGAATGTTCATATAGCAATTGTTTTTTGCTAATTACTCAATTTTAACTAATTGGCTATACATGTAACATTTACTATAACCTGATAAAGAGTTTATACCTGCCAACAGTGAAAATTTCATCAATTCAGAAGAATTTTATGAGGTAACCTAACATAAGTATATGAAATGGAATATATAGTAAAAACCGGTTTTATTATGTATTTGTGATCTAAGCCTTATCTAAGATACTTTTTCTTATTCATTATATTTATCATAAACTAGCTTGTGCCTGAAAGAAAGACAGTTGGTAAAGGACTTCTTAAAAATAAACTGAAATATGAGACAGTGGCAGTGCTTTTGTACCCTCTTGTGTCAAATTATGGATATGCATTTCTTGTACTTTACTAGATAAAACTGTCTAAGATTCTCCATTTCTTTTTCCAAGAGGTCTATCTGTATGATCTGTGTGTATCATACAAATCCAGTGTAGACAAACATCTAAGGTGTCATGTTTATAATATTAATATGATGAATTTCCAGAGTTTTTGCAAGTACCTCAGCTAAAGGTACAAATAATTAGGTGTGTCCATCTGCAACATATGAATACCCCCCAAGGTTCAAAAAGGGGTTTATCTCCACAGATACATATTTTGTTAAATTAGGAACAGTTAAGGACACCTGCAAATGAGAATCAATTCTTGAATATTAACTGTTACAAATGTGTATAATCCAGTTAACTTAGTAATTTAAAAAAAGAAATCACACAATAGTTTCTACTTCCTTTATATTTATTGTAAAATTTTCTATTTGGGTGATAATAAGCATGACAGCAGTGTTAAAGAATTATAAATATAAATTAAATGGTTTAAAGTAAAAAATATGTTGAAAAGGTTCTACTAAATTACCCAATCTTAATTAAAACACCGAATTTTTAAAAATGTCCTGTAAGCATACATACTTTCTTGCGATTGCATTTAACACCTCTTGAAGAGCGATCATGTTTCGTTTGTTACTTATATATGATCGCTCTACAATTTCCAATGTTCCTGATTATCTTTCTGGTTGACAGTCAAATTTATGGGAATACGTTCCAGTTTTATACACACTTGTGATACCGACCCCAATATATGACATTGCAGGTGGTTCTCCATATCATTTGACAGATAAAAAAAATGTGACATTAAAATTTATAATTGTCCAAACAAACATAATCTAAACAATTTGTATAATAACAATAATTTCAACTATTTCATGTCAAGCAATGGTTATATATATTAATTTATATTACTTATAAAAAAAATTGGTGAAATTGAAACTACCCCTGCTGGAATTCGCCGTGCGTATTTGACCCATTTATCTCAATATGCATACTTTCCATTGCTAATATTTATATCTAACAATGTTATAGGTTTTGCTAATGATGTATTATTGCAATTAGGTTTGCAAAAAAAGCACAACACTTACAATTATTTCTAAGACATAAAACGTGTTGATAACAATTCGTTGACTCATATCGTTGAGCACAGATGTTTTATAATTTTATTTTCTTAGGTGTAACGTGATCCCAGGTAACAAACTACTACAGGGAATTTACGCGCGAAATTCGAAATAGGTATAAAATAATGGGACTATATACGTTAAAAATCATTTTATTTGCTAAAATCATATTTTTTTCGTAAACAGTTCAGGAGATAAATTAATAAGTCATGAGAAAAAGTAGGGTTATCGGTTTAAATTTAATAATAAATACACGGAATCCATACTAGCATTTGCAGACGATCTCGCCATAATGACACGTAACCCCAAAAAATGTCAGGTACTTTTAAATGATGTAGAGGATTTCTATACGTGGACTGAAGGACTGAAGACAAAACCCAGTAAATGCCACTGTCTGTGTCTGGGTAGACGAAACACCAAATATACCTCCTATAATGCGGTTCTTTTAATAGGCGGTCAAAGTGGTTACTGAAGCAGCCCCATTAAAATTTTAAGGCAAAAAAATAGATTACAAAGGTCGCACTCCATTTCTAGATGTAAGAGTCGATAGCTTTTTAAGTGATCTTAAGAAGGTAAACGATCAACCAATCAGTAATATCAAAAAAGCTTGAATATATGACAACTACCTTACGTCACGTCTAAATTGGCCTTTTTTAGTTTACGATCTCAATAAAATCCTTTATTCTAAGTTAGATGCAGACGTCATAAAAATATTGAAGTCGTGGTTTGGGCTGGCGCGTTCAGCGGACTCTTCAACTTTATTCAGAGAACGAAAAAAATTTGGAATGAGAGTTACCAAAAAATCATCAGTAACATCTCTCCCAAAAGATAAAAATGCATCAGTGCTCGAGTCACGACTTCAATTCCATAAACAATTCATGATAGGTGCTCAAACAAATAAAGTAGGGTTAGGATCTAGCAGGAAAGTGCAGGATATTGTATTTACAAAATCCTTTATTAGGCAAGATGAAAACGATAAGTATCGAGTGCACGCAATGAGTCTAGACATGCAAAATAAGTGGCTATAGGCGACTTTTATATTCCATTAGTTTTGCGCACCGTTTTTTAAGTTTTTTAAATTTGGGTTTTGGCAGTACATGTTTGAAAGGGAATCCCCTAACTTACCGGAATGTCATAAAGGTCTATAGTGTACCTGATGATTGGGTGAAACACCCTTAACCTTTTTTTTAGGTATGTGACACACGCTGGTTGTCCCTTGAACCAGCAGTTTAAGGAATTCTGACACAGTGGAAAGAACTCACTTTACATTTTGGGCTTGTGAAAGATCGATGCTACACTGCAGATATACTATATTCTATGTACAAGGACGAAGCTAATTACTTGTATTTGCTATTTTAAAGAAGTGTATTTAACGATGTGCAGATCGCTGTGAAAACCTTTGAAAATAAATGTGCAAATCCTCTTCGATTATTAAATATGCTGATTACATTATTACATTCAGTTTGCAATAGAATACTGTTGCTGAATGAAGCTATCACTGATAAGTATTTTCACATCGACCGAAACCGTAATCCGGTTTTATGGGATACCTCTTCGGATCTAAGAGTGTAAAAATGTCACTAACGTCTAATGCTGTGTTAGCTATAAAACACCGCTATATTGAATTTGTGAAGCTAAGCTAAGGAAATTCAACAACGGCCGCCAATTATACTGTGCTCGGGTGGGTTAAGGCCAAAATTATCACCAGAGACGATTGTAGGCCAGTGTAAGGACAATTCCAACTCTGAACTAGCTAAATTATTTGGCTATAATGCTAGTAACTTCGACAAGATATTAAACCAATGGCACAACATTTGTTTTGTGCAATGGAAAAATACAAACGATGTTACAAAATTTTGGGATGATATAGATGAATACAGAAACTCGGCTGGAATAAATGTATTTGGAGAACTAGTTGATCTTGCTTTTAACTTTACTCCATTCTCATGCGGGTATCTAAATAGTTTTCAGTGTCATGAATATTGTGAAAAATAAACTAAGGAACACTGAACAGGATGGGTGGTCAGGATACTTCAAATGTCATAATTTTTATCAGAAATAGACTAAAAGTTATTAATGTAAAATGTTACAATTATAATTAATATCGTTGCAGCTATCGACAAAAACTCAAAGTATTCTTATAAAAATCAACCACAATCAACATCTTCAGCAATAAATAACATTTGATAATCTTGAATTCTAATTCTAATTAACACTTATTTTTTGCTCGATTCTCTATATTCATTACAAATAAATAACAAATGAATATCTTCATGTGGTTTTATTTCACTGCATTTACTATGGCTGGGTACTAATATTTGTCAAGTTATAACAAATAAAAAGTTTATTGTAGGTAAAATGTAATTTACCAAAAATATTTCTCCCTTAGTAGGAATGACAATTAACATACAACCATTTTTAACAAATTGTTCATATTTTTCACTTAGTTATTAATATAAATTAGGGTTTCTTTAGCCTGTCATTAAAAACTTTAATGTGGTCGAATTTTTTGATTAAAATTTCTGATTTCTGGCAACATTTTGCTTTAGACTTAGCGCCTTAAAAAATCAGAGGGGGCAACACTCATTGTACTTGACACTGGTTGGTGCTTTAAGAGTGACGCTTTTCCATACAGTCCTGCGGAATTTAATTTGTCGAAATTATTTTCACCGTGTATTTATAATATTTTTCTCATAAAATGCTTATAACTGTTCAGATTCTTTGCAACAATTATTAAACGTGAGTATTAATTTATTTTGAAATTGTCCGTGTTTGTTTACATGTTAACAACTTTAGAAAATGACTAAGACAAGCTTTTTTTTTATCCAAAGCGTAAAGACATCGCTTTTTTATTATATATCTTTAAAACTGCAGAGATTATAAAATAGTTTTTAATTGGGATAATTTGTTAGAAATGCAAACTTACTTCGATGTTCAAAGGATGAACTATGTGTGTACTTTTACTATTAAATTACTTTCATTTCATTAATGAATATCGGATATAAATTATGATTATATTCATTCTAAAGGTCCTTTATTTATATTTTCATTATTTTAATTCTTAAAGTGCTGTATCTATATATTTTAAACTATCTGAGATTTAGTATTTAAAATTCTTTATCTACACCATTATAATAATGATTATTATATATCGTATGAAAAATTATACAACAATATATTACATTGTAATAAAATATATAATTATATTATTTTGATAAAATATCTTGATACTGAAAATATACAAAATATATAATTGTAAATATATAATTTTGATAAAATATCTTGATACTAGTAGCTTTATTTTTAATTTATAACAAAAAAAATTTTTAAATGTGTCTATGTGCTTTATATAAAAAAAAAACAACTTGAAAAACAATATTTTAAAGTGCATACTTAGATATTTAAAGTAAAAAACTTGTACTTATTAAAATTTTGGAGATGTTTTTTAGCCGGGAATTGATGTAACTTGATTAAGGAATCAGTCTTATTCATTTGAAATACTAAATATAACCCTTATCTTTAATTAAACTAGTTTCTTAAGACAGTAAAGGAAGTATTAAAGATTATAGAATTACAACAGAAATCGTTTTGTATAATGTACTACTGTACAAACTGTTTTCCAAATATGATATTGTCACAATTGGTGCTTCCCAAACTTCTTTTCAAAGCACGGGATACTTAACAGCCATTTGGAAAATAAATATAAAAATAACATAAATAAATTAGAAACCCTTAAAATGTTTTATTCTAACATCCACAACAGTCTCCCTCTTCTCAGGTCTCTCTGGTCTCTGGGATGCTTACACTTTGAAGCACACCATAACTATTTTGCACTTACAATGCATTTACACTTTTAAAAAATATTTTCTACTATATTTTTGTGAATTTGTATTTTACTTGAAGCATTATATATTTCTTTATTTTTTATACTTAAGTGTGACCATATTATTTTTGATATTTTAATTGTGCTATCAAATGGTGCAGTAATATGTAGTCGGTATAACAAGTGTACCTCCCGCCGGGCAGCAGGAGTATGCGGTCGCTCCGCTTCCTGCGCTGCCGGCCGTGCTCGCCACGCGTCCTGGTGCTGCTGCTGCTCGTGCTGGCCCTGGGCGTGTACTGCTACTACTATACACTGTCGCCATCCTACGCCAAACCCAGTAAGTACCAAGTATTGTATCAATGAAGTAAATATTGATAATTGCTAGGTTACGGTTCCACCCAACTACACGTTTTCCTCAAGTATTTTTGTATGAAATTTACTGCAGAGATTATTTTATAGTCTTGAGAAAACACTCATAGAAATATAGTACAGAGAAGTGATAGTCTAAACGAACTGTTGTATAAAAGAGTGTCCCATTGACACGGTGTCCGAGGACTTAGACTAAATTAACCAAACTATATTAACGGACTGGTGTGTGGTAAACGTCTTGCTTTGCATTTTTTGCTTGCATCAGTTTAGTACTTGGCAAATATCACCCTTATGACAGAATCCTCCTCCGATATCGTGCCAACTTACAAATGATTTGTACCTATTTTGTTGGATCTAACTAAGTCAAATGAAATCTTGTATGTAGAATACGATTGCAAAACATCGCTCATTTAAAAATAACGAGACATTGTAGAATGTTCCCGATCCCCACTTCCCGTCGTCACCGTCGTCACCGTCCCGTTCACTAATCAGACACGGTTAAAATATCTATTTAATATAAAAATACGATTCAGTGACAACACACAGTTTCAACGGCCGCCTTCTTTTAAGAAGGAACTCACTAATAGCCGGTTACTACAAAAACCATTTAAACTAAAACTTAGTTACACTTGTGAACAATAAATAGTATGTATTTAATAAACGCGATTACTGTGGTTACGAATAACACTCCCACGATAAGAAAACTCGTTGATTGCTAAGGTCACATACATTACTCGCGTGGTCGAGACATATACATATGATATATACATTCCCGCCTAGCTTATTTTACTTGACCTCTAACGGATAGTTCGTTATTAAACGACGTGGCTGGACCCAGGGGATTATAATTGTTTATATATACAGTGGGTATTTAATTTCTATAAGTATATAATACACAGGGTACTTAGTAATAAATATAACACAAATAACTGTCGTATGTAATCTGATTGGACCTTTCAACTTTTTGTCTTTTTATAAGTTGAGATAAGTAAACAGTTTAATGTATGAGATAACCGGCTACCTTTAACTTTTAAAATAAAGAGAAATTTTGGCTGCATGTATTTATTACATTTAATTATATTAATATATAATTTAGCCTGGGGTCTGAAGAACATCAAATTAAAAATTACTATTTTTCATACTACACTTTTGGGATGGAATTTGAATCTGCACACTTTTACTTCGAGGATACGAGGAGAGTTATGGAGGGCCATAAGAGATAAGATAGTCTTTATTCAAATTTAAGTATTATGCTATACCACCGGCCTAGATGTTTGCCGGTTAAAGGTTTGTGTTTTGTGATTCTGTCACTTTAAATTTTAATAAGAATTGCCGCTCCGGAGTTCAATTTTAGTCTATTTAATATTCGTTTGGAAAAAACCTTTTCAACAAGGACGCTTCGACGAATCTCGAAGCTAATTCATATTTGATTGCCCATACGTGTGCTCAGCCAGCTCGCGAGCCGACATTCATTTGACATCGATCGCAGCGGAAGTGGTATACTTCATTCAGTCGATTTAACGCTTGTTTTTAATTTCAAATCCTTACAAATTATAGCTTTCAACTGAAGAAGGCAAAGGGCATTTTTTTTATTAGAATATAATAAGTGAATCAAAATGACGTTTCAAAGAGTAGCTCGTTTGTTTATAATTGTAATATAGTTTCCGTACTCGTTGTGAACGCTCTTCACTGTACTAACTATACCTACCGACCAAACTATTCGACGGCAGTCAATTACAGCGTGTTGGCTTTGACAGGATTTTGACGCCGCAGTGTAAGGAGTGTTACAACCCAACACAAGACCAATAATGCTCTTGATTAAGTGCGAGGAAACCTAAATTACAATAATACGAAACTAAATAAGTTACAATTACAATAAATTAACACGTTTTCACCTCAATTGCATCCTGAAGAAAACTAGTCGAGTTCGTTCTCGATACTTTACTGGATTTAATTTATTACATTTTTAATAATTGAATCCGAAAATCGGGAAGAATTTTGCTATGCCAGTGTCCCAGTTAATATTTCTTAAATAATTTTCCCAACAGCGGGCACTCATACCCAACTGGCCTAAAGTGGCAAAGGGCCAATGTCGGGTAACGGTAACCAAACACCATCAAGTTAACCGACTGTTCATTTTCATTTCATTGTTTAAGAATCTATTTTATAATAAATAATATTATTTATATAGAGCTTTTGTTATGTTCTTATAAAAATAAGAATATAGCCACAAATATAATATAAAATAAGACATTAATAGTTTTTAGACATATTTGTTCATTAAATAATGTTGGTTTGATTCGAGCGCGGCTCTCGCTTTAACTATTATAGTGAAAACATTTTAAATGGCCGCGCTCAATTATACTATTATTAAGAAACTGCTACAGATTATGTTTTTTTTGCCAAAAAACACCATATGAAACGAAATCTTGTTTGATTTGATTGATTTGATTGAAAATATATTGCTGATAATAAATAATACCTTACGGTACTTATTGTTGAATTCGTACATTAGGTAAGGTCTATAGTTTGTCCTGTATTTGACGTACTAACACACTGCTCTAGTGTTGCAACTCGCTCTCTGAACGAAATAATTATAGGTATGTAACATACAGTCAAAACTACATCGATACGGGCAACACTAAAAGCGGAGGTCATCTCGTCATATCATGGTCGCATTCTAATAACCATATATAATGCATTCATTAGTAATTACTTTTATTGAGTAGTTATCTGCTCCCGGCTCCCGATGGAGCCTATTAGAGTAACCTGTTGAACGTGAGCTAGTCTATGTATAATAAATAAGATCGCGAAAATTTCACTTTTCATTTAGATTTAGCTCCGAATGTAATACAAACGAATTTGATGTTTATTTTAAATGTACAGATACATATAGGAAAATAGCTTATCGAGTAATTGTAAATACGATCGTATGAATTGGAAACTCAAGTGATAGACATGTCAATATAAGACAGAGTTAATGTTCTTCTGGTGGGCAATAAGTCTCGTTCTTTTATATAATGTGTGTGGAGTTTTAAAAGTGTTGCGAAATTATTTCTATTATTTTTACACCAATTCCTTCACAAATTCTTCGTTCTTATTTCTCGATTATGTGCACTCGTGTAGTTGAAAGGCAAAAGACACAACAACCCTTAGACAGAGAATGATATAGAAGACCAGGTGCCGTCGTGAAATATCAATATCTCTCTTCTAACATAGGTGGTTTAATATTAGAAAACAACATTCAATTTAAATGCAGTACAATGTATACTACATTACTAGCTGTCACGCAGCTACCTCGACTCTATCTTCATAAGTGTGTGTAAGTAGCTACGTCGTAGCCGGAACCTACATTGTGAATTATAAGATTCAAGCCCCAATAGCTTAGACTTGGTCGATAGATCAGTCGGTACAGAGAGAACAAATAAAACAACACACATGTTTAAATATACGCCTAACTGTAATAATAGGCTGAATTACCTCAACCGTGCTAGTAGGATATTGTAAGGTAAATAGAGATCGGATGAACAAGCCTTCCCTTGTTTCTCTCCCTGGTAGTGCCTGAAAATGCAGATATCATTTGGCAAACTTACCAATCACCATCGGGTCGAGTAACATAAAATATAGCTTTTAATTAGTTTAACAGAAATGGATATTTCATTTGAAATTGTAATTTATTGTACATTTACACATTGTACATTTTACAAATATAATCAATCAATAGACTCTCGTTGTGCTACCTAAAATGAATGAATCAATCAATCAACCAGCCCAATACGCTGCACTTAGTAGTTCGAAACAAACGAAAAATGGCAAACTCTAACCAAAAATTCAAATCACCGTATCTCCTATCGCAAGCCTATAAGCAACAATCGGAATTACAGGGAGTGGAATCTAGCACAAGACAGTTGTCAATTTTGTCTAGTCTGATATAAGGCACACACTGTGGATACATTTCCTGATGTCGGTGTAATATTACGCTTCAACATTTTCTTATGCGCTCAGAAATTGCTTTCAATATATTACCGAGCCAGTGTGTTATTAAAAATCTCGGCGTGGCTAATGGAATGTAAATAAAAATACAAATTTCAGTGAGAATACCAATAGTCACGGAACCTCTGCTAAGTGCTGATTAGCTATAGTGTAGCTATGCTCTCATAACATACCTATAAAATAACACTAAAACCTTTTCAATTAGAAATACCATCTCTTTACTTTGTTTATACATTTTTACATTTGCACTGTGATTGATACTGTAGTGAGATCTGTAGTTTTACTTTTTGCTCGTCATTTTTTGTATGACGTAAGAAATCGGATGGAAAATGTTTCCGATTTTCACTTAAGTTTCAACAACGTACTAGTCGAATTTTTGTTATTAACAAGCTTTTATTTAGTTTCACCTAACCCGGTGTTTGTTTGTAATCAAATCTTACAAGCTAAATGTCACCCAGTTCCCAGTGGGTGTTCCTAATTTCAGCTCAATCGGAGAGCTGAAACTTTTCAAGATTACGCGTGATAATGCAATCATATAAATTTAATTATGTTGTCAATCCAATATCGCCGCCGTTACAAAATGGCGTTTTCAAGACAACCCACTCAACATGAGCATAAATGAAAGGGCTTAACTTGTAGAGTACAAAAGAGAGAAAAGAATAAAGTTACGTTTTCTCTCCCACTAAACCAGACGGTTGCCGCCCCCGTCGTAGTGCAACAGCACGGTATCGCTTTCGCATTCAACTGTCTTACAACTGAACTGAAGTACCACGACGAGGTCACCCCGTAGCGAAAGGGACACTTCCTTGTTTGAAGGCTTTATAGATCGTGAAGGGTTTATCCTGCTATCCACGAAAGCCTGAAGCCTCCTAAAAGAAGGAGGCTAAAGCCCCCTCCTAGCCAGGTCTGGTTTTTAGAACGGACGTCCTGAAAATAGAGCAGAGTACAAAGTGTCCCTGCAGTCTTCCCCAGCGACCTGGAATCACTTCGCTACCTAAATCGACCGCCATATCAACTTAGAGTTTGTACCTGGGTCCAGCTAGACCGGTGGTAGTCTCCCCGAGAGAACACCACCGTTTAGACACAAAAGATGAATAGACAGTCATATATCACTATACATCACACACAGTCATATATCACTATACATCACACACAGTCATATATCACTATACATCACACACAGTCATATATCACTATACATCAACAACTATATATCAATAGATAGTCATATTCTCAAAAGAGCGTTGAAGTTCTCGATAAGTGTGCGGAGTTTACAACATGGCAAAATCGTTTTCTAAGTATAGATTAAAGGCAACAAAAAGTAAGAAAGATGTTCCCTACTTTCTCGTAAATAGTAATATCGATTGAGCTCCATCGTCCTGGCTGCTGAGGACAAGTACTTCTTCTAAGACTTATTAAACGATCACTAGTATGAACTGTTTACATACATACATGCATAACTGTTGTTATAATTGTGTATCTAAAAAGTTAAGAAATAAACAATCAAGAAAGCATCTTAAAAAAGCGTTATAAAAAATAATAGTATTCTCTAATACTCTAGTACTAGTATTATTTTCTATTAACATTTTTGTGTTACTGTTTTATTCAAAATATTGCTGGTGTACTAAGTAGCACTAGATAAGTAAAGACATATTAGATAAAAATAGTTATAAATTAATGATTATTTTATTTTAATGTTGTTTAAGATGTTCTCATACTTACTAAGGCTTGAAGGATCTTAACTTTAAACATTTCAAATATTTATTATTATATAATGCTTATTTTTCAACTAACTAATAGACAATATGTATTTTGGAACAGTCGTGTGGTTGTCATGCCTCCCAGCTATCGGCAATATAATATTAGTAATAATATTTGGATGAAGGAATGCGTTTATTATGCTATAGTTCAAAAATGATTTATTTGTTTAAGGGAGATGAAATTTAGGAACTATTATTTTCAGACCATTTCTAGTGTATATTATGAACATAGTCATTTTTCATTAAGCGCTTGCAATTTTTTCCAGGCTTATAGGTTATAGGTAAACCAAACCTAGTAAAATTAGTAGATATTTAGTTTATTGTATATTCCGAGACTAAGCAAGAGTGCTGAGGCGAATCAAATGCTTTTTTGTTATAGTTTTATAATCCGTGTACATGCAGTTCTTTTAACTTCTAGATGACTCTAAATGGAATGTATTAGCCATGATCTCGATTCAGTAGTTTGTGGGCATCTTGATTTAGTTAATCTAAGGGGGTTAACTACTGTAGGTAATTCTCCCATAAAGCGACCAAAAAAAAAATTGTCTAGAAATAAGATATTATATTGTTCAAAGCGTTTAAATGGAGACGTTTATATTAAGTACTAATGTGGGACCATTCCTACACACAAAACTTTACAACCTTATCTGGCGTATTTTGCAAAATGCCGCTATTATTATTTCTTCTTTCCCTGATGACATCGCGTTCGAAAGGTAGTTTTGTATTGTTGTTAGCGATCGGTGATATAGAATAACTTTGAGTTTAAGTTAACTGACCATTATCTATATATCAATATAATTAAAGTTTTCTTCATACAGTACGGTGAAAACTAGTGAATCCATTTCGCTAATTCTTTATTTGTTGTCTTTATTATGCTCAGTAAAAGTACCGTCAAACGTTTGAGAAGACGTTGGCTAGATTGACAGAATACGCATTACAGAATATCGTCTAAAGCAGAGGAATTGGTTTGACTTATATTATATTGTTTTATTTTTACTTGTCGTTAGCCAGTGAAATATAAGTTGGGCAGCTCTATTGCCAGTTTAAAGACGGGGTGAGTTAATGGTGTTCACTTCGACTCGACGGACTGGTTTTTAAATTTAACATAACTATGATTGTTGGACGAACGTTGCGAAGCGAAACTTAGATATTAACCCTGAGAAAATAACGAAATTATTGGCGAATGTTTGTTTCTGTTTTTCATTATATTTTCTATATTTCCTCATTGCAGAATAATGGAGATTGCCTATTCCACTAAGCAAATTGATTTAGCATACTAATGTACTAAATGTGTGGATGCCCAATTGCGAATATCTGTATGCGCTGGTTGACCGATCATGTGCCGCTTTATTTATTACTAGTTGATGCCCGCGATTTCGTCCCCAAGGACCTCACAGAGCTTATAAGAAACTCCTTCGCTCGAGGTTTTTTTGTCACCTGTATTTTTAAAATTGCTCTCCACGAAAAGACTTATTATTACTCCAAGGGTATATAAATAAATAAATGTATAGTATAGTGAAAGTTATTTTTAAATATTGGATAAAATATCCAAAGGTAGTTATTTCTAAGATATTTTTAGATTCGGATAAGTTTTTATTTGCAGATTACTTTTTTTTTGTATTGCCTATGCTGTTAGCCCCACTGACTATGATAGCGTGATCGGTGGTGTGGGCGTTTACTGCCCCCCCCCCCCCCTCCTTCATTCAAATCATTATCATTGAATTAGTGTTAGTTTGTTAATGGAATATTTTTTTTTGATATACGAATATTAGCTTTTATCTACAGTCTTTTATTTAATTTATATAGATTAATAACAAGTAACCAAGGGCTTTTATTAATTTATTAGCTTATTATTAATAAACAACAATAAACCACATTTACTTTTCACCTTACTTTATAAACAGTTGACAAAACAGATAAATATATAAAAAATAATATAACAACACAACGGCACAACTCACAAGCCCAACGGTAAGGTCGATCGTACCTCTCAATTGCTTTTTACGCGATCTCACTTGCACGATCGGCTCAGGCGGAACGTGACAATGAGTCATACGTGCAGCCGGTGTTCATCGATTTACGAGAAATTAACACGCCATAAAAAAATGTTTAAGTTGGTCAAGAAGAAAAGTTTGTTGCGATAGTAAAGTCAAGTGTAATATATGATTGTTGTAAATCTACTGAACTTTTCCATGTTCCTGTTTAAAAATAATCTTAGCTGTAAAAGTTTTTCAATTCAATATCATATTTTAGGAAACGTCATAAATCTTAAAAGTTAATAAAATTTTCAGCTAATTTTGTATTATATGACATAAGAGGTATACGTAATATTTTGTAACTAATTTATACATTAATTATTTTATGTTTAAATTCTGAAATTGAATGGTTCTTTATTATATGTATACATCCTATTGTAAACAATAAATAGCTTTAGATAAAAAAATGTGTTTATAAAATAAAAATAAGAATTGAATATATCAAGAACAACACAAGATCCATAATTGTATAACATTTACGCGAAACGAAATATACGAAGACAAGCTGTCGTAAACAAGTAGAAACAATATCTCTACATTATTTCTTTCTCATCCTGGGCTTGCCACCGCGGTCATGAGAAATAAGTTACATTTAAACATCTAAGCGATGTACATTTTCCTTAAATATCACAACGAAACACGAACACATAATTGACGCTGCTTCCAACTGCTTATAGCACTCACTAATTTTAGCCAAATGCTTGAATAAGGATAATATCGATAAAACATAAATTTTCAGTCAATTGTGTATTATTGTTTGTAATCCATACAGTCGCAGTCTATATTCAATTTATTCTAAAATAATGAGTGTTCAAGTCAAAATTGTCTAGTACTAAAACCGCTTTTGCGACCCGACCTATGACCATCCAACTGCAAGTACAGTGTACATACTTTGACTAGATATGAGTTTAATCACAAATTAATATAATATTAGCCCAACAACATCTTGATACTTAAAGGGTTACCCTTTAAGTATCAAGATTTTGTTATATAAAATTCTGCGTTTGCGTCGATGTCACGTGCTATATATACATTTATACAGTGCATATATTTTACACTTGAACTAAGTTGACGCTTGACTACATTCCACCTGATAGGAAGTGGAAATGTAGTAGTAGGTGGTAAATCGCAGCGACTTTAAAAAAACTTACTTACTCTTGCCTTGAAGACCAACACTGGACTCGAACGGAAATGCTGAAGCAGGTAAGCTGTTCGCTGCCCGATTTAATAAAGATGAAGCATAGCGCTTCGTTCGGACATGCGGCATGTCTACTACAAAAGAATGGATGCTAGTGTCTGTGCGTCGGAACGTCTGGTGATGGAAGGGGGATGGGGGAATTAGGTCATGTAATTCCTTCGCATACTCACCAAAACGTATCTTATAGAATACCGTGAGGCTTTGCCAGCCTCACTCTACGTCTATGTTCAAGGCTATGGAGATTGGCTTCCACCAGATCAAGATCGCCAATTAGCCTCTTTGCTCGACTCCTAATTGAGTCCAGAGCTGGAAGATGACAATTTGTTGCACCTTACCCGACCGGATCTGTGCTTTATATTATGTTAGCAGTTGTCCCGGTGTGAAATACTGTCGGCCCTTTGCAAGGACGCCAAGCTGGTTTGCGACTGCTCTAGACTCAATAAAAGTTGAGGTTGAGTTGAGGTTCGAGGAAATTTTTATTCTTAGCAACTGAAGTCGGTCACTGTATTCCAAATATACATTCTGGAAAGTAGGAGCAAAGGAGAAAGGGCTCTTTTTGGCGTTTTGGGTGGCGTTGAATTTAACAAGATTGGCGTTGCCTCATACGGAGACTGCCTCTAGCTTGTCATTTAAACGTTACACCATGACTTCTCTTTCATCCTGAACTTGATCTCTACTGGCCCGAGCACTCGGCAGATATCTTTCTACAACTGTGCTGTCGTCTGCATATCCCTAGATACCTGGGTTTAGCAGATCTCTTATGACTTACTAATAAAAATTATTTTTTTTAACTCTTATAGGGATTTATTGATATCAAAGCAGAAAATATTCGCCCTTCATACTTTTTTATTGAGGTAAGAGATATGTCTTTCACTACCTTTTTCATGTGTTTGTATATTAGTATGATAGGTACGATGACACAATATGTCACTGTAAGTGTAAGAAGTTGTAGTTAATACGAGATGAACAACGAAATATAAGTACCTTAGTACTGCGTTATTATAAAGTGGCTTTGTACCTTTCACTTGTTTAATATTTTGTAAGTATGCAGAGAGCTGTATGCATTTTAAACACTGTTTTTCATTATCCCATTTAATAATTGCAATGTGCATAAACCCTTAGTGGAAGTATATGTCTATCGAAGGTCTTTGACCTATCGGTGATAGTTTAGTAACAACATTTAAGCTACAGCATGTGGTTATTTTTTAATTTTACGAAAGAAAAGTATGACATTGTGACTAAATTACTGGACGGATTTAACTGAATTTTTGTAAGTTGATTCAGAAAATAATAATAATAATAAGTTAGGGTTTGCAAGCAAGATGATGCACCGTTAAAAGAATGCATTTTGCTTTTTAATATTAAATGGGACCAAATGTGTCGTGTGGATCATAGAACGAGTATGTTGTACATACGACTGTCTAACTTGATATACCTAGAACTTGCACTGTACTACGCTTTTTTGTATGCTTATGTGTACTTTCTGGTTTAGAGGTGTGACTTAAAAAAGAGATATTTTGACAAAAAGCGGAAACAATTGTCACAAGGCGTTCTGAGACGAGTAATGTCCTCGTTTATATCTTAATAACATTATTACTTCCTTTAATGAACTAAGATGTATCTTAGTTTCATGGCATAATCTTAAATTGGAGATTAGAAGAGCCACAAGGCGGGATGTAATACAAGTTTTAGTAACAAATCTACAAGACGGTGCATTTCGACGATGCAAACCCAATTAAGGCGACGATCGAGTTCTATAATAGTTCGCTTAGAGCACCAACTCTTACATTGAAACTATTAGGTCGATGAGCACAATACATATAATGTATCTAGTTATTTAATTCTAATAAGACAAGGACAATTTCATAATCTCTTGATATAAATTATATAAAGCTCACTGATTTGAACTGAACTGGACGACTGCTATAATATTGTTTATTATTTTACCATCTAAAGAAAAAGTTATCAAAAAGGGTCGACTAGGAACAATATTTTTATTGAATCTTGAACTGTCCTGACTTCAGTTTTGAAGATTTATAGTTTAATTCTGCGCTTAAACGTCGCCAGAAAAATCACATGTCCGAGAAATGTAATTCCTTATGAGTACATCTGCCTTATTCTGCGTGTTGTTCTCTTTATTTACTATTTACTCTCGCCTATTGACGCCAGAGAGTGTATCCACGTTTTTACTATCGTATAACCGAAGATCTATTGTTGAACCATCATACCTTAGAAGTCTCATATTCAGTAAAAAAATGTTTCATTGTAAACGAAATAGAAAAATATAATCTTAGCGTAATGCCTCTATTTACATGAGAATTATATGATATGTACGGAGGTTGAGTAAAATAATAGGAAAGAAGCAAAAACCAAGGATCAGAATCATTCTAAATAATATTAAAAGGCAATATTAATTATCTAATAGCTAATGACTAATTCTCCCGCCAGCTCCCCTCGACCGTAACACAGAAGCGATGAATACAATACAATGGCTTCGCTGACTAATTATTCTTAACCTAACTATTGTTAGAATATACCTATGAGAACATTTTCCTCAAGATACGAGATATTATAATTGCTGTATGAATTCGAATGTGATGTCGTTGTTTATCTCTAAACGTCATTTACATTTCAAACGCCATTAAGGGTACTAGGGCATGGTACTTCCGAATAGTTCCTTCTAGGCTGTCTTGCATTCCTGACATTTCGTAATTTTTTGAAGCCATTATATGTGTACTCTATGTTGGTAGTCAACTAACTAAATTATATTACTTTAATCGTAGTTTGTAACGTGAGAGTCTACTACATTAAGACAGTTTACGTAGTAGGTAACGTAGGTTAAGCTCTTGCCTTGAAGTCCTTAACGCGCGACATCATAGCCTGTATTTGTAGTCGTAACTTCCCGTCAACCGTCAACCGTTCGATGCCTACTCTCACTCCGGGCCCACGACTAACGCGGCGGTACAAAATGCAAAAAAAAAAGAACTATAAAAAGCTATCTACACAAATTCACTCACGATAACTAACGCACACTTCGATTACATTACACATAAACCGACCTACACGAAATTAAATAAACGACCTACACAAAGTTCAATGATAATTCTCAGAAAAAATAACTAAACAAAATCAAACATTTAACTAAATTCACAAACGTAATCGTGGGTAATACAAAAATAAATAAAATAGGCCAGAACAGAAAGTGGGTGCATAGTGGGCGTACCATACCTTTGAACCACACCACACCACACCATACCATTGAATAATGTTTTATTAATATAGCCAAAAGTTAGTCTTTCACAAAATACGTAAAGAGCTAAAAGGGCAGCACAACGTCTAATGATATTTGCCAGCGCGGTCGCGATCGACAGAGAGGGTGACAGGCGAGAGCGCTCGTTATATAGGTGCTTGCCTCGCCACCCTCTCCTCTCCTTATTTCATTTTCTTCATCACAATCACTCCATTCTCTATTTTTGATACATTTTAAATAATGTATCAAAACTAGAACTATATCTATTACATTGCATGAGTGACAGTATGTACTATGTCCTTATATCTCTATAAATAAATGTAGTAAAGGTTTACTATAATTCAACAGTAGGAATAGTGTAGTATAAGTTTCAAAAGTTGTTCGCTGGATTCGCGGCGTCATGGTGAAGGTAAAAGACGAAGTGAACGACTAACAATATCGTATCCCACTGACTGAAACTTACCTAGAAAACAATTAAAATAACTCACTTATTATACACTATTATGATTTTAGAAATAACAAACATCTTTTTTTACGAAATACATCCGAATTGGAATGAATTGAGAAACTTCAAAGACACAAAGTCATTTGTTAGGATTTAAAATTAGTTATATTATGTATGTATATAATAATATATATTTTTTTCATATTTAATAAAAAAAACAACGTAGACACTGTTTTGTTTGAAAATCAAGTGGCACAGTATTGAAATTGTTGTTTTGTTCTATATAAACTAATATATTGCTAAAGAAGCTAATTCGTAGCTCGTTCGTAGCGACCTTTGACCTTCGACGCTGAGGCTGGCCTGACTGGCTTGATACGATGACGCTGCTGATTGGAATACACTTGTGCATCTTATGATACGAGTTGAACGTCGCTCGTCCTGTCAACGGTGTGGTAATTAGTTTAATTATTAATAAGTCCGTTGATTACTTCTTCATTGGAACGAAATTGAATTTGGTGTGTGAAAGAGTGAGTTCACATTTGTATACACATTCAACAGATACTATATTTGTTTGTAAAATGTATCTCTAACTAATTGTTAAACCCAAATAAATGTGCATTGAGTTGATCGACCTTTAAAGTTTTGAAGCGTATTATGCTGATGTTCGTATTCGTCTGAAAGGATCGGCCCTAGGGTCTAGACCCTAGGGCCGATCGTGTACTCGTAGCGTTGATGGTGCTTATTGGCTTGCACTTGCAGCTCCGAGTTGTTACTGACTCACAGTTAATAATGTTGCATCTGACCTTTAACAAACAAATTTCTTAGAAGAGCTACATCAGCTTTTATTGTTGTAAGTTTTCTACATCCGTTAACTGGGACTTGAAGCTTTATCGAGTATAAACGAAACTAATTCTTTAAAGATTTTTAAAGATAAGTTTTATATAACCTGTTAACTACTTATACAAACAAACTGTTGTTTTTTTGCTTAACGAACAACACAAATCTAATAATCTTCTTTTCATCAAAAACATTATAACATATAGGTGCTATTTGCAACTTACCACTTTCATGTAAAACTTCTGATTGCAATGAAATAACTAGAACTATCTACGTAGTTATAATATTGATATCAATATTGTCGTAGGCGGTCTACGGCTGAGAGGTTACTGTGGGATATTCAGATCGATTGGTACGTGACCTCTAACTGTCGGGTGTCGCCCCCCGACTAACGCGTCCAATAACCACCTGAATATTAACAAACCTTTGTTAAATCCTTAACACGCCAACCATATTTTATCTAACATAAAAGAACTATAATTAAAAATGTACTCAAGATCTTAATAAGCTATTTAAGCGCAGTATGGTGTCTATAATCTGTTAACAGATAACTTCTAGCGTTATCTCATATTAAGCTAAAATAAAACGAGATTAATATATGATGCTTGTGCCTCAGTAGCCAGTCGTCTTTAATATGGCGACGCGACCTGGTCGGAGACTACACCCTCTTGACTCGAGACGACGAACTTGTGAAGATTCTATGCACTTTGGAGCATGCTGTATTTATATTAGATCTAATTACTCTAACATATTACATAACTTCGCCATTCAAATACAAAATAAACTTGCATATAGTCTTGTCACGGATACATTTTTAAGGAGCTGGCTACAATTTTGACTCTTAACATTAGGAAGTGTAAACTCCATCCATTTAGATTCTTATTATTTAAGACAAAATAAGTACTTCGAACCAATAAAGAGCACGTAACAGAGCACTGTTTACTTCGTCATAATTAGTCCTATTATGCTCGACTTTAAATATAAGTAAAGTATCGTCAGCAAAAAGTACAATGCTACATAGGGTTCTTATGAAAAAAGACAAATCATTAATATAAAAAGGTGCCACGAACAGACCCATGTAGAAAACCTGTCTTTAGGTATCATTTATTTACATCAACCGTCTGGACTCTTTGATCAGGTCCATAAGAGCAAGCGCAAAACTATGCACATTATAGTGGTTAAGTTTACATAGTAATGTTTGATGGTCAAGGCAATCAAAGACCTCGTATAAATCGCAAAACACCTCAATTGCATTCTGCGACTGGTCTCATGCGTCTTAAATAGGCTTAAGAAGCGTGGCTCCGGCATTAGTTGATTTACCTTTGGCAAAACCATATTGTTCACTCTTCATTATTTTATTGCTATAAACAAATTATATCAGGTTTAAAATAGTATTTTCAAAGATCTTACTTAAGGTCGTTAAAACAGAGATAGCCCTATCATTTCCTGGTTCTAGTCTATCGCCACTCTTAAACAAAGGCACTACTTTAGTATTTTACATGAAATCTGGAAAAATACCGGTTTCAATTAATTTGTTGAAAAAAACAATGTTGTGAGGCAATATCATTTATAATATTGCTAAGTAATTTCACTGACAGACCCCAAAGATCACCGGTTGTTTTTTCATATTGAAGGTTCTAAAAGATTCAACAATGACATCAGATAAAACAGGCTTTAAACAAAACATTTATTACTAACTTCATTAGTCAATTCGGCGATTGCATCAGATATGAAGAATTTAAATTACGTGACACTGTTAATAGAATTTCAGTAAAAAAAATATACGACAATGGTCGCCACATTTATATCTGTACTTATTTCTTTACTATTAATATTTTACTTTATAGATTCATTACTAGCCATAGTTTTCCCAGTAACACTAGATAAAACCTCCCGAGTTGCCTTTATTTTATCTTCGAAATGTAAGGCTAATACATATTGAGTTAGCTACGCAGTAATCAAACGTCTTAAATATTTTAGAGAAATTCCTAACCTTGTTCAGGAACAACGGATTCTGATTCCATTGCCATATAAATCAATTAACTTTTCGCTACTTCTTTATATTACATTTAAGAATGAACAATTTTATTACTGACTTTAAAATATTAATAAATTAATGGAATAAGAAATTGAAGACTTTATTATATAAATAATTTGGATTATCGTCTGTTAAATTTACTTCAACCTTTTTTTGCGCAAAATTGTTTTTAAAAGTTAAGGATTCTATTTTTTACTATAGGCATGCAAGTAAATTTTTGTTGTTTTTTATTTTCAAATTCCTGAAAGTCACCGTAGGAATGTCTGTAACTCACATAGAATTATATATTAATTGAGCTCAATAAAGGATAGTCCAATAATTCGCTCGAAAGAGAGCGCTACCATGACACGTCGAGACTTTAAGACTGCATCATTACGAGCTAAGATAAGTGAACCACCGTGAATAGCTTTCTCTCTAAAGAACGAACTTGACAATTAATAGTTTTTCACGTTTATAATATAGTTGTTTTCAACAACCCGCTCAGTAACGCACCATAAACTAATGTTATATTCATTAATTTGTTTTGTTTGTCCAAATAAGTTGACAAATATGGCAATGCGCAAATCACAATTTTATATTTATTACTATTTTTATAATTCAAAGTTATTATTTTATCTATATTTTTAATAATTTCGCTTTTCTTACGAATGAACCATCACTTTGTAATAGTACAATAGTACTATTTTTATTGTAATTAAAATTAGCAATTTTGGCTTTATTGTGCTGGTATCTAGCCCCAGGTGAACATATATTATGTACATTGTTTAATTCATTGATTAAAAGAGAACCAAAGTCTTGAACTAATTGGTCAAAAAAAGGCATCATTTTTGAGCACAACAGAAGAATAATATTTTTTTACTGTTTGTATCTACATTTTTATTAATATCTTTAGTATGTGTAGCTGAATCACATGGACATCTATATCTGTCATACTAATTTTATCATCGATACTATAGTTTTATTTGTTAGAGGTAATCTTCAAAGTAACTTATCCCAACTCGAATATAGAAATAACTTTCACGTTGAATCTAAGACATATTATATTATACCGTTAAAATAATAATAGGGCTTCTCCTGGAGACCAATTTTAAAAATAAAGGTGACCAAAAAAAAACTCGTTTCGACCAAAAAAGTTTCTTATGCGTTCTGAGTTCTTAAGTCAGGCAACAGCTAGTAATTAGTCATTACTAAAATCTAATTGAGAAGGTTGTAAATTGCATTCAACTAGATCCTCAAATAAGGTATGGGTATGCTGACATACTACATTCAATTAGCACGTTTCCAGGTCTGATTTCGACTTTCTAGCCTGCACCAATCACTATACTTGCAACAGATCTTGCTGAGCTACAATATCCATAAAGTTGGTATGTAGTTCAGCGAGCTGTCATTTAGGATCAGTATTTCTCTTGACAACATTTCGTACAAATCTTTGGATGTTAATTCTTCTAACGCTTGGTTTAAATTTGTGCTTCTACTCCTTTGGTAAGGTCTTGAGGGTCTTAATTGGTTCCATTGATAAATGAAAAGTTTTATTGTATTTGAGAGAAAAAAAAAGGTTGAGAAAAAATTAAATAATACGGGAAATTGTGCAGGTGTTCGTCTTTATTCATCTTCAATTAAACAAATATAACTTCTAATATACAGTCTAATTTATTATAATCACAATCTTATTATAATCAACTAGATATAATTAAACACAACGCGGATGCAAATGGATAAACTATTGAAATGTGGTGAAGTCGGTCGCACGCTGGCGCACCCGCACGACTCGGTGTCTCGTTCCAAAGTGCCGTAACGTCGACGACAGTTGACAGCTTGTCAACGTCATAGTGTTTTCCAGCGCACATTATAATCTCCGACAAATATATATAAAATAAGAACAAATCAGGGAAAAAAGTTGATAAAATAATAAAGAGGAGTGTATGTTAATCTAGAAAAAAATGAACAATGAGAATAAGTTTAATTACTACTACTTAATGAGATATATAAGTTATAATTGTATTCATTACTTTATGTTTTTTACTTTTTAATAGTTGCTTATATAACTACTACTTAATGGGATATATAAGTTACAATTGTAATAATTACTTTACATTTTTTTACTTTTTACTAGTTGCTAATATAATTTTAATGATAGCTATTACCAATAATTCTTTGGTACAAATATTGGCTTATATGCAATGGGAACTTTTTTAAAATGCTTTTTATATGTTTATATGTATAGTAAAATAAAAGTGAAGCTTATTCATGGTGCTTATATTTTTTTCTTCAACTTTGCTCCCATCTTGTCTAGCAAAGTGAGTCAGTCGTTACTGACTCACTTTGCCTGACAAGACCTGCCTGCCAAAACAAACGTTCCTCAGCGTATGGATGGACGTAACTAACAATTAAATGGAGTAGTGTGCAGTTTATTGTTTCTTATTTATATTTACTGTCGTTGACAAACTGAAACTTTATATACGATTACTTTCTTATGCACTTTTCTTAACAAAGGTTTAGTTTCCAATGTTATTCATAGATTTAAAATCGTACTTTATTGAGTAATAACATTCAATAAATATGTTATTTAAATACTACTTATTTATATTTAAAACAAATTAACTATTATATTTTATACAAACTATTATATTTTATACAGTGTTGCCAGCTATTTTTATTTGTAGCAAAATAAAATAAGTATTATAAAAATTGGAAATATAAAAATGTTTCATAACTTATCTAGTTGACAATACAGAATATTGTATCAACTGAAAAGTATCAAGTTACGTTTTATAAAATATTTTATATTCGTACATCGATCTTTATCAACAGAAGTTTTGTCTAAAAAAGAAACAGAACCACTTACGACAACGTTCTTGTACCGACTGAGGTGGTATTTGAATTTTATAAATATTTGTTATAAAGAACCAACAAAAAAGACAAGTAAAATAAATCTTATTACAGTACGTTAAGATGGTAAGATGTCAACTACTTAGTCGTGAAAAACAAATTACATTATTCTTTTTTTTAGGATTTTAGTGAGTCTTCTTACCCAAGGTTTTTTTTATTGTGATATATAGTAAGTAATTCAAGAAAAATGTACCGAAATTCCCTGAAAACGTAGAATGTGTAATACAATTTTGGAAAATATTAAAAACTATAATATTTGACTTTTTACCAAAATATAATAGATTTTTTTATATGTTAAAGTTTAACTGTACAGGCGTATTGAATTACATGTCGTATACCTAAAATGTATGTATGTGTATGACATGCATAAAATAAGTAAATCAATTGTATAATACATACCATGTTAACGAGCCACCGCCACCATTAGGTTAATGAGTAATTTTACAATTGCAATTATTGAGAGATATGTTGATTTCAAGCGACTAATTTTAACCAATTTATTAATTGATATCCTATTTGTATTATATATGGTCGGTGGAGATAAACAACATTTATTAATTAAGTAAGATTTAATAATATTGCGAGAAAGATACTCCTGTTAGGTTCCTCAGTCTGGTATTACCCGACACCAAGGACATGAGGTTCAGGTCGTCTTCTATATTTGGGGACCCAAGGCACTCAGACAGTGCACGTTCGAAACTTCTCGAGGGCAACTCTAATCTATCTAACCTCAAAAGTACTGTTTTACAGTTTGTAGGATTGAAAAATGGGGAAGGTGTCAAATAAATCAATTACTACAATTTCCGATTATGATGAGTTTACGATACCAAGTATATGATATGGGCGCAACTAAAAACTGTCTTTGGAAACTTCTGCCAGTCTTCCCCCTCTTCGTTGAAAATGGAGAATGACTTTCTGGCTCTTCTTCTTCTTGGCATTGTATTTACCTCGACCTCAACTATGCACTACCATGGAATCACACCGTCTATCATTCCGCGATGTTAAAGTTTAGAGCTGGACATTGTGTTCCGACAAAAATCCATATAGCTAACTCTGCTTTCCTTGGACGTTCTACATGATACACGACGCTGAAAATATTGTTATAAAAAAATCACTACCGATGAAATTGTATTTATAATATTGCAGCCTCCTATGGCTTTATTAAGGGAGCTCCTGAAATTCACCGTCCATTGCGTAATGTTTGATATCTGTTCACTTGTCAGTTTTGTCTTGTTCGAATGAAATTATGTTTCTTTCTATCTTTAATTAATTATTATCTGTTTCATAAAATTATCATTCATAACAATCTTCTGCCTTTTCAGAAGTCAGATGAGGGCGTAAGTAGGTACCATATAAAGATATAAAATATATTGTGGTCGCCTTCACTCTTCACTCACCACACGGACAGTAATCGATGAAAATAGCCTTCAGAACGATACCAACATACAACGATATAATGAAGCAAACTTGTTACGTGTCTTATGCTGTTATCTTATTTACACAATTAGTGTCGTGCTGAAGTTCTACGGTTTTACTTCTAGCTTACTAGTAATTTTTATATTTGTCATGATGAGTATTATGTATATTATCCGGCTGTAATCGCAGTAATTTACCGATTGAGCGGCGGTTTAGCCGGGCATATTCCGATAAATTAACGTGTATACAGCCGGATAAATATATATAGGTATACTAGCTATTGCCCGCGACAGACTTCATGAGAAACTCTTTCGTTCGAGCTTTTGTCACCTTTATTTTGGAAAATTGTTCTTAACGAAATGCCCTATTATTATTTCAAGGATATAATATAATGTAGCTTAGATCCAACGTGAAACTTATTTCTAAATAAATATTGGTTAAGATTTAAAATATCTTAATATTCTTTTATCAAATTCATTAACATCTCAAATATCTCAATCTGTCAATTTAAAAAAAATATTTTGTAACAAATTTATGGCTTCCTCGGGAAGTTTATTGTAAAAACGTATACAATTAACCTTATAGTAAATTTAAATTAAATAACTCAACATCAGCAGCAACGTCGAGCGACCAGGAGTGAGACCGAACTGTTTTATATGCAAAAGGTTATTTTAGTTAAGATGTGCAACTTGTTGCGTAACGATATATTTTTAAAGATCTTACTAAATGTGAGTAATACTGAAAGTAGTATTAGTTGGATCTGATGGATATTAGAAGTTAGACGGAACTAATGTACTGCCGAATTTAAATAATAATGTTCTTTTACTAGGTTTCATTGGATGAGGAAATATACAGTTATTGAATATTAATGCGAAGTATGGCGCAACAATGCCTATTAGTAGCCGGAGTACGTTAACGGATATTCAACATAGATCACTGGTTTTCTTATAAAATAAATAAAAAGCCGTTTATTTGTTCTCCCTTCATCTTTTTTTTTTACAATATTTAACCTACTTGCTTATTTGACAAGTACCCCCTGAGTGGGTAAAGACCTCCTCCAAAGATGCTCAAATTTCTCTCTCTTGGGCTGTTTGGCACCAGTTTGTGGCTGCGATTTTTTAATCTCTTCTTCCCATCTTATACCCATTTTGTTGACGTTGACCATGCTTCTTTCCATTCCCCTCTGGCAGGTAGTGATTTTCTGCATGATTTTTGCAGTGAAATTCTAAGTTTCACATTCGTATGTCAGGCTTGGTTAGAGGCTCGAGTTACCTTTGTTGCTAAGATTGTTGGCATATTACTTTTAAATATATCCTTCAGACTGCAGTATCTCTTCCAAGTTAATAATTCGAATCTCTTCCAAGTCTCTCTTCAAAGCCAATAATTGAATTAAATTATTTATTTTAGTACTTATAGGTAAATAGCGAACTAAGTCGTTTAATTTTACTTACGGATTGCAGTTATTGGTACAAAAGTTTTTTTTTTAATTCGTTTTCTTGTTGGTTTTGAACTTAATAACATGACCACGATGGTGAAAATCTGGTATATTGATTAAACATTTGAAATTTAGTATCATATTTGTAAATATATTATCAATACAGGTTGAACCAAGTTGAAGTTGTTGAGTTGGTTGGGTCCCCTTTTTTAGGCGGATTGCCTGGTGCGGCTGACGTGGGTGGAGCAGAGACCATCCGCTGAGTCTCTGAGAGAAAGCCAGTAGCTTTCTGTCTATTTTGGGGACTCGATCGGTGGTCTCCTCTCGGCGAGACTACCGCCGAGGAAGCTGGACCCTATCTAGGACACTGTGCTCAGTTTGCGGAAAGAGAAACTCCACCTCTTAACCTAGACCGCTGCCCTCTCTCAGCGATTGATCGGGTACAGATTCTGGGCTCGCTCCTGCTTCCGAGTGTCGGAGTCTTAAGACTGGATTCAGCTCGGAGGGGGTTTCGGTTTCTTCTGCAAGGTAGAAGGCTTGAGTGGGGGGTAGGGTGAGCCCTCTACAATCTATCAAGCCTGCGAAAAAGGGAAGGTGCCACTCGTTGTAGGGTGCCCTCACCGTGGTGTCTTCGTCGGGGTCCTGCGATTGAATGCGAAAACGATCCCGTGGTGCCCCACTAGGAAGGCAGGCGGCAACCGTCCGGTGAAAGTCCCTCATAACCGCCCCTCATCTTCCCCTTGGGGTAGCAATTAGCTTCCAGACGTTAAAAAAAGGCGGTGATTCTAGTAGGCTCCGTAAACATATGGGATAGATGGTGTGAAGTAAACAAATGACGGTCTAAAATATTAACATTAAAATATCCGAAAATAATAAACTGTTTACTTAAATGATTAGTTACATTAAAACCTCATCCATAATCCTCTCTAATTGCTCATACCAAGACGGCGGTGGCCTATAAACGCTTACAATAATTAATAGCTCTAATTCTACAAAGGTTACTTCCATTGTCCGTTTAACAGACAGGCACAATATGTCTGTACGTTCTTTAAATGTTATCTGTATGTATAATAGAATTAAAGAGCAACCATGTATGGGATTAATTCTGTTGAACCATTTTCCAACCTGGTGGTTATTGTAATTAAACATTAAGCCAGTGTGCGGTAACACAAAAAATAAGAATATAAGTATTAATAAATAATGAAATGTCCAACTCATATCCTATTCAGTGAATGTTCAGCTGCACCAGGTTGATGTAGCTTACATTATCATACTTATCAGTCAACTTAACAATATTTGTTTATCTTAAATAATTATTAATTGCTGCAATATTATTTATTTGACTAGAGGATATCTCTCCTGTCTTACAATCTAGTTTAATCTAATATAATTTAGAATAACTTTTATAGTTTTCCTACTTATCTATTTATGCAGTTTGTGTAGGGAGATTACTGGCTGGTATTCATGGTAAAAAATATGATAGCGATATAGCTACCTGTCTCTTAATATATAAAGATAGGTACAAACTATATTTTATAGTGGATCTTGATATAACATTGATCGTTCTATGAACCATACCCACCTAACTAACTATAATATGTTACTCGGTGAAGGTGCAGCTTTCTAACGATGAATGAATATTTGAAATCGGTCCAGTAGTTTTGTGTGAAAACATTACGAACATACAAAAAACACAAATTATAATGTTACCTCTTTGTAATATTAATATAATATATACGTATGTAATAGTATCTAGTATAATTGTCGTGTTTTTTTATATAGGTATAACTCTCTTTTCCAGACGCTCTTTCTCTCACAAGTTTTTGTTTTATTCTACTACTGGTTTTTGAGTCTCGGATCCCGACGCGGTGAAACCTTTTAAGTAAAATATTTTTTATGAATGAAAAGTTTAGTATTTTTTATTTAAAATCTGATGTACCTAAACTTAAAATGAAAGCAACATATTATGACGTCGGTTACAAGGAGTGATGCTACAATCTGTTACATGGATATTATATTATATAATTAATTTGTCAGACTATTATTTTAGATATGTAAATACACTAGTTGTAGAAACTGTGAGATGCCAACTCCGCACGCTAGTTTGAAATACAGAACAATTCAGTTGTTTAGATCTTTACAATTGAATGTCTATAGTAAGTAGGCATTCAAATAATATGTAATCGTAAGTGAGGTCACTTAATTTCAGGCGGCGCGCTCGCGGACCTGGAGCCCGAGATGAAGTCGCGCGGGGCTCGCGACCACCGCCATCTGGTGAGTCTTCATTATCATGTAGATAGCTATGTTGTTTTAATCCTTTCTCGATAGAAGTAACAAAATACTCGCAAGTAAGTAGTCATTTGGTATTTAAATACAAATTATTAAAGGACAATAGAGAAGTTTTGTCTGTTTGACACTGAGCCGGGTTTGATCAATTGAATTTGCTAATATATATATATTTAAAGTATGGTTTGTTTAGAAAGGTAAACAGCTGTAAATATGGTAGGAGATACGTATCAGTGACCGCTCCTTGCTTTAAATACCATAGAAACTTATATCCCTATATTCATTAGATTTCATATTAATTAAAATATATCAGCAAGTGTAAATATATTGTATTATAGTATTAAATGTCTAGTTATAAATTGTACCTACATACTAAGTGTAGAACAGAAAGCCTCAAGGGATGTTGTTTAATGTAATAGTAGCAGACATAAATTAACTAACTTGTATCTGAGGTCCGAGGTTAAGGACTATTCATCCACACAGTCCTTGTTTAGAGCTACTTATCGTTGGCCTAACAAAGTGTACATTAGGGCGCGGGACGCTTGACCTATATGAGGAATGCAGACCCACTCTGGCACATAAATTGACGATCTTCACTCCCATAATTCTACTCGAAAAAAATTATGTATTAGCCATGACAAATGAACTTGTCAAAAGATAAAATGCTGTCATATGCAGCACGGTGTGCCGTCGTGACGATTTCTGTTCTAACTTGCTCGCCGGTTTATGTCGTCGAGGCGACATCTTAGAGAGTATTCATCTGTCTCGAACTTATTACAGAGTCAACTTTAAATGTTAGACATATATGTTAGACTTTACTGCAAACAATGATCACCGTACACATCTACACTTTGGTTGACATTATTTGAAGTTTTTTGAATATGCCAGAATTTAAAAAAGGTGTTGTCAATAGGAGGACGTGGAGCGCTGTCCCGTCATACAAGAAAGCTTAGCGGACATCGACACCACGCTGGTTTTCCCCTCCTTCGACTTCCAGGTGAGCTGTTTGTGATAATCTGTAAGTTTATCGGTACGAGGCACGTCTTAACAGGACAACTATTTTTATATATTAGGAAAAACAAAAAGTAAATTAGGTATACAAATGTGTTTTTTTTTTTATTCTTATTATTCCCCCGTGTTGAAGGGTTCTGTATATGTACTTGTATATTCAATTTGTGTTCAACCTCAGACTCCGTTGAGTGTTATGTTCTTAAATAAGTAATTTATGACACCAGTTCTTTTACCTATTACTTAAAATTGATCTTCTGTACTAAAAAAGTGTATCCTCAATGTTGTATCAAATTTATTTTATATAATTACAGCTTACATCTATTCGAACAAGATGAATAATACTGCTCAAAGTACTAATGTATATAGACAAAAGAGATCTCAGTCGTCTTTTCAAGTAAATAAAAACGCCCATGTCTCGCGCTACTCACTCACTCAACTCAACTTTAAAAAATAAGTATCATTAAGTTGTATTTCAATGGTTTCTTTCAACAATTATAAGCATTCAGTTAGAAAAAGAAATCAGGGGAATAACAAATAATAATAAAAGAGGAACTCGACTCGTCCTTTATTCGCGTCGTGCCATCTGACATGGCATGACTAGCCTTTTATTAAAATATCCGCTATATATGCGATTCCCTTCAAAAGAACTCCAACGAGCCTATTATTCTAGAAATATATTAAGCTCTTGTAGTCTGTGTAATTAATGACATCTTCAAGACGTTTTGAACACAACACTAACACCAGGCCTGCCATGAACTCATACTAATATTAAAATAATCTTACTTAAGAATTCGTCTTAAGTCCTAAAAGTAATATTACTTTAATAATATCTTCTTCTTTTAAATGTGATGGCAATCTCCAAAACTCGTATTCTGCCAGTGTCCAGTCAGTGTCCAGCCAGTGTCCAGTCAGTGTCCAGTCAGTGTCCAGTCAGTGTCCAGCCAGTGTCCAGTCAGTTTATTTTTGTGATACACTATTCAGGTTCCTGAAACAACACAATTACTTAGAAAATCATAATTGTTAGTAAATGAACAATATTTATATACAGTTTTAATATTTGTCATATTTAATAAGATTACATATAACTATAATAAAAAAGATAAAGAGAGGGCAAGGAGGGATTTAAGGAGGGAGAACATCGTACAGTGAAAAAACAAGGAACTGTTAAAAAATATGATTCGGGGTGCCTTCATCAGGGCCACATTCACATAGGAGAGCTATCTCTGCTGTGTAGTTTTGCTTTGAAGAAGTCGTAACCGACAGACAGTGGATGATACTTGCTTGTCAGCTCCGCGACGTTAATAAAACCAAGGCTTATTGTGTATTGTAAATACTTTGAATGTGACTATAAAATCTACCTTTCGAAATCTTTTACGTTTTCCAATGATCCTTCCAAGTAGATTGCAATTTTTTACAATCTATGACTGAAAGATCATGGGAGCAAACTGAACTTTATTTATTACAACCAATAAGAGAGGCCTCCTTACTTATAATATTTTGATAAGAGTTTCTGATTTCGTCATCCTAAATATTTTATAGGGAACATTACTAGCTCGTACCATAAAGAGTGTTTGACTTTGAGGGTTAGAATGTTTTAGAGTAGAGATCATACAACTAGTAGCGACATGTTTAGTTATTTTAGTTGTTTTCTATTGCTACCAGGCTTTGAAATATCAGAAGTGCTACATATGAAATAAAAACTTAGCGCTACCAATGATCTGACATGGAAGATTCACTATTTACACTTATTTATGATTGATATAACAGAAAGGTGACATAAAATGACAAATGGTCCTTTTCTGACCTACTATGGATAGTTTAATGTTTGTATTTATTTCATAAAATATCAAACAAATATGTCACTAAAACTTCATTCAAGTCCAAGTCAGTAAAATTCCATACTGCTTTAAAGAAATAAAGAAGGTGCATATTTACATTTGTGTAGGTAATGACGTCACAAAGTGCTATAAATATATTAATAGACATATTGTAACTTTTTAAGGTAATGTAATTTACGATTTAAAAGTGTATGTAAATGCCTACTTGAATAAAGATATTTTTGAATTGGAATAAAGATATTTAAGTCGTGGTTTGGGCTGGGCGTTCAGTGGACTCTTCAACATTATTCACCTAAACAATTTTTCGACGAAATTAAAGAAACCATCGGAGCTCTTTAAACATGTAAGAGTTATCAAAAGACATATAATCGGAAATCGGAAATTCTCATCTCTCCCAAAAGATAGAAATGAATCAGAGCTCGAGTCAGTACTTCATTCCATAAACAATTCATGATAGGTGCTCAAACAAATAAAGTAAGTTTAGAATCTAGCGGAAAAGTGCGGAATATAGACTTAACAAAATGCTTTATTCGGTAAGATGAAAACGATAAGTATCGAGTGCAAGCGGTGAGTCTAGAAATAAAAAATTACTTTTGTATTCCATTAGCTTTCAGGTGGCGCATCCTAGTTCATGATTGGTCTCCAGCGTTATTAAAATTCTATTTCTCTCTCTCTCGCTCTCGCTTCGCCGTGATAAATTAGTATAAATCATACGTGAATCGGTTAGTCTTTCAGTAGCAAGATCGCAAAAGGGTATAACAACCACCAAACGATCCATGGAGTTTGTTAAATAAGGCTAGGTTAGGCATTCTAACTTGAAGGCTGCTCGCGATTGAACTATAATGGTGGATACGTATGAGGAACAGTATAGTGTCCCTGAGGATATTGTTGTCTCGTCATCCAGACCGGACATATTCCTGTACTCTAGACAGTTAAAGCGCGTGATACTTGTAGAGCTTACTTTTCTATGGGAAACAAACTTTCCCAACGATCACACATTAAAGTTAAACAAGTATTAAAAACTGACCAACAAACTGACCAGGAATAGGTATATACCTAGTTAATTTGTATACTGTAGAAGTGGGAGCGAGAGGTACAACAGTGAAATCTCTCTATAACCTACTTAAAGATCTTCGCCTCTCTACGGCTATCGTCAGTTAATTTCTAGAAGGTACTTCAAAGGCGGCATTGGTAGGTTCATTTCAAATTTAGTTAGGTAGGGAGAGGAGCGCAACCAGTTGATGGTGAGTCTTAATGCGCATTTTAAAGGGGCCCCTTAAGTTTACACCTGGGTCGCAAGTCCCAGGAACTGTTTGCACTCCTCTTTCTGCAACGCGATGGGCCCGGAACCAGCACGGTGAATTCATGGAATGCTAAGAAGCTTCTTCTCTTGAATTTAAAAATGTCAATCTAAAGAAAATAATAAAATAATGCGGTGTGGGTGCCTCGCGCAGCGTAGCGGGTGGCGCATTTTTTATTTACTTTATTTTGAAAATATTTTTTAACATTGAATTGGTATAAATATAAAACTATTGACATAACTTAAGCTACATTTTATCTATTCTTAACCTTAAACACAAATTAATTAATTTATAAACCATTCTAGTTATATCCGATAAAGGAAAACTAGAATGCTATTATAAAACACTAAACTAATAGAAGAATCTCTAAAAATGTTACTTCTTTAAGTCTGCACACGACTGCAGTGTAACAAGATAAGATGAGCGTCTTCTAGGACCCCGCGGCCCGCTCGCAGTACAATAAGGTGACGTAAGTTTGTCCTTCATAAACCCAAAGCTGTTGAGAGGTACATGATCAGATCGAAGTCTCAAAGCCATCACAACCTCCAACTCATACTTTTCTCACTGAACCACAACGTACGAGGGAGTACGAGGGAGATGACTGAATAATCTTATACCATATACGAGTATACCTTTCGTCAAAGATCTTTTTTCAAAATATTCTGACCAAAATTCTAAACAAAAAATATTTACTGTGTTTATATTTATTTATCTTCAAAGTAACTATTTTTTTTATTTCAATAAAACTCTAAAATTATATGTATGAAAAGCCCTATTATAATTCAAGGGATAATATATCTTAGATCCAACTTGAAAGTTATAACGTTTTTTCTAAATATTACTTAAGATATTTTTAGATTTGAGTAACCTATTTTGAAGATTACCTCTACACTTAAACTTTTAAATTACAAACCCACAAACTTTACCTCTTTATTATATTAAAATAGATTCATCAAGAGTTTATTATTAGTTAAAGTTTATATTGAAAAGGAGTGTTTTAAAACTATTATAAATTAGTAATGAATAAGTTATTTGTTTACTTTCATATTTATCAATGCTAAGTAATGCTAAGTAATATTAGTTGATGTCTAAGAGTCGCTAAATACTCGTAGATTGTCTGTCACCTGGCGCAATAGAATAAAAAATAATATATATATATATATTGAATTTCACATTATTGTGTTTAATATAATATAAATTTAATTTATACTTTTGCCGCAGCAACACGTGGCCGGTTCTTCTATTACGTTTTAACTTATGTGAAACATTTGTACACCAATCAATTAAAATACCTCCATCATTTTTCAGCCAAATCGATTCAGCCGTTCTTAAGTTATACTCGTAAGTAGTGTAACACGACTTTATTTTATGTATATTTACATATATATAGATAGATTAATGAAAAAAATATTTTGTCATATTTAGTATGAAAAGTAGAAATGTAATATTTGTTTTTATGTAATTTTTTCATTTTTTTTATTATTTCGTGAAATTCCGTTGCATTTCATTAAATAACGAACATTCAAGTCATTTTTATAATATATTATTTGAAAAAATATTTTGTCATATTTATTACTGAAAATAAAAAATAAGGCTCTATCAACCCCTTCTACCCTTTTTTAGCCTATTTCCTTTCGTTTCTTATAAAGTGTCTAAATCCAAAGTTCGCGGTTATATCTTTAATAATTACGAATTTCCATACAAACATTCATCCCCTCTTTTAACCCCTTCTCCCCAATTTTTCGCAATAAAAAGTAGCCTATGTTCATTGTCAGGGTCATAGCTAAGTCTGTGCCAATTTTCATCAAAATCGGTCCAGTGGTTTAGGCGTGAAAGAGTAACATACAGACAGAAAGACAGAGTTACTTTCGCATTTATAATATTAGTATGGATATAAGTATTTAAATTTCAAACAGATTTATGTCAATGAGAATGACGTACACTCTGCAACCCAGCAAGATGCAGTCATATTAAGAATATATTTGAAGCATGTTGGAATTTATAAAATTGTAATGGTATGTTATTAGATACGTCAGTCCCACACATAATCAAGAACTTATTATTGTACTTAATTATTGGGACTTATAACGCGGAATATAAAGGAGCCAAAGGCATTTTTTTTACATATAGGTAGGTGGCTTACTGCAACGAGCCAACCTCTGAGCCAAAATGTTGCTTCTGACTGGAAATGCAAATTTACAACAATCATGCACACATCACATGTGTCACAAAGACTCAACGTCTTCATGAATCATCTAACGAGTTCTATATTAAAAATACTCAAGGATCGAACAACTTTTTAAATCACTATTCAAGATTTCAGTTGTACATCAATAAAATTTATTGGACCCACTGTTATTTATCCGTATATGATATATATGTGAATATATATATTTACTAAAATAGATTGATACATTTCAATTTTCTCGAATGATTATTTAAAATTTATAAGATACATTACAGGCAAAGGTGGAAAAATATAATTCGTTTTCTTTCCATGAGCCGACGTGTCTCGACACACGGCACTTCCGTTCACCATCACAGTGAAAACTAAGTAAAGGTTATTTATATACTAATAGATATCTTAAAGCACGAATTTTGCATTTTTCAGCCGAGTTGGTTACGATCCAAGGAGTTTTGGGATAAATCGTTTGAGGAACGTTATGAGAAGATGAAAAACGACTCACGACGACCGAAGCTCAAGGTGATACATTTGATTAATAGCTTAAAAGTCAAGTGCCAATAAGTTTACATACACTTTCAACAGTTTGTTGCGAAATATCATTTTGTAGATAAGAACAAAAATGTCTGCGATTTGTGATAACTGACCCGCTTGTCGCAACTCCTATAATGTATACATTCCCTGCAGTCGCGATTCAAACAATTTATTTACTTATCTATCTATCTTATTATTATTTTAATTCATATATTAAAACCTAATAATCCATGTGTTACATATCGGCTATATCTCAACTGTTGTTTTGTATTTTTGTAAAAGCGAACACCTCTCTCCGATGCAGGTGATCGTGGTCCCACATTCACACAACGACCCTGGCTGGCTGAAGACCTTCGAGCAATACTTCGAATGGAAGACCAAGAACATCATTAATAACATGCTTACCAAATTGCATCAGTTCCCTAACATGACTTTCATCTGGAGCGAGATATCTTTTCTTCACGCCTGGTGGGAGCGGTCACACCCCGTCAAGCAGAAGGTATATCCTTATAACTAGTGGTGGCGGATAGCCTAGAGCTGTAGATGGGACGGTGGACGCTAGTAAACCACAGACCAAACTGAACAATTCAAATAGAGCCTAACCAATTATCAAATATCCTTAAACTGCGGCTCTTACACTGACGTCGTTTCAGCAAGAAACGTAATGACAACGGCAGTGCGGCCTTATGAATTTATGACAGTTCCTTGATTAATTGTTTAGCCACATTTCTAGACAAATTTAAGTACTATTTTACATCTTAACTTTTTTTATTAAAAATTTATATTATATGTATATATATATTTATAATCATATAATATATATGTATATATATATATATACATATATATTATATGATTATAAAAAAATATTAAACAAGCCGAACATTGTTTCAAGACAATTTTACATATTATTATAAAATGTTTTATCTTTTTAATTTAAATATTAAAAATGACTGAAAACTTATATGACGGACGTCAAAAAGTCAGACAAACGTGTATTACCGCACTCGTGTAAAGGTCTCGTACGGGCAGCACTTTCGTTGCACAAAATGATATTCAGATATCGTGAATAGATTCAGATATTTTTTTATTGGCTTTAAAGCAGTGAATATATTTTCAAAACATCAAGTCTGTCTATTAGAATAGTCTCAGATAGTGTCTAAGGTAGTCATTTGCAATGTTCTCTTAGTACTTCATCATGTGGCGATCATAGAAGCTTGCAAGGACTTTTTTATATTTTTTATTTAACGGAGAATAAAAGGTATTGCGAGGAATGATTCAAAAGCAATTTGATATGAATCCTTGTGTACAGCTTCCAAATTCACTTATCAATAAATATATAACCAATTAATAATATATCTTTACATTCTCGTATTTTATTTTTTTTATTGTCAAATTCAGGTACTAGCCGTTGTGATAGCGCTTGTTTATTGTTGATATTGAGAATAAGATGTCATATACGAATTAATATATTAAAGACTTACAGCACATGTTTTAAATGACCAAAACATATTTGTCCCTGGCCAAATTATTAGACGCACTGTAAAATAATAATAGACCGAGCTGTGTGGCATGGACCTCCATCTTGCACGAAAATGAAGGGTTTTTCATTTGGAAACCATTTTCCGAGCTGCGGAATCAACCGATTTTGAAGAACTTCTCATACTGGTCCTGGCTCATTATACCTTTTACCACGTACAAACGTCCAGTGCCCTTGCCGGTGATGCCGCTGATGACTGGCCAAATCATCACTTTTGCAGAGTGTTTTACGATTGGAAGGAGACCATCAGGATGAAACTTTTCTCCATGATGACGACGCACATACAGAGCTTTATTCTGCAAAATTTCGAATGTGCTTTCGTCACTGAAGCAGATCTGTCTAAAATAGTACAAAATATAGAAACTTCCGTGTTTTTGCCTTATTTAAAATAAATATATCAACTGTGACGAAATAACATTGACTTACCGATCTCCAGAAGTCCACATCTTTGTCTTGCCATTGTTTGACCCATTTCATTGCAGTTGTTAACTTGGGCTTCGTGGCGGGACGACAGGTCTTTAAATTTTTTTTTTTCATTCGAACGGTGCACTCAGAAGCATTTACGCCAGCATCCTAGAGTTGTGATTTTATTGTCTTTGTGGGTAGTAAATCTGTTTTTTAGAGAGATTTTCTTCAAACGTCCACCACAATAAATACTTTAACACAATAAATATTTTAAATGAAAACCAATCATATTGTATTTTAATTACCCAATTTCGGCATAAAAACTCGAAAGAAACCTAAAATTAAAAAAAAAATACGGTGCGTCTAATAATTTGGCCAAGGACTGTATTTATTAACGAAGCAAAAGTATGTACTTTTGCTCAGTTAACTGAAAGAATAATTTTAGGCGCTAAAGAAATTAGTAAAAGAGGGCCGGTTGGAGATCACGAGCGGCGGTTGGGTGATGCCTGACGAGGCGTGCACTCACATCTACGCTCTTGTCGACCAGTTTATCGAAGGTACGCTGAATACGATAAAATTAAACCATAAAAATGCACATTCAATGACAATATTTTTGTTCCCAAACACCAGGGCATCAATGGATCAAGACAAACCTAGGCGTTACTCCGCGGATCGGGTGGTCCATCGATCCATTCGGTCACGGACCTACCGTACCTCATCTACTGGAGCTGAGTGGGATGGAAGGCGCCATCATCCAACGCATTCACTACGCCTGGAAGCAGTGGCTGGCGCGACGTCAGATCGAGGAGTTTTATTGGACGCCCGGCTGGGCTTCGCGCAAGCCGTCGCTTATTGTGCACAACCAGCCCTTCGACATCTACTCCATCAAGAGCACGTGCGGCCCACACCCCGCCGTTTGTCTCGGCTTCGACTTCCGCAAGATCCCTGGTGAATACTCCGAGTATACAGCCAAGTACGAGGAGATCACGGAGCAGAACGTGCAGAGTAAGGCGCGCATGCTATTAGAAGAGTACGAGCGCGTGGGCTCGCTCACGCCACATAACGTAGCACTCGTGCCGCTGGGTGACGATTTCCGTTACGAGTACGCCTCGGAATTCGACGCGCAGTATGTCAACTACATGAAGATGTTCAACTACATTAATGAACATAAAGATATCTTCAATGCCGATGTTTCATTTGGAACTCCTCTCGACTACTTTAAGGCGATGAAGGAGAGACATGATAACTTCCCCACATTGAAGGGAGACTTCTTCGTCTATTCGGATATATTTAGCGAGGGCAAGCCGGCTTATTGGTCGGGTTACTTTACAACGCGACCCTATCTTAAGATCTTAGCCCGACAGTTTGAGCATCAGTTAAGGACAGCTGAAATTCTCTTTACACTTGTCTCCAATTACGTTACACAATCTAAAAACTCCAAACTCGGATCCTCCGAGAGACGACTAGAGAAGCACTTCGAGCAGCTAGTCACCGCTAGAAGGAATTTGGGTCTATTCCAACATCACGACGCGATCACGGGTACGTCTAAATCCATCGTAATGCACGACTTCGGAACCAAGCTCTTTACGAGCATCTACCATTGCATTCGCTTGCAGGAGACCGCGCTTAGCACCGTCATGTTACCTGATGAGTCTCTCCACTACCAAAGCATCCTGCAAAGTCAACTTGAATGGGAAACTTACGGTAAGCAACCGAGGCAGTTGCAAGTGTCGTACGTAGATAAAAAAAAGCTAGTTTTGTTCAATCCACTCACAGAAGAGAGAACGGATATCATGTCCGTCAAGTCTAACAGTACCAACTTACGCGTGTACGACACCTATAAGAAAGAATACGTTCCTTACCAAATAACACCCACCATAGACATCCGTGAGAATAACAAATTCGGTATCAGTGACGCAAATTTCGATATTGTGTTTGTGGCTACGCTGCCGGCACTGACCGCTGTGACATTTCGTCTTGAAGAGCACAGCAATATGTCGAAACATGCCGTCGTATTCTGCAATAGCTGCGACCACCGCGCCACTTCCGACCGGCCTTCCAACTTTGCCTATAAAAAGATGATGCCGGGTGATATTCAACTGGAGAACTCCATTTTGAAACTTTTAATAGATAGAAACTCGGGACTGCTTAGACAAATTTATAGAAAAGACATACGCAAGCGAAATGTGGTGGACATACAATTTGGAGCCTACCAGAGTGCCCAGCGACACTCGGGAGCTTACCTCTTTATGCCCGACTACGATTCACCCGAAAAAAATGTTTTGCATTCTTACTCCAACGGAAACAGCTTACAGGATGATAACATTGTAATTATCTCAGGACCGATTTCTACCGAAATAACTACTTTTTATCTGCCGTTTCTAGTTCATACACTTAGAATATATAACGTCGATGATCCTACTCTACTACAGGCTGTGCAAATTGAGAATATTGTTGATTTTGAAAGTCCTCCTAAAAATAGAGAAACAGAACTCTTTATGAGATTTCAAACAAACATTCAAAACGGAGAGATACCGGAGTTTTATACTGATCAAAACGGCTTTCAGTACCAAAAACGCATTAAGGTCGACAAACTGGGCATCGAGGCCAACTACTATCCGATAACTACAATGGCGTGGATACAGGATGAGGAGAGCCGTCTAACGTTGGTAACAGACCACGCGCAGGGCGCTTCCGGCTTCGAGCCCGGTCGTCTCGAGGTAATGCTGGATCGCCGCACACTCTACGACGATCACCGCGGCATCGGCGAGGGTGTCGTTGACAACAAACCTACGTTGTTTCGAAACTGGTTACTCGTTGAGCCCATTTTTAGTCCTGGTGAACGCGCGACCACAGGCCGCGCCAAACGTGACACGCACGTGTCCAATGTGCTCAACGAGCGACACTTCCGACCTGGACAAAGCGTCAAAGAGTATGAGCTGCCGTCTCGCGCCGCCGAGCGCCTCAGCCGCCACCTCAACTACCCCGTTAACGCCTACGTGGTTGACTCTAGCGAGGTGGAGGGCGGGGATGTGCGCACACGCTCTGAGCACATTTTTGCGGAGGGCTTCCCGCAGGACGTGCACTTGCTCACGCTACGAACGATGCCTGACCCCTCGCTGGACCAGCTGCCGAGCGCGGCCGCACTGCTAGTACTGCACCGCCCTGCCCGCAGTTGCACCGTTGCCGTCTCGCCCCCAGCCCCCTCCCCCTCGACTCCCGCAACACAAGCAAAACCCTCCGCACGATTTACCCGCGCAACCAGGTTCCCAGGCCTACGCGTCTCGAACATCACGGCAGTCAGCCTTACAGGCACATCGTCGCTCGGGATGCTGGCCGGTTTGCACGAGATCGAGGTCGCGCCGCTCGAGATCAAAACGTATCAAATACGGTTTTAAAGACTGTTAGAATTAAGTGTAGAGAGTTGTGTTTATAGGCCGGTTTACACTATTAGTGAGCCGGGACCGTGGGAGTCGCGCGTATCTAGCGCGACACATGCGTACGCATTAGTCGAATTTATTATTAAATTCTATTCACCTTGCCTACTTATTTATCATATGCATATATATATATATATATATATATATATATATATATTGATTTGAATCCAAAGTATTTAAATTTTAAATACTTTGGATTCAATGTTACCCGACAAAAAAAGTGTCTAGAGTGACTAGATCTACCTCAGGACCAACACAGTAAAATACATCTTCTTTACATACCATAGTGGCTACATAATGTTACATTTAATTCTTAATTATTAGATAGTTATCTTTGATATTATTGTATTTTTGTATGACTAGTTAAAATATTGATCCAATATTGTTATATCTGATCTCGATTTAAGTATAACTCTTATAAAATGTACTGTCTCTATCACTACAGTGCTTCACTATTTTTTATTTACACTATTATGTACATGACACAGTGATATTCTGGTCGCTGGTCGAAGTAGCCTTTTAGCCAAATGTTGTAAATGTTGTTGTATTTTTGTTGTTATAGAAGTGACGTCATGGTTATCACTTTGGTTGTGTTCGCTTATTTGTTTAAGTTATTTATATTGAAGTATTTAATTTCAGTTGTAATGTTACTTCGAACTCCGCTATGTTGTTTTCTGTTCACCCTTTATTCAGAATAGAATAGATACTTAGTCTGGACATAAATACTCTTACACTTAAAAATAACAAAAACTAACTGGCGAAGTGGTGTCCATTAGCTGCAACACAGTCCTTTAAACGTTGAGGCCAGTTATCAATAGAAGCACGGGAAAATTCTTGGAAAAATTCTTCAATCGTATAGATTGTTTTAGGGACTCCAAATTGTCATGGCGTTTAGAGCAAGCTGTACTCTCTAAAATTGACCATAAATCATAATCCAGCGGATTAAGACTAGACGACGGCCAGTCTTCAGCTCTGATGAAATCCGAAACGTTCGCTTCCAACCAAGACTGCTGTCTTGGTTGGAAGCGAGTCTTGCTGGAAGGACCATACTTGGTTATTGAACATGATGATGTTAAGGGGCTAAACTACCTTCTCAAGAATAGTATTTTGATATACTTGTTCCGATGTTTTGATACCTTTTTCACTAAAATATGGCTCGGTCACTCCTTCATAGCTAACACCCCACCAATCCATCACTGAAGTCGGATAATGTCCACTTTGCACTCTGTTGACTAATTGGAATTGGATAAATACGGCCATTTTGTTTGTTAAAATGTTGCTCCATTGTAAAAAAATTCTCATCCGTAGACAAAAATTTTCTGTGACCTCCCTTTGCGTACCGCTTCATTAGTTGTTTCGATTTTACCACCCTATTCTTCTTTAAATTATGTTATGACCAGTGCGTCTCTTATAGGCTGCAAGTCCTAAATCATCTTTTAAAAATACGCGACATGGTTTTAGGTGCTATCTTCATTTCTCGAGATAAAATCTTTTGCCTTCGGACAGGATTTTCTCGAATTCTTTCCTTTTACTACTTTGATCAGCTTTTCGTACGAACACTACGTGGACGACCAGATCTTTTTCTGTCACAAACAGAGGAAGTTTTATTGTACCTATTAATAGCCCGATACACAAACATTTTACTAATACCAAGTGTATGGAGAATTTTAAAAATTGCATTTGGCTCCATACCTACTTTGTGTAAAGCAATCACAGCGATTCGGTTCTCTTTATCACACCTCTCCATTTTAATATCGCAAAATATTGTACAATATGTTGGCGCCAAAATGAGAAAACACAATGAACAATCGTATAAAAATGACAGATTCGAAATTCAAATGTAATATTTTTTTATTTTTAAGTGTAACAGTATTTATGGCCAGACTAAATACATGTTAAAATTATAACAAAAGGGTGAAGAATCATAGCCAATGGAATCAATATGTATGTGTAAATCGTAATCTATACATACTAAAATAGTCGAATTATATAGTTCGGTCGTAGAGAATTACAAAGACAATTGTAATATTTTACAGTACATTTTGACCGCTTTCAATCATAATACAAAATAACGCAGTCATTTGAGTATAAATATATTGTGTTGGGTGCACAGCGCTCACTATCCATTCATTCATACATACTGTGTACGTTTATTCATCTTTTAGCACCGCAGTCCATACTCCATACGCTCAGTGTTAGAAATAAGACGAAAACAATTTAATCATGTACAATTATTATTTATAGTTGTAATAATTTAAATGTCACGCGATTGTTAGAGCCAAGAAGTAAAACAAAATAATAAGGATATAAATCTAACTAAATGTTGAATTACAACTGATAACTAAACACGTATAATAAAAAATATAGAAATGTTTAATGATAATTATATATTTCTGTATTAATTTAGCATTTTTTTTTTAAGTTATTCCATTTTCCACACATTACATAATATTCTTTTATATGTGTTTAAATGACTTGTACAATGGATGTATTAAATTGTTCCAACTATAATTAAAATAAAATTATAAGATACAAATAAAATGTTTTATTACAATACTTGTGTTCAAAATAGATTGTAGTTTATACAAAAAATAATCGGAAGTCAAAGCATTTAGAAGTTTCGTTAGAATATAGTTTACACGAGGAAGAGGAATGGGAGACGAGTCAGGAATCCGAACAAAAGTCATTTCTTCTTTATACGACTCGCGATCCACTCTAAGCCCAGGTGCAGCCTGAAACGTTAACAACTTATTTTAAGGGCAGATAAACACATAAAATAATTTTCTTTTCCTTAAAATAAACGCTCTACACCCTGTCCTGCAGCATTTCGTATCGTTAAAAGAATCTAGACTTTGGCTAATCATAATTATAGGATATATTATCGTCATTATATCCCAGTAAGAATACATTTAGCGATTTCACTCCGTAAGGTCGGAATCTGCACCAAGACTTGCGATGTATATGTGTCTATCTATATATGTCAAATGAAATGAAAGAAACCCAGTCAGAGAACAACGTAACTGCTAGTTTGTAAGTTAAAATGTAGGAAAAATCTGCGAATAAAGGCTATTTTAATTATTTACTTTAAATCGAAATACACCAAACATGTATTAAACCAACATAAGAGGTTCAAAAAGCTCTCTCAGTTTAAGTACTCAATGGAAAAACTACTTTTGTTCCAACGCAATAAAGTTTAAATGATTTCATATATCATGCTATTTGTTTTCCTGGACATTACTTAATCTCAAAAGCCGGTACTTTACAATTTACATTGTACTGTCAATCCAAAGGGGCAATTGAAACTGATACATCACAGAAGTCCACATATTTTTGCGCCAGAAGTTACGGTCAAAACATTAATCGTGTCGTGCTTCATATATTGGCGTGTCAAGTTGATCAAACGTGTAACCCGTAAGGGTGGATGATTAAAGCTCTATTTTATCTTTTGACTCAAAACGAATAATAAACTTGAGGTCAGTTACCCTTCGCCGGTAAGCGCGCAGCAGGCCTGAATGTGCCAGGGATGCTGCTTGATGCACGTTAGGTCGAGCTGCTGCGAGATCTCCGCTGCAGTCATCGATCCCTTCACGTCCTGCCAAAATACCCTCGCAGCTTGAACATATAATACCAATAACAGAGCAAAAATTTGACTTGAAGCATGTTAGCACTTGTATAATATTTTTGACATTGATATTTAATTCATTTTTCAATTATATATGTAATTGTAGGTATATAAGTACTTATATATATATATAAGTACTTATATACCGTATATTATAAATTAATATTATTATACGTCTTTATATTATACCGTTGTATAATGTATAAATATAAATATAAATGTCAGCAACGTTTGGTCTGTGTGCTTGTGTATTTGATTAAAATTGGTTCAATAGTGGGAAACCATAGCAGACAAACAAAGTGACACGTATTTTATATTTATTAAGATATATTTATATAAAGACAAAAAGGGTACACTCGTAGTACGTATTTAAAATTGTCTTCAAATATGTTAGCCATGTTTGGTTTAAATAAAATAAGGATATTTTAAAAAATATAGCTTCATATTATTTTTGTTTTTTAAAAACTGTGTTTAATATGAATATTATAACATGTTACGAAACAATTGATAGATGATGTTTGAAACATTCAATGATATATTGAGTCTCACATAAGTAGATAACAATACATATAACAGGTTCATCGAGACATCTGGGAATAAAATAGTATATATAAGAAACTGTTCCTTATCAAATAAATAAAATACAGTTGAGTATAAACCATTTAAGATAAAGGTTATATTATCATTGGTTTATGTTATTTACACAGTGTATGTTTATTTTATTAATTTAAATATATATTTCATTTGATGACTATATATTTATAAATGTATAGTCTTCACATTTACTCCCCCGCGTACCCACCTGTTTGTTGGCAAAGACCAGAAGACAGGCTTTGCTGAGTTCCTCATGCGTGAGCATGCGGTGCAGCTCCTCGCGGCTGATTCCGAGGCGCTGCCGGTCCGTCGAGTCCACCACCATTATTATGAACTGAAATGTACGTATGTTGCACTTATGAGCTGTGACATATCGGTGGCAATGTAATATTGTATAGAGTTCGCAGGGCAATATAAATTATTATAGATTGCTAGATACTAACACAATAACATTTAAATAATTATCCGTAAAAAAATATGATTTATCCAAAAAATATATATAAATTTATTAAAAAAACAATATTGTGGACAGTGATTTAGGAGAGGAGGAGACATTGCAGGAGAGATGTGAGACAATATCATGTAATTAAAACATTAAGTAAATAACAATAAGAATGTAGGTAGTTCTTACCTTAACAATTAACATTTGTCCAATTATTGATACCAACTCAAGGACAGTCAGTGAATAGTGCATGATACATAATATATCACTTAAATGGTTCTAACTAATAAACTTAATATTTCATTTACTTCTTTAAATGTTCATTAAAACTAGTATAGGCTAGAGTTAATACTTATAACAAGAGTTAATAACAAAAATATTGTACATTGCTTGCATTACATTACCTCACAAGAATGTTACTGATTGTGTACAACTGGCACCATAATGACTTATAGTCACAACTTACTACTGTGTGCTGTTTGTATGTACTCACTAAGTTTGGAGCAGATGTCATTTACAATATATTAAACAAACTTCAGAAAACTATGCGAGTAGCTTCATTTGTGCAGCATTTCAAAACAATTCTTTGAAAATGTTTTATATGTAAAGTAGAACAACAATGATTGTTTGTTTCGCTTGGCAGAATTTAATTACATTGGAATAATGCAATAACTTGTAAAACAGAAATATGTAACATACATATATTTTAAATAAGTCGCAACTCTATTGTTAATTCATTTATTTGCAATTGTCTATATATATACTTCAGAGTTCAGGTTACGGATTATTATAAAAATACCTAAAATATCTTGCTACTCACTTCACTATTTGTGTAGTAGGTATTCCAGGCAGAACGCAGGCTCTGCTGTCCGCCAAGATCCCACATCACAAAGCGTAGGTTGCGCCACACAACTTCTTCTACATTAGAACCAATAGTAGGCCGTGTGTGCACTGCCTCACCCAGCAGCAGCTGATACAGAATTGTCGTCTTACCTGCATTGTCAAGACCTACCAAGACCAGTTTGTGTTCTGAAATCAGTATAGTGTTTTAATTCATTTACATATTCAATTCAATTCCTTAGTTTTTTCAACTTAATTAAATTCTTTCAACCATGCTTTTGTACAAAATATATTATGCCAACATCCATATTCCATTATTAACAATTTACTTTTTAATTTTATGTAGTTAAATTAAATTGTACTAAGACAGAATAACAAAATTCGTACAATGTATTATGTCTATTGAATATTATGATTTTAATAAAAAAATCTTTTCTCAACCCTATATCTACGCGGACGCGAGGATCATTTCTTTATCTTATTGTCATGTCATATTTATCTTGTTATTAAAGCTGATGCTACCTATCTTACCTTCATTCCCGAACAAACTCCAAATTTTAGATATGAGTAAACCCATTGTTACAGTAACACAACACAAATTAAAAACAGATACTTAATTTAATATCTAAATACTGACATCGTCAAGGTATCAGTCAATATAATTACGATTGTATCTTTTTAAAACTTAATTTCTAAGCTTAAAAAACAAAGATTCAACAATCACTTGTTTGTTCAAATATACGCAGTCGTTATTAAATAATTGGCGTAAATCATTTTGTTCAAAAATATGTTACGCGTCGTTTAATTTCTTTTCCACTCGAGCTATCTTTTAACATACACCTGTTGAATGTAGGTCAACAGATTCTCCACGTAATCAATTTACAACATAAGTTTACATAATTAACAAAGTCACTACGTTAAAACTCATTTATTTTAAAATAATAAATCTCTACACAAAATAAAATAATTATGTTCTGTACTCATTTTTCATAAAATATAATGACAAATTTATAGACATAAGACACTAGACAATGCTGTCAAAAACACAAGGGTTAGGACAGATACGCATTACGTAACCTGTGCCGTGATGTTTTAAAGCTAGGTGCTCATGAAGACTTATAAAATTGTATAAATCATTCAATCATGATTAAAATCATATGATTATATTGTGACTTTTGAAAAGTGTCGTTAAGTAATTATAATCTTTTTTAAAAATATATTATTACTTATTATCTAAAGTCTCAACTTTCTTATATTTAGGTAAAACAGTTTATATATATATATATATATATATATATATATATATATATATATATATATAAACTGCTGCAAATAACATTTATTACCTACTTTAACAGTATGTTAGTTTAGTACATAAATATAAAACAATTAAAAATATATAAAGCTTTGTGGCGAAGTGGTGTCCATTAGCTGCGACACAGTCCATTAAACGTTGAGGCCAGTTATCAATAGAAGCACGCACTCTTTCCATGGGAAAATTCTTCACTGCCAATCGTATATTGTTTTAAGGACTCCAAATTGTCATGGCGTTTAGAGCAAGCTGTACTCTCTAAAATTGACCATAAATCATAATTCAGCGGATTAAGATCGGGACTAGACGACGGCCAGTCTTCAGCTCGGATGAAGTCCGAAACGTTCGCATCCAACCAAGACTACGTGGAACGAGTTTTATAACCCGCTGGAAGGACCATACTTGGTTATTTAACATGGTGATGTTAAGGCGCATAACTACCTTCTCAAGAATGGGATCTGGAATGATTGTTTTTTGATACCTTTTTCACAAAAATATGGCTTGGTCACTTCTTCATAGCTAACACCCTACCAATCCATCACTAAAGTCGGATAATGTCCATGTTGCACTCTGTCGACTAATTGGGAAACTTTGTTAGAGCTTTGAGCAAAATAAATACGGCCATTTTGTATGTTAAAATGTTGCTCCATTGTAAAAAAATCTCCTTCATAAAAAAAAAAATTCTGTGACCTCCCTTTGCGTACCGCTTCATTAGTTGTTTCGATTTTACCACCCTATTCTTCTTTAAACTATCAGTTAAAAAATGACCAGTGCGTCTCTTATAGGCCGCAAGTCATATGTCATCTTTTAAATTACGCGACATGATTCTAGGTGCTATCTTCATTTCCCGAGATAAAATCTTTTGCTTTCGGACAGGATTTCTTCGAGTTCTTTCTACCGCTTTGACCAGCCTTTTTTATACGAACACTACGTGGACGACCAGATCTTTTTCTGTCACAAACAGAGGAAGTTTTATTGTACCTATTAATAGCCCGGTACACAAACATTTTACTAATACCAAGTGTATGGAGAATTTTAAAAATTGCATTTGGCTCCATACGTACTTTGTGTAAAGCAATCACAGCGGTTCAGTTCTCTTTATCACCCCCCTCCACTTTAATATCGCAAAATATTGTACAATGTATTGGCGCCAAAATGAAAAAACACAATGAACAATCGTATGAAAATGACAGATTCGCAATTCAAATGTAACATTTTTTTTATTTTTAAGTGTAACAGTATTTATGGCCAGACTAAGGAGATATACATATGTCGCTTTTATTCAACTAATTGTTATTAGAGTCCAAATAAACATATATTTTCTTAAAGATGTACAAATTGATATATTTTTTCTTGGTAATATATAAATTATATAATTTTTATATTATATAATTTTAAACTTTACAAAAAGTTTAATGCAATCGTTAACACTATAGTTACCTACTGTTATCTGAAGAAAAGGTATATGCTATTGTATCCTAATACCTAAGCACATGTTATGAAAATATTTTTTTATTTCTTTATTGGAGGTCAGCATCTCTAAATTAAACCGTCCCCCCATTAAATATTCATTAATGTCCGGCGAGTTAGACGTTTCAAATATTCGTGATACTTATTTTTTGTTGCTTCTTATTCATAACTTTAAAACTAAGCTCTTAATTGATTCATTGTTAGTATTTAGTCAGTCAGACGAGTAACTAATCGGTTGGAATCATGATTGTTTTGATTTTTACTATGTTTTCGGAAAATATTAGTTGACAAGTAAAACAAAATTTTACTTACTACATTTATGATTTCAATTAAAGTAGTTTAAATATAACTCAGAACATATTGCTTATAGTTTTACATGAATTCTTAAGAAATTATTTTAATGAAATGACTAAAACTTAACAGGTAAAGGTAGGCTTAAAAGTGAATTCTTAAAGTTGTAATTTCCATGGCCGGAAAGTTTGCTTTATTTAAAATGTCAATAGGGACTCCTTCTGTTGTTCCCACTAGATTGGTCTGGTAAACCACACGGACATTACGAAGAATCTTATGCAAGGTGAACTGGCTGTCCCCACTGCAATCCGTATAACTGTTGTGTGCTATAAGGCAAGAGAAGCTTTGTCGGTGTAGTGTTAATAGGGCAGTATTCGGAGTGTATTTAGCAGGAGTCCCTCTATTAAGAACGGCTCTGTAATTAAGGACCATGACATCACAAGGAAATGATGTTTTAACTAAAGGCAAAAATGCATAATGACAATTACGAGTTTTGTTATTATCTATTAAGTAAACATCTAGCTTATAGTTCAATGTGTTCGCTAAATAAATAGCAGATAAGCTCGGTAACCTTAGAGACATCTTTGATACCAATTCGTCATAATTATTATTAGTAGGTGTACTAAAATTCTCCAGTAGAATAAAATGAGAATGCCACCCAGCGCTGTTGTCTGCTACACCCTCATTGGAACCTCGTCCGTCGTCGTAGAGTACTCGCCTGTCCATAATCAATATTAACTGACCTTCTTGTAACGCTGTCACTCCTTGAGCATGGTCAGTTACAACCGAAAAACGTTCTTTTTGGTCCTGTATAAATATCATATTTGTCACAGGATACACATTTGACTCTATGCGCCTGCTCATGTTCATAGTGCGTGGCGTATATTGAAAGCCGTTATTGTCAATAAAAAATTCGGGAGGGTTCCCATTGCTGATGTCAGTCTGAATTGACATGAACACTTCTAAATCCCTATGTTTGGGTGAAATTTCATAGTCGATTTTTGTTTCTAGTTTTAAAACGTTAGACAGTGGACTACTCATGAGATTATATATTTTGATAGTATGGTGTATGAATTTCCCATAAATAGTAATAAATTCTGTAGTAATTGGTCCCGCTATAATCATAACAACTTTTGAATTGTCATTTAGTCTATATTGAGACAAAATATCTTCAAGTGGCTTAGAAATATTTGTATTAAATAAAAACATACCAGAATTTATATGTGAACTTCTAAAAGCCCCAAACTCAATAAAAACTTGTTTTTCGATATTTGTAGATTTTTCAATTACACTTTTAAGGAATCCTGTGTATTCATCAAAGATAAGGCGATATTTGTAGCTCTCCAGCTGTATGTCACCTGTCTCCACGGGCTGTACATTAAAAGGAAATATTGGGGCACCATCCTCATCCTCGTACCCACACGCCGAACAATATATCGTAGAAGCACTGTGTGTAGCGTCATATGTATCTTTAATTTTAAAAAGTTCGAATGCCAATGGTGGAATAACTGCTACAAAAATAATTCTAAAAAAGAATCTTGATATTTTTAATACATTTTCAGAACTATATTTCCACAGTGGATTTATTTGTAGGATAACATCTTTTTTGTTGTGATCTAAAATTCTCATAGTGGGATGCCTGCTTATTAGTTCAACCGCTTCCGTCCTTTCATGATTAAGAGAATTAAATATATAAATTTGATCTCCCGGAATGATTGACTTAAATGAAGATATAAATTCTCCTTCTCTATAAACGTACTTCTCCAGATATGTGGTGTTTCTTCCTGGCTTAGAGTTGAGCAGACTCGCGGCTACTTCTTGTATGTGCCAGCAGTCTTGTGCAGTATTGGCGATCTGTCCGTGGGCGTGCCGCAGAGCTGCGGCGGTCAGCGTCCCGCTCACCACGTTGCGATCCTGGAGACGCGCCACAACCTCTCGAGCATTCAGTAAACTCACGAATAATTTTGACATCTCCCTTTTTTTAAAAGCGTTGTAATTTAATGCAAATGAAAAGAGAATTTCTGTGGTTCTTAGTGTCGCTTGAAGACGCTTTAGTAACATTTTAAACATAGGTCTAGAAGTAAAATATCCTGTCCAATAAGCTGGACTTCCATCACTTATGTCAGCAAAATTCAAAAAATCCCCTTTTAACGTCGGAAAAGATGTTTGACTAGAAAAAATAATATCAAAATAATCCTTTGGTGTTCCAAATTCAATTTTTGCTCTATAGACATCTTGATTTATATTAACAAAGTCTGCAATTTTTTTATAGTTGTTATACTGGAAGTCGAATTCTGATTGCAATTCGTAAGTGAACGGTCCGCCTATCGGTGCCATGATCACATTGTGCACCGAGGTTGTGCCAGTTTTAGAATACTGTTCAAGTAATTTTTCAGATTTCTCTTTAACGTTAAAAGTATTTATATCGAGATGGTTATCCGTATTGGCAAAGTTAAATTCTGTGCTGCAAATATCGCTCTGGGGTCCGCAAGCTTTGAAACCGGCAGAGTTGAATTGTAGGAAGTGAGAAAGAACCGAATGTTTCGGATATTTCTCGTTCCCAATCCTGTTGAGGGCTTCGTTTAAACTAGTTGGAGTGGTTTTATCGTTATCCCAGTTTTGTATCCATACGAAATCAGTGTATTGATATTCAGTTAAGTATTGCTGCCAAGCAAAATGTAAATTTGTAAGAACCAAATTGGATATCCCAGAAGCCGATAAAAGATAGGGCAAAGTTGGTCCATGAGACACGCTGTTTGTCAGCCACGCGACATCCGGCGAGTAGTTCAAATGATGCTGTAACCATTGGTGCCCTATAATTATGTAATTAATTTATATTTATTTTATTTATTTTGTTTTATAGATCGGTATATAGTTTTATTACCTTCCATCAATTGGTGTACAATACCAAACAAATGTGAAGTAGCTTCATCTGTCTCTACCCACGCTCCAGTTGTTATTTCTAATCTTCCTTCTTTAACCAAACGACGAACGGCCTGTCATAAAAATATCATTGACAAATAATTTTACATCTAATTAGTACAAAATAATGAACAAAGTAACTAGTTTTTAACATACCGAACGGCTTTTTTGACGTGCGCTTTTCCACCACTGACTAAGGTGCGACACCTCGTTCCAAGTAAAACTAAGATTAGAATAAAACTGTAGTTTTTTAACGACATTGGATATAATAAATCTAACAGAATTGTTGTGTAGTTTCTCGAATGGCTGCTTCCAAAGTGTGTCGACGTGTGATCGTGGCATTAATATTACCTAAGCAGTAAACGTTCTTTAGTTAGAATAATACATATTATTTCAATAGCTAAGTCATCATACTACGAATTTTCAAAACTTACTCTTAACGGCGGCCAATTTGGGTTTCTCATAAGAGATTCATAACGACTCTCATAAATGTGGTTCCAAAAGTGCGATGCTTTGACCCACGATGGCTGTCAAGGAAATAAAACTTTGACTGATATATTAAAATCAGTTTAGTTATAAAAAATACTTACCTCAATGTTAAATTTTGCAAACTTTTCTTGGGCATTGATGTCGGCTTTAGCTTCATAGTTAAAAACACAAGTGTATGGAGGTGCAGATGTGTTGTAACTGTAAGGATATGCCTGAGACTGGATTGGTATTTCTTCTATAAGGAAATCTGCCTTTTCGAGTTCCGGATCATAATCTGTTATAGAATACTTTTGGTTTTGGGTTATAATATCTTTAGAAGAACTGTTGTCTACTTTAGAGGTAAAAATACTTTTGACGAGTAAGCTGCTGTCATCATTGATGTCTGGAATGGCTGGAATGAGTATGGAACGCTCACTAGTCGACAATTCTTGTTCAGTAGATTGTACCGATTTCTCCTGAATAATTGGAAAAAATCTAGAAGTAGGGACCAAATTAATAAGTTTTTCAGAAAACTCCGCCGGTTTACTGTTATTTATTTGTTCCAGGGTATTTAAATCGGGAAAGATTAAGGTATCATCATTGTATCGTAAAGCGTTTGTTAAGTTGTTAAAAGTATTTCTAGCCAATCTGAGTTCATATGGGTGTACACCGCTACTCTTCGCCATATTCATTCTGGAGTAGGTTTTAATCCTTCCTGTATCCACTGATGATAGAATGGTAGACATCTTGGGTCGCTGCATTTTGTGTATGACGGATTTCATTTGCGCAAATCCTGGATTCGTAAAAAGTTGTTGCATGAGTTTTGAGTTGTTGGCCCAACTCAAGTCGTTGTTGTCACTGAAGGGCCTTTGCACCATCTTGGACTGGTTGCGCACAATTTTTCGGAGAGCTGTAATATAAATTTATTTAAAATCTTATTCGTTCCATTACAAAATTGTTTGAAATTGGTGTAAATAGTACTTTTTTCATAGCATGTGGTGTCCAAAAGTTTTAAAGCGATAATTAAAAAAATATATAGTTCGCAACGTTTACGTTTAACTCGTATTGTCATTGTGTGCCGTCTCTCTGAACTATTTCTACATGAGTACTTGAGCTCATGCTCCCTTGTTTAAAAACGATTGTTCAACAAACAACCGTACTTCCTCATCAATCTGAATTCTGATTCCATTGTTTATATTCACAGTGTGTTTTACACGTTTACACCATGGCCTTCAGAAATGTTTTGTGCACATGTGCCCCCTCTCTCGCTGAAAATATTCATTCGCGCATATTGATATATCATCATTTTAAATTTATACAATGTTATATTTTTTTTTGTTTCATTGTAATTACAGTTTTAAACATTTTTTGTGGTTTTAAATGTTGACAGAGGCAGAACCTGTAAACATACAAAATTACATCGAAATCCGTCGAGTAACAAGATTTTACATAATGCGCGAACGAACAAATAAAAGAACTGACTTATTTTTTAAACACTATTGTTTTCAGATCTGTGTAAGGATAGGAAATATTGATCACGTAACAATTATATTTTTTAAACTATTTAATGTATGTTTAAGTTTTATCTCGTTACTATTTATATTATATTATAATAACTATTATATTATTAAGTATATTATACGGATATTCTTGGAATAATATATCAATATTGTTAAATAGCTACCTAGTACCTAGGGTTTCTTGTAATATTAACTGACTCTAAAATACAGGGCGGGCAAATGGTATTGATCGAAGTCACCCTTCGTTACGGCTCGGCTCACTGACGTGGCGTCTCGGCGACTCGATTGTATTGTAGTTTCCAATGCCCATGGATCAGAACTAACATTGGAATACTAGTTATATTTCCGTTTAGATAATGGTATGTTACTTACAAGAAATTATATTACGAGTCGAAATAAATAAAGCATATATTTATTTCGACTCGTCATACATCAGTGTTAGTGATCAGCCAGTGAATCAACACAGTGATAACTAGATTTAATATTTACAGTTTGAATTCTAATAACAAACATTAACATAAATATGTGATTCTTGTATTTTGTAGACACACTATCGGACAGGTAGTGTGTTTAACCCGTTTATATGCTTGGATTTATAAAACAAATTAAAAGCTAAAGGTGAGAAATAATTATAGGAAAAGAATGCAATGACGACGTCAGGGCTATTGGAGTGGGAGTTGTCCTTGCCTTCGGAGCAGATCGTCTCGCACGGATGGTACCACGGCGCGCTGAGCCGCGCAGCCGCCGAGGGTCTGCTGCAGCAGGACCGCGAATTCCTGGTGCGGGACTCTTCCTCACAACCTGACAACTACGTTCTCAGCTGTCGCTCTAACGGGCAACATCTGCATTTTGTGATACAAAGGGTTAGTCTTCAAATTAGGTATTAAGTCTAGTCTTAAAGCGGTTGTATCTACAAGGATTTTTTTTGGATTTTTATATTAACAGAAAGATGATCTTATTGATTGTTGCCCACCCAAATAGATATTTGTTTTCAAATGCGTTTATACGATCCGCAGTCAAATGACTACGTACAGTCGCTAATACCTACATATTGCCTACCCTGTGGTTTCAAATTTAAATGTATTCTTTTCGTTTTTAGATTGTCGTTCATCCCGATACGGTATTTGAGAGATATCAATATCAGTTCGAGGATGAGGCTTATGATACAGTCGCGGATCTCATTACATCCTACGTGGGGTCAGGAAAGCCAATATCTGCGGCGTCTGGGGCTCGTATACAGTATCCGGCAAATCGATTAGTGCCCTTAACGAATTACGTTTCGGGAGATGATTGTAGTAATATTGTATCGCCGAATGGAGAAAGTAATTACGGCAACGCGTACAGTTTATACAGTCATTTTGCAGCGAAACCCGGAATACAACTAAGAGTGCCTTTCAAAAAACAAAGGTCTCATTCATTAACTCCGATAGACTTGGCACAACACGTGACGCATGGTAAAAGCGCTAGCGCTGATGGTGTAATTCAAAGTCAAACAAATAAGCACGCTAAGATATTTTCAAGTGAGTCGAGCTCAGCGAACCTGCCGACCAGCCCACCCGCCAAGCCAGCGCGGTACGAGGGCCCAAAGGCCGACGACCGCCGTCTCGATCTGCACCGCCTCTACCACGTGTCTGGCTCTGACTCTGGTAACGGCTCCGGAGACTCCACGCAGAGCTCTGCAAATGATGCTAAATCTAGAAACGAGTCGGACTTTAACTCCGTTAACACACCTACCGTAAGACAACAATTCGACTACGACCTGACCGAATCAAAGCTTTTACAGATGGACAATTTGAACTACATCGTAGAGTCCCGAATAAATCTTGAAAATTTTCAAAGTCAACTAATAGCATCATCTCTTACAAAACCTTTAGAATCCGAAACATTACATACCATCAAGCTGTTGCTACGAACTTCGGGTCCTCGTATTTTGGCAAACCACTTAACAAAAATTGATCTACATTTTCTTTTGGATGAATCTATACAAATAGAAGGACTAGATAAAATGGCCTCCGGGTTAGAGTTATGTTTTTTGCCTCAAGGACGCTCTTTACGATTGGATGTTATAGAGAGGTAAACGTTTTGAATATTTTTACGGTTCGGACGCTCTTTACGATTGCATGTTATAGAGAGGTAAACATTTTTAATATATCGATTACATTATTTTTGTTTTAGAGTTGAAACATTCCGTCTGCTAGTAGCAGTAACTATTCTTACATGTCAAACGGACAGACAAAGAGCAGACACTATCAATGACTGGATTCTCTTAGCCATTGAAACAAAAACAGCTTTAGGGAATCTCTACGGATTTTCAGCGATAATGTTTGGCTTATGTATGCCGCAGGTATGATTGACAATTTCTTGTTCTGTATATTTGAACTAGCTGTTGCGAACTATTTTGTCAGGATTAGGGCAATAATCTATTCCCGTATTAAATTTCATTTAAGTCAGTCCCGTTGATTTGCTAGAAATTGAATAAACAAATGGACAAATATTTTAAACCTATTGTTTTTAAATGTGACATGGTTTAAGCCCGTACCCATTTAATTTTTTCATAAATATTGAATGTACAGATTTAGCTATCTCATGTACCCATTTGTATGTTAGCATCCAGTTGGACTTTTACAAAATACTAGTTATTTAAACGTTTTTCTAGGTGGAATGCTTAGAGAATGCTTGGAATATACTGAGACGCTTATACACGGACAACGCGTTCATGTTTGAGGCAAAACTACGACCATGTTTCAAGAGCATGAATGAAGGAACCAATCCACTCCCTCCCAACACGACCACTCCCTACGTCATACCACCCGTGTTGTGCTTTCACTTGTTCGGTAAGTTCTACTCAGTCCATTTTTGTAAACACGGTGCAATTTATTAATAAGCCGGCGCAGATGGCGAGGGCGGTGGGCTGCTGCAGGCGGACGACACGTTTCCGAGCAGCCTTATGAACAGCCTTGAGTTTGACTTCACCGCGACGGCGGCGCACCTGGAGGCCGCACGAACGCTGCCAGCGCAGGCCGAGGTTCTCCGGCGCCGCGCACGGCCCGTGCTGCAGCCCGCCGCCGCCGCCTCACCCGCGCTGTTAGACCTATTCCGCACCGAGCTACACGCAGCCTTTTTGTGGGGAGAGCGAGGCGCACGCTCTCCGCCGCTCCAGCGCTTCGCACGACTCACTGACGTGCTAACCGCTATGGCCGCCAAACTAGCCACGCGAGCCCCAGACGCCGACGACGCCGTCTAGGCGTATCTAGAAGTCTTATGATTACCTATTTAGTGATGTGTCTTCACCCGATATGATACGAAGTGTTACCTACATATGAATATTATAATTTATGATATATCAGTGTTTATCATATTTTAGGTACCTATATTCAAATTACAATTCAAATTCATAATTATGATAATTGGATTGGAGTGTTGTATCTATGCTGTATAAAGATGTCCTAACCATATTTGGGTACCTATTTCCATTGTCTTTCCCCCGGAGAAATGATGGGAGACTTTAATATACTTACTTCGGTAAAAGTAATAATTCTGGTGAGAACATGTAATATCTAATGTAATACATAATATCATAACAGATTGCTCCATACTAGTTATTATTATGTAAAAACATTATTTGAGTTATTTTATTATGTTTATTGCAGTTCTTAACACTATTAAAAAAGCGTGTTACTGACTTGATGGTTTACATTTATTTCCTTTATTGTATCATTGTTAATTTTAATGTCAGTCCTTTGTTCGATTTCTAGCTTCGTTTCAGGATTTTTGGGCAGTCCTGCAGTATATGGAATACCGACTCTTGTGTCTCGTCGTCTCAGTCATCTACAGGCTTTGTTATTCTTTAAAACCTATGCATATACTTACCGAACCTCCTTGTTTAGTGATGAGTTGGACTATGATAGGTGTAAGTCCGTTACCTCTTTCGAGGCTTTTTTTGGGATCGATGTCTCTATTGATCTCTCTCTTATGTTTCTTTTATGATTGGGCAAGCTTCATAATTAGGTGCTACTTTGAGCTAATTTACAGGGCCGTCTCGTTACCGAGATCTTCGTCTCTTTGGAAGCCTGCGAACTGTATGTGTGCCTTTACCCAAAGAAGTATTATGCTTCTCTGGAGAACGAAAGGAAAGATAGGGTGCAGGGCCGTTCTTGGAATAGTCTATGGAGTTTTTTTTTTTGTCATTGCTATTACCGTGGCTTGGATCACCGTTTGTAGGTCTGCTTGGAAAACTGAGTATTAATAGGTACCCCAATCTAGAATTATACGTATACAATTTCGTTTAACATAATAATAATGTAGATATTAAATAAGAATATCTAAATATAAATATAATCTCTTTTGCTTAGGCGAAAGAAAATAAGAGGAATTTGTCAAGTATAGGTAGGTAAATGTTTTTTTACGAACCATACCAAAATTTCTTTGAACTCTGTTCATTCATTCAACTTTAATATTTTAAATTTATAATAAAAGCATCATAAATCTAAATATTAGGTGAAAAGATTGCTTTAATACTAAAAGTATTTAAAATAACATTGTACGATTGTCAACATTTAGGTAGGAGCGGCAATCTAAATGTCGAGGTACTAGAAATAAATAAATTCCGATGTATGTTTTCTTTATTTTCATTCCTCTCTTCATTTAAATAAATAAGACTATTGGTCGTTAAATATACTGTAATGATGATAAGAAAAATAAAGATCAGGGTGTAGTCGTGCTGCATGATATATTATTATTCTGAATATTCATAATTGCCGACTCTTTTTTGAATTTTCCAGGTTTAAAAATAGCCTATATTTTGACTTAAATAATAAGCCAATAATACAAAAAAACAATAAAATCATCTAGTAGTTTGGTTGTATCATAATTATAGTCCAAACTCACTTTTGTGATTCCCCGTAAAAATGAGAAAAATTCCTATGGAAATGTTGACCCTGATAGTGAGCTGCTGGAAGGAAATCAAATGATTTGAATCTAACATATTGAACGCTCTCTTGTTCATAAAATGCGTTGGCTCTAAATGAAGAGGGCAATCGCTTAGTATGCTAAGAAGTGATACGGGCTCTAAGAAAACGTGACAATCACTTTTATAAGCCTCCACCAAGGAAGTTACAACCGAATCAAAATAGAGTAAGTGCATTCTCTACAATTATTGCACGTTGTCACGCCATAAATCAGCCGATTGCTCTCATATTTGGCAGAAACCTTACTTCTGTCTCAAATAGACAAATGTGATCACAAAGAGATAACAAAATGGAAATTAATGTCAAAATAAAATGTAAGGTCCTAAACTTGTTTATATTTATTGACAAAACATATTGAATATCGTTCTATTATTATATATTTTTTATACCTTTTATATATACTTGGGGTTATTTATTAGTAACGCTGTATCTTACCTGCGGCCAACAAGACGTGGCCAGTCTCCTCAGCCCTAAATATACAACTGTCATGTCGAAACAGTTTTGTTATTTTTTAGTCCATACTGATTTTGTATCAATACTATTATTATATATTAGGTGCTCCATGAACCAATATTGTGAATTTATTCGTTTGGAAAGTTAAAAATAGGTTCCTCGTTTTTTTTTTTAAATTACATGTTTTGCATTACAAGAAGTTGTACGAAGTGCCAAATAAAATTCGAGATAAAGAATGCATTACTATTAGGATAGTGATCGGTGTAATTATCTTCAATATTACGATATATAAATACTACATAAAAAAATACAATAAAACTAAATGACTTTTTATAATTTATTAGGATATTAAGCGGTACTGTGTAGTACTAGACATCAATGTAAAAGTATGTACTTATACTATACTAATTAATATATAGGTTAATATCTCACTAAATACATATTTAAGTTAATATTCAATATTATTAAATTCATTAATGTGACCAACTCAGTGACAGTATTTGACAGTTTATTTATTTAATTGTAGCAATGAGTCTTTAATCCTAGTGTCGACTGCACTCAGCAACACTGGGAAAATATAACATTCTCATGAAAAAATAAGCGATTAGTTATATTTCGCAGAACTTTATACCAACATAAAAAACCAGAGCAAAGACCCTGTAAAGTAGAAAAAGTACAACGTTACAACAGTTCTTTCTCCTCACTGTGCGTTGGATCCTAACTAAAACAAACAGAGCTACAACCCCCCCTCCCGCAATGGACAGCACAGGAAGTCCCTTTGCTTGTCCTCAAAAACCCTCCGTCAACCCTTAACCTATTTAGTCTATATCAAGACAAATATATGTTCAGTAGATACTTATATATACAATATATATGTATTTCTGATTCACTTTTTCACTAAACTTTATATATTAACCGATCTTAAATCATATATTCATATAAGTTTGTGTTGCTCACCTTAGTGAAAATCGGCAGCTTATAGTTTCAATAAGGATTACATAAAGATACATTGGATGCAGTGTTTCTTAACAATACAAATATAGTATTGAGAATAAGCGACTAATACAAGAGAAGTCGAAATGATATGGGCTCCAGAATGGTTACTCACTGGAATACAACATGTATGAGTGTAGTATGTCCGAGTAATATTTGTAAAGCAGTAAGTCAAAGGTAGATCTCATAACAACAATAATGTAGCATCGGGCACTGGAGGCGGCTCTTCACTATTATATAACTATATTTTGTTGTAAATAATTAAATTAAACAGAACAGTCCAAAGGAAATGAATATATTAACAGCCAGTCTAGAACTTGAGCGACTTCGCGAACAGCGCCACCGTCGCCGACGTCTTGTCTCCGTTGAACCGCCTCAGCTCCACGACAGCCTGCGATCACATACCATATTTAATAAAACCAAACCACTTCATTACATCAGTTACGTTATGTGTTCAACAAACAGAAAATAGGCCCAAATTGAAATGGCTATGGCAAGTCTTTTTGTTATGTTTATATGTAAAAATGTTGCCTATAGAGATTCAGCGGCTGAGTACTTTAGAGCTTTTACCTACAATAGAAATAAATATATAGACACAATAAACAAGAGTTGATGAATGTTTAACTTGGCGTTTGAGGAAGTTGAATATTTATAAATATATCACCCGTATTGACTGTTACGAAGGAATAATATTGTATATCTTTTAAGTAATTCATAGTCATGTACCTGTGCCCTGGTGAAGCCTAGACCCACGATCTCTTCCACGTCGGCTTCGCTGAATCTGTCAGAGGATAGAATCCTGAAACTTGTGTTTAGTCCTGTGTGAAAAATAATGATCTGAGCATAGAGTCGGCAGTAATTGTTATAATACATAATAATAAAGAATAAGATGTTTAAACAGTACCGGGTCTCTGAGCAATGGCCGCGTGGGCGGGAGGAGACGACGGGCCCGCCATGTCTGTCCTCACACAACACGGTTTAGTACTCTCTGTGACAGTCTCATATGTTAGTAACTGTTACATTTGCGATACATATTAGTAAATTGAGCATTAATACCTTTTCATTCTTTTTAAATAAATATTACGCCACACTCCTGTATGTCAACTTACTTACATAGAAGATAAAACACTATTAAAATGGGACATACCATAATAGTACAACACAGGCATATCCAGGTCATTGAGAGACATTGGGGCACACTTACAGTTCATATAAAACAAATACCAAACGAAACAGTGTTTTACAATTTTTATTCATTTTGAGAATACTTGTTGTATATTTAAATCTCCTCTGCTGCGTGCCGGGTTGGGGGGAGGGTGGGGAGAGGGTGTAGATCACTTCTCTCGTCTCGCACCTCGCTTGGAGCCGGCGATGGCGTCGCGCAGCAGGCGCTCGTCGCGCGCGGCGAGGTCGTCCTCGGAGAAGCCGGACAGACGCGCGCACTCCGGCAGCTCGGCCTCCGACAGGAAGGGCGTCTCCGTGCCCGTAGTGCCGATGTGCAGCACGTTGCGCTTCAGGTCGATGTTACACTGCAAGCACACATGTCTCCTAAACACCACTCATTCTTATTGACGATCATATATACTGGTTTCTTGTCCAATTCATTTGCTGTACCTGCTGTCAGACTGTGGAACGAGTTGCCTGATTGTGTTAGAAAAGCCCCTTCTCGTGAATCATTCAAGCGCCAGGTAAAATAACTTTATCTCAAGTAAAGAATATGTATGTGCATAGAACATTATTGGTCTATATAACACATTTTATTATAAATTGTTTTAAGTCCTTATATATTTCAAAATTTATCCTTATGTTTTATTATAAGTAATTATATTTTTTAGCTTTGTTTTGTGTTTTAGAATTGTGTAATTCTTGTGTTTTTTTTATATTTTGTTTCTTTACTGTTTGCACACCTACCAAGGCTCTCTCATGAACCCTAAGGTTCGCTGGTAGAGAATGTGTTTGTCGCGTTAGGCCCGCCTTTTGTGCATTTTTTTTATACTGTGCAATAAATAATTATATAAATAAATAAATATTATTTTAAAGTGAATTTGTTACTTGATGCCGTTTGAGCATATCCAGTCCAAGCAGCATGTCCATGGGCTGTTCCTCGAGCACCGAGAAGGAGGTGGTGAGGAAGTCTTTCTCGATGCGCATCTGAACCATGTGTATGCGTCCGATGATACGCTGCACTCCCACGCCCTTGGCGATGCCCGCCCACCTACGCGTAAACAATACAAATCCATTCTTACACGTTTATTGTCTACTCTCAGCCACAAAATACATTTTAAAACAATTTTAATAAATATATGATTATTATTATTAAAACAAATAAATCAAACTGAAATCAATATTTTTTTATGATTGATGTCTGTCTAATGATGTATCCAGTAATCAAATGTCAAATTATACATTATTTACAATTATAAAACAAATTATTTTATAAGTAACACCCATCTTGTTCAATATTGCTCTAACATAATTTTAATAAACTAAGAAATGTAAATGTAAAACCACAAGTACTAAAAGAAGAAAACACCCAAACATTAAAATTAAAGTTCTATATATATATTATATGACTGAGTAATAGTCAACAACATACAACACTGTACAAAATGTTATATTTATATATAAGTAAAAAGAATATCAATGGAGTTTGTTGGTGGTGCTGTCTCATAGACAAACAATCATTTATATTATTAATAAAGAATGATAGCCTTACAAGCCTTATTATGCATTATTCCAACAAACCGCACCTATCACGTGCTCTTATTAGATATACATACCTCTGGTCAACAAGCCGCATGATATTGCACCGCTCTGCGCAGGCTGCTGACATTATAGTGGTTTGTGCTCCAGAGTCTATGAAGGCTTTCACGGGGAAGCTAGATAAAAATATTTTAGTATAACTTAGCTCGCTTAGATATTAATATTTATATTCTTTATTGCACACCACAGAGATAATAACATAGTATAAGAAATAAAGAAAGACATTCAAACTATGTTTGTCTATACACTAATATTAACATAAATAAAATAAATAATTGTAATATATTTACATAAAAACAAATTATTTTAAAATCCAAAATATTATCTACCCATTGACATGACAGTTGATGTAGAGCATGACAACAGTTCCAAAAGTCTCAGGGTTGTACTCCATAGCAGCCTCCATGTTGGCTTCAATGTTCTTTTGCCTGATCTCCTCCGCAATCATGCGCTGGGCCTCTGTGTCAAATGGATCTGAATTCATCATCCTAAGAAAATTCATTTAAGCCTTCATTATAATATGCTATTTAAATTAAATTTTAAACCCTTTTGCCAGAGAAGGCATACATGCAGAAACATGCTTTTATCAAATGAAGTCAAGACGACACCACAACAAATATATTGCAAGCATTAAGTGTTGATGAAAAATAAATAAATAATAATGCTATCCAAATTAAACCAGCAATTTCTACAGCACTCTTGATGGTAAGCCATCACCACATCCTTTTTAAATGCCAATAAAACAATTTGATGCAAATTGCATCAAATTGACACTAGCCTTGAAAACCAACACACAAGCGAGTGTCTACAATTCAACAGTCACCTTATTCTTTGTTGTTGGCGCTCAGTTCTAGCTGAAATTTGTTCTCGAAGCACTGAAGCAAATGTATCTATGGAAAACAGTGAATTTAAAAGTTTAATGCTTCCAAAATAACATTCAATGAAAACTTACTCTTTTATAACACATAAATATTTTTTATTTTAGATGTAATACCAAGATTGCCATTTAGCAGCGCGTCTGCCAGTCTTGGATTGTTCTGTCTTAGTAGAGCTAGCTGGTCAGGGTTGGCCAGAAACATCTCTCTAATAATGCGAGGATCTTCCTCTATTGTTGGGTTCCTGCCATCCATTGAAGTGCTTGGGGGAACATGTATACTGCTGAAGTCAATTGTGGACAAACCTTCAGGTTGCACTAAAACAGACGGGCTCTTTATTTCTTTTAATAAAAAATACTAAATATTAAAATGTTTTTGACAGCTGACATTTTTAATTTTAATATTTTTTTAAATTTTTAGAGGTATTCACGCTGCAAAACTAACAATGACAAAATACAGGTAGTATATATTAGACACTGTCATTGATATGACAAACGAAAATCGATAATGACAAAGCAATTTAGAACAAAAAGATTATTGTAGTGAGCTGGACCTTGATTGGCATCGGTCAATTTTAAGTGGGAACCAGATTGTACCATCCGAAGCATTACAAGCACGTCTCCGTCTTCAACGCCCAGTTCCTTCAGCGATTTCTTATCTTGCCTCATTGGCTTCCCATTGAAAGTCAAAGTTATGTCGGTGGCGGGGAACCCAGATACTATTTCACAGAAGGCCTTGAAATTTTCCAATTCTAGGTCTTCAGAAACGTCCAGAACGAACAACTCGTCGTTGAGGGTGGTGACGTTAACTCTCATCGTGAATTATTGATGATGCGCAAAGACGAAGTGAACTGTTTAGGCCAGAGAGGGTTCGTGTTATTTATATTTGAGGAATGACTGTCCAAAACATTGTATGGTATGAAAGCGTTGTGAAAAACAAAGGTTTTCGCTCCGAAAAACACACACAAATGTAACTTGTTCTTGATTGATTTAATCCCGAGTTTCACCAAGGTAGCGATCTGGCTCTGGCGTCTGCTTAGTGGCTAGTAGGGATGTGCCTATGCTCTCCGATCTTTTAGCTAATCGGGTCGCAGTAACCGAATTAATAATCTCAAAATAAACCTAATTCAAAGCTTTTAGTTTTTCTTTATTATTAACACTTAAAAATATATTCTAGGTATTATAACTAGTATGACTAGTGACCAGAGCCTTACATCTTCCAACTTGTTAGCTAAGTATGAGAAGCATTATATTATATCTGACTTTTTTAATAAGCAACTAACTTTAAATAAACTAAGTTTTTATATCAAAAAAATTAACAACGCTTAAAATATTTATTAACAATCTTTAAAATACCGTAACTAGTAGATTCTTCATGAAAGTTTTCGGTCACATCACTAAAAAAGTAAATGACGAGAGGAAACTCAAGGAAAACCTTTGTTGTTAATTTTCTTTGTAGATAGGTAGTTTTAAAAACTAAAACTCTATTATTTTACTTCTAAATAATTCAGAATGTTATATATTTTATATTACTAAGACTGTTTTGTTAAAATTTTGTTTGTAGTGACTAGGTCATGGCAATTTAGTAATTCAGTTTACAATGTGAAATCGTTTACTCAACGTCTATCCCACAATGGTAAGTTTTAGTAATATTTTAACAATTAACGATATGTACTCTCATATACACAGTAATAGGGCTTAGTACAAAAAGTGAAAGTGATCTACCTTAAAAACAAAACAGGTTGATGTATTCAGACTTCGGATTTCAAAGTCGACACTTGCGTCGGTCGTCGGCAATCGGCGATCGGCACTACTTAAATGTTCCTTTTTTTTTGTCTAAGATTCAATGTTAGTATTATTGATGGTGAATAAATTTTTCGCTACGTGAATGGCAGGGATACCTACTGACAGTTGTGAACTATATACTTTTTTACTTTTTCTTGTCCTGATTTACATATATATTGAAAAGTATGAAAATATAATTCAAATAATAGTATTAAAAATCACATATTTTGAATTCTAAAAATATTTTTATTTTTAACTAATAGTAAATATATATTTGATCCATTTTTTATCTAATACAGAAATAAATACTATTTTTAAAGTTAAAAAAAAAACTTTTTTTTTTAACTATGCATGTAACATTTGCCCATTATATTTTATATTAATATGTAATTCAATTTAATACAACTTTACAAATTCTATTAGGGTCCAGAAATTATAATGAAGTTGTATAATATCTGCAGATTTTAGTGTAAAGCTCACATCACAATGTCATCGGTGGGGCAGCTGGTACCACAGGTGACCCGCAGCCCACCTAACAGCACTGTAAGGTTTAATGGGCCTCGCATTGAAGGATCCTTCTGCTCCCTCATCAACTATAACTATGACCCTGCTATCAGTGTCATATGTGCCATGTACATTGTCTTTGGTATTGTTTATACTTTATTTGGTAAGTTGGTATTGTATATTAATGTATTCATTAATATTAGTACTATTTCTATTTCTTAGAAAACTAAGTCCCAATTGCCTATAAATATTTCAAAGGTATACTTCTATATATATTTTCAATAGAATAAAAATAAATTCAATATTTTCAATAGAAGTGTTGTTTCAGGGTACAGATGCTTTAAAGCTAGCATGTTCTTGACGGGTTTTACTTTTGGTTCTGCCATAGTTTACCTTATTTGTCTTCAGGAATATCTAATGCCACCATATGGCAATGTTGGTAAATATGCAGTTTGTTTACTCTTGTGATTACTATATTAAATATGTAAAATAAAAACTGTTTCAAAATAAAAACAGTGTTCACATTCATGACACAAATAGTCAATCAATCATAAAGGAGAAACCTTTTATAGCTATTTGACTAAATGCTCGTAAGTGAATATTGAAAACAAATGTTATAACAATTATGTGATGTAATTGGACGGGTGATGTGATATTGTTGAGTCATAATTTAGAGTGTGATGATGATGTTGCGATGGTGGCCCAGGGGTGGCGATGTGCGCGGGGCTGCTGTTTGGTCTCATCACAATGCTGATCCAGTATGTGGGGCTGTTCGTGACTGGGTTCCACACTGGGCTTCTTCTGGCTGTTGCTGGGCTTGCCATTTACGACCACTTCCTCGAGGCTCGACCCAACACCGTGAGTCTTTGTTGTATTTGTCTTTGGAAAGAGTATGAGCAATCCAAAGATTTGATATATTGCAGGTTATTGCAAAATATGTTTTTTACTTTTACATGCGAATACTTTAATGCTTTGCGAATGAATACACTAAGAAATATAATAATAATATTATGGGTTCTATACTTATTTAGATATTAATTACAACAGACAGTAGAGTAACATATTTTCAGATATATCTTCTAGGTCACCAATACCTCCATGATCAAATAACATAGAATTAAATAACAGTTTGTTTAATATGTGTATTATGAATTGATTGAAGACTAAACGTTTATTAATGGGTTGGTAGTGTACTGTGCTGGACGTTGTATCGTAGTATGAAGACAGTTATAGCTCGGTCTGCATGCAAGTAATGTAGCTCTTTGATCTCAACTCTATCAGTAGTATATATATATTATATTGAATGAATGGAGAGCGTGTATTTGTTGTAAAGAATAGATTCGACCTGCGAGACTCCTGTCTAGACTCAGACTCCGTTTAATATGCTCGTGTGGAGTTCGTTCACCTCTGCTTGATGCTCTTATACTTTTGTAATTCGCTTCGAAGACAATAAAGAAGGGTATTGAGATCTTTAGTCTTTATTTATTTGAAAAGAAAACTTATAACTGATTAATACTTGTAGACACAACTAATAAGTTTAAACAGTAATGAGTATAGTATTTTATAATAACGTGACAAGTTGTTATATCTCTACACAACGATATTATAAACGACACTTACTCTTGATGAGCTGATATTGAGGAAAGAGTGTTTCCGATATAATTTAGCTGAATATTGGAAATAAATCTTTAGTAAAATGATTAAAGTATCATTGAAATACTTATTATTTGAAGTGGAGTTTGTTGATAAAATGAACAAGTAGTGGCAGTCTAACTGTATGAGTATGTATTATAAGTATTATTAGTGGGGTGTGCCACGTGGACAGTGTAGACCGCTCAGAGGCGGGACCCCGGGATACATCGAGATTCAATTGAGGAACCTTTGAAATGTACAATGAGATTAAACACTTTTTGAAACCATTCTTAATAGAGCCACGTAGATTTTGTATATACAATATTAACAATTGAGTTTATAAGATCCACTAAACAATGCAAATTAAACTGTTACTGAATTTATTAAGCTAAAACCCAAAAGATGGTTTAAATAAAGAATATTGTGGAGTAGAATATTTTAAAATATTTAAAATATGGCCAGTTGATGCCAAAACGGTTACTAATACTACAAGATGATATTATTATAGAACAATTTAATTATTCCACCAGAAAACAACTGAGTCAACAAAGCAAGTCTTAGATTATAACATAAAACATATTACTCCAAACTTAACGGCTAGTTCCTACCAAATTTAAGAACGCTTATCTCGTTTGGTGTTAGAGAGGTGCGTCGTGCGTGATGCGTACAAGTAGCGCCGTCTCCACTCACACACACGCACTTGAGACTTTGGAGATGGACTCAGTTACACACATACTTAACAAATGCGCATGTTTGTTTTAAATTAGAATCTAGCGAGATTTTATTAAAATTAAACTTATACAGATCTACATAGAAAGTTACTACTGGCTCATTGTGAGTCACGTATATCTAGTATCGTCCTATTATATACAATATATTTAGAAGTATGTTTGTAGCTTAACATATTCGAACAACCTGACGTATTTATTTGTACTCGTAATCTTTCAACAAAGATATTGTAACCTGAATTAATGAGTAAGTTAAAATCTTCGTACATCTTGATCCTCCTAGATCTTTTTTAACCTACTTACAATATCAATAACCGCTTGTCAATTAGTTTTAGTGTTATATAAGGAAATTGTACATAGATATAGGTCGCAACAGTTTTGTGTCCTATTTTTAGTGCTCTTGTTTATAATATATATGGATTACTACACATACTGGAGGATGGAGAAAGGTACGTGGAATATACGAAGAGCTGGCGGTTGATATTGCTTTTCATTATTTTAGAAAATAGGGATGCAAAGGCAATAGGTGTACTATCAGCCGGGTCCAACTCGCCGCCTCTTTTAGTGATCGGATGGATAGATAGATAAGGGGGCATTGACATTTGAAACCGCGGGACTGAAGGCGGTGTCTTTATAATTCGCATGTAAGGTAATACGGGTGCCAAAAGATAGGCGTTTTCTTTTACCGTATGGGCCAGGGTGTCCTTTTCCAATTGTAACGGTGGAAGGGACGGCTGGCTAATGGTAAGAAGAGCAGCTTTGGAAACCCAGAACTGACGTGTTCCGTGCGGGTTGCTCACAAACTGTTTACCGATTTTGACTATATTTTCATCGGGTGCCGGTTTTCTAACTATGCAAAATTCAATTGGTCTCTGCTTCACGCCAATTTAGTGTTCAAGTGTAGTACATAGCCTAGCCGGTCGAATCTGCTACTGCTACGTCACGACACCGACAGGTCCCGGGGTATTCTTATGTCCGGGAACAGATAAGATTTTTATTGTATGTATTATTTGAGTTACAAGTCCAGTAAACAGAGCGACCTCTAAACATCCGAGCGTCGGTCAAGCCATATGCTGTGAGTGTGTCATGGCCGCCACCGTCGGGAGAATTTTCATTTGTTCAATTGAAAATCAGAACATTAACGAAGTATTAATCTTAAGTTTTCTTTACATAAGCGCAATAAAAACTTTTTGTTTAAAGAAAACTAGTATCTTAATAAGACTTAGTTATATATTGCTTCTTAGGAATCTTTAAATGTAAATGACAATGTGAAACATTATTATATTTCCGTATTTGTATATGTATGAGCGCCCGCGCGCGCGCGTGTGTGTGTGTGTATGTGTGTGTGTGTGATAGTGCGCCATCAGTCACGCTCTCATTGATCTGTGCGTACCTACGCTCGTCGGTCAGCGCTTGATACTATAAATGAAATATTGATGACTACGTGTATTGGGATTTAGTATTATCTTGTATTTTCATTCGTTTACCGTTTACACGTTTGTCTTGTATAGAAATTCTCATCACCGAGATAAAATCATACTAAGAAAGTGTGTCGGTGAGTTGATCAAGTAATGAGTGAAGAGTAAAAACTCAAGTCACGACAACCCTGATCATTTTCCTAACCAATACTAGCTGATAACTAATATTTCTAACATTTTTGTGTTCGACGATGCATTTCTAATATTTGCTGCGCTATACTCGTGCTCCCTTCTGGTTTGTTACTAAATGGATTCAATTGGTTATTTTTATAAAAGTTATATATTTTTATAATATACAAAGCTATAGAATTAAAAGTACGAACCTTTATTTTAATTGGCGACATTGAAAAATGAATATATGGTTCGATAAGTGTCTGTGTCAGTCAATCTGTATATTTATTTGATCCCCCATCACGCCAAAATGACATTTGGCGTTGACATTTTTCGAGTCAACATATACAAGACTTATTATTCACATTTGGCCTCACTAGGTAGCTGAAATTGTGGGACAATATCTAGAATAAAACTAAAATCGTGATGAAGTGGACTCGATTGCGATTTGTGTAAAGAGCGTGCGCCGCGAGGAAGTAACGAACTGTACACAACGCTGCGTCAGCGTCGCTGCCATTGCGAAGTTCATTTTTATATATAGATTAAAACATATATATAGATTTATACATATATATATATATATATACATTATATATAACTTAAAACATATATATAGATTTGAGACTTATATATATATATATATATATATATATATATATATATATATATATATAATAAAAAAGTCGTTAACAGTTATGCCTAAAATTAGAATAGAAGATTTGTAGACACGTTGCTAATGTAATGTAAACTTACCGTATTGAAACCAATAACTGCAACGGTTAGAAAGTCTCTTTATCTTTTACTTGTCGACAAAATGATATCCTCGAAAGTATTGTAGTCTATAATAGTATGTATAGACATACTCTAGGGCGCTTCGGTATCCGTACCGGGGTGGTGGTGACCTGACAGTGCACTGATGGATTTCCTAGACAATAGAAATATTCCGCCGAATTTAGTTTTGTTTTGTTATAGAACAAGATCCCGGGGCCTAGACACGTTACTTACTTTCTCAGAAACTAAATGTATAAAATAATGTGTTAGTAAATACTATGATACTTGCTAGCTTAGATCCAGGGCCAATTTCCAGGTGCCAGGTGCCAAAGGTAGGTAAAAATAATACTAACTTTTGTCAAAGTCTTAGTGCTTATTTTTATGTATGTTTTAGAAATTATTATAAGCAATTAATAACTAACACTGCCAACTCATTGCGGCGGCGGTCGTTTGATAATGTAACTTTACGTACAGTGTCACTCTTCATTCTTATATATAATACTCAGGGAAGTAGGTATATCAATAATTGTTGTTAGTAGTGAGAGCAATCGAAGGAGTCTCTCATCTCAGACACACTCGTCACTCACTTATAGTTTTCTGAAGATTGTTATATTTGATAGGCTAACAACGGATTGGGTCTTCAGCAATGTTGAAATAATGTCATTTATTAATATACTCGAGGCTCAAGTATATTAATAATGACCTCATGATGAAAATTATAAATAAACTGTTGCAGAGTTGGAGAATACATAAAATAAATTATACTTGGGAAATGTATGGTTTAAAGAGCAATCAATTTAATAAAATATACGTTAATATACGTTTTGTTACGTGTTAAAAAATTATAATAAAATGATGAATACCACTGCGGAGTATTATTTTAAATGTTAATATTGATCATCGTCGTTGTTTGATAACTCATCGTAAATCCAATGCCACCATCTTCACTATCTTTAGTATCCTGTTCCGTAAAATAGTATATTTAAAGATCAAATAGTTTCAATTTTTTGTAAATAATTTAGTGATAATGAAATACTTGATTCGTCCTGAAGAGAGTTACTGTAATGTAATGCTTATATGAAAAAGGCTACTATTTTTCGTACTAAAAATAATGGGTGGAAATTGGAAGACAATAAATGGTAACCAATTACCTAGATTTTTATTTGTCAGTGTCTCTCTTCACAGTCATAGTACTAACACTACATTATTCTATACATTTAGTTTCTGAGAAAATAAGTAACGTGGGGGGTCCTGGGGTATTGGACTACTAGTTTTGATAAGATCTTAACATCGAATTCGATGGAGTGACCTGAAGGTAGCTACTATTTGAATTGCTGGTACATTGGTAGTTGTCGTAAGACGTGTCTAAGGTCGGTAAGATAGTCGGTAAGTGGGAGGCGAGAAATGTAGTTGAATGACACTTGTCGATATATGTACTTCTAATTCAACATTCGCTTACCGCTGAATAATAAAATAATGTTAATAATTTGAATTTATTGTTTCGCGGCTATACACGGGGATGTAGGTATGCTTCGTCAAACTTATTTTGTGAACGGCTTAGGTGATGAATAGTTTTTGGAGTGAAACCCCGCGGTCTGATTTGGACGAGAATGGACAGTGAAATATTAAGAACGTCACATTTCGTTACACGTGAGAGAAGAAAGATATAACGTATAGAGAGAAGGAAAAAGAGAGCAATATATATTACATATCTTATACAGAGTTTTGGTCTATCCTCATCTCTCTTTATGCGGTCCTTCATCTTTACGCCCATTTATTATTATGTTTTTTAATTAACCGGTTTTAAAAAAGTTTTATATATCTCCTAATCAGAAGTTAGATGATATTTTTATTTGATGCCGATGACCAGAGCCGGTGTCTCTTGGCCCCGTCACAAATGATTCACAAATACCGATTATTATAAATGGAGATTTTAATGTCAATTTCGCATTAGAAAAATATTTGAAGCTAGTTGAATTCTGAAAGATAAAATGAATTAATCCATGAAAATGCAGTCCTCAAACGTCAACAACAAGATCCGGCAACAATTGATAGAGTTTTTACTCGGTCACTTTATTCCGTGGAATGAAAACCATATATTTCATATTTCAGTAACATAAGACATTCATTACCAGATTAAATAATGACGATAACAACGATAGTAATAATTGTATGACAATTAATGAAATACTATAATAGTCTTAGTAGCAATGAGGTGAAATTAAATAATTGTATTATTTGTATGGATGTCTTGATAATAAACGCCTTTTGATTAAACTTTATCCAATGTAGCTTTCTTTAACCAATTTCTGTAAAGTTGCATATTTTTCATGTTCATTTTTCTAAAAATACTGCGGTAAAGAAGTTTCACTGCTTACGTGTGTACACTAGCGATGGGCGATCGTTGCGTAAAAAACAATCGAATGAATCGTTAATTTTTCTACTGCGTATTCGATTGTCGATTTAGTAGCTCACTACCATGACTATTCGTATAACAATCGACGAACAATTATTTAGTATTTTTATTACTAATTTGATCCTACATGCGTGCGGTGGATAGCGCTGCGGTGTATTTATACGTCCACAAGGTCACGTGGCACGTGAGTGTGGGTGAGTGATGTTGCTGGTGTGCGTGCGGCTGTGTTGCGTCGATTGTTTAGAACTAAATTTCTTTCTTCTTTAATAATTAGTTGATTTTTATTTGTTTAGGGCTAGGTCACGCGCGCCGCGTATAATTGCTTTAGAAGATGCCTAAAAATCGTTAGTGTGGGATTTCTTTGTAAAAAGAAGAAAATGTTGAAAAAGTTAAATGTAATGTTAGATCTCTTTAATCTTTTCACTGATTTTATATTCTAGGATAAAAATATTTCGAATAATGAAAACATATTTTTCAAATATTTTACTGTTGTTTTACTATCCACCTAGTAACAATTAGTAAGAAACTCCTACCAAGTGTAACTGCAGTTGTAAATAATAGTAGCACACGCAGCCAGACCGAATTTAATGGAACTATTTACTAGTAACTACTAATTTGTAGTAGTAAACACTATTTAGTAATACGCGCGCTAACAACTAGTAGTTAGTAATTACTCGAACAGTCGACGAGTACTTACTCGTTCCCGCGACCGCAGCGCGCGCTTTTCATTTAGTAATTAATAGTATAACAAATAACAATCGAGTGACTTAAATAGATATCGACTGCTGACAACTAGTTTCAACAATCGACTAATTCGATTGTTTTTAGAAGTGTCGCCCCTCGCTAGTGTACACTAAGCACTACACGCATACATGTTTTTGTTAATAGTTGGCGGTCATTAAAATTTTTGCTTGAGCTTTCTGCTTGCTTTGCTTTTTTGATTGCTATGAGATTAGCTTATATTTTTTAAATATTCTTTATTTATTTAAAGTTTAAAGTAAAGTGTAAAGTTTAAGCTTCTTAATTTATTTGGGCACGTTACTAATTCATCTTAATACTCAAGGTATATTTATATATATTTTAAATAACTATGAAAATTTTATTAAATAAATATGCAGCCTATTTGAAGAATTCCAGAATTCATGAATTTATGCTTGCATATGTAAAAGCTTACTCCTCCGAAAAATCTATAATAGCCTGTAAGGATAATTTGGAAACGAAAGGACATAGACTACTTTTTATCGTGAAAAAAGCGTAGAAGGGCTTGATAGAGAAACTTTTTATTTTTATTTTCAGCAATAAATATGACAAAATATTTCTTAATATAAACCGACGTGAAAGTGCGTTATTTAACTTCAAATTCAGTTAGAATTTACGTAAAAAAAAACAAAAAAGTACATATAAATAAATAAAATTTTTACTTTTTATGCTAAATATGGCAAAATATGTTTTTAATAATCTATTTATATAAATAAAATAATGTATTAGTATAAACATTATAATTTAAGAACGGCAGAACCGTTTTGGCTGAAAATTGGTGGGGAGGCAGCTTAGAGTCAGGAGACGGACATAGGATCACGGACTATTTATCACGTTCGATCACATTCATTTATTTATTTTGTTGCGAATGTTTTAATTATCTGAAAGTCACAATTATCTGCTAGTTCTATACTATTCTAATAGATGGCGGTATAAGCGTATTTGTTGACTGCATTGAGTTAGTATCCAATAGATGGCGCTCTGGTTAAATACAAACGTTTCATATAAGTTAAAACTAAATATGATAACCGACCACGTGTTGCTGAGGGTAAAGTATAAGTTATTATAGGAAACACAGTACTTTGAAATTTAATATAGCTATTGCGCCAGGAGACAATCAACGGACTACGACTATTAGATATCAGACTAATATATAATAAACTTGACATTGACAGTGTAAAAGTAAACAATTAACTTATTCATTACGAATTTATTTCTACAAATAGATTTTCAGCTTTCAGCACTTTTTTTCAATTTAAACTTGAAGTATGACAAATCTCATACTTTGATCTTAGTGTATACTAATATAATAGTTGTGGTATAATGTTTGTGGGCTTTTACTTTATATGTTTATTTTTTGGAGGTAATCGTCAAAGTAAGCTACGCGAATCTAAAAATATCGTAAGCAATCATTTAGAAATACCTTTTATGTTGGATCTAGGCTATATTATATTATTCCATTGAAATAATAATAGGGCTTTTCTTGGAGAACAATTTTGACTTCATGTTGACCAAAAAAAGCTGAAATGAAGGAGTTTCTTACGAACCCTGTGGCCTGAATTCCTCGCGGACGGAGTCGCGGGCAACAGCTAGTAGTATATATGTTTGGAATGAAAAGCAGTTTTAGAGTGAGTTGATTGGTGCGTGTCGTTGCAGTACTGGCTGTGCGTGGTGGTGCTGCTTGTGTCGGGCATCTTCTTTGCAGTCGTCAACCTCTACTGGAAGAAAGGTCAGTTTACTTATATTCAGTTATCGTACGTATCAAGATATAGACTCGTAGTGATATCCTTGTACTAGAAAACATTTATAAGGCTGCTTAGTTTTCATGCTGTATTAAGTTTACGTTTTTCGTGATCTAGTTTGGAGTTAAGCTTTATATTTTAATTCCAGTATTGACCATATTTGGTACGAGCGTGTACGGCGGCGCGGTGATCGCCACTTGCCTCGACTACTTTTTGGAAAGGATGGTCATGCTCAAATGGGTGCGTGAGCTTATCTTCTTTCACAGATACAAAAATGACATTTAGAAAACAAACGGGATACAAAATAAATTTGTTAATTATTGAAATTATCAAATGCAAGTATTATCCGTGACAGGTGTGGGAGCGCGCGAAGCTGGAGGCCGTCAGGGCTCCGCCGTGCAGGCTGTCATGGCTGGCGCTGGCAGCGTGGCCAGCTGCTGCATTAGTAGGGCTCGTGGCGCAGGCGGCGCTCACAGCTGCCGCCGTGCACCATACACAAAGTCTGCGTGCGCAGAAGCGCCGGCTGCAGGGCCCGCCCTCGCGCGAGCAGCGCGCCGAGATGAAGCAGCGCAAGTACCGCTACCTCTATCAAGTGCGCACTGCACACGGCGACGTTATCTCGCAGTCCTACGTGCAAGCGTTGCAGAAGAAGGCTCACTGCGGCAATTGGGGTGCCGGGGGGGGTGCATGTGGGGCAAGCGGGGCCGGGGGTGGAGGCGCAGGCGGTGGTGGGGAGTGCAGTACGCTGCAGAGTGACTCGACGCATCTCACCGTGCTGGCAGGTTCCGAGCACGCGCCGCACACTGACTCCGACGACGATCTCAACCAGATCCGCGCCGCCCACTAACAGACACCCGCCTACACCGATATCACTCCAGGGCCAGATTCGTTTGTAAATGTCGTAGTTTCCTATCGTTTTAAATTGTCATGACGAGTCATATGAAATGTGATGCTGCCATTGCTCTGATGTCTGAATTTAACATTAGTCAAAGCAAAGTTGTAGACGTCGGCGGAGACATTATATTATTACCAACACTGCCATATTAGTAGACGATTAGTAGCGACGTGGGGGGCCGGGGGTTGGTAGGGTTGTGATTGGTAGACCGAACTGTGCTTACCATATGGAGATTTAATTATTTTGAATATAACTTTTTAAAACTAAATAAATAATGAAAGTGGATATTAAACATTCTATAGGTCTGCCTGTCTGTCCCCCGCGACCCGCGCCCCGCGCCCCGCGCCCCGCGCCCCGCGCCCCGCATTGCGTTCGTAGGACGGTTTTATATTCTTACGTCTGAGTCTGACCATCCGACTCTGAACTAGTATTATTCAATGTAGCATTCCCTTTTAGGTATACATTTTTTCGTATTTATATAAATGTAAATTATTATAATTAATATGTTTTTGTGTCAAACTATAAAAAACAAAACAATAGTTAATACTACTAAAAACTCATGATTATACATTAATTAATAAGCGGTATAATATGTAAATGAGCCAAGTGTATTATGTTGTCTGTGTGTCACACACGCACACACTAAGAGCGAGCTCTTAGAGAGTACAGCTCCTGGACGTCAGTCAGTCCGTGTGATATATATCGTAGTATGTTATATTTTGGCCAAAGTTTATTTAAGTTGTTACGGCGCTCGGAGCACGCTTTGATCACTGGCACCTCTGTACGACCAAGTTGTATTGTTTGCTGTATGTCTTCCGTTGAAACAATAGTATAGTAGTATATATATGTTCGCTCAATTTCTAGTCTGTTCGTGTTGTCTAAAGTACATACTGACGGTGTGACTGTTCTGTTATATATTATTTATTTTGTAATATAATCCGAGTCTTTTTATAATTCCTACAATGAAATTGGAGAATATTTAGGTCTTTTATCGTGATATAATAATATGGTAGCAGTTCAACCTTTGTCAGATAAGCTACAGTTGTATGTCCGTGTGTTCATTTTAAATGACGTCTCATTTGACTAGTTATTATAGTTTGTATCAATTGAGAAGTAGTTCTGTAAATTATGATATAGGATGCAATTTACAATCATAAGTAAGGTAAGCGCCCCTCGCCCCTCTCCCCTCTCCCCTCTCCCCTCTCCCCTCACCAGTAGCATTGACATTACAATAAGGTGCACGAGCACCAAGCTATATGTTACGTTATCCGCTGCCTCGTGGTTTCGTTTTATAGGTGTATGTTATTGCAAATTATCATTTTATAATTGTCGTTATTTTTATAATTTACAAAATGTGTTATTATAATTGTAGTTGAGTGTTTATTTTGATATAGTCGGTAGACTCGTATATAGTATTATTGTATACTTTATATTCCGTGTTAGTACTCAGTACGGTATCTAAGTACATACATTGATATAATAATATAACATGTAACCTATAAAGTGACAATTGTCTTATCCTTCAGCATAAAAAACCAAGTGAATATAATTTAAATACAGTTGTATTAAATGATATTATAAATAGGAGGTCGCTCCGTAGTAATATTAGCTGACGGCATTCACCAGTGCACAGTGACGGGGATCACTTGAATTGAATTATTATTATTATACATAGTACTGTATTGTTTTGTTCTATGTACTTAGTAGCTTGTTAACGAGTTAATGTGCCCGGAGTCAATGCGCAAACGTAGCAGACGTAGCTCGAAGCGACTCACCCGGCCTCGCTGCGGTAGGTCATATTGTAAATACGCGGATGAGCGAGAAGATCATATATTTTGGTGGAATTCTGGCAATAATGGCTACAATCGAATATTCTACGAATAAGAATAAATATAAGTCACGTAAAATAATCTCGATAAAGTTTGTGTATATCTGATCTTTAGTAATAAGTACAATTATTTTAACTTCTCTTTAAAAGTGTTTGTGTAAGCCTGTTTTGTCATTTGCCACAAGTTCCACAATTTTTAATGCATTACATGAAATGCATAAGTAGTTTATATTGAAAATATATCTTCTGAAAATACGTGGAGGTGCTCGAAACGTCGCACCGAAAGCTTATGTGACAGACAATAGGATGATATGATCGATGGCTCTTGTGATACATTTTCCTTTAAATGAATATAATTCTCAGTGATACATTTACAACCAACGCCATAAACACCATAAACACCACAGACACCATAGTCACATATTGTTTTTTAAATCTCGGCTCAGAATAGCTATGTGTAACACTTTGTGTTCTCCAACTCTACCAGCGCTATTTTTGATCCATATTCTGTGGAGTCTTTAGGTGTTATTCGGGGTGCGGCCGGTCCCGTAATGAATTTCTATAACTGAAGGACGGAGAGAAAGTTATATAGAATGTTATCTCCCGCACTCGTATTCCTCTGTGCTATAGTGTCTGTGATGTTTTGTGATATGATAGACCAGTCGTTACGGGATCGTCTCATACTTCGTCGAGATCACAAGAATTGAATGTGCTCTATAGATACGTTATGCAATGAAACAGATGTAGGCATTGTATTGTGTGGAGCTGAAGCTGAAGACGAGCAGCGCCGAGTGCGGTCACGTGTCACTCGCACATATTTATTGATAAGGTGATAATAAACGAAAGCACTATTTATGTACATATTATATTTTGTACTCTCATTACACTGACGCTTCTGTTACATCAAGCGAGGTATTTTGTTGCAGCCATGTATCATAAACATTTAAGTAGTACTAGTACGAGGAAGACATGACATGTAGATTTATCATCAAATTTTATTAACCCTTTGAAAAAAAACACTACGACGACGACGACGTATATTTGTTTACTTGATAATTTTGAGTAATATATATTGTTTACTTACAAATTCGAACTTATATATATTCATGTTATTATAAGATTACATGAGGAAAAAAAAAATAGAATTCATAACAAAAAGAAAAGTTAGTCTCCTCGTACTAGCAAGACTATCTCCAACTTAAACTAAGAAACTAAATTTAGTTGTAGATATTTTTGGACTGTAGTCCTCTTTGCCAATACTGTGTAATCTAGGATCGATATTTTAATAAATAATTTGTTGTCATCTCAATAATTGTTTTATTTCTTGGATCCAGCTTCCTGTACACTATCAGTTGGTCCAGAGAGGACGAGGACGATGGGCTTACGTGACTGCATTCGGGTCACGTGTTTTCATAGAAATGTGTAGATTAAATTAAACTCTATTAAGTAATACTATTGCCACATTTTTTATTATATAAAGTACTTTGGTTGAATTTTTACATAAACTATCTATAGAATAATTTACAACTGACATTACATTACATGTTATTACATTATAATTGATATCCAGACATGTCTTGACATTTATTATATTATGTCTTATCAAATATCTATATTTTACCATAAATAATCACATGAGCTAAACCGTAAATATTTTAGAATGCGTTAAGAAATCGTTGTACACGTATCATACACATTAATGATAATTCACTTTTGTGATCGATGTACGAGTCGATTTAACTTCAATTATATATAACAGACATGACAACTCCCCGACTAGTTAACAAGTCGCCCGCTCTATGCTTCCTTCACCCTCCATGTTTTCTTATTGAACGCACGAAAAACAAAGAAAGCAATTGCAGCAGCGCGTTTTATTAATAATAAATCTTACTTTGTGCAAAATCCTGTAGCAAGAAAGAAATCATTTTTCCTAAATATTCGACCTACAAGCCGCTTTTAAAAAATTGGCAGATAAAAATATCAAAATAGTCTGTTAAAATCTTTGAGGACTATTTTTGTTTTTGTACATGACATGTTTTTTTTCATAAATGATAATTTTGACATTTCGTTTTTCCCGCCAGGTCTTCATAATTCTTTTGTTTAGTTCCTAATAACCTAAAATAAACATAATTTTTTGTCAATGGCTGATACTGCATCAGTAAAAGTATTTCGGTGAAGTGATGAGACCGTCAAATCCATCTATATACACGAGGTAATCTCCTCCACGTACGAGGAGGGGAAGATTCCGATGCTGCCGTTGAGGTCACCGGACCACCACACGTCGTCCTGCTTCTCATAAATGTTGATTACGTCACCTACCGCAGCAAATTACACAGATATAAACCTCTAAAAAACAAACATTTGCAGACGCTTAAATATTACGGTATTTAATCATATTTTGTTATACTAAAATTCGCAAAGCAAAATAAATTAACCTCGTAGAAGGTTCTAAATTTCAATTTGGTTGTTACACGAATAGTAAAAAGACTAGGATTGCTCATACCAGGAGAAAGAGTCAGCTCGTCGTCTAATCTGGCCTCGTAGGTGTACAGCGCTCTACACTTTCCTATGTATTTTTGAACATCAACACTGTTGTTATTATTTTTTCCCACGTCCGTTAGATCGGTTGAACTGTCACTTTGAGATGAAAACTCATCTATAAAAAATATATTTTTTTTTCTATTATTATTATGATTAATTACACGTTATTACACAAAATATTGATAACTTAGAATACATTATAGACGGCGTTCAGTTCTAAACTAATATCGGGTCTATTTTGCGATATAAATTAAAGGTGAAATATCTTTTCAGTTCAGTTTACTTAAAAGTGAAAAACTATAAAAACAACGTAACCGAAGAGAAAGAAGGACAGCTCGTCATCTCATGAAGAAGACGAAGACGAGGAATGTTTTAATTGCTCTCATCTCTTTTCACAATCATCCAGAGGATGGGTGCAGTGCCCAAATATGGACCCATTGTATTGTTTTGCGGTATTGACGAAGACTATTAAGACGCAAAATTTGTCTATAAAAGCTTGTCCCCGGATAAGGCTGCATTAGATAAACGGGTTTATTTTATCGACAAAACGGACCAAAAGACTATTTTGGAAATCGTCAAATTGGTATCTTCCAAATGTGATTTATTTAAAGGTTGAATCATTGATTAAAATTTAATGTTAAAAGGCTGATTAACTGATTAAAAGATTTGTAGACTGACATATTCGAATAAGAAAACCTATAATTTGTTGATTACGATTGGTTCTTCCTAATTATATATTGTTGGATAAGATATGCGAAAATAAATCTGGCCGACCGGCGTGAAGAGACTATTATACGCAAATTATTATAAACCATAAATATATATTATAATATAAATATATATAAATATCACTGAAATCCAATAATTGAGCGAGCGAAGCGGGCAAAAGCAATTTAAATTATTCATTTATGTAGCTGAGTAGAGTCCTGATGAGCTATAAGACAGGTATTTTAATACTCACATCTGGCAGTAGTATTACAAAAAAGTTAAAACTTTTCCTATGCGATAATAATCAAGTTACTCGTATCTTTATTTATTTGTGGAGATAAATAGAATTACCGTTATAATTAATATACGATCAGAATCCGATTATAAGCATTGCAATATCGAATTACACTTAGGAGTCTATGACCAATAAAAAAATAATTGAATTGATACCGGCAACATTAATGCTACGTATGCAATGTAAAAGAAAATGTAGGTATTACTTATTAACGCGTGAGTAATATCGCACACTCTAAAGACAAAATAAATTTCTTACTTTTATATAATAAAAACTATTTATATAAAGTCGTATCTGTTTGCTCCGACTTTAGTTTTTTTTTGTATTTTTTATTATCATTGATAGCACTAAATTACCGAAGTCACTGTCTTGCTGGTTGGAGAGTCCGTCGCCGGCGCCCCTTTCTCTGGTGGTCCAGTCCAGCCCTGGAGACGGCGGTGCAGGGGAGGCGGGAGACACTGGCGTGGTAGGCGCGCTCCGGTGCTCGGTGGCCCCGCGGCGGAAGGACAGGTGCTCGATGCGCAGTTTGCTGGACGCGCGGCTCAGGACCGAGTCACGGCGCTCGCGTTCTTCGCCACCACTCACGCTCCTCGTAAGTGCCGTGTAGTTGGGCTGCAGGTTCTTATTCACCTCGCTCTGATAGTCGGCTTGCAGCCACGGTGGTACCTTCATTTAGATAATCAAATGCCTTAACTATACGTGCTTATCACCAATCTACAATATGAATGTTAGTCAATTACCTCTACAATCAATACAAATTTTATTATTTTTATAATTTCTTATTTATTAATTTTATAATTTCTTATGAGCTCTGTGTACTAAAGTCTTCGCGAACGAAGTCACGGGCAGCAACTAATTTTATAATAAACAAATTCAGTTTAGAAGTCAACGTTTAGAATGGTTTTCACTTCTAGAAAAATACATAATTATTAAAATCACAAAATCTTAATGGGCTATATATACTTAATTATAAAAAAATAAATAAAAATATTTTATTTCGGACCTTAATCAACAATCTGTTTGTAACAAATTACTTAAACCTATGTCGGTACAACTTATTTTCTGTTATGTTTTAAATAGTCTGTCAGTCAATCTTTTAATAATAAACATGTTTAGCCATATTAGGCTTATATTAATATAGAATGAACAGCTAATCCATACAATCAAGATTCGAACCTTTTTTTCTGTCGCTGAACCAATTGAGCTATAGAAAAAAATCGGTATTCACAATTCAGTACTTCGCTGAAGCACTACTTTCAAACGGAAACCCCAACAACATCCTGAAGGCATTATTAACATTTTCAGTCGGACATCATGGCATGTGTAATAATGTGTAAAAGGCATTAAAGTGGTTCAGCTTTTACAGTGCTACATCTACGTGCCAAAGTATTGCATCGGCTGTCATGTCCCTTTCAATATTAGGATCGTAGCCAATATCAACATAGTGCAAATATTTGAATTCAAATATTCTCTGAAGAACCACGCCCGCCACATTAGTAATGGGGGGTAGGCCGGTTTTAAAGCTGACACTACACTTTACATTATATTTCAGTCCGTGCACCTTCGCATATTTCTCGTGTATTATTTATTATATAGAAGACTTGGTATCAGTAATCTCTAAAATCAAGAGAAGAAAGTATCTTTTACCTTAAGTATACTCTGCTGCAGGCCTTGTTTGTCTCGTACGACCTGGATGTGAGTGGCAAGCGGGTGTGTGCCGGGCGGTCGGTTGTCCAGCTCGGTCAGGCTGGAAGTGATTTTGTAACGCACCGCCTCTAGGTACGTCAGCATCGATCTCATCTGAATTAGAATATTAATAATTATCTGTAAAGTTCTTTATATTAATTTAAATATGTCACTGTACAAGCGACCAAAGCGGCTTGTTTACGTACGTGGTAAAGTTTGTCAGCTACGTTTTGTTGAGAGTCATCGCTTCCAAAAGTAGGTGTTTGCTTCATGGCCAAAGAAAGCTTTTCCAATCCCTGTTTAGATTTCCGCTCTCTATCTATATCTTGCTTTACTAACTGAAGAATCTTCAATAATGCCTAGAAATAGATGGTATGCCAAATATACCAGTAGGTAATAAATACTTAATTTTGAATGTATCTAGAATATTTCGTTACCAAATTGCATTTATTGTTGTTAAAATTCAGCACGTGGTAACTAACTTGTTTGCGACGCTCCTTATTCATAGCTAGCGTGGTGTGCTCGCAGTAGAAGTCAGGCAGCAGCTGGTCGCTGGCGCCAGCGGGCGCGCCCCGCACGCCCCGCACCACGCGCATGTCCACATTCGCATTGGCTTTCTTAATGGGCACAACCAAAGCATTTGTCGTCTGCAAAATTTTATCGTTCGTTTAATCATTTTTGCGAAAAATGATTAAGATATTCGGTTGGTAGCTCCATTTCATCAAACGCTACTCACCTCTGCTAATTGGGGTGGAATAGCAGAAGTGAGCCGGAGGTAGCAGTCTGCAGAACTTTTTAGCTGTTCAAGTCTCTCCTCTTCGAGGGACTCAAGCATTCCCGCACCTTTCACCACGCCCGTTTCCCACTCCAGCCTGTACAGAACCGAAATTAGCTAGGTTCGTAAGTAAAAGAAGGATGATGAATCTCATTTACCTGGATCGTTCCGCTTGAACACAGACGTTATAGTAATCTACTTCAGTCTTCTTAACGGCGTCTTCCGTCTTTCTCTTCTTCACTTGCAGCTTGGCCGCGTCTCGCTCGCTGACTGGAGCGGCGATGCGCTCGACGCGCGCGGCGCTTAGGATGGAATGCGGGATGTGCCCCACGCTCGAACTGCGCGACAATCGGCTGTCAACAATGAACGCTCACATCGTGACTCCCGATGGACACAACTGCCGACCATCGCAGAGCATCTACAAATTCAAATACACCATTCGCAGAGCAATTGAAGGATCCTTCTTTAAATAATTGAATAAGTTACAGATACAGTTTTTTAATTAGGTTAAGTTCCCATATCGGCGTTGTTCTTAGGCGCAGACCTAATCTCAAGGGAGGCATCTTGTAACTTCTCGTTCTCGCGTGCTGCCGCATGTGACTGCCTCTTTGACTTGGCCTCGGCCGATCTCCAATCAGACAACGTGCGCGTCGTCTTATCCACGTTACCCTCGATCTGGAAGCATACAATTCTTCATTAATCTTTACATATTAGTTTTAAGTGTTATAAGACTAGTTGTTTACTGCTGCGCGAAGTTCATTTGTTGTATAATATCAATAAACAATCTACGACTGGAAGCATCATTGCAAAATTAACTTTTAGAATCTATATTTTTTTTCTTATTGATATTATTACCAATTCGATTAATCAACAACTTTACCTTTTTTCTTAATTTTAGTTGGTTGTCTATAACTTGTTTCATTGGTTTTACTAGCTCTTCTGTTAACGCACTGGAATAATTTCTGGGAAAAAAAATATAGCATGTAGTTATAGTTGCGACAACATCATTATTTTAATACAAGAGACAACATACCGGTGTATTTCTGCTCTTTTCTCCATTTCCAAGGCTACGTGCTTCCACGCATCAGCGCAAGATCCGACGCTCTCCTTACAAGCTTTACTCAGCTTCGTGCCTAATTTAGCTAAACATTTTGAGTAGTAGTTTTCTGCTTCGACTCTGTAAATATTATTAATACTTGTTAGGGTATAATTTAAATCACCCTTAACAAAGTTTACTTTCTAACTAGTTTAGTTTGTCTTACTATTCCTATTTTATTTCATTCCTTATGATCCTAACACAATATTCCTTATGTACAAGTTTCTAGGAAAAATTTAAGAAAAACTTAAAAATAAAATTACTCAGTCTAGAACCTTTAGTTAATAAAGATGAAATTACAATAACATATTCAAAATATTTTTAAATATTATATATCAATATTCATAGAAAACTCGTATATCGATATTCATAGAAAACTTAAAAACGCAAAGATAGGGTCATGGTTACTCGTAGCTAATGACTCATAGCCACGTTCCTTGGAGCAGAGGATTACTTTGGTGTCTTGTCTCATTGGCAAAAGCAGTTTACAATATGTCTTAAATTAATTTAGTCGAATATTTTGAAATTAAATTACTTATTGTATAAATTTTAAAAACTTTAATTGTATAAATTAATAATAAATTCTGTGTGCATACTGTTAAAGGAGGTTTCGTTTATGCTAACAACTAGGGAATACTATTTCAGCCCTTATTCACCCTCTATACCGCGGCAGTTTCTGTAAGTTGTATGTAGTTTGTGATAGTCAAGTGAAAGTAGAAAAGCAAGCTATATCTAGCAAAGCGTTGTAATTTTGCACCCAGACGTCTGGGAAGGTGGTGTGTGTCGGGAGGCCGTGTGACCGTGTGGTTGTGGCCGTAGGGCCGTGTGGCCGTGTGGTCGTGGCCGTAGGGCCGGGTGGCCGTGTGGCCCAGTAAGCTCGCGGGGCAACGAGACGGTCTATTTATGTTTTAGTTGCCATTGAAACTTGTCAGTCGCGAGCTTTACTTCCACGTGATGTTGTGTACACTTTGTGTATTTTCAGAGTTATATCAGAGGGTGTCTAAATATGTAACAGTTGTTAAACAATAAACTACAAACCTCTATTGTATTATTGCATCGACTTTAGAAAGTAGTTTCCGAGAACTGGCGATAAGATTGCTTATCTTTAAACGAAATAAAGCTATCGTTACGATAAAATCATCGAAGTCTTATGTAGTGTATGTACTTAGCAGAGCTCACCTCTCTTGTAGAATTGTAGCGAGCTCCTTGCTGAAGTCACTGCCTTGTTTTACGTAGCGACGCAGTTCGTCGAAGCCATTCTGCGCCTAAAATAATTTACAATACCAATAGAACAGCAACAAGAACATAATAATGAGTACTCTTTATATTATTGAAATCAGTAAATTATTATTACGACCTTGGTATACATGGGGATTAGGATGTTAAAGGCGCCGCAGACTAAAGGATTGTGGTTGACTAAAATGTGTTGAAGTCCTTAATTAATTTTACAACTAAACCTTCAACTTGAAAATTGAAACGCCGTTAAACTATACTCTCAAGTATAATGCCCTAAAGTTTTCAGTGAGATTTTAATGATATATTATATTTATTACAAGATTCGTGCAGAATGACTTTGTTCCAAATGGTGAAGCCATAACCGTGAGCGGTTTGTAGGAATTATGATAATGAGAAGAAATCGTGGAACGAGACAAAAGGAGATCAAGCAACGCAGTAAAATTATCACTTATTAATTGCACGCGAGGATTCAACCGTTGAAATAATTGCATTTACTACTCCTTCTAGCTGTGGGCTAGACGGCCTTCAAATACACTATTTGCAGATATTTTTTAAAATATTGATTGCGAATCCAGCCGCCTGTGTTGACTTAAAATTAAAGCTGAGATCATAGACCGCGACGGTGATCTCGGATAGTATGTGCATTTATTTGTATTGCAGAAATTGTTTTCACTTTTTTGCTTTCACAAAATTAAAATAAATAAAGGTACTTTCTATTTCTTTTGGTTATTTAAGTTGTGTTATAAATAAACGTATCTGGTGTGTTATAACGTTTATTTCTTCATATATCTATTCTATAAATAATATCAATAATCCACATCTCTCACAAAAAATCTTGGTCTGTTTTCTGATTTAGGTAATAAGAAGATATGCCGTAAACAAAACGTATGATAGCTTCCTCACTTGCCAGCTTTCTAAGCATTCTAAAGGTGATCTACGGGTATGAAATATGAGTAAGGTTTGAAACTAATAACCCGTGTTTAACAATTGCTTCGAATTCGGACAGACAGTGCAAGATTTGAGGAGCGACTGGTGCGTCGCGCTCCCGTGCCTCGTCGGACCATGACAACGGAGGGAAACCCAGAGTTTTACATTTCCGAATATACTGTTATATTTATCGATGGGATATCATGATAAGTCAATTATTTTATATTTCGATGCAAGTAATCAGGTACTAGTGCAGAAAATTAAAGTATTATTACTTATAAGTTGCACAATTTAAACAAGTCATTTGTATGTTTGTGTAACTTTTGTAAAAAACAAACTGATGCCTAACACTTCGTCTGCCAGAACTTCAGAAGGGCGTTACATGTTTGGATTATCACAAAAGCCGAACCGAATGACTATCACAGCATTATCGGAATATATATATTTTTTAATTGTAATTTTCCTCAGTAAATGAACTATGAAGAATAACATCAACATTTTCCGCTTTATAATGTTATTAGGTAGAGGTAATACTAAATTGATTGTAGAATAATGGGTTTATTTAACATACACGTATTGTCATATATTTTTTGTAATCGCCACGACATTTATTTACATTTTATATTAACATTTATTTACATATATTTTTTGTAATCACCGCGTAATTGTTTAACAAACTACCTACATTGTTTTTAACGAGTGTGAGGACTGAACTCAATGCTTTTGTTTGAAGGATCGAATCCATTTTCTTATAACGTAATTTTCTTGATTTCATTGGATATATTTTATTTTAAAGTCAAAGAGCAATATGAATGAGTCTTGACAACTTTTTTTAATTGGCCCTGTCAGATTTATTTGAATTAAATACTTATAATAATATATTTTTTAATTGTAACTATATACGTACTCGCGTAGAGATAAAAGGTTCGTATCTCGAGAAAGTATGAATACTTTTTTGATGTTCTTAAAATTAAGGATGTTAATAATGCATTTGTATGTAAAGCTACAACAATTGTTTTAAAATAAACAAATATGAATTGCTGTATTAAATTGTGCCGAAATCATTCCTGATGAACCAAAAGTAACGGGAACATGTGCCGCTACTGACTACTATTATTTATATTTATTTTTTGTCTAACATCTTATCATAGCATCCTTAATCTAATAACTATTACAATTTATGTTATATTGAAATGTCGCTGTACACGTTTGATGGTAGATTTAGATTACCAAGTAGAAAAACTAAATTCCTTAAGACTAACGAATCACCACCGAGTTAGCGGGCATCTGTTATAATTATTAGTGATCTATTTATTAGAGAGTGTAGAGTGTAGACACTTTCTGTCACGTAGGATTCCCCTCAGCGACAACGCCATACAAATACCAACACGTTCCTCTTTCTTTTTGTTCGTTACAAACCAAACACTAAGCAATAACAAAGTTATAGTAAACTATTTAAGCGAGGACCGGTCCACCCTTAAGTAGCTACTGTTTACTTAATATACGAACCTGCCTAATTCTATAGGTACATACTTGTCTTAGAGTAAGGATTTCATGATTTGAGTTGTATCGTATTATTATTAAACAAATGTTTTACCGACTTTCGTGATCTCCTTTTTAAAGTTCTAATAGGTCCGATTTACTTTCTCTATTGATATTTATTGGCCTCGGTGCGATGGTTTGTAACTGTCTAAACACTTGTTTCAAGTCTTTCTATTGTTGCTTAAATTATTTTTAATGGTGGCTTTCAGTAAGTATTGTAAACCACTATGTTGATTATTTTTTAAGTCAACTGACTCCCTTGACATATTGAATGTGCTCTTACCTAAATTCCTTTCACTTGTTAAAGTTTCGTTGATTGAGTAAACTTTTACCCCAATTAAGTAACTTTCACCGCACAGATGTGAGGTTACATCATGATTGTGGCACGGGGATTAATAATTACTGTAATTCTTTTTTACGTTTACGTCAACAGAGCGGGGTCGCGTACAAATCTCATTTTAAATTATTAGTTCATAAAGACAGTTTATAGTACATCCTTTGTCTTTTTGTAAATTTTGATGATAAAAACTTCGTTTGTCTATAACCATCATATACAAATATATAACAAACTACTATTAAAACAAATATTGGAAGACTCGGTAGATTCGCTAGGATCTTTTAACTTGATAAGAAACGTGAGAGATCCTTAGATAGTTATCGTTCACTTGAAATCCTTTTTCTCCCTTTTCTTATCATATTTTGAGGGCTTTAAAAATTGACTTATAAAAGAAGATGAAATGAAGGAGATTCATTGTTTATTGGTTAGTGTTTAAGTCGATTGTATGTTTTTCTATATACCCAATAATTATCCTTGAAGGCGTGATTGTTCGAGGAGCGAAGGTGGATCATATCCTCAAGCGTGGTCTGCCAGCGGTCCATGCCGGCCGCTATCTTCGTGGACACGTGTTCCCGGCTCATGGCACCTACGGCCCTGATGCCCGGCTCCGGCGACGCATCACCGACTCCCGCCCTGCTACCGCCTTTGCTGCTCCCACTGACGCCTCTGAACGAATAAAACATTACCTACGTTGTGTTTTATTAAAAATGGAAGATCAATAAGCCTAATTCATTCGGACAAGACGAGAGTGATAAAATTTGGTGAAGTATTTATATAATCAACGATAGTCAGTTGTGGATTTCCGGGGAAAAATAAATTCACCTCTCGAAACCGGAAATGCTCTTGATATTTGTTCATTCTTTTATTCTGATGACATCGCGTGGTCTGATCTAATTAAAGCTACTTATTTATTACATTTAACCAGTTGGTTGTGACAGTAAATCTATATATACATGTATATAATGTCAGAATTAATCTTATACATAGCGATAGAAACTGCTTTCAGAGATGGTCTAGCTTAAAATTATTATTATTAAATTAAGCACACAACAAACAATTCTTGTCTTTAGAAGCGTCAGTTCCAGTAACAATTATAGGCATTTAAAAGTGTTAAAACTGACATAGTATTGGAAGATAGCGTGCTGTCCGCACTCCGTGACTCCGTACTTTGAGTTGACTCCATTACGTAACCGCCAACGGACAAACGTCGAGCTAACCCGCGCCCCGCTCCCCGCTCCCCGTTCCCACACCCCGCTTACCGCACACCGCGCCCCGCAGGCGCACACCGTACGGTACGATGAAGTAAACACCACTTAGACAAATTGTAAATTTTATAAATTAACACAAAGATACAATATGAATATCAAAAAATATGACAAAAAATTAAACTGTTTTCGAACTCTATAATGAAAATTTTAGGCATATTACCTAAATGAAAAATGATTATATCTTATTGTTAAAAAACTACAATTTAAATGTTTTGTCACGATATATTGACAAGATGTTCGTTCGTATGTGAGGAGGCGAGACAGCAGCAGTTGGCTCCAATTGATAACAGTACGACTTTTGTCAACATCTGTTATAATATGTAGAGTAAACCGTAATAGTGTTGTTTTTCGTGTAGTCTATTTTTATCTCATTACTGAGTCGTCTTCTCGGTCCCTTCTGAGTAAATCGTTTCTTCAATATCCTTAAAGTGTAATTATTGTTTTTGAATGTTTAACGTTTATTCTGCTACAGTACCAAATGGCAACAGATAATTGTCTAGATATTCTCTTAATGTATTTCGATATTCAATAATATTTTTACACCTGAGATGAATGCTATCTAATAGATAGTTATCTAATGAATTTAAATCAAAATCAATTAACTTGACAGAGCGCAATAGGCACTAGAAATACATTTTAAATGTTCATCATATTGTGTACAGACAGACGTAAACGAAGGTCAGTGTAGCCGCGTGCGGTGACGCTGCGGCAGCATCAATACGTCACAAACGTAACCGACACCGAGTGGATTGCTTTCATAATTAATGTACAGCTTGAAATGTGAGCCCGACAGCGGAGTTCCACTTTGCGCAACCTCTGAAATGCCTCCGAAAATTAAAGTAAATTCTCGATAATAGAAGGCCTTGTATTACATTAATTGAATCTAAAAACCCTAATAGAGGTAAACAATGAGTTTCCTTCCTGTAAAAATGATGTCAGGAAACGTTGATAGTTATGACAGCGAGTTTAATTATTTTGTACTAATTGCCTACAATGTTAGAGTTGAAAATGTGATAATTATAACTTTTTTAAATTAATAATCGATTAGAGCTAATGAAAGTTTTGCGGATCTGAGCGTGCGTTTAGATCAGCTCAGTGACTTTCACTGACGGGGCGTCGTCTCTCTGACGTCACCAGCCGGAGCGCATACACTCAGTGAAACAAGCCTCTTTACACTTCTATAAAGCAATAATCTACATTATTTATATACTTTACATGTCTCACTGTGGGGCCTAATACTCTGTTACAGGTTGACAAGCAGTTATCATCAGTTTCTTTTCCTTAATTGATCATAACTCGACAAATGAGTTTCGCGTCGTGTACCCGGTTCCTGGCAATTCAAACTCAAGCCTCGGTACCAGGAAAGTTGTTATTCTAAGAACATGTTGTCTATTGACAATTTTGACCAATTATTATAATAAAAACTATCGTTTTATCCAACATGTCTCAAAACTCGAGTACTAAATGTTTTCATTGCTAAAAAATTTACAGAAAACCTTGGAGGGTGTGTGAAATGATATGCGACAGTTTTACCAAAACGAAAGTAGACGAGTCGTCGCTGGAAAGCAGTCAACCGGAACATGTAACAATAATTATATAATGGCGTGATAAATATCCGTAAAACAAACATTCCCATTAAAAAACATGAATCATAGCCGAGAAGACAATTACGAGGGCAGCCTTTGAGGCGCTTGAGAATTTTAGAGAACATGCTAAATAATATTAATACAATATGTACGGAATATAAGTTTAATTTCTATGGCTGATAATAATTGTTGTTGTTATTAGGTAACGTTAATGTAATTCATTTATGTTTGTCAACTGAGTTGATAGATACTTATAAGTTACATGTTATAACAAAATGTCACAATGACCATTTTAATAATAGGCGGTTATAGGAATAAAAACATTTACGTGTTCTTTGATATCCCTTCTCTCGAATGGCTATCAAAGGATGACCTTGTCGGTTGTGTAACCCCGCCCAAGTAACAGGATCGCGTTTAATTTCCTGGTCATATTTGGTACCAATCAGGGTCAAAAATTATAACCTCAATAAATTACACAAATATTGTTATAATTCTCTCAGTGGACGTAATGACTGCGTTTATTACGTAGCTTAGTTGAAAATCGGACCATTTAAACTATTTTAACTATTCACACCCGTGAAAAAAGTTTCATATAATGTTTTTCTGAATTAAGATAATCGAAGTAAAATAAAAATATCAATTTAGGTACTTGTTCGGGCGCCTTAGTTTAAACACAATTTGTTTTCATATCATATTTAACAACGACATAAGGTTTCGACATTTTTGGTAATAATTTTATTGTGACATTTAGTGAAACTCGTTACAAGTACTTAGCTCATGGCAACGTTCAGTTTTAAATCGGAAATAAATAAAATGACTGTCGTCGTTTTAATATCATATCGATAATCAGAGTTGAAGAGAGGTGTCCTACACGATCCATCCATCCATCCATCCAGATACCTGTTAGATACAATTCTGTAATTTTTGACACTAATTGTAAACTTCGTATATTTTGACACTAATTGGTTCGACCAAAACTTGTCTTTTTTTTAATTATTGACTGGTGACTGTTTTGTACATTTCCATAATGTACAAGTTAACGTTCCTTAAAGCCACAAAATCTGTGATAATGACAGATAGATACAGAAAATAGAAATTGAAGTGATAGAAAAGCCATTATTAATAATCACAAACTAATTATCAAATTAGTCCGGTATTTCTTCACGTTTATCAAAGTAATAAAATTATAATAACTATATAGTGATCGTTATAAGTTACTTTATTAAAATACAGACGGTTAACTTTTTGTAAATAAAATTGAATTATAGATATTTAGACAAGAGAAGCGTGTTATCAAAACAGCGCCATTCGCCAGTTGTTTAAAAAACATTTCGAAAATTACTCAACCTTGCTGGTTGGTAGATTTATATTTAAAAATTATTTATTTTTATTTACATTTTCGTCTTTTTCTATTTATAATATATATAGAGAGAGAGAGGGGGCGAGAGAGGGAGAGAGAGGGAGAGAGAGGGAGAGAGAGAGAGAAAGTAGGAGAGTAGAATCAGGCAATACATTTTAGTCTGTAGTATTTTGTAAAGTATTCTTTAGCAGACCACTAAATACTTAAGACGTAGCAATTTGTTTCTTAAATTAATTTTACAGAGTTTGTCTCTATATTCTTTTAGTATATGTATAGATGTTAAAAAGGTAGTCGTCTGACTAAGTAAGGAGTAGGTCAATCAGAGAGACAAAATGATGAAACGAATGAAAATAAAAAAATATATAAGAACGAGAACACATTGCGTAAATAATATATGATACCTTTAAAAGTATAATGAGGACTTAAATAATATCAAGTAGGTAGGTAGGTAGGTAGGTAGGTAGGTCCATCAACCTTCCACATACTGGTTCACGATGGCAATAAAAAAACTGTGACTTGTGAAGGTCACCGGTGCCGCCAGTTAACAGCAGGCAGACACAGCCGTCGTGCCACTTTTCAAAATGTAACGATAAGTATATACAATAATCAATGAATAAACAACATATAAGTGTTTATAATTTGGAATTTATTGTCTTATTGTTTTTGTACGAAATAGTAAATTAATACAGACAACCAATCATTTATTATATGTAATAGTTAAAACAATGAAACAGAATCTGCCAATTTATTGCAACACCGGCCAGTCCGTCCAAGAAAAACACGAATATGAACTCTAAAAAGTGAATGTTGATCAGATTATACAGAGTGTGCGGACTGCGGACTGCGGACTGCGGACTGCGGGATGCATCTCTATTACGTGGACGATGGTTGTGCAACGTTGTTGCTCAACCATCTCAATTGATACGCTTTACTGTTCAATAAGATAATAAAATATTGTGTTACCAATTTCTTTACCCAAAAATAATAAGTAAATTACAGTTAGCTGTAACAGACAAAAAATAACAAAGGCAAGGAGAATTTATACATAAAATGTGATTGCCACTATTATGAAACGTTAAACAGTAAATTTTATTTTAATTAAAAACATGAGTCATATATACCTTATGACACGTGTTGCATCATCAGACCACTTTAATAAATTATTTAGTATTTATTATTACCCACTGTACAGTAGAGTAGTGAAGCCTTGGCTAGAATTCCAGCAGATTTTTAATAACAAGGGACCTTGTATATAGCGCTCATGAATATTAGTAATTTAATATCAGAGAGGTTTTCCTTTCAGTTTAATTGCTGCGTCCGCAGACCTTCTTTTTTTATATCATTTTCAATCTCGCTGATTAAATGTTTCGACTGTTGCTAACATGTTTTGTATATTTTTATATACTTCGAGAATCAGGAAAGATCATTGAATTTTTTTTTTCTCTTTATTTTGAGACGGGATATTATTGCAAGATAAATGCATGAAATTATAGACTTTCGATAATTTAAATATAGTATGTTGTAGGAACTTTTTGAAGTGAGGCAATGTTAAATATAAGTAACAACATATGAGCACGCCAGCTCCACGCTCTGTGTTAATGTCTCACTCCGACGTCCATCCAGAGCGGCCAGCACCCTCATTAGAAGCAGTCTACCGACGAACAGTTTTCACAATGTATTTTACGGTACGGTACGGTAATTAATAATGTATTTCTTTAAAAAATCTGCCGGTTGCCGGATGCCGGTTGGTGCTAATGTGCCTACAATCGAACAATGCTATTTTTCTCCAAACTTTTTATATTAATTATATTATTATATTCAATATATAGAAAGTAAAAGCAAGAAAAGAAAGAGAAATAGAGAGAGAGTTCATGGTCTATTTGATATTTGTTTATATTATATCCCTATTATAAAATCTAGCTGTATGTAGTAAGGACAATTGACTGTAAAATATCGGTCGTAATAATTATATTAACACCACAATGCTAATGGACTTGTGCACTTATTAATAGTTATGTCATTAATGTATCAGGATCGAAAAAAATGCTGTAGCATCCTTTCAACATTTTACTCTAAATACTTATTTCGGTTTTTCCTCAGAAGTTATTTCAGTAGGTAACTAGTAGTACATTAATGCCGGACGGTATAACGGATCATCGTGGAAATCGGGGCAAAGGTATCGATAACGAAAGATGTCTTATCGTGTCACATCTAGGTACATTCAAGTAGTGTTATTTCTGTTCGACGGCTATTATAACAGACTCGTTTCGACTCACATGAAGTCGCTAATGGCTTGAACGAGGACAGTAGAACCTACGAGCGACCACAATTATCATGGACTTATGCTTATTTGAACATAAAAGTATCATATGTCAGATCACGACTTCTCACATTGACCACCTCCTATTCGATTGAAGTGACTTTAATTTACTAGATCAATGCTCCTTGACACCGAGCCTTCAGAATCTTTTTGGGGTAGTTTAACTATGAGCAGAGGCAATATCGTAACCAATGAGGTTAGTCCGAGGTGCGATTATTGATAGTTGAAAACTTTACCTTCAGAATCCAAATAGGTCACTCTCTATCGTAATAAAAACAAACACTATCATTGACCTACCCTATTACGACGGGACGATATAAAAGATAATGAGTTGGCATGAAATCTGCCAACACAATCGGGCCCGGCTTCCCGACCAGCACAATGGCCTTTGTCGACATTAAATAGACGCAATCGGACGTAGATGATAGCTTCAATGGTACCTTTTAACTGGCACCACTCTACTCTACCACCACTCTACCACCGACACCGCTTCACCACCTCTATCCGCTAAATCCGGTGCGCCTTCGTTCATTGGTCACATGGCCAGGTGCTATCCTATCTCGTGGGACTTTCTATTGTATTATCACTTGTACAGTAGTTGTACAAGGTATTGTTATTACAATTTTTAACAATTAATATTGTAATAATGTATCAGAATGTTAAAAGATAATACCGTGGAGGAGAAAGTTGTTAGAAAGAAGCCACATGCAGAATTGTTAGTAAGTATTTTTTATAAGTTATTTATTGTGAAGCCAACTCCATCAATTGTATTACAGACGCTTTCTAGAAAATTATAATTTGTTTAATTATTAAAAAGTCCTTTTTAAGCTCTCAAAGTGACATATGATGTTTTAAAATATGTCTCTTTATTTAATGATTACATAATTTTTATATTTATCTTATTTTTTGGTAATTATGTCTCATAATTCTAACCCTGAGTCTTTAATAAAGCAGTTAGGTACTATTGTTATTGTTATAAAAGTTATTGAAAATCTCAGTGTCGTCATTTGAGTGAGCGAGGGAAGCGAACGATGGTAAGTTATTGCTTCGACCCTAGGCGACTGTTGTAATTTTTATATGGGTGTATGTACTCGCGTAGAGATTGCATCTCTGAACCAATTTTGATGAAACTTTAGATTCGTTAGAATACAAATCTAAAGTTTCCACAACTTTTGTTGAGAATAATTGCCGAAGAAAGAAAGATGAAACATTACCACATTTAAATATATCTTTAGTTTTACTACAACTCTATATAACATAGCCTGCCATGATTATTAAATGGAAAGTGAGGTGAAACCATTGACAGTCGACAACCGTTTATTTAAATTGAGCTATCAAACATATAAGTGTGTTTGATAGCTCATTTCAGCGTGTAATTTCACTTGTTTACTAGTGAAATTACACGCTGAGGTGCTATTTGTTTCCTAGTAAATTTACGGGTAAGTCATAGAAGCACTTGAAGCTTCCTTCCTCTGAACCAGTCAGCTTTGTAAGTTTGGAGGGGACAATGAGGCTTGTACATGTGCCATTCAACTCACTGGGTCTGTCTGTCACTGGGTCTTGGGAAAGAAAAAAGAACTATGTATGGATATCATGTAATGCTATTTGGGTTGTAAAATGTATTTTTTAAACATGTTTAAAATTGGTGTATCTTAAAAGTTGGGATAGATTCGTACACATGGCCTTATTATCGTTATTCATTTATTTTAGTAAGATTAATTTTATTTTGATTTTATTACAAGCTATTGCCAGATAGTTATATATGTTATAGTGAATATTACGGAATCTACAGTAAAAAGCATCATACATATATAAAAATCTTCGCTATCTAAGAAATATATAAAAGTCAAAAATCTAAAACTTTGTTTTTTGGTCATGTAGCAATTCATTTCTTACAAAAAATATTGATTGTATAAATTTAGCCACTTTACTATTTTATAAGTATAATTGAAGATCCTGACTGATATTTACATTGAAACTAGAACAACGTTGTCATAAAAACATACAAAAAGTCATAGTAAGGCTGAGCAGATGATCGCCTCAAATAAAATGTACTGGACGGAGCATCGCTATTAAACTTTTGAGGTATATATGTTATAAAATAACATTGCAATATATTTATACTTCGAAATATCACTAAACCGCCTTGAGTTATAGTTTTGGCCGCGGCGGCAGCACTCAGGGTTATCGCGTTATCAAAGAAATATAGAACTGTTAAAAAATAATGAGTGATTGTCGAGCGACCTAAGCAATATCAGACTATCATATACAGTTGGTCTATACGTAGGAAAAGGGCTACTAACAAAACGACATGTTTTTCTTTATTATTAATAACTCAATTACATAGTTTCAATTCAAGCAACATTTGGCTATGATAAAAAGTGAAATAGTGTGTATCCAAATGCGGTGCACGGCGCTGCCCACGCGACGCCGCGCGGGTGAGGCCGGCGTAACCAAATTAAATCCGTCATTTTCTAGATCCCTACTGAAATAGATGGCCGGTTGCAACAATCAATCGTAAAGTAAACAATTTATATATTTACATTTATTACTTGATTTAGTAACATTTCTAAATCAGATTTAAAACATCTAATTAAGGATAATAAAGATATGTCTGAGACGTTTAAGAATATTATATTCATTGTTCAATAGTAACAAAACAAAATCTTCATATTCTACATTTTTTGAAAGAGATATCGGTAGGTGTCAGTACCTATTTGACACAGACTTTCATTGGAAATCCAGAATTGGTTCGAATGTAATTACAACCAAAAATATTGTTAACGGATTTAACTTGCATATATTTGGATTTACATTTTACAATCTAACTTTAATTTTAATTCGTTTTATGCTAGGTTAGTACCTAATTATTTAATGATCTAATAAATTTAACAATTTTACATCACAAAAATTTACATACAAAAAATTACCTTTTCAACATATTGGGTATTCTCCTAGTTATTTTTCACAGCACTAAGTAGATTTCTAAACTTTGTGTAAATTAATATCCATACATAGTTTATGTAAAAGTTGGCGGCTCCTCGTCTTACAATCACTTTATCAATGACAGATCGGGGTCCTCTCCTCCTTATCGCTGCTAATGTCAGAGCGACATCAACATGTCAATCAAGCAGATAAGATTCTTATCGCAGGCGATAGCTGATCTCAAATTACTAAATACATCTCACTTGCATGAACAAAGGTACTGTGTGTGTTTTTCCTGGTGCTGGTTAGTTCGCGTGTCACGAAAAGTATAGTAGTAATATTTTTATGACAATTGCTGTAGTAATTGGTTATTTGCCTCGTCAGAATACTTCTTGGTAAACATAAAAAGACTCATTTAGCGTTTTGGTGATGGCTTACCTATAATCTAAATCTTACTACCACTAGAAAATTTGGTTATTTTCACGAAAAAAAAAACAAAAAAGATAATTCCTATATCATTTAATTTTATAATGATACTTTAAATGTATGGATTTATATAAATTGTAGGTTTTGAGTGGAAAGAGGGGGTAGACCAAATCGCTGGCAAAGGATAGTTAACTAATAAAGATTTAAAAAGTTACTAGGAAACATTGAACCTTTTATTTTAAATTTGAACTCTTTCAAATGATACATATAGACGAGAAATTTAAATAAAAATAAATATAATGAGTGAATATCCCTAGCTTATTGGATTATTGTTTTTTATTGACCTTACCTTAAATACATTGACGGGTTCAGACTAATTGATTCACTACATAAGATAATTCATTAACTTTTCCTGCTGACGGTCAATTGTTGAAAAATGTAGGTGACGCACTTTAATATTTTTAGAGAAACATCTTGCAATAGTCCCAAAGAAAACAAACAAAACAAGGTCACAACAGCATTATTAAAGAACTTTATTAATGGAAACAAAAAACTGAAACCTACGTTGAGACTTCAGCTAGAAAGTGTAAAGAGTGTTTTAGTCAAACTATTTTTAAGGAATTAGGTCTGTTCATCCCACAATTAAAACTGTTAGGAGCTGGTCGTAATTTATTAAATTACTAAATATCTATATGTATCAATTTCTATTGTATACATTTTATTACAAAGGTATTAAATGACTAACCGCCAATTAGTCATGTCGTACTATTCATACACCTGTCATCTGACTTATGATACTATACAATATATACATAGACGGAGCCATACACAGACAATAACGAATAGAGAGCAATGAGCATGGCGCACCAGTGGGCCGTGGGCCGTGTTTGTAGTGTATACTGTGCAGTGTGTAGTGACTCTGGCCATTGAGATACTCACAATCCAGTTATAAAATTGATAAGATTATTGTAGAAGGGGAGTTTAAATTTTTCGAACTTTAATTTTAATAATAAATGATTTATTATTATTTTTATATTTATCATGAAAGTCATTAATTCCGGTAACTTATAGCCTATAGGATATTTTTTGAAAATATAAACATGTGTATAAGTGACATTAGACAATCATAAGCGCAGGAGCGTGATATTTTTTCAAATTATATGTAATCTTGTGAAACAATTTGAATGAATTACATTAAGTCACGTAATGTCAACAACCTCATGAGTACAGTACCAGTACCACAATTAAATATATCTTACCCAACAAATTAAGACCACTTTCGCTAAATGCACAGGTTCAATCCACTTCCAAGTCCGGAGGTAATAATATCTTTATTTCACTTGGTTTTCTCCGGGGAAAAACGAATGAATTGTTATGTATCGTGTAACACATTCGAAGCCGAGTGGTACCGCGGTGCGACTGCCAGAGAGTGTGGAGTGTGGTGCCAACTGAGAGCTACGGTAGCGACTAGCACTGGCGACTGGCGAGTGGCAACTGACGGGTGGAGTGTGGAGAGAGGCGTCGCCACGAGCGTATCTAGCGGTGCGCCGTGTTGCGCTCGCGCGCTCGCAAACAACCCAACCGACACACATTTGACCGATTTTCTTCGGTTCTTCTAAGAATATAATATTCCATTCATGATAGGTTCAAAAGATTGAAAAAAAATTAAAACAGTTGCAATATTTTAAAAGATCGACTTAAAAACTATACAGACTAATTTTAAACTTTATACCAAGAATTGAATAACAATAAATTTAATGACATTGTCATATAAAAATGACAGATTCATATCTTCATCTTTTTAATTATTGAAATAAAAGTGATATACCTACTCCACATACAGGAAACTACCTTTTCAGGATTCCGAGGTTTCGAAATGGATAACAAGCACTCAACCTATAATGCTTCGGGTAGAGAAAAAGAACCTTCTAGAAAAACAAAAGTGAGCTGTGGGGATTCAAGCACCTCCTCTCACACACAGTTTTTTCAAAGAGTAAAGTCTACAAAAGGTTATAGAAAAATTACTACGGATGAATATTTCGGTGTTTCGGAATCTATATCAGGAACTTCCAACACATTTGGCTGTAGGCACGGGCCGCAGGGTAAACAATACACAGAAACAACCAAACTTAAAAGAAATTTTATAAAAGAACTAGATCCTCTACCAGACGGTAAGAGAAACTAAATCTTCTACAAGTAGGTAAAAAATATACATTTGGGATCTGTACTAACTCTTGGGTTAATCTAAGTTAATAACCTAGGTTAATCTAAGTTAACAGTTATATTCAGATTCTTGTTAATCCTTCTAAGAGTTCATACATTCTTAGTACATTTTTTTATTAAAATTTTCAAAATACTAAGACAGTGACTATTTGAATCATTTAGTGTTAAAGCCGTTTTTCTTTGGAATGCATTACCCATACATATCAAGCAAGCACGGTCCTTGATATATATATTTGATAAATATACATATATGTTCTTTATGTATGAATTTGTTATATTATATTTATATTAAGCACTACTCTTCTGTCTACCTTACTTCAACCTTATCCAAAGAAGGTTGTCTGGAAGAGATAGATGGATCTACTTAGCGATAAGACCGCCTTATTATGTACCCAAATGTTTTTTAATTCATTGGTCTTTCTTCTTTTCTTTTAAATTGTGTTGTAGTTTTCATATTTGTGGGGTGCAATAAAGAATATATTTAAATCGAATAATGCTGTTATAAACGGTGCCTACGGTTCCTGAAAAGGACAACACGTAGGTAGACGGTGCAAAAGTGATACACAGACCCTTTTATTGCAGTTGAATTATACTTTCTTAACCTACATTCCTATTAATTTTGGATGACATGTTTTGGTTAGATTTCTCGCGCTCTGTCGTGAGTTAACCTCAAATAGCTCCATTATAACATCGTGATCATTTTTATCGCAAACTTGTAACTAAAAATATTCATTCGTTCCACAAAGTCAATAAATAAGTACTTTCACTTTTTTATATTCACCAATCTAATATATAAATGTAAAATTAAATTATACTTCATTTTAATTCCATATTTCATTTAAATTTCAAAGCTGAATACTGATTTTATTTTTTTTCACGAATGTTATTTTAGAACAATTTCATTCAAAACGAATAACTATAGTTGTCGACATAATTGCATCATACTATTGAAAATTATTTTTTTCAATAACTTCTAGCAGAAACCATTCCCGACCGCTAAGCTATAATATAGGTTTATTTCAAGGATGTTGCATTTCTCCAATAATATTTAATATATTATTATATTTAATATAGTAATTAACATTTTAATAGATAAATTAATAAGTCATGAGAAAAAGTGGGGTTATCGGTTTAAATTTAATAATAAATACACGGAATCCATACTAGCATTTGCAGACGATCTCGCTATACTGACACGTAACCCTAAACAATGTCAGGTACTTTTAAATGAAGTAGAGGATTTCTGTACGTGGACTGAAGGACTGAGGACAAAACTCAGTAAATGCCACTGTCTGTGTCGACGATACACCAAATATACCTCTTATAATCCGGGTCTTTTAATAGGCGGTCAAAGTGATGCTACAATTACTGAAGCAGCCCCATTCAAATTTTTAGGTAAGAAAATAGATTACAAAGGTCGCACTCCATCTCTAGATATTATAGTCGATAGCTTTTTAAATGATCTTAAGAAGGTAAACGATCAACCAATCAGTAATATCAAAAAAGCTTGGATATATGACAATTATCTAACGTCACGTCTAAATTGGCCTTTTCTAGTTTACGATCTTAATAAAACCCTTTTGTCTAAGTTAGATGCAAACGTCATAAATATATTGAAGTCGTGGTTTGGGCTGGCGCGTTCAGCGGACTCTTCAACCTTATTCAGAGACCGAAACAATTTTGGGATGAAAATAAAGAAACCATCGGAGCTCTATAAACACCTAAGAGCTATCATCAAAAAATCTCATGATGATATTGTAACATCTCTTCCAAAAGATAACAATGCATCAGAGCTGGAGTCACGACTTCAATTCCTTAAACAATTCATGATAGGTGCTCAAACAAATAAAGCAAGGTTAGAATCTAGCGGGAAAGTTCGGGATATAGACTTAACAAAATCCTTTATTCGACAAGATGAAAACGATAAATATCGAGTGCACGCGATGAATCTAGAAATTCAAAATGAGTGGGTGACCATAGGCGACTTTTGTATTCCATTAGCATTGAGGTGGCGCACCTTACTTCATGATTGGTCTCCAGCCTTATTAAAATTCTATCTAAATGCATTCCAAATGACTCTCCCAGATCAAAGTAATTTAGTAAGATGGGGTAAAGCTAACGAAAAGTCTTGCAATATCTGTGGGGAGGCAGTAGGAACGGCTAAACACTTGTTGGTAGGGTGTAGGGTGCTATTGAAAAAAGGTCAATACTCGCGGCGCCATAATAAAGTATTGGAAATCATACGTGAAGCGGTTAGTCTTTCAGTAGCTAGAGCGCAAAAGGGAATAACAACCACCAAAAGATTCATAGAGTTCATTAAAGAAGGCTCGTCTAAAAAAAACAAAACAAAAGCCTCACTCTATCTTGGAGGCGGCTCGCGATTGGACTATAATGATGGATACGTATGAGAAACAGTATAGAATTCCTGAGGATATTCTTGTCTCGTCATCCAGACCGGACATATTCCTGTACTCTAGACAGTTAAAGCGCGTGATACTTGTGGAGCTTACTGTTCCGTGGGAAACTAACATCCCCAAAGATCACACAATTAAAGTAAACAAGTATTACGAACTGACCAACGAACTGACCAGGAATAGGTATATAGCAAATTTGTACGCGTTAGAAGTGGGAGCGAGAGGTATAACAGCGAAATCTCTCTATAACCTACTTAAAGATCTCGGCCTCTCTAGAACTATCATCAGTATATTTCTAGAACGTACTTCAAAGGCGGCATTGGTAGGTTCATTCCAAATTTGGTTAGGTAGGGAGAGGAGCGCAACCAGTTGATGGTGAGCGTGAATGCGTATTTTAAAGGGGCCCCTTAAACACTTGGGTCGCAAGTCTCAGGAGCTGTTTGCACTCCTCTCCCTGCAACGCGATGGGCCCGGCACCCGCACGGTGAATCCATGGAATGCTAAGAAGCTTCGTCTCGTCTCTGTTTGAAAAAATGCACTTATGTTTTATTTAATTGAAGATCGTAACTGGACCGACAACTGTTCGCCCGCGGGTGGTTGGGGAATGGCTGAAACCTTAGAGTTCCTGGTGACCGACCCAGTGGGCCGCGACTACACTGATAGATTGGAAATTCACCTTCGTGATTTTGCCAGGACATCACGAGCTGGTTACGTATCCTTTTAAATAATAATAATAATAAATTCCTGAATAGATCTCGATCGCCCTCCCATCTTCACAAGACGTTTGACTGAAGTTTGAAGAAAGATGTTTGACTTCGTGGAATGTCCAAAAGACAAAAGACAGTGTGGAGAGTAACAGACACACGGTGACGCATTTACGCAGCGGCCGATGAACCGGTCGTCGAACATTTGTGTTAAAGTGTTAAAGCCTTAAGATCATATTTCTTTAAACCATTCTCCAGAAAATAGACGTGTTAAATAGTCTATGTGTTATACTGGATTATTTAGTTGAAAATATACGTGAGAAACCTAATTTGAGAGAGGGCACTGTGTTGCTTATGAAGAATATGGACAAACCAATTTTTTTACCGGTCGCGTCAGATATTAGCACTCAATTCGTAACACTTCAACATTACATGGGATTTTTAGGTATTACTTATGATCTTTTAAGTTTATCATTAAAATTATTTCATTTTAAGCCAGACACCTTTTTGCATTTTGTTAAATGAAAATACAATCTTCCACTGTTAATAATAAAAAAAAACTTTCAGGATACCTCTTGTTGCGTGTGGAGGACGACGAATTGTTCGATCTCGTGTCGCGAGGGTTGCTCTGGCAGCTGTCACCGGGACAACGCGACGCCGGCGCGGTGTCGCTGCGGCACGCGCTGGGCGCCGCCGCGTGTCCCGCGTTGTATCATGTTACAGTACGTCAGCTGTCAGTTGCCTCCTCACATCGCTTTCCCACATTTCTTCACATTGCCCTGCTGCTGGCCGCCGCCTCTAGAGATAGCTGTGATTATTACAAACTATTTGTTGGATACACTAATAAAATGTTCTGTAAATATGTTGATAAATAATAGCCACCTATTACAGGTATTGAGATGATAAAGGAAAATATAATTGAAAATATATTTTACCGTTTCAATCCATATTTCCCCGAAAGAAGTCTACCAAATTACGAAATGAATCCAGCAGACCCACAGGATCAAAACTTAAAATTAGGTAAGGTCTGAATTGTGAATACAGAGAACATATATTACGACAATATTAACATTTACCCATTTAACATTAACATTAACGTAGTTTTAATACTCAACTAACTTTTTAAGATATTAATAATAGTTAATTATAAGATTCTATCAATTTATTACTCCACTTTCGGTACCTAAGTATTGGCATAGTGTACTTGTTATCATACTCCTGTGTCAATAGTTGAACTGCTGGATGTCCACTGCAGGTGACAGCAGCGTCCACATGTCTACTACTTTGTCTTTGTTGCTAATCCTCTTAGACACTCTGAAAATGTTCCTGGACGAGAATGACCATTATCGTAGGCTCCTTCCTTCGCCAGATTATTATTCTCAAAGGTGACTATCTTACTATACATGTTAATAAATAACAAGTCAAAATAAAGTATGTAATAATTTACATTTAAACCCTAAAAACAATTAGGGAAACCATGTCAGCTAATTACTAATATAAAGTAGTATTTTAAGTTTTTTTTTATAAGCACCCAGGTCCCGATAGCTTACAAGATTGTCTAACAATTATTAAGTTCGGGAAGGTTAATTATTGTATATCTATATATAAGTATATTCGTTTGGGTCAATTCTATAACTGCAGTTGTTAAATTCTAATAAATATATCATTCTAAAGTAAAAAATATGTTATATTACATTTTTGACAATTAAGTTCTATTTATTCAATTAGAATAATACCAATGATCACTTGTACACGTCAATTGGTGCTGGAATGGTCACAGGGCTTATTTTGATAACATAATTATCTAAATAAGCCCCAACTTAAAATTAGAACTACGAGGGTTCCAAACGTGCTCTGATTTGAGAAGAACCACACAACAAACTCAGCCGAATATTTCTATTATCACTGTGTCAGAAACGTCAATATTTAGTGATAAATTTTATGAATAACTAGAATCATCGCAATCTCTTCGATTGGAGAATATAACGACATATAATAATAGTCCAGCACGAGGTCACTCAGTGGAAGCAACACTCGTTCACGAGTATAACAAGCAAGGGTTAGCCATCACCACCTTGGCCGATCTTGTTGGATCAACTGGTGTGATGCAACCAGTTTCAGAATTTTTTATCTACTTCCTTTTAATATCTTATTTAAATTTATTTAATGATAAAACTCTGTCGTCGGAGGACGTTACAGTCCGATAAACCCTGCTTCCCTCCATTAGCGGCGTTCTAAGCCGCGGTCCGAGCCTCTCATGAGGCGCCCTTAGAACGGGCCCCAGGGGAACCCCTGGGGCCCTTCAGGTCCCCGCACCCCCTTTTACTCGGGAGGCCCTTTAGGTCCTCTCATCCCAGTATCCACCCGCTCTTCCGGTGACGCTGTAACAGCCAATAGGGCTAACGGCAGAGACAACAAAAAAAAAATAAAAAAAAAGATAAAATTAAGGCTTGAATGGAGAGTTTGTTGTAAAAACGTATACAATGAACTCACAGGGTTTACAACTACCTATATTTTAGAGCCTATAATCATAACATTTTTATTTTTGTTTCCCGTGTTATATTTCAGTAAATAACATTTTTTCTGAAATTTATTAATATTTTTATGTACATAACTACTATGTAAATGACTAAATAATGACAGAATTTGTTTATAGCAATAAAATCGTGCATAGTGAACAACATGGTTTCATCAAAGATAAATCAATCACTGGTGCTGGTGCCACGCTTCTTAAGCAATCGGGGTATTTTGCGATTTATCCAAAGCCTTTGATTGCGTTAACCATCAAACATTACTATTCAAACTTAATCACTGTGGTGTGCGTAGCGTTGCGCTTGATCTTATCGCCTATTACCTAGATCAAAGAGTACATACAGTTGGTGTAAATAATTCTTAGTTGGCTGGTTTTCACTTAAAGATCGGTGTTCCACTTGGAGTTATTATTGGCCCCTTTTTAATTTTACTTTCTATAATGATCCGCCCTTTTTCGTAAAAGGTCTATGTGTGTGTACTTTTTGCTGATGCTACGTCGATTATTTTTAAAGTAGAGCGTAATAAAACTAATTATGACGAAGTTAACAGTACTCTGTCACGTGTTCTTCATTGGTTCAAAATTAATAATTTGGTCCTTAACACTGAGGAAACTAAATGCATGGAGTTCACACTTCCTAACGTAAAAAGTCAAAATTGTAGCTTGCTTTATCGATGACGTATTGGTACTAACTGATTCAACAGTTTGCTTAACTGACTCAACAGTTTGCCCAACTGACTCAACAGTTTGCCTAACTGACTCAACAGTTTGCCTATATCGCTTGAGATGAAAAACTATGGTGGAACCCCCATCTCTCAACACTTGTAGGCAAACTCAGCTCCACCTTCTCTGCAATCAAAAAAGTAAGACGATAAACAGATGTTAATACAGCTCGACTCTTTTTTTTTAGTTATTTTCTATGTATTTGGTCTGACGGTATTTTGGTATGGGTTCGTGCTGCTTTAATGTAATATTTTCCGTAACAATAGATTTTTTTATCCAATGCCTTTTAATGTGTAATTTAAACTTATTTAATGGAAAAATGGCTTTAATGGAGAGTTTATTGTAAAAACGTTTACAATTAACCTTCAAGGAAATACTTATTTTATGGAGACTAGTGGTGGGCATACGTTTATATTTATTTCTGGTGTGAATTATGGATATATAACATTTTTATCTTGAGTTATTAATAATTATAAGTATAGAAATTGTTTTATTATAAATTCATTGATTATATAGTCATAATATAAATTTCTTTGAATTAATTTCTTAACAATTCTCTTGGCCTCATGTTATAGATCGCTCGAACAGCCATCTTCTGCAGTATAAATAGAATATCAACGTCTAATACATTAACTCATATTAGAATGCAGTATGACATGATACAGTTCAATAAACTAAAGTGAAATATTCTAGACATTTCAACGTTTGTCAACCTTTTTTTCTAATTAGATAATGCTGTAGTTTTTTATTAAGAGTTTGATGCTGTACGCAATTGTACCTACGTCTTTTATACACAACAAAAATGCCCAGCGCATGCTTTGTTTCTTCCTAAGCTTTAAAAATATTTAGCAATTAGTTAAAAAACAGTTCTCTATTGTCAAACGACCAGAGCAAAACAAACTGTTTTTCAAATAAAATATTAATAAAATGTGTAAACAGTTACTTGTGGGTAATTTTTACAAAAATTACTTCCTATACTTACTAAACTACTTACTTTATGTAAATAATCCTGAAATTGGTATTTAGTTAATGGGATCTAATAAATTTCCAGATTAAATAATGGTGTTATTTTCATTAAACCAGGAGAGACCACAATCTGTACAGTTATTTAATATTAATGCTAGGTCTGACGCGACAATGTCTATTAGACAGTCTAAATACTCTAACGGATATTCCCCATAGATCACTTGTCTTCATAACAAGAATTATTTTTAGATATTTACTTATTCTTGGGCATTATCTTTTTAAAACTGAATTGAAATTAATACAACATTGTACGTAAGTAATATTAGAGCGGTACTGGTTGAAAAGCTTAAAGATTTATTGGTGAGTGGAAAATCAGTAAAGATTGTTTCAAAAACAGTTGCAACCTCAAGGTAAGAAGTAATATATTTACTTTCTATATTTAACTTCAAGTCGATCGAGATTTTGGCCTTTCATTTTCGTCGTTAACCTTTTTGTGAGTTGCTCTTTTTTTATTATTGCTGTTGTGTATGTTTTTACTTAAACATTTTGATTTCGCAAATTTACATTATTTTCCTGTAGAATTGGAAAATAATTTCTAAACTTTTGACTAGTATGGCTTTTACGCATACAGTAGACGAAATTTTCTCTAATTTAATGTAAATCTGCTATTGCGATGAAACGATGAAAAGATGTATTTGTTTATTTTAGATATTTTCCCAGTATAATGTCATACGGCATTCTATTATGGGGTAATGCATCAGAAATTTATACAATATTTTTTTGCTGACTGCATGAAGCCATAAGAATCGTTTAAATAGTCATAATCATAAAATCTGTCCGCGAGCTCCACCACCGCAACCACCAGCTCCAAATGCTGCTCTGCTGAGAAAAGCTGAATGCTGCTCTGCTGAGAAAAGCAGAAACTCAAGAATTGCTCTTTTTAAATTGATATAACAATGTTTGATGTATACTTTATAATATCAACCCTGCAAACTTCACAACCTAAGTTGATCGAAATGCCATCAACTAAACTATATTACTTAACTTAACTTTACTTTGAATTTTATATTTAAAACTAAGATAAGGAAGATCTGAAATATGTTGTGTAATGATATTATTTATGCGTACCACTCAGGCGTATCATCAGGCTAAGGATTTTAGAAAGACGGAATTTGGTCGTTTCTAGTTTATTTTTATTAGTGATGTATTTATAAAATGTTATTAAGTAGGAATTGAGAAACAAACGTCAGAATACAAATTCTCTAAAAACATCTTTCAGGGAAACTAACTTTTATGTTATAAATAGCCCGCACATATCTTTTTGGTGAAATAAACAAAGAATTGTTATCAGCAACACTACCCCGCTTTAAAATGCCGTAAAATCAAATACATAGAAAGTAACTAAAATAAACGAGTCGAGCCATATTAAAATGTTTATCGTCTCACTTTTTTGACTGCATAGAAGGTGGAGCTGAGTTTGCCTACAAGTGTTGAGAGACGGGGGTTCCACCATAGTTTTTCATCTCAAGAAATATATGCAAACTGTTGAGTCAGTTAGGCAAACTGTTGAGTCAGTTGGGCAAACTGTTGAGTCAGTTAGGCAATCTGTTGAATCAATTAGTACCAATGCGTCATCGATAAAGCAAGCTACAATTTTGACTTTTTACGTTAGGAAGTGTGAACTCCATGCATTTAGTTTCCTCAGTGTTAAGGACCAAATTATTAATTTTGAACCAATGAAGAACACGTGACAGAGTACTGTTAACTTCGTCATAATTAGTTTTATTACGCTCTACTTTAAAAATAATCGACGTTGCATCAGCAAAAAGTACACACACACATAGACCTTTTACGAAAAAGGGCGGATCATTATAGAAAGTAAAATTAAAAAGGGGCCAATAATAACTCCAAGTGGAACACCGATCTTTAAGTGAAAACCAGCCAACTAAGAATTATTTACACCAACTGTATGTACTCTTTGATCTAGGTAATAGGCGATAAGATCAAGCGCAACGCTACGCACACCACAGTGATTAAGTTTGAATAGTAATGTTTGATGGTTAACGCAATCAAAGGCTTTGGATAAATCTTAAAATTAAGTAAAAAACAATTCACACCTACGAGAACTATGAAAGATCATTTAAGAAATAATTAATCGAATGCGAGTAAGATAACTTGAACTTGAATATTATTAGCTTTATAAACAAACTTTATAAACTTTATAAACAAACAAGCTTCATATACAAACTCACACTAGCGCTACTATAATTACAAGACTTTTGTAACCTTTAATTTAAAGGACGAATTTACTTGTCCCAAAAACTTATGCCTCTTGGCTTTTATACTAGTTTCAAATATATACTATCATTTAATATTTCTTTATCCTCCTAAAATCCTCATTCAATATTCATAATCAAATACTATTTATAAATATTGTGTAAAAGTGTGTACGAATTCAGTGAGCTTAAAAAATGTTTGAATCCACTTATAAGTTCGTTGATCGCTGTAGATTTCGAGAAAAGCATTTTATTTAAGTCAGTATTCTACGTATTATTCTTAATACATGATAGATATGTAGTACATGATAAATAAAGAGGATATTGGAAATGAGTAGTATAATATACGAAAAGAGCATATTGAACTGAAATCGCAATAATTGTTTTAGTATAAAACTTGAATTATTAAAATTTCAGTTATTGCTTTTCAGTCCAGTTATGGAGCTCTTGAGTCAAATGCGAAGACAGACTCCCTATTCCAGCCGATGTCGGCCCTTTTATAGACGGTAGGAAACACTCCACACAGCTACGTTCAATGGCGTACGGAAATACGTCACATGTTATACGATACAACTTACAAAAAGCATTTTATTCTAATGGTTTAACTATTACAATTCGTCAAATAATCTAATAGTAATTATCGTAAATTTATAACAGTGTTTTATAACAACTTCAATCTAATTACAATAACTAAACATGATCTCAACGATGTTATGAACAGTACCAAATGGCGGACCTAGTTGTCAAATTTATATGCTCTTTGGACAAATTTATATTCTCGCCTTTCTATTTTGTATCTAGGAGTGTATCGAAAAATGGAAATGGGTTAGTTTTGCGATCATATGGAAAGTAAGGCCAAGTTAACCATGATGAAATTGTGAGAGTTTTATAGAGACAGACACAGTACTTCGAGACGGAACAGAGTTTCCGAATCCCCAAAGATCACACTTTTAATTTAAACAACTATTAAGAACTAACCAACGAAATGACCAGAATTAGGTATACTCGTATAGTCAATTTATACGCGCTAGAAGTGTGAGCGAGAGGTACAACAGCGAAATCTATCTATAACCGACTTAAAGACATTGGCTTTTCTAGAGCTATCATCAGTTCATTTCTAGAACGTACTTCAAAAGCGGAATTAACACGTTTGTTTCAAATTTGGTTAGGTAGGGAGAGGAGCATCACCAATGAACCGTGGGGAGCGTAACCAGTGAGCGTTAATGCGCATCTGAAAGATACCCCTTAAACCTACACCTGGCTCGCAAGTCCCACGAACTGTTTGCACTGCCTGCAACGCGATAGGCCCGGCACCCGCACGGTGAATCCATGGAATGCTAAGATGTTTCGTCTCTATCCTAGAGGTTTCACTACACATACATATACATATACGTAACGTACACGTGGTTACTTCTCACAATAGCGTGATACCATGGGACGCCAGGCATGAGGGAAGCCATTTCTGTATTGACCTGACCAAACCAGAAGGAAAACTAGGCTTCAAAACCTAATAATTTCTAGTAACTCAGTAAAGTGCAAATCGAGTCGTATATATTTTAAATGATACAAACTGATACTATACTAAACGCGTCTATGTTTTATGCCTCGAACTGTATCTTCTAGTACGAGTATTTTAGTAGATTAGGACATTCTTTGAATACATACTTGTAAATTTCAAAATAAGTAAAATATCCAGCTTAAACAAATAAAAACTCGAAGTATTCTTTATAATGTACTACATAAATGCGAGGTGTTTTATCTGGGCGTACCGCTACGAATGCCGCGTGCGCGAACACCGCCACGAGCGCATCACGCTGACAGCAATGACGCAGGCGCTGCTGCACTGCTTCCGCGAACGCCTTACCGCTTTCTCCACGTTACTTATGCCAGGTCAGTTTTCATATCATAGCTAATGTTTTTTTTATAATTCAACTGCAATAAAAACAATAATTATTAGATTTAACGATAACGTCATTTTCAGATATAATGACTCTGTCAGTTCTAACTGAGATTCCACAAAAAATAAACTGGACTAGAACAGTAAACTTTAACACGGCGCAGGCGGATGTGCAATTTAAGAAAATGTTGATTTATCTATCTGTAGCCTTTCTCAAAGTCTATCCTTCTAACAGATTTGTAAGTCAATCTGACTTGTAAATATTTTTTCGTTTTGCTGTTGCGTTGGTATTTAATGAAGTTTGTTAATCTTGAAACAGATGGTTGAATCTCAGCACTGGCTCTTGGGCTTAATGTTCTTGTTGGACCCCGGACTGTGCCACCTCAGAGCTCGATGGTCTTCGGCATTGTTTTCTGAAATACGTAAAACTGCACTGCAAGCTTTAGTTTGCACTCTGCCGTTGATGAAATATACACTAATTCAAGAATATGGATTAATTAGAAGGTTAATAATAAAGTATGTCTTGTTATTTTATTGACAGCTCAGTCCTCTGAAATCCTTCATATTTTCAATCTAACGTACTAATGTACTTATATTTTGTATAGAGTAGATAGGTATAGCGATATAACATGACGTATGTTTTATTAGGTTGATGTGGTACGTGGAGTGGTACTGTGAGACTCCGTACGAGTTGCCAGTACTGTACTGGTGTGTGCGGTTGCTGCAGGTAGCAACGGCCGATCGCGACTCCCCGGCTCGTTTACACTCCATCCAAGACCTGTTCGACACCCACGGAATCATCATACTTATGCGTAAATATACATATTGCTTAACATCGACCGCGTTTGGTTGAAGTCTGAAAATGTGTTGAAGTTGGTGACAAGTTATGCCTCATACCCAATTTTATGAAAATCCGTTCGTGAAGTTTTGGTTTTGTTGTTGTTACACAATTTTGGCAGTTTTGTTGTTGCTTTGTAAGTTATGTTTCCGGTGAAATGAGAGCTTTTTGATAAATGAACAAGTACCTACTTGTTGACTCAGACAAGAAGCTTACGTCGTGTAACTAACCTTAATTTAACTCCATAAAAAATATTAAAATCATATTTGGGGTTGTCTCTTAAAACTAAGAGAAATCCACAGTAAAGGGTATCCAATGTTATGTGGACTTGGATCTACCACTTCAAAATTTTATTCGTATCTGCAGTGCTTTTGCGTGAATTACAAACAAACAAAAATAAAAGAAACTATTGCTTAGGTAAAAAAATAAGTTACATAAGTTATTAAATGTAAATATGGCACTATTATCTATAGGCACATATAATACCTATATGCATATATCTATCTATAGGCATAGATAATTTATGATAATATTATTAATTTAATATTTTCAAAAGCTTTTGAGTGTTCAGATAATTTGAAGGAATCTCTTTTGTTTAATTTTAATTTATGGAAGGATTATACAAAAAAAAAACATTGGTGACTAGGTCACATAACATATTTTTTCAACTATAGTTAAGAGACTCATTGATAGTAATAAACAGAAGTAGAATTCTTTTACTGTTTTATTATTATCTACGAGTATTAATGATTACTTCTTTCTTTCACAAGACGTGCCATTGTTCTCCGAATTCTTTTTGATGCTGTCAATCAACCTTCCATGTTATGTTCCCAGATTTCGTTTACTTTTGGTCTTTCCCATAGTGTGCTACTTTTGCTTCATGATCTATCTTTCAGCCTCATCATTTCCACTATAATTTTCTAGAATGTGATAAAAAGACAACTAGTTGATTTTTTCTTTCGAATTGTTATTATAGATCTATCCATTGCTGATTTATTAAGTCAAGCCGACAAGCAAGACGTAGAAAAACCCGAGATTACTGAAGCAGAAATTTATTAATTAATTATAAGTATTAATTGTAAACTAGGTAGATGACAATTGTTTGATGTCAGAAACTAAAGTGAGACAATTTATGATATAACTAAAGCGAGACAATTTGTAAGTCGCTCGTTCTCGCGCGTCACTACTTGCGGAGACAGCATTGCTTCGTTGCTACCAGGCTGATGTAATAATATACTTTACTTGATATGAAAATTCTATGTATAGCGTGTACTGAACAAAAAACTTATTTTAAAAAAACATTATGTATATAAACAATAGAATTTACTAAGTGGTTTTAATATTTTGATTTAGTGTTTAAGTACGTATGAGCATTATTTGGGTATTTAAACTATATATAGGAAAAGCGTTAGTAATTACTTCGGCTTGTTTTTTTGGTGTGTTATTGATATATGTTGGGATTGTTTAAAATATTTACATGTTGGTATTTGGGAAACATGTTAGTAAGTATCTATTTCATTCTTAGTTTTCTAACCTGGTGGCTTCTATGTCCATTTACGGATATTCTTTTCTTAATAAAACTATTTATAAATAGTTTAATACAAATCGCTCTATTAGCATGATTACATGCCATACTTAGGTCTTCAACAGTAGTGTGAGTGTGTCGGTATTTGAGTCCATCGGACGAGGTACGCCAGATATGAGGTTATTGAAGAGTCTTGAAAATGAAACAGTACTCCAAATCCACTTTTGTAAACAATCCCATATTGTACTGTAATTATAACAAGGAAAATAGTTTGTAAAATGGCAAGTAGCAAATGCGGAAAGATCAACGAATCGCTGACACATCTTGAACATCGTGCAACAACGTGTCTTAGCTTGCCTTAACTCCGTGACTAAATTTACAGCTTACAAGTGTTACTTTTGTGTTAAGAGATTATTACTTTGAGGAGCCTTGTTATGTCTACTTGCTTAAAATTCACCGGTGAACCGATACGAAACAGGAGAGCTTACGCAAGTAGCGACGTACGTAAAATCTTTTTCAAACATTACTTAGTTACGTAACTTGAGTTACGAATTTTTTTAACTATAAACTTGACAAGATCTTCCTTCCTCTTCTTCAATGGGTTTTGTCAACAGTCTCAATTCAATGGTTCCTATGTTATGTAACTCGTTCGTTATGTAACCAGCGTGTTCCCGGCAAATATAGAATACAAATCAAAAGTTTCGGCCCAGAAATGCGGACTCTACGCGAACACACATATATTTGTATGTGGGTATAATATACCCATATTGTACCAAAATACAATTTTGCCTAGTTTTAAAGCAATTGTAAGTGTAAGTAATACTAAACGAATGAACTATTTAACAAAGTTCTTTGTTTACATTGTCGTACATTATCTTACACCATTTTATTTAAAAAAGTATGAACCGCAAACAATACTATCTCATAATGTTTGACAAAAGTTGGTAGAACATTTATATGTGCAAGAAAGAGGAACGGACTTAAGATTGCTCTTTGACCACTTCAATCGCAGCCCCAGCCAATGTCATTCCATTCATCTCAACCCTTTAAATTATATTAGGCAAGTAAAAAATACCATTATTATATTACAGTAGATTGTTATTATTGTGCAGCAAAATATTTTTATTAAAATAGTCTGATAACTGTTAAAATGTTTCACCAATTGAACATAATACCGAAGTCGGATTTGTATCATAATACCAGATTATAAGAGGGGTTTACTTTGCTATGTTTCATTAGGTCATTAGTCAAACATCCCGTAAGAAATAATCATTAGTAGGTAATCCCACCGAGGTTCACTATTGGGATAATCTGCTTTACAGATATTAACGTACGTTGGAGGTATTCTTAAAAGTTAATATTTTTTATGTTGTTAAATTTTCAACAATTCAAACAAAAAATTATTCAAAATGCCTTTGCCTGTACCTATAGGATGTTCAAGTCGCTTACTACTTCTTTACCCCTTTCATTCCCTTCGTGATTGAATTTTCTAAAATCCACTCTTAGTGCTCTGTGCACTCTCCAAGGAACATACATGCTAATTATCAGCTTCTTGCGTTCAGTAATTTCGGCCGTGAATTGTCTGACAGTCACTCAGTAACGAAAAAGTTTTATAAATAAAGATAGTTACAAGATTCGTCCCTTGTTGTGATATTATTTATTTGTTGATTGATTTAGTACAAAATCTCCAATTGAGACTAATGCGCTTTAATCATAAAGAATTTAGAAATGTCGTAGTCTTTTTAATTAAGGTCAATGTTAACCCAACGAGTAAAAATGTTACAAACAATTATGAATTTGAAAATGTATTAGAAGAAACGTGGTAGATCTGTCATACACATTGCTGGAGAAGCAGTGCCCGCCGGTGGAGCGCGCACAGGTGGTGTTGGCACTGGCGTTGAGGCTGCTGACGAGCGCAGCGGGGCAGCAGGCACGCCTTCGCTGCTGCGTGTACCCGCAGCTCACCTGGCCTGCTTCCGGAACCTCGCTCTCTAGAACGATGCTCGACGTTGCTCTTTTCGCGCTCGACAAACATTACATCGTGAGCGATCGGTATCACATTTTATATTTTAGGAATGCCGACATTCTGCGAATTACAAAATAATATTTTCATACTAGCGCTTGCTTTGTTTTCAGATGGCTCATCTCCTTGTTAAATTTTATCTGGGAAGCAATAATATGGAAGAAAGAATACATACAAAAATTTATATTCAGAAATGGTATTTTTAATCTTCTGGATTTGATTACAGTACGTGATTGTTTCAGAGTAAAACATAACGTAGAATAACCAACGGATGGCAGTACTAATACGTATATAGTATTAGAATCTACATGTATAATAAAATAGTCAAAAATACATACATATTAATATTGTCTGGACTTAAAAACACAAAAACTATACTCTGTTGGTAAATTTCACTAATATCCACCGTTTGAAGTAAAAAATTGGCTATGAATACAATAAAACGAAAAGTATGTTTACGTGATTAATAAAAAATCGTTCAAGTTTCAAATAACAAATCATCTTTCATGGTTTGTTATTTGAAACGGGAGGGGAAGGGGACATACGTAATCGCTAATGATACCTACTAAGAAGTTAAATATGTAGGTATGGGTATCTATAGGTATATGTACATAAATATTTTTATACTTCATGTCACATTAGAAGCATTGATTCATCGCTTATGTACTAATCATTGATCTTTTAAATAATGTAATACAATATCAGAAATAATAATTTGGGTGTTGTTAGATGAGCTCAGCGAACGTGCAGTGCGTGGCGCTGGCGGTGCTGTGTGACTCGCTACGCGGAGCACGCGCGGCGGCGCAAGTGATCGCTTGGCGCGCGCCGCAAGGAGCCACGACCGCGGTACCGCTTGCATGTTACACTTCTTGTTAATTGCGCTTACACATAGAAGTATTTTGACCTAAATTAATTAATAGGCACTTTTACATTCCAGAATCCGAATGTAGTAAAGCGAGGAGGCACCGTCGCCAGCCTCTTAGCCTCTGTATGCAGAGACGAGTGCGTGAGGAATGGTGTGTCACTCGACCAAAATGGCGTTATACAAAGTTCTGTACCTACTCTTAACTATCACTACGTACAACTAAATACTTACCTGCTTGCCTCATTATTGAGTAATTTTATAAATCATGTCAGCAATTATTTTTTTGTAAATGTAAATGTAATGTAAAAAAATGTAAATGTTACCTTTCAACTTGTAGTTTTTAGGTACGTATAGGTGCTATAACATGTAAGTCAACTTGATTAAGAATATATGGTGTCTATAACAGATCTGGATTGTCCGTTGCTTTGCGTGCAGAAAAGTCCGGTGGTGGGTAAACAGACCACCGTGTTCGAGCTAGCCGGTTCGCGAATGTCCAAGGTTTTTTATACGCACTTTTAAACACTTGATACAACCAGTTGATAACATACATACATAGAAGTTGTAGTAGGGGCGTAGGCCCTATGTTACTTTAAATAGTAATGGTTATCCCGGACTTCGTAGGTTACAATGTGTGGTTATTGGTTAAATTCATTAGGGCATAAGGTTATGTATATGAATGTCCAAGTGAAAGTATAAAAACAATTTCAAATTTAAATACATTACTATTATCAAAAGTTCAGACTCTAGTCTTCAGACGCATGACTCTAATACCACGTATCTAGTACCGCGGTAGCATTGTACCAAACGGTAACACAATGAAGATGAACTGGCAAGAGACTCGACTTATAAACAGTTTGTTTTTCATAGTATTGACTATTCGAATCACAGTGTTAAATGAAAAGTGAGAATAAATACGAATTCAATAAAAACGTTGTGTAAAAGGGACACAAGAATAACTCAGCACGCCACTACGAATACGATTCTCCTACATCTACATTTAAATATTAATATACTTTATTGCACGCCACAGAGATAATAATATAGTATAAAAAAATAAAAACATTTAAACTATTTTAGGCCATACACGGAGACGACGCTAGGTAGCGATCTATTCCAGACAACCATATTCTGGTAGGATCAGAGTATGAGAAACAGGTTCAAGGACGGTACATAATAAAATATAACTATCACAAATACAAGCAAAAATAAAATAAAGTACATAACATAATATATATACATATGTACAAAATATATAAAGGTTTATATATTAGATAGAGACGACAGCTCAGTACCGACGATACCTTATAAGAACTTTAATGACGATCTGAAGCAGATCTCTATGTGCTCAGATTCACATACACCTAAGTTAAATGCTAGCAAAACAAGTATATTTTGATTGTAACGCGGTGCCAAATTGATAAAATCATCACTAAATTCATCTACGCGGATGCTATTATCGAACCTATAGTAAGACAACGCAGTACAAACAGTGGGTTATGGAATGGGTTCCAAATGCTTACGCTAGGTATACTTAAAATGCGAGTTTCCCAATCCCACACAAACTCGTATCACCCTATTTAAATATTGCACGTATATTTTAAATGGAATACCGAAGATAATTATTTATTGGAGTATTAAAATATAGGGTTCCCTTATAGCTATTGTTACAATTGTCCTGGTCAAATGATGCTAATACAAGGGCTTCAACTTAACATCCTCAATGTACGTAGTGTGCTCAAAAAGTTTCGCGATTTTTTTTATTTTCAAAAATTATTTATTATTTGTGAATATCTATTTCGTCCCCTTCAACGTAATCCCCTGGGATATTAAACACATGTGCCAACGTTTTTTCCAATCTTCGAAGCACTTCAAAAAATATTTATTTTGTATCTTGTTCAGCCCCTCTTTCGATGCCTTCTTTATCTCGTCAATCGTGGCGTAGCGTCGTCCTTTTATGAGCTTATTCAGTTTCCTTAGTCAGTCCTCGTGGAGTCACGGGCATCGGGCAGTTATCTTTGATGAACCGTGCCAGGAAATTAAGTAAATAATACAAGTATTTCCGTTTTAAATATGCATTCAAAATGAAATATCGCAAAACTTAGGAATTCCGACCGTACAGTAAACCTTCGAACTGATTCTTCGCTGCGTTGACATTTTCAAAGGCGATGCTCAAACCTCGCTCCAACCCAGTTCGCCGAACTAGGTCACGCGGTGAACGCATTGCCAGCTAGCAACTTCAGCCACCTTTCTTTCCCAATAATTTATTTCAATGAGGAGACACTTCTCAAAGTCCGTGAAACAACAGTGAATTATAACGTCCACCAAGGACAAAACCAAGTGCCTAAATTCCTTTAAAAGTAAGATGTTGTAAAAGAGCGTCTACGTGGTAGCAACAGCGGATTTCCTTGCTGATGCTCTCATCTCCGCAAACTTTCACCTATGACCCTTGAGCTCAGTCCCGAGGCTATCAACCTCAAGGGAAAGGCGCAAACTATCTGCTATTAGGCCGCCGTTAAAGATGATGGTCCACCGGTAAAGAGTTGATGGTTAGATGAGTCTCTGGAGAATACTAACCTCATTTGTTGGAAATTCAGTCATGATCGCCGCCGTAAGAATTAATCTTGTCAATACTCTGCAGGATCTATATTGCACAATATTCGCAGGAGCTTTTTGATATTTTCTCTTGTGTATATTTCTTTACCATCACGCCGCTGGGAGGTTTCCATATCTTAGACGTTATCCATGTTCACAAAAAAGATTTTGCAACATCCTGCCTTACACCCATGGCTAGGGTTCGGAATACAGTTTTCTTATAAATTTGACTAGGAAATAATTAATTCAAGTAGGAATTAGTATCTCCTATTAAAGCGCGTCCAACATTATTTTCGTCTTCGTCATCAGGCAAACTTATTGTAAGGTTTGGCCTTTAGGAAACACCGTCTATGACTACAGTGAAATTAATTTTACTCTATTTTTGGCATATATACAAAAGTTTTTATAGTCGTGTTCAAATAAAAACAATAAATATTTCGTAATCCATTAACCTCGTTTAATAATATTTTGCAGGCCTTCACTATTTTTCATCTTCTATCCGAGGATTTGGCTTACAAGGTGTCCATGGCGGATGAATCCTTCAATTTGTATAAAAACATTATATTGGCACCAGAGGAAGAGGTTCCTATATTTTTGAGAAAATTTATTGTCACTTTATTAAAAAAATAACTAATAAAACAGATTGATACCATTTTAGACTATATTAATATTATGTTCTCACTATTTGACATTAAAACTCAATGAAACTTGGATGGAAACAAAAATGAAAATAACGAATCTTCTGCCACATGATGAAGACAGTTTAAATGAGTGTAATGAAATAAGCAGGTAAATTTTGTAAACGGTTTTTATCTTACTGATACTTGGTTGTGACCTAACCAAAACATGGATTGATGCTTCGAATGGGGCTCGGCAACATTTCATCATTATTATTTTTATATTGTGAGCGCGGGATATGTTTAGCTCACGAAGCACAATTAATGTCGTCTATAATAAACGTCATCTAAAATGACGATAATATAAAACGATAACTATTTGAAATTATCTTTAAGATTCTTAGTCATGTTACAATAAATAAAACCCAGCTAAAACTTAGTATTTAATAATTAATTGGATGTTCAAGAAATGACAATGAATTCCATAACTGACGGCAGTGTTTTCTAAATGACCAGAAAGCCTTGCCTATCACACGTTAAATATATATTTTAGGCATTATTTTTATATGTGATAATAGTTTTATTTTTAGCTAAGGCATTAGGAACATATTGTATATTGACCCGTTTATTAGTAGCAAGTAATGTAGTTACAGGTAACCCGATGAATTAGTTACATATATTGGTTTTTAGACATAATACAGGTATATTCAAAAACACGGCTTCATATAATATAATTTAATTATTGTATATAATATGATAACAATATTACAATATAAATATTAAAGAAATGTTACGGTATGGCCGTGTTGACGATGCAAAATCTGAGTAATAACTTTAAATGGTACCGTTACATGTACGTACTTTATTTTCAAAACATTTAAAATTATGATAAATGATCAAGAAATTACGCAAAAATCTTCAAAAAGAGCAAATAATTTATTTATGGCAAAATAAGAATTGTTGTTTTCTGTGAAGATATTTTTTCTTCATTTTGTCTATTTAGATGGCCATCACGACACTAAAATTCGTTTAAATCCGTCAACTAGTTTTGTTGTTTTGTAATTATAGATCAAATCCGTATTTTGTACTCTCTTCTGGCAGTAATAATTTTTCTCCAGGGTCCTATTTGTTAACTTAAATATTAAACGAACACAAAACCTAATTTGTATAAATTGTGTAGATTAGTTAGTATTGTCATAATTAGCGCAATTTTGTTTTTGCTTTTTCCCTTGAATATTTCAGTTTAGAGAAAGTTAAAAGTATCCTAGAGGTTTATTGTCTCAAACCTATAACCATACAAAATTTCATCAAAATCCTTCCAGTAGAAATTGCATAGAGAAATAAACAGACAAGACTCAAGTTCAGTTCACGGAGTATTTAACACGTAGCATATGTGTTTTTGTATATTTAATGTACAGATGTAGTCCTGTTACTAAGGTATTATATGTACAGATTCTATATTATATTGTTAGAACTGTACCTACATAACTTTCAAGCGATTGAACAATTATAATTTTTAGAGGATGGGCAAAAGTAATAAAACGAGAGCAAGAAGATGTGCTAGAGAGACATGGGAGAAAAGTAAGTCCTTTTTTTCGTATCTTTGTGAATAGACCGGGCAATAAATGTTTTGATATTCTCAGGAGGCAGCGGAAGAGCGCAGTCTGTACTCGCTGGTGGGTCGCGCGAGGCTTGGGGTAGCGCTCGACGCGCTACGATACGTGCGCTGCGCGGCGCGTTCGGCGGTGCGGACCCCCGTACCTACACCCGCAGCCGCACCCGCCCTCATGTCCACTGCTGCTATATCCACTTACCGTCAACCACTCGATGACCAGGTACCACGCAAACAAGCTCTACTGATAACAACAAAAGCATGCTAACATTGTAAATAGAATTCGAATAAATACTGATTAATTGCAGAATGTGACCGGACAGTACGTACGCGTGCGGAGTATCCAAAAGGAACACTCTATATCGAAGAAACTGCTTTCACAAGACAATTTGATGTAATCCAGCGTCTAGGCTATACTTACACCTGACCCTATATACATATATATTGCTCTAATTGTTGTAAAACTATACAATAAAATTACTTATAAATTTAAAAGGTAAAATAATCAATTCGTATTAATTACCATGATAGTCACAAAATAAATGTAAAAATAAAAAGACGCCGAATACAAATATTCCAGTAATCACACGACTTCAAGTAGACATCACATGTATATCATATACTAATCGTATAACTTTTGTGTCAAAATAAAATCATAATGATGGAAAATTACGAAATATCTTATTTAAATATTGCTGAGATTAATCAAATTGAAAAGATGACAAAGTTACCACCCCAGGGGGTCACTTTGTCATATTTTCAATATTTTTTTTAGTTACAATATATTTTCGACGGGACTATATGGGGCAGACTGAAAATGTTGGACTTGTGCCTTATCTGAACTATTTGAATTTCAATTGTTATAATTTTTGAACCATTGCAACCTTCTTAATATTAAATTTAAAAAATGGGAGGAATCATTTCATTATTTTTATTTTTTATTGATTTGATTAAGTCGAAAAGATTTTAGAGCAATGATTTTTTATGATTTTAACAGTTCTCTTTCTCCGCAACATTGTGCCGCTAGTCTTCAAAATGCGTTTTGGAAGAGAAGCACTTTGTTTGAGCAGCGTGAGGCGATGGGCGATGGTTTGCTGAATTTGAGAGAGGTCGGGTTTCTTTGCATGACGAATTTCGTCAAGGGCGGCTATCAACGAAAATAATGTGGTTACTGTTACGCGGCTAATTGAAGAAAACCCGTGATCTATGAGACAATTCGAGGTTTATTGGGGATTGGTATGAGCCAAATTAAGAAAATTTTACATGAGTTAAAATTTCGGAAACTTTGTTTTCGCTGAATACCTCATGAACTGACAGTGGAGCAGAAGCGGGCTCACGTGGAATGGTTCTCATAGATATTACTGAAGTACGACCACGGATATTTAAATGCTGTTTATGACATTTTCACAGGAAACAAAGCGTGGATTTATTGTTAGAACCCGAAAAAAAACAGCAATCTTGTCAATGCGTGTTTGAAAATGAAAACAGGCCAACAAAAGTGGGGCAGGCGAGATATGTGGGTAAAACAATGATTTTTTTTTCTCGGCTACGGTCCCCATCTGCACAACTCCACTGGAAGATCAAAAGAGTGTTAATGCCGAGTGTGTTGTTTAGCCAGGGCGTTGGAAAAAGTTCGCGAAAGACGACCAAGAAGCCGTATTCTCCTACATCTTTACAACTCTTCTTCGCAAAGGGCTAAAAAAACAGTCATTTATAGACTTCGAAAAAGTAAAACTCGTCACCCATCCTGAACATACCGCAGACCTAGCACCCTGTGATTTCTCGATTTTCCCAAAGATTTTTATATAGATTTGATAAGATAAGTTTCACTTTTACCAACTCCGAAGAGGCAGTGATAGCGTTCAATCAGCACGTAGCAAACGTGCCTTCAGATCCTTGGCCCTCGTGTTTTAAAAAAAAATGAAAAACGATAAAAATAATATTTTGGTTAAACGTGTTGTTTTTTTGAATTACGCAAAACTTTCAGTGTGATCTACATATAACCGTTGTTGATTCAAATTTCAAAAATCTTTATTGAAAGTAAGTTTTACAAAACTTTTTAATTGTTGTCAAAGCTACCACCAGCTCGGAAAATTAATTGCCACTGACCTGAGCAGAGCTGGCGAAAGAAACTCAGCGGGCTTGTCATATAATTTTTGTTTTTTTTTTAATCATCGTCAATTACATATAATACATTATATAGAAATACTCTAAATAAATCTTGAAACAGCCTGGCAGCGATCGCTTCATGCCCACGGTGTATCAAACTCTAAATATTCGGAAATATTGGAATATCCGCTAGCACACAAACGTTCCTTAGTTACTTTCTTAAATTTATTAAATGGTCATATTTGAACGTTTGCTGGGAGTTTATTGAAGATTTGTATACATTGCCCCATAAAAGATTTACTCACTTTTTTCAGTTGAGTAACAGGTAACGCGAGCTTGTGTTTGTTCCTCTTATTTAGATTGTGTATATCACAATGCTTAGTAAAAGAATCAGTATTCTTATGTACATATTTAAGATTTTCATAAATATACTAACCGACGAACGTGTAGGTACTGTAACTAAACGTATCCCGAAATTCTAGCCATTCAATAAATGGCTAGAATTTCGGGATACGTTTAGTTACACAAAAACTCTAAAATTAAAAACATACCAATTTCATTTTTTAAATTCGTACCTGGAGGGTGAAGCTGCTCGAGTGATAAGTAATTTGGATAACAATGAACGATAACAATTATCCAGAAGCATGGAGCATTTTATGTGAAACCGCAAAGCTCCGGATGTGAGTTCCAAGAAGAGAGTCTTTAACCAAGCTGCTAAGTCCTATCTAAAAAGGCATTACGTAGGGTTCGTTTCGGTCGTATCGCTAAGGTTGGCGAAAAGCTTTCAGTCCTGCCATCAGGCAATAGAGCTTTCTGGTCCCTTGCCAAAGCGATCGAGTCGAATTTTTGCCGAACCTCACTGCCAGCTCTGCTGAAACCAGATAGATCTCTGGCTCATAGAGCGAAAGAGAAAGCAAATTTATTTGTTTCTCTTTTCGCTAATAATTCTCATCTAGACACTGGCAATGCTACCCTAGCACATCTTCCTCACTGCGGAATTTCTATGCCTGAAATCCGCATCACTAATAAAGAGGTATGGAAAGCATTGTGTCGTCTAGATGTGAATTAAGACAGTGGTCTGGATGGTATACCGGCCATTCTGCTCAAAACATGTGCAGCTGAGTTGTCTCCTGTATTAACACGTCTATATCGCCTCTCTTTCAGGACTGGAATAGTGCCGAAATCCTGGAAGCTTGCTAACGTGCAGCCAGTGCCCAAAAAGGGTAGCCGTGCCGATCCTGCCAATTACAGACCGATTTCAATCACCTCCATACTCTGCAAGATTATGGAGCGTGTATTGAACTCGCGCCTCTTAGCATACCTAGAAGGTAACGATCTCCACAGTGACCGACAGTACGGGTTTCGCCGAAATAGGTCCACTGGGGACCTTCTAGTTTATGCTACACACATTTTAGGCGAGTCTTTAGAAAAGAATGGAGAAGTGGTCGCCGTCTCTCTAGACGTCTCGAAGGCATTTGACAGGGTCTGGCATGCGGGCCTTTTAAGCAAGCTCTCAGCGTACGGTATATCTCCTGGTCTGATCGGCTAGGTAACGGACTTCCTGAATCTAAGAACTATCTGAGTGGTTGTTGACGGGTGCTCATCGGAGCCCTTAACAATAAATGCCGGAGTTCCTCAGGGGTCCGTTCTTTCTGCAACTCTCTTCCTGCTGCATATTAACAAGCGTCAACTTAGTTTAAGTGTAAAAAAAAAAAAAATAGCTGACTTTACACCAGGTTCTATTAAACCATTAAAGTGCTGAGGATTATTATATTAAAGCATTGGATGCTGGAGAAAAACGAAATTCGACGCCTTCGTTAGCGGAAAAATCTGAGATAAACCTAGAATTGACTTCAAAAAATTCTTTAATATCTTTGGAAGCTGCTACAAAGTTTCCACTATTGTAGCAGAATATCTGTTTCTAATGTATGCTGTTAAAAAAGTCTAATAAAGCTTGAGGGCCTACGTGTAAAAGTCGTCGGTGTTCATGTTGGAAAAGAAGTTGAGTAAAATAATGCTTGGAGCTTAATAGCATAGGATGCTTGACATCGAAATCATTCAATAAATGGCTAGAATTTCGGGATACGTTTAGTTACACAAAAACTCTAAAATTAAAAACATACCAATTTCATTTTTTAAATTCGTACCTGGAGGGTGAAGCTGCTCGAGTGATAAGTAATTTGGATAACAATGAACGATAACAATTATCCAGAAGCATGGAGCATTTTATGTGAACGCTACAATAATGTAGGGTCAGGTGGGGTACAGTGTTACAAAAAAAAAAAATTATAAAATAGTGACGAAAATATTATTTTAATCAGTCTGTTTTTTTGCATACAACTAAACTTTAATAATCACTCTTTAATTAAAATAATACAAACAGTAACATCAGTAAGAACTACTTAATTAAAATTGCACTTGAAAAAAATCAGTCGATTGTAACACATAGCCCCGTATCTGGTGTTCTCTTACAAGGTAAGGGGCACAATGTTACAACATAAAAATAATAGAAAAAATAACAATAGCAAATAGAAAAAGTTACAACATATAAAATACTAGCTGTTGCCCGCGACTCCGACCGCGAGAGATTTAGAATACAGGGCTCGTAAGAAGCTCCTTCGCTCGAGCTGTTTTTGCTCAACTTTATTTCCAAAATTGCTCTCCACGAAAAGCTCTACTATTATTTCAAGGGAATAATATAATAAAACCTAGATTCACCGTCACAGTCATTTCTTAATATTTGTTAAGGAATTATTAGGTTCGTATAAATTACTTTGAAGATTACCTCCAACAAATTAACTTATAAAGTATAAACCCACAAACAAACAATCTTTACCGCACTATACTATTAGAAAAGACTAAGATCAAAATAGAAGATTTGTCATAGTTTGTGTTTATATTGAAAAAGACTGCTGAAAATTGAAATTTTATTATAAATTCATAATGAATAGGTTCATTGTTTACTTTTTCACTGTCATTGTCAACTATTTATTTTTCTGATGTTAATGAATAGAATAAAAAGTATAATGTATTTATATTGAAATTCATATGATTTTAATATAATATAAAATTAGCATATACTTTAGTTACAACAACACGTGGTCAGTTATCCTTTTAAATTTTAACGTATATAAATGGTTTGTACATTAGCAAAGCGCCATCTATTGGATACTTCCTCAATCCAGTCAACAAATACCGCCATCTCTTGGAATTTTATGGAATTAACAGATAATTATGACTGTCAGATAATAAATAAATAATTTGCAATAAAATAAATAAATGAAATGAAATATAATATATCCTATCTTTTAAGTTGGACCAAAATATAGATACCTACAAAATTTCATTAAAATCGGTAAAGTAATTTAGGAGTCCATCGGGGACAAACATTGTGACACGAGATTTATATATATTAAGACTAGACGACAAACAAACTTCTAACAAATATTAAATTTGTTAACAATATTCTTTGGGAAAGTGTAGACATCTGTCTGGCGTTTAGTCTTCCTTTCTGAAACGTTTACCAGAGGAAGCACAATTTTGATATCCTCTAATCATAAAAGACTTACATTGCTTTCTGGGAAACACCATTGCTGGAGGTAGTGCTAATCCCGTTGCAGCCACTGCACAACACGTTGTAACGAGTGTACCTCTCTCGACGCTTGTTACTTTATATAGCTGTCTAGTCCCTTGTAATGTAATGTACTTGTAATGTTGTACTTGTAATGACTTTTTTGAGTTTCTGGACAGTAGTGGTACCAGTTTCATCTAGACAATATACTCTACTGCCATCTGCAAAACTAGGACATCGCCGCAAAACATCTTCCAAAATATTAAAAAAAACATTCACCTTGTGACGATTGAATGATGTTGCCCGTATTAAGCTGCAAGGTTCTGGCTTTCTCAAAGTTTAATCACTATGTCGTTTTGTAAACCCATATAACCAGTCAATTCCTGGCATTTTTTTGTCTTCCTAGTTTTTTGGAATATTCAACTTAAAACGGCTCTATTGGCATAATTTGGAGTAAGTCCCAAGTTTTCAGGCGCCGTTTACTTCTGCCGAACTTGGTAAGGCGCTGAATGATTTAGTATTAATGTCGCAAATAGAATCCTTTTATAACGAACACCAATCACTGTCACAGGAAAAATCATTGAATCCAAAATCACAAAATATGATATCTTTTAATCCTTTTTTGCATGAAGGCATCATTAGAGTAGGCGGTAGGATACAGGTATCAGAAAATGATTTCGATGTCAAGCATCCTATGCTATTAAGCTCCAAGCATTATTTTACTCAACTTCTTTTCCAACATGAACACCGACGACTTTTACACGTAGGCCCTCAAGCTTTATTAGACTCTTTAACAGCATACATTAGAAACAGATATTCTGCTACAATAGTGGAAACTTTGTAGCAGCTTCCAAAGATATTAAAGAATTTTTTGAAGTCAATTCTAGGTTTATCTCAGATTTTTCCGCTAACGAAGGCGTCGAATTTCGTTTTTCTCCAGCATCCAATGCTTTAATATAATAATCCTCAGCACTTTAATGGTTTAATAGAACCTGGTGTAAAGTCAGCTATTTTTTTTTTTTTTTTACACTTAAACTAAGTTGACGCTTGACGCTTGAATGAACACGTCTGCGTTTTGGTGGCGTTGAATTTAACAAGGTGCCCCATACGGAGACTGCCTCTAGCTTGTCATTCAAACGCTGCACCATGGCTTCTCTTTCAGCCTGTACTTGATCTTACTGGCCCGAGTACTCGGCAGGTATCTTTCCACCACTGTGCTGTCGTCTGCATACCCATAGATACCGGGTTTGAGCAGTTCGTTAATATGCAGCAGGAAGAGAGTTGCAGAAAGAACGGACCCCTGAGGAACTCCGGCATTTATTGTTAAGGGCTCCGATGAGCACCCGTCAACAACCACTCAGATAGTTCTTAGATTCAGGAAGTCCGTTACCTAGCCGATCAGACCAGGAGATATACCGTACGCTGAGAGCTTGCTTAAAAGGCCCGCATGCCAGACCCTGTCAAATGCCTTCGAGACGTCTAGAGAGACGGCGACCACTTCTCCATTCTTTTCTAAAGACTCGCCTAAAATGTGTGTAGCATAAACTAGAAGGTCCCCAGTGGACCTATTTCGGCGAAACCCGTACTGTCGGTCACTGTGGAGATCGTTACCTTCTAGGTATGCTAAAAGGCACGAGTTCAATACACGCTCCATAATCTTGCAGAGTATGGAGGTGATTGAAATCGGTCTGTAATTGGCAGGATCGGCACGGCTACCCTTTTTGGGCACTGGCTGCACGTTAGCAAGCTTCCAGGATTTCGGCACTATTCCAGTCCTGAAAGAGAGGCGATATAGACGTGTTAATACAGGAGACAACTCAGCTGCACATGTTTTGAGCAGAATGGCCGGTATACCATCCAGACCACTGTCTTAATTCACATCTAGACGACACAATGCTTTCCATACCTCTTTATTAGTGATGCGGATTTCAGGCATAGAAATTCCGCAGTGAGGAAGATGTGCTAGGGTAGCATTGCCAGTGTCTAGATGAGAATTATTAGCGAAAAGAGAAACAAATAAATTTGCTTTCTCTTTCGCTCTATGAGCCAGAGATCTATCTGGTTTCAGCAGAGCTGGCAGTGAGGTTCGGCAAAAATTCGACTCGATCGCTTTGGCAAGGGACCAGAAAGCTCTATTGCCTGATGGCAGGACTGAAAGCTTTTCGCCAACCTTAGCGATACGACCGAAACGAACCCTACGTAATGCCTTTTTAGATAGGACTTAGCAGCTTGGTTAAAGACTCTCTTCTTGGAACTCACATCCGGAGCTTTGTGGTTTCGAGCATCAACCCAAGTAACATATGCCAAATGTTTTTGCTTTTCAGCATGTCCACATTCGGCATTGAACCATGGGCGAGCTTTGCCACCGATAGGTACATCAGCAAAAGGAATGAAATACTCCATTGCCTGATGTACCACATCAGTTATAGCATCCGCGCAACTCGACGGATCCTCTGAAGAGAAGCAAACCTGCGACCAAGGATAAGATGCAAAGAAGTGCTGCATCTCATCCCAATCTGCTGACTTATATTTCCAAATTCGCCTAACACCATGGAAGTCTAAGTCCGGCTGGGAAAAAGTTAATACAGATTTTACCAGACAGTGATCGGAGGTTCCCAAGGGGGAGGAAACCTCTACACGATACCTGTCTGGATCAGTTCAGCAGAAGGTCCAGGCAGTTGGCTATATGTGACTCCGCATCAGGCACCCTTGTCACTTGCCTCACCAGCTAAAAGAGGTCCAAGGACAACGCAAAGTTCCGCGCCTCTCTTCCAGCGTGGTCTGTCCTCTGTTACGGGAACAGCCAGTCCTGATGAGCTGCGCTGAAGGGTACCGATGCAGAGCCATATCAGCAGCCTCACTGAGATACTCAAATAATCTGTTTGTCTCCTGATCACCGCTGTGCGAACGGTAAACACAAGAATACAGGATTTTTTCGTTTCCTGTGTCTACCAAAACCCATAGGGAAGAAAAAGTGGGGTCTTCAAGCTAAATTCCATTTAGTTAGGATTTTAGGGACTACTCACCTTATGCATGAGGAGCTATCAACTTTATTTGCACAAATAGAAGGCATTCTCAATAGCCGCCCCATATATCCGTTAAGTTCCTCTCCTTCTGACTTGTATTCTTTGACTCTGGGCCATTTTTTGGTTGGCAGACCCCTCCAGTCATTACCTTCACCGTGCTTACAAGCTATTAATTCTAATCGTCTCGATAGATTTCAGTGCTTACAGCAGATAAAATAACAATTTTTCCAACGCTGGAGCTACGAATATATTGCTGAGCTACAAACCAGGCAAAAGTGGCGCACCCATGCAAAGGAGACTTAGTCGTTTTAAAGGAGGACAACACACCGCCGCTTTGTTGGCGACTCGGACGTTTAAAGTGGTTGTGTAACGAACAGACTTTATTTATTTATTTATTTATTTATTTATTCTTTAAGGATTGCCAACGGCAGATACACCTTACATTTATAATTATATTACTGAAAATAACAAAACAATTTTAGTGCCTGGCCAATTATAGGCAACCACAGCTTACAATCAATAAAAAAAATACAACGCAAAAAAAATAAAAAAAGTTAAAAACAAGAGAAAAACAAAAGAAAACAAAATAATCATATAAAAAAAAAATAATTAAATATTATCATATGAAAAGTGTTCTGATATTTTCTTCCTAAATGTATTAAAGTTATCATGCAATATATCTACATTGAGAGATCTTGGTAAACTGTTGTATAGACGAGTCATTCTTGTAAGGGGGGAGTTATTTCCTAGATTCGTGTAATGTAAAGGCACAGAGAACAGTTTGTAACTTCCAATACGAGGCAACCTACTTGGAACGGCTATATTTATTTGGGATAATAAATTAGAACAATCGATTTTATTGTTGATTAATTTATATAAAAACAATATATCCATTTCCTGTCTTCTTTTATCTAATTTAGAAACTCCAAAGTGATTTAATCTTTTAGAATATGAATTGAGTCTATTATTGTTATTCATTTCGTAGGCCAGGTAATTTAGAAAACGACGCTGCACTCTTTCAATTCTATTTTTATGAACTTCGTAAAACGGTGACCATACTTGACTACAGTATTCTAAAGTACTACGAACCAGAGAGTTATATAAAAGTATTTTGGTCCGAGGGCGACTGAAATGTTTGGTATTCCTGATAATAAAACCCAAAAATTTTGAAGCTTTTAATATAATATACGATACATGATCGTGGAAGTTTAATCTAGAATCGATTGTTATGCCTAAATCTTGAGTTTTGTTTAACTTTTTTAAGTTAATGTTATTTAGATTATATTTGGTAAAAATCGGGTTTTTATTGCGCGTGAAAGATAACTGAAAACATTTTTTTATATTCAGGTCCATGTTGTTATTATTACACCATGAAAGCAATCTTTCAATATCTTCCTGCAAAAGAGTTTGATCATGCATGTTATAAATGGGTTTAATAATCTTTAAATCGTCTGCAAACAGAAAAGCTTCAGAATTCTTAAAACAAGTTGTAACGTCATTTATAAATATTAAAAATAGGATTGGACCCAGGTGAGAGCCTTGAGGCACTCCGAATGAATTATTAAAAAAATCAGATTTCGTACCATTTACAACCACATAAGATTTACGATCAGTTATGTAACTATTAATCCAATTAAGTAAAGTACCTCCTATACCAATAGTTGCTATTTTTTTAAATTAAATTAAATTTACTTAAAAGAAGAGTACTCCCAAACCAGTTTTATTTGAGTAAGAACGTGTCCTTCTGTGCCTGTATTCTGAATCTGGAGTAGACGATCTACTATCTCCTGACGAAGGTCCCCTCTTCCTGACGCTATTCTCGGATCTCCTAGACGAATAGGACTAGGTGCTCCGAGTTTAGAATTATTTTGCTAGATTGATAAGACCTTACCGTCGCACTTGATTAAGTTACCTTGAGGTATACTGATAGATGGATGCCTACTGAAATCCTAGACAAACAGAGCTAGGTGCTTCGAGCTAAAGCTTGTCATTTTAGTTTTATTTCTGTTTCGTAAACTCGTCCTTAAAGTTAGTGGATAAGTGAAAAGCAACAACGATTCGAAATATTACTAAAATAGCAGTGGTTAGAATAAAAACACGAACATTGAAGTGGAAATGGACAGGGCATATGATAATTTCACAAACTGAAAAGTGTACAAAAAGAGTAACAGAATGGTATCCCAGGGACAGAAAGAGACGCAAAGAAAGATAGGTTAAAAGATGGGAAGACGATCTGCCCAAAGGTTGGAGGAGGATAGCATTAGACCGGCATATGTGGAGAAAACTTGAGGAGGCCTATGTCGCAAGACAACCTGACCCGGTAACTGAGAAATTAATAAAATAAATAAAAAATTAATATATATATATATATATATATTAGTTTAGTTAAGTTAGTGCTATTTTTTTTTTATTTTTAAGTAAGTTTCATTTTTATAAGTTAATTAAGAAGGTCAGAGAAAAATAAAGGTTTTTTTTTATTTAAATAAATTTCATTATAATTTATATAGATATAGGCTATATTATTAATATATATTAATAATATAGCCTCACTCAGTGAAGATGCAAAGTTCTAATGGTTAAAGAATTTTATAAATCGGTCCAGTAGTTTTTGTATGAAAACAATACAAACATACAAAAACACAAATTAATATTTTACCTCTTTATAAAATTAATACAGATAGTATAAAAGAAAAGATATAAAGTACAAGTTTTTTTATTTAAAACACGCGTTATCTTTGCAACTGAAAAGAAAAAATATAAACAAGACCGTACTCTCCGATTATGGATTTCTTTAAATTTCAATTCATATAACCACTTATAATTTCAATTCATATAACCACTTATAATTTCAATTCATATAACCACTTATAATTTCAATTCATATAACCACTGTTATCAACTTCCGGTCCAACATATACAAGCTAAACTTATAAATACGATGATGCCAATAGTTCTTGTTGTTAATAGCTTAATATTTTATTATTATATAATTAATAATTCAAACTCCTTTGTTTATTTCTGCCGATCAGTTTTAAAAACTTTAGTGGCGTCTTCTGCTTGTCAGCCTTCCGGTTTTACATACAATAATATAAAAATAGAGAATATACATGTAATGAATATTGATAGCTAAGAAATAAATAAGTAAAACCAATTATTCGTGTTTATTCTGTCTGTACGACATTTTACAGTCAGAAGTGGGATTATGTCCGGCCCATATATTAACGGTATTGGTGTACAGAAAAGAAAGCACAATGAATCAGTTTCGTCGAGTGATGAAGAAAATTCGGTTTTTTTTTCTTCGTCTGACCATGAAGAAAATAATCGAAGAAAACATCGACGTAAATATCACCACGTGTCTCCAACAGACGCCGAGGTTATCCCTAAATTCCAGCCGGATGAAAAATCGTGCAACGCGAAGGGATGGCTTCATAAGATCGATCAGTTGGGAGATGTATATGGTTGGGATAGCAAAGATCGACAGTTCATTATGCAGATTCGTCTCCGAGGATCTGCTAGAGATTGGTATGACAATTTGGACGACTACAATCTAACATGGAGCGAATGGAAGGATGCTCTGGAGATTGCATTTCCACGTTCTACGGATTTTGTGGACCTCCTAGAAGCTATGCTGGCAAGAAAAAAATCTGACTCGGAAACAATGACTAAATATTTTCATGAGAAAATATCCCTGCTCAAAAAATGTAAAATTGCGGGTGAGTCTGCAATTTCATGCATAATCAAAGGTCTACCGATGGAACTAAGAGCGAATGGAAAAGCGTACAAATGCGATACTCCACAACAACTGTATTACGGTTACCTGTCATCGTTTGAGGACTATAAGCAAGAACAAGCCAGCAGCTCTAAGCGTGCGACTGCAACATGGAAAAAAGGGATCAGTTATTTAAAGGAAAATGAGCTTCTGCCCAAAAAATGCTACGCCTGCAGAAAAGTAGGACACGAGGCAAAGGACTGCAGAGTTCCGCGTTGTGAGGTGTGTCATCGTCCCGGTCACACTGCAGCTAGTTGCTGGTATGCAGCCAGTTCCTCTCGTCAACAACCTACAAAGGTATGTGGTATTTTATATACAACATATAATATTAACAAGGATCTATACAAAAAAATTGTAGAAGTGAACCAACACAAGCTCAATGCATATATAGATACAGGCAGTAAATTAATTATCCTTACAATATCTCAAGCTGAATTTCTGAAATTAAAAATTGTGCCTTCATCCGTTACCATGGAAGGTTTTGGTGGTGCGCATTCAAACTTCTTGGGTAGAGCTTACATAGACGTAAAAGTAGATAATATAACTTTAAGTGGTTATGTTGAGCTTACAAACAATAATATGGCAGATATAGACTTAATAATTGGTCAGACAATGATAAATCAAAAAAATATAAGCTTAATTATTTCTGAGAATTCTGTAAACTTTGAATATAATAATGACCTATGTAAAATGAGTTTGGAGAAATTAGATTACATTTCAAAGTTCCCAGTCTATTTAAAATATGATTGCAAAATACCACAGCATAGCTGCACGTATATACAAGTATATGTTGACTGTGACAATGACCATTCATTTCTTGTTAATCCTGTGTACTTTGAGTTAGGAAATATGTCGTATCTTATTGTCAAGGGTCTTATAAGGTCAAAGGATTGCTTTTTAAAAATAATTAATTTTGGAGATGATATTATAGAGTGGAAACCGAATAGACTTATAGCTCGTTCCGAAATAGTATCTTGTGATAAAATAGTAGATTAAATAACGTGATGATAATTAACCAATCTTCTTACAAGAAATTGCAATTAGCCGATTTAGATGTAGGTGATTTAGATACTAATGATAATAATCGTTTGCTAGAGTTATTAAATAAATATAAATATTTGTTTGCTGAAAATACAAAAGATTTAGGGTGTACCGACGTACTAGAAATGCATATTCAGACAACAACTGAGCAGCCTGTTTACTGTAAACCTTATCGATTATCTTATAAAGAAAATGAAATTGTTAATAGTAAAGTTCATGATCTTATTGATGCAGGTATTGTGAGGGATTCTATGTCTGACTATGCAAGCCCGGTAGTGCTTGTAAAGAAAAAAAACGGTGAACATAGATTATGTATAGATTGCAGAGCACTTAATGCACGTACTATAAAAGATCGATATCCATTACCCCATATTGATGACCAAATATCTCGCTTATCTGGAAAATCTTTATTTACTACCCTAGATCTTGCGCAAGGCTATTATCAAGTCAAAATATCTAAAGAATCCATTCATAAGACTGCATTCGTAACACCGTCCGGACAGTACGAATTTTTGAAGATGCCATTCGGTTTGGCTAATGCACCAGCAGTTTTTTCTCGTATAATTAAATTAGTCTTAGGAAAATTAGGTGAGAACGTAGCTACTTATCTCGATGACATAATGCTTCCTTCGACCTCTGTTCACGATGGAATTAGATTATTAGGCGATGTATTACAACTTTTATCAGATGCCAATTTAAAACTAAATCTGAGTAAATGTACCTTTTTTTAAGAATAGTGTTAACTACCTGGGGCATGAGATCACTGCAGGTACTATTCGCCCAGGCCAAGCAAAAATTCGTTGTGTAGCTGAATATAAAAAACCCCGTAATGTTCATCAAATCCGTCAGTTTATTGGACTAACTTCATATTTTAGAAAATTTATTCGTGGATTTGCCGAAATAGCTAGACCCCTAACCCAGTTAACAAAAAAAGATGTAGATTGGACTTGGGGCGCGGCAGAAGAAACTGCTTTTCAAACGCTAAAAGAACGACTTGTTGACAGACCGGTCCTAGGTATCTATGATAGAAATGCGCGTACAGAGCTTCATACTGACGCTAGTAAGTTAGGGTTAGGAGGTATGCTTTTACAATACCAGACTAACAGTAGTTTAAAACCAATTGCGTATTTTAGTAGGGTTACAACCAAGGAAGAACAATATTATCACAGCTACGAGCTGGAAACATTAGCTGTTGTTGAATCCCTTAAAAGATTCCGAATTTATCTTGTAGGTATCCCCGTGAAAATAGTAACAGACTGTGCAGCCTTACGTACTACTTTAGTAAAAAAAGACTTAGTTCCCCGTATAGCTCGCTGGTGGCTTTAAAAAATATGCACTCTAAGATTAATGATTATTTAAAAAGCTCTGTGGTGTAGGAGTAAATAATAAGCTGTGTGATGTAGAAGTAAATAATAAGCTGTGTGATGTAGAAGTCAATAATAAGCTGTGTGATGTAGAACTCAATAATAAGCTGTGTGATGTAGAAGTAAATAATAAGCTGTGTGATGTAGAAGTCAATAATAAGCTGTGTGATGTAGAAGTAAATAATAAGCTGTGTGATGTAGAAGTCAATAATAAGCTGTGTGATGTAGAAGTCAATAATAAGCTGTGTGATGTAGAAGTCAATAATAAGCTGTGTGATGTAGAAGTAAATAATAAGCTGTGTGATGTAGAAGTCAATAATAAGCTGTGTGATGTAGAAGTCAATAATAAGCAGTGTGATGTAGAAGTCAATAATAAGCTGTGTGATGTAGAAGTCAATAATAAGCTGTGTGATGTAGAAGTAAATAATAAGCTGTGTGATGTAGAAGTCAATAATAAGCTGTGTGATGTAGAAGTAAATAATAAGCTGTGTGATGTAGAAGTCAATAATAAGCTGTGTGATGTAGAAGTCAATAATAAGCTGTGTGATGTAGAAGTAAATAACAAGCTGTGTGATATAGAAGTAAATAATAAGCTGTGTGATGCAGAAGTAAATAATAAATACATAATAATAAAAAAAGCTACCTATACAAATACACTACAAAAGATCAAATTTTACACATAGAGAGAAATACTTACCATATACCTTAAAATTTAAATGAATGAAATGTACTGCCCATATGTTTTTGTTCCAGCCACAGTACATCGGCGACAGACCAGGTTTTGGAAATAACGCCGACCGCCGTGGGACACGGCAAATGCAGGATGGCCGAATGTTATCAACTTCCGGTCCAACATATACAAGCTAAACTTATAAATACGATGATGCCAATAGTTCTTGTTGTTAATAGCTTAATATTTTATTATTATATAATTAATAATTCAAACTCCTTTGTTTATTTCTGCCGATCTGTTTTAAAAACTTTAGTGGCGTCTTCTGCTTGTCAGCCTTCCGGTTTTACATACAATAATATAAAAATAGAGAATATACATGTAATGAATATTGATAGCTAAGAAATAAATAAGTAAAACCAATTATTCGTGTTTATTCTGTCTGTACGACATTTTACACCACTTATAATTTCAATTCATATAACCACTTATAATTTCAATTCATATAACCACTTATAATTTCAATTCATATAACATGTTGACTTCGGTCTCCAGAGTAACAGGACCGATATTGGAATATAATATTGTAAGACCTTTTAATTGAATAAAGGAAATAATACGCCAGATAGAACGCAAAATATATTTCATTAGCGCCACGAAAATAATATAATATCTCTCCTTACACCTATACAGAGCATTATGTGCAGGAGTAGTAAATATAACACTATTCTAAATAGCAGCTAGATATACAACATGATACAAATATAAAAAAAAACCTTTTTACATTGCTAAAAATATCGTGAATAGACAAAAATATACTAAAAGTATACAGAGTAATAAATGCTTTAAGATATATTAAAAAAGATAATAAGTAATATGATAAAAATCCGCAACAGAGCAAATCATTAAGAAAAGAAAACCTTAACTTATTCCTGATACGGCGTTACCGCTGATATTTAATAGAATTAAATAATATACAGGGAAGAATCAATGGTGTACGTCTTATATGTAGTGTAGTTCGAGGTCATTTATAAAAAAAATATGAACATTCAAACGTAATAAACGGCATGTTGTCAACTCTCAACACATTGTTTCTTGTCTTCTGACTTCAAACCACAAATTAATTGTGTTTAATTTATAAAATTAGTGTTTAAAACTTGAACCGTGATCCAAATGTTTTTGCCGAATATCCTGTACCCTGTACACTCTACGGTACAGGGTACTATCATGTGTCACTAATGATGGAACGGGATGCGCGCTTCCACCCCCGCACTCCCCAACGGTCCCGACGTCTCCGAAAGTTTATGTATAAAAGGAGCAATTGATAATCATTTCATTAAATATTTTCTATAATTTTATTAAATTCCCCACTCTACCCCATGCCACTCTGTATATAGGCAGTGGATAGTCATAAAATATAAGCCATTGTCCCTTGATCCTTTTCCTTTGCTCCTCTTATCAAGAAGTACACATTAATAACACCTATATAATAAGTATCTTGCTTAATTGCGTTATATGTTACTTATATAATTTGACTAGACACGTAACGAAGTTATAAACTCTACATGATAATTGCCAATCATGGATGTGTGTGTGTGTGTGTGTGTGTGTTGTAAGAACACAGCTGTAGTAGCTCCTCCCATAAACACGAACACACACATACACACACCGACACAACAAACGAGAATGTGTCGACATTTGGTGCCAAATTTCAAATTGTTTCAAGCTCCTAACACACTACACTATCCTGTTGGCACATCTTCATAATAATAATAATAATTAAGTTTAATCATTAAAAACCTTTCATAACTCTGCTTCAACACTTAAAATCAAAATAATTAAAATTTTAAATTATATGCTGCTGTATTTTACAGTTTAAAAATCGACTATTTTTTGAACATTAACAGTAGGTTAACTATGGGACCTATTATATATTTAACATATGTATCGAATATAGTTATTAATACGAACAGGTATCTTAAATTATTAAGACGACAAATAGACATACAATTTTATACTTTTTGTATTATCTTTATATCCCTGTCTTATTCACTACTCTGTTGTAATTTATTAATCGTCAATAAAATTATACAAGTCGATAGATATGCATAATTTTAATTTATCGAACTGATCAAACTACTCTGTACTGCTGATGTGGTTGATACATTTCATTGACAAATAGGAAAATATCAAATAAAAAAAACAGAGTGTATCAAATAAAAAAAACGTTCTCGTTCTACAGACGTGAAGAATCACTTATCGCTGCATAAAGCCAGTCTTTTCCGTTGTCCTAAATAGTTATATAGGCAAACCCAGTTGTTAAGATTTAATTATCCCCGGAATCGCAGTCGGAAAACATGGAGGCCACCATGGTGTCGAACTCTGGCACGGCATCTTCAAATATCTGCAGCTGACGGGCGAGCGCGTCCCGCTCGAGCATTGCGGCGCCGGCGGTGGAGGTGGGACCCGGGGAGGGGGAGGGGGAGGGCCACGCAGCGCTAGCAGATCGCGCCGCAACGCACTCCTGGTAAAAGCTCGCCAGCTCCGCGATGGGGCTACCCTCCGCGAATGGGAACTCCTGCATTAGACTGTCTATTTACACAATGTATACATTGACATAGCAAACTATTTGCCTTCAATACAAATATTGAACTTTTTGTAAAACCACAAAAACACATAGTTGACAGGACGGATTTAATAAATTTCGCATAGAACATAACATTTAATAACACACAGATCAGACTTAAAAATTTTTATGACAACTTAAATTTATTTTGACAAACTTTTTATAGTAAACTAGCTTTCACTTGGCATGCTTTGACATGACATGACATGACAATACAGTTACGTAGCAATTGGATAAATAGCAAATATTGCACAGGTTCAAAGAAATAAACAAACAAAAATGTATCTATATAGAAAGTTCAACCTCTAATAAGTTGTCTTTATTGAATGCAAATAGGTTCGCTGATGCTAAATGAATATTCCTGTCTAGAAAGCATTGCGCATGTTACCATGAGGCCGGTGTATCTGGCGGCCGTCGCGGAGTCGCGCGCGGGCACGTCCACGGCGAGAGACGGCACGCGCGTGCTAACGCCTGCGCATGCGCCGTCCTCTGACAACGACACGTTTCTCATTTTCTAAAACAAATGCCTTTTTTTACAACTTTTATATTATATATGAATTCTTAGGAAATTCGAAATTTGAAAGTACAAACCTTCTCTAACTTATCTTTCTCTGCCAGGAGCCACATAAGCGGAGACTCGGGTGGGAGCTGTTGACTCAGGGTATTGTGCAACTCTTTTATTTTTACAGTATCTACAAAAGCTCCTGCTGTTAAAGGTTTAGACAAATCCACTTCTTTCTTTTCAGTGTAGTTCTTCCTGAAACAAAACTTTAAAATTAAAATTTTGTTTCTACTTGGTTAAGCATAATTGAGTGTACTTAATGTATTCTATCTTCTATTTAACATTGTCTGTGCTATATAAACGGAATTAAGTTTTCATTGTTGACATGTATTAACCATGGGAACTAAAAATGGACCAGCTTTACAACTTATCAATACTTAACTATTATAGGAAACTATCTAAGGGAATTTTGTGTCATTTTTAAAAAATAAAACTTTTTTTTGCCAAATTATTAGTATACAAGCTACAAAAAAGCTTTTAACAATTTACATAATTTTCACCATACCTTGGACTTTCTTTAGGGAAATGATCACTTTTTACCATAATGTGATCACTGGTAATTAAAACATTTTTGTCTATAGTATTCCTGTCCTCTGGCAATATTGTCATCTTGGTTCTGTACACTACATCAATCTGTATTATTCCAATAGGAGTGTGTAGCTCACTCACTTTAATTGTTTTATGCATGTCACCTTCAATTATTAAACAAATTAAAATGCAAAATACATAACTACAATAAGTCCAAAATAAATTAAAACACAAACCAATATAAGAATATAAATTAAACAAAAAACAAGAAGAGGCTCTATTACTAAGGTATATGTTGATAGAGCTATTGAGAAAGTGACCCGAAGTATAACATACATTTCTTGAGACGCAGAGGACTGCAATTTGGGGATGTGATAAAAATGAGATCATACCACAACAATGTAAATTATCCCTTAGCTCTGATTAACAAAAAATGAAAATGTAAGTCATGTAAAGCATATACCATTTTTTCAGTTTTGCATTACCTACATACCTAATAAGTCCAAATTCGGTTTTCCACCATAAATTTTGTGAGAAATTATGTAGGAGTCTTTATTTTGAGATCTGGAGAGTTTATATGCTGGTGTAATTCTTGAAATACTCAGCGTGGATTTAAGCATGATGCTCATGCGGTAGTAAATGGTGGAGACAGACCCGAGTGCAGCATCGCTTCCAGGAGTCACACGCACTGTCCACAGCTCCAGCACCATCTCATCACCCTCATTAGTTTTCAGTAGGATTTCTATACATAGGACATTGCTCAGGGCTTCTAATACTTCACCATTAAGCACTCTCTTAGTGTCCCTGTTAATTTCGGGAACGTCCGGTATGGATAAGTTAAACTGATGAAAAATAACGATAGATAATAGTTGTTAATATTAAATTCAGAATAGCAAAATATTTTGTAAATTTTTATAAACACGACAGTACCCATTGTAATGAATGTGACGAAGAGAGCGGGACATCTTCGGAAGGTTTAATAATATTGCAATCGTGCGATATTTTTTTTCCTTGTCTGCTTTGAACAACGATCTGTGCTATCTTCAACGTCAATATCTTCGTAAACTTATACAGCTTGCCACGATCCTGTACTTCAGAGTTGCATGAGGCCATCTTATATATTTTCATTAAAAATGAATTATAATATCTTCCTTGAACAAAAATAAAACATTAACAATGATATCATGTCGCACGTACTATTTATTAAGAACGTTCCTCGTTTTGTACTGTACACATTTGTTATTTTCGAAAATGTATGTCGTTTAAAAATAAGAGGACCTTTGTATATAAAACCGTCTTAATATTCGATGTTTAGTCAACGTAAACTGCACTTAACTCTAATATTTTAATATTTTCTTTATTTTCAAGTCTCAAAAAACACAATTTGGACAGCGGACACAAATATGAAATGTCAAATGATAAAAGTCAAAACCACAGACTAAAAGATTATTCGTTTTAGTAAAGCACTGCTAGTGGAACACATTTATAGGAGTATTAACATATATTGGCGTATTTATAATTCTCTGTGTATGGACCAAGCAAAAATGCTTACATTTATGTACAGTGATGGCACGGCATGCTTGAAGCATTAAATAAAGTCTGCTGTTCAGACTAAGCACAACAGCCTGATTAAGAGTACAAGCTGATATTGTTGAAATATTTTTACAAACATTCCTCAAAACAGAACGACCTATACGATGAGAATCAACCGTTCTCACTATCAAAATAAAATCTCTTTTTTACTTTGGCATAGATCTTAACAACGAGCGACAGTATATCAGCTTTTAAAAATACGATGAAAATTAACCGTTCCTACTATCAAAATGACCTTTTATTTTGGCATAGATTTTAACAACGATCGTTAATTTATCAGCTTTTAATAATACGATGAAAATTTACCTTTCAATTTTTTATTTATATATTTAACATATATTTATAGACTTATTTAAATATTTTATTATTTTTGTTACCAACAGATCCACCAAAGAAAAATCCTTGATTAGAATTTAAAAAATGATGAACATTGTCCATCTTATTAGTTTGTTTTGTTGTTTTCATTGTTTTTATATTTCTTTAAACGCTTGTATATTAATAACGTGCTTTTTTTCAAGACGACGAATATTATAATAACCGAATATTTTAGTTAGTTTTTATATTTATCTAAATATTTATTTATATGAACGAATAAATGTAGAGGAAGATAAAAATTTAGTTTGTGTACATATATGATGTGTTATAAACAGCTTAAATTATATTGTTCAAAAATAACATACCTACACTAAAAGTTGAATTGGTTGCGATGAAACAATTGATTGAAGTGCTATGAAAAATAGACGAGGAGATTAAATAAATTCATATTTAAATTATGAAGACAAACGTTAAATGCTACATCAGACCGTATTGTCAATACTGATCAGAAAAAGCGTTTTAGAAATTCAGCTGTTTAATAAGTCTGGTAATATTTTAAAACAATAAGTTTAAGCGCGTTGTTTAAATAAAGCCTATATTTAATATAATAATACCTACCTACCTGTTGCCTGCGACTACGGAGTCGTGGGTTTTTACGTCTTCGCGGTCGGCTACTTAAGAACTCAGAGCTCGAAAGCAACTTCTTTGCTCGAGCTTTTTTGGTCAACTTGAACTCCAAAATTGCGTCCCATGAAAAGCCCTATTATTATTTCAATTGTATAATATAATCTAGATCCACCGTAAAAGTGATTTCAAAATATGACTTAAGGAATTTTTAGATTCGGATTAGTTACTTTGAGGATCTTTATCAAATAAACATATGAAGTATATACTCAGAAAAATAAAAACTTTACCTTGCTTACCTTTGTTTTGACCATTTGTATACTGCCCAAAAATACAGACGCCCATAGAAGCTCATAAGTCTTATTTTAGTGTACCCTGAAAGTTTTAGTACATATCCTTACTACCAGAGAGCGATAGTAGTATGTGGTTAGTGGTTATCGATAGTCGATAGAATTAGGAATCAGTCGTTGACAACCAGTCGGCAGGGGCACATGGAGGTGAAGATATATGCGAAATTTCATAAAAATATAATATTTTTAATGATAAAAGTTTATTTTACAAAATTTAAATTCTTTAATAAGCAACATTACATGCTAATTATTATACTTTTAAATTTCGCATATATCCTCGCCTCTATGTGGTCCGGCTGACTGGTCGTCAGCGACTGCTACCAGTGCTACCTAGACTATCGGTAACCACATTTAATACTAATTCACACTACTATTGCTCTCTGGTAGTCAGGGTATGTACTAAAACTTTCAGGGTACACTAAAATTAGACTTATAAGCTTCTATGGCCGTCTGTATTCTTTAATACTGATTAACAATCAGAATAGACTGGATTGAAATCGCTACTAGAAAATGTTGAATTGGCACGAACCCTCAAAATTAGGACTCTTAAAACATTTTAGACAAATAAGATGGTTAACTTTAAGAACATCGAAGTTTGTTTAACACATTGGGTTCAGTAGTTAGTTCTTCAATTAGGACGATGAATAAAAAGAGTTTCTATAAAACATTGTAAAATATCTTTATTCCTACATAGTATATATAAAATATACAATTATCAATCACCTCAAAATAAGTCAATAAAAGTAATAATAAGATAATATTATATCATTCATATCAGTATTAACAAATTATAGTTCACTTAGATAAATAAAATTTAAAATTGATTTTAATTTCTCGATTAACACTTTAACTACTAAAGACACAATTTAAATGCGTTTTTTGAATTACGTTTGTAGGAATCCAAAGTTGTTTGCAATCTTAGATGGTAGATTGATTATTAATTTCCAGCCATGCAATGTCATTTCAAAGTTTCCTCTGTTTCAAAAATATAGTGCATCATATGAACTGAAAGTCGTTTACAAATACATACCAAATTCAAAACCATTATCTAGCGAACTGCAATTCCTATTTATCTATCGCAAAACCCTAAGTTCGTTATACAACAAACATAAACTCCTAACCCATAACATGTAACTAGCGCCCAATGTATGATAATTTAATTAAGAATTACACCATTCGAAGTGAGAAGCGTTCTATACCTACAGTTCATCCATCTTTCTAAAGGAAGGTGGACAATTTCATAACCCAACATTAAAAACAAGTTTAATATGTCCATATGCAAAGAAAAAACGTTGTCAAGTCGATATCAACAGGCTGCATGAGTTGTAGCGGTGAATAAGAAAACTAGAATGTAGATATTTGTTGTTTCATTTTATTATGAAGGTTAGAGAAAAGGAGAACAATCTTTTATGGGCGGTAAGTTGAAGTGTTCAGCTGAATACTTAAAATAGTTTCCAGTTCCAATAACAACAGCGCTGACGTAAGAATAACTACTCTATGAAGTTCAACCAGAATACATAACCTCAAGTATTTGCATATTATAAAATAATTGTGGATATATCATTTTAAAAATCCATTCATTATATATCATTTAAGAGTTTTCAAACATTGTGGCAAAAGCGCTTCCTTTAAGTGTATTTTATTTTGACGCGCACTTTTCCTCACCTCTAGCCGACATGTTTTTATGAAATGAGATGGCAAACATCAAGCAGCAGCTCACCTATATAGTACATGGTAAGTTCTGTATGCACTAGATGGAACAGTTACTTGACGCCAATAGTTTTTAGGACGATGGTGCTACACCGTTCGTACCAGCCATTATACCAGGTTCCATTACTCACAAAATCGTGCGATTCTATTAAAGGGTGACGGGTGGTGCTGCGGGCTACTCCAGCGACCGCGGCCGCTTGCGCTTTGAGGGGAGAAAAGGTGAGGGTAGGAGCGGTGCGCTGAACGAGGGGCGGGTGTAGGCCTCTAGCTATTCGGGCGGTGGCAGCCCCAGCGTCTTTCGCACCAGACGCTCCGCTATCTTGTTGAACTGCTCTCGATCTTCCCGCCACATCTTTGCAGCGTCAACGTTAGCACCGCTCTCATCATTTGGCTCTGGTATAAGTGTATGGTCATCAAACAAAATACGATACCATTAACTAATAGAAGACGGGGTATCCCCTACTAAAAGGTTCAGCTAAGTGTATCATACAAGCAGTTACAGACCAGCCAGCATACTGACGACGGAGAGCAGTATCTTCTCGACACTCTGCACGGGCGACCAGCGTTCGGCGCTACTCTCGTAGCCCATGGGGTCGTCGCCCGGCGCGTGCAGAATAGAGATGCACACGCGCCCGTCCGCATATACTGTTACAAACGTCATAATGTTACAACTGTGTTAAAAATTATCTAGACCTCACTTCTACACTTACTATTTGGATGAAACATTTCACAAATAAATTGCATTTTAGGCGGACTTAATGGATAGTCAGGGGGGAAAATAAGCTTGGCTGGAAAGATACCACCCTCGAAACATGTTCCCTCTGGGCCTCTGGAACAAATCAAGAACCTTCACATTTACTTGTTTGGTAGATAAACAGTATCTTGCCAGTATTATTCAAAGTACATACGTTATTAAAGCCTCCCATTCAAAAAAGTTTTCCTCATTGACTGGCCCAGCTATTATCCCTTCAGGAGGATTGAGTGTCAGTTCTGAAAGCACAAATATTACATGTCTATATACATAATGCTTCAACCTCATACTGAAAAATAAAATAAAATAATACTGCTTGATCAATGCCATTCAAAAATATATTGAATCAAATTAAATGACAAGTTTACAAGGCCTATAAATAATAAAAAAAACACACAAACACAGAAAAAAGAATACCAACAAACATATAATATAGCTACCTCAGTAAATAAGAGTTTATTATAAACTGTTGATTGATTGAGATGTATTGATTTTGTGTATAATTTTTGCAATTACATTTTCTTATAATAAACAAGCATTTTTTAAGGGGTGGTCGATCACATGACGTTTTTTAGTATTAATTGTTTTGTGATATTAATTGCAAAAAAAATAAAACTGAAAGGAGTTTGAGTAAAATTTTTTAATGGTTTATTAATTGAATAATGGCTTATTATATTAGCGTTAGTTGGGTTGCTGCTTTTTAAGTAATAATAAGTACACAAGGCTGTCAAAGTAGTGCATAAGAAAAGTTACAAAATGTTTATTATATATCAATATTAATATATGGATAATAAAACTTAAAGTTATATATTTAATGTAGCTAGTGCTTTAATGGGTGCAAAAATAATAACATTAACATTTTAAAACAACTGACTTCGAACATTTTGATAACTACAAACATCAACTTACGTTTGTATTCGGCCATAAGCCGTCGCAATGCCGATCCCGCCATCATTTGTGCTGCTGATACCTGTTACGCCAGGTCGGATCCTATTGAAATTGATACTTGTATAACAACCTAGTTTTAAGACTAGGTTATAAATTACTGACAAAAAGTAAATATCACAAACTTATAGGATAAAGCACACAAAAATGAAATTAGGATACTGAAAGCAGAAATGAAATAGCATATGCGTAAAAGATAATCTACCAATTATCAACTAAGAGTTCTCATTTATCAGTGACAGTAATTTCTATGAGATCGAAACACAAAAATCATAATACAACTATGAATTGGACAACCTGGTCAGCTGTACTGTAGATAATACTAAGCCCCACAGAGTACTAAAAATTATGCTATGAAGTAAGCGAAAGTAGGCTGTTGGCAGATGCGCTTGACAGTTCCAAGTGACAGTACGGTAACACTCAGTATAAATTACATTCAGAAAAAGATGGCGAGAGCGGCATAACCTAATGTAAAATGTTTTGTTTGCGAGGGAATTTCAACAATACATTTTAACAATTTTACATATGAATTTTAAGTGTGTGAAAATTTTAAGCATAAAAGTTAAGTGAGCCTTTGGTGTTAAAATTACAATTCTTTAACTTTATTGTTTTGTCATTACAAAACCTTTTTTGGTTTATTTTGATTTATAAAAATTCATAAGTCATTATAAACTGTATGTAAATACTAATTAAATTCCTGTGCAATTATGGAAACTGATCATCTACCTCCTGATCCAGGGGATCCAATTATTAATGATAAGAATACTCAGAGTCGTAAACAACTTGTAGATGATAATTCATCAAGGGAATCGGTCAATGAAAAACTACAGAAAACTACAGCCGATCCATCAGTCTCTTTTCCTTCAAATTGGACCACCTACGCTCATCCTTCTATTACCAGCACTCTAAATGATATAATATTGACGATAAAGGTCCTTTCTTTACTCATATTTCCCGAGAGGTTCCTGACCTTCAACTGGGACTACTATTAGGTCAGTTTCTCCACAATCATTAAATACAGGGTATATTAAATGATGGTGTTAAAAATATTAGGAGAAACAAAATATCCGTTGAGTTAAGTTCCGCTACAGCCACTAACAACTTTATAGAGAACCCTATTTTATCCATTGCAAAATACACTGCCTACATTCCTACCTTTAACATTACCAGAATGTGTGTTGTTTGAGGTGTTCCGATTGACTTATCCATGCTTGATTTTGTGGAGTCGTTATACCTTCCTCCTGGCTGCAGTGAAGTGTTGAAAGCTAGAAGACTAACAAGAAAACAATCTAATGATGGGTTCGTGATTTGGCTCCATACTCAATCAGTAGTTATTACTTTACGTGGCCAAAATCTTCCATCATATATATGCTCTTTTCCCGCCTCAGAACATGAACTAATTTTGATTATTAAGGAATACAATCCCATAATTCTTGCTATCTCGGAGTCATGGTTAATGATGATATTCAGGTTGCACTCTTCATATTCAACGTTCTGTTATATATTCTTTTATTCCAATTCCTCCTCACACTCAGCAAATTAATGCTGTGGCAGTAAGAGCCTTCAACATATATATTCCTCATGCTCATTCTTCTTTTAATGCAGGCTTACGATCCTGTCTCTTCACTACCATGTCCCATAGTTGTAATGGGAGACTTTAATTCACATAATAATATTTGGGGTTCTCATCTCTGCGATGGGTTTTCCTTACTTTTATTGGATGTTTTTGATAATCTAAATATATGTTTACTTAACGATGGTTGTCCAAAACAGGTATATTCTTTTCAAAATCCCCAATCTGCAGTTAACCTATCCCTCTGTTCTTTCTTTTTATCCTCTCTTTTTTCCTGGCAAACTCTAGAAAGCACTCATGGCAGTGATCGTTTCCCCATCCTATTATCCCTTTCTCCCAATATTACCCCTTCCCCAAGCCACTCATGTCGCTTGAAATATATACTCAATCAGGCCAATTAGGAATCATATGCTATCTCAGTTGACTCAAAGGTAAATACTGTTATAAACCTTGAATTTGTTGAAGACTTAGAAAATTACTACCAACAGTTTGTTACGATTTTACTCTCTTCCGCTGACTCACATATACCGGTCAAAAGATTCAAAAACGCTATTTTAGGCTATAAAATCCTCTCCCACTAATGCTTTAGAATTAGAATGTGTTGACCCTCGCATTTCAATTACGATGTCAGTATCTGAGCGACCGTTTTAAATGTAAAATTTTACAGATAACACTGACAATAATACAACAATACTGACTCCTTAACTTGCCTTCCAGCAATCAAAGAAAACCCTTTTTGCAGTAAGAGTAAGTTCTCAATCATTTTTAAAATTCTTGAAGTATTGTTTTTCTGCCATCAAAAGAACATACAAATATTATTAGTTTGGATTCCGAGTCACTCTGGCATAGCCGGCAATGTATACGCAGATATATATGCTAACCAAGCAGTACGAGCAAGCCTTATTTAAGATTTAAATTATCTTGCAAAGATTCACCTTTACTAATCTTGGCAGTGTTCTTGGTCGCCATCTAAATTAATTAAAGGTAGATATTATGCATAAATCCAATCAGACATTTCTAGAAAACCTTGGTTCTTTACATATAGAAAAGCAAACTGACAAGTAGACTCAAGCATTTGCAGACAACGAATAGGTCATGCTAGCACTCCGGTGCACTTAACTAAAATAAGGGTTAGAGATCACTCATTGTGCGAAAGTGAGTTAGACGAAGGTACGATTCTGAACTTACTTTTTTCCTGTCCCAGACTGATTTACCAAATTTATGACGTTCCCTAAATTAATATTCCTCGTCCCTTAAATGTAGAATGTTTTTTAGAAGGTATAAAAAACATTCTTAATAGTCCTTTTTTTTGGTTTGTTTGTAAATTTATAAAATACAAAGGTAAAATAGTGTGGAGTCCACTAATTTCATTCTATTATTAAAACTTACTCCTATGTGTAGTTGAAAAAATATATATTATTGTGTTGATTTGGGTGCTGGACATCAGTGTAACTAAGGAATTGAATTTTACACTCAAATTGACGATTTCCAATCTCCTTGTTTTTTCTACTCTGCTCCACAAGTATTGGAAAATAAAAAGTTTTTACTAACTTGGTGTAACTTAAAATTTATGCTGAATATTCTATACATCATTGTGAATGATGCCATAACTCATAAAAATAAAAAATAAACAATATATACATACTATAACCAGCCAGATTGGCTTTTAATTTTCACTGACGTAGCTCAGCTTGAAGATTTTTTTTTTTTTTACACTTAAACTAAGTTGACGCTTGACTACATTCCACCTGATGGAAAGTGGAAATGTAGTCATAGGTGGTAAAGCGCATCAACTTAGTAAAAGCCTATTCACTCTTGCCTTGAAGACACCCACATTGTACTCGGACGGAAATACCGACGCAGGCAAGCTGTTCCTCTCCTTCGCTATCCAATTTAAAAAAGATGAAGCGTAGCGCTTCGTTCGGACATGCGGCTTGTCTACTACAAAAGGATGGATGCTCGCCGTGCGCCGATATACCGTACGCTGAAAGTTTGCTTATAAGACTCGCATGCCAGACCCTGTCAAATGCCTTCGAGACGTCTAGAAACCGGCGACCGCTTCTCCATTCTTCTCCAAGGCCTCACCTAAAACATGTGTAGCATACACGAGAAAGTCCCCAGTGGACCTATTTCGTCTAAAACCGTACTGTCAGCCACTGACGAGATCGTAACCTTCTAGGTATGCTAAAAGGCGCGAGTTCAATAATCGCTCCATAATATAAAAAAGAGACGATAATCCAAATTATTTATATAATAACGTATTCAATTTGTTGTTAAATGAATTTAATAATATTTTTAAGTCAAAAACAAGGATAAAATACTTAAATCTTAAATTTAGTGACTGGGCGACCGTGGGAATTCATAGAAGTAGAGAAAAGTTATATGATTTATATGGTGAGAGGCAATGGAATCATGATACCTTGTTTTTGAATAGAGTTAGGAATTTCTCTAAAATATTTAAGAACGTTTGCTTACAAGCCAAGTCGATATATATAAGAAATAAAATTGTAAATTCAGAAGATAAAATAAAAGCAACCTGGGATGTTTTATCTAGTATTACTGGGAAAACTAGGGCTACCAATGAACCCATAAAGTTAAAAATTAATAATAAAGAAATAAGTACTGATATAAATGTCGCCACTATTTTTGAATCATATTTTACAGAAATTCCATTAACGGTAACGCGTTATTTAAATTCTTCATCATCTGATGCAATCACTGTATTGAGCAATAACGTTAAAGTCAGTAATAAATGTTTTGTTTTTAAGCCTGTTTCTTCGGATGAAATTGTTAAAACGTTTAGAATCTTAAACCTGAAAAGAACCGGTGATCTTTGGGGTATGTCAGTTAATTTACTTAGCAATATTATAAGTGATATTGCCCCACAGCTTTGCTTAATTTTCAACAAATGCATTGAAACCGGTATTTTTCCAGATTTAATGAAAAATAGTAAAGTAGTTCCTTTGTTTAAAAGTGGCGATAAACTAGAACCGAGAAATTAAGATCTTTGAAAAGATTATTTTAAACCAATTAACAGAATTTGTTTATAACAATAAAATCATGCATAGCGAACAATATGGTTTCACCAAAGGCAAATCAACAACTGATGCGGGTGCCACGCTTCTTAAGCACATTTACAACGCATGGGAAGAGTCGCAGAATGCCATCGGGGTGTTTTGCGATTTATCCAAGGCTGTTGATTGTGTTGACCATCAAACATTGCCATGCAAACTTAACCACTATGGTGTGCGTAGTGTTGCGCTTGATCTTATTGCCTCCTACCTTGATCAAAGAGTCCAGACGGTTGATGTAAATAATTCTAAATCGGCTGGTTCTTACCTAAAGATGGGTGTTCCACAAGGATCTATTCTTGGCCCCTTTTTATTCTTATTATATATTAATGATCTGCCCTTTTTCGTAAAAGGTCTATGTGACATTGTACTTTTTGCTGATGATACCTCACTTATTTTTAAAGTAGAGCGTAATAGGACTAATTATGACGAAGTTAACAGTGCTCTGTCACGTGTTCTTCATTGGTTTGAAATTAATAATTTGGTCTTAAATACTAAGAAAACTAAATGCATGGAGTTTACACTTCAAAAATCAAAATTGTAGCCTGCTCCTTAACAATGAAGTGTTGGAACTAACTAACTCAACAGTTTTCCTAGGTATAACTCTAGATAAAAAGCTCCAGTGGAACCCCCATCTCTCAACACTCTCAGGCAAACTCAGCTCCGCCGTCTATGCAATTAAAAAAGTAAGACAATTAACAGATGTTAATACGGCTCGATTAGTTTATTTTAGTTATTTCCATAGTATTTTGTCTTACGGCATTTTATTGTGGGGCAGTGCTGCTGAAGTAAATTCAGTATTTATTTTACAAAAAAGAGCTGTGCGGGCTATTTTAAATTTAAAAGCTAGAGATTCCCTGAGAGATGTTTTTAAAGAAATAGGCATTCTTACGGTCGTTTCTCAGTACATATTTAATAACATCTTGTTTGTACGTCACAATTTGGATACATATGAAAAAAATAGTGACAGACACCCTATAAATACAAGAAATAAAAATAAACTCTCAACGCGGAAATATCGTCTTCAAAAAGTTAAAAAATCCTTTATGGGTTTGAGTGTACGCATATATAATAAGGTTCCACAAGATATCTTAGACCTTCCTTTTCTTGCTTTTAAATGTAAAATTAAAAGTATTCTCTTAAAAAAAGCTTATTATAGCATACAGGAGTTTTTGGTTGATCGTATTTCGGTCAACTAAAAGGTTAGGTTGTAGAGCTTTGCTTGTTGAATCATTTGCGGGATACTCTAACGCATACATCAAACATTGTTAAATTGTTTTTTAAAAAAAAAAAGAGCAACTGTTGAGTTTCTGGCCAGCTCTTCTCAGCAGAGCCGCATTCCGAGCTGGTGGTAGCTTACTCACGGACTGACATACTGACATTTTTTTTTTTTTTTTTTTAATGTAATGTAATGTAATTGACGATTCAAAAGTGCATGTAAATGCCTACTTGAATAAAGATATTTTTGATAATCTTGCAGAGTATGGAGGTGATTGAAATCGGTCTGTGATTGACAGGATCGGCACGGCTACCTTTTTTATGCACTGGTTGCACGTTAGCAAGCTTCCAGGATTTCGGCACTATTCCAGTCCTGAAAGAGACGTAGTAACAACTACAGGAGACAACTCGACGACAAAATGCTTTCCATACCTCTTTGTTAGTGATGGGGATTTCAGGCATAGAAATTCCGCAGTGAGGAAGATGTGCTAGCATTGCCAGTGTCTAGATGAGAATTATTAGCGAAAAGAGAGGCAAATAAATTTGCTTTCACTTTCGCTCTATGAACCAGAGATCCATCTGGCTTCAGCAGAGGTAGAAGTGAGGTTTGGCAGAAATTCAACTCAATAGCTTTGGCTAGGGACCAGAAAGCTCGACTGCATGATGGCAGGACTGAAAGCTTTTCGCCAACCTTAGCGATACGATCGAGAAGAACCCTACGTAATGCCTTTTTATAGGACTTAGCAGATTGGTTAAAGGCTCTCTTTATGGAACTCACTTCCGGAACTTTGCGGTTTCGAGCATCAACCCAATTAACATATGCCGAATGTTTTTGCTTTTCAGCATGTCCACATTCGGCATTGAACCATGGGCGAGCTTTGCCACCGATAGATACATCAGCAAAAGGAATGAAATACTCCAATGCCTGATGTACCACATCAGTTATAGCATCCGCGCAACTCGACGGATCTTCAGAAGAGAAGCAAACCTGCCGCCAAGGTTAAGATGCAAAGAAGTGCCGCATCTCATCCCAATCTGCTGACTTGTATTTCCAAATTCGCCTAACACCATGGAAGTCTAAGTCCGGCTGGGAATAAGTTAATACCGATTTCACCAGACAGTGATCAGAGGTTCCCAAGGGAGAGGAAGCCTCTACACGATACCTGTCAGCAGAAAGTCCAGGCAGTTGGTTGTATGTGACTCCACATCAGGCACCCTTGTCACTTGCCTCACCAGCTGAACGAGGTCCAAGGACAACGCAAAGTTCTGCGCCTCTCTTCCAGCGTGGTCAGTACTATGGTACGGGAACAGCCAGTCCTGATGACAGGCATTAAAGATACGCAGTGCTCAAGGGACATTGTATCTGCGTCTCCGTCAGAACGAGTAAGTGCGGCTGCTCTGTCCGTATATGGTGATGGACAGCTTCGAGATTTGAGTGCAATCCTCGAATATTAGCGAGGTGAACTAGGAGTGAGGAGGAGTGCAACCGCTGAGTAAACTTACTTTTCATCAAATTAAAATAGAGTGAATAGGATGGGAAAAGGCAGTTGAACGAGGCGCTACGTAAAGAACTCGACGTCGAAATTGGTGTTGTTATGCCACTGGGAGGCTAGTCTGGAGACGGCGGGGACGCCAGAACTCCCCCAGGGGTTCACCATTGGCCCTCCTCATCTGCTCGCCAACCAGCGAGCCACCCTGTGATTTTTTGCAGCCTATGGGGCCCCAACTATCTCGGGGTAGCCAGCGGAAAGCCGTCGCTTCGGATCCCGTTACCTTCCTCGACTAGGCACCCGACACAACAAACACCAACTCGACGTCAAACCGGTTCACCAACGTAACGCAGCTATTCAGACACATTTTCCATATACGGCTTCATCCAGCAACGTACCGGAACACGACAGAGTCGCTTTGCGGCACGATTTTGCCCGATGGGTGATGGCACGACCTTGTCGGCGACCTGATGTTATGGCCTACCACCGAGACAAATTCACTATGTTAGTACTGCTGTTTGGATTCCCCTATCCAAAATTATTTTAAATTTTGAATGTCATACTCTCTCCACAGTATTTACCGGAGATGCAATAGCCTTATATGAAGCGGTGTAGGGTCGGGTTATCGTGTAATAGCATTCTCTGTCTACGATACTTTATCATAATTCATATAAGTAAAAACTTTTTTCACGATATAAACATCAAAAATAGACAACTGTAATATTAAAATTATTTTTGAAGTAGTAAAGTATTGGGAATATAATTAAAGGCTTACCAAAATAAAAGTTCGGTTGCAATCTTATTATAACTAAGATTATTTGAATAGTATTCACTTCTACTGTATTTTAAGTATCGCTTATTTGTTAGCTAACAATGTTAAAGTTATATGGGCGGAGTCCTTTACGGTAATAATCTGACACGTTTTTATGTTAATAGTGATGCTTATTGAATACTCTAATCATTATTATATTAAAAATTTATAGCACTACCATTTGGAATGACATTGTTTTAGACAATATTCTGAAAGCATTTAAAAAAAGGCTAGTATTTAAGGGTGTATTCGGACCTACTGCCGAAGAGGTATCAGTCCCTATTATGTGCTTGATCTTTAATCATTTAATTATTTATTATGTAGATCTGCATATAAATCGGCTTGTTAAGTACCTACTTGTTTTTTCTATTAGTTCTGAATTATATAAAGAAAAAGTTCTTTTTCGAAATTATTACACTACTTCAACATATTGGTAACATACACTTTTCAGGTAGTTCGGAATATTGATTTATCGAACAAAACATGTTTATTGACTGGCGCCAGTGGTGGCATCGGCTTGGAAATTACGCGATGCCTCAGCGCACGAGACTGCGACGTCCTTATGGTTTGTCGCAATGTTTACAAAGCAAGTCTACTTGCTAAAAGACAATGTGAAAAAATAAACAAAATTCGCCATTATGAAATCAACCTAGTTTCTCTTGCATCAGTTACTCAATGTGCTGATCAAATCATTAAAAATGAAAGGTAAGGGTCTTAACTCATTATTGGCGGCCCCTGCGTGTTTTTAGTATGTAGGTATGTAGATCTTAATATGATGATATGAGAATATCATTTTAGGCAAATTGATATTGTGATACTTAACGCTGCTACTTTCGGTATACCGTGGACTCTTACTGAAGATGGCCTGGAAACAACATTCCAAGTAAATTTCCTGAGTCAATACTATTTGTTGTTATGTCTGAGTAAAATACTGGCGCCTGACGCTCGAGTCGTGCTTACCTCATCTGAATCTCACAGGTAGGTTCTCCGGTCTGCCTACATTCTATCTCTCGGTATCATGCAGATATAAACATTTGTTTTAAAATGATATGGCGGTTTAGCAATAGACACTTCAATGAAAAACATTTTTTTTCCAATATATACATCAATTAACTGTATTTTTTACAGAAATATAAGATGGCCGGTGGGAAATACCTTAGCACCAATGATAGAAGACTTTTCGTTGCCAAAACATTTATATACTTCTATCAAATCTTATAATTTGTCTAAGTTATGTGGTTTATTGCTAATGCATTATTGGGGTCATCAATGGGCAAATTCTGGCAGAACCATTTTTTGTGCTCATCCCGGTTCGTTTATCAAGACAGGCCTGTGTCGCAACTGGTGGGTCTACGAAGCACTATACACAATGATGTTGCCTTTGTCCAAGACCATTGTGAGTATAAATCGTTAAATCATTAAGGAAAATATAATAATATATAAGATTAGGCACCACTCAATAATTAATCAAATATTAAATAAATATCTTTAATTTAAAATACTGTGCCATAGCTTCTCAATGGCACAGTAGACATGAATATGTCTTATATCACAAATAAATTCTCTAATCAACTCGATTGCATTTTGTGGCACATTTTTCATATCGCGTTCAAACCACAGACGATCGCAGACACCACAAGAAATGCCGAACTGATTTTCTTTGAACCGTTGGCGAAATTCTGAATCAGCAACGACCTGTTCATCGATGAAAATCTTCCGAGGTGGCTCATCAATTGAATTAGATTCAATTTGTTCTGCGGCGGCGTCTCCTTGTTTCTCTGCAAGCGCTTCTTTTTCTTTCCGTCGAGAATCGCGCATTCGTAGGCAATTGGCTTGGCGTTCCGAATCATCGTCTGCTTTTCGTTTTCGAGAATCACGCTTACGTTGCAACGCACTTTTAGCTATTCGCGATCGAAGAAATTCCTCCTCCTGTTCATCTGTGACATCTGCTCTACACGGTGTCTCTTGCAAGAACAGTTGAAACTCCTCACTGTTGCGTAATGCATCATTTTTTTTACGCTGGCGGGATTCCCGCATCAACTCTGCTTTCGATTTAGGAGCCATAGTTAGATAACATAATGCTCTACCTACATTAATGATTTATGAAGATTAGAATAAAATAAAATTTATGTACGATAAATTCTTCTTTTTTATAAAAAATACTTACACAGTATTTGTGCTTAAGAAATTAAAAAAACAGATACGTATTGAAATTATAAAAAATGCAGCGAGTGATAAAATGCTGATGATTTGAAATGTTTTTCGTCAATGCACGTGTTTGTATTTATATTTTTGACCACGTGCATGCATCTGCGCATATTTACTGCGCAAACAATAACATACCATTAGATGAGTCATCGTTAATGACTCTTTAGTGTCAGCCTTACTTAGGCCCACAGCTATCCCCACTCCGCACCTACCTAGATTAAGTCCCAGCCCCCAAACTAAGTGATGAGTCATGGTAACGATTTTCGTGACACACATTCTTTCAACCTGACCCCAGGGAAAAGACATATTCATGTCAAAAATCCAATTTTAAAATCCAGAACGCAATTTTCTACTTATGCCTCTTATTATTTAACATAAGTAACAAATAGACACTTCTTGGATACTTAAGAGAATATTTTTTTATAATTAACATAAGCATTCTCTTTTTAAGATGCAAGGGGCTGGCACAATACTTTACTGTGCTACTTCACCTGATGTAGAAGGAGCAACTGCTAAGTACTTCAGCAACTGCAGGCAATGCAGTGAGAGTGACTTGGCCAGGGATGTATATATTTCATTTAGAGTTCACGACTTGATTCTCGATATATTACGCGATCGTGTAGCTGATTTGGATAAACTTATAAATGAATTAAAAATCAATAACTAGAGAGTTATTAAGAATATTAATTATAGAATGATTAAAAAATATTAACGATATATTTATGTTTGATTTAGTCCCAGGAGACCAGACACATTTCACACAATATTTAACGCGATATAAAAAGATGGTACGAGTTGCCAGCCAGAAAACGTGTTTTAAATATTTTAATGCATCAGACATGTATGAAAAAACATTATTCTTAGATTATTATTCACATCATCCATCTCAAGGATGAAATTCCTATAGTGTTCTCTCCAATATTTTGTTCTCGATGAAATATGTCGATAAGTTTATATATCTTGAACCTGTTATAGAAATATCTTCATATTGTGTTGGCAAAGGGCAATACCAGAAGGACGCAGGAGTTAAAGTTGAATACATGTCCATCCATTATGACGAATAACCAGTTATTTTACACTTCGAAATACATGAATGCAGGTCATCTGGGGACAAAAAGATATGTATGACTCACGATTGGTATCTGCCTCTTTGATAAAATTACAAGGCAGGTTGTTTCGTCGCTAGACCTTAGCGGCAAGTACTAGAGTCTGAAGTTCTTATGTGGATATTATCACATTTGACATCAAGCTGTTCCCTTCTTTTAGCCTTCCCCAGTATTGGATGTAGGACGTTACATCTTATTAAGGACACCTTATCATAAATGAGAGAGTTGATTGGGTTAGACGGAATAGGCAGCGATGTTTGAAACTCATTTCAGAAAAGTTTAGACCTGTATCATCGTCATATACTCGTATTTCACGGACGATATCCATGTCATCCTCTGTGGGCCTCTTCAGCACCACTATTCTTACTTAAAACCACTCTCGTAACATGCTTTTCAGCTATCTGAATTACTTTATCATATCACGGCAAACAATTCTCTCTTTTTTCTGTCACCAGTGTTACTTTAAAGTTACCACTGACATAGTTATTTATTAATTTAGTCATGCTCGCATACACATCCATCTCAAAAAGACATTCCTCTCACAAACACATCCTTCTCAACATTCGCATTCCCACGTCATGCACTTGCCTTTCTTATATATTTCTTTCATATATTTCGATCCACCGAATACGGTAGGTCGTATTATTGGCAACCTAATGCCATTTCATCCAGACTGCGCTGTCTGTGTATTTGACAGATCGATGTATTTCACCATTCTCTTGATCGACTTTTGTTTACAATGCAAGGAAATTTCGGATTTTTTGTCCCTAACACGTTTTTCCAACACAAAAGTTGTTGACTTTTTTGTTGGAAAAACGTGTTTTTTGACTCAGCTTCACATACAAAGAGTTCTACGACTCGAGAGTATAGGTAGTTATAATTTTCATCTAAAAATGGTGATTTTGGTGGAAAGTTAAAATTCTTTCTGTTCTATTCTGTTCTGTTATGTTAAAGATAGGACGATGATTTGTGGTTTTAATAAACAATAAACCACATTAACTTTTCACCTTACTTTATAAACAGTTGACAAAACAGTTTACGTGTCGCAGCGTCTGATAGAATGGAAAAGGGATAAATGCGTCACAAGCCCTTAGGCCGATCGCGCCTCTCTATCGTTTATTACGCGCTCTCGCTTGCACGATCACCTCAGGCGGAACGTGACAATCAGCCACACTTTATGGGCGTGCAACCGGTCTTCATCGATTTACAAGTCGTTCATCGTTATCACGTCAAAAAAGATACTTAATAATTATACATAATATTATAATCTTCAATATTAGTAGTCGGTCTATATTATCTGTGATCATATTTGACTAGCATGGTTTTACCATAGAGTAAAAGTGGCATATAGATGGCCGGGGCCAAGTGTATTTGTAGTGCAGATGCCAGATAGACAGTGCCACTTACAGAGTACTTGAAAGTGACACTGTAGTGGTTAGTGATTTCTGGACACTGGTTAGTGGAACCGTTCACTGTTCAGTGTTTAGTCGTATTAGTACTTTACTACATTGTAGGTTCGTTGAATCTATTGGTAGTGGCTACGCAGTGGTTATAAAATATATATATTTTGTAGTTAGGTATACCAACGAGGCCTATCATTATATATATTGGTTCATCTTAATCCTAACTTTGTTACATAAAACTCTAATCGAATTTGTTATATTTAGCTGTGTTTTCGAAAGTGTCTGTGTTATAACCCAGAGGTACTGTTATTTCAGTATCTGCGGAACTATTAACTCTTATAAAAAATTGGTGCCAAAATAATCATTTTTTTTTACATTAAAGGTAAGTTTTACGTTTATTGCAAAAAGTTTTAATTCACGGCTTACCTTTAAAAATAAAATCTGCTTGTATTTGATTGATTTCGTTTGCATAAGTTCTATATTAATTCGTCGCATAAGTTCTATATCATTATGAGTTTGAAAATAGCAAAAAATAACTGTACTAATAGTAATCCACGTTCTATAGCGGTTTAGTAACTATGTAGAACAGTCGCAACTCGCATTCTCAGATTAGACTTTGACACCAGCGCGGAGCGTGAACTTGTGTGTACGTGCGGTAGACAGTAGTGTGCGTGTTTAAAATCGTCGTCAATTTGTTGCGAATGTGTACGTCCGGTTATGCGAATGTTTGTAGAACGATTTCTCTTAAGCTTCCAACTCTACCTACTAAAGTTTTCTAATGTAAATAAAAAAAATATATAGGTAGGTACAGAATTTTTTATACTTTAATTCTAATTTGAAATTTGCTCAGAAATTATCATAAAACTTGTAGGTTGTTGTTGGTTATGAAGATAATGTTATGAAATTTATTTTAATATTATCATTTAATAGGTGTTTTAAACAATTTTTTTATTTTATTTCTCATGTTGCATCACTTTATTATTAAATTTAAATCACCAAATCAACATTATAAACTTGGACTATCATAGCACTAGAATCATATGACACCATTTAAACCTTTGTATTATCTGTTTTTCTATTTGAATTTAATTAAAAAGAAAAAAGCAATTGCAATTGAAGATGTTCTGGTGTAAAAGATAATAGTATTTTTGCATAGCGACTGACATATTGTAGTTTCTATTTACTAGTTTATATATTATTTTCTTAATTATCAACATTATAATCATATTTGTAAATATGCAAGTAGCCCTTCTAGCTCATTTTTCGAGCCAAATTACCTTTGATCCAGTAGTGGTTTGATGGGCAAATTTTTTAAGTATGCCACTAGATTTTAAGCTATGCTATGTTAATATCTGTCTTAGTCTAAAATAATTATCTTATTGCCTATGGTACCTATTAAGTTATAGTAGAAATGGTAGGCACCATTTCTACTATAAGATGCACATTCTGGATTGCTGTGTGAAGAGATCATAAATGACAGTTAGGAATATGACCTGCCTTCAAATTCCTAAAAATTTACTTCCTATTAATATTGAAAATAGTGCTTGTGTGTTGTGGCGCAGTTCAGTTAACATGGCTGAAGCTCATTCTGCGGTGGCCTTTTCGTTCGCCATCACTCACGATGGCTGGGACGTAAACTTCGACCGTGAGGTGCTGTACCTTGTGTGGGAGTCCGGCCTGCGCTCTTGGAATAAACGCCTCGCTAGATTCAGAGTAAGTTCAAATTTACTTTATATAACATCAGTCTTGTTGTATAATTATTCATTCAAAAGTCAAAATTCTTTATTGTAACTTCAGTTCCAATGTATTTCATTGCCAAAGCTAACATCGGATTGACAAAGACCTGAGAAGAGCCAGCACCAGCAACTCAGCAGGCTGACTATATAATAAATCACTTTCAAACTATCACAAGTATTATAAAACTTGAAGTGGCCTGGCAGCAATTACATTTATCAAGGGTATATTTCCTGCTTATAGAGTTGGCCAGAAAATCATTTTCATAATAAAATTACCCATATAAAATAAAATTGCTAGACAATAAAAACTTATTGTATATTAAAATCAAAATTCTAATTAAAAAGGATCAAAGAACAAAAATTGTAATACAATATCTCAATAAATAAATGAGTAAAGAAACATCAAAAATAATCAATACCAAATCGAGATTAGTGAAAACTAAAATATTAAAATTAATAACTAGTTCACAAAACCTCAAGAAATATAAATATTATTGTTTGTTAAATTTGCTAATAAAACTAAATCTTAATTTATCCAAAATATTATTTTTCAAATGTAAGTTAAAATACAATAACATAATTTTAAGACAAATCCAATAACAAACCAACAAAATAGAACAGCAAAATAATGTGATAGTAATTAATTATTAATCAAAATAAATATGACATTTAATTGAGAGGAACTTGAGGTACCAAATAAAAGTATTAATTATTAAAGTATTAATAATTAAAAGAATAACACTTTTTAACTAAAATCAAAGGATGCATCATGTTAAGAGAACTATATTTTAATAGTTGTTGGTGGATATTTTGAAAATTAACATTAATTTACCATTACCATTTACCTATTCTAATGTAGCGTCAACAATGACTATAAAAACTGACTCAACCACATCCATTGCTTCCTCCTGTTTTACATTTGCTGAAAATCTTAGAAGTTTAGTCTTTTTATTATTAGGAAAGAGTGTTACACTAAACCAATGCACTATTTGACTAAGTTGGTCTACATTGTCATACATTACCCGATGCTGTTTCACTTTGAATATTGAAGAAGTATCATCAGCAAACAATAGTATCTCATTATGTTTGTCTTCAAAAGCAGGCAGATTATTTATATAAACAAGGAAGAGAAATAGCCCTAAGATTAAACCTTGAGGGATGTAGGGAGAGAAGATCTTTTGAAGCCTGGAAGATCTTTTTCAATTAACTTCAACCATCTGAATTCAATCAGTCAATAAAGAAATAATAATAAGATTGAAATAAGGTAAATAGATTAATAGACATAGATAAATAGAAATAATTAATTTAAACTATCTATTATTTACTTATTCATTGGTCTAAAATCTGTAAAATTATCATGCAGGTATACTCTGTTATTCTGGATGGCTTCTGTAAGAATAAATTAAAAGGTTTATATGATTGTAACAATGTACTAAATCTATCACTGGCAGAGAAAGATCTAATAATAACAATGTTGAAATCACCACATACAACAATATTTTTATTAGATGCTATCTGCATCTAATAAAAATAAGGTTGTATGTGTGTTTTAAAATAATATTGTCTAAAATAGGTTCAAAAGGATCTTATAATGAACTTAGGGGGGGTCTGTAAATACTAACAACAATAAAACACTGCAGTTCTGTATAGGCTCTTTCAATAGTCCTTTTGACAGAGAGGCTCACATTATCTATGCATTCCTTAAATTGTTAACAATAAGTATCCAATCAACCACATATAGTATGTACCCTGCAGAAGAAACTAGTCATCAGATGATTTTCATAATTAAACTATATTTAATGAAAATGAAGCCAATGCTCTGTAACACACATTTATTGAATATTATATGTTTTCATAAAGAGCTCAATATCAATTTCTTTACCCATTATTCCTTGTCTACTCCGATGCACAAGGTATATCAAAGTACTTCCAATATTATTGACATTACAGTGAATAGCTGATGGAAAGTTTTTATGCAAAATATTTTTTATTGCCAGAGAATATCTCCTTTGGCTTATTATTTATTTTAATCATTTGTTAACGTCAAGTTATTATTGTTAAATGTCATCTTATTATTTTACTGCCCAATAGAGTCAGTTGTCTAATTAGTGAAATATTTGTCTGACTTAAAATTAAAAAAAAATAAGATAGCAGTTAAGCTACCAGTTTAACGTTATAAGCAGGCAAGTGAAACATCATAGTAAAAGAAAATATATATTTATTTTTTGTTTTACTATTAGTATATTCCACGAATTTTATGAAACTTTATAATTTATGTAATTGTAATTGTTGTGTCGTTGTGTATAGTAATTCATTTAATGAAAATCTTATGTTATTTTCATGATGTGAAGCCTTTATATGAGGAAATGTAAAGAAAATAACTTCTTTAATGTTTAGTTCTAATATTCTCTTGAATAATTTAATTTAATCATGTTATTTCTAGAGACTTTCGCCCTTCTCCCAGAAATAAAGACTCGGGTTGTGTTAGGACAATAAGTAATGTTAATAGCTTTACTTACAATTTGAGAAAATGAAGCTCAAGCTGTCATCACGGAAGACATAAATATTTTGAGTCAAAGACGCAGGTAAAGTAATATTCTTATCTGACTGTCATGGATATTCTTATTTACATTATAAGAATAATTGGAGTCCCTGAGTACAGAATTATTTGGTATTTTGACAGGAAAAAGTATTATAATTTTTTGTTTAAAAGTCAAAGGGCTCGAATTATCATTACAAATTTAGACTGAATATATTCTGGCCATGAATGATTTATTCACGGCCAGAATATATTCAGAAATGTCTTTTTGGGCTAGGGCTGATTGGTGTTATTACCGATGCAATCCAGTGATTGCCTAAAATCAAAATTACGGATTAAAGAATATCAATGTCAGCTATATTTGATCTCCATATTTTGAGATTTATTGCATAAATTGTCATAGTGATTAGTCAGCTCACGTTTCTCTTTAGACTGTTTTTGAATTTGGATTTTGAGTATCGTAAGGAAACATTTTAAATATTTTTTAAGTGTTCACTTTTTTATGAATTTATTGATTATAACATATTTTCTGATTTTTCTTGGATATGATTGGCTGGGAAGTCACAGAAACATAACCACTCCAATCAATAGTACTTATATTTTTTTTATAGGAGGTAAATGGTGAAAGTAAAGAAGGATCATTTCCATGCAATTCGTCAAAAAGGCTTTGGGTCTGATTTGATTAGTGCTTCGAAGCTCAGTAGTGGCCTTAAGTACTTCTTCATATTCGGATTGGAGTTCTTAATTCTAATCAAATTGATTGAAATTAAATAGTTTTTTTGTTATATATTTGATTCATGACTATGGGATACAAGTCCTCCAGCCGAAATTCATAATAGTGAGGAAAAAAAGTAAATTATATATAAATTAAACAAAACAAATCAAATTATTTTTTTCCTAAATAACTAATAAATTTATAAGAAACTTGACTTTAAGACTGTAAATAGGTTTAAGAACATTAAGAGGTTGGTTGCTACTGTGCGTGTATTTTTGTTCCTCTTTTAGGAAAATATTAAGAATTTTATATAAAATGTTAAGTTTGATCAATATTTGTGTGTTCAGTTTTTGCAAATATAGAATTTATGGAATTAGTAATTTAGAAAGAATGCTTTCTTTTCCGCCGACATTATACCACAGAGATGAAAAGAACAAAAGCTTTTTTAAATTGTTATTGTAATAAGCCTTTCTCGAAAATTTAGTGGCAAGTAAACAATAATGACGCTATTCATGGAACAGCACTATTCTGCTATGTAGAATTACCTATGTACGTTTTCACGTTAAAGAATTGAAATTTCTCCATGTGGTAGTCAATGGTAATTTGCAGTAAGCGACACCTTGCAATGTTGGAATATAGCTTATTAATATATTACACCAGCTATAATTATTATGGGGTACTATGAAGCACTCGGGGGAACAAAGAGCTCGGCGCTAACTGAGGGTATGCTCACAGAACAGCATCCACAACGGCGTGTATCCAGGACACCTGCAATCGCTGTACTTCCTCTGGACGGTGCTTGTAGCTGCGCACTTCGCTGGCTTCCATGTTCCCTTCGGGCTCGTACATAAGGCGCTCGCCGTGTTGCCCGGGTGAGTAAATGAGTAAATGATGACGTAATTACACTCTTGTAATTTGTTCCAACATTGTAATGATTGTTGCAGGCAGTCCGCGCCGTGGCAGGTGGCGGCTTGCCTGCTCGCCGCGCTCGCCATGTGGTTGTCTGTCATTTTCCTCATGCGCTATCTGCTCAAGCTGCTGCTCATGTACAAAGTAAGACTGCCTCCTCATTAGGTTTAACGAACATAGAATACTATTAATTATCCGCATTTATTGGATATTTTATTGCGTCTTAGATGTTTGCTTTAAACCTATCGAAAATGCTTTAAAAACCGTAATTACTTTTCAATTATTATAAATCATCAAACAAAACGTATCAAATTTTGTCCAAAACTGGATGACTTCAGTGATGTAAGGCGATACATTATTTTAAACTTGAATATATATTTTTCTAACAACTGACTTATTAAATAATAAGTCGTCATTAGAAATGTATACTAATCCATTATTTTATAGTATTATGATTGTAATGTTATGATGTATCATAAAAACCAAAATAAAAAGCTTTTTCTCATCAAAATAAAATAATGAATGTAATGAAAATAAATATGCTATGCTCTGGTGTTAGACCAGAACAAATGTCGTCGACATTTTTTCAGTAGTTTTGTAATATTTTATCAAATACTCAAACTACTATGTTTTCGCAATAAAAAAGTATTCTATATGTTACCTAGGGCAAAATCAAAATTCTTTATTGAAAGTAAGTTTTGACCTGAGAAGAGCTGGCGAAAGAAACTGAGCGGGCTTGTCACATGGTTTTTTTAATCATCGTTAATTACATAATTAAATAGAAATACTCAAAATAAGTCTTGAAACAGCCTGGCAGCGATAGCTTCATGCCCTTGATGCATCATCCTCTAATAATAGGCAATAAGCTATAACCACCCCTACTTGCAAATATTTTTTTTTTTTAAACCAGTTTATAAGTTTATGCGTAATGTTAAAACAAATAAAAAAAAATTGATGTAAAGTACTTAATTTAACAATATATCTTTGTGCTAATTTAATATTTAATATGTAACGGGTGTGTTTAAGGGCTGGATGTACGAGTCGAGGGCCCCGGGGTCGCGTTTGTCGGTGCACACAGTGATGTGGGCCAGCGTGGTGCGAGTGCTGTCCGGCTGGAACAAGCCGCGCCTCTACAGCTTCCAGGGCTCGCTGCCGCGCCTACCGCTGCCGGCCGTGCACGCGACCACGCGCCGCTATCTGGCTAGCGTACAACCGCTGCTAGACGCGCCGCGCTATGAACGCGTTCGCGCTCTAGCCGATGACTTCGAGCGCACCGTCGCAGTAAAGCTGCAGCGCTACCTCGTGCTCAAGTCCTGGTGTGTGCTGCGGTATAGGGGCTTTTATTTTTATTATAACCTGTTATACATTTTTATTGGCCATGTTGTAGGTGGTCGAGCAATTACGTGTCTGACTGGTGGGAGGAATACGTTTATTTACGTGGGCGCTCGCCACTCATGGTGAACTCCAACTTCTACGGCACTGACACGCTGTTTCGTCCCACGGGCGTGCAGGCCGCGCGCGCCGCTACCGTCATACACTTCTGTCTATGCTTCCGACGACTCATCGAACGTCAAGAGCTCGAACCCGTAATGGCATTACTGATTGAATGGATCTTCAAAACGACGTAAAAGATTTCTTTAAAATAAAATTGATGTATTACAGATAATGCTGCAGGGCATGGTACCCTTGTGCTCTTGGCAATACGAACGGCTGTTCAACACCGTGCGCATGCCGGGCCTGGAATCGGATCGCATCGTGCACTACCGTGACTCGACGCACGTAAGCGTGCACTACCGCGGCAAGTACTACAAGCTGCCAGTGTACTCGCGCGGCCGCCTGCTCAACCCTGCCGAGATCCAGCTGCAGGTGCAGCAAATCCTGGACGACGCTTCCGTGTGTGCAGAAGGAGAGATTCGCCTGGCCGCACTAACCGCGGGCGAACGCTCGCACTGGGCCCATGTGCGACAAACGCTATTCCAGCGCGGACATAATCGCACCTCGCTACATGCCATCGAGCGCGCCGCTTTCCACGTGTCGCTTGGTAACACCTCCTCCCGTCTCCACCCCTCCCCCTCCGACACCATATTGTTGCGTTTTATTTTTTCCAGACGATATTGAATACGGCTTCGACGAGAATGATCAATCGAAACTCGATCAATACGGGCACGTGCTGCTTCACGGCAACGGACACGATCGCTGGTTCGACAAATCCTTCAATCTTTGCTTCAGTACCAACGGCTCCGTACGTATAAGCGTTTTAGTAATTTACTTCCTGCGTATTAATTTTAATTATTAACTCGTATCTCGTCGTGATTTAAATTCATATCTATGTAGCGCAATCAAAGCTTACATTATAATAATTTTTTTTGCTATCTTTGCTGATACGATAAAATTTGTTATTTTGGTATAATTTGGCCAATATTATAATAATATTACTTTTTTTACAGGTTGGCTTTAACACAGAACACACCTGGTAAGAAAGACAATAATTATGATAATTAGTATACTAACCCTCGTGATAAATTGAATGACTCTCATGTTGGTACCGACATAAAGACGATGTTATTAAGTATATCTCATTTCATATACATGGATAAAACTTACCCTACCTATGAATACTCATCTCACCTCACCTTAACAGCATTCAGAATTTCCGTTAACAACAACAATAACGGAAACTCGGAACTAAAATGTCCTGCATCGTATACGAAATCCACAAACAGCGCGAGTGAAATATCTGACAAGTTACTTTGCATAGAGAAAGTTTAATGTCTGTAGTACACCGTGTAACTTAAGAGCAAGCATATTTCTTTTTTTTTTTATCGTGTTGAAGCTAATTGCTACCCCCCACCCAGGGAAGATTAGGGGCGGCTATTAGATTATGTGGGACTTTCACCAAGCACTAAACCAGACGGTTGCCGCCTGCCGCCATAATGGGAAACCACGGGATCGCTTTTGCATTCAACCGCTGCGCCCCGACGGAGCCATCACGGAGAGGGCGCCGTGTAACGAGTGGCACCCTCCTTTTTTGGAGTCACCTTGCCCCCCACCCAATCCTGCTACCACGTGGAAGAGGCCGATGTCCCAATGTCCTGCGATCTTTTTTTTTTGCTTTTTTTTTTTGTTACGTTGGAAAATCCGTTACGGGTACCCCCTGGCCGAGAAGGTGACGGCTGGGGTGGTTATGTGGGACTACCCGGCAGCATAGAAGACGCTGCCATTTTAAAGTCTTTTTTTATGTTATAAGAGGGCAAACGAGTGTGCGGATCACAGGTGTGAAGTGATCACCGCCGCCCACGAACTCTTGCAACGTCCGAGGACTCACAAGAGCGTTGCCGGCCTTGGAGGTGGGTATAAACGCCTTTTTTTGAAGGTACCCATACCGTATCGATCTGGAAACACCGCCGAAGGAAGTCCATTCCACATCTTTGTGGTACGTGGAAAAAATGTTCTTGAAAACCGCACCGTAGAGGATCGCCACGCATCCAGGTGGTAAGGATGGTATTTCAGGCGATGTCGTGCTGTGCGGTGGTGAAATTCGGCGGCGGGCATCAGATCAAAAAGCTCTTCGGAGCACTCCCCGTTGTAAATGCGATAGAAAACGCACAAAGAAGCCACGTCTCTACGCAATGCCAAAGAGTCAGCCGTTCACAGAGCACTGGGTCACCGACAATCCGAACGGCTCTCCGTTGTACGCGGTCAAAAGGTAGAAGCTGATATTGGGGTGAACCGGACCAGAGATGAGAGCAGTATTCCATATGGGGTCTGGCCTGCGCCTTATAGAGCGCAAGTCGTTGGCCAGGATTGAAATACTGCCTCGCTCTATTGATTACACCCAATTTCATCGAGGCAAGTTTGGCCTTGCTCTCCAGATGACCACGAAACTGACAGTCGCTCGAAATGTCGAGGCCCAGTATATTGGCGAGGCGTTGAGGGGTGTGCTTTCGAAGAGCGGTGATACGACAAATGGGGTTTTCTTAGTGATAAACGCGCAAGCCTCTGTCTTTTGGGGATTAAACTGAACGAGGTTCAGTTCACCCCACTCTGAGACCATCCCCAAGGATGTCTCTACAGAAGACACAAGTTTCTTTCAGCACTCGTTGACGTTTTCCCGAGAGAGACCTGCACGGCCGAAATATACCGCATCCCCAGTGCTGTCATCCGCATAACAATGTAAGTTGGAAATATCCAACATATCATTGATATGCAAGAGGAACAGGGTTGGGGATAGCACGCAGCCTTGGGGTACACCTGCGTTCAAGGGCTTTGCCAGCTGTTCCCCGATTTTGACGACATGCTTGAACTTTGCTCTAGCTATTAGCCGTTCGAAGAATCTGGAGGCACGATTATATTTCCTCTTCAGATCTCTAGAGTTCGGATCCTTGGTGACTAACGCATTAGCCTAAGCACGATACGCCTGCCGTTTGCCGGCTGCTGCAGCCCTGACAGACGCATCAAACCAAGGCCGCGATCTGCCACCAGGTGGTACCACAGAGCTTGGCACAACAAGTTCCATGCCCTGTAGTATCACTTCAGCTGCAGCCGCAGCGCAGTCACTGGAATCATTGGAAGGGAATGAAATCGGCCCCCATGGGTAGGACGCAAAAAAGGACCGCAGTCCATCCCAATCCGCTGACTGCCAGACGCGTCGGGTCGCGGGTCTTGTGCGAGCTGGACGTTGAATTGGCAAAACACTCCGTACCAGGCAATGATCGGGAACTTTCCGGGATGTGTAGTCAGCAGAAGATCCAACAAAGAGGGCATGTGGCTGTCCACGTCTGGTAGACGAGTGTGCATCTGAACCAATTGGGACAGACCATTTACCAGAGCAAAGTTAAAAACAGATCTCCCCGCGTAGTCAGTGGCACGTGACCCTTGCCAGTCGGTATTGTGCGCGTTGAAGTCCTCAAGGACTATGACTTCAGCGGAGGGAACCTGTGAAAGCAGGTCGTCAATCTTCGCCTGGACATGGCCCAAGAGTTTCTCCGTTTCTGCATTACCACTATGGGACCTGTAGAGGCACGCGTAGACTCTGACACGATCGTCCATGTCCACGCGCAGCCAAAGTAAAGACAGGTCCCGACTTTCAAAAAACTGAAGGCGACGGTAGTAGATATCCTCTCTTACGAACACAGATACCCCGGCGTGTGGTATAAAATGATATTCAAGTTTATACCCAGGGTATGATAGGTACGCTGTGTCGCTAGGTTGAGATATCTGCGTCTCCGTTAAAAATAACAAGGCCGGCTGCGCCGTTTCAAGATGATAGTGGACGGCGTTTAAGTTGGAGTGAAGTCCCCGGATGTTGCAAAAGTCCACATTCCGGGTGGAACGGGGTGCCGCTGTGTTTGCTCGTCGTTTGCCCTCGGTGAACACGGAATGCAGTGTTATGCCCGCCCCAGATACGACGGGCGGCCCGAACAAAATCGAAGAATAATTTCCCTGATTTTGCCCGGGAAGGGCTTGTCCGGCTTCATCGAAGCCGGTACCCTCCTGGGGTACAATTCCTTTCAACAATGTATTCCTGTACTTTGGCGCATGGGGGTTGGGCTTCCGGAATTTCTCACTGACCGACGGAACATAACCAAAGAAATTTGGTTACTGCACGTCGGTCTTCTGTGAGAGGGTGGTCCTTCCCCGGTCGAGCCAGCCCAATACGAACTGCAGTGAGAGGACTGCAGCTAGGCTCTACCACCTACAAAACAACGAAAAGTCTACCCACTAAAAACCAACGGTTACCCTCATCGCCATAATGGGACGCCACGGGATCGCTTGTCGCACACACCGTGATGTCCTACGGCTGTGGAAGGAAGCGGCGGCCGTACTCCCGCCTCCTTCTCTCCAGCCTACCCCTTCGGTGCGGGGCGGTGCGGTGGAGGCTGACTCCCTGATCCGCTCCGCGGCCTTCTTCGCGGCATATACTAGGAAGGACGAAAGAAAATAGGAAGCCACCGCGACCCAAGACCTCTCGCTGCTGAGCATCGCGTTCACGACGCTCGGCAGCGAAAGGTTCCTGCCAACTACGTTACGTTTACGTTTCAATAAAACGAATACGAAAAACTGACAAATAAGAATAAATAAATGCAAAAACTTATTTTTTTTTGTTAAAATCCACGCGGACGAAGTCGCGGTCACAGCTAGTTGTTAATATAAGATGTAATACACAAAAAAACATCACAATCAGTACAATAGTAGTAGTGTCATACTTTTTTAGCTTTTGTTTAAAATTATTCCACGTAATATTGTAGTAAATGGAGAATAAAAAAATCAACGTGAGCAGTTCTTGAATCTTCTTAATTAATTCATAATTTTATAAATGACCAATTTTATTGGGACGCAGATTTTTACCTAGTTTTTTTATGCAGGGCGGACGCTCCAGTCATGGGTCACCTCTGGGAGTACGTGATATGGTCTGAGCTGCAGCATGGGTACTCTGCTACGGGCCAGGCGCTGGGTACGGTGGGTTCTCCCCCGCCCGCGCCCGTGCGCCTGCAGTGGGAGATGTCGCAGCCGCTTCTGGACGCTGTGGACGCTTCGCACCGCCTTGCAACCCAGCTTCTGCAGGACGTAGACCTACGCATCCTTATGTACACCAACTACGGCAAGGGTACGTGGCATTCCACCCACCAGTTTTGGTATTGTTCATGACTGAGCGCATATGTCTTTTGTCCGTCAGGCTTCATGAAAAAGTGTCGTGTGTCCCCGGATGCATTCATCCAGATGGTACTTCAGTTGTCGTACTTCCGCTCTGCCGGGCGTTTCTGCCTCACTTACGAAGCGTCTATGACGCGCTTGTACCGCGAGGGTCGGACCGAAACAGTGCGCTCGTGCACACTAGAAAGCTGCACCTGGGTGCGCGCCATGCTTGACCCGGATTCCTCGGTGAGTGTTTAACCTTCCCCCCTCCCCCCACTCACAAAACAGCACATACAGATACACATAGTAGCACGCTGATCGCATCGCAGGTGTCGGAGCGCATGGAGTTGTTCCTGAAGGCGGCGAAGCGGCACCAGCTCGGCTATCAAGACGCCATGGCGGGACGAGGCATCGACAGACACCTATTCTGCCTCTATGTGGTCTCCAAGTACCTGGAAATAGAATCGCCTTTCCTGCAGGAGGTGTTTAACGAGCCCTGGCGTCTTTCAACCAGTCAGACTCCGCACGGTACTTGTAACTGTCTACTTGTTGTACAAGGCACAGGGTAATATAAAACAATCTCATCTTAAATAAATCTTACATTACTTCAGTTATTGTGATAGAAGTAAAATTGTACTTTATTGTATTCTAGTAGTAAAATGTAATGTATACAAATAGTGGATATTGTTAAAATAGTGTCTGAGTGTAATTAATTATCACCTCAATTGTTTAATTGAAGAATCACTGCAATACAATAGTGACTATTCAATAAATATACTAATATTTTTACGTTGAAAAATAACAAAAAACAAATATTGAGTTATATCATTATTTTCTAATATTTATCCCCTGCAATGTATTACGCGATGAGAATTTCACAGTGACTTAGAAGTTATCTTACTACAGTGGTGAAACAGAGTTCTAGTAGTTCAATAACATTTTTGAATGGCTGGATTTCGACATTCAAAAAAAAATTCAGTGGAAACCATTATTATTTTATCAATAATTAGAACTTTAACAAAATTTATTAAAGTTATGTATTGATTAGCTTTTCAATATTAAATGTCATGAGCCTGGACAATGATGTCTTCAATGCACTATGTACCATCTATAGCTGTACCAGTCTGACCGGTTGACGCATATGCTAAGTATTCATTTAAAAATTCTATCTGTTAAATAGTCTAAGTAGTTGTTGAAATTAATGATGACAAGGATGCGAACAGTGAAAATAATGACAAAAATCAAATACATTAAAATTTATGACGCCCGACCGGAAGGCTGCTGAATTAGTATATCTCAAATGCTAGTTTACGCTAAAAACGGACTTTTCACACCCTCACTCACAGTCAAGCCCCCCTTTGACCTGAAGCTACCAAATTTTTAATACGAGCTAGGTTTGATGTTTTCTTCCCCAAATAAAAAGTCAATTGTCCACCTTGACATAAATCGGAGAAAAACGTAGGCAAAAAAAGGCCTTATTTCTAAAATTATAAGTTATTAGTTTTCACTTCTATTGGCAGTCTCTATATCTGTCAGTTATTTTTTTATCAATTTCCTGTATTAAAAATATTTTAATGAAACGTTTTTTCATTAATCCAGGACAAACAAACTTGCTGGATCTCAAGAAGTACCCAAAATGTGTGAGTGCGGGAGGCGGCTTCGGACCGGTTGCCGACGATGGCTACGGCGTTTCCTACATCATTGCAGGCGAGGACACGCTCTTCTTCCACGTGTCCAGCAAAAACAGTTGCCCCATTACCGTGAGTTTCTCTCTCCCACCTTCATACAATTCACGCGTCATACAATTCACGGTGGTATTTGTGTTGCAGAGCTCGTCCAAGTTCGTGACCGAAATCAAGAAGTCGCTACAAGATGTTCACGACCTTTACGTTGAATACAACAAACTCAAAAACGGCGCGAAGAGCAAATAGCGGTGTCAATTTAAGTGTTTCAGACAAGTATTGTTAAGTTTTATAACAATTGTCAATATTTCACGCGAGTTCACTCCTACCGACCGCTTTTTTGCAATCTGCTATCAATGCAATACTGCTTTAAAATTATTTACTAATTTGTTTGCTGTAGGTATTTAGCGTCGTAAAAGCTTGTACTCGAATAGTTTAATGTTATTTTCTGGAATTGTTAGTATTGGACATTTATCAGCTTATTTTTAATCACTGATTCGCTTGTCTCACTCATCACTCAAACATCGCACTCACAAGAACCCAAACAACCATACAACACACCCGCGCCCAGTCACACACACACACACACACACACACACACACACGTGCGCGCGCGCGCGCGCGCACACACAGAAACACACACGCGCACACACACACAGAAACACACACACGCGCACACACGTACACTCGTACACACACGTACACACACAAACACACACGTACACACACAGATGCGTTCACACAGGCATGAACATAGAGGCATATCATTTATATCTCAAGTGATCACAAAGTTATATGTTTATACATTATTTCTACCTTACTACAGTTTCTAAACAAATACACTAATACAGTGCAATGACCCAATTACATTCACATCACACGTTTGAGTTGGTGTAGTTAAAAAATGGGGATGGTGATAGTTATAGCTTAAAAAATGTTAATCAGGTGACCTTATTTATATTAACTAGTACAGATAATATCACATTGCCTTTAAACGCATTTCATTTTTATTTTAAACTTGTTATTTATGGTGACTAGTAACAATATAATGTTGCTTCTCTTGCTATGTTCCTGTAGTTATATCATTGATGCATCACTTCCACTAACATTACAATGCAAGGCACCGTACATACTTCTAGTACTTCCCTACTCTTGGAACTCCTTCCGGCAGCTAGCACTAAGTCTATATACTCACTGTTATGTACTTTGTAGATCATATTGCGGTTATTTTTGTAAAGATTTTATCAGTTCAATATATTAGTAGATTATGATAAAAATGTACAAAATCTGGTAGATTACTGTGGCCTTACAAGTAATAATAAGTTAATATTTTTATACTTCCTATATCTAAACAGATGTTTTTAATTTTCATATAAAATTTTCGATATTTGTTACAAAAATGGTATTGTAAATAAATGGATGATCATTATATTAAAATAATCTATAGTACATACTTGTTTTATTTTAATTGTAATACGGACGTGACGTTGACGAAGACTATCAACGTTTTATTACGTCAAAACTCGTACTAGGGGTACTGTACGGTATAAGGGAGTTGGACAACTCACCAAACGTGTAGTCTAGGATTGCTCGAGTGGAATACGCGTATTGCACTTACCCTTATTTTTTTCTATTCCTTGTTCAACATTATACAAATTTTAACGAAATATAAATTTTGTTAAAAAAATTAAATATTGACAAATAATAAACAGTCCACTTTAAACTAAAACATAAGACAAAGCCTAAGCTGTTTAATATTGTTCATCAAAATATACAAGGTGGCAAGGAATTGGAAGTGGAACTGTTTGTTAATGAATATAACATTAGTTTATTGTGCGTTACAGAGCAGGTTATCAAAAAACAATATAAACGTAGAATATTATAAATTGTCAAGTTCGTTCTTTGCTAATATTTCAACTTGTACTGATAATGTTTTCTGTCACTGTAACATTTATGAAGAGATGATAATGACGAATTAAGTTCCGATCACTGTGGGTAAACAATGTTCTCTCTTCATTAATCATGAAAAAAATTACTAGCAGACCGAAAACAAAAAAGTAAATTTAACAGACGATAATCCAAATTATTTATATAATAAAGTCTTCGATTTCTTATTCCATTAATTTAGTAATATTTTAAAGTCAGTAATAAAATTGTTCATTCTTAAATGTAATATAAAGAAGTAGCGAAAAGTTAATTGATTTATATGGCAATGGAATCAGAATCCGTTGTTCCTGAACAAAGTTAGGAATTTCTCTAAAATATTTAAGACGTTTGATTACTGCGTAGCTAACTCAATATATATTAGCCTTACATTTCGAAGATAAAATAAAGGCAACTCGGGAGGTTTTATCTAGTGTTACTGGGAAAACTATGGCTAGTAATGAATCTATAAAGTAAAATATTAATAGTAAAGAAATAAGTACAGATATAAATGTGGCGACAATTGTCGTATATTTTTTTACTGAAATTCTATTAACAGTGTCACGTAATTTAAATACTTCATATCTGACGCAATCACCGAATTGACTAATGAAGTTAGTAATAAATGTTTTGTTTAAAGCCTGTTTTATCTGATGTCATTGTTGAATCTTTTAGAACCTTCAATATGAAAAAACAACCGGTGATCTTTGGGGTCTGTCAGTGAAATTACTTAACAATATTATAAATGATATTGCCTCACAACATTGTTTTTTTCAACAAATTAATTGAAACCGGTATTTTTCCAGATTTCATGTAAAATACTAAAGTAGTGCTTTTGTTTAAAAGTGGCGATAGACTAGAACCAGGAAATGATAGGGCTATCTGCCTTTGTTTAAGAGTGGCGATAGACTAGAACCAGGAAATGATAGGGCTATCTGCCTTTGTTTAAGAGTGGCGATAGACTAGAACCAGGAAATGATAGGGCTATCTGCCTTTGTTTAAGAGTGGCGATAGACTAGAACCAGAAAATGATAGGGCTATCTGCCTTTGTTTAAGAGTGGCGATAGACTAGAACCAGGAAATGATAGGGCTATCTGCCTTTGTTTAAGAGTGGCGATAGACTAGAACCAGAAAATGATAGGGCTATCTGCCTTTGTTTAAGAGTGGCGATAGACTAGAACCAGAAAATGATAGGGCTATCTGCCTTTGTTTAAGAGTGGCGATAGACTAGAACCAGGAAATGATAGGGCTATCTGCCTTTGTTTAAGAGTGGCGATAGACTAGAACCAGGAAATGATAGGGCTATCTGCCTTTGTTTAAGAGTGGCGATAGACTAGAACCAGAAAATGATAGGGCTATCTGCCTTTGTTTAAGAGTGGCGATAGACTAGAACCAGGAAATGATAGGGCTATCTGCCTTTGTTTAAGAGTGGCGATAGACTAGAACCAGAAAATGATAGGGCTATCTGCCTTTGTTTAAGAGTGGCGATAGACTAGAACCAGAAAATGATAGGGCTATCTGCCTTTGTTTAAGAGTGGCGATAGACTAGAACCAGGAAATGATAGGGCTATCTGCCTTTGTTTAAGAGTGGCGATAGACTAGAACCAGAAAATGATAGGGCTATCTGCCTTTGTTTAAGAGTGGCGATAGACTAGAACCAGGAAATGATAGGGCTATCTGCCTTTGTTTAAGAGTGGCGATAGACTAGAACCAGGAAATGATAGGGCTATCTGCCTTTGTTTAAGAGTGGCGATAGACTAGAACCAGAAAATGATAGGGCTATCTGCCTTTGTTTAAAAGTGGCGATAGACTAGAACCAGAAAATGATAGGGCTATCTGCCTTTGTTTAAAAGTGGCGATAGACTAGAACCAGAAAATGATAGGGCTATCTGCCTTTGTTTAAGAGTGGCGATAGACTAGAACCAGAAAATGATAGGGCTATCTGCCTTTGTTTAAGAGTGGCGATAGACTAGAACCAGGAAATGATAGGGCTATCTGCCTTTGTTTAAGAGTGGCGATAGACTAGAACCAGGAAATGATAGGGCTATCTGCCTTTGTTTAAGAGTGGCGATAGACTAGAACCAGAAAATGATAGGGCTATCTGCCTTTGTTTAAAAGTGGCGATAGACTAGAACCAGGAAATGATAGGGCTATCTGCCTTTGTTTAAGAGTGGCGATAGACTAGAACCAGGAAATGATAGGGCTATCTGCCTTTGTTTAAGAGTGGCGATAGACTAGAACCAGAAAATGATAGGGCTATCTGCCTTTGTTTAAGAGTGGCGATAGACTAGAACCAGGAAATGATAGGGCTATCTGCCTTTGTTTAAGAGTGGCGATAGACTAGAACCAGGAAATGATAGGGCTATCTGCCTTTGTTTAAGAGTGGCGATAGACTAGAACCAGAAAATGGTAGGGCTATCTGCCTTTGTTTAAAAGTGGCGATAGACTAGAACCAGAAAATGATAGGGCTATCTGCCTTTGTTTAAAAGTGGCGATAGACTAGAACCAGGAAATGATAGGGCTATCTGCCTTTGTTTAAAAGTGGCGATAGACTAGAACCAGGAAATGATAGGGCTATCTCTGTTTTACCGACCTTAAGTAAGATCTTTGAAAATACTATTTTAAACCTAATATAATTTGTTTATAGCAATAAAATAATGAAGAGTGAACAATATGGTTTTGCCAAAGGTAAATCAACTAATGCCGGAGTCACGCTTCTTAAGCATATTTACGACGCATGAGACCAGTCGCAGAATGCAATTGAGGTGTTTTGCGATTTATACGAGGTCTTTGATTGCCTTGACCATCAAACATTACTATGTAAACTTAACCACTATGTTATGCATAGTTTTGCGCTTGATCTTATTGCCTCTTACCTTGATCAAAGAGTCCAGACGGTTGACTCATTTGCGGTGAATATTCCAATGTCATAATACATCAATATGTCAAACAATGTTATATTAATTTAAAAATAGCAACTGTTGAGTATCTGGCCAGCTCTTCTCAGCAAAGCAGCTTTCCGAGCTGGTGGTGGCTTACTCACGGACTGACTACTAACATTTTCATAATGTAATAACTAACGATTCAAAAGTACGTCTAAATGCCTATTTGAATTTGAAACCTATTAAATCCTATGCACAATGGAACTATAAAAACAAGTGTCGTTAGAAAAAATATTTATTTATTAAAATTAGGTACAATAATTTTATAAAGAAATAAATAGATCGCGAGCGTCTGAAACATCGTAGACATTTAACGGTATTAAGTATCGAAATACATATATACTCAATGATCATATTATTTTACCAGTGAATAATTATAATGATAAACGAAGGGTCTTTAAAGATCCGCAACCGATCACGAGCTGTTACTACACAACAAATATTTCTACACCACTATACAGTCCAAAACACCATAACACTTTAATTTCACAACTTGAATGCACATTTATTTGGCACAGCATAGAAAATCTTGTGCTACCTACTAACTGAGTAATGGTATAAATAAAAAAATAAAAAAAGTCTTGGCGGTTGCATTTTGAACAGATGTTAGAGCTATAAAACATGCAACATATTAAATACACCTATTCAATATTAATATCACAAATATTATATAATATTAACAGTCCTACGTCAAAACACAACGTAGGAACAACGATCGTTTATAAATTTAATGTAGAATATAAATGTAAGTTATTTTTAATATTTCGAATTGTCTATTGGCCGGCATCTGTTGCAAATGGAATCACGTGACGAAATTTACTCTAGTCCGCAGTGTACTTGTGAAATATGAGTTGTAGCTTATATGACATTCATAAAATACTAAATAACAATTTAATAAGTCGCCACATGGCAACTTTGGTCCACCAGTTTTTAATATGAAGTTAGCAGTTGTAGACTAAGTAAAGGAAATCGATTAGAAATCATAATTATGCATTTTTTTATCTTTATTTCTTTTTAAAAACTAAATAATAAAAACTGGAATTAACATTCGGCCTCCCGTTTTATTTTGACACTCCCGCAGAGCCACATAGAACTTGAGTCTAATATTTATCTAATAATATTTAATGTTAAATTCGGTACGGCGATACGCAACTCTTCGTTGGTGAGTTCAAGTCGGCGGCTAAACAATTTATAGTTTCTGATTTTTGAATTTCTGTCTTTCTGAAAACGTAACGCTATTAATATAATCAATAATTCACAAGCATTACTGACGGAGACTTAAGTAGTGATATACAGTGTAAGTACTTCTTTCTTCTAACCTAAATGGTTAAATAATTATTAAATTAACTATCAAAAGGAGAAACTCAAACTATATTCCATGTCTTTTTAAAAAAGCTCCGATGTTAACAAGAGAAATAATAGTGGCTAGTAGTAATAAACAATAGTTGACATAAGCCGATATAAGAGAATAAAAAATAACGAATGGTTATATATATATATATGTAATATGTATATGTTGATAGTTACATGAAGACTGTCACTTTACGTAGATTACATGTGCTTCCTTCAATAGTCGGTCGTTTGGTACTTTGTACATCATTTATTAGCAATTTCAAATATCTTTAGTACGAAGCAAAATTTGCATTAATTTAAGTAATTAGCAAAAACGCATATTAATTTCGTCACTCCAAACAAACAGTATGATGTTAGTGTGACATAATATATTAGGAAATGGAATGCTTTGTGCCTTAAATAATTAAAACTAACAATTGACCTATCTATTATACTAGCTTGATTTTTTTCTGTCTCTTGAGCAATACCATTAAACAATATAACTAAGTATTTGACTAAGATAATACTTTTAACAGCGGTTTTAACTATTTAAATGCTTCAGAAAGCTGGGCACCGTAAGTCGGTTACTTTTGAGAATGTAATAAACAAAGAGCGAAATGTGATATTAAGATAAACGTAAAACAACAAAGATTTAAGAAATGTGAGTTAGTAGAGAAGTCACGGCAACTAGCCGAAATATGTTTGTACTTAAACGTTTTTGTAATTTGTGTATATGTGAGGGCTCGCGACTACACTGTGTGCACCATAGTGAGGTCCAGCGCCGAGTGGTCGTCGTCTTCGTCGTCGATCTCGTAGTGCGGGGCGAGGGGCGTCAGCGCGGAGAGCGCGGAGTGCGACGGAAGCGGGGGTACGCGCTGCAGGAAATGTTGCAGCGCGGGATAGTAATCGCCGCAAAGCCAAGTGTCATCGTGGCCGCCACGCTGCAACGCTGCCAGACGCTTACGAGGCGCCCCGCAGCGTGCCACCAGCTCGCGGGCCATGCGCGGCGGCACCAACGCATCGCCCGCTCCACACACCACTAGCGTAGAACACACCACCTCCGCGATTTTGTGCAGCGACATGAACTGCAAAAAAACACTCTTATTGTATTTAAATATTGTCCAAAAATATTTAATTTAAATTCAAAGTGTCTGTTACTATCATAAAATAAAAAGAAATAGAAAATACTGAAAATAAAAAAACATATAATTAAATAGAATAATTCAATACCTTATTTTTGTGGCAAAACATTGGAAGCCACTTCAGACATTTCCATTTGAGAATGACGCGAGCCATATCCGGTATACTTGTAAAGGTATTTTCTACTATCAGAGCCCATACTTTGTTTTTATTTTGCACTTTAGACACTAAATCGATTGCTACAGCTCCACCTGGAATAATACAATACCATTATATTATGGTAATACAATAAATTACTAAAAGAATTTCTATAATTAAAGTTGCCCACCAAGTGATCTTCCAAAAACAATCACTTTGGTTCGGTCAATATCATCTCTCTGCATGATGTAATCTAATGCAGTCTGTGCGTCAATGTAGAGGCCTTGCTCAGACGGTGAACCTTCAGAAAGGCCATAACCTCTATACTCAACCATCAGGATGTTAATACCTAATTTGTGATAAAACCCTGAAGCATTTGATAATCTGTAAAATTAAATATGTAAGTATATTTTACACTTGAGTATATTCATAATATAGTAAGTTTTATTATAGAAAAGTGGTAATAATAACCTCTGACCCATGTTGCCAGCATTGCCATGAAAAAATACCATTGTTGGTTTGTGGTTACTGTTACTAAGCTGTCGGATGAAAAACATGTGAATCTTATATCCATCACTGGTTTTAATCTTGACACTTTCATAGGGCAACTTATAATTGCTGGGTTGAAGTACAAAAGCGCGGGAGTCAGGTGGGTCATTGGGGTAGAACAGCAGCAGGTCCTGTGCAGTGTATAGTATACCTGCCAGAACAAAATGATATAATAAAATATATATGGTCTTAGTTAAAATATAAGTTATGTGTGCACTGCAAGATTATAGAGGGTACATATATTTATCACACAATAATTTTGTACAAATGTAAGAGAATAAGCAATTATTTCAGTCCTCAGAACTATCTTGTATTAGATACAAGCTGTTGCTAGTGACTTCTGTCTGCTTCCCGACCCCAAGTAATAAGAAGGGTTATATTATTATAAGAATTGATATTAATACTAATTGTGCTGTGCACTAGAGACTGAGCAAGCAGGACAGGTTACTTAATTAACACACAACCCTCAAAATCCTTCATATAAAAAAAAAATATAAATAACAAGACAATTAACATTAAAATCTACAAAAAGTAAATTAAGTTTTTTCAATTGGTTTGACAGTTTTTAAGTTACAAATTATTTTAACTTTATTTAATGGTACAGATTTGTGAGGTGAACCAACTTTATTAGGTGTTTTTAGATTTTAGCACAAATGTTTAATCGCAAATGAATTAGCTAAAATGTATTGTATCATATATTTGCAAATATGTAATTACTTTTGTATACAATTTACCTGATATTCCAATGGCAAAAGCTGTTACAGCAAGGACAAATCCGTAAAACCAAAATATTATGAAACAAGAAAACAAAGTCACCGTAGGCGCAACCCAGAGCCGATACAATAACAAACGCAGTATGTGATACATTATCAACTGTTTTTAAAACTACTGCTATATTTCATTTTTTTTAACGTAATTTAATATCATATAATTACAATAATATTTTTTTTCGTGCCTAATGACACTACAATGTGGATAACCACTTAATTTATATCATAATAATATTGTAATCAGTTACACGAAATCGATGGTTACACGTCAAGGGGCGTTATATTGAACAGTGCGTTTAAATCTTGTCACGGTGCAAATTTTTTATAAATTTGTTATATTGTCGTGTTTCACATCTTAATTATTTATTTATTATTCAACTTTTTGATTCATTTAATATCTCAGCAGTGTAAAAGTAAAGAAAAATTGGATATGTCAGACTTTTGACAAATTAAAGTACAGAGTAAGCAACTTTCGGTTTACGAAAAGTAGAGATACCGTATACCATGGTCGCACAGACTTATTAAGACTAGGGGCCACTCGGGCAAATCATGAACTGATGGCGGGCTGGCCGCCAGAAGTACAGGTAATTAAAGTCAATAAAGAATTGATAATAATTTATTAAAATTGAAAAGTATTTATTAATTTGAAGCCTGGCACTGCATAGTGCTTACAATCTTTTTTATATTCGGCTCAAATTTAATTGTAGCAACACGAAAAACCGCTTACAAATCACGCAACCAGTCAGAATTTTTAAGTTCCGGGACATACCCCTGCTTTTCCGCCAGGAACATTCCGATTTCTTCTATTAAATTTAGAAATCGTTCCATTGTCAATCCACGACTTAACCAGCGTACTTCTGTATAATACAGTAAATCTTTGTATTCGCTTTCGATGTCAACAAGGAATTATTTGAATTGTCCGTGGTTGAGTCCTCGTGATTTTATAAAATTTACAGTCGAAACTACCACCACTTTCATGACATTTTGAAATTCAATTTTTTTAGAACAGAGGGCTTCTTGCACTGCATGAGATCTTCAGCGTTTATGTCTTTTTTTTTTCTTGCAGATGCTTTTTCAGAAAAGTGACTAGTCCAGAATTGATACCAATCATCGAAGGAGCACCGTCAGTCACAACTTTCAATAATTTTGATAACTCCAAATTAGTTTTTAAGGAGTTGATCTCTTTAAGAAAGTAACTAAGGAACGTTTGTGTGCTAACGGATATTACAATGTTTCCAAATATTTCGAGGATAATACACCGTGGGCATGAAGCGATCGCTGCCAGGCTGTTTCAAGATTTATTTAGAGTATTTCTATATAATGTAATTATATAATTGACGATGATTAAAAAAAAAAACATATAACAAGCCCGCTGAGTTTATTTCGCCAGCTTTTCTCAAGTCAGTGGCAATTAATTTTCCAAGCTGGTGGTAGCTTTAACAATGAAAAAATCATTTGTAAAACTTACTTTCAATAAAGATTTTTGATTTGATTTGATTTTGATTTGGTTTGACCTCTCAATGAACACATTTCTAATAATTCTTCTAAGACTTCAAAATCTTGAGTAGCACCTCGTATGAATATGAGAAGTTGAGCTGTGGAACTAATATCAATGGATTCGTCGAGTGCAAAGGAAAAAAATTCAATGATCTTAATTTTATAAATTAATTGTTCCGCAATATTACCTGACCAAGACATAATTCGTCTTTGAATAGTCATACGATTCAGTTGAATTTTCTCAAACTTTTTTGCTGCTTCTGGACACATTTTCTTAGCGGCAATTTCTATGCATTCTTTTACAAAATCGCCACCATTGAAGGGGCTACTTCGCTTTGTTATCATTCGAGAAATTTCATAACTGACTTCTGAAGTTGTTTCTGAATCTTGAATGGGTTTTGTAAACATAGCTTGCTGGTCAGCAATTCAGCTTCCGTTTTAAAGACAACATTTTTTTTGCTTTCTTAATTCGCCTGTAAACTTGGTAAAAGAAGGATGCTGCGTTTCATAGTACTTTTTTACATTATATTCCTTTGCCATCGCAACAGAATTCTTGTAAATTAAACAAACGAGTTTGTTATGCTACCACACAAAAAAAAAGTATTTCTCAGACCAAAATTCATGAAACAGCCGATTTTCATCTTTAAGCTTACGTTTTTTTAATAGGTCCTGGCTTCTTCATGTTGCGTTCTAATCCTGGCTAGGATTAACACAGCACCTAAAAACAATTACAGTACCTACTTAAATTACCTATCCTTAGAATTCTTGTTCTGTTGTAAGAGAAATAATGGAGTCGCTGATAATATTCGTGTGAGATCTGTTCATCTTTTTTGCCAGCGTTGTGGCTTGAAGGATGGCATACAACTCGGCCTGATAGACCGTACACGAAGACCCCAGACTAAATTTTTTAGAGAAAATTTCGTTGAAACCTTCGCAGCATGAAATGGCAGCACCCACGCCTCCCTTAATTTTACTTCCATCCGTGAATATTCTTAACCCCTCTTCACCACAATTCTCTTTTGTTAATGGGTTGGAGTCGCTTAAGCAACTGAAGCTAAAGTCATTTTAAACTAATATCGGGTCTACTACGCGATAAAAATTAATTAAGGTGAAATACCTTTTTATTTCCCGACGTTTCGGCCGAATTTCACCAGCCGTGGTCACGGGATGACTAATGTCAGCTCAGCGTCGTTTTCGTGAGGCGTGGGTTTCGGTAACTATCCTCGCTTGTTCCTCATTATTTGTGTTGTTGATATTGTTACTATCGGAAGTGTGAGTATTTAAACAAACGACACTAACGGTGTCTACACACTGGCTTTTTAAGTCACGGCGAGTATGGCACTTGTTAAAAACTGGATTCCATGCTGGTGATAGTCGATATCCATCTCCTCGATTGAAATTTTTATGTTTCTTTATTTCAATCGCTTCACGTACTATTCGAGGATAGTAGTGACGGTCTTTGGAGAGGATTGTGGCTGGTGCAACTCAATCCAGTGGTTGTGACCTGATTCTATCAAGTGCTTAGCTATTGCAGACTTTTTAACTTGTAGGTTTTTTACAGCTGCAATATGTTCCTTGACCCTTTCTGCAATGGTTCTTTTGGTCTGTCCGATGTAGGAACTACCACAGCTGCAGTCCACCTTGTATACACCAGGTGTTTGAAGAGGAACTACATCCTACGGGGTGCGTAAGTGTTGCGCTATCTTAGAGGGCGGAGTATATACAGTCTTAATGGAGTATTTCTGTAGTACTGATCCAATTTTGTCCGTAACTCCCTTCAAGTAAGACAGGTATGTTGGTGCTCTGCTGACCGAAGCTATGCTTCCCTCCTCTTTGGACATCGAGAGTTATTTTATATCCATTTCGCTGTAGTACCTGTATTAGTTTAAAATGTGTATAAGTCGCGATAGTTTAAAAACATTAATTGAAGCTAAAGTCTTTTATTTGTGCAGGGTGGAGAGCCCGTAAGAAGCTGATCTTTCTTTCAACACAAAGGTCTCCAATGACCTTTTGAGGTTTCTCTCTTTTGGCCTCGTGTAGCTGTGCTGCTTCCTGTACTCTTAATTTTAAGGGTATGAGTCCAACTAGTATTTGGACTGCCATTAAAGAAGCTGTTCTATAGGATTTACAGATTTTCCTAGCGATACCACGTTGGACAGAATCTAACGATTTTTGGACGGAGAGTTTTTCAGCTGCGGGTTAAGCCCCCAGCTGATCTTCGCTGTACGTTAAAGTGGTTTATAAATATTGAGGGCTTTCATGCAGATATGGTGGACGTGGCTGTTGAATGTTAGCTTTTTGTCGACTATTAAGACCAAGATCTTCATTTCATCCACCATAGCTACAGGAGTTCCTCTCATAGTTATACGGGGGATGTTAAACTTTAGTTTTCTCGTCACCACCATAGTTTTTTGTGCAAACTTAAGTTTGTTAAGCACGCCCCACGAATATACTTGGTCGAGCACTATTTCCGCCTTCTCTTCAATTTTTTGGGCGGTGGGGCCTGAGAAAACAAAAACAATGTCGTCCGCAAAGGCTTAACAGTGCGTCCTACTGTTGTCCACTATATTCAAAAGTGGTTCAATTAGTATGTTCCAAAAAGTGGGACCTCCAATGGAGCCCTGTACACATCCTTTTGTCAGGTATGTTGAATATTCATTGCCCGCATACCTAACATTCACTTCCCTCTCTTTAAAATAGCTTGCGACTATTCCTCGAAGATTATAAGGGCACCCCTCTTCAATAAGTCGGCACTTTATTGCAGGCCACCACGCACTATCAAAGGCACCCTCTATATCTAGTGAAACCACCACACTAACTAGCTTCCGCTCCAAGGTACCACGGATGTGGCTTACCAAATCATAGAGGGCGTCTTTAGTGCTTCGCTGCGGTATAAAGCCGTATTGGAGCAAGTTCGCCTTGGGTGCCAAATGCCATCGAATTCTCCGCATAATCATCTTTTCCAATACTTTACCGAGTATTGGTAAAAGTCCTATAGGCCTGTAGGATTTGGCCTGGGTGTAGTCGTTCTATCGGGCTTACGAAGGACTATTACCGTAGCCTCCTTCCATGCAGTTGGGTAATATAATGTTCCTTGGCTTTCCTTACCCGGTCCACTCGCAGTGTGTCGTCTAGATTGGGTGCAGACACCACTACAGAGTGGACAGATTGCGGGTTTCGGGTCAGGACCGTAGTAGCTGTCATTTCGGTATAAGTCGGTGTTCATGTTTCTCTTTTTCTCATATCCACACTCACCTGTAAGAGTTGCTTTTAATTGTTTTTACATCTTCCATAGTTACTCGTACCATCTCGCTTTGTTTTGAGATCGCATCGTCAAGATTTTTTTTTTTTTTTTTTTTTTTTTTTATGTGCCTAAATTATATAATAGAAATGGCCAAGTATATATAATTGGATCTCCATACGGGCTCTTTAAGATATGTCGATAAAAAAAAAAATTTTGCCCTCCTATCTTCTATATCTCTATATTCCTTTTCAAAACCGTTTTTCGCGAATAACTCGGCGAGGGATGAAGCTAACGAGACGTTCGTGGTGTCAAAATGTGCGTCTCGTTAATATCTATCTGACGAGATAGAATCGAAAAAGAAAAATTTGAAAATGGAAATTTTCCGAAAGGAAAATTGAAATTTTGCTGTTTATACTATAATATCACCCTAAGGGATGAACCGATAGGGGATAATATAGGTGTCAAAAATTTGTATTAATATGGTCTAAATGATTGTAATAAAAGAAATTTTGAAAAATGAAAACTGAAAAAGTTTTCCCAAGAAAAACTTAAAAATTTAATAACAAACCCTTAGATTTTCCACAAGGGATGATCCGATAGGAACGCAAGGGGTGTCGAAAGATGCGCCTTGATTAGTTCTGGATTTTATCCTAAGAGAGAAAATCTGTCGGTTATGGTTAGGTTAGGTTTTTTTTTTTTATTATAACACCCGCCATCGCAGGGTGTTGGCTCTTTCTCCCCTGACGTGGTCAGAGTCCTTGTTCATCTTTATTTATTTTGTAACATATAGTTCTACATTATTATTTTTCTACTATTAATCTTACTTATATTTTTACACATTTCTTACTTACTTAACATTTTTATTGTATATCTAAGTACTTACTTACTCTATTTATTGCTTATATCTAAATAAATTTATATTTTCTCTTACATTTATAATATATTTTTTTTTATTATTTTTTTTTTATTATATTATATTATAAATCTTATCTTACATACAGTAGGCGTTATTTTATTTATTTTTATTCCTTAGTATAAGAATATCTATTATTTCTGTACAGTATTCTATAAATTTAGCTCTTTTTTTCTTATCACACATTATTTCACTAATTATGTTTTTATTTAACTTAACATCTATTTCTTCTTCCAGATCTCTTCTCTTTATTTCAAACACGGGACACTCCAAGATTATGTGAGCCACTGATTTTACAGCTCCAGGTTCGCATATACACGATGGGCTTCCTTTACATCTGAATTTATGTAAGTACTCGGAGAACCCACCGTGTCCTGTCATTATTTGCGTAAGTGTCCCTTTTGGTCTTAACTTCTTTATTATTGGGTATGCCTGCACCGCATTTGGAAAGAACATTTTTGTTGTCGCGGCTGTCTCACCATTTATATATCTGAGGTTCCATTCTCTTTGTGATTCAGAGCGTGCTTGTCTTTTTATGAATGAGATGGGGCAATCCGCGTAGTCTGCTTTCTTCTTTCCTTTTGTGGCTGCTTCCTTCGCTAGTTGATCTGCGCGTTCGTTCTCCATTATTCCGGCATGTGCTTTGTATACAGAGTAACAGTTTTTTTTGAGTCAGAATCTGGTTTAAATTTCTTCGAGCCTCTATTGCCAATGGGTGGGGAGCATCGTTGTTAATGATTGTTTGCAAAGCTGCTCTGGAATCACTGTAGATGCCGTAACTTCCTTCGGACCGTCGCAGTATCTCTTTTGTAGCTCTGGATATGGCCAGGAGTTCAGCTTGGTAAACTGTACTATACGATGGCAGGCAAAGTTTGACAGCCTTGGTTTCTGCTTCACCCTTCCACAGGGATAATGCCGCTCCAACCTTGCCGTCAATTTTGCTGCCATCAGTAAATATGCGTATATCCTGGCTCTTGTGTTCCTCTACTTCCGTTTGGTTAGCCAAGCCCATCAGCTCCATGTCCAGATGCATAGCCGGGTGTGGCATCTCCTGGAACGGAACGGGCCTTTCTAATTCTCTTCCGAATAATTCCTGTTCGTGTACACCCTTCTTTGCCTCAAAGAGAAAAGCCGCCTCCTGTATCCTTAGATCTAGTGGCAGGAGACCGGTCAGCAGCAAGGATGAGTTCAGAGAGGTAATGCGATATGCTTTGCAAAGCTTTTGTGCGAACCCTCTCTGGACTGAATCCAGCTGCTTCCTGATACCCAGCTTTTTCGTCATAGGTGCCCATGCGCTGGCCGCGTATGTGATGACAGGCTCCACTGCTGCCGTATAAATTGTCCTTATCACATCTGGGTGGAGACCCCAGCTCACCTTTGCTGCTCTTGACAGCTGTTTGTATATGTCTATTGCCTTTCGACAGATGTTCGCAGCGTGACTGTTGAAGGTAAGTTTTTCATCTATTGTGAGACCGAGTATCTTCATTTCGCGGGATGTCTGAATGTCTATACCGCCCATGGATAGGTGCGGTGTGTCGTATCTTAACTTTTTTGTAACTACCATTGCGACAGTTTTGTGTGGAGCGAACTTAAGCCTGTTCCTGATTTCCCATTTTCTAACGTACTCTAGAGATTCGTTTGCTTTCCTCTGTACTTCCATTGCCGTCGTTCCGTCGAAAATGAGAACCAGGTCGTCCGCAAAGGGCTGTCCGTAGTCCCCTCGTTTTTCCAGTCCTTTCAGGAGAGAGTCTATGAGTAGGTTCCAGAGGATTGGACCGCTAATAGACCCCTGAACGCAGCCTCTTTTCATTTCCCTTTTTATCTCTTCTCCTGCGTATCTAAGTGCCACTGATCGGTCTTCCAAGTAGCTATGCATTAGGCTTCTTAGATTCCATGGACATCTTTCCTCTGCCAGTCTAGATTTTATCTGCGGCCACCATGCACTATCAAAAGCACCCTCTATATCTAAGGAGATAATAGTTATAATTTTCTTCTGATCAAGTCTTTTCTTTATTTCTTGCATCATTGTATAGAGGGCGTCTTCCGTGCTCCTTTGGGGTATAAAACCAAACTGACGAGTACTCATTTTTGGAACTAGGTGGAATTTCAGTCTTCTCACTACCATCTTTTCGAGAATTTTTCCCAGAACTGGCAACAAACCGATTGGTCTGTATGATTTTGGACAGGTGTAATTATCCTTTCCAGGTTTCCTGAGTATCACTATCGTTGCTTCTTCCCACGGTTTAGGGAAGTGTTCGAGTTCTAGGCATTTATTTGTGATGGCAAGAAATATTTTAGGGTCTAGGGTTATTGCACGGAAACATATATCAGCGGTTAGGCCGTCAGCCCCGGGGGCTTTCTTAGGGTTAGAGCTGTCTAGCACTGTTTTCAGCTCATGCATGGTGAAGAGTGGATCTTGAGCATCCGTAAGTGTAGGTGTACCGAGTCCGCTAGCCTCGGCTCTTATGCGCCTGTGGTCTTCATTATCCTCTTCTTCTTTATCTTCTGCAAAGAAATTCTTCGCTAGTAAGGTGGCCGACTCCTTTGGGCTCAGCACTTTTCCATTTTCTATTAGGGGCGTGTCTTCCTGTCTTTTAGCAGTTCTTCCTATTATCCTATAGATTCCTTCCCATACTCCTTCCTTATCCTGTTTCGAGCAGAATTCTTTCCAGCTCCTTACTTGCGCTTTTTTGGCTTCACTCTCATATTCTTCTTTCTTTTTCAGGTATGCTTCTATTACTCCGGCTCTTCGGGATGGCGCCGCACATCGGATTCTTCTCCTACTGGTGGCAACTTCTTGCTTCATTTCTTCAAGCTGCTTGGTCCACCAAGGGAAGGCAAGTATATCTTTCTTATTTATTTTGTGTAGTGTTTGCGTGCATGCTTCTATTAAAATATTTGTGTATTTCTCGACCAGCTTGTCCATTTCCTCTTTTGTTACTATTGCATTTATTTTATCTGTATTTATATTTTCTTCAGCTTGTAACCTGAGCTATGAGGTACATCAACTTTTTTGTTTGACTGGCTATTTCTTTCAGTGGTGCACCCGTGGCAACCTTAGCAGTAAGCTATTGTGGCCCGCGCCAGTGCGTCCCACTTCTTTCTGACAGGGCAGTCCCGGCTGTAGATCAGGTGTCCTGTGTCTGGGATCCTTGCTTTTACACAATTCCTGAAAACAGGCGTGTCACCAACCGTCCAGGCCGGGCAGTTCGCCCGGATATGTTGTCCCCCGCAGTAGTTGCAAATATCCTGATCCTCTGTACACACCTTGCGACCGTGACCATATGCCAGACATTTCGTGCACTGTATAAGCGGAGTTTGATCCGCTACTCTGACGTGTTGGAGATCTATATATATTTTTTCTGCTGACGTTAGTTTTTGCCACATTTTCGTGACATTCTAGCGGGTTTCTTGCCCTCCTGCGGTATTTCACCGAAACTGTTGACTCGTCTTTTGTCAGGTCTCCCAGTAGGTGTGAGTTCTGGGTTTTAAGCGCCGTCTTAATGTCTTCGTCTGTATTGTAGGTCATTACGTCTTTAAGAATGACCAGTGGGTTTTTGTTTTTTATCTCTTCCGCTTTTAAGTGTTTGTCATTCTTAAGTCTCAGCGTTGGTCTCTCCAGTTCCTCCTTACTTCCGCAGCTTAGGATCACTTTTTTATCTTTCACTTTCCTTAGCTTTTCAACCTGAATGCTGCTCGACTTTGCTTTCAAGGCCTGCTGCATTCTAGTCACTACCTCGGTGCTTGTGTCCATCGTGACTGCCGAGGATACTATGATTGAATGCTTCGGCTTTTCAATCGGAGGTCTTGGAGTTTGGTTGAAAACCTCGGCGTATGAAGGTATGTCAATCTTCAAAGCGGATATCTTTCGGTCTATGTCTAGTGTTGCTTGTTTCAGGTCTTTCATTTCCAACACGAGTTGGTCGTTTTTTTGTCCTAAGCTTTTGACCTCTTCTGCCGACTTTTGTTGTTTACCGATTACTTCACGTAAGCCTTCCATTTGAACCACACTCTCCTTTATAAGCTGGGTATGCTGTTCTAATTTTAACTGAAATATGTCTGTGTTCTGTTGGCTATTTATTTCTTGTTGGCTTTCGTTTTCCTGCTCTTTCGTTTCTTTTGTCTCTCTTTCCTTTGCAATCTCCGACTCCTTGACCAGTTGATAGAGGCGGTCTAGTACCCCCGAGACGGCTGTTTTTATCTCCGTTTTAATGTTGCGGGAGTTATTCAGGTGTTGCTTACCTTTTGAAAGGCAAGCCCTAGCTTTCGCGACGCGATTTGGGTAGCGTGGTTCCTGAGGAGGGGTGCGGTCAATTGCCGGTGGTCTGCGTGTGGTGATCGTCTTTGGCGGATGCGTTGTATCCGATACTGGTTTGGCAGGATCGGCCTGCGTCTGGCTTGCAGGAGGAGACACGGTCGGTGGGCTGGCAGATTCCAATTCTCCTCCAATACTACGTCTCACATTTGATACTCCCGTTTTTGCGGGAGATCTAGTTGTTTCTGCTGGTTTGGATGGTGTGCGAGTAATTCCAAACATGTCGGAGATGTGTGTCAGTAAATATTAAGATAAGTTTGGTTGTGACTTGATAAAGTCAAAGAACAAGCAAAGTAAGTCAATATTAAAATAATTTACTAAGGTATAATTTTGTACGATATATCAGTGCCTGGGTATTTAAAGGTCTTATCCAAGTATATATTTTTGAATGTCAAGGTGGGCTCTATAAAATAAGCAAATAACAATTTTTTCACCAAAAATTAACTTCCTTATCCTGGTTATCCCTATAGGGCGGGTGGGCGGTCAATTTCAAAACCGTTTTTCGCGAATAACTCTGCGAGGGATGAAGCTATGGAGACGATCGATATGTCAAAATGTGCGTCTAGTTAATACCTATCTGACGAAATAGAAAGAAAATTGAAAAATTAGAAAATGAAAAATTTTCTTTAACAAGAAAATGAAAAATTTTCTTTAACAAAAACTGGTTTTTTACTGTTAAAACTACAATATCACCCTAAGGGATGAACCGATAGGGGATGATATGGGTATCAAAAGATACGTAGTAATTATGCCTAAATTAATGTAACAAAAGAAATTTTGAAAAATGAAATTTGAAAAAGTTTTTCTAAGAACAACTTAAAAATTTTGTGAAAAACCCTCAGATTTTCCTCAAGGGATGATCCGATCGGGACGCAAAGGGTGTCGAAAGATGCGCCTTAAAAAGTTCTGGATACTATCCGAAGAAAGTAAATCTGTAGGTTATACTAGAAAAAAGTTATGGAATTAAAACAACTATTATTGAAGTAAATTAAAACAAAATGGCGTCAGATAGAATAATACGCTATCAAAAACGAAACTATTGTAATCTAGAAAGATGAGGTGACACAAAAACAATAGAAAATATCGAAAGAACCGGGATTTAGAAGCGATTCAAGTAGTTTTAAGACTTGGTTAGGTTAGGTTTTTTTTTTTTTTTTTTTTTTTTTAAAGGCACCCGCCATCGCAGGGTGTTGGCACTTTTCCTCTGACGTAGTCAGAGTCCTTTTTTATCTTTTCTTATTTGTAACATATTTCATAAATATAATCCTTAGTACTACTTATTAACTATACACATATCTCATGGAATTACATATTTATTTATATACTTCTATGCTCTATTTTTTACCTTTATTTAACTACATTTTTAATTTCCTTATAGATAGTAGATCTTATACCTTATATTTAATTCTTTACTTATTTTTCTAATTATTATGCTTATCTATTATATAAAGTAAACATATTTTCTTTGTCTTTATTTCTTCTACTTATTTACTATGCACATCTCTTATGGACTTACCTATTTATTTATCTACTTCTATACTTTATTTATTACCTATATTTAACAACATTCTTATTTCCCTTATAGATAGTAGGTCTGATATACCTTATATTTCATTATTTACCTATTTTACTATTTTTTATGCTTATCTATTATATACTTATTATATAAAGTAACCATATTTTATTTATCTTTATTCCTTGTTATAACGATATTACCTACTTCTATACAATATTTTATAAACAGTTTTCTTTTTGTCTTTTCGCACATAATTTTGGCCCAGAAGCCTCGCTGCATACCCAGCAGCTTCTTCCTCACGCACTTCTTATCGGCCACATGTCCCCAAACTCCGGCGGCGTATGTGATGATTGGTTGAATAACCTGTAAGTATATTGTACGGATGTTTTCGGGGTGGGCCCCCCATGTGTGTCTGCAGAAGAGGGAGAGTCTATTGAAAATTTTGGTGGCCTTGTCGATTACGTGCTGTACGTGTTCGTGGAAGTTGAGTTTGTGGTCCAGGATCACACCAAGAAGCTTGATGCTCTTCTGGAACGGTATAGTGACGGAGTCCATGATGATATGTATCTGTTTGGCCTTGGCGCTAAAGGCCAGTGCCTGTGTTTTGGTGGGGCTGAAGGAGAGTTCGACCCCCTTGCCCCAGCCGGTGATTGTGTGAAGTGCGGTGTTGATGTTGGCTTGCAGTTCAGTCGCTGATTTGGCCGATGCGACCAAAAGGACATCATCCGCGAAGGCCTGGACGCGACAGCCCGGAGGCAAGTTGATCTCCAGTAGCTCGTCTAAGATGATGTTCCACAAATGTGGACCGCAGGTCGAACCTTGAATGCAGCCCTTGGAAGTGGTCTTGGAGACCCTACAGCAGGCATGGTCAAGCGTGACTGTACGGTTTTCTGTGTAGCTGAGGATGAGTCCGTATATGTTGTATGGACAGTCGATAAGCCGCAACCGGTGGAAGAGAGCGGGCCACCAGGCGTTGTCAAACGCGGCCTTGATGTCAAGGGACACTGCGACTGTCAGTAGTTTGTCGGTCTTGGCCTGTCGGACGGCGTCGATGGCTGTGGAAATGGCAGCCGTCGTGTTAGTCTGCAGCCTGAACCCAAATTGCTTCTTGCTCAATTTACCGGCCTTGTCCGCGACAAAGGTCACTCGGCCGATAAAGAGCTTCTCGAGAAGCTTTCCGAAGACGGGCAGCACACCAATCGGTCTGTAACAGGTCAAGTCTGTGTGGTCTGTCTTGTTGGGTTTGGGAATGATCTTGACGAATTGATCTAGACTATCGGGGAAAGTGTTGGAGGGATAGGCAACGGTTCATAATATCTGCAATGAGTCTGGGATAGGACAGGGAGAACTGTAGGCAGATGTCAGATGTTAGTCCGTCGAGTCCGGGGGCCCTTTTCGGGTGCATTCCTTTGAGAACCTCCAGGATCTCTCCCTCTAAAAAAGGGAGGTCCTCCGGGGTCTCAGGGAAGTCCCTCATACGAGTCCTCAAGTCGTGTCGGACGTCGTCGTCAGTGGAGTCGTCGGGGTAGAAATGGTCGAGTAGAGCTTTGGCTGTTTCGACTGAGCTTGTGGTGTAGCGGCCGCCGACTTTAAGCGTGACAGGTGGTCGTCGTGGAGCCGATTCCCTGAGAAGTCTGTTGGTCATAGAGCAGACAGTCTCCTTCGTTTGGAGTTCACAGAACTCCTTGAAGTGGGACGTCGACTCCGCTTTCAGTTCGGCGGCATATGTCGCTCTGAGGGTGTGTATGACAGCCTGCTTACGGGCCTCTAGAGCCTCTGTCCACCAAGGAGGCTTGCATCCTGAACCAGACGATCTGACCGGCATGGATGCCCTGCAAGCGATGTGGATGGTTTCGGTGATGGTGTCGATAAAGTCCTCAAGTTGTGCTGTGTCTAGTGTATGTATGTCGGTGTCGAGGATGTCGCTGCAAGTGAGTTGTGTGCTAATTGAGTCCTTGAAGAGTCTCCAACTAGCCTTATTGCTTTTGTAGCGGAAGTTGGATGTGTTGGTGTATTGGGGAGTATGCGAGCGTGTGTGTGGGTGCTGGTGAGTGTATGTGAAGTATATTGCGTTGTGTTGTGAGGATGGACAGACGTCCAGGTTCACCTTCCAGTCAATGATGCGATCGGAGATGGACGAAGACACAAGTGTGATGTCAATGATGGAGGAGCGTGCGCGACCGTGTGTGATGGTTTCGAATGTAGGTGTGTCTCCCACATTGCACACTTGAAGGTCTTGGGTGAGGGAGAGTTCGACAATGTCGTTCCCTCTGGCGTTCGCGCGCGTGCTCCCCCAGAGTGGGTGCCAGCCATTGAAGTCGCCGCCGAGAATGCAGCGGGTGTTGGTGTTGTTAGCGAGAAGGTGTTCAAGTGAGTGTAGTGTATCCGCCTCATCGACGTTGGGCTCGATATAGGCGGAGGTAAGGAGTATCTGTTGGTGTCTGAGTTGTGCCCAAACGACACAGAGGTTGGGGGATGAGTACTGGGACAGGCCCAAGAATGTGGATCGGGACTTCGCCTTCACCACTATACAGGCCTTAACCCTCCCAGTTGGGCCGCTAGGGAACTGAAAAATTTCCAGCCCCTGGATGGCCTTGACCTCAATCCCCGCCCCCGTATAAGGTTCGGACACCAGGGCAACCGTGTGTGGACTATTAACAAAAAATGATATCAACTCAGAGAATGAAGTTCTCGAGCGATCTGTGTTGCACTGAAGGATTTTGATTGTATTAGGGTGTGGATCCATAATCGATACTATTATTTACTCTGGATTTGACTGAGTTTACTATGGTGCATGTGTGTGAAGTTGCCGTGTGTGTAGTGGGGTGTTTATTATTAAATTTGTAGTTGTTTTTTGAGCAGTTGTGGCATTTGGGTTTATTGTCGTCCTTAGTCGGACAGGTGTCGATTGTATGAGAGTCGCTTGCGCAGTGTGCGCATAGTGTAACTCCGCCCTGGCAGTGCTTGTGCACGTGACCGAATTGCAGGCACTTCCTGCACTGCAGGAACGGCGAAAAAGGGTCAACGTGCACCCTCTGGTGGTCGAGGCGGACACGCTCCAGTTTGATAAGAGCGTGCCATATAGCGGGGGAAGCCACAAAGACGGCATTGTAGAGATGTGTATGTCTGGAGTTATTTCTTTTGAATTTGAATGAAAGGTCTGCGGGTGTGTAGCTGTGAAGTTCAGGATTTTGGTGAAGGATAGTACCCACCAGATCCTCGGTTGCCATGTCAGGGCTGACTCCTTTCAGGAGCAACATTGGTCGCAGTCGCTTCGCTGGCTCTGCCGTCACCTTGGCGTCCGGGGCGCTGCGTAGACGGCGAAGTGCGTCTTCGCACTCCGCGGCAGAGTCGAACTCCACCCTGAGCTTATTCTTCGAGACTGTTGCGATGTCGAAACCAATATAGCCGGTCGAGTCGCTGTTGGTTTAGGTGTAGTTGTCGCGGGAGCTGGTGCCGGAGCTCGCCTCGGTGGCGGCGGTCGGCTCGCCGACTGGGCGTAGGTGGCGGTGGCCTTCGGGGCCGCTGGGGCAGGTGGGGCTGAGGTCGGAGTCGTCGTCGCGGGCGCCGCGCAGGCCTGGCGAGCCGGAGCGAGAGAGGGTTGGGTATTGCGGGCCAGCTGCGCCTGCAGCTTGCCCACCTCCTCGCGGATGCAAGCGCCCACCTCCTGGCGGACGCATGCGGAGATCTCCTCCCGCAGCTGAGCCGCATTCAGGACCGGCGTCGTGGATGCTTCGTGGTCACTCAAGGTCCCCACAGAAGAGCTGGTTGCGGCGGGGGCGGGCAGCTTCGCAAAATGCGTCACTGCCTTCCTCATTTCCTCTGAGGCCTGTAAAATGAAGGCCTTGGAGGCGGCGGTGACGCTCTTGGCCGAGCCCACCGCGGAGATGATCCCGGAGGCTAGCGCCAGGATCGTTGCCTCTAGCGAGGCGGTGTCGCGCACCTCCTCGGCTAAGGCCGGAAGAGGTTTGGGGGAAGCGGGAGGTGCCATGGTGGCACCGTTCAGTCCTGTCTGTTGTTGAGAAGCACCCACACACTAAAGTTTAAGTGTCATCTTGGAGCACAATGGTAAACACAAAATTTAAAGTTGAGTTAAATTTAGGAGGTGAAGGAGAAGGATTTGGGAGAAATGGCTAAGAGCAAGAAGGGTTTTAGCAAGGCAGATACATAAAATAATATAATAAAAAAAAATAAAAATAAAAGTAAAAAGTATTTTTTTAGGGACTTAGAAAAATTTTTGTGTAACTTTGACCTGATATAAAATTATGAAGGAGTAGGAATTTTAAGAAAAAGTAAAGAGTAAAAGAGGCTTGTAATTACTTATATAGTGATATGGAACAATAAAAAAAATACAAAATGTTTTTATTTGGACTAAAAAAATTTGGGCTTAAATCTAAACATGTCTGAAAAAATGTGAAGGTGAGGGAAAATTGAAAAATTTTGTGGAGTAAAAGGGGCTTATAATTACTTAAAGAGTGATATAAAATAATAAAAAAGTACAAAAAAAAATTTCAACGGGACTTAAAAAAATTCAGTATGAAAAATATAGGATACTATATAACAATTAAAGGAAAAGAGAAAATGAAAAATTTTTCAAACAAAATAAGTTAAGAATAGGCTCTAGAATAAGAATATGAAATAAAATAAAAATATTAATTTTTACAAAAAATATACATAAAACTAAGGATCGAACTATGTAACTATCGAGCAACTTTAAAAATATGTTATATGAAAATGAAAATATTAAAATGTTAAAAAAAAGAAATATTATACAATCTAAGTAATGAAAATCGAGAAAAAGGTAGAAGAAAATTTAGCAAAAGAATAATAAAAAGATATAAAAAAGTAAATTTCGCCGGGATTCGAAATGAGGAATTTCCGGGTTTCGGATTCGGAAAATTTGGGGGGGGGGGGGGGATGAAGAAAAATATAGGGGGTGGAGCTGGTATATATCAATATATATACCAGATTTTGTTAAAATCGCTGAAAAACGCTTACTTTAGGAGTTACAGAGGAGTTTAGGGAATAACACTGAGAATAATATTAGTTCTAAAAATAGATTTGCGTAATATGATTTTGAAATTTACTTTTTTATTTTGGTACTTTTTGAAAATTTTATTTGTTAAATGTGTGTGGAACACTTAAAAAATGACTTGCTGAAAGTTGCAAAGTTCTGTATATAGGGGGACAAAAGATATATAGGTATTAAGATATGTATAGATAATATTTAAGAATGTTTGGGAACTTTCCATGGAATGTTCCAGAAAATCTCGCTCATTTCGCCATTTATGGACGGATTTTTATGATTGAAACGGATTTGGATAGATCTCTGAAAAACAGGAGCTTTTGCGCTATTACCAAGTAATGTTCGTTCACCCGGGCGCGGCTGCAGGCCACAGAAGAATTACTTAAGAAAATGTCTCACTTTTAACTAAAATGTCTATAACTAAACTAATCGAACTAAAAACTAGAAAATAATTTTTAATGACAAAGAATCTAATATTACAGTAGTAGAAGATCGAACAATTAATCATAGTGAATCGCCTCAATATAAAATTATAATAAATTTAAGTTATTAACAGAATAACTCAATTCAGAGTAAAAAGCGTGGGGTGCTTAATATTTCAAATATTACAATCATTTTATTGGCAACTATCTATGAGAGGATAGTTATGAATCACAGTAAAATGCACCCCACGCTTTTTACTCTGAATTGAATTATTCTGTTAATAACTTAAATTTATTATAATTTTATATTGAGGCGATTCACTATGATTAATTGTTCGATCTTCTACTACTGTAATATTAGATTCTTTGTCATTAAAAATTATTTTCTAGTTTTTAGTTCGATTAGCAATAAAAGCGTGTTATTTTAGTTTTTTAAACTATTATTTTTCTTGTATTATTATCCCATTAGTGGCACTACATCTTCCCTGACTATAGGAGACTCGCTCTGGAAGCGTATTAATTTATCTGAGGCCATTTTGTTTTATTTTATTTAAAGAATTTCGTGTTTTTATTTCGTAACCTTTTTGTAGTATAACTTACAGATTTTCTTTCTTCAGATATTATCCAGAACTATTCAAGGCGCATCTTTTGACACCCCTTGCGTCCCTATCGGATCATCCCTTGAGGAAAATCTAAGGGTTTTTCTCTAAATTCTTGAGTTTTTCTTAGGAAAACTTTTTCAGTTTTCATTTTTCAAAATTTTTTTTATTACTATCTTTTAGATTATATCAATACAAACTTTTTGACACCTATATTATCCCCTATCGGTTCATCCCTTAGGGTGATATTATAGTTTAAACAGCAAAATTTCAAATTTCCTTCCGGAAAATTTCCATTTTCAAATTTTTCAAATTTAATTCTATCTCGTCAGATAGATATTAACGAGACGCACATTTTGACACCTCGAACGTCTCGTTAGCTTCATCCCTCGCCGAGTTATTCCCGAAAAACGGGAATTTATAAGGGTAAATACAGCTAAAATAATCCTGGTGGTCCTAATAAGGATAATGGGAAACTTTTATCAAATTATTGCATTGTCATCGGTCCTTGATACGTGTGCAAAGTTTAAATTCAATCGACTCGCTGGAACCAGGAGAAAATTGAGCTTGAATATTCCGTTACATACATACATACATACATACATACTCGTACATACATACATACAACCCAAGCTAATAAAAGCGTGTTAAAAACTACTGAGCGGAAAATTATAAAAAATATACCAAAATGTACGTGGATAAATAGGCTATTAAGTGAAATAAAAACGCGGGGGGGTCACAGATCTTGTTACGGAGTTGTGAATTTTTAAAAATCACTAATTTTACAAAGGTCGGTTTTTGATGTATAAACTGTCTTAAAAATTGTCCAAATTTAAAAATAAAAACTGTTCTGTGAAGGGTTGATTACGGCCGACAAAACTGCATCACAAAAAATTAACAATTGCGCCCGGGTCCACTTTCACAATTTTTACTTTGGGTCAGTTATTTGTCTCTGAAAGCGTCAATTTTCACCCGAAAAATCTGAAATTTCCAAAGATAGAGCCTGACACTAGGGAATTTTTCCCTGTCGAATGATACTTATTTGAAAAAGATAGGACGAAAACTGAATTTAATATGAATTTTATTTTATAAGATGAATTGAAATTTATAAGGCGAATTTAACACTTAGACGGATTAAGGAACGGTTAAAACGCACGTGGGCGACGTGTGGACGTCCCGAGAGCTGGGAGCTGACTGGTTAGGTTAGGATAGGTTAGGTTAGGTTAGGTTAGGTTGTGTCTATTGAAAGGAGAGACGGTTAGCACTCCCCTTGACAAGGATGTAACACATAATACTGGTGAAGGCACACTTTACCACAATTTGGGGTGTGTGTCGGTGACCTCCTCGTGGTACACCCTGGGCAACGGGATGGGCAGGTCCCCGCTTTCGCGGAACTGCTGCCCATCACGGCTAACAACCGACACGGGGGGTTGGCCATGGGGGTTTATGCCCGGTCCATGGCTGACAGGGGAGGGTAGACGTGCCTGGGCTGGTCTTTGCTGAGTGCGACGCCACGGTTGCGCTTGGCGTTGATTGGTCTGGGCGTGGTGGGTTCCCGACTTATGCCTCTTTCTAGCTGGTCTCGGCTGACCACCGTGGCTGGCGGTAGAGGCCTGTCGGGTTCGTCGTTGGGTCCCCTTCTTGTGGCGGGCTGGCTGGAGCCTGCCTATTTTGGGGACTCGATGGGTGGGCTTCTCTCGGGAAGACCACCGCGAGGGCGCTGGGCCTAGTCCGGACCTCTAGCCTAGTCCCGTTGGCCGAACGGTTGACATGGCAAAGAGTGCGGGTTCGTCCTGCGTCCGACTGCTCCAGTGAGTGAGTGGTCGGAGTCTGTCGACAGGGCCCGGCTCGGAGGGGGTTTCGGCCTCCTCCGCGCTGTAGCAGGCTTGGGTGGGGGGTAGGGTGAGCCCTCCACAATCTATCAAGCCTGCGAAAAAGGGAGGGTCCACTTGTTGCAGGGTGCCCTCTCCGTGGTAGTCTCCGTCGGGGCGCTGCGGTTGAATGCGAAAGCGATCCCGTGGTGTCCCACTATGACGGCAGGCGGCAACCGTCAGGTTTAGTGTTAGGTTAGAGTCCCACATACCCCCTTCCATCTTCCCCTGGGTGGCAGGGATAGCATGATGCTTCCTGACGTTAAAAAAAAAAAAAAAAAAAAAAAAGGTTAGGTTAGGTTGGGGTGTGTGTCGGTGACCTCCTCGTGGTACACCCTGGGCAACGGGATGGGCAGGTCCCCGCTTTCGCGGAACTGCTGCCTATCACGGCTAACAACCGACACCGGGGGTCGGCCATGGGGGCTTATGCCCGGTCCATGGCTGACAGGGGAGGGTAGACGTGCCTGGGCTGGTCTTGGCTGAGTGCGACGCCACGGTTGCGCTTGGCGTTGATTGGTCTGGGCGTGGTGGGTTCCCGACTTATGCCTCTTTCTAGCTGATCTCGGCTGACCACCGTGGCTGGCGGTAGAGGCCTGTCGGGTTCGTCGTTGGGTCCCCTTCTTGTGGCGGGCTGGCTGGAGCCTGCCTATTTTGGGGACTCGATGGGTGGTCTTCTCTCGGGGAGACCACCACGAGGGCGCTGGGCCTAGTCCGGACCTCTAGCCTAGTCCCGTTGGCCGAACGGTTGACATGGCAAAGAGTGCGGGTTCGTCCTGCGTCCGACTGCTCCAGTGAGTGAGTGGTCGGAGTCTGTCGACAGGGCCCGGCTCGGAGGGGGTTTCGGCCTCCTCCGCGCTGTAGCAGGCTTGGGTGGGGGGTAGGGTGAGCCCTCCACAATCTATCAAGCCTGCGAAAAAGGGAGGGTCCACTTGTTGCAGGGTGCCCTCTCCGTGGTAGTCTCCGTCGGGGCGCTGCGGTTGAATGCGAAAGCGATCCCGTGGTGTCCCACTATGACGGCAGGCGGCAACCGTCAGGTTTAGTGTTAGGTTAGAGTCCCACATACCCCCTTCCATCTTCCCCTGGGTGGCAGGGATAGCATGATGCTTCCTGACGTTAAAAAAAAAAAAAAAAAAAAGACTAGGTTAGGTTGGGGGAGTCCCCAAGTGTTTATAGGTACGTCCTCGTCGTCTCCCCTGGACCCCGTCCTGACCCCGGTAACGCAGGTGGCAGGCGGGTGACCAAATCCTATAAATAAAACTTGGGTGAGTGTGTTTCGATACGTCGTGATGCTTCCTGCGCGTGACAGCAAGGGAAGATTCATCAAAGGCCCTTCTCAGGGCCAACCTAAAGGCCCTTCTCAGGGCCACTCAAAAGGCCCTTCTCAGGGCCAACCTAACGACGACGATAGCGTTGTCTTAGATGCGGAGGAGTCGCCCCTGCTAGACGCCTCTTCCGCAAATAAACCTGTGGTGAGAGACCAGATGTCTGACCACGAGGTCAGTGTTCGCCGGAAGCGACCCCTTTCGGCGGCAGCCTCCTTGGTGAGTGACGCGTCGGAGAACGACTCGGAGGATGATGCTGTGCCTTCCAAGTACAGCACTGCAAGTCGTGGACGCTCCTCCGCAGCTTCAATGGTGAGAGGTGGATGTGGCCTCGCAAGGGCGAAAGCCAGTTTGCGGGCTCTTACCCACGAGGCCGAGGAAGCCGAATTTGAGAGGGATCTGGAAGCTCGGGCCTTTAAGAAGGCCTCCGCTCCGCCTGTGCTAATGCTGGGTTCTGACGATGAATCACTCTCGGAAGTGCAGCACAGGCAAGAGCCTGAGTTTATGGGAGCAGAGGAGCTGCGGGCAGTTGCCGGACGCAGCTCTGCGGCCATCCTGGAGGCATGTCGGAAATCCACAAACCTGAAGGGTGGCGTGCAAAAGCTCATCAAAGAGTCAACCAGGGATCTCCTTGAGGCTGTTGAGGCGCTGGCAGGCCGGACGGCGAATGAGGAAACGCGTCGTCTTAGAGCGATTAACGCGCGTCTCCATCGCGAGGTGGACAACCTCAGAGCGGAGCTCAAGGTCCACAGGCGCGAGTTCTCAGAGATGCGGGCGCAAGCAGCGAAACCTGCTGCTGCAACTGTAGAGATGCCCCTTCGTGACGCCGAATTCATAGAGGAGTTGAGGCGCTCGGTCGTGTCCTCAGTGGGCGTTATGATTAACGCCCGCTTCGCAGGTATCGAAGAGCGCCTCCTTCCTGAGAAAAGAATTCGTCCACCCCTCGCAGCGGATAGACGGAAGGAGACAGTTGTGGCTTCGGCTAGTGGGACAACTTGTCGTCGGCGTTCCGGATCGGCAGTTCCTCCATCTGGGTCCTCATCTCGGACTCGCGCTGCTGTGGTGGACAGGCCATCCAGGACAAGCGCAGTAGATGTAGAGCCAGACTGCATCGTAGACGTCGCAGATGTCGAGACGGGCCACACCGTAGAAGGAGAGTGGTCGACGGTGGTGCGGAAGGGCAAGGGGAGGAAGAGTGGTCCCCGCCCTGAGACCCTGAGATCTGGTCCCAAGACTAAACCAACTGCTCAGCCGGCGAGTACCAATCCGCCAAGGCGCAAGAAGGGGAAGAAGAAGTCGCGGAAGGCGAAGAAGCCCCAGCCAAAGCTGCGATCCGCTCGGTGCCCAGCTGTGGTCATAACATAACATGTCATAACATTACAGGCTGAGGTTAGGTTAGGTTAGGTTAGGTTAGGTTAGGTTAGGTTCCCCCCCAAAGGTTGCCACCTTGTCGTGGTGGGGGGGCTTGCGTGTCCCAATGATCCCTGAGGCTATACCGGCAGAGCTACTCATACCGGGAGGTTTAGGGTGAGGGGCCAGACTAAGAGCAACCGTCATACCGTAACCCGGCCATTGCACTTCGGCCGGGACCGGGGGCCCACTTACTGGGTCGCGAGGATGGAAACCTCTATAAAAAAACCACCCCGAAACCGTGGTCTAGCGTGCTGCGGTGTAGGGTTAGCTGGCAAGCGCTCTGGGGACCTTACCCCTTAAAAGGAAAACATGAACGGACGCGATTTCAAAATATGTCCCCAGGAGGGTCTCAGCGCCACCGCTGAGGAATCCCTCACGGCGACTTCGGTCCCCGTCTGCCCCTCGTACTCTGGGGGGGGCAAAAATCGCTCTGGAGCAGGAGTCCCTGCACAGGTCCCATCCACACGGACCTGTCTAATCAAAAATTGTGTGAGGCGTGGTGAGGAGGGTAGTGGAGATCCTCTCAACGACGACTCGGCTGTTCATATGGACCTTGATGTACATCGTGATGAGGATTTAGTTGATTTGGTTGCGGACGAATCGACCCCGTTCGTCGATTCTTCTGCAAAAGACCCTGGCGATTCCAAAGGCTTTCGGATTCCATTTGGAAAGGCGGTTCTCTCTAAGGGAACCACACTGAGGACCAGTGGAGCGGACGACATGTGGCTTAACCATGGGGCTAGTAACCGGAGGAAGCGACATCTCGCGGAGGTCTCTCGAATCCTAAGCGACGTGTCCGGGAGCGATTCGGAGCTTGGAGTTGCATCTGCTAAGTGTAGCTCCGCTCGTCGTGGACGTGTCTGCTCAGCGACCAGTAGTGGGCTCGCCCGGGCGAAAGCCGATTTGCGGGCCCTTACCGACGAGGCCGAGGAGGCCGAACTGGAGAAAATGCTGAGTGAGCGGGTCTCGAGGAAGACTAAAGCTCCGCCTGAGCAAGCGCTGGTTTCCGATGAGGAATTACTTTTAGAGGAACGGCACAGAAAGGACCCCGAATTAATGGGAGCTGAGGAGCTGCGGGCTGTTGCCGGTCGCAGCTCGGCAGCCATCTTTGAGGCGTGCCGAAAATCGACAAACCTCAAGGGTGGAATGACAAGGCTCATCAAGGAGTCCACAAGGGAACTTCTTGAGGCTGTGGAAGCCTTGGCTGGTCGTACAGCTAGCGAGGAAACGCGTCGTCTTAGAGCAGACAACTCACGCCTCCACCGTGAGGTGGATAACCTTCGAGCCGAGCTCAAGGTTCACAGGCGTGAGTTTGCCGAGATGAGGGCATTAGCGGCGAAACCCGTCGCTTCTGCTGTGGAAACGCCCCCCCGCGACGCTGATCTATTAGAGGAGTTGAGGCGCTCGATCGTGTCCTCGGTGGGCGTTATGATTAACGCCCGCTTCGCAGGCATTGAAGAGCGCCTCCTCCCGGAAATAAACCATCGTCCACCCCTGGCTGCGGACCGGATAAGAGAGGCGGCAGTGGCAAAACCTGCAAGTCGGAACAAACGTTCTGACAGGCGTTCCGGCTCTCCTATTTTACCAGTGGCCTTACCTACTGTTAGGTTGGAGCATGCCCTGCAACCGACACCCGCTCCTACAGTAGCTGCTGGCGAGGCATGGACCACGGTAGTGAAAAGGGTCAAAAAGAAGGCCACCCAGTCAGCTACTCCGACCCCTTCGGTGCAACCTGCTGCCCAGCAAAAGCAGCAGCACAGAGATGAAAGGCAGGTCAGGGCCAAAGCAGGACAAGGTCAGGCGGGAAAAAAGAAGAGGAGGAACAAGAAGAAAAAGAAAAAGAAAGCGGCCCAGGCGACGAAGAAGCCGCAGCCTAAGCTGCCACCTCCTCGATCACCAGCAGTGATGATAACGCTGCAGGCCGAGGCTGTGGCCAAAGGCATAACGTACGCCCACGTCCTCGAGCGCGCCGCCGAGAAAGTCAACCTCGACGAGATCGGGCTTGAGGGCGGACTTAGGATCCGCCGGTCCGTAACGGGAGCTAGGCTTCTCGAGCTCCCAAAGGCGGCCACGGAAAAGGCGGAGCAGTTGGCGGAACGCCTTCGTACTGCGTTGGACGGTGTGGCAGACGTCGTTCGTCCCGTTAAACGGGTCGGCATCAGGGTCAAGGGGCTGGACGACTCTGCCACGAGAGAAAAAGTGGCGGCTGCAATTTGCCGCGTCGGTAAGTGCTCCAGTGATTCTCTCCATGTTGGGGAGATTCGTTGGGGCTTCGGGAACATGGGCGTCACCTTTGCCCGGTGTCCCGTCGACGCGGCAAAAATAGTGCTCCAGACGGGCAGGTTACTTGTGGGGTGGAGCTCGGCCAAGGTCGAGCTGCTAGAGGAGAGGCCCATGCGGTGCTTCAGGTGCCTAGAGCCTGGACACACGCGTGCGGTCTGTCCCTCTACTGCCGATCGTAGCTCGGTCTGCTTCCGGTGTGGCATAGCGGGTCACGCTCGTGATAGCTGCACCGGAGTCCTCAGGTGCGCAGTCTGCGCAGACCTAGGACTGCAGGCGGGCCACGAATTGGGGAGCGGTGCTTGCAAAGCTCCCCACAAAAGAGGTAAGGTGGCTGGTCCCTCTCCAGCTGCCCAACACGTCGTGCGCGGTACGCCGCCGGTTGAAGCCATGTCGCAATGACCAGACAGCGACATGGCTTCTTACAGGCGAACGTAAACCACTCTGCCAGGGCCCAGGATTTGTTTATCCAAGCCATGGCGGAGTGGAATATTAGCATTGCGGTGGTCTGCGAGCCTTACTATGTCCCCCCGAATTCCAGCTGGTCGGGGGACATAAACGGCTCCGTGGCAGTGGTCGTGGGATCTAGTCCCGGTCCCCCTCTCTCCACCTTGGAGACTGGCCCGGGTTTGGTAGTGGCGCGGTGGGGGGAGTACGTTGTCGTAGGCACGTACTTCTCCCCCAATCGTAGCCTGGCGGAGTTCGAGGTTTTTCTCGACTCCGTCGGTGCTGCGATTAGCAGACAGGCGTCGGGGAACGTTATCGTCCTCGGCGACCTGAACGCCAAATCCGCGGCCTGGGGGAACCACGTCACGGACGCTAGGGGTAGGGCCGTCCAGATCTGGTCGCTCCTCTCCGGTCTGTCCCTCCTCAACAGAGGGACCGAACCGACCTGTGTGCGGCAGCAAGGGAGTTCCGTGGTGGACGTTTCGTTCGCCACCCCAGCTGTCGCGCGACGGGTCGTCAACTGGAGAGTGGAGAAGGAGGTGGAGACTCTATCGGACCATTTATACGTCCGATTCGAGATCTCCGCCTCCCGGCCGGATCTGGCCAGACCACCGCGGGGGGGAAGTCGGTTTCCTCGCTGGGCAGTGCAGCGGTTGGATCGGGATATGGCCGAAGAGGCGGCCATCGTCCAGGGCTGGGCCTTTCCCGATCCGCCCGACGAGGAGACCGACGTGGAGGGGTCGGCGGGTCGCATGCGCGAGGCCCTCACTAGGGTCTGCGATGCGGCCATGCCGAGGGTGGGGTCCAGGCCCCGGCGCAGGGCAGTGTACTGGTGGTCGCCCGAAATTGCCAAACTTCGGGCGGCCTGTTGCAGGGCTCGTAGGGCCTTCGTCCGGTGTCGCCGTCGTCATGGCTTTGACCCGGACATGGAGGCCCAGCTGCGGAGTCGTTACCGCGAGGCGAAGTCGACTCTGCGGCTGGCGATTCGGAAGGCGAAGGACCTGGCTCGGGAGGAAATCCTGGCCGGTCTCGATAGGGACCCATGGGGGCGCCCGTATCGCGTCGCGCGGAATAAGACCCGCGACGCTGGCGCCCCGGTCATGGAGTCCCTTCAGCCGGATTTCCTCGAGCGGCTGGTGGGGGAACTTTTCCCGGATTCCACCGGCCACTCTCCTCCTGTGATGGCCCCTCCTTCTCTTGTGGGGGGGGTGGGCTCCATCCCGGACATCACGGAGGTCGAGCTGGAGGTCGCGCTGAGTCGCCTGCGAGCCCGCAACACTGCGCCGGGGCCGGACGGTATTCCAGGGCGGGTTCTGGTCATCGCCCTGGAATACTTGGGGGGCAGGCTTCGGGAACTGTTCAACCTTTGTTTGCGCACTGGACAGTTCCCGAAAGCCTGGAAGGAGGGCAGATTGTGCCTGTTGCGGAAGGAAGGTCGTTCTGTTGATTCCCCTTCCGCATACAGGCCAATCGTGCTGTTGGACGAGATGGGTAAGCTCTTCGAGAGAATCCTCTCTGCCCGTCTCGTCCAGCACCTCGAGGAGGTGGGTCCGGGTCTTTCCGAAGCCCAGTTCGGCTTCAGGGCGGGTCGATCGACGATCGACGCCCTGAGGGCTCTGAAGGACCTGACCCAGGAGGCTGTGTCCGAGGGGGACGTCGTCGTCGCGGTCTCGCTGGACGTCGCCAACGCCTTCAATAGTTTGCCGTTCGAGACTTTGGTCGAGGCGCTCCGGTACCATGGAGTGCCTCCCTATCTCAGGCGGCTGTTGGAGGCATACCTGCAGGATAGAGAGGTCCTGTGGGTAGGCGGCGACCGGCGGCTATACCGACGGAGCGTGAGCCGAGGGGTTCCACAAGGGTCCGTTTTGGGACCGGTCTTGTGGAACCTGGGCTATGACTGGCTGCTCCGCTGTCCGCTCCTCCCCAGGATGAGGGTGTTGTGCTACGCAGATGACACCCTCGTCACTGCACGGGGAGGGAGCTTTGCGGAGGCGGCCCGTCTTGCTTCCGTCGGTGCTACGCTGGTAGCGGACCGCGTGGGGCTGTTGGGACTGGAGGTCTCCGTCACAAAGACGGAGGCCATGTTGTTCCACGGCCCTCGGCGAGGTCCCCCTCGTCGGGCGTCCATCTCCGTCCAGGGTGCGCAGGTGGCGCTGAAGGCCCAGATGAAGTATCTGGGCCTCACACTGGACGGAAGATGGAACTTCGGGGCGCATTTCTCTCTGCTCGCCCCGAAGTTGATTTCCACTGCAGCTGCCTTGGGGAGGCTTCTGCCCAACGTCGGTGGGCCGCAGGCTCCGTGCCGGCGCCTATATGCCGGCATCGTGAGGAGCATGGCCCTGTACGGTGCTCCCATATGGTCGGGAGCCCTCACTGCGGATTCCAGGGCCCTTCTGCGAAGAACGCAAAGGGTCCTAGCGGTGAGGGTGATCAGGGGGTACCGTACGGTGTCCTACACTGCGGCCACACTCCTGGCGAGCGATCCGCCGTGGGAGCTACACGCAGAGGTGCTCGCCAAGGTGTATTGGCACCGGGCAGAAGCCAGGGATGGGCAAAGGATCGAGGCGGCGCGGGTCAGGGCTCTAGCTCACCGAGTCCTGATCCGACAGTGGAAATCGGAGTTGGAATCTCCTGTCGCCGGTCTGGCGACAGTGGGGGCAGTCCGCCCCCACATGGATCGTTGGATCAACCGGCGACACGGGACCCTAACGTTTCGTCTTGTGCAGGTATTGACGGGGCACGGATGCTTCGGCGAGTACCTGCACAAGATCGCACGCAGAGAGGCGACCCCCTCCTGCCACCACTGTGACGAGGCCGTGGATACGGCTCGTCACACCCTGGCTGAGTGCGCAGCCTGGGACCGTCAGCGTTCAGAGCTGACGGCTGTGGTGGGCAGGGACCTTTCGCTGCCGCGCGTGGTACGCGCGATGATCGGCAGCGAGAGGTGTTGGGTCGCGGTGGCTTCCTTCTGCGAGCAGGTTATTGCCGCGAAGGAGGCCGCGGAGCGGATCAGGGAGTCAGCCTCCACCGCTGATCCGCTCCGAAGGGGTAGGCTGGGGAGAAGGAGGCGGGAGTACGCCCGACGCTTCCTTCCCCAGCCGTAGTGCCTTGGTGAGAGGGGAGGGTGACCCCTTTCACCATCTATAGGCCTACGTCGTAAGGGTGCTTTCGTTACTCGGAGCACCCTTATCGGGGGTGGCGATTCCGCCGGGGCGTCACGGTGAGTGCGACAAGCGATCCCGTGGCGTCCCATTATGGCGATGAGGGTAACCGTTGGTTTTTAGTGGGTAGCCTTAAAAATGGCAGCGTCTTCTACGCTGCCGGGTAGTCCCACATAACCACCTCGGCCGTCACCTTCTCGGCCGGGGGGTATCCGTAACGGATTTTCCAACGTTAAAAAAAAAAAAAAAAAAAAAAAGGTTAGGTTAGGTTTTTTTTTTTTTTTTTTTGCAGGGTGTTGGCACTTTTCCTCTGACGTAATCAGAGTCCTTTTTTATCTTTTCTTATTTGTAACATATTTCGTAAATATAATCCTTACTACTACTACTACGTACTACTTCTTGACTATACACATATCTTATGGAATTACATACTTATTTATATACAGTCAACCCTCCTATAACGCGGTACTCTCAGAACTCGGTTTCCATATAACGCGGAGCTGAAATTGCGACAGCCCTCCTATAACGCGGTACTCTTACAGCGCGGTTTCCGTTCCACAACGTCCCATCAGTTCTTTCCGTGCACCCAATGAGTGGTTTTAACTGGATACGTTTATATCAGCGTGGTTCACGGGTGGGGCTCCTCATGCGCTATCTTCCACTTCTATTAACTAAATAGTTTCGCATCGACAGCGTGCCATGCTGTGTGTGTCTAACGAAACTGTAACATGAAAGATATATATATGTGATCTTTTGACTACATTGTCGCGTGAACTATTGCGCGGAAATTAAACCATCAACGCTTAATGCGTGTTGGAAACCTCTTTTACCTCAAATGGTTAAAGCAATACAAGATGATTCTACAATTTCACTCCCAGTTACAGAAATAGTAAACATTGCTTCTCGTTTAAACGATGAAGAATTTGCAGTAAACCGTCAGGATGTAAGAGAACTAGTACTCGGGGAAGAAACTTTAGATGAGGAAGAACTGATGGAATTAATTGATGCACACACCTCAAATGCATTGGTAAACGAAAATAAGGAAAACGAATGGGTGCCAAACCTCGATTTACAAGATGTGAAAAAAGGTCTAAATTTGGCTAAAGAATTAGAACTTCATTTCATTGAAACTGATCATTCAACGGTGCGCAGCGCAAAGTTTAAAAGAGAGTTAAGAAATTGCTTAGCTCCCTAAAGAGAGATTTTAGTGGAGTTAGAAAAAAAGCTACAATCGAAAACCAATGTGAAGATCAACCAAGTGAGAAAGACATTTTGCCCATTAAAAGAAGGCGAGTTAGGCGACTCATATCTGACAGTGAGGATGAGTGTTGAAAGATTACATCATTTTACAAGTCTTTCTTTTGTTTTTGTTGGAAAACAGTTTTTTAGTTTAGTTTTTGTTTCATTTTTTTCATCATTTCCTTATATAAACTCTTCAATTCAATAAAAATAATTTATAATTTATCTTGTCTTTTGTATTTATTGGTCTCCATATAACGCGGTACGAATAATGTGATTTGTACTTATTCTGAGTCTCTTGCAGCGCGGTTTCCATACAACGCGGTAGATGGTTTCCATAGAACGCGCTACGAATTAGGCTGGTTTGTACGGTTAAATCCGAGTTTCTTATAGCGCGGTTTCCATATAACTCGGTACGCACTCACCGCGTTATAGGAGGGTTGACTGTACTTCTATGCTCTATTTATTACCTTTATTTAACTACATTTTTTATTTCCTTATAGATAGTAGATCTTATACCTTATATTTAATTATTTACCTATTTTTCTAATTATTATGCTTATCTATTATATACTTATTATATAAAGTAAACATATTTTCTTTGTCTTTATTTCTTCTACTTATTTACTATGCACATCTCTTATGGACTTACCTATTTATTTATCTACTTCTATACTTTATTTATTACCTATATTTAACTACATTTCTATTTCCCTTATAGATAGTAGGTCTTATACCTTATATTTCATTATTTACCTATTTTACTATTTTTTATGCTTATCTATTATATACTTATTATATAAAGTAACCATATTTTATTTATCTTTATTCCTTGTTATAACGATGTTACCTACTTCTATACAATATTTTATAAACAGTTTTCTTTTTGTCTTTTCACACATAATTTCACTTATTGTCTTTTTGTTTATGTTAACTTCTATTTTTTCTTCCAGGTCTCTTCTTCTCCGCTCGAACATAGGGCACTCCAGGAGGATATGGCACACGTCTTCAGCGGCTTCGGGATCACAGATGCACGATGCGCTCTCCTTACACCTGAATCTCTTCAGGTATTCGGAGAACCCACCGTGCCCCGTCATGATTTGTGTAAGTACCCCCATAGGCTTTATTTTTCTTATTTTTGCATAGGCTATTGTAGCGTCTGGGAAGAACATCTTCGTAGTCGATGCCGTCTCGCCTGTCTGGTATCTTCGATTCCATTCCTTTAGTGACTCTTCACGTATTTGGCGCTTAACGTAGGACATGGGGCATCGATCATAATTCGGTTTCTTTTTGCTGGCTGTAGCTGCGTCTTTTGCCAGAGTATCAGCGCGCTCATTCCCCATTAATCCAGCGTGAGCTTTGATCCAGAATAATTCAACCGTTATGTTCTGGGACATGGCCTGCCTGAGATTAGTCCTGGCTTCAACAGCTAAGGGATGAGGGTTATCTTGGCTTACGACCGATTGTAAGGCGGCTTTAGAGTCACTGTATATTCCGTAGGATCTTTCCGTGCGTCGTAGAGTCTCTTTTGTTGCTCTACATATGGCCAAGAGTTCAGCCTGGTAGACCGTGGCGTATGATGGCAGGCTAAGTTTGATGGCTCCGATTTCGGCTTCTCCCCTCCATAAAGATAAGGCCGCACCAACCTTACCGCCAAACTTGCTGCCATCGGTGAAAATACGAACTTCTTGCGTGTTGTTCGCATCGACTTGGGTTTGGTCTCCCAGGCATACGAACTCAATGTCCATATGTCTAGCCGGGTGTGGTGTCTCCCTATATGGTACAGCTTTCTCTACTTCTCTACCACAAAGCTCCTGCCGGGACTCTCCCTTCTTCACCTTAAAGAGTTCGGCCGCTTCTTGGACCTTCAAGTCTAAGGGTAGCACTCCAGTTAGTAGTAGTGCCGAGTTGAGAGATGTCGTGCGGTAGGCCTGGCATAGTTTTTGGGCGAATCCTCTCTGGACAGCATCCAGTTGCTTCCTTACCCCGATCTTTTTTGTGGCAGGTGCCCATGCACTAGCCGCGTAAGTGACAACCGGTTCTACCGCTGCCGTATATATGGATCTCACCACTTCCGGGTGCAGGCCCCAGCTAACTTTCGCAGCTCTTGAGAGCTGCTTGTAGATGTTTATGGCTCTCCTGCAAACATCTGTTACATGAGAGTTGAAGGTAAGTTTCTCGTCCATGGTAAAGCCGAGTATTTTAATTTTCTTAGATATGACAATGTCCACTTCACCCATTTTCAAAATGGGGTTGTCATATCTAAGTTTTCTTGTAATTACCATGGCGTTGGTTTTGTGCGGCGCAAACTTAAGTTTGTTACTTATACCCCAATCCCATATGTACCTAAGTGCTAGGTTAGCTTTTGTCTGGACCTCCAGAGCGGTCGATCCGTCAAGGACCAGCACGACATCGTCTGCGAAGGCCTGACTGTAGTCTCCGCGCTGCTCTAGTCCTTTCAGTAATGGATCTAATAAGACGTTCCACAAAATTGGTCCACCAATTGATCCCTGAACGCAGCCTTTGCTTGTCTCTCTCTTGACTTCCTCTCCGGCGAATCTCACTGCTACAGTTCTGTTTGTCAGATAGTCGTCTATCACTCTTCTGATGTTCGCGGGGCATTTTTCCTCAGCCAGTCTCTGTCGTATCGCGGGCCACCAAGCACTATCGAAGGCTCCCTCTATATCAAGTGAAACCAGGACTATAAGCTTCTTCTGCTCCAGTTTTGATCTTATATACTGGATCATGGTATAGAGGGAGTCCTCAGTACTTTTTTGAGGCATAAAGCCATACTGATGTTGGCTCATGCGTGGAATCATATGCCATTTTAACCTCCTAACCACCATTTTTTCAAAAATTTTTCCTAGGATTGGTAGGAGGCCAATAGGCCTGTATGATTTTGGACAGTTATAATTTTCCTTGCCTGGCTTCCTTAAGATAACTATGGTAGCCTCTTTCCAGACCGCGGGAAAACATCCCAGCTCAAGGCATTTGTTTGCCAACGTCAGAAATATTTCCGGGTCGTGGAAAATTGCTTTGGCACAAATGTCGGCTGTAAGACCGTCCGAGCCGGGAGCTTTCTTAGGGTTAAATCCATTTACTATCGATCTTAGCTCAGGCCCTGTGAAGGGTGGATCTATTTTTTCATCTTGAAAGCCTTCATTTATCCTGCTAGCCACTTCTCTTATTCTTCTATGCTCTTCATTGTCCTGTCCCTCATCATCTGCTGGATAGAATGTCTCTGCTAATAAAGATGCCGAGTCTTCAGCGCTGAGTACAATTCCATCCCTCACCAGCGGTTGGTTCTCGTGTCTCTTTGCAGTTCTTTTTAGCACCCTGTAGATTCCCTCCCAGACTCCTTCTCTATCTTGTTTTTGACAAAAATCCTTCCAGCTCTTAATTTGTTCCTTTTTAGCTTCATTCTCATAATTTTCTTTTTCTTTCAGGTACTTCATGACTACTGTTGGTCTCCGGGTCGGCGCAGCGCAGCGAATTCGGCGTTTACATGTGGCAACCTCCTTCTTCATCTTCGCGAGCTTCTCAGACCACCACGGCAAGGTAAAAGTTTCTTTATTTTTTATAACTGGTATTGTTTCTTTGCAAGATTTTATAATGGCCTGTGTAAAGTTTTTTGCTAATATTTCTATTTCTTCTTTTGTTTTTATGTTAATTAAATTATGTTTGGTAATTTTTAATTCTGTTTTAAAGTATGAGAGTTTATCATTAAACTGACACCATTTTGCTTTCCTTGTGTTATAAATTCTTGTTGTCCTAATTGTATTTGGGCCTTTAGGTTTGATTAAATTAATTTTGAAAATAATACTATTGTGGTCCGAGCTTACGAGATTCTCTTCTACCCTCCAGTCATCGACCTTGTCAAGCATATCTATCGAGCAGGCTGTGATATCTATGTGACTAGTAAATCTTTTGGTGCCCCTCACTGTATCAAAAGTTGGGACTTCGCCGCGGTTAAGTATTTGCAGATTCAGTTCTTCCAACATACTGGCCATTGTGTCTCCTCTGTGGTCCGCTTTTGGGCTCCCCCACCACATGCTTTTAGCATTTGCGTCTCCACCGACAATTATTGACCCAGAGCCCAATTTTTCCTTTATCGTCTTTAGCTGCTCAAGGTAGGGTTCCATTGGTATGTCAGGTTCAAGGTAGAAAGAGATAAGTGTAATTTCCCTGTTTCCATTTTTTATCCTTACCACCGCTATGTTCTTCGTAGTAATGTTGGGACAATGAATGACGTTTATTTTGGGATCGAAGATGACTATTGCTGCCTTAACGGTGCCGTCTTGGTCGGCATTTTGGTAAATTCTTACCCCCCTGTAGTCCTTCATCCTCTTAATTCCGCCAACGTAGGGCTCCTGTATCAGTGCGAGAGCAATTTTCCTCTCGACTGCCTCCATCATGAATTCGTGGGTTGCCAGTTCTTTTCTTTGGAGGTTTGCTTGGACTGCCAGATATGTTTTCTGCGGAGGAGAAAGGGACGAAGAGGACGTTCCGATATTTGGGTAGGTGTTCCGTGTTCCGCCCGTGGCCACCTTAGCAGTAAGCTATGGCGGCCCGTGCTATGGCGTCCCACTTTCTTCTCAACGGGCATTCCTGACTAAAGACAGAGTGGTTTACGTCTAGACTCTTGGCCAACGAGCAGTTCTTGCACGATGGTGCTTGACCCGCAATCCAACCCGGGCATTCAGCTTTCAGGTGCGGGCCACCGCAAAAGTTGCAGAGGTCCACTGCCTCAGTGCACACTTTCCGTCCGTGCCCGTAGGCCAAACATCTGGTGCACTGAATCAGGGGTGTTTGGTCGAGCACTTTAACCTGTTGGAGGTCTATGAAGACCCTTCCCGAAGAGGTAAGCTTTTGCCACATCCTGGGCGACACCTGCAGGACAACGTGGTTCTCCAAGGGGTTCCTACACCGTCTGCGATACTTCACCGATATAACGGCTTCTTCGTCGGTCAGATCACCTAGAAGCCGCGAATTTTGTGTCTTAAGGGCCATCGTTATGTCCTGATCTGTATTATAGGCCATGAGATTCATGAGCACTACCAATGGACTCTTGTTTTTCATAGGCTCTACCTTAAGATTCTTATCTCCTTTCAGTCTTTCCGCTGCCCTCTCTAGTTCCTCCCTACTACCGTAGCTTAGGATTACTTTTTGCTCTCTGACCTTTCTTATTCTTTCAACTTGTATACCTGTTACCCTTGCATCAAGAACTTTTCTTACCTTGTCAACAACTTCGCTACTGGTGACCGCTTCCGCTTCTGAAGACACAATCATCGAGTGCTTCGGTTTCTCCAGGTTCTGGTGCTTATTTCGGGAAAGAACCTCCGCATACGATTTTGTCTCTGTCATGTCTGTTATTTTACTTTGCAGATCTTGAGTAGACTGCTTGATTTCAAGCACCTCTGCCAGGAGCCGTTGCCGATCGTTATTCTGCCTTTCCAGCTTGTCAGTTTCTTCTGTTGATTTTCTTTGTTTTTCGATGACTTTCTTTAGCATTTCCATCTCCGCCATGTTTTTTCTTAAAAGTGTGCCATGCTCTTCCAGAATTCTTTGCAAGTCTTCTTCGTCTTCTTTATTGGATAGTCGGGTTTCTTTCCCTGCATCTTGTTTGGTTTTACTTTTGTCTTCGTTCTTTTCGCCTTTTCCTTTGTCCATCTCCGCCTCTTTCACTAACTGAAATAGTCTGTCAATGGCTTGCGTTACTTCTGCCTTAATCTCAGTTTTGAGATTCCTTGAGTTATTAAGGTGGAGTTTTGCTTTATTAACACAATTTCTGGCTTCTATAGTTCTGTTAGCGAACTTTTTTGTAGAGCCTTTTGGCGGTTCCTTTTTTCCTGTCTCCCATTCGCCTATACTCCTCCTTACCTTAGAAGTCTGATCGTCGGATGGTCCTGGCTTTGGAGAGACAGGGCCAGGCAGGTGGTCGTTACTTGTGCTTTGGGGAGTCGTTGCTTGTGTTTTGGGGAGAGACTTTTTTGGGGAGGTCGCCTCTGGGGCCTCCTGCGCCTGTTTGGCAGGCGTACGATAACCAAACATTATAGTCAGAGGGTGGGTGCCTTGGTCACTAAATAAAAAAGGGTATGTACAGGTACCCTGTCCAATCAACGAGGTCAACACTGTCAAAAGTAAGTTTAGAATTGTATGAGGTTGACTGTTTTGTCAATTATCAGAAAATATGAGTATCTAAAAGTGATACTGAAGTGTACAAAATTGTAAGAGTTGTTAAAATGTCAATTGTCAGAAATTATGTATATTTTATAGAGTAAAGTAATTTTATGCTTTATTTGTTTTTATGTTTCAGATTTCCAGTGTCGACGTGTCTCCGGGTAGTGTCTCAGGTAAGTCAGTATTAAGTGGTGTGTGTATGTGTGTAAGTGTGTGCATGCGTGTGTGTGTGGGTGTGTTTGTGTGTGTGTGTTTCTGTGTGTGTGTGTATTTATTATGTATTGTATAGAAACTACTAGATTGTATAAATAAAAACAATAGCGTAGGTTGCCCTCGTCGCTGGTATACCACGTATACGGGTCGTCTCCGGCAATTGCCTACCTATTAATTATTTATACTAGATAATGGTCGACACAAGGCGTCAATAAAAGATAATTTTGGGTGTCAAAAGTCAACCAACGTACACGTTTTAGAAGTAACTTAAATATATAATTTCGAAGTAAATGTCGAATAGTTTAGAAAGCGGGTATCTAAAAGTGATACCCAAGTGTATATTTTAAGTTGTCACGAACTACTCTATTAAATGCGCGAATAAAAAATTTGTCCTAAAAAACTATCTTTCCTACCCTGGTTATCCCTATAGGGCGGGTGGGAGGGCACTGTCGGGACCGTTTTTCGCGAATAACTCGGCGAGGGATGAAGCTAACGAGACGTTCGAGGTGTCAAAATGTGCGTCTCGTTGAGATCTATCTGACGAGATAGAATGAAATTTGAAAAATTTGAAAATGGAAATTTTCCGGAAGGAAAATTGAAATTTTGCTGTTTAATCTATAATATCACCCTAAGGGATGAACCGATAGGGGATAATATAGGTGTCAAAAAATTTGTATTAATTTGGTCTAAATGATTGTAATAAAAGAAATTTTGAAAAATGAAAACTGAAAAAGTTTTCCTAAGAAAAACTTAAAAATTTAATAACAAACCCTTAGATTTTCCACAAGGGATGATCCGATAGGAACGCAAGTGGTGTCGAAAGATGCGCCTTGATTAGTTCTGGATTTTATCCTAAGAGAGAAAATCTGTAGGTTATACTACAAAAAAGTTATCAAATAAAAACACGAAATTTACTAAACAAAATAAAACAAAATGGAGTCAGATAAATTAATACGCTTCCATAGCGAGTCTCCTATAGTCAGGGAAGATGTAATGCCGCGAAAGGGATAATAATACAAGAAAAAACAATGACTTAGCGTCTATTCGCGTAGTTTTAAGAACGATTTTCCCTAAAATCACCAACGCTTAAGTAGGTTTTTTAGCCGTATTTACCCTTATAAAATCCCGTTTTTCGCGAATAACTCGGCGAGGGATGAAGCTAACGAGACGTTCGAGGTGTCAAAATGTGCGTCTCGTTGAGATCTATCTGACGAGATAGAATGAAATTTGAAAAATTAGAAAATGGAAATTTTCCGGAAGGAAAATTGAAATTTTGCTGTTTAATCTATAATATCACCCTAAGGGATGAACCGATAGGGGATAATATAGGTGTCAAAAAATTTGTATTAATTTGGTCTAAATGATTGTAATAAAAGAAATTTTGAAAAATGAAAACTGAAAAAGTTTTCCTAAGAAAAACTTAAAAATTTAATAACAAACCCTTAGATTTTCCACAAGGGATGATCCGATAGGAACGCAAGGGGTGTCGAAAGATGCGCCTTGATTAGTTCTGGATATTATCCTAAGAAAGAAAATCTGTAGGTTATACTACAAAAAAGTTATTAAATAAAAACACGAAATTTATGAAACAAAATAAAACAAAATGGCGTCAGATAAATTAATACGCTTCCAGAGCGAGTCTCCTATAGTCAGGGAAGATGAAATGCCGCGAAAGGGATAATAATACAAGAAAAAACAATGACTTAGCGTCTATTCGCGTAGTTTTAAGAACGATTTTCCTTAAAATCACCAACGCTTAAGTAGGTTTTTTAGCCGTATTTACCCTTATAAAATCCCGTTTTTCGCAAATAACTCGACGAGGGATGAAGCTAACGAGACGTTCGAGGTGTCAAAATGTGCGTCTCGTTGAGATCTATCTGACGAGATAGAATGAAATTTGAAAAATTTGAAAATGGAAATTTTCCGGAAGGAAAATTGAAATTTTGCTGTTTAAACTATAATATCACCCTAAGGGATGAACCGATAGGGGATAATATAGGTGTCAAAAAATTTGTATTAATTTGGTCTAAATGATTGTAATAAAAGAAATTTTGAAAAATGAAAACTGAAAAAGTTTTCCTAAGAAAAACTTAAAAATTTAATAACAAACCCTTAGATTTTCCACAAGGGATGATCCGATAGGAACGCAAGGGGTGTCGAAAGATGCGCCTTGATTAGTTCTGGATATTATCCTAAGAAAGAAAATCTGTAGGTTATACTACAAAAAAGTTATTAAATAAAAACACGAAATTTATGAAACAAAATAAAACAAAATGGCGTCAGATAAATTAATACGCTTCCAGAGCGAGTCTCCTATAGTCAGGGAAGATGAAATGCCGCGAAAGGGATAATAATACAAGAAAAAACAATGACTTAGCGTCTATTCGCGTAGTTTTAAGAACGATTTTCCTTAAAATCACCAACGCTTAAGTAGGTTTTTTAGCCGTATTTACCCTTATAAAATCCCGTTTTTCGCAAATAACTCGACGAGGGATGAAGCTAACGAGACGTTCGAGGTGTCAAAATGTGCGTCTCGTTGAGATCTATCTGACGAGATAGAATGAAATTTGAAAAATTAGAAAATGGAAATTTTCCGGAAGGAAAATTGAAATTTTGCTGTTTAATCTATAATATCACCCTAAGGGATGAACCGATAGGGGATAATATAGGTGTCAAAAAATTTGTATTAATTTGGTCTAAATGATTGTAATAAAAGAAATTTTGAAAAATGAAAACTGAAAAAGTTTTCCTAAGAAAAACTTAAAAATTTAATAACAAACCCTTAGATTTTCCACAAGGGATGATCCGATAGGAACGCAAGGGGTGTCGAAAGATGCGCCTTGATTAGTTCTGGATATTATCCTAAGAAAGAAAATCTGTAGGTTATACTACAAAAAAGTTATTAAATAAAAACACGAAATTTATGAAACAAAATAAAACAAAATGGCGTCAGATAAATTAATACGCTTCCAGAGCGAGTCTCCTATAGTCAGGGAAGATGAAATGCCGCGAAAGGGATAATAATACAAGAAAAAACAATGACTTAGCGTCTATTCGCGTAGTTTTAAGAACGATTTTCCTTAAAATCACCAACGCTTAAGTAGGTTTTTTAGCCGTATTTACCCTTATAAAATCCCGTTTTTCGCAAATAACTCGACGAGGGATGAAGCTAACGAGACGTTCGAGGTGTCAAAATGTGCGTCTCGTTGAGATCTATCTGACGAGATAGAATGAAATTTGAAAAATTTGAAAATGGAAATTTTCCGGAAGGAAAATTGAAATTTTGCTGTTTAAACTATAATATCACCCTAAGGGATGAACCGATAGGGGATAATATAGGTGTCAAAAAATTTGTATTAATTTGGTCTAAATGATTGTAATAAAAGAAATTTTGAAAAATGAAAACTGAAAAAGTTTTCCTAAGAAAAACTTAAAAATTTAATAACAAACCCTTAGATTTTCCACAAGGGATGATCCGATAGGAACGCAAGGGGTGTCGAAAGATGCGCCTTGATTAGTTCTGGATATTATCCTAAGAAAGAAAATCTGTAGGTTATACTACAAAAAAGTTATTAAATAAAAACACGAAATTTATGAAACAAAATAAAACAAAATGGCGTCAGATAAATTAATACGCTTCCAGAGCGAGTCTCCTATAGTCAGGGAAGATGAAATGCCGCGAAAGGGATAATAATACAAGAAAAAACAATGACTTAGCGTCTATTCGCGTAGTTTTAAGAACGATTTTCCTTAAAATCACCAACGCTTAAGTAGGTTTTTTAGCCGTATTTACCCTTATAAAATCCCGTTTTTCGCAAATAACTCGACGAGGGATGAAGCTAACGAGACGTTCGAGGTGTCAAAATGTGCGTCTCGTTGAGATCTATCTGACGAGATAGAATGAAATTTGAAAAATTTGAAAATGGAAATTTTCCGGAAGGAAAATTGAAATTTTGCTGTTTAAACTATAATATCACCCTAAGGGATGAACCGATAGGGGATAATATAGGTGTCAAAAAATTTGTATTAATTTGGTCTAAATGATTGTAATAAAAGAAATTTTGAAAAATGAAAACTGAAAAAGTTTTCCTAAGAAAAACTTAAAAATTTAATAACAAACCCTTAGATTTTCCACAAGGGATGATCCGATAGGAACGCAAGTGGTGTCGAAAGATGCGCCTTGATTAGTTCTGGATTTTATCCTAAGAGAGAAAATCTGTAGGTTATACTACAAAAAAGTTATCAAATAAAAACACGAAATTTACTAAACAAAATAAAACAAAATGGCGTCAGATAAATTAATACGCTTCCAGAGCGAGTCTCCTATAGTCAGGGAAGATGTAATGCCCCGAAAGGGATAATAATACAAGAAAAAACAATGACTTAGCGTCTATTCGCGTAGTTTTAAGAACGATTTTCCCTAAAATCACCAACGCTTAAGTAGGTTTTTTAGCCGTATTTACCCTTATAAAATCCCGTTTTTCGCGAATAACTCGGCGAGGGATGAAGCTAACGAGACGTTCGAGGTGTCAAAATGTGCGTCTCGTTGAGATCTATCTGACGAGATAGAATGAAATTTGAAAAATTAGAAAATGGAAATTTTCCGGAAGGAAAATTGAAATTTTGCTGTTTAATCTATAATATCACCCTAAGGGATGAACCGATAGGGGATAATATAGGTGTCAAAAAATTTGTATTAATTTGGTCTAAATGATTGTAATAAAAGAAATTTTGAAAAATGAAAACTGAAAAAGTTTTCCTAAGAAAAACTTAAAAATTTAATAACAAACCCTTAGATTTTCCACAAGGGATGATCCGATAGGAACGCAAGTGGTGTCGAAAGATGCGCCTTGATTAGTTCTGGATTTTATCCTAAGAGAGAAAATCTGTAGGTTATACTACAAAAAAGTTATCAAATAAAAACACGAAATTTACTAAACAAAATAAAACAAAATGGAGTCAGATAAATTAATACGCTTCCATAGCGAGTCTCCTATAGTCAGGGAAGATGTAATGCCGCGAAAGGGATAATAATACAAGAAAAAACAATGACTTAGCGTCTATTCGCGTAGTTTTAAGAACGATTTTCCCTAAAATCACCAACGCTTAAGTAGGTTTTTTAGCCGTATTTACCCTTATAAAATCCCGTTTTTCGCGAATAACTCGGCGAGGGATGAAGCTAACGAGACGTTCGAGGTGTCAAAATGTGCGTCTCGTTGAGATCTATCTGACGAGATAGAATGAAATTTGAAAAATTAGAAAATGGAAATTTTCCGGAAGGAAAATTGAAATTTTGCTGTTTAATCTATAATATCACCCTAAGGGATGAACCGATAGGGGATAATATAGGTGTCAAAAAATTTGTATTAATTTGGTCTAAATGATTGTAATAAAAGAAATTTTGAAAAATGAAAACTGAAAAAGTTTTCCTAAGAAAAACTTAAAAATTTAATAACAAACCCTTAGATTTTCCACAAGGGATGATCCGATAGGAACGCAAGTGGTGTCGAAAGATGCGCCTTGATTAGTTCTGGATTTTATCCTAAGAGAGAAAATCTGTAGGTTATACTACAAAAAAGTTATCAAATAAAAACACGAAATTTACTAAACAAAATAAAACAAAATGGAGTCAGATAAATTAATACGCTTCCATAGCGAGTCTCCTATAGTCAGGGAAGATGTAATGCCGCGAAAGGGATAATAATACAAGAAAAAACAATGACTTAGCGTCTATTCGCGTAGTTTTAAGAACGATTTTCCCTAAAATCACCAACGCTTAAGTAGGTTTTTTAGCCGTATTTACCCTTATAAAATCCCGTTTTTCGCAAATAACTCGACGAGGGATGAAGCTAACGAGACGTTCGAGGTGTCAAAATGTGCGTCTCGTTGAGATCTATCTGACGAGATAGAATGAAATTTGAAAAATTTGAAAATGGAAATTTTCCGGAAGGAAAATTGAAATTTTGCTGTTTAAACTATAATATCACCCTAAGGGATGAACCGATAGGGGATAATATAGGTGTCAAAAAATTTGTATTAATTTGGTCTAAATGATTGTAATAAAAGAAATTTTGAAAAATGAAAACTGAAAAAGTTTTCCTAAGAAAAACTTAAAAATTTAATAACAAACCCTTAGATTTTCCACAAGGGATGATCCGATAGGAACGCAAGGGGTGTCGAAAGATGCGCCTTGATTAGTTCTGGATATTATCCTAAGAAAGAAAATCTGTAGGTTATACTACAAAAAAGTTATTAAATAAAAACACGAAATTTATGAAACAAAATAAAACAAAATGGCGTCAGATAAATTAATACGCTTCCAGAGCGAGTCTCCTATAGTCAGGGAAGATGAAATGCCGCGAAAGGGATAATAATACAAGAAAAAACAATGACTTAGCGTCTATTCGCGTAGTTTTAAGAACGATTTTCCTTAAAATCACCAACGCTTAAGTAGGTTTTTTAGCCGTATTTACCCTTATAAAATCCCGTTTTTCGCAAATAACTCGACGAGGGATGAAGCTAACGAGACGTTCGAGGTGTCAAAATGTGCGTCTCGTTGAGATCTATCTGACGAGATAGAATGAAATTTGAAAAATTTGAAAATGGAAATTTTCCGGAAGGAAAATTGAAATTTTGCTGTTTAAACTATAATATCACCCTAAGGGATGAACCGATAGGGGATAATATAGGTGTCAAAAAATTTGTATTAATTTGGTCTAAATGATTGTAATAAAAGAAATTTTGAAAAATGAAAACTGAAAAAGTTTTCCTAAGAAAAACTTAAAAATTTAATAACAAACCCTTAGATTTTCCACAAGGGATGATCCGATAGGAACGCAAGGGGTGTCGAAAGATGCGCCTTGATTAGTTCTGGATATTATCCTAAGAAAGAAAATCTGTAGGTTATACTACAAAAAAGTTATTAAATAAAAACACGAAATTTATGAAACAAAATAAAACAAAATGGCGTCAGATAAATTAATACGCTTCCAGAGCGAGTCTCCTATAGTCAGGGAAGATGAAATGCCGCGAAAGGGATAATAATACAAGAAAAAACAATGACTTAGCGTCTATTCGCGTAGTTTTAAGAACGATTTTCCTTAAAATCACCAACGCTTAAGTAGGTTTTTTAGCCGTATTTACCCTTATAAAATCCCGTTTTTCGCAAATAACTCGACGAGGGATGAAGCTAACGAGACGTTCGAGGTGTCAAAATGTGCGTCTCGTTGAGATCTATCTGACGAGATAGAATGAAATTTGAAAAATTTGAAAATGGAAATTTTCCGGAAGGAAAATTGAAATTTTGCTGTTTAAACTATAATATCACCCTAAGGGATGAACCGATAGGGGATAATATAGGTGTCAAAAAATTTGTATTAATTTGGTCTAAATGATTGTAATAAAAGAAATTTTGAAAAATGAAAACTGAAAAAGTTTTCCTAAGAAAAACTTAAAAATTTAATAACAAACCCTTAGATTTTCCACAAGGGATGATCCGATAGGAACGCAAGTGGTGTCGAAAGATGCGCCTTGATTAGTTCTGGATTTTATCCTAAGAGAGAAAATCTGTAGGTTATACTACAAAAAAGTTATCATATAAAAACACGAAATTTACTAAACAAAATAAAACAAAATGGCGTCAGATAAATTAATACGCTTCCAGAGCGAGTCTCCTATAGTCAGGGAAGATGTAATGCCCCGAAAGGGATAATAATACAAGAAAAAACAATGACTTAGCGTCTATTCGCGTAGTTTTAAGAACGATTTTCCCTAAAATCACCAACGCTTAAGTAGGTTTTTTAGCCGTATTTACCCTTATAAAATCCCGTTTTTCGCGAATAACTCGGCGAGGGATGAAGCTAACGAGACGTTCGAGGTGTCAAAATGTGCGTCTCGTTGAGATCTATCTGACGAGATAGAATGAAATTTGAAAAATTAGAAAATGGAAATTTTCCGGAAGGAAAATTGAAATTTTGCTGTTTAATCTATAATATCACCCTAAGGGATGAACCGATAGGGGATAATATAGGTGTCAAAAAATTTGTATTAATTTGGTCTAAATGATTGTAATAAAAGAAATTTTGAAAATTGAAATTTGAAAAAGTTTTCCGAACAAAAACTTAAAAATTTAATGAAAAACCCTCAGATTTTCCTCAAGGGATGATCCGATAGGGACGCAAGGGGTGTCAAAAGATGCGCCTCGATTAGTTCTGGATATTATCCGAAGAAAGCAAATCTGTAGGTTATACTATAAAAAAGTTATGGAATTGAAACAACAATTATTTAATTAAATTAAAACAAAATGGCGTCAGATAGAATTATACGCAATCAGAAACGAAACTATTGTAATCTAGAGAGATGGGGTCACACAAAAGCAAAAGAAAATATCGAAAGAACCGGGACTTAGAAGCGATTCAAGTAATTTTTAGTCTTATTTTACTTAAGTTTAACAACGCTTAGGTAAACTTTTTAGTTCCAATTTTTACCGTTTTTCGCGAATAACTCGGCGAGGGATGAAGCTAACGAGACGATAGAGGTGTCAAAAGGTGCGTCTGATTAATACCTATCTGACGAGATAGAAAGAAAATCGAAAAATTTGAAAATGAAAAATTTTCCTTAAGAAAAACTGGTTTTTTACTGTTTAAACCACAATATCACCCTAAGGGATGAACCGATGGGGATGATATGGGTGTCAAAAGATTTGTGATAATCTGATCTAAACGAATATACTAAAAGAAATTTTGAAAATTGAAATTTGAAAAAGTTTTCCTAAGAAAAACTTAAAAATTTAATAACAAACCCTTAGATTTTCCACAAGGGATGATCCGATAGGAACGCAAGGGGTGTCGAAAGATGCGCCTTGATTAGTTCTGGATATTATCCTAAGAAAGAAAATCTGTAGGTTATACTACAAAAAAGTTATTAAATAAAAACACGAAATTTATGAAACAAAATAAAACAAAATGGCGTCAGATAAATTAATACGCTTCCAGAGCGAGTCTCCTATAGTCAGGGAAGATGAAATGCCGCGAAAGGGATAATAATACAAGAAAAAACAATGACTTAGCGTCTATTCGCGTAGTTTTAAGAACGATTTTCCTTAAAATCACCAACGCTTAAGTAGGTTTTTTAGCCGTATTTACCCTTATAAAATCCCGTTTTTCGCAAATAACTCGACGAGGGATGAAGCTAACGAGACGTTCGAGGTGTCAAAATGTGCGTCTCGTTGAGATCTATCTGACGAGATAGAATGAAATTTGAAAAATTTGAAAATGGAAATTTTCCGGAAGGAAAATTGAAATTTTGCTGTTTAAACTATAATATCACCCTAAGGGATGAACCGATAGGGGATAATATAGGTGTCAAAAAATTTGTATTAATTTGGTCTAAATGATTGTAATAAAAGAAATTTTGAAAAATGAAAACTGAAAAAGTTTTCCTAAGAAAAACTTAAAAATTTAATAACAAACCCTTAGATTTTCCACAAGGGATGATCCGATAGGAACGCAAGGGGTGTCGAAAGATGCGCCTTGATTAGTTCTGGATATTATCCTAAGAAAGAAAATCTGTAGGTTATACTACAAAAAAGTTATTAAATAAAAACACGAAATTTATGAAACAAAATAAAACAAAATGGCGTCAGATAAATTAATACGCTTCCAGAGCGAGTCTCCTATAGTCAGGGAAGATGAAATGCCGCGAAAGGGATAATAATACAAGAAAAAACAATGACTTAGCGTCTATTCGCGTAGTTTTAAGAACGATTTTCCTTAAAATCACCAACGCTTAAGTAGGTTTTTTAGCCGTATTTACCCTTATAAAATCCCGTTTTTCGCAAATAACTCGACGAGGGATGAAGCTAACGAGACGTTCGAGGTGTCAAAATGTGCGTCTCGTTGAGATCTATCTGACGAGATAGAATGAAATTTGAAAAATTTGAAAATGGAAATTTTCCGGAAGGAAAATTGAAATTTTGCTGTTTAAACTATAATATCACCCTAAGGGATGAACCGATAGGGGATAATATAGGTGTCAAAAAATTTGTATTAATTTGGTCTAAATGATTGTAATAAAAGAAATTTTGAAAAATGAAAACTGAAAAAGTTTTCCTAAGAAAAACTTAAAAATTTAATAACAAACCCTTAGATTTTCCACAAGGGATGATCCGATAGGAACGCAAGTGGTGTCGAAAGATGCGCCTTGATTAGTTCTGGATTTTATCCTAAGAGAGAAAATCTGTAGGTTATACTACAAAAAAGTTATCAAATAAAAACACGAAATTTACTAAACAAAATAAAACAAAATGGCGTCAGATAAATTAATACGCTTCCAGAGCGAGTCTCCTATAGTCAGGGAAGATGTAATGCCCCGAAAGGGATAATAATACAAGAAAAAACAATGACTTAGCGTCTATTCGCGTAGTTTTAAGAACGATTTTCCCTAAAATCACCAACGCTTAAGTAGGTTTTTTAGCCGTATTTACCCTTATAAAATCCCGTTTTTCGCGAATAACTCGGCGAGGGATGAAGCTAACGAGACGTTCGAGGTGTCAAAATGTGCGTCTCGTTGAGATCTATCTGACGAGATAGAATGAAATTTGAAAAATTAGAAAATGGAAATTTTCCGGAAGGAAAATTGAAATTTTGCTGTTTAATCTATAATATCACCCTAAGGGATGAACCGATAGGGGATAATATAGGTGTCAAAAAATTTGTATTAATTTGGTCTAAATGATTGTAATAAAAGAAATTTTGAAAATTGAAATTTGAAAAAGTTTTCCGAACAAAAACTTAAAAATTTAATGAAAAACCCTCAGATTTTCCTCAAGGGATGATCCGATAGGGACGCAAGGGGTGTCAAAAGATGCGCCTCGATTAGTTCTGGATATTATCCGAAGAAAGCAAATCTGTAGGTTATACTATAAAAAAGTTATGGAATTGAAACAACAATTATTTAATTAAATTAAAACAAAATGGCGTCAGATAGAATTATACGCAATCAGAAACGAAACTATTGTAATCTAGAGAGATGGGGTCACACAAAAGCAAAAGAAAATATCGAAAGAACCGGGACTTAGAAGCGATTCAAGTAATTTTTAGTCTTATTTTACTTAAGTTTAACAACGCTTAGGTAAACTTTTTAGTTCCAATTTTTACCGTTTTTCGCGAATAACTCGGCGAGGGATGAAGCTAACGAGACGATAGAGGTGTCAAAAGGTGCGTCTGATTAATACCTATCTGACGAGATAGAAAGAAAATCGAAAAATTTGAAAATGAAAAATTTTCCTTAAGAAAAACTGGTTTTTTACTGTTTAAACCACAATATCACCCTAAGGGATGAACCGATGGGGATGATATGGGTGTCAAAAGATTTGTGATAATCTGATCTAAACGAATATACTAAAAGAAATTTTGAAAATTGAAATTTGAAAAAGTTTTCCTAAGAAAAACTTAAAAATTTAATAACAAACCCTTAGATTTTCCACAAGGGATGATCCGATAGGAACGCAAGGGGTGTCGAAAGATGCGCCTTGATTAGTTCTGGATATTATCCTAAGAAAGAAAATCTGTAGGTTATACTACAAAAAAGTTATTAAATAAAAACACGAAATTTATGAAACAAAATAAAACAAAATGGCGTCAGATAAATTAATACGCTTCCAGAGCGAGTCTCCTATAGTCAGGGAAGATGAAATGCCGCGAAAGGGATAATAATACAAGAAAAAACAATGACTTAGCGTCTATTCGCGTAGTTTTAAGAACGATTTTCCTTAAAATCACCAACGCTTAAGTAGGTTTTTTAGCCGTATTTACCCTTATAAAATCCCGTTTTTCGCAAATAACTCGACGAGGGATGAAGCTAACGAGACGTTCGAGGTGTCAAAATGTGCGTCTCGTTGAGATCTATCTGACGAGATAGAATGAAATTTGAAAAATTTGAAAATGGAAATTTTCCGGAAGGAAAATTGAAATTTTGCTGTTTAAACTATAATATCACCCTAAGGGATGAACCGATAGGGGATAATATAGGTGTCAAAAAATTTGTATTAATTTGGTCTAAATGATTGTAATAAAAGAAATTTTGAAAAATGAAAACTGAAAAAGTTTTCCTAAGAAAAACTTAAAAATTTAATAACAAACCCTTAGATTTTCCACAAGGGATGATCCGATAGGAACGCAAGGGGTGTCGAAAGATGCGCCTTGATTAGTTCTGGATATTATCCTAAGAAAGAAAATCTGTAGGTTATACTACAAAAAAGTTATTAAATAAAAACACGAAATTTATGAAACAAAATAAAACAAAATGGCGTCAGATAAATTAATACGCTTCCAGAGCGAGTCTCCTATAGTCAGGGAAGATGAAATGCCGCGAAAGGGATAATAATACAAGAAAAAACAATGACTTAGCGTCTATTCGCGTAGTTTTAAGAACGATTTTCCTTAAAATCACCAACGCTTAAGTAGGTTTTTTAGCCGTATTTACCCTTATAAAATCCCGTTTTTCGCAAATAACTCGACGAGGGATGAAGCTAACGAGACGTTCGAGGTGTCAAAATGTGCGTCTCGTTGAGATCTATCTGACGAGATAGAATGAAATTTGAAAAATTTGAAAATGGAAATTTTCCGGAAGGAAAATTGAAATTTTGCTGTTTAAACTATAATATCACCCTAAGGGATGAACCGATAGGGGATAATATAGGTGTCAAAAAATTTGTATTAATTTGGTCTAAATGATTGTAATAAAAGAAATTTTGAAAAATGAAAACTGAAAAAGTTTTCCTAAGAAAAACTTAAAAATTTAATAACAAACCCTTAGATTTTCCACAAGGGATGATCCGATAGGAACGCAAGTGGTGTCGAAAGATGCGCCTTGATTAGTTCTGGATTTTATCCTAAGAGAGAAAATCTGTAGGTTATACTACAAAAAAGTTATCATATAAAAACACGAAATTTACTAAACAAAATAAAACAAAATGGCGTCAGATAAATTAATACGCTTCCAGAGCGAGTCTCCTATAGTCAGGGAAGATGTAATGCCCCGAAAGGGATAATAATACAAGAAAAAACAATGACTTAGCGTCTATTCGCGTAGTTTTAAGAACGATTTTCCCTAAAATCACCAACGCTTAAGTAGGTTTTTTAGCCGTATTTACCCTTATAAAATCCCGTTTTTCGCGAATAACTCGGCGAGGGATGAAGCTAACGAGACGTTCGAGGTGTCAAAATGTGCGTCTCGTTGAGATCTATCTGACGAGATAGAATGAAATTTGAAAAATTAGAAAATGGAAATTTTCCGGAAGGAAAATTGAAATTTTGCTGTTTAATCTATAATATCACCCTAAGGGATGAACCGATAGGGGATAATATAGGTGTCAAAAAATTTGTATTAATTTGGTCTAAATGATTGTAATAAAAGAAATTTTGAAAATTGAAATTTGAAAAAGTTTTCCGAACAAAAACTTAAAAATTTAATGAAAAACCCTCAGATTTTCCTCAAGGGATGATCCGATAGGGACGCAAGGGGTGTCAAAAGATGCGCCTCGATTAGTTCTGGATATTATCCGAAGAAAGCAAATCTGTAGGTTATACTATAAAAAAGTTATGGAATTGAAACAACAATTATTTAATTAAATTAAAACAAAATGGCGTCAGATAGAATTATACGCAATCAGAAACGAAACTATTGTAATCTAGAGAGATGGGGTCACACAAAAGCAAAAGAAAATATCGAAAGAACCGGGACTTAGAAGCGATTCAAGTAATTTTTAGTCTTATTTTACTTAAGTTTAACAACGCTTAGGTAAACTTTTTAGTTCCAATTTTTACCGTTTTTCGCGAATAACTCGGCGAGGGATGAAGCTAACGAGACGATAGAGGTGTCAAAAGGTGCGTCTGATTAATACCTATCTGACGAGATAGAAAGAAAATCGAAAAATTTGAAAATGAAAAATTTTCCTTAAGAAAAACTGGTTTTTTACTGTTTAAACCACAATATCACCCTAAGGGATGAACCGATGGGGATGATATGGGTGTCAAAAGATTTGTGATAATCTGATCTAAACGAATATACTAAAAGAAATTTTGAAAATTGAAATTTGAAAAAGTTTTCCGAACAAAAACTTAAAAATTTAATGAAAAACCCTCAGATTTTCCTCAAGGGATGATCCGATAGGGACGCAAGGGGTGTCAAAAGATGCGCCTCGATTAGTTCTGGATATTATCCGAAGAAAGCAAATCTGTAGGTTATACTATAAAAAAGTTATGGAATTGAAACAACAATTATTTAATTAAATTAAAACAAAATGGCGTCAGATAAATTAATACGCTTCCAGAGCGAGTCTCCTATAGTCAGGGAAGATGAAATGCCGCGAAAGGGATAATAATACAAGAAAAAACAATGACTTAGCGTCTATTCGCGTAGTTTTAAGAACGATTTTCCTTAAAATCACCAACGCTTAAGTAGGTTTTTTAGCCGTATTTACCCTTATAAAATCCCGTTTTTCGCAAATAACTCGACGAGGGATGAAGCTAACGAGACGTTCGAGGTGTCAAAATGTGCGTCTCGTTGAGATCTATCTGACGAGATAGAATGAAATTTGAAAAATTTGAAAATGGAAATTTTCCGGAAGGAAAATTGAAATTTTGCTGTTTAAACTATAATATCACCCTAAGGGATGAACCGATAGGGGATAATATAGGTGTCAAAAAATTTGTATTAATTTGGTCTAAATGATTGTAATAAAAGAAATTTTGAAAAATGAAAACTGAAAAAGTTTTCCTAAGAAAAACTTAAAAATTTAATAACAAACCCTTAGATTTTCCACAAGGGATGATCCGATAGGAACGCAAGGGGTGTCGAAAGATGCGCCTTGATTAGTTCTGGATATTATCCTAAGAAAGAAAATCTGTAGGTTATACTACAAAAAAGTTATTAAATAAAAACACGAAATTTATGAAACAAAATAAAACAAAATGGCGTCAGATAAATTAATACGCTTCCAGAGCGAGTCTCCTATAGTCAGGGAAGATGAAATGCCGCGAAAGGGATAATAATACAAGAAAAAACAATGACTTAGCGTCTATTCGCGTAGTTTTAAGAACGATTTTCCTTAAAATCACCAACGCTTAAGTAGGTTTTTTAGCCGTATTTACCCTTATAAAATCCCGTTTTTCGCAAATAACTCGACGAGGGATGAAGCTAACGAGACGTTCGAGGTGTCAAAATGTGCGTCTCGTTGAGATCTATCTGACGAGATAGAATGAAATTTGAAAAATTTGAAAATGGAAATTTTCCGGAAGGAAAATTGAAATTTTGCTGTTTAAACTATAATATCACCCTAAGGGATGAACCGATAGGGGATAATATAGGTGTCAAAAAATTTGTATTAATTTGGTCTAAATGATTGTAATAAAAGAAATTTTGAAAAATGAAAACTGAAAAAGTTTTCCTAAGAAAAACTTAAAAATTTAATAACAAACCCTTAGATTTTCCACAAGGGATGATCCGATAGGAACGCAAGTGGTGTCGAAAGATGCGCCTTGATTAGTTCTGGATTTTATCCTAAGAGAGAAAATCTGTAGGTTATACTACAAAAAAGTTATCATATAAAAACACGAAATTTACTAAACAAAATAAAACAAAATGGCGTCAGATAAATTAATACGCTTCCAGAGCGAGTCTCCTATAGTCAGGGAAGATGTAATGCCCCGAAAGGGATAATAATACAAGAAAAAACAATGACTTAGCGTCTATTCGCGTAGTTTTAAGAACGATTTTCCCTAAAATCACCAACGCTTAAGTAGGTTTTTTAGCCGTATTTACCCTTATAAAATCCCGTTTTTCGCGAATAACTCGGCGAGGGATGAAGCTAACGAGACGTTCGAGGTGTCAAAATGTGCGTCTCGTTGAGATCTATCTGACGAGATAGAATGAAATTTGAAAAATTAGAAAATGGAAATTTTCCGGAAGGAAAATTGAAATTTTGCTGTTTAATCTATAATATCACCCTAAGGGATGAACCGATAGGGGATAATATAGGTGTCAAAAAATTTGTATTAATTTGGTCTAAATGATTGTAATAAAAGAAATTTTGAAAATTGAAATTTGAAAAAGTTTTCCGAACAAAAACTTAAAAATTTAATGAAAAACCCTCAGATTTTCCTCAAGGGATGATCCGATAGGGACGCAAGGGGTGTCAAAAGATGCGCCTCGATTAGTTCTGGATATTATCCGAAGAAAGCAAATCTGTAGGTTATACTATAAAAAAGTTATGGAATTGAAACAACAATTATTTAATTAAATTAAAACAAAATGGCGTCAGATAGAATTATACGCAATCAGAAACGAAACTATTGTAATCTAGAGAGATGGGGTCACACAAAAGCAAAAGAAAATATCGAAAGAACCGGGACTTAGAAGCGATTCAAGTAATTTTTAGTCTTATTTTACTTAAGTTTAACAACGCTTAGGTAAACTTTTTAGTTCCAATTTTTACCGTTTTTCGCGAATAACTCGGCGAGGGATGAAGCTAACGAGACGATAGAGGTGTCAAAAGGTGCGTCTGATTAATACCTATCTGACGAGATAGAAAGAAAATCGAAAAATTTGAAAATGAAAAATTTTCCTTAAGAAAAACTGGTTTTTTACTGTTTAAACCACAATATCACCCTAAGGGATGAACCGATGGGGATGATATGGGTGTCAAAAGATTTGTGATAATCTGATCTAAACGAATATACTAAAAGAAATTTTGAAAATTGAAATTTGAAAAAGTTTTCCGAACAAAAACTTAAAAATTTAATGAAAAACCCTCAGATTTTCCTCAAGGGATGATCCGATAGGGACGCAAGGGGTGTCAAAAGATGCGCCTCGATTAGTTCTGGATATTATCCGAAGAAAGCAAATCTGTAGGTTATACTATAAAAAAGTTATGGAATTGAAACAACAATTATTTAATTAAATTAAAACAAAATGGCGTCAGATAGAATTATACGCAATCAGAAACGAAACTATTGTAATCTAGAGAGATGGGGTCACACAAAAGCAAAAGAAAATATCGAAAGAACCGGGACTTAGAAGCGATTCAAGTAATTTTTAGTCTTATTTTACTTAAGTTTAACAACGCTTAGGTAAACTTTTTAGTTCCAATTTTTACCGTTTTTCGCGAATAACTCGGCGAGGGATGAAGCTAACGAGACGATAGAGGTGTCAAAAGGTGCGTCTGATTAATACCTATCTGACGAGATAGAAAGAAAATCAAAAAATTTGAAAATGAAAAATTTTCCTTAAGAAAAACTGGTTTTTTACTGTTTAAACCACAATATCACCCTAAGGGATGAACCGATGGGGATGATATGGGTGTCAAAAGATTTGTGATAATCTGATCTAAACGAATATACTAAAAGAAATTTTGAAAATTGAAATTTGAAAAAGTTTTCCGAACAAAAACTTAAAAATTTAATGAAAAACCCTCAGATTTTCCTCAAGGGATGATCCGATAGGGACGCAAGGGGTGTCAAAAGATGCGCCTCGATTAGTTCTGGATATTATCCGAAGAAAGCAAATCTGTAGGTTATACTATAAAAAAGTTATGGAATTGAAACAACAATTATTTAATTAAATTAAAACAAAATGGC